>OU342962.1:21832843-26832843 GCA_910592155.1 Ypsolopha scabrella
AAACCAAATCTTGTCTAAAATTTCTAACTTTTACGTCACTCCATTTTTAGGGCTCCGTACCTCAATAGAAAAAACGGAGCCCTTATAGGATCACTTTGTTGTGCGTCTGTCCGTCCGCCTGACCCTTTATCTCGGGAACGCGTAGAGGTATCGAAATGAAATTAAAACTATATACTCAAGTTTACAGTCCCTTGAAGCTGTGAAAATATCAAACTTCTAAGTTAACGTTAAAAAAAGATACGGCCGTTTATGCCGCAAAAAACGTACATTTCGACACTCTCAAAGGAATCAAAATTTGTAGGGTATATCCCGTTGACCTAGAACCATGAAATTTGGCAAATAATACCGTCTTATACTACAAGTATAGGGAAAAATCTGAAAACTATACATTTGTAATTAAATCATAAAAAATATAGTGTTTAACGGAGCCCTCGGTGGGCGAGTCCGACTCGCACTTGTCCGGTTTTTTTATATGGAGATGAAAAAACTACTTTATTTAATGAGTTTTAAACAATGATGACACTCCATATTAAGTAAAAAAAAACCCCTATGAATCAATTTAATTTATTTTATATTAAATATTCGGTTTAGAGTCAACATTTCTCATGACATACATCAAAATTTCAGATCTGTACCTTATTTCGTCTGCAAGCTGGAAACCCGTGACATACGGACGGTAGGACAAACAGCAGAGCGACATTAATAAGGCACCGCCTTGCACTTTGGGTGCGGAATCCGAAAAATTGGCAATCTATACCTATAAAATAATATAATTCTTAATTAGCAATTACGTGTAAATAGCGATGAGCCGAATGAACTCATCATTGCTGATTATTTAATTGTACAGAAATGTAATTGAGTCGATTGAAAGGAACCATCGATCAGATGTGTTACAACATGGCAAAGACATGTCTATTTCGTTACTGCTCCACTGAGCCATTGTCGGTCTAAAGGCCAGGTTTTGACAGACATCATAATAGAGACGGGATTAGATGCAACAATTCATTGTAGAACCGGGCCAGGAGTCAGGTATGGCCAGAAATAAAGTTTAGTAGGAAACTTTACGACGACTTTAAATATGTAAACATTAATCGTGAGGTGTTCCAACTGTGAAATGCATGTCACCACAGTCCACACTTGATACACCCGCTTTTTACCGACAGTTATTACGTCCCAAACGTGATGGGGGTGAGTCCTATCCCCGTGTTTCGAACACAAATGGACCAACGCCTGAACGTGCCTACCGAAGCATGCAAACCGAATACAACATGCACCGCGGGGATTGAACCGACGACCTCTGGGCTAGCTGGCGAACGCTCTACCAGTCGGTCACAGAGGCGATTTAATTAATGTCAATTATTATTGTGTGCATCTCATATTATTTGAATAAAAGTCCAGTGAAAGAAAATGGTAAGTACCTATACCAGGTGGAAAAGCAAAGGGAAGAATCCTTTAAGGGTGTGTTAGTATGATCGGTAAAGATATTATTTTAAATCCTGGGATCTCTAAATAAAGTACAAGTACCTCACAATAAGACGATTTTCTTTACTCAAAACACACTAATCGCGTGGACACCCTCGCTGGTCGCTAGCCACTCGGGTGAGGGGTGCGGGTTGCGGGGTGCAATTACGTGTGTGGGGAGGCCGGTGAGCTGCGTAGCTATAGCTTAGAAAAATGATGGAATTTTTGGTGAAAATTTAAGGTATATTTTTTTTTCTCGTAGTGACATCAGAATCGTGTATACTTTCATACCCTAAAGGGATTCTTGACTTTGCATTTACAGCCTGTATATAAATAATTTTAACGAATATATCGAAATCCCAAATATTTTAAATGCTATCACCAAATTGTGCCTGTCATAAACGCCAGACATTCAGACATTGATACCGGCGCCTATTGTTCTACAGATTTGAATGAAGTAGTCGTGCTATAATCTGTGAAACAATTTCATTATTACACCTCGTCGCCTATGGGCCCCATTGTGTTCAAGTTGTGCCTCATTGTGTGCAAGTTGAACTTGAACGTGTGAAGTAACACCCACAGATGCAATCTTTGATCTGATTGCTTCATAAAGACAATCAATTGAGAAGAAAGAACTCGACTGCTGGCACATTCAGATCACTTTTCGAAAGATTTCAATGTGTAATTCATTGCAGATGTACCAATTGTGAAAGATCAGCATTAATTATTTCAAAACTTATTATAAAGATGAAGGTGAGGACTTTTAAATTTAGAACAAGATTTCGTTAGTTTAAAGTTATCAAACAAATATAGCAAAATAGTCCAAAAAGTGGTCTCACCTAACTAGGCAGTTAAAAAGTGAAAAGTTTTAGTTAGACAGAAATAAATAAATATGGAAATAGCTCGATGCAGTCAATGACACCCACTGATGAAAGTTGTTCAATCGGAAGCGAAGCAAGGTAAAAACTACAAGAGAACCGGATCCGATCACAGACAACATGGTCACAGAATGACTTAACGTTGTGGCATACCGAAAGTAAAATAAACGAGGTGCCAAGTGTTCTGACGCAAAGATGAACAAGAATCGACCATTGTTACACTTATTTTTGGATCCGCAGGGGGTATTGTTTTAATTAAGCAAATGTGGTTACCAAATGTCGGCACAGAGCCGACCGCGTTGCCAAAGAAGTCGTGAGTTGAGTCTGTGACGCCATCGCTGGCTAATTGTGGACGATTATATCTGCTAACATTGAGGTAAGGACCGTCAGATGTGATCATAATTCTTTTCCTAACAAACGGATACTTAGCCATGGCCATTGTTTGTATAAGACATTGAAACATAGACGGAAATATTATTTAATAGGTGAACTCACCGCGCCACAAGCGGCTCCACATTGTCGAGGAACTCGTAGCCAGCGTGCGTGGTGTAGGTGACAGTCTCATAACACGAGACGGTGCCGTGGTCGGCGCGCACGTAGTTCTGCAGCACCCAGTAGTCCCCGCGCTGGTAGGTGCGCTGGATGAAGTCCCGCTCGTTGCAAGCCAGGAGACGCTGCAGGCGAGCCAGCGTCGCCTCGGACAACGCGTCCTGATCCACTTGGTCCAATCCGTCACCGACTGTGCCCTCACTCGCGTTACCCGGTTCCGAGGGAATGATGCTTGGACCCAACTTTCGACTGGTTTGTTTATCTAATTCTATAATTGACATTGTGCTTGAAGTAGTTTTGTTCGTTGTGGTTACGGTGGTGGGGGTCTTTTGCGAGGTGGAGACGTCGAGGAGGTGGTTCGCGACGCTGGCGTCAGCGGTGGGGGTGTCGTTCCGTTGCTCGTTCAGTTCTCGCATGTATCTGACATAGGATCTCTCTGAGCCGTCGGCGCCACCAGCGCTGGCCATCACGGGCCACTCCTCGCCCGGTCCACTGGACAGCTGCACCGCTGCGTACAGCAGCACGGCAATGTTGATCACGATGCTCACTCTAAACCATACGTTACGGCGGTTAGTCAACATTATTACTAACTGGTATAGGCACTTGCACAATATTCTAATTTCCTATGCTACAACGTCCTTCTTCGCCCTCTAGGACGTATTTTTTTGTAGGGTCCTGTTCGTGTCAGCATCACAATTTATTGTTTCATCAGCGGGCGTGTGTCTGAGGGCGCCAAGATGGCGCCGGCTGTCGCTCCTGGAACAACGGGAAAGGGATATTTAGCACGTCTGTCATCGGCAACTGGCTCAGTCTAGACACATTAATAATGGGTGGTATAATTTCATCCCTAACAAGTTCATAATGAGTTATTCCCCTATAAAAACATTCATTACAAACACGCAAGTTAATACTAATTGTAAGGATATCCTGCACTATATAGTGCTCTATAAAAAAACCTAAGCTAATATTGGTATAGTGTAGGTATTTATTAAAGGACACTTTGCTCATCTCGAATTGGAATTTCAATTGGCCGCTAAACACGATCGTTATAACGGGTCGTAAAATGTTTATCCAGCACTTGTCATGAATACATCCCGTTCAAGTAAATAGGTAGTGTAGTGCCATTCAGATTACTGTTGGTTTATCACGCTTGAGGCTCGTTACGAGGAGTGTATCAGATAGTCTGTATATTATGTCGTGCTAGGCTAGATAATTTTGCAGAAAGCTATTTAAAATAGTCCTTAGTGATTTTAGTGACCTTTTAATAGACTTTAGTGACAGATTTTGTCTTTATGTATCAAAATAAAGAAGTCCGTAAACTGTATTAAATAATGTTTTTATTGATACATGAGATTTGCCCCCGATTTCACATTTTAGAATCACAAGTTGAGTGGTGATTCGTCGCGTTAGTATATCTTAACGAGTTATTCTTCATTCAGAAACTGGGTCTTGAAGTGTCTAAAATTATATTAGTTATAATTATAGAGTATTCAATGCCTGAAATAATTTTTTTAAACCCAACATATGAGTACATTTTCAAAATGGTGGCGCCGAAATAAATGTATGTTTTACCGGCGTCTCAATTTGATTCGGCACCGACAAACCTACATATTCCAATTCAAATTCAATGCGTAGATACACTCAGATTTTCCAAAAAAGTTATTTTTTTACGAAACTGGAAGACTCATAGTTATTCATAATACACGTTAGTAATAACTTTAATGTGATACGAAATAGACAGAATAAACAGAAACAGAGATATTGAAAAATTAAAAACTAATACTACTATAGTCAAATGGATTTCGAGGGGTATTACCGTATAATATCTGTCTCCGGCAACGAGCTATAGGTCCCCGGTATATAAAATAAGTTAGTAGATAAGTTTAACAAAACATATTAACTCATCATTACGTATAGAATTTACGAAATAAACTGCAGCATTAAGTAAGTCTAGTATTATTCCACTTACGATTGGAAATTAATGATTTTCTGATTTATTCCTTCACTTGTGCCTGAAGGCCCTGTCTTGGTACCAAACATTAAGGTTGTTTTAAGCAATCACTGAGTGGAATTTTCAACATGAAAATACGCTTTGAAAGGCTGTAAATTTTTATCACCCTTTCAGCAGTATGAGGCTGTAGACTTAGTATTCGATGTTAATTTTTACAAGTCACCTCAAGCCTCTATCCTTAAGAAAAAATTGTTCTTAATAGACTGACAAACGGACAACAAGGTGAAAACTATAAGAGTTGGTTCCCTTTTTCCAGTACGGAACACAAAAAATTGTGGGAGCCTAGAAATTCACATCCTTATCTATCAGAGTATCGGTATTTCACGAGTTGTTATCTCTATGGTATCCAAGACAAGGTGCCAAACCACGCTATAAACTAAAGCCTGATCAAGATAACTTAGGCAGCGCTATCAGAACTGCAATGTGTATGCAAGTAAAGTGCGTTTAGAGATACCATATCACAGGCGTTTGCCGCAATTGTGCGAGCGGCATTGATCTGAGACAGTCATTTTTCAATTTCTTGTGAAAACGTTTACATGTATAAATTAGAAAAAAAATGTCACATCAAAAATACCACTCTTAATTTATTAATTATTATTATTATTGTTTCTAGATGTAATTACATGTAACTGAAATCTTTTTCATTACCTTAGACAGGCATTTTTCTGAAAAATCTGGCTTTTTAGACCACTTAGACAGGTGTTCCTCCATTTTGAAATGCGATTTTGGTCACGACCAGTTCACGCACCAAAAGAGCCTTGTCGCACTCTAGTAATACATGTAGACAAACATACTTAGTTGTCTATAGAAAAGTAACACGCATGCTCAAAGGGATGTTTGAGCTGAGCAGACAGTGACCTAAGAAATGGCTGGAGAAAGCTTGCTCTTATGAAACGAATGAAAATAAGAATTGTTGAAAACCAGAGTTCACCGGATTCATGCAGAAGTGCAAAGTCACCGATATTTAGGTTTCTTGAATATTTAAGAGATATTTAAAATAAAAGGTACCCTGCAACGGTATCCAGGATATGAAATACAATATCTTTCCTAAAATACGGACGAATATTATTTTTTTATCTGGAAAGCGACATAGAGCCATGAAGTTGCTTTCTTTCTACAGATCCACTGATAATTTTGCAACTAATGCATATAGTATAATAACGAAAGCCAACTAAAATAATTTTTAAATTCGACGGCTTAGCACTAAACAAGTCCCGTGAATAAATGTGATGTGATGAGACGAACATAGTAAAATTTATTATGCCTAACTAACAGCCAATGTCCACACGGTATTTTTGAACATGAGAATATTTGCTACCTTGATTCCTTGGTCGGGAATATACCGAATGTTATATATGTTATTGATATGAATGGTATACCTGATGTTAAATATAACATAATAAATATAATCGCTATGGTCGACAGATATTTATCTGCATGAAATTTACTCAGACGTACGCACATAGGGTTCTGTACACGCTAAACGCTAAAAACTTGATGGAAAATAACGAAATTATGTAAATGCTATAGCAACAACAATGGTAGCACCAGACAGACAATTCGACACGGTTTGAGTACGGAACCCTAATTTTTATTACCTGTTAAAGGTTTAAATCTTTTATTTCTTTAATTATTTGCCGTGATCTAGTAACACATTCTGTGGACATTTTGAACTGCTTGACAAAGAGACAAACAAACGGCGAAGGCTTAGTAATAGGGTCTCGTTTGGCACCCTTCGGGTACGGAACCCTAAAAAGGAACTACATTTGTGTGGAGTCAAGCTTACAAAATTATTCATAATGGTATCTGCATTACACGGTTCATTAAGTTAAAAGCCATCGAAAATATAAACTGTATTAACCTCTCCACAGTAATAGCGGTCGCTGATGCGGAGTAAAGATAAACAAGTTGTAACTAAGTTCTGTCGGTTTTCGTGAATTGTTTCTGTAATTTGATATGTAATTATGAAAACAAAGTCGTTTTGTAAGTCAACCAATACCTTGAAATCTGTTTATAAACTTTTACAATTAAAGTGGTTGTCAGAAATTAATTAATGTTCGAATTATATGCCCGTTTCCACTGACCAGAGGAGAGGTTTAAACCAGTTGCCCAAATATTTAAGAGTTGCTTTGAGCAAAAAGAGATTTCACCAACCCTTATTTCAAGACCAACGGAACTCTTTGCAAATAAAAAGTACCTAAATTAGGTGCTTTAGGTTAGGACTTGGTCGTTGTTAGTGCAAACGGGCACCAAACGCTTTGTATGATACAGAGCATAGTCAAAATTTCTTGGAGTTACTGTGTGCGACTGACTATAAAAGAATTTTCGGACTGCGTTTTTCCACTGGAGCAGGCGCCGGCGCCGGTTTAAAGGCAACTTTTCAGGCAATCGCGTTGAAGCAGTGAACCCTAAAAATTAATGTTCCGTACTAATCGTATCGGATATTTGACCCGTGCTGTGGCAGACGGACAAACAAGCAGGCGATGGAGCCTTAGTCCCATTTGGAACCCTCTGTGTGTATATAGAGTGAAATTAAATCAAACGACCAAATTCATACTGGAGACTCGGTTAGCGATCAGTACCCTGAAGTACGTTGTGGGTGGCAGCTGGATGAGGAGGACGAAGGACCGCCATGAGTGGCGAAATTTGGGAAAGTTCCAGCAGTGGACGAACAGGGGCTGATGGGTGGATGGATGTCTTACCAAAATTTCAACAGCCTTTTCCTACATGAAGGTAATTTTAAAATTGTTTTTTTTTTGTGTTTTTGAAAACAAATGGCTGAAATGTAGTGATGTACTCGTAGTTATTATACACTTTCATACGGTCAACATATTTTTTTGACATCCTAACAAACTTGTCAAACTGCTTAACATTACCACTTCCAAATTATACCATTTACTTGAACTATAGCTGATCTATTGACTAATAAATCCTCGGGAAAACCAGTACTCACATAAAGACTGCAGCCTAACTTAACTACTTGGTTATTCAAGAAAATACAATTAACCTTCAAACAAACATTAAAATGAAATAAATTATTCTTTTCATTTTCCAGAAAACAATTGAATTGTTTGATTGAATTGATTAAGGGACGGTTCTTTGTATTTTTCGTATAAACAAAATATGAAAGGCTTTGGTTGAACTGTAATGTTGTTATGCATTTTAAATAAATAATAATAATAAGTTGGTTAACCGCTGCGCAGCTTTGGCAAGCTGTTGGTGAGTAGCGACACCACAGACCCGAGGTACCGTAGGGCAGCTCGTGGCGAGCTGGTGGTGAGTAGCGACACCACAGACCCGAGGTACCGTAGGGCAGCTCGTGGCGAGCTGGTGGTGAGTAGCGACACCACAGACCCGAGGTACCGTAGGGCAGCTCGTGGCGAGCTGGTGGTGAGTAGCGACACCACAGACCCGAGGTACCGTAGGGCAGCTCGTGGCGAGCTGGTGGTGAGTAGCGACACCACAGACCCGAGGTACCGTAGGGCAGCTCGTGGCGAGCTGGTGGTGAGTAGCGACACCACAGACCCGAGGTACCGTAGGGCAGCTCGTGGCGAGCTGGTGGTGAGTAGCGACACCACAGACCCGAGGTACCGTAGGGCAGCTCGTGGCGAGCTGGTGGTGAGTAGCGACACCACAGACCCGAGGTACCGTAGGGCAGCTCGTGGCGAGCTGGTGGTGAGTAGCGACACCACAGACCCGAGGTACCGTAGGGCAGCTCGTGGCGAGCTGGTGGTGAGTAGCGACACCACAGACCCGAGGTACCGTAGGGCAGCTCGTGGCGAGCTGGTGGTGAGTAGCGACACCACAGACCCGAGGTACCGTAGGGCAGCTCGTGGCGAGCTGGTGGTGAGTAGCGACACCACAGACCCGAGGTACCGTAGGGCAGCTCGTGGCGAGCTGGTGGTGAGTAGCGACACCACAGACCCGAGGTACCGTAGGGCAGCTCGTGGCGAGCTGGTGGTGAGTAGCGACACCACAGACCCGAGGTACCGTAGGGCAGCTCGTGGCGAGCTGGTGGTGAGTAGCGACACCACAGACCCGAGGTACCGTAGGGCAGCTCGTGGCGAGCTGGTGGTGAGTAGCGACACCACAGACCCGAGGTACCGTAGGGCAGCTCGTGGCGAGCTGGTGGTGAGTAGCGACACCACAGACCCGAGGTACCGTAGGGCAGCTCGTGGCGAGCTGGTGGTGAGTAGCGACACCACAGACCCGAGGTACCGTAGGGCAGCTCGTGGCGAGCTGGTGGTGAGTAGCGACACCACAGACCCGAGGTACCGTAGGGCAGCTCGTGGCGAGCTGGTGGTGAGTAGCGACACCACAGACCCGAGGTACCGTAGGGCAGCTCGTGGCGAGCTGGTGGTGAGTAGCGACACCACAGACCCGAGGTACCGTAGGGCAGCTCGTGGCGAGCTGGTGGTGAGTAGCGACACCACAGACCCGAGGTACCGTAGGGCAGCTCGTGGCGAGCTGGTGGTGAGTAGCGACACCACAGACCCGAGGTACCGTAGGGCAGCTCGTGGCGAGCTGGTGGTGAGTAGCGACACCACAGACCCGAGGTACCGTAGGGCAGCTCGTGGCGAGCTGGTGGTGAGTAGCGACACCACAGACCCGAGGTACCGTAGGGCAGCTCGTGGCGAGCTGGTGGTGAGTAGCGACACCACAGACCCGAGGTACCGTAGGGCAGCTCGTGGCGAGCTTGTGGTGAGTAGCGACACCACAGACTCTAGTTTTCCATCAAAAACATTTCATGTAAACTAGGTCGCCCAGACTCAGAAGCTCATAACGCTTTCACGGTTAAAAAGTTATCAGATCTCATTTAGAGCCAAGCCCTTAACTCTACAAGGCGTAATTCTACAAACCCTACATTTTTGTCAAAAAGTATGGTTTGGCCGTCGTTTCATGTCGTTTCGTTTAATGGACGTCGCTTCACGGTCGACGCTCTCTCTAATCTCGCCCGTATGTCGGTGCGTTAGGGTTCACGCATTTTTGTTTGGAATTTAATTATTTCCTAAACTAAGGGTGTCCGCGGGCATGACTCTTGGGAAAAGTGGTTCAGTAGGGTCGGTAGAATATGTGGTTTCATTTAATGGTAGCAGTCTGTATAAATGACACAATCAATAGATTTGAAGATTACAAAATACATTTGTAGAAGAATAAATGAATGATAACAATTGAAAATTAATAATTTTGATAAATAAAAAAAGGGCATTTCACTCATCACGCTCGCAAAACGCCAAACATTCATCAATCACAATCTTCAAACTGTCAGCAAATAAGTCACAATCTGATGCTGACGCTAACAGTTCATTGAGTAAGGTCCCCGTACGCACGCGGAGACATGCTGCGAGCAACAGTGCGTGCCATAGCTACCGACAACGGAACGTGCTTGCGAGCTCTAAGGTACCTGTAGGCCACAAACAATCGACATACATGGTGTCAAAGATGCGATAACAGTAAAGCAAGGTTAGAATTACTCTCTCGCCTACATCCTATCCGGCTAGAATATCATCAACAACATTTCAGAGAGCAGTTGCCGTTCTTCTACCCGTTCTGAAACCTGACTGTTTGTAGGGAGTATATCATAAACATATAAACCACTTCTACGCTGGCCACCTCATATAAGTATTTTGTTAATTTCATACAAACCTATGAGGCACAAACTATTTTTTCAATATCTTTTGACATGTTTGTGGCAGAATACTTATTGGTCGTACTCGCAGATCTTTTCTGTTGGATTATTTATTTTAGAAAGTGTTATAACTTTTGTAATATTTTTAAAGGGTCTGTTGAATATCCACCATGGAAGAAGTTTATTCTTATTTATGTTAAATTCACAAGTTAGGATAGCATGACCACTAAGTTCGGGCAAGTGGTTAGTTAACACAAATCTTAGTAACTTTTGTGGCATCATAAAACATAGCTGAAGGGGGTGGCAACCATAGCTGATTGTGGTCTCCATATGGGTCTTATTTACTACATCTACATCTGGTTGTGTATCCTATGAGGTAATTTTTGGTCAAAGTTTATGTTAACATTCAGTTTTTTTTTTTACTTCTTCCAGGTAACGCAATATCTACCACATTGTGGTTTATTATAACTAAGTACTTACTTGCACTACATTATAGATGTGATGTTCATGTATCTTGTTTGTTTCTTGCCTCTTTAATTCTATACCATAGTAGCGAATGATATTATAAAAAAAACAGTTTTTGCACACAGTACATTATTAATTTGCACACATTGTTTTTAATGGCAAATTTTTCAGAGTTTTGCTTATGTTTTTTTTGTGATTTTGTTATTTTCGTTTAGAATAGATCCTTAACACGAATTTATGTTCAAACTAAGAAGATTGTAAAAAAATCAATCTCATAAAATTGATTGATTATGCATACATAATACATACATATTATAAATAATAATTGCAATCGGGCAAGCATAAAAATCATAAACTTCAAGTATGATTAAAATACTGATGAAAGATGATTCAATTTCAATGGCATTGCAATGAGAATTGAATACCGTGCGAAAATAATTTTAATCAATCTCTGTGAATGCAAATAAATTTCAAATAATTTGAGATTATTTGCATAAAATTCTCAAAAGAAAACAGAAAAAGGAACAGTAGGTAGTCAGATAAATCAAGTTGACGCTGAAATATTGATTTCATAAAAATTCCGTGCTAACAATGCGCTGCTTTCATAAGTAATTTGCGTCGCAAAGAATAAATTATGGCCTTCGTTATTGATGTAGAACGTGCTTTCATTAAGACCTTAAAACTAGCGACATAGAGGTTGAAATCAAACAACCGTATGTTATAGTTGACCCTACTATAGATTTACATCCCATAATGTCGGAAAAGTTGTCAGTTTGGCAGGTCAGCAAATAAAGGGGCGTTTACACTATAGAGGTGGTAGTACTAGAGCTACAAAGCCATAAAAATACGGTGATACCAAAGATTTAAACAATTCGAGGTTCAGGTTTATGAAGTAAAAAGCGCAAAACTTTGTGTGTCATTAATTACAGATTTAGTATCTGGAGAAAAGAAAAGCAATAACTGAATAATAATAAATAGGTAGAATATCAAAAACCATCTAATCTCTGTTTTGTTTTGGTTCAAACGAAAATTGGACGTAGTTTTTTAAACCAGAAACAACCCACAATAGATCTCTTGTGGGTTGGTTCTGGTTTGCGAAACTACGTACAGTTTTTGAACAAGTTAATCTGTAAGATCTGGACTGCGTCTTTTGTTTTACCGTTGTTTTATAAAAATAAAGAGGACTAACTGATATTTTGACAGTTTAATAAAGCCAAACAAATATAGAAGCTTGAACCCTTCTAGATACTATTTTGCTACCTCCATGGTTTACACAGATAATAACTTCCAAGATGGACGAACGGCTAGACCGCCCGAGCCAGGACTTTTACTCAAAATCGTTAACTTTAACTGCTCTTTTGTTGTCTGAAACAAACCCAACATAACATAGCTAGCACTAGCATTAGGAGCTTGGGAACGAAGTAAAAATGACGTGCACATTAAGAAACACAATAAACTCTCTTCTATATGGCACGTTAAAATGTTGTCAAATCATTCCGGCAAAAACTGTATGCTATTTCGTGTGAAAATTGAGATCTTGGAATGGAATTTTATTTTTATTATTATTTATTTTGAGATGAACACAATATTACACACGTGTACAAGCCAAACTGCTATTGCAGTTTGTCGGTAAGCTCTTAGTTTAGTTTTTACAGTCACATAACGCTTTACATTCAATACAGTAAAACAAGTCTAATACAAAAAGATTTTGGATAATTACGACGGACGCTCATACGTAATTTTAAGTGTCAGTAGAAAGTCGAAAACTGATAATTCCTCCATGAAAAGAATCAGCTGTTCCATAGAAACATATCTACTTGATCTAGATATATTTTATCTGTCGGTATCTACATACCGGGTGTAAATAGACTGCTACCATTGATTGTAGCGACGGTGACGTCTTACTGTCGATATCGTTCAACTAAACGCTAACTAAAACGTTAGAACTTTACAATTTCTTCCAAACTTTCAATCCAGCAAAGTTCTTTGCGACTAAACTATAATGTATTTACTCTAGTGCCTCGGGTCACCAAATGGCGGACCCCGGTCCGTATCCGGACCGCCAACCTATTTTGTGCGGACCCAGAAGTCAGATTGTTCAGAGTAAAAAATGTCAAAAGCATTAATATTGGCTAAGTAGTTACTTTATTTCTTTGATTAGATGTATCCTTGATAATAAAGTATTCTGATTTCATTGACATTTTGAATCTAGGTTGCTATTTATCATTCAAACGGACCGCGAAAGATTTATTTTTGTTACAAACGGACCCGCAATGAAACTAATTGCTGATCCCTGCCCTAGGGTATTCAAGCTTATCCTGAAATTGGGTTAGGTCGGACACGTTAACGATATACACCGTGAATTTTAATTTTAAGTCCATTTATTATGTTAAATAAGTTCTACAGAAAAGTTACCTACTCGACCAAAATGAAAAAGCAGCTGATTTTAATAGTTTATTTGCTTTTATTGCGTTTACACACTTACAATCCTGAGGTTTTGATAACTATAATTTCAATTATATAACCAAACAGCGAAAAGGTAGAATCTTTTTTGAATTTTTATTTACGAATTTCGAATAATCGGGCTCGACTGTGGAGGTACCACCATCTTACTCGCAAACCGCCAGGAAGTTATTCGTGGGAGAGTAAGAGAACAGATCTCAGGCAAAACCAGGCGGCCCACCATTGCCTGGGACCGATGGATGGCGGTATATCCATCCCCAATTTCCGAACTTTAAATAAAAAAGACTGGTGACGGGCAGCGGCGGCGTCACTGGTGTAAGGGTTTCGGCACCGCGCTCACCAACCCGCCTGCCCAGTGTGTGCGAGTATGGGCATTTCTTCCAGGAGGAACGCCAAGAGTGGCGAAACTTGGAAAGGCCTATGTCCAGCAGTGTATGAAACAGGCTGATGGATGGATGGATCGAATAAAAAGCCCTGTTTTCTACGTTTTTGTTGATACCTATACAATAACAATTACGATTAATTTTCTAACAATTTTTGTCCATTTGTCCTTCATTTTGAAATACCTGTGGCCCCCAATGCGTGTTTACAGACAGATTTCAACTGCATTGATGGAACCTTGCACACTATGCACAATGTCCACTTGACAGAATATTCGACAGTACCGTCATTGTCATGCAAACTTCGTCACGTCTCAGTAAGTGTGTTTACTTTGTTCATTATGAGGGAATAGTCAAAATGTCTCGTTTGTTACGGCACCGGCGCGACGCGTGCGCAGCGCAACAAGAGCGACCTTCAGCAGGGAAAGTGTTTCACTTAGTAGCTCGCGCTCGCGTCCGAAATGTGGGAATTGATGTCACTCAGCAAACTGGTAGGTAGTTATGGTGTAATAGTTAGAATATAATAAACTGAGGAGTCTGCTCATGATGAGGATAATAGGGCCTTATTTCGTCTCTAAGGTAAATTTACTGCGATGTTATATTTCTTAGTGTCAAGTAAGAGGAAAGAGAGAAGGTATAAAGAAATGTATTTTAAAGTTCTGTTCCCGAAAGAAGCCCTGCGGATTAAGGCATTTTATAATCCCCCTTATAGCCTAATGTTGACCAGGACACTACTCTACGATGACAATAAAGAAAACCGTAAGTATCTAAATCCATTGAGTGATTCTCGACTTAAAACGGAACATACAGACAGACAGACAAAAAGACACATAAGATAAAAAATAGCATCGGCCGCAGGCTAATAATAATGTTCATTTCATTTAAACACAAAAATATTCAATGTTCACGACTTCTATACTAATTTACCTATATTATTATGAGTGAGTATAGATGATTATCTAAAACCAAATAATATCATTGATTCAAACAGATTATAATATGAAGGAATCCTTTACACGTTCATAATGACATTTTAGATAGTGTTGCACGAGGTAACTAGACGTCATCAAGGTAAAGTATATAGAGTAAGATAGGGAGATATTATAAAGTGAACAAATGCTGAAGTCACGGAGAAAAAAGCTAATTTCCATTCCAAATTAAGCTCAGTTAGACAATCTCACTCAAGGGCCCATAATACCTCAATTCGCAGTCCTGCTCTAACGCTTCTGCTTTTCAACGGTCTATTCTACTCTAATCAGATGCCGCGCACGCAAAAACATCAGTTATTTTGAAATCGCGGCTACACTGATGGTTTTTTAATTTTTATGGAACAGTCTGCAGCTGCTTTATACTAATATCATTTATATTGTGCAAAGTTTCAGATCTAATTTCAAGTATTCATTGAATGGTATCGGTTTATTGTACGGGTTGGAGGTAACTTTGTAATTTTCTAGAAAATTTAATGGAATCAAGTTTTCACCACCGTGCTGTCATAGCATTAGTCCTCAACTTTACCATGTGTCAATTTCAGAGTGATTGTTGCAGTATTTGTTGGTATAAAGCAGGATCATGCGAAGCGAAGTGAGGTATATACACCCTTAATGTTAATTACATTTTAAGTTAATTTAATGGCTGCAGGTAAGTAATTTACACTAACTTGAAATATTTGGTTATTGAGAGTGGTAAGGGACTAAGTTAAAATGAAGCTACAGGTTGTCGCAGAGAATAATTAATAATAAAAATTACTAAATAGGTTATGAGAATCGGACAAAAACAGAGCAAATAAAGTATACTCGTTGATAGAAAAAGTAAACAAAATAATAAAATTACTGTAATACGTGATGAAATGAAAAAAATATCAAAACAGAGTGGTCTCTAAGTATAAAATGATATAAAATTTCAACTTACATCCAATATGACATTACGTAAAAACAAGACTCTAAATGATGTGATATAAATAACAAACAAGAAATAAATACATCTCAATTTAGACACGTACCGTACAGTATGATACGGCGATCGTGAGGAATCAATCATAATAACGATTTGATTCTATATCTTGAGATACGACTTCCGTCAGACCAAAATCTAAGTCAATGATTAAATCCCGATGAGCCACGTTCTATTGCCTCATGCACTTCTATTGGCCACAGTACACTTTGGCCAATGCATTAGTGCGCTGGGCAATAGCCACTAGCTACGTTACTACTTGGAGGCCTTCTGTAACAAAACTTGACATGATCGTTGGTACTTATACCGCTGAAGTTAATGATAAACATCAACTAACGCAGTACTTGCGAGCCCTACGTTTTACCGTAACAGGCAAAAGTGGCCCAACATCGCCCACCTCATCCGCACTCTGCCTACCTGTGTGAGCAGCAATGACGCCTTAATTAAGGGTCAAGACAGGATGGCCCCAAGCAGAACCAAGCGCTGCTCCTCCGCCGTCAAAAAATGAAATACATGAATTGATATGATAGACTCAACTAAGTGTTGTTGGACCCACTAGAGAAGTTGGTTCCCTCATTCTCCTAGGAGATACTCGGAGCTGCATGCGTGGCACGCTCACCAAAGTGAAAGAGACAATGATATGCAAGTAAGCGAGAAGAATGCAGTACATAGATTCCACTTACTCGCATAGGTTTATCTCTTTCACACTGGCCAGCTCGCCAACGCATTGGCCAACGTGTAGTGGGGCCTCTATGATCTTACCATGAGCCACTTCGGTTATTTTATCTGAGGAAGGCTTCTGCTAGTTTAACAGACTAGTTTATCCTATGATCTACAGTTTACAATCCAATTAATATTTACATCCTTGACTATAATGTTAGACACTCGCATGATGAAATGTGCTTTTATCGCTTATTAAAAAGAGTTCTGTACATTTTTCCTTTAAGGCAAACGAGAAGAAAAAGTGTGTTTGAAGACCTCTTTTCAATCATTATTTCTGTCTAGTGAAAGTTTCCAATCGCCTTTCTGTTTAGTAGGAGTATAGAAAAAAGTATCAAAATGGTTATACCAAAACATATCAAATTATATTCTTCTTGAAAGTAGTTACAGGATAAAGGATGTCAATATTTTCACGGTAGTGCCTTATTCGTACAAACTTAGGTAAAGCCGAAATTTTCTTCATGCTATTTCAATTACTTAGCCACTAGAAATCCTCCTTAAAGTTTGACATTTGATTCACCTTGACCTAGGTCATTGTAGTCAAATTGTACCTTGGCCTGACGGTCATAATTACCTCCACAATCTCTGAATTCGTCATAAAGAAGCAGTTAGTTATTCACGTCATGTACGCTGCCAGCTTGCGAGTGGCTGGAGGAAACGTTAACTTCGAATTATGAGACTGGTAGATCTATTTTCTTGCTAGCTCTGATTTTAATTGGTTAAGTTGCCGATTTTCGATAAAAATTTAAGAACTTTAAATATAAATTATAATTAAAAATTTGTTAATAATTATTGTTACATTTACCATCAATCAATCAATTACCGCTGACCCTTATTGCACTTATTACTATTGGATGATTAAGTGGACCTGCGTATTTTTCATTGATAGTGGCTGCGAAAGTTCTGCGGGCTTTTATTGCAATCGTAATAAGGCCGAAAATAAGGTTAGGTTAGGTAAGGATTTGTCCCGAAATGTCAGGATTTTTATTTTTAAGCATCTGTCAGGATTCCGGCCGGACATTTTAATGTCAGGCTTTTTTCATTAGTAATTTGTAATAAAATACTTTTTAAAGTAATTGAATGAACCAACCGAAATAGTACATAGACAACACATCTGATTTAGTAATCTTTGTTAACTTTTGTGGCATAAAATAAAATTTCTCAGACGCCATGGTAAAAAAAAATGTTTTCGGTTTTTTGTTCATGTTTAGGACCCCCATAAAAAATAAATTAATTGAGTTTTTAAATAAATTTTCTGTTTTGGATCAATATTCTACACAACATATCTATATTCAGATCTGTCTGTAACTTCATCCCGAGCTAGAAAGCCGGGATATATGGTCGGAGGACAGATGGACAGACGCACAGACGGGCAGATTATTTTTGCTCTTTGGGTACGGAACCTTCAAGAAAAAATATATGATTTTGATTTGATTGGAAAAACGTGCTGTATTTAGGAGTAAACGTCAGATCGAAATCAGGCAGTTTATCAGGACTTATTTTTTTCTTGTATCTGCTGATACCAAAATCTGTATCTGGTAAAGATCATTCCATGAAAAGTACGCCGATAATGTTTTATATGAATCTTAGTTTACTCACGTCGAAGTTCGGCTTCAGTTCAGATGACTTTTTTCTTACGAATTCAGTAATATCCAGAAGAAGAACTTTTGGTAATTGATGAAATTTCAGCTTTTGGCGTAAAAACTCTCGGACTGTGGGGTCCAGAAGCGCGCGGTGGCTTTATAAAGAAATCTCGTCGCGCTGGGACTACACTTCAGGACTGTCATCTCTTTTGCACGCGTTGATTTTGTATATGCTATCCTGCTGTCAGTGATGAGCGGGTGATCAAACTGAACGCGGCCCATGATCAAGAGTTGGAAACTACTACTTTGGTCCAAGAATAAGTTTGGCCATTCAACCTGCTTGGCAACGCCACCAGCCTTTTGGGTACCCCAACGGCAGCGATCTGGACAGCATTTTTTGTTATCTAAAAATATTTCACATTTCAGGTTTACTTTGGTAGGTAAACCTTTTGGTCCATGTTTAGCTAAGATTTTTTTGTTATTTAAGTATGTTTAAGAGATGACATTGTAAATATTATTTAAATTTCAACTGGTTTTGCTGAAGTTTCACATAGTAGAGAAGCAGATAATGGTAATAGAAACAAACCACAAGATGAAAATTCAAAAGTGTAAAGAGAATAGAAAAGCTTTCATCAACCTCAAAGTCTGTTTTCAACACAGCTCGTGCCAGCAGACGTGCTACTTAATTTACAAAACAGCCGTGTTGGAATCAAAATAATTAGCCGTAAATTGGTTATCTTGACAGGAGGTTCAGCAACCGCAGAGATGATGCAGGATCCGCGGCTGCATTTTAATACCAGGGATTTAAGGCTTTCTGTCACGTCACGATGATAAGAGAAGCTTGAATGGCATTGATCCTTCGGTACCCGATTAGAATGTATTTCTAACGTGAACTTTGTAATGTCTATGTATGCTAAATCGGTTTAAAGATCACAGTGATATTTCAACGCCTATCTATATAGCCTCATAACCATGTCAGAGTATTTACAAGTCCTATGTTATGATCGTTCTTACTGCTGCATTTATGTTTATGATATTTCTACCTCTTTGATTTACGAGTATCCCAAAGATTCCTTTAATCCTTCAGCAAACATTGGAGGTGAACTTGAACCCAACATATCATATTGTCAGTCCAAATGATCCCTAGCCCCTGCACGTGCCATTCGTCATAAGGACGGTGGAGTCATCCTAAAAGTCTCCAAACAAATTCTTATTCCGATGACATAATGACGAATATGTTTTAATTTCTGAAACATCGTATATTGTTCCGGACGACCGGCGAACACGTTAATGTCTATGTACATATAGTTAGGTATATAAGTTATGTTATAAAATAGAAGATAGGTTTATAAGTCATTCTGAACACTTTCGAATAAAGATGTTTTTTCTGTGGTGTTTCATTACCCTTACGGTTGTATTTTGTTCCAATAGATAGATATTAATTTTTAGTATGGTATATAATAATTTTAAATGTATATAAATACTGTTTTAATATACTTTTGTACAAAATAGAGAATAAAATAACAGGCTATAAGGGCAGTAGTCTCCATGCGGCAACGCCGCTTAGATATACCAAAAATTAGATTAGTTCTCGGGCTGGCCGGCAGTCAGTACCAGCCCACCTGTCGAGCGCGGCTAACGTGCTCCGGGCGCGCGGCGCATGACTGACTGCCCCCCCCGGACCCGCGGGCTGTCGCCCGCGGAGAAGACGCCCGGGCAATAATATTAATATTGAGGCCCGTACCTTCATCGAAACGTCGCTCCGCTCCATTTCGTTGAAGACGACCCCGACTGCTCTCGGGCTGGCCGCATGGGGGCTCTGCCGGGAGTATCCCATCTCGCTCTAATAGAGGAAAATCATATAAATATGAGACGCCTAGTCTACTACGACACACTTTTCTACGAACTCTGCCCGGGAGCAGATGGGAACCTCCCTCAAAGCCTTGAAACAGTAAAAGGTGTTTGATTTCTTCTCCAACCCCAGCAACAGTCAAGTACGGCACCATCAACCTACAGCCACTGCAACAGCCGTCCCGTACATTTATGGTCCTTCGAGCCGGATTGAGAAGTCAAGATGGTCAACACGAGGTCTACGAGCGAGAGGAATATAGAAAGCTCATCTTCGCGAGCTACAGAAACAACGGCGTCAACAGAAAATACAACATCGACGTCAACAGAAAACACAGCAATAAAAGAAACAGAGAAGACTACCACAACAACCACGGGTGGAAAAGAACATGAAAACAATGAGAAAACAGCACCAGAGGCCCAGCTGCAATCCAAGGCAGCATCTAAGAAGTCGAAAAGCTTCAATACGAGCAAATCACAACGTGCTCGCCGCATCGCTCTCGCACGTGAAGAACTAGCACGAAAAGAAGTCGAACTTGCCGCCGCTCGTCTCGCCGTCATAGAAGCCGCCGAAACAGAATCCGAAGACGACGAGAACTCCGTGATCTCCGAGCAAGACACGACACGTCGAGTGAACACATGGCTACACTCGAGCCAGACCCACATGCTAGCGATTAACAACAAACCACACGAACAGCGAACAGAAGAAGCCTGCCTGACACAGAAAGCTGACACATCAGCCCCGCTGCCTCAACCGACTCAAACAGAGAGTCAACAGTTCCCAACGCTGCTCAACGAACAGAACCACACCACGCCCGTCGGTCAACAGTCTTCATCAGCGCCACTCTACAGACAGAACGAGGCACCGCTCGTCGGACTACAGCCTCCATCGGCGCCACTCTACAAACAATTCGAGGCACCGCCCGCCAACCTACAGACTTCATCGGCGGGAGAGGTCGTGCCTGCTACAGCGTATCATCGAAACGACGTCGCACAGCTATCGTCAGCCATCTCCTCCGCCATAAAAGCTGCGCAACGATCGCCGCGCTTCAACGCCGAACTACCTACATTCAACGGCGCTTATCAAGATTGGTTATCCTTCAAAGCCGCCTTCAACGAGTCATCGAGTCATTACTCAGAATATGAAAACATATCAAGACTGAGAAAAAGCTTAAAGGGAGTTGCAAAAGAAGCAGTCAGCTGTCTCTTCATCGCAAACACGAACAGTCAAGACGTCGTGAAGAAATTAGAATCGCGCTTCGGCCGAGCGGACTCTATCGCCCTCGCTGAACTAGAACGCCTACGCGCGCTACCACGCCTCACAGACACGCCCAAAGACATCTGCATCTTCGCAAGCCGAGTCGCCAACAGCATCGCCACACTGCAAGCCCTCAATAGAACTCACTATCTCTACAACCCTGAAGTCACGAAGCTAACCATAGAAAAACTCACATCGACCCTACGACGTCAATGGTTCCAGTTCTCCGCAACACAGTCAAGAGATGAAGCCGACCTACTCAAGTTGGCGCGCTTTCTCGACATCGAAGCCGAGCTCTGCGGTCCATATGCACAGCCAGAGGTAGTTGGACCAGAAAAACAAGAAAAGACAACGGTGGCGCCGCAACGACGAACACAGAAAACATACGCTACTACAGACAGAAGCCAAAGTAAATGCCTAGTTTGTTCGAATACGGGCCACGCCGTTCCTGATTGCAAACAATTCAAAGATGCCGACTCCAACGGACGCTGGGTCTTAGCGAAAACTCATCGCCTATGTTTTCGGTGTCTCCACTACCGCAAACAGACACATCACTGCAAGGCGAAAAGATGTGAAATCGACGGGTGCACTCACTTTCATAACAAACTACTTCACTTCACGCGCCAACTAGAACAGAATAATGAAGCGAATACAGAAGCCGTCACTTCTACGTGGACGCCTAAGAAGTCACAGTCATATCTCAAGATAATCCCCGTACGCGTACTCGGACCGGCGGGAGAAGAAGACGCCCATGCGCTGCTTGACGACGGGTCCACAGTCACCCTCATAGACTCCGATCTAGCCAATAGGATCGGAGCCAAGGGCCCCGTCATTCCACTGAACATAGAAGCTATCGCCGACACGAAGATCGCCGCTTCAACATCAAGACGAGTCTCCTTAACTATACAGGGAGCGACTGATCGTCACGAAATCCAAGCTCACACCATCCACAAACTGCAACTATCGCCGCAAATCATCACTGAGACAGACATAGCCAGCTGCCATCATCTACGTGACATAAGCACGAGCCTTCAATACGACAGCGCCACGCCGAAAATACTAATTGGGCAAGATAATTGGCACTTACTACTAGCGACAGAAGTGCGACAAGGACAGCGAGATCAGCCAGTCGCCTCTCTCACTCTACTCGGCTGGGTACTGCACGGCGCACATACACGTTCTCTGGGGCAACGAGTTCACTACGTCCATCACTTAACTACTACAGAAGACAGCATGGACGAACAGCTACGCCACTACTTTTCAATAGAAGCCCTCACGGTGAACCCGAAGAAGTCTCAATCTGATCCAGAACAACGAGCCCTGAAACTACTCAATGAAGGCGTGAAAGAGACAGAAGATGGGCGTTATCAAGCGCCGTTACTATGGAAACGCGACGACATCGAGATGCCTGAAAACTTTGAAAACGCATTGAAGCGATTAGCGACGACAGAAAAGAAGATTAACAAAGATGTGAAACTGAAACAGAAATACTGCGAACAGATGGATGCCCTTATCACTAAAGGGTACGCCGAACCTGCGCCTCTACAGAAGAAAAATAAAAGGACGTGGTATTTACCACACTTCCCGGTTATTAACCCAATGAAGCCGGGAAAGCTACGAATAGTTCACGACGCCGCGGCCAAGACTAAGGGGGTCTCGCTCAACGACCACCTACTTACAGGACCGGACCTCCTACAATCACTACCGGGGGTCCTTATGCGGTTTCGACAGTATCCAGTTGCAGTCTCCGCCGACATAGCCGAGATGTTTATGCAAGTCAAAGTAAGGGAAGAGGACAGAGATACACTCAGATACATATGGCGCGGGGGCGACGAAGAAGCGGGTCCACTGCGCGAATACAGAATGACGTCACTAATATTCGGCGCGACGTGTTCCCCGTCAACAGCCATATTCGTCAAGAATATCAACGCAGAGAAATACAGAGACAGTCATCCCGAAGCCGTGTCCGCGATCTTGAACAATCATTATGTGGACGACTACCTGGACAGCTTCCAAACAGAACATGAAGCTATCAAAACAGCTACTCAAGTACGAGACATACATCACGCCGGCCACTTCGAGCTCCGACAATGGACGTCTAACTCGAAAACAGTCTTACAAGAACTCGACCGCGACGACATACAGAGAAACACAGTGAACCTAGGCGAAGAAACCAAGACTGAACGCGTCCTAGGACTCGTCTGGAAACCCTCTACAGACGAGCTTGCCTTCAACCTAGACTTGGCCCGCATCTCGCCTACAGTATTACACAGCGACGCGCCCACGAAACGCGAAGCTCTCAAGATTATTATGTCGCTGTTCGACCCACTCGGCCTCGCTTCACCTGTCACAGCACGAGCAAAACAATTGCTACAAGAAGTATGGCGCCGCGGAACAGACTGGGACCAAAAGATTGACCCCGACCTAGCAACACAGTGGTCAGACTGGATGACACACCTCGAGCGCCTACGCAACGTCACCGTGCCGAGATGCTACACAGGCTACGCTACCGCCGCCTCGCTACAACTACACGTCTTCGTCGACGCCAGCGAGTCCACTTATGCTGCCGCACTATACTGGCGCATGGTGGGGCCCGACGAACACGTCACTACAGCACTTATACTGGCGAAGGCGCGAGTAGCCCCACTGAAACTGACATCTATACCGCGGCTAGAACTACAAGCCGCGGTAATGGGGAGTCGCATGGCCACCGTCGTGTTAGAAGAACACCAACAGAAACCCGAGTCCACCACCTATTGGACTGACAGCAAGACAGTACTAACATGGCTCAAGACAGGCTCACGTTCATACAGACCATTCGTCGCGCATCGCATCGCGGCGATCGAAGAGCACAGTACAGTAAGCGAGTGGCGGTGGGTTCCCACGAAACTTAACGTGGCGGACGACGCTACCAGAGACGTCCCCCGTGACTTGGACTCCGATCACCGGTGGTTCACGGGACCCGAGTTCCTGCGCAACGACCCATCTACGTGGCCAGAGGACACGACTACAGTAAAGATACAAACAGGTGAAGAGAAAACGAACTACGTCTCAGAAAAACGAAAGCCACAGAAGTTAAGCGAAAGCGTTCCTGATCCCACAAGATTCTCGAAATGGGAGAGACTACTACGCACGACAGCGAGAGTACTACAGTTCATCGATCTATGTCGCGCTAGTAAACACGTCACCCACTACAAGCGCACTAAGAAAAACATTAAAGCGGACCCTACGTGGAAACGACAAGGCCAGCGAAGTACACAGAAACAGAACACGAATTATAAGAAGAAAGAAGGCCTGAACAAGTTCCTGCCTATCGACGCGAGTCTCCTCCGCGCCGCTGAAACTCTGCTAGTACGAACAAGCCAACAGGAAACATTCGCACAAGACATCGAAGATATGAACAACGATAAACCGACGTCTAGTAGGAGCCGCCTACACTGGCTATCAGTAACCTACATCAACGGACTGGTAAGAATAAAAAGTCGCATCGGCGCCGTCTATGGAGTACCAGAAGAGGTGAAGAACCCTCCAGTCCTCGACGGAAACAGTCATGTGACAAAGCTGTGGATCGAATACACCCACCGACAACTCTCACACGCCGGAGTCGAAACTACGCTAAACGAGTGCCGCCAACATTATTGGATATTGCGACTGCGCCCAGTAACCCGCATGGTTATACATCGGTGTCTACTCTGCCGTATGAAGAAAGACAAACCGCCACAGCCACCAACAGGTGACCTGCCTGCGTGCCGTCTCGCTCACCATCAGCGGCCGTTCAAGTTCACGGGAGTCGACCTCTTTGGACCACTAACAGTCACAGTCGGCCGCGCCACACAGAAGAGATACGTAGCCATCTTTACGTGTCTCACTACACGCGCCGTCCACCTAGAGATAGTCTCCTCTCTCAGCACAGACTCTACAGTGATGGCCCTACGTCGTATGATAGCCAGAAGAGGCTGCCCTACAGAGATATGGTCAGACAACGGGACTAACTTTCATGGCGCGGACAAAGAGTTACGGCGGACTATTGAGAGGGAAATAGCAGAGGAGGCGAACAAGAAGATGATCAGCTGGCGCTACACACCACCGGGTTCCCCATTTATGGGGGGGGTGTGGGAACGAATGGTGCGTGCAGTGAAGGCAGCACTCGGCGCCACACTACACGAACGTCACCCGACGGAGGAGGTCCTCTCAACCCTCCTTGCGGAAGCCGAATACACCGTCAATAGCCGACCACTGACCCACGTGTCAGTCGACCCAGACGACCCGGAAACCATAACTCCAAACCACTTCCTGCTCGGCGGTTCAGCACGCGTCCCCACGCCCGGAACGTTCGACGACTCAGACCTCATCGGACGGACTCACTGGAGAGCATCTCAACGCCTCGCAGATACCTACTGGGCGAGATGGGTGAAAGAATACTTGCCTGACCTACAATACAGGCGGGAGCCCCACGGTCGAGGTCCAGCGCTACAGACAGGAGACGTCGTACTAATAGCGGACGGCAATCTACCTCGGAACACGTGGCCACGAGGTGTCGTCGTTGCTACTTACCCCGGCGCCGATGGAATCGTAAGGACAGCAGACGTGAAGACGAAAGGCGGTATCCTCCGACGATCCACGAAGAAGCTCGTGATACTACCAACTAGGCCGGACGTCCTGCAGCAGCCGACGGAGAACAGATGTAACGTCGACGCGACGACGATACAAGGCGGGAGAGATGTTCCGGACGACCGGCGAACACGTTAATGTCTATGTACATATAGTTAGGTATATAAGTTATGTTATAAAATAGAAGATAGGTTTATAAGTCATTCTGAACACTTTCGAATAAAGATGTTTTTTCTGTGGTGTTTCATTACCCTTACGGTTGTATTTTGTTCCAATAGATAGATATTAATTTTTAGTATGGTATATAATAATTTTAAATGTATATAAATACTGTTTTAATATACTTTTGTACAAAATAGAGAATAAAATAACAGGCTATAAGGGCAGTAGTCTCCATGCGGCAACGCCGCTTAGATATACCAAAAATTAGATTAGTTCTCGGGCTGGCCGCATGGGGGCTCTGCCGGGAGTATCCCATCTCGCTCTAATAGAGGAAAATCATATAAATATGAGACGCCTAGTCTACTACGACACACTTTTCTACGAACTCTGCCCGGGAGCAGATGGGAACCTCCCTCAAAGCCTTGAAACAGTAAAAGGTGTTTGATTTCTTCTCCAACCCCAGCAACAGTCAAGTACGGCACCATCAACCTACAGCCACTGCAACAGCCGTCCCGTACATATATGGTACAAAGTTTAATGACAATTCGCGAGGTCGCGGGTCGCAATCCGTTGCCCACGCGCATGCGGTTTGGTTTGACAGATAATTTTGTTGGTAATGTAGCAATTACTGAGAGAAATATTGTGCCCCGGAGGCGTTAAGATGCTGTGGGTGGCCCATTTGGAAGGATTAGCGGCTGTAAATTAAGATTATGTAGTGGTTGCCGTCTCTACACAATGTAAGTGAAAAAGATTATTTGAACAATCGCAAGTAATTCCCAAGAAAAGAATATACTTTCTAGAGTTAAAGTTGCGCACCGTAGAGTTACAATACAAATGAGAAATGGACGTTTCATATTACCTTATGGGTTAAATAACTTCAAAAAGTATTATAATATATATAAGGTATCTTTGGTTGAAATAGCCATATTCATACTGGAGACTTCATAAGTAAGGTTCAATGACACTTTCTGTGAAAATCGATAAATAAAATTTAGGCTTCCTATACTGACTCGGGGTTGTTCTTAAACAGGTATAGGGGCACCATTATTTTTTTTGTATCTTGCTGAAAGGGTCATTCAACAATGATCCTGTCCATTGAGCCTCCAGTATGAATTTGGGTATATCAACCAAAGTCACCTTATAATATACTACATATAAGGTGACTTTAATTTATACAAACAAACTCATACTAGTGGCTTGGTAAGTGATCACCACGGATCGATAACACATTTTGATAATTTCGCAAAATAAAATCTTGACGTTCCATAGTAAGTAATTGACTCGGGGCTTGCGTTTGTAAGGAACACGAAAAGAATAATTTATGAACTTTACAAAAAGGGTGACCGAACCTAGTTACTGAGCACTTCGAGTCTTCAGTAAGAATTTGGCTTCATAAATAAAAGTCACCTCATTTACTTTCTTTAGCATTAACAACGAGTATACAATAAGTGTTATAAATATAAATTTATTGAGGATAGAAAATAAAACATAAAAACCGCAGCGTATTCATAAACTTTTTCGTACGTATACTATTACAAACTTATCAATTCCGCGACTGTATAATAACTGGTTATTATTCTAGCAAGTAATTTAGTAAAAAATGAGCCTCGATGACTATTTATTATTTTAAAAGAAATAATCACCATTGGCAGCGTTTCTTGACGATTTATTGTCGAAAAACTTATATGGTCTTTGATCTCAGACATTGCCTTAGTTACTACGCCACGGCCGAATTTTTGGTTAAATGTTAGAGAGGAATATCTGTAACCGTAATTAGTTGGGGCACCCCAGTAGGTAATATTGCACATGTAAATTCGAATTTGCGCTTTAGCATGACAACAACCAAAAATGTACTCTACGGAATGTAGATATAAAAGTGATTTTGAACGCTACCTAAATTATTATCATATCGCAGGAAGTGACGCTTGATGCTTGGAAATCATCATAATTGTGGTAGAACAGAAATGAAATATATATTATACATTACAGTAAAATGCTTAAAATATTCCAAAAGTCGTGAGAGTCCGACCGCTAAGGCAAAGTGGACGTTTTTTTTTTGCTTGTTGTAGAGTTTGGGACTTCCTTTTGCCAGCAATTTGCTGTGGTTTAGTTTAGCGTGGACGGACAGAAGACGGATGGACAGGCCGATGACCTTCAATATGATGAGTCATTTCTAATGAGGTTCTCATTCCGTCCTTTCAACGAAGTCTTTGGGGTAACTCAAGCTTTGACGTTCGTTTTACTTTATTTGATTTGTATAAATTAACTTTGTCGCATCGCCTTGAGATGCCATTAGGAAAAAAAACCGTTTATGATACATTTCTTACATGATAGAGAGTGGCGTATCTTTTCCAGGCACAATCGATAGCTATCGATATGAATTGAAATTGATCGAGTCTGGAAATAATTGCAACTTATCCGTTAGGAAATGAAGAACAATAGAATCGTGGACCTCTGGGACCAACACGTAAAATAAGAGCGTAAAGCTCGGTGCATTGGATGAGCTTTTTTATTTATTTGTATAGGTATATATTTTGTTTTCTTTTATATTTAAGTGGGTATTAAGATTATTTAGTTTTTATTTTTTATAGCCTATTTTGAATGTAAAAATTCCATTTATTTATTTATATTATATTGTATTCCTTGTTTTTGAATAAAATGTATATAGGTACAATATATGTATTTTATGTGAATTTTCAAAAATTCCGTAGTAATAATAATTATGTAATTACAAGTATATTATGTCATCATAAGCATTACATTTTAACTGTATTACATTATCAAACTTTAAAGCGTGTTTACAGTTGTAACGTAATGCAATAAAAATGTAAGTAATGTATTAAAAATTACATAATCGTCTCGGGAAAACATAATTATTTATTAATGAGAAATTTTCGCGAATACCCATAAATGCATATTTAAGAGTATGGAAAACAATGTTATGTTATGATGTGCATATAAGACCTGGATTCTCGTTTACCACATTCAGATTTCGTAAGTAAAAAAATATATAGGATAAACTACATAATACATAAAAAGAGATGGATGGATGGATAATATTTTTATTTTGATTAACTTAATTAGGTATGCAAAAAAACAAATTGAAACTTAACAACAAATGAGGTTCCTTGGTTATTTTTGAAGAATTTTAGTTATAATAATTGTAATTATTTACGCGTTCGCATCTTGATTTCCCAACGAACGACAGAAAAATCAATATGGGACGAATTGTGTCAGAGAGTAAGGCTGAGATTCAGAGTGCATTTTGAGTCCGAACTCAATCTTACAAACGTCAAAAAGCGACGTGATCTCATACTAGAGTGACGTTTGCAAGATTGAGTTCCCCTTGAGTTCGGACTCAAAATGTACTCTGAATCTCAGCCAAGGTCATCAGCAGTGGTTTTTATCTTAAGATACATAAACTATTATCAAATGCCTTTAAACTGAAATACTCTGTACTTTGTACATAATGATGGCTTTGTTTTCACATTCATAACAATCTCTGACAATATTAATATTGTTATCTTATTTTCATGTGGTTTTGTTAAACTTTTATCTTTTCACTGTTAGTTTTTCAAATCCAATGACATAAAGTGGAACAAATTTTAAGTAGCAGACAAACACCTGCAAAAAACGTCTATTTGCAAAAAGCAAACAGGTAGAAGCTCCAACATCCGTTAGGGTAACGTGGTTTCTTATCATTGTGAACACAAAACTCCCGTCAAGTATACCTACGTTGTTTTTTAAAAAATTCAGAGTAACTTTTGTTAAATCACGTCATCGAAGATTTAAGAAGTAAGTCTGCACTGTCTTTCAGCTCATTACGTATTAGCCTTTTCGGCTTGGACGTTATTTTATCAACACACCTTATAACTTATGTTGACCGGTTAGTACGACTTTAATGGAGAAAACCGCATCCAAATCCGTTAAATGGTTTTCGAGTTAAACATACAGACAGACAGAAAAGAATTCTAAACATTTTAGTTTTGGCTCTTGTACAATAACCCATTTTGACAAATTTACTATTTTATATTAGAATTAGATACAGCCCCGCCCGGGCAGTGGTTTTAAAATGTACCGTGGAAAAACAGACAAACACTGAGGGTTCGACATAAGGATTTTAAACCTTGATGGAACCCTAAAAATTCAAAGACTTCGCTAAGTACTTACTATAGTAGAGCCAAGTAAATTGTTCTGTGAAACATAAAGACTTCTAAATTACCCACAATTTTCCTGTTTGTGTACATAATCGTTGTGAATGTTTAGTATGCAAATTGAATGGAAGAAAAAACCCCATTAAATGAGATATTTCATATTTTGTAAAGAGACACGAGATGAAAAAATATATAGTTTGTGGGTATGTCACGTAAATCTTTTACCAATTTTATGTTTGTGAACAATGAATCTCCAAAATGTAGCAGGAGAGCTCAATCGTTATAATCGCCAAAAAGGCCTAATTTAAATAAAGCATTCACGATTTATTTTTCATCTCTGTAATTTATGTTATTTATGATGATATAACTCGCGTTGTTGGTATCACAGAACATGTCATTGTTAGCAAATCGGTGCTAAACTGGTCATTGAATCAAATCAATTGAACCAATGCACTGCGGCTCCAGATGTAATAATAACACTCAAAGTAATTGTCATAACGAGGGCGAGACACAATGAAATGAGTTCCAAGACAAACTTTTCAAGGATAACTATTAAATTATGAAAGTTCACTGCAATTTAATGACTTATTTATTAAGTAAAATTGGTTCAAGGCGGTCCTGATATCGAATCAAACAAGAAAAGTACCTATTTATATTGAATATATGATTGTAGATTTCTTGGTCATACATTTATGTACTTGTATTGTAAGGCTACAATTATATACAGCATGTAAGGACCTCAATGGGATGGGTACAGTAAGCTAGGTTCTGTCCTTTTTACCATTGTCCGTGGTCTAAGGGTCGATAGTCCTGCTCTTACGCTATTATTTTTAGCCGTCTGTTTCGCTCTAACCAACAAATCCTATGTTATTTCGTCCTTTTTTGCACAATTTTTACGCAGTGCAGAAAATCCACAAGTCGTATTGGCAAACTGTTTTCTTTATTATGTATTTTATGTGTTACTATGGTTCTTAAATATGTTTTGTCATTGTTGTCTCTAATTAAATCACAGAACTGAGAATGCGGCAATGGTATCCGAGAGTTTTCTTGAAATTCCTTACTTTTCTGAAGTCACTATAAAATTTTACATAGTTTTTTTTTGATTTGTTGATCTTGTACTTCATTGTGCAGAGTATTAAGAGGTATTAATTTTGTTTAGAAATTTTAATATTTACTATCGTATAAAGTGAGAATGCCGAATGCGACGCAGCAAAATATGACATGGTAATGTCTGGACTAGACCAATGCCTTCACAAAGCACCGGACCCTATGGGTATTTAATAGTATGCCGGATCACTATTGGCTACGAGGTATAAAAGAGGCAAAATAGCACATAGTGAAAACGTTTCGCGAAATGACTGATACCTTTTTAACTACCTCGTTCAAGGGTACGATCACAACAATTAATAAGATACTGTAATTATAATTACATACAAAGTATATTCTATGTCTATCATATCTATGGGTACATATCTCCTTTAAACACTTCTCCACTTGGCCAACTACAGTAAATGTACTACGTATTTCATTCTATAAGAACATAACTTCATGCAAATGCAATCTTGAAATCTAAACACTGACAAAAGTTTCGGCGCAAAAACAACGTGTATTGTAAAGCTCTTTCAAAAATGTAGCACAGACAGACATTCTGTAAACACTTGCGAGCGCATCCTGGCACTGCGCCAAGTATACATATACAATCGGCCGCATTTCAACGGTAATATATTTGCGCCATTTTAACACTTATTACTAGGTATTATGAGTCAAACGAGAATGTTTTTACCACGACATAAACGCCTGGGTTTGCTTTAACCTTTCCAACGAGCTTATAGACAGAACGTTACATTTTCAACCTCTTGGTTTAGTGTGTAGGTACTTCTAACCATTTTTCAGAAATTAAATTTACTAAGATAGAGTTGAATACATCGTACAATTAATACAATCCATCATACTATAGGTATATAAGGAAGGAAAAATTTATCACTGGCTTATGTATTTCGCATGTATAACTTATTTTTTGTGTGAAAGTGATTTTGTGTGTTGCTGTTGGGCAGCCGGGTTTTATGGCGTCCCCGTTTCAAAATCCACATTTTTAGTAGGCTTGTGGAACGGGGTGGAATTCTTAAATTTCTTTGTTGGTCGGTCGGTGTGCGCGGACTGCGGACGGATCGTTTTCGGAATAAAATAGTTATTGAACTTCTTGACAGCAGAATATTTGTTTGGATACTCTATAAATAATGTTCAAATTCTTTAAATTCTGGACAGATTATTATGAAAGCTTCTAGAGTGTCCCTGCGCCCTATTTTAAAGAAACTTTTGTAAAGAACAGAAAAACAATCCAAAGACTGGGTTTCTCCGTTGACGCGGACAGAGCTGCTGACAAAAGGGTAGTAAACGTATCTAAACAGAGCTATAATTACTTATTTTTTTACGGTGCTAGCTATCGGGAAACAGGCTAGGGTGTAAATAGCACCTATAATTTCATTATAATTCTTCTAAGTGGCAACACTTTTTGCATCAGCTAGTCGTCGGACATTCCTCAACGGATATCATAATTTAATCATATACGACTTAAACAAAGCAATCTTTTAGCATGATAATGTGGAATGATGAATCATGCAAGCCGATGCTATTTTTTTCCCAGCATTTTTTCCGCCTTTGGCATGGGATTCCCACCTTGTATTCGTTTCTTCGAGAGGGGCACAATTCTGCGGCAGGTTCGCAAAATCAATTACGACCAGAGTTATAATTTGAAATAATGCCGCATCTGCCATAATTTTATGGCGGAATCGTAAAATAATCTGCAAAAATAACTATGATTTGCATCTTTTAAGAGCTGGTTATTGCAGGGTTGCTATCGAATTTGAATTTTTATTGCCATGAATTACTATGAAACTCAGGTTCTCTGTTTTTAGCAGGGTTGATCAACATGCGATTAAAAAGCGATTAGCTCTAACTATAGCTGTAATTAAATATGAACCTTCTTTGTGCTAATACTATGGATTGAATAGAAGTATTTCCAATATTAACTTTACTAAAAATTTCATTATACTTGATATTATAAACTACTATTATTAAACTTGCACACTCTGGTCAAACGGAAAAGGAAGCAGTGACGTTGGTGACTATAATATGCGGGAGCGCGTATCGCAATTTAGTTGATAACACCACAAAGTTTCAATTCTGTTCCTCATACGTCAAATTCATTTTAATTTAAATATTTTAATAAACAATTTTGATTGCCATTTGGAAGGATTGGAAATAAAAACATGTTACTATTGGGTTTTACGGTAAAAGCCAGTATTAACATATGAAATGATTTTATTCTTTGTTCTTTAAAAGTTTTGTCTGTGTGGAAGTGTCTTTCAATCAATGTATGTTTTATTTGCGCGTAAATAAAATTTAATTTTAGTATTACAGTTTTACTAGCACGGAGGGTAGAAATACAATTTTTTCTGAATGTTTTCTATGTAAACCTATGGATAAGTCACAAATTGTTTTAATTTTTAAGTTTAATTTATTTGTTTTTTTTTAAATAAAATTGATTATTAATTTCAACAATTTTCGGCTCGGCGGTTATTTTATGAACATCCCCTAAAGCTTTAATGTTAACCAGGGTCACTATGATAATAATAAAGAAAACCGCTTCGAAATCTATCTAGGGTTGTCGATTTAAAACGAAACATACAGACAGATAAAAAAATATATAAAATATAGTTTTGTCCTCATCCTCAAAACAATACTAATAATTTGATTGCTATTAATAGCTATTGATTTACAGGAATTATAAAATCATGAATCTGTTAGGAAATTTCGGCAACTTCATAGATAAGTAAGTATCACCTTGCATGAAGCATTTATTGGCGTCTTTATGAGTTTTGCAATAACTTATGATGAACTGTTAAAACAGGCGACTATATTATTAAAAGTACTTCGTTAATATTGAAGGCTGTGAAGTATTCGTAATGTATCAGAAAGCGTGTACAAATTCGCGTCAAACTTAAATGCGCCCCTGAACTTCATCTATCTCTTTCTGTCATCTATCTCTCTCTATCGGTTTCGTCGGAACTAACTTCATTTGAACGCATCGTTGCTATATTTTTACAGCGAATATCCATCGCTTTGGAAAACTCACATAACGCCCTCCTTAGCGTTCAGTAGGTGCCTTACAAGCTGGTAGATCAAATTGTTACAAAAATATTCAGTGGAAAAGTTTGATGGAAATATTCAACAGTCTAGGATAGAGTACTTATTTAAGTAGTTGTATACAAATATTCGTGACAGTGTTTTTTGACACAATGTGATGATTTTGATAAAGTACGTCTGCATAAAATTAGGAACTCGTATTCGTAAGTATAATTTTCACTGACAGCCCATATATTTTAAAAATAAGACCTAATATTTGCAAAAAATATTAAGAGACGCTTAGTTAATCAACCAACTACGAAAAGGTAGTTTCAAAGGTATCTGAATTATGTGGACGAATACGTGCTGCTGGATGGACAGAAGGATGGATTCTAATAATCTGTGGTATTATTAAACAACAAGTCAGATGGACAATCAATGTATGGAATGACACTTGTAAATATGTTTAGATATTTTACCTAACGAAGTCCTTTTGGCTATGGTTGTGTAGTGCGTGCACACGCAGTTTTTTAAAGTGTGCGTAACCTCGTAAGCGCTTCAAAACACGTCACACACACAAAACATGCTTATCTGTACACGTCACTAATACAAGCATAGATAGCGAAGCGAACTTCGTGAGATGCTAATAGAAACATTCATCCTGTATTAGTAGATCCTTGGTGTTGCAATGTCTTGATTAGCGATGGTATTTATCCGAGTTTAAACTCACCATTGGATAAAAACTGAGTTTTTATCCACAGCCCATCTCTAGTCTTGATGGAATAGTTCCAATTATTACATATATACCTTCAAAAAAACTAATATTTTTGAATTAGTATTTGATTTGTAGACTCACTGCAATCGTTTGTTTGATGCAAAGAATCTCTGTAATTAACGACAACATTAAAGTGAAAAAAATAAACGATTTTTTTTTCGGGTTTTATCGTTGGAGCAGAGTGTACTTTAAAAAAACAAAAATAGAAACGTCTATGAAGATTTTAACTAATCGCTCTACAGATTGATAAGATATCAACAGATAAATCTCGATCATTTGGAGAGAATCGTGAGAACGGAACCGATTTGTTTTATTTACTGTAATGTAGTTTATTTACCGATCTTCAGACATAGTAATTTGTTACAGAAAGAACAATATTTTTGTTTTCTATGTAGGAAAAGAAAATTGGAATCAATAATGGTTTTTGAAGTAGCTGGTAAAAGGAAAACATTAGTTTTATATCTACATATATTTAGAACCACTGAACGGATTTGGATGCAGTTTTTTTAATTATCATTGTAGTGACCCTGGTCAACACAAAGGCTATAAGGGGTGTTCATAAAATAACGCCCAAGCCGAAAACGGGGCAAGGATTCATTGAGCGAAGCTGCGGGCAAAGGCTAATACCAATAATAAAGTAGTAAACAAGGCGTTTCTGTACGAGTATTTTTGCATAATTTTGATTGAATTTGGTTTATTAGTATTGTACCGAGGTTAAAACAATTTTGTTTTTATTTTCGTCTGTCTTCTGTATGTATGTTCCCTTTTTAACTCGAGAACCATTAAACGGGTTTGGATGCGGTTTTCTTTATTATCATCGTAGGCACTCTGCTCAGCATTAGACTATAAGGTGCGTTCATAAAATAACCGTCAAGTTGAAAACGAGATTGAAAAAAAACAAGGGCGGAGCTGCGGGCAAAGGCTAGTCAACAATAACGCAGTTAGAAGTACCCTTTTAAAATGGCATCTTTTATTTCCGCACGATTAATAAATTAATGACCTCATAATCTTGTGATGAAGCTGGACAATATGGGCATATAAGCCTCGCTTACGTAAGACCATGCCAACGTAGGCATGTACAGTCTGTCAAAAAATTGTTGAAATGAATATTGAAGAAACTATTCTTCTTTCGCCTGATTACACCAAACAAACAAGGACAAAATCTGTTAAATCGAGTTTACTGCGTTGTTATTTCATGACTATATTACCAAAATTATCCTACTTGAACGTTTAAACTTCAATAAAGTTCATTAAAGTTCAATATTCATTTCAACACTTTTTTGACAGACTATAGATAAGTCAATAATTGCTTAAAGAGGCATGTAAAATTGTAGTGAGTAGCATAACTAACATGGATGAAAATAACAGAGAAGTTTAGTCTCTCGAAGAAACGTTCGACCAATGGAAACGCAGGTAAGCTTTATCACGTGATCATCGTCTCCATTAAACGACTCGTCCTGCGTGTCGATTGGTTAAACGTTTCTTCGAGAGACAAAATTTCTTTATTCGTGTCATCTATGCTAGCTATATACTGGTACAAACATTCTACATGGGACTGGCCAGTCTGCATCCGGATTTTTAAAAAATGAGTTACAGAACAGAAAGAAATCTTGAAATAAGCGTATGTAACTAGCTAGACCGAGCTTTGCAATCCAAAACGTGAACCATTTTTACTACGTTTTAATTAATTCGCTTTCTTGTCTGTCTGTTCGACTTGAAACTTTTAATAAAGCTCAGAAGTGGATGACAATGCAGTTTATGTAGAACAAAAAATCGATTGCAAATTCCACATGCACAAGACTAAAAAGCAGAAAACAACTATCCATTATTTATTTTTATATAACACGTTGTTAAAACGGACTAAAATAAATAAAATAATTTCTTTAAATACTTGTAAGAAACGATACTTACTTACTTGGGGCGCATCATTTTGCATCATTTGCAGTACAATAAAATTGTGATGTGAGTTATTTATTCATGCATCAATCTATTTTCATTTTAAATTTAGAGCCGGGTATATTTATTAAAAATATATACAATGTGAAATTTAAGTCATTTTGTTAACGAAAACTGGTGGTAGTACTCGTCCATATGAACAACTTTTACTATGAAGCCAACCCCGAAATCATAATAGTAACAATAGAAAAGTTAAATACCTACTCTACCCAAATGTATGAAACAGCTGTTTTTTTTCACAATTTCGGGGTTGGCTTCATAGTAAAAGTTGTTTATATGGACGAGTACTATCACCAGTTTTCGTTACCAAAATCACTTCAATTTCACGTTGATGTGCAGATATATGGTAAAGTCCCACGCAATATTTTTTCCCAGTAAAATTCACTTCTTAACAGTACGAAACTCTTAACCATCTCCATGATAAAGTAATTATATATTATATAAATTATATTAGTTTGGATGTAACTTTTTACCTCGGTACAAAATGCACAACATAATATTGTTTTACTTACTTTTGAATAAAAATTATGCAATAAATGTATTATAAAAAAATCTTCACAAAAAAATTACGTACTTTAATGTATTACATTTTGTTTGCATTACATTAACAAACTTAAAAGCGGGTTTACAGTTGTAATGTAATGCAGCTAAAATGTAACGCATGAAATTGAATAATTATTATTATTAGTTAAGATGATCTTATCTTCATCCCTAAAGTGTTCGGGGCAAACCAGAATCTCTTGGCAACCGATAGTTTTATTTTCAAGGTATTCTCAAGGTCTTTGTCCTTTTATGTCTACGGATAGTTAACTCTCATATAAAGTCTCAAAGGAACTAAAATATAATAATAATATTAATATAAATATTAATACAACAATGTGAAAAAAACTAAATTTAAAAACAACAAAGAGAAGGGCAAAAAAATCTCGTCATCGATTCTGTAAAAAGAGTATTTTATTATTCTTCATTATAATATATTTAATTTATGGCATGCATACTTTCATATTATACAATGTACATGAATTTTCAATGACGACAGCAATTCCTTAAATCTGGGGAAAATTTAAAACATTTTGACTTGCAACATGTTGTGTAAAATAAATAGGTAGGTACTTAAATATTATTGAAAATATTTTAATAATTGCTGTTGAAATTTTAATGGTTATTGATTACCAACCTGTAAAAAGTTATAAAAGAGTTGAAATTGACCTTTTCAATCCAAGAAACGCATGATTTTACCTACTTTGTATTTTATCGAAATATCTATAATTATAAAACCTCATTAATTTCAGGGGTTTCCGTTCCAGGAATATTTTTATTGAGTAATTGAAGGGGGCAGAAATGTAAAGATGGGCGCAAAAAATATGTTATGGCCCCAACAAGTAGGCGTTGTATTTTAAGTAAACTATTTTATTTAATAATTTGAGAAATGAAGAAACCATGACCCTTCTTCTCAAAGTATGCAACCAAAAAATCTAACGTTCGTACAAAACCGATCAAGTGCGAGTCAGACTCGCATACCCAGGGTTCTGAATTCGACAGTTTTGAGAACAGTCAGGAAGAAGGTATTTATAATCTTGCCCATAACTATTTATGATAACTAAAAAAAGTATTGATTGCACGTGAATGCTATTTTTGTGGATAATTTCAAGTCTTTATCTTTAACGGTGCTAAAATAATGAGGATGTGACATACGGACGGACGGACAACGGAGTCTCACCATAAAGGTTACTTTTACCTTTCAGGTACAATACTAAAAACCAAAGCGACATTCATACGATTTATGTAAGGAACCACAGCGCGTGGATCGAACTAGCACTTGCCCGGTTTTTTCTTTTTCGTCGTATTATGTAGCTGAGCTAGGTAGGACCTGAGTTTGTGTACTGTAACTAGACAGCGATTAAGAATCTTAAGGATATAATAATAGGGATTACTTTGCATTTGCCTAGAGGCTTTATCGAACTAGGTGCTATAAAGTGCAGTTTCCATTCCGGTAGCGCTTGCGTCACCTCGCGTAATCCGATGCGTTGACATTTTAATAGGCTTCTCGTATTCACAAGGGATATTATATGAAGTGCAAGCAAAGGTCAATAATTACACAAACTCCTAAATGTGTAACAAACAAACATTCCGACACGACTTATATCTCCGAGGGGGTGTCAGAGGTGTTTAGGAGTGAGGAATGTCAACACTCGTACACCCGCTTTTGACCGACGATTTTTACGTCCCGCCGTGGTACGGTGTCCACCGGTTTCAGGTCGCTCAGCGAGCTATGGAGCGGGCTATGCTTGGGGTATCTCTGATGGATAGAATCCGAAATAAGGAGATCCGTCGGAGATCGAAAGTTACCGACATAGCCTGCCGAATAAGTAAGTTGAAGTGGCAGTGGGCAGGCCATATTTGTCACCGACATGATGGCCATTGGGGCCGAAAGGTTTTAGAATGGAGACCACGCACAGCAAAGCGTAGTGTAGGCCGACCTCGTGCCCGCTGGACCGACGACCTGAAGGTCGTCGCGGGGTCGGCTGGATGAGGAGGACGGAGGACCGACATGAGTGGCGAAATTTTGAAAAGGCCTATGTCCAGCAGTGAACGAACACGGGCTGATGGATGGATGGATGGATGGTGATACGGTGTGAGCCTTATCGCCCTATTTCAATCAAATTTAACTCTGGGGCATGTAGGTTTGTCCCATTGTGTTTTCTTCACCGTTCAGCAAGTGGCAATATACATTATACTATTCCAATACTATGTACATAAATTGCAAAAACTCACTGGTGCCTGTCTGCTTAACCAGGTAGGACTCGAACCTGAGGTTTCAAGATTGAGAACGGTGTGCTACTTATGTATGAGCTACCGCTGCCTTATATTTTATTTTAATTATTTTGACAATTTCTTAAACCAACGGCATAAAAACTTAATTAGAAAAATTACTAATTAAATTTAAATATCCTTGCGGTACTTACATTTTAAATACCTATAATGCTTTTGAACGTAGGTACGAAGCAACCTAAAACATACAGAAAATCTAAATATCAAAATGTAATATAGAAATTATCGACAGTAATTAATAACGATATAAATGAACTTTTAACAAAAAAATAAGAACCGACCTCAAATATTATAGCAGCCATTCACTAAAAAGTTTAAAATAATTATTTACGGACCGATGGTACCAAAATAACACTTGCCGACTTCTTTCAGTCGGCGCTCTACTATTGGTTTCTTCGTTATTTACTATGGGGAATGCACCGACTTCTAGATAACATATGTTATTATATAATCAAGGCTTGTTCCCTCAAGCCGAAACGCTCCGCAGGACCTGATGGTATTCCTGCTTATATATACAGAGACTGTCGCGCAGTACTAGAAGATCCACTGCTCCACCTGTATAACGTGTGCCTCAGGGCGGCGACTTTTCCTGAATGTTGGAAGTTAACTCGGGTTGTGCCTGTTCCAAAGGGGGGAGGGGGTACGAACGTGGCCGACTATCGACCGATAGCAGTTCTGTCTTCGCCTGCCAAGGTGTTTGAATCAGCCGTGCAGAAGAACATGTACTCGCAGGTGAGAGCACAGATATCGGACGCACAGCACGGATTCAGGCCGGGACGCAGCACTGCAAGCAATTTACTTAACTTCATGAACTATGTGGTGCCTTCGATCGATGCTGGCATACAAGTCGATGCCGCCTATTTCGACTTCAGGAAGGCATTCGACACGGTCGACAACGATATATTGCTGGAGAAGCTCGCGGCTGTTGGTTGCACCCCACATACGCTTGAATTTTTTGCCAACTACATGCGGGATAGGAAGCAGTACGTTGAATACGCCGGTCACAGGTCTAAGCCATACTTTACTCGATCAGGGGTTAGCCAGGGTAGCAATTTGGGCCCTCTAGAATTTATTATCATGATTAATGATCTTCCTGAGGTAGTCACAAGCGCCACGTGTCTTTTGTTTGCAGACGACCTCAAGTTGCTTCAAGCTGTTACCAACAAAGCAGACAGTGAGAAACTGCAACAAGACATTAATAAAGTTGTTGATTGGAGCAAAAAGAATAAATTGTTCTTTAACACATCGAAATGCTCGGTGATCACATTTAGTCGAGCGCGCACTCCTATTCTCCACTCGTACCAAGTAGGCGAATCCCCGATGAAACGAGTACAGCAAGCACGGGACCTAGGAGTGCAGCTCAACGTTGAGCTAACATTTCGTGATCACATTACTAACATCTGTAAAAAAGCTTATAGAAACTTGGGATTTGTTCTTCGCCAAGCTCATAGTTTTACGAACATTAAGGCACTCTGTGCCTTGTACGGCGCCCTTGTAAGAAGTCAGCTGGAGAATAACGCGATCATATGGGCTCCACATGAAGCCAAATACAGCCTCATGTTGGAGCGGATTCAAAATAAATTTACTAGGTACTTGTACCTTAAGCAGTACGGGGTCTATCCATTCTACCCTTTGATGTATCCAACCTTATTTGTTTTGGGTATGGTTGGATACATCAAACTAGAGGTGAGAAGAGACCTCGTGCTGGCAAAGTATATCTTTGAGTTGTTGCGAGGCAAGCAGTTTAACCCTGGCGTACTACAATACGTGGGACTGTGCGTGCCTGATAAGTACGTAGAGAAACGTCGCCGGCCACCTCTGTTAGTGGTGCCACTTGGAAGGACCAACCTGCTGAGTTGTTCACCGTTTTCAAGAGCTTTGCGATCGCTTGACAAGGTGGCACAAGTGATTGATCTGTTTTCTTGCTCACTGAGTGAATTTACAAAGGTGACACTGTGTTACCTTTCATATCGTACATGAACATATACATGTTGCTTGTAAATTGTGTTATGTAGGGTAAAATATGTAGTTTTATTTTTATTATTTTATTTTGAAATTGTTTTGTTATATTGTAATTATTATGTGTTATTTGGTACAAGGGTGTTAATTTAAAATTATTGTATGATTTATGCTACTCTATCGTCTTAGGTCCAGACCTGTAAAGATAGCTGTAAGAAAGTTAAATAAATAAATAAATAAATAAATGTTTCAGGAAGAAAGAAGTCGGCAAGTATTATTTTGGTACCATCGGTCCGTAAATAATTATTTTAAACGTTTTAGTGAATGGCTGCTATACATAATATTTGAAGTCGGTTGTTATTTTTTTGTTAAAAGTTTATTTATTTCACGCTTTTTAGTGTTGAAGGGATAAATTTTGAAAAATGGGTCATTGAAGGAGGAGTTTGAGGAGTTTCAAATTCAAAAGTCCCGTGGCATAATGACAATTTTCAAGTAATATCCAGCAATAAGCACACTAACACAAAGCGATTTCCGCCATTTAAAGTTATGTGCTGTCATTCGTTCAGGAGTTCTATGGTGATGTGGCCAGGATCGAAGGTCAATGGGCATATTGTCAATTTTCAAGTAATACCCTGGAATCAGCACACTCAAATAAAGTAATTGCCGAAATCTCATGTTATGTGCTGTCATCCGTTCAGGAGTTATGTCAATTTTCAAGTAACATCCTTCAATCTGCATCCTGGTACAAAGTGTTTGCCGCAATATCGAGTGATATGCTGTCATCCGTTGAGGAGTTCCACTGCCTATCTCTGAAGTCCATGATCAGATCACGACCAAACTAAAATAGAACACCTGGAAGCAAAGTCGAACAAACGAAAAAAAAAAATTCAAATCGGTTAAGATTTTCCAGAGTTATGGAGTAACATACCCAAAAAAATAAAAAGTACAGTCGAATTGAGAACCTCCTCCTTTTTTGAAGTCGGTTATAATAAAAAAACACGATATAAATCACTAAATTATTAATATAAAAAATGTGATTTGGAAAGAAAAATAGAAGATAAAAGTACAATGGAATCTAAATTAAAGCTTAACATAGAATAAGTACAGTGGAGCCCGCATCAAGCTATACACATTGAGTATAAGCTGACCTCTCATTGTACAGGAAGCCTATACGATGGGAGTTCAGCTTATACTGAAAGTGTTTCGCTCGATATGGGCTCCACTGTACAACAAAATGCAATTTTTTACAAAGTACTATTTGTCCGTAGGCATACCAGGTCTAAAGATAATACGAGTAGGGGAAGGAAAAGGAAAAATAAAAAATATTTCTGGAACGTCTTTTGACTCCCCAAAAAATAAACAATAAAATAATTTCAATATAATATATGTACACGATTAAATAATAATGTATATAAACTAGAACAAAACCCAATAACAGACTTTAAAGGGTTCACTTTTGAAGCCGTTTGTTCTAAGCCCAGCCATTTTCAACTCAAACTGACATGCGTGTAAATAGCCCCATTTCGCCTTAATTATATTACAAGCGGCGGTATTCGTTAATTAATTAAATGCTATTAAATTGATTTCTATCGGGTACAGTACACCAGTTTTGTTTTGTTTGACGATAGTACGTCAAAGTGGGTTTTATGGCTGAACGGCACTTGGCAAAGTTGCGGTGCGAAAGGTTTTAAAATAAGTTATGGGTAATTGTTGAGATTGTGTGCACGCAAGAGGAATGTGTGCAGGCGTGCCGGCGCATTGTGCTCAGTTATCTAAACACCCAGACCCGGTCCGAGGGTCCCTGGACCCGCACACACTTGATGAATGGCACGTCAGCCAGCGAATAACTGAAAACCTAAATAATTATGAATTTCTAAGGAAGCCAAAGTGACCACTGTGAGAAAATTCGCTCTTCATAAAATTGTCGTGTTAATTTCATTACTTCAGTCCACACTTCAGACTTGACATGTTTGTAACAAACGCATATCGTTGCGTAGAGTATGGTTGTGAGAAAATTGCTGGCCATTTAGAATTCCGAAACGCAATATCCTGGCGACGATGAATCGAAGCAAATCCAATTCCGTCTGTGTTTCGACCGAGGCAGCCAGCCGTGAACAAACTCACCCCAGTTTACTGTATACACCTCAGTCTAGAGTCTAGACTCAGGGGGAAGGGTATAGCGTCACCAATTTAAAGAGATATTGCATTTACCGCAGCTATTCGTCCAGCCCTCGGCCGTGAATAGGAAGCCCTATCAAATATGAGGTTCTATATTTCCACACGTGACCAACACGCGGAACGAAGGGCCTGTTTCTTTTTCTTGTCGTATCTCTAATAGAGGGTTATCGTTTCTTATCATTAAAGCCTTTTTGTTGGACTCGGGTAGTACATTGACTGAATGTGATTATTGTGTTATTGTGCAAATATTCTACGCATGGATGCTCACCTGACTAGCGCATGCGCATCGTTCCATGTCTTTAAACTGCTGTCGATGGAGTCTTGTAAAATCTCAACAATATATGTAAATTATTTGCGTCTCTGCTACTTCACTCTATTACTTTTATTACCTTGACAATGTAGCAAACTTATCAAAACTGGAGCACCTGAATTGAGTTTAATAATGTTTCTCATTCGTTTTGCATCTTCTTAAGATGCTATCGTGACTAGCATGCGACCTACTTTGTCTTCATTGCCAATTTCGATAAGTAAGTGGTATTTTTTCGGCGGTTCTGTTAGCAATAAATCACTTAGCTCTACGTGATTATTTTGAGTTGTTGCTTACCTATTAAGCTTTTAAGGCTAGGTGTCCTTATTATTTACTCATATTTTACAAAAAAAAAACTGTTGTATCAAGTTTCAGAGCACTTGTAGACGACCATTTATAGGCCATACCGTCTCATTCATAAGGAGTTCCAGGAAAAGAAAGATAACAAACAAAGAATGATAGTACTACGAGCACGTGTGAATCAGTCAATATTTTTGCAGCCATTCTAAAATATTGATTGTGTGTATTTCAAAACAGTAAATATGAAGTTAGCAGTTGCCATAACAAACTTTGTCCTTAGAATCTAGTGTATTTTTTGAATGGCAATGTCTTTGCAGTATATGTTAGTTTTCTCCGGTTGTATTGAAACTCAAATATTTAAATGTATTTTAAATAGCTGAAGTTAACATTTTCAAAGTTATATTCTTTTATCATCTTGGAATAATCAAAGACTTATCAACAGCACAACATGTGGAACAAATTGATTTTAACACTTTCAATAAAGAGCGTGTACAAGCATAATACAAATTCGGCACGATTCATTAAATTAGTTCTACTGAAATTGCAAACAAATATTGTAGACGTCGTGAACTGCATGAATTCATAGAAATATATACATCTGTAAATATAGCCTATTTAAACATATTTAAGTTTTGTTTCAACTAGCAATGCAGCAGTATTAAGATAGCTCTTTCCAACATTTTCCGTCCAACAAAAAAATTCGTTAATCTTTTTAGAAAAATATGTTACTTTACGTATTGTCTGCTGATAGCATTATTTCAATGCAACCTTTCATCGAGAAGACGCGAATAAAGACGTTGCATAATCAATTGAAAATGTCAACTAAATAAAAGATGCTTTTTGCTAAGAAATAGCTGTATTTCTCAGGATTGGTGGAGATCTTATCAGGCCAGTCGTAACAGTCGTGCAAGGCTTGTATGAACATATATTATTTTGGAAACTTGCCTAAGTAACGGCAATCTAAATCTAGATAAGCTTTACAACATGTTTTGCTAAGTTATGCTTAAACGACTTCATGTCAGAAATAGAAGAAAGGGGTATCCCATTTTTCTTCGACACGGCGGCGTACCTATTGAAGATTAAGCGAAGTAATCATCTTTAAGATCATTATTCGCACAAAGCAATTGTTTATAAGTAGATTCTTCCTTCATATGGATTTAATTTATTATTAGATTTTCTTGTTGCTTCTATCATGAGGAAAGTCACAAGGTCATTGGTTCATTCGATTCTGAATCATCTTCCTGCTTGGATTCACATTTTTTTGCAGGTGTCTGTTTTTTTTTTAATAAACGGTTTTACGTTCCACACGAAGGAACAAGCTTCGTTAGGTACGAAGTAGCAATTAGGATGTTATTCTTATTACACATTTTTTGTTGCAATACCTCAGTTTTACTTCCATAATTCAGTAACCTTGGCAAGTAATAACCTCTTCTTATTTTGAGCATTGTCCTAGAAGATTTGACCATATACCTATATACTCATACTACTTAATAAAAAGTATAAATTTTATTGATTATGTTTCTGCTGTGTTGACTGTTTTACTTTTTTGTGGAAACTCTTTTTTATTTGCCTCTTTTTTAGGTCTTTGGTAAGCTTTGTTAGGTTTTTTCAAGCGGTATCGCCGGTTTCTATGTGCATTCTGCAAAGTGAGTCACAGTTATCGGGATAGTACCAACAATAGTTAAGTAAAAAAGGGTCTGATGATGGGTGCATTTAAGAATAGCTAACTTATTTGGAAAATGAAACCATTAAGTCCTCCTCTATTAACCTTTATCTTTCTAACATAAGTGTGGGTGGTAGTTAAGTTTAAGTGCTTGAGTAAATAGACAGTAATGTCATAGTTCGTACCAATGTATCTACGTTTTAAGAATTCTGGCAGCAAGGTCAAGGTGACAGACAAATATATGTAAGGTGATGCCTCTCTACAAACGTCAAAAGATTGAGGAAATGGAAGTATGGACCTGCTGGTACAAGGCATTATGATGGCCTTCGCAGACAATTTCTATGTCTCGAGCTATGATAACAAAATCTTTGTAGGTAGACTGTGTTGCTCTCGGTTTATTATAAAGTAATGGTATAGAATGTTCGCAAAGGTACTGATTAGAACGTGTATACAAGAGGTAATTAGTTTGTTTAAGTTTTTAGTATTAGAGAAATATATATTAATTTTTTGCTTTTTTGTTTCTAATTGTACATTAGTGGCAATTTTGCTGCTTACTTGATTATGCAAATCAGATTTAAGGTTTTGATTTTTAAAATTCGCACAGAGTTGAAATTCTAAATTTGTTCGGACAAAACTGTAGCAACTACTTTACTCCTTCCTGCCAGTGCAACATGGGCGTAATGAATCACAAAGCCATTTTCGTCCGAAAGTGAAACTGAACTATAGTTATAGCCAATAAGTTAACTCACCGGGATAATATGTTTAAAGTTCCTGCCGAGCGCGTTCCAATCGAGCATTTGTCTGGGAATCAGACGGGACAGTGTCAACACACTAGTCAAGGAGTGGCACTGTAGGGATAAACACTGAGTAACATCGAGCGGTTGAGTTGCATGCAGTTTTATCGAAAGCGAGATGCGAGTTTGATATTGTGAGCGTGGAAGATGCGCGATGCTGGCGCCTCGAGCGGCGGCGCGCGGCAGACTGGGTTCACTATAGCCAATAAGCCAACTCGCATCACACAGTACTGTCGCATGGGGTCGGTTGCGGTCTGGCGGGTGCTGCGGTGGGGAACCGAAGGGCCACCCGATGGCTTTTTTGTTCCCTCAGCCTAAAACATGCTTGGAAGACTAAGAGGACCCCTTTGTGTCAAATAAAAAGGGTTAATTTTGAATATGTCTGGATGTTTAAAATGGAAAGGGTAAGTATTGCGTATAAGTACAGTGAGATGATAAAGTTACTTAACTCTTTACTCTTATGCACTGAAAATACTCAAGAACAAGATCAGTTGAGCTTTATGTACCTAGAAATTGTAAATAACGCAAACGTGATTTATCCACATTATTGTTTTGATTTAGCTGTCAAGGTTAATAATGCTTTAGATAATTTTTGTCCCGATTGTTGTCGTTAGAATCATTGTGCAGCGGGGCGTTTAATGAACATTTTGGTCCGATACATGCAATGTTTGTACGATATGAATGTCATTTGATACCATCATCATATCATCATCATTATTGTTTCACCACATCCGATATCTGACCAACACGTGTTATTTTTAACATATTTTTTGCGCATCAAACAAAAAATATTGATCATTAACATACCGATATCGTGGAACAGGAAAAATCTTATCAAGAAATAACTTTGTGCCTTAGGCAAAAACTGTGTTTAAAGGGCTTTTAAAAATTCGTAAGCGTTTTGTAATCCATCTTCTCTTATCTCGGATTCCATACAATAGAATGGTAAGTAACCGTTAAAACGCTGCCGCGCACTGCCCAGCCGCCCTATGGTAGGTAGCTGTGTAATAGAGGATTGCACAATTTCCTGATCGTTCTCGACTGCCAGACGCTGATTCCGTGATGATGAGTAGCTCGTTGGTTTACTTCCTCGTACTCAGATAGGAAACGAGTTTGAAATTGCACCAAATTCCTATGCTCACTGGTTTATTTGCATGAGGGGCAAAGGCAGTTTTTCAAGGGAAATTTCTGTCAGGCGTATGTTAAGACAGTGGATGGATTCAAATAATAATAGTAATTTACCTTTCAAATTGCTGTTTTGTATGGAGAATTTGAAGAAAATTCAGTTTTCAGTACAAACGTTTTTCCATTTATTTTAGGAATGACAAATTAAATTTTTATAGTAATAATAGTATATGAATGAGACAACATTAAGCTAACAGAAACTAAAAACAATGAAAAAAAATTAAACCTTTTAAATATATTACGAATCTTATCATGAAAACGGATGACACTTAAGACGAACTGTCTTTCAAGTAACCAAACTGAAAATAAAAACTAAATTTAATACGAAGATATAAAACCTTGAAATCAAGTTTCAGACGAAAAACAAATAGTTTGAATAGCTATTGATTAACAGGATTTATGACAACATGAATCTGTTAGAAAATTTCGGCAACTTCATAGGTTACTCCTTCACACCTATTTATGGACGCAAGAATTACAGTAATATTAGTAGTTCTTATTGCGGCGCCATAGACGTTAAAATCGTTTACAAAAATGAAGATTGTGCTGCAAGCGACTGTACATGCTAATCTGCTTACAAATCATAATTTATTTTAAGCAGGCTCTTGTTTCTTCTATATTTTTCGATCATGGGAGGTAAATATTTTTGCGAGTTTTTTAAAGATTTCTTTGCTTAATTCAAATAATGTTTAAGAAATCATTCGAAAACTAGAATTAAATAGAATCCTCTCCCAATCCCTTATCTCCGAAACTTAGGTAAGACCCAAAAATGGAAAACATAATCTTCAGTGTCTAATAAAGCTTCAAATTTAATATTTATTACATTAGTGTCTAATAAAGCTTCAAATTGAATCTTTATTAGACACTAAACACTAAAGCAGCTTCAAATTGAATCAGTATTAGACACTAAACACTAAAGCAGCTTCAAATTGAATCAGTATTAGACCTAAACACTAAAGCAGCTTCAAATTGAATCTTTATTAGACACTAAACACTAAAGCAGCTTCAAATTGAATCTTTATTGGACACTACACTACAGATATACAAGGTGAAAACGACCATTCGAAATTCATACTGGAGACTCGGTTAGTGATCAGAAACAAGCTTCAATTACCCTTATCGTGAATTTCGAAAAATGATCTTTTTATGCCTCCATTTACTTGTTCAAAAAGAACCGACTCGTGTTGGAAGTTTAATATTTATTTTCCGTATTTCACAGAAAGGGTCACTGAACCTTGGTCCAGACCACTCACCGAGTCTCCAATATGAATTTGGCTATATAAACGAAATACTTTTATATTTTTAGGTCATATCATAAATAAGTTTCGAAGATAAGGGGTTGGCTGCAAACAGATTAATTTTTCTGGGTATTCCTAAAAAAAATATTCACGTCTATGAAACTCGGTTCAAAACAAAACTCCACCATTTCAGATCAGAGAAAATATTTTTTATTTTAACGTATGGTACCCTCGAGAAAGCTTCGTCTCAAAAAGTCGTCAAGTCGTCAGCTGTCATGATAAGATTAATTTGCGTCTGATTTAATTTGACAAACACATGATCTCATTTAAAGACAAAAAAATCGGCCAAGTGCAGGTCAGACTAGTGTACTTAGGGGTTCCGTATTTAACAAGTTTTGGGAAATGTCAGAAAAAAAGTGGACTCGCACATTAATGGTTCCGTATCACAACACACCTGTGTTGTGTTGTGATACCCTAAAAACTTTATGCTAAATGACACATTATATAGGAAATGGCATGAGTAAACTTATCTCAAAAACTACTTAGGTTGGCCGATTGGCCTGCCATTAAAAATTATCTAGCAACGGAATACATATAAAATGGTGTTCATATGAACTATAATTTGTTAAAAAAAACTATAGATTGATGCCATAATACAAATGTTATTATTTTTACAAAATGGGTACTGTAAGGTAAGACATTTTTCAAAAAAAGTTTTGAATACAGTTTTTGTTTTCTCCAAAATCGATGACAAGAGTAATCTTTGAGCAAATTTCTCTACTTTTTAAAGTTAAAATTTTCTCCATGCTGCTCTTAAAATTTAATACCAATACTGATTACTTAAGAGAAAAAAAAACTTTTCACACCATCAAAGTGAAAATAATTGGAGAAATTTCGATCATCATCGAAAAATCGCTTAAAAATATTCCAGTCCTTCAACCAAAAATATACAATTGTTATCCAAATATTTTCATGTTCACCAACGGTACGCGTTGACTGGTCCACCCGCAACTTACGCACGGCATGCATCTGATTGAACGGAATTGCCTTGTTCATAAATACCGGTGCTAGGTGTGGGTGGTAGCGATAGTGGACGAAGTGCTGCATGAATTCATACAAAGCAAACCATAATCAAGGCTTATACTAGCTACATTATGTAGACCTGGTTACCTCACGTCGGTGACCGACTGTTCTTTAGTTATCATCGAAAGTCGTTCGTGAATGTTCGGTAAATAAAGATAAAAATTGGTGCAACCCACAAAAATATAATTATTACTAAGTAGTGCAACCTCGTATTTTTAAAAGAATTCATGATTCATTTGTCTTTTTATCATAGTTCAAAAGGTAAATCGTTGTTTGCTAGTAAAATATATTTTTGTACTCTAGTTCTTTTTGTTTTTATTTTTTTTAACATCTAACAATATTTAAGCAAATAATTTGGGCATAATTTCAAGATACTTAGTAATAGGTACTCACTTACGTTACGTTACGTTGGTGAATATTCTGTCTTTTTGGACTGCATAAATACATTTTTTGCAAACTTATTGAATTTTTTTGCAAAGTTTTATGTATTATTTTGATAACCGGTTAAAGATAATATGAGACTTTTTTATCACATTCCATTAGGTGGGCAAATTAATGCCATTAATGCCATGCCAGTGACAAATTTCAAAAGTTATGAATGAGTTACGGACGGACTGGGTAACGGAGTCGCAACATAATGGTTCCTTTTTTACCTTCTACGTACGGAACACTAAAAATCTCTTTGCGAAATATTTTCGGTTAATTATATGGATCAATCCTACCATGATTATCATCTTAAATTCAATGAAAAGTGTGTAATAATGAGTAATGTAATGACTCTAATGTGAGTCTAATGACACCTAGATAGATAATAATAAGTGCCAACGCCTGCTCGTGTTTGTAAAATTTATACACGGAATAAAATTTCTGTAACAGTAAAAAGTTGTATAAGGATGGCCATTTCAGCAGAAGGGCTTTAGCGTAGGGCGCACAAGTTTTCAAAATAAAGTCGATTTCAACGTAATCTGGTGAAAATATACAATAAGCATATCGTCACGACATGAATCCCCGAGGCGATGTCAGAAGTGTGAACTGTGAAATGAAAGTCACAGTCCTCATTTGGTACACCCGCTTTTCATCGACGATTATTACTACCCAAAGGCGATGGCCTTCCAGGGACAAATAGACGTGCTTTCCGAAGCACGCAGACCGAACACAAGCTGTCCACCGCGGGGATTGAACCCACGACCTACGGGTCAGCAGGCGAGCGCTCTACCACTGGACCACATAGGTAATTTAAAACTAGGCTAGATGGCGCTGGTTGTAGTTGATTAGTTTTGACATTCGTAGTTAAATAAGTTTACCTACTTACCATTAGAGATTGAAGAGGCATACCTAATTTTCACGGTAGAGCACTGATGTTTTAAGGAAGGGCATTGCCCCACAATCCCCCCCTCTATGTATGGCCGTTATTACCCCCCTATTAGCTCACACACTCACCGAGTCTAGTACGAGTGGATAATCACTTAAGACGGTGCAATTACAAAAATGATTTTACTGGAAGACGTCAAACCTGGACAGGGTTGTACATCATACCGAGGTAGAATGACAGATGATTGCCATTCTGACGCGGGGCTGCTCGTTAGTATATGGTGATTACATGTAATTCCACCATTAGCTGACACCCAGGTGCCTATTGGTGATATAGCGGAGATGGACGAGACTTGAGAAGTTGGAGCATAAAATTGTGATGCAGGAAATAAATTATAATGTTCGGATAACTTTATGATAGATATTTACTTCTACACTACAGTATGATAAAATAGTATGACACTGGACATACCTTATATTTTAATGGACGTACAAAAAACTAGTAGCATGTAGACACCTGTGACAGACAGACAGCGGTGGCTTAGTAATAGAGTCCCGTTTGGCACCCTTCGGATACGGAACAATAAAAATGACACTTCAGAAATACAACACTATATTTTGACTAAACAGGAACCAAACAACAATAACATAAGAATAATCACAGTGATAAGTCAACAGTTCTATTGCTTCCGAATAATAATTAAAATGATTTACCCGTCTCAGACCGTGAAATCAATTACTTGAGACGGTATTTAAGTTTTAAAAAACTTGTTTTCTCTGACACACATTCTGTTGAATAACATTTTCAACACTCAGGAAAAGCAATAAAATTACACAACTTAGGGCTAGATTATTCGAATCATCGATAGTAGTATTACTTATGTAATTGAGAGATGTCACATGACGTTTAAATGCTAAATCAGAGGTGCAATGCAATCAGAGGTTTTTAGTATGTATTTCCCGTATTTATTTAACAACTTATTTGTAAAGTAAAGATCCACCCCAAAAATTAACAGTTCAACAGCAATGGGACGAGCCGCTCTGCAAAATTAAACAAAAACAACTATTAGAAACCTGCATTAGCAACATAGCGACACAGACCGGGCGCGTCCAGGGTGACCAGATTGAACATTATGCCAGCTGCTTGCCTAAATTCTGCTAAAGTCTGCTATTTTTTGGTAAGAAATGCTAAAATTCTGCTAATGATTAAAGTTATAGTTTTCACGAATATATAAATAAGAACGCAAAAATAATTACTAAAAATATCTAATAACAACTTCTAATTATTTTATTTTCAAATTTTCTATTGTGTCCATGTTTTATGTTGTCCATGTTTATCATATTTTTTATAATAAAAGCGGCATTACTGTCACCTTTGGCTCCCAAGATGAGAACATTTGATCCTTCTCCCACTCAGAACGATAATTCTGGTCATATTTTCTTTTCATTTTTTATTCACAATTCATTGACGACGACTACACATAAACAAACTGTAGGTACTTTACTAACTCTATGTACACACACAACTCGAAAGGATAATATACACTTTAGGGAAATTACCCTAAAATGTACTTGAAGTTTTTCAGTGGAGTAACAAAAATCGGACATTATTTAGAAATGATAGAATTCTTTAGATAGTTCTAGCACCACTACCCAAATTGAGCACAGGTAATTTGTCAATGTCTAATCCATAATTTTCTGTGGAGGATTTCTAAGATTCTGCTAAAATCTGCTATCTTTTCAAATCTGCGACACAATCTGCTATTCGGCTTAAGCCTTAAATTGGGGATTGAATTTTGCTACAATCGCAGAATTCTGCTAAATCTGGTCACACTGGGCGAGTCTCCTTGCCGTTTCAGAACGTGAGTCTGAATCTAGCTACGGGCTGAGCCGGGCTCTCCCTTCGCCTAACCATAGACTAAATAATACTATGGCCTAACATAGCCACATTAATGGACGACCGATCGTTCAGTACCGCCATCGGCCTGCGGCTAGGTACTACCTTAACATGTCTACATCGCTGCCCCTGCGGAGCCGACGTTGACCAATACAGCCTCCACGGACTCTCATGTCGACTCAGCACCGGCCGTCTCTCCCGCCATGCCAGCTTAATTGACATCATCCGGAGGGCCCTTGTCACCGTCAACACCCCGTCCGTTTTAGAACTGACGGGGATTATACGAGATGATGGCAAAAGGCCCGATGGTATGTCATCAATCCCCTGGAAACATGGGCGGCCGCTAGTATTGGACGCTACGTGCGTCCAATTCACGGCCGTCGCTTCACGGATGACGCTCTCTCTAAACTCGCCCGTATGTCGGTGCGTCAAGGTTCACTTGACTCCTTAGTTCCTAAACTAAGGGTGTCCGCGGATTTGATTCTTAGGAAAAGTGGTTCAGTAGGGTCGGTAGAATATGTGGTTTCATTTAATGGTCGCACTCTATTTACACCCGGTATATTTTATGTGCACTTTTATGAGTTATATTATAGGTAAAAAGAAAGAAATAATATTTTCGAAATATATTTCGACCCACTCGGGGTCTTTGTCAGTCGAATGTAGAACAGTCAATACAATACCATAGATACTAATATATAAACTAAACATGAAAAAAAACTACGAAATATGTTCGGGAAAATCTGTTCAGCATGATCAGTATACTGAGGTGGTAGAGCTAATGCCGGGTTCGACTGTGGAGGTACCACCATCTTACTTGGAAACCCTCCCGAAGTTATTCGGGGGAGAGTAAGAGGACAGCTCCCAGGCGAAAAAACCAGGCGGCCCACCATTGCCTGGGACCGATGAATGGCGGTATATCCATCCCCAATTGCCGGGCCTTATATAAATTAGACTGCTGACGGGCAGCGGCGTCACTGATGCAAAGGTTTCGGCACCGCGCTCACCAACCCGCCTGCCCAGCGTGTGTGAGTATGGGCATTTCTTCCAGGAGGACCGCCAAGAGTGGTGAAATCCTGGAAAGGCCTATGTCCAGCAGTGGACGAAACAGGCTGATGGATGGATGGATGATCAGTAAAATAGTGGTTCGAATGTATAATATCAATGTATATTGATAACCAGAAATGACAAGGCGAGTGAGCGAGTAGCTGTAATGTCACTTTGATCAACGAAGTGGCTGGCTCCAACCCAATGCAGCTCTGTATACGGTGACAAGGTTTCAACCGGATCCAAGCAATGCCATGCTTGTCGCCTCCATATATTTCAATCGGCTATTTCATCGGACGGATAAAATAATTCAATCGACGCTGTTTTATTATAAAACAAAGCAGTTTGTGAAGTGTTCATCGTAGAGAATGTGAAAGTTCCGTTAACATCGGTGTAAATTGTTTGAAAATATGTTTCAATAGAAGATTTTCGGAACGATGTTCTTTATCGTTACAATCCAGACACTTGGCGCATGAGAGCTAGGTCGAAAAAAGTGTAAGACCTCAACCGTCACGACACTTTTACTATAGTATGTGTGTTTGTATGTTTACAAGCGTGTCTATTTATAGGTATATTACTGTAGTATAGGAGATAGAAAGGGGGACCCATTACGTGATATACGAAATTATTCCGCTTTTTCACGAAAAATCAGATATTTTACGAAAAAGCTAGATTAAAACAACTATGGAAGTCAAAAATATCAAAAATGAGTGCGCCGACGAGCGCTTTTCGTGAAAAAGCACTCTTTTTCATGAAAATGCTGTTTTCGCCATGATATAAACGACATATTACGATATGTGCCTACTACTCATACTTATAACTACCCACCATTTACCACCAATTACATTATATAAAGCCTAACATAATTTTTTTAAAATAAATTGATAATATTTATGCTTTTTTAAAAGCTTTTATTTTGTATTTTGTATGAAGAGATAAATAATAAATAGGAAAAACAATGGAAAAAATCTGACAGACTTCTGACATAAATTAACATCCATCCATCCTGTATTCATCCACTGCTGGACGTCAGATATAATTAACATACTGTAAGAAAAACCAAGATCAGAGTGGAGAAAACGGTGGTACCATCTAGCAGTCACATCGCAGCTCCTCCAGATTACTAAACTATAATAATGTATAAACACACGGAAGCTGCTAGATGGTGCCACTGTCTAACAAAATACAAAAAGTAGGTTAATTGTAAATAAACCCCCTTTTTATTTTTTTCTCTGTAAATAAGTACCTATATTATGTACAATAATTGTCACTTTCAACTGATGCCGGGACCAGTAGGGCCCGAAATATATCTTGAGCTAATGAAAAATATCACACTTGCATGCACATTATATTATTAAATTTTAATATTTATTGTTTTTATATAGGTATGTATTTATCATTATTTTTGTTTCTGTTTCTGTAAATTAATTTCTAGCAGTAAGCGCCTTGTGGCGAAAATAACTTAAGGGGGAACGTTTCGAGCTCAGTGCGAAATGCATAACTTATGATTATGATTGTTTATCTCATTTTTTAAATTTTTATAGAAAAGCCTTTGACATTAAGGGTCCGTATAAAGCTAGATATTCAAATAAGCATATCACATTGTGTATCTTGGTTAATCGGTATAGTAAAAATAACGTAGACAGTAGACTATAGGGTATAGATATTTATCTTAGAAAAAACGCAAAATCTTTACGTTCGCTCCATAGAAAAAAATTACGAAGTTACCTCTAAATTTCACGTTTTTCGAGTGGTAAAGGGCCTTCCTTAAATCATACATCCTTGTAATTTGTATTAAAATAAGTTAACAAATTACATCGTCTGCTCGTCTTAGAATATCTTAAAAATTTCTTCTAGAAGCAGAGTTATTAAATAAAAACGCAGATTTTTGTGGGCGCGTGTTTCTTGGTAGTCGTAACAGCCACGGCTGAGAGCGCGCTATTTTAAACTAAAAGGAAACGTCGTAGAGTTCAGTTCTGATTGATGCAAAATGAGGTGCTCAATCTGACCTTATTTGCACCCTTCAAGTATGGTCGCAAAATGCCATAAATCACATTTATTTAGTACTTTTTATTCAATAATAAGAAAAACAATCATAAGTTGTGCATTTTGCACCGAGCTCGGAAGAGCCTATAGTCTGGGAGCCGATGTAATTCTACCTATATTGTGTCTATTGTTGGTTTTTACAAGTGTTAAAATTGTTACTATAAGTTATTGTTCTTTACTGTATTGTACTATGTTTAGGTTAAGTTTTTTTTCCACTTTGTAATACTAACCATTTATAAAATTAAAAATTTAAATTGAATGTATAAGGATGTTAAGATAATGTTGCGCAACCCGGAAACCGGCGATAGTACTCGCCTATACGAACAACTTTTAATATGGTACCAAAACTGAAATTGCGAAAGAAAAAAATCTGCTGTTTTATATAAAAGTTACATACCTATTCGACCAAAATGTAATAAACAACTGATTATCTTATCACGATTTCTCGTTTTTGTTTTCATGCGTATGGACGAGTTCTATCCCCAGTTTGCGGCTTCGCAACATCATTGTAACATCCTATATAATAATAGGTCGGGGAAAAAGTAATTTCGTATTTTCCATGCATCAAGTTGTAATAAAGTTTCTTTGGTCGTACTGTTTATTCTGGCATTTTTGCAGAGATTGATTACTGGTGATGAAAAGTGGATCACCTACGACAAGAACGTGCGAAAAAAGGTCAGGTCATGGTCAAAGGGCAGTCAAGCTCCACATAGACTATGGCAAAACCCGGATTAACAGGCAATAAGGTGATGTGGTGATGTGTATGGTGAGATTAGAAGGGCATCGTTCATTATCAGCTTTTAACGCCGGGCAAAACCATAGATTCGGATCTCTACTACCAACAGCTGATGAGACTCAAGCAATAAATTAAGAAAAAACGGCCGGAATTGATCAACAGAAAGGGTGTGGTCTTTCATCATGATAACGCCAGACCACAAACATCTTTGGCAACTCAGGAAAAATTGAGAGAACTGGGTTGGGAAATGTTAATGCAACCACCATATAGCCCTGACCTTGCACCCTCCGATTTACACCTATTTCGGTCTCTTCAGAGTTCTTTAGGAAGTGTAAGGTTAACATCAAGAGAGGACTGTCAAAACTACTTGTCACATTTTTTTGATCAGAATTCCCAAAATTTCTATAGCAACCGGATCATGTCACTACCTACAAGATGGCAACAAGTTATTGAACAAAATGGTACATATTTAAAATAATTTAACTTAAAAAAAATGTGTCTTGTATTTTCATATAAAATACGAAGAAACTTTTTCCCCGACCTATTATGTATAACAGTTATATACATAAAAGTTACATCACTAATCGACAGACAACGCCTAAACCGCTAAAGATTTAAACATAATACTAAGGATGGATTTTTCGAAATTCACCCCGGCGAAAACGGGGTCTAAACTTTTATATCGAAAAGGAGTTCCAAACGGGTACAACTGACAGTTAAGGCCAGGGTATCCAGCGAAATCTGTCCTGCTCCAACGCTTTCGTTTTACTCATGGTCATCCTGCTCAGCGGAAGCGCGCCGCTTAGAAAATTCGCAGTTTCGAGGTGTTTTTATTTATTATTTTGGAATTAGAGGAATGGGTTTTTCGTATGACGGCCGTTTTATATTAAATTTTTCAAGACGTTTATTTTAGTATAAGTTTTATTGTTCAAAACTTAACATAGCTCAAATGAAATTATATTTAGATCATAGTTCAGACCTATCTTTGCGATTTAAATGGATCGAGGAAAATGCAAGTAATCGTGTATCAAATGGCCGAAATATCAAGATAAAAGAGTTAAATATAACAAATATTTTTTACAATATTTTATCTTTGCTATTTATTGGCTTCAAATTAATTTGAACAGAGACAAAATCGGGATAACCTCCCCTTAATATCCCAAGAACACGCGGGTGTCCTCTAGTATCAAATATGTTGAGAAAGTACTTTATGTAGACTTGATTAATTGGAACAAAGACTTACAAACTTATCATTACATACAAATTGTATCAAAGAAAGTACAAATTAAATGGCCAAGCATCATCCTCATAGAATTGGAAATCAATGGTTTTCTGATTTATTCCTTTGCTTGAGCCAAAAGACTTCCAAGAGGATACGACAGTTGGGTTTGGTGATCATTACAGTTAGGACTTTTTAGTACGAAAATGCTTTTTTAAACGTATCTCTGAATTTTATTGAATATAACGAATTTTTTAGTGTATCATACTAGGTTTTTCAATGCATAGTGTGAGTAAATAAATAAAACATAATAAAGAAATAAACAAACAAGAAATACTCCTAATGAACTTTAGGCGGGCATTCTTTTTATCTGCACGCAAGTTACCAACTTGACGGAAACAAACTGTGTTCAGTTCGATGCGTTCGTAGGCTGCGGTCAGTTTGATCGTCGGGCGACAACCACCTAACATGCCTTGATACTGTCCTGCTGTCAGTGGTAGGCGGGTGTCAACCGACGATCAAACTGAATGCAGCCTATGACGCATCAAACCGAACGCAGTTTATTTCCGTCAGTCTATCTAGGGTACACAAGGAAAGACTGCCAACTATATCCAAATAAAAAAAAGCGCTCGTGCGGTAAAAATTAATTTTACAACAGTTTTGATGCATATTAATGAGTCTTTACGAGCGCTTGCATTGAACAATATATTAGCAATAACAATAACATTTAAATTTAATTATGAAGCAATTTATTTCCAAGGTGTTTATAGACCTGTAAAACGCTTCTTTAGTTATGCAGTTTATGTGGGGGTCTGGATGATTTCCTGTAATTTCCTCTTGGTACGGTAAAAAGGTGGTAGAGCTGATCCCGGGCTCGACTGTGGAGGTACCACCGTCTTACTAGGAAATCCTCCCGAAGTTATTCGGGGGACAGTAAGAGAACAGCTCTCAGGCAAAACCAGGCGGCCCACCATTGCCTGGGATCTATGGATGGCGGTATATCCATCCCCAATTGCCAGGCCTTTTATAAAATAGACTGGTGACAGGCAGCGGCGCGGCGTCACTGGTGCAAGGGTTTCACACCGCGCTCACCAACCCGCCTGCCCAGCGTGTGGGAGTATGGGCATTTTTTCAAGGAGGACCGCCAAGAGTGGTGAAATCCTGGAAAGGCTTATGTCCAGCAGTGGACGAAACGGGCTGATGGATGGATGGATCTAAACTTAACTAATTAAAAACTAAGATTACCTAACAATTAAAATATATACCTATGTATATGTAAAGTAAAGTAAAGTAAAGTAAAAATTTATTTGCATAAACATGCGTTGTAAGTACAGGTCTTATTGTATCTTAATATTAGAAACAGCACATTTTACCATATTATATAGTATGCAAATATTTATTCTTAAAAAAAAAACTAACATGCAACAATATAAGCTACAGTCAGTGACACAAGAGCGTACGGGGTGAAAATAAAAAATGGTGGACCAGGGGAAAGGGGGGATGCTACTAATGTATACAGCGGAGCAACGACTCTGATGCACAGTGCATGGTCTCGGGAAAAATATGATTGTTGAGTTCTATCTAGGTTTTGCTATGTAAAAGTGAGACCTAGTCTCAAGCCTAACCTTAGGTCTCTGTGAATATGAGCGCAAAAACTCTTTACTGTTAACCTGTAAGTGCACCTTGTTGTAGCATTGGTTGTAGGTAGCAACATCCATATCAGTAAATTCTTACAGCATTAGAACGGCCACCCGCGACGGCGATAACGCTCTTATCGCTGAACTTAAATGGTATTTATATTAATTTCCTCTCATTCAATTAAATATGTTATCGGGCTTAATTAACCGATCTCATCCTGTCCGTGGGGTTTATTGAAATATTAATAGTTCGGAAAAATGAAACAATACACCATTGTTCGATAAGGTTTGACGTCATACCTACGGTAAGGCATACCTATGGTAAGGCATACCTACGGTAAGGTGTACAGGTACACCTGCCGAGGTAATTAAGTGTTCATCACCTAACGATGGTGTGCATGGACGATTCAACAAAAACCCAAGTCTCTCGGGTTCGCTTGGTAAACTGCTTTGCGGACATGAGTGCACGCTGCAACGCTGTAGTGGGATAGCTTGTCGGAGCCGAACATCCGAAGAACATACAACATAGTCGAGTAAGACTGCAGGTCACGTAGCAAGACTGCGTGCATACTCAGCATGCCGGGGTGCTTGCAGTTAGAGTTGAAACAATCGTTGGTTGCATTTGTACCGTAACGAGCACGTACTGAAGCTTACCTATACTTTTTTCCATACGGAGCATGATTGTGCTAGCTAACAGAAGTTAACACAGTGTATGATATGACTCCCGTAATAAAATGTAAAACTGTATGCATTATCCTTATCAATTTTTTCCTTTTCAGCTGAAAATAACTGGGTATTGCCGATATATGCATGTATTACCCGTTGACATCATCGATATTGCGCCATTTTACCACAAAATACGTTTCTCTACCTAATTTGCTTATCAATTCTGTCGTTACTGCGGTACAGCATGATGTCACGGTATTTGAATTATCCCTCATGAACGAGCTTATTCAAGTGGGAAAAAATTCGCGATAATTATGGAACAACGAGTCCTTATTAGGTAGGTTTCGGGTTAGTATAAATGGAGGAAAGTACATATACAATCAATCATTAGCACATATACACTCGCCATAATCACAAGGCTGTGTACAATCGATCAGTCTTAACAAAATCACCATGTCATCATTCACAAAATCATCATCCACCATGAGCGGAAACTCTGGAGAAGCCGTTCATCGAGACAACGGGGAAAAATCTCGGAAGGAGCAAGAGCGCGCGGAAGAAGAAGAAGAAAAGCGCAGACAAGACTTGGAGCGTGAGGAGAGAAAACGTCAGAAGGCAGAGCAGCGGCGACTGGACAGGCACTTGATGCAGTATGCACTAGCTTTGCGTGAGCAGGCATCGTGGCGTGGAACTTTCAACCGGCCGAAGTAGTGCTAATCATAGATATGATCATTTGTTTATATAATAAGTATTAGGTATTTGTGTACATCAGTATTGAGTATATTGTGCATGTGAGTGTTTGTTTTTGAAAATAAAAAAAAAAACTTGTTCCCGATACATAGTTATTTCATTTCAAAATGCATGCCGACTTACAAATGTCACGACATACCAGTTTCCTTCATGATACTAGATATTTAGGTAGTTAGTTTAATAATGATGATAATATATTGTACTAGTTCTATCCACTAAGATGTTGTACAATCTACATCCATGCATAGATAACCGTGGTCACTACACTTTGTAACACGATAGAGGGGCACCGCGACATGCTATGCAGCGATAGGTAGGTACGGTGCAGTGTTTAGGTAAGGTATCTGTCATACCATAGTCCTAACATTACAGGAATCATGAAAAGTATACATATTTAGAATTATAGTCTAACCAAACCTGTAACACCTATACAATGACAAATCTTAAGTATAAGTGTATCGTGTTTTTAGATATTTAATTAAATAAAAAACCGTTGTAAAGTCGTTTGCAATAGAATCCAACAATCATGTAAACAAACCAAATTGTCACGATTACTCCGTAATCACATACATTTGACGATCAATTATGAACATAGTCTGATTTCAACGAACGCACCATTGTTTTCACATTATCTTCAACACGATTTAACTTGTATTTATAAGTTAAATTTGTTAAAACATTTGCAACGTAAAAATTTCGAAGTATTTGACAAGCTGTCATCTTAGTTTTTTACTCATCGAACTCTATAAGTCATTGAAAAGTTAGTGTTGTTCGTAATCTGAAGTTATCTTTTATTTTTAATTTAATAAATTATTTTAATTTAATATTATTTGAATACAATAAAAATTTTTTTTCAAGAGCTTAATATAATTAACCAAAGCGGATTGTATCCTAAGCCATAAAAATAATGGTTAGTTTTTAAAAATTGACAGGTGGCCATTTTGTTAGAATTGTCATTCACAGTCATTCACTGTTCTGTGGGTTCGCTGTGCATTAGTGTTTTCTGTTTCCGTTTTCTGTTTCCGATTTCTACGACTTTGCATTCTCATTTTGGACAAGCGATGACACAGTGGTTCCATTTATAATTACGGTCACCGGCGACACTTCTGATAGTGATGATGACGAAGACGAAGATTTAAATTTGTTTTAATAAACACTTTTTTTATATATAATCAGTTTTATTTTATAGTCTATGGCTTATATATTTAATCTATTTAGTCAGTTTTATTTTAGTACCTATCCTACTATGGGCTATAGTCTATGACTTAAAATTAAAATAATTAGAAAAATAAATTTAATTAAAATTAAATTAGAACACTATGACATCACTATGGGCATAAACAATACGCTGTCAATGTCAGTCCGCCATATTTGTTTACATGATTGTTGGATTCTATTGCAAACGACTTTACGTATCACTTTTTATTTCTCGGAAAACAGAATGAAGAATCTCCCGCTACCCACATTCGCAAAACAACAGCAATCATCATAAAAGTTAAAACTACCTGCCTACATATACTACAATCCCTCCACCACTATTTAAATAAAATACTAAAAATACAATTTATCTTAACCTAGGTTCTTTATAACGAGGATTCTGATTTCTCGTCCTTCGGAGAGGACGACGGCGAGTGGCCTCATCAGAATTAGACTCGGAAACAATATCATCTGGACGACAATCTAAAAATGCTTCTTCTTCCACTGGACCAGAACTAGCATTATCCTCGGACGTCGATGCTACATCCAAAACTAACTCATTTGCCTCACCCCTCTCCATCCCTGGATCAGACGCAGGCGATGGTGGTGACGAAATACTCCCAGGAGTACACACATCACTAACAGTTTGAACTGGATACGTGGATGAGTCCACTCGTTCACGATCGTCATCATCTAGAGATTGATCAAGACAATCTCCAAAAGTACTAAAATCGCCATCATTGAGATCCGCTAATTCTGATCCCGTGTATCTTAACAATTGATCAACATGTTTCTTAATGCTAATATTTAAGTCTGGTAGAAAAACAATGAACATTCTTGAGCCAATTACTTCTTTAATTACACCGATCTTCCACAGATGTTTCGTGCCATTGTAGAAAAAATGTTTTATCAGTACTTTTTGTCCAACTATAAACTTCACTTTTCTATGGCCTCCGTATTGATTATGCTGTGAGATCTGTTTAGAACAAACAATACGTTTAGCTTCGGACGCTAACGACACTGCTGATGGCTCATTATGTTCAGCACAAACGGGGACCCGCATAAGATCAAACCTACATCGCAAGGAGCGACCTATTAGAAGCTGAGCTGGCGAAAAACCTGTCGTACAGTGCACAGAGTTCCTATACTCAAACAAAAAATTATTTAATTTTTTAACAATTGAAGTCTGAGTTTCGTTTTCTTTTATAATGACTTTTAAAGCTTTTTTTATTGTTTTGACGCTGTTTTCTGCTTGGCCGTTTGAAGCTGGATGATAGGGGGCGCTTGTTATGTGTTTGATGCCGTTTGCACTACAGAAACTCTCTAATACGTTTGAACAAAAGTTAGTTGCGTTGTCCGTTACTAATGTTCGAATTAAACCGAAACGACTGAACATTTCCTCCAGTTTTGCTACGATCGAACTACTGTCCGTAGTAGGCAGTAAAAAACATTCCACCCACTTGGAATGCGCATCTACTGCGACCATATATTGTTTACCGTGTAAAGAAAACATATCGATGTGAATTCGCTCCCAGGCTCGCTCGGGATACGGCCACGGCTGTAAGGAGGCACGTGGTGGATCGGAACGCAACGCATTACATAAACTACACGACCCTATTTTTTGTTCTATGTGCTTATCAATATTAGGCCACCACATATGAGACCTGGCTTCAGCTTTAGTTTTTACCACACCAAAATGCGAATTGTGCAATTCTTCTAACAATTGCTCACGAAACTTTGAAGGAATAACGACTTTATGACCTCTCATGATACAGTCATTCTCTAAAGATAGTTCCACCCTACAATTAAAATATGGCTTTAAATCCTCGTTCGTTATTTTACTGGGCCACCCTTTTTTTATTAACTCCGTCACTTCCCGTAATACGTTATCACGAGATGTTTCGACCTTTATGTCATTAACAGAAACCGCTTTCAAAAAGGAATCACGTAAATAATTAACGTACAAGGTGTAGTCTGTACCTAGCATATCTGACTCATCGAATTTATCGACTTTGACTGATCGAGATAAAAAATCTGCTACGTTATTCTCGCTTTTAACGTATTCAATCCTATAATTGTACGCTGATAAAAATATAGCATATCGTTGTAAACGGTTCGCTGCTAATTCAGGTACACCCTTTTTTCCCCCAAATATAGTAATTAAGGGTTTGTGATCCGTACGCAAAATAAATGGAACCGTGCGACCATATAAGTAATGATGAAACTTTTTAATTGCGAATATTATGGAAGCCGCTTCCTTTTGTATCTGTGCATAATTACGTTCTGCTTTAGATAAAGAGCGTGATGCATAAGCCACCACTCTCTCTGAACCATCCGGCTGCCGTTGAGCTAGTAAAGCTCCCAACCCTTCAGGCCCAGCGTCTGAAGTCACTATTGTCGGGTACTCTGGATTATAATGAGCTAAAACTCGTTCATCAGCCATTTCCTTTTTTATTCTTTTAAATGAATTTTCCTGTGCCTCTTCCCAAATCCATTTTTCACCCTTTTTTAATAATAAATGTAATGGACTAAGCAAACTAGACGTGTTAGGAACAAAACATCTATAATAATTAACCATCCCTAAAAATGATTTTAATTCGTTAACATTTTTGGGTGGTTTACAATTCAAAATTGCTTCAATTTTATTTTTTGATTTGTGCAGCCCATGTTTATCTATTACAAACCCAAGGTACTCTACAGATTTTTGAAACAGCTTACACTTATCTGGCTTCAATCTCAAACCTGCATCTTCTAATCTACTCAAAACTTGCTCTAATCTTTGAATATGGATTTCTTTTGTTTCCCCCGTTACCAAAACGTCATCTAAAAATATACAGGTACCCTCAATATCTCCTAACAAATTTTCCATGGTTTGTTGAAAAATAAAGGGTGCATTACTTAAACCAAAGACCAAACGATTAAAACGGTATAAACCCTTATGAGTATTTATGCAAGTTAGGTTTTTAGACTCGTCTAATTCTAGCTGATTGTAGGCCCTAGCCAGATCTAGCTTAGAAAACTCCACTCCATTGTGCAGCTTCGCAAACAAATCTTCAATACGAGGAATGGGGTAGTTGTCCAAAAATAAAACTTTATTGAGGGTAACTGAATAATCCCCGCAAATTCTTACCTCGCCATCGCGGCGTAACACTGGAACAATTGGCGTAGCAATGTTTGAATGTTGAACTTTTTCCAAAATACCTAATTCTTCTAAACGTTTTAATTCATTCTCAACTTTAGTCTTCAATGCTAAAGGAACCGGACGAGGCTTAAAAAATCTGAATTCTGCCTCAGATTTCACTTTTAAGTGAACTTTGTACTTATTAAATTTTCCTAATTCATCTGAAAACAATTTTGAATATTTATTTCTCAACATTGAACCCACATCCTCGCTCGTTATATTATTGCAATCCACCCTACATAACTGTAAATTAAACTTGCTTATGAAATCCCTACCTAGCAAGGTGGGTTGTTTGTTTTGTGTTGCAATAACAAATAGCTTTATCGGTTCCGTGCGGTTTTCGTATGTGATTAATAAAGACACGTAACCTAGCGGTGAAATTTTGCTTCCGTTATAACAATTTAAAATCACCCTACAAGGTTCTAAATTATATTTGATTCTAAAACAATTATCGTAGATAGACTCGGGCAAAACTGAAACGGCGCTCCCACTATCAATTTCACATAAAATATCTTCGCCAGCTATCATAACGCTCTGACTCATCGGGTCACCGTTCACGCTTTTGATATTATAAAGATCATAAATACCTTCTACAGTGTCGTCATCGTCCGCCGCCATATAATAATTATTTTTTTTCACTTGAGCTTTACACATACGCTTCAAATGACCTTTTTTATGGCATTTCTGACAATTATAGTTAACGAAACGGCACTGGTCTCGCGAATGACTTTTATAGCCGCACACGTCACAACACTTTGCATTCCGTGTAACCGATGATGGTCCCGCTCGCGCACCGCCTACATCAGCTTGCATAGCGAATACCGGTTGAGCGAGCGCGGCCGCGGCCTCGGTGCGTGAAGACTGCACCCCCTGCCGCGCACACCGCATGCTCTTCGCCAGGTCTACCGCCTTATTGAAAGTGAGGCTATTAACATCTTCACCAAAAAGCTTTTCCTTTTCTTTGGTGTTTTCCAACCCAAGAACGAAACGATCCCTTAACGCTGTGTCTAGTTCCGATTTAAACCCACAGTATAACGCCAAGTTACGCACTCGCGCCGCCCATTCAGCTAAATCCTCTCCGACTCGCTGTTCTGCTTTGTAGAAGGCGTATCGCTCAGCAAAACTACTTTTCTTGGAAGCAAAATGGGTATCCAGTAGCACCAAAATTTCAGCAAATTCCGTGTTCTCCACCTCATTGGGGAAAGCCAAATCTCTCACGACACGGTATGTGTCCTCCACCAAAGCCGCCAGTAGTAAAGCTCTTCGTTTTACAAAAGACTTGTCGCTTTCTTCGTTAATTCCATTTGCGAGACACGTCTGATTAAACCGACTTTTAAAAATGCTCCACTCCTGCACTCGGTGGTCGAACGTGAGACTGTTTCCAATAATATTGTTTGCCATTTTCAACACAATTATGTTGAACACTACTTGATACGCGTGAATTTCTTTCTCGTCGCCAAAAATATCGTGTTTTTAGATATTTAATTAAATAAAAAACCGTTGTACGTATCACTTTTTATTTCTCGGAAAACAGAATGAAGAATCTCCCGCTACCCACATTCGCAAAACAACAGCAATCATCATAAAAGTTAAAACTACCTGCCTACATATACTACAAAGTGAGGTGTATACGTGTATGAAGCACACGTGTATGTCCCGGTAATTTTCTATGGTCACTCATCAGTTTTGATTTCGTTTTGAAATACACGCCGCCAGTCGGATACAGATCATAAAATGAATATAGCACGGGTTTTCCCGAATATTTCAAGACAGTGCCAACTAAACGTGGGTTGCCGTAATACGCTGGAGCTACTTACGTTCGGCCGGCAGCCTGTAATAATATTTCGATGAAGGTCCCGTCGTCTGATCATATTTACCTATCTTTTGAGTAGTGACACATAGTTTGTTCCATATTTAAACGATAGCGTGCCATGTGGTCATACGTATTATCGGTCCATAAGGAGTTACAGATGTAACGCCAATTGCCGCCGGTCTTTGTCATAATACTGTTTGCGGCTTACATGCAGTTATTCATAGATATAAAGTTAAGAAAAACCTTATTTAGACGTCTCATATTCCTGTATGAGAGTCAGCTCCATACCTAAACGTCGCAGATACACGTAGTCAGAGGCGAATGCACACTCAGGCCTTGCTCAAGACATATGATAAGCATATGCCAAGCATAGTTTGTGATAACGGAGCTTTGCATCCCATGTGCACATAACGCTAATCATCACGCCTTGCAACTTATCTGCGTTAGTGATGTGACGTGCTATGCAGCGGCTAGTAGCACGTTACCTAGACGTTACATCTGGTGCAGTCCAAGCTTGACTTGATTGTATCTAACATAGAGTGGTCACGAGAGAAACTAAATTTCAACTTGAAGCAACGTCAGAGGGAATGATCTCAGTACCTTACCTGCACAACTCTCCATCATCCTACACTCATAGGGGTACAAGAAAAAAAAAGTAAACATATTATAAACACAAATATTTATTTTAATAAGCGAACGTCACATTGCAGCAGCATTGCTGCACTATTTAGCACTATTATCACTGATGTTGCGAGCCGAGTGCAGCAACATTTCTGTGTCCGTCCGGTCACCCGTCGAATAGTATTCGAGGATTTGCGGATCACCTTCATGCACTTTCTGGATGACCTCTCTAAAGATTTCTTGGGATTCTTTCAGCAGAATCGCCGGGACCATGTACTTGGTTATCCACGCAGAGACGTGCGCCGTGCAGAAATGATGAAAGTGCTGTGGGATCCTGCACTCACGTCCCGGTGGTACCACTACATTAGGCCTCTTGCCGCAGGAACAGGTGTCCCCGGCGACCGCCTTGCACTTCGAAAAGCGAATCTTCTTTTCAACAAACTCCAGTATAGTGGGCACCCTCACGAGATCCCTCTCACCTGGCGGCGGCCCCCAAAATAAGGGCATGAGCCAGTCCCAGTTCACCATCAGACGATCTTCTTCTGGCCTCGTCGGATCAAAGTTGTAGCGGACGGGGCATGGCTTCCCGTTAAGGAAAGTCAGGTCGTCCAGCTGTCGTTCCGCCTGAAGAAACTGTTTGTATGCTTTATTGAATTGCAGAATTTCGCCGGGGCTGAAAGGGGCCTCCTCGGGTATAGAAGGCCCGCGCGTCGTGAAGGTGTCCACCGGGAAACTGAGTATTCTGTCTTGGGACTGCATCTTGAGTTCTGGATGGATGTCACGGGACTCCTAAGTCTATATGATGTTCTTGCGGTAATGTTGACCGTGTAGTGTCTAGCGACTGACTGCCCGCATAGCAATTTATACCACTCCAGTTGTTTATCGTACCGAAAAAAGAAAACAATATAGGGATAATATCGATTTGGAATTCCCCACAACCTCGCGTGCGGGTTATCGTTCGGCGCGGTAATTGGATCATTCCTAAAATAAACGAGTGAATATTAAAATATTCTTGGACCACGTCAGTCAAACTTTCATCCTTATGAAAATAGACGATTTACAATTCATCCTGCGCTCCCATACTGGGGCCCCGGGAGTCACTCACGTGTTCACATAGTCACTATAGATCGTATCACATACCTACGATAAAAATTACGCTACCAATTTGGGACATCGATAACAACGTTTAATTGCTGTACTCGATGCATTGTCTTAGCTCGCAACACCATAATATAAATGCCGGGCATTCATAGGGAAAACCAGGTCAAAAGTTTGTAACTTTAGTATACAGGTAAAACATACCTATTAAGCACATACGGCATTGTGTGCGCGATAAGAGCGTGTCTTAACAACGACAATGATGCAGATCGGATGCAGTTTTAGTAGGGTGAAACAACTAGTATGTGACTCTTGACCGAATACTGATAACACAGAAGATATAAACAAAATAGACTGGGTTTCTCCAAAACGCGAAACTGTTAGGTTATCGGGCGACTTAGTGATAAGGTATTTAACTCGTGTAAAAGCAATGCTGAGACCACGTCAGCCGATATTTAGATACACGTCGCACTTAGGTATCATCCCACTTTAGTACTCCTGTTTGAAAAAGAACTACAATTATAGCACTAGTGGATCTTGTGAGTGCCCGCTATGAATGCTGCGCTGCAGTCCAGCGTCATGCTTACATTATGCAAAAGTGGCAAAGCGGTGCATGGCCTATGAGAGGCGGGTGACCGCTGCATGGCAACAAAGCAGATAATTCTACAAGAAGTATGTTTATTCTAGGCGTTCTAGGTATCGTTCCGTGAGAACGTGAGCTGTAGGTTTCTGGCAATTCAGCCCCAGCTTGGATGCTGATGCTGCGGCCCCAGCAATTCATGTTACCTGCTGCTTTGACCCATACTCATATCACTTTAGAGGCGGCACATACAAAAAAAGTCAAAATTTTCGGAAATGCATCTGACCCCTATGCATTATAGAATCTTCATCACTGGGTACGAAAATAGTACCCTTGCCTTACCTAGATGTTTAATTTTGAAGTTATAGACCGTACGCTACCGTGTCATTGACTGTAATTTACCTCATATGTATTGTATTTACGTTATTAATTATTATACTGTACGTATATACATTATCATATTATTATTTATTATATTAGATATTTATTATGAAATTTGCACAATATGAAAGTAAACATCCTAATATAAGTATATACATTTTAATTATTTAAATATTCTTTGATATCATAAAAACATTTATCTTGGAGCCATGTATGTAATTTCCTTTTTAGGATTTTTATTGGCAAGCTTTTGAATTCTTGTGGCAATGTATTGAAAATTTTGATCGCCATGCAAGAAACATTCTTTTGAAATATGTTTAATTTACATTTTGGCATATAAAGATTATCTTTATGCCTTGTCTGCTTTTCATAAGCATCTGTATTTTTTAAAAAACAATTTTGATGTTGTGCCACAAACAAACAAATTTCTTTAATATACATGCACGGCAGAGGTAGAATCTTTAATTTTTTTAAAAGAGGTTTACAGCTATCTCTGTACCAAGCGCCACAGATTGCTCGTATGCACTTTTTCTGGACCTTAAATGCCTTTTCAACCTCTACAGAGTTCCCCCACATAATTAAGCCATAGTTGAGGACTGAAGAGACGTACCCATGGTAGGCGGTAATCGCTGCTGTTTGAGATATTGTATTTCTTAGGCGCCTCAAAGCAAACACAAATTTATCGAGTTTATTGCAAACAGCTTTAATATGTTGTTTCCAATTTAGATTTTTGTCCAACGTTACACCTAAAAATACCGTATAATCAACTTCATTTACTTTTTCATTATTGTGTTCGATATTTAATTTGAAATGTTGCTCTTGGTATGTTCTAAATTGCATAAAATTGGTTTTACTTAAATTAATTTTGAGTTTATTGTTCTGTAACCATTGTATAACTTGAGCCAGTGTATCATTAACATTTTTTTCAAACGAATCTTTTTGCTCGCACTTACTATGTACCTATATATTAGCTGAAATTCAATCAACCGACCAAATTTATACTGGAGAGTCGGTTAGTGATCGGAAACAAGGTGCAATTACCCTTTTGGTGAAATTCGATAAACATATTTTTTGTCCTTACTGACTGGGCTAGGAATTGTAGATACTTATACTAGCCCAACCAGTACGGGAGCAAAAATATATATTTTTCTAATTTGGCCAAAAAGATAAAAAATTGGTCATTTGAACCTAGCTCCTGATCACTAACTGACTCTACAGTATCAATTTGGTCGTTTGATTGAATTTCACCCTATATATTCTGTGTTGCATTTTTATGTGAATAAATAATATGATTTTGAACTTTCGTATTTTGGATTATTTTCTATATCACTAAGCCTTTATTATTTATTTCTATATTAAAAATGGATTTGTTACCGGGAAAATTATAATATCATAGCAGCGTAAGGAGGATAGATAGACGCTGTATTTCTAGAGCGCAGTGCCGAAACCCTTGCACCAGTGACGCCGCGCCGCTGCCTGTCACCAGTCTATTTTATAAAAGGCCTGGCAATTGGGGATGGATATACCGCCATCCATAGGTCCCAGGCAATGGTGGGCCGCCTGGTTTTGCCTGAGAGCTGTTCTCTTACTCTCCCCCGAATAACTTCGCGAGGATTTGCGAGTAAGATGGTGGTACTTCCACAGTCGAGCCTGGCATCAGCTCCACCACCTAAAACCTAGTTTAGATACAAATTGCTATTTAAGTTTTAGATTATTTTACATTAGTTTACTTAATTATGTATAATAACTGCCTTCCCAACTACATTTATTAACAACCATATAATAGAATATAAAATATGCACATACATATATACCATTTCAGACAGTAAAGCCAATAAGCATGTTAAGATTAGTTAAAGTCCAATTCAATGGGTATTTTATTGTGGTTGAGATTACCGTGGCACGTTTTGGACGCGTCATCGTGCTCGTATTCTTTGATGCAAAGCTGTGGCAAGCATAGGCGTAACTAGGTAGGGACCAGGGGGAACCCCCCCCCCCCGGAGCACGGGTATGCGATCTCGTTGTATGGAGGTCTAATTACGAGAACCAGCAATTCTGGCACGTGCACAAATTGCGACGGCAGATAGCGGGTGATTTTAAAAGGGATTTTGTACGAATTTTGTATTTATTTTTTGAATGGAAAACTTATAATGAGCTTATATCTTATAGTTTTTATTTGATGTCATTTACTCACTCTAATTTTTATTGTGTAGTCACACTTTAAACAAATATCTAATGACTGATATTGCGAATGCGTAATAATGCCGGAATAGCCGCCCTGCCACAATTTACGAAGGCCGAAAGCGGTTGATTTTTACAAGCTGTTTATGAAGAAACGTATCAAATTTTTAAAATATAGTCCTGTTGTCCGTATTCATAACATGCTTTGTGTGTCTTTTAGGAAGTCATACTCAGTAGAATTATCATTACACGGCATTTATGACGCGACAAAGAGAGGCGTATAAGGAGCAAAGAGTGTGAAATTTTTTGTGAGAATCGCCGTCCTGGACGGCTATTCTGGCAATAGTTTTCACTCGCAATATCAGTCATCCGACTTTTCTTTAAGGTTTGATAAATGCCATGTGATGTGAAGTGGAGTGGCTAAATCTCATCAAATTAAAACTATGGAATATAAGGAATGCATCTTATAGGTTTTTGATTAAAAAAACAACACACATCAGTACAAAATCCGTTTTGAAATTTTCCGAAATCTACCTTTGCAATTTTATCGCACGTGCCAGTATAGCCGTCCAGAGACAGATGGCATGAATCGTGAGTTGGAGCCGGAGGCTGCCCCCCCCAGCTACAAATACTAGCTACGCCACTAGTGGCGAGATGAAAAACTTAATAGCCATGTAAAGATCTATCTGCGTATGTATGAGATCATTATTTTTGCCGGAAGATTTGTTTATGATTGAAGACTGATATGCCATTTCTATTTTTGCATGAACTTTACAAGATATGGTTCTTGTGAATTAATTAATGTGTTTCACGCTTTCACGTTTTTAATGGTACATCCGACGTGTCAATCGAAACTGAAACTGAGAAAGTGTTTTAGATATAAACCTTTTACTGAGTATTCAAGTAATTTGTATACCCAAGTATACAAGGTGACATTTAATTATGCATCCAAATTAATTAATTTATTTATTATTATTTTTTTAATTTTTTTATTATAATTTCTACGGGTGAACCCAATTACAGCCCAAATTACGAACCCAATTAAATTAATACTGGAGGCTCGGTAAGTGATCAGTATCACGGATCGTTAACACTTTTTGCTAATTTCGCAAAATAAAATGTTGACCTCCCGTAGTAATTGACCCGAGGTTGGGCTTGCATTTGTATGGACCGCGAAGAAAACAATTCAAGAATTTTACAAAATGGCTAAATGTTACTGGTCACTTACTGAGTTTTCAGTATGAATTTGGCTATATAAATAAATGTCGCCTTGTATATAAGGTCCTACAATCAATAGAAAAATAATTCTAGGGTAGATCATGTATCGTTAACTAAACAATCACATAAAAGTAGAAAAAAAAATTTTTTCCTACAATTTTTCACTTTTCAGTACAAAGTGGTTCAATCAGCTGATTAAATTTCAACGGAAAGGTGAAAAAAAGTTCGCAAAAAAAAAGGTTTTTTAAAGGCAAGCGAGTTGATGCTTTACCCGAAAAATTTCACGGCCATTAAAATATGGATAAAAACTTTTAAAATGATGTTTGAGCTTCTTTATGTCTTTATTCAAGTTCTTAGATGAATTGTTAAGCAATTTGTTAAACTCCACTGAATTAAAATAATTTTGAAACAAAGATAGTTTCCTTTATTTTGTAATAATTGTTTTACAATGCAAAATATATACATATATGAAGTCAAAAATGTAGTAAGTATTGCCTACTTTTTATGGGAATAATATTTGTAATTTATTGAAATAAACATTTAAAACTTATAAAAACACCTCAAAAAACTCGCTTGATGGAGGACAAATTTCTCTGAATACCTTCGGCTCTCGCCTGTGTACAATAATTTTACTTGTGCAATAAGGAATGGTAACACTATATACCAGTAGAGCACAAAAATATCATTCAGCTTCATCAGAACCAGGAAATTTCTAATTTTGAAAATCTATTCAGTGTCGCAAACAAAGACCGAAACATTACGTTACTTCTTAAGCTATATCCATATTAATAATAAAGTGGTAGAAAAGTCACGTCTGTACAATGAATATTTTTATTTTTTTTATTATATATGATATGGGTTATTAATATTGTAAGCCAAAACTATCATTTTTAGAATTTTGTCTGTCTATATACATAGCTGATGCCGCGTTCGACTGTGGAGGTACCACCATCTTACTCGCATATCCTCCCGAAGTTATTCGGGGGAGAGTGGCAAAACTAGGCGGCCCAACATCGCCTGGGACCGATGGATGGCGGTATATCCATCCCCAATTGCCGGGCCTTATATAAAACAGACTGGTGACGGGCAGCGGCGTCATTGGTGCAAGGGTTTTGGCACCGCGCTCACCAACCTGCCTGCCCAGCGTCTGTGAGTATGGGCATTTCTTCCAGGAGGACCGCCAAGAGTGGCCTATGTCCAGCAGTGGACGAAACAGGCTGATGGATGGATGGTCTGTCTATCTGTATGTTCCGTTCTTAACCGAAAACCCCTCAACGGATTTGGATGCAGTTTTTTTATCATCATCGTAGTACCCTTGTCAACAGATAGGCTATAATGGGTGTTGATAAAATGACGCCCAAGCCAAAAACGGAGCTTAGATTGAATGAACGTGGGCGGAGCCGCAGGCAAAGGCTAGTCTCCTTATAATAACAAACACATTTGAGACTACATAATGCCACGATTTCTTTTTCCTCTTTGCCTGAGGAAAGTTAGCATTGCAAAATGGTTTCGGTTTTTTGAACGGACCATCTTATGGCAGAGTTCTAAAATCTTTTTATCAATAGCTATTACCGGAACAAAGTAGAATGATGAGATCATCAAAGGATAAAACCTTCTTAGTGATATCAATAATATTTAGCAAATCGTGAGACGAAGAACCTTAAAGGTTGTTGAGGCTTCTTAGTCATGGCCCGTCACGATTGTAAAACTAATAATGATCAGTATTCGTATTAAGTATTTAATTTTCATTGATTATTGCATTTAAAAAGAATACATAACAGTGATAAAAATGTTTATCGAAGGCAACTTGTTTTTAGCATTGAAGTGAGATGCGTAATCTATCAGTATTTATAGATATTAGATATTTCCTTATTAAACAATCATGATTTCCTATAAGCGTAAAAAACTAAAACAGATGCTCAACTCACCTTCAGCAGATTTAAAAATAGGCAAGAATTCGGCCATGGATTCAATGGAATGTTTACCTATCTTTGCTACAGCAGAAAAGCTCTAAAAATCAGATTTCTGAGAGCTTACCCGAACAGTTTTTCTTGTAATGCTCCTAATCATATGTTTAAATATTACCGTTTCTCCTATAGAAACTCGTCTTTATCAGGGAAAAACGTTATTTTTAGGGTTCCGTACCAGAAGGGTGCCAAACGGGACCTTATTACTAAGCCTCCGCTGGCGCTGTCTGTCTGTCCGTCTGTCACAGGGGTCTACTAATAGGTAGACAGTTGAAATTTCACAGAATACGTGTAACTATGACCTCTACTACGAAAAATAATAAAAAAAAACAAAGGGGGGGCCCATACAATGTCAATGGACGGAACAATTTGGACTCCTCGTTAACCCATCTAAAACACAAGTCATGATAGTCGGCAGCAGGGCACTCACTGACAAAACGGACCTCAGCTTGCTTCCACCAGTATGTTTAAATGGAACACCTCTTAAGTTCTGTAGGTCAGTAAAAAACCTGGGGCTCTATATCCAGAACAATTTGTCATGGGACCTGCATGTCGCTGAACTTAGCAAAAAGATCTTTGGATCAATACACTCTCTTAAACGCATGCAAAGATTTTTACCGTATTCTGCTAAGATCATGCTAGTTAATTCACTCTTGCTCCCCATCCTAGACTATGCCGATGTCTGTTACCCTGACCTCACTGAAGGATTGCTAAATAAGCTTGATCGTCTCCTTAATTTATTCATACGGTACATTTTTGGCCTCCGTAAGTACGACCATGTGTCGCAATCCCGTTTTGATCTTAAATGGCTTAATATCCGAAATCGCCGTAACGCTCACATTCTAACGCTTCTTTGGAACGTCCTCAATGATCCCCTCTCCCCAGCTTACCTGAAAGAAAGATTCGTTTCCCTTGATTCCCTTGGCCGCCTCCATCGTACAGAGACCCATTTACTTTTGCGTACCCCGACACATAAAACAAACATGTTTACAAATTCTTTTACAGTTTCAGCAATACGTGTTTGGAATAGTTTACCGCTCGCCATTCGAGAAAGTCCATCAATAGCCATCTTTAAAAATAGAGTCCATCAGCACTTTTTAGATTTACAAAATAAATAACCTGCCTTCTCAGTCTTCGTATGAATTTTGAACCTGTCTCCTAATTGCATAATATCCATTTATTATATTCATTATTATATTATAATATTTATTTATTTTTATTATTTATTTTTTATAGTAAGTATATGATGTTTATTATTATTTTAGATTATGTAGATATGTAATTGGAATATTTTAATGCCCCCGTTCCTATAGATTTTAGCTTTTGTCTACGACCGACACATTTACCGGCACTACCCAATAATGATCCACACCACCAAAGGTTAACTGGAAGACAATGCTAAATAGCATTAAGTTCGCCTCGTGTACAATATTTTTAGTGCAATAAAGAATTTTTATTATTATTATTACAATGAACCTCGAAAAAATAGCATTATTTTTAACGTTATTTGTTTTAGCTCTATCTTAAAGACGGTAATACCATAGTATAAATAAATAAGTATTCTATCTTCATACAAACGGGCCGAAACGAACCCCCCCCCCCCAAACTCGGTGCAAATCGGTTTACGACAGTCGCGGTCGCACCGCAGTTACGTACGCACGTTGTCTCTGTGACGCTACCACGCATTTTCGTAAAAAATAATGGCACGAAATTTCAGAGTATGTTTTTTATTACTTTGCCCTTTTGAATAACCGTAATTATTATGATTTCGCTCAACAACCTCTCATTTTTTTTTCTCTTACATACCCTCCCACACACACACACACTCATACATACTCATCCCTTACATTAACACATACACAACACAAACACCCTGTCGAACAATTGAACAAATTGAACAATTTAAACTAAAATAGAGTACGGTAGGCAGATGAGTTGCCTTGTAAACGTTTAAATTTTATTTTAGATTCTGTTTCTGAGGAATGAATTAAGTTAAGTTTTTTTTTTGTTTTTGTTATTTTATTAAACAGTTGGGAAAATTTGTTATTGGCCTTAGTCATAGTCTTGAATTAATGTTTAGTTTTACTTTTAACGCTGTTAATATCCTAAATAAATGAATAAATAAAAATGGTTGCAGTCAGTTGGCAGCCCTAGGGCGTGTTTAGGCGCCTATACTGTAGTAATACATACAAGTTTCAAATCTGGTTACATTGATTGTTGTAAATATCATAGACAAAAACTTACTTTAGAGTAGAACAACTTTTCGTTTTGTACTCAGGGGGTTCTGAATTGTTTGACAGTTGTTGACAATTTTTGCGCTTTGTTTTTAGTCGCTTTAATGTTGCTATAGCATCTTTATTGTTGATACGTATGTTTTTAGGGTTCCGTACCTGTAAAGTATGATGGTACGGAACCCTTTGTGCGTGATTCCGACTCGCACTTGGCCAAATTATTTAAACAATAAATGACAAAAAATGCTTTATATAAAAGTATTCCCGTGTTCCTCATACATACACATTGGACCATATGTATCATGAAAGTATTATTAAAAGTTAGTGCATTGGACTTGTTGACAATTTTTCAGTTGAAGGCAAGGACGGCATGTCGCACAGTATACTGATGATACAGTATAGGTAACAACAGTAGTTTAACTAGGCGGTATCCTTGAAATCAATACCTACGGCCGCTCGGCACCTAAACACGCGCTAGGGCTGCCAACTGACTGATTACGAATTTGATAATGCTATATTATTATTATAAAAGTTGTATATAAGCAACCATACAATGCACAACATACTCTGTAATTTCGTGCCACAATTTACAAAAATGCGCGGGAGCGAAGCAAGCAAGTTTTTGGGGGGGGGGGGGGGGTTCGTTTCGGCCCGTTTGTATGGAGATAGAATACTATTACATATTTATACTATGCCTAGGATGAAGCGTGCTCGCCCAGAAACTGGGAGAGTGACAGCAGGCGAGACATTAGAAAAAACTTTAGAAAAAATCTACTGTAATCGGTAATGTATAAATGATACCACGATACTACGCAACTGCCTGTAACCCCTCCCCCGGTACGGCATCTCATGACGTCATACTGGAACACGACGTGTCGCTCGGCGTCATGATTTCGTCATGAGGGTGGTGCGGGAAGCCATAAATGATTTTCCCTGTGCAATTCTACATGCCACAGTTTTATCACAGGCTTCACAAAAAGCGTTCTCAGCTTATGACTCACTGAACACTGAAATAGAAAAAGTCCCGTTATATTTGAAGGCCCGCTATACTATTTCGTATTCTGTAATAATCCAAATAAAACGGTTCAAGCAAAAAGTGTCGTTATTATCGCCCACACGACTTTGACGAGTGCATGAAAATGTTGTGTCGACTTCTGCGTCGGCGCACCCGCTATGTTGTTATACTATTTACAGTGTTGCTATATAACGGAGTTGCATATTCCACTTGCAGGGACAAGGTCATAAAATGGATAATCTAGACTGTAGACGGGAAGTATTCAACATAATACTTTGTTTATTAGCAATTTACCTGAAGAAAATACGTAGTCTCTTTAACTATTAGGTATGTAATCTACTACGGTGGCTTGCACCAAAACCGTACCGAGGCAACGAAAAGTTATTGCAAAATAATTGCGTTCGTATTGATCCCTTGCTGTATCGTTATGCTGTAGTTTTAGTTATGCAATTAATAACTATGTAAGATATTTAAGAATATATATATAAATCATACACTTTGGAAACAAGATTACTTGTAGTTTCTTCCAGAGAAAAAAATTCTAAAGTTATTTAAAAAAGTAAAATAAACCCTCAGTACGGCGTAAATACTTCACGGAAGGTCACCAGTTTTTGAATAATAATAAAACTACACGTTTTCTATAACGTATACACTTTACATTTCAAAGTGGGCATTTGTTTTAATAAAACGAAGGAAATACCTCAATTCGTGCGCGTTCCTCCCATCCCAGCTAAAGCCACCTCGCTTCTCTCCTCAGCTGTAGTCCTGCTTTGGCCGTCGGACGGGGACCCTGTTTCGCTTGCGCTTACGGTTTTAAAACGCTCGTTCGCTCTTGCCGGTGTGTCACGCACACATACCCGGAGGCTCGCCAGAAACTCGGTGCCCCCTTAAGTCTAGATTAATCTGTCACCAAATTAGGTTAAAGCGTTAGAGGGTTGGGTTTTACAAGCGAACGCCAGAATTTTATTATGAAATAACTGTAGGGGTCTTTTCGGGGTTCGGCTCGAACATTAAAGCAAACATTTTATTACCGGGCATGCAATTTTAATCATTTACAATATTAATAAAATTTACGAAATATTTATACAACGGAACGTAATTTTGTATACTAAATTGGTTATTATGTGGTTATTATCATAAAAACAAATTAAAGATATGTCAAACGAAATGTAACGCAATGACGTCGACGTCATTTTGTTTTCCTTCATTACAATTCTCTCTTAGTTTTGTGAATGTTCTCTTACGTGTTTTCTGTGATATTTCAACGAATAACAGAATTTCTTCGCGAAATCGGTGAGAGTGTAGAAGTCCGACACGGTACTGTAGCGGTGATTAGGCTAGCGAAGCCAACCTTCTAGCTTGTCCATAGAGTGTATATAAAAAATCGGAGGCGTCGAAGAAGCGCGCCACAGCGTGCGGTGAGGAGCAGACACGGACAGCGAGTGAGGGATCATTCAACAATTACGTGATCACCGGAAGGGGGGGGGGGTCGGATGCTTGTATATACATCAGATTATTGTGGGGGGGGGGGGGAAGAATCCATGATTACGTCATCTGCGCTTCGTTTCCGAAAATAAATTATATTTAAATATTTACGTCCAATTTTGAAGTTTACCTTACCTAACACTTACTATTAGATAGATGAAACGGGATTTCCCCTGCTATAGACAAACTGTGGAACAGTGTAACCAGATTCAGTATTTTTATACTTTTTCGGAATATTTTACCGACTTTTCCAAGCATCAGTATTGTTATAGGTATATTGGAGGAAGTAAGTATTTTGGGTATATTTTAGGTAAAAAGTTATCAAAACTGTAGCGGTCGTGCCCTTGAATATTGATGTTCAGATGTTCCCTGATTTAGCCTGTAATGGCACTTTTAAATACAAAAATATAAATACTAAATACATTCATCTAACATGTTGCCGAATGGATTTTTGCCGCCTCCGCTTCTCTTGACTAGCGGCTTGGAAGCAGCGAAGCAACGTAATGAAGATTGCCACTTCTCGCCTCTATTTGTGCAGTTGGCAGCCAAAATCGAATTTCCAAACCAAGAATTTGAGACAACACCCTACGACTTTTACTGCCCATCTGTTCAAGACAAGCTTAAGTCTAGGATTTGCAGTACCTGTGGGCTGTACTTCGCTACGCAGAAAGCTACAACAGAGCACAAGCCGAACGCTCACAATCTTGCATGTCTTATGAACATCGAAGCTGCAGACACTCCCGAGCTTCCCGTGCGGCGAAGTACTTGCATTATAGCCCGTCGTGGAGGTGAAGTACTAACCGAGCTGCAGGATGAGATCGGTGTCCCTCTGGATGTTGAGTGGGTTCCGGCGCCTCCCGACGACTCCGGATCAGAAGAGGATCCCGAGGATGACCTACCTCTTATTCACCTCATCAAAGATGTAGCTGAATGGTCTGCGTCTCCATTTAGCCAGGAATAGTCTGTATTCTTATTCTTAATAATTTTATTTAAAAATGACTGACGTAAATAAATATTAAAATGTGTAGGTACATGTTCCTGTCAAACGTCAATTTACGTTCCTGTTTAATTTGTTCCTGTTAAACGTAGATTTAGAATAACACTAGAATATGTAATAATCACTTAATTAATAACTTGTTAAACGTAACTTTAAGTTACGTTAGTCACTAATAGTGAGAAGGAGTTGATTTTATTTCGTCGTTTCAATAAATACTAACGAAAGTATCTATTTTATTGATATAACTATAGTTCTAACCTTATGCATTTTGACAAAATGACACACCCTCTTCCCAAATTTAGGTCATTTAAGACCTATAGAAACATGACATACGTGTCAGTGCTAATAAACAGCAAAAATTTTAAGCACGGACGAAGATTACGTAATCAAGGCGAGGGGGGGGGGTAAAAACTAAAGATTACGTTGTGATCACATAGGGGGGGGGGGGGGGGTTTAAAAAAACGGCCAAAAATGATCACGTAATTGTTGAACGATCCCTGAGGAGTGAGGATGTCTGCGACGAATTGCACGGTGTTAGGTTCCGCGCTGCGAGCGCCGGAGTCGATGCAAAAATGACACAAAATGTGAGGTTGTCATTTAACAAAAATCGTTATTAAGTTAAGACCTTTAGATTTTTAGTGGAGGGACTTCAGGGAATATTCCTCCAAGCTCTCCAACCCCCAATCTCCTTTTCCTACCTCCCTTTAATGTTTTTAGGCACAATAAAATTAGGTTATTATTTTTACAAAAGTAATTATAACTAAAAACTATACGTTTCCGGTAGGGGGCACTTCAGGGGAGTAATACTCCTCCGCGTCCGCCTGTAAAATTTTAACCGAGTTAGACAATTTAAACTCAGCCTCCGTGCTAAATATGGATTAAAAAATTTGTGCAAGAAACAAAAAATAATAACATATAAAAAGTACTTACGTACTTACGTAAATTTAACGTAATTTAATTACGTAACTTAGGTACTTACGTAAATTTTCGAACCTCGCTTTCTTGTGTGGAATGGAATCTCGGAGCTCTTTCTATAGGATGAATAATATTCATTGAATATATCGACATTGTCGGTGTCTTCATAAAAACAAGAATGCCATTCAAATCATGATAGTATGGCAACACTGACTGTGTTTATTGAGATCGAGAGTGATCGAGGCCTCGATCGACAAGTAATAAAAAATATGAGTCAAGTGTGTCTGTCTTACAAAGAAGAGGCTTCAATTTGCTTCGCCCGGAAACAAACCGAAGAAGTAAAACACCATGAGATCATGTCGTTTAATATTTTGATTTTAAATTATTTTTGTAACAAATACATTCAGTAATATCAGTGAACTTTAACTCTAAACACACAAATATAAAAAAAATTAATAGTCTCAGACTTGTCTTGAATACACTAGCGTCCTCTAGACGCCAAGAGGCTCACTACTAAGTGAGTACCTATACATAATATCGTTGCGGTATGGAAAAGCAAAAGCGTAAATTCGCAGGTAATGTTGAGAACTGGATAGCTCAGTTAGAGCAACCGCCCGGTAAGCGAGAGGTCCCAGCTTCGAATCCCGGTTCAGAGCTCCTCACGTCCAGATTTACCTTTCTGATTTTCTACAAAAAAAAAATAAAAAAAATATTTTATTGCAGACAATATTACAGTCCATAGAGATGTTAGTAGGCCTTATAACTATGTTAGCAAAACTTATCATATTAAAAAATTAAATTAAATATTTGCCCGTACAGCTCGACCCTGCCACCTGTACATGATTTTGTATCATGTGTCGCAGGATCGGGCAGTCAGGCTTCTCGCTAATGAGTTTGAGAATGGTGTTCAAGCTCCCGCGCATTCCGCGTAGAAGTGATGCGGTGCCCTTGCGCACTATCACATGGAAGCCATCGGTGTGCGCCAGCGCAAACATTCCGGACGCACTACAGTAACGCGGAAGCCCCAACAACATCCTAAAACCATTATTATAACAATATAATACAAACTCGGAGAGCATTGATAGCCCGCTGCGTACAATTGACCCACAGACCGCAGGTATATAGAGATTGGCAATATGCCTTAAAGAGTGTTATTTTAACCTCACCACTACAACGGGAAAATCTGCGGGCCAACATATTACAGCGGACTGCCAATGCTCTCTTTTCCCTGTCAATATCACTGTCATCCTTCAAATCCTCTGTAACTATGTGACCCAAGTACTTGAAGGACGACACTTCAACAAGTTCCACTCCATTTAGCTTCACAGGAGGCACACAGATCGTTTTGCGATTCTTAGGACGGAACACCATAAGTTCGCTTTTTTTAACATTATATGTGAGCCCATGGGACTTCGCGTAGCACTCACATATTGAAATCAGCCTTCTGAGTGCAGCAACTGATGGACTCAGCAGCACCATGTCGTCTGCATAGCTGATGCTATTGACACAGCGTCCGTCAATGTAGCAGCCGACACCAGCGCTATCGAGCCCACCAATCAGCTGATTTAGATAAAGGTTGAAAAGCGAAGGAGACGTCAACCCACCCTGTCTTACTCCGCACTCCAACCTGTATGAGTCAGAAAGCTGATTTTGCCATTTGACCTGGTTAGTCTGGTGCCTGTACCAATATTTTAAAATATTGACAAACTCGCCAGGAACACCAGAGTCAATTAGTTTGGTCCAAAGGATATCATACCTAACCAAGTCAAAAGCCTTAGAGAGATCTAGAAAGGCAGCATAAACAGTTGTGTTTCTATCTGTATAATACTTGACAGTATGCTTGAGAGACAGAATAGCACACTCTGTGGATAAGTAAGGCCTGAATCTAAATTGAGCATCATGCAGGTCTAGGTGAATCTTCAGTTGTCTCTCAAGCAAACCATCAAGGACCTTAGATGTAGTGGTCGCTAATGTGATCGGTCGGTAGTTATTCTTGTCAGAAATGTCACCCGTTTTGTTAATAACGACCGATCGCATCAGTTCAGCCGGTAAGTATGAGTGCCTAATACAAATAGTAAACAAGAATCCAAGAATTCTAGGGAGGTGTGGCCCGGCATAGATGAAATGCTCAATGCTGAGGCCGTCGTGTCCGGGCGACTTTCCCCTTGTCATTCCTTTGATCAGTAACTCTACTTCTTTCGCAATAATACGTTTCGGCACATCAGACACGACGGCTTCAACATCTTCGCTCCCCGCCTTCAGTGGGGACTGCACCTGAAAATAAGAACTAAAGATGTATACCGTTCTCGTTATTCTATACCGTAATGATATAAATTTAATTTGTTTTCTCCTAGCGATGGATAAATCGCCAAGTGTTTAAAAATATAGAAATTTATTTCTATCATAGTTAAAAAAAATGTGTTTTTATAAATATTTTCCTTATTGTTAGAAATATTTGGTACAATACAAAATTATTAAAACCAAATTTTAAATGACTGAAAACACATTTGTTATCGAGTCCCAAGAAACGCAAACTGAGGCCTCTAAAATAAAATAAAAATAAACTTAACCACGAAGATAATATAATGTTTCTGACCACAATCGCCGTAGAATTCCCGCGGCTTCGACGAAAAAGCTTCGGCTTGGCTTTTTTAAATTTAATTTTCCAAAAATAGCACTGCTTGGCTTAGCACACTTTACTTAGGCAGCGATAATTAATTTTGTAGCGAATTTGGTATGTATGATATCCAAAGACCTTGGGTACGTGCTAGCTTTATCTGGATAATGTTAGTTTTATTCATCATTTATGTCGCCGTATAATGGCTTAAGGCGCATGCCTACCCTACATTAGCAACTCGATATGTCTCAGTACAAAAATCGACGGCAATGACACTGAAATAACATAGCGCGTATTGCAAAGTGGCTGTTACGAATGTTACGATCGTCGTGTCTCCAGATATCGCAAAATAGGAGAAAATAATACTTTTCACATGAACGCGATTGAAGGAAATAGATAAAAAAAAATCTACATCTATGAATTTTCTTTAGTATGGTGAAAAAAAACATTAAACAAAAAATTCAATTTAATTAAATCTGTTTCTGTGCAGAAAACTTGTTGACCAGTGTAACCAAGTGCATGTTTCACATGATTAATTACCTATAAGTATTAACAACTAAAAAACACAAAATGCATAACGGTTTTCGACTTCAATATGGCCGATTGGATTCATTAAATTACTTATAGTTGTAATTTTGAATGAAAAATACTGTTTTGCCGCATACGACCTTACGGCATAATAAGCTAGTTCGTGAGCGCATATTTGTATGGAAGGAGTAGAAAAATTCTAACGTAAATCACAGGAATTTTTGATGACTTTCAATTTGTTTTCGTCAAAAGAAAATACTTTTTTTGTAAATTAAACATGTTGTTTAGTCTTAATTATGTTATGCCTACTGGAAAAGGGCAGGCTAGGTAGGGAAGCCAGTACTTACGTGGAATTCTTCTAGAAGTCTGACGCGTCTCACGCCTTGCACCCGCGCACTATAAATTCGCTGGTTCGCTTATAGTTTTGTTTCTTTCTAAAAACAATAGTCCTTGGGACGATCCACACTCGTAAATAAATGTTGCACACACGGTTTTTACATTAAAATGATGAATTTCCGACGGAGCGATGCGCACACACTGGCTGTTCAAAATGGAAGGGGAGCAGGGACAATAATGTGCACCTACCTACATGAAAATATAAAAGTTAAACTACCTCACAAAACCAATAGTAACCATAACAGCCCCCCGAAGGCAGCTTTAAGCTGACTTCCCAAAATATGTTAATTTAACCACGAAAACTAAAAATTACCTAACTCTATATCTTAATAAATACATGGTTATTACTCTGGCAACAAACAAAGCTTAACTACTGGACGCACTAGAGTCCCATTCTATGTTTTTACTGTAACTGCTCTGACTACAGCATCTTTTCCAGGGTGTAGACTCACGACTCTACCTAATTTCCAATGCAATGGAGGTGAATCATCCTTTATTAAAACTAAATCGTTTAATTTTAAATTATTTTGTGGTGCAGTCCACTTGTTACGCTGTTGCAGCGTATGCAAATACTCTTGAGACCATTGCTTCCAAAATCCCTGAGACATTTTTTGAATTAATTGCCATCTTGACAACATATGTAACTTTAAATCCGTTATGTCATGCTCGGGATAAGTGTTAAGAGGGCATCCTACAAGGAAATGTCCAGGTGTTAACGGCTGACAATCGTGGGGATCTGATGACATTTGAGATAAGGGCCTCGAGTTAAGTATGGCTTCTACTCTACAAAACAGTGTCGAAAGCTCCTCGAAAGTTAATCGTTGCTCCCCAACGACTCGCAGGACATGATGCTTTGCTGACTTCACAGCAGATTCTGCCAACCCATTGAAGTGCGGCGCTGACGCAGGCCCAAAATGCCATTGAACTTGATAATCCGATAACTGAGAATTTAGTTTATCTAAATTTTCCGATTTAGACATATATTTATAAATGTCCTTTAAATTATTATTAGCACCTTGAAAATTCGTGCCATTATCAGTATGAATAGCTCTACAAAGACCTCTACGTGATATAAACCTTTGAAAGGTTGCCAAAAAGGCCTCAGTCGATAGATCTGAGACTAACTCTAGGTGCGAAGCCTTGGTAGAGAAACACACAAAGATACACAAATATGCTTTGTAGACCCTTGCCTTACGTAGATTGCTTTCCTTGACGTAAAAAGGACCCGCAAAGTCCGCAGCCACTGATGAGAAAACCTTTGATGGCTGAACTCTACCTGAGGGTAGGTCCGCCATGACTGGCTCAGAAAACTTAGGTCGGGCTCTAAAACACCTTAAGCATTTGAACACTCTACACCGTACCACTTGTCTTCCAGACATGATCCAAAACCTTTGACGAATAAGCGATAATAAAGTGCTCGGTCCAACGTGAAGATACGTCAAATGATAACTATCCACAATGAGATCGGTGAGATGATGAGCACGAGGTAGCAAAATGGGATGTTTTGCATCGAACTGCAACAACGAATTCTTTAACCTTCCTCCTACACGAAGTATATACCCTTGTCATCCATGAACGGAGACAACCGATCTAAACCTTTACATTGTTTATTATTTGAGATAAGAGAAATCTCCTTTTCAAATGATTTTTGCTGAACGTCCTTTACCCATAATATTAATGAAGAATCAATTTCCTTTGAAGTTAAATAACCATATTTCCTATCGACTAATTTAGATCGACAGTTGTGAATAAATCTCAAACATATAGATGTGATGCGTAGCAGTCTTGAAAGAGAACTGTAACGCATGAGAAGAGAGCTATCGCACTCGCTTACTCCGATGAAACATTCCCTTTGTGTAGTCTCTACCACCGACTCTACATCCGCACCTGGCTCTACATTAACTGGCAACTCCACCATAGTCGTCGACTGTTCAACCTTATGACGCGGCCAATCATCAGGAGCGCCAGCAAGCCAAGGTACGTCCCACCATAATGGATGATGCACCAATTGATCTGGATAAAGACCACGCGACGCCGCATCTGCCGGGTTCATTTTCGTAGGGACGTATCGCCAAACCGATGGATCGGCGAGGTTATGTATTTGGGACACCCTATTTCCTTCATACATCCTAAGCGAATGTGGAGATGTACATAGCCATGACAACACAATAGTGGAGTCACACCATATATGAACAGATCAAAATTTTACCATTGAGAGAATATCCTTAATATAATTTGTTAGTGTTGCTGCTAGTAGCGCGCCATTCAATTCCAATTTGGGAATTGTTAATCGCTGCTTGATTGGAGCGACCTTTGACTTTGCTACAAGCAAAAAAACCTTAGTAGAGCCTGCTTCATCTGTAACGCGTAAATAACAAACTCCACTGAACCCCTTTTCACTAGCATCACTAAATGCATGTAACTGATAATCATTACCCAAACCATGTAGAATATGACGAGGTATTGATATACCACGTAAAGCTGAAAAAGTCCCTGAAAACAATTTCCATTCCTTAATGAATTCCTGAGGAGGGGTTTCATCCCATCCAATCTGTAAAAGCCACAATGTTTGCATCATGGTTTTAGCCTTGAAAACCACAGGCGCTAACCAGCCACATGGATCATATAACCGAGCAATGTTTGAAAGAAGCGCTCGTTTTGTATAGACGTCTGTGTCCATATTTGCTGTGTACAAGAAACTATCATCCGCTGAGTTCCATTTAAGTCCTAAAATTTTGATGACTGAGTCTCCATCAATGTTAAATTCCAGTGGCACCTCACAATGTTCCTTTGGAATACTTGCTACAAATTCTTTAGAATTGCTACACCATTTTCTAAGTTCAAATCCACCAGACTTTAAAAGAGCTATGAGATCATCCTTCAGTTTAAGAACCTCCGGTAAAGATGAGCCACCTGAAACAACATCATCGACAAAAATGTCCTGTAGAATTACCCTACTAGCATCTGCATGTACTTCCTGTCCTTCTTCAGCTAATTTCCTGAGACTCCGCATTGCCAAAAAAGGAGCAGTTGTGACACCATACGTTACAGTGTTGAGTTCGTACTCCTTCACAGCTTCATTGTCACTTGAGCGCCATAAAATCCTTTGATAAGGACGATGGATTTCTTGTATGTTGATTTGCCTAAACATTTGCTTAATATCAGCAGTAAAAACAAGGGTATGAACCCTGAATCGTGTAATGATGTCAACTATATTTTGTTGTAGCTTTGGTCCTGACAATAAAACCTGATTTAATGAAATCTTATTCGAAGTGGCGCTACTCGCGTCGTACACTACACGAAGCTTAGTACTACTACTAGATAGTCGCAGTACTCCATGATGAGGAATGTAATACAAACCTGGATTCAATTCTGGATTAGGTATAAGAGTCATATGTCCCAACTCTTCATACTCCCTTAAAAACGCACCATACATTTCTTTGAGAAGTGATTCTCTATTCAACCTTCGCTCTAAACTGGATAACCTACGCATAGCAATCTCCTTACTTTCCCCTAAAGATGGTGCATCCGCTTTGAAAGGCAACTGCACAGAGAACCGACCACTATTATCCCTTTTATGTGTTGACAGAAAATGTTCTTCACAGAAAGCATCTTCAAAACTCAAAATTTGTTTGGCTGATGGTACCGTTTCCATGTCCCAAAACTTGACAATTGATTGTTCAAGTGTATTTTCACAAGTACTATGAAATGCTGAAATATCCTTTGATGATGAAATACCCCTATAAATAATTGTTTTACCCATCAGAATAAAACCTAATTTTGTTTGGATTGCAGCTGGTAGATTAGGCTGCAATTTGATTGGTGAACCGCCCATGAGAATGCGGTCATAAAGATCAGCCCCAAGAAGAAAATCAATTTTTCCCTTTCTATGAAATGTTGGATCTGCCAATATCAAACCATCAAAATGATGAGAAATCCCTTCCGGTATATAAGAAGATGGAAGATCCTTAGTGAGCCTTTGCATGATGCAAGCTGAAGCCTTGAATATTGGCTCTTCAGAAAACCTTGGTTTAATATCACATGATATCCATCCATCAGTGCGTTGAACTTCCCCTCCACCGAGTGCTGAAACTGAAAATGAATCTCTTTGAACTGGTAACCTTAACCTTTTTGCACATGAGGCGCTTGCAAAACTGCACATTGAACCAGGATCAATTAAAGAACGAACTTCACACCATTCCCCGTTGCCATTCCTAATATGAATTATAGCTGTTGCAAGTAGAACAGTATGATATTGATAAATTTCATCCTGGAAGGTTGAGCTATTAGCTGAAACCTCAGAAGAACCTTGACCATGAACTTGGACCATTTGTGATGAGTTACCATGAGTGTTTGATGATGAGTTTCCTTGTAGAATGTTTCGAGATGAGTTTCCCTGTGAAGTGTTTTGTAATGAGTTTCCTTGTAGATGATTTTGTGATAATGAACCATTTTGTTGGTTGCTGAATTTCCTTGGAAAATGTAAAAGCGAATGATGAAATCCCCTGCAATGTTTACAGACTTGTTTCGATAAACATTTTTTGCTTGAATGTGGACGTAAGCAATTATAGCATAAACGGTTAGCTGTAACGAACCCCTTCCGATCCCGTGGCAACATATCCAAAAATGTTTGGCAACAATACAACTCATGTGCCTCTCCATTCAACAAACACAATTTTTTGTATAACTTGATGAGTAACTACCTACCTTTGCATTTGGCCTATTATTGGAAGCATTGACCTTAAGTACACTTTGCATGCCTTGTACAGAGGGCTTAGATGATGCACACGCCATAGCTTTACAACGTGATTCCATAAATTCAAGCATGTCAGACATCTTCGGCATATCTAACATTTTTACATGTAATTCAAAATCATTTCTTAGCTGAGTATCCAATTTATTTAAAACAATATGCAACAGAATGAAACTCCAGTGCGTTACAGGCATATTTAGTGCTTCCAATGCAAGTAGATTTTCCTTTAATGTGTCCAAAAATGTACGCAAATGGGTGTTGGGTTTGGATGGCAAGTGTGGCAAATTAATGATTTCATCTAAATGAGCATCTGCCATCATGCGCTTATTATCATACCTATCCACTAACAGTTTGTATGCAACAGCATAGTTCAGCTCAGATATAGGTAAATGCTTGATAACACCAGCAGCCTCACCTGACAATGAACTGATCAGGTAATGCATTTTTTGAACAGAAGATAGGCTATTATTATTTTCAATTATACTGTCAAACATAGCCTTGTAACTGGACCACTGAATGACCGTACCTGAGAAGTTTGGAAGTCTAATTTTAGGCAAATCCACATTACATTTTTGATCTTTATTTCCTTTACAATTATCAGACCTAGCTTCTGTTCTATCCACCACTTGCTCCGTACCAAAACAACTTTCATAGATTACCTTTATTGAATAATATTTATCCATAAATTCCACCATGTCTTCATGATGTTGCTCCGTATCAAATGTTTTGGAAGGTTCAACCTCAATGTCGATAAATGTTCTAAGATAAGCTTCCTTGATTGCCTCCAAGTCTTTGTATTTCATACGGAACATTTCTTTCACTGAACTAACGCTATCAGGCTCTGCAGCTCTCATGGCTGCAGTCTGAATCGACTCTAATCTAAGTTTACATAACTGGTTTTCTATTGCCGCACTCATTTTGACTTATTTACCGTATTAAAGGTATATAAAACTATTTAGAAACTCGTAAACAACAAAATTACAAACAATATTGATAAAGTAAACAAACAAACGTCAAAACTTTGCAAACGTCAAATGTCAAACTGCTATTACACTCGAAATGTTGCCAGAGTACAAAATTATTCAACAGTAGTACCAATCTGAAGATATTAAAATAAATGCCTATGCCTATTTATAACCTCTAAATATTGATGATGACGTAACAAAATGATGATTTTCCAATTTTAGAAATATTTATTTTTTGAAATTATACAAAACTATTACAAACAATCGGGAAGAAGGACCATATGGATAAGGGCAGGCTAGGTAGGGAAGCCAGTACTTACGTGGAATTCTTCTAGAAGTCTGACGCGTCCCACGCCTTGCACCCGCGCACTATAAATTCGCTGGTTCGCTTATAGTTTTGTTTCTTTCTAAAAACAATAGTCCTTGGATCGATCCACACTCGTAAATAAATGTTGCACACACGGTTTTTACATTAAAATGTTGAATTTCCGACGGAGCGATGCGCACACACTGGCTGTTCAAAATGGAAGGGGAGCAGGGACAATAATGTGCACCTACCTACATGAAAATATAAAAGTTAAACTACCTCACAAAACCAATAGTAACCACCTACTATGTTTTTTTGTGTTGGACCACCCGTATAGAAGGAGTAGGCCTTCAAAGATAGGTCTAAATTGCAGTTTGAGTATACATTAACCCTAGCAAGGATGGGCGAAACGCGCGTGACGGGATGTGTATGATCACATTAATAAATATTAAAATATATTATATAAATACTAAAATAATTATTAGTTATTGTTTTTAGATATTTCTCACTGGTATTTTCAGTTGTTATTAATAAAGTATTGTTTTTGACTAAAAATGCAATATGGCGTCGAAGGTGTAATGCTAACAGTTACAGAAAGAAAAATATTGTTTGTAACCTCGAAAATTGTTTTCATGTGATTGTGATTGAAACTAAGGGGCACTTACATAAGTTAAGTATTTATTGTAATAATATTATTTGATCTAAATAAACCGTATCTTTCCAAATGTAGTTAATTTTGTGTTTCCTTTCATCATTCCATCTTAATAGTTATTCAAACTTGCAAAACATTCCAAAACGTATTATATGTAGATGTTTTTGAATTCTAAGGTAATCCTATTAAAGTTCAGTTCAATTATTAGGTATTTACTTAGCTACGGAGTTCAATGCTTAGTTTTCGTATGTTGAATTTTAGTCAATGCCTCCGCAGCCTGAACCGGCAAGCTAAACTACAAAATCCTCTCTGAACTTTCGTAGCCGGAGCCGGCAATATAAGCAATACAATAATGCAATAATGTCAACCCAGAATTTAAATTGCCGTACCCGGCAATATAAGTTTTAAAATCTATCACGCGCGTACTTAGGTATTTCCTTCGTATTGTTAAAACAAATACATATTTATGGACACCTGAACCTGACTCACAAAACTATTACATATATGTATATATTAAGACCAGGGTGCCATAAACAGCAGTGTCATCTTGCGGTCTTCGGTACATATCGCTGATATTCCAAATAAATGTCGGGATGTCGGGATGTTACGGCCGGAAACCGCAAGATGGCTCTTCAACCAAAACAATTTTTATTTCTGGTATTTAATATTATTATTATTTTTTTTTATTAATTAATGTTAAAAGTAGGTTAGTAGATTCTTAGTTAATTAGTCCTAAGGTTGTATATATTATCATGTCATTTAAGTATTCGACTGATGCCGGCCCCAAAGTGGGCCGAAATATATTTCGAAAATTAACACATTTTTATTATTATTACAAGTACCTTAAAATGTTAAAATAAAACAAATACACATTTTGAAAATGTAAAGTGTATGTGTTACTGAAAACACGTAGTTTTGTTATAATTCAAAAACTTATGACCTTCCGTAAAGTATTTACGCCGTACTAAGGGTTTATTTTGTTTTTTAGAGATACATTTTGTATTTTTTTCTATCGACGAAACCACAAATAGTCGTGTTTTTAAAGTGAACGATTTATAGAGTGAATCCTTAAATATCTTACATATTAATTTGCATAACAAAATAACGACACAGCTAGGGATCAAACGAACGCAATTATTTTGCCGCTGCCTTTGGTGCACTCTTAAACTACTTCTTTGCAAAAAATCAGATTCTCTTGAAAAACACAATTATTGCGTAAAGGCCGAAATTATTTCGCTTTCCTGAGAAAGAGGTATTTCACGAACAAGCAAATTAAAATAGTTACGAAAGCCCTGCACACAATTAAACCTTGGTCTTGACCAAAACAAATAAATAAACGACAATAATAGGTATGAAACTATAGGTAGTGACCGAATGTCGTAAATATCTTCCTTTCCAAATGGACTCCCATCAGTGGGCGAAGCCACAGGCAACAAAGAATGGTTTATACATTGTAGGAGAACCCTAAAGTATGTCCAGTTAGATGCTGAAGGCAAACGAACTTCAGAACTGGGACAAGGCACAAAAAGTTGTATAGGTAAGGAGAAGGCAGTAAAAAATCTACCGGATAGATAATTTTGCCGAATTTTTTATCTTGTCGAACAAGGGTTTATTGTTTTGATGACGATGTCCTACATAATTTTGACCAGAAGGTGGTACTTAACTTACTCGTAAGTACTAAACTGTATGAACTGAACTTTTAAGATTTTTAGGTTTAGAACAGTGTTACAATATACATACACTCAACACAACATCGATATGTATGGGTATACCGTTCTACTTATACATCATTTCCAAATATATTATTAAATTCATACTGGAGACTCGGTAATTGGTCACGACCAAGGTTCAAGGACCCTCTTTGCGAAATACGAAACCTATTTTTTTGTATTCTATACTTGTTCAAGAACCACCTCGATTTGATTAGTCTGGGAAGTATAATTTTCACTCATTGAACCATGGTCCCGACCACTTACCGAGTCTCCAGTATAAATTAGGTCATTTATACAAAAGTCAACTATGTTGAATTATATTATAAATAAGCATTAAAAACAATATACAAAGACAAAAAAAAGAATGAAATGAACATGTCAATAAATAGTAGTTTATGAAACTGGTACATAAAAAGGTTATTAAAAACACGAGTTTAAGTTTAAAAAACGAGCCATAGTCGAGTTTTTTTAATAGAACACGAGTGTTTTAATACCTAAAAATGGATAGTTTCATACACTACTTTATCTAAACTCAAGCCTACTGAGCTGTTTTCATATTTTTTGTAAATTTGTCGTTAGCCATTTTTGATTATTCTTGTAAAAGCTTGTTCTGAAAGTGTTCGTAATTTCCGTCGTTATTTCCAAAATGTCAGGTGGAGTATCATCACCAGTCACCATACCTGCTGTCAGTAATTTAAGGGCAAAATAATTCTTTTGACCCATAAAACCACAGTATAAAAAGTAATTTATGTAATAAATACATTTCCTCGAAAACTATGGCGCAACAAACACTTCATCCATTGTCCAACACGCCCTAAGCCATAGACAATACCTGGCCGAAAATAAAGTTGAACCTACCCTCGTTACTGTTTTGTAAGTATTGGAGAACATTATATAGAAACCTCATTGGTACAGACATGGCTGTATAGGCTAAGTTCCCTTTGCCTTCCTAGTTAGTATCACATGTACTGTAATCTCAGAAAAAGTAATTTTATAGCATTATGTTGTTCGGAGACCTATACTATAATTTTATTTTTTAATTTTTTAGAGACATTCATGAAACATATTTTTCATTATGGCAGTAGTTTTGAGTTCGTAATGAGGATTTAACGATATGAGGTTAGATAAAATACTTTATTCAAGTCAACTTATATGTACCTATATATGTATAATTATACTTCCGTCTGTATATAGAGAAGCTCGATGCTGTTGACTTGTGTTGTTGTATGCCTTTTAGGGTTTCGTACCCGAAAGGTGCCAAACGGGACCCTATTACAAGCCTCTTTTGCATTAAACTTATTTTTCTTCATAAAAAAAGGGGTATCTCCCTACAAGAAACCTCGAAAAAGTTTTAAATTTAGTCAGATTGTACGACATACTCTAAAGTTAACTAAAAATAATAAAAGGTAGGGTTTCGTACTCGGACGGTGCCAAATATTTTGTCACTCTTTAGGTGCTACCATTTTAGGGCCTTGTTTTTTGTAGCCTTGATGTTACTTTGGCATACGAGTAGATAATTTAACTTTTTCGAATAATTATTTTATTCGTACTGCCGGGTGGTACGAAACCCTTCGTGCGCGAGTCCGACTCACACTTGCCCAATTATTTCTTCAAAATATCACCACCTTGTTTGTTCGTCCGAGATCACCACTTAATTTCGTCAGTGAATCGAGAAGGTTATGAAAGCACCTTCAAATGCTATTATCATCTCACCAAATAATTCTTTATTTGACGAATAAAATTGGATAAGCAAGATTAATGAAGATGTATTTGTACCTGACGATGATGTAACTGGGAAATATATTACGAAATAATACTCTAGGCAGGCTCGTAATTGTTGAATATGTCAGTAGTTTATTGTTACAAAAATGGGTACGAGTTATGCTGGGTCTCCAAAATGGGGATTTGTTTCAAACAAATTTTTTGAAAAGAAAATTTTGATAATGGGGAAATAGGAGAGTTAAAGAAATATGGAAAATACAGTTATTTCCACTAAGTCCACCCACAAAATATCTAAGGGATATTTTTGGGAAAGAAAACTTCGAAATGAAGGAAAAAATCCATTGCTAGGATTGACGGCCTCATCAGTTTTTACCTTTTAAAATGTGAAAATGTTTATAATTATGGTTAAGTAATTGTTATGGTATTTCATTAAAATTATAAACAATGTAAAGTTTCAGAATCAGAATATTTTTATTTGTTTAGGCATAGGTAGTAGAATAGATGTTAATAAATTAAAATGTCCCATTTGGCAAACAAAAACAAATTCAGATAAAAAAATCGTATTTCATTTAAATTCAGATAATTAATTATAAAGTCATGCTAAGTTCACATAAATATTTTTATACAGCACTGAGATAAATTTATGTCATGGTAGAAATAAATACAACAATTTTACATTATCTAATTGTCACAAATCAACATCAGTCAAAAACTCCTCTATTGTGTAATAAGAACAAGTTTTGTTTGCTAGAAGGTCTTTTAATTTATATTTGTACAAACTAATATTTTGAATTTCTCTAAGAGAGTTGGTAAGTTTGTTATTAATTTACCTATTGTAGATGCCATCCCAAAAATACTTTTTTAAAACTTTAATATAATAAAGGAACAGTTGCTGAAATTGTATATTTTTGGGGAATTTTTATGTCTCATTCGGGGAAATTTTAAAACCTCTCGCTGGAGACCCCGGAGCGATGTTCTAAAGAAAAACACGTAAATAATATTGCCATGACTCAACAACCTTCATATATGACAATCAAATCAATAGCATACCTTTTGTTTGTGTGAAAAACAAATACATTTCATTTACACGTCTATTCTAAAACAGTTTTTGGAAAAGGTAACTAACTAGGTATGTTGTAACCACGCAACTAATCGTATCTTTACATATTTTTTGATTCATGAACTTGTTTTGAATTTCAAACAAATGAAGGTTTTTTTTACACAATTTAAAGTAATAATTATAAAACCTCCCTTATGCATTTAGAATTTTGGACTGAGAAAAATATTGCATTTTTGCTCAGATTTTGGCTTTAGTTTCGGCCAAATGTAAAAGTTCGGTTTTGGCAGAGAATTGAACCTTCGATTGGACAGCAGCGATAAGGACTTTCCACTTGTACTTTTTATTTGAAGTCATTCACTATGTAAATTTTCTACAAACATAATTTTAACTTGTTGTTCATTATTATTTGTAGATTATATAATAAATTTAATCTAAAACTTAAATAACATTTTATATCTAAAATAAACTAATTATAAATGTTGTTTAGTATTATAGTAATCTAAAACTTAAGTAACAATTTGTATCTAAACTAAACTATTAAAAATACCTAGCAATTTAAATATTATACAAAAAAAGAAAAAAAAGGAAATTTTCGACACCTATTTAATAGAACAAATAAAATATGCTGGCCAGTTCGCTACCGTCGTTGGGCAAGGTACCCAAAAGGCTGGCGGCATTGCCTCGCTGGATCGCTGACCAAAATATGCCCTAGCCCTTGGGTTACCGGAAGCGTCGATCAGGCGCGGCGAGATCTCCTTAAAGAACTGTCGCTCTTCTGGTCCCCATGGCCCGAGAGACTCTACGCCGAAGGGCACAAACATGTAGCCCTCTCCCAAGGCTGCATATTTGCGCCTTTTGGAGCCCTCTGCAGATGCCGCAGCCGCGCCCGCTCTGACTGAGGTCACTTGGAGATGAGACGCTGCCATCGTGTCAACACATGTAGCGTCCCATACCAGCGACCTCCATGCTTCCAGGGTATGATCGTCATTCCGTCGGGCCTTTTGCCATCTTCACGTATGATGCCACTTGGTTCCAAAATGGCCGGAACACTGGCACTGGCTAAGGCCCTACGGATGACGTCATTAAGAGCGGCATGACGCGGCAAGCGACCGGCACTGTGCTGGCACGAAAGGCCATGATGACCAAGCTGATCGACGGCTCTACCACAACGGCAGCGATGTGGCTCATTTGTCCGAGCGCCCAGTCTCAGACAGGTGGCCAAAGTAAATGTCGTTCTATCAAGACCCTACATTGCCCGATGGGAGAGCGTTTAACCAATGACCTGACTCCGGCTCGCTAGACGCCAAAAGACGAGCTCGCTCTGCAGGGTTTAGTGAGGTATTCAGTAGGTTCTTTTTAACCTGGACACAGAGCGGCTCGTCTCATGACCTTTGCAAAGACAGAGTCATCGAGAGGTTAGTACTCGGACCGGTTGTGTCAGTCCATGCACTCCTGGCCTCAGCCAAGCACGTGACCTCAACATCACCAAGTGATGGGTTTATGATTCTACCAAAGAGGACAAAGCTGAGGACAAGAATGCGACGTTGGACACCCTTCGGATTCCTAAGCCGCCAAATCGGATCGGCAGACTGGCTTGGGTCCAGCTACGGTCATTTAAAGGGCAATTTAGAATTTCCACTAAAGTTGTTCTAATTATTAATTTCATCTATACGTACCAAAAGTGGGGAATGTTTCCAAAGGCTGCTACAACATAGCACGTACAATCTGACTAAAAACTTGTATGTTCTACCAAGCCAAAACCAATAACGTTTAAATAATGCTACTTTTTCGAGGTTTCTTGAATTCCCTTAATTTTTTTAAAATATATTGTCATCTGTCGTGGTAGAGTACCAACACGTATTCGGTAAAAATTACAACTTTCTATCTGTTATGGTTGAGGCTGAAGACCCCTGTGATAGATGACAGACAGACAGCGGATGCTTAGTAGTAAGGTCCCGTTTGACACCCTTCGGGTACGGAACCCTAAAAAGGAAATCCGTGTCTGTCATGGTATCTACTAAAATTATAAGCAATATGGTTTTTTCTAATTTCGTTTAAAGAAATTGAAAGACTCATTGTTATACAAACGAAATAACGGGCGAACGGAACAACAACGGAGCCTCACGATAATGGTTCCTTTTCTACCTTTGGGTACGGAACCCTGAAAAATACGCCGTGTATTTCAGGGTCTAGTCATCATGACAATGTTTACATCCTGTCATAAAAGCCGAAGGTTTTGGATGTTTTGTTGGATTAATCCATATATGATGAATTAACTGAACAAAGGAAAGTAAATATTGGTAAGTATACTTAGTTTTCTCAGAGCCTTACGTTAGGTTAATCATAAAATGTGCATAAGTAAGCAAAAAGTGAAGTAAACAAACATTTTGAAAATAAGCTCGAGCACACAATGAATACAAACAAAACAATAGACAAATTTAGGTCAATGATTTGTAGCTCGCGAATTGTCTTTACTCAATCAATACTAAACACGATTTTATATTGCCTAATAGTAATAACATAAGATAGGTATTAGCTGAGTTGACCTAGGTATGTAGGTTCTATAGGGTGTTCTTCAACGTTCTGAATGCCAATCACTTGCCTGTGAGAAAAATACATATCATGTATTTACAAATGGTCTAACCTTGGTCATAAGTACTTACAAGATTCAGTAAATATAGGTAGTTATATTACTTTTATAGTATATGGTTATTGGAACAATAAATTATAAACTTATATAGTATTGACAATAATTGTATTATATCACTTGATACATGATACGAAAGGCTATTCTTGTTTTATAAAAAGATTGTTTCTTGATTTGACAAATAAATTCAAACAAAATTTCCCCATTATAATATGACTAGTTTTTGCCCGCGGCTTCGCCCTTGTTGATTTAGTTTCTGTGTAGTCCCGTCCAATCTGTCAAAAATTTTGTATCTAACCTGACTCTGGGTACCAAGTATGAACATGCTATAAACAAAAATGTAGCTCTTATTTCATAGTGTTTCATGTTTCATATTTGCTAAGTTTCTTGCCCTTCTTCTTAGCAATACTAATCGAATGGTGCGGATGGTTAGGCATTATGTATAAGTATATAATATTTTTATTCCTATATTTCCCTATTTTATGCAGGTGTATAACTTTATTACATCTTAGTAGCTCAACCTTAATATTTTTTCTATGTATTTCCCGTATTTATTTATTAACTTATTTGTTCATTGCATCATGTATTTATAGGTAATATTTTTATTCCTAGATATCTCTATTTTATGTAGATGTATAATTACATTTCAGTAGCCCAACCTAAATATTTTTTGTATGTTATTATTAGTATATATTTTTTTATATTTTATTCATGAAGGCTTACGCAACCGGAACTACCCAGACCGATTCATTCAAAAACATCTCTACAACCGACCTAGATTCCATAATGCACAAATCAAACACACCCAACCATCCAACCAACTCAGACTCATAACAACATACTTTGAAGGCAGCTATAAACTAAAAAAACTTCTAAATGACTTTATGCCTATACTCAGACAAAACGATGAGACAAAATCCCTACTCCCCACTAATCCACCAATCTGTTATCGACAAAACAAAAACCTAAAATCTACACTCACCAAAACAAAAACGGAAAACACAAATATTATTACCATCACATCTCCTGGCACAACTCCATGCCAACGGCCACGGTGCAAAACATGCGCACTCATCAACACATCTACATACATCAATACACACCACACAACGCACCAACACAAAACTCACCCAAACACATCATGCACAACAAAAAATTGTATTTACCTACTAGAATGTCGACTCTGCCCGGCATTCAATGTGGGTGAAACAAAAACCCCACTTCACATCCGCATCAATCATCACAGATTCACAACAAAAACACAAAACAATACACTACCCATCCCAACTCATGCCCGCCTACACAACGAATCATTCGACGACTGCTTCACCGTCTGCATTATAAAATCATTCCACCCACCATTGACTGATATTCAGCTCAGGACATGGGAGTCGTCTTACATCTGGTCGCTTGGTGCCCATTACGGACCTGGACTAAATAAACAGCACTAACTTACAGACAGACAAACCTCATCGAAATTCAAACACTCATACTAACATTCTTACATCCCCTCTCAAACACACACACACAAAAAAAAGTTTTAATACTGATTGTCCATGTCATTTTATGTGCCATCATGTCATTGTAAATGTCATTTCATTACTATATCAACTGATGCCGGGCCCAGTAGGGTCCGAAATATATCTTGAAATAATATTTTTTAATTCTTTTGTGTGCATATATACTTCAATATAATAAAAAACAAATAAAAAAACAAGCTGGTAAAGTTTATATACATTTATTATTTTTTTTTATATTCTAAAGAAATATATTGTGAAGATTAACTTTGACTTGTAGAAAGTATAATTTATGTATCTATTTTACAAAATAAATATTTTGATTTGATTTTGATTAGTGATAAAAATTGTCGTTTAGAATTTATCGAGTTTATCTGTCTTTATAGAATCGATGATTATATAACGTGTTTTTATACTTGAACAACCAAAACCAGGCTCAAGATACAAAGGCTCTTCAAAATCACCTCTATTGCTAGACTGTAAAGAGTTTAATTAAGTGTGTCAGATACCTAAGTTAACCAGTGCTAAAGACATACGATACCTATACATTGTTGTTGAGACAATAGGTCCTAGCGACTGGTAATTTTGGGTCACGTATAAAAACACGTACTTTACGTGCTTGCTATGCTGGTTTGGTTGGAGTGTTATTGGTTCTTTCTTTATCCCCAGTTAAAAAGCAAACTTAAGCCACGTTTACAATTAAACTTGTCAAGACAATACAATCGCAACGATTTCGTCGCGGACACAGAATTGAATACGTGTCAGGAGAAACAAAATGTTGGCAATACTGTAAAGGTTTTCAAACATATTAGGTCACAGAATAGAAAATAATGTATTAGGTACTGGTTAAAATTAATTTCGATGCGAAATAAGTAATTTTATTATTATTTTATCTACAGCGATAAAAACACATTTGGCATAGATCTAGATAGTGTCAATAAAATATTATAAACACATTCCTTAGACACTTCACAATTTTGTGTTTGCGTTTGTGTGGAGGTTTGCGGGGCATGGCTCTCCCGACTTGTAATGCTGTAGTGTAGGCCTACCTTGAGTTTTTGTCAAGATACACGTTAACGACTGTATAAAATATTTACATGAGAAATTGTGCAGCGCTCCTACGAGAGGAACCACAATTTCTCATACATTTTGGGGGCAAGGCGGCAGTGCGTTTCTGGCGGCAGTTTCTCGAAGCAGTTCAGGCCATTTTCGAACCCCATTAACTTCGTTGTGGATAAAACTAGAAGCCTGAATTTTCAGTAACCAACAAGGAATTGTATAAACACGGTATATTTCAAATTTCATTCAATTTGAACCATTGGTTTAAGACTTATAACAAGTCAAAGTTTCTCAATTTTGTCACTCACTCACTCACTCACTGACTGACTGACCGATCATCAAAACTCTAAGGCACTTTTAGTAGACATAGAAGCTTCAAATTTGGAATATAATTAGTGTTTAGTGCATTAATTAAGGAAAAACTAAAATATTTTGCAATTTCGGTCCAGTTTTCTAGATACACCAACTGCATAAATAAGTATATAGGATTACAAAGTTACATTTGCAGTTGTAGGTAGAAGGTAGGAAAGGAAAAAAAGTAGGACTATCTACAAAAAGAAATGAGATAACTGTATATTTTTGTATGTATTTCCCCTAATTAGTATATATATATTTTTTTTTTCTTTTTTATTCTAAAGATATATGTATATTGTAAAGATTAACTTTGACTTGTAGAAAGTATACTTTATGTATCTATTTTACAAAATAAATATTTTGATTTGATTTCATGCCGTCAAAAACAAAACTTATAAAAAAACAAGTCTCGCAACTTAAGAACTAATATGATCACTATAAGATATTGTTAGGTTAGCTAATTATGTAATAACTTAAGACAGAAGGTCCCTTAAGTAGGGACTGAATAAATTAACCGACTTGGATTTACATGGATCTCACAACTTTTTACGGTAGAAGAACTAAGTTGCGAGACTTGTTTTTTTTTCAAGTTTTGTTTTTGATGGCTATATTTTACGCAGACGGTAACCTGTATCGTGACCAAAACTCATGGTAGGCCTACCAATGGCGAAGGGTTCATATAACACGATTCTCATCGGCTTGTTTAGGAAATGGCATCCATACTACATTTCTTTATTCCGGGCTCTTCGCTTTGTCAAACATTTCCATAAATCTCAATACGAAAAATACACACAGGGAGTTTCAAAGTACACAATTTGTTATGTTTTTATTAGTTGCTTTTCTGATTAAGGTGTTTTTGTCTGGCTTCCCCTTTTAAAATGTTCACCCTTCGCCATTACTAGGTATAAAGTCAGGAAGGCAACGGCTTCTTCAGACTCAAATCATGAGGACCAAAGCCATTAAGTTATCAACCGCCAATCTAAATCCCCTCCAGTGGCTACTGCTCCAACATCTCATTACCATATGAAGATAAGGCAGTACTTACCAAACCGCCATTTTTTTCCGACAGGTATCCAGTTTGGGGGCAGTCCATCAGTCCCAAGGAGATGTGAATGACCTTAATTTAGCACGCAGACGTTCACCCTGTGTCCAATACCTTCTTCCTGAGTGTTTTTTTGGATACCGTCGCCAAATGGAAGCCCGTTCGGCATTGGTAGTAATTCTCCTGCATTATCAGTTCAGATTTACGTACTTTTCATATGAAGTATTTATTAATTTCTCGCAAACACACATCCATTTCTCTAGATCCCGCTCGAATTTCCCAAAAACTTTTAGGAGATTTCTACGACTTACAAGAAACTTAGTCAAAATTTTACCTTCATAGATCCAGCCGTTTGGTTTAAGCTTTAATAGATGAATACTCAATCAGTCATAGTCCAGCGGAAATACTAATAAAATCAATAAAAATATCATTTAATTTCCGAGTCAATTTTTGTTTTATAAATAGGTTCTATTGTATCGATATTTACTAAGAGTACACTTTTCTAACTAATATTTGTAACGGACGCGAATAATTTAAAGGTAGAAAAAGAGGAATCACTTTATTATGCTTTACTACCTCATTTTAACATGCATACGTTTACAAAAATGATTCGATTTTATTTCTCCATTTATAGTTATTCACCCCGTTTTTAGAATACCTATCACTCGACCAAGATTTGTTAGAAAACCTTAAGGTCCTCTTTTACTTTATTAAATCTGTCCATTAAAACCTAAAAATACGACTTGTGAATTAATAGTTGTTGCAAACACATTTCTATCGAGCTATCAGTCATACACAAAGATATAATATGTATACAGGATGTTAAGATGAAGTTGTAGGAGCTGGAAACTGGCGATAGTACTCGTCCATACGATCAACTTTTACTATGGAGCCAACACTGAAATCGCGAAAATAATATCAGCTGTTTCATACATTTCGGTCGAGTATGTATTTAACTTTTCTATGCAACAGCTGATTTTTTTTCGTGATTGAAGGGTTGGCTCCATAGTAAAAGTTGTTCGTATGGACGAGTACTATTGCCAGTTTCCGGCTCCTACAACATCATATTAAGACCCAGTATATATGTCGCAGTTAATTGGTTAAATTAAACACTTAACTAACACCCTACACCGTTAATTAAAGACCGACGTTTAACCAAGTCGCTAAAGTTCCGTCAGACAAGTTACTGAACGAAACGTTTAACGAGTTGTCTAAACGTTCCTAGGCAACAAGACGCATTTCAACTTTGGAAGGGTGGCCAGGATATTTGATTGGAAAAAAATGGATGGTAAAAAGACATGGCTTGTCTTATGTTTATTCATAAGGCGTAATGCCCACTTAGGCGGTATGGCGTAACATTGGTCTGACAAAGGCCACCTTTGCACGGCATGTTCTACCCAGCCAAAATTGAAGAACATGCCTTGCATTTTTTTTGTTTTATGTTTCTTTAATTAGAAAAAAATAAAACCTGCTCTGCTACAGAACATAAATGTTTGGTACGTTTTACCAACAACATGTTTACAATTGCACCAAAGACCAAATTTTAAATAAATAAAACCGGCCAAGTGCGAGTCGGACTCATGCACGAAGGGTTCCGTTATCTTTAAAACGGCAAAAAAATCATGTCTGTTGTATGGGAGTGCGCAGGTCCCACTCGCACTTGGCTGGTTTTAGTATTTGTTGTTATAGCGACAACAGAAATACATCATCTGTGAAAATTGCAACTGTCTAACTATCACGGTTCATGAGATACAGCCTGGTGACAGACGGACAGACGGACAGACAGACGGACAGCGGAGTCTTAGTAATAGGGTTCCCTTGGTTATCCTTTGGATACGGAACGTTTAACGTTTGCCACTGAAAGTAATCAACTGTTGTCGTGACGCCATATTGTTTTATATTATTTAACCAACACACCGGCTTTCGGTAAGACAGATTGTTAAACGCTTTCGACGATGCTGTATTTAAATCAAAATCCTAGTGACTTATTGGTTAAACGTGGATCTTTAATTAACGGTGTAGGGTGTTAGTTAAGTGTCTGATTTAACCAAATAACTGCGACATATGTATATATTAGCGTTTTATCATGCTGTATAGAATCGCTGCTTACAGCCCCCCTTTCTTTCGACAAACTTCCCGGCTCCCGTCAACATTGCGCATTATTCAAACCCTCCCCGAATAGTCCATATCAAACAGAAAAAGCCGCATCCAAATGTCAAGTTGTAAGGAAAAATATACGATTAAAAATACCACTCCTCAAGTCTCTTTAGTTATAGTGAAATGATACTTAAAACTAGTGACTTTCACAAAACATCTTACTAGCAGTGACATATTTTTATCAAATCCGTTCAGGTGCGATTGTTGCGATCAACTACATAATAGGTTTAGTGTATAAAAATTATAGGTATATTGATATAGATGCTATATTTGTACAATCCTCTATGTCACGAGCTTTATCAATAATATTAATTTTTCTACATTAAATACAATAATATTACTTTTCCTCAACAACGGGGAATCTAAGTATATTATTATTATTTTTACAAAAAAAAGACGTGTATATGAGTTTGATGACACACTTGACGGAAATGAGGCAAATAATCAGTTATTCCAAGGAACCCACGAAAATATCACTTAGTAAATTTTCGCAAGGGACCTTGATGGCGTCTGCGCAATCATTTGCATTACAAAATAAGCGAAGATAATTACAACGGACATGATCGTAAACTCATGATCCTTACAATTCTCTGGCCCCTTAATTGTCTTATTCATTTTGTAATTACTTGTTTCCATCTTTTGAAGATGTGGTGTGGTAGAGAATTTCGTATTGCAGAAAATAAAAAGAAAAACAGATCTAAAAGTATCAATGCCAAACAGTAACTTTTTCTTTTCTTTTTTACATAATAATCGATCATAGATAACTTGTCACAAATGACAAGTCTAACAAAATGACAACAAAAATATCAGCGTGAAATTGAAGTTTTCAAAAAGGGAGAAAATTATCGAATCATAAATGGCGAGAGCAGCAAGGGTGGCCTTGGACCTTGCTTTGGGTAAATGTGATTTTGTATTTTTCTCCACCGCGGAACCTAGTAACTGTATGTATATGTGCCTGCGATTAGTGTTAGGACTTGTTGGTTTTAACGCCATTGCTGCTTCGGGACACCAAAAGAAGGGTTTTATTTTTATATGTAAAGCATCTGTCTCTGATTACAAATTTTAGTGATCGCGTTGCACTTGCACCCGAGTAGAAACCTCTGAAAAACCACAAACGTTATTCTTTATTTTATTGTAATTATGTGTAAGAAACTGTAAGACAAAAGCATTACCAGAACATTTCGCCTTTATATGAAATAATAATCTCATTTGCATTTTGTGTTGCAGTTTCTCTGCAAAAGACAAAACCTGTCGTCTGTAATGTATGGGGGAGGCTAAAAACAGTTGTTTTAAACTCAAAGGTTAAGATAATAGTTCACAATCCGGTGGTCAGAACCGTAGAACATGGGCTAGATAATCTTACTGCTGTCATGGCATCCAAAATGGAATCAATGCGAGATCGACAGATACCAAAAGAAATAAAATACCTTGAAAGAGAATTGGAAGCGGCACGAAAGAGACTATCTAAAAAAGGAAAAACTGTTTGACTGTAGTATTCAAAACCATTGCTCACTGTAAATAAATATATTATTTGAATTTAATTCGTTTTCTTTCTTAGCCACAACCTCGACATTGAAACCAGCCTTGGGCACAATTTGGCAATACGCAAAAGTAGAATTGACTCCTCCAATGACGCAAACGTTCTTCCAAGGAGCAGCTATTAGAAAACTAGAAAATTCTGTTGCTGCATCAGCCAACGGTTTTATAGCTTTACTGCGAGAAAACATAAAACAAATAGACACAGAAGCAGCTAGAGAAATTCAAGAAAAGCAAGCAGCAATCCAAGCTGAGTTAGAAAGAAAGAAAGCAGAAGCTAAGAAGAAAGAGGAGGAGATGAAACTCAAAGCTGAAGCAGCAAAGAAAGAGAAGACAAAAGAAAAACCAGCTTCTGCTGTAAAAGCAACGGAAAATAAAGAAGTGAAACCAAAAGCATCTAAGGATAAGAAAAAAAAAGTTGCTAGAAAAGTTCGGCAAAAGAAAAGAGAAGTCCCTAAAAAGGTTGATGTACCAAAAAATAAAGATGTACCAAAGAAAACTAAATAAACTTGTATCATAAAATATGGTTTATGAAATAAATTTATAAACGACATTATGAGTCAAGGTTTCTTAATAATATGATCACGAAATTTTTAAAATTGTAAAATTGCGTATTAGCACGATTTGTTGCCCAAACTAGCAACTTGAAAAATTTGGGGAAAATATATAATTAATCATATCTTTATTAAGGGTTGCATGTTTATAAATGATTAAATATTATATACTTTTACTCCAAAAAATATATCTTTGACTATTATATTTCATTCTGCAAACTAATTAATATGCGTATGCGAATATGCGTTTGAAATGAATCCTTCAAACGAAAAAAGTATTTTATTTTTATCCATAAACGTACGTTTTATTATTTTCATATTAGTTTTAATTTTTAACATGTGATTATTATACAGGGTGTAAATGCAAAGTCAAGAATCCCTTTAGGGTATGAAAGTATAGTCGCCGTCAATAGAAATTGTGGACTATGTAAACAAACCGTGTTCTCAAGGTTCTGTCACGGAGTCTCACTGAACATTATTCCAAATCATGAAGCATCAAGTCCTACCTGCCATTCACTGTATTTCATCATGAAATATTCAATAATCACCAGTTAATTACGGAAAATCATAGAATCAATAGTCAATTTTGTACTGCGTCGAGATTACTGTCATATTTTTTTTCTCATCGAATCTGTATTGTCTTTGAAAATTAGTGATGTACGAATCTATTTGAATATAAACCTATTTTATTCGTGATGCTATTTTATTCCGTCATTTTTTTTGACAGCGTTACTTCATAATCTTTGACATAGAAACGTGTGTGTGATTCTATCGAGAACTGTGTGATCTTCCAGCGTTGATCTAAAATCTGAATGTTTTCGGTATTATATCGACTTGGCTTCTCTTACTGATTTTATTGTACTGATTTGGATAGTGTTTTACCTTGAAACAACGACCTGCTTTACGGACTACGGATTCTGATACTGCCAAGTGGATTAATAACAATTACGACCAAAATAATTTCAAAATGAGTAAACCCGTTTCTACACCTGAAACATCTGGAAGTTCTGCGCCCCTTTGAAAAAGAATGATTCAGACGCCTGTAAGTGATGCTATGCCAGGAACGTCTGAAACGTCAGCACATCAAGGAAGGAAAAGACTGAAAAGACACAAGACGCCACAAATGACAGAAAAAGAAAAAAAGGTCGCGATAAATGTCTACAAATATGTTGAAAAAACTCTCACAACATACCCGTTAAAAAAGGATGTGCTGCCCATTGTAACGGAAATAACTGGAGCATCGGAACGTACAATTGACAATCTTATTAGATTCTATGAGAAAACGGGAAACATTCCGAAGTTAAAAGTGAGACCTGTAAATCGATCTATAATTGATCAGTTTGATGATTTCGTCTTGTCTGCTATTCGACGCAAAATACATCAATTTTATTTTGATGGCGAACTGCCTACAGTGCAGAAAGTGACTGCGGCAGTTAAGAAGATTCCAGTCTTCCGTCGTTACCTGAATCTTCAATATATCGAGTGATGAAAAAATTGAAATTTAATCATGTTAAGAGAGCACGCAAGAGCATCATGTTGGACAGGCCTGATCTCCAAATATGGAGACAAAAATATCTCTTGCAGAAATCAAAGCGAATCTCATAGCTAAAGTAGACAAGCAAAAATATAAAAAAATGTATGTAGATGAGTTGGCGGCATCGAAAAATGTGACAGTTTTGCGCCTTCCACCGTATCATTGCGAGCTTAACCCGATAGAGTTGATATGGGCGCAAGTAAAAGGTTACGTTGGAAGGAACAACAAAACATTCAAAATGGACGATGTGAAGATTTTGTTGGACCAAGGTTTGGCGCGGATCGGGCCAGAACAGTGGGCGAAATGTGTAGCTCATGTCCTAAAAGTAGAAGAAAAAATGAAATAACTGGATGGGATAATAGATACGGCCACCGACGCTGTGATGGAACCATTTGTAATTAACGTGGGCGATTTGACTAGCGATTCATCAGAATATTTTAGCGATGAATCAAATAAAGAAAATTAATTAAGCACCTAACATATTTTAATCACATACTTACCCATCTCTAGATAATTTACCTATTCATAGACAAAGACAACATGGCGCTTTGTTTACATAGTCCACAAATTCTATTGACGGCGACTATATACACGATTCTGATGTCATTCCGAGAAAAATTTCACCAAAAATTCCATCATTTTTCCAAGCTATGGCTACGCAGCTCACCGGCCTCTCCGCACACCTAATTGCACCCCGCAACCCGCACCCCTCATCCGAGTTTCCTGCGGCCGTGAGGGTGTCCACGCGATTAGTGTATTTTGAGTAAAGAAAATCGTCTTATAATGAGGTACTGGTACTTTATTTAGAGATCCCAGTATTTAAAATAATATCTTTACCGATCATACTAACACACCCTTAAAGGATTCTTGACTTTGCTTTTGCGCCCGGTATTATTCATATAGAATTCACATAGAATTATTCTATGTCTATGGTTTATTACGAATACGTACTTATCTACGCAGGTGTTCGTAGGCTTCACCTCAGTATAGTTGGTTTCTGTACAGCTAGATTGACTCCGAATATCCGGCATAGATCTTTGAAAATATCTGCCTTCGCGTCGTTGGCACCCATTTTGGAAATGGAAGTTTGTCTTTTTAGGGATCCTTACCCACTCATGTGCGAGTAGAACTCGCGCTCAGTGGGTTCCGTACCATTTAAAAAAGGTAACAGACTTACATAAAAATTACAAACTTATCGTACCTACCTAGAAAATGTATGAAATAAAACTGTAAAATTAACTTGGTCGAGTATTCGGGTACTATTTCACGTATGGGACCGCCCGCCCTCTAAAAATAATTTCATTTTAATTAATTATATTCGGTCCTAAGTCAATATTCTACATCATATCCAAATTTCACGTCTGTAATTTTATTCCGTCTGCAAGTTAGAGACCCGTTGACATACCCTTAATAGGGCTCCGTGTTGCCCTTCGGTTACGGAACCCTAAAAACGAAACCCTTATACGATCACTTTGTTGTCCGTCTATCAAGATCCTTTTTTTCGGCTCCCGTTAGAAATATGAAGTTGAATTGAAACAGAAGTCTACGGCCCCATAGTGTTAAAACCGAAAAAAGTTATTGCCTCTTGTAGGTACCATCGAAGAAATGGCCGCAGACCTACTTTTCGCCCGTATTGTAATGGTAATAAGAGCGAAAAGTAATCAATTTCATACAAATTAGCTCACCATGAAAACCTATAGGATACTTCCAGTTGACTTAATGTAAGTAAGTGTCAAGTTAGTTTGGTCATTTTTGTTAAGAAATTGTACTTTACTAAAACTTTGTTTTCTAGAAAATTTCACCGTAAAAACGTACTTTGGAGTGTACGCGTTTTTTGAGAGCGCGCACCGTTTCGGTTGTCATAACCATAGACATTCAATATTACAGCCACGGCTGGCTCAGAGCACGCTATTTTAAATAATGGATGAAACAAACATCACATCATAATACAAAATCCTCAAAAAGGTCAATTTCTCCGTGTTTAAGAAATATAAAATCCAGTTGACGTTGTCATTCATTCTGTATAAAAAGTTAACTGAACTGAAGTTACTCGAATATGCGAAAATTGATTTTTAACAACGTAGAGTAGAGAGGAACAAAATTTTATCTTGTGCGCTGAAAAGCTAAAGAGCATGGCGACCACAGTAACAAAACTTTTATTCAGGGGCGTCACTAACATGTTACGTTAGTAAACTATTTATTCTAACTTAAGTTAGGGAGAGTCACGAGTTGTTCTACTCGTAATACTAGCTTTTGCCCGCGACTTCGTCCGCGTGGAGTTCGGTTCACTTTCAGTGAAATCCGTTCAGTAGTTTCGGCTGTGCGTTGATAGATGAGTCAGTCAGGTTTGCCTTTTATATATTCAGATAATAGCGTTTGGATTGAACCCCTGAAGCCTTAGGGCATGCAAGGTTTTCATAGAATCCCGAGACTACCTATTTAGTTTGTCAATCGTCGTCGTACATAAATTCAAGAGCCAAGCCCTTGTCGGTGTAGCTGTCTCCATTGGTTTTTTTTCATTGCCATTTCATTTTAAATGTGTTGTTTGTTTACATTACGAACAAGATAATATTTACAGCTTTAAATCTTGCAGTAAAAATGACAAGAATATCATAATTCATTTGATCTTCACATAAAAATACATGTAACATTGTATTTGGTTTACGACACAACTAACATTCTTACAATAAAAATTTATAATATAATATATGAATTACTGTTTATCCATAGATTGTTCCTATACGCAAGGATTACATTTTCAGATAATGCTCTGGTCCGGTCTATTTTATGTGTACTAGCAAGCTACAATGTGATCTATTCTCGTGCAGCAAACCTTAAATTTAGAGTTGAATAACCTAATATAATACAAGCTCATTTAACTTTTATACATCTGCGTTAAAGCCTATTTTGCAATGAAAACTTTTAGGTTAGGCAGCTCTAAATCTAATATTTGCTACACGAGAATAGGTGTCACTATCTATACTTCTACATAGTTGTGTACCGGTACGCTTAAAGAAATCCGTAAACCGTAACCGTTGGGTCTGAAACAATACAAATTTATGAAACAGCTATCATAGCACAATTTACAAAGTACTCCTTAACTGAAACTATCCAGACCATTTCTTATAAAATTATATTCACTATAGATACAGACCAAATTTCCATAGAAAGAACCAAAACACATACCCATCCACCCCAACACGACTCTTTACCACATACACTCATATGGCAGCACATCAAGGAATAGCCTCTGTACGGCAGTCACAAATTCAAAACATCAAAAGCCCATCTATTTCATTCGACTGATGATGCTCCGTACAGAGAGAGTGGTTATATCCAATGTACAGACACGACTTTTTACTACTTTATTATTAATATCGATTACTATTTCTACAAAAGTGATAAGTTAAATTTTTATATTAAAGTGAAAGAATCTGTATGTGTTACCTATTTTATAATATTGCTAATCTCGGGATTTGATCCCAAACCTGGGTCTCTTCAGCGCTATTTATAACACAATCAGCACCTTTAGCATGAAGGACCATATCGAGCTCGATAGAGCTTGATACAGTGCACTGTCTCACTCTGTTGATCTACTTAAAGAGGGACGGACAGTGGTGTATCGAGCTGTCAAAGCTCGATATGGTCTGCTATGCTAGAGTTGCTGGTCATTAAGTCATACCCCGAGATTTGATTAAACTCTCAGGGGGTCAATCAAAACTCCAATTCAAAGAGCATTTAAGTTTTTGCCTTATTATAACTCTTTGTTCAGTACTTATTCTTCCTTTCGAGGCTAAGAATAGTTCAGAAAGAAATAATAATCTTGGGAAAAATATTTGCTTATTCTTTCAGGTACCAGACCAGCAATTTTTCACGAACTTGCAGAAGTTTATAAACCCAACATTTCTAGAAGAAGGGAAAAGATTTTAGAAATGATTAAAGGTACAATACGTTATAGTATATCCATATTCTGATAATAGGCATCAACTGTACTTTTAAAATTTGTTTCATGTTGCAGGGAAGACTGAAGCTGTAAGATCTTCGCAGGTAGCACATAAAATAAGCATTGCAAAGAAATACTACATGGTAGAAATGGCGCCACCTAAAAGGAGCGAGATGCAGGTTACTTCTAAACACTTATTTATAAACAGATTCTGTGAAGAAAATTGCTGGTTTTCCAGTTTTCGTCAATGTAGGTAGATCATATCAGATTTTTTTGACGTCATAACTTCAATGACGTCATCAAGAGCAAATTTTTTAAACGATTCCAGTTATTCTGTCATAAAAGTGCCCAATTTTTGAGTATATTTGAGTCCACGCCACCACTGAAGTCCTCCAGCAAAGGCTTATTTATTTACTTTGGACTAAGACCCAAAATGCCTTAAACTATCGGACTTCACTGGTGGCGTGGCCCAGGAGCTTGAACTGGCTGACACCTGGCTGACTTATACGGAAAAGCATTATCTGAAAATGTAATTTCCTTGCGTATACCTACTATTATACTTGTATTTATAAAACCGAACAACTTACGCAAATAATCAAAGTATTATTCTTGCTTATTTGCATTGTATTGGCGATGGGCAAGACTTTTTTATTCATTTTCGTTTCTTTGTTATCGTTGATCAGTATACCTAGGTATAATCAGTACGGTATGTGGTTTGATTGAATGTTTCCTAAGTAATCTATATTACATTTAATTTCCAGCAATTGAAGATAGACATTGCCCTGATACAGAAATTCTTCAAAAGCGGTTGCTACAAGTATATGAGCATTAGGCAACTTTGGCTGATGACCCTCGTCTGTTTGGAGGTCTTTCTGTGGTTCTTCCTTGGAGAGACCATTGGGAAGTTTCATATTGTTGGATATAAAGTCTAAAGAAAACTAAGATAGTATTATTTGTTTATTTTTGTGAAAACCGATGCTTGTGAAAGTTTAAATAAAAACAGAATTATTAGTTTCTCGCATATTTTGAATGTTACAGTGTATTTAAGTTACTTGTAGGGTTCCGCACTTCAAAAGAAAAAAAACGGAGCCCTTATAGCTTAGGTATAGGATCACTCTGTTGTCCGTATGTCTGTCCGTCCGTCTGGCTGTTAAGACCCTTTATCGTTAGCCTACACGTTTTGGTACTTGTAACAAATCTAGTTAAAAATTTATATAAATTTGAAAATGCAGAAGAACAAAAAATAAGACTAGCCTCACGACGTAAAGACCTAGTAAGTAGTTTTTGTCCCAAATTGGAGATTACCAAACATTCAACCAGGCATCAATCAATTGTTCTGTTTAATAAGCTGCCGTCGTACTTGAAGGTAGTTACGGGCCATACTTTGTTTAAAAAGAAACTGCGCCAGTTCTTGTTAAAGAAGTGCTTATATGACATTGAAGAATTGTAATAATGATAAATTATCTCCGTGTTTTATAAACTTAGTATTGTACATATAAAAAATTGTGTATCTTTATTCTCCTTTTTTTGTTTTTCAATTTTTGTTACTGTAATGCTTAGATATACTTGTAACTGTGAATAAAATTGTACTATACATATATTTTAGTTAAAAGTTTTATATATATTTTTAAGTGATATTCAAATGCAATATATATTGTTAAATGAATTAAATAAATGAATGAAATGAAATGAAAATCTTGGGAACGCGTGGAGGTGTCGAGTTGAAATTAAAACCATATAATCAAGTAGGTACAGTCGCTTAAGGCTGTGAAAAAATCAAACTGCTAAGTTAACTTAAAAAAAAGATACGGCCGTTTATGCCGCAAAAACGTATATTTCGACACTCTCAAGATAAACAAAATTTATCGGGTATTTTCCGTTGACCTATAACTATGAAATTTGGCAAGTAATACCGTCTTATACTACAAGTATAGGGAAAAATCTGAAAACTATACATTTGTAATTAAATCATGAAAAATATAGTCTTTAATTAACCTAACCCTTTGGAACCCTAGGCGAGTGCCTTTTTAAGAAAGCTTATAATAAAATCAATAATTATTTGGACGATAATGAAGCATGGTGTAGGGTAGGTGCTTCAGTGAATGAACACACCCCAGTGAATGTACAAAACGTGACTTTTTCCAAAAAATAAGAAAACAGTGAGTTTCTACCCATACAGGTATTTCTTTTTTCGACTGACATCATTGTTTTGCAGTAAAATGGTAACACTTTTATTATCTGACATTTTTACTTTCATCGTGAATTTGGTTCAAAGTTGAAGTGTTAATTTGGAGATTAGATTGTATGGACAGGAATTAACGACCCAGGTGAGTCATTGCAATTGTGTCATAGCTTTATGGATATATTTAAAGCAACAGTGTAAAACAGATTATTTCTTAGGATGAACCATAGACTATTCATTTCACGTTCATTTTTGTCAGTTTAAAAAAAATGGGTGTCCCAGTACTGGTTCACAAGAATCCCGAAAAGCCAATGAATGAACGTCTGTTCATTCACTGGAGACGAGAAATATTTGAATTTTCAATAAATATTTATCTTGAAATCAAGGAAACAGGGTCGATTTTTGTTGACTCGTAGTAAAAACGATTATCGATTTCTTGGCCAATATTGGAACGGCATTGTTCATTCACTGGTTTACAAAATCTCGTAAATAATAATAATCTTAATAAAAATTGGAATTCATAATTAGCATATTTGACAGCGTACAGCAAAGCGTAGTGAAGGCCGACCTCGTGCCCGCTGGACCGACGACCTGAAGGACGTTGCGGGGGGCGGCTGGATGAGGAGGACGGAGGACCGACGTGAGTGGCGAAATTTGGGAAAGGCCTAGGTCCAGCAGTGGACGAACACGGGCTGATGGATGGATATTTGAATACTGTCTGATTCCTCTAAAGGCTTAACATTAATTAATATGTAAACTGACTTTGTTGTTAAAGGTAATAGAAAATATGAGACGGGTTGGCTAAGATACATTTTTTCTCGTGAAATAATTCCTGCAGTCTTATATTTTGTATGCCTTTACTAAGTAGGTATAAAAAAATGTATATTTGTAATATAGTTTTGTACCAAATATTTTTTGATAAAAGGCATGTTTGCTAAGTTTCTTGCCCTTCTTCTTAGCAATACTAATCGAATGGTGCGGATGGTTAGGCATTATATTTATATAATATTTTTATTCATATATTTGTCTATTTTATGCTGGTGTATCTGTAACTTTATTACATTTTAGTAGCCCAACCTTAATATTTTTTGTATGTATTTCCCGTATTTATTTATCAACTTATTTGTTTCTTGCATCATGTATATATAATATTTTAGTTCCTAGATTTCTCTATTGTATGCAGGTGTATAATTACATTTTAGTAGCTCAACCTAAATATTTTTATATGTATTTCCCTTTTTAGTATATAATTTTGATGTTCTAAAGATATATATTGTAAAGATTAACTTTGATTAACTGCGACTCGCACTTGTCCGGTTTTTCCTCTCAGGGGACTACGCAGCCAGTATAGATTTCCATGTAGAAGCACTTAAACTTCTTAGGTACTTACTTCAAATAGGCCATTGTGTTCTCATCAAACACTTTATGGGTTTCGTACCTTCAAATAGAAAAACGGATAACTTTGGTGACATGTTGTTGACCCCTTTTTTGGGGTTCCGTAGTCCGACAAGGAACCCTTATAGTTTCGCCATGTCCGTCTGTCCGCGGCTTAGCTCAGAGACTATTAGTACTAGAAAACTGTAATTTGATATATACCCATATCAATTACGCCCAAAAACGGTTAAAAAAAAAACGAAATATTTTTTTTGAAGGTTATCTTTTTTTTTCTCGTCTATCCCATAGCACAGTGTAGTATATTGTTGGATAGATCGTTCAAAAACATAATGGGTGTGTGAAATCCATTTTTCGATTTAGGGATCCGCTGGCGAAATATTAAGCTTTAAAGTGCCCTCCCTGCCGTCTAAACGGTTGTTTATGGATATGTGGAAACATCCACATATTAACGAAGTAATTCGAAGTTAATGTAACGAAGTTAATAGGAAAACTAGCACAGCTAAGTAGGCTTCACAGGTTTACGAGTACAGGTCGCGCCACACTTTTAGTCAGTGTAATGTTCGGCCGTTCTTCTTAATGTATGGACTAGAAGTTTGGCGTGATCTGTATTAGTCGACCAACTTTTAAAATGTACCGGGCAACTACGGAACCCTACAGTGCGCGTGGCCCGACACGCACTTGGCCGGTTTTCTAAACGGTTGGTTAAACAATGTGCGCAGTAGCAATTTTTGAAAATGTTATTCGTTTCAAACGTCTCGCTCGTCGCATCACGTTTTGGTCAAGAAGTTTGTTACCAGACCGGAGCGCTAACTCCTATTTAAAGCCGCACGCTTATATAATAAAAATAAATATGTAAATAAATGACCTTTTTAATACACCTGCTCAAAATATGATAGATTACGTGCCTGTTTAGCGTGCGTAAATGACATATTTCGCACTCGTGCTTTTTTGTTTTTACTACCTACTGACGGCTTTTAGGGGAAACTGGCCACATCATTTAGTAAGCATGTAACATCTTTTACAATTTAACATAAATAATATATTGTATTATTAAATATATTATGCATGTTAAATTGTAAGATGTTTTAAAAATTCGAAACGATTTTAGACGTCATAATGTATATTCTATTTTAACTATCTTAGAAATTATTATTAAAAAGATTTTAGAAAGAGACATAGGTCTTTGTAGTACAGATTGGCGCCAATCAGACAGTGTGTTCTTCAGTCGACTTGTATCTGTTTTGATTTGCAACAAAATTGCTTTTATTTTATTATTTCATGTAATTTTTCGCATGTGTATTAAAAAACGTCGTTTGATACACGTCCGAAAGTGTTGATATTTCTCGTCCCGTCTGTTTTTTGCCTCGATTGCGTTCGGCAAAAAGTCAATCGTGATTCTAAATATCAACCTTTTCGCACTTGCATCAAAATGTACTATTATGTATCTCTATTACTCATTGAACTTTTTTCTCTTTGATGGAATCTTGAAAGGTAAAGAATTTTATGGTCAAATTTTTTCGCGTGGCTTAGTATATGGTTATAATATAATGCTTCTTGGTTTTGGAACGGTAGAACATACAATAATTATGCTTGGACGTCCAAGTAATTATGTCACCAAAAAATACGCAAAGATATTGTGGTGAAAGAATACTTTAATTAGATAATTATTATTTTGACAGACTTCACACGACAAAAAACTACAGAGCAGTAGAAATTGTGTGATAAAATCTCGAGTCCCATTCTCTGTTGTTCTGTTCTGAGGTCCCATTCAGAACCAAGATCTTGGAGACAACTGCAGGTCCGTGTTAAATCTACTTGACAGTGAAGTCTCCGTTATTAACAGATTCTCTTGAAAAGTTACCTTGTGTTCTGTATTTTCCTGTACTATATTATTACAGAAATTATAAAAAAACATTATTTGCCATATTTGCATCAATACGGCTGCGCCCGTTAAACCTACCTATATTTTTTTGTTTATTTATAGATGTTTATAGCCCTGTAAACATTTTGGAATTTTTGCTATATTGCTCAGATAATTATTTCCATACAAAAATAATATTTTATATATATTAATAGAATATTGTAGAACGTCGAACGCCGCCGCCGCCGCGCCGCCCCGGAATGTTTCATAATCATAATAGTACAAATAAAATAAATAATAAGTAAAAGAAAACTGGTCAGAACTTGAATAAACGCGAGCGGAGCCGCGGACGAAAGGCCAGTTCTAAATAGAGAAATGAAAATAATCCCAAGTTCTGATTTTACGTGGTTGGCCGAGGTTAATGAATAAACAGTAAACACTCGAAAAAATTTTATAACTTTAATGTTCAATCAAGAAGTAACAGGACACAACTGAAACCTGAAAGTACAAACCTACCTACTACCTAATACATTTTTGATTGGTTTTGAATATCAAGTTTTAGTAGGTAGTAAAGCCGATTTTGAAGGCTTTAGTTTTAGTTTGACATACATAAAATTAAACTTAAGTAGGGTTAAAAAGAAGAGCCATTTTCAAGTCACCATTTTAATCAAAACTTAAACTTGAAATTTTAGTTTGACAGCCATAATTTACTCAACTTACCGTACGGTCCGAAATAGAATAACATCGTTAAAATCGATTACAAATGAATGAGGTGAATGGCAAATAACTTCATACTTCATTCATTCGTATGACTTTTGTGGCTTACGCGTCGAGGTGAGGCGATTTTCTTAGCTTGAAATTAATACCTTCAAAATCGGCTTTATGATCAAACTAAGTACCTATCTGTTACTCGCCGTCATTGGTGATATTTTATGGTTGAAAAAAATGTGATGGTACATTCTTTATTCAGATTTTTTTGCGGTTCAATTTGTGTATGTTACACTTTGCTCTATCGAAAAAAAATCGGAAGATTAGCCGATTTTACATGATTATTTCGTTTCATGCGAAATTTACATGACCACAAATTATATGAAAATTGCAGGTTATTCTTTGATGTCGTCACGACATGAATCTCCGAGGGGGTGTCAGAGGAGTTCCCGAGTGAGAACTATGAAAATGAAAGTTACAGTCTACACCCGGTACACCCGCGTTTCACCGACGATTATTACGTCCCAACGTGATGGGTGGTGAGCCCTATCGCCTTACTTCGGGCACAATTATACGCGCTTTTTAGGGCATGCAGGTTTCCTCACAATGTTTTCCTTCACCGTTCAGGAAGTGGTAAGTATTAGGTAAGAAAGAACACAAATACTATACACACCAATTCCGAAAAACTCATTGGTTTGTGCATGCCCGACCGGGGATTGAACCTGGGTCTCAAGATAGAGAGGCCAGCGTTCTCCCATCTGACCTACTGCAGCTTTGATAATATTTCACCGTAAATACGTTTCTTTGAGAGAAAAACGCAATTTTTGAGAGCGCGCGATGTTTCGGATGATCTGTGTCGTAAGAGTGACGGCTCAAAGCGTGCTATTTTAGGTTGCGTTCCAAATCACTTTTCAAGATTAAAATATTGCTCGCTGTCAGACAAAAGTAGCTCGATGCTGGTTCCAAAACATCTACTTTTAGGTTTTGGAACCAGCATCGAGCTACTTTTCTCCGACAGCGAGCAATATTTTAATCTTGAAAAAGTGATTTGGAACGCTACCTTAAACATTAATAAAACGCCATAGAGTTCGGTTCTGCCTGAGGGTTCTGCAAAACGCAAAACGTCAGGGAGGGATAACGTAACGGCATAAAGGTTCAGTTTGTACGTACATGGATCACGTGAATGGAAATTTGCTAAAAGTAAAATAAATATTATGTATTTGTTATCTACTACTAACTAAATTGAGAAACCTGGAAAACATTTGCATTTTGATAACAGATTGCTGTTTTTGTTGGTAGAATGATGTAATGCTCATGGCCATAAAAAAAGATTACCTGACAGCTGACATTGACAGTAATACGTCATTCGTTCAAAATGGCGGTGAAGGTGCAAATCGGTGCAATGCGGAGTTTCTGTGGAAACGCGTAAAAAAAGCAAAAAGTTATGTTTTCATTATAAATAAGTCTTAAAAATAACTGTAAAATGATAGTAAATGAATTACGGTAGTGCCTACATAAGTTGAAATTTTCTCGTTTACTGTTTTCTCGATATTTATCGTAATGTTACGGAGAATTAACTTCTACTCGGTATGTTTCGCTTTCGGCCTCAGTGTTCTCTTGATTCTTGCTGGAAGTCGATATACAGATAACCCAAATTACCGTCCAGCTCCTGAAAGCCGCAGGAATATCAGGAACTTCCTGAAAATAGAGTATGGAGATGACAACTTGCTGCAACCTTTTCCGACGAGCCCTGATGATGGCTCGCCGAACATCGACAGAATATTGGAAAAGACTAGATTAAAAATTAAAACTGAGCTGTGGAACTACAACTTCAGTGACTCAGGTGTGCAGCAACTGAATGAGTTGCTTTTGGAAGCTGGAGGGCAGCCTCGCCGGAGCCTCATCTTATCCACTTGGCGGTCAGGGACTACGTTTCTCGGTGAGGTCCTCAACTCCATGCCTGGCAATTTCTATCACTACGAACCTCTACTCAAATATGAAATAATACAAATAAGAGGCCCGCCACATGCTGACAAAGCTTTGAACACAATCAAAAACATGCTTAGATGTAATTATGAAGGAATGGAAGATTATTTTGAGTATGGAAAGACTCATTTGCACCAATTCAGCCATAACACAAGACTGTGGGACCACTGTAAATATAAGAAGGAGCTTTGTTTTGATGCTAATTTCACAGCTAGGTTTTGTAAGGTATTTCCCTTTCAAAATATGAAGGTGGTGCGTTTACGGGTTCGCCTTATTGAAGAGATAATACTAGATAAAGAGTGAGTAATTCTCTCTTATTGTTTTCTTTTTTTTCATTTTATTTAGAATCCTTTAAATGTAATTAGGTTACATCTTAGAAATTTATAGTTGTTTATTCAAAACTTAAATAAATGCCCATGTCTCCACTCACAATCAGTCGTACAGAAATGCATTCACACCCAGTAGTGTGCGCAGAAAGTTTTTGCTAGAAAAGCAATGACAAGACCAAGATTGACAGGAAAAATACAAATAAAATTTATTCAACAGAATGAAAATAATTATAATAATAATATTCTGTGAAAATTATTCAATTCTAAGGTAGGCGGTCTGGCAGGCTATTCTGGTGTCATGTTAATAATTATTTTTCAAAGAAATATCTTAATTGTCAAACTAGACCTTTTTATTTATTTTCCCACTAAAAGTTCTATGCACTCTTCTGTTTACAATGTTCAATTTATGAATATTAGGTCAGACGTTAAAGTAATCAATATTTTCTTATTAATTAAATCTGATATTTAAAAGTATCTATTGACAACTGCTTTCAGACTGAATGTGAAGGTGGTGTTACTGATCCGGGACCCACGAGGTGTGATGCAGTCGCGGCAACACCGGAACTTCTGTCAGCCCGCTCCGGACTGCTGGCGGCCTGAGCTGCTCTGCGCTGACATGATCAGTGACTATGTAGCTGTTGGGCGGCTGCTGCAGAAGTATCCCAACAAGATTATGTAAGCAATCTCTTTTATTGTTGTAATATATTTATTATCTACTTACAAAATTTCTATATTTTTTGTAACCTAGCTTTTTGCTCAAAGCTTGTTTTTTAGCCATTTTTCTGCCCTAGTTTCAATTATTTTCCTTCTAAAGTAGCTTTTTTTCCTATAGTTGAAAGTAACACAACAAGATTATATGATTTATAGTGAAATCCATCGCTTTAAATACTTTGAACATTATTTAGAGCGCATTACAAACTGGAAAAGATCAATTGCAACAAATTTTAAGTGAGACAAATATTTTGAAAAATTTAAAACCCTGCAACCTTTTGCAAACGTGCAAAGCAAGCACTCTAATACACATAATTTTGGGCTTATATTGTAAGGTATTAAAGCTATTAATCTTCAAACAATTACCCTTTTTTTCTTGAACATGAAGTTGCGTTAAATAAGTAACAAAATAATGTCTTATACTTCAGTGTGTTCTTTGGCAAAGGCATCCTCTAACATAATGTAAAGTGTACTTACTTCACGTAAATTTTACAGCATTGTTTCTTACAAAATTAACCACTGAACTGTACAGCTCCAGATTAAATGTTTGGGCCAGTAGCACCTTCGCAGTATCACCCCGCGCACCCTCCTTCTCGTCGTAGTTACGATAATCTGCTATTGTGGCGCCATCTGTAACTTCACGACTTTCTCTCCTGACCTGAGCTGTAAATACTGGACTTGTGTCATTTTAATTCAAATGCTTGAAATTCCCAGGGTACTGCGATACGAAGAGCTCGCGTTGAATCACAAAAGCATGACACACAGACTATTCAAGTTCCTTGGCCTTGGGGTCACCCCTTCAGTGGAGGAGTTCCTTTACACGCACACGAGTGTGGAGGTGGCTGGAGTCAGCTCCACCTTCCGAGTGTCTCGTGACGTGCCTTTCAGGTGGAAGAATGTCCTCGACTTCGCGTACGTCGATGAGATACAGGTAAGGTTCTTACATACAATAGTTACAGAGGGTTCTGGCGACCAATAGTTGGCGATATGTCACAGATGTTGCATAAATATTACAGACACATTGAAGAGTCTCTAGTCCAAGCAATTTAAATGATCATCCATCAGTCTACATCAGAAAGCGAGTGTTTGCTCTAAACGCCATGTTAGATGAACCGTAGGTATTGCTGTATCCAGATGTATTGTTGACTGTCCCCCAGGGCGCAGTGGAGTGCATTCTTGGAGCGCAATGGAATAACCCGATTTTGTATTCTTTGCATCATCATAAAAAACTTAAGTTATGAATTTATCTCGGTATCTCACTTTATTGTTAAATCGGAAGTAAAGTAGTTTCTTATAAATATGTAAAATTATTGAAAACCAAGTGAGTGAAGTGTGTAAAATTCAAAATTAGTGTTTTATAATAAAGTGATAAATTAAATTAACAGCTTTTATGTACCTAAACCGATATCTTAATTTATTAAATTAATACAAATACTATAATTATATCTTTATCCCATTTTGAATTAATATTATTTATAGCACACTGTGCGTAAAATGATCGCTTTACGCACGCTGCGCTTGCGTAAAGTCGGCATTTTCCGCATTTGTGCTATAAAATATTATACGAAACTCGTGCGAGAAACTTTTTCTCGACTCGTGTGATTGCAGCATTCGCCTTCGGCTCGTGCCGCAAACTCACACTCGTCAGAAAACGTTTCATCGCTCTCGTATCGTAATGTACTATTATAATAATTTTAGCTAAATAATTTTATAATGTGCGTTTTTCACTGTTCACTGAGTTTTCAGGTATAATAAACAATGTGAATATCTTAAAATATTACACAAAACATTTTTGACTACTTACGCAATTGTAACACTGTATTTATTGCATATACCTACCTCTTAAAATAATTTAACGGACTATATCGGACTGTTTTACGGTACGCCGTTGCGGCTTTTTACCGATAACGGACTTAGCCGCTCCAAGTCGCTTTAGCTTAGAATTCGCCTATAAAGTCCATCGTACCTTGTCCGAGTCCATTTAAACGGACTACTTCAGACCTATTTTTCAGTCCATGTGATACCTCTGATCCAAATCCGTTGACTAGTTCCAGAGTTAAAGCGTTTATTAAATCTTTGCCCCCTTTTCGGCTTGGGCGTTATTTTATGAACATTATTATAGCCTAGGTGTTGACCAGGGTCAATACGATGGTAATAAGAAAAACAGCATCAAAATCAGTTGCGTGGTTCGCGAGATAAAACAGAACATACATACAGAAAGACAAAACTTCTAAAAATGGTAGTTTTCGCTTCATTAAAATATTAATAACCCATTTAATTTAAAACTTCGCGAAAATATTCAATGTACAGACACGACTTTCTTCCATCGCTCCATCAGCTTGTTTCGCCCACTGCTGGACATAGGCATTTCCAGGATTTCGTCACTCTTGGCGGTCCTCCTGGAAGAAATGCCCATAATCACACACGCTGGGCAGGTGGGTTGGTGAGCGCGGTGCTGAAGCCCTTGCACCAGTGACGCCGCTGCCCGTCACCAGTCTGTTTTATATAAAGCCCGGCAATTGGGGATGGATATACCGCCATCCATCGGTCCCAGGCAATGGTGGGACGCCTGGTTTTGCCCGAGAGCTGTTCTCTTACTCTCCCCCTAATAACTTCGGGAGGATTTGCGAGTAAGATGGTGGTACCTCCACAGTCGAGCCCGGCACCAGCTCTACCACATATTCTATTCTTACTACTTTATTATTAGTATAGATTCTGTTTTGTTCCAGAACTCGTGCAAAGAGGCGATGGAGCTCTGGGGCTACCGTATGGCGCACAACGCCACACACATGACGAGCAAGGAATTCAACCCCATGGAGGCTTTCACCATCTCTCAGTAACGCGCGCGCGCGATGGCGTCACCTTCATACAACATTTACTTTGTAAAGAAGTTGAAAGTAACTGTTGATCTCTTTGTAAGTTGAAACATTCAATTTTCATTATTTTCATTTAAAAACGTCTGTTTTTGCGTTTATTGTCGGATTTTGCTCCCGGCAAAGTGATTTGAATTTAGAAGCTAAAACAACTCTATAATAAGGTCGTAAACTACAAAGTGAAAATAATTCCAGAGGTAATTGAATATCGTTAAGAGTATGGCATACCCTAGGAAAAAATGTTATTACCCGTCCAACACAAAAATACTTCATTAGCTTTTGATAGAGGCGATTATTGGTTAGCTAATTGACCTATTTGTCTAGGACGTCTAATACTAATAATTACGCGCAGATCGGAGGGTTTTTAGCTAATAATGAAAAATTTTGTAGGGAAAAAAATACTGGATTTAAGTAGAAAATCTTTATATTTCTATTACCTATTTTATGAAAAAAATATCAAGTTGATCTCTTAAACGCGTTCTTTGAAACGAACGTTTGAAAACCAAAAAAAAGAGGGTGAAAAAAGTTTTTTTTTGACTAAAGTATAAATCTTAGTACATTGTTTATAAATAGATCACCTAGATAAAAGATCAATAAATCAAATATATTTTTTCCAATAATAGTACTACTTTCGTCAAAAGAACCCTCGAAAATCTGGCTTTTTTCATATTCTAGGGTCAGGTACAGCCTTAATAGATCACCTCACACTCCTTTAAAAATAATGTATATTATTATATTGCAGGAACTTTTTTCACTTGTCTGTAAGTCGATTTAGCTGACTGAGTAATTTTGTTTTTTAGGTGCCTATAAAATCAACTATACTCAATCTACCCTAGAGTTATTTGCAGTGTTATAATCACAAGGGCTCTAAAAAACTCTTTTTACTTACAAAGCAAATTTATAACTGTTGTCAGAGCATACTACTTAATTAGTATAGTTTTTTTTATTATGTTACCTTTCCGTCGTCACGTAGTTTAATCTTTAAGTTGGCATGTTTCCATTTCCCAACATGGCAGGCACTGTTTTTTCGAACTTGGCCTGGCACACTGCCGTGTTACTAATTGTTATCGATTTCGAAGATATCTTTCCGTAGAAAAGTATATAAAGGAAGATCAGCATTCATTTTGCTGCTACGGCAAAAAAGATCTTCACACACTATGTAAAAATATTTTAAGGGCTGGGTTGTTGTCAATTGTCAATTTGGCCAAGCGCTAGTCGGACTCACGCATAAAGGGTTTCGTACCACCACACAATACAGGTAAGGAACCCTAAAAACATTGTGGTAATTAACAACAATAGGTATACATGCCAAAGCAACATGAAGGCTACAAAAAATAAGGGCAAAAATGGTAAATGGAAGCACCTGACAAAAAAAATTACACCCTCTGCGTAAGGAACTTTAATTTTTATTATTTGTTGTATTACTTCAGCTTCAGAGTATGCACTACAATCTGACTTTTAAAATATGTGTATGTATCATACATGAATAATATTTGTCTATGGCATGTATTAAGTAGAGCCATAACAAATAACGTACAAAAATGCAACTTTTTCGAGGATTCTTGTATGGAGACTTGGAGACCCCTCTTAGATTTTAATTCTATAATATTTTACTATTTGTCGTGGTAGAGGCCATAGTAACACGTATTGTTTGAAAATTTCACGTTTCTACCTATTATGGTTGAAGCTGTAGACCCCTGTGACAGACGGACGGACAGACAGACAGCCCGTTTGGCACCCTCGAATACGGAACCCTAAAAAAAGACTGAAATCAAAAATGCTCAGACAAGTGAACAACTTTCCAAGTAGAAGTAACCTTCAAAATGTTTTAATAACCATTTCTTTAGGTATCAATAATAAAGTCGTGTCTGGACACTAAATATTCTTTCAAAGTTTTAAATGTTAATGTTTATTCGTTTTGTACTGAAGCCAAAACTACCAATTTAAGAAATTTTATCTGTCTGTATGTAATATGTTCCGTTTTAACTCGAGCTCGAGAACCACTTAAGGTCAGCCGGGGCTATTCCAACTGTGAGGCTATTCCAACTAATTGCAATAACTTTCATTCTACCACTAATACATAGTAGTGTCATCTATGACCAGATAGAAAAACATTTTTTTTGTAGAATATACAGTAGATGGCATTATTTACGCGTCAACTGGTTGACTGACGCAGCCATTTTTGTAACCGCCATTTTTCCGACAGTTGTTTGAGAAACAGCTACTCGCATTTTCGTCAATTAAAGTGTAATAAAGTATTATTTTAACGTGGTTGTTAAGTTTAGTAAGGAGATTATAAACGGTAGGTTATTTTCTATTTATTTTGATTTACATTAAGCTGCGTTTTATGCCGTTACCGAGTTAGTTTAAATAACCCCACGAAGTTGTCGTCGAGGGGTTATTCCGACTAATTTATAGTTGTAATATCCCCGCTAGATTTTGTATGAAGTTGAAAAACGTTAGTGATGTCCAGTACGTCGATTTTTTTTTCATTGATATTTTTTTCTTTTTGACGGAAAGAGTAAAGCTTATTACGGCGTATGAAAAAAAACAATAGATCGAAAGGCCGAAAAACTATACCCTGGAAAATTTATTTTAATTCTAAAACTATCCTTAGTTAAATGTTCCAGGACATAATTTTTCGGCAGGAGCGTATGACTTTTAACCTAACCCCATAAAATAAGATATACCTCTAATTACGTACCTTCCAAAACCAGAAATTTATTTGAATAAAATAAAAATATAATTGACTACTATAACACCTTATACTAATTACTAATGTAAATTATATTATTATTAAATATACATTATTTATAATTTAACAATAGATAATAAACTAAATATCCAAAAAGAAAAAGAAGAACCTATGCTATAAAAATAAAACTCTAACTATAAAAAAGTCCACCCCTCCTCGTAGCCGGCGCAGAGGTCCCCATTACGCTAGTCGCGTTGCCGCGTTGGGTGGCTAGGGAAATCTTTTGCGCCAAGTACGACATGGAGCGGTGGTCTTGGCACCTGTCTTTTATTTTTCTTCCGAGTGCCTTTAGAAATGCCCTGGCCAAATATTGCCCATTGCATTGGCCCATTGATTTGATTTGATTTGATTGAGCCTCAGAAATAAAATAGAAATAAAACAGAATGAATATACCTATATTTTTTGCAACATTTCTGTTAGATAATACTAAATTGAAATAAAACTACACCATACTGTATCTGAAATTTCATACGCAAAACATGTCTTTTAACCAAACATTTTATGAGTAGTTACCTATTATAAAAATTAAAATAAAAAAGGTAAATTCATGTTTTTTTTTTGTTAATATCGATTATATTAATGTATACGTGTCCCAACACTTCTATCTATGAAGAGTAGTTGGAAATAGTTGGAATTTTTGTTAAACAAAAAATTGTTAAACTAAATTCAAAGCAAAATGAATCATCTTACGGAACAACAAAGCTCAAATTTACATAAAAGACGAGGCAATCTTGTCTGGCTTTTATTTTGAGACTCATATTCAACAGAAAACGAATAAATATTGCCGATAGTTGACTTTACCCCACGTTGGGGCTAATCCAACTATTTCAATTATGGTACAGAAATTGTGGTGCTGTCTTTTATTAAATGGGTATTAATTACTTAGGATACGTCAGAAATAATCGCAAATAATGATTTTGTCATTCGAATTCATCAAGTTTGCCATGTCGCAATTACAGACAAGACTTTTTGTTTGTCTTTTTTTAGTCGGAATAGCCCCGACTGACCTTAACGGATTTGGATGCGGTTTTTTTATTATCATCGTAGTGACTGGTCAAAACAAAGGCTATAAGATATGTTGATAAAACAATTGCTAAGCCGAAAACTGTCGATACTGAACGCAAAAGCTAGTTACAAATTTAAATATTCTCTTTGGCAGACTTGGTCGTTTTACTCAGAGGGTGCTAAATTGTTTGTCAGGAGGTTCTATTTTAGCGTCTTGTTTTTTGTCGCCTTGATGTTATGTATAGCATCTATATTGTTCATATTTACAACCCGGTCACAATATCTGTGCACCTGACCTCGTGACGTCATATCGGCGGTCTGGGTACGGTGTGAAAAAAAGTTTATTCGAGAAATGTGGAGGTAAAAAAAATTTACTAACCTTTTCAAATCAATTTATTATTGATGAAGGGTTTGTTATTAAAAAACAATAATTTTGATTACAAAAACATTTATTATTAAACTCAGTCACTATAAATTATTGACTCTATGCCTGACATTGTATCTTCCTCACTCTCACTTTCTGAACTCGCCGAACTGTCTTCCCCTAGTGATATTAAAAGTTGTGTGATGTTGTCATCTGCTAGATGATCCTTTTCCCAGTTTGTTTGTTTGCTTTCTCCGATTCAAAAAACTTGAGCACTTTCAAGATTAAATTTCTTGATTCGCTGTGTATTGTTTTTTCCCATGACTTCAGTTTAACAGCTACAACAATTTTAATAACAACCAAACCAGTCCAAACTTAACAGTAAACAGTCTAAACTTAACAATAAACATTAAAAAACAAAACAACAATAAAGCGAAAATATCAAAATTATCGGGACGTGTAGCGGCAACGAAGATGCTAACCGTACTGTCGCACCGGGGAGTGCGCGGAGAGGTGACAGGGGAAGCGGGAGAGGCGCCACATTCCAGCGAGGTGCACAGATATTGGGACCGAGTTATATGTATGTACGTTCTTAGGGTTCCTTACCCGTTTTTTTTTCGGTGGTACGGAGCCCTTTGTGCGCGAGTCCGACTCACACTTGGCCAAATTATTTTTAGATAGTATGACTTTGTTCTATAAGATTTCCGCAAAAAATAAATCTATTGACAAACGTACTTTTCGTTTCAGATGGCGATCACATACATGAAATAAAAGTATGAAGATTTCAGCTTTCAGTTGCTTCCAGTGAGGTATGGTTTATGAACATTATACGGATTTATTTATTTTGAAACTACCGCATAATCATATTTGTTACGATCGAACAATTATATGCTGATAATATTTATTTATTAACATTATGATCAAATCATACAAAATCGAATATAATTTAATTTAAGTGATTAATTCATATTAATCGATTTAAGTATTATTTTTGTATTAGAGTTAATTTATATTTTGTATATCTTATGGGATCAGTTCTTTTTAGTATTTTCTAAAGACTGAATGGTTTTTCCAGCAGCTGTTACGTATTCTTCCAATACTTTACTCATTTTAACTAAGATTTTTTTCTCACATATTGATGACATTATTATTTCTAATTTTCAATTTCATAGCACATATTAAGATTAGTGAGCTCAGGTTGTGCATAGCACCGAGGGTGTCGATATATCAAATTGTAAAAGATGGACCATTATTTAGACAATCGGCCCCTGAGCGAGCGGACCAGGGGCCTCTTCTTTGTATGTATAATACGGGAGATATACGAAGGGATGTTCGAAAGCAATTTTCGTCTCTATTCACTTTAAAGCGCATTTTTATTGTAAGCTTAGGCAACTTTATATTAGCACTCACGGAATTGAGGGAATGTCGATGCTTCCATTCGTAGACACATGACTGTAGTTTAGATTTAGCATGGTATCTATACATATAAAGTGCAACGTCTGTCTGTCTGTGTGATTGCTTATTTGAGCAGTAGCACGGATTTTGATGCTCTTTTTACTATAAATTATGAAATTTCATGAGGAACGACTCGGATTTATCAATGGGCTATCATTAAAAAGAGCTGAGTGCTGAGCAATGATTACTTTTGTGATGCCAGTCGGAAGAAAATTGATTCCTCTTCAGCTCGGTCGAAGCCGCGGGAAAAGGCTGGTTTGTATAATAAACGCAAGAGTTATGGCTTATAGAAATGGCAATAGTATATATCGGGAATTAAATTGCAGTGGCCTAGGACTGCGTATTGTTTAGGTATACGAGAGTTTTAAGGTATTTGAATGTTTGCGACGATTTTAAGTATAACACCAATAAATTTTGCACTTGATGACGTAGGTAGTCAAACAAATAGTGAAACGTAATGGTTAAAACTGTATTTATAACGGCAAAGTAATTTAGATACCCATCCTCGTCGAAGAGATGAAGCGGCTTTGATTGATACTTACCGCTAACTTATACATTGGTCCTTCTGTTATGATGAACCAAGTAAATGCATTCTAAAGTACATTTAAAGTAGGTAACCATAAATACAATAATAGTCAAGGGCGTTTGGGACACGCATTGTCGCATCTAAACATAGCATCGGCTAGAAGGTCGCATATCTTCGAAATAATTTGTAAATTAGGTATTTGATGATAAACGATCACGATTGCTCATTTCAAAAAGCTAGTCATTAATTGATTTTAAATTAACACACGAAGGTTAGTCGATTTTTACAATTGTGTAAGCATGTAAGCAAACTAATTCGCGACGAGTCATTTTAGGATCATAAAAACTTTATACTCAAAATTTAGTGTAGCGGCAGCTGCTCAATGATTTACATAAGGACGGTTCTGCAGTAAGCCTAGGTTAGGCCATAGTGAAAACAGAATAGTAGAACAACTCCCGCGCCGTGCGAGGCTTAAATGCCTACTGTTGCAAGGTTATTAATTTATTTTGCGGCGATGCGACGAATGGCGCGCGGCGTACTGTGGACACCGACATATAATATAGTAGCAGACCTAACATTAATAATAAACGCATAGAGTCGACGCGTGGCTCACTCAATGAACTACGGGCTCTTTTAAATATAAATATTGCTTGTTTCCAAACAAAATATATACTAGAGATTAGTTTAGGAATTAACAAATATGTTCCAAGCATAAGCCAGCCAAAACAACCCATTTTTATACGTTTCTTCGTACCATGAAGTCTAAATGTAACTTTTTTGTATGGAAACTTGCCACGCTATTTAATCCTTATGTTTGGTCGGATACTTAGTAATAATTATATGTCTGTGACTGTGGAGCGCTGCCGACCCTAGTCATACCGCCAAAAACCGCCTGAGATATTATCGCTGTGTGCGTGCTGTGGTTCGTACGTGCAGGCTCGCACACATATAAGCCGCGCGGGCGACATCTCGGTGAAGATAGCTTACTATTCTGTTTTTACTATGGTTAGGCTCTACTCTTTATGCCTTTACATTTTAGGCTTGGACTAAAAATGCCTTGCCTAGGCTATTAATGTAGGGCTGACTTTAAACGTAGTGAGATCGTTAAGTGCACTTGACATGGAGGTAGTTTCGTAGGAACAAAATTATTTGATCGAATAAATTAGTTTTAACGTTTAAATGTATTGATTTTTGCAAATCTTTGGGTGGCATTTGGTTGGTGTAGGTAATGTATAAACTAATATGTAATAAGAATTAGACGATGCGTTAGTAATAATAATTAAATGAATAGTTATAGTAAAAATAAATTAATACTTTTCATAATACACGCCATTTGATAATAAAATAGGTAACGGTTTATATACTACATATATTCATACATACATATATATAATAAATAATCGACAGGTATTAAAATTATATAAACACATATTCACTCTCTCAATGCATGGAGTGTAAATGGAGTGAAAACGTTAATATTAAAAGAATTCATTAAAATAATAACTACTTGTATGGATTTTTTTGCTTTGATTTGTGATTTCTTGTCTTCAGTATGATCAATACCATTTATAGAATCAATCAATTCAGCCTATTTACACTCTGTACAATAATAAAGATAAAAAATAACAATGCTATGCAAACAAATAAAATTATTTGTTAAATAATAATATGACCCGTGATCATTTTCTTGATTTAATTTAGTCTAGGATTTGAATTTAAGGAATTGACTCACAAAGCTACTCTAAATACATAACTGTAAGGCCGATAGCTTGCAATAACATTGTTCCTTGTGTAAAGTCGATGAAAGAAGTCTGCCATTGGAACATCCGCGCCGGGAAAGAAGAAATAGCGGCCCGTTTTTTATTTCCGAAAGCAAAACTTCTTTCCTCGGCTATCCACGCAAATTTACAAATATGTACATACGACTTATAACCCGTCTTCGTCTACGGGTCACGCACACTGTTAGGATCCGAGTGTAAACGATAAAATACTGTATTAATATTGGAATAAGGTCTGTTCTCGTACATTTAGTGTGGCGACCCTTTCAACTCGTTTTCCACTGCTAGCGGACCAAAAGATGGGACTAAACAATAGATGGTAATTTAGTAAAACTTATTTTTAGTTTTATGTCTGACTTACTCTCTGCCTGTACCCCTTGCACCCTGAAAATTATGTTTTTGTCATATTACTTAAAATTAAGAAGTATAATTCAGTGCTTAAAAACTGCACTTAGTTCGATTAGCTGAGTAAAAGTTGTTGATATGGTCGAGTAGTACCTATGTTTTGAGTTTCACCTCGTATAGTATCCTCACGAGAAAAGACTTCAGCGTTTATACGAAAGAGGCGAGGTGTCACCGATCCTGTCCCGCGGACTACTGACACCGTATGTACTGCGCTGCACTGGTTCTTACATAAACCCCAACCAAAAAAACGGGTGTAAAAATAACTGCACTGTATTAATATTACCCCGAGCCTCTCCTTTTCCTCGTCGATACTCTGAGAATACGCATTTGTGATGCTATCTGTGACTAACTTCACCTTCTTTCGAACTTTAGATTAAACATGAATCCTGTTCTATCCACCTCACACATTATCTCCGTCTATATTCGCACATGGCAATACAGCATACAAAACAATAGCAATCAATGGTGTCGATTCGGTGTAACACGACTTAACTTAATTGACAGGACTGAACTAAATTTAAGCGTTGTGTCTTTTTCTTTCTACATCGAAATGACAACGTCATTGGTGACGGTACAGCCAGAGCGGGTAGCCATTTTCTAAAACCTTTGTATAACTCGTATCAACAGACCTTGAGTTTAAAAATGGTTGCCCGCTCTGGCTGTACCGTCATGGGATTCGAGCGATTGAGGTGCATTCTGTTTTTTTCTTTCTGTATCGAAAAGACAAGAATGGAAAGCTTAAAATAAGGTTAGTTCTGTTGAACAAGTTAAGTCGTGTTAAATCGAAGCGACATCAATGACTATTCTCCAAGATATCTGTAATGGAATGAGGGAATATAGACGCGCTTAGTGTGTGAGTGAGAAGTGGATAGAATGGCGGCCATGTTTATTCCCAAGGCTCATTGATACGGATTATATTTATATCACATATTTTGTAAATAGCACATACATATTTTATTGTACTTCTAAATTTTAAAAGATAATTAAGACACTATAAGAGGTGAAGGGAAGGGCTAAGAGAAAATGTTTGTCAGCAAGTTGTTTGGGTAGTTAGACAATTTGCTTCGCTTGCAGTGTAAAGGGGGTTTAGTTGGCGGACAATAAAATAATGTAAAACCTAATATAAAGCGCTTTACAATTAAAATACAATCTCAAGTCAATATACCATCAATTACGAATTAAGTAACATGCTTCCTGATAGATCTGACAATATAAATAAAGTAATATTCATTTAATGCCTTAATAGGGTTGGCACTCGTCTATAAAGTCATGTTTTTTCTTATATAACCTAAAATTTTAAGACAAATCATCCTAAATGTGCTCTAGACAGAAGAAATTTAAATCCCCGTGAAAGAAATGTAATAAAAATAACGTTAAAATGCAGAAAACTATTATATTGAAAAATAAGCATTTGTTAAAAATCAGCTCTCAAAGCATGGAGTGTTTGTTTGGTATTGTTAAAGAGCACAATAGTTTTATGAGATTTCCTTAACATTAAGTTATATAAGCGAAACATTATATAAAAATGACGCGTGTATACAGCCTTAACAAATACTGGTAGTGGTATAACGTAGATAAGATTTATTTATCTATTGATTGCATCTTAGAATATTATAGCATTTTGCTAGCTGGCTGGACCCAGTGTTTTTTTATCATATCATTAGCATATCATAAGGTATTATTAAAATAGTCTATGAATTTGAATTGCTTGGGCTTTGAATTTAATATCATTTATTATTATTTAGTCAGCTTAGCTTTTGGTAAGGTTTTTTTTACGTTTGGGCGAGGCAGGAATGTGATCAAGGAAGTAATTAATTTTATAAGAAATAAACATGGTTTTAAGTTAACGCTTGATCTATGTAAATTCAAGACAGCAATTTCCATTTTTTTTAGTACATGTATAAATTGATTATACCTATTACCATATTGATGAACAAAATGTAAGGGATGGCATTAATGTCTAATGTTGACCTTTGACTACGGCAAAGTTCATGCAATAAGCCTATCATAGGCCCCTTACTGTTTTTGTCTCGTAATTTTTGATTCTATTTGACGACATAAAGGCCTCCTAAATAGCCTTTATGGGAGCAATTTTTTATAGCATCTGCCAAACCTAAATGTGAATAGAAATATATAAATAACCAAGTACAACTTGATAACACCAAAATAATGTTGTCAGATGTTGTGAAAATTGCTGTTTATATAAAATAATGTTAAATGTTAGATCGAAGTTTATTTTTTAATGATTCTTTATTTTTATGCCTTAAGGAGTGTATTTTTTATGAATTTAGTATTATTTAATCATAATTACAAATTTATCGAATGCACAATATTTGTCCGATGCACACGATGATTCGATCATCCGATGTGTCCAAAGGTATATGCATGTTAATTTGATTATATCTGACTAATTATTTTATATAAAATGTGACTTAATTGTGTATATTTTATTTTATTTTTTGTGTGAATATTTGTACGCCATGTGGCAGAGCACGGAGAGACGAAACCAATGTACTTGCTATCTAACAACTAACCTGTGACTCACAAATAAATTAATAAAAAAATAAAAAATAAAATCGAATGTTTTGTTGTTACGTAAGTATGATATTATTACTTACACTAGAATGACAAATATAAGATTTTTGTGTTGGTGTGAGTGTAACGACAATCGTCTACACGCACGGTTAACGTATATTGCCAACTTGCGATAAGCACGGAATAAGATTTTATTAAGGGTCGGTTCTTTTGACTGATTGATAAATGATAACGTTATCACTATAATTATAACCCCCAATAACAACTCCCAGGTAACAATAATGTATACAACTAATGAAAAAACTTGTTCTTTAGGGATACTGTAGATTAAAAACAATTTTCTCACACATGCCCAGCTATGGTCATTTTTCCTTTGAAAAAATGAACACACGAAGTTGTTTGCCCTACGTAGAGAAAAAATAAATGTATGAAAATCCATGTTTACTCGCTACGATAAACTTGTAAAAATTCTGTCTATTGCATATAAAACAGAAGAGACCGAGGGAAAAACGTCATGCAAGCAAGCCGACCTTTCGTTTTTCAACGCAGTTTTTTTACATTTTTCATTCCACCCTGGAGTAGGCATTTTGACATCTAAATTCACGTTTTCGGCAAATCCCATTTAATCCGAGGCTTCTAAAATGTCGTTCAAACATCTTTTTTTTTTTGCTGACAGTTCATTACTTGCTTACATCGTTTTCGACTGGAAGCTAGGTTTGGGCGTTATAGTTACTTCTTATGATTTTGTTTAAAATCCGACGAATCGATCCTTAACGTGACTCATCGCTTTCGCTTGTCGACTCACACTAATTGATAAATCTGTTTCCAATGTTTTGAATGTATAACATAATTGTATCATAAATACTAAGGAATTTATATGAAAGTATTAAAAACCCTTATTTGCTGTATTGTCTCAAATTGAACTTATTATTGGCAAAATAAATATTTTACAATATTATTTCACGTGATACTTACATGATAAGATTACTTTTATTGAACAAGTAAACTGTAATATCTTCCAAAACAATTATAAAATGTAAGGTAATGTATTATTTATGAATACTCAATTATATTACGCTCATTTTTATTTTTTAAATAATTATTTTGCTGTATCTTTAACAGTATTAAAAAATATATACTGGAAGTAAGCAATATCGGCCCTGAAAAGAGAAAAAGTAGAATTTAAGGGAATAGCCTTATTAGAATAAGAATAAAAGTTACGATTGTATGCGTACGAATGTTGAAATTTTATTCTTTAATTATGTACAGAGTGCGAGACAATTGATTTGATAGATATACCCGTGTTCATACCGCATGGGGTAACATTAAATGAGAGCACACTGAACAAACTTACCAAAGACATATTTGCAAATATGAAAAAAATTATCGACTTCCCATATAAAATGTTTAGTGGGTATTTAAAAGTCCAGTGGATAGTTTCTTCATTTAATTATAAACGGCAACTCACGATATAAAATAGTCAGATTTTGCCTGACTGGTTTCACTGTAATCGTCCAGTTTCTTCGGATGCAAACATGGGTACGCGGCGGTTCTCCATTTAGCCAGGCCTATTCCACTCCGCCGAGGTTATAAGAATCTACAAGTATTTATCGACGAAAAAGTAGAGCCACTTTTAGCCCTTATTGTCATAGTTATTTCATACGTGATTGATAGCCTACACGAAGACGATGATTAAACATTTTACAATTATTTCCTTACCTCCCTTCGACACAAAAACACAAACACACACACACACACACAAAACAACAAATCTCACGGGTTTAACTTTTTTCTATTAGTGGTCTCAAGTAAATTTAATATTAATAAGTTGTATGAATTTTATAATTTGTAATATCTTACTTGAGACTAGGCTTGTAGCAAAAAAAAGTAAGTTACCCACATATTTTATTTTGTTTCGTTCCTTTATTGGCGTAGGCAAATTTTTATCTAAAACATGTATATATCCAAATGTAATTTGCTGTGGAACTAATAAACGTATTAAATAAATAAAAATAACAGAGAAAATTGGATCTGCGGCAGTTTCTTTAATAGTACATCGGCGTACCGCCCGGCCTGGACAGACCAGTCAGTTGGTTAAGGGAGATAGAGTTATGCGTTAGAAAGAGAGTCGCCTAGGTGAATAAAATTAGCAATGATGTTCAAGCTGAATTGCACTTTATTGCCTCAGGGCGAAAGTAGCTTTATATTTGAGTGTCTTTTAAGAGTGGATACTATTATTTCTTCCAGCGACCTTAAAAGATTTCTGTGGTTTGGCATTGAGTGTCTTTTAAGAGTGGATACTATTATTTCTTCCAGCGACCTTAAAAGATTTCTGTGGTTTGGCACATGTTTGGCACCAAACTAAAATGGTCTAATTTTACTGTTTTTTTAAAAAATTAAATATCAGAGATTCTTGTGGATTGGAATTTTCAGTTATTTTACTGAAATAATTTAAATTTTCTCCCAGTGTCCATTTAATTCAACCTACACCATACAAACTTTCTTTGGTACCGAACGGGGAACTATCACGTAATCCTGTTTGCCTACGATGAAACTGTACGATTACAGTGAAACTAGTCCGGCGAAATCTGCCTATTTTATGTTGAGTAGCCGTTTATATTATCTAAACCACCAATCTTCTGGTAGTAAAAATGGTTTCTTCATTATTGTTCATTGCGGTATTGTTCATTATGCTTTTTGTTGGGGAAAGGTGTTTATTTATCCACCAGTATGTTTTTTTTTCAATATGTATAGCCAGTCTAAACTCAATTTGTTACTGAGAAACTCAGAGGATTAAGCGGTGCTTAGCTATGAAATGCCGTGTTTTGCTTGGTATCGTTTGGTGAGATTTTTTTAGTTCTGAACTCTGCATTAGAATGTTGAATTTTAAACTAATAAGAAACTTTGCAGCTAAGGAAAAAATAAGCTGGTGCAAAGAAATTTTTATACAAGACCTTACTAATTATATTTGTGAACTTTTTAAATATTTTCATTAATTTGTTTGAAGTTTACTGTTTCAAACAATATTATTGTTTCATAAGTAAAAAATTCTATTTTTTTTTGCTGTCGGTTCCGTATCTATGATTTGTACTACATATCTTCGATTTTAACACCTTTAAATTATTAGAGTATATATAAATAATATTAATAATTGTATGTCTATTGAATCAATAGTTTGGTGTCTCTACGTAGTAACTATTGGAGCACGGCCAGCCTTTATTATTGCAAACATTGTAACGATCTTTTTTATTTAAAAGTTAAATAAAGTTACAAGAAATAAAAAAAGAAATAGTTTTATTATCCTTTGTTTATTACTCTTGAAATAAAATCTATTATCCGTTAAGTAAATGAATTTTAAAAAGCATTGCTCACTAAGATTATTAATAAAAAAGTTACTTAATTAATGAAATACCTAAATACTAAGTGGATGTTGTCACCAAGTGACATAAATTTAAGAAGCCAGATTGGCTTGGTCAGTGATCTGTATCACGAATCGAGAACATTATTTGCTAGCTGAAAAAAATTACTCACTAATTTCACAAAAAGGGTCATCGAACTTTTATACTGAGCACTTACCGAGTCTTCAGTATGAATTTGGCTGCATAAATTAATGTCCCATTGTATATGATGTGCTCAGAAAATTAAACTATAATATGCTCTACTGATTACATTGAACCACGTCGATAGAAAAACTTTTGAACCAAACGAAAAAAAAAACCACTTTCCCATAAAAATGACAAGAAGGTAATAAAAGCCATATGGGGAAGTGAAGTTATTATTACACGTTTAGTACTTCAATTTTGTTATACTCGTAAAGCACAGTTCAAAAATCCATACAGTTGTCCAACGAAGGGGTTTAGATGGAGCGGTTGTGCTGGGGGCTTGCGGGCGAGACTTTGAAAATTGTATGTAGCTGCTCGGCGGCTTACCTCCCGCGTCTCGCCCCGCAGGCTTCGCACAATTGCTATCTGAGCGCTTTCCTTGGACAACTGTATGGATTTTTAAACTGTGGTGGTACATCAAGTTATACACATTGGACTTTGTACCTATCTTATATCCTTAAGGTGGTAAAACCGAATCCCGGTGCAAAATGCACATCACAATATTGTTTTCCTTACTTTTGAATAAAAAGTATGCAAAAATTGCGTTTTAAAGCAATTAGCGGAAATTGATTAGTAATAATTAGGGTTTTACATTAAAATTCTATCATTTTATGATTTACATTATGATTGCATTCGATTAACAAACTTAAAAGCGTATTTATCGCTGTAATCGAATGTAATCAAAATTTAAGGCATAAAATAACGTAATTTTAATGCGAGAACCCTACTATTAGTAATCAATTTCCGCTAATTGCTCTAAAACGCAATTTTTGCATACTTATTCAAAAGTAAGGAAAACAATATTATGATGTGCATTTTGCACCGGGATTCGGTTTTACCACCTTAACGTGTTCTTCACGTACGCACAACTACTATGCACATCAACTTAGGGAAACTGACATATGCCCTCTGTAGGCTTGTATTTTTTAAGTAGATCCACAGTTTAATGTCTGGATGAAATAAGAAAAAAAAAACCCGGTTAAGTGCGGGTAAGACTCGCGCCTGAGGATTCCGATTCCGTACCATTAAAATAAATTAATAGACTTAAATGATTTGAATAAAAATTACAAACTTATGAAATGTATAAAACAAAATTACAAAATTACGTTTGTCGACTATTACTCATTAATTTGTAAAGCCCACTTAGCCGTGATAGTTTTCCCTTTTATAACTTTGTTTTTTTTTTTTTTTAGTATTTTTTTATTTTCAAAATCTTAACCTAGGTACATAATATGCACAATCAACAAAAACCCGTAGGGTTTATCAGTGATTGTGGAGGCCGGTACTTATATTTAATTATTATTATAGCAATAGGCAAGCATCTCACAACCATAGCTGGGCGGTGATCGCGGTCGGTCCGCACACACAACACGCTTCCGCCTGCCCGTGTGTGAGGGCCGTCCGCGATCCACACACATACATACAAAAAAGAGACAATAATTGAGTGCTTGCCTAATAAGACTTTACACTAATTTTTTTTTACATGATATAGCAATTTACAATAAAAAGTTGGCATCTAGCAATAACAATAGTTTGCAATGGTAACTTTATTATCAAGGAAAAAAATAAGTGAACTATTAAATCTTAAATTAATATAGATAATACAGATAATATAATACGTAATCTAATATAGATACTACTGGCGCAATTTTTTCACATAACCTTAAGCAACCATTTAGCTGGCAAGGGGGATACTTTAACCAAATTTTGCACTTGAAAGCCTAATATGTCGCTGTACTAGTACAGCTTTCTAGTACTAAGAGTCTCTTAGTAAGCCGCGGACAGATAGACAGACGGACGGACAGACATGGCGAAACTGTAAGGGTTCCTTGTTGACTACGGAACCCTAAAAAGGTCTCAGTAGATTCATTGGATCTTCTTGTATTTTATGGATCTACTGAGAATAATCGGCGGAAAGAGTATTGTAGAATAAGGACTGAAGAATCTACTGCTGCCGTTACAATTGTGGTATTTATTATATAAATCCTTATTAAGGCTGCTTGAACCTTCCTGCTCGTTACAGCCGTTCATTAGACCGAGATAACCGGGGTCCGGGATAAAAGGTCTGGCTAAACTATACCCCTCCCACAATTCTTTAATCAGTGAATCTTGACAAACACGGTAAATACTATAACAATGAAGATAGAGACTGCAATAACGACAATGGACGCGTTGAGGATGTCCCTCATTAGAGCGGGATGCAGAGATCTGGCTGAGCTCTTCGACAATTCCTCAGTTGTATCTTCTATTAGTCTGGAATATTGTTCGTTAATCACGAACATCTGGAATAAAGTGCCAACGATCACATCATTTTTAAATTGATAGAGGTGCAATTGTGTAAGCCAATCGTATTCAAATTCGATTGTCATATGGCTATTCGGCTAGGCAAATAAGCCCGTTTCACAGTTGAAATCGTACTTTTTCGGTTGTCAATAACAAGACAATTGTTTTCATTTGACAGCCAATAATGTACGATTTCGATTGTCAAATGGGCTAATTTGCTTAGCCGAATAGCCGTATGACAATCAATTTGAATACGATTGGCTTACACAATTGCACCTCAGATGGGTGGGACCTCCTGTAATAAAGATTTATTAGTCGTTTCTAATTCATAGAGTAAAGTAGAAACACTTATATCATAAAGAAAACTGAAATAGTCAATTGGTAAATTATGTTTTCAACGTAAGATAAATCTAACTCTCCATACCGACACATGTAGATAAAGAGACGCCAAACTGAACTCTGTACTTTAATATAACATCAATATAATACCTTAATAGAGGTTTCTTCGGTTCTTTCTCTTCCTGCAGCACAACTAACTAACTAAACTACATATTTTTCCAAATCTACGGAACCTAAACTATTAGCTCCTACACTCGGATTTCCAATACAAAATGCAACATTCAGTTGTCTGATGATACCCTTTGGCCCGCGCAGCGCAGAGTTAGATAGGGCAATTTTTTATTTATTTATGCAATTGTATTAATGTTTTTCCCGTATTGTATTTAGTTATATTTTTTTACATTATAATTGAACAGTTCCAACTAGCACAGAGAGCAGAGATCACTATCCTGGCCTCCTTATGGCCTTGTTTCTAACTTGTTTTTAGTTTCACTATGTTATAAGAAGTGTAACTAGGCTAAATTATGAGTCAATAAACGATTATTCTATTATATTCTTATTCTATAACAGAATAACAATTTGGTTACCTTTTGGTTGCAAAAAAAATCTTCATTATTTGCTTCAGTAGACACTAACGACTTTAATAAAAAGTAGCCGCAATTATTCGAATCTACAAAGTTATAATAATTTAACAAAAAAAGGCAATGTCAGTTATACGAGTATCCGTTGGAATCCATTGAATTCCGTTGGTTGGTATCTAAATAATAAAAGCTTATCGATGAGTCCTTCATTTTATATCATTGATAAAGCAATCCCACGCCTTCAATTAGATAATAGAATAGGAGGCACTAGACAAAAAAGCACGTCATTTTGTTATGAAAATGTGCTTCCCGGTTATTAAGATACAGTTAAAGAAAGAAAGAAAGAAAACAGATGTTTTCGTCTAGAGCCACAGCTGTTGCGTTTCAGCAAGTGTTAAGTTTGAGGTCGTCTGGCGGTATGAAATGTAATTTCAAGTGCAGTAAGTATATTTGGTAAGTGAACAGTAATATATAAAATAATCACCCCCGTAATTACCCCGTGAATGTGGTCTTCCCTTTTGCAAATTCACATAGTTTTGGCATACTTTAAGCAACTACAGGCAGATCTGACCTCAAGTTTACTAATATAAAAAACTAAACTAACACGGAAAATTCCTTAGCTCTTGACAGCTCAGTCAGACATTGACTGAAGAAACTGGCCCCGCACTCCCAAAAGATTCGGTCGGTCGTTTATTGTTTGAGCATACGTCCATCTCCGACGCACGCATATACAATAGTGCTATAGAGATAGAGATGGATATACGACCGATCGATACTCAATCGAATTTTTCCACTTTGGAGTAGACCGAAACTAAAATTAGATAACAGAGAAGCAGAACATTTTTATATCAAAATGACGTGGTTATTTATTCAGTGCCTCCTAGTAGATCTGGAGTCCAGAACGGAGTAAGGATTAAAGGTATATTAACGCTGAATTAATTATAGCTTGAAAGGGCACTACAAAGTACATGGTTTCCCCTCGGTAAAGTAAAGGCATTTTAGGAAAGAGGCCTCCTAGAACAGGGGTTCTTAAACTGAGGTCCATGGACTCCTTAGGGGTCCGTGGCATGAGTGCAGGGGTCCACAGCCACTCAGTTCACTCTTAACATATTTATCATACTGAGTCCAAACACAGCATCCTTTTCACTAACTTAGTTTTGATAGGTACAATTTAATGAAGTATTCATGTAAACTAAACAATACAAGTGATTTTTAATATATGCTTTATTTTCCTTTCCCAAAATTTTCTTCGACCGGGGTTCGTGGAATCTTTGAAACTGTGAAAGTGGTCCGTAGCTACAAAAAGTTTAAGAACCACTGTCCTAGAACAACACCAGGTAATTTTTATTTTTCCTCAAATCGGTTAGCGTACAACATGTAACATGGCAAGAAAGCAACATAGCAACCACTCACATACTCGCAGACACCTGACTTACAGGAAATCTCAAATCTAAGTTACCTAATAACAATAAGAGACACATCTAAAAGCCTTAATATTTTTTGTTGCTTTGTTATTTTTTATATAGCAATAAAAACTTAAATAACATAAATAGGTAACCTAAAATACTTAAAAATATAAACTAAAATAATTACTAAATAAAAGCTACAAGTAAAAAATGTTTGCCAGATCGCGGACGTCATGTGGCTGAGTCACCAAAAGGCTGGCGGCATTCCCTCTTTGGATTGCCAAACTAAGGCGTTGTCCGAGGTATGCCCCAGTCCTTGGATCCTCGGAAACGTCAACCAGCCGCGAAGAAATCTCTTTAAAAAGACGTTTCGCGTCCGGACCCCACGGCCTAAGTGTTTCGACACCAAAAGGCGCAAACATGTATTCAGAACCAAGCTTTGCATATTTACGCCTTTTGGTTGCCGCAGCCGCTGCGCCAGCCCTAGAGGCTGTCGCTTGGATGTGGGACGGAGTGAGAGTGTCAACGCATGTTGCGTCCCACACCAGTGACTTGCCGCATTTCCAAGGAATGAGTGTCATACCGTCGGGCCTCTTGCCATCGCTCCGTGTGATGCCGTTCGGCTCTAAGATAGCCGGCACACTAACGGTGGCAAAAGCCCTTCGGATGACATCATTTAGGCTGGCATGCCGCGACAATCGGCCAGCACTTCGTTGGCAAGATAGGCCGTGGTGTCCGAGCTGATTGACATTAGTTTTTTATTGTATTTTTTGGACGCAGGGAATATTTCTTTAGAAGCTTTTAAATTCAGAAAGCTCTTAGAGGAGCAAACATTGATGTTTTATAAGTTTAGCCTCCAGAAGTAGAGATAATAAAGCCAATTCTGAAGGCTTTAATTTTAGTGCTGTCAAAACGAAATTTTCTTCATTCCAAAATAGTTTTTTTCATGTTAACAACAGAAGCTATATTCCTTTAGACAATTTTAAGTTTTGACAGCACTAAAACTATAATTAAAGCCTTCAGAATCGCCTTTAATACTTCGTCTTTATTAACTTCACAAAAATTTTCGTCTGAATTATCAGATTTGTTTAATAGGGAATTATCAGATTTGTTTCATAGGGAATTAACAGTATAGCAGTCAACTTTAGTCGTCCCGGTTAACCTTCTACGTTTTGATCGCTCGCTCGCTACAATCGAAATAGTACATTTTGATGCAAGTGCGAAAAGGTTGATTTTGCGTCTCGGCAAAAAACAGTCAGGACGAGAAATATCAACACTTTCGCACGTGTATCAAACGACGTTTCTTAATACACCTGCGAAAAATTACATGAAGTAATAAAATAAAAGAAATTTTGTTGCAAATCAAAACAATTTAATACTGGAGCATTTCATTACCTACTTTTCGCCGATATTTACCTAAGATGACGTATGTAGAAATGTTTGTCTACTAACTTAAGCTTATGAACTGTAGCTTATTTAAGAGGAATGGGGTGTGTGGATAAACCGTCACAGGTTTTTGTCGCACCTTTGTCCAAAATAGTCCAACTTATATGCTACTTTTTTTAATACAATAAAAAAAATAAGATACAAAACGGAGTCTGGTTGGCGCCAATCTGTTTTACAAAGACAAATGTCTCTTTCTTTCTAAAATGTTTTAATAATAATAATAATCTTTTAATTATAATTATTAATAATAATTTCACAAAATAAAATCTTGACGTCCCATAGTAACTGACACAGAGCTGGGCTGGCGTTTGTAAGGAACACGAAAATAATAATTTACGAATTTCACAAAAAGAGCCATCGAACCTTGTTACTGAGCACTTACCGAGTCTTCAGTAAGAATTTAGCTGTATAAAGAAAAGTCACCTTATAGAATAGACTGCTACCTTTAAATTAAACTACATATTCTACTGATAATACCTAAAGACTTTTCTAACGAAACATACCCGCAAACCATTATTTTGGGAAACGCATACGGGCATTTGTTGAGGCAGCGTCTTCCATGAAGCAGCTGTTCATTGCTCCTGCGAGTTAAAGCCTGACATCACGCGCAAACCTCCATAAAAAATTAAAAACAAAATGGTGAGGTGTCTATTTTTATAATATTTTGGGCTGAGTCCATTTACATTATCATCCAGGAAACAGCTGTAAACTGTGACCGATCATACTGAATAACTCTCATATATAATCTAAAAGCAGTAAGAAAAAAACAATGCCTCCTCCATAATCTTAAACACTTGAAGTCACGCTACTCGTACTCTCGACTTAATTCGATCCAGCATGCTTCGACACAATGTTCTTTCGAGTGGCCGTTTTTAGAGCCCATGAACATACTTTCGACCCAGCGTTATTCGACAGTCTGTAGATCTTATGTTGTAACTTCATTTCCAACAAGAAAATATAACTGTCGCCATTTTTTTGTGACTTTCCCTTTTTATGTGCACAATAACAAAATCGGTTTTATTTTTAAAATAATCACACTGGCTGGTAAGACATGATTGCACATAAAAAGAAAAAGTCACAAGAAAAATTAAAATGGCAGCAGTAAAATTTTCTTGTTGGAAACGATGTTGCAAACATGTTTTTGTAAGTCTTTTTAATTTTCTCGCATTAGTGATGAAAAGTAGAGTGTTAAACATGGGTGTAAGTGATGAATTGCACCATCGAACTGTAAGCACCCTCGCTCGCTTCGTTCGTGCACCCGCTTATCTCACTTGTAGTACAATGTACTATTTCACGTCTCTTTAGGTACTAATTTTGAAAACCTACTGTGAATTCTGTATACGTAGGTATTACGTAGTAATATTATATTGTCTTTGTACGTAGGTTGGTCCGATCACTGGTCAACAAATTTTCTGCCACAGAAATGATTTATTGAAATTATTTTAGTAATTTCTGTGCGGAATCCGAGTATGAACTCGGATTTTTTCAGCACACAGTTTTCTGCAAGAATTTCAAAATATCGTTTCTGTGGCAGAAAACCTGTTGACCAGTGAAAAATGGTCTTTGACCACTTTGGTGGCACGCCATTTATTTTTTTGGAGATTTAAAAAATGTAAAAATATGTATACCTAGTCCATTTATACCCGGTGTATAAGGTGACTTTCGTGTTTATAGCCAAATGTATAGTGGAGACTCTGTAGTGCTCAGGATAAAGGTTCAATGACCCTGTTTTGGCCTCAATATATTTTTGGCCAAGATAAACAATGCAAGCCCAGCACCGAGTCAATGTGGAGTCAAAACTATGGAAAGTCAAAATTATCTTCGAAACACGCAATTTTTTTATTGAACCGTGGTACTGATTCTGAAGACTAACCAAGCCTCCAGTATAAATTTGGCTGCACAAATAATGTCACCTTGTATATACTAATAATAAAGTAGTAAAAATGTCGTGCCTGTGCCATTTTTGTGAAATTTTAAATGAAATGGGTTATTGGTATTGTACTGAGGCCAAAACTGAAAATTTTAGAACTGTTTGTTTGTCTGTCTGTTTGTCTGTATGTTCCGTTTTAGCTCAGAAGCACCCACTGATTTGGATGCGGTTTTTTATTTTTATCATAGTGACCCTGGGCATGGATTATTGTCTATGCCCTGAGTCAACATAATTATAGACTATAGGTATGTTCATAAAATAACACCCAAGCCGAAAACGGGGCAGAGATAAAGGATTATATTATGAGAGTGAGATCGCGTAATGTTTGATTGTCGATGAGGGCAGGTGGATTCTTTTTAAATACGAGTAATATAAAAAAAATACATCAGGAAAATGTTTGCGTCGTCGTATCCTTTCTTCTCAACCTTCTTAATTATTTTGGGATTAAAAAGTGGGCAGCCATTTTCGTTGCGTACAATTCTAGACTTGCTATCCATAATATTGATGATTATAATATAAGACACGATCGCCAGCCTATGTAAACAAATATTTTGTGTAAAAGGTATATATTGTAGGATTTGCTATTTACATTTTATACTGCCTTAACGTGAAATGAATGTAATTTGAAAGAAAATTTAAACGTCCTCACTTTTTTAAATGACTTGTCGTTCTCGTCTTTAATTATGATGATACCCCTTCGTCAGCTACTTTCAAAGGGATCAATAAAACGATGTGTTTTAATTCAATACCTACCCACTTTATCTTATTGTTCAATTCAAAGGTATAAATACCTTTGAAGACATCAGAGTGATCAACCTCTGCTGCTCTGTTATCGCAAGAGAAAGGTTAAATTATTCATACTCTCAAGTAAATAGTGACAATTCTCTGGGATTATCTAAGACACTGAGTTTTACAGATGGAGTGACAACTTCCCTTGTTACAAGGTGTTTCTATGACCACCTGCACAAATCATGATCTGTAACAGTAAAGGACTGGCTATTGAAGCGTTTACCTGGCGAAACGTTAACTCGTGTTTCTTTTAAACGGGTCAAATTTAATTGGTCGCTGAGGACCACTAAGCTGGTGTAGTTCTAGTTAACAAGAAAATGCTTTTTAAATAATAAATTCGATGTCATATTGTAGAGAATTATTTATTAGACTACGCTCCATCGGTATAAATCCGTGCTGCAATAGAAAAATGTAAATATTTCAAAAACAAAACGGTGATCTCAACTGTGGCAAATTAAGGGGGTAACTTTTTACCTCGGTACGAAATGCACATCATAATATTGTATTCCTTACTTTCGAATAAAAAATATTTGCATCTTTGCATGCTCTTAAACGCATGCAAAAGTTTCTGCCATACTCTGCTAAAGTTACTCTTGTTAATTCATTGTTGCTCCCCATCTTAGATTATGCGGATGTATGCTATCCCGACCTCACTATGGAAATTTTTAATAAGCTTGACCGTCTTCTCAACTTATGCATTCGTTACATATTCGGACTGCGTAAGTATGATCACATTTCCAAATTCCGCACTGAACTCAATTGGCTTAATATCAGGTTCCGTAGAGATTCCCATATTTTGACGTTTCTTTATGGTATTCTCCATAACCCTAGTTCCCCATCTTATCTTAAAGAACGTTTTGTGCCCCTTTCGTCCCTCGACCGCAATCAGCGTCCTAGCAAGGCTTGGCTTCTTCACACACCTGAGCATAGTTCATGCATGTATACAAATTCTTTTACCGTGAGTGCAATACGCTTGTGGAACCGTTTGCCGCTACACATCCGTGAAGCTTCATCTGTGTCAGTCTTCAAGACTAAGATAAAGCAACACTTTCTTGATTTGCAGAACGACCCATGATAAATTAAATCTTTTGTTTATAATGATTTGAGTTGTTCGATCAATTCTCCTCAATAAAGCTATCGACGAGTCTTTGAGTACTTATGTATGTAAACTTGCAAGTAGTATATGTATTTTATCACATTATGTTGTTAGTTCTTAATTGTATATGTTTATTAGGATGTAGTGTAATATTATAATTTATTGAGTATTTTAGTGACAAATAATATATCTATTTAAAATTGTATCTATACTATTCTGACATCATGGCACTACCCCCAACAACTTCCCCATTGCCAAAGGTTAGCTGGTAGAAAATACTAAATAGTATTAAGCTCGCCTGTGTACAAAAATTTTATAGTGTGCAATAAAGAATTTTATTATTATTATTATTATTAAAAAGTATGCAATAACTGTGTTTTAAAGCAACTTGCGGAAATAGTTTATTAATAATAAAGTCTTCACAAAAAATTACGTACTTTAATGTATTACATTTTGTTTGCACTACATTAATAAACTTAAAAGCGTGTTTACAGTTGTAATGTAATGCAGGTAAAATGTAACGCATGAAATTGAATAATTTTCATGTGATCATCTAACTATTAACAACCAGTTTGCGCGAATTGCTATAAAACGCATTTATCGCAAACTTTTTATTCAAAAGTAAGGAAAACAATATTATGACGTGCTTTTTGCACCGAGATCCTCTGTTACCACCTTAAATAACAAAGAATCTTTTTGAAAAAAATATGATTCTTATATAAATAAATAAAATGACATGTCATTCTACATTGTATAATTTGACCCAATTTCCAAAACTGAAGGTTAAAAATATTTCTTTAAATGCGTCGGTCTTAGTGTGATGATTTATTATCGTCAAGTATATCCTATAAAATATTACATACATCTGAACTACATTTTATCTCGTATATTCAATAAATATATTGAGTAAACAAAATCCACGTGCGCGAAACCGGGGAAAATGTAGTCCTGCATTATTAAATAACAATGTCATTTAGTCTTTACAAAAAAGTACATAGCAAAGGTCAATCAATCACTCTACGATTCCCGAAAACATCTTCCTGACCTAACCCACGCATTATCACAGGTTAGGTCAAGCGGACCATCACCTTTGAGAATGTAGTGCTTAATGTTATTTGAAATAGAGTTCAATTTAGATTACCCGAGAAGGGTGTAGTTATCACGTAAATCAGTGGTTCTCAGTATGCTTCTGCCGGCAACCCCCTTTATGTTTTGTACATTCATGTATTTATGAATCTGAGTGTTGAATTTATAATAATAAAGGCTGTGATAGTTACTAGCAAATTAGCTTGAGAGAGGGGAAGGCATATTTTAGCCAAATCAGCACCACATGGGTATGACATGGGTCTTTTACGCTGCAGAATGTTAAAGAATGTTATAATAAAATAAAATTGTAATCTAACACTTCTGCACTAATATTAAAAAGAGGAAATGTTGTGGTTTTGGATGTAGGGGGTAATCTCCGAAACTACTGATATGATTCTGAAAATTCTATTATTTATAGGAAGCTACATTATCTCTTAATGCTATAGGCTATAGTTTGTTGCCTGGAGAAGGGCAGTTCCCTAGGGACATATTTACTGAACCGATGTTGAAAATTCTTTCACTGTTGTAATGGTTTGACTCTTCACTTGGACGTAGGCTATAGTTTGTTCCATGAAAACAGGCAGTTTCCTGGAGACATGGACATATGGTCAGATATATTATTTTCATGAGAACCAAAAGTCAAATTAAAATGCGTACTACAAAATTGTTGCTCCAAAAAATATTAACCGATTCGATAGAACTACACAAAATCTAAAACACGTGAGCGAAGCCGTGCGCAAAAGAAATGATAAATACACATAAAAATCTTTATGAGAAATGATATGCGGTCACGCGTCGCTCATCAGCTAAATGCTGGATTCTCGGAGTGTTTCTTTGCGCTCGGATGATTTAGAATGCGATCGGCAGGTAATTGATGTAACTTTATACAAGTGCAATTTAAATTTGTAAAAAAATTTGATGATTTTACAATAAAGCATAACTATCATCCAGACAACATTTGAGCTCAAAAATAAAAGGCGAAAGTGCTTAAAAAGAAATACTATTACGAATGCAATCATTCGTACCTACTTCTTTTATTCAATCTAGTATCGAAATAATGATAAAAGTATTTTACATAAATATTTGTTTATGTACATAAATATTTAATTAGGTAATGACAAACAAAACGGCGTAGGGATGTGACGACCCCACCGCCCACTGGTGCGTCTAGATGGCGTCGGGGTGTGACGACCCCTTCGCCCTCTGGTACGCACAGTGCAACAGTCACCGCAAGGCAGCTTTGGCAAGCTGTTGGTGAGTAGCGACACCACGGACCCAAGTACTCCTGGGGACGACAGCATTTCGTCCCCGACTCTGGCTTACCTTCATTGGCTGTCCAGAGTGGAGCTTTAGAGCTTCTCAGCTCGAGGGTGGAAGTGTCTAATGGCGTAATAGCGGGGAACGGCTGACCGGATTTTATCCGTGATCCAGAAACCGGGGCCACACCTCTCAACACCCTGGCTAACTGCAGGGCAGCTTGTGGCGAGCTGTTGGTGAGTAGCGACACCATGGACCTGAGGTCTCCAGGGGACAACAACATCTCGTCCCCGCCTCTGGCTTGCCTTCGTTGGTCGGCCAAAGTGGAGCGTTAGAGCTATATGCTTGAAAGGGTGGAAGTGCTCAATCTGAGTAATAACTGGGAAACCCGCTCCGAGTCGCGCTACTCGTGACTCGCGATGGTGAAACCGGTGCACACCTCTCTACACCCTTTAGCCGTCCGCACTGATGTTGCCTACTTGTCGCCATTCGGTGACTGCTTGGTGGGCCCATCTAGGTGGCGGAAAATCACCGTCTGCCACATCTAAATTTGTGGGAGATTTTTGAGGCAGATGTCCGTTACCTAACTCCATAGCCCTGTTATCCAGCCCATTTATCATCCCATCCTCATAGCCCACTCCAAGTCACTTCCTTCCTGGCAATAGTGAGGCAACGATGGGGGACTGTCCGTTAGTGTATCCCAATGGTACATTGAGGGAGAGGCCTCCATGGATGCGGCCATCTCACATTTAGATTAAATGGTACTAAGGCCTCTTCAATGTTGGCTTCGGCCCCATGAATGCCTTTCAAATGACCGGGCCCCTATAGGCCCGAAACTGAAAAGTGTACCTACATAATAATAATAATAAGAGTTATTTTATTTTAGACAATTTCAAGTCCATGTACAAAATGATATCTAAATTACTTAAAACTGACACTTAAATGAAACAGATTCAAAAAGCTAATACTAAAAACAGATTTTGTTCTTAAAACTAGTTTCCAAACAAGAGGACTATCGTATCTCTCAGCAATTGCTTTGAGGATACTGCTACCGCTCTCCGGCAGTGAGGCCGACTTCTTGCGCCAGATTGCACCAAAACCATCCGTGCGCGCCTCAACGAACATTCCTGATGCACTGCAGAAGCGAGGTAGACGAAGCAGTGCCCTGAATGCATTATTAAATTGGACTCGCAGAGCTTTGTAAGCCCTTTGTGTATATTTAAACCACAGACTTCCCGAGTACAATAAAGTGCAGTCTGCTTTGAAAAGCGCTATTTTAATCGCGGTTGTACATACATCGGGTAAATCTGCGAGTAAGCATATTCGCCCGAACCAACAATGCTCTGCGTTCCCTCTCCATATTCTGCATCGTCGTTCAGGTCATCGGTCACCATTGAGCCTAAGTAGTCAATTATTGAAAAAGAGAAAATATATTTTTAGGTTTTAGTATCTAAAAAGAGGAATATTTCGAAGGTTTGTAAGTGTTCATTCTTGAGCCTTAAAGCATTGACCATTAGTGAAATCCCGACAAACTTTCTCGTGACTGAAGTGTGTTATGAATATGATTAAAACTTACTAGCTCAAAAACAGTTATGGTGTAGTTCCCTAAAAATACTATCTTTATAGTTAAAATTCATTGTATATCTTTGAAAGTGCAAACGACACCCCAGGTACCCATGAGGCTCTACCTGCCGCAGTTTGAGATTTTCTGGTGTAGAGAAATGTGGGCTCAGCTGGACCAGTTTAAGTTTTATTATTAGCTGCGTCGTCGCAAGTTGCGCTCCACCCACAATACGAATACAGTCAACGTTCGTGCGCGTAGCGGCAGTCACGTCACCTCTTCATAGCCACGCTCGCAGTGCGCAGGAGTCACCGGAGTTGTGTACGCGCACGTGATCATAACAACCTTGTTTATTTACTAATAAAACAAGCTTTAGCCGCGCTTACTTCCTGACTTAGGTATGTAGCTCTACAAAGTAATATTTTTTGGTCGAACCTTCAAAATCGATTTGTTGATGGCTAAACCGGATTATGTTAACACGAGGTTGATGAGGTATCCATATCTTACACTTATAATTTAATTAGGGTCCGATATGCAACTCAGAAAATTATATAATCTGCTTTGCTTACGTGTAGCTTGTAACAGTTATATGTATAGGTAAATTTACTGTACATTTATATATACTAGCTGGCCATCACAATTACGCCAATGGCAAAGACTTTATGAGCTTGTGATAGAGGTGATTATTGGTTAGCTGATTAGCCTAATTGTGATGGCCACTTAATGTAACTACGTTAAAACTTTTGTTCTGTTTGTTGTTGTTTTAAATATAGGGACATGTTGTTGTGAAAAGTGAATGAACTTTATCTTTTTCTCCTTTAAGACAACTTGGGCACGCTAAACATTCATATAAGTATCTACTGTGACTTGGGCAAAAGATATAGAGAGAGGGTATAAATAATTCAGCGACGTGGTATTAAACTTAGAAATCTTATAATTTTATAATAATAACACTTGAATAACTTGTGCATGACTTGAAGTTGTGCGTAATTTGAAATCCATAACAGATTTATATAAAAGGAGTTCCGATTGTTTATAAATAATTAATTTGTTGATAAGTATCTATGTGTTGAGTTTTTATGTTATTTGAGATCATGACCTAAATTGAAAATGTTCATCTTAGGCGTGATTTTTGTATGAATAAAACCGGGTAAATGCCTTTCGAACACACGCATGGTTCTATCTATTTTAGGTTATTATAAAGAGGAGGGTTTTTGTCAGTTTGTGAGTATGGATGCAGGAGGTTCGATTCAAAAAAGTCTTTCACTAGTAGAAAAATAAATTATCCTTGAGTACTATAGGCTAAAGTTTGTTTCCTGGGGTGGGGCAGTTTCCTAGGGACATAGCCATAAATGACAATCGCGCTGGCAATCTATGAAACTATTATAATGTAAACCCATTTTGAAAATTCTTTTACTGTTGCAATGTTTAGACTGTTCATTTGAACACATTATGCCCTATAAAAGGGGAAGTTCTCTGGGGACATGACCATTAATTAAATTCAAGCCGGTAATCACTTAACCGATTTTCAAAATTCTTTTACTGTTGTAAAGGTTAGACTCTTCCTTTGCCATAGGCTATAGATTTTCGCTTGGGGGCGGGCAGTTCCTCAGGGACATAGTCGTTAATAAGTAGGAAACCATTTTTTAATTCTTTCTTTGTAATGGTTATCTGGGGGCACGGCAGTGCCCCCGCCAAGTCGAGCTAAAAAGCGGCACGGCCGTACCATCCTTTTCTCGAAACAGTCCAGGCCATTTTCGACCCCTATAACTTCGTTGTGGATAAAACTAGAAGCCTGAATTTTCAGTAACCAAGTAGGCATTGTATAAACATGGTATATTTCAAATTTCAATCAATTTGAACCAATAGTTTAAGAATTATAACTAGTCAAAGTTTCTCAATTTTGTCTTTCATTGAAAGCGAAAATCATTTATAAGCCACAAAAAAAAACATACTCAGCGTGTTAATACAGACATTGCCTGTGTCAATAATAGACACATTGAAAAATATAAAATTATTTAAAATTAAAGTAAAGGAATTTTTCTCCGCGGAATACTCATCAAAGTAGAACTCAAATATGCAGTATTATTATTTTTGTATGTTTGTTTATTATATGTATGTGGGTATGTATTAAGTATATTCACGTATTGTACATGTAAGTTTATGTCTTAGATATAAACTATTATGATTTAGATGTATATTTTTAACTTGATCTTTCCTCTAGCATTTACTCCCTCCTTTTTATTCTGTCAACTATCTTTCTGTTTGCTTGCAAAGGTTGCCTGGAAGATATTGCTGTTAGCAATAAGTGCCGCCTTTTTACACCATGTTTGATCGTTTTATATTTTGTATTGATATTTTTATATGTGCAAAAAGTGTTATAAATAAATAAAATAAGTACACAGGTAAAAAAACATAAAAAGTAAAGGGGTAAAAAGGGGCAAACTCAGAGTGCTGATTTTCTGTTTATCCCATTTTATACAAATACACTAACATTAAATATTCTTTGAAGTTAACAAATCTTAATAATAATAATAATTAATGACTTTAATGACACATATTTATTTTAAATTGTTTAAATATAGCCAATCCAATATATAATAACATTTTATGAAAAAAAAAAAATAAGATATTGTTTTTCGAAATATATTTCGGCCCACTTTGGGGCCGGCATCAGTCGAATAAATGACAAATCTACAAAATGACATAAAAATATATACAATCTTATGACTAATTAACCTATTTTCTTACATAAACAAAAAAAAGACTTAAGACCAGGGTACCATAAAAAGCAGCGCCATCTTGTGATTTTCGGTACGTCTTATCCCTGGTATTCTAAACAAATATCGGGATTTTTCGGCCGGAAATAGCAAGATGGCTCTTCAACCAAAATTGTTTAGGTTTTCATTTTTTTTTCCTTTTTTTTTTGTTTATGTAAGAAAATAGGTTAATTAGTCATAAGATTGTATATATTTTTATGTCATTTTGTAGATTTGTCATTTATTCGACTGATGCCGGCCCCAAAGTGGGCCGAAATATATTTCAAAATACAATATATTATTATTTTTGTTTTAAAATGAAGAAATAAAAAGCTTTATATAGCCAACAATATATATATTTTAATTTTTGAAAAAGAAATATATTACACTATAATATAAAGAAAATTAAAATTAGTGCTAGGGGGCACCGAGTTTATTGCAAAATCACTACGGTCGTTTGGTTTAAAAAGAGTTAATCACATACTGAAATATCACATTTTGTGGAATTAGATGTAACCTTACTTACATCGATATTTGTGTAAAATTTTCATTCTATTTAAGTATTTGTTTTCTTACACGTTTACTGCATTTGGTAAAAGGCACAAACTCAACTTAAATCATATTGCATTTAACAATGCATAATTTTTTGGTGCATTTTCTAGAAACTGAACCGATACACATATGTAATAGAACTCAAATGCTATTTACTTGACAACTTTTTTGTAGAAAATATATACCGGTTTGCGAGAAATATTTTTTTTTGTGCAAAAAGTTTTTTTGTCTGTCCTGTATGTTAGGTTTTTCATTTAAACCTTTTTTCACCGAAGGCACAGAGTTACTTATGTTCTATTGGTCACAAAGTCAGCTGAAGTCATTACGAAACATGTTTTTGCACAAGTCGAACTAGTAGCCTTACAAATACAAAGGTATCGAATTTCTTTGGAACATGATATCTAAATATTTAGAAGGTACACTCACTCTATCACCTAATATCACCATTTCATAAAATTTAAGGTGCTTTATAAAAGCACACTCTTGCAAAACCCTTACATTGTGATTGTGATATTATTAATAGAGTGCATTACAAACTAGAAAAGATAAATTAGAAACAAATGTAAGGACAAGAATTTGAATAACTCCCTCGGGCCAGGATTCGAAGCTGCGACCTCTTGTTATCAAGACAAGCGCGCCACGGTCGCATTTCTATTGACAGTTACACTCGTGTACACTTCTGAAAACCCTTCAGGGATATAGGTATTATGAGTTCATGACTATGTGTTGGTTATTTTGTAGATCTATGTATACTGTACCTCAAAAAATGTACATACGAGTGGACTGCAAATAATGTTGTGCCTTCATCAGTCTAGTAGTAGCGGAAAGGTTTTGAATAACGTTCTCGCGTCATACAATATTGACTTCTTTTTTCTGTGTGATACTGTGTCTGTATGGATTTGAGCTGCGGTTGGGGCTGCCACGTAATGTTTTAGATATATTCGTGAAGCAGGTACGGATCTACTTCTTTTTGTATAGCGGACACGTCTGATTTTCAAGTTTGAATAGGTATCAGTTAAAGAACTATTTCGTTGGTATTAGAAAACCACTTGTTTAATTGGTGCCAAGAAATCTCCTGAACGTTTTTTTTTGTATCTACAACTGTCGCCTTTGCCTTTTTAATAAGTTTGCTTTTTTTGTTAATTCTGACTATATACACATATAACACATGTTTAAACAAACTTACTTATCTAGATATGTAATTTAGATAAATTAAAAATAAACAAACTAAAAAAATTAAAAGATTCTTTTTGTAAAGTAGTACAAGGTACGTAGAACTTTTGTTTCTGTTGTAAAGAAAGCTTCAAAAGCGTAACAAAGAAAATCTGTTTCAACGTCACGGAAAGTTGAATATTTTTTTCCTTATGTAATATGGCAAGGTTAGCTACCGGGTGTAAATAGAGTGCGACCATTAAGTGAAACCACATATTCTACCGACCCTACTGAACCACTTTTCCCAAGAGTCATACCTGCGGACACCCTTAGTTTAGGAAATAATTAAGTTCCAAACAAAAATGCTTGAACCCTAACGCACCGCTCAATTATTTCCTAAACTAAGGGTGTCGGCGGGTATGATTCTTGGGAAAAGTGGTTCAGTAGGGTCGGTAGAATATGTGTTTTCAATTAATGGTAGCGGTCTATTTACACCCGGTATATACGCGTTTTTTCAACAAGTCTTCGCGACCGAGAGGTATATAGGTATATGGCGCAGTTTCGTGTTGTATCTCACGATATTCTATCTCCAGTTGTGTCTTTGTTTTCTGATCGGTTACGCCTCTTTCATGCACTATTTCTCGGAGACTGACACACCGACATAATACACAACAGAGGAAAACTCTGCAACCATTGACGTCTACCAAGTATGCCAATGTCTGCAACCCAAAAAAATAAATCCACTTGTATATATGATTATTGTGAAAAATTCCATCACCTTCTATATTATGAGGAGCGCCCTCGGAGGAAATAGAACTGGAGACGGCATTTGGCGAAAATCTCATACAACTTATTCTGCCAACTCAGGTGGGGGACGGGGTAAGATCCGCACAAAGCAAAATCACTTTTATTACACAGGTATAAATTTGATATTCCCATACCTACGACATAATTTGACGTAAATCGTATCGCTTTCTTATGTGTGCATTAGAGCGGCTGGACTTGGACATATGTCGATATCGATAAATTCGATTTTACTCTTGATTCAGCATCAAGGTAACACTAAACTTCTAGAAAATTTCGCAATCATGATTAATAGGTATTTAATACATTTACGGAAAATAATAAAATACTAGTTATGAATTTGTCAATAAGTCCTTTAACCCTTAATTAGGCGCATGGGGTCAGGGCCACTTGAAATTGGGAAAAAAATGTTTTACAGTGTTTAGAGCGCGCTCACGCTCTTTCTAGCTTCCTCACTCCCCGCGGGGTACGCAAATTAGTCGCGTCCAGAACATCAACGCGTGCGCACGTATCGCTGCTCTCTAAATTTTGGGTACAGCCAACAACAAAAACAAGGTTTGTCTAATAGAAGACTGAAGCAGGTTAAATTAAATCGCCTATGGTATTTTGAGGTAGTAACTACACATAATATCGTGAGAAAGTAAGTCCTGGGTAGCCAGTACAGTTGCACAGTAATTTTCTACTACTAAATTTTCTTGTAACGTAACAAAAAGCTGCTCTAAACATATTTGTCATATTGGTATTTCCTTTTCATTTTAACAGCAGATTTAATTTCTTAATTATGACAAAAGGCTAACTTAATCGTAAAAATTGTCCACTGAGACAAGTAATTTCAGCAGTCACGAAGTTGGAGACATCTACAAATTACGGAGTGTTTAATAATTCAAAACAATTAATTATAAAACAGATCATACTAATAAAAAACGAAAATTTTATTAATAAATATCGCTGTTAGAAAATTATCGATAACCTGGTTGTCGATAGTTATGGAACACCTTAAGTGCAAATTCGGTGACTCCCGCGAGACTAATTTTTAACTGTGCATTAGCGAGACTATTGTTGCCAGCGTTTTCAATGTGGTTTTTAACCGTTTGTTGGTATTTATTTTATGTATCGCGATCAACTTTGGTCACGTATATTTTTAATGCTAGTTTAACCAGAATATTAAGTTTTTTTTATATTAAGCTATATTATAATTTAAACAAAATTCTATTTATATCTCTTAGCACAGTAGAGTTTGCAGCAGTATCCCGATAAAACAATGAAACGCTTTGGCATATGAGACAATTTTCAACATATATTTAACAGGTACTTCATGATTAAATAACATAAGCTCCAGAGGTGGTATCTAATTTAAACATAAGTAAATTTTCGGGGAAAGTATTTTATAGCCACTGTCAACATTATTTATGTAGTCTCGTGGGGAGTGCGCCTACGTCATAAATTACTTGGCTTGCCGGGCGTCGCGAGACTACGGCGCCAAATTCAAATTTTATTTGTTTAAAAATGAGAATTTTCGTACTAAAAACAATAAAAATACTCTTCTTGCGGTCTTCGGTACGTATCGAAGATATTCCAAGTAAATGTCGAGATGTCGGGATGTTACGGCCGGAAACCGCAATATGGCTCTTCAACCGAAATAATTTTTATTTTTGGTATTTAATATATATATTTTTTATTTTTTTCCATAATTAATGTTAAAAGTAGGTTAGTAGATTCGTAGGTTAATTAGTCCTAAGGTTGTATATATCATCATGTCATTTTTACATTATGTCATTTAAGTATTCGACTGATGCCGGCCCCATAGTGGGCCGAAATATATTTCGAAAATTAATATTTTTTTATTATTAATACAAGTTAAAAGAAATAAAAATACTCAAAACTATACTTAAATGTGAAAAGTAATGCCATCTTTTTGTAAGTTTGACGTATTTGATTTGTTTTTACACCAAAAAACAGCACAAAATGGCATTTTTATCGGAGCTCTGTTCGCTACGACGTCAGGAAAAGGTTTGTTGCAAAATGGCGGTGAAACTAGTTTTATATAATGCACTGGATTCTTTATCTTATACCTTTGGCAGAGGGGAACGCCTGTGTATGCCGTCTCCAGTTCTATTTCCTCCGAGGGAGCGCCTGTACTAAAAGGCACATTTTCAACAAAAAAGGTTTTATTAGCCTCATCTGTATTTTTAAATAACAACGATATCTCTAAAGAAAAACTGGCAAAACGACCTATTTTTTCTGTACTAGGTAATTTTATATTTCATGTTGATGATTCTTTTAAATAAAAAACCGGCCAAGTGCGTGTCGGGCCACGCGCAATGTAGGGTTCCGTAGTTTCCCGGTACATATAAGTTGGTCTACTAATACAGACCGACCGCGCCAAACTTCTGGTCCCATACATTATAGGGGGCCAAAAGTTTGGCGCGACCTGTACTCGTAAACCTGTAAAGCCTACTTAGCTGTGATAGTTTTCCTTTTAAATTCGTTATATATACTACTACTGTGAATTTTTTCACATTTTTTTAGACAACCGTTTAGCCAGCAGGGGGGGGGGGGACGACGTTCCACTCGAACTAAAATTTTCACTTTAAAGCTTAATATTTCACCAACGGATCCCTAAATCGAAAAATGGTTTTCACACACCCACAATGTTTTTGAACGGCCTATCCAACGATACCCCACACTATGGGATAGACGAGAAAAAAAATCATCCCCAGTTTACTTGTATGAAAGGTACCCTTAAAATTATTTTTCAATATTTTTTTTCTTTTACCATTTTGTCGACGTGATTAATATTTATATCCATGCCAAATTACAGCTTTTTAGTACTAATAGTATATGCGCTAAGCCGCGGACAGACGGACATGGCGAAACTATAAGGGTTCCTTGTCGGACTACGGAGCCCTAAAAAGGATATTATTTTTACATAGGATACACCTTTTCTATGTTTCAAAAGGGACTGTCTAAAATAAAAGTGTAGCATTGATGGTAATTTCGTATTTAAGGTAACTTTCGAAAAACAACTTTTGCTGGTTTATATTTCATATTAGTCTAATTTCTGAAAGATGTTTTTTCAGGACAATACAAAAGGGACAGCATATTTCAGCAATTTGTCAATTTATACCTTTTTAAATACCTTATTATTAACTCGCTAACATATTTTAGATACTGTTGTATGTTTTTTATGACCCTGCAATTATATTAGATTTTAGTAAATCACCCTAATATTATAAATGTGAAAGTTTGTGTGTGTGTGTGTGTGTGTGTGTTGTTTGTTACTCTTTCACGCTGAAACGGCTGGACGGATTTGGATAAAATGTTGAATGATATAGCTTATACCCTAACTTAATACATACGCTACTTTTTGTCCCGGAAAAAGCATGTCGTTAAACTGACAAACACGCGGGTGGAGCCGCGGGTAAAAGTTAGTAAAAACATATTTATACAAAATGAGAAGATTTTTTAAATGTTTTCCTAGAGATTGTGTATGACGATTTTCGGCCATTTTGAACAGACACTCTACATATATTGAAACTAAAATGGTGTCAACCTTCCATACAAAACCCTTTAAGGGGGACCGTTTCGAGGTCGGTGCAAAATGCACAACTTATGATTGTTTTTCTTACTATTGCATAAAAAGTACTAAATAAATGTGATATATGGCATTTCGCGACCATTGTTTAGTGTTAATTAGGCTTTTCTACCAAAATTTTGTAATTTTATGTATTACGTTGTAAATGAATGGGTATACAAACTTAAAACACGCTTTTAAGTTTGTATACCCATTCATTTACAACGCAATGCATAAAATGACGCAATTCTGCTAAAAACCCCTGATAACTATCCAACAATAGTCGCAAAATAAGATTAAACTATTTTATTTCATACATTTTATTTTAAAATAAGGTGAACAAACTTATGTTATGCACTGAAACGTTACCCCTTAAGTACCCAACAGTGTAAACCTGATCAAAGAAAATCAGTGATTCTTTACATAAAAGCACACATGCAAACTAGCAGACGATGCATTTTATATACCGAGTGTAAAAGCAAAGTCAAGAATCCTTTAAGCGTGTGTTAGTATGATCGGTAAAGATATTTTTTTTAATACTGGGATCTCTACATAAAGTACCAGTACCTCATAATAAGGCGATTTTCTTTACTCAAAATACACTAATCGCGTGGACACCCTCACGGTCGCTGGCCACTCGGATGAGGGGTGCGGGTTGCGGGGTGCAATTAGGTGTGTGGGGAGGCCGGTGAGGTGCGTAGCCATAGCTTAGAAAAAATATGTAATTTTTGTTGAAAATTGAAGGTTTATTTTTTTTCTCGTAATGACATCAGAATCGTGTATACTTTCATACCTTAAAGGGATTCTTGACTTTGCATTCACATCCTGTATAAGGTGACTTTTAATTATGCAGCCAAACTCATACTGGAGGCTTGGTAACTGATCAGTAATACGGATCGATAACACTTTCTGCTAATTTCGCAAAATAATATCTTGTCATCCCATATGATGACTTAGACTTGATTGACTCGGGGCTGGGCTTGCGTTTGTAAGGAACACGAAAGGAATAATTTACGAATTTCACAAAAAGGGTAATTTAAACTTGTTCTTGAGCACTTGCCGAGTCTTCAGTAAGAATTTGGCTGCATAAATTGAAGTCAACCTATATATTGTTACGACTTATATCCCCGAAAGTTGTCAGAGGTGTTTCGTGCACCCTCGTTCGACCGAAGATTATTATGCCCTACAGTGAGTGATAGGTAGCGAGCTCTACCGCCGTGCTTCGGGCACAAATATGCGGCCTCCGAAGCAGACAGACCGAACACAATCGTGCCCCCCCCCACCCCCCTATGGGATTAGCGACTTCTGGAAGTACTCGAACCACTATTGCACTAGACCAAAGAGATGGTCAGACCAGACAGGCGGTAAGATACATATCATTTGTTTACGAAATTTTTACATAATAGGCGTTAATTTAAATGCGAGCGTCAGTTTTAAAACCGAGCCAAAGGGTTGATAAGTTCAATAACACTGGTCAACAAAATTGTAGAAATTTTCTGCCACAGAAACGATTTATTGAAATTATTATAGAAATTTGTATGCTGAATCCGAATATAAACTCAGATTTTCTCTATCACGTCGTAATATTTGTCTAAGACAGACTAAATTTTGAAAAATCGCGTGTTTTTACTACTTCTGGTGGGGCTTTACGCTTAGCACAATTAGTTTTTCGGCTTTAATTTTCAATAATACTTCTTCTTAGTGGTTCTTTTTAATAATATGATAAAAAGATTCACGTAACCAAGCCTAGTTTTCGATTAAATGTCTCAAAACAATCACACCCAATGTTTCATGTTAAAAACTTGGTATGAAATGTATGGACCGAACAAGCTCTCACAAAATATTATTTAATTTGAAAAATAAGGTTCAATCGCGAATTCTGCTATTTTCACCTTGATAAGTATTGATTAAGGACTTGTAATTATGAAAAATAAATGTATAAAATACATTTGTAATAAGTAAAAAAATTGTTCAGAAGCATTAAAGAAACGGTAAATTTCAATACTTGAAGTTGATTTCACAAAACTGAGACCTGATAGAAAAAATCTGAGTTCAGATTTGGATTCAGCACACAGTTTTCTGCAAGAATTTCAAAATATCGTTTCTGTGCAGAAAACTTGTTGACCAGTGTAATCTGTCATAAGTTCCACTATGGTTCGAACCATTCCATATTATAACCCACAGACATATACGAGTAATTATTACTAAATAGCAGACCAAACATAAGGATTAAATAGCGTGGCAAGTTTCCATGCAAAAAATAAGGTACATTTAGGCTTCATGGTACGAAGAAACGCATAAAAATGGGTTGTTTTGACTTGTTTATGCTTCGAACATATTTGTTAATTCCTAAACTAATCTCTAGTTTTGTTTGGAAACAAGCAATATTTATATTTAAAAGAACCCGTAGTTCACTGAGCTAAAATTGCCACGGGTCGACTCTATGCTGCTTCTATATTTTATACGTCTGTGTTATAATATAACCACAGACATGGCTGTATGGCTAAGTTTCCTTTGCCTTTCCGCTATGTGTAGAAGTATTTTAATGGCAAAAAGTAAAGTAGGTCGTGACGATCGTCACCTATATGACTTTACAAGAAAACAATCTTTTATTTTAAAGGATTATTTTGTTACGAAAACAAAACCTACCTACCTAATATTATTTTTCATGGTAGAGACGTTCGTAACTAAAATTCATGCTCTATTTTTGAGTTCATTATCAGGATTTTACGTACTGATAAGTGTAGAAAATAGCATAGACAATTGTTCATCCATGAGAATAGTACATTACTTAGACCAGGAATCCTGGCCGTAGGGCGAGGACTTTTATATACGAGGCCAGCATTACTAATTAATGGTCGAAGCAAGTATACTTAGTGCTTTTCTCAAAAATAAAATGAGACATTTTCATGTTTTTCATGATAATGAGTTATAGCAAATAAAAAAAACTTACTAGGTAATATATATCTGGGGGCACGGCATTGCCCCCGCCAAGTCGAGCTAAAAGGCGGCACGCCGTACCATTCTTTTCTCGAAGCAGTTCAGGCCATTTTCGACCCCCTATTTTACCCCCTGTTTAAAAAAAAAACTGACTTGGCAATCGCACGAAGCAATCTAATTTAATATAATATGTATTACTTGTGAGATCCGACTTGCATTTACATGGATTGAATCTTTGAATATTTAAATCAACTTTTTACGGTAGAAGAACCAAGTTGCGAGACCTGGTTTTTTTTACAAGTTTTGTTTTTGATGGCATTAAAAGTTACTTGCTCATATTTGGGCAAGTAGTCATGTTTATTGTTATTGATTTCTTCAGCAAAGCATTAGTGGAGTAAAATCTATATCAGAGCCCGCTTCTGAACTCATTTTGTAATTTATTTGCACAAAACACTTTCCACTAAAATATAAAGCACCATAAATTCCCGCTTTTACCCATTTTTTTTATTATTGCCAGCTAGGCAATTGAAGTATTTACCGCCATGCAGCCTTCTTCATTGACAACGCCATCTAAAGGAAAGCTAAGAAATAAAAAAAAGAACGATAAAAAGCTCATTGAGGTTAAATTTTAAATATTCAATGGTTTTAAATATATACCTCCATCCATCCATCCATCAGCCTGTTTCGTCCACTGCTGGACATAGGCCTTTCCAGGATTTCGCCACTGTTGGCAGTCCTCCTGGAAGAAATACTCACACACGCAGGGCAGGCGGGTTGGTGAGTGCGGTGCCGAAACCCTTGCACCAGTGACGCCGCTGCCCGTCACCAGTCTGTTTTATATAAGGTCCGGCAATTGGGGATGTTTATACCGCCATCCATCGGTCCCAGGCAATGGTGGGCCGTCTGGTTTTGCCTGAGAGCTGTTCTCTTACTCTCCCCGAATAAATTCGGGAGGATTTGCGAGTAAAAGTTAAATATACAATTCAATATAAATTATATATTTTGTTATTATTATTTCAATTATAAATTATAGCAAACATTTCTACATTCGAAACATGAAATTGTAATTCATTTTATTTTTCTTTGTAAATTGGCCGTTTAAAACCAGGATCGCCAAACTCCGTAGTCTCATAAAAACATAGACACGGATAGTTTTAAAAAGAGAACATATGAAATGTACTCTGTGAATGTATGGTATGTATAGTATCTATAATTTGTGAGTACCTATGTAATGAATTTTCATACGAATTTCCTGGACAGTTATTCAGATTTCCGGGACACTTAAATAGCTCGCCAGGATGAAGTATTTTCTGATAGGTCTTTACAGTATGTAATGGTAACATTACAATGTATTTTTGAGAAAAATACGTTACATCTGGCAATGCTATATAGCGCACGCAATTTTTTTGTCCGTGAACGATATACCTATGAACTGGCATGACCGTGAAGAGGTGGAGACTGTACTTATTTATCAGAAGGTAGTCTCCAACTAGTTAACTTACGTTAGTAAATTAGAGCACCAAATTAAGTATTGTAAAGCAGGTGTTTCTTAACAAGGAAGTAGTGGAAATCCTTGAAGTCAAGCGATTGTTTTTAAATAATATTGAATGATCGTGCTTGATAGTGTAAAGTATTTTATACATAACTATTCTTTGCCCGTGGCACCGCCCGCGGTTATTCAATCTTTGCCCCGTTTTCAGCTTGGACGTTATTTTATGAACATCCCTTATAGTTTGTGTGTTGATCAGGGTCACTATGACGATAATAAAAAAACCGCATCCAAATCCGTAGAGTTGGTCTCGAGTTAAAAGCGTTTATTTAATCTTTGCCCCGTTTTTTGTTTGTCAAAAAGAAATTTAAATTAATATTACTATTTTTCTTTCGCCCGGTTACACCAAACAAACAAGTACAAAATCTGGTAAATCGAGTTTACCGCGTTGTTATTTCATAAATATATTACCTAAATTATACTACTTGAACGTAGTTCAATATTCATTTTAACACTTTTTTGACAGACTATATGAACATTCCATATAGCCTATGAGTTGACCAGGGTCACTAAGATGATAAATAAAAAACCACATCCAAATCCGTTGAGTGGTTCTCGAGTTAAAAAGGAACAAACATACAGACAGACAGACAAAATTCTAAAAATAGTAGTTTTCGCTTCAGTGCAATACTAATAATCCATTTCATTTAAAATTTCTCAAAAATATTTATATGAACAGGCACGACATTTTTTCTACTTTATTATTATTATTATTATATAAGGTCCTACAATAATATAATAAGTGAAAATAATTCTAGGGTAGATTATGTATCGTTAACTGACCAAATCCCAAAAGAAAAAAAAATTTTGGTCAAATATTTTTTTTACTTCCCAGTACAAAGTGGTTCAATCAGCTGATTAAATTTCCATGGAAAGGTAAAAAAAAAAACGCAAAAAAAAATTTTTTCTTCGTTGGAAATTGGTCTATTATGGAAACTCTATCATCTCTTGAATTTTTTTATATACAAGGTGACATTTATTTGTGCAGCCAAATTTATACTGGAGGCTTGGTAAGGATGACTAACACGGCTCAAGAAAAAAAAACGTATTTCGAAAATAATGTTGACTTCCAGAGTATTGACTCCATATTGACAGACACGACTTTTTTACTACTTTATTATTAGTATATATAGGTTTTATAAGACTGAATCATTTTATGCACGACAAAGTTTGCTCCAATTTTTATTCGTTTTCATTTAATGAAATCTGTTTTTATATAATTTATACTTGCGATTGTCGGTCGGCATTTGATGAAACATCTTGATTATTCACAAAAACACTTATTCGTACGCATGATATTAAATATTAGCCGTCTTTTGGCTGTATTGTCGATGCTTGTACACTTGTTTCATTTATTTTATTACAGTTTTCCAACCGGCTTCGGAAATTATTCCATCTTCAGGGGATACATAGGGCTTAATATTAATTACGAGCCATTAACGACCATCGTTTGTCAACAAATATTGTAAATAGTAAACAGTAGTTTGTCAGCAAATATTGTAAATAGTAAACAGTTTCAGAAAACAGTAGTTTGTTAATGGCTCGTAAATAACATTAAGACCTATAATATGTAACCCCTGAAGATGGATTAATTTCCGAAACCGGTTGGAAAATTGTAATAAAACTTAAACAAGTGTACAAGTGTTTTTGTGAAAAATCAAGATGAAATCTGTTTTGGTGAAGACCTTGCTACGATCAGTTATGTCATTTTGTATACGGACATCACGTAGCAAATTACAACAAGTAACTTCTTGTATGTAGGAAATACTTAAATAAAGATCAATTTAACCTTCGCTATTGTAATTAAGAAAAAAATAATCTCCCTCGATTCTCTTAATTCATATTTAACGAGTTTTACGAATGTCTGTGGCGCCATCGAAGAGGTCGCAATTACGGAGGGATCCGTCTGTCCTCCTTAAATTCAGCCTCCATTTAGCACTTTCATTAACGATTTTCACGCGCTTAATTACGTCCCCATTCAAATTCTATTAACACAGAGAGCTTTATGTTTACTCATACGTCGCCGTGTTGGAGTAATTGAATCACACAGCTACATCGACTTCGCAGATCTCAAGGTGGTAAAGCAGAATCTCGGTGCAAAATGCACATCATAATATTGTTTTCCTTACCTTTGAATAAAAAGTATGCAGAAATAGCGTTTTAAAGCAATTAGCCGAAATTGATTAGTAATAAGTAGGTTTCACATTCAAATTTTATCATTTTATGGTTTACATTTTGATTGAATTCGATTAACAATCTTAAAAGCGTATTTATCGTTGTAATCGAATGTAATCATAATTCAAGGCATAAAATAACATAATTTTAATGCCGGAACCCTATTATTAGTAATCAATTTCCGCTAATTACTTTAAAACGCAATTTTTGCATACTTTTATTGAAAAGTAAGGAAAACAATATTATGATGTGCATTTTGCACCGAGATCCGGTTTTACCACTACGTGTTACGATTTCTTAAGTGGAGGCTTACACGGGTCGAGTAGGAAGTCAAGTGCGGGGGAGTAGTCTCCGTTACTAGCCTAATGTGAGATCACTTGATTCATGCAGACAATTGGAGACTCAGTAAGTGATCGGAACGAAGGTTTAAGTAACGGGATTTAACTCACTAAGAGATATAAAATATCATGTCCAAATCCTAAAAAACTTTGGGCGTTATTTCATTTCGCTATCGTGCTCGCTCGATGAAACTTGCGAAGGCAAAACAATCGCACCGATTTCGTTGCAAGCACAAAACTGAAAACGTACTGTGTCAGAAAATACAAAATTTTGGCAATACTGTAAAGGTTTTCAAACATTATTTGTTAAAATTAATATTGATCTCATTTTCGATACGAAATTGGTATTTTTTATTTTATTTAAAGTTTCAAATGAGAGATTAAATTAATAAAAAAATATTTTATGAAAATACAATATGGGTATCAAATTGTAGATATTAAAGAGCTGATTATAAAAATATATACTTTTATTATAGATATTTACTTGCACCGTTTTCGAGAAATCTTTGAAAAACCACAAAAAAATGCATGTCCCCCGAATTATTTCCGAAACTAATGAACCGAAATTAAAAGATTTAAGATTACGTAAAGATTACAGGAAAAATATAGCGGGTGAGAAATTCGCGATAGCAAAATGACAAAATTAAATTTTTCATCCACGAGTTTTATTTCGAGTACGGTATAAAAACAATTGAGTCTCTCTTTTCTGGTACAATCAATTCTTTTTTTAGTTATCATGAACAGTTATGGGCAAGATTTTAAATACCTTGTTCCTGACTGCTCCCAAAACTGTCGAATTACGGAAACCTAGGTATGCGAGTCTGACTCGCACTTGACCGGTTTTTTTATCAAGCCAATTTTATTATTTTACATTTTGTACCATTTTGGGCTATTGGACAAACAGAATTGTTATTTTGCTTTACCCTATTATAATATATTAAGGTTCTACAATTCAAAGTTAAAAAAAATTAACAGAGAGAGTATCCCTAACAGGGCACATTGCACCGAAAAAATGAAATTTTGCGCGCACTTTTTTTTTACCTTTCCATATAAATTTAGCCAGCTGAAATACTTGAGCAAAAAATTTTTTCTTCTTCTGGAATTTGATCAGTGAACTACACGTGATCTGCCCTAGAATTATTTTCACTTATTATTGTAGGACCTTATATATTAATTCTTTGTTAAAGTAATGAGAAATATGGCTTTATCTTAACGAGTTAGTCGACCACGCAAATTTGTGTGTATGTAAATCTGTCCAGCTTGATGTCTTTAAAATAAATACAATATTCAAAATTTTGGCAAAATGGTTTTAAAATAAATGCCCAGATGATAGAGGTCTTATACTTTGGTCTATAACGAAAAACTACTGAGAAAAGGATTAACCAATTTTGTACTAAAACGGTGGCGTGCCTATGCGTCTTAATCTTTAATGCAAAATGAAGTGCTCACTCTTACTCTTTAATTACACTTAGCCCTTAAGGTGATTACATCCCCCAATTGCAATTTGGACCTGTATTTGAAGGCCTACTCCCCCTGCAAAGGTGGCCCCAAAACTACATCCTACTTCCTACTAATATTATAAATGCGAAAGTTTGTGTGTGTGTGTGTGTGTGTATGTTTGTTACTCTTAACGCTGAAACGGCTGAACGGATTTGGATGAAATTTAGAATGGATATAGCTGATACCCTAACTTAACACAGGCTACTTTTTATCCCGGAAAAATGCATGGTTCCTGTAGGATAGATCAATATCATTGAAAAATCAGGTGTCTAATTAGCGCGGTCTCTATCGTTTGTGGAAAAATAAAACGAGGCTTTGTTATTTCATACATCAAGTGTCTAATTAGCGCGGTCTCAATCGTTTGTGGTGAAATAAGACAAGGCTATGTCATCACACTTCACACTAATATTATAAATGCGAAAGTTTGTGTGTGTGTGTGTGTGTGTGTGTGTATGTTTGTTACTCTTAACGCTGAAACGGCTGGACGGATTTCGATGCAATTTAGAATGGCTATAGCTTGTCCCCCAACTTAACACATAGGTTACTTTTTATCCCGGAAAAAAGCATGTCGTTAAACCGAATAACACGCGGGCGGAGCCGCGGGCAAAAGCTAGTATTATATATATGACAGGGATAATATAGTCAAAAATAAAACGAAACCGGTAGGAGTTAGAATAAAAATAAATATATGTGGAATAAAAGTAGAAGAATTTGTGTATAATTTATTCAAGATGATATTCCACCAAGAACCATCAATCGAATCCATCCAATATTAGTCAAAAATAAATTTTATGTTTATTAATTTATTTTCAGTCAATATTTTAAACACAAAAAATCGAAATTTATTGAAAGTTTCGTATGATTTACGCAAGAAATCTCTTACTCCTTCCGGATGCCTAAAGTGATTTTAATGATTCTTTCACTAAATTACAGACAATTTTTACAGCTATAAAATTTGAGTTCAAAATTTTTCTTCCGCCCATCGCGTCTACGTGAAAAGTATAAATTTCTCCTATTTTGGGCTCTCCACTCCGGAGTCGTAGCGGCCTCGCCATGCAATGCGCGCTCATATGAATGTTATTTCAATACAGTTTCTGTCGATATTCATACCGACACAGGTCGACTCAAGGTCGTTGGCGTATGTAAGCGCCTTAACGCATAGTCCTCCCTCGTCGTACCAACCTAAGAAGTGTTGTTAGGCATGATGGATGAATAGATTTCCAGAAAGGAGACGAAACTTTGATGGCAGTAAAACATAAAAATACTATTGCGGAATCTTACAGAGGGCCGATAAATGACGTTTCTCTCAAATTAGTTTCGCTGTTTTTTCATTCCTTTCCTGTGCATAAATAACATAAATTTATGCAAAAATATTTAAATAATTTATACTTGCGATTGTCGGCACTCGGTGAAACTTCGAAAACATCATGAAAACATCATCACTTGTACTAGTTTCACAGGTTTATTTTAAATTATAACTCCCGACCGGTTTCGGTTAATACACCATTTTCAAGGGGTTTAGTAGATACGACAAATCATAAACGATTTACACTTAAAAATTCGTAATTAACACATGTAGATGTATACAACGGTCATGTAAAAACGAAAAAAAAAACATTTAAAAAGTATTCAAAGGTGTAAATCGTTTATGGCTCGTCGTATCAACTAAATCCCTTGAAAAATGTGTATTAACCGAAACCGGTCGGGAGTTAAAATGTAAAATAAACGTATGAAACTGGTGCAAGTGTATTTAATTATGATATTTCAATAAAACAGTCGGAAAAGTTGTTCAAACAAAACCTGTCGTTAATTTTATTACAAATACAAAAAGTAATTAGTCACGAAAGATAAAAGCCAGTTGGCAGCCGTTTACTCCTACAACTTCATTGTGAAAGTAATGTAATATTATTTCGGACGCCAAAGAACAATATAAATTATTGGAAACCATTTTAACAGAATCGGTGACTTGAATAAACACTATGATGTTGTTTTTGAGTAATTTTCGAAACGGCTTAGCAAAATTATCTAAAATCAAGTTTTACATGGAACGCTTTAGAGAGAAAATTGAATTGAATCAGTCTCTTCAGAAGGTAAGTTAAAAACGTAGAACACGTTTGGAATTAAAGTGTGAAGTGAATTTGTGAATTTGGCTGTACCAATCCGAAGTAGGTTTATACAGGATCCAACTCCGAAATCGAGAAAATATAAAACCGGTCAAGTGCAAGTACCGTTCTAATAAGTTAATAGACTTAAATTATTTGAATAAAAATTACAAACTTATGAAATGTATGAAAATGTATAAAACAAAACTGCAAAATTAAGTTGGTCGACTTTTACTCGTTTACTTGTAAGGCCTATGTATGCTGTGATAGTTTTCCTTTTTAGGGTTCCGTGTCCGACAAGGAACTCTTATAGTTTCGCCATGTCCGTCTGTCCGTCCCGTCTGTGTGCGGCTTAGCTCAGAGACTATTAGTACTAGAAAGCTGTAATTTGGTATAGGTATACAAACGCACGCACTTTGCCGGTTTTTATTGCTCGTCTATGGATGTATAATATGGATATTTGGATATGGATTGCATTGCTGCAACATTACGGTACATATTGGTGAAACGCAGTCCAGTTACAACACTACAAAAATATATCCCCAAGGGGGTGTCACAGCTATTTCCAAGTGTGGACTGTCACGATATCCACGTCCCTACGTGTGAGCGTTATCGTCGTTCTTCGGGCACCGAGACACGGTTTTTAGGGCATGCAGCTTTATCTCAGAATGTTTTCCTTGACACGCATATATTCAAAAACGCATTAGTTCATGCTCGACCAGCAGAAGAAGCGAACTCAGTTCTCAAGATTGAGATACCGGCACGAAATATAAGTTATTTTCTGTAGTGAGCTCCCGTTGCCTTTTTAGGGTACCTTAGTACCTAAAAGGTACAAAAGGAACCTTTATGGTGAGACTTCGTTGTCCGTCCGTCCGTCCGTATGTCACAACCTCATAACTAAAAACTTGAAATTTTCCACAATAAAATAGCATTCACTTGCTTACACAGTGCGGAATAAAAAAAAAAACATAATATTTCCAATACAAAAGTGAGAAAAATAAAACATAAATTTATAAAATACTATAGGGGTATCAAATCATAGATATTAAAGGAGTGATTATAAAAATATATACTTTTACTATATTTACTGGCACTGATTTCGAGAAATCTTTGAAAAACCACAAAAATGCATGTCCCCCCCCCTTATTTCCGAAAGTGGTGGACTGAAAAATATTAAAAAAAAACAATTATAAGTTCATAACTTGTCAATTACAGGAAAATTTATAACTGGTCAATTACAGGAAAAATATACCAATTAAAAAAAGTTGATAACAAATGAGAAAAAAATAATGTAAACTAAATAAAAATAAAAAAAATATGAAAATACAATATGGGTATGAAGTTGTCGATATTAAAGAGCTGATTATAAAAATATTATACTTTTACTATACTTATTGGCACCGATTTCGAGAAATCTTTGAAAACCACAAAAAAATGCATGTTCCCACCTTATTTCCGAAACTAATGAACCGAAAAATAAGAATGAAATCATGAATTTAGAATTACGTAAAGATTACAGGAAAAATATAGCAGGTGAGAAATTCACAATACCAAAATGACAAAATTAAATTTTTCATCCACGAGTTTTATTTCGAGTACGGTATAAAAATATTTGAGTCTCTCTTTTGTGGTACAATCAACTCTTTTTTTAGTTATCATAAACAGTTATGGGCAAGATTTTAAATACCTTCTTCCTGACTGTTCCCATCATCAGACCCTGGTCACCATGTTTTATCAAAGTGCTAATAAAGACCAATAAAATAAGCCCAAACTTGATGGGTCTGCTGTTATCCGTTGAGGAGATCCCGTACCCACCTCCCACAGTCCCGTCATTAGATCCTGGTCACCATGTTCTACAAAAATACATCATCAATACCGATCAAAATAAACTTAAACTTGAGAGGTCTCCTAAAAAAACATTTACCAGTGGATGATTGAAACCCCGACGATGGTACTACATACGTACGACTATGCAAGGCGTACATACCACACGATTAACTAAAAATATTATTGAGTGCTTAAAGAATTTTTAAAGTTAGTTCAGTTGTTCTAGATATTACCCATTATATGAAAACAAACAAACAAATCTTTCTTCTTTATATAATAGTGTAGACAAACTTCAACGTGAGTTGATTTGAACCAGACTGCGTCAAATTAGATATTTTGAAACATACAGTGCCATCTAGTGTATTAAAGTAAAAACAATTTCAACGCCAGCTTGCTGAGCCGTTATCCAGGATAGCTTCCCAGAGATGGCGTTTTCTAAGCACTTGAAAATAAAAATGCTTTAGTTATTGGTCTTTGCGCAGTCAAGAAATATAATTTCAGCTTTAATATTTTTTTTACAAAAGGAAATATTTTTTCTGATAATAAAATAAAAGAATAAAAAATAAAAAGAGAAAACAAATTTTACCAGTCGGGGTTTGAACCCGCGACGATCGACAATGCTACGGCGGCGAACCTTCCATATGTCTCACTAAAATTCTCATTGCGCTGCTCTCTTTTGTCACAGCGTGATAATACATAACTTTAAACCTTCCCGAAGAAATGATTTATCTTTCAGTGAAAACTGCATCAAAATCATTCATTGGTTCTCAAGTTATAAGCGAACGAACAGACAGACAGACGTTGTATTTTATATGTATAGAGATAATATGCTGTCAAATAAGTTAAGTCGTGTTACACCAAATGGACATTACTCTTTATTGTATGTATGTAGTTCACTTGACAGCTATTTTCTAATTGTTGCAGGAGTGTGAACCAGCAGCCGGCGGTAGAATGGCGATCATCACGGAGGCGGCAGCCATGGACCTGGAGTGCGAGTACACGCCCAGCAAGTGGTCGCAGAGGTACGCGACTCCGGCCGAAGTGCTGCAGCACCACCTGCATCATGTCACTACAGGTGCAGTACACAATAAGTGTTGCAGGAGTGTAAACCAGCAGCCGGCGGTAGAATGGCGATCATCACGGAGGCGGCAGCCATGGACCTGGAGTGCGAGTACACGCCCAGCAAGTGGTCGCAGAGGTACGTGACTCCGGCCGAAGTGCTGCAGCACCACCTGCATCATGTCACTACAGGTGCAGTACACAATAAGTGTTGCAGGAGTGTGAACCAGCAGCCGGCGGTAGAATGGCGATCATCACGGAGACGGCAGCCATGGACCTGGAGTGCGCGTACACGCCCAGCAAGTGGTCGCAGAGGTACGTGACTCCGGCCGAAGTGCTGCAGCACCACCTGCATCATGTCACTACGGGTGCAGTACACAATAAGTGTTGCAGGAGTGTGAACCAGCAGCCGGCGGTGGAATGGCGATCATCACGGAAGCGGCAGCCATAGACCTGGAGTGCGAGTACACGCCCAGCAAGTGGTCGCAGAGGTACGTGACTCCGGCCGAAGTGCTGCAGCACCACCTGCATCATGTCACTACAGGTGCAGTACACAATAAGTGTTGCAGGAGTGTAAACCAGCAGCCGGCGGTAGAATGGCGATCATCAGAGAATTCAGATAGTGAATCCTTTTTGTCGTAAAACTTTTGCAGCTCTTGTTTTCGTATATACGATTTACGGACATTTAAATGTCTTAGCAGGTGTACACAACCATTTTCTGTAAGAAAAATATCCTCTCTATTTTTAATTTCCTAACATTAATTACATCTTTCCCTCTGGATAAGGCCATAAGAAATCATCCTATACATTTAAACCTTATGACGCCGGCGCGACCAGGTGGTCTAGACCAGCCTGCCGTTCCGGAAATTTAATATCCCTTTAATTAAAGTGTCTCTATCAAATGTTGGCATTACTGCTCGGTTGTCAAACCACATGGACGCAGCTGTTGCTCAGTCGTTAAGACTCGATCTTGACACCCGGGTTTGTATCCTGTCAGTCGAGCATGCACCAATGAGTTTTTCCGAATTTACTATCCTCATCCATCCTTCAGCCTGTTTCGTCCACTGCTGGGCATAGGCCTTTCCAGGATTTTGCCATTCTTGACGGTCCTCCTGGAAGAAATGCCCATACTCACACACGCTGGGCAGGCGAGTTGATTTACTTATATGTAACCGGCCAAATCCGATTTACTACACTTTCTGTGTCGTCAAAATAATAAACATAAAAATAATGTACAACTTTAAATGACGCATCTATTTAAACAGATCACTGCCTCGACGGCATCTGTACAAATTGTACGATTGAAGGGCTAATTTGTTCCAGAGAGCGAGAAAGCCGTCAACATTGTTCCACACAAGCTCGAGATCGAGTACGGGTCTACAGACGGACAGAAGCTGGACATATTGGGCACCGACCTGCCTGAAGGTAAGAATCTATCCGCACGAAACGTTTTCTTGAAGGGTCACCCCTTCAGAAAACGTTCATTAAAGAACGCTAGGTTGGGTAGGAACTCTCGGGTTGCAAAGCTGAATTTTTGAACGTGTTTGGCCGTGTTGCTACATTCCCAACGTCATTTGACGTATTTCCAATACATTTAGTATTGTTTTCAGGGTTCCATACCCGAAGGGTGACCGTGACCCTATTACAAAGCCTCCGTTGTCTGTCTGTCTGTCCGAGCGTCTGTCACAGGGGTCTACAGCTTCAACCGTAATAGGTAGAAAGTTGAAAATCAGTTAAAATGGTACCAATGGATATAAATTATCAAATTTGTCTGTTTTATTAGTTAACTTTATTGATTGAAACTATATTTTATTGAAATTCAACATTTAAGCGATATTTTTTCAGAGCTTAAACGTTCTTATTTAGACTAATGCTAATGACTTAGTACCAGTGAATAAGCATGTTATTCATATACGTCCTACACATAACACGGATTCTATTCATTAATTCCTTAAAAATAAACCTGATCTTGGAAATAAAATAAGTTGTTTACTTCAAACTATAATTAATGTAACAGCTCTACTAATTAACTAATATGAATATTTAGTAATTTTTTTGGAAAAATACTCATTTCATTACGTTTAGACAAATAACGAAATTATGTTTGTCAAAGATCTTATCGTAAATTACTTTGGCAAACCCAAACGTCAAGATTGCTTACTTCTTAAAATAATTATCTTTAGCGCAGAAATTGACTGTATTAATGATAAAGTGGTAAAATAATCATGTCTGTACATTGAATTTTGATATGTCGCGAAATTTTGAATTAACTTGTTTTTAGTATTATAGTGAGGCCAAAACTACAATTTTTAAAATTTTTGTTCTTCTTCTGTCTTTTCCATTTTAAGGCGAGGCATTGATAAACTTTTAATTTCAAATCGGCGCCTTAGGGGACTGGAGTGAGGGGGACTTACTCTATACAAATATGCGCTCACGAACTAGCTTATGCCGTAAGGTCGTATGCGGCAAAACAATATTTTTCATTTAAAATGACAACTGTAAGTAATTTAATAAATCCAATCAGCCATTTTGAAGTGTATTTGTAGACTAATTTAAATGAAAAACTTAGAGGCTTCATTCGCTCCCGTTTGTCAGTGAAAAAGAAATCTCTGTTTTAAAAGAGGTTTTCTAAATATTTTTTTCTCTGTTATGAAAATTAATCAATCAACTAAATCTTCGGGCAAAATGATGTCAATGAAATGCTTAATCTTAAATAAATTGGTAATTACATATGTTTTTTCATTGCTGAGAAAAATGGAGACCCATGTCTCCAAAATTTCGTGGCGTCGCGTTAACTCCGGAATTACTCAACGTGATTTGGATGCGGTTTTCTTTAGTATCCCGGTAGTGATCCCGGTCAACAAATAGTCTAAAGCAGGGGTCGGCAAGTAATTTCAAATGGAGTCCGGGATTCTGTTGAAAATTTTTATCGAGGTCCAGAAAAAATAAGCTCAAATACTTACTTGTTGAAAACTTTTATTTTGACTAATATAAGTAAGGTAGTTATAAAATACAGTAGTTATTCTTATAGGTATGCTTTAATAGTACATTACGATACGAGAGCGATGAATCGTTTTCTGACGAGTGTGAGTTTGCGGCACGAGCCGAAGGTGAGTGCTGCAATCACACGAGTCGAGAAAAAGTTTCTCGCACCAATTTCGTATAATATTTTATAGCACAAGTGCGGAAAATGCCGACTTTACGCAAGCGCAGCGTGCGTAAAGTGGTCATTTTACGCACGGTGTGCTATAAAATTAATTAATTAAATCAATGCGAGAAATTACACCTGCGGTCTTGAGCCAGATTTTTTTAAATTTAATAGGTGGGTAAGTAATTTAACAATATTTGGCGGTCCACGTTTCCAAGGTCAAGATACGGATTGCGGTCCGCGTGTTGCCGACTGATGGTCTAAATATAAGGGGTGTTGATAAAATAAGCACCAAGCTAAAAACCGTCGATGAAAGTTTTTATGAAGTTTTTACGCGACATTGATTGAAAGACACTTCCATGCGAGTAAAGCCGTTCGCAAAGACTATATTAAATGAAATTGAGTACTTACTTACTACCTTTTGAACTTTACTATGTAAATAATATGTTGATAACGACGTGCAAAGTACTTTACTGCCTAACCACAGTCAACAACTTCACTTCTATTCTATGACTATTAAAAAAAATGTTTAGCTTCCAATTGTTTACCAGTACGCTATTAAATCAAGTAAATTGTGATCAAGTGATAAATGAGGGCATTTATTTATAATACCCGGGCAGTATTAATAATGACAAGTCAAATCGGGGAATATAATTATCAAACATTTATACTTTATTATTTATTACAGTGTCTGGACACTATAGATATTGATATGTGATTGTTGGGCAATTTGATAATATTAAATTGATATTATCAAATAATATCAATATTTATATCAATACTTGAGTAGGCGGTGGTATGCAGAAACAAACAGATCGATAATAATTATCATGCATAATAATTATAACCAGCACCAACCAAATCATGTTTTGGATAGCACATAGCTGAGCTACATCCTTTTGTCGTGTTGTTATTTTTATCTATACTTACTCCCTACTTAAGTAAACCTTTTTGTTGGCTTTAAGTATTTCTTTTTTTGTAAACGCGCCAATAAATTTATTTTCTTTCTTTCTTTTCTTTCTTTCAACACGTCCGCCACCCCGTTATGTCGTATCGATTAAAATCACGGGTTAAATTGTGAAATGTGCGTACTTATAAAATTATTGTAAGCACGTTGTTCATATGAAAGAAGGTCAAGTTGATTATGACAGTGTTTAAGTAGTATACTACAGTCAGCATCCTGACACAAAGCGATTCTCTCAATCGCGAACAGTGCGCTGTCATCCATCCAAGAGTTTAAGATTCGAAGGTCAGGTGGCATATAGGTCAATTTTCAAGTAATATCTAGAAATCATCACACTAATACAAAGTGATTGCCACAATCTTAAATTATGTGCTTTTATCCGTTGATGAGTTCTATGGTGGTGAGGTCAGGATTGAAGTTCAGGTTGGATTAGAAAAAAATTCAAGTAAAACCCTGTAATGAGCACACTAACACAAAGTGATTGCTGCAATATCGAGTTATATGCTGTTATACGTCAAGGAGTTCTATGATGATGAGACCAGGATCGAAGGTCAGATGGGTTCATGACGATTTCAAATAATACCCTGTAATTATCACCCTGGTACAAAGCGTTTGCCTCAATTCCAAGGTATATTATGATATCATCCATTGAGGAGTTCCACTACCTATCTCTGAAGACCATCATTAGATCAAGACAAAACTAAAGCCGTGCTTACTTGAAAGCACAATCTTCCAAACAAAAAAAGAATCTTAAAAATCAACGGAAATGACGGAGTCATGGAGTAATATACCTAAAAAACATCTCTAAGAAAATACAGTCAAATGAAAAACCCTATCTTTTTTAAGTCGGTTAAAAATTTGCTAGAAGTGTGTCAGGGTCGTAGAAGATGGAAATCTGTAGTCAGATTAAACTGATACTGTTTTATCGTATGGGAAAAAATCGTTACTTAAACCTGGCTGTAGTCACTTTTTCAAGCTTAATATTAGCAAGAGGTGTGTCAGGATCGTTTTAGATCGAAATCTTTGGTTAGATTAATTTGTTACAATTTACCCATATGAAAAAACGACCGATTTTATCACGTTTGGTCAAGGCACGCCGATAAAGCAGCTAAGCGGCGCTTTTTCTCCCGACTTAATTCACAAATTTTAAAATTTTCTAACTGAAACTTAATTTTAATAAAATGAAATAAAGCCTATGCTACTCAGCAATAGTGTCGCTACTTACAAAAGAAAGGATTTTTAGAATCGGTTTTTTAGTTCCAAAGTTTACCTCAAACATACAAACAAACAAATCTGTCCTCTTTATGTAATCTTTATACTCGTATAATAGTGTAGATAGAACAACGACTGAATACATTAAGGTCGTTGAGATAGAATTGTAACATTTTATGCACTAGCGTACAAATAAAAAGACAAATCCTTTTGTACGGTATCAAAATCTGACCCTCTTTCTTTAACTGCCAGTAGGCCATAGTTATCACAATAATATAGTGTATACGGCACACATGTGCTAAAGTGTACATTTTGTGCTTTTATCAATTTCAGATTCTCCAATCCTCGTGTTCATCCACGGCGGCTACTGGCAGGAGTTGTCCCGCGAGGTGTCCAGGTACCCAGCGCTGCCGCTGCACAGGTCCAAGGTCAAGACCATCGTGGTCGGCTATGACCTCTGTCCAGCTGTGACGCTGCCGGAGATCATCGACCAGGTCCACAGAGCAGCCAAGTTCGTGTTTGAGTACGCCGAGAAGATGGGTTCCAGGTGAATAATAGTTTCGATGGATTCGATTGATGGTTCTTGGTGGAATATCATCTTGAATTTATACACAAATTCCTGTACTTTTTATTTCACAAATATTTATGGAATAAATAGTACAAGAATTTGTGTATAATTTATTGAACACTAAAAGATTCGTGGTTTAGATTTATACTGATATTGAAGCGGCTACTCACGATTTAGTAGTCAGATTTCGTCCGACTAGTTTCACTGTATTCGTACAGTTTCTTCGGAGGCAAACATGGTTACGCGATGGTTCCCCGTTTGACACTGGACAAACAGTGTCAGAAACTTTACGAATACAGTGAACTACTAGTCAGGATTAAAATCGTGAGTAGCCGTTTCAATATCAGTATTTACTGAATAATGGTTTATCTATAGTATAAAATGTATACTATAGATAAACCATTATTCAATACTATAGATTCTATACGTATAGGGTTCCCGTCGATAACTAGTAAGCCTATACTGAGAATATGTGATAAGAAGCGATGAAGATATTTTATGAAAGAGTTTTCTTTTTTTTTATATTTGCCCACTAGTTTTTCTGCTTAACTTGAGAAAAGTATGTTTTGTTGGAATGTAATTAATATCGATATTAACATTAATAACATTACGACGATACATTTATAATATTCATTTTCTTGTTCGATACAGACGCATAAAAACAGTCAAAATTTTAGGAGCGTAATAGTACCTACATTATTATGATACAAGTGTAATAATAAAATTTCACTATCTTTTGTTCCACATAATCGAAAAGAGAGCTATGGACTAACAATTTTCTTTGAAAAATGGCGGCGTAGATGGAAATAGAGGCACTGACGCAAAAAGCCAAACAGCCAAATATGAAATATTAACAAACTGAATATTTTTGTATTTACATCAAACGTTTGAGTTAATTTGTTGATAAAAATAAATAATTTGATGAAATTAAATGATTATTTATTATATTTCAACTGAGACAGTATATTTATTCGCAAAAACTTTACTATTTCTCAAGACTCTTTGCCAAGATTAAAAAAAAACTGTAATGTAAAAAATACTAGTGCGATAATGTAAAGTAAAAATCATGCGTGTTTATTATGCTGCATTATGATCCTAACAACGCTGCAATAAGGGCCACTTTATAAGCAAGTGTGTTGAAAAACATTTTGCGCGGAGATAACGACGTTGATAATGGTTTTGGAAACGCAGACTGGTAATAGTCTCGTCTATAGGTATACGAACTGGCCGACACTGAAATCTCAAAAGGAAATCAGCTGCTCCATACAAAAGTATTCGCCCAATATGTTAGTATATGTACTAAACAATTTTGTGTCCTATAAGTATTTTCTATCCTAGTCCGGTAGGTATTTTTTTTTTCATAATATCAAAAATCTGTCACGGGTATCAGTCTGACGCGCGATAAATATCGTACCTACGAATAATAACAGTTCCCGTCATCTTCATACAGTGCGCTGTGCGACAAGGATCTATTAGATGTGGTTCTTAACCGGTGGTCCACGGACCACTGGTGGTCCCTGGAAGCACAAGAAGTGGTCCGCGAAGCCATCCGAAAAAAATTTAGCAATAACGCTATTTTTTCCAGAGATTCGAGAAATTGGAAGTACTACTAATTTGAGTAGTACTGAACCAAGGATTCAGAAATTAATAATTAATAAGAGTCACAATAATCACATTAAAATACTATACCTACTGTAATTAACTCTGTAGCAATGAAAAATTTTCGTAAAAAATTAAAATAATATTGCCTTTGAACGATATCCTATACACGTTGAAATTGAACCCCCTAGCTTTATTGAAATCTATGAATCAAAATCACATAATAGAATACCTAACGGTAAAAAAAAAAACATTGTTTTTGGTGCCTATATTTCGAGTGAATGGCCTACCTACGCGACGCAACATGTAACTGCCAATAGACAGTACATATTCCCGGCTATAAATAATGCACATAAGGCTATGTAGCTTCGGCTCCGTAGTATTAGTGCTTCTTTTGACAATTGGTATTTTTTTATTTCGAACATAGAACAGTTTCCTTTGTTATAGCTAGGGGGTTCATTTTCAACCGTATATATAACCATTATTTATTTTATTTTACTGTATATTACTTCCAAAGTGTTGGTGATCCTTGGCAAGACAGAAATTTTGTCAAATGGTTCCTAATCACAAAAAGGTTAAGAACCACTGACTAAATAAACGTGAGCGACGATGCTGGTACAACGCGGCGAACTGTCAAAATGTCACGTTTCATATAAAGCAAAGATTAGTTCTACTTTTGGCCATGTTTACTTAGATTTTTGCCGCATTGTATATCCAACTTTGCTACTTCTTAAAAATGTCAAAGCGTTATGAAATGGAGATGACGATTTATGTATCACGCGTCATATAGCCCGTATTCGCAACTTACATTGACGCACAGTTATAATATGTAAGTACATACTATTAAGTTGAAATCATAATATAACTCTAAAACAATACATTTCCAGGGGAGTATACTTCGCTGGCCACTCAGCAGGTGCACAATTAGTCGCGAAGCTTCTGGCCAACGCTGACTTCCTCGAGAGGTCACCAGGAGCTCACAGACTCCAAGGGGCCTTCCTCGTCTCCGGCTTGTACGACCTTCGAGAGATGATCCACACATCCGTCAACGAGCTGGTCCAGCTTCCAACAGAGTGGGCCCCATCGCTCTCGCCACAATTCGACTCGTACACACACCTGAAAAGAAAAATCAGAATCTACATCCTCGCTGCACAGAATGACAGCCCCACCTTCAAGAGACAGTCCCGCGACTTCTTCGAACTGTTGCACAATACTTGCTTGATGCAGAACATGTATTTAGAGATAAAGGATAACATGGATCACTTCGACATTGTGGAGTGCTTCGCGGCTGATGACAATTATTTGAAGAACTTACTCGTTCATGACATCCGTAAACATTTGTCCGGTTAGCTTCGTAGTTATTACGTTTAGATCTATAGTAAACTAGCTTTTGCCCGTGCTTTCGTTCGCGTGGAAGTGTCTTTCAATCTTTGAGTAGTGTCGACAGTTTTCGGCAGACAACGAAAATGTAAACGCAAAATAAAGAAAACGCATCTAAATCCATTGAGTGGTTCTCAAGTTAAAGCGGAACGTACAGACAAAGAATTAAAATATTATTGTTTTGGCTTCAGTACAACACAACTAACCTATTTCAATTGAAATTTCGCAAAAATATTCAGTGTACAGACACGACTTTAACCACTTTATTATTAGTATAGATGACAGCACAGATAAGCACAAACAATGTAGACACGCTAGAAATGAATGACTGAAAATTTTATGAGGTGGTTGTATGTATTATAAACGCAAATATAATGGTGTCGATTCGGTGTAGCACGACTTAACCTATTTCACAGGACTAAACTTAATTTAAGCATTCTGTCTTTTTTTTTACTGTATCGAAAAGACAAGGACAGGGCGCTTAAAATAATGTTAGTCCTGTCAAATAAGTTAAGTCGTGTTGCACCGAATCGACACCAATATCAGCCTCAACGTTTTCAGTAGATTATAAGGGCAGCATTGTTTTCGTCTTATGAATATTTTTTGTTATTCCTATACGAAATTGGGTCCTGAATCCGAACCTTAACTCAGATTTCCTCTATCAGCTCTAAATTTTCGTTAAATCAACTTTAATTATTATGGAAATTATACGTTTTTTCAAGATTTCTGAAGAGATTTTGCACTTATTACCATTTATTTTTTATCATGACAAGCCCTCAACATTTATCATGGAGAAAATAACAGAATTTGTGATTGATCCTTATTTTTCTAAAAAAACAATAATTCTGTAAGAGTTAACTCTGTCCATACATTTCATGCTAAGTTTTTTCTATGAAAAATCGGGTGTGATGGTTTTGTGCTCTTAAATTAAAAACTACGCTTGGTTTCATGAATCTTTTTATCGTACTATTAAAAAGAACCATTAAGGGGAATTATTATTGAAATTTAAAGCCGGGAAACTTATTGTTCCAAGCGTGAACACACGATTTTTCAAAATTGAACCTGTCTTAGATAAATATTACGAGCTGATAGAGAAAATGTGAGCCCAGATTCAGATTCAGCACACAAATTATCCTAAGAAAATAAAAATAAACATAAAATAACAAAAAAGTTCGTTTTTGTTATTAAAATAATATAATAAGATTTTTTTTTAATAGCAGTAGCAAATCAAGGCACAACTCATTTTTATTCACGTTTTTTCAAGATGAAATAAATAGCAAGTCTAATGATTATGCTACTCCAAAAATCCATTAATATTTGCAAATGGCTGAAAAAATTCATAACTTTGTTGAGCGTGAAGCGTAGGTTTTTTTTGGAAGTACAAAGAAGTATAAAGTACAAAGTGTTTTTATGAATACGATGATTATCATAATTAAAATGTCTTACAGAAGACTGAATTAACGTTTGAATTTAGCTGAACTATAATAATTAGTTCGTAGTGTTAGTGAATTGTACAAGGTGAGTTTGAATGATAGGCAAATTCGTACCCGAGACTTTGTAAGTGAGCAGTTTCCTACTAATTGACTCGGGGTCGTTCTTAAGGCTACTTCTAATAGTATTTAGAACCTTGTTCCTAACCACTTATCGAGTCTCCAGATTTGATTTACTACTACTACATCAATCAAAGTCACCTTATATAAGGTTGTTACAATTGAAAGTTTATCTAATTTTATGCTGCCAATTTGAATGCTTTTAGTTATGTACATTGTCAATTATTGTTATTTATGTGTTTGTTGCCGATTAAAATAAACTATTATTATTCTGAGACACTTTTTGTGAAACAGTGCAAAAACCTACCGAAACGGTTTGTTGTTATGTTTTATGCAAAATCAAATAGTGGTAAATACTCATGTCGGTATTAACCACTTTTTGATTTGATATTAATCGGCTCTTTTTTTTTTAATAAGTTCATTTCTTTTACCTTGACTGGTTTTAGATATTTAATTAAAATAAAAAATATACATAGTAAATACATGGATTTCTTTGCAGAAAAGCCTCTAACAAAGGCCAACAAGGTATTTGGTGCCTGCACGAATTTTAAGGGTTCTGTAGTACCGGGAAAGGAACCTTTATGGTGAGACTCCGTTGTTCGTCCGTCCGTCCGTCCGTCCGTATGTAACAGCCTCATAACTTTAGCACCGTTAAAGATAAAGACTTGAAATTTGCCACAAAAATAGCATTCACTTGCATACATAGTAAGGTGTAAAAAAAATGGAAAATTTGAAATTGTTCAAAATATTTCCAATGCAAAAGAGAGAAAAATAGAAATAAAATATCAAGAAAATACAATATTGGTATCAAACTGCAGATATTAAAGAGATGATAAAAATATTTACTTTTACTTTATTTACTGGCACCGATTTCGAGAAATATTTGAAAAACCACAGAAAAATGCATGTCCCCCCCTTATTTCCGAAAGTGGCGGTCCGAAAAAAATGACGATTATAGGAATTACAGGAAAACTATAGCGATTAAAAAAATAGATAACAAATGAGAGATGTAAAGAAAAAGTAAAACAAATAAAAAAACATTTTATAAAAATACAGTAAGGGTATTAAATTCAAGGTATAAAAGAGCTGATTGTAAAAATATATAATTTAACTATACAGGCTGTTAAGATAATAACCTTTTTCCTTAAAACGGGGTGCTCTACCCATCAATATGAACAACTTTTACTATTAGTCCGGGAGGTACCGTTGCAAATAAAAAAGTCATAGTAAGCCGGCTGATATTGACATCGATCGTAGATCTTACATGACTAATATGTGAATCGACCGTCAGCTGCTCAAGTAGCGGTGGGTTTGGGTGTGAGGTTGCGAACGTGGTCAAAAAAAAAGTAATAGTACGCCGGCTGAAACTTTTCTCAACAGATAGTTGACATCATACTGAACTGAAACAGAAATAGTCAGTTGCACCGTGGAGGGGGGATGATGCGTCAGCTACTCGCATTAACTTGTAAAAAAACACGTAAAATAAAGTAATAGTACGCCGCATAAAATTTTACAAGGTAAATCACACCTCATCAATTTAAATAATTAAAAGTACGAAAACAACTATCAGCTGCACGAGTAGCGGTGGAAAGGCCGTCAGCTGACGCAGTAAAGATACAGATAATAAAAATAACTATCTGTGAGAAAAGTTTCAGTCGGCGTACTATTACTTTTTTTTTACCACTTTCGCAACCTCCCACACCCACACCCACCGCGGGTGCGTCAGCTGACGCTTGGTTCTGTTATTAGTCATTCCAGATCTGTTGAAAAAGATGGAAATCAATCGGCGTAAAATCACTACATAAAATGCAACGCTACCGCCCGGGCTATATGGAGTAAACCCAGAAATCGCAAAAAAAAACAGCTGTTTCCTACATTTAGTTCCAGTAGGTATTTAACTTTTCTATGGAACAGCTGATTTTTTTCCGTGATTTCGGGGTTGGTCCCATAGTAAAAGTTGTTTTAAGGAAAAAGGTTATCATCTATATAAAACGTTATCAGTATTTACTTGCACCTATTTCGAAAAATCTTTGAAAAACCAGAAACAAATGTTGTGTCCCGCCCCCTTATCTCCGAAACTAATGAACCGAAAAATATGAAAAAAAACATGGTAATTGGGATTACGTAAACATTACAGGAAAAATATAGCGGTTGAGAAATTCACAATAAAAATATGACAAAATTAAATTTTCCCTCCACGAGTTTTATTTCGTGTAAGTACGGTATAAAAATACTTGTTTCTCTCTTTTGTTGCTACAAATATTATGATTACGCGAAAAGAAATATACTTTAGATAACCTATTTTATCATCCATCACAAAATGCAAGGGTACAATTAACTAGGTACACTCAGAAAAAATTCTGAACGCGGCGACAAAAATCCGTTAACAAATGGGAGCCGTCTAAAGAACTTTACTCTCGGTAAGAGCAAATTTAAACGAATGCAATCTAAACTTGTATACTGCATATTGTCGCTTCATCATCCGTTATTGTGCTTCCGTTTTAAGATGCTTTGTCCCTGTCACAAAGGTGCCTTCGGAGCGGAATGCCTTTAGTCCTCACGTTTAAGGTAATATGTCCCTATCACAAAGGTGCCTGTTCCCTCCCACGTGTGTCTAGTCCCCACGTTATAGTAATTATGTCGCTATCACAAAGGTGCCTTAGTCCCCGCGTTTAAGGTAATATGTGGTCAAACGCAGCGACAAAGTGCCTTTGTATTTGTATTTGTATTTGTATTTGTCGCGTCAGATAAACGGTGACCTCCACCGGACCCACGAGAAGCAGGACTTTCTTACTAAGAGTGCGCCGCACTACTCTTAATAGTGGCCTTATCTAAATAGAAAAAACATTCTACATTGGACAGTTATGAGGTCACTATTAAACGCAGTGCAGGCTTACCATTAGTAAGAAAGTCCTAACCTCGCAGGGACTGGCTGGGGCTAGCCACTGTTCCCCCCTGCGCGCCCCGCTGCTGAGGGTTGCAGTGGGGTACAGCTTCAGCTGACACGACGCAATGAAATTTCAGGAATCGCAGGCCTGTAAATTAAAACCAATGCAATGTGTTGAAGCCATGGACGAAATTATAATTTCAGCATGGTTGATGCCATAATGTGTTAATATCCATTGATTTATGCACTTCTGTATCACCGAACAAAAATAACAATAAAATAACATAATAGATAATAAAACCGTCATAAGCAAGCACAAACGTGCAAATCACTTAGTGTAGGTAACTACCAAATATGCATTCCCAAAACTGTCGAATTACGGAACCCTAGGTATGCGAGTCTGACTCGCACTTGACCGGTTTTTGTTATTCCTATAGGAAATGGTGTGCTCAATACAAATCTGAATAACTACTTTTCGCCGTCTACAAATTAGACATACAAAAAAAAATCCAATTATTTAATTATACTCACACCCAATGACTCTGTGCTAGTTTCTTGGCCTGGGAGTAGAACACACTCAACCGGGGATGTCAAGTAAATCATGATAATAGTATTCCACAGCTTAGCATATTCCTTGGAAATTTTAACAATTTTCCTAAACAGCATTTTCCAACCACTCTGCGACCGAAAATCTGTGTGCACAATATCGTAAATCCATTTACGACAGGCATTAGGCGTCAGCATTAGCATTTTATGAAAGCTTCAGTTTGTGGACGACGCATATTTCGTGTGGCTCGATGGGGTCATGTCAATCAGACAACCAGCCGTTGTGCCTGTAAACATTTTTTATGGATTTTGCTCATAAAACCTTAACAATGCGCCCAAAAATATCTGTCCACCTTGGCAGCTAGGATTATGAAATAAATCTTCCTTTCAGAATCTTGAAAATTATGGTAACGAATTAAAGGGCGTTGAAGGCCTTCTCTAAAATTAATAGTATATATTGTCTTACAACAGCTCCCAAACTAGCACAACCAGGTGGCCCACTATTCCCTGGGACCGATTCACGGCGGTGTATGCATCCCCATTGCCGAACCTGATATAAAACAGACTGATAACGGGCAGCGGCGTCACTGATGATGCAAAGGTTTTCGGCACCGCCTGCCCAGCGTGTGTGAGTATGGGCACTGGAGAGGCCTTATGTCCAGCAGTGACCGAACCGGAGTGGTGTGGAGCAGTGGTATAACCGGAATACCCGACCCACTTAAGGGTCCGTCTAAGGCTAGATGCACAACTTCAAATCAGCATATCACATTGTTTAACTTGGTAATCGGTAAAGTTAAAATATATAGACAGTAGACTTTATGGCTGATAGACTGATCTTGTAAAAAAACGCCAAGAGATCCCGTACCCACCTTCCAGACCCATCATCAGACCCTGGTCTTAATGTTTTACCAAAGTGCTAATAAATACCAATCGAATAAGTCCAAACTCGGAGTGTCTACTGTTGTCCGTTGAGGAGATCCAGTACCTACCTTCCAGTCCCATCATCAGACCCTAGTCACCATGTTTTACCAAAGTGCTAATAAAGACCAATAAAATAAGCCCAAACTCGATGGGTCTGTTGTTATCCGTTGAGGAGATCCCGTACCCACTCCCACAGTCCCGTCATTAGATCCTGGTCACCATGTTCTACAAAAATACTCATCCATACCGATCAAATAAACTTAAACTTGAGAGGTCTCCTAAAAAAAAACATTTACCAGTGGATGATTGAAACCCCGACGATGAGATTACATACGTACGACTACGCAAAGCGTACATACCACACGATTAACTAAAAATCTTATTGAGTGCTTAAAGAATTTTTAAAGTCAGTTCAGTAGTTCTAGATATTACCCATTATATGCAAACAAACAAACAAATCTTTCTTCTTTATATAATAGTGTAGACAAACTTTAACTGCGTCAAATTCGATATTTTGAAATATGCAGCGCCATCTAGTGTATTAAAATAAAAACAATTTCAACGCCAGCTTACAAACAATTTCAACGCCAGCTCACTGAGCCGTTATCCAGGATAGCTTACCAGAGATGGCGTTTTTTAAGCACTTGAAAATAAAAATATTTTAGTTATTGGACTTTGCGCAGTCAAGAAATATAATTATAGCTTTAATATTTTTTTTACAAAAGGACATATTTTTTTGAAAATAAAATAAAATAATAAAAAATAAAAAGTGAAAACAAATTTTACCAGTCGGGGTTTGAGCTCGCGACGATCGACAATGCTACGACGGCGAACCTTCCATATGTGTCACTAAAATTCTCATTGCGCTGCTCCCTTTTGTCATAGCGTGATGATACATAGTCCTAAACCTTCCCGAAGAAATGAAAAACCGAAGATCTTTCAGTGAAAACTGCATCAAAATCCATTGATTGGTTCTCAAGTTATAAGCGAACGAACAGACAGACGGGTAGACAGACAGACTGACAGACAGGCAGACAGACAGACAGACAGACAGGCAGACAGACAGACAGACGTTGTATTTTATATGTATAGAGATGAGTTTACATTAATTGCTTTGATTATACCGGGTGTGAATAGAGTGCGACCATTAAATGAAACCACATATTCTACCGACCCTACTGAACCACTTTTCCCAAGAGTCATACCCACGGACAGCCTTAGTTTAGGAAATAATTGAGTTCCAAACAAAAACACGACATACGGGCGAGGTTAGAGAGAGCGTTGACCTCAAACAGCTGGAGGTTTCACGGACGACGCTCTCTTTAAACTCGCCCGTATGTCGGTGCGTTAGGGTTCACGCGTTTTTGTTTGGAACTTAATTATTTCCTAAACTAAGGCTGTCCGCGGGTATGACTCTTGGGAAAAGTTCAACGGTAGGTTTTTGTTAGGAAGTTTATAAACTAACTTAACCCAGTGAAATAATAAACTCACAAATTTCTTTTTACTTACAATTTTACTATTTGACGCTGACATGACTATACACATTTCATACTCGGGTACCTACTTCATTATCTACATTTAAAAAAAAGTTTTGTCATTACCGCGCCTGATGCAAAGCGTCGATAAGAACTAGGATGAAACGCGCACGCCCAGAAAATGCGAGAGTTCAGCTCACTGCAGGCGAGGTGAATCAATGAATGAATAAACACTTTATTGCACACAAAACAAGATATTTACAAACATACAAAGAACAGACAGAAGGCAAGGGCGGACTTATTCCTACAAGTTATTTCTTCCAGTTAACCTTGGAAAAACAGAAACATTTTTATATTAGAAAACTTCACATCAAAAAGTTATGTCCTATATGCTAATCGACAACATAACAAATTAATAATTGGTGCAAAACTAAAAACCATTTCGACACATAGGCTTTCTGAGCATCATTTTTTTTTCAGAATTAAATCGTGATTAAATAAAGAGATATTTTCAAAAAACTAAAAATATGATAAACACAGGATTTTAAAAACAATTTCCTTTGCTTTTAAGTTCATTTTGTTTTAAAAAAAATCAACTGTCATGCCAAGTGACAGCAGACATAAACATGCCAAGCTTTTTTTTTTAATAATCCTTTGGCAATGAACATCGACTTTTAAAATCCTCAGATGCGACTTTCGTCCTTTTAGAATGAGTTAATAAGAAAACATTAAATTACGCAAGAAGAACATAAAATTAAACAAAATAAAGAAATACATAAGCTTCTTTTTTACGCAGACTTCCAATATAAATATTAAAAACGAATGGTTAACTAAAATGAAATGTTATTTTTCGATTATAAATATACTACATACAAATACATAGATAAATACACTGATAAATAGATACAAATAAACAAGTAGTTGCAAGTCATTCAGAATGAGGAGAGGTAAAAATTTTTCAAGTTATATTTAAAAGAGGACACAGAAGGAAGATCTTTGAGAGTTTGCGGAAGTTCATTCCAGAGTCGAACAGCATTGACCGTGAAGGACTTGGAGAAACGATCAGTGGTGCCATCGCCAGATCGCGATGTTGACAGGAGCGAAGCATTCTGCTGCGTGCCATACATAACATTCATTTGTATTACTAAAACTTGAAAATATTGAAACAATTAAGTTTTCGGTTTTATGAGGACAAATTCTCAACCAACTGGACGTTTTATTTCGTTTTTACTTTTATTTTTTTAATAGGTTAATTTGATAGCTATAAACTTACAACTTATTGTTAAAAACGTTGAGGCTGGTATTGGTGTCGATTCGGTGTAACACGACTTGACTTATTTGACAGGACTAATCTTATTTTAAGCGTCCTGTCCTTGTCTCTTAGATATAGAAAGAAAAAGACAGAACGATTAAATTTAGTTTAGTCCTGTCAAATAAGTTATGTTGTGTTACATCGAATCGACAAACTTATTTATGTAAATATAAATAGTGATTTTTCGATTGAGCAATTTTGCGCTATCCGCACAGACAGCGATCGTTGTGACAGCCAATACGCGCGGTTATGAACGTCATTTCAATGTCGTTTTCTTATATTTCATTAATTAATTAAGATTTCTTCTTATGTAAGTGACATTTTGTCTTTAGTAAGAATAAAGTATCTTTAAACCTTTATTTTACAGATATTTATTATGATATTTCTACCAACATACATAAAGCTGCAAATTTAGGTCTTGTAGGCGCCAGAACTAGTAAAAAAAACCGGCCACGTGCGAGTCGGACTCGCGCACGAAGGTGTACCATCTATAATAACGGCAAAAAAATCACGTTTGTTGTATGGGAGCCCCCTTTAATATTTATTTTATTCTGTTTTTTAGTATTTGTTGTTATAGCGGCAACAGAAATACATCATCTGTGAAAATTTCAACTGTCTAACTATCACGGTTCATGAGATACAGCCTGGTGACAGACGGACAGACAGACAGACGGACAGCGGAGTCTTAGTAATAGGGTCCCGTTAGTTATCTTTTGGGTACAGAACCCTTACAAGTTATAGCGAAAAAATATTTTGTTATGTTGAACCCGTTGAGATGGCGCTCTATAATTTCTATTATTATTCAATCATAATTTTTAATTTCAATAATTATTTAAAAGCCTAGCTTAGCTCTTGTTGGTGCAGCATTTTATACAAATATAGCCATTAAAATTTAAAATGATGATTTTATAGAGTAGAAAAAACCAATTGAAAAAGAAAAACAAATCAAAAGTTTTTATTTTAAACTAGCTTTTGTCCGCGTCTCCGCCCGCGTGTCATTCGGTTTAACGACATGCTTTTTTCCGGGATAAAAAGTAGCCTTTGTGTTAAGTTAGGGTATAAGCTATATCCATTCCAGATTTCATCCAAATCCGTTCAGCCGTTTCAACGTGAAAGAGTAACAAACGTACACACACACACAAACTTTCGCAGTTATAATATTAGTGTGATAGTGTGATAACAATAGAAACTTACATAAATAGGTAACCTATAGTCGCCGTTAATAGAAATTGTGGACTATGTAAACAAAGCGCCATGTTGTCTTTGTCTATGAATAGGTGAACTATCTAGAGATGGGTAAGTATGTGATTAAAATATGTTAGGTGCTTAATTAATTTTCTTTATTTGATTCTTCGCTAAAATATTCTGATGAATCGTGTGACGGGATAGACTTCATTAGGCTTCCCGTCTCGATTCACAAATAAATATTAGAATGATGAGTAGCAGAAATTTGTATGTTCTAGGTAACAAAACAGGTAATATGTTAATTTATTCTTAAATAATCAAATAAAATAAATACGAATGGGATTTAATTAAAATAGGTATGTCAGGGTCGTGGCGGATAGAGATTTGTGGTCTCTGTCAGGTTCACTGGGAGACCAGTGTAAAAGTATGGTTATTATTCGAATTAATGTACTCGAAATCGAGTTAGTTTACTATAATTTGGTTTCAATTCATGGAAGAACCCTAAAAAAGCTGTGGAATATAGAGCTACATAATTACTTGATGTCTGTAAAAATACCATATTCTTGCATGAGATAGTTAACTTGGTTCTAGCAATGTGAAAGGAAATGCTTATTTCATTCCAAACTTTGCAAATTGAATATTGAGATAAATCAAACCACGGCTAGCAACAAATAATAATAAATTGCCTAAGCAGCAACTTCGCATCGCTTCCGCGCAGCTAAAACAAAATTGGTGGAATGTAAAAGGAAAATGGACTTTGTAGTAAAGTACATAAAGGTTGAAAACATATAAGGGAAATGTTGGGACGCGTTTGTACGTCCCTCTCTTCCTCACCTTTCGCACATGCGCAAATAAGTCTAATTGCGACGCGTTTGTGCGTCTCCCTCTATCATTCACTTGAAATTGTCTTTCTCTCTCCCACTTGCTGGAGTTTTTCACGGTGGCGTCTCTAAGTCGGGGGGGACTGGTGCCGAATGTTGCCGAATGACCAACGATACTTCACGATGGACGACGATGATACATGACGTCTGATGATCGCCGAGAATTATTATGACTTGCGCGAGTGGGATAAGTAGAGGTGGAAAATTATAGCGGGGTTTTTTCTGTTCCTGGAGTTTCGAGGAGGCGTACCATTATCAAAGGTGGAGTTTACGTTCCAAGTTTAGTTGGTTTTGGGAGGGTTTTATTTTTCATTTGTTGTGTTGATTGATTTTCTGGACGTGTAAATTAATTTACCGGGAATTCGTCGGAAATCGGGAGTGTGCCACGGTCGTGTTGGAGCTGTAGCTTAGGGAGATGGAGATATCAGCTAGGTCGAGTGTCGTTTGGAAGTGGGATACGAACAGTTCGCGATTTATCTAGTGTTTATCAACGTCCAGAAACGCGTCGCGGTCGTAATAAAGCTTTAGAGTAGGGAGATGGAGTTAACAGCTTAGGGACCGTGTCGTTTGGGTTCGGTATACACGTAGTTCGGGATCCGTATCGTAAAGTAAATTTAGTAGTTGTAATGAAGCTTAGGGTCGTAAGGGGTTGTCATGAGGGAGGGAGTATGGTCTCTGTTTTGCTACTGCCGGACGAGGAAAGCGGTGGAGTACCGGGGTTGTATAGGTTTTAGCAGCTGGGAAATTGCGAGAAGAGTTAGGCAGGGTCTCACAGAATGAAGTATTCTGGGATCATCGTCCCAACACCTTGCGGTGTTAAACGCTGGGATTATGGTTTTTAACTGCTTCGGCAGGGCTGACGCTTGGGACAGCGTCACACCAGCTTTACAGTCTGGATCTAGTCCCTCAACTCCGGTATATCTCTTGGTTTGCAATGGGGGTCTCTCGTGCGGACCGAGCGTAATGCACTCTGTCCCGAACCATTAGAAATACTGGGTTGGTCTTGTCTATATATTTATATATTACACAGCTTATGTAGGGCCGAGTGTTGTCATTGGCGTGACCCCAGTCCCATTGCCGACATCACTCAAAAACACGTGTCATAGGGACCCGTAGGTAAACTTAGAGGAAGTGACTCACCTCGAACCGTTCTTTCGATTAGATAGGGGTAGCCTCCTTACACCGAGATCACTCATTACACACCACACAATTAAACGTTAAATGTGAGATTCGGATCTCTAGTTCTTTTGAAAAGGTAAGTATACACGAGAAGTCGACTAGGAAGTTTATAATTTAGGGACAAGTACAGGCAGGGAGTAGGAACTTGGTAGAGAAATCTACTGGTAGGTGATAGACCACTGATAGGAACTTCATTGATAGGAAAAGGGAATTTAATTAGCCGTCCTCCTGAAATAGTTGGGAGTAGGTCAGGAATTTAAAGCCATGGGATTATGTAGGTCGGGGATCTGCAATAACTTGACTCCTTTACTTTGAAACAAAATTCTTGTTGTAAGATTTAATTCTACCAAGAAGTTTAAGGCTCAATTATGTCAGGGTTTCATAAGTTCATGGAACTCTAATTTTATCTGAAGAGATTATAGTTTGAGTTAATGTTCCTGGTTCCTTTAGAGAGAGAACAAGTTTTAATATCGAAGTAGAGATTTACCTAAGGGACAAGGAAGTCCAGCATTTTATTAAATTAAATATTTTATTATAATACCATTACTGAGGGACTATAAAGTCATAGTTCTGGGTTTTATTCCATTTTTCATAATCAACTTAATAAGTCTTGAGTCAGGTTCAATTTAAACTAGGTATAAATTCAATTAGAATACCTTCACATAATAAAGTTGTAAAATTCAGCTGTGAAGAATCTATAAGTGAAGTGTACTTACTTACCATCGCCTGGTTAGTCTACCGGTAGGCAAATGCTAGAGCCTGAACTATTTTCAGTATACAGCTTCCACACCTGGTAGCTTCAGTTCTCTTTACCTATATGAGAGCTTAGTTCTAAATCCTGCTTTAAGCTCTAGTCCAAGAAGGGACTTGATATTATTATAGTATTGTACAGGAAAGTACCTAACATTTTGTACTTCTAATTAAATTTATAATGAATTTTAAAACAGGAATAATTTCAATAGCCCATATTCGCTTGTATATTGATAATTATAATGATGTATTCGTTTGTGCTAAGGAAGGAAAATTTATCCCTTCAAACTGGCAAAGATAGCCATGCCTTGTTTCTATACACCACACGGGGTAGAACAGGTAATCAAAAATAAGTAGATTTGGTATAAAATTTATACATCATTTTGAACTAAAAGTCAAGTTCAAATAGACCTAAACATGGTTTTCTAGTAAAATATTGAAATTATTCAATTCGGGGTTTAATGTAGTTTCCTCTGATGAGAAGGGCTGTGTTTTATAAAGAACGGAAGGAAAGAATTCATTTCCCATTATTTACAGATATAACTTTCTAGTAATAAAGACAAGGATTAGTTATTAAATTCATTTACATAAAGGTAAATTTATCTTGGGTGAATTACTGGTAAATTTTGGTAATTATCATGTAGGTTTTATAAAAGAAACCTAGGTATTTTGTTTGGTGAAAAAAAAAAAGGTATTATTGAAGGTATAAAGGTAAATAAAAGATTTCCATATGATGATTAGTGTTCTGGTATGATTGAACACGTAGCTGATGGGTTCAAAATCTTAGCTATTTACCTTTTAAATAAAACCGTAATTAATTAATAATTAACTCTAAATTTATGGACAAAGTATCTCCTTTATTTGACTAGGTTTCTCTTATGAATTAAAACAACCATTTTGTATCAATTTATTTCCATCAAAGTTTCACAACTTAAATAAAAAGAACTTTCCTTCAAGCAACCAAGATTCTTTACTAAACAGTACTTTATTAATTAAATACAGAGAAATAACAGATATTTTGTTTTAGCTAACCTTAATTTGCTTCAGAAAATTATCTTCCAATATCTTGTAAATTACAGCTCTTATTATCATGTAAAAGTTATTTCATTCTTAAGCTATCCGGTATAGTTCAAATACATAAGTTAAATTAAGTTATTGGGGTTTAGCAGATCTACAGTTTTGGATTACTAATTTAAGAGTTGTTGTGATTATTCCTGGTTTATCATACATGGCTATAACTAGCAACCAATAGGTACATAATATGGACACTTTACTGTGGTTTCTTTACAGTTGAATTATGTTAGGTAAATAATAGTTTTAACTGCGTTGTGTAACAAGTTGAGATAGGTTATATAGGTATATTTAGGGCCATGTTAGATAGTTCATTCCAAGTTTCTCTAAAAAGAACTAGGGTTACATACAAACGGTTCACAGAGTTGGGTTCTGCTGTAGACACTAGACGATCACTTGGCCAAAACATAAATCAAAACATTCCTATTATCTAAGGTATCTTTTTGGAGATAGGTAGGTAATAACTAAATACAGTTAGGGTTCCGTAGGACTAGGCTTTAGGTTAGCTATAGGTTAGTAGGGCTGTAGATTAGAGTAGACTAAGTTAGGAAGGGAAGAGCAAGGGGTACAATCGCTAGTCAAATCGCCCACGTTGATTACAAATGGTTCCGTCACAGCGTCGGTGGCCGTGTCTATTATCCCATCCAGTTCATTCATTTTTTCTTCTACTTTTAGGACATGAGCTACACATTTCGCCCACTGTTCTGGCCCGATCCGCGCCAAACCTTATTCCAACAAAATCTTCACATCGTCCATTTTGAATGTTTTGTTGTTCCTTCCAACGTAACCTTTTACTTGCACTCATATCAACTCTATCGGGTTAAGCTCGCAATGATATGGTGGAAGGCGCAAAACTGTCACATTTTTCGATGCCGCCAACTCATCTACATAATTTTTTTTATATTTTAGCTTGTCTACTTTAGCTATGAGATTCGCTTTGATTTCGGTTTCTTGAAATTTGATTTCTTTTTCGCGCAACCAGTTTTGGATAGCCTCCTTCCGCCAACTCATGTTGGGCGCCTTTTCGATTTGACGCGAATGATATGGGGCATTGTCCATTACTATTACGATAAAGTCAGTAAGAGAAGCCAAGTCGTTAGAATACCGAAAATACAAAAGATTTTAGAGCAACGTTGGAAGATCACACAGCTCTCGAATAAAATAGGTTTATATTCAAATAGATTCGTACATCACTAATTTTCAAAGACAATACAGTTTCGATGAGAAAAAAATATGACAGCAATCTCGACGCAGTACAGAATTGACTATTGATTCTATGAATTAATTAATTAATTATTATTCCGTAATTAACTGGTGATTATTGAATATTTCATGATGAAATACAGCGAATGGCAGGTAAGACTTGATGCTTCATGATTTGGAATAATGTTCAGTGAGACTCCGTGACAGAACCTTGAGAAAAATTGAGAAAACGGTTTGTTTACATAGTCCACAATTTGTATTGACGGCGACTATAAAATAAAAATAAATTCGAAAGTTATGAATTGAAAATACAGAATTGCCTATAGTTATTGAGGCAAAAAACTTAGGTTTGAAAATAGACAGCGAAATGCGCTTTCTAAAATATGTAACCGACAAGATTAAATTTGCATTCTAAATATAAGCTAAGAGTTATATTTAATAAAATAAATTACCTATCAATTGATATGCGTATGCTCATTACAGATTTGATCTTCTTTCGCCATTGAACTGCACCAGTACGAGTATAGGGACCTCGAGTGCTTAATAAAACTGAGCGGGCCATTCAAAGGATACAAAACGCTTGCGTAACGTTTGATTTCTCAGCGAAAAACCAAGGGATACGAAGGATGTTTCAAACATGCGGCATCAAAAATATGAAACAATCCACCGCCACCGTTAAGAGAAAAAGCGTGTACTAAGACTTTTAAAGCTAAGTTAGGTCAACACTTCTATAGTGACAACAACAAGGTGAAAATTGGAACCATCCTCTTGAAGTAAGTTTTTTTAATTTATGTTATCGAGTATTATCTCCAAACAAATTGAAACCATGCCCCTCATCTAAAACTCAACATTCACAACACATATTTTAGATTTAAAATAATAGTCACTATTCTTACACGTACATAACACTACACATCATAAACAACTTGACTTTACACACTTACAACTGTGCTTTTTATTGTGTAATTACCCCTTATTAAGTTATGGTCGCAACACTACCCTAAGAGCTGGGGATTACTGAAAACCAGCGCAACACACTGATGACAGCGTCAGAAAAATTCCAAGTTATTCCCATATGTCCAAATGTGTTTTTTTTTAGTATAAATGTTCATAATTTGTGTACGAACTGTTTGGTGCCTTTTGATTTTGTAATTATAACATTTAATTTTGATTGTACATATTCATTTTTTTCGAGTGTTTGACAATAGTAGTTTATGCTACGAGAGCGTAAAGGAGGCAATAGCTTACGAGGAACGATTTGAAACACAAGCGATAAGCGAGCGATAAGTAAGTTATTGACCTTACGCACGGGTATCATAGTACGTTTTTCAATGCACAGTGTGTGTAAATAATTTAAAAAAGAAACAATATATACATACTCCAAATGAACTTTAGGCGGGCATTCTTTTCCTTTATCTTTGCACGCAAGTTGCCGACATACATAACATGAATTCGACTTGACCAGCTTTTTCAACATAATAATGTAAACAACAATGGCTGCCCGATATTGTCTATTCTTTAGATACAATGAATGTTGTTAACAAGGAAGACCGATCGATAACATTGTATTTTTCTTAAATATTGTACAGAGAATGCAAGTGGCCAGTACCATTTTACGAACTTCAAACTTTTTGTCTTTTGGCATTATAATCAAAAAGTTCTTATTCATATAACGATTAAATGAGGTTACCTATCAAGAAGTTTATTTTAACCAGATCCTCCTTGTTACCTCCTGTTAAGGTGACTTTAATTTATTCAGCCAAATTGTTACTGAAGACTCGGTAAGTGCTCAGTAACAAGATTCAATGACCCTTTTTGTGAAATTCGTAAATTATTCTTTTCGTGTTCCTTACAATCGCAAGCCCAGCCCCGAGTCAACTACGATGAGACGTCAAGATTTTATTTTGCAAAATTACCAAAAACTGTTATCGATCCGTGATACTGATCACGTACCAAGTCTCTTATAAGAGTTTGGCTGTATACATTAAAGTCACCTTATATAATAAAAGTTACCACCTACGCAAAATGTTCTCTAAACAGTTTTCATTTCATCAGCCTACGAACACATCAAACTGAAACACTAGTCTAGCATAGCAAACCATATCGAGCTCGATGGCGCTTGATACAGTGCTCTGTCTTACTCTTTTGATCTACCTAAAGAGGGACGGACAGTGTATATGCTAGATACCCAGTTCATTTCTTTCAAGTATATCTATGGTACACAAGATAAGACTATTTCGATAAATTAAAAAAATAAAACGTACCTCAGACATGGCTGTATGAGCTAAGTTCCATTTGCCTTCCCACAATGTAGGGGAACAAAACTAAAAAAATTAAAAAAAAATGAAATCATTAAACACTCGTGCGGTAAAGTTGACTTTGACAACGGATTAGACGCAATATAAAACGGAACTTTACGAGCACTTGCATTGAAATAAACATTTCTTATACTTATTGTTATTCACAGCTAAATCCTTCAGTTCTTGGTAACGTGCAACTGCTTTTGCTTTAAGATGGTCACTAAACTTATTGTTCAATAATTGACCATTATTGTTATATGAAATTAATTACCAAACGGACTATTTAGATACTTTCATTAAAACCAGAAATTATTAAGACCAAAATTATAATTTACTACATTACCAATAATTATATAATTGGAAGAACGTAATTTTCAGCAGCTGGACGCCAGTCAACGATTTCTTTTTCAGTGAACCAAAGACCTATTTCCTTTTCAGCAGCATTAACGCTATCAGAGCCATGGATAATGTTACAACTATCATGGCGAGGGCTGACACAGAAGTCACCACGTATGTTGCCAAGCTGGGAGTCAGCAAAGTTCTTAGCGCCGACTATTTGTCTTCCCAAGCTAACGGCATTCGGCGCTTCCCAAACCATGGGCACCACGGGTCCAGTACTTATATACTTCACGAGATCAGGAAAGAAACTCCGAGACGCCAAGCCACGGTAGTGTTCTCGTATTAGATCTTCAGGTGGCCTGAGGAACTTTAGAGCTACCAACTTGAAGCCCTTCTTCTCGAAGCGCTTGATAATTTCACCCAGAAATCCTCGTTGAACGCCATCAGGTTTAACCATGATGAAAGTCCTCTCTTTTAAGGCTCCCATTGTGAAACCAACTTTCGGAATGAAAACTGCACGTTTAATAGTAATATTTCTGTAGGGTCCCATAGTGGCAGTGTATAAAGATATGCAACATAGTAAAAACCTTTTCAGTGATTACGAGTTGTAATGTAAAACAAAATAAATTTAAATAGTCTATGCTTGATCCGGTAACATACGTTTCCCAAATAAACTTTAGGGCCTCTAAATAAGGTAATTTAAGGGTTCCTTTTTGTAAATAATGTGTGTCTTTCTGGACGAATATGAGAATAGGATATATATTATTCGACTGATGACCATAACAACTCCATTGATGGAGTGGAAATACATAGTTTTCATTTTTTTATAATAATATTAATAAATTTAAAAGTCATGGTACTTATTAACAACAACAAAAATATTTATTTACAAAAGGTAATTCAAAGGTCTATCAAAAGTCTTTCAAAATTATATATTATATCAACGGCATTCCAGTATTAACTGAAAAACTCTTATCAGGCCATGATTGAGCTGCATACGTAACGTATGCATAAAAATTAAAAAGTAAAAATAAGAAAACAGAACCCTTACGTTGTACGTAACACATACTTACAAACACACACATCATGAATAATGAAACTGTGTTAAAACGTGAATGGCACCGTAACGACTGTTTTAATTTCTATTAGGAATATGTTTTTGTAAATATGTATACGAGTGTACGTCATCTCATTGTATTATATTTTTGACTCATAAAATTTAACCATATTTTCCAACATAATTTAACATAATGTTTTAAGGCCTTCACAATTTTAGTATATTCTCGTATGTACATTATCGACACTGCTGCGTAACTTGGATTCTAATAGGTTGGGGAAAAAGTTATATGAAAATTCAAAACATTTTTAATAAAGTTTATTTTCATTTAACTATTGTATGTAGGTGCCATTTTGTTCGATAATTTTCTGCCATCTTGTATGTAAGGACATGATCCCACTGCTATAGAAATTCTGGGGATTCTGATAAAAAAACCGCGACAAGTGGTTTTGGCAGTCCTCTCGTGATGTTAACCTGACACTGCCTAAAGAATTCTGAAGAGACCGAAACCAGTGGAAATCTGAAGGTGCAAGGTCAGGACTATACGGTGGATGCATTTATACGTACCAGACAAACTCTCTTAATTTTTACATAGTGGCTAAAGATGTGTGAGGTCTAGCGTTATCACGATGAAAAACCACACCCCTTATGTTCACTAATTCCGGCCGCTTTCTCTCAACTTCTTGCTTTAATCTCATCAGTTGTTCGCAGTAGAGTTCAGAATCGATGGTCCTGCCTAGCGGTAACAGCTCATAATGAATAATGCCTTTCCAATCCCGCCATACCCACAGCATTACCTTGTTGCGAGATAACCCGGGTTTCGCCAGAGACTGTGAAGCCTGACCAGCCTTTGACCACGACCTTTTTCGCACGTTCTTATCGTACGTGATCCACTTTTCATCACGAGTTATCAGGTTTTTCAAAAATGGTTCGGTTTCATTACGTCGTCGTAATAAAGAATCACAAATGAGTACACGGTTCATTATGTTTCTTTCAGTGAGCTCATGAGGCACCCAAATATCGAGCTTTTTTGTGTACCCAGCTTTTTTCAAATGCGCCAAAACTGTTTTGTGGTCAATCCCCAGTTCTTCAGCTACATCGTAACTACAGATATGCCGATCTTGCTCCACTTTTTCAAAAATGGCATACATTTTATCCGTAACAGGGCACCCAGAGCGAGGTGCATCTTTGACATCAAAATTTCCGGTTTGAAAACGCTTAAACCAAATTTGTGCTACTCTCACAGACACTGCACTAGGTTCATAAACATCACAAATTTTTTTCGCGGCTTGCGCTGCATTTTTTCCTTTTTTGTAGTAAAATTTTAAAATGTATCGAATTTCTTCATTAGATTCACTCATCTTAACAGTAAGAAAAACAAATTAAAATCACACATTGTACCTAATTTTAATTTGGAATTATCTTTTTTACAATTTAAACTTTTTAATAATACCAAAACCAGCCAGATACAAATGGTATGGCCAAAGAGATTTTATTATAAGTTCATACATACTATTTGCGAAGAGTTTTTCCCCAACCAATATTATCATTGCTACGACAAAAGGTCCGCGCATTCCAAAAGTGATGCAAAATGCGACGACAACAATCTGATATCTTCAAAAAGAGAGACTGGTAGTATGACCCCCGAGGCACTAACCCATACATATATATTAACCCTAATGTATATGTATGGGTTAGTGCCTCGGGGGTCATACTACCAGTCTCTCTTTTTGAAGATATCAGATTGTTGTCGTCGCATTTTGCATTTTCCAAAAATTTTTCTAAGTATTTATGGTATGTTCGATTTATCATGATATGGGTGGCAGTTCAAAGTTGGCAGTTATAGTTATTTGCCCTAACGAAATAGAAAGGATTTTTTTTAAGTATCGAGAACGTTAACAAGGGCTATCAAATTGATTTTTAATTTGATCGCTCTTTGATTATCCAAACTACTTTTTGTTAATTTCTAAATTAATTAAATTAAGGCGAGGCATTGATAAACTTTTAATATCAAATCGGCGCCTTAGGGGAGTGGAGTGAGGGGGACTTACTCCATACAAATATGCGCTCACGAACTAGCTTATTCCGTAAGGTCGTGTGCGGTAAAACAGTATTTTTCATTTAAAATGACAACTATAAGTAATTTAATAAATCCAATCGGCTATATTGAAGTGTATTTGTAGACTAATTTAAATGAAAAACTGAGAGGCTTCATTCGCTCCCGTTTGTCAGTAAAATAGGAATCCCTGTTTTAAAAGAGGTTTTTTAAATATTTTTTTGTCTGCTATGAAAATTAATCAATCAACTAAACCTTCGGGCAAAATGATGTCACTGAAATCCTTAATCTAGTATATAAATTGGTAATTACATATGTTTTCTAGTATATAAATTGGTAATTACATATGCCCTCTCACACACGCACGCACACATACACACAGATGCACCACAAGCCATACACGTACATGGCTAAATTAAACTTAATGCTGAAATTGAATTTAAACTTAAATATAATTACCTTAATGTATTTCCTGTGTGTAGTTTTAAGCAAAATGTTATTTTTAGGTATAATTAGTTTTCTAAAGAGGAGCGGTGCCTCCCAACTCAAGCCTTTCAAGCTTACAAGGAGACACCAGCCACTATTTATGTTAGTTTAACCTATTTAAACGAAATAAAACATGTTTTTATTTATTTATTTTTTTTATTTTTTATTGCTGAGAAAAATGGAGATCCATGTCGCCAAAATTTCGTGGCGTCGCCTTAAGCGAACCAATAACTCCCGAGCTCAATAATTATACGATCTTTTCAAGTTTCTTGCCCAGATTCAGTTTATTTATGAACTATTTATTAATTGCATTATGTATAAAAATATTCTTATTCCAATGAGTTTTTTTTTTGCATCTGTAGGTATAACTTTATTAGCCCAAGTTAAGCCCAGGTTTTTTTATATATTTCCCATATTATATTAGTTTAATCCTTTAATATTATTTTTATGAAGATTAGATTGGACATGTAAAACATATACTTTATGTATGTATCTATTTTACAAATAAACATTTTGAATCTTTGAATCTTCAGTCAGTAAATACCTAGTGCTCAACACCAAACCCTCCTCATCAAACACTTTTTGTAAAACTTCTTTCACATCGGTTTTTACAGGCTTTATTTTGGAGACTGTGCCCAGAAATTGCACGATCTAATTCCCTCATCCCTCTTCTACCACCGGAATAATCGGCGCGAAACAAATTTTCATGGTAATGTCGTGGATATGTCGTAGAATTGATCACTGATCGGCGATATCATAAAGTATGAAATAAGAAAGGAGAATGCCACGGTATCGTACCAATGGCGTCAACCAAATAAAATGACTTCCAGCAAAAAGTCAAAAATAGGTGCGACGTCGAACGAAGCGAGGAGGAGCGTGATAGGTTGCTTGTTGCGAGGCGACCCCTTTAGTTTTTACAGATTTCATGATATCGCGATCAGATTATGAAATGATCAATTCTACGATATGGCCACGGCATCAATATTTCGTTTGCTCTGTAAAATCCTTTGATTTGTATGAGATACCTAACTAAGCCCTACCCTGCTACACAGGGTCATTTAATAAATTTTATTATTGTTTTACTTGAAGAAAGTTGGTTCGATGCTAAACTTTGTCGCAACTGGTCCTCGAGACCCGCTGTAGAGGATATTTTGTGTTTAGTAAATAGTGTTATAAAATTGTGGTTTTAGTGTTGACCAGTTTCCTTTTTTATTAAAAGTCGTCTGAGCGCTTGTCTAATAGTTCAAATGCATTTTATATATTCAGGGGGTTCAGAACGATGCATAGAAAGAGTGTGTTTTGAAAGAGTCTTCAGCTGTCAAACTTGATTTCTTACATACTAAACTTACATTATACTCTTTCAAAAGACACTCTTTTGGAGCTTCTTTCTAGGCCCCTACTCCGTACGGCTGAGATGGGCCGGCATTCGTTTATCCAAACATTTATATTATAACCCAGATTACATGTACTTATGAGGTACATACTAGCGCGCTTCATCCTAGGTCTCCTCCGTCGCTCCTGGGTCGCTTTCGATCAGGCGCTATAGTGACCAGCATTGTCTCATTTATTTCTATGTTATTTGACTAGGTTCATTAGATTGGGTCACTTATTTGCTACGGAATATACAACGCTATCGATTGTCCGCGTAGGCACTTATTGCTACAGAATATACAACGCTATCGATTGTCCGCGTAGGCACTTATTGCTACGGAATATACAAAGCTATCGATCGTCCGCGTAGGCATTTATTGCTACAGAATACACAACGCTATCGATTGTCAGCGCAGGCACTTATTGCTACGGAATATACAACGCTATCGATCGTCCGCGTAGGCATTTATTGCTACAGAATACACAACGCTATAGATTGTCAGCGTAGGCACTTATTACTACGGAATGTACATATTGCTATGGAATGTACAACGTTATGGATTTTCCGCCTAGGCACTTATGGCTACGGAATATACAACGCTATCAATTGTCCAAGTAATCATTTATTGCTACAGAATATATTTATAACGCTATCGATTGTCCGCGTAGGCACTTATTCATAGTTTTAATTTTACATTCCAAATATAAATTTTCGGGTTTATCCGAGACAAACTGCCATCGTTGGTGGCACAATAGGTCCACAAAGGGTCCTTAATATTCGCAACAAAATGCATTTTAACCCAAAATTCTTGGCACCGAGAGGGTCGGAAGCGTCCTCTTCACATTTCAGAGATATCTCTACATAATGTGTCGGTGAAACATCTTTTTGCATACGTCTGTTTAAAGACCTTGTATAAAGGTTTTCGTCGCCATTTTGATAGAAAAGCGTTTATAATTTTCACTTAGCGGTACACTTTTGTTTGTTTACTGCATAGACCCAAAGTGATAAATGACAACGCTTTTTGTGCCGTCACGTCAGCTTAATAAAAAAAATTGCAAATGAGATACTAGCTCAATCCCTAGATACACGAAGAAAAAGACCGACGACGCCGACTCACTGTGTGTTAATGGTACATTAAGATACCAGGGTAAGTAGGTTATTTCAAACGAGTTGAGGTTTAGTAACAGTCTCAAAAGTGTTATATGCTAAAATATTGTGATGGAGTTAAGACTGCACGTAACTCAGGATCTGAGGCCCCTGGTATTGCTTGACTTTGAAATTTCTTCTTTTTCCACCCCAAATCACTCAGGGGCACGTCTCCATCACTACCTACTGCTTCGTGATTCAGACTGGGTGTTCATCCCCTGCCCGGGCAATTGTATGTCCTGCTGCTTCTCATAATCACAATTTTTATTCGTAGAGCCGTTTAGTAAATTTTGAATATAATCTATTAAATTTAAACATTTTGCCTTGCAAAAGATCGGGTATCTGCAATTTTTGGACATGTTATACTTACTGGTAGAAGCTTTCATTTAAAAATCGACCTTGGGGTGCTGGGGCTCTGCCATGTCCATAAAACAATAAAAATTTGACGTTTTTTCAGTTTTCATTTAATAAATCCCAAACTTTAGGGTTTATAGCAAAGTTGTTTTCTTAAGTAATTAACTAGACAAAATGCGCTACAATTTGGTATTTGAATCATCTTTGTATACTTAATAGTTACCAAGATACGATACTTCAAAATATAAGTAGTTAGTATTAATTCCACAAAATTTCGATTTTCTTTAAATTTTATGTTACATAAATCCTCAGGTTTTACTTTTTGACCAGAAATATAAAGTACACTAAATGCGCTTCAATTTTCTCTTTGAATTGTCCTTTTATAATTAAAATTTCCCATGATATGAAACTTGCAAAGTCTCAGCCAATGTGGAGAAAAAGAGGAATTGATTTTCAAACATTTAGATTTCAAACTGAAAATTTATTTATCAGAAATTAATGTATCACCAATGTACTCATGGAGAGTGTAGCTTTCTACCAGTATAAGAATTTTTAGAATAAAATTGGTAGTTCCAGATATTACTCTATAAATACAAAAAAAAATATCCGAATTTTATCTCTTTTTTATATCAAATAATGATATCCTACTAATATTATAAATGCGAAAGTTTGGGCGTGTGTGTGTGTGTGTGTGTGTGTGTGAATATACCAATATCATTGAAAAATCAGGTGTCTAATTAGCGCGGAAATTAAAATTGTTTGTGGTGAAATAAGACAAGGCTATGTTATCTCATCACACTTCACACTAATATTATAAATGCGAAAGTTTGTGTGTATGTGTATGTTTGTTACTCTTTCACGCTCAAACGGCTGGACGGATTTGGATGAAATTAAGAATGGATATAGCTTATACCTCAACTTAACACATAGGTTACTTTTTATCCCGGAAAAAAGCACGTCGTTAAACCGAATAAACCGAATAACACGCATTAAAAACAAATAGTAAGAAGGTACATAGCATATGCAGACCAGAAAATCTACAATTTTCGGCGCTCAGATGGACCTGGCGTATCATCTTTTGAGGAAAGACTTTGTCAACCTTTTCCGAAGATGATCAAAAGCATTCCCTAGAACCCTATTATTGCGGTGCTGGTCGTCTTGGGCTACCTAATGTACCCCTTGCTCTTCCCTTCCTAACTAGCCTACTCTAACCTACTAACCTATAGCTAACCTAAAGCCTAGTTCTACGGAACCCTAACTGTATTTAGTTATCACCTACCTATCTCCAAAAAGATACCTTAGATAATAGGAATGTTTTGATTTATGTTTTGGCCAAGTGATCATCTAGTGTCTACAGCAGAACCCAACTCTGTGAACCGTTTGTATGTAACCCTAGTTCTTTTTAGAGAAACTTGGAATGAACTATCTAACATGGCCCTAAATATACCTATATAACCTATCTCAACTTGTTACACAACGCAGTTAAAACTATTATATACCTAACATAATTCAACTGTAAAGAAACCACAGTAAAGTGTCCATATTATGTACCTATTGGTTGCTAGTTATAGCCATGTATGATAAACCAGGAATAATCACAACAACTCGTAAATTAGTAATCCAAAACTGTAGATCTGCTAAACCCCAATAACTTAATTTAACTTATGTATTTGAACTATACCGGATAGCTTAAGAATGAAATAACTTTTACATGATAATAAGAGCTGTAATTTACAAGATATTGGAAGATAATTTTCTCAAGCAAATTAAGGTTCGCTTAAACATAATATCTGTTATTTCTCTGTATTTAATTAATAAAGTACTGTTTAGTAAAGAATCTTGGTTGCTTGAAGGAAAGTTCTTTTTATTTAAGTTGTGAAACTTTTATGGAAATAAAATTGATACAAAATGGTTGTTTTAATTTATAAGAGAAACCTAGTCAAATAAAGGAGATACTTTGTCCTTAAATTTAGAATTAATTATTAATTAATTACGGTTTTATTTAAAAAGGTAAATAGCTAAGATTTTGAACCCATCAGCTACGTGTTCAATCATACCAGAACACTAATCATCATATGGAAATCTTTTATTTACCTTTATACCTTCAATAATACCTTTTTTTTTTACCACCAAACAAAATACCTAGGTTTCTTTTATAAAACCTACATGATAATTACCAAAATTTACCAGTAATTCACCCAAGATAAATTTACCTTTATGTAAATGAATTTAATAACTAATCCTTGTCTTTATTACTAGAAAGTTATATCTGTAAATAATGGGAAATGAATCCTTTCCTTCCATTCTTTATAAAACACAGCCCTTCTCATCAGAGGAAACTACATTAAACCCCGAATTGAATAATTTCAATATTTTACTAGAAAACCATGTTTAGGTCTATTTGAGCTTGACTTTTAGTTCAAAATGATGTATAAATTTTATACCAAGTCTACTTATTTTTGATTACCTGTTCTACCCCGTGTGGTGTATAGAAACAAGGCATGGCTATCTTTGCCAGTTTGAAGGGATAAATTTTCCTTCCTTAGCACAAACGAATACATCAATATACAAGCGAATATGGGCTATTGAAATTATTCCTGTTCTAAAATTCATTATGAATTTAATTAGAAGTACAAAATGTTAGGTACTTTCCTGTACAATACTATAATAATATTAAGTCCCTTCTTGGACTAGAGCTTCAAGCAGGATTTAGAACTAAGCTCTCATATAAGGAGAACTGAAGCTACCAGGTGTGGAAGCTGTATACTGAAAATAGTTCAGGCTCTAGCATTTGCCTACCGGTAGACTAACCAGGCGATGGTAAGTAAGTACTACACTTCACTTATAGATTCTTCACAGCTGAATTTTACAACTGTATTCTAATTGAATTTATAGTTTAAATTGAACCTGACTCAAGACTTATTAAGTTGATTATGAAAAATGGAATAAAACCCAGAACTATGACTTTATAGTCCCTCAGTAATGGTATTTTAATAAAATATTTAATTTAATAAAATGCTGGACTTCCTTGTCCCTTAGGTAAATCTCTACTTCGATATTAAAACTTGTTCACTCTATAAAGGAACCAGGAACATTAACTCAAACTATAATCTCTTCAGATAAAATTAGAGTTCCATGAACTTATGAAACCCTAACATAATTGAGCCCTAAACTTCATGGTAGAATTAAATCCTACAACAAGAATTCTGTTTCAAAGTAAAGGAGTCAAGTTATTGGAGATCCCCGACCTACATAACCCCATGGCTTTAAATTCCTGACCTACTCCCAACTATTTCAAGAGGACGCCTAATTAAATTCCCTTCTATCTATGAAGTTCCTATCAGTGGTCTATCACCTACTAGTAGATTTCTCTACCAAGTTCCTACTCCCTGCCTGTACTTGTCCCTAAATTATAAGACTTCCTAGTCGACTTCTCGTGTATACTTACCTTTTCAAAAGAACTAGAGATCCGAATCTCACATTTAACGTTTAATTGTGTGGTGTGTAATGAGTGATAGCTCATCCCGGTGTAAGGAGGCTACCCCTATCTAATCGAAAGAACGGTTCGAGGTGAGTCACTTCCTCTAAGTTTACCTACGGGTCCCTATGACACGTGTTTTTGAGTGATGTCGGCAATGGGACTGGGGTCACGCCAATGACAACACTCGGCCCTACATAAGCTGTGTAATATATAAATATATAGACAAGACCAACCCAGTATTTCTAATGGTTCGGGACAGAGTGCATTACGCTCGGTCCGCACGAGAGACCCCCATTGCAAACCAAGAGATATACCGGAGTTGAGGGACTAGATCCAGACTGTAAAGCTGGTGTGACGCTGTCCCAAGCGTCAGCCCTGCCGAAGCAGTTAAAAACCATAATCCCAGCGTTTAACACCGCAAGGTGTTGGGACGATGATCCCAGAATACTTCATTCTGTGAGACCCTGCCTAACTCTTCTCGCAAATTCCCAGCTGCTAAAACCTATACAACCCCGGTACTCCACCGCTTTCCTCGTCCGGCAGTAGCAAAGCAGAGACCATACTCCCTCCCCCATGACAACCCCTTACGACCCTAAGCTTCATTACAACTACTAAATTTACTTTAATTTACTTTACGATACGGATCCCGCACTACGTGTATACCGAACCCAAACGACACGGTCCCTAAGCTGTTAACTCCATCTCCCTACTCTAAAGCTTTATTACGACCGCGACGCGTTTCTGGACGTTGATAAACACTAGATAAATCGCGAACTGTTCGTATCCCACTTCCAAACGACACTCGACCTAGCTGATATCTCCATCTCCCTAAGCTACAGCTCCAACACGACCGCGGCACACTCCCGATTTCCGACGAATTCCCGGTAAATTAATTTACACGTCCAGAAAATCAATCAACACAACAAATGCAAAATAAAACCCTCCCAAAACTAACTAAACTTGGAACTTAAACTCCACCTTTGATAATGGTACGCCTCCTCGAAACTCCGGGAACAGAAAAAGCCCCGCTATAATTTTCCACCTCTATTTATACCACTCGAGCAAGTCATAATAATTCTCAGCGATCATCAGACATCATGTATCATCGTCGTCCATCGTGAAGTATCGTTGGTCATTCGGCAACATTCGGCACCAGTCCCCCCCGACTTAGAGACGCCACCGTGAAAAACTTCAGCAGGTGGGAGAGAGAAAGACAATTTCAAGTGAATGATAGAGGGAGACGCACAAACGCGTCGCAATTAGACTTATTTGCGCATGTGCGAAAGGTGAGGAAGAGAGGGACGTACAAACGCGTCCCAACATTTCCCTTATATGTTTTCAACCTTTATGTACTTTACTACAAAGTCCATTTTCCTTTTACATTCCACCAATTTTGTTTTAGCTGCGCGGAAGCGATGCGAAGTTGCTGCTTAGGCAATTTATTATTATTTGTTGCTAGCCGTGGTTTGATTTATCTCAATATTCAATTTGCAAAGTTTGGAATGAAATAAGCATTTCCTTTCACATTGCTAGAACCAAGTTAACTACCTCATGCAAGAATATGGTATTTTTACAGACATCAAGTAATTATGTAGCTCTATATTCCACAGCTTTTTAGGGTTCTTCCATGAATTGAAACCAAATTATAGTAAACTAACTCGATTTCGAGTACATTAATTCGAATAATAACCATACTTTTACACTAGTCTCCCAGGTAACCTGACAGAGACCACAAAACTCCATCCGCCACGACCCTGACACACCTATTTTAATTAAATCCCATCTGTAAATCAGTTTCTTTGATTATTAAAGAATAAATTACCTGTTTTGTTACCTAGAACATACACATTTCTGCTACTCATCATTCTAATATTTATTTGTGAATCGAGACGGGAAGCCTAATGAAGTCTATCCCGTCACAGTCTCCCCCGATAATTTACGCAGTTTGATATACCTAAAGCGGAGGAAATTCTCACACCCATTATTCACAAATATCCACAAAAATAAAATTATTCATTTATTATCAACTTTCTCCCAGAATAAAATGGTGTGGTGTGGTTTTATACCAAACAGTTGCTCAAAGATTAAATCGGTCGAGATTCTCATCTCTTGATACATTAGTTACGAATGAGTATCAATCGAACAAGGAGGTCCAAACTTTCCAGAAGAAATTGTTTGTGAGACAACTCAGTCCTAGTGACAACACAATGACCTTCTAGCCAGATTCATTTTTCAATTTGAACAATAGATGCGCCATTGCATCTCCTTTCAAGTCTGGATCACTTTAATAGCTCTCATGGTAAACACCCAAGCAATCAATTATCGGATCAGAATCTCTTCCAATATTAACATTTAACCAATATTCGGTGCATGTGCAGTTGCCGAGGAAAAATGCATTAGCTGCGTGTATAGTTAAACTATCAAGAATCACAGTTTATACTGTAATTAGTCAAGAAGACTCTAACCTAACACCTCTTCATCTTAATAGTTTATTTCGTTTAGAGTAATGCCTCTGGGATGAGATGACAATAAAATATTTATATCCATATTCCTGGAATTGTTGTATCGCTAGGCCCTTTCTCTTGTCAAAGTCAAAGTCTTTGTTATAGTCAAAGTCGTTTTCTTACACCGACACATTCAATCTTCCTCAGTCTCTTTAGCACGCTGCTCTAACGAGCCACCAACCCAATAAATATGGATGTATCTAAAATAAATAGTTATAATCTATGAATAAATTAATCTCAGTTAAGACAGGATTAGTTGATTACCTTCCCTAATTTATAAAACCAATTACCTTTACAAAAATACCTTTTACCTAACTAACTAACAAAATGAAAAACATTATTTTGGGTTAATTATTTTATTTAGTACCTATTATTAAATAAGACAAAAGAACCTTTCAAGTAAGTCAGTTTAATTGAAACTTTTAAATATAATTACATTTCATTTATCCTAATAATATTTATTTAGTAATACACGATGATGTTGTTTCTTTTTTTTTTCATGTATTTTGTTTAAATTAACTGTGTCTTAATAAAGTAAATATATCAAATTTGAATTCTCTCTTCTTTTTAAGGATTCTCTAGTACTCCTTTCTCTTGTATTTCAAATATCAATATTCCCGTCTACCTGTAAAATGCCAAATTCTATCAGATAAATACTGTCAATTCTCCTTTCTATTTCCACTAAAATGTATTCAGTAAAATAAAATTATTGTTATTTCCTTTTAATTCCCTTTTCTTTATCTACCTGTAAAATAAAATTTTTATTAGTTATATACTGTCTACTTTCTATTCCACTTGTCCTTAAAAATTTCATTAAATAAAACAAGATTGTCCCTTTTTTTGTATTTATTTGTTTATTTATTCTTCCATTTAAATAACAACTACAGACCAAAATTTTAGTCATTAAAGGTTTTAATATTCCTCGCTGCTAACCCAAAATTGATTCTAATAGATGAAAATAAAGTTGCGTCTATACATTAAATAACCTCGCAAAACCATAAATTAAATAGTCTATTACCAACACCAACCTAGTGACAGTCAACATAGAGGACCCTAACAAACCAATCACCAAAACGAAACCTGTTGATATTACTCAAAGTTAACATATCCCACATACACACGGGCGAAGCCACAGGCAAAGCCCAGTGTCAAATAAATATTTACAAAATTATTATGACGGCAACCTATGAACATGTATTATTGAATCCAAAGTATTTTCAGTATGCTTCCCCTAACATCCTTACATAACATTGCAAAATTTTACTTAATCGTTAATATTTCAAATTAATCTAGGTTCCACTAAACTTTAGGGAGATACTTAAGATATCCTCAATACCACACATAGTAGAATAAATCTTGGTAAAATTTGAATATCTAATCCATTTAATTTTTTTTCATCTCAGTGTACTTATATTTTTTCGTTATATTTTATCCGCAATAGGTAAAGCTTAATTGAACCCTAATTCTCTAATTGATGTCGAATATCGTTAATTATCAACACTACAGGATTATGGTTGTACGTACTCTCAGGACTAAATGAATAAATACCGACATCACCTCACATTCAATTACTCGTAAAAGTGTACCTAAACTAAATTACATGAAATATATTCTGAACTTTCTGACCATTTCTTCATCGGTGACCGATTCCACTAATTTACTTTGATATTACTCGAGGTGGTAAAAATGTGATAGACTGACTCATACCTGAAATCTGTATAATGTTTAGTTTTGTAATAAAAAAAAATTAATTAAAATCCCTGGTCCAAGATTTTCTCGTCCACGTTTCTTCAAACTCTATGGTCTTCTCAGACCCTTACTATAACTGCTACTAGCCCCCTTTTCTCCTTAACTGTACTTACTCCCCCTTAAATAAAATATTAAAGTTACGACCCCTAATATCATACCTCCCCTCTCCCCCTAAACTAAACCTACCTTTCTCAAAACACAAAATAAATACCAAGTTATGACCATTATTACTAAACCTTTTGACTTCCCCCTTTCCCAGATCTATCGCTACCTCCCTCAAAACACGAAATAAATATCTAAGTAAAATTTTACTATACCTATTAATCTTCCCCCCTTTCCTGCAGGTATTATCCTTTTAAATATAACAATTAGATCTTCCCAAATGCAAATATCTACCTTTATTTAAATTAGGGTTACGCATACCATACTACCAATAGAACCCTATTATGACATTACTACGTCGTATCAAAATTAAACCCGTTCTTCTCCTTCTTAATTTTTTTAATTTTAAATCCGTACTCCTGGAACTAGACCTCTACTTACAGTTCAACCCCTTTATAATTTACATCCACAGACCCCTGACTCATAAACTAATAGCCTCTAATTTGAATATTTTTAAATAAGTGTTAAATTAACTTTTATCATGATACCGAACCCAGAATCAAAATAAAAGTAACCACTGGAACCATAACTCTACTACCAATATACCTACCAGTTTCCTAATAATAATTATTCCTTGTCTATGATAACGTAAACTTTAGAATCTTGAAAATATTACTTGTTGGAATTTAAAAACACCGTCTAAGGTAGCAAATTAAATTAAAACCTCTTTTTAGCAAAGTCCTATTTTTTTTTCATACCGAACCCTATATTTTATATCATTCCCCAACCTTACCCATTCTCGACAGACTCTAGGTTTACATAGGTACCTAAATCATACACTAAAATTTAGCATACCCACCTTGTTACTAGATAATACGATATAAATCTGAACCTTTCTACTGCCTACAATAGCATACTAGAACATTTCAATTCAGACCCATAATACTAAAGTTATGCAAAATGTAGGTAATAATCCTTTTAAAACAAATCTCCTTTCCTTTCTAAATTCTCAACTCGGCTCCCCTTCCCCAGATCCACTAGTTAATAAATTTCTTAGATATTTATAAAATAATTAGGTACTTATTAAATTCATTATTTTACTAAATCCTTTTAGATAGATTGCTCATAGTATTTTACTAGACAGCCTTTATTATTACTGTAATAGTGAATTCCCCTAGCGAATTATCATTTTGAGTGTTAAAGTTAGCATAACCCATCCTATTAGTCACGGAATTAATTTAGAAACTAGCATATATACTTTATAGTACCTACTTTCTGTATGTCTTTAGTAAATATCGCTACAAGTTTAAAATTTCTTAACAGAATTACATACAGCTCGCTTTACCCAATGTTTACTATATTTTAATACATATCCAAAATAGGTACCTTTATACATACGCACACATCGATAACACCTTGTCTATGTACATACATACATACAATAAGGGAAACGCACCAACCTATGAAAAACCTCAACTTAGGTAGTCTCAAAACTTCCCAGCCATGTAGAAATTTAGCATTCGTTAGTCAAATCAATAAAAAAATGCATACACTGGTTATTATATGTTTTTTTTATTACTATCGTTAACCACCGACGACTAATGCGAAACAATATCTATATTATCCTTTAAACGCGAGCGAAACCGCAGGCAAAGCCTAAACCCAATAATTGCATTAAGTTATATAGACATTAAAGAACAGATTACCGCATTACAACGTAAACCCGTGCAAAAGGAACAGCAATAGAGCCTGTATCACCTAACCAAGCTTATAAATTCTATTCGGGCAAACGAATACAATTAACTTAAAATCTCTTTCTTTCCTCTTTCCCCAAATAAGATCACCTTAATACACATCACCAAACGTTTATTAATTTAAAACCCTACACGAAACACATCTTCTCAGCTAATGTGCAAATGAAGATTTTGCGACCGACCCGCAGAATAAATGCTCGTGTAAAATGGAACAACAAGTTACGTTCTATGGTAGATTATGACAGTCTAGTGAGTTTAGTTTGTCTATGACTACGTCGTTTTCTTTCGTAAGTTCGTAAAATGAAAACTATATCAAAATTGGCTGCTTTTGCTCACATGAATTGGTTAGGACGTGACGTGACCATGGAATACAATTACCCGTCTAGAAATAACCTAGGAGAACAACAAATAGACCGAATACCACACTATCACCCAACAAAGTAAGTATCCAAAGCTTTACCAAGAACATTCCACCCAGAGTTCAACTGCGTAATTATCAGATTTTCCCTAAGCTATTTCGAGAAACCAAAGCTTTAAGTAGTACCCCAAAACTGAGAAATTGTATAACATAACCTTCCTGCTTTTCCTCCCTGGTCATTAACTACCATTTTTCTTGCAGATAATTTCCTAGGTTAGTAATTCAATAATTCTTCTAATCCAAGTTCACAAAGACCGAACTGGCTTACTATGCTGTATGTACTCTACCAATTAATGAATCTTCCAACTGGATTAAATAATTATACAGGTATGTAACTTTAACTAACCTAACTAAATTACTATTCTAGATATGCTAACCCCCTTTCCATAATTATCATTAATAAAGCAAAGTTACTTAAAGTAGTGTTTTAAAAGTAGAAACCTGCATCCGACTAAACTTTAAAACAATTCCTGTCTCTTTAGACTAAGCGACCTTAAGTTGAAACAAACATTAACGTAACGCTTAGGCATATTTACTTGAATTATTTTTCTGTTCAACTTCCATGATGGATAAAACCCTTTATTAAGAAATTATAAATCACCGTACTTGAGAAAACTTATGAATTACATTTTCTTAATACTTCATTTTACTTTTCAGGTTTTAAATTTGGTATCGAGTTACCCGGACGCTATACGGAGAACACAAATTACATGGATAGACTCTACATCTAGACTCAACAGTCAACATAGTGAATAGAATTCTTAAGAAAATCAATGTTTGCCCCGAACATACAATGATCAAACATATTTCTACTTTTAAGGATTAAACTTTTTTTAATTTATAAATGCCTCAAAATGATTTTCTCCTACCCTTAACCAAAATAGTAATAAATCCCATATTTTAAGTATCCAGTGTTCAGTTATGATGCTTTCTATTCCCTTTAATTCTAATCTTAACTTAATTATTACCTAAGGTTGACAACTTTCACCCGCTTAATGACAAAACCCTTATTTTTCTTTCGAGTATTCACTATAGAACCCTAAATCTCGAAATTAAATAAAACTGGGCATTATTAACCTTATCTCTGTCAAGCAATTTAAGGAGACAAAGATCCACACACAAAAGCTAACCAACACTACTATAATAATAAAATAAATATTTTACTTATTTAAACAACCCAACATACTCATATTGTTTAGTCTACCACATTGGAAATTAGTAAGTACCAACTCGCAGCTACTTATAGGATTTACTTGTCTGTCTGTTTGTAAACTTCCCCTCGTATTTGAAATTGCTTAACAGGATTGTACAAGACTCTCTAGTGTTTAAGTAAATTCCAGTTTAATTTACGAATAAAAGGTATCTTACATCTATGCATAATAGGTACATGTATCAGAAATATAACTGACCTAATCCTTATAAAGTTCCCTGTCATGTTTTCTACATTTGGCTGAAAAATCCCAATTAAATTGTATTCACTTGTTGATAAGGATTATTATAAATAGTAGGTATTAAATAAAATATTACTCTAATAATGGATGTTAAACTTTCAATGTGAGCAGAGCCACGGGCAAAACCAGTATGGTATGTTCTACAATTTCTAGGTCTTATAAATCGAAGTTCAAATGACCGATAGCTAATTTTAAAAATTGTTAACCATTATATTTTTACTCAGATAAAACTTTAGTAAAATTACGTCAATAAACCCAAAATTATAATTTATCTATATCAATACATAATAATTGGTTTTAATCTATCAGTAACGCCATCTAGAGACTAACATGCCTACTATCACAGGTCTTCCTTTAACAATATACTAAGTTCACTGACTCTCTCCGCCCGGATATACACATCTAAGAGTATCTAATAAATTAATATTTCCTTTTGATAATATCGCTGTCTAGATGCCCAATAAATTAGTTTCAGTTCTAAAATTGTTGACCCCTTGCAACTAAGAAAAGAATATTTATGGTAAATAAAACTGCTCAAAACATTACCTCTAAATTATTTAACCGAACGTATTACCTACTATTAACCGATCTATAAAACAAAAGCGAAATGTTTTGGAAGTTAAATTACGATGGAACCCAAAATTATTTCTGTACTTAAGTCACAAAAGTATTTACTAATTTAAATAAATAGTATTCCTTAATCAATTACTAAGGACGCCATCTGGTGTTCTACAAAAGCAACCCTAAGCCTGATGGTTTGTTGCTTTGGTCATGCTTCGACTCGGTCGGTGCAGTAAGTGCCATCTAGTGACAGAAAGCGACTACGCCGCATCCCTATTTCATTGATTTTCTGGCCTATGCTTATTAAATCTTAATTTTAGTAGTCCCTACGTTTTTTCGATAACCGCAATCACCTACAAACAACTTCCACAAGATAAATTTGACCCAATACATAAGAAATTCGTAATCAAATGCTAAACACCTTCGATAACTCAACCTAGGTACCAAAAATACAAACTTCCGCCACCGACCTATAGAGGGAACTGCTGAGGTCCTGATTGTTTGGTTAGATTCCGAACAGAAACGACTTTCTGAATTCTGATGAAATAACGTAATACCTAATAAAATTTAAAGAAAATATGACTCTACAGTGGCTTTTGTGTCAGCTATGTTAATTAAATTACCCCTACCTACTCGTCATAACTTGCATCCTACTAGGCCCGAAAATACGCTTCATTTACTTAAGGGTCAATGTCTCTGAACAATCCCGCTCTAACAAGTCAACTCTTCGATTGTCTTTAACGTAATGCATAAAATTCACAAATAAATCGCATCGAGAAATTGTTTTAAACATTAAATTTTATCTTTTAAATGCTAATACTATGATTCTAAAATATTTTGTCACTGCCACAACTACAAATAAATCACGATACTGAGAATGCATCAATACCACCCGAGAATTATTCTTGATATTCCTAATTTCTTTGTGACGTCACGAAATAAGTATATTTATCTTTAGGTATCTTTTACGTCTTTCTAAACAAAGCAGGTGAGATTCATGTCGCTTAAATATTTACTAGCATGTAAAGTAAGAATGCCGAATCGATTGCCTGATTAAGAGGCCCCGACCCTTAACTCAGAGTATTGTGAATTGTGCAACGATCCCAGTCACCCCAAGAGAATAAGTGAATCTAAAGAGAATAAGTTGCTTCTTTATCTACATAAGAAAAAAAAATAGCTAGCAATATTTCCTTCAATCATTATCTAGGAATTAATAAAACCCATGTAACAAATTACATTTACTTGTTGTGCACGACTCTTTTTCATTAATCAAAACGAAAAACCGTTTCTATAGACCCCATTTAAATAATTATTTCAATAGAGCAAGAGTCTCTCAATTACGTTTCTGTTCAATCAGAGTCCAGAAAAAGGTCTCTAGAACATGATACTAATTTATCCAACTAGTAGCTTTCTTTTAAAAGTTATTACGGGATCCTAATAAGTGACAATATTTTTGCCGAAGCGCCTTAACTGTGAATGATTTTCCGCGGAATTTCATCTGAATCTAAAATTATTTTATCGATTGAAGGGAAAATTAATTTAATTCGGATAGTCTTACTTAGTAATTACTTAGTAATAAAGTTACCTAGTTCAAAGTCTAGTGATACCAAAAATTCACGCTTATTCCAGTTCAGTCAGGCCCTTAATAATTTCTTCGACAATACTTCGATTATAAACAGCGTTGGTTTTTAGTAAATTATTTTGACAAATTGTATATCAACTGAACCCTTATTATTAAACCCTCAAATTAACCCCAAAATCACAATTATAAAATTATTTCAATAGTGTGGTGATCAAACACTTTACTTGTTAGTTCTGGAATTACCTATAACCTATAGAACCCATCCTAACAAAATAACATTCCTCTACGTGTCTTTATGACTTACTACAAAACATTTTATCTCATAGTTTATCATTTCTAATCATTATCAATCGTCAGCCCCCGCGTGCTTTTTCACCTCTAACATTGTGAAATCACAACCAACATGATAAGAACTAAGCCCCTCCCCTCAGGTGAAAGGTCACTGTAATTAATTGCATAAACTACAAAGACGAGCCCACAGGTAAAAACGAGACGCAAAGATTTATTCATAAGCCCTCAAAGCTGGAGTCTAGAAGGATGTGAAAGAGACAACCTCGAGATAACGCATCAAACCAACGTGATAGTAAGAGGTGTAAACTCATGATCAAAAAGCATCTGCTCCGCCCTTAGAAGAATAGCAATTGTTCTATATTATTCCAAGTTGTTCTGAAGCTTCACCATTATTGATAAGATTCTGATGGTTTCTTGATTATACTGATACGAATGTTTACGAAACGTGGCCCACGATGATCAATGAAACTAACAACTAGACTTTTAAAAATTAATTGCTTTTCTACAACAAGGATTTCCTTCTAGCTTTATGTACCTAATTCTATTTCATGATAAATGGCTGAACAAAAGATAAAAGTAGGTATTAAAATACTCAATTTGGCTGAAAGAATGGAGATTCCAGAGCCGAAGAATATAAAAAGAGTATAAAATTTACAATGTTTCCACTTAAAGTATTTTTCTCGCATTTAGGGAATATTTCAGGATAAAAAATATTATTATTGACATTTTTAGGAAAAAGTTATGAATAATAATCCTCATAGGAATAAAGTTATTCGTAACATGGTGAGGCAGATCTCCGTCACCGGAAATAAACCAAGGATATTAAAATTAACGCCTTTCAAGACCATATGACACATTTAAAGTTACCTAAACTGACAAAAAATATCTTTTATTGAATAAAGATTTCCCTTTTACTGTATCCTACATAAAGTTAAATGAATCGGAGAGGAAAGACAGAAAAGTGTCAAAACTTTTGGGGAATTTTACAGGGAACTAGGGTAAAACAAAATGAGAGAGTGGCAATACTGCAAAATGGAGAAAAACGCAAGCTTTTCGTGATAAGTGTTAACTAACATTCTTAGTGAATTACCTACTCAACTAATACCTCAAAATACAAAGTGAACCGTCCCCCCAAGGGACAAACAAGGAAAACCAATCATCCACCGACTATTCATCAGCCAGTGAACTCTATAACCAGACAAACAACCGTTCACAGGTAAATACTTTCACGAAACTATTTCCTAGCAATCTTTAATTCTAACCTAGATAAACCTCTTTTACCTTCTTTCTATTAGAGTCCCTCATATGTATTTACTATGTCTAACACCCTATCTTTCCTTAACTCATGTTATTTACTATAATTCCCAAGTTCATAATAATTTTATCAGACACAGCCTTTCCAAGACTAAATAATGTGGGTAAGTTTACCTAAACTGATATCTCAAAGTTCAATTACGCATTTTCACTAAAATAAATACCCACAAGTTTAAATATTCAACCCTTTCTAGAGACAAAACCACTGTCATGTTTAAAAGTAGCTAAAGACTCATAATAGTTATTTTCTTTCTAGATTATGTCTACATAACTGGTGTAGTAACACCAAAGCACAGCCATCACTTCCCAAAACATCTAAAACAAGACTCTACCACTCTCCATCGCTAGCACTCTAACTCAATTCAAATGAAGCAGGCAACAAACATCAAGAATCTCTATTCTCCTACAGCATAGAAGGAACTCAAGAAAGAACCTCTCCACATCACTATCCTAGCACTAATCGAAGTTATATACAGTCTGCCCGCTGGACGCAAGATAAATTGTTAAAGTTAAAATTACCGATATAAATTTTTTCAAATCACAGATTTGGTTAACAATCAGTCATTCCAAGTTAAACTAATATCTATTCACGGATACCAAATTGTGGCCTAGGGCCCACTAAGTAAATCAAAACATTCCTAAAATTATCAAAACAGAAGAAGAAATAAACTCATTTCTCTGATCCTGAAGTCACGGCAGCACTATTGTACCCCTTGCTCTTCCCTTCCTAACTAGCCTACTCTAACCTACTAACCTATAGCTAACCTAAAGCCTAGTTCTACGGAACCCTAACTGTATTTAGTTATCACCTACCTATCTCCAAAAAGATACCTTAGATAATAGGAATGTTTTGATTTATGTTTTGGCCAAGTGATCATCTAGTGTCTACAGCAGAACCCAACTCTGTGAACCGTTTGTATGTAACCCTAGTTCTTTTTAGAGAAACTTGGAATGAACTATCTAACATGGCCCTAAATATACCTATATAACCTATCTCAACTTGTTACACAACGCAGTTAAAACTATTATATACCTAACATAATTCAACTGTAAAGAAACCACAGTAAAGTGTCCATATTATGTACCTATTGGTTGCTAGTTATAGCCATGTATGATAAACCAGGAATAATCACAACAACTCGTAAATTAGTAATCCAAAACTGTAGATCTGCTAAACCCCAATAACTTAATTTAACTTATGTATTTGAACTATACCGGATAGCTTAAGAATGAAATAACTTTTACATGATAATAAGAGCTGTAATTTACAAGATATTGGAAGATAATTTTCTCAAGCAAATTAAGGTTCGCTTAAACATAATATCTGTTATTTCTCTGTATTTAATTAATAAAGTACTGTTTAGTAAAGAATCTTGGTTGCTTGAAGGAAAGTTCTTTTTATTTAAGTTGTGAAACTTTTATGGAAATAAAATTGATACAAAATGGTTGTTTTAATTTATAAGAGAAACCTAGTCAAATAAAGGAGATACTTTGTCCTTAAATTTAGAATTAATTATTAATTAATTACGGTTTTATTTAAAAAGGTAAATAGGTAAGATTTTGAACCCATCAGCTACGTGTTCAATCATACCAGAACACTAATCATCATATGGAAATCTTTTATTTACCTTTATACCTTCAATAATACCTTTTTTTTTTACCACCAAACAAAATACCTAGGTTTCTTTTATAAAACCTACATGATAATTACCAAAATTTACCAGTAATTCACCCAAGATAAATTTACCTTTATGTAAATGAATTTAATAACTAATCCTTGTCTTTATTACTAGAAAGTTATATCTGTAAATAATGGGAAATGAATCCTTTCCTTCCATTCTTTATAAAACACAGCCCTTCTCATCAGAGGAAACTACATTAAACCCCGAATTGAATAATTTCAATATTTTACTAGAAAACCATGTTTAGGTCTATTTGAGCTTGACTTTTAGTTCAAAATGATGTATAAATTTTATACCAAGTCTACTTATTTTTGATTACCTGTTCTACCCCGTGTGGTGTATAGAAACAAGGCATGGCTATCTTTGCCAGTTTGAAGGGATAAATTTTCCTTCCTTAGCACAAACGAATACATCATTATAATTATCAATATACAAGCGAATATGGGCTATTGAAATTATTCCTGTTCTAAAATTCATTATGAATTTAATTAGAAGTACAAAATGTTAGGTACTTTCCTGTACAATACTATAATAATATTAAGTCCCTTCTTGGACTAGAGCTTCAAGCAGGATTTAGAACTAAGCTCTCATATAAGGAGAACTGAAGCTACCAGGTGTGGAAGCTGTATACTGAAAATAGTTCAGGCTCTAGCATTTGCCTACCGGTAGACTAACCAGGCGATGGTAAGTAAGTACTACACTTCACTTATAGATTCTTCACAGCTGAATTTTACAACTGTATTCTAATTGAATTTATAGTTTAAATTGAACCTGACTCAAGACTTATTAAGTTGATTATGAAAAATGGAATAAAACCCAGAACTATGACTTTATAGTCCCTCAGTAATGGTATTTTAATAAAATATTTAATTTAATAAAATGCTGGACTTCCTTGTCCCTTAGGTAAATCTCTACTTCGATATTAAAACTTGTTCACTCTATAAAGGAACCAGGAACATTAACTCAAACTATAATCTCTTCAGATAAAATTAGAGTTCCATGAACTTATGAAACCCTAACATAATTGAGCCCTAAACTTCATGGTAGAATTAAATCCTACAACAAGAATTCTGTTTCAAAGTAAAGGAGTCAAGTTATTGGAGATCCCCGACCTACATAACCCCATGGCTTTAAATTCCTGACCTACTCCCAACTATTTCAAGAGGACGCCTAATTAAATTCCCTTCTATCTATGAAGTTCCTATCAGTGGTCTATCACCTACTAGTAGATTTCTCTACCAAGTTCCTACTCCCTGCCTGTACTTGTCCCTAAATTATAAGACTTCCTAGTCGACTTCTCGTGTATACTTACCTTTTCAAAAGAACTAGAGATCCGAATCTCACATTTAACGTTTAATTGTGTGGTGTGTAATGAGTGATAGCTCATCCCGGTGTAAGGAGGCTACCCCTATCTAATCGAAAGAACGGTTCGAGGTGAGTCACTTCCTCTAAGTTTACCTACGGGTCCCTATGACACGTGTTTTTGAGTGATGTCGGCAATGGGACTGGGGTCACGCCAATGACAACACTCGGCCCTACATAAGCTGTGTAATATATAAATATATAGACAAGACCAACCCAGTATTTCTAATGGTTCGGGACAGAGTGCATTACGCTCGGTCCGCACGAGAGACCCCCATTGCAAACCAAGAGATATACCGGAGTTGAGGGACTAGATCCAGACTGTAAAGCTGGTGTGACGCTGTCCCAAGCGTCAGCCCTGCCGAAGCAGTTAAAAACCATAATCCCAGCGTTTAACACCGCAAGGTGTTGGGACGATGATCCCAGAATACTTCATTCTGTGAGACCCTGCCTAACTCTTCTCGCAAATTCCCAGCTGCTAAAACCTATACAACCCCGGTACTCCACCGCTTTCCTCGTCCGGCAGTAGCAAAGCAGAGACCATACTCCCTCCCCCATGACAACCCCTTACGACCCTAAGCTTCATTACAACTACTAAATTTACTTTAATTTACTTTACGATACGGATCCCGCACTACGTGTATACCGAACCCAAACGACACGGTCCCTAAGCTGTTAACTCCATCTCCCTACTCTAAAGCTTTATTACGACCGCGACGCGTTTCTGGACGTTGATAAACACTAGATAAATCGCGAACTGTTCGTATCCCACTTCCAAACGACACTCGACCTAGCTGATATCTCCATCTCCCTAAGCTACAGCTCCAACACGACCGCGGCACACTCCCGATTTCCGACGAATTCCCGGTAAATTAATTTACACGTCCAGAAAATCAATCAACACAACAAATGCAAAATAAAACCCTCCCAAAACTAACTAAACTTGGAACTTAAACTCCACCTTTGATAATGGTACGCCTCCTCGAAACTCCGGGAACAGAAAAAGCCCCGCTATAATTTTCCACCTCTATTTATACCACTCGAGCAAGTCATAATAATTCTCAGCGATCATCAGACATCATGTATCATCGTCGTCCATCGTGAAGTATCGTTGGTCATTCGGCAACATTCGGCACCAGTCCCCCCCGACTTAGAGACGCCACCGTGAAAAACTTCAGCAGGTGGGAGAGAGAAAGACAATTTCAAGTGAATGATAGAGGGAGACGCACAAACGCGTCGCAATTAGACTTATTTGCGCATGTGCGAAAGGTGAGGAAGAGAGGGACGTACAAACGCGTCCCAACATTTCCCTTATATGTTTTCAACCTTTATGTACTTTACTACAAAGTCCATTTTCCTTTTACATTCCACCAATTTTGTTTTAGCTGCGCGGAAGCGATGCGAAGTTGCTGCTTAGGCAATTTATTATTATTTGTTGCTAGCCGTGGTTTGATTTATCTCAATATTCAATTTGCAAAGTTTGGAATGAAATAAGCATTTCCTTTCACATTGCTAGAACCAAGTTAACTACCTCATGCAAGAATATGGTATTTTTACAGACATCAAGTAATTATGTAGCTCTATATTCCACAGCTTTTTAGGGTTCTTCCATGAATTGAAACCAAATTATAGTAAACTAACTCGATTTCGAGTACATTAATTCGAATAATAACCATACTTTTACACTAGTCTCCCAGGGAACCTGACAGAGACCACAAAACTCCACCCGCCACGACCCTGACACACCTATTTTAATTAAATCCCATCTGTAAATCAGTTTCTTTGATTATTAAAGAATAAATTACCTGTTTTGTTACCTAGAACATACACATTTCTGCTACTCATCATTCTAATATTTATTTGTGAATCGAGACGGGAAGCCTAATGAAGTCTATCCCGTCACACTAATCAAATCAAGGAATCTCCCACTGTCAGTAATCTTTTGTATAAGCACTCACTTAGTTAATAATATTATCTGTCACCCTGACAGCACCGCAGACTCATATACTCAATCGAGAGGCTGTACAGACTTTGTCAACCTTTTCCGAAGATGATCGAAAGCATTCCCTAGAAACCTATTATTGCGGTGCTGGTCGTCTTGGGCTACCTAATCAAATCAAGGAATCTCCCACTGTCAGTAATCTTTTGTATAAGCACTCACTTAGTTAATAATATTATCTGTCACCCTGACAGCACCGCAGACTCATATACTCAATCGAGAGGCTGTACAGACTTTGTCAACCTTTTCCGAAGATGATCGAAAGCATTCCCTAGAACCCTATTATTGCGGTGCTGGTCGTCTTGGGCTACCTAATCAAATCAAGGAATCTCCTACTGTCAGTAATCTTTTGTATAAGCACTCACTTAGTTAATAATATTATCTGTCACCCTGACAGCACCGCAGACTCATATACTCAATCGAGAGGCTGTACAGACTTTGTCAACCTTTTCCGAAGATGATCGAAAGCATTCCCTAGAACCCTATTATTGCGGTGCTGGTCGTCTTGGGCTACCTAATCAAATCAAGGAATCTCCCACTGTCAGTAATCTTTTGTATAAGCACTCACTTAGTTAATAATATTATCTGTCACCCTGACAGCACCGCAGACTCATATACTCAATCGAGAGGCTGTACAGACTTTGTCAACCTTTTCCGAAGATGATCGAAAGCATTCCCTAGAACCCTATTATTGCGGTGCTGGTCGTCTTGGGCTACCTAATCAAATCAAGGAATCTCCCACTGTCAGTAATCTTTTGTATAAGCACTCACTTAGTTAATAATATTATCTGTCACCCTGACAGCACCGCAGACTCATATACTCAATCGAGAGGCTGTACAGACTTTGTCAACCTTTTCCGAAGATGATCGAAAGCATTCCCTAGAACCCTATTATTGCGGTGCTGGTCGTCTTGGGCTACCTAATCAAATTAAGGAATCTCCCACTGTCAGTAATCTTTTGTATAAGCACTCACTTAGTTAATAATATTATCTGTCACCCTGACAGCACCGCAGACTCATATACTCAATCGAGAGGCTGTACACGGTCGGATGCAGCCGGGGCGATGGACATTATGATGATAAATTCTAATGTAGTAATGTTTGTGTTTTGTTATAGGCACGTTTGTAAATACAACTAAAAATACTCATGTTTTATTGGAATTAATTAAGTAATAATTTTATTATTATATAATAAATACTTCCCTAATGTACGACATTGATTTTTATTTTAGATCTTAGATCTTGATTATTTTAGATCTTTGATCTTGATTTCCATTGCATTCAATAATTTTGCATAGGTAAAGTCGCAGCCGGGTTGCGCCGCGAAACAGCATTTAAATTTGAACGTTATTACCACGCAAACAGAGTTAAAATATAAACATGAAAAAACATACTCCACAAACTCTTATTTATTTGGTAATAACTTTGAAATTTAAACGTCGCTTCGCCTCGCAACTGCGCTGCCTCCGCACTCGTGTATACTCATCCTCATCCTAACAAGACGATGGATAGAATCAAACAAGTACCTGAGTTAATACACCATAATATGTGTTTGGCTAAACAAGGGCACATGTTTCTATTTAACAAGCACATGTTACTATTTACAAGATATTTATATGTTTGCCCCAGACAATCTAATTTTTTGATCTAATTATGACTGTCAGTAAATTTGACTAAGACTCTTGTTCAAATTTAAGAATACTTTTTTATTTGAATAGATACAGTTATGTGGAGTTACTGAGTCAATTTCTTTAACCTAATGACATAGCTTTGTAAACCTGGCTATGATAAAGTAAACAAGTCGAGTTAGTACAGTAAACTAACATCTTGTTGCGCTCATATGGAGTTAAGACATATTTTTTTTAATTAGAAAAGAAATATATATGAAAATATAAAATAATTTTACTTTTTTTTTCAGTGAGTAAAGAAGTCGGGTCTGGACATTAAATATTATCATGAAATAAAAATAAAAATGGTCTGTATGTCTGTTGGTTCGTATTTGAATGCGGTTTTCTTTATTATCACCCGGTGTTGACAATTAACCGACAATCCGAAAAGTGACAAAATTAGATTTTATCTTACGCGCAAATTAAGGATACAATTATTGAAAGACGATTCCACTCGAGCGAAGCCCTGGGGAAAAGCTAGTGAGAAGTAAGGTAACCTGAATTATATACCAGCTTGTCATTGAGGCTGTTCACCCTCATTCTCAGTTCCAAAACAGGCTTGACCCAAATCACAATGAGAACAAAGCTTTATGAAACCGTATTTTTCAGACACTAATTTTCCTTTATTTTATTTACGCCAGAACAGAGTTTTATGTCTAGAAATATGTAACAAAGATACACAAAAGACAATACAGTTAGCGACCAAGTAACTCATATATGAGTACTTTGTTTTATAGAGTTGTAAGCTTGATGTTGTTGATATTGTATTTTAATGGAAAATCTTGCCGAAATCAACAGTAAACACAAATTTGAAACAAGTCTCGAAAATTACTTTTTTTTGTTATCAAGTCTGTAGCTTGAAATTGAAATTCCAATGGGAATAAAATAAAATAAGCTAATGCTTGAATCATTCAAAACACAAAAAAGTGTAAGAAAAGGACAAGATACTAGTAACCCGATTTATTGTATGTTTAAGGCGCAGGCCTACCCTAAATTAGCAACTCGATTTGTGTAAGTACGAAAATCGACAGAAACGACATTGAAATAACATTCATATCAGTGCGTATTACCATAGTATAAGTAACAAATAGTATTCTATCTCCATACAAACGGGCCGAAACGAACCCCCCCAAAAACTCGGTACAACTCGGTTTACGACAGTCGCGGTCGCGCCGCAGTTACGTACGCACGCTGTCACTGTGACGCTCCCGCGCATTTTCGTAAATTATAGCACGAAATTACAGTGTTTGTAGTGCATTCCAGGGTTGCTTAAATACAACTTTTGTAATAATAATATAGCATTATCAAATACGTAAACAGTCAGTTGGCAGCCCTGGTACGTGTTTCGGCGCCGAGCGGCCGTAGGTATTGATTTCAAGGACACTGCCTAGTTAAACTACTGTTGTTACCTATACTGTGGTATTACTAAGTGGCTGTTACGATTGCTGCGTCCCTGGAGAACGCAAAATAGGAGAAAATATTACTTTTAACATCGAGGCGACGGACAGAAACATTTTTGACGAATAGTTTTGAGAATGGATAAATTTTATCTTTAGTATGGTGTAAGAATCATTGAAATTGCTTTAAGCATTCGGGAAGAGTGGGAAAATTCTCAGGAAACTTTCGGTAACTTTCGATTTTTTTTTCAAATTTTAAAACTTTTTATTATATTAAACATGGGATATATTTTTGATTATGTTATGCCTATTATGTATTATTTTTAAGTATTGGGACCACCTGTATGTGAGGTCAAAGACAGGTCTGAATTGCAGTTTGAGTACACATTCACATTAAGGGGGTAACTTTTTACCTCGGTACAAAATGCACATCATAATATTGTTTTCCTTACTTTTGAATAAAAAGTATGCAATAAATGTGTTTTAAAGCAACTTGCGGAAATAGTTTATTAATAATAAAGTCTTCACAAAAAAATTACGTACTTTAATGTATTACATTTTGTTTGCATTACATTAACTAACTTAAGAGCGTGTTTACAGTTGTAATGTAATGCAGCTAAAATGTAACGCATAAAATTGAATAATTTTCATGTGATCACTTGTATCAACAAGCAGTTTGCGCGAATTGCTATAAAACGCATTTATTGCTAACTTTTTATTCAAAAGTGAGGAAAACAATATTATGATGTGCATTTTGTACCGAGATCCTCCGTTACCACCTTAATAGGCACGCCACCGTTTTAGTACAAAATTTGATAACCCGTTTCTCAGTTGTTTTTCGTTATAGACCAAAGTATAAGAACTCTGTCATCTGGTACTGATATTTTAAAAGGCACTATTTTGGCAAAATGTTGAATACTGATTTAATTTTGAAAATATCAAGCTGAACAAATTTACATACAAAGTTGTTTTGTTGCTTTTATTGTACCTATACCAATTTTTTACACTTTAGCCAGATAGTGACTTTGTAAATGCCTGTATTAAAAACTTTAGTCTATAACGAAAAACAACGAAGAAAAGCATTATAAAATTTTGTACTAAAACGGTGGCATTGTTCCTATGCGTCTTTAGTGAAACCATAGAGTTACATGTTACGATATGTTTGGTTCATAAACTAAGAGCGCGGCGTCATTAACCCTACGTAAACGAGTAACATTATGAGACCAATGTCATTATGGATACTTATCAATTTATGAATGTTTAGAGGAATACTTAGAGTTTTTTTACTTAGTTTTTATTTGTAAGCTCGTTAAAATGTAGGAATTCGTGTGATTTAGTAAAAAGTTCAATTATGAAAAGTTATCAATTACAGGATACCCAAGTTTCCTCAATATATTCAAATGTTTTGGCATTTAGACTTCTGTCTATAGCATTACTGTTTATATTTAGAAAAATAGCAAATAAAAACTGTATTACATAATGAACGTTTTTGGAAAAATTTAAGCCCTAGGAGCTCTAATCAAAACGAGGAAAAAATATTCTAACTGAGAACTAGATCTTAAGGATATGATCATTCATTACTCAAAATAAACAACTTCATCCGATCCGATTGGGTAGATCAGCATTTCTTTTGTATAAACTTTCTCATATCATAAGAAAAGTTACAGTACTAACTGCTTACCAAGGGCTCGTAGAATAAATTTTACGGTACGGAATTATATTCTGGGGCAATTCTACAGAGAAAGATACCGTCTACAAAGCCCAAAAACGGTGCATATGGTCAATGTGTGGCCCAAAACAAACGGACAGGTGTAAGCAAATGTTCAAGTTAATATAATTCTTATCTTGCCTTCTCTTTACATTTGCGAAGTCGCCATCTTTGTAAAAACTAATCCTGAATGGTTGGTAAAGACTCCGATGTACACCAATCAGAGGTTAGGATGGAATGCAAGCACCATTTATGTTTGAGAAGTTCGAAAGCTGCTCTAATGCATAAAAGTACACTTTGTATTGCACCAAAATATTTAACAGGATTCCTAATGATATATATTAACTAGCTTTTGCCCGTGGCTCCACCCGCGTCGAAGAGATTTTCGTGGAAATAAAGAAAACAAAAGAATATTATTAATATGTGAAGGTCACCATGTTTTACCAGTGCTAATAAAGACCAATAAATAAGCCCAAACTTAAAGGGTTTGCTGTTGTTCTTTGAGGAAATCCCGTACCCACCTTCCAGTCCCATCAGCAGACTACGGTCACCATGTTTTACCAAAGTGCTAATAAATACCAATAAAATAAGCCCAAACTCGAAGGGTCTGCTGTTGTCCGTTGAGGAGATCCCGTATCCACCTTCCAGTCCCTTCAGCAGACCTTGGTCACCATGTTTCACCAAAGTGCTAATAAATACCCAATCAAAAAAGCCTAAGCTCGAAGGGTCTGCTGTTGTCCGTTGAGGAGAGCCCGTACCCATCTTCCAGTCCCATCATCAGATCCTGGTCACCTTTTATTTACAAAAGAAAATGTATCATAAAAAAAAAAAAGTGTAAACAGATTTTACCAGTCAGGGTTTGAACCCGCGACGATCGGCTACGCTACGGCGGCGAACCTTCCATGTTTTACTAAAATTCTCATTGCTCTGCTTCCTTTTGTCATTCATGGTTATCATGATGCATCGCCTAAAACCTTCCCGAAGGAATGCTTTATCTTTCTGTAAAAACTGCATCAAAATCCATTGCGTAGTTCTCAATTTTTTATGTATGGAACTCCTCCATATTTCATTATTTTATTTTATTCAATATTCGGTTTTGGTTACATTTTACACAACAAATCCACATTTTCAGATCTGTAGGTAATTCATTACATTTGCAAGGAGACCCGTGACATACGGACGGACAGATAATGCAATAAGTAATGCAAGTAATGCAATAACACAATTATTTTGTGATTATAATAACAGACACAACACGAAATATTTAATTTTAGTCAACTAATTGACCAGCAATAATATGGCTTGACGGGTAAGGCAAATCTATATTTCTGTTTTCGTATTGAACTCAAAATTATATAAGACACTACTTATTATTTTTATATTTAAATTAATTATTGATTGCATTAAATTCCATCGCTTTTATAGTTAATTGCTATGAACAAATAAAATACAGCCGTGTCATTAGTAACTTAGTTACTCAATGCCATCTAGCGGATTCCACGTGCGTTTCCTGCTCATCCCTGATTCTATTTAATGTACTCTACGTTCATTTTTAATGTCAGGGTGTTTGGTGCACTGCGCACCAGATGGCTCTACTAAGATGAAACATTTTTTTGTGACTTTTGTTAAACGTGGGATTTACTAATTAGTCGTAGCATAAGGTTATATATATTTTAACTAAATTAAAATCATTTATTCGACTGATGCCAGACCCAAAGTAGGCCGAAATATGTCTTGAAAATATTTAATTTATGAATTTCTTATTGTGTATTTAACTCAGTGAAAAGCTTACAAAAGCAAAATATTTATATTTATTTCATGTTATTTCAATGGAAAAGCTACTAAAATCATAATGTACCTACAATCAGTGTAAACTGTTCTTACTGCGCTGAACCATTGTTTTCAGCGCCAGGTTACTTGTATTGTGTAAAAGGATAAATATAATATCAGCTTAATTGTTTTTTTTTTCAAAAGAAATTATTTATTCTGAACCAAAAAAAAAAGTTTTTTTTTACCTCTGTGGGGGATTGAACCCAAGATGATCAAATACGCTACGGTGGCGAACCTTTCACATGTTTCACTAATACTCTTGTTGCGCTGCTCTCTTTTGTCATAACGTGATGATACATAGCTGTTCGCGCAATACTCAAATTGAACGCGCTTCGTTCACAGTGTTCTAATCTATTTTTAGAAACCGCTAGCGGCGGTGTAATCATTTTGTTTGTTTTTAATTTTGCTCTTCTTGTCTATGATTTTTGACAGACATGACTGGTTAATTTTGCTCTCTCCCGGTTTGATGGTGAGAATTGGTCGCCTGAAAGGTTTTTAGAGATTCATGCTTCAGGGACATGTGTGTATAAAATAAGGTCTTCTAGTGAAACCGTGTTGGGGAATTGTGCTCGTAGAAGCCGGGCTAATTCCAGAAAAATACTTTCAAGATTGCGTCAGAATCTGGTGACACGTAAGCAGCATTCGTGGCCACATTTCCTTGATTTCCTGCTGATCCCTGCCTTGTAGTTCCCATCCTTCTTACCGGCCCGGCCAGCAGCTGGACCAGCGAAGCGACCCAAGCAGTGGATAGCGAGAACCCTAGATTTTGGACTTCTGGAGGTACCGTGACGCAGTCAATAGTTTACTGGACTCGAGTGAGTGTAATTTTATTTATTAATCTGGGTGAGGACTCTGTCTGCATACTAATTTCGTGCCAGGTATATGGTGTTTCTGATATACTATGGGCCCTATATAGAATCCCGTATATTTAGTTTGGCCGGACAGGGTTCTTTTCCATACATTTGTTGGTAGCAGAACGCGTTTGAGTTGAATATTATCAACATTTTCTGGTAACATAGCGCGGTTAAGTTGTTTAGTATCGGATATTAAACAACCCCGGACCAAGATATATTCTGTTTATAAAGGTAGGTAGTTTGTAACCTTGCAACCTAAAGCGAGTTCAAATAGAATATTTTGTTATTTCTCATACTACAGTACTCGGACTGTGTATATGAATAGGTTTATGTAAGCTGGAAGGATATTAGGTATAGAATATTATTGTATTATGTATTGTGGATAAACATATAACTTTATTAGCGCTGTTTAGGTTGTTGTACACAGATTTAAATTGTAATTGTTAGACCTTGTTGGTGTAACTTTATAACTCGGTTGTTTGTGTTTATATAAGATATTTGGTTATAATATAATATAACGACCTATTGTAGGCTTGTTTGAGAGCACTGTTACAAGGCAGTTAGTTTATTTATATTAATAACATTTTGTATTTACCGAGTTACTGTGACAACTTGTTTGAGTGTATACATTGGGGCGCTTTGTGGTTTGTGACATTGTCAGTTCCGTCTTTAATTGTTTGTATCTCTCAATTCCCGGTCTACAATGTCGAAGACTTCTCCGAGGAACATCTTGGCCAGCCAGCTGCGCTGGTTTGTCAGCGTTCAAGGCTTGTTGGCTCGAGCTGATCGGGGCGATGCAGTCCTGGAGCGGTACTCACAGATGGAGCGTCGCCTCGAGAAAGCTGAGCAGGCGCTCATGGAGCTGTTGGACCAGGAGCTGCCACCGGAGGTAATGGCTAGCATTAACAGTGATATGGAGCAGATAATGGACATTTATAATGAGACTGCGCAGGTGGCATGTACGATTAAGAGATTGCAGTCTGGGGGTCCGGATGTCAAATTGGGCACCAGTAGTCAAGGGGTAGGGTTGCATAGCAGACTGCCTACCTTAGAGCTTGGTCACTTTGACGGACGTATGGAGCAATGGGTCGCCTTTAAGAATATGTTTACTTCTTTGGTAGACGGTAGACAGGATCTGTCCAACGCACATAAAATGGCGTATTTGATGTCCAGTCTACAAGGGGAGGCTAGATCATTGGTACAACATCTGATGGTTGAGGAGCATAACTACGTCATCGCATGGGAGTTATTGAACAACAGATATCAGAACGTCCGGTTGTTAGCAGACGCGCATGCGAGTCAGCTGTTAGGTCTACCTCGGGTTACGTCTAGATCGCATATCAGGGCTCAGTTACTCACACCCGTCACAGTGGCGTGTAACGCATTAAAAATGTTGGGACTACCAGTGGATGAATGGTCTTATCTGTTGGTACACATAATTTTGAGCAAGTTGCTGGCTGACTCTCGATCACGGTTTGAACGCGAGATGGCAGAACGGGACGGCAGTGCCTTGCCTAGCTTTACGGACCTAATGAGATTTTTGGAGTTTGAAGCTAGGGCTGTGGAGTCGTCTCCGTTGGAAGTGGCGCCACCTAGCGGGAGTGTGGGAAGATCCGCTGGCACATCGCGACGCAGTGACGCCCAGGGAGTGCCGCCGTCCCGGGGACGTGTGGCAGCTCGCTTGGCTGCGCTGACTGCTGCCGTGGGGGAACAGACGTGTCCTCAGTGTGGGCGTTTGGGACATGCTTTGCGGAGGTGCCCTGAGTTTGCTGAGCTGCCGGTCAGCGAAAGGCGGTGCTTGGTAAAAGCCAAGCACTTATGTTTTCATTGCATGGAAGATCATTTCGCGCGCGATTGTTCCAGGCAAGGTACTTGTTCTGCATGTGGAAGAGCTCACCATTTACTGCTGTGTGCTAACAGGTCTGGTGTGCCGGCTACGGCACCGCAGCGCGGACCTGCTGCGAGAGGGGGAGCAGTCTCCACGTCGCAGCACCAGCGTCGCGCTACGGGCGGGGGAGCAGCCTCACTTTCCGCACAGCAGCCATGTCCGTCGAGGGGCCCTCGTCCAGGACGAGGCGCGCACCCGTCGGAGTGGAGAGAGAGTTCTCGGGTGAGTCATGCACACCCTAATAATTTTGAGGAGCATGCACCTGCGGTACAGGGCTATACTGCGGGCCCGGCTAGGAGGCCCCGGGGTTGGGGGTACTCCACGGGTGAGGGGCCCATTCAAGATTATGGAAGTGGTCCCCATGTTTCTGCAACTGCGGGCCCGCCTCGGGACTCTTCGAGGGAAGAAGGCCCTACGGGCGGGGGCTTCACTTCACCGGTTAGTGGACCTCAGTTTCCCGCGCCAGTGCCGGCGCCCACTGGAAGGGAGTATAGTCGGGAGGAGTCGCAGAGATACTCGCCGCCGTCTCATGAGTACCCGCGGGTAGAGTACCACCCACCTTATTTTAGGTATGGGAGAGCGGCAGGTTACGCCCCCCCTAGGATGGCGATGTGTGCTCGCTCACCATATGTAGGGCAGTGGGTTCACACTGGGTTGGCGAGACCGAACAGCCAATAGCTAGCCTGCCACTCTACTAGCGCAGAGCCGAGGACGGTTCTGCTGCCCACTGCAATAGTTTGCATATGGGGTCCCCGTGGAGATTCGGTTAGGGTAAGGGCTCTACTGGACTCAGGGGCACAAGGGTGTATGGTGACTACACGGATAGTTGATATGTTGGGTTTGAACTTGGAGCCTTCTTCGGTGCCCCTTCTTGGTATTGGGGGTTTAGAAGTTAAACGTTTGGTAGGCCGAACTCATATAAGGTTTTCTTCGGTACGTTCCTCCACTTTGAGGATTGCAGCTGCAGCTATGGTTATGGATGATATCGTAGGCTGGCAGCCCTCCTCAGATATCTCCCCATCTATACTATCGTGTACGTCTAATTTAAATTTAGCTGATCCCAGGTTTTATGTTCCCGGCCCAGTGGACGTCCTCTTGGGCTCGGATGTATTGGGATGGATTCTTTTGGGTGCCCAGAAGGCACTAGGCACCTCATCACTGTTGGCGGTGTCCACCATCTTTGGACATGCTGTCTTGGGACCAGTCTTCGATGACTACACTCCGGATGAGTCGAGGGTAGTCAATACAGCATCCCTTGCTAAGACGATGCATCGGTTCTGGGAAGTAGAAGAGCCTCCCATGGTTCCGAGGGTGGACCCGGAACATGCAGAATGTGAGGCCTTCTTTCAAGCCAACACTACGAGGCTAGCTTCAGGGAGATTTGTAACGGGGTTGCCTTTTACAGCATCCCCTCCTATTCTTGGACAATCCAGAGCACTGGCAGAGAAGCGAATGCTGGCTATGGAACGGCGCATGCAGCGTGACCCAGTGATACGTGAGAAATATATTGACTTCATGCGTGAGTACGAAGCACTAGGTCATATGTCACCGGCTCGAGTAGATTGGAGCTCTACTGAGCATTACTTCCTACCATGCAGTATTGAAGGCTTCTTCGGGAAAGCTGCGCACCGTGTTCGACGGGTCGGCGCCTACTTCAACAGGAGTCTCGTTGAATTCGTGTCTACACTCTGGGCCAAAGCTTCATCGGGATGTCATAGATATAATTTTAAATTTCAGAAGACATCAGGTGGTGTTTGGAGCCGACATTAAGATGATGTTCCGGCAGACTGTCATTCATCCTGACGACAGGCGTTTCCAGTTGATTCTCTGGCGGGAGCACCCAGAGGACCCAGTGACAGTCTACGAGCTCAACACCAACACATATGGTTTGAAATCAAGTCCATATATAGCTATAAGATGCTTATTAGAACTGGCGGAGCGGGAGAGGGCCCGCTACCCGCGTGCGGCAGCCGTACTGACACGTGACCTCTACGTGGACGACGTGTGTACTGGGGCCCAAACAGTTGAGGAAGCTCTTGTACTCAGGGATGAATTAATTGCTATACTAGCAGCGGGAGGCTACGAGTTAAGAAAATGGTTATCGAATGAGCCCCGTCTGTTAGAAGGTATTCCAGAGGATCACCAACAGAACCCTAACCTGTTTGCTGAGGTGGACGATCCTAATATGATAGCGGTTTTGGGAATGAAGTATCAACCGGTAAATGATATTTTCACGTTTCAGGTGGAACTGAAACCAGAGAGAGTATGGTCGAAGAGGACCGTGCTGTCCACCATCGCTCGCATGTTTGATCCGAACGGCTGGATCAGTCCGGTGATCTTCTCAGCGAAGTGTCTGCTGCAACGGCTGTGGATCCTGGGCGTGTCGTGGGACGAGCCGCTCACCGGGTCTCCGTTGGACGACTGGCTGGAGTTGATGTCATCGTTGAAGGAAGTCAATCGAGTTGCCTTACCTCGCCGGATCTTGCCGCCAGGAAAGTATCACGCTTCTTTGCATGGCTTTTGTGACGCCTCCGAACGTGGATACGCTGCGGCCGTATATTTACGAACCGTTGATAGTCAGGGTCACGTCAATGTTGTGTTACTTCTAGCGAAAAGCAAGGTTGCTCCCATACGTACTCGTCTTACTATTCCTAAATTGGAATTAAGCGGAGCTCATCTTTTAGCTAGATTACTGAATCATATATCTCGGGAGTTAGCTGCCAATGTTGATTTTCAGGACGTGTATGCATGGTCGGATAGTCAGGTCGCGCTAGCATGGTTGCGCGCGGCTCCGCATACCTTAGAGATTTTTGTAGGAAACCGGGTTTCGCAAATTCAGAACATAGGTATTCATATTAATTGGAGGCATGTCCCAGGTGAATGTAATCCTGCAGACTGCGCATCGAGGGGCTGCACAGCGCCGGAGTTGGTGTCACATGCTTTATGGTGGGGTCCGGAGTGGCTCATGGGACCTGAGTCTTCTTGGCCTGTTCAGCAAGTGGATAGGACGACCCAGATTTCACCAGGGCTGCGTGTGCATGCTTTAGTTGCAGAGACCGATTTAGATCCTGATTGGCTGACTGGGAGATATAGTAGTTTGGACAAATTATTGGCGGTTACTAGTTGGATTAAGCGTTTTATAAATAATTGTCGTAACCCCCGAAATAAACAGTTGTCGCCAGTGGTGAGTGCCGAGGAGCGTCGAGATGCACTGCTTCACTGGGTCAAGGTAGTGCAGGCGGACCGTTTCAAGTCTGAATTGCAGATTCTTCGCGATGAACGTGCCAAGCTGAAGGGAGCGGTCGCTAGATTAAATCCTTTTCTGGATTCACAGGGACTTCTGCGTGTTGGAGGTCGACTTCGGAAGGCTGACCTGCCATACGGAAGCCGTCATCCTCTGCTGTTACCCAAGGAGGGTCCTTTGGTAAAGCTTTTGGTATCTGACCGACATGTTCGTAACTCTCATGCGGGACGCAATGCGTTATTGGCGATATTACAGCGGGAGTTTTGGATCTTGTCTGCTCGCCGGGTAATTCGCAATGTAGTTTTCTCCTGCGTTCCTTGTTACAGACTGCGAGCCTCATTGATGCAGCCTCAGATGGGAGATCTACCGGCTGACAGGATCACCCAGTTGAGACCATTCGAAGGAGTCGCCACGGACATGGCAGGCCCGTTCTCGGTCAAGACCTCCACTCTTCGTAACGCTCGGATTGTTAAGGCTTACCTGTGCGTATTTGTGTGCTTGTCCACCAAGGCCGTCCATTTGGAATTAGTGTCCTCGTTGTCCACGGAGGCCTTCGTTGCTGCGTTAGACCGTTTTGTTTCGCGTAGGGGTCTACCTTCATTGATCCGCTCTGACAATGGCACAAACTACCAGGGTACCTCAAACTATTTGAAAGATGTGTATAAATTTTTAGAAAATAATTGTGTTAGTTTAAGTCATATCTGCGCCCAGAGGGGGATAACTTGGCGGTTCAGCCCGCCAATTTGTCCCCACTGGGGTGGGATTTTTGAAGCCGCCGTGAAGTCAGCCAAGACCCACCTCCGCCGTGTCATCGGGGAGACCATTTTAAGCTTCGAGGAGCTCGTCACTATGTTCTGTAAAGTTGAGGCCGTCCTCAATTCTCGTCCTCTCTGTCCCCTGTCATCTGATCCGAACGACCTCGAGGTCTTGACTCCTGGCCATTTCTTGATTGGGCAGCCTCTTACTGCCCTGCCGGAATACCCCTGGAGGGAAGAACGTACAACCCGGTTGTCACGTTTTCAAATGTTGCAACAAATGGGCCAGGACTTCTGGAATCGTTGGTCGTTGGAATATCTGCATTTGTTACAGCAGCGGGTGAAGTGGACAGACAGGACCGAACCTCCGAAAGAAGGAGACTTAGTTTTATTGAAGGATGCAAATTTGGCATCTCTACATTGGCGCCGGGGTCGCATTATCAAGTTAATATACGGTGGGGATGGAGCTCCTCGTGTAGCTGAGGTGTTGGTTGGAGGTTCGATTTTGCGACGAGCTGTAGCAACACTCTCCCGGCTCCCGATTGATTGAGCTAGCGTTCTGATGGGGGCATCAGTCCGGAGCGGGGGATTGTTCGCGCAATACTTAAATTGAACGCGCTTCGTTCACAGTGTTCTAATCTATTTTTAGAAACCGCTAGCGGCGGTGTAATCATTTTGTTTGTTTTTAATTTTGCTCTTCTTGTCTATGATTTTTGACAGACATGACTGGTTAATTTTGCTCTCTCCCGGTTTGATGGTGAGAATTGGTCGCCTGAAAGGTTTTTAGAGATTCCTGCTTCAGGGACATGTGTGTATAAAATAAGGTCTTCTAGTGAAACCGTGTTGGGGAATTGTGCTCGTAGAAGCCGGGCTAATTCCAGAAAAATACTTTCAAGATTGCGTCAGAATCTGGTGACACGTAAGCAGCATTCGTGGCCACATTTCCTTGATTTCCTGCTGATCCCTGCCTTGTAGTTCCCATCCTTCTTACCGGCCCGGCCAGCAGCTGGACCAGCGAAGCGACCCAAGCAGTGGATAGCGAGAACCCCAGATTTTGGACTTCTGGAGGTACCGTGACGCAGTCAATAGTTTACTGGACTCGAGTGAGTGTAATTTTATTTATTAATCTGGGTGAGGACTCTGTCTGCATACTAATTTCGTACCAGGTATATGGTGTTTCTGATATACTATGGGCCCTATATAGAATCCCGTATATTTAGTTTGGCCGGACAGGGTTCTTTTCCATACATTTGTTGGTAGCAGAACGCGTTTGAGTTGAATATTATCAACAATAGCCTTAAACCTTCCCGAAGAAATGCTTTATCTTTCAGTGAAAACTGCATCAAAATCCATTGAGTGGTTCTCAAGTTATAAGAGAACGAACAGACAGACAGACAGACAGACGTTGCATTTTATATGTATAGAGAAGAGAAGAGAAGAAGATCTAAATTTGATAAAATTTAGAAATAAATTATTAAACTAGCTAATAAAATATTGCTATTAAAAGGTTGAGATATTCGTAAATATTAAAACTATTCATTATTTTAAATAAACATAATCGTTCTAAGTTTGCCTTGTTTAAATTTAAATTTCATACCCCTCACTGTTTTTATTTTAACTTTTTCTTGACCTTGATCTCATTCTGTTTTTATTTTCAAAATTTGCGTGTGGTTGTTTTATTCAATACTTATTTTAGTTATTTGTATACCCTTGCAGTAGGACATAGCGTTCATAAAACATAACGTAACACCACCTAAGTATAATTTTATATTTAGTTTCAATATCTACCTATTTTCACAAATAAAGCATCCTGATTCTGTTGCTGATGATAAAAAAAAACCTTAATGTAGCCATTTCATCGACAAATTAAAAGCATAAATTTTATACTACAATGTTAGGCTTATATATCGTTTTAAAATAATATACAAAGCCCTAAATTGTTATTTAAAAATATATAAAAGTACTTCGAATCGCGTGTTTTCTGGCGGTGCGCTCCCACTGAGCAGGATAGACTTGTGTGAAATGAATTCGTTGGAGCAGGACAGATTTTTCCGAATATCCTCGCCTTAAGACCGAATGTTCCCTTGTTAGAGAGGAAACATTGTTTGTTTTTAAACCTTTATTTTATTGCATTAGAGAAAAAAGTTACTCGAGAAAAGGATTAAGACCATGCCTTCCAAAAATATTTCTTAGCTCGCTCCGCCTTCTCACCCCGCCACCCGCACCGCGTCGCTCGAATACTCTCGATGCACTCGATAGGAAAAGAAGTAATTCCCGCGCTTTGCTGGAGTTGCGAACATAGGAGGCAAGGGAGTCGTCTTGATCTTTTTGGAAATTGCAGGTACTTCTTGGCTTGTTACTTTAAAATGTAGTTTTTTAAACACATAAACTATTTTATTGCTTATAAGAAATGATTATCATTCTTTATATTTTATTAGTATGGTATGTTCGAGGCAAGTCTCAATAAGTAAATTTAATGAAAATGTTATTTTGTAATAAAAATAAAACTTTGACTGTTATTGAAGATATCGGATGTAATATCAGTAAAGTGATAATTGACCTACTGATCATACTGACCATATTTGGATTTACTAAAATGAATAATATAATATGTAAGTATGATTATGTAGTTATCTATTTCATTGAATTTATTAATTCATTTAACAAAATGCCTGCTGAAAATGTACCCCCTAGCTTTTAACAAAGGAAACTGTTCTATGTTCGAAATAAAAATACACGTTTTGTTAATTTTGTCATGATTAATAATTAAAAAAAAGATGACGACTCAAATCAAATCAAATCAAAATATTTATTTTGCAAAATAGATACATAAAGTATACTTTCAAAGTTAATTTTAACATGTTATCTTTAGAATATAAAAAAATATATAATAATACGGGACATAAAATATACACCTGCATAAAATAGAGGAATCTAGGAATAAAAATATTATATATTCATAATGCAATGAACAAATAAGTTGATAAATAAACACGGGAAATACATACAAAAAATATGAAGGTTGGGCTACTAAAATTTAATAAAGTTATACACCTGCATAAAATATAGAAATCTGCCAAAAGAAGCAGTAATACTCCGGTGACAGAGATACGCTCTACAAAACCTACGTGTTCATAGCCTATGTGCATTATTTACCGCCGGGAATATGTACGGTCTATTGCTAGTCACGTGTTGCATCGCGTAGGCTGGCCATTCATTCAGAATTTGGAAAACAAAAAAAGTAAATAGATTTTTTTACGGTTTTGTGTTCTATTATTGATTCTGATTTATAAATTTAATAAAGCTAGGGGGTTACTATTCAACTTGTATAAGGCTTGGTAAGTGATCAGTATGACGATCGATAACACTTTTTGCTAATTTCTCAAAACACAATATTGATATCCTATAGTAGTTAACTCGGGGCTGGCGTTTAGTTTGTACGTAAAACGCCATAAAGGGTCATCTAATCTTGATAAAGACTACTTACTAAGTCTTTAGTGTGAACCTGGCTATATAACTAAATGTCACCTTATATTATAATATAAATAATTAATTGCATTAAAAAAAATCGTGTATGAAAAAAACTGGACATATATGTTTTATCTTTATTTATTTATTGATACTGTGCAGGTATTTGCTTGTAATTTTTGGGTATGTTACTCAATAACTCTGGTAAATCTTGAACGAAATTAAAAAAAAATGTTTGTTTGGAACTGTTTGCTTCTAGGTAGATCCCATTTTCATTTGGTCATGATCTGATAACGGTCTTCAGAGATAGGCAGCAGAACTCTTCAACGGATGACGGCATTCACTCTATATTGAGGCAAATATCTCCCGCATTTCTTAAGCGAATTGAAATTTTTTTTTTTTTGGTATCGTAGAGTTTACTTCCATGCAGGTTCCATTTATTTTGGTCGTGATCTGGCGATGGTCTGCAGAGATAGGCAGTGAAACTCCTCAATTGATGACAGCATATCACTCGATATTGCGGCAAACGCTTTGTACCAGGATGCTAATTGCACGGTGTTCCTTTAAAATTTACATATATCTACCTGACTTTCGATCCTGGCCTCATCACCATAGACAGTAAATAATTCGAGATTTCGGGAATCACTTTGTGTTAGTGTATTTATTGCAGGATATTACTTGAAATTTGACATTTGAATTGACCTTCGATCCTGGCCTCATCACCGTAGAACTCCTAAACGTATGACAGTAAATAATTCGAGATTTCGGGAATCACTTTGTGTTAGTATGTTTATTGCATGGTATAACTTGAGAATTGACAATACACCCACCGACCTTCGATCCTGGCCTCATCATTATAAAACTTCTTAACGGATGACAGCACATAACTCTCAATGCTTTGTGTTAGTGTGCTCATTGCAGGATATCACTTGAAAATTGTCTAATTGTTCTACCCATTTTTCACAATTTATTCCGTCAACACTAAAAAGTCTGAAATAAATAAACTTTCAACAAAAAAATTATAACCTACTTCAAATTTAATAGCAGACATTCACTAAAAAGTTTAAAATAATTACATACTGACTGATGGTACCAAAATAACACTTTTGCCGACTTGTTTCTCCCTGAAACATATGTTATCTAGAAGTCGGTATCGGAAGTATATTTCCCATAGTATAGAATACAAAAACCAATGTGAGAACGCCGACTACTAGAAAACATGTGTTTCAGGAAGAAAGAAGTCAAAAAAAGCGTTATTTTGGTACCAGTATGTAATTATTTTAAACTTTTTAGTGAATGTCTGCTATTAAACTTGAAGTTGGTTATTATTTTTTTGCTAAAAGTTTATTTTTAACTCATAGTTAAAGGTCTATTTTGGGTACAATAAATTTAATGCTGTTTTTGTGGAAGTATTATTATGTGATTATTTATATCAGATATATTATTCACATGATAAGCACGCCATTGTACATAACTATTAGGATGTATTTGTTATTGAGTTTTCTGTGTACACTTGGAATAAATATTATGAAGGTTCTCTGTTACTTGGAATAGTTATTATTTTTAATTCAGAAAATAAATCTTTCATTTGCAAAAATGTTTATTAGAATGATTGACATGATGAAATTTTGATTTGATAAGTGCGTGAAATATTATAAAAATGATTTCAAGTCTAACTTTCGTCATAGGACTGGTGACGCTTCTGAGTACTTTTCTGCTGATTTCAATTTACGTTTTTTACATGTCGTCTGATCTGTAATAGAAGACACTAACTGTGTGGTGACGTATACTGGATCCCGTATCGGTTTTTTCTTTGGATGTCGTGGGTCTACTTATTCGGGAATCGGTAAGTAAGTAATCCATATAAAAGGAAATTAGTTTTGGTTCCATCTCTTCTCTCCAAAATTCATCGTCTTCATCCAGGATAAATTTTTAGTATTTTATCGTTCTACCATACTGCAAAAAGACATTTTGCTCTGTTTGTAATATGCATCTGCCCTGTGTACCAATCCGACTATTTATTTATTAGCACCTGCAAGAAAAAAAAAACATTTGTATTCCGGATGATTTGTAACCGTAATTACAGGTAAGTTATTTAAAAATGAAAAAATAAAACATTAGTGCGGTAAAGTTTACAATTTAGACGCATATAAAATAGGACTTAACGAGCACTTGCAATTAAAAAATATTATAAACTATATTGCTTACAGTCCTTCATAAAGCAATGGAACAGACACTAGATTAGTTTTGATGGCGACTCCACAGGTTCTCTATAATCTGGACACTTTTTGTTCCTAAAAATAAATAAATTTCCTTTTTTGATAAGAAAAATCACTTTATACTACCTACCTAAGTACTACATTTCTGGCAATTTTTATTCATATTTAAAAAAATATATCAATTCATTGTTCAAATCTTATTTAGGAATAAAAAATACATGTTCTTTGCGGCGAACCAGTAATAATCGTAATTAAAATTATGCCGATTTGTAGTAAGTAATATTTATGTGACTTTGGTTGATATAGTCAAATTCATACTGGTCACTTGGCCAGGACCAAGGTTCACTGATCTGACCGTTTCAGTGTAATACTAAAACTATTTTGTATCCTATACTAGTTCAAGAATAACCCCGAGTAAGCCTAAATTTCATTACGTATAGATATTTCACAGAAAGTTTCATTGAACCATGTTACTAATCAGTTGGTTACTTACCGAGTCTCCAGTATTATTTTGGCTAAAAAATTTTTTCATCTAAAGTCATCTTATCTAACGTCCTGTTTTCGACAAAGCATGAAATCAAAATATACTACTCATCTTAGTAAACCCATTACTTATTCTTATTTATCAAACGATATCAAGAAAAGCTCTTATGTACCTATATATTATTATTATTAGGTATAAGTAAGAAAATACTTACGCCCTAGCTCTCCTCATTATGTTTTGCTAAGATTCTACGATGCCGGGCTTTCTTTCCTTTGGTAACATAATATTTTTATATTTTACTTGTTCCCCATCGTAAGTATTCTTTCGAAGTAGCTCCTAGGCGGCGCAGCTGTAAATTTGTCGTAGATCCTACTCACTCGACGCATGGAGCAGTACTGAGGAACGATACTTTTTTCTTTTTTTTTTGCGCCCAAGCAAAAGGCACCCTCCGGAGGTCTCGGTGGGAGGGAGGTGGAGAATGCTCATAGCATACCAACACAGCCGTCTGCATTGGTTATGTGGGACTCACTAGAAGTGCCTACCCACTAAACTCCACCTAGTAAGTTGGTTTGGCCCTGGGGGTCTTAAAACCTTTATCTGAGCGACCCACCTTTGGGGGGAAGGGGGTGCTAGCGGGGTCCTAAAGGGACATCCGCTGGGAAGGATCCCAATAGGGATCTATACTAATTGGAGGGAAGAGCTAGGCTCTGTATGAGTGGCTCGAGCTTTTAGCTCATCATGAGCTTTTAGAAGTCTATTTAAATCTTCTGAGAGTTTGTTAGGGGGATCGGTGAGGACATTTCTCGGCCTTCGAACCTTGTAACGAGATATAGTCGGAGCAGTGTACGAAACTGTCTCGCGTACTAACGGATTGGGGTGTTCTTCGGCAGATTTGAAGAATGTCTCTGAAAGGGATTTCATGAATTGTTGGAGGGTGGGCAGCTCTAAGTCCCGATGAAGGTCCGCGCCGCGCACGTACCAGGGCGCGTTGGCCGCTTTCCGGCAGAATAGATTTTGGATTACCTGCATTTTATGCAGGATATTGGGTTTCGCATGTGCGAAGACGGGGGAAGCGTACGTTAATACAGGTCGGATGCAGACCTTGTATAGTGTTCGCTTGTTCCTGAGAGACATCTTACTGTGTCTGCCTAACATGCTGTTCAGCCTGTTCAGATAGAAACGGGCTGTACGCGTCACTCTATTTATGTGAGGTTTGAAGGATAGATGTGAGTCCAGTGTGACTCCTAGATATTTGGCAGTGTTTTTCCAGGGGACTGGGGTACCTAACATGCGGAGGTTGGGGTCGTCGTGACTCCTACGTTTGTGGTCAAATCGGATCGCGACGCTCTTTTCAGGATTCACATCGATACGCCATCGTGCGAACCATTCTCCAAGAGCGTCGATGGACTTTTGGAGTTTTTTGAGGATTGCCGGTGCGTTTCGGCTTTTGGCATAGAGTGCAGTGTCATCTGCGAAGAGGGATAGCTGTACCCCGTTCTTGGGGACAGGGATGTCGTTTGTGTATAACGAGTAGAGAATAGGTGAGAGAACTGATCCTTGGGGGACTCCAGCTCTTAGGGGGCGTGGGGAGGAGAGCAGCCCTTCATGTCTGAATCTGAAAGTGCGATCTTTAAGATAAGATGCCACCAAGCGGACAAGGCGGTCGGAGAGGCCTGCCTTATATAGTTTATAGATGAGGCCTTCGTGCCAGACTTTGTCGAACGCTTTTGCTACGTCGAAGAAGACGGCAACAGAAGGGTACCGTTTCGGGTAGAATCCGCTTAGGATATATTCTACTATTCGGTGGACTTGTTGGGGGTATGAGTGCTTAGCTCTGAATCCGAATTGGTAGGAGTTGATGATCGAGTCACCGTCTGTAGGGAAGAGGTGCCTTTTCATGCGGGAAAGTATAACCCTTTCGAGTAGTTTCCCCATTGATTTTAGAAGGCTGATTGGGCGATGGCTAGCGGGGAGGTTTAGTGGCTTCCCTGGCTTGGGTATGCCTATGACAATGGCTTCTTTCCACGCTTTGGGGAAATGGCCGTAGTCGAAGCAGGCGTTGAAAATGAGAGCTAACAAGGTAAGTACTTGTTGGGGCAGATGTTTGAGGGCTCTGTTGGAGATCCCGTCCGCGCCTGGCGCTTTTTTGGGCTTTTGACCTCTGATGAAGGAAAGGATTTCATCTTCGGTCACTGTGATGGGGTCGGAGGTGAGTGGGAGGGAGTTTCTGTAGTGAATCTCATCCTCTACCTCTTGGATATGGGAGGGGACAACTGGTTGGGAGCTGGGGGAGCACTGCGAGGCGATGCTGTCCGCAAAGCATTCAGCTTTTTCTTCATCCTCGAAGGCGGTTGAGCCATCGGGGCAGGTCAGAGGGGGAATGTGTGTGATAGCGTCTATCCTGAGGGCTCTCGCCATTCGATAGAACGCAGTGTGAGAAGGGGATATCTGCTCCATGAGTTCGCTTTTACGGGAGTCATTGAGTTCCGATAGAGCTGACTTTAATTTGCGGATCAATTGATTCGCTGTCGCTCTATATTCCGGAGTGGGGTAGATCGCTGATCTCCTAAGGGCTGCTCTTTTAGCCTTAAGTAGGTTGGCAATTTCAGTGGGAAGTTGTTGAGCAGATGGCTCAGGGGAGGTCTTTTCGTTGCCTTTGAGGGCGGAGTTGATAAGCTCCGTAAGTGATTCAATTGTGGAGTCAATTTTATCTGTACTATCAAAGTAGTCAGATGAGAAATTTAGAGGGGAGTCAGGGGCATCCATAGCCGAGGCTAGTGTATTTTTGAAGCCTTCCCAATTTGTGAAGGTTTTGGGAGGGGGTGGTATGTTATTTGGGGGACCTAGTTTGAGGGAGACTGGGCGGTGGTCTGAGCCAAGGTCGTCCAGTGTTTTAATTGCCCTGAGATTTAGGGAGACACCCTTTGTGAGTGCAAAATCTAATACGTCTGGTGAGTGGTCCGTATTATCGGGATAATGTGTCGGAGCATATGGGCATAGAACGTTAAGTTCTAGTTCGTCGGTTATAGAAAGGAGTTTTATACCATTTGGGTTGGTATTGAGGCAGGTCCAGTCTGTATGTTTAGAGTTGAAGTCTCCAAACATAATGACGGACTCCCCCATTGAGAGAATGGTTTGGAAGTCTCTTTTTACTGGGCTTTTGCCCGATGGGATGTAGACAGAAGCAATGATCATGGTTTGGTGTCCTGACATTGCCAGTCTACATATGGTGGCTTCCATGGTTTGGAGCGGTGGCGTGGGGAGGGAAGAACAGTGGAGTGCTTTCCTATAGTAAATTCCTGTGCCTTCTCGGGGGGCATCAGTCCTATCATTGCGAAGGAGGGAGTATTTCGGTATCGAAAGACCCTTAAGGTTCTTAGGTTTGAGAAACGTCTCTTGGAGTAGTAGTAAGTCTACTTCATTTTCTTTTAGAAAGAGTTTTAGCTCAGGGAGATTTGTTTCTGGTGTTGAATGAGATGAGCGAGATGCTCTTGGGTTTCAAACGACCTGTTTGCATTTGGGGCTTTACAATGAGTTGAGAAGGTGGGAGTGCTCTACTAGCGCCAGAAGGCGCTGTTGAGGAGAGTGGGAGGTGCGAAGTTTTTGCGCGAGGACTGACATTTCAGAGATGTTGATGTTGGATATAACATCATGAACGAGTCTCATGTCATCAGCCAGGGACGGCGTGAAGACGTTTGGGTGTGGCTGGAGCACTTTTGGGGTTGCTACAGGTGGTGTGAGGGTGGGGGTGATGGGCTTTTTCGGGCCCCATGCTGGGTTAGGGATCGGCTTCGGCTGGGGGGCTGCAGCTGTGGGTAGTGGGGGGAAATTGGCAACACTTTTTGCCGGAGGTGGTGCTTTTTTGGGGGGTTTTGCTTTTGGGGGGATGGGGCGAGGAGCTCGAGGGCAGCCTCTGAAGTTGGCCGCGTGGCCTGATTGGTTGCAGAGGACGCAGGGTGGAGGGGTTCCATCATCGCTATTCCTCGTGCACTCTTTGGTGAGGTGGGGGATGAGGCACTTGCGGCACCTTGGAGGGGCAGTGCAGTTGGCCGCTGCATGGCCATAAAGTTGGCAGCGGTGACATTGAGCGGGGTAGCCGCGGCGGTTTGGGCGCTCGACCTTGATTTTTGAGAGGCCGCAGATCGTGCGTTCCTCTTTGAAGAGCTCTGTGGCTTTAGGGGAGTTCGTCATTATGACGAGGGCAAGAGGAAACCTCTTTCCTGAGCTACTGTGCATTTTGTGCACGGCTTCGATAGGGAAGTCTTTGGCTTTGAGATCATTCATGATCTCGTCATTGGGTACCTCGAATGGTATCCCGCGGAGTACAGCGCGGACTTTGCGTTCCTCCTTAAGGGGGTGGGAGTGATATGGGATTTTTTCGACATCCATGAGTCTAGTGAGACTCCTGTAGTCGTTGATCGACGCGGTCGAGATCCTGATTGCCACTTCGGTGTTGGTGGCTTTTGTGAAGTTGATCTTGCGATCACTACACATTTTGGAGAGAGTGGTCCATATGGACTTGTCTCTGAGGTAGAGTGGTAGCGGGGTCTGCTTCCGGGCGAGGACAGGCTCGCACCGGGAAGGTGCCTTTGGGGCCGGCAGGGTGGCCGTGGTGGGGGCGGGGGTTTCCGTCGTCAGGAGGAGGGGGGAGAGCGCTTTGCGCTTCCTGTGCCTCTTAAGTCGAAGTGCAGCGTCATAAAGACGATAATTGCTTGCGCATTTTGAACGTTTTGTGGCTCAGAACTAAATGACGTAAGTCTCAAAACTAAAATAATTAATTACAGTAATAATATTAGGTTGAAGTCATCCATCTACTAAGAACTGGCAATAAACAAGATTTTCGTATTGTACGTAAAATATGAGACACAAAGATCAAATGAATTAAACACAAAACCAAAAAAACCGTTAAAAAGAGACTATTATCATAAATAAAATCTATCGAGCGAAAGTTTTCCAATTAGGTAACGCAAAATACAACCGAAAGATAAAGGTGTGAAAATACATATATATAAGTTTCATATTGATTGGGTACGTGGTAAATTCGGTACGATTCTTCAAAAACTATTGAAAAAAGGAAGGCCTCCTCTTAATATTCGAATATTAATTTAACTTAGATAAAAATAAACTTAGTCGAGTCCACTACTTTTAAATTATCTTCACTTCAATAAATACCAATAAGTAAATAAAAACTATAACTGTCTTAAGGGCCCTTTAGATGATGATCAATACTGGACACTGAATCATTTACAGAAATCACGCTAACTAGTGTGATTGAATCTTGAATCTTTGAATCTTGAATCTTGAATCTTTGAATTTTGAATCTTGAATCTTTGCAATTTTGACAGCCATTAGATTATGATGATTTGCTCGTTTGCTCCACTGAAAAGTTTAATATCAACCCAAGCGAGATTTAGCGTTAACCACTATGAACGGGGTGGTCATTTCGTATCAAATTTTATAATTTATCCTCCAACAACAGGACTTGATTTAAAAAACAAATTCTATAATAAAAAAGCTAATATAAGGCACTCGGTTTTAATCGGCCCGAAATGTGTTCTATTTTCTATTTATCGGTAATTCGTTACCTACTCAAGAATTTTTCGAGTTTGTTTCACTTTAAAATACAGAAACTTGAATAAAAAAATTTAAAAACTTAATTTTTTTTTTCATATTCTAAAAATATTGATTTAATATTAGCGACATACTGAATAAGGGCAAAATTAAAAGTACCCGGAATAGAAGAGCTTGTATGACTAATAGATTGATGGATGTGGAAGAAGCGAAAGAGGTGTATCAGGATCGTAGCAAATGAAATCTATAGTCTCTGCCCACCCCTCTGGGAGACAGGTGTGAGTATATGTATGTATCGATTTAATCTCCTAGCCTATCTCAGAATCGCTTAGGATGTGTTAACCAAATTGTATCCTTTGAATTACGCAAAATTAAATAAAGCTTTGATCCCGATTACCTATGAATCTACTATACGAATTTCATCTAGGTAGATTGAACATCCAAGTTATGTATACATATAAGTTGGTCTACTAATACAGACCGCGCCAAACTTCTGGTCCCATACATTATAGGGGGCCTTAAAAGTTTGGCGCGACCTGTACTCGTAAACCTGTAAAGCCTACTTCGCTGTGATAGTTTTCCTTTTAAATTCATTATATATACTACTTCTGTGAATTTTTTCACATTTCTTTAAATAACCGTTTAGCCAGCAGGGGGGGACGCTCCACTCTAACTAAAATTTTCACTTTAAAGCTTAATATTTCGCCAACGGATCCCTAAATCGAAAAATGGTTTTCACATACCCACAATGTTTTTAAACGGCCTATCCAACGATACCCCACATTATGGGATAGACGAGAAAAAATCCTCAGTTTACGTGTAAGAGAAGTAATATTAAAAAAAAATTTTTTCGAGATTTTATTTTACCACTTTGTCGGCGTGATTAATATTTATATTCGTGCCAAATTACAGCTTTCTAGTACTAATAGTCCCTGAGCTAAGCCGCGGACAGACGGACAGACGGACATGGCGAACTATAAGGGTTCCTTGTCGGACTACAGAACCCTAAAGATCATGTCGTGTCTGATTTAAATGCTAGAGATGGCCTGATAGACCACTTGCAAGGGCACATAATGGATGAAGAAGAGGTTGTGCCAAATATGGCTTCCATGACATCAGGGACAACAAAATTGATCTAAGATGGTGAAGGGCAGAAATCCAATTTGGTCCTTTGCTCCTCAAGAGATCGGCCGAAGGTGAGGTAAAGAAAGGTGACCTAATCATTTGATTAGATTGTAACTTGTTATTCGGGGCAAGTTTTTAGGGTACCGCTAATTTTGTGCAAACCTTTTTGCAATTTAATTATCTTTAAATATTATCAAGTGAGCAATAATTCAAAAGAACTGAAATAATAATAATAATCCATTATTTTTATGAAACTCCAAAATATATGCTTTTTATCGATAACTGTACCATCTAAAATGTCTACTTACCTAAAATAACTTACTCTCACGTTTAAGCCATTTTTCTTTTTACTCCTTTCGGCAATTATTCCGGACCATTAAACGCCAGTCAGTAAACGTCTAAACCAGCGATGCGTATACGAAATACTTATTGGAGATAATAAAACAAAATACTTTTCTAAAACTAAGTTACAAGAAAAGCCACAAAAATAGTTTTCTATGTGATGTCTTAATCAAAGAGCGTTTGCTACTATCTAAACAAAAACTGTTCTCGTAGAAATAAAAGTTCAGAAAAAGTTGAACGCTTGTGGGCGGGCGGCGCAACTCGCAAGCCGCACTTTGGGCGGCAGAAAGCAACGCGCGCTCTCAGGAGCTGCCCGTCGCGATCCAACATGTGAATCAAAAATACGCTACTTAGATGCAACAAACCATGTTCTACTATTAACTTTAACATTAAAAATATAATACACTATATCTTCGCTTCTAGTATACGTGTTTTTAAAGCAATATCGTCAATAATAATATCTGGATGTAGTTTTAACAAAAGTTTAAAAGTAGTTAAAAAGTGTAGTTTCGAAAAGTTTTGTGTATTTGAATAGTACTTTTAAGTATTATATTATTATCGTAATATTCGTACTGAAACATCAGTATTGTGCTTCGTGAAAACTGTGTTAAGGTAAGTTGTATTACTTTTAAACTTAGATAAGCAGGTTTGATATTGTATATTTTTCAAGTTAACTTTCCGCTCTTTATTGGTTTGAAGGAATTGTTTGGTTGTCGTAAAGATCAAAAACTTTTTTTAGAACAGTCTTTATGTACTTTAATAAATTAATTCATCATTAGCATTACTCAAACAAAAACTGCATGTCATATACAATGCTCGGGTTTCATCAACGAAGATGATATCTGTGTAATATAATAAAAATATAATTCCAGTTTCTGAGAGCAGAAAGTGAGCATTTACTGGACAAGTAAGTATATGTTATGACAGGAGTTGTACATGCCATTTCTGTCGAAGTAAATATAGTGGTTTGCTCAAAGAAGGTGATAAAATTACATAAACTTGTAAATTAAAAAATACATGTGTTCTTACCTAGTTACAATACGTAAATTAGTGTTATAGAGTATACAGCTAAAACATATATAGTTATTTTAAAATAATGTCAAAATGTAGTTTCTGAAATTTCGTCTCGTCTCTAGATTGTTCCTCGAAATATACTTTTGCGTTTTGGTTATCTAACATGTAGGTTTTTAGGTAGATGCGGGTTTTCCAAGCACTTGATTATTTAGGGTTGTACAAAGATTCAAATTAGGATTAAAATTCTTTGCACTGGTTTATTAACTCATTTTCGACAAATAATACGCAAATATCATTAAATGTGTTAAAGATATTTAACCTAACATTCTAAAACAATTTTCGGTCATAATGTTTGGAAGCAAAGTCAAGTTTAAATAAAAAAATAGGAAAGATAGCGACCGGCAATGTTGGCGGGCTAGCCGCGGTATTGTGCGCTTCTGAATACACTTTGATGCATCGTCCCTGTTACTTTCTTTCAGACCGCATTTCCAAACAAATCTAGAGAAAAACTTTCCTTTTTACATCCTTCAATTAACGTCCTCCTAAATTATTTGAACCTGCCGAAGGCAAAATATTATTTTTTTACACAGTCGTTCTTTCGCTTGCCACAAATGGAATAAAAATAATAATTTTTCATGTTGAATTGTAAGGAAAAGTGGCTGTGAAAGGAAGAAAGTCGAACAGATGGAAGGACACAGGCTCCTTTTTCTCGATTTACGTACCAAAAATTCGCAAAACACAGACATCATTTTAGTGTGTACAGCAGTGAACACGCGGTTTGTGGAAAAATATTATTTTTTATTGCTTACAACTAATTTTAGATTGATGGATATTTCCTTTGTATAAGTTAATATCTTAGACAAGAAATACATTTTGATAACATATTTATTTTTAAATAAAATAAAATGAAAATTCCTGCGTCAAAATAATAATCAATAAATTTACTCTGCATTGCCAGAAACGACCAATTATTTTATGGTTTAGAAACAATTTGTTATTGAAAAAATGATTATTTTGTAAGAAGCCTGATTAGTCTAAATAGCCGACTATGACCTATTTTTTAAAATAATAACCTTGGATAATTAAACAAAGATTAGGAAAAAAGCTTACTTTAGTATAAATAATTATATGTATAATGGGTAAAACAGTTTTACTTTCCGCACATTTTGTAAATTCGCTAACGCGCATCAATAAAATACTTACCTAGCTAGGCTTTGCCTTTTAAAGGAGTAACAAGCTTTTACACCCTATATCACTCCTTTACAGATTGGATTCCAAAAATTCCTTGTTTTTCGGAAGCGTGCTTGGTGGAAAAAATCTATTTGCCAAACAATTTAGCAAGTTTATTAAGTTTCAGAGATTCCGTGATGATTGAATGACTTGTATTTCATCTTTACACCGGGTACTATATTAGGGGCTCCTTAATCAGGCCCGGACTTCCGTCTAGACCCACAAGGCCCCGGCTTAGGGGCCCAGCCGCCGAGGGGGCCCCACCTAGAGCGAAAACGGAAATTTAAACTCAAACTTCAATATTAGACCGTCTTTGAAGGCCTACTTCTTCTATAATAATAATAATAATTGCCATTCATTTCCAAATTAAGTTTACAAGTTCAATTTATATTATTTATTAAACATATTCGGCATTATTTGGACACCTAAAAACGGGTAAAGGCCTTCTTCATATTATGCCATTGTTTGCGATCTTGAGCAAGTCAGTCCATGTGTTGCCGGCTACCGCGACGATGTCGCTTCAGCGAGCGTCTCCTCGGGTGGCCAGGCATTCGGTGTCCGTCCCTCGGGTACCAGTGAATGGTTCGTTCGCTCCATCGACCATCAACTACTCTACCGGTAGACCACTTCCACTTCAGTCTGCAAAGCATACCTACCGGGTCGGTGATTTTAGTAAACTCTCTGATATCTGAGCTCTTTACTTCTTCTTCCTTCTATACATATTCCAAATAATGAAAAAAAAAACATGATTATCATAGTCAAAAATTAATTCAATTCTTGTTCGTGTCTTTACTTTTGGCAAAAATAAATCTAAAGTTTCCTATGATTTACGCCAGAATTCTCTTACACTCTCCGAATGCTTGAAGTTTTGAACCAATTTTAATTGTTCTTTCACCAATATAAAGAGAAATTTCTAGATCTATAGAATTTATATTGTTTACGACTATTTTTTCCTCCATCGCGTCCATGTGAAAAAATCGTTTTAAAACATGGTTGAAACACGTATGTTTTTTTCTCAGTGTCTTAATCAGTGTGTAAAACGCTTGTTTTATACGAATGTTTAAAACCATGCCATAACAAATACTTAACTTTTAAGCTTACATGTTTCTTTCATTACGTTTGTTCATAGAAGTCAGCGTAGGAAAAGAATAATGTTTTAATATTATGTTTAAAACACCGAGATTAAGCAAAAGAAATAATTCAGTCAAAGTTATTTCATTCTTTTCAAGGGGGCTATATAGTTTTTAAGAATATTATATAAAGCTCCTCTATCGGGACATGTTCGAATCTATAAACAAAGGGCAGTAAAACAAGGAGAGATACCAACAAACAACCCTCGTGGGTCTTGTTAACTTGCAACCCCCCCTCTGGCTCGGTATCGACTATAAACGGACACTTATCTTGTGCCGAACGACGCAATAAAACAACTGCCAAGAAACAATTTAGTCCTTCTAGAAAACAATTTGCGCGGACGGCCTTACCGCATAGAATAAATAGGCTGTGAAACAAGCCATCATACCGCCAAATATCAGGGTTAGCATGGCGCGATGGAATTCCTTAATTTTCAAGGATGGATCTCCAAATGAAAGTAAACACTGTTCAGATCTGCTAACGAGTTAATGCACATAGAAATCTGCGACAGTTTACGTGTTCTCGAAAACAGCTGAATCATTAATATCCTTAAATATTGCAGTTGCATTTGGAAACATAAAAATATAAGTCAAAGTCATTGATGTATAAACATCAGAGATCAAAGTCATTTTATAACATGTGCAAACAATCGAAACTGGAAGCAATTGGTCTCTCTTTTTTGAAAATATTTACGAATCGAAAACCGTTTCGAAAAATAGCCTTCTTGTTTCCGATTTCAGTGGACAGATTTTAAAACAAGCGTGTAATTTATTAAATTAAAAAAAGCGATTTCTTTCATACGACCTTCAGTGACGTCAACCACACATTTACATACAATATTTGTTTAATGTGAAAGCAAAAGATCCCAGGTTCGAATCTCGCAAGAAGAATTTCTTCAAAATATTTGTTTACTTGACATTTGTTTCTGATTAATTTTTCTAGTTTTTAATGCACTCAAAATTATTTAAATTGCTCCTAAATAAATAAGTAATTTAATTATAAAATTGCAACATATTGGCTGACCATGGACTACGTGTCGCGACGGTTTTTAAGGTGGTAACAGAGGATCTCGGTGCAAAATGCACATCATAATATTGTTTTCCTTACTTCAGAATAAAAAGTTTGCAATAAATGCGTTTTATAGCGATTCGCTTGTTAATAGTTAGGAGATCAAATGAAAATCATTTAATTTTATGCGTTACATTTTAGCTGCATTACATTACAACTGTAAACACGCTTTTAAGTTTGTTAATGTAACGCAAATAAAATCTAATAAACAAAAGTACGTAATTTTTTGTGAAGACTTTATTATTAATAATCTATTTCCGCAAGTTGCTTTAAAACACATTTATTGCATAATTTTTATTCAAAAGTAAGGAAAACAACATTATGATGCGCATTTTGTACAGAGGTAAAAAGGTACTTAATGCCGTACTAATTTTTTCCAAAATCAATTACGAGAGTCCTTTAAGCGATATCTATCTTTTATAGTTTAGATTTTCTCCATATTGCCTTATCTCAACGCGCTATCCTCTACACTATCAAATATAATTGATTTACTACGCTGTAGCTGATAGCAAATACAGCGAGGTTAACTTTTTTATTTAGAAAAGCGTTGAATCTACAACAAATACCGATTTCGAGTCAAACCGGCATAAACTACAATAAATCCCGATTGAACCTTTTGTTTGTGGTTTGAGCTATATCTGTCCGTATTGATCGTACTCACTCCGGAAAGATCAGTCAAGACCGATTTGGGCAACACCATTTATCGAGAAAAACTACCAAGTTATTTACAATTTGTGCTTTACGATTAATAATTTAAATTGATTAGGTGGTAAAGCTGATGCCGGGGATAAAATTGATGGGGTACCACCATCTTACTCGCAAATCCTCCCGAAGTTATTCGGGGGGGAGTAAGAGAACAGCTCTCAGGCAAAAAACCAGGCGGCCCACCATTGCCTGGGACCGATGGATGGCGGTATCTAGTGACGGGCAGCGGCGTCACTGGTGCAAGGGTTTCGGCACCGCGCTCACCAACCCGCTTGTCCAGCGTGTGTGAGTATGGGCATTTCTTCCACGAGGACCGCCAAGAGTGGCGAAATCCTGGAAAGGCCTATGTCCAGCAGTGAAACAGGCTGATGTATGCATGGACGATAAATTGATCGTTTGATGATTGTGAAATGATTTGTGGCAATAATTTAACTTCCCAGTTTGGGTATATGGTTATACTTACTTTGGTTCATTAATCATCGATGATTATCACACCAATATTATAAATGCGAAAGATTGTGTGTATGTGTGTATGTTTGTTACTCTTTCACGCTGAAACGGCTGGACGGATTTGGATGAAATTTAGAATGGATATAGCTTATACCCTAACTAAACACATAGAATACTTTTTATCCCGGAAAAAGCATGTCGTTAAACCCAATAACACGCGGGTGGAGCCGCGGGCAAATGCTAGTAATTTATAAATCTGTGAGGAATATTATATAAAGATGTGTTGTTTTAATATTGTTCAATTATATAAAAGTTTTATTTTATCATAATTCGGAACACAACAATATATTTGGGAAGAAAATACGAAAGTAAAATTTAAGAATAGTCTAGATGTAGCCCAAACCAGCGTTAGGATGATTCCAGTGATTGAAAATAATATAATTGTTGTGAGGAGGGAATTGGAACCACCATAGGGTTCCTTTTTTCAATAAAAAGTTTGTGCCCGGTAAAATGTGATATTTTAATACCAATAATATGTAGGACAATTGTATGTTTGTATTTTTACTCTGTTTAACATATTTTTCTTAACACAAAAGTACAGTAGTAAAATCTAAAAATATTCTACATCTTGACCAAACGCCATAAATATACGTCATACATCGAATTTTATAAGCGTTCCTTCGATACTTATGGGACCCTAAAAATACAAATCGATAAAATCCATTTGACCCACGGCACCGTTTGAACGTATGTACGTACAATAGAGCAATCCTACACATACCTACATAGATGTGATTTAGTGATAATATGAAATGTATTATGAAAATATTATATACATAGGTAATTTAAAAAACCGGCCAAGTGCGAGTCGGACTCGCGCACGAAGGGTCCCGTACCATTATCTATAAAAACGGCAAAAAAATCATGTCTGTTGTATGGGAGTGCGTGGATCCAACTCGCACTTGGCCGGTTTTAGTATTTGTTGGTATAGGGGCAACAGAAATACATCATCTGTGAAAATTTCAACTGTCTAACTATTACCGTTTATTAGATACAGCCTGGTGACAGACGGACGGACAGCGGAGTCTTAGTAATAATAATAGGGTCCCGTTGGTTACCCTTTGGGTAAAGAACCCTAAAAAAAGGAGCTACAAAGGAAGTGCAGGATTGAGATCTAAAAAAGTGCCAAGTTCTAGAGAGGTACCTTAAATCATATTTCAGGAATGTTCGACGTCTTTTACTTGTTTTAAAAGAATGCTTGTTAGGCTCCCTGCTCCTGCTATCTAAAACTTGGCAAGTTTTCATAGTCATTATAAACGCTGATACTTTAGCTGTGAAAACTTGCCAAGTTCTACATATTCAGTAACAGGGAACCTAACAAACTTTTAAACGTTTTACATTCCTGCTCTGCTCTCCCTAGAACTTAGCACCTATTTAGATCGCAATCATTTTTTCGGTGAATTGCCATTCCTACGGTTTCTTTGTACCGATCTCGGCCCTTGATTTTTGTTAAGTTATATTTAAATACTTAAATTTATATAGGTATATATTTTACTAGCCTTCTGCCCGCAGTTTCACCGCGCAACCACAAACTTAACTTGATACTTAAGATCCATTAAACTGTATGTGTCTACTCCAAAAGTTCTAATTAAGTTGGTGCTTAAGAATTAATGTAGATAATTGATTGCTCAATGACCTACTTCTATGCCTAATTTCAAGTTTTGTGGTCACCTGTTTTATATGAGCGAGTCAGTCAGTAACTGATAAAATTGTGATTTTTGGACGACAATGTTTCAAGCACTGTAAAAGATTCATTAAAAGAAATAGGATTCTAGGTAATTAATGAGGATATGCACGCAAATAGCAACTTTGCAAGTTCAGTAGATTTTGAGATATGGAGGCCGAAAGTAGCTCGAAATAGTTCGTATAATACACAGCTGGTGCACCGGCAGTTTCTTTTCCGAACTTGGCTGGATACACTACCGGTGTCTAGATAAAAATAAATTAATCATTTTGATCCATTTTCGTATAAACTCTTGCGATAGACAAACTCGTTATTTCATTAAATGGTTTTTTCAATTTACGACTCCTCAAAAAAGATTGTTTGTGTCTTGAAACACTCAACTAAAATTGATTTTTGGTCGTTTGGTTTGACCGTAATTATTCTGTGGTTTGACCCACTTTCGTTTAAACATGTGTATCTTTTGTAGAATCAATATCTTTCTTTCCCTTTTCCACCTAATTGCTCAGATGTACTAATCGCCTATCTGCATCTTATCAATCAGCCAGGTAATGAAACCCGAAGTAATATCTGAAGAATCCACCGGAAATACCAGTTCGCGATTAGTCTTCGGTAATGACCAGTTTCCGGTTTAGAGTTACCGTTTGAATTCCGATTCATTAGCCTACTTACTTCCTTTATTTATACTGTTTGAAGTTTTCGGTCTAAAACAACTTTTATTTTTCCGATTGATTGGATTTTCGTAAAGAAAAACGATATCTAATTTTCTTAGCCCGTCTGAATAATAATTTTCATAACTAGCTAGCCTTACATATACCAGAAACACAGTGAAGAGATGTAAATTAGGAATTAAACATAAAACAGGTATCAGGTTCCATTTAGTTTAGCCGGTAATGTTGCAAATTACTGCAATGCTTGTGTTGACCGTGGGTAAGAGTTTGAGTCTCTTGTGTGAAAGTAACAAAGATGTGGAATGAAGAACGAAAAATTTTAGAAATAAAAGACCTGCTCGTGTTCATTTCAATCAACATTTCTTAAAGTTTCCTTATTTAGTAACTATGTACCCACTTCAAACTTCCCTGAAAACTCAGTTTCTTTGAATAAACCTACAGTACCTTGTAATTACTATAAACATTAATTTCCTAAAATCTTATAGCACGAATCATACAATAATAACTCTTAAAGTAACAGAGATTTTACAATTTTAATGTAGTATTGTTGCTTATCTCAATATTAAAACCAAAAAACCGGCCAAGTGCAAGTCGGAATCGGGCACGAAGGGTTCCGTATTCCGTACCATTTTCTATAAAAACGGCAAAAAAACATTTCTGTTGAATGGGAGCCCCCCTTAAATAGTAATTTTATTTTAATTTTTCTATTTATTTTTAAAGTGAATATATAACATTTCAAGCGTCTACCTGTTGCCGTTATCAATATCCAGCAAAAACGAGCAAAAAAATCACCTTTGTTGTATGGGAGCCCCCTTTAATATTGATTTTATTCAATTTTTTAGTATTTTTTATCATAACGGCAACAAAAATACATCATCTGTGAAAATTTCAACTGTCTAACTATCACGGTTTATGAGATGCAGCCTGGTGACAGACGGACAGCGGAGTCTTGGTAATAGGGTCCCGTTGGTTACCCTTTGGTTACGGAACCCTAAAAGGCACAGTGATAAAGAAAGCGATAGCTTCTTGCATTTTTTTAGTTTCGTAAAAGATGAAATTAATGTAATTATTATTCGATCGGAAATATATCTTTATCAAACAAATAAATCCATGTTAATGTCAGTAGGACCAAAAAATAAAGATATAGAATTGATTCGACTGATGACGGCCCCATACCGTGGGCCGAAATATATCGAGAACATAAAATACATTTTACTTTTTCATTATTAATTGCTTCAAAATCACACTAATATTATAAATGCGAAAGTTTTTGTGTGTGTGTGTGTGTGTATGTTTGTTACTCTTTCACTATGAAACGGCTGGACAGGTGTAGCGAATGGGTATAGCTTATACCCTAACTTAACACATAGGCTACTTTTATCCCGGAAAAAAGCCTATCGTTAAACCGAATAACACGCGGGCGGAGCCGCGGGCAAAAGCTAGTAGATTATAATTTTTTGTACTTTAACAGGGGTAAATGTTTGTCCCTCGGAGGGGAAGGGATAGGAACCATAATGGGGTTTCTTTTTTCAATAAAATTAGTCCTACTAATAGGTTCCTAAAATATCACTAGTTTTTACCCGGTAAAATTCGATCTTTAATTACCAATATTATGTAGGACATATTGTACATTTGTATTTTCATCTTGTTTAACATACATAAGTTATTTCATAAGTGTTTCTTGGATACTTACGGAACTCTAAAAATACAAATCGATCAAATCCATTTGGCCACCGTTTGGACGTACAATAGAGCAATCCTATACATAAATGTGATTTCCATGAAATGTGTCATGAAAATACGGTGTAAATATTTTTAGCGAGGACTCGTGTTTTGGCGTTTAATCCACTTTTGTTTTAAAAATGTGTGTGTTTTCAATAACTGCTTTTGTTGATTCACAACGGTTCTTAAACAAGATAGTTTGTGTCATGAAATATCCAATTGAAAATGGCTTTTGTTACATGTTCGTTTGTCAAACTTTCAATAAATCTTATGTAGACTTGGTAGATTAAATATTTTCCTTTTCCTTCTCATTTCCTTCTAATTGCTGAAATCATCGAGGAACTAATCGATGGCTCAAATGTACAAATCGCTTAGCTGCATAGCTCATCAATCAGCCAGGTAATGAAACCCGAAGTAATATCTGAAGAATCCACCGGAAATACCAGCTGGCGATTAGTCTCCCGTAATTACCAGTTTCCGGTTTAAAGGTACCGGTTTAAATTGCTATTCATTAACCTACCTGCTTTATTTGTATTGTGTAGCTTAGGCGGTAGAACGCTGGCCTCTCAATCTCGAGACCCAGGTTCGATCCCTGGTCGGGCATGCATCAATAAGATTTTATGTGCACAAAAAAAAATATATATATCTTTATTTCAAGTAACACAGAGACTCATATAGGCAGAAAACACAAAAAAATTGATTACATACCTATACAATACATAGCACAAAAACACAAAACATATGTACAAGAATTATTCACCACGGCTGGCTTGTTCTTACCTAATACTTACCGCTTGCTGAACGGTAGAGAAAAGCATCGTGAGGAAACCTGCATGCTCTAAAAAGCGTCTAGTGAGAAACATTGCGACTTCGGCATTCGCGAAATCTATGAATAATCGTATTTATTTAATGACGTCTTACAATGACATTTTACACATGGACTTAGGGTCTAGTACAAAATTTACGAAAAAAGTATCCCTAGTTAACGTATACAAACGTAGATATTTGTATAGACATATAAAGAAACAAAACACTTTAATTTGAACCGTATGTCATTACTACACTGCTTAATTTTGATTGCATCAGTTTATTAGCTTACGTAGCTTCGACTGGAAGAAGTCGCACTGTTCTTAGCTTACGCAGCTTCAAGTAAAGATTATGCGAACACAGAATGTATAGAGTAGCTTCTTACCACCCTTTTGATCTTTACCCCTGAGAAAAAATATTCGTATAATCAATTTTAGCTTTTAATTTGATCTGATTTGTGTTGCATATTTGTTAAAAAAAAACTAAAACTTAATAAAAAAAAATTTAATAAAGTTAACGCACTTTTCAGAGAAATGTTTTTTTTCTTGAGCCGTTTATTAACTTTTTGTAAGTTATTTAGTTTTCTATTCTTTATTACTATTTGTCGCTTACATGATCGAAGTTCTGTTTTTAATATAACTTTTCTCGGGGTATCCAATATAGATCCTATAATTAATGATGTAGCGGGAGATTTCGGGGTTGCTATACCTTGTTCTTGCACAAATAAACTTTTAGAAGGTTTTTCCGATTCTTGTTCTAAGTCTGGAGTGATCTAAAAATAAAATACAAAATTAAAATGAAATGTTTCTTAAAATTATAAATAAAAATTTGTTAAGTTGGTTCACAGTTATCTTACCATATCGTCGTATGCTGAAACATTATATATTGCATTTTCATTAGTTTCATATATTATCTCATTATTCATTTCAATCTATAAAAAAGGTGAATATTAAATAAACAAAATATTTCAATAATTGTGAGTATTACACATATGCTGTGACCTTACCGTATTGTCAGTTTTTAAAACACTAAATGCTGTGGTTTCAGATGTATGTACGTCTTTATTTAACTGTGAAGAAATATATTTAAAGTTATTAGATCAATAACAAAAAAAAAACAATACAAAGGCACAAAAAACCGCTACTTACTAGCAATGTTGGTATAGCTTTTTTTTTAAGCCTCCTTAATCCCTTGCTAGTAATGCACATATCTGTTTCTTGAAAATGATCCGAACACACAAGGCTGTATATTTTTGGATTAAAATATTCCTCTCGCCGCGATTCGGCTATAATGTTTCTCCATACTGAGCAACGTATAGGATCTCGAGGGAAACTGAAATAAATATAGGTAATTATGGTATTCCATAAAATAATAGAACAAAATAATTAAATACAAAAATACATCATAGCTACTCTATAGATTCTTTGTTCCAAATCTTTTCGATTGCTGTCACTATTAAAACTGACATGGTAATCCAAACAAATATAGTTGACGTGAGTGGTCTCTTTCTGTCTACTACCCCTAATGAGTAAGAAAAGGACAGATTGATACTTTTTGTTAAATTTCATTAATAATGTAATTTCTTTTTACAATTAAATAAAATTTTAATGAAACAGTACGTTTCTAGATAAAATAATACTTTTAAATGACAAAATATTAATCTACTTACTGAAAATACGATACACCGTTCTCTTTTTTCACTTTAGCGAAGTAGTTTTTACACCATTTCACTACGCAGTGCGGCATAATGGACACGTTGTTACTTGCTCGACCAACAGAAGACTGACGCGCGATTGGAACTCTTTTTTAGTTTTGGAATTCTTTTGGTTCGGACGCTTTTGAGCGTCGACCCGATGTCCATGTGTAAAATGTCATTGACGTCTTATGACAACTTAATACTAAATTTTATGGACTTGTCAAAAACTTAAGGAAAAAACGAACTAAGCCGACAAAACACGAAGTCTCAATAGTACTCACTATAACAGTAATTGTGCGTGACATGTCGTGACGATATGTGTTTTAACGTTTTTGGTCTACTTTAAAACCTTTTATTATTACGATTAATTGGATCCGATCTCTCAGTTAATTCTTCCACCTACCAGATTCTTGAAATGGTTTAATTAAACTTAATAGCAGTTCCAAAGGTAAATAAAGATGCATGAAAATGTATTATTTTCCACTACTATATACTTGAAAAAAATAGAAGTTAATCAGGGGGTTGCAAAAAGTTAATACATTTATGTAGGCTTTTCCAAAGAGTGTAACAATTACTGTTTAATACACAATGTACGGTAAATCGACAGTCGTTTTATGCAACTTTACACATTTCTTGGAACTTAATAAAATCAACAGGATACTTAAATTATATTTGAGGAGCTCCGGAACAAAAACCGATAAATCCACTCCACGGAACACAAAAAACATTTTTAGTTAAAATAGCTAACTGAGCAGCAACTGCAAAACAAAATATTATTCTAAAATCTTTTAAGGAGTAAATTAATAATCATTGTACATTTTAATTTAAATGAATGGAAATGGTAAATAAGTTAAGAAAATTTTGATTTCTCCGAGCTTTGTTACAATTTACTTTTGTTTCAGACTTAATTAAGTAAAAGATTTGGGGAAAATTACAGAGATAATAGATCTTTGACTTTTTCATAAATTCTCAACTTGCAACATCCACCTTAAGTGCTTTCGGGCAGGGAAGGACTAAGGCCGTAGAAAATCGGGGCGGCAACATACATATAATGAGGTGAAAAGAATACCCATTTCCTCAATACATAGAGATATAATGATGAAAGACAAAATAGTCTGCAGTTACAGTAGTGCCATCTTAACTTTACAGTGAATATAGGGAGAATCCATGACGCCCGACAGTGGCATGCCGCCATTTAGGTATGTTAGGACATGGTTATAGGTATTACAGTGCTGCCCTCACGCAAATGTCAAGTTAAGATGGTAGGTCATTATCGATCTGTACCACAGACAGAACACCTAGATATATGATTGCTCCTCTCACCACGTTAACATTCTTCTCTGTATTTCACAAACGGACTTCTACTCTTATACAGAAAACTTTTACCGTCGCCCTCTTTGTTATCGTCAGCTCCTCAAACTCAGAAACTTCTGAACAGTTAAAAAATGAGAGTGTCAATCTAAAATTTCTTCAGAAATGCTATCTAAGTTGATAATACGCTATGGTTTGTGATCTGTACCATGGTTTAAAAAAAAGTGACTTTAATTAAATATTCATTTTTTATTATTAAATAGACCCAGCAAAATATATGATCAATCATAATCAATTTATCATGAGTTTCAATATTTTCAATTTTTGTTTTCGTTTGGGGTATACAGGATGTAAATAGAGTGCGACCATTAAATAAAACCACATACTCTACTGAGTAACTATTTGAAAAAAACCCCGCGCAAATCTTCAGAGAAAGAGATATTCAACTGTAACTCAAAGACTTTTTCTCGTAGGAGGAAGGTCTATTTTAGAACGCTCACTGAACGGCTGTTTCACGGACGACGCTCTATCGAAACTCGCCTGTATGTCGGTGCGTTAGGGTTCACGCATTTTTGTTTGGAACTCAATTATTTCCCAAACTTAGGGTGTCCGCGGGTATGATTCTTGGGAAAAGCGGGTCATTAGAGTCGGTAGAACATGTGGTTTAATTTAATGGCAGCAGTCTATTTACACCGGTACATGTAATATTTTTATTAATATTAAAAAAACGAATTATATTTACCCAGCGTGGATGGCATTATTGTTTCTTTAAATATGTCACCGTATTATGGAGTGTATTGCTTTTTCGCGAATAAGCGCACTTTTTCGTGAAAAACCGAATTATGGCGTTGACACAGTCCCATTACGCGGTCATACGAAATTATTTCGCGTTTTTGAGAAAAAGCTGATAAGATCTGTAATTTTCACGAAAAAGCGAGATTAGTTTATCAATATGAAGAAATGTCTTAAAGCAAGTGGATAATCAAGTACCTAACTAAAAAGACAAATTAGAAAACTACCATATTAAGGTTAGGAAGTAACGGAAGTCAACAAAAAGTCAAAGTCGAGAATAAGTGCGACAACGAGTGAAGTGAAACCAAAATGTTGATGGTATTCCGCCCCCCTTAGTCTGCCACTGATTTTTTGGGGAAAAGTTATCCATATTTAACAAAATAACTAGTATTTTACCTACTATCTCTTCATTTTAAAACAAAAATAATAAGATATTGTTTTTCGAAATATATTTCGGCCCACTTTGGGGCCGGCATCAGTCGAATTGATTCGAAACAATATCTTATTATTTTTGTTTTAAAATGAAGAAATAAAAAGCTTTATATAGCCAACAATATATATATTTTAATTTAAAATACCTACTATCTGTGATGGAAGTCTAAACAGTTTGTGTCGTACACCAATTACTTGTAGGAGTTCCAGCGGTACAGATTTGAACTGCTTGAAAATACGTTACTTTTCTTCAATGCGCTTAATCGCTTATTTAAAAAACCATGACGTCATCAAATCTTAACCGTATTTATCTGAGACAATTTGCTAGTTTTATATACATCAATGGACAAGCTTTGTATGCTTTTTGAAAAAAGCTGATCTACTAACGTATGTAGTTTCAATATTGCATTTTTCCGTGCTTTAAAACTGATTTTATACATAATGTAATACTTACAGGAAGTAACGTCATCATATTAGATTGAATGGTCGGATCCTTGTCAGAGAGAACGCGTTCAAGACTTTTAAAAATATCCCTATGGTGTGGTGATGACACCGACATCGCATTTTCATTTAACAAAGGGTACGCACTCTTATTTAAAAATCAGTCTACTAAAACCAGTTATGGAAAGCTATTCCTTGAAACGGCTTTATAGATTATTATTGGATTGGAAATATTGGCAAAAAAGAAGCTGATACAATCAGCTAAGCCATTCTTGAGTTTTCACGGACGAGTGAACTGTCAGACACTGCTTCGTTTTGGGGTTTTCAGTTTTTCGATGCAATGCAACCCTAAAAAATAATCCTCTAAAGAGAGCTTACTTAATAGCAATCGAGTACTTTAGAGGGCCCCTAATACTCGCAACTGATTTTGCTTTGATTAAACCGACTTTGATTAGAAAACATTTTAAATATTTGTCGTCTGTATCTTATAATTTATTGTATAAATTAAATATGAATGTAGTTTATACACGAACATGTGCATAATAAAATAAAATTTTAAGTTGTTTTTTTTCCGTTTTATATTTATTTTCTTTAATTTCTATCTTGAACTCTAAAATATTTTATTTCCAAAAAAGGATGAATTTCGCAATAAATAATATAATCTTAATTATCCATTAAAGTTGACGTACTGATTTGTAGGGTTAGTAGTGTTGCGTAGTGGTAAAATAAAACAAACATTAGGTAGTAGGAAGTAGAAAGTAGTGATGTGGTGGCATTTACAAAAAGCTGCACATGTACGATGTACTTGTGCAGCAACGCGTATGTATGTACAGTTGGTACTTTATAGACGTACGGAAACACTTCGCTGCTCTGGTTGTTATTTTGACGAAACCCTTGAAACTGTGCCACATTTGTGTGCCATTAATTACCTACTCGTAAAGCAGAACATTGTAACTAAATGCTTCAACCTCAATTTAAGGCCGAGACTAAACGTCTCCATTTGTTCCCGTCTCCTACATAATTACTTCTCAAGATCTGTCCCAGACTCGGAACATGTAACAAAGAGGATAAAAGTGACATGAGTGCTCCAAGTGAGACGTCAGCGTGATCACTAGTAAATACATATTGTCTTTCCGCAAAATGTCCTTTACCTCGCTTTTATTTCTTTGCTTTTAACGGTGGAAACTCCTCTTTAAAAGAATATTACACAACGTCCAAAAACATATCTTCACGACGTGATAGAGGTGTGTCAGTGTAGACTGTCCCAGACACTGCCAATACTAGTATTCCCTCTTTTCATTGACGATCTTTACGTCCCAGCTTTATCGCAGATACAAATACCATAGTGAAAACAGAATAGTAAGATAACTCCCGCGCCGTGTGAGATTTAAATGCCCACTGTTGCAGGGTTGTCCCTATCTCTTTTGGTTTTTGTAGCTGACACAAAATACGTATGTATCATGTTTGTTAATAATTTCTTTAGTTTCCTTTCAAACAATCAATGTTCGTTGCGAATTCCTAATGACAGTATAATTCTCATACACACATATTAATATCCCAGCTTTACATTACAACAAACGCCAAAAACTAAAGTAAATAATCACTGAGCATATGGGCTCAAATACATTATTAGGGTTCCGAACCCAAAGGGTAACCAACGGGACCCTATTACTAAGACTCCGCTATCCGTCTGTCTGTCTGTCCGTCTGTCACCAGGCTGTATCTCATGAACCGTGATAGTCAGACAGTTGAAATTTTCACAGATGATATATTTATGTTTCCCGCTATAACAAAAAATACTAAAAAATATAATTAAATCAATATTAAAGAAGGCTCCCGTACAACCGACATGATTTTTTTGCCGTTTTTATAGATAATGGTACGGAACCCTAACGTGCGCGGGCGGGTCCGACTCGCACTTGGCCGGTTTTTGATAATGGTAATGCGGTGGCGGCGGCGTATCGTGAGATTTGACTAAGCGCGACTGTGGAGCACGGCCCTACTCGTACCTACAAAAGCCGTCTTAAATATTGTCGTTGTGTGCGTGCTGTGGTTCGTACGTACTGGCACGCATACATATTAGCCGCGCTATTCTGTTTTTACCATGCAAATACCGTCGGATTAATGGTCGAGACTTCCCTGTATTCAATATACTCTATGGTCGAGACTTCCAAACCTTAGACCACAGAGTTGGAACGAGGGTGGAACCCTCTATCACAAACGTTCTCTCTGATAAAACTATCTTATAATAAATCGTAAGTAGGGGTTTTTCATACTATGGAAAATTATGTTAAAAGTAAATTTATTGAGGCAACCCTGGAACCCCAAAAATAGTTTTAATGATATCTACATTTCTATCAGTCTGTGTGTATGCTCGCGATTAAGGTAAAAACTACTGAACGTTTTCTGTGTCGTGGGTCTTAATATCCTTAGAGCAGAGGTTCCTTAACGTTTTTGTTCCGTAGACCACTGTTGATTTTACCTGTTTTCCGTAGACCCCTCCCTTCCTTACATTGAATTTTCACAAGTGTATATTTAAACTACAAAACGTGTTGTGACAGCAGAGCTATTCACTTTTATAGTTTACTCTAAGGTGGAACATTAAAAAATTAAAAAAAACTGTATGATTTGTAGTTGATTGACCAAGTCCATCCATTCGCCGCGGCTTTTACAAGTACATTTATACATTTCGGTGATGACCTGGCTAAACAGGATTCACTTTCGTGGACCTCTATTTGCAACTCATGGACCCCCAATTTTTTGATACGGTTTTGGACCACTTGCTGGTTGAGGACGACTCTTGGGGGTCAATATAGTCTACTTTGGGAATCATCGCCTTAGAAGACTCGAGTTTTGTTTTTCTCGAAAAATTTAAAAGTATTGTCCATGTGACGGAGTTGCGGGCAAAGTTAGTGTATCTATTATATACAGGATTTTGATTTTGTCCACAACTTCTGTCACATGAATATAATATACATGAAGCTTATTCCAAAAAACAGCATGTAAAAAATACCAATTGAAGAAGGAAATATTTAATTTTTATTCTTCCAAAATTTCTATTGATAAATGATTACTGGCGGATATGGTGGTGACATCAAACGTCAAGTGTAGTACGGCACCGTCTTGACGTTTTTTGTCAAAATCTAGTAAATAAAATACATTTATGTAAAATTCAGTATTTTTGTTTATATTTTTGTCGTCATCGTATCGTGAATATAACCTGCCTTGTGACGGAAGTTGTTGCTCAAATCAACAACCTGTAGATATATCAATATGAAGAGGTTTTAATATGGTGTAAAGGAAGTGTTTCTTTTTCCGCTCTCAATGTATTTCTAGCTAGAACTAGAAAGCAAATTGTTTAATATTATTAAAGTGAATTCTTACATTTTATGTGAACTGGACAAATAAACAGTATGCTATTCAAGTTTCGCTTAGTTTTATTACTTGAATGGGTTTCACACTGTAATGTCGGCGCTTTGTTTATTACTCGGGTGGGCCTCGATGGGTCTCTAGTGCTTCAATATTACTACTTTAATCTTCCATTTCGTCTAGACGATGCTTGGGGAATCTAAGATTGCCATTGCCAGTCTTGGCTCAATTGGTCCCTCGCAATTCGAAAAAAAATGTCCGGAATTTTCAAAGAATTTTCACACAAATGAAGGACAGGAAAGTCATAATGAAATAAAGTAAATGTTTTTAAATATCAACAGTACCCAGTATTCAACACAAATATAATTTTCATATCAAGTATTTTAGTTTTATATTTATAGGTCGTTGTATATTTATGTAAATGTACATGTCCTATTTTTATAATTAAGGTTTTGTTATTAATCATTTTTATATTTATGACTTACTATGCACACGTCAAAATTTCGATTCAAAAATTAAACATTTTTAGGAAAATGTCCGGTCTTTTCAGCAATAATTGTCAGGAGTCTTTCCAGCTTTTCTTTTTTTTGATATGGTAAGTAGGGCCTCGGAAAATCTTCAATAGCGCCACGATGCACAAAATACATCTATGAGAAGAATGATGAAGCGTATTTTCAAGCAGATCAGCATTTAAACACTGACCGAACCCGTATTATAGACCACCTGAATAAGTCAGTCTTTCATTCAACACTCGCGTAACACCCTCTTTTCACTGACAATTTTAACGTCACACGTTTGGCAGCCAATATTTTTGACATTTGATGAGTCTCGTGACCAAATCGTGGGTAATCGTCTTATACAATGGATCTACTCAAACCATCGCTTCGTTATTTTAAATGCTATAATTCCAATTGGGAAACGGTGAGACTTCTTTGGTTTCGATCAATCTGTCCATTGCCATGATATATATAAACACTTCTGTTTCATCCAACCCCTACCTCTATATTAGGTTGCATATCTAAGTAATTTTGAAAAGAAAGCCCGTGGAAAGCCCTCCATCAAGTTCCAAATAGAGGCTTTATTTTATAGCCCACTCTATTCAAAATATGAAATTGGACCTTTCTGTTCAACACCCTCTCAATATCTACTGAACAAACATTTCCAAACAATCTTCAAATAAATATTGAAATTCAACCATTAGATTTCAAAATACAGTACTGTCTCTTTAATGTTTGCTGTTTTTGTTTTTTTTTTTCTTCTACTGCTTCTAACCAAATAACTGAGGTTACAAATTTTAAACCTTTTTCTGCAACCGAGACGATTTTCTTAGTAAATCAACTTTTGTGATTACGATTCTGTCCCTGGAATTTCTCCATTTCGTCGACATTTACATACATGTGTTAAATGCAAGTGTAACAACAAAAGTGATGAGTAAGTATTCTCAATACTTGTCTCAATGCTTCGGTGTTCTATGAAGATCTTGTCGGAAAATTGACGTTTTAAAAATAATCATATCTCCAGACTTTTTTCTGTTTCCAGTTTTAGGGTTCCGTTATACCTGAAAGGTAAAAGGAACCTTTATGGTGAGACTCCGTTGTCCGTCCGTCCATATGTCACAGCCTCATAACTTTAGCACCGTTAAAGATAAAGACTTGAAATTTGCTACAAAAATAGCATTTAGGTATCGTGAAACTAACATCTTGTTACGGAAAACTCGAAAAACAAGGCGGATCAGACCACTTTTTATATATTTTTAGTCTGAGTAGACAAACACGACAAAATGCACTCGCTGCAAAAAAAAACAGAGACCAATATGGGTTGTAAGACTGAAGCGAAATAATGTACCTTGGAGTGCTCTCTCGAGCTACAATTAAATCAGCGTTCCTATACCTTTAGTCGCTACTCCATTCTGGGCTCCAAATCTAAAAAAATATAGACTACTGTTATCGGCCATTATTCTTTACGAACAAAAAACAAACGCACGAAGCTTCGGGACGCAAGACGATAGATGATAGACGCATTTGTAGCCCCGGCATCGATAAAATAACTACATGTCACTTTATAGTCTTCGCAAGTGTATCTACCCCCTGTCCCTTTCACATCATGGCAGCGATATCACTATTGCGTTGGTTATTTATATACTACTTTTTGGTTCCTTAAGTTCGTATTCTTAATAAAATTTTATTGTTACTAGCTTTTTCCCGCGGATCCGCCCGCGTGTTATTCGGTTTAACGACATGCTTTTTTCCGGGATAAAAAGTAGCCTATGTGTTAAGTTAGGGTATAAGCTGTATCCATTCTAAATTTCATTCAAATCTGTCCAGCCGTTTCAGCGTGAAAGAGTAACAAATATACACACGTACACACACACACACAAACTTTCCCATTTATAATGTTAGTGTGATAGTGTGATATTTATTCATAATTATTTTTGCTTTGTAGCAAATTGGTAAAATCAAGAATTGGAATTTAAATAATTTAAATAAATTCAAGCCTAAGAATTAATTCATGAAATGGATAAACTAAACATCAAATTTCATCTGAGAATAAGCCACAAGCAATAAATATAGCAGCAGTAGACCACTCAATAAATGTTGAAATGAAAGCAGTAGGCTGGTCACTTTGAAGTGCTTCGCAAATGCGGTTTGTGGTAGCGGTCTCGAGAATAACTACTGTTAGACGGACCGCAGAACCAATCTGGATCAAAGAGTACGAATACCTTATCTTACCACCAATAAATAAATATATACATACATAAATACTATTTCTTAAAAGTTTTAAAAAATTAACGAAAAAGAAACATAATACTATGTTAATAGCTCAAATTACATTTAATCGAAAATTAAAGGCCTCATTTTTATAATCACTAACGTAAAATAAATTTAAAGTTCAGCTCACTCTTTTCATAAACTAAGGTGATCACTGATCAATGAACTAAAACGTTAAACGTGTTTAAACGTTTGCAATGACTTCATGAATACTTAGTAAATATTGAAATTTTCTCTGAATAATTTTACCTGCGCTACTAGTTAATTATTATTAAACATTTTGAAATTTTCTCTGAAGAATTTTGCCTACGCCACCACTTCATTATTATTATTATACATTTTATAATCTATGATTTACGAACATAAAGTTATATTTTTAATGCTGACACATCTGACCACTAATCCGGAGATCGTGGATTTAAATCCCTTAGAGTTCGGTTGGTTAACTTTAAAATCCGTATATGTACAATATGTACATAATAATATTATATGTTTTGTGTAGAGCGTGGTATCTACAATGTGTTTTTGAGGGTAAATATTGCGAAAATTAGCCCGTTTGAACTTTTCATTTTATTTTATTTTACCAGACATTTAATACATTGAATTTTAGTATACTGTATAACTGATTTGACGACCAACTAATGAGCATTTTTCATGAATTTTTTTCTTTAGATAAATGACCCAAAGCTACTCTTGCAACTGCTTCAGTCGCAAAAGCAGGGGTTTCTATGCTTTGATACAGTAGGCGGGATCTGCCTTCCCTCTGCACCTCCGGCTTTTCATATACTCTCTACTTGTAGTAACCACAAGACTGCATGGAGTCAGAATACGCTGTTTAAATTTACTTCTAAATTAATTTCTTTTGTTAATTTCTTGATTACCAATTCATGATATCGCCAATTATACGTCACTCGAAATTCAAATTGCAAACAAAACGGTCGCAGGCGCGTGTCCTTCATATTCGTCGCGCCAATTCTTACAAATATTTTCATCAAAACTGAAAGTTAGAATAAAATAATAAAGAAAATAAATGATTTAAGGGGGATGATCCAAGGCCGCTCTCCATACAAACTTGTCGGAACCAACAACCACGACAAAAGCATTACAATTTCGTTGTGCTACTTTTTTCTACACGTTCCATCAACTCTACACCCGCGAATAAATCAGTTCTTATTAGAAAAAAAATTATATTACTATAAAATTTTGCTGTATAAACATTTATGAAAGTATTAAATACCAAAATCAGATTGTAAAACCTTTTTTTGTAATAAGAGTGGTTATTTGCGGGTGTAGAATTCATTGAAGGAGTAGAAAAAAGTAAAATAACGAATTTATGATGCTTCTGACGCGGTTGTTGGTCCCCACAAGTTTCTATGGAGAGCGGCTTTGAACCATCCCCCTTAGTAGCCAATTATATCTTTTAAAAGCTAATTTTTGCGATTGTACAAAGTTTTCGATAACTCACTATAACTTTTAGTAACCAATTAGGACAGTACTATAGTGAGGCCCACTTGCTGTGATTAAATTTTTTTATAGCACACCGTGCGTAAAATGACCACTTTACGCACGCTGTGCTTGCGTAAAGTCGGCATTTTCCGCACTTTTGCTATAAAATATTATACGAAACTCGTGCGAGAAACGTTTCATCGCTCTCGTATCGTAATGTACTATTGTAGCAAAACTTACTATTTTCCTTTAGGAGGCAAGGACTTTAAACGTTTGCAGCTGTACTGTGGAAAATAATTGATAAACATATCCATATACTCAAATGAATGTTTAATTTTGGAAGCTTAGACTTCACAAGAATATTCGCGTGTTTTAATTTTTATGAACAAATAACCTTACCTCAGATGAATATTTAATAAAATTTGAAGTAGGTATTTCAGAAATATTTTTCTCTGACAATTTATCTAATGATTGATATCTCACATATAATTGTAATTTATCGAATGCAGGGGGTATAGCAAGCGCCATGGATACAGTGTCTTTCCATCCTACATGCTCTCGCACATTGACAAACACGGTTTGCGTGAGAGCGCAAGTATAGACGCTGTATCTCTGGCGCGTGCTAGCCACACAAATTTAAACCTGATACAAACAAGTTCACTTTCCCATGCCATGTCAACAGCGCTAAGTGCACCTGAAGGTAACCTTGTATTGCTACGTTATCAAAGAAAAAGAATATCTGTAAAAATACTGCAGGCCGCCACTGCAGGCCGTCACCCTAGCCCGCCACTGCAACCCGCCACCGTACTGTGTCAAGAATTATGCGGGACATTTCAAGAAGCCAGTACTTAAATGAGCGCAAGGCCGGTAGCATTTACTAACCTAGTACTGATTTAGTCGAGATTGCATCTAAATGCATTTGTGTCGGATGATGCCCTGAGCCTGTTACGCCTTCCGGTTTTCCATTTTTATTACATTTACGATCCTGCCTTTTTTAAACAAATCAATTCCACCGACTACCTTGACTATCATTATTTGTTTTTATTAAGATGAAGTAGAGATCAGAGGGTTTTTTATTTTAATTTACGTAGAACCAACTTTTCTGTAGAATGATAATAGCGGAACTAGCACATCTGATTGGATAATATTGAATGTATATGACAATTTCGGAATAAGCTAGTTCATTCTACGGATAAGTATATATATTTCTACGGATGTATACATTTTTAAGTGGGTATTCGAGGAGGAAGTTGTGCAGTTGTTCTTAAAACACGACTAAATTCACTATTTTATGTTTATTTGTTATGTTATGAATACACGCCCAGGGTTCGCGGGTCGTAAATGTGTACTGACTGACTGTCGGCGGCGCGGCGATGCGCGCCACAGAGGTGTTTGGTTACACCGAACAGTGGGTTCATCTCTGTGCGGACTTTGTCCACACTTTTATCATCGCACCAAACTTTTGGCCCCCCTAAACACGACAATGAATGGGCCGTTCTCCTAAATGTATGGGACTAGAAGTTTGGCGCGATCTGTATTAGTAGACCAACTTATAAAATGTACTGGGCAACTCGGAACCCTACATTGTGCGTGACCCGACACGCACTTGGCTGGTTTTTTATTATAATTGCAGTGATCCTAGTCCACAAATAGGCTATAAAGAATGTTCATAAAATAACACCCAAGTCGAAAACGGATTGAATAATAGCGAGCGGAGCCGCGGGCGGAAGGCTAGTAAATAAAAAAAACTATTATAATGCTGTGTTTACAGCAAAACTGCAAGCTAAAGTCGGCATATAATTTATTTGACGCTATCAGCAACTCTTACATTTGCGATTACAAGCTAGTTCATATACACACGTAATATTTAACAGAAGTCAGAAATATTTTCTTTTCAATACGCTTAACCGTTGAGCCTGTACTTGGTATAATTGCCAGGGTCCGAGGGTGCTGGTCAAGAGCTGATACGTGATCGATGCCGCGTCGCCTGTGAGGACCCTTCACGTTGTCCAAAGCGACGGATGCGATTTGCGATCCTTTTATACCGTTTATATTATTATCCAGAGTTATTTATTATCCAGTTTTTTGCTTTGAAGCTCAGAATTGATTCCATTTTTTTTTAAGCGTACACCTATATTTGGGTTGATTTTTTTTTCTCGTCTATCCCGTAGTGTGGGATATTGTTGGATAGGTCGTTTAAAAACATTGTGGGTGTGTAAAAACCAGTTTTCGATTTATGGTTCCGTTGGAGAAATATTAACCTTTAAAAGGCTAATTTTTGTTAGAGTCAAGCAATTTATTTAAGAGCAATTTAAATAATTTTGAGTGCATTAAAAACTAGAAAAATTAATCAGAAACAAATTTCAGGTAAAGAAATAATTTCAAGAAATTCTTCTTGTGGGATTCGAACCTGCGATCTCTTGCTTTCACGATAAGCGCGCTACCGACTGCACCACCGAGATACTTCTCCTCGAGAGTAATTTAATTAACAATCGCATCACGAGTTACTTTACATTACCAAACTAAACTAAATCTAAATTAAGATAACCTTTAAATAAATATACTGTTACGAGCTGGGGTTCGTAATGGATAAATCTAAACCAGTTTACACAAAACACTGACACTTTATTCAGACAGTCATAGATGATCAGAAAACAACATTAACCTTAAGATATCTCAATAAATAATCCGTAGTAAAATCAGCAGACCCCGCCACATATATTCGTCGTCTGAACCATGTCTAAGAGCTGTGAATTTTAGACTTAAACCTAAATTTCTTATAGTCGCTCGAGGAAAATCGAGGTGCAAAATTTTGAATGTGGTTTGCTCTTAATGCATGTTTGTGCACTTGTTACCGCGGTAGCTAAACCAACTTCAATTTCGGATAAATACAGAGAATATTCAAAAACGTCGAACTTTAATTTTCGAAAGAAGAATGCCGCGTAATATATGGCGCTTCGTATCGAACCCAAAGTCGTGGCGTCAAAACCAAACAAAGTTAATTTTAGAGAGACTAAAATAATGATAATAATAATTTTATGTCCAATAAAACAATAAATTAAGCTTAAAAATTAAAAACAATTTGTGACTTAACCATAGGTTTATGTAGAATTATTCAAAATAAATGGTATTTCTACCCTCCGTGCTAGTAAAACTAAAAATAAAAACTACTACTACTGCTATAAAAATAAAACTGTAATAAGGCAAGGTAGCTTTCCCGTCCTCTGAATACAATATCATTGCTTATGGTAGTAGTGTAAGTCGTAAAGTAAAGGCAATATTATATTTAATTACTTATTAATATTATGTTTATTCATAACACGTGTCCTTATCTACAATATATATTAAATATTATACCCAACCGGTTTCGCTATTCAGCATTCTCAATGGCTTTACTAAAATACTTATTTAATTACATTTTCAGAATCTACAAATAAAAATACGTGCAATAAAAAAAAATTGATGTTTCGCTGACAGCGAAACCGGTTGGGTATAATGTTTAATACAACTACATTGTGAATAAGTACATGTGTTATAAAAAACATAGTGTGTATTAATTTCCACTAAGTGCCAACAATCACAAGCATCGACTATACATAAAATGAAAATAAAATGTATAGGTACTTACTAAATCACCAAGTCTCATTTAAATTAAAGGGTCTTCCAAAAGGGACTTCCGAACTTCGATAGTTGATAGCGGCCATCTCATTTAGTATCCATTACTTTTAGTATCCGCAATTCGAATTTACTGTACACTGACAAGGGCAATTGAAAAGACTTTATAATATTTTGATAGAGGCGATTATTGGTTGGCATCCTAATCATAGTAAAGCGGCAACGAAAATGAAAACACCGAAATATTTTTTATTTGTTCATTTTGAGACAATAATAACGAAGATATTGTATTTTCGAAATATATGTCGGCCCACTTTGGGGCCGGCATCAGTCGAATCAAATCAATCAATTCGACTGATGCCGGCCCCAAAGTGGGCCGACATATATTTCGAAAATACAATATCTTCGTTATTATTGTCTCAAAATGAACAAATGAAAAGCTTTACATAGCCAATAATATATATATTTTAATTTAAAGAAATATTTTTTACTACGATCTTAGAATTCCAGATTTAAGTAAACTTTTTGATCAAAAAGATGTTGATCGGATTTTAAAATATCAAAGTAATTTTATGACTTTTATTTGGTTGTGACGTCATTTGGTACGATCCCGTGGCATTCTCCTTTGGTATTAATATCAATTTTCTGGTGTTCACTAAGTCCCTTTCCATGTCGACTTTAGATAAAATGCTTCGAACAAATCACAAAAGTTTTAAAATAATTTGACTCCAAGTAAAGGGATCTTTGATAGTGACATTTAACTTTGGGTTACGAAATCGAATAAATCATGATGAGACACGTAAATCCCTGCGTTAGATTTGGACAGCTCAGCTTTTGTTCGAAAAAAGCTTTCACCTCATGCAAGTTCAAAGTAAGTACTTAATGTGAAAAGTGGTTTAGAAAAGTTGAAGAATCGTTTAGTTCTATAAAATAAAAACTTTTGAATTCTTTTTAGGTTTTCATAAAACCGCAACCGAAGGGTGCCAAACGGGACCCTATTGCTAAGCTTCCGCTGTCTCTCTGTCTATCCTTCTGTCGCAGGGGTCTACAGCTTTAGCCGTTATAGATAGCCAGTTGACATTTTTACAGAAAATGTGTTACTGTAACCTAAGGCATAAAAAAAATTAAAACCAAGGGGGATCCCTGTACAAGAAACCTTTAAAAATGGCATTTTTGACGTAATTTGTTTCAGTTCTATCTTAAAGACGGTAATACATATAAGTTTCAAATTGTTGTGAATACTCTAAAACAATCACACTAATATTATAAATGCGAAAATTTGTGTGTGTGTGGGTATGTTTGTTACTCTTTCACGGCGAAACGGCTAAACAGATATGGATGAAATTTGGAATGGATATAGCTTATACCCTAACTTAACACATAGGGTACTTTTTATTCCAGAAAAAAGCATGTCGTTAAACCGAAAAACGCGCGGGCGGAGCCGCGGGCAAAAGCTAGTAAATAATAAAAATTTGGGTTCTCAAAGGGTACCCAATTAATTGTCAGGCGCTATCATTTTAGAAACGTGTTTTTTTGTCGCCTTAATGTTACTATGGCAATTATTGTTATTTCTTTATCATAATGTTTTTAGGTTCCGTACCCGTATTATATGGTGTTGCAGAACCCTTTGTGCGCGAGTCCGACTCACACTTGGCCAAATTATTTACTCTTTTATTCTATTAAGCTAAAACAACGTTGCTCAGGCAGTAGGTCACCGGACTGTCAATCTAGAGACACAAGTTCAATTCCTGTCAGCCGAGCATGTACCAATGAGTCCTTAGAAATTTACTAGCCTTTTCCCGCGGCTCCGCTCACGTTTATTCAATCTTTGCCCCATTTTTGGCTTGGGCGTTATTTTACACACCTTTATGCTGACCAGGGTCACTACGATGATAATAAAGAAAACGACATTTACATCACATACATTAAGTGGTTCTCAAGAAAACGGAACATGCATTTCAAAAACTTGAAATTTTAGTTTTGACTTCAGTAACAACCCATATCATAAAAAATTAAAAGTATTTAATGTACAGACACAACTGTTTTACTTCTTTTTATTATAAGTATAGATAATGCATGCGAGTAGTATTCTTGTACGAGTACTTACTATGAAGGAAAATACTGAGGTAAATCTGCAAGCGTTAAAAAGCGTGTAGTTGTCACCTCATATCACTTTGGGATGTTAAAAATCGACGGTGAAATGAGGATGTACGAGTGTTGACTATTCTAGTGAGCAAATATATGAGTAGTGATAACCTTATCTATAACATATAGAAACTACTGAACCGATTTTGATGATTCTTTCATTGTGACCTATGTTGGTATGGAAGAAAGTTTCATTAAAATGGGTTCAGTAGTTCGGAACATATACCAGGACAAACATACAGTTACATATACGAGTACATATAAGTCTATGATGTGTTTAATTATTTGCAATGACCTTGTTACCTTATTATGTGCGATTAATTGATATTTTTTTTTATTTAATTTTATTTAGAAGCTCAAAATATTTTCGTAAACTTTTATTATGTAGGCTTTCATAATGTTGTTTCTGTACTTTTCGCGTATTCCTGTTATGATCAATTGCCTGAAAATCTGAAATTAATTAGATATGCACATTAAAATGGGACTTATTTAAACATTGAACAAAAACACAGTCCCTTGATCCCTAGCATATATACAGACCAAGTACAATTTATTTTTTATAATTTTTTTATAGTTTTAGTAGTTATTGAACTTAAAAAGATTTTTTTTTGGTACTACGAGTATTCAAGGATAACCCTTTTAATTCTCATTATTTCCTAAGCAATAGTAAAGCAATAAGCTCAGTCCAGACCGTAGCTCGGATCTCGGATCCATCTTTTCCTTTAAAACATAATCGATATATTAAAAAACGGAGAATCCTATTTTTTTACCAGTGCAACTACAAAGACAGTGATATGAAACTCGGGTCGGCTGAAAATCGATAGGTAAGCGAGCATTAAATTTTTACGGTTGACCGGTTGGTCGGCCAGCAGGCGTCTTATTGATTTAACATTAAATACTTTGTCTAGAACCTGCATTATGTACCTGTGACCATTAGGAGATTTAGTTTAAGTTTCAAAGCAGGACACAGATGCATACATTTGTGTATATGGCGTGGTCATATCTACCGTAGAATACATCATTACATGATCCGCGGCAATAGCTTGAAATCTGTAAAAACTAAATAAAGTCGCCTCGCTCCGCTCCGTTTTGCTTGTCCCGAATTTATGAGCACAAGCAACCTAGCACGCTCCTTCTCACTTCGCTCGTCGACGCACCAATTTTGGAATTTTCGTTTGTAGTATTTCATACTTCACACTATTGCCAATCAAATCATGAATCCTAATACATAATATCATACTTACATAATATAGTACTCGTGTACAGGTGACATTAGTTTATGCAGTCAAATTCATACTGGAGGCTTGCAAGTGATCAGTATCACGGATTGATAACACTCTTTGCTAATTTCACAAAAGAAAATGTCGATCCACTTATAGTAATTGACCCGGGGCTGGGTTTGCGTTTGTAGGGAGGATGAAAAAAAAAATCACGAATATCATAAAATGGGTCAAGAGTCTTTTGTATGAATTTGGCTGTAAAAACGAATGCCACTGGTATAACTGGCTGGATTTTTTATCGCTGATAATCGCTGAATAGCCAAAAACACGAGATAGCTGGTATTGTCTATAGGAGCAACGTGTACTAGGAAGCCTTAGCCGAATTGTTAAAAAAATATATGTACAGTTCCATAAATAAAAATAACACACAATGCCTGACCAAAATGTTTGGAACAGCTGATTTATTTTTGCCATCACGGTTGGCTTCATAGTAACAGTTGGTCGTAAAGAGGAGTCAAATCTCTAGTCTTCGGATTTTCAGGTACTTAAAATCCAGCCAGACTTTTTTTTTAGTGGCTTGGGTTGAACGGTATGTTTTATTTTTTAATCTTATTTTTAGGTTATTTGAACGCGTGCTTGAAGTAAGTGGCTTCAGTTGGAAAAACCGAGCATCGTGGGTAAATCCCGGTGCAAAAAGGTAACCTCAATTGCTTTAAATTCGTGGCGTGCGTTTCTACCACATACGATACCACTCATCCTACGGCCAACTCGCCTAGGTACAGTGGTTTGGTCAGAAAGACTCAATTGATGGTTTGTAAGCTTTTTGGTTTACCTGCCTCAACTCTTTGTACAGCCACCGGCTAAAGAGATTAACCAAAAGCAGGACGTCTCATTTGACTGGATTGGGACGTCCCGATTCCCAAATTCGACTTTCCAGTCGACGACTCGAATGGGCCGTCGACGGCCCGAGTGAGACAACGACGGCTCGAGCAAGGAAGCGTCGACGGCTCGAACGTCTTAATGTAATTCGTCCGAACGCCTCGAATAGCCGGCAACATTGTCTTAATGATCTGTGGAGACGCATCGAATGGATCGTCGACATTTCAAAGCGAGTTTTCGATACGACTCTCTTGTGTTATCGACGTCTCAAATTGGGACTTGCACTTTGTTTAGTGTTTAGATGGACGCTCAAACAGCTCTGTCAAAAAAGATATTTTCTCTTGCGGAACGTCGTTCTTGCAAAAATTAATAAACGTTTCAAAAGAAGACGAAGAGGCAGAACCTATCATCGCAACGATATAGGATGCCGTAGCTCCATTGTAGCCGGAGGGTTGGCAAAGCTAGCAAGTCAACCTAACTTCCGATTTCCTGGATGACCCTCCAGAAATGACAATCTTACTATTTCAACAATGGATGTAGCCTATGTTTTTATATAAAAAAGCTCACAGAGAAGGTGGCCTGTTCTTGGTTTGAGGCCCAGTTGTGGAGATGCTCGTTTACCAGGGCCCTCATATTTTCTCCGCACTCACTAGCAGTGAAGATTCATGGAAAGAGTCTTATTTATGGACACAGTGGAGAATATGATGCCGCAGACCTTAGCTCGTGGAGATACTGTCGAGCCGCCGCGGCAAAAAAAAATCAGCTACGCCAGTATCCCCAGGGAATTACCCCAAGAAGCTAAGGAGGGAATCCTCTAAGGAAACTGTAAACTGGGAAAACGTTTTGGTAGATGCTATTGTGAAGCAAACAGAAATGGTTTCGGGAGATAATGGTACTGATTATAGAGGAAAAACAGCAGACTATTACGGAAATCCCAATATAGGGAATTGATAGAGGCTGATTCCTCGTTTTCCGATGAAGAAGAATCTGACCATAATAGCGACGGAGTAGTCAAATTTTCAGGAGCTACTACTACTCCAAATAATTTTAATGGAAACCCAGAAGAGGTCAAAACTTTTGATTTCGAAGCGACAACAACGGAAGCTGAACCAGCTGTGTCTTGGGCGTCGGACCACGTGGTCGAAAAGGCATATCTTGCCAACGCTTGCGTTTAGCGGGTTGAAACAATATAAGATATAAAGAAGCTAAAAAGACCCTGCAAGCAGACCTGGTTTCTTTCGCCTTTAAAGTAAATTCACAATGTCATGCCATGATGAGGCAATTTTGAAACGCAGTTCAACCAGACGCTGTGTGTAATAAAGTAACCCATGGGCCGCATCTACATAGGGAATCTTTTCAGCAGGCCTTACACAAGTAGCCTCTGATGTCGGATCCGAAGCCCTCACAGAAGCAATATACAAAAACATCTAATGGGTTTTACCAGATTTCGACAGTTTTCTGACCAACCGCTGCAGGAGGTTTGCGGACGCCGCTCGGATGTGATATCCCCGCCATCGCTACTCATACATAAAATGAGGAATAACTAGGAAAACTAAACCATCGAGGTATTTTTCCATTCCGAGCTCGTGAAGAAATGTCTAAAAAATCAACTGGACGCCTTATATCTAAAACATAAATCCCACCCGAGGAATAAATCTGAGAATGTTTTGAAATGCAAGAGTATCCAGGGTGTCCAGCAAGAATCAATAACATTAATATTAAAGATGACGTGATTTCAAGTGGGAAGCCTGAGTCAAAGATTAAAGAAACGAAAACAATATGACGCCGATCCCACATTGTTAAATATGCTGCATGATACCTTTTGTGAGCAAGGCAAATTCTTTCCTCCCTTGTTGAATATAATGTCTGTCAGCAACAAAAGCCTAAGAGACCGATCACAGCGCCCAGGGGGAGAGAGAAATTTGTGACCAACAGACAAAGGAGGGTAGTACGACAATGAACGGCAAATACTCAATACGGTTTCGGTTTTCCATGTTTTTAATAAAATAAAAATAAATCGAATGGTGATAACGTACAAATTTTCAGCATAAAAGCCCTTGGAATAATCGGCCATTGTCATATTCAAACTTTCTTGCAGCGGAAAGATTATAATGTAAAAGGCCGACATTTGGAAAGCATAAATTCGTATTCCAACGACCAAGAGTTGCAGAGGTTTTAATGCCAAAATTCCAGGACGAATATTACCAGATGACCTGTTTGCCTTTCGGTTATCCTCAGCACCGTACGTTTTCGTAAAAATAACAAACTGGGTCCCAGACCCGGATGTGATGTGTCAGAACCTTGGGTTGTCTTAGGACACCAAGAAAAACATAAAGTACTCGTTCATACGTAGGGGAAAAGAAAGTCAGTCCAATAGCGAGTCAAGGTTCTAGGTCCTTTGTAATAGAAATAGATCCAGGCTTGGCTTCACTGCATTGCCGTTACTTCTAAAGAGACAACGGTAAGATGTCCCGTTATCCGAATACAATGCAATACAATCTCAGCAAGGAGACGCTGCAGGATTGTCAATTATACCTCGAACATCTGACCGAGGTATCACAAATTCACGTCGAACCGACAATATTATTTTTATAACCACCGACATCAAGTGATGGACGATAATAAACGGAAGGCATTTAAAAGGAATCAAGAGTTGAAAGGAGTGGAATTAAAGGCCGCAGGGCTAGCACTGCAACAGGAAGATTTGGGCAGTATACACAACAATAAAGAATACAGTCTAGTTCGATAAGGACTTGCCTTTTATAGTAGGACAGCTGATCCGCGGTGGCTTACATACAAAAACAGTGTGGCAGCAAGTCCCTTACACTTCTCAAGTTAGTTGGGAAAATATTTCTTCTATTGAAACTGAATTTGCTTGTCCGATATCTTACGGGATACTAAAACGCCACAATGGCAGACAATCTGTCATGCAGTAATTGCTTACCAGAATGGTCGCTTTCGAATTAGTGTTCCAAGTATGAACTTGTGATCGACTCGACATCAAAGTGTAACTCTTATTTCAATACAATAAAGGTTTTCGTTTATAATCTATCGATTTTATCTGTCAAATTGATCAAATCGATACTTATGTACTTCCACTACTGGTAGTGCAAATATTTCGTAAGTGCGTAGTACCTCAAATCTACTTTTTGCTTGGATTGGACCAGATCAGCAGTCTTCCCAGTTTATGCGACAGAAGATGCACGAAACAGATTGCTCTATTTGTGAATGCATTTTCAAGGCCGTAACAATGGAGTCTAGCGCGGGAGTTTCACTCTCCTTTGGGTTTTTAAGCTATCTAAATCAAGCATCAGATCTTTTGGGGGTCCGACCTGAAATTGAGAGCCAGTGTAACTATTCAAAACTTGGAACACAATTTGATCAACAGGTGACTAAATCTATCGCCACCTGAATGAAGGAATCACAGATTATATATTTTATGGCGAAAATACACCGCTGTGGATACTCTTAGTATTATAAGAGTGCTTTAAAAGAAGATATTACAAATTAGAATAAGAAACAAATCTCAAGTAAGGGGTTACAGGGTGGACCCGTGGGCTAGACAGCTGGCCTATGGAATAGAGATCAAATCTCTTTAGACTCAGGGTCTTGGAATCGATGGAAGTGATGGGCGAATGAAAATAACTGTGATGTTACTGACTCGCATCGCAACAAGTTGCAAAATATTTATGTTACTTACGATTGTTGCTGGGCTTAGCACCTGCAAATATTTTAGTACACGAGTCTGCAGTTTGTACCTTGCATTCTCTGGTACGCATTTAGCAAAAGCTGTCTCAAAAGTAAAGCTAAAAGTAAAAGAACAGTTTTAAGTAAGCTGGTTGAAATAAACGGAAATCGTAGAGGATAAGTTGTGTGAAATATCTCGTCACATAGCACTTCTTCTCTATTTAATCGTATTATTAGTAGAGTAACATTGCATTTTCAAATAATAGCAGCTTGTTGATATATTTTTTTGCCGAGTTTCGGTCTAAGACAGATTCCATAACACACACAGTCGGGCTGGAAAACCAATAGTAATGTAATGACGTTAAAATTTGAATTTTGTTTTTTGGTTCAAGAAATTGATTGCAATTACGGAATTCCAGTGCAAAGCTGAAAAAAACAGAAAATCTATTTTGAAGATCTAGTACTAGTGCAAGTCACATGGTTATTACGGGATGGAAAGATTAAGACGAAAAGTAAAGGAAATCGGAAATCAAAGGAGACTTTCCTACGAATATCACTTCAGAAAAACACCGAGACCAATCAGGCAACGGGACCGACAGATCGTCCTCATAAAGATATTGATTCATTTTAATTTGCAATATCTTTGATGTTTTTTGGTCCAATAAATGTTAAAGATTTTGTTTGAGTTCAGTCAATACGATTATATTAATTGATTTTGTTTCCAAAATCCCATATACCTATCCTTCTATCACAATACGCTCCCGAACTCGAACGCCGGCAGAAAACAGACATATCTCAAGTGGGTCAAGCAAGCTGAAGACTCGGACCTCTAAATATAACCGTTTTTCCCCCGAAGGGATAAAAACGAATATTTCGAGTCCAGCCAAAGCTTGCTTGACCCACCATTTTTAACGCCTTGCCGGCTCAAGTTACTGAAGAACAGGCTTGCCAACGTGCGAGTACTTTGGTCACAAGATGGCGTTGAATCCTGTGGGCATAGATGTTGCCATGTTCGGGACTGAGAGACTGTAGTTCAAAGGTAGTTTTAGGCTTGAAGAGCGTGCATTAGGTAAAAAGCGGGGGAAAACGGTTATATTATGACTGCAGAGATTTTTTAAAGGACAATAATGGTGTCGATTCATTGTAACCTTAGACCATATAACACAGGACTAGGCAAGCACACTTAATCCCCCTCTGCCAAAGTACATGAACAATGTGTTCATGTAAGTTTGCTTGTGCGCGCGTTTTGTGTCTGTGTTGCAGCTTTAGATTTAGTGTGACATATACATTTTTTGCAGTAGTGTGTGTGAATGAGTAAATGTGTGCTGTGCGTGTTTACCTCCCCTCCCGTGGAAAATGGCAGAATAATTTTAGTACTAAGAGTCGCGCTTTGCCAGGCCCCGTGTTAAATGTTCTTAACATATTTAACCTTATATAAGGCGTCCTGTGCTTGTCTTTTCGATACAGAAAGAAAACCGTACATACGAAATACGGAAACATTACCGTACCAACTAGTTTTATACACCCAATTCATTCTTATGAACCCTTTGGTCATGAGAAGTTTACCCAAGATTATGCTGCTTCAAAAACCGTTCCGAGATAAACCAATTTTAAACCATATTAATATTATGCAAGGTTTTGGATAAATAATGAAAGATTGAAATATTTAATTGAAATCTCAATAAAGGTGAGATCAAGTTTCAAATTATATTTATTAAATCGGCGGTAACATATTTATGTCTCCCGGCTAGGGTTGCCAGGTCCTAAAATACAAAAGCCGGACTCGACATTTTAGGCCGGACATGTTGCCCTTCAAGCCGAAAATATGTTTTTAATAGCCAAACATAACATAACATAACATAAATACTCTTTATTGTGCACCATAATGAAACAAATTACAAAATATTTTAACAGAAAGGGTACAATGGGCGGTCTTATCGCTTAAGCGATTTCTTCCAGACAACCTTTGGGTGGAAGATAATGTTAAATAGAGAATAAGGTGTAGGTGGTGTAAAGATGATATCTACGTATTAAATAAACTAATTAAACTAGTAACCTAAATACAAAACAATCTACATATCAATATACATAAGAATACACGATATATCATATTATATATACTAATATATATTCATAATACCATAATCAGAGAGGGATGAATATACCGACGAATATACTCGTATCTTAATTATGGGAGGAATAATATTCTTTAATTCGTCTTTTGAAAATAGCCAACGAAGGAGAAGATTTTATATAAATAGGCAAAGCATTCCACAAACGCACAGCTTCAACTGTAAACGATTTGCCATAGAAAGTCGAGGAGTGTGGTGGTGTTTTTAATTGAATGTTTTCAGAAGATCGCAACGTTCGTTCATGAGATTGGTGAAGAAACTCAAAACGTTCCTTGAGATAGGAAGGAGAAGAAGGATTAAAAAGAACAGAGTACAGGATGGAGAGGATATGAACATTTTGACGTGAGCGGATAGAGAGCCAGCCAAGCTGGGAGCGAAATTTCGAAACGTGATCAAACATACATTTTTTAAAGCCAAACATTACATTTATAATTGTAAATACTCGATTACGTATTTTAAACTATGAATATGAATCATTTTTTGTAAAATATATGTATATAGAGAAACAAATAAAAAATAATGATTGATATAGATTTTGACCCACTTGTGGTCGTAGTAACTGAATAATCAAGTGGGTCGAAATATATATCGATCATTATTTTTTTATTTGTTTCTCCATATACTCGTAGATATATTTTCCATATAACTAGTTATTTTTAAAGGCTATATATTTTTTTGTTACTACATGAACTACAGTTCAGTTTAGAACAACAATTTCAATAATTTGGTACAGGTCTAGTGAGAAATATTGCGACTTCGGCATTCGCGAAATCTATGAATAATCGTGTTTATTTAATGACGTCTTATGACAACTTAATACTACATTTTATGGACTTGTCAAAATCATAAGGAAAAAACGAACTTAGCCGACAAAACACGAAGTCGCAATATTTCTGAACATCCATCCATCCATCAGCCTGTTTCGTCCACTGCTTGACATAGGCCTTTCCTGGATTTCACCATTCTTGGCGGTCCTCCTGGAAGAAATGCCCATACTCACACACGCTGGGCAGGCGGGCTGGTGAGCGCGGTGCTGTAACCCTTGCACCAGTGACGCAGCTGCCCGTCACCAGTCTGTTTTATAAAAGGCCCGGCAATTGGGGATGGATATACCGCCATCCATCGGTCCCAGGCGATGGTGGGCCACCTGGTTTTGTCTGAGAGTTGTTCTCTTAGAGTTGTTCTCCCCCTGGAATAACTTCGGGAGGATTTGCGAGTAAGATGGTGGTACCTTCACAGTCGAGCCCGGCATCAGCTCTACCACCTCTGTAATTAATCTCACCATAACTAGCTGTAATTATGTTATTAATGAAGTGAACAATGTTTCATCTTCTGTAGAATATAAGTAGATAAATTCAAACTGACGACTTTGTTATACTGACAAAAAGCCTAACAAAATCCGGAGAGACCGGACACGTTAATATTTGGCTGGAGACGACCGTAAAAAGTCAAACATGTTTGGCTAAAGCCGGACACCTGCAACCCTACTACCAGCTGCGGACCCAAATATCGCTTCTATTGAACTTGAATCGAGATTATTCTGTGAGAAGGTTTTCATAATTTGATTTAGCTGAAAACCTTTCTATTACGTGAAGTCTCTAAGGAAATTAAAATTACCAAATAGGTAACTTATTCATACTTTAATAATTGCATACGATTTTTGTGCGAGTTTCCATCTAACAAAAAATCTGTGTTTTCTACTTTTCATATTTAGGTAGATAATAGTTTTGGCATTTACTTGAGGTTTGTGGTTGGATAAATCACATCATTTTACTGATGAACTATGTGAAGTTTAAAAAAACAATTGTCATAATAAAGAACACAAAAACTTTTTCGGTACAATTATCCCTTATCCTGCGAGATCCGAATTATCTTACGCAGTGACTAACAACACAATTACATTTTTTGTATCGATTTACAATATTTATTGTTGTTATAGTGTTATTTGGAACACACTGAACAACTTTTTCACGTTTTATTAATAATAATTAGTACTAATTTAATTGGATGAGATTATACTCTTATTATTTTGATTTTGGGTAGATAAGTAACCTTAATTAAGAATTTTGGGCACTACTAATTAACTTTTATTAATAATTATTGCTTTTTGGCAAATAAATAACCCATTTGGAACCAGAGGTGCAAATGTGTAAGACAATCGTCATCAAATTCGATTGCCATATGGCTATTCGGCTAATCAAATTAGCCCGTTTGACAATTGAAATCGTACGTTTTTGGTTGTCAATAACAAAACAAGACAATCGTATACATTTGACAGCCAAAAATTTACGATTCCAATTGTCTAACGGGCTCATTTGCTTAGCCGAATAGCCATATGACAATAGATTTGAATACGATTGTCTTACACAAGAACACCTCAGATATTACATGATTTAATGAGAATACAATCAGAAGATAGATTTATAAATAAGATAAAAATACTTGAAATCCGTTCAAAGTTTTAACAAGCTTTTTGCAAAAAGTAAAACAAGCATGAAATGGTTTTTGAAAGTTTCCTCCGGAGCTTCGTTTACTCAATACAATTTTTAGGCTCACACATTACGAGAGTAGGGTGAAAAAACTTAGGTCTGATAATGATAGATTGGGTTTTTCATTCCAAAATTTAATTTTATACGGGATCATGTAGGCGGACTTGACTCAAAAAAGTTTTAAATTAAATTAGTTTATTAAATCATTGAAAAACAGCGCTTTTTATCGTCTAACGGTCCACCAGTAAAGCCTTTTTTAAATAACTTACACAGACGTAGAATATAGTAGCAGAACTAACAATAGGTAGAGTCGACGCGTGGCAATTTTAGCTCAGTGAACTTTGGGCTCTTTTAAATATAAATATTGCTTGTTTCCAAACAAAATATATACTAGAGATTAGTTTAGGAATGAACAAATATGTTCCAAGCATAAGCCAGCCAAAGCAACGCATTTTCATAAGTTTGTTCGTATACCATGAAGCCTAAATGTAGCTTATTTTTTGTATGGAAACTTGCCACGCTATTTAATTCTTATGTTTGGTCTGCTACTTAGTTAATAATTATAACTTGTGTGTGCATGTACATACTGGTTAAGGCCCTTTGTAAAATTAAACTCATCATGTATGTAGGTACTATCTTGATCTTTTTCTTTATTTTCTACCAATAATTAGGTTTATTTGCGAATAATAAGATAATTAATGTATAAATTTACTATATGTAGAGTAATTTTTGAAGGTGTTAAAAAAATATTAATTATGTATGGCTGCTATCGTTTTTCCTTGAACCAAGGGCTCAGATGGAAGTCAGCAAGTACTTACCAAATTTGGAAAATATCGAATAGACCTCGATATTGAGCAGAATTCATAATACCTCACTTGCTTTGCATGATCCTCTGTTATGTTGAGATAATTCTGCAATGAATGATCACTCTGAAGTGATATTTTATAAATAGTAAAGGCGGAGACTAATGCTACGTCCAGAATGTGGTTCAATCTTGATTCATAAACAAAATCTCGATGGAAAAAATTGCAAAGATATCTTCAAACCATCATGGTGACGGGCAGCGACGTCACTGGTGCGAGGGTTTCGGCACTCAGCAACCCGCCTGCCCAGCGTGTGTGAGTATGGGTATTTCTTCCAGGAGAACCGCCAAAGAGATCCTGAAACTTTGCATAATAATTGACATCAATATATAGCATACCCCGAAGGTTTAAAATTTTAACATTAACTATTGTTTTCGTCGTATAAATGATTTTTGTGTGAATAACGCATTTGTTGAGAGCGCGTGTTGCTGCACAAGCCGCAAACACCTATCACACAACGCCGTACATACACTCTACGCCGGCGCAATACACAATCCGGCTCAGCGAGACTAAGTTAACTGTGCCCGGCTCCGTAACATACCCATTCACCACAAGTCTCTCAGGTTGCGGCCTCTCCCCCAGTAAGGCACACGCTCACTTGCAGCATCAATTGTCGCGTTTAACAACCTCGCATCGCTGCAGCGATGAACTGCGCAGCCGCTGCAAGGAGTTTCATACGACCATTTCACATGACTTTGACAAGCATCGATGCAATCATCGAGCAGCGTAAATAATTTCCCCTGAACGCTAAGTGCGAGTTGCCATCGAATGACTTTACTACCGCGTGAATCGAGTTAAAGCTGGGTTTCCAGCGCGTGTTTTGACCTACACACTACACCAAAACGACTACACAGTATATTGTTCCGCTACATATTTGTGTTTATAAGCCCCGTGTCTCCTGCATGCTTATCAGTAAAAATGTGTAGCGAAAAAATGTTTTGTGTACAAATTTTTGTGTAGCATTCATTTTGGTAGTGCGCTTGTCTGGGAAACAAGAGGTCGCATGTTCGAATCCTGGCCAGAGGAATTTTTTCAAATTCTTGTCTTTACATTTATTTCTAATTTATCTTTTCTGGTTTGTAATGCACTCTAATAATAATATTTAGGATATATATTTTTTAAATTTAATACTGTGTTACGTAGTTTTGTGTACACGTATGTCTACTTATTCATTTATTATGATTTTTATTTATCAGAGGGGTATGCTGGAAGAAATCTCTACTTGGAGATAACCTCGCCTGTGTTTTTTACTCCAACTGTAATTATATGTATGTGGACAATAAAGTATAATTCATAACTGATTGAAAACTAATCGTTTTAGAAAATTTATAGGTACGGAACTCTCGGAGTAGAAGCCGAACTCGCACTTGCCTGTTTTTGGTACAAATATCCCAAGAAAGCAACAAGAACACATTAATAAAACACAAGGTGACAGGATGACCTATATCCATAGACAACACAGCTCTATCCACGTTCATCGCTTGATGTTCCATTCCACATTAAAAATAAACTATACTGGCTACCCAGAAATAACTTTCTTCCAGTATACCAGTATTACTCGTATTTATTATTATTCCCGCCAAGTTAACATTCAAAGGAAAAGATAAAAGTGATGTCTGACTTTTTCTGCGAAAATAGATAGGTAATATTGAGTAATGAGGTAGAGATAAGATTAATTCTCATAAAATAGGTACCCTTCGACAATTTACATTTTGAGAAAAATTGGTCAGAACTCATTAAGGTGATAACGGAGGATCTCGGTGCAAAATGCACATCATAATTTTGTTTTCTTTACTTTTGAATAAAAAGTATGCAATATAGGTAAATGCGTTTTATAGCAATTCGTGCAAACTGCTTGATAATAGTTAGGTGATGATCACATGAAAATTATTAAATTTTATGCGTTACATTTTAGCTGCATTACATTACAACTGTAAACACGCTTTTAAGTTTGTTAATGTAATGCAAACAAAATGTTATACATTAAAGTACGTAATTTTTTTGTGAAGACTTTATGAATATTAAACAATTTCCCCAAGTTGCTTTAAAACACATTTATTGCATACTTTTTATTGAAAAGTAAGGAAAACAATATTATGATGTGCATTTTGTACCGAGGTAAAAAGTTTCCCCCTTAAGTAGAGTACAAATATTTATTTTATATTTTTTTTATTTCCAAAAATAAATATGTGGTGTGCCATCAAACTTGTCAGTTTTGAACATTTTAGTTACGGGGTCTATCTTAAAAACTAAACTAGTCAGGAATTTGTACTTTTCTATGTATTATGTGCCATATACATTATTTAAACAAAATACTGAAAACGCCGATTTTTTTATATATTTGGGGTTTACGTACCCGAATACTCGACCAACTTAATTTTGCTGTTTTGTTTCATACATTTTCTATATACTGATAATGTTTATAATTTTTATTCAAATCATTAAGTCCATTAACTAATTTAAATTGTTCGGAACCCTAAGGTGCAAGCCACATAGAAGCGGCGCGCTACCGTCGCGTTACCGGCGCGCCGGTTGTGCGCTACCGGTGTGTATCGGCATTATTCAAGTGTTTGATTTTGATCTGACAAGATGTTTTCCTCTGGCGACGAAGGTGTGGGCGGTGCGCTTTCGGTACACCCGCGGCGCGCCCGCGGCGCAACCGTGGCGTGCCGTCTCGACGCCTGTCCAATTTTCTTTCATACAAAATGTAGGAGAGGGATGTGGTGTAAAACAGATAGAAGAGGTGCACTGACGGCGCGCCCGCATCCGCGCCGTTTCTATGTGGCTTGCACCTAAGGCCGCAAGTCGAACCAGCACATGACCGGTTTTTTAATACATGACATGACGTTTTTACGCGTACTAGGAAAGTTTTGAGATAGGAGAATTATGATTTATGACAAACTTACGTCTGAGTCTGTGCTGGCCATCAATAGACTTATTTATGCCCCCAATTTCACAGTTAATAATTTCAAGTAAAGCAGTGTTTTTTTATTATAAAATGTTGCGTTGTGATTGCCTGATTCGTCGCTTATGTATTTGCTTATGGAGATTCCTTAAGATGACGTAGGTAGTAAAAACGGAGTTTTTGAACAAGTTGTACTCCCAAACTACAAAACATATGGTTCTGAAATAAATAAATGTTATAAACAAAGCCTTTTTCAAGGCGATGTAACAGCCCAAAACGCGATAGAGAAAAATTGGCAAAATTGAAGGATATTTTTTCATTTGAAACAAGCAGTCTATCGAAACTAATAAAGTAAAAATAACAATGATTACTGTTTTAAACATGTAAACTATTATCTAAGCGATAGCACAGCGATTTTTTTTGAAATGCACTATTGTGAATTTATATTGAATTTTATTCCTTGAAAAACAGCATTATCCACTCTCTTCTTGATTTACCGCACTGCTCAGACGCGCCTATTTTTCAGATAAGCTTATCTCTTTCGTTGTGCGGTCGACCTACTACGCCTTAAATCAGAAAGTGACAAATTTTTCTTTAAAATATATAGGTATTTTCGAAAAAATATACTATGAAAATCTTTCCATCCATCCATCCATCAGCCTGTTTCGTCCACTGCTGGACATAGGCCTTTCCAGGATTTCGCCACTGGTGAGCGCGGTGCCGAAGATCTTGCACTAGTGACGCCGCTGCCCGTCACCAGTCTGTTTTATATAAGGCCTGGCAATTGTGGATGGATATACCGCCATCCATCGGTCCCAGGCAATGGTGGGCCGCCTGGTTTTGCCTGAGAGCTGTTCTCTTACTCTCCCCCGAATAACTTCGGAAGGATTTGCGATTTAGATGGTGGTACCTCCACAGTCGAGCTCGGCAACAGCTCTACCACCTAGAAAATGTGAAAATCCTTATTGCCAAGTTTTTTTTTTGAGCTTTAGGGCCTTATATGCGAATATTTTCGGACAAAGATGTTAGTCGAATTGAATTTAAACGAAGCTGTGAGTGCAGAAATTGATTAGTTTCAGCATTTGGTGATCGTGCTCCATCTCGTGCAACAATTTTAGGCGGTATTTGCATTGACCTCTGATAAACAATTAGACACGCAGTCTCTAAGAAAAGTTCGTCAGAAAGCATCCGAACGGCGACGCGACGTGCATAGTAGCAAAAATGCATTCAACCAAATTAAGACGTTATATCGTTAAAATTAGATGCAATGTCAGTTGTACGCAATTGTCATTCGATCTTGTCACGTCGTAGCGGTGAAAAGATACATCGCTGACGCTTTTTGAGCGAGATTGTGAGCCTAGTTGTTTATGAGAGGTCAATATGTATTTATGATTTAAACGTGGGAACTTTTGAAGACTCAAAAACAGCTAATGTACTTAGAAATACTAGAGGAGACCATGAAATGTGGAGTAGACCTAGACATATACATCGACATATATTTATTGATAATATTAAAAAAGGAGGTAGATGTACAACAATCGGTAAACATCATTATTTTATACAAATTAACTTAATAGTAATTAATAACAAAATTAAAAAAAAATTATGTCAATTCAATTGTATTACAAAAATGTTATTACTTACATGTCAATTAAAATATGTAGGTATTAATGTCATGGTGTTACTAACAATTCAAAAATTCATCAAAGGTGTAGAACGACTTCTTGTTTTTTAGTTTCGCTTTGAAAATAGGTAGGGTTAGTACGTCTTTTTACTCTCCGGTAAGTTGTTGTATACCGTAGGTACCATAATTAAATATAAATAAAAAATAATAAACCCAGCTATGTTTTACTCGTCTCGTCTCGTATGGTAGTTGTGGCAATCTCCAAGCTTCGGGTATCTATGCAGATTGTCTCTGGCGTAGAGAGCTACCTGCAAGATCAGTAGGGACGGCAACGTAAGTATTGCATATATTTAGACCTCGATAACCTCATCAGCGGCAATTAATAACAATTTTACATGATCACATTTGCATTAAGAAGCTTTGTTGACCCATCGTGAATTTCTTTGAATAATCACAAGTAGTAGCGTGTCGCTAAATGCTCCAAACTTTGTGGGGTTAGAAAGTTCTTGATATAATTACAGGAGATGAGTGTTTGATCAATTAGTTTGACCCGGGAACAAAGCAGCAGTCAACCGTATGGGTCTCTCTTGATGAAGAACCTCCCACGAAAGCGAAATGTGGCTTTAGTGTAAGCAAAAAAATGGTGACCTAAATCTTTTCTGCTATCAGAAATTTAGCCAAAATTTCTTTAAATGACCTTAAAACTGTGAATGCAGAGTTCTACATTAATGTCTGTTTACGTTCTGTTTAATAGTTATACACAAAAACATCCTAATTCCGGTTTGAGAGGCTTATTTTTGCAACACGACAACGCTGTGGTGAGTAAGACGGGCAACAAGCAACAATCCTCCTTAGAGCCATGATGAATGATGGGCAAAATCGTGGGAAAAAGAAAACCGGATCGCAGAAAGAAGTCCTGGCTTACCAATTGTGAATTGTTAATGCCACCGACCTATTTCGCCTCGCACAAGACACTAACTAACCTAACGGACAACCTTCACTAGAAGCACCCTTAGAAGAAGAAGATGATGCACGGAATTATTGCTTCAAAGCGAGGTTTAAACGAATGAATTATAGAAACTAATGGGGAATATTTCGGGAAAATCAAAATGAGTTTTTTAGTTCAAAGTTTGGTAGCTTTTTTGTATCCCAACACTTTTGTTATACCCCACGTACTAGGTTCTATTTATTTTATGGAAGTGAAAACAAATTGTTGACGCCTAAGAAGTAACTTCTAATATACCTACACCGTAATGTAAGCAAGTATTTAATCATCAAATTTTTTGTCGACAATTTAATTTTCTTTCCTAGAGAATGCTTTGTATCTTTAGATTAGTATGAAATTAAATAATGCTGCTTTTACAAAGGTCTTAGGATTTACGTTTATTAAAAGAGAAGAAGCTTAGCTCACCTTTATGTCTTAAATTCTATCTTTAAAACAATTTAGGTACATGTTTCAGCGGAAATGTTCTTTTTGGGAACACTTGACCATCTTGTTATTTAATCTATCATAATTACAAATTTCACAAATTTTTAAGGTTTCGTATATTGGGATTTTTTTAAATGTCGGAATCAATTTAGGAGCTTATCTTCGAATGAATGGTATTGTTATGGCTAAATGGGCAGTGTATAACGAAACGCATAAAGAACAAAATATTTTATGTTAATAGCAACTTTACCACTTAAACATAAAGGCTCAAATATGAACGCCAAGTCGCCAACGCATTTCAGATTCCATTCCAATCCATTTTTAAAATTGAAAGCCGCAGCCATTTTGTGTGTCAGTTACAGGATGATTAAGTAATAGCTTTCGGATCTTTATATCGTATACTTCTCTGTGTTTTATTCTGAATATTTCATAAATTTTACCCTGGCCTACGTTTATAGGATTTTGATTGGTCACTATTTGGATTTTTGTGAAAAATGTGCTCGATAACGACTCTGGCTGTTTATATGAACTTTGATTTAGCGGGAATAAGAGGTACAAAAATGTAATGTATGTAATTTGAAATGTAACTTCAATTATTACCGTAGATTGCAGCCTTACAATTTTTTTTTGTATTTATAGGTACTTACTGGTTTTTATTGAAATTGAACAAATGAACTTTTTTAAACTTAAATTCTGTTTTTCTTAATAACATGCATATAAAATTATGTAAAAATCTTAAATTGTTTCACCCTGTATCACACCTGCACCTTGCTGCCGCTTTCAATTTCAAAAAGGATTATCTGGAATGCGTTGCCGTTCAAATTTGAGCCTTTTTGTTTAGGCTTTAAAGTTGCTATTAACATAACATATTTTGTTGTTTATGCGTTTCGTTGTGCACTGCTAATCAGTGGTGGAACTTAACAATAGAACAATGCCATCCATTGGAAGATAAGCTAATAAGCCGATTCCGACTTTTAAAAAAATTCCTATCATACCTCATTGTGTAAAAATGGAACTCTTATAACATAACTTTGTTGTCTGTCTGTCTGTCACGGACAGCGGAGTCTTAGTAATAGGGTCCCGTTAGTTACCCTTTGGCTACGGAACCCTAAAAAGTGCGTGTGCACGCACTACTACAACCATAGCCAAACGGAGTTCGTGAGACAGAAATCTGTATCTTGTATCCCTATCGCAGGTATCGAGGTTTTAATCCGAAAGCGAGTAACACTAAGAAAAGAAATTTAATCAACATTACGCAACCTGGATAAACACTTATAAGTTACCCAATCACTCGGCCGAGCTGTAAATTACATTATTTACGATTTAAATAACCTTTCGTTTGAGAAATCCGATTTAAAGTGTCACGGATATTAGAGTATAAATGGGAAAATGAGGTTTCTTCTATTTTATGGTTCCGTACCTTAAAAAAACAGATCCCTTATACGATCACTTTATTATCCGTCTATCAGTGTGTCCCTTCTTCTCTGGCTCCGTTAGAAATATCAACTTGAAATACATTTTTAAAATAGCCAATATTTACTTAATCAAGGAGAAACTAAATAGTGACTTAATTAGAATTTGAATGTTATCAAAATGTAAGCCATAAAATAACATAATGTTAATGCGGAACCCTAATGTTAGTAATCAATTTCCGCTAATTGCTTTAAAACACATTTATTGTATACTTTTTATTCAAAAGGAAAACAATATTATGATGTGCATTTTGTACCGGGATTCGGTTTAACCACCTTAAACGGCATGTACTCAAAGCTAGAGTCTTACTTGCACTTAACCAGTTTTGTTTATTGATCATTGCTTATTTTTAACGCTAATATTTGACCTACGTTAGCTTTATGAAGTAGACTTGTTTTTTTTCCTTTACGGATATTATTAGGCCCTGAAAGCCTTTGACAAAACTCACTTTGCAAAAGGCGCTAACTAAAAATATCTAGGCGTATTTGTATGCTTTATTATTAGGTATTTGTTTCTATTTTAAGAATCCCGACAGGAGCTTTCTAATATTTTGTGTATTTTTTAAAAATGTTATTTGCAAATCTAGTATCTCAAACTAAAGAAAGAAGAGCTCTTATCACCTACATTATACCCAATTCATCCACTATAAGATTTTGCCCTATGTAGAGCCCAGTTTTAATCTGGCAAAACGATACAGCAAAGCTGTGTAGCATGAACGATGGTACTTCATAACCATCATAGTTAGGCCAATGGGAAATTGTTTGATTGTTCGGGCTACTGGTCTAAGTGTGATGTTTGTGAAATACTTTATAATAAACTTCGTAACGCAGAGCAACCACCTTAATTTGACATTGAAAATAATTAACATTGAATATAAAATAGTACGAACTCTGTTATAAACACGATATGTGAGCGACCGCACCTGAAGGTACCAACTTACAATCAGTGACATGAGAAAATGTGAAAACATCATTACCAGACCATCACAATTAGGCCAACAATGTCATTCAATTTACCATTGGCCTAATTGTGATGGTCTTGTAATAATGTTGATGATGGATATAATTATATGTGTAAAAGTATATATATATTTGTATGTATTATTGCTTCACATAAGTATGTATCTATAAATTGAATTTTTCTTTTTTCTATTTAGTTTTCTGTATATAAAGTTGTGCACGTTTATTTACCCACCATTCTCACTACTTTTTCACCACATTAAAGGTTGGCTGAAAGAAATTTCCTTAGAAATGAACTCGGCTTTGTACAAAGTTTTTTGTGCAATAAAAAAGAAAGAATGTTTTCACATTTTGTCCATCCATCCTTCCATCAGCCCGTGTTCGTCCACTGCTGGACATAGGCCTTTCCCAAATTTCGCCACTCATGTCGGTCCTCCGTCCTCCTCATCCAGCCGCCCCCCGCAACGTCCTTCAGGTCGTTGGTCCAGCGGGCACGAGGTCGGCCTACACTACGCTTTTCTGTATGTGGTCTCCATTCTAGAGCCTTTCGGCCCCAACGGCCATCATCTCGGCGACAAATATATATTCAACTTACTGATTCTGCAGGCTATGTCGGTTACTTTCGATCTCCGACGGATCTCCTCTTTTCGGATTCTATCTATCAGAGATACCCCAAGCATAGCCCGCTCCATAGCTCGTTTTGACATTTTGTAATGTCACTGATTCTAAGTTGGTACCGTCTGGTACAGTAGCGCACCACATATTTATAACAGAGTTCTTCTATTATATTTTATATTCAATGTTAATTATTTTCATGACCTTCCATTTTATATTCAATGTTATATATTTTCGATGTTAAATTATGGTGGTTGCCCCGGGTCTCATTCCCGAACGCAAAATAAGTAAATATAGATTGTAATTTTATAACACTACGCGATAATAGATTAATGTCAACTAGGCTTTTTTGCAACGTTGTGGTATTTCATGCATTACTTTGTAAATGATCCTGCACAACAACTTTAAAGCGTGTTCATAAAAATAACAGATGTTTGCTAGAGAAGCATTATTGACATTAAACAATGTCGCCTAGTATTATAAATTAACCACATTTATATGGTACTTTTTATTCAATAATAAAAAATAATTTGGCCAAATGCGAGTCGGACTCGCGCACTAAGGGTTCCGTACCACCACACTAAACGGGTAAGGAAAACATAATAAATAACAATAATATGGAGAACATCGCAACCCCAACTGTCAAAAACAGCCGCCAAAATGGTAGCGCCTGACAAACCTTTGACTTTTTTTTTTAATTTACTTTGGAGTAAGTACAATTATCTGACCAAATTTTACCGTTTTTAAGATAGAGCTGAAACAAATGCATTTTTTGACCGTTTCTTGTATGGGGACCCCCTTGTTTTTCATGCTTTTCAAATTTTTATTATAGTAATACGTATTTTGTGAAAAATTCAACTAGTTACCTATAACGGCTGAAGCTGTAGAGCCCTGTGAGAAACGGACGACAGACAGACAGCGGAGGCTTAGTAATAGGGTCCCGTTTTAGCACCCTTTGGGTACAGAACCCTCAAAACAACCATAGACTGTGCATTGGGGAAAGAGACCCGCAGCAACCACCTTAACGATTTTTTCCTAAATATTTTTCAACGCAAAATAAGGCAGCTAAGATCGAGAAAAACGTGTCGAAGCATATTTTTACGTATTTTGCCTGAAGCCCATTTATCACGACTGAAACCGGCTATTAAAATACCAGTCACTGGGTTTTGGAAAACCATCCACCTTGTTTAAAAATAATGCATTAAATACTTGTTCTACTTAGTAGAAAAAGTATATATATCTTGTTTATGTATTATCCCACAAAAATCACTGAAATCTTATTTTATGTATGCGGTAAGTACGTTAAAGGAACCAAGAGAGATATGGTAAGGGGGCGTGGCCCTTGCGAATGCATCTGGCCTAAAATAGGCCTGGGAGTGTATTTTTGAATCATTCGAATTTCAATTCGCATATGAATCCTCATGATTCGCATACGAAAACTTAAAATTAGTATTGAATTCGTATGCGAATCATCCCTGATGCGAAACCCAATGTCAATAGTTATATGATGTGTTGTGTTGTATGGATATGTGTGTTTGTTCCGAGTCCGTGGCTACAGGTTGATGCGCTGTCCTCTTTCTTGACTTACATAATGTACTGTTAGTTAACGTAAAAATTATTAGTATAATGATAGTTAAACAAAAAAATAAGTTGCGTCCAAGTTTCATGTTTTTCAAGTGTTATAAGGCCTTGCTCAAGTCATAAGACCTTGAAATTTTTAAACGTTCGGCATTTCTTGTCGATTATACCTGTAAAATAGAAATTTTTGTATAGGTACCTACATGTAATGTGACTTTAATTTATACAACCAAATTATTACTGAAAATTAAAATTCACAATTCGTAAATTATTCCTTTCGTGTTTCTTATACAAACGCAAGGCCAGCCCTGAGTCAATTACTATGGGACGTCAAGATTTTATTTTGCGAAATTAGCAAAATGTGTTATCGACCCGCGCTACTGATCTCTTACCAAAGCTCCAGTATGATTTAGGCTGCATGAATAAAAGTCACCTTAATCACAAGGAAATCCGAACGTTATTTTTTTATCGCGCCTAATGAAAATGTTAATGAAACCTAGGATGAAGTACGCTCACCCATAAAGTAGGAGAGTTAAAGTAGGCGATACGCTCATTACGCTGTCCAACAACTACCGCAAAACCAACAGAAGTCAGTACACGACGAATCACTGACACAACTGCCTGAAATATTTCTCCCGATACAGCTTTTCATAACGTCCTGCTAGAAATCGACAAGTCGCTTGGCGGCATGGTTTCGTCATGAGGGTGGTAAGAAGCTAAGGCCGAACTACCAGCACCTCTAACAGGTAGGACCATTTCTGATATGGCAGACATGGTCAACAATGTGCAGGAGGATTTCGAAAATATTTCTAAATGGGCAGACGACAATGCGATTATCTTAAACCTCGATAAAACAAAATGTATGCATATTTTTTCACCACATAATAAGAAGCCACACATATGAGTGCTTTCACAACAACAAACTAATCTGTACTTGTAAGAGCTTACAGCTGGTTGAAAAATTCAAATATTTAGGATTATTAATTAGTTGACAATCAGTTTAATTGGAAGCTATTAAATAAACGCACCCTGCACATTGCTTACCAAGCTCTTGCTGACTCAATGCTAAGCTATGGCTTAACTTCATATAGACTTACCTTCAAAACTTATTTAGATCAAATAAGAAACTTACAATTAAGAATATTGAAATATTTAGTGAATAAAAATACCAAGAGAAGTGTAAAGGTGATTACGAAAAATCGACAACATTACAAATTAATAATTGGTACAAAACTAAAAACCATTTCGAGATATTGCCCTTCTGAGCATCATTATGTTTTTTCAGAATTAAATCAATAACAAATAAAGAAATTAAAAAAAAACAACAAAAGTTGGTAAACACAAGATTTTAAAAACAATTACCTTAGCTTTCAAGTTCATTCCGTATTTTAAAAAAACAACTGTCATGTCATTGTCACTTGGCCAAATGATTTAGACAATTCATACATGGTACATGAATATTTTTTACATTAATTTGCATCTAAATCATGTAGGTAATTACGAAAAATAATTCAGGCCAGTTTTATTTATAAGGGTATGATGCTTCGGGAGTAAGACCGTAGGAACAGCGGAATGAAGCGCCTCACACAGCCTGTAGTCCTAGTACCTACATATAGATCAATTTATGATTATATATTTTTATTATATATTTCTGCGAGTTTTCGTGGATGGCTCAGAAAATGTTAACTAGCATATACTTAAGTTATATTAAATAAATAAATAAAAAAGTTAAACAAGTGAGTCCATCCGTAGTCACAACATTGATTTGCAATATTTTGATTAGCTTATTTTCATAATAATCATAGATTAATAATTAATGCAATAAAGAAACATATTATGTTCTAAAATATACAGGTTGAAAATGAATCCTCTAGCTTTATTGAACCCTATGAATCAGAATCACTTATAAAAAAAAAAGCGGAAAGAAAATTTTTTTTTGTTTTTCTAACTTCGAAAAATAGCCTACCAACGTGACTGACAATAGATCGTATATATATTCCCGGCGGCAAATAATGGACATGGTATGTACACATAGGTTTTGTAGAGCGTCGTCTCTGTCACCGGAGTATTAGTGTTTCATTGGCAGTCGATATCTTTTTTTAAATTATGAAATGAATCATGACAAAAGTAACAAAATATGTGAAGGGTGCAGGGAAAGAACAAGGAATGTCGCATTTTTTCAACTTTGTGATTTTTACTGTCAAAACATTGTTTTTCTATTAAAGTCTCGTTTTCGATCACAAAAAACTGAAATACAATATGGGATGGCAATCAAAAGTAAGTTTTTCGATTGGCCTTAATGTAAAACAAACGGGAAGACGATTTTTCATTGGCCTGAAATTGAAACAATCGCAAATTCTATTTTAATTTTATTGTATTTTCAAAGTAATAAATTAGTGAAAATATAAGAAAATATATTTCATATTAAGTACAAATTCATTTAAGATGTAAACTTTTAATCGTATTTCTAGTATCATTAAAAATATGTATGCACATTCAAAGGTTTACGCGTTTTTCTCGAAATGTACTTAAATGGACATTCCCTGTACTTTCCCTGCACCCTTCATGTATTTTTTATTACGAAGATAAAACAGTTTCCTTTGTAATAGGTAGAGGATTCATTTTCAACCGATATATGTATCATATATGTCAAAAATGAAACTTCATTGAGTTCAGTTCAACTTGATGCTAAATGAGGTGCTCAAACGCGGCTATATTTCAGGATATAAGTTGTAAACATGTAACTAAGGATTTATATAAAAAATAACTAAATCACGAGGCGTCGGTAGTCATGGTTGTCACAGAGACAAATAACAGAACATTAGAGTTTGAACCTTAACACGACTTTATTTAAGTCTTTAGACTAGTCGCTTGACAATAATTGATATATTGTATTTATTGTAAGACCATCGCTTACATATTGAAAATTGCTTTCTTTGTCGCTTGTCTGGGGGCACGGCAAAGCCCTCGCCAAGTCGAGCTAAAAAGCGGCACGCCGTACCATCCTTTTCTCGAAGCAGTTCAGGCCATTTTCGACCCCCTATAACTTCATTGTAGATAAAACTAGAAGCCTGAATTTTCGGTAACCAAGCAGGCATTTTATAAACACGGTATATATCAAATTCATTCAATTTGAACCAGTAGTTTCAGAATTATAACTAGTCAAAGTTTCTCAATTTTGTCACCCACTCACTCACTGACTGACTGACTGACCGATCATCAAAACTCTCAGGCACTTCTAGCAGACATAGAAGCTTCAAATTCGGAATACAATTAGTGTTTAGTTTAGAACTAAAATATTTTGCAATTTCGGTCCAGTGCTCTAAATAGACCAACTACATAAATAACTTTGTAATCTCGTATAAATATATAGAATTACAAAGTTACATTTTAAGTATAAGGTACCGGAAAGGAAAAATAGGACTATCTACAAAAAGAAATGAGATGCCATCAAAAACAAAACTTGTAAAAAAACCAAGTCTCGAAACTTAGTTCTTCTACCGTAAAAAGTTGTGAAATCCATGTAAATCCAAGTCGGTTAATTTATTCAGTCCCTACTTCAGGGACCTTCTGTCTTAAGTTATTACATAATTAGCTAACCTAACAACATCTTATAGTGACCATATCAACATTAAAAATCTTTTATGTTTTAAATAAACAGATTGACTTCCCAAACGCACTAAATAATCTAATTTAATATAATATGTATTACTTGTTTTCATGCGATGGCCGAGTCAATCTATTTATTTAAAACATGAATTTTTTTAATATTGATATGGTCACTATAAGATGTTGTTAGGTTAGCTAATTATGTAATAACTTAAGACAGAAGGTCCCGTATGAAGGGACTGAATAAATTAACCGACTTGGATTTACATGGATTTTACAACTTTTTACGGTAGAAGAACTAAGTTTCGAGACTTGGTTTTTTTTACAAGTTTTGTTTTTGATTTTTCTTTACTCGTGCGTCCCCCACACCTTGCACCGCCGACATTTCGACGTGTCCATAGAATGTGCGAGTTAAGTTAGCTGTCACCTGTCATCTGAAGCACAGTAAAGAATAATTTGGCCAAGTGCGAGTTGGACTCGCGCACAAAGGGTTCCGTACCACCACACAATATGGGTACGGAATTCTCAAAATATTATGGTAAATAGCAACAATATAGATGGCATATCAACAAAAACAAGTTGCTAAAATAGTAGCGCCTGACAAAAAAATGGCGCCGCCTGCGGAACCTATCTTTTTATTATAATTAGTTTTTATTTAGAATATGTTCTACAATCTGAATAAATTTAAAACTTTTATGTCTTTAAGTTAGAGCCAAAACAAATAACGTTAAAATAATGTAACTTTTTAGAAGTTTTTTGAATGGGGACGCCACTAAATTTTGTTTTTATTTTTGTGTTTGTCGTGATTGATGCCAGTTGAAAGTTTCAACTTTCTACCTATTACGGTTGAAGTTTTAGACCCCTGTGACAGACCGAAGGGACAGATAGACAGCGGAGGCTTAGTAATAGAAGAGAATATAAAGTATTACTACGTACTAAGGTCCCGTTTTGGCACCCTTCGGGTACGGAACCCTAAAAAGCAAGTTTCGCCCTATTCTCGAGAGAATTACCTACACACGACCGGACCATTATGGCGAGTTATTCCCATTGATTCCCACTAAATGTTCGCATCGGCTCACGTGGTCAGAGATGCAACTACAAAATTAATATTTTTTTTTCCCAACGAACCCCTGAGCCGTTGCAACTACATACTTTATTAAATGGAAAATTTTCCTAACGGACCACGGTAAAAGATTGATTTATGTTGATGTTCTTTTTTTTTTTGTTTATTTAATATTTGTCCTAATGTATTTTTAGTTATAAGCATTAGTTAATTTTTGTGTGTTTCTCTTGTGTTTTTCACTTTCTATCAAATTTCTTTCTTTCTTTCTAAAATATGAGCTTATAATTATATGTATATTTCAAGTCTATTGGCAGTATTCTATGATCAATATCTCCTTATTGGGTTAGGAAAATAAACTGTGTCACTTATTTTAAAAAAAGGTCTTTCCTGCTTTGTTTTAAGTTGGTCCTAAAATCTAGTTTGGCCTGTACCATCTCTTTACCTACACAATTGAAATAAAATATTGTTCAGCATTTCCGAGACTGAAACTTATTAGAAACAATTTTCCCGTAATCTTACATAGAGCCAATAAAACTTTTTAATGATAACTTTCTATTGTTAAGTTTCATCTTTTGATGCAGAAATAGACGCGGATTAGATATATAGAAATAGATATGGATTTATAAATGAAAGTGAATAAATAATTTCTTTGAAGCCAATGGAAGTTCCGCGTGCTCTATCTTGAACTTTCATGTTGCTTCTATCTATAAATTATTACGTTAAGGCCTTGGACGAATTTTTATTCAAAAAAATTTGATAACCCGTTTCTGAATTGTTTTTCGTTATAGACCAAAGTATAAGACCTCTATTATCTGGTACTGATATTTTAAAAGGCACCATTTTGCCAAAATTTCGAATATTGATTTTGTTTTAAACATATCAAGATGGGCAGGTTTACATACAAAGTTTTGTTCTTGCCTTAAATTGTACCTATATAAAAATGTTACATTTCAGCCAGGTTCAAAATTTTGGCAAAATGGTGCCTTTTAAAATATTAGTACCGGATAATAGAGGTCTGTTCTATAACGAAAAACAACTGAGCAACGGGTTATAGCATTTTGTAATAAAATGATGACGTGCCTATGCGCCTCAAGGACCAAATGTTCAGAATCGCAACGAAATCACTAAAAACCTAAAAATCAACTTCCAATTATTGAATGCAATAAATTACTCGTACGGTCTAGTCCGCCTGCCCAGCGTGTGTGAGTATGGGCATTTCTTCCAGGAGGACCGCCAAGAGTGGCGAAATCCTGGAAAGGCCTATGTCCAGCAGTGGACGGAACAGGCTAATGGATGGATGGGATGGACGGTCTAGTCCCAAAGAAATTCTATTGACAAATCCAATTGTTTCTCCGCCAGAAAGATTGGCAGTAAAGTGCATTGACCTCTCAGTCCTTCGATCAGGGGTAGCAAACCTATTATCATAGGAATTACTACCCTTTGCTCCCGGCTCAGCCCGTGTTTTTTTTTATTTCTGCCCCGTTGTCGGCTTAGCGGTTATTTTATGATCACCCCTTAAATCCTATATGTTGACGAGGATCACTACGATAACAATAAATAAAACGGCATCCAAATCCGTTGAGTGGTTCTCGAGTAAAAATACATACATACATACAGAAAAACGGACGGACAAAATTCAACAATTTTTATTTTTAAGCCTCAGTGCAATACTTAGAACCCATTTCAAATAAATTTTCTCAAAAATATTCTATGTGTGGACACGACTTTCTTAATACTTTATTGGTATAGACACAGATAATATAATAATACTGTAGTATAGATATAAAGTTAGGTACATCGACATCAAAATTACATTTAAAAAAAATTATTTAATAAAAACTGAGTTTCACTTTTTTACTAATTCATTGTCGTTACTTGAATCACTGTGTGTGGAGCTTTCAAATTCAAACGTGCTGTCTGTGACATTTATTATAAATCTGTCAGTATTTTATGGGTGATCTGAGATTGAGCACATCAAGTAAAACAGTACTCTATAGCATTTAATTATTGATTAAAATAGCGCTTTCTAATGCGTGGCTGTTACGACAAACAAAATAAAAAGCGCTTTTAAAAAAAATGAAAAATAGGCTTCTAGTTGGGATAAAAACAGTTTTTTTTTTCTTAATAAGGCTAGATATCATTTAAAAAAACTATAAAACCAACTTAACGCCGAAATCGATACTAGAGAGAAAGTGAAAGTCTAAAACAGGGTGAAATAGAGGGTTACAAAACATTTTATTAATAAAATAAATAAATCAATTAACGCGGTTCGTTCAAATTTACTTCATAAACAATGGAAGGACATGGGCTATATCTTTTTATTACTGAGTATATTAATAATAAATATCCAACAATTGTCACTGCAACAAAATCATCAAAAGTCTGTCATTTTATTTCTATTTGTGTCATATTCCCCCTTAAGTACAGCCTGAATACCGTTTTTTAGGGTTCCGCGCTCAAAGGGCAAAACGGAGCTACTGTCTGTCCGTCTGTCTGTTTTACTTATTAACTATTATCAGCCGTCATTGGCACTCAGTTGGACAAAACAACTTTTTCTTTGGCTATGAGTCTCCGGATCGGCGGCGCCAGGACGAACGAACCTCACCGCTGTCGATGTGCTGTCACCGTCTGTCCTTCAAAAGGAGTGCTGAATGGCTGTCGCGGCATGCCAGTCTGAATGATGTCATCCGTCGGGCCCTTGCCACCGCTGGAGTCCCGGCTATACTGGAGCCGAACGGCATTGCGCGCAGCGATGGCAAGAGGCCAGATGAAATGACACTAATTCCTTGGAAAAATGGCAGGTCGCTGGTATGGGACGCCACTTGTGTCGACACATTGGCGGCGTCCCATATTCAAGCGACCGCTGCTAGAGCTGGCGCTGCGGCAGCCACGGCCGAAAGCTCCAAGAAGCGCAAGTATGCAGATCTAAGCTCGGACTATATAAGTATTTGCGCCTTTTGGAGTAGAAATCTTAGGACCGTGGAGTCCAGCCGTGAAGATTATTTTCAAAGAAATATTTTCGCGGCTAGTCGACGTTTCGGGAGACCCAAGGGCTGGGGCATACCTCGGGCAGCGTATTAGCCTAGCCATTCAACGGGGGAATGCTTCCAGCCTTTTGGGCACCCTGCCGATTTAGAGAAAAATTTTTATTTAGTATAATTTTTTCTTTTTTTGAACGTAGATGTTTTAGGTAATTTTTAGATTTTAGATTGATATTGTTTTAGTTAGATTTAATTTTATTTAAGTAAAGTTATTTTTGTTTTTTCTGTTTCTGCCAATAAAAATCATTTCTATTAACTTATCATAATAGTACGGAACCCTCAGAGCGCGAGTTTTACTTGCACTTGACCGGTTCTTCCCATTTCTCTAGTGTAACTTGAGTTAATATGGAAACTTTTTTCTTTTTATAAAGCTTATTTTACAAAATCGCACCAAAATTTCCGCCACCTGTGCTTTTAATTTCTATATAGGTAGAGTGCAATTTTTCGGGAGCTCAAATGCAACATTGATTGTCTTTTCTTGAATTTCTGTACAAATATATACTTACTTTTTTTAGACGGGAGTTGGTTTTTTTGTGAAATTGATACCGAATTTTTACTATTCTTTACTGATTACCTTGGCAATACAACATAAGAGAGCGAGGTAAAACTGATTATAGGAGTGGTGCTGGGGCCACTTATCATTCAGTAAATAATTAGGACTTTAAGAAACCAATAAATGCGAACCTCACCATATAGGTCTGAGCCCAGAACCAACTCGGTCACTTTGCCATACCCTGACCACGCGGTCTATTATTATCCCCTAGTAAATTTCTTTCGTCATTCAACTCTCATTCATCCTCAAAAAAATATTTGTTTTGTTCAGTGCATTCGATTGGTAGACTTCTTACTTGAATATTATCTTCAGCAAATTATACAAATGAAACGCAAGCCGTGATTCACCTATGTTTACCATTGATTTTGTTTTAGATGTAAATGTTTTGTAGGCCCGATGATGTGTGATACGAAACCGGTGGCCTGAATTCATATAACCTACCGGTCGATAAGCTCAAGTTCTTGCAGTTTTGTGCGGTCGTAGCTGAAAGCACGGCGGTGATCGCGGCGCGTCTATTTCAGGAGCTTAGTGCAAAAGTTGATGTTGTTATTTGCCGGCATCGGTCGTAAACAAATAATAAAACGAAAACGTCCAATGTGGATAATTCCGAATTGTATCGTAGCAATACAGGAGGTCATTTTTGTGCAAGGTGACATTTATTTATGCAGCCAAATTAATACTGGAGGTCAGTATTACTAATAAATAAAAAAATGCGTAAATTGGAAAAGAAAATGTTGACTTTCCATAGTATTGACTCGGGGCTAGGCTTGCGTTTGTAGGGAACAGGGAAAAATAAATTTTCGAATTTACCAAAAAGGGTCATTGAACCTTCATACCGATCATTTACCGAGTCTTCAGTATGAATTTGGCTGCATAAATAAATGTGACCTACTTATATAATTTCACACGATTTCGGATGTCAAGAAAATATGATAAAAAATATTTCAGCTGCTTCAGGATGTCGTAGATTAGTGCTTTTGATGAATTAAAGTGATTTGAATCTTTATTGAACAAAAATTAACTATAAATTCAATTTGATTACCCACCTCAAAATAAAATTTCTCACAGTTTATTTATTCAGTTGCCCTGGCATCAAGCCTGTCCGTCCATCAGCCCGTTTGATTACGCTCTAAAATAATTGTGGAAGAAAGGTACAAGAATCTGTGCATAATTTGTAGATTGTTCTTTTAATTTAAGAAGGTGGTAAACTTTTAATATTTCTATATGCATTAAAGTAGAGTTCAACTACCATAAAACCAGAGAAAAATCTCGCAGTTTTCAAGAGGTCACAAAAACAAAAAATCCCGCGGCCCGAGTTTGGAGCAGAATCTTGGGGAATACTATAACAAAATATATAGCTTTGATTTGAAGAAAAACTAGACGTTTCGGTCAAATTTAAGTGGGGGTTATCCCGATATTGTCTCTTTGCGAATTAATTTTTAACCGTGAAACTGTAATAATTACATCTGAAATACATATATATCACATTTAACTCTTAGAACTTAATATTTCGTCAGTGATATAATTATCGGTGTAAATCGGCCGTTATATATAAGATTACTTGCATTTTACTGCATCCAATGAAATCGCAAAGATAGGTCTAAACTATGATATAAATACCATTTCATTTGACACAATAAAACTTATACCAAAATAAACGTCGTAAGAAATGTGATATAAAACGGCCATCATATAAATCCATTATTTTAGTTCTGAAATAATAAATAAAGCATCTCGAAATCGTGAGTTTTATGAGCGGCCCACTCCCACTGAGCAGCATAGAAAAGTGTAAAATGAAAGCGATGAAACAGGAAAGATTTCTCTGGATAACCTCGCCTTAAGATTGACCTTCATCGGGCCCCGCGCGTTGCTCAGTCGCGCGCACTACGAATGTGCACTGGTTGACAGTAGCTGTTGGCATAGTGATGTGAACCGATTACAACATTTAGAACCGGTTTTTACCGATTACTTTGAGAAAAAAACCGGTATTTTTTGGGTACTTTTAGGTTTTTTATTTCACAATAATTTTCTTTGACTAGTCAATCATTAATTATTACCTTTGGATGATTTACTCCCGAAAGTCCACTTAATTAATCAGTTTATACCTAATTCACCTCACAGTCGCTAAAGCCTTATGAATAAATGCGAATAAAAACATGCATAAGAAAAGCAGAGTGAAGTTAACTAACTGAAATATTTTTGTCGGTGGGAAGCTGGGAAGTGGTCTGGATTCTTTATCATCTCTTGAATTTTTTTCACTTTGAATTGTATAACGGGATTCCCCGACCGAAGACAATATAAATGTGGGTACACTAGTACAAATAAAAATGGTTACTAAAAAATTAATCGGTTTTTGTAAATAAAAAAAAATGAAACCGGTTCACATCACTAGTGGCACCACCCTCGCTCGCGTGGTCACTCTCAAGTTTGACCGAAACGTCGAGTTTTTCACGTAAAAACCCTTTTTCGTTGTGATGGATACTCACCCTAATTTTAGGAAATATTAAATGTACTTTTAGCTTCGAAACTAAATGTTAAAAGGCAAGTTGAAAACTTCAGTGAATGTACACTGGTTAACCGATGTGTTGACCTAGTTTATAGAAATCAGTAGCAAATTGTTATTTATTCCATATACCATTGGTATATCGTAGAATTCAGCATATACAAATAATTTATTGATTAATAAAAATTTAAGTCATTAGAATTTAGTAAAAAGTAAAAATAGCACATTATAATTTTATTTTTTCTTTACTTGCCAACGCGACACCAGTAAAAAACTCTTTGGTCGTGTAATAATCATAATTTTCCTGGACTGGACATATCATATTTCTGTTAAAACTACGAAGGTCGGCTCGCTCCGTTAGGCTTCGCGTGGCTCTACAAAATTTACTTGTAAACATACAACACATCGCAGCTGTCACTTTTGGTGAAAGATTTTCGATTTCATATTTTACGATCTGCCTAGGTAAATCATGAAATGCCGAATTCGACGATTTTCCGTCCACACTTAACTCGTTGGTCCACACATACATTGCAATGGTTTTCATAATGCAATGCTTTGTAGAAATCAAGTACAATGCCATGCATTGACGACTTACATTATTATTATGGTATGTACTTGTATAGGTGACTTTGATTGATATAGCCAAAAGAGACTTTGTAAGCTAACAAGGTTCATTGACCCTTTCTATTAAAAACATAGGCTTTCTATAATAATTGACTGGGGTTTTTCATAAACCAGTATAGGGGCACCTATAATATTTTCCGTATTTTGCAAAAGGGATTATTGAACCTTGGTTCTGACCACTTATTGAATCTGCAATATGAATTTGGCTTTATTAATCAAAGTTACCTTATCCAACGTGAAATTTAAGTCATTTTGTTAACATAGAAAAGTTAAATACCTACTCGACCCAAATGTATGAAACAGCTGATTTTTTTTAAGATTTCAAGGTTGGCATCATACTAAAAGTTGTTCATATGGACGAGTACTGTCACCAGCTTTCGTTAACAAAATTACTAAAATTTCACGTTGTATACCTACCTTAAATCTCCAATGGAACGTAAATGATAGAATATCATTTAGGATCTAAATAGCAGGTAGTGTGTCAGCCAAGTTCAAATATTATACACATACTTTATCTAATTATGTAAGCAAGTAAGCAGGGCAGTAGCTCAGTCAAACTCCCATTCTCGAGAGGCGGATTCGAATCCTGCCTGCACCAACGATAATTTCTGTGTTTATAAAACAGAAACAGAAAATATATATTTGTTCAATTTCTGGTTAGATATAAAGATGTTACAATATAAGTACAGTGTGCAAAAATCTGCCGGTTATGGCGTACAAATATTAAATTACAAAAATAAAATAAGTTATCCACATCTTAATAAATACACTTGTACTATTTCAACCAGTTTCACATAGTAAAATCACAAGCATCCAAATCCGTTGAGTGGTTCTCGAATTAAAACGGAATATAGGTATATACATACTCGAACATATAGACAGACAGACAGAGAAAGGACAAAAATAAAAAAAAATGCGTTTAGGCCTTAGTACTAAAAACAAATTTCATTTTTTTAGTTTCGCAAAAACATTGTATAGACACTTTTTACGACTTTATATGTTTAATATAGATCATAATTAATACTCATAGTTAATAGATTACTTAGGAACTTAAATCATTTAACCTCTCCTGACTCGTCACATCCAATGATCCAGCTGACAGGTACATTAAAGGATTTTAATTGCGTGTTCTACGCGCATCCGCAACTTGACATCCAATCACGCTGATATTGTTCTCCAAATGTAATAATTAATCAGCTGATGATGTGAACTTCGCCCTGATGTATATAAAATAATATACTTATTTTTGTTTAATTTTAAATTGTTAATAATTAAAAACTTAAATAAACTAATAACCTACAAAAATAATAATTTAATATCTAAACTAAGCTATAAAAGAAAAAAAAAAAAGTACAAACTAAATCTACGTATCTAAAACAGAAAATTAAATTAAGTAAAAAACTTTTTCCAAATCGCTGCCAAATGGGAGGGCGCCCAAGACACTGGCTGCGTTACCCCGTTGGATCGCTAGGCTTATCCGTTGTCCGAGGTACGCGCCAGCCCTTGGGTCACCCGAGGCGTCTACAAGGCGCGAAGATAAATCGTGGAAGAGTCGACGCGCCTCTGGCCCCCACGGCCCTAGGGTTTCAACCCCAAACGGCGCAAATATGTAGCTTGGCTCCCAAGGCCCCATATTTGCGCCGCTTAGCCAATTCTGCCGTTGCTGCCGCCGCGCCTGCCTTTGTTGCAGTCGCTGGGATGTGGGACGGTGCGAGGGTATCTACGCATGTAGCGTCCCACACCAGCGAGTGTCCGTTTTTCCAGGGAACGAGTGTCATTCCGTCGGGCCTCTTGCCATCGTCACGTGCAATACCTTGTGGCTCTAATATTGCCGGCACGTTGGCGGTGGCAAGGGCCCTTCGGATGACATCGTTTATACTCGCATGACGGCTCAGGCGGCCGGCGCTTCGACGACATGATAGGCCGTGGTGGCCTAGTTCGTCAACGCTTGTGCCACATTGGCATCGATGTGGTACGTTTACTGGAATCCCTAGTCGCAGACAGACGGCCATTGAAAATGTGGTTTTATCTAATAGTGTGCCAATTGAAGTTGATGGCATTGCTTTCAGCCAGTATCCGGCCTCGTGCTCCCCGACAGCAAGGAGACGGGCACGCTCCACAGGGTTCACGGCGGTTTCCAGAAGGTTTTGTTGTAATTTCCTGCAGAGCGGCTCGTCCCATAGTTTTTGAGAGTTTAAGACAATGGGCAGGGCCTCGCCTGGACAGGCTAGTGTCCATGCATCTCTGGCCTCCGTCAGGCCCAATGCTTCAACGTCACCGAGTGACGGGCTAATTATATTACCGAAGAGAGCATTGGTACCATTGATGGAGGACAGAAAGGCAGGGAGCGCTACGCTTGAAATTTTCCTGATTCCCAGTCCGCCGAAGCGGACGGGTAATGTGGCTTGATCCCAACTTCTTTCTTATTTTTATGAAGCATTAAAAACATAAACTGACTTTTAAATCAGACTGTGGACGGATAGATCAGAAACAAAACTCAAGACCCTTTGTGAAGTGAAACTTTAGGTTCGCATACAAAAGAACTTGACTTCAAAGTGTACCCATTATGCAGTAGCAAAAAGCATTACTTGATTTTTTTTCAACACACGGATTTTTTTATTTCTTTTTATTGGATGGATTCGATTGATTGTTCTTGGTGGAATATCATCTTCAATAAATTAAACACAAATTCTTGTACTTACTTTTTATTCCACAAATATTTCTTTTTACTATAACTTTTATAGGCTACCAGTTTCGTATTACACATCAGAAATGAGGATCAAGACTGTTTTTGTTAAAAAATATTTGAGCTAAAATATGTTAAATTATATTTCAATGTTTGAGATTCAGGTTCGAACCCCAGCCGGGCATGCACCAATGAGTTTTTCGGAATTTATGTTACATATTTAATACTTACCACTCGCTGAACGGTGAAGGAAAACATCGTGAGGAAACCTGCATACCCTAAAATGTGTGTGATTGTGGGGAGGCCGATGAGCTTCGTAGCCATAGCTTAGAAAAATTATGGAATTTTTGGTGAAAATTCAAGGTATATTTTTTTCTTGTAATGACATCAGAATCGTGTATACTTTCATACCCTAAAGAGATTCTTGAGTTTGCATTTACACCCTGTATTATGTTTTAAAAAGGGGTGATATTTACGGAGTCACCCGAGTCGTGAACCGCCAAGCTAACCTGTGATACAAACAAACAGCAAACTCTCGGAAACTAGCTTTCGTTATAGCTGTAATACGACAACCTTCCGTAACCACTATTCCCTCTACTGTGACTTGCATTTCAAAGTTCACACTTGAGTCATATCGTTACGACATATAATACCTACCCACCAAAGAATCTTGCTACCGGGAGTGTTGATTCAATTGTTGCCTTTCACGTGTAGAATATATCGTTGAAATTGGTCGTGATTGAATCAAGTGCTGAAATGGATTGCTGGATTAAGTTATCCTAAAAGGGTCTTGCGCTGGACGAGACGTGTCAATAATGACGTGGGATGTGCTATTGATATCTTCTTATTCTTAGTCAAGATTTAATCTATATAGTGTTCAAGAGGATATGTCGCGCTTGCAAAGGTCACTGTTACTCCATGCGGAACGCCCCACAGTGCGAGATAGAATTAATATATGTAAGAGGATATGTCGCGCTTGCAAAGGTCACTGTTACTCCATGCGGAACGCCCCGCAGTGCGAGATAGAATTAATATATGTAAGAGGATATGTCGCGCTTGCAAAGGTCACTGTTACTCCATGCGGAACGCCCCACAGTGCGAGATAGAATTAATATATGTAAGAGGATATGTCGCGCTTGCAAAGGTCACTGTTACTCCATGCGGAACGCCCCACAGTGCGAGATAGAATTAATATATGTAAGAGGATATGTCGCGCTTGCAAAGGTCACTGTAACTCCATGCGGAACGCCCCGCAGTGCGAGATAGAATTAATATATGTAAGAGGATATGTCGCGCTTGCAAAGGTCACTGTTACTCCATGCGGAACGCCCCGCAGTGCGAGATAGAATTAATATATGTAAGAGGATATGTCGCGCTTGCAAAGGTCACTGTTACTCCATGCGGAACGCCCCGCAGTGCGAGATAGAATTAATATATGTAAGAGGATATGTCGCGCTTGCAAAGGTCACTGTTACTCCATGCGGAACGCCCCGCAGTGCGAGATAGAATTAATATATGTAAGAGGATATGTCGCGCTTGCAAAGGTCACTGTTACTCCATGCGGAACGCCCCACAGTGCGAGATAGAATTAATATATGTAAGAGGATATGTCGCGCTTGCAAAGGTCACTGTAACTCCATGCGGAACGCCCCGCAGTGCGAGATAGAATTAATATATGTAAGAGGATATGTCGCGCTTGCAAAGGTCACTGTTACTCCATGCGGAACGCCCCGCAGTGCGAGATAGAATTAATATATGTAAGAGGATATGTCGCGCTTGCAAAGGTCACTGTTACTCCATGCGGAACGCCCCGCAGTGCGAGATAGAATTAATATATGTAAGAGGATATGTCGCGCTTGCAAAGGTCACTGTTACTCCATGCGGAACACCCCGCAGTGCGAGATAGAATTAATATATGTAAGAGGATATGTCGCGCTTGCAAAGGTCACTGTTACTCCATGCGGAACGCCCCGCAGTGCGAGATAGAATTAATATATGTAAGAGGATATGTCGCGCTTGCAAAGGTCACTGTTACTCCATGCGGAACGCCCCGCAGTGCGAGATAGAATTAATATATGTAAGAGGATATGTCGCGCTTGCAAAGGTCACTGTTACTCCATGCGGAACGCCCCGCAGTGCGAGATAGAATTAATATATGTAAGAGGATATGTCGCGCTTGCAAAGGTCACTGTAACTCCATGCGGAACGCCCCGCAGTGCGAGATAGAATTAATATATGTAAGAGGATATGTCGCGCTTGCAAAGGTCACTGTTACTCCATGCGGAACGCCCCACAGTGCGAGATAGAATTAATATATGTAAGAGGATATGTCGCGCTTGCAAAGGTCACTGTTACTCCATGCGGAACGCCCCGCAGTGCGAGATAGAATTAATATATGTAAGAGGATATGTCGCGCTTGCAAAGGTCACTGTTACTCCATGCGGAACGCCCCGCAGTGCGAGATAGAATTAATATATGTAAGAGGATATGTCGCGCTTGCAAAGGTCACTGTTACTCCATGCGGAACGCCCCGCAGTGCGAGATAGAATTAATATATGTAAGAGGATATGTCGCGCTTGCAAAGGTCACTGTTACTCCATGCGGAACGCCCCGCAGTGCGAGATAGAATTAATATATGTAAGAGGATATGTCGCGCTTGCAAAGGTCACTGTTACTCCATGCGGAACGCCCCGCAGTGCGAGATAGAATTAATATATGTAAGAGGATATGTCGCGCTTGCAAAGGTCACTGTTACTCCATGCGGAACGCCCCGCAGTGCGAGATAGAATTAATATATGTAAGAGGATATGTCGCGCTTGCAAAGGTCACTGTTACTCCATGCGGAACGCCCCGCAGTGCGAGATAGAATTAATATATGTAAGAGGATATGTCGCGCTTGCAAAGGTCACTGTTACTCCATGCGGAACGCCCCGCAGTGCGAGATAGAATTAATATATGTAAGAGGATATGTCGCGCTTGCAAAGGTCACTGTTACTCCATGCGGAACGCCCCGCAGTGCGAGATAGAATTAATATATGTAAGAGGATATGTCACGCTTGCAAAGGTCACTGTTACTCCATGCGGAACGCCCCGCAGTGCGAGATAGAATTAATATATGTAAGAGGATATGTCGCGCTTGCAAAGGTCACTGTTACTCCATGCGGAACGCCCCGCAGTGCGAGATAGAATTAATATATGTAAGAGGATATGTCGCGCTTGCAAAGGTCACTGTTACTCCATGCGGAACGCCCCGCAGTGCGAGATAGAATTAATATATGTAAGAGGATATGTCGCGCTTGCAAAGGTCACTGTTACTCCATGCGGAACGCCCCGCAGTGCGAGATAGAATTAATATATGTAAGAGGATATGTCGCGCTTGCAAAGGTCACTGTTACTCCATGCGGAACGCCCCGCAGTGCGAGATAGAATTAATATATGTAAGAGGATATGTCGCGCTTGCAAAGGTCACTGTTACTCCATGCGGAACGCCCCGCAGTGCGAGATAGAATTAATATATGTAAGAGGATATGTCGCGCTTGCAAAGGTCACTGTTACTCCATGCGGAACGCCCCGCAGTGCGAGATAGAATTAATATATGTAAGAGGATATGTCGCGCTTGCAAAGGTCACTGTTACTCCATGCGGAACGCCCCACAGTGCGAGATAGAATTAATATATGTAAGAGGATATGTCGCGCTTGCAAAGGTCACTGTTACTCCATGCGGAACGCCCCGCAGTGCGAGATAGAATTAATATATGTAAGAGGATATGTCGCGCTTGCAAAGGTCACTGTTACTCCATGCGGAACGCCCCGCAGTGCGAGATAGAATTAATATATGTAAGAGGATATGTCGCGCTTGCAAAGGTCACTGTTACTCCATGCGGAACGCCCCGCAGTGCGAGATAGAATTAATATATGTAAGAGGATATGTCGCGCTTGCAAAGGTCACTGTTACTCCATGCGGAACGCCCCGCAGTGCGAGATAGAATTAATATATGTAAGAGGATATGTCGCGCTTGCAAAGGTCACTGTTACTCCATGCGGAACGCCCCGCAGTGCGAGATAGAATTAATATATGTAAGAGGATATGTCGCGCTTGCAAAGTTCACTGTTACTCCATGCGGAACGCCCCGCAGTGCGAGATAGAATTAATATATGTAAGAGGATATGTCGCGCTTGCAAAGGTCACTGTTACTCCATGCGGAACGCCCCGCAGTGCGAGATAGAATTAATATATGTAAGAGGATATGTCGCGCTTGCAAAGGTCACTGTTACTCCATGCGGAACGCCCCGCAGTGCGAGATAGAATTAATATATGTAAGAGGATATGTCGCGCTTGCAAAGGTCACTGTTACTCCATGCGGAACGCCCCGCAGTGCGAGATAGAATTAATATATGTAAGAGGATATGTCGCGCTTGCAAAGGTCACTGTTACTCCATGCGGAACGCCCCGCAGTGCGAGATAGAATTAATATATGTAAGAGGATATGTCGCGCTTGCAAAGGTCACTGTTACTCCATGCGGAACGCCCCGCAGTGCGAGATAGAATTAATATATGTAAGAGGATATGTCGCGCTTGCAAAGGTCACTGTTACTCCATGCGGAACGCCCCGCAGTGCGAGATAGAATTAATATATGTAAGAGGATATGTCGCGCTTGCAAAGGTCACTGTAACTCCATGCGGAACGCCCCGCAGTGCGAGATAGAATTAATATATGTAAGAGGATATGTCGCGCTTGCAAAGGTCACTGTAACTCCATGCGGAACGCCCCGCAGTGCGAGATAGAATTAATATATGTAAGAGGATATGTCGCGCTTGCAAAGGTCACTGTTACTCCATGCGGAACGCCCCGCAGTGCGAGATAGAATTAATATATGTAAGAGGATATGTCGCGCTTGCAAAGGTCACTGTAACTCCATGCGGAACGCCCCGCAGTGCGAGATAGAATTAATATATGTAAGAGGATATGTCGCGCTTGCAAAGGTCACTGTTACTCCATGCGGAACGCCCCGCAGTGCGAGATAGAATTAATATATGTAAGAGGATATGTCGCGCTTGCAAAGGTCACTGTTACTCCATGCGGAACGCCCCGCAGTGCGAGATAGAATTAATATATGTAAGAGGATATGTCGCGCTTGCAAAGGTCACTGTTACTCCATGCGGAACGCCCCACAGTGCGAGATAGAATTAATATATGTAAGAGGATATGTCGCGCTTGAAAAGGTCACTGTTACTCCATGCGGAACGCCCCGCAGTGCGAGATAGAATTAATATATGTAAGAGGATATGTCGCGCTTGCAAAGGTCACTGTTACTCCATGCGGAACGCCCCGCAGTGCGAGATAGAATTAATATATGTAAGAGGATATGTCGCGCTTGCAAAGGTCACTGTTACTCCATGCGGAACGCCCCGCAGTGCGAGATAGAATTAATATATGTAAGAGGATATGTCGCGCTTGCAAAGGTCACTGTTACTCCATGCGGAACGCCCCGCAGTGCGAGATAGAATTAATATATGTAAGAGGATATGTCGCGCTTGCAAAGGTCACTGTTACTCCATGCGGAACGCCCCGCAGTGCGAGATAGAATTAATATATGTAAGAGGATATGTCGCGCTTGCAAAGGTCACTGTTACTCCATGCGGAACGCCCCGCAGTGCGAGATAGAATTAATATATGTAAGAGGATATGTCGCGCTTGCAAAGGTCACTGTTACTCCATGCGGAACGCCCCGCAGTGCGAGATAGAATTAATATATGTAAGAGGATATGTCGCGCTTGCAAAGGTCACTGTTACTCCATGCGGAACGCCCCGCAGTGCGAGATAGAATTAATATATGTAAGAGGATATGTCGCGCTTGCAAAGGTCACTGTTACTCCATGCGGAACGCCCCGCAGTGCGAGATAGAATTAATTAATGTAAGAGGATATGTCGCGCTTGCAAAGGTCACTGTTACTCCATGCGGAACGCCCCGCAGTGCGAGATAGAATTAATATATGTAAGAGGATATGTCACGCTTGCAAAGGTCACTGTTACTCCATGCGGAACGCCCCGCAGTGCGAGATAGAATTAATATATGTAAGAGGATATGTCGCGCTTGCAAAGGTCACTGTTACTCCATGCGGAACGCCCCGCAGTGCGAGATAGAATTAATATATGTAAGAGGATATGTCGCGCTTGCAAAGGTCACTGTTACTCCATGCGGAACGCCCCGCAGTGCGAGATAGAATTAATATATGTAAGAGGATATGTCGCGCTTGCAAAGGTCACTGTTACTCCATGCGGAACGCCCCGCAGTGCGAGATAGAATTAATATATGTAAGAGGATATGTCGCGCTTGCAAAGGTCACTGTTACTCCATGCGGAACGCCCCGCAGTGCGAGATAGAATTAATATATGTAAGAGGATATGTCGCGCTTGCAAAGGTCACTGTTACTCCATGCGGAACGCCCCGCAGTGCGAGATAGAATTAATATATGTAAGAGGATATGTCACGCTTGCAAAGGTCACTGTTACTCCATGCGGAACGCCCCACAGTGCGAGAGGGATGGATTCCGGAAATAATAGCAAAATGTCGGTTTTAAATTAATATAAAATTAACTAAAATAACCATCAAAATTTATTCCAACTGAAAAAATTTACGTATGGTTAAAATCTATCTAATAAAATATCGTTTAGGTCTAGATGTCATTCCTATTTGACATATCTACTATGAAAAAAAAGTGTAGAAGAAGACCTCATTTCAATAATTATTTCTATCGAGCGAAAGTTACGCAATCGCGCTTCTGTACTGAACAAAACTAGAAAATGGTTCCGAAATTTATATACTGATTTACCTATTTAGTAGCTTAATCTAAAAAGCAGGTAAACAACTTTAAAAAGTGCAATTTTTATCGAAATAGCCCCTTAATGCGAGGTTATTCAGAAAAATGTTCTGCTCTAACGCTTTCATTCTACACGTGTATATCCTGCTCAGTGGAAGCGGGCCACTTAGGAAACTCTCCATTTTGAGCTGTTTTTATTTTATTATTTTGGAATTAGAGGGACGGGTTTTTAACATAACGGCCGTTATCTACATTTCTTGGTATAATTTTTTTATCGTCCGAAACCTAATATAACTCAAATTAAGTTAATAAGGTCATAGTTTAGGCCTATGTTTGCGATTTTATTGGATGCAGGAAAATTCAATCATGTATCGAGCGGCCGAAATACGAAATGTATTTTTCTACATTTAAAATCTTCAGTAATAAAACACAACGGAATATGAGGTTTATCCGGAAAAATCACCTTAAGTAATCATAGAGTTGTCATTTAAATATTTATTGTTTCTTGTAAGTTCAAATAAAACATATTTTATTAGAGATCGCCATCTTTGAGTCATTCTAAGTTATTCTATTTAGCTAAATCGAGGAGCGTATATAATACTTCGTACGTATACAAATCAATTACTGTTCAAATCCTTATCTCACATACAATATTATTAATACAATAATAATAACGTTCCAACATAAAATTAAAAAAAATAATAAATATAACATGGTAAAATATCAACGACTTTGTTTGATTTTTGTTTTCGGGCGTGTAAAAACTTATCACAAAGGTTTTTATTTTCTGTTTGCATATTTTGCCTTCGGCATCAATAATATCATCCATCATATATACAAATTTATCAAACACTCATTTCAAAATGAAATGGAGATTTTAGGCATTTCTCTGTATAAATACAAACAAAGTCCAAAAAGAAATATAACCATATTTCACGAATGTTTTTCATTAGTCTTTTACGCAGGTATTGGCCCAAGGCAAGCATATTCCTATGAATATTGGGCCCGTCTTCGTGTTATTTATGTATGTGCATAAATAAGTAAAATAAACACGAGTTTACGAGCCACCCTCCCGTTCATCGCCGACTCTCTGATGACTAATGAAACATGTTCCAGTCAAGTATTTGAAACACATCAAAGTTCCTCGGCGCTTGGTAAATATTACATAAGCAACAGTAGATTATTACATCGAGCGGAAAGGGATTTGTTTTTCCCTTGAGCGTCAGTTTAGAGCACGAGCGCTAGCGGAGGCTCTAAAAACGCGAGGTAAATGACAGATCACGTCACGCAATCTGGTTGACTTATAACTACAATAAGAATAAATAAAGTATTTTTCATCACTAGTGCTCTGAAAGTAAGTTATATACGAGTATAACTAGAAATACAGGAGGTAAATTCAAGGTACGATTATTTGAAAATCAAACGAGTGTCCCTTACAGTCACTTAACTATGTATAGTCAATCACTCGTCTCATTGTCTAAATGACAATGGAAAATATCTCTCCTGTCTCTTTCCTTTTTATTGTGTTATTCTGTATTTTATTTGTATATTATTATGGACAAATGTGACTTTATGACAAGAATTTGTATATATGTAAATATGCTAAATAAAATCTTAAAAATACGTTTATGACTTGAAACAGCACTTAAAGGCATAAAAAATATAAAACCGCAGGAATTGAACCCGTCTCATATTGTCTATTACCTTTAACAGCAAAATCAGTTACATATAAATTAACTCTCAAAAAAGTAACCTAATTATAAAAATAAAAATACTTATTATATAAATATAAAACCTGTCTAAGAAATTAAATCTAAAATAAATCTAAATTACTAATATCAAATAAATTAATAAATACGCCCTAAAACATTAAACTGAATAAAAAATATTTTCTAAACCGTTGCCGTCGGGTAGGGTGCCCAAGAGACTAGCAGCATTACTTCTTTGGATCGCCAGACTGATCCTCTGGCCGAGGTAAGCCCCAGCCCTTGGGTCACCAGAGGCGTCGACCAAACGCGTCGACAGTTATTTGAACAGACGCCGCACGCTCGGACCCTACGGCCCCAGGGTTTCGAAATATGTAGCCCTCGCCTAGGACTGCGTACTTGCGCTGTTTTACGTTCTCTAAGGACTCCGCAGCCAAACCAGCCTTGGCTGAGGTCGCTTGTAGGTGGGACGGGGCGAGTGTATCAGCACACGTCGCGAACCACACAACACAAGCGGCCTGCCATTTTTCAAAGCCAATAAGGTCATCCCATCAGGCTGCTTGCCATCGTCATGGCAAATGCCTAGCGGCTCTAAGATAGCAGGCACATTGGCGCTGGCAACTCTTAAAACCAATCATACATTATAAAAATTTACTAGTTAAAAATTGCAAATGTCTATATAACGTATTTTTTTTACTTTTAATACATTAAGAAAATGTGATGGATACGCATATACCTAACTTTATTTCCCGAGTAATATTTGCACACGCTATTTATATTACGAATGATTATAATAATGTGGCAGTTGCAAGAAAACTTAAATACTTACTTTACTACGTTTTCCCCGCTTTTCTCGAAAGTTTTGCGTGAGAAAATATGTAAAACATGAAATTCATTACTTCGTCTCGGCCGAATTAATATTTTGACTTTACAAAAGAGCAATTTTGCGGCTCTCACATCATACTTCCACTGGCAAATATGCTTGTCTAAAGTCAACTTTCTCTTTGCCTCTAAACTTTTACAATTTCATCCGCCAGTCGACTTGTAAAAGTCGACTTATTTACCCCGTTTTCTGCTTAGATAACATTATTGCACTGCACCAACATGGTAACTTTACCGATACAACAGTGATAATGATAATAATACGGCAAACAAAGGATTATCGCATTCGCGACCCCTTAAGAGCCCGGTCCGCGACGACGACAACTTTGCTCAAAAACAATTATGTTAATATTTTTCTGGCCTTTATCGCGATGTTTTTGGAAAAACTAGGGACATACACCACTTCATATTGGCCACCTAAATAAAGACCTAGAATTAATTTGATTCAATTGTTTCTCTTTTGCGAGCTATTTTATTACTTACCAGCCCGCTCCGAATCGTTATTAATAATATCTAAGTATCAAAATAACGCGCAAAGGAGAAACAATTGAATCAAATAAATTTTAGGTCTTCATTTACATGGCCAATATGGACTTTTACATGTCCCAGATTTTCACAAAAACATCGCAGCAATAACAAGAATAATAATTAAAATAATGTTTCGCATCAAACAGACAAAAAATACGGAGCGGCCTCTTAATACTACGGCGCGGCTTAGCAAGCGCTACGACTCGTTGTTGTAGACCCGCTACGTTGTAGCCCGTACTTATTGTAATGTAACATTAATGTTAGTTAATAAAGATAAGTTAAATAACTATTTCAGCTCAATGTTGTTCGACAATCTTTATAAAATTTATACGTCGCATTGATTGAGTTTATAACACGGATTTCCAAAAATGAATCAAAAAGAAAATAGACCAACTAAAACAAAGCACGAGGGAAGCCCTGATGGAATCGCCTAAGAAATATTATGTAAACTATGCAAGTGAAACGATAATATACGTCAAAAATCATATATTCGTAATTTCATTGAAAAGAAGATCCCTATAATTATAAATCTAAAAGAAAAGGCCCACATAATAATGTGTAATTGTAATCGAAAAGTTTTTTCTGAGTGTTGAAGTTAACAATCCGGAATGGAAACATAACTTCCCTTACGGAGTCGATGAAAATCACAGTAAACCGAAATTGACTTTTCATTTTGTTGGAAAGTGAACAAATCTACGGCTCGATGATTGATGAGACATATTCCACGGATAGAAAATATTTGCACAATCATCCTTCAAGTACTTTTGCGACTTTGAACCTTGTCTCGTTGCGATAAAGTGCAAAGTCGCTGAGAAGTGTTTTCTGGTAGACCGGAAATCGTTCTGCCAAATGTAGGAAAGGAAATGTGGATTTAAAGAGGATGTCTCATCTCACTGACAGCTACAATATGAATAATAAATCCATACTATATTTACTCTCTTACATATGCATATATTTATAGTGGAAACAAATGTCATTTTTGTATTTACTATGTAACGGTCAGTGAATCTTGCTACCGATCACTTACTGAGTCAGTCTCCAGTACGACTTTAGCTGCATCATCCGAAGCCACGTTTTATGCTGGGTATAAATGGACTGGTATCTTCAAATGAAAGAATGAAAGCACATACTATACTGATCTACTACCTCTGAACTACTTTCCCGAAGAAATATAACAGCGTAAATGAAAATCAAACATACAAAATTTACAGTAAGTTTTCAAAAATGCTCATAACATAACGCCAGCTCCATTTTCATTCACGGAAAATCTTAATTTATTGAAAGACCTCATGCATGGGAAATATTGTCAAAATACTGACCCAGCTCCTGATTTCTGTAACGTCAGCAAGCTAGCCATGTTCTGTATGATTGGATACGCGTTAATTATGTGTGTTTCTATTTTATTAATATGTCTTTGTATAAATGTAATACTGAACTTAACAACCAAGGGAGTAGAAAGAACGTTCGAAGAGTTTAATCAAGAATTCAGTAAGATAACTAGTAATTAATTTAGAAAAAGGCGTAAAGTTTCAAAAGAGACAAGGAATATGTTACTTAAGGAAATTATCACGAGGGATCTGCCTCTGGGACTGAGGCAGAGTGTTGTAGAAGATGTGTGTGAGAGATTCTCTATCACTAAAGTAAGATCTAGGAAGGGATACATGTTAGCAGACCTCGATAATTGTCTTTCAACATATAGCTCAAACGCAGATGATAGAAAATAGTTATAAATATTAAATAGTTTGGTATCATATATTATTATGTATTTTTTTTTGGCTGTAGCCGTCATCTTAAAGATTTTAATTTTACACAAAATCCATTGTCAACTAACAACAGTACCTGCGATCGTCATGTTCTACAGGCACGGGTCACCCGACATAACGCCCTCCTCATCCGACGATTTGCCTACCTGTGTGAGCAACGTTGACGCCGAGCAGAACCAAGCGCTGCTCATCCGCCGTCAAACAATATACGACATGATTGACTCATCTATGTGTTGTTGGACCCGCCAGAGAAGCTGGCTCCCTCATTATTCAAGGAGGTACTCGGAGCTGCACGCACGCTCACCTCGCGGAATAAAAATGCATGAAACATAATTACGCCAAACCCTTGTTCCACACGCTAACCTGACCTTGCGGCTTTCGATAACTCCTACGTGGACGAGTGACCCGGACAAACACCTCTAGCGTCAGGTTGTCTACTCCACTATCCAGATGGAGTGTCGGAGATGAAGTCCTCCCATTGAAACCGCACTGTCGCGCACATGAGTGCACGCGTCCATACGCCAGCAGTATTCATTGGACAACTTGAGGACAACTCACGTGCTCCGCATAACCCGTTATTCGGAGCACAGTAAGAGGACCGCTCTCAGGCAAAACCAGGCGGCCCACCATTACCTGGGACTGAAGGATAGCGGTATTATATCTATCCCCAATTGCCAGGCCTTATATAAAACACACTGGTGACGGGCAGCGGCGTCACTGCTACGAGGGTTTCAGCACCGCGCGCACCAACCGACCAGCCCATCGTGTGTGAGTATGGGCATTTCTTCCAGGAGGACCGCCAAGAGCGGCAGTGGACAAAACAGGCTGATGGATGGATGAATGGATGGATACCTTGAAATTCTATCGTATGAACACACTAACAGTTTTAGTGTCAGAATGAATTATAAAAGTGCGACAATATAAGTTACGTTCTTAGTACGTAAACGGTATGAAAGACTCGTAAATCGCAGACGCACTTACCTGCTGTGTTATAGCTTTGTCCTGGAAAAGGTTTCTTTGTACCCGGAAAACAGTTGACTTTTATTAGTTTTGGGGATTACTCATAAAACGGTAACCTTTTAAGGAAGTATTTTTAGATGTCGGTCCACAACTATACGAGATTGTTTTACTTATATTTATTTTATTTTCTACGAAAAGTTAACTCTCAATATCCATAAAATTATAATTAAATATTGTTTAACTTAAAACTTTGAAATCCACTCGCGCAATTCTGTAACTATTTTCTGATAGTTTTAGTACAGTTATACATAGGTAACACTAAAAGTTTCCGGAACTGGCCACTTACATAAACAATATTTAAAAATTTATTGCAACATTTGAAAATAGAACTCTTTGGCTGTAGAATGCAGTTTGTTTCATCTGACTGTCTTTTGTTTTTACCTTGTGGCGCCATTTAAAAAATTGTGTGTCTGCATCAACATGGATTTAACTCGGGAAAATTTTCGTAGTGTGATTTTCTACGATTTTAAGTGTAATTTGACAGCTCAACAGAGCATCGCTCGGCTTGAAACAGCTTTTGGCAATAAAGCACCATGCAAGACGACTGTTTATAGCTGGTTTGCAGAATTCAAGCGTGGTCGTATCAATCTCAGTGACGAATCTCACGATGGTCGGCCGTCCACCGCTGTGACCAACAAAAACATCGATGCTGTGCGCCGTATGATTGAAACAGACAGGCATGTGACCTACCATGAAATTCGCGCATCCTTAGAAATAGGCATGAGTCAAATACAATCAATCCTACACAAACATTTGGGTGTGAGAAAGCTGTGCTCGCGGTGGATCCAACACAACTTGACCGAGGCTCAAAAAACGGACCGCGTCACTTGGTGCAGTGCCATGCTTACCAGATTCAACGAAGGTGCGTCAAATTTGGTGTGGGACATAGTAACAGGTGACGAAACATGGATTTATTGCTACGATCCCAAAACAAAGCAGCAATCGAGCGTATGGGTCTTTCAAGATGAGCCGAAACCAACCAAAGTAGCGCGCGTGAAAAGTGCATCTAAGCGGATGATTGCTTCTTTTTTTAATAAAACTGGACACGTGGCTACTGTTGCTTTAGAGAATCGTCGTACCGTGAATAGTGACTGGTACACGACCATTTGTTTGCCGGAAGTTATTGACGAACTCCGTAAAAATAACCGTAAACGCCGTATCATCCTGCACCACGACAATGCTAGTTCTCACACGGCCAGACAGACAAACGACTTTTTGAAGACGAAAAATGTAGAACTCATGAGTCATCCTGCATACAGTCCCGACCTGGCACCTTGTGACTTTCTTCTGTTCCCAAAAATTAAGAACCGATTGCGCGGTCAACGATTTTCATCACCAGAAGAGGCTGTCGAGGAGTATGAAAAACACGTTTCAGAGGTCACCACAGGGGAGTGGCACAAAAGTTTTCAAAACTGGTTTGATCGAATGAAAAAGTGCATAGACGCCAAGGGAGATTATTTTGAAAAACAATAAATTAATTTTGTACCTTTAATAGTATTTTTTCATATTCATTCTGGAAACTTATAGTGCGTCCACCAACATTCACATACAACTTAGAATATCTTTATTGCTAAATTGTATATTAAAGGTGATTCAAGCATATTATACATAAGCATATAAATACTTAACTTATAAAAGGCTAAATATAGCAATTATATCTTTATTTATATTAACTTAAAAAAGAAATTTAAGTAAAACATATTACATTAATAAATTATTAAATAAAGCAATAAAAAGTCGTGTCTGTACATTAAATAATTTTTTCACAATTTTTAGAACTTTAGTCTGTTTGTCTTTCTGACTGTATGTATGTTCCATTATAACTTGGATTTTCTTACAAGTTTTGTTTTTGATGGCATCTCATTTATTTTTGTCGATAGTCCTATTTTTTCCTTTCTGGTACCTTCAACTTACAACTGAAAATGTAACTTTGTAATTCTACATATGTATATGGGATTACAAAGTTATTTATGCAGTTTGTGTATCTAGAGCACTGGACCGAAATTGCAAAATATTTTTGTTTTTCCTTGATTTATGCACTAAACACTAATTGTATTCCAAATTTGAAGCTTCTATGTCTGCTAAAAGTGCCTTAGAGTTTTGATGATCGGTCAGTCAGTCAGTGAGTGAGTGAGTGACAAAATTGAGAAACTTTGACTAGTTATAATTCTTAAACTACTGGTTCAAATTGAATGAAATTTGAAATATACCGTGTTTATACAATGCCTGCTTGGCTACAAAAAATTCAGGCTTCTAGTTTTATCCACAACTAAGTTATAGGGGGTCGAAAATGGCCTGAACTGTTTCGAGAAAAGGATAGTACGGCCGTGCCGCTGATTAGCTCGACTTGGCGGGAGCACTACCGTCCCCCAGATCTCATCACAAAGCTTCGCGGTACGTAATGTTGTAGCTACCAATTATCACCCGATTATCGGCTATCTTCGCAGGCAAAATGAATAATTTGGCCAAGTGCGATCCGGGCTCGCACACAAAGGGTTCCGTACCACCCCACAATACGGATGCGGAGCGGAACCCTAAAAATATTATAGTAATTAACAATAATATACATGCCAAAGCAACATCGAGGCTACAAAAAATCACAGACATACAATTATTACTAAGTAGCAGACCAGTCATAAAGATTAAATAGCGTGGCAAGTCTCCATACGAAAAAAAGCTACATCTAGGCTTCATGGTACGAAGAAACGTATAAAAATGGGTTGTTTTGGCTGGTTTATGCTGGGAATATATTTGTCAATTCCTAAACTAATCTCCAGTATACATTTTGTTTAGAAAGAAGCAATATTTATATTTAAAAGAGCCCGAAGTTCACGGAGCTAAAATTGCCACGCGTCCACTCTATGTGTTTATTATTAATGTTAGGTCTGCTACTATATTATACGTCAAATAAAAAATATAAAATAAATATTCCATCTTTTTCGAGGTTTTTTGTCTGGGGACAACCCTAAATTCTTTTTGTTTTATTTTATTATTTGTCATGGTAAAAGCTATAGTAACACGTATATTGTGAAAAATATTTTTTTTACTTATTACGGTTGAGGCTGTAGCTGTAGACCCCTGTGATAGAAATACAAGTGCGACTCCGGTTCTTTGTACCACTGCTGGACATGACTGAAACTAAATTATATAACCCGGTCCCAATAACTGTGCACCTCGCTGGAATGTGGCGCCTCTCCCGCTTCCCCTGTCACCTCTCCGCGCACTCCCCGGTGCGACAGTACGGTTAGCATCTTCGTTGCCGCTACACGTCCCGATAATTTTGATATTTTCGCTTTATTGTTGTTTTGTTTTTTAATGTTTATTGTTAAGTTTAGACTGTTTACTGTTAAGTTTGGACTGGTTTGGTTGTTATTAAAATTGTTGTAGCTGTTAAACTGAAGTCATGGGAAAAACAATACACAGCGAATCAAGAAATTTAATCTTGAAAGTGCTCAAGTTTTTTGAATCGGAGAAAGCAAACAAACAGTACACCATACCTGTAGACCAAGTGGTGAAACGAACCTGTGCTGCAACTGGGATATCAAAGAGGACTCTAATAAAAATTAAAAATGAAGCCAAAGTACAACCACCTACTTCGCCGGGCGCTAGTCCGACTCCAAGTACTAGTAATAATTTAGAAACCCACCCAGAACCAAAATTATCGACACCGGGTAAGAAGCGTAAACAGTACAAAAAACGCATCGAAGTAGATGATTTTGAAATTTGCGAAATACGAAATATCATCAACAGTTTTTATGCTGTAAAAAAAGAAATCCCAACTTTGAAGAAAATTCTGGCAGCAGTTAAGAGAGACCTAAATTTTCAAGGTGGGAGAACATATTTAAGAAATATTTTAATTAACAAATTGGGCTACATGTTCAAAAAGTGTAAAAATATCATGGAGGGCTCGCTACCTACGCCGTATGAAAGAGAATAATGACCTTGGCGCTGATAAAAAACCGGTTACCTACCTGGACGAGACGTGGATCCATTCTAGGGATACGGTCAGTAAATGCTGGCAAAATAATACCGACAGCAGTGTGAAGAAAAATTTAAATCCGGGTCAACGTTGGATTCTTGTACACGCTGGAGGAGAAAATGGATTTATTGAAGGTGCAGAATTACTTTATAAATGTAAAAGTAAAATCGGCGATTATCATAACGAGATGGACCCAAACAATTTTTTAAAATGGCTCCGTGAAAAGCTTATACCAAATTTATCGCCGAACGGTATAGTTGTCATAGACAATGCACCCTACCATTCGACGCAGTCGGTGAAAGCGCCCACTAGTGCTGCTCTTAAAGCAGACATGCAAAATTGGCTACGTGAACACAATATTCCATTTAATGACAAAGAGGGAATTGTATCCCATTATACTGAGAACAAAGCCGCCGAAAAAATATGTCGTCGACGATTTGATGCGAGAGCATGGCCAAGAAGTTGTACGTCTGCCACCTTACCATTGTGACCTAAACCCTATCGAATATATATGGAACGTTGTAAAGCAAAGGGTGGCAGATAAAAACATTGACCAATCGGAAAAGAACATAGAACAACTTACAAAAGATGCGGTTAAGTCAATTACGCCAGCTGACTGGAAAAAAGAAGTTAATCACGTGGAGAGACTACAGCGAGAATACCGGGAAAAGGATCATCTAGCAGATGACAACATCACACAACTTTTAATATCACTAGGGGAAGACAGTTCGGCGAGTTCAGAAAGTGAGAGTGAGGAAGATACAATGTCAGGCATAGAGTCAATAATTTATAGTGACTGAGTTTAATAATAAATGTTTTTATAGCACACCGTGCGTAAAATGACCGCTTTACGCACGCTGCGCTTGCGTAAAGTCGGCATTTTCCCCACTTGTGCTATAAAATATTATACGATACTCAAAATTATTGTTTTTTAATAACAAACCCTTCATCAATAATAAATTGATTTGAAAAGGTTAGTAATTTTTTTTTACCTCCACATTTCTCGAAAAAAACTTTTTTTCACACCGTACCCAGACCGCCGATATGACGTCACGAGGTCAGGTGCACAGATATTGTGACCGGGTTGTACACGAAAGAAGCACTCAAGCACTCCTCCCCCCCCCGACCCCCTTAGTTTTACCGGCTGGTTGACATCTTGGATGACACACAAAGGGCCTCCGCTTGCTTCGGCTAGGGGATTAGAATAGCCATCACCTATCTGGATTCTCTTCTCTATTTATAGATTTTAATATTATTTAGGAAAAGTTTTTACGTTTTGATTGTTGTTTTTTTTTCTCTATATTAGTAATTGAATTAAACAAAAGTTTATAACCTGAGGAGTTTTATTGTGTTTAACATTTACACCACCAATATAAAAATATTTTTAGAGAAAGCTTCAAGAAACAAAAATAATATACCATAATTACCTACGAGTTTGGGCTTATTTTATTGGTATTTATTAGCGCTTTGGTTAAACATGGTGTCCGTTGCACATAGTCGTTCAAAAAATCATATTCTTTTGTTTTCCTTATTTCCACGAAAATATCCTCGACGCAGGCAGAGCCGCGGGCAAAAGCTAGTTACCTATATTTGTTTATTCAAATTCACATTGAATCTTGCACCATACCGTACCCGATGCAGATGGAAATCACAAACACAATTTCTACATCTATTCTAGAGAGTATTCTACAGAGGCTATCATCATCGTAAGGTAATAAATAACCAACGAGCCGTAATAACCCACGGCTCGTAAAACAGTGATTTAGATTGAGACCAATAAACCTCTTTATAACTTTGTTTTAAAAGAGCAGAAAACCACCGAATGCAAGCGGTAAATTATAAATCACAACTTCTACACTTCTTGAAATTTTACTAGGCCGGAAATAAAATGTTTTAAACGGCTTTAATTTTAGTAAAAGTCCTGTTTGATCGCAAAAGTTATATTCAATGTGCGATTGGTTTGAAATGTAGTTATTCTAGTATTTTTTATTTATTTTTAGTATATACTCGTGTCCTACAACGTGCTCAGTAGAGTGAACTGAGATGAAATAGTTTACGCGAAGGCTTTACATTCGAGCAGCCTATGTCTGTATCGCCAGGAGATGTTCTGTACCTTACGTGTAAGTTTATGTTTGTTTGGTTTTATATCTGGCACAGTTCACATTCCAACGAAATAAAAATATTTTTATACTTGTTTTTTCGGGGCTTTGTATGCTTTGCAAGACCACATTCACTAAGTATACAATTATTCGTGTCGCTAGTAAGGCTCTCCATTATTGAGCAATAAATAAATTTAAATGACATGTATTGTTTCAAAGGGTTCAGACAAATTATACCTTGTTAGCATTCGGGTAAAAGTACCTATTAATTTTAGAGCTGGTTTACAAATGCACAAAAGTCACCATTCATTAATCTTCTCTTCGTCCCGCCCCCGCCGCACACCCCGCCGTACTGAGACGTAGATTAACAACTTTACTGTGACAGATAAAATTAAAGAAACTGACAACTGGCAGTGGCAGCTATTCTTACACTTTTAGTCTCCTAAAACCGACGACGTATCTGTGGCTTTCTATGACCTTTTCACGAATACCAGTGATTTGCTATGACAGCTGCAAACTTGCTCAGTGACCCAAAAATTGGATTGTCTGTCAGATTAGTGTGACACTTTGCTTTTAGTTTTACCAATGTTGACCCCTCTTTGACCTCTCTATAAATAAACTCATTTTCCTGGCGAGCATTTAATCCAAATGAAGTTTCTATAGGTCGATTACGAAGATTTAACGAAGATTTATCGAGATGATGATTTTTTGTGTCGTCAAATTAAAGTTAAACATAAATTGACACGAACTAACGCCATCCAACTTCGAGTAGCCATATTGTATATATTTTGGCACCAGATTCAAATGTTGTGTTACACGGAAACAGAATACACGGCAAAATCTTGCTCTGAGCTAAGTAAACACTTGTAGATTTATAGTTGTCGACAATAATTGTAATTGAGTGACTAAGACATTTTCGCCAATTTGAATTTTACATATTTACCTTTGTGAATCGGGTGCTTTTACACTATTTTATAGCTGAACACTGCGAGAACAACGAGAGCTTTAAGTTTGTGTGAGTGTATGCTTAGGCTTTACGTATTGCTTGTCATATTATGTGACATGTCTTTTTTGGAGCGTGGATGACAGGGGATGAAGCTGTCAAACAACAAGGGTAACGCTTTATTAGGATAGCGGGTTAGTTCCAATTTTGGCCACGACCAATCCAAAGAGCGTTGTCGCACTGTACCTATGGTATCTGTCGCTTTGCTCAGCGCACTTGCCCAACTTCATCATAGCACCGCAGTTTAAAAATATTTTTACACTCTCGTAGCACTCTACTATTGGCGATCCCACACAAACGCAAAGCTCTCTTCTCGCCAAACGGAGTGCTCCTACCCATAACTTTAAATACAGTGCTTATTTTTACTGAAACCATACATATAACCCGGTCCCAGTATCTGTGCACCTCGCTGGAATGTGGCGCCTCTCCCGCTTCCCCTGTCACCTCTCCGCGCACTCCCCGGTGCGACACGACAGTACGGTTAGCATCTTCGTTGCCGCTACACGTCCCGATAATTTTGATATTTTCGCTTTATTGTTGTTTTGTTTTTTAATGTTTATTGTTAAGTTTAGACTGTTTACTGTTAAGTTTGGACTGGTTTGGTTGTTATTAAAATTGTTGTAGCTGTTAAACTGAAGTCATAGGAAAAACAATACACAGCGAATCAAGAAATTTAATCTTGAAAGTGCTCAAGTTTTTTGAATCGGAGAAAGCAAACAAACAGTACACCATACCTGATGACAACATCACACAACTTTTAATATCACTAGGGGAAGACAGTTCGGCGAGTTCAGAAAGTGAGAGTGAGGAAGATATATGTTTCGCATAATAAATGACGGTAATATTTGTCCCGATATTATTCTAACTAATAAAATAGTAAGAGGATTGATTGGTTGTCAAATGTCAACGTCAGAGAAACATCTTTTTTTTTTAATAATATTTTATATCCTTTTCGGAGTTTATCAAGCTTTATTTTTGCAAATACTAACAAACCAGTTGGTAAATATTTATAAAATGACTATATCATCATAATCCTACATCGCCAGACAGTGTGTTTCGTGCTCCGCCACCCAGCCATACAGAAACACGGGAGACCTCCTCGGACGATCCCACCACGCCTCACCGTGCCCAAAATAGCTTTACCCTGTGACTGTGCCTCTGCCGAAGACAAAGTAACATCAGATTTCCATGCTCCGCTGATCATCCACATATCTACACTGCAGACTTTCTTGGACAATTCTGATAGATGACACTGTTTGAAAAAATACGTCTCCCAAAAGCAAGTACTTTCCCACAAGCCGATAGTGAACCGCATTGTGCTCTACACCTCATTCTGTCATCGCTAGAACAAACTGCAGCCTCACGGGATTTCGATTCAGGTTTATACATAGATACATACTTTTAAGGACTCTATAAAAAAGTAAAGTTCCTGTTTTTGTGATTATTTAATAATAGGTATTTATTTTAGCTTTATTTTAGGAATATAAATTATACTAAGGGTTGTTTCTTTTAAAATATGTTTTATACTTACATATATTTAATGTTATTTATAAATTTACCCACATAATATCTGTATGTCTCAGGCCAATGACCATTTTTCAAGCGATCAGTCAGCGTCTGCGACGGCGGCGGCGTCACAGGAACTCGTGCAGTGTCCGGATTGTTCCCCATCTCGGAAATTTAAAGGTCAAAGAGGCCTAAGGATTCACATAAGCAGAGCACACAAATGTTTTAATAACGAGAACGCAAATGCTAACCCCACAACTCCATCTACAAATTTACATTTTTGACAGGAAATCAGCAAATATAAAAATTCATTTCCCACCGTAAAAGGGATACCACGTGGTGCTAGAAACACTGTAGCGTCCCCTCTCCGATCATGCATTCGGAATGTTTTAAATAAAAATGACAAACTGAGCTGGGAAGAATTTCTGACTTTCTCATACCGGACATTGCACGTTCCAAGAGGAAGGGAAAGGGGCGGCTCGCTGACTCAAAATATTAAAGACAACTGCAAAGATCCCAATGATTTATCTTTATCAGTTTCATCACACACACAAATTAATTCCAAAAATAAACATTCTGCTACTGCCAAATTAACGAAAAGAATCGAGTCGAAAATGAGCGACGGAGATGATAAAGGAGCCGCCCAGCTTCTCTTTTCCAGTGACGTCGTCGCCCCAGATACGCCGGAAACATTATCCGCGCTACATTCAAAGCATCCTCCTCCAGCGGCATCTCTTCAGCTGCCAGATCCACCTGATGCTTCCGGGCGCACTCCGGAGACGACGGCAGAGGAGGTGCAGGGTGCGATCACATCCTTCAGGAACGGTTCGGCCGGCGGAATTGACTGGCTTACCCCACAACATTATAAAGATCTTATTTGTGGAACCACGGGTGACGCCGGCTGGGCCCTCTTGGAGGAGGTGACGGGCCTCGTAAATCTAATGATGTCCGGTAAGGTGTGCACCGATTTACTTGATATTCTATACGTAGCCAATTTATGTGCACTGGTAAAAAAAAAGATGGAGGCATCAGACCGATCGCGGTAGGTAACACCATCCGCCGCGTGGTCTCAAAGATCTGCTGCAGGCACATACTACCAGATCTGTCCGGTAAATTTCAACCCGTTCAACTAGGCTTTGGGACCAGTGGGGGCTGCGAGGCAGCGGTGCATGCGGCCCGCACCTTCCTAGAGCGCGCGCTTCCTAGGTCGATGTGAGAAATGCGTTCAACTCACTTGACAGGGGCGCCTTGCTGACACAAATTAAAGAAAACATTTCACAGATTTATCATTATCTGTGGCAATGTTACAGTTCGCAAACAAAATTAATATATAGAAACCATCTTCTACAATCTGAAGTTGGGTGTCAGCAAGGGGACCCACTAGGACCGGCCATCTTCAGCCTAGCTATTCACCCCTTTATTTCAAACCTAAATTCCAAATTTAATGTATGGTATTTGGACGACGGAACCCTAGGGTGCGAAGCGTGCTCCGTCCTGAACGATCTCGAAAATATTATTCAAAATTTTAAATCTATCGGCCTTGAACTTAATTTCACAAAATCTGAACTGTTCATTAACGAATCTTTGGCTCAAGTAGAAAAAAAAAATTATTTCAAAATTCAATGCGTTGGCCCCAAACATTAACATTAACGAAAGTGAATCGCTTCGCCTTCTAGGGCCTCCACTATGCTGGATGATTCTATTCCTAGTTTTGTAAGCAATCAAATTTATAAATTTGAGGAATCACCCGGCCGACTTAAAGAAATTAACCCGCACATGGCAATGTTTATTATTAGATACTGCCTTTTTGTACCCAAATTTACATATGTGCTACGCTGTTCAACTCTTTGGAAACATACAACCTTTTTAGATCAGTTAGACGATATGTTACGCACGACTTTGACTGAAATTCTAAATTGTCAGCTGAATGACCGCAGTTGGGCCCAGGCCACGCTTCCAATCCGATTTGGAGGCCTGGGTATCCGCAAACTATCCAGCGTAGCACTGCCGGCGTTCCTGTCCTCGGCGCACAGCACGTTTGACCTCTAGGGTAGAATAATTAACCCGTCACTCGGTGACGTAGAGGTCTCGTGCTTGTCCGAGGCTGGGGACACCTGGTCGACTGCAGCCGGGCCGAGTGAAAATACCCCGCTTAATCTGGCATCACAGAAGCTATGGGATAAGCCGCTCTGCAGTAAGGTTCAAAAGAACCTTCTAGAAACTGCTAATAGCCCTGCGGAGCGAGCCCGTCTCTTGGCAACAAGCGAGCCAGAATCGGGGTATTGGTTGAACGCACTTCCTTCAATTAATATTGGGACACTCCTGGACAGATCCGCTTTTACTCTGGCTGTTGGCCTGAGACTTGGATGTAAGACAAACGAGCCACATCGCTGCCACTGTGGCGAGAGTGTCGACCAGTTTGGCCATCACGGCCTATCGTGCCAACGTAGCGCTGGCCGGCTATCACGCCACGCCACACTGAACGACGTCATTCGGCGGGCCCTTGCCAGCGCCGCTGTGGCAGCAATTCTAGAGCCAAACGGCCTGGCACGCGACGATGGCAGGAGGCCTGATGGAATGACGCTCGTTCCGTGGAAAAATGGGCGGCCGCTAGTATGGGACGCCACATGCGCCAATACAGTGGCACCGTCTCACTTACCAGCCACTGCTGCCAAGGCTGGCGCGGCGGCTATAAAAGCGGAAGGCACGAAGAGGCGAAAATACACAGTGTTGGGACAAAATTACCACTTTGTTCCCTTCGCTGTGGAAACCCTCGGGCCGTGGGGGCCAGAAGCGCGACGCCTCTACAAAGAGATATCGTCGCGCCTGGTCGATGCTTCGGGGATCCAAGGGCTGGATCCTATTTCGGCCAAAGATTAAGCCTCGTGATCCAGCGAGGCAATGCCGCCAGCCTGTTGGGTACCCTGCCAGGTGACGGCAGCGATCTGGCTTCAATTTTTTACTTAGTTTAGGTACTAGTTAGTTTTATTTATAGATACTCGTAATTTGTTATTTAAGTTTTAGATAATTAAATAAAGACATAAGACACAGTCTGAAGTCAAGTTGTAAGAGGATTGTCGATGCTTATTTCTTAGCTATCACAGAACTACCATTACATATTATATTTGTATTATAACCATAAGGACCAGCTTTCTTAAATTGATGCAATACAGCAGGAATATAATATACAAAATTGTAACTATTGGAGACGAAAACACTTAAGACCATTAGATTCCCGCCACAAGACCTCTGGCCCAATATTGTGTTTCCAGGAACGAGCGCGAATGTGAAACAGGATCTAACAAACGTAGATAATTCGGACCACTACATACATTTATATGATACACATTAGGAAATACAAACCGGTTTCACCGAAACCCGAAAAACCAGTATATCGGCATTTTTGAAATTATTAAAAATCCCGTTATTTTTCACGTCTCCGACTTTTCTGTTTTTTTAATTGAACGAGCGAGCGAAGCGAGCGAAATTCTCCGAATCTACTATAACAATCCGGCGTTTGTATGTATGTATGAATGTTTGTTCGACGATAACTCGAGTATCGTTGATCGGAATGTCATGAAATTTGGCAGGCGAGTAAATAAGGCAAAAAAAAAAATTCAAGTTCAATCATGAGCCAATACGGCCAAGCGCGAATCGAGCGAGCGTGATTTCACAGTTCGGGGCGAACCACAAGTTATTTAAGTTCGAAAACCGGTTGTTCAACTCCTAATATCAAACGTTTCAAAGAGAAGCTTTTGCCGAAACAAAAACATTGGTGTAGTGTGAAATGGCATTACACGAGAATGGTGGTGGACGCGGTATTTTATTGACGAAGGCATACAAAGCTCATAACGATCAAGATGAAAGGTAAGTGGCGAATCAGAACGTTTTCGACATCTGGGTATTTCTGCATTTACCTACATTAAAAAATATATATTTAAATAGGTACAGAATTTAAAAGATACAAGATGCAGGCGGCCTGAATTTCACATTTACTAAAACTATCATTTATGCAAAGAAATAAAAAATCTTATTTTCAAACCGGTTTCACTGCAAACCGGTTTTTTTATACAAAACCCGAAAAAAAACCGGCTTTAATTTTGGCCGGTTTTGCATTCCCTAATACACATCTACCTACGGTGAGAAACAAAACCGTTGATTACAAACTTGCCATCAATTCGATAAACAAAAATGTAAGTCTTATTTCTTTGCAATAATCCTTTTAGATTTTTTCCGTCAAATTTACCGAATCGATGCTTACGTACTCGACCACAGCTTCATAGTTTTAGAACAGATTCGATTATATTTTGCTAATGGTATGATGGATCGTGTTTGTACATTGAATATATTTGCGAAATTTTAAATAAAACGTTTCATTTGTATTGTACTGAGGCAAAAACCATATTTTTTAGAATTTTTGTCTATCTGACTGTGTGTTTGTATGTTCCGTTTTAACTCGAGAACCACTCAACGAATTTGGATGCGGTTTTTGTTTATATTATCATCGTATCGACGCTAGTCAACACAAAAGCTATAAGGAGTGTTCATAAAATAACGCCCAAACCGAAAACGGAACAAAGATTGAATAAACGCCTGCGGATATAGATTCGTTTTTTTATTAATATCGTAGTGACCCTGATCAACACATAGGTTAAAGGTGTTCATAAAATAACGCCCAAGCTGAAAACAGGGCAAAGATTGAATAAACCCGGGCGGAGCCACGGGCGAAGGCTAGTTCATAATAAATTTATGAAAAAACACCTCCAAGGTGAAGGATCAAGTTTTCAAAGATCAGTGTCACTCCAAGCGGGAAAACGCGTAGTGGAAGAGGGACCGATTCTGGGCGAAAGAAAACGTAGTTTTTTTTTTTCATTTAAATTAAAAATACTAAAAGAACTACCGAAATTCAATTGTCAAAATATGAGGAAAAGGCATGTGTTTGAAGACCTATTTCAATTATAATTTATATCGAGTGAAAGTTTTTTAATCACGTTTCTGTACTACAAAAATCTAGAAAAAGGTTACAAAATGTTATACTAATCTATCAAATATGCTTGGGTTAGACAGCATTCGAAATGTTGCATCACATACCGTCAATAACACAGTACTTAAAGGCACTAATTTATAACCAATGCGTCCAGGAATGTGATGTGATGACGTATGGCGCTGAGACGTGGTCCACCGATTTAAGATCGCTCAACGGGGTATGGATCGGGCTATGCTTGGAGTATCTCCAATCGAAGGTGACCGAGAAAGGCTGCCGAATCAGTAAATGAAGTGCGGCAGTGGGCAGGCCATATTTGTCGCCGACATGATGGCCGTTGAGGCTGAAAGGCGGTAGAATTTAGACCACGTACAGCAAGGCGTAGCGTAGTCCGACATCGTGCCCGCTGGATTGACGAAATGAAGGAGGTTGCGGGTGGCGGCTGGATGAGGAGGACGGAGGACAACCAAGAATCGACAACATTGCAAATTAATAATTGATGCAAAAGTAAAAAACGATTTCGAGATATGGGTTTTCTCAGCATCATATTTTTTTTTCAGAATTAAATCTTTATTAAATAAAGAGATATTTTCAAAAAACTAAAAATATGGTAAACACAGTATTTTAAAAACAATTTCCTTTGCTTTTAAGTTCATTTTGTTTAAAAAAATCAACTGTCATAGCATGTGACAGCAGACATCAACATGCCAAGCTTTTTTTTAAATAATCCATTGGCAATGAACATTGACTTTTGAAATCCTCAGATGCGAATTACGTCCGTTTAGAATGAGTGAATAATAAAACATTAAATTATGCAGGAAAAACATAAAATAAAACAAAATGAAAAAATACATAAGCTTCTTTTTTACGCAGACTTTCAATATAAATTATAAAAACATATGGTTAACGAAAATGAAATGTTGTCGATTGCGATGGGAAAGGCTTATGTCCAGCAGTGGACGAACACAGGCTGATGGATGGATGGATGGAATTCATCAAACTAGTATCTTCTTACTAAAAGAAGCAAAATAACCCAAAAAATCGACCAAGTGCGTGTCGGGCTACGCGCAATGAATGAATGAATGAATGAATGAATGAATGAATGAATTTATTTATTTCAGGCCAATAACCCATAAAGATTTCTATACAATTATTATTATTACAATAAACACACAAACTGACATAGAGCATTACAAAACAATTACGACAGCACAAATACATTTAAGGACATATAAAAATTGAATTAAAATTACAATTACAATATAACAATTAGAATTAGAATGTCAATTTTAAATTAAATTCAAACAAGCACATTATTTTGGTGCTACCTTCCCCATATTTGGAACGAAGGAGTCTGTAGCGCCTGCCAATGTTTCATAAAGGGACCGTCCGACCTGCTGGCGATGGTGAGAAGGCTGTTTCCGCTGTCCCGCACCCTGCCCGCCATCGCAGTTGCTCGCCTGCGCATGGTGGTATAGAAGCAGTCAACGCGCACTGCAGCGAACATTCCCGACGCGCTGCAGAAGCGGGGCAGCCGCAACATTGCCCTCATCGCATTATTGTATTGAACGCGGAGAGCGTTGTAGGACTTCTGCGTGTATGATAACCACAGTGTCCCCGTATAAAAGGATGTACAAAAGGCTCGGAATAATGTAATTTTTACTTCATTTGAGCTACGGGCAAACCTGCGTGCTATCATGTTCGCTCTTACCGACAACGCCCTCCTTTCTCGCTCAATATCATCATCATCCTTCAGGTCGGGTGTCACAATATGCCCCAGGTACTTGAAGGTATGTACCCGCTCCAAGGGTACGCCGTACAGCCTGACGGGTGGAATCTCTGTCGGACATTTGGCCCCAGCCTTGAAAACCATAAGCTCGCTCTTCTTAATGTTGTATTTAAGGCCATGGATATGGGCGTAAGTTTCGCAGTTGCTTATGAGTTCTCTGAGTCCGCCTATCGACGCGCTCAGTAGTACCATGTCATCCGCATAGCTGATGTTGTTAAAACAAACATCATCAACATGGCATCCAACATGTCGACCACTGAGCGCGACAATGAGCTCGTTGATGTACAGGTTGAAGAGCGTTGTTGAGCTCAAACCCCCCTGCCTCACCCCGCACCTCAACCTGTACGTGTCCGACAGGGCTCCCGCCCACTTCACGCTATTGACCTGGTTCCCGTACCAGTACTGTAAGATGTTAATTACTTCTGGTGCAACTTGCGTCTCGCGCAGCTTCTTCCAGAGCACTGGATATGAAACCAGGTCAAAAGCCTTCGAGAGATCGAGAAAGCAGGCGTATACTGGCGTATTGCGACTCGTGTAATATCTGACGGCATGCTTCATACTCAGAATTGCACTGTCCGTGGACAGTTTGGACCTGAACCCAAACTGATTATCATGCAGAGTTACATTTTTATTTAAGTGAGAATTTAGCATGCCGTCAAACACCTTTGCAATGACTGTGGCTAATGAGATCGGCCTATAGTTATTTTTGTCTGAAATGTCACCAGTTTTATTCTTGACTATAGGCACAACTATCGTTCTCATCAGCTCGTCCGGCAGATAAGAATGCCTAATGCATAGGTTAAACAACATGGAGAGGAGACGCGGCAGGTGCAGACCCGCATGTTGGAGATGCTCGATGCTGAGCCCATCGTGCCCTGGAGACTTGCCTCTAGTCATAGACTTAATAGCCTGTGATATTCCTTTGACTGTAAACTTAATTTTAGGTTCCAGGTCTTCGCTCATTGGGGCAGCCTCAAACATCTCCACGGAAGGAACGTTAATCGGCTCCACACAAAAGTGTGTCTTAAAGATATTAGCTACATCATTATCACAAGATACTCCATCGATGCTCACAGGCATACCAGGTCTAAGATTGTGCTTTTGCGTACCTTTCCAGAAACCACGGAAATCTTTTTTGGCATTCTTGTCTGCTAGAATGTCCATCTCGATCTGGTCTTGGTTGTTTTGACACCACCTTAACTTGGACTTGAAAGCTCTTCTACTACAAGACATTTCTTCAAATATTTCACCCGTTGTCGGCTTGCCATGCCAAAGCCACACACTAAACTTTAGCCTAGCATGCCTGTGAGCCTCGCTGACATGTTTGTTCCAGCCCATGACACGCCTCGGCCTCTTCATACCTCCCGCTTTACTCCCCTCTGCGCTCTTGATGGCCGCCTCCCTCAGAGCAGTCACAATCTCTCGGTATAAGTTGTCCAATATTAGTTTGTGGCTAGGATCACTACACATGCTATCACAACAGTGAGACAATACTCTCGGGAAATCAATTAATCGCAGACGACTGTGACATTCCGCATTATAAGAACCAATAGCCTCCGGACTCTTATCGCCCCATATTACTTTGTTGTGCGTTGGCTTACGTACACTTATTTTAGGTCTTATTTCATTAAGATCACAGTCGATCAGCAATGGGTAGTGATCCGACCACATGACGTCATATTTTACACAGACACTACGCACCGTTTTCAGTGACGATTCCGTACAAAGACAATGGTCAAGCCATCGCCGTGCCCCGTTACACTCACTGACATATGTATACGTATTAGAGTCAAGTCCCAGACTATCGACATCAACACACCCTAGGCGATTATCATCGCAGTACTTTAGTAGGTCCTTAAAAAACTGTTCATTAGGGTGAGCATTGAAATCACCCAAACAATAAACCCCCTCCACACGATTGTCTTCTATGATAGCATTGACTAAGCCTAAACAGTGCGAAAATTCCGGTAAATGACTCACTTCATCCGTAGGCATGTACACGCTGAACACAAGTATAGGTCTATCACTAATGCTGATACGAATCGCACAAACGCGCGGATTATCACATGGTACGACAGACACATCCGTAAACACACTCTTCCTCCACAATAGGGCCACCCCACCGTACGGCCTGCCACGTAGCATACCGACCGACGTATCCATGGCTGAGGTCCCATAGCAGCCAAAGTCACTATGGATGGTGTTCAGGAACGGTAGTTCATCAGGCCGCAACCAGCACTCTTGGAGTGCGATCACGTCACAACTGCTGCACAGCTCTCTGATTCCGTCGATGGAACGCTTGACATTCTTACAGTTAAAGCTGGCAAAGCGGAATATCTTACTCATTATTGGTCTGTACAGGGCCGGCAACAGGTAGCTCACCTGTGCGTTTATTATTGTAATGAACAAAACGTCTAAAGATAATGCCTTCTGGCCATATATTTTCGTCCAAAAATGTCGTTACTTTAGTTTCTGCTACAAAGAACTTGTAAGCATCATAGTCAGTCTGCTTACGAAGTGACAGTTTCTCCAAATGTACATCTTCATTCGTTTTAATTTTTATATGCCTTTTAATGTCGGTCGACGCGGAGTCTCGGTGCACATTCGTGATAAACATGGGCACTCTATTTTCCGCCGCCCGAAAGCAGCCTATCGCATCTTTCGCAACCCCTTTCTTCCCTGCGTAACGGTAATTTTGTTTCGATTTTCCACTCGTTACTACTTGCCACCCATTATTATTGTCTTCACTCAGACAAGCGTTCGTATTGTGCTGAGGGCGTTCGTGTTGTTTACTACTCGCACCGTCCACTTGTTTAGTCATAAGCACTGACGTCATTCGCTCATTCGTATGGACAGGTTGTTGTGGCTGTATTATGAGCTGCGATGGTACAGGCAACGATGACCTGATACGAACTTTCAATCTACCCTCAATATCAGATTTGTTAGGTGATCGCGCTTGTTGCGTATGCTTTGGCGTAGAACTTTTCGGAGATTGTTTCGTAGCCTCCATACACATATATGATGAGGACTCATTCAATGAAATGTTAACGGTGTCGGCGGCGGCAGGGCCGCCTCCTCGTTTTGTGTTTACATTGTGTAGCCCACTTTCGATCACAGACGCATATCTCATATCATACTGAAGGTCAGTCTTGACTTTCTCCAGCTGCTCCACGGTGGCGCAGGTCGCTCTGAGATCTCGAACTTCCTCCTTAAGTAAGGTAAGATCCTTAAGTAGCTTAGTCACATCTAGGTGGTCAAAGGTGACCGGCGGTAGTTTTTCGAGTTGACGGGCCACGAAAATAGGAATAACATCAGGATCTGACGATTTGAAAAGGGCAATCATATCCGCTACATCCCGATGTTCTTTATCCTTTTGTTTACGCACGATATTTTTCGTTCGCGCCGGCACTGAGTCGAAAAGCAATGCTTTCGACTTTTTGATGTCCACTGTACTAAAAGCCGATACGCAGATACGTATCAGGCTATCGTCGTCAATCACTGACAGCTTATTCTGCATAAAAGATAACATTTCGTCGATTACAATTGCACATCGCGGACATTTAACTGTGTCGATCATTATGAGCAATGTCGGGTTCCGTAGTTGCCTGTCATAATATGCGGACCTAGAAGAGGACTTTTTGTCTGACACTTTGAACAAATTAATTTACGGTTTAACGGCTAATAGTAACGTCTAAAAACGGACCCGCGGTTGGTCAACTCGACTTCAACTCGTTAACTTGTAAAGTCTACTTAGTTCACAGACATACAGACTAAACCTAAGGATTAAATAGCATTGGCAAGTTTCCATACAAAACCCAAGTGACATTTAAGCTACATGGAACGAAGAAACGTATAAAAATGGGTTGTTTTGGCTGGCTTATGCTTCAAACGTATTTGTAAATACTTAAACTAATCTTTCGTATATATTTTGTTTGGAAACAAGCAATATTTATATCTAAAAGAGCCCGTAACTCACTGAGCTAAAATTGCTTCAAGTCGACTCTATGCGTTTATTATTAATGTTTGGTCTGTTATGTCTGTGACTTAGCTGGGATAGTTTTCTTTTTAACTTCGTTATGCCACTGCCGTGATTTTTTTTTACATTAATGCCCAAAAACAAACACTTTACTCTAAAAAAATTTTCACTTTAAGGCTTAATATTTCGCAAAGAGATCCCTAAATCGAAAAATGGTTATGACACACCCGCAATATTTTTAAAACACCGATCCAATGACATCCCACACAATGGGATGAACGAACAAAAAAAATCATCCCCACTTTACGTGTAGGGGACTAGGGGAGGTAACCAATAAATCATTTTTAAAGATTTTATTTTACAACTTTTTCGACGTAATTAATTGATAATGAAATAATATAAATAAGTGGACAAGTACAAGTGTTTTCAATCAAAAATTTATCAAAAGTTCCACCAAGTGCCAGCAATCACAAGCATCAACTCCATTATGCATAACCATGCCAAATTACAGCTTTAGAAAATTAAGAGTCAATAAGCTAAGCCGCGGACAGACAAACAGACAGACGGACAGACATGGACAAATATAAGAGTTCCTTACTGCAGAACCCTAAAAAGTGCCAATTCTTCGCGGTGTCGCCTTAAATACTTACGTCAATCGCAGCTTTACTGACTGTGAAGGTGTAGAAGCGATATGCAAATCGCGACTTTAACAACCTTCCCTGTACCAACAGAGCCAACTTGAATAATCCCCACAGCTCAAAGTTACTAAGTATAGGTACTGGATGTTAACTTGATAACAATTTTCCTTCAAACAGGTGTTCTCTACCCATGAATATGGTCAGCTTTAACTATTGTGCCAACTCTTAAGGGTGTATAATACCTCACTTCGCTTCGCATGATCCTGTTTTATACCATCAAATACAGCAACAATCATTCTGAAATTAATATATGATAAAGTTGAGGACTAATGCTATGTCCATGTGGTTGTAAAAACTTGATTCCATTAAATTTTCTCGATAGAAAAAAATTACAAAGTTACCTCCAAACCGTACAATAAACCGATAGCATTCCGATTACTTTAAAATTAGATCTGAAACTTTACATAATATAACTGATTTTAGTATAAAGCAGCTGCAGACTGTTCCATAAAAATGAAAATACCATCAGTGTAGCCGCGATTTCTAAATAACTGATATTTTTATTTGATTAGAGTAGGATAGACAGTTAAAAAGCAGAAGCGTTAGAGCAGGACTGCGAATTGAGGTATTATGGGCCCTTGAATGGTGAAAAATATACCAGCTGCTAAATAGAAAAGTTAATTATACCTACTCCACCAATATGTATAAAACAAATGTTTTTTTGCATTTTCAGGGTTGGCCCCTTATTTAAAGTTGTTTATAGTAGAAAACTCTGTTTCAAGGAAAAAGGTTATAATTTTAACACCTGTATAACATTTAAAATGCATACCACTCACGACGTCGAAGATGACTCCAATTAGTAAACTCACGATTGCGGTTGTGTTTCATATGGTGTCATTTGCATTACATTTACATCTACTCTTTTGATCATATTTCTATCATTCCTCTGTCAATTTAAGATTTTTGTACCTCATTCGAAAGCTAGTAAAATGCAAATGTTTTCAAGCTAATACGCATAGAAAATTGCATAGAGACTTTTTGTTTTAACCTAGCTTTTTTGTGTAAATCTTTTGCGATTTTCAAGAGTTTTCAATTGTTTTGGAGCACAGTGTCAAGGTTTACGTCAATAATGTGCATTTTAAGGTTATTGTTTATTGGCTTGGATGTTATCAAAGCGAAACAAATAAAAAAAAATATTGCCCGGTTTTTTAAATATATTTAATAAAGTTTACTTTAGAAATAAAGCTTAAATTCAAAATATCTCAGAAATGGTTCACTTTTGCATAAGGTTTAGGTATATAGTCGAATGGACTGCAATTGTTAATAAAAAAATATACTGTTCTCTTCTACAACCCCTTCAAAGGATTGCATCTAATTACCAATCACCCGTATACGTGTTTGTGGTTGAGACTGAGTGTTAGAAATGTGTAAAGTACATATGTCTGTCGGTCAGTGTTGTTTGTTTAGTCCGGCTAAATAAATATAGACTATAATATCTTCGACCTTCTACTCTGTTCGACCTAAATCTGCTTCGCATTTTAAAAATTTCCTAGGAATTGTATACAATGCCTGAAAAATATACATACATTTACGGTAACATCTATTAAGTATAAGTTACATCATCTGACGTTTTAAGCAATTCCGTAATTTCCGGAACTTTGACTATCTAAATAAATAATATGTTAAGAAACCGACTCCATAGTTGCAAACGTTTTCTGTTTTTTTTTTTTACTTTACGTATATATCGATCCGAATATCCTACCTATCCCTGGTTATAATTATAAGCAATGATCGAAATGATGGGGCTAAGTATATTATTATTACATTATTCTAATTATATATATATATATATATATATATATATATATCATACAATAATATATAATATTATTAAAACTATGGATACTGTTTTTGATGATTATTTTGTGATTTGTTTTTTACTCCTCTTAACTTGAGAAAAACGAAAATTAAATTCTGGGAAGTAAATACGTCAAATGGAAGGAAATCGCTTATTTCTTAAGAGAATATTTTCTTACGTTATAACTTTGTTGTAACTAATCAATTGTTCGAAACGATATACCCATTGTTGATTGATATACATAGCATATTACCTATTCAACATCACAATATTATTGATTCCAATGCAAATAGGTATTAGTACAATCGTCGAGTTCAGATGTGTGTTGAAAATTAAGCTTTGAGCATTTTGTTTTGGATTTGGCCAAAAAACTAAGCCTTTATACGGGGTAATGTCATGCTAAGAAAATTAAACCACAAGCTCTTCTGCGTCAATTTGTAACTTGATATAGATTTAAACGGATAATGGGTCGGAGGCCCATCATTCCCGATATAACCTCCATACATCCATCCATCAGCCTGTTTCGTCCACTGCTGGACATAGGCCTTTCCAAGATTTCGTCACTCTTGGTGGTCCTCCTGGAAGAAACGACCATACTCACACACGCTGGGCATTCGGGTTGGTGAGCGTGGTACCGAAACCCTTCCACCAGTGACGCCGCTGCCCCTCACCAGTCTGTTTTATATAAGGCCCGGCAATTGGGGATGGATATACCGCCATCCATCGGTCCCAGGCAATAGTGGGCCGCCTGGTTTTTTTGCCTGAGAGCTGTCCTCTTACTCTCCCCCGAATAACTTCGGGAGGATTTGCGAGTAAGATGGTGGTACCTCCACAGTCGAGCCCGGCATCAGCTCTACCACCTAAACCTATACGAACATTATTTTGAATTATAATTTTGTTTTAGCGATAACAACCCGCAACGACTTCTCACGGGGTACAAAATGAAATGTTCGCGCTAAAAAGCAGGGCTTTTTTATTCTACATACACTAAATATACACAACTTATATATACATAACTTCAGTTAGAATTATTAAACTACTAGCTTTTACCCACAGCTTCATCTGCACTGCATTGGTTTTGTGTAGTCTATCGAAGCAATCAAAATATTTGGGACAATTAATTATATAATCATAGTACGTATTTGACATATCTTTTGGTTTATAGTGTTTCTAGTTCTCGTCAAAATTATTTTATGTCTAAACCTCGTCTAAACAAAAATGTTAAATTGACATTCGGCGGAGAAAAGGCCCAGCAACGTTTCTGACTAAAAATATTTTAACCGACTTTCAAAAAAGAGGAGGAAGTTCTTAAGTCGACTGTAATTTCTTCATTTTGTTTGGTATGGTTTTTCATATCTTCGTCATCTTTTAACCAGATTGATTGCTTTTTTGTTTGGAACAATGTACTTCTAGTAAAATTTGCAGACTGCACTCAACTAAACTCAACTAATTACACAAAAATGTAAGGGGGCAAATTTCAATTGACGTCAAAAGGCCTCGATCCAATTTATATTTTTAGGTCTGCAGGCGGAAAGTTAACAATTGTAGGTATAATCTAAGCTATTCTTGATTCAAATCGTAATTTATGCCCTTATATTTATGGCATTGATAAAATAAAAAATCAAAGAGTGTACATAAAACAATTAAATTGTTACAGATGCGGCAGCCACTGGTTCCTGTACTCCTGCTAGCCACAGTTGCTCTATCAGCGAGCAACGTACTTCCCCTTTCGGCCAACAACCTCGACTACGACCACCAATCGAACGACAATACCTTTAGAAATAGATTCAACACTAGATATATATTCTACAGACTATTTTGTAAGGAAATCGACCCACTTCACCATGACGAAATCTGCAGATTCTATCAAGAATTTGCTGAAAATGAAAATGCAGCATTAAAAAACTACGATGATAAAGGCACTGATAAAGATGATAACTATGACGGAGAAGGTTATCGAAAAGAGCAATGGCACAACTACCCGAGGCAATTAGATCGACTTCAACCTTACCCCTTTGAACGACATAAAGTAAATTATGCTAAGAGAAGTCTAGAGCCCGATGATCCTGAGAATACGGAAGAAGTCGTGCCAGAAGATTTTAATAGTAATCACATCACTGCCAACGAATATCTATTAGCCAGCAACGGTGACGTCAACCACTTGTATGATGCAATCGTGGCTTCTACGAACCCCCTTCTTATACTCAAAATACGTCTAGCGTGCTTCAATGATGAAAGAGTTAATGGGAATGCAACCATAAATTCTGATCTTTCACAATATGGAGGTGACTTAAACTCGGATAGCTATGAGGATGAAGACGGATCGTTGGTAAATATAAGCCCTGAACCGGAAGTTCTGAAGTACAAGAAAGTTTCATCTTCAAGGGTTCAAGAACCGCAACCATGGGGTAATATTTAATGCATTTAGTTTTTTGTAATATCTAATTAGATACAGTCCCCCAAAGCTATGCTACAGCTACACAGAAAGTGCAGACCGCCTAAGGTACTCAACTGATCAAACCGACGACGGTTCACATCAGAGTTGTCATGTAACAAAAAAACTTTATTAATGACATCAAAATGACTCAATTTTGAATTACTTAAGAACATATAGATTTTAACACTGTCTTTGGTGTAAACGGCTTGTCTGATAAGCTGGGTGCCCAAATAGATTAGGACCTCCTCCATCCGCACTACAGTAGCTTCTATCTGTCTGACCCCATCCAAATCGTTACCTGATGGAGAACCGAGGCTACAAAATGACCTCATTTGTGTAAAAATATTGTCACAGACACACAACTTTAATGTACGTATATCCCATATCTCCTATTTTCGATTGTTTTACTATTGTTCTTTTTTCAGTCCTGAAAAGGTTCAAATAGTTGTTGCCATAAATCACATTTTCTTAATACTTTCTTTATTTGAATAAGTAAATTAGTCATAAGGTGTGCCTTTGAGAACGAGAGCCAGAGCAACCACGTTAGGAATTTGTGATGTCTCCCATTTATAAGTTCCTCTTCTAATGGAAGAATAAACTGAAATTCTTATCGCGTTGGGAAAACCACCTGGTACAGACAGAAAAGTTAATTGGCAAAAGAAACAGGAAACAGAAAAGATTAAAGACATTAATCTTCTTTCCTGTCTCTTTTGCCATATTTGTCCGTTAACTTCCATACCATTCATTTATGTTTATTTTTCCCAGATGACTTCACACAAGGCGACACTGCTGAGAGGCTACCAATCAAGAAGCGTCTTTTCTCCCTGTGGAGCCGTCTCCAGACCCTCTCCCACAAGGGTCACGAGCTGCATCACCGGAGGCACCTGGCCGCGTACTACGGCCTACCTGATGAGCTGAGGGGTGACACAAGGCTCACGGCGGAGACCAGGGCAGCCCTCATGCGCCCTCCCGGCTCGCCACTCCGGTGGGGCTGAAGAGATTCCTTCTGTTGTAGGGTTTTATAAGTTATTCGCTTATCTGTTTGATTCATTTTGCCAAAGTAGCGGTAGCCATTGCAGCGTTGGGGCTAAATAGTACAATAAACTGACCAAACAAGAACAAATATCTAATAGTGGAAATATATCTCGAATTTTTGTAGACAATCTTTCTCGAATAATATTGGAGGATTCGTAACTTTTAAATATGTATTCTGATATGACGGTTAAATTAAGACATGTCGTAGATGCGTTGTGAATAATAATGTTTTGATTAACATTTGTAGTAGGTTATAGATATCATTATTTGTGGAGCTTTCAGTAAAAATAATAAATTCCTACGCAACGTACTGTGTCTGTAATACTTATGTATAAATAACATACAAATGTTACAACTTCCATAGAGATTACAATAAATATTGTATATGTAAATAAATATCGTGTATATCAGCTTTTCGGTCTTGTTTATTTTTAGTCCTACCAGATTGTTACAAGAAAAAAATTTGGCACGTGCGAGTCATACTCACGCGACGAGAAATCCGCAGTAAAATAAATGGCTGTTTAAATTTCTTGAATTTTTCCGTTTTATTCGCAAGTCCCTCCACATTATAGAATACTTTCGGTACTATACTTTTAAAAATAAAGGATTCAAAATTCAGTGGGGGATAAAGAACTCTGACCTAAAACCATGAGCCTCAGACACAAGCCTTAACTTAAAATCTTGTTTAAATCCAGTGTCTTCTAGTATTCAAAAACACCAAGTTTTTACTAGTCTTTGACTCGGGGTTCTGCTTGTGTTAGAGCAGCGACTCGCCTGCAATCCCCTTCTCTCTAACTTGTTTCACTAAATAGGTCACTGCTCTGCTCCCTCTGACTATACAGGGTGTAAATGCAAAGTCAAGAATCCCTTTAGGGTATGAAAGTATACACAATTCTGATATCATTACGAGAAAAAATATATACCCTGAATTTTCACCAAAAATTCCATCATTTTTCTAAGCTATGGCTACGCAGCTCACCGGCCGCGGCCTCCCCACGCACCAAATTGCACCCCGCAATCCGCACCTCTCATCCGAGTGGCCAGCGACCAGTGAGGGTGTCCACGCGATTAGTGTATTTTGAGTAAAGAAAATCGTCTTATTATGAGGTACTGGTACTTTATTTAGAGATCCCAGTATTTAAAATAATATCTTTACCTGTCATACTAACACACCCTTGAAGGATTCTTGCCTTTGCTTTTACACCCGGTATAACGCAATATATAGGTACCTTTCTCAAACAATCCCTGAGATAAATGTGAAAACCTTGAATCCGTTTAAGGTCCATCGTCCATTACAATCGTCCTACCTATCGTCATTATTTAATGATACCACCCACTTCCAAAACTGATGGTGGTGTCATTTTCAGAATCTGTATTACAACCTCCCCCCTCCTTTTATTTCCATCTATGCTCTTGATATTACCATCATCCGCAGACCCCATTTTCAGAATCTGTATTACGACCCCCCACCCCCCTCCTTTTATTGCCATCTATGCTCATGATATTACCATCATGTATATTTTGTTTTCTTTTATTAAAACTAGAAATGTCCTTGTTCACTTTGTAACATGTGCAGCTTTTGATTATTATTAATGTTGTTTTCAACGATTTTTAGTGTCATATTACTTGATTTTTATATTTGTTAAACCCGAGGTCAATTGTTATATTTATTTTTGTCTTGACTACCTGCAGTTATGTTAAATCTGTGAGATCAGGGACAGGCTGGAAAACAGCGCTGTGAAGATGATCTTTTTCACTTCCGGCAAGAAGCTGAGCCTGACTCCTTTTTGTCAACTACTTTATAACTGTATAATATGTATAAATAATTGTGAGACAAATAAATTAAATTCTATTCTATTTTATTCTATTATACGCAGACCCCTGGACTCAAGAGACAGCACTGACAAACATGACACATCCTACCGACAAACTAGACCGCTCAAAATTTCAAGTAATAATAACGACCACATCACACCGAAATACAAACAAAGCCACTACTATCACCAACATATACGTATATTACGCAAGAAGAGCAGTAATTTACATTAAAAAAACCGGCCAAGTGCGTGTCGGGCCACGCGCAATGTAGGGTTCCGTAGTTGACCGGTACATATAAGTTGGTCTACTAATACAGACCGCGCCAAACTTCTGGTCAACAGTTTGGCGCGACCTGTACTCTTAAACCTGTAAGAGTTTTCCTTTTAAGTTCCTTATATATACTACTTCTGTGAATTTTTTCACATTTCTATAATTTGGTCGGAAGGGGGGGGGGACGCTCCACTCTAACTAAAATTTTCACTTTAAAGCTTAATATTTCGCCAACGGTTCCCTAAATCGAAAAATGGCTTTCACACACCCACAATATTTTTAAACGGCCTATCCAACGATACCCCACATTATGGGATAAACGAGAAAAAAAAATAATCCCCAGTTCACGTGTATGAGAGATACCCTTAAAAAAAATTTAGAGTTCTGTAGTTACCCGGTACATTTTATAAGTTGGTCTACTAATACAGATCGCGCCAAATTTCTAGTCCCATTAGAAGAACGCCCCATACACTGTCGTGTTTAGAGGGGACTAAAAGTTTGGCGTGACCTGTACTCGTAAACCTGTAAAGCCTACTTAGCTGTGATAGTTTTCCTTTTAAATTCATTATATAGGTATATACTACTTCTGTGAATTTTTTCACATATCCATAAACAACAGTTTAGCCGGCATGGGGGGCATAGTAAAAAATATACATATATTATACTTTCCCGTTATAACAAACAGTATCGGAATCGTAAATTAATACTTTTCCGTACGTTTCACAAATAATGTTTACAGAACAATTTGTTGTTGTTCTTATAGCACACGATGCAGTGCTCGAGCTAACGTACATTTTGATAGCACATAAACAATCACATCGCAGCTAACTATTTGAGCACAGAACAAATTATTTGTTATTATTTGTTCTGTGTATTTGAGAGCATCGTGCTGCAAGTAGCTGTATTTTATAAACATACCTACTCGTATGAATTTGGCTGTATAGAAGTGCGTAACATCACTGTATTACGATTTATTTTTCTGTGGATTTAAGTGTCATCTATAGCGGCTGCGCGAGGCGAGAGGGAGGGAGATAACAACAACAAAAAAATGGTAAGTGAACCTCCATTATTTACTACTATTTGTACAACATGTTCATATCTACCACTATCAAGAAGATATACTCAAAATAGAATAAATCACATGAGATTTCAATACCTTAAATTGTCAGACTAACAACTTATTAAATCTAACCTAAAATTTTATTGTAAAACTTAGAGTACGAAAGAATAAGCTATGGAATAATAACGTATTTTGTCTTATCTATTATTAATATTGTAACGCAAAATACGTAGTTGTTACGTTTCAAGATTATTCTAACTTGAGACTTTCTTGTGACCGCCGCCGTATGAGAATGTATTTTGTTGTTTATAAACAGTTAATAACAACATGCTATTTTTCACGTAACGTATCCTTGTTGCTAAGACCTGGCCGAAGGCGTTTACACAGTTTAAATACAGGGCAGACAAAGGTGTCGATTCGGTGCAACACGACTTCACATAATTGACAGGACTAACTTTATTTTAAGCGTCCTGTCCTTGTCTTTTCAATACAGAAAGAAAAAGACAGAATGCTTCATTTAAGTTAAGTCCTGTCAAATAAGTTAAGTCATGTTACACCGAATCGACAACAAAGTTAAGATCATGTTTAAAGAAGAAGTCCATCCATCCATCATCCATCAGCCTGTTTCGTCCACTGCTGGACATAGGTCTTTCCAGGATTACGCCACTCTTGGCGGTCCCCCTGGAAGAAATGCCCATACTCACACACGCTGGGCAGGCGGGTTGGTGAGCGCGGTGCCGAAACCCTTGCACCAGTGACGGCGCTGCCCGTCACCAGTCCGTTTTATTTATGGCCCGGCAATTGTGGATGGATATACGGCCATCCATCGGTCCCAGGCAATGGTGGGCCGCCTGGTTTTGCCTGAGAGCTGTTCTCTTACTCTCCCCCGAATAACTTTCGGGAGGATTTGCGGGTAAGATGGTGGTACCTCCACAGTCGAGCTCGGCATCAGCTCTACCACCTAAGAAGTAGGAGTAATAAGCAATTTTCTTAACCTATTGATATTGCTATTAGATTTTAAAATCTTCACAAATTTTAACTTTTTATTACTTACAATTAAATATTGGGACATTCGTTACCGAAAATTAATAAGAATTAATTCAAATCCAGGCTGTTATTAAATTTATTTATTCTTAGTACTAGTCATGAATATTTTAAGGAAATATAACTTTTCGAAAATATTTTTAGTCCAATTATATTTTTAAAATTGCTTTTTCCTCAGCTTTGCTTGTATAGTGTCTTTCAATCAATGTTACTTTTATTTGTGCGTAAGATAAAAACTATTATCGCCCGTTTTCGGCTTCGCTGTTATTTTATCAACTACCTTTATAGCCTTTAAGTTGACCAGTAGTAACCCACTACGATGATAACAAAGAAAACCGCATCCAAATCCGTCAAATGGTTAAAAAAAATTGTTTTGCCTTCAGTACAATTTCGCAAAAATATTCAATGTACAGATACCTACGACTTTTTTACTACTTTATCATTTACTTACATTATGTCTATATGGTTGGTCTATGTTATCATTTTTACACATAAGGGAACTACACAAAACAAATCTACAAACGTAAACTAAAATAAATAAATATATTAAAAACAAAGATCTTACCTCGACAGCTATTCTGGCACGTGAGGAATAAATTGCTAAGGCAGATTCCGGGTGATCTTAAAAAGCATTTTCTACGTCTGTGTTGTTTTTTTAATTGATCGCCTATATTAAGGATTCCATAGTTTTTATTTGATGAGGCTTAATCAATCAACTTTACATCGCAAGGCATTTATCATGCTCTAAAAAAAGTCGAACGACTGATATTAGCACGTCCGCTAAAATTGCTAAGACAGATTTCGAGTGATTTTAAAGGGTACAGATGTGTGTTGCTTTTAGGGTTTCGTACCCCATAAGGAAAAAACGGAGCCCTTATAGGATCACTTTGTTGTCCGTCTGGTCCGTCCGTCCGTCTGTCTGTCAATGCCTTTATCTCGGGAACGCGTGGAGAAATCGAGTAAACATCATATTCTTTTATCGTGAAAATAGCTACTGTACGATTTAGTGCGAGTGCGCGAGATGACAGCGACCGGCCATTTGCACCATTTAGAGAGCGCCATTTTATTCATGTACCAACGAGTTACCGACCAGGACGGCGATTCTCGCACATGCGATAATTTGCGAAGGCCTCTTTATGAAGAAACGTATCAAGTTTTTAAAATATAAACCTTTTATCCGTATTCATAACATCTTCTACGTGTCTTTTTAGGAGTTATTTGCCACACCAGCCAACTCACGTTTAAAAACAGGCTAAAGCAGTTCTTATTAGATAAGTGCTTGTACTCTGTTGATGACCTGTAAACGTTTTGAGATTTTGTTCGTTTAGTTTAGTTTACATTGTTATTTTGTTACTCAGTAGAATTATCGTCACACAGCGTTAATGACGCGATAAACAGCGGCGTATGAAAAGCAAAGCGTGTAAAAAATTTTCCGAGAATGGCCGCCCAGGGCGGCTAAACCACATCAAATAAAAACTAAAACATGAAAGGAATGCTCATTAAAAGTTTTAAATTGATTAAATCAATATATATCCGTACAAAATCCATTTTAATGTCACCCGAAATCTTCCTTCGCAATTTTTGCGCATGTGCCAGAATTGAGGGCCTGGGAGGCTATTCCGGCATTATTTCTCACTCGCAATATCAATCATTAGATATTTGTTTAAAGTTTGATAAATGCCATGCGATGAAAATTTTAGTGACTAAACCACATCAAATAAAAACTATAGGGTGTAAGGAATGCTCTCTATGAGTTTTCAATCAAAAAAATCAATACATATCCCTACAATATCCCTTTTAAAGTCACCCGCAATCTGCCTTCGCAATTTTTGCGCACGTGCCGGAATAGCCGTCCTGTATTTGTTTATTGTCGTTCGTGCGTTTGTATTGCAACAAAAAGGTACAATGCCTTAAAAAGACGGCATAAAATTGACCGTGTTTTACACTAAAGTGGCCATTTTGTAATTCAGAATTCCTTCGCGACATCGGTGAGAGTGTAGAATTCCGACACGGTACTGTAGCGGTGATTAGACTAGCGCCTTCTGGCTTGTCCCTAGAGTGTATATAAAAAATCGGTGGCGTCGAAGGAGCGCGCCACAGCGTGCAGTGAGGAGCAGATGGTGAGTAAGGACCTCTGCGATGAATTGCACGGTTAGGTGCCGCGCTCCGAGCGCCGCGCCGGAGCTATTGCAAAAATAAATTTTATCTGGATAGATAAATTAAAAGACCAAAATTACCATAATTTACTAGGTTTGTAAAATTGACATTCCAATATTAGTGGCATTAATATACTATTTGATGATAATTTTAGATACATTTGACGATCAATTAATGTAAGAGGAGTTATATTTTAAACGTACTGAGTTGTAAAATTAGAAGCTAATAGAATTAATCTTTGGGTGCCATATATTAATATTTTAGAAGTTAACTGCTTGAATGCATGTTACAAATTTAGCTGCTAAAAAATAACCATCATGCTGAGTTATATTTAAAGTGGATTACATAGAAGATAACTAGTAGCTAACATAGTATTATTCAGACGCGCGTTGATTGTGGCTGACTTAGTAATTTAGAAGGCAATTTAGATTTTTAGTTTTATTAAACAGAAGTCTGCTTAATTATATGCCATTCCAAAATAGCTCTTTAATGTTAACAATAGAATATAGAAAATTTTAAGTTCTGACAGCACTAAAACTAAAATCAAAGCCTTCAGAATCGACTTTAATAACGATCGGTTGGCATAATGACAGATAGAGTGGCGCCGTATATATTTTTCAACAAATTTATCTACCGTTATTTGTATATGAAAAATTATTTAATGTAATTACAACATTCGTCTAATCTTCAAAGCTCTCAATGAATAATCCAATGTATATTTGCCAAGTTAATGTAAACGTCGCCTCTTGGCTGCCACTCTGTTAATCACATTGGTTGTCCTCTTCTTTCCCCTACGCGTACCACTTTCAAGGTTGTTCTCAAACAACATTTCACAGAATGCCAGTTCATTCAGAATATTAAACTCCAATCTCACTCCAAAAACTACTGGTAGAGTCTGAATTTTCTCATCGTAGTAAAGTACGATAGTCATTTCCACCTTTTCGTGCCATCTTTGGACTGCGTTTATGATTTGAGTTTCCATTGTCTTCCAAGGGCCTACGTTCAAGACGGGTGATTGTGGAGCGAAGTTCACAACATCAGCCGGGCCTCCGTGTCGAAATCCGATTAAATATCCAGCGTTGTAAATTGTGTTTTGAGGATTGGGAAGCATTTTAGCGATATTGTTGTAGGCTGCCAGTGGTATATCATTTGGTCTCCTCGGCACTGTACTGAGAGTTGACGAGGTGATTTGTGCCTTGATTACCAATGGCAGAATGACTCTTTCCCCTCGAGTGTTCAGTACAGTTTTGTTCAGCTGCATTTTTAAAGGGTTTGAGTAATCGTTCGTGTTGTACCACGTAGCTGTGCGGTCACTTTCATGTTTGTTTATTTCATCTTGTATAAAGTCTTTGTTGACGTAAGTTACCAGGTCGTTGAATGACAATATAAGTTCACATTCCTGTGGGAGATGCTGACGTTGCTGTGGTGGCCCTATGAATTTAAAATACTTTCTCAAGGAAGAGACAACAAGAATTTCCTAAAGTTATCGATATCAAAGCAGCGGTAGCTCAGTTAGTTGACTTTCAACCCGAAGACCCGGGTTCAAATCCTGCGACACTGCACCAATGAGTTTTTCGGAATTTATGTGCATAATATGTGACGGTGTTGTGGTGGGACGTCGCCTGCTGGGCTCAGGTGGATGGTCGGCTCTCCACTTGGAGCTATTCCATCCAATTCCCATTGCTTGGAGCTTTAAGTATCGTAATGTCCCGGGGGCATTCCCTCCTCAAATCTTCCACATATTTTAATGAACCTATGTAAGTATTTAAGTATTTATTTAGACGGGTCTACCGTGATGTATTTTTATTACCATTTGTTTGAGAAAAGGCACCCGACTTTTCAAGGCAGTTGCATGCCTCATGGTCTACGGGAAGCTGATGTATGTAAGGTAAGTATATCCATAGACAATTATTGTTCATCCATGGTATATCTGAGTACATAAGATACTTAAACTTCTTCCTTGATGTGGTCATCCCCAAGTATCTCCCTTTTCAGGCTATAATACGAGTATACATATATAGCATTCACCTGAGTAGTGCTTGCTAGTTTCTTCCTCACCGCAGTGTGAGCAAGAGGGGTCGTCTTGTACCTTCATTATTGACAGATGTCTATTTAGCCTGGAATGGCCAGTTGTAGAATACCTACCAACATACCTAGGTTGATTCTGCTTAGTTTAAGGATATATCTTACTTTTCTGTAGACAGTAGCCAAGAGAAACATCTTCGACTGTCTGCAGCCCCCAATGTTCGTCTGTTTCTTCTGAAGCCAGACGGCTTATTACCTTCTTAGTGACGTTTGCGGGAATAGGTAGCCTATGTTCTGGTCCAATTAACCTGTCCTCTGCCCCTTCTCTAGCTAATTCGTCTGCTTTTTCATTACCTTCAATGCTTTGATGTCCTAGGACCCAGGCCACTATTGTTTCAGTTTTTTCACCTAGCTTACTTACGAGTAGTTTATGTCTTTTTACCGGATTTCGGAAAAAAGACTGCTTTGACTTTCCTCCAGTTTTGAGGTATGTCCTAGTTCAATAGTGTGTATACTTACACCACTTGCTAAACGGTGAAGGCTACCACTGTGCAGGTTTACGCATGCATGCCCTAAAAAGCGCGTAACTATTTGTGTCTGAAATACGGCGATAAAGCTTACCCCTTATCACGTTAGGACGTAAAAATCTTCGGTGAAAAGGTGTATGCGTAGTGACTGTTCCGTAACAGGTCATACTTGGAAATACCTCTAAGTGTATGAGTAGTGATTGTTCCCTAACACGCCTTTCTTGGAAATACCTCTGTCAGTCTGGGATATGTGGTGACGATATGCTTCTTTTTATGTATTTACATATAGATACTTACAGAAGAGGGCGTAATTCAAATAATTATTCTCATAAAAGATTTTATGTAACAGTCTCAGGGGTATTTCAAGGTACGGCCTGTTGGGTAACAATCAATACTCATATCCTCAGAGGTATGTCCAAGTATGACCTTTTACGGAATAATCACTTCTCATACTCAGAGGTGTTTCCAAGTATGGCCTGTTCCAGAACAATACATTTTATTAATACTTGCGAGTGTCGGCACTTGTTGAAACATCATCAACATCTTAATAAATACACTTGTACTATTTCACTAATTAACATAATCAAATAATTTATTTGTACAAATGTTTTATAGAGTGCGCTATGTTTTGCCTAGAAGGACAGTTAATACGAGTATGCATTTACATATTAACAATTTAAAATACCTGCTTGTATAGTTGAGGTTAAACAAATCAATAATGACACGAATAAAAACCACATATTCACCAATATAAAAACGTATCTTCTTTGGTAACATACGAAATGATATAACCAAGAAACTACTGCCTGGGTATTAAAAATTGACCTATTGATAAAGTAGAGTTAGGTAATTTGTTATCTCCTTGCGATGGATAAATCGCCAAGTGTTTAAAAATATAGAAGTTTATTTCCATCATAGGTTAGATAATATTTGGCATAACATAATCATGTCCGATTGCTCTTGTGTGAATTATACCATGGATGAACAATTTGCCTATGATACAGGTTTAGTTTTTCAAGTGAAATACTAAAGTGTCTCGGGACCGATTTAGATGAAAACCAAAACTGCATCATGAGATTTTTGTAAAAATAATTTCCCTTGCCGAGAATCGAACCTGGTGATTTTCATAAAAATACATCACTGTATTTTATTGCACCATCTGACAGTGGCGTGCATAGAAGTTTTTGCTGGAAAACCAATGAGAAGATAATATGGAAAAAATAAAAACTAATTTGAAAAGATTTTTTTTGTACGAAATCATGTACTCTAGGGTAGGCAGTCCAATCTTACCTTGGCGTCATACGAATAATGATTTTTCACAATTACATTAAATTTTTTTTATTTTTTTTATTGTCAAACTTGATCTTCTTATTGCATTTCCAGCGAAAAGTTCTTTGCACGCCACTGCCATTCGATAGTGTCACTTATTATTATAAGGATCAAATTCTGGTAAGTAATGTCAAACGGAAAAATAAAGAAAAACGCTTATTTTCAAAAAAGTATGATTTTATTTCTCTTACATTCATTAAACTTATGCATATTATTCCAATACATACCCGAACTCGACGTCTCGAAGATTGCACAGTGTGCAACATCACACGATTGTTGATTGATTCCAATGCATATTGGCACAATCGTCGAGTCCAGATATGTGTTGAAAAATAACCACTAAGAATACCTACCTAGTTACGGAACGAGCAATGTATGAATACTTAAAAACAAATTGATCAGTTTATTACAAATGAGCACTTTTATTTAGTTTGCCGTATATCATTAGTTACTTCCCATTTGATCCTTATTATATAAGTGACACTATCAGTTGGTGTAATAAAAAACAGGGTGGTTTTTCTTTGAAAATCAATGGGTTCGATTCTCAGCTAGGTAAATAATGTTTTCAAAATTGTAACGATGCAGTTTTAGTTTTTATCAAAATCAGCCCCGAGACTTATTTGACCCTTTTTCGCTATTCCCTGTACTTTCGGATTTGGCCATCCATGAAAACCTAATACTTACTGTATATGCATGTATAGAAAATTGAAAGATGATTCAGTATCGTAATACTTATACCAACGAAAATATTGTTTTTTTGTCCAAACTTATTTTCGCTTTCCCAAAGAAATATAGTCAGCTGATTGAACCAATTTGTACTTGGAGGTAAGAAAATTGTTTGACCAAAAATATTGTTCTTCTTGATGTGCTCAATCAGTCAGGTCTTATATTGATGCCTTTATAGAACAGCATTTACTTATATTGTTTGCAAGCAATCAAAAGCGGCAGTGGTACTTCACGGTTTCTACGCGTCGTCGTGCACATGGCGCGTCCGTGCCGCGCTCGTGCTGAAGGGCATCGCGCACGAGGAGCGCGCCGTGGAGATCGTGCACGACCAGCGCCAGCTCACTGAGGAGTACCGCCGCATCAACCCTGCGCAGAAGGTGCCCGCGCTGCAAATCGGTGAGTCTACCGACAACGCTACAAACTGCAGTTTATGTTAACTAACGCAAATTCCCTAAAAATTCAGTAATTTTGGCAGTTTGAAAACAAAAACGTTGCTCAGTTTTTTTTTTTGGCCTAGACCAAATTGATCCCCCACATTTTAAATAAATCTATTATTTTATATTTATTGAATGGCGATTAATATGCACGTCATCAAGACCTGACATTTTGCCTTATTTGAAATTCCTATGTTACATTAATTAAATTACATTAATTAAATTCCTAAATTAAATTAAATTACATTAATTAAATTCCTAAATTAAATTAAATTACATTAATTAAATTCCTAAATTACATAACTCACGCATTATTGGGCAAGGTAGTATATAATCAAAAACACACAGGTGATAAGACAATACCCACTCTTTCCGTACGTCAACATTTCTCAACAAATTCTGTTACCCAATATGAAACCCCCGACTGGAGTAAACTCGTTATCATTTTAGCTCCGTTCCATCGTCAGCCATTACAATTCTGTCCCAAACCAAACCCAAGCTTTCAAAAAATAAATTATAAACAAAATCATTATAGTTCGTTTAACAAAGTTAAGTAGTAAAAATATTTCTACAATATAAGTTCTTCAATTATTTTTATAGTTTTTAGCATGATCAAAACATAACATAATTTTTTTAAAAACTCTCTATTGGACTCATGCCCTGAGGGTTCCGTTTAAAACTAAAAAAAACAAACTTAATCCACGAGCACTTAATGCAGCAACTTAACTTTACACTTTTTTCTTTAATGATTAAATATAGGTAAGTTTCAGTTTTTTTCCTAGACATAATATATGTTATAAGAACTAATTGTGACCGGTACTTCTAAGTTTCTAAATCAACTAAATGTATCCTATAGGTCTTAATAGGGAGCCAATCTGTATGAAATTTATTAATAACTATTTGAGTTAGAAACCTGATTTTTTAACCATAAGGCCGTAGATTTCGGTAGGATGTATTAGTTTCAACTTGATATCTAAAACGCGACCCAAGAAAATGGGTTTGACAGTTGACAGAAAAATGAAAAAAAAATAATGGTTTGGCCTCAGCTACAACTAATAACCCATTTCATTGAAATTTTCGCAAAAATATTAAATATCACAATTCAAGAATCTTTTCTTATTGGTAAAATCTGTATTTACATATAAAACATTTTATTGCTTTCAGTTGAAAGCTAGTTTAGGGTTTCGTACTCGAAGGGTGCCAAACGGGACCCTATCACTAAGCCTTCGCTGTCTGACTGTCTGTCCGTCAGTCATAGGGGTCTACAGTTTCAACCGTAATAGGTAGAAAGTTGAAATTTCCACACAATACCTGTTACCATAGCCTCTATCACGAAAAAATCACCAAATATAAAAAATAAGGGTTGTCAGGTATGGGGGGCCACACAAGAAACCTCGAAAAAGTTGCATTATTTAAATGTTATTATGGTTTTGGCTCTAACTTAAATACGGAAATAGAAACAAGATTTAAATTTAGTCAGATTATAGGACATACTCTAAAATAAAACAAAAATTAATAAAAGGTAGGGTTCCGTACGCAGACGGCGCCAAATTTTTTGTCAGGCTTTAGTATTTCAGCGTTTTGTTTATTGTCGCCTCATTGGTGCTATAGCATCCATATTGTTGATATGTACGTTTTTATGGTCCCTTACCGAGTCCGACTCATACTTGCCTAAATTATTCTTAGTTATTGTTATTTCTGGTGATTTAATTCCCGCACGGTAGAATCGATCCTTTTTCGATTTTATTGGACAAATGTAATAAGTAGATCAGTAATAAATTTTCATCTACTGGATATCTACTAAATTGGACTTGATCTATGTAATTGGATTGGGGAAACCTCGGTGAGTTTTCAAATAAACATAAGTTCTGCCAAAACTTGTAACTGTTACACTTAGGTCTACCGAGCACGTAGCCAGCAATCCCCAAAACTCAAATTGATTTCCGAATCAGCCCGCAAATGCGTTGAGGGCCCTCACCTCAAATCCCTAAACTACTTAGTTTGCCCGCCGATTTAGACCTAACATCAACAATTCAACACGAAACATACGTACAAAAGAGTAGCAGCCATTTTAGTTAAAAAAAGTCTGATAAAACGGGGCTGCGGGTAAAGATGCTATTCGACGTGGGCAGTGGCGCGGACGAATTGCTATATTAATTTATGTACGAATAGTTTGAATGTTGGGGATATTTTAAAAACATGTGTATGTACATACCTAAAATATTTCTCAACGTTACTTGAAATTTAAAAACCCTTTTTATTTTGATTTCTGATACTATTGATGTGTGGCAGAAGTTTTTTTATTTAACTCGCTATTCGCACCATGGATAGTTAAAAGATTGACAGAAGAAACAATGAAACATGGTGTAGGTACAAAAGCGGCACTTATTGGTAAAAGCAATGTCGTCCACGCAACTTCTGGAAGCATACAGAAAGATGGATGTAATTGCTAATAGAAATAATGAGATCAAGGTGAAAATTTTACCTAAACGACTTTATAATTTAGTTTTATCTTATACTACATATACCTAGTCGGTTCTTAAATACTGTCACTGGCCATTTATTTTAAAAATAGAACACCTAGAAAAAAAATGAAATGGTGTTAGATTTTCAAATATTTTTTGATTAATAATCTGCCAAATCACAATTACATTCATTCATTTTTTACGATGGAGTGGACTCCTAAAGAGGACCGAGTAGCAGTAATTGCATTGCATCGTTGCGGCCATCCACCGAAGACGATATTCAACTTGCTTCAAAAATTAAAAATCACGAAGAGGTTCGTGTACCGTACCATCAAGGGGTACAATGAAACCTCTAGTATCGATGACGAGAAAAGAAATGGCAGAACTTGTTCCGTTAGGACTCCAGGGGTCATCAAAGCAATCAAGGCGCGTATTGCAAGAAATCCCGTCCGCAAGCAGAAACTGATGGCTTTGGAGATGGGATTAACCAGAAGTACCGTAAAAAAAGTACTCAATGAAGACCTGGGACTACGAGCTTACCGAAAAAAGAGTGGACATCTTCTGAACGCGCGTCTGATAGCTATGAGAGCCAAAAATTGCAAAGTTTTGCTAAAGCGGTACGGAAGAAACAGACACCGCGATATCCTGTTTACAGACGAGAAAATTTTTAATATCGAAGAGAAGTACAATAAACAAAATGACAGGGTGTACGCTACCAGCTCTGCGGCCGCTGGAAATGCCATTCCTAGAGTGCGGCACGGCCATCATCCATCATCAGTCATGATTTGGTTGGGAGTGTCCTACTATGGCCCTACTGAAGTGCATTTTTGTGAAAAAGGTGTCAAAACCAGTGCAAAAGTGTACCAAGACACGGTTTTAGATCGCATAGTAAAAGATCTGCCCCAGACACTTTTTGGAGGCCGGCCATTTGTGTTTCAACAGGACTCCGCACCTGCTCATAAGGCCAAAACAACTCAGGAGTGGTTCGAGCGCCAGAATATCGAGCTAATAAGGCATCAAGATTGGCCCTCATCTAGCCCTGACCTCAATCCACTGGATTACAAAATTTGGCAGAAATTGGAGGAGAAGGTCTGTTCTAAACCTCACAAAAATTTGAGCAGCCTAAAGTCATCATTGATTAAAGCAGTGGCCGATATCGACATGAATATGGTCCGTGCTGCTACTGATGATTGGCCGCGAAGATTGAAGGCTTGTGTGAAAAATGGTGGCAATAATTTTGAATAAATTTTATGTTTAATGTAGGCTAATTAAATTACCTTTATTTAAAAAAAACTTTTTTTGAATATCATGACTAGTTTTCATTTTATAGCCAATTTTGTTTGTGACAGAATTTAAGCGCCGACTAGGTATGTATATGTATAGTATTCAACTACACGAATAATTTTTACTACCGAAACAAGCCATAATCAAAAAAAAATTGCTGATCAAAAGTAAAGATACATACTTACTTGACCATGTGGATCATAGATAACTTAATAGTATTAATGTGGAATTAGCTGATTACTTTTTCAAGATTTCCGGGTTGGCAACATAATCAAAGTTGTTCAAATAAGTATCTCCAATTTTCAGCTTTCTGGGACAAATAATCAAACCAGCAGATATGAGTATGTTACCCTAGGAATTGGCAAAAAAGAAGTATTTATTTGAATACCTAAAATCTTCCCTTTTCAATCCAAATGAAAGGCTGGGCGCGACCGTGCCTGCCTTCACATTGTACGAAGTTCGTCTCCTTTCATTGCTTATTGACCTGTGTTGATATGTATCTTCATCCCTTTACGGTTTTGTATTGAAAATGAAGAAAAAAAGGGCTTCATACCAGTATCTTTCTGATAAACGGAAAAGGGAAATTTATTCACGCTTCCTTCTTTCATGTAGCGTCATCGTCCCTCACAATGTCCGTATCATTGGAGAAAAACATAGCAGAGGAAATGTTGTTGAATCAATATAGAGATAAAGTCACAAGGGGTTTTATACTTATGAAAGCCTCCCGCGGTGATAGGTGTGAAAGTTGAAGACGGGAATAATGCACTTGACACACAAAAGTTTGGGGTTATAGACAGGATGTGGGATATAGGTATGTAGGTATTGCTAAAAGTTATCGAATGAATGTTGACCTAGTTAATACATCATACACGTATTTCATTGCTTATTCATACTTCAGATTGGTATATCAGTTACGTGCTATAAAACTTAACTTCATGCTCTACTCAATTACGAAACTTATCATATAACTTTCAAAATTACTCTAATTATTTTGAGGACAATATAACTAAATAAGCAGAAACATTGAAAAGAATCAAAACATTGAACATAACTAAATTTAACATAATTTTTTTAAACATGTAAACTGATCAATTTTTTTCTAGTGACTTATTCCTGCTGTCTTATATTTTTATACTACATCTGCTTGGAAAGTTCCTTCTTAGTTTTTGAAAACGATGGAGAATATACGTCATTGCTATCATACCAATATGCGGGCGGAAAAAATGTATGAAAATCCATAGTTACGTGCTGAGCGAGCAGAAAAAGTATATGAAAATCCATTGTTAACGTGCTGAGCGGGCAGAAAAAGTATATGAACATCCATTGTTAACGTGCTGTTTTTTTTATTTGTTGACAACATCCGTACGATAAGCATAAATGTTGCATTAAAAAGGGTATAAACTTCTTGGTAAATAACCTAGCTTGAACAATAATGCCAAAAGACAAAAAGTTTTATGTCTTAGTTTGCAAAATAATACTGGCCACTTGCTATTTATGATCATAAAAAAATTAAAAAAGTGAAAGTCAAAATGTTTTTATGTCTAAATTTGCAAAATAATACTGGCCATTTGTTATTTATGTACATAATTAAAAAAAAAAATTAAAAACTGCTAATCGAACGCGAGTCATCAATCTGTTTCTTTGGTTGTATCTTTATTAAAAGTAACTCAAAATGTCGTCTAGTAGTGATATAGAAGATTGGGTGACGCCGCCAAAATTAAAAGAAACTGTCCAAGCAGTAATTATATGGGAAAAGTATAACACTGAGTTTCAATAACTGTAAAATTTTTAATAAAAACTTTAATTAAAGATTTTGTGTTTTATTTTCCTCGAAGGTGTAGTATAAAGCACTATGTATCACTCGGGAGAAAGTGCGATTCCGGTAATCGGCCTCTTTCTCCACTCGATGAACAATGTACTATTATGCCTTTACTTAAGTAGGTATAATAAAATTGTATAGAATAAGATTATGTAACAAGAATTATTGAAAAAATAATGCAACATTGAAAAAAAGACCTTGCTAAATTTCTTGCCCTTCTTTTTAGCAAGACATCGAATGGGCGGATGGTTAGGCATTATTTCTATTTATGATTCATTTAGTTTATTTATCAACTTATTTGTTAATTGCATTATGTATATATAATATTTTTATTTCTATTATTTTGCGTTTTTATAATTTTATTACATTTTAGTAGCCCAACCTGTATTAAACCATATTTTTGTATGTATTTCCCGTATTATAAAATCATTATATAATCTACCTTGAAAATAATAATATTTAATGGTAATCAATGAAATATTAAAAAATAGAAAAAAATGTAAATAAAGTAAATAGAGTGCGATCATTAAATAAAACCACATACGCTACTGATCATATTGAACAACTATTCGAAAAAAAAACCCGCGGAAATATTCAAAGAAAAAGATATTCAACTGTAACTCAAAGACTTTATCGCGTAGGAGGAAGGTCTATTTTAGAACGCTGCACCGGGCAGCTGTTTCACGGACGACGCTCTCTCTGTTTAGAACTCAATTATTTCCCAAACTAAAGGTGTCCGCGGGTATGATTCTTGGGAAAAGTTGTTCGGTAGGGTCGGTAGAATATGTGGTTTTATTTAATGGTAGCAGTCTATTTACACCCGGTATGTATAATGAAGTTGCAAGGAAAACTATCACAGCTAAATAGGCTTTACAGGTTTACGAGTACAGGTCGCGCCAAACTTTTAGTCCCCTATAAAACAGGACAATGTTGGGCCGTTCATCGGGAGAGCAACTTCCGAGCGGACTAGAAGTTTGGCGCGATCTGTATTAGTAGACCAACTTATAAAATTTACAGGGCAACTACGGAACCCTACACTGCGCGTGGCCCATGGCGTGGCCCGACACGCACTTGGCCGGTTTTTATACAATGTAAGCACCCTGCTAAGAAAGGTTTTTTAAAAGGCATTAGAGGGTGAAATACGGGATGAAAATTAGCATGGAACCTTTTTATTTTTGTAGTCAAAACCAAGAAAATGTAGGGTATTTAGCATATTGGAAAAAAACCTGCTTCGGCGTTTTTTCAGTTCGTTATTTTTAAAGTTAAAACCTTGATCACTATAGGCTTAAAGTCGTACTCTCAGTCCCTGGGGGGATTTATGAGTCTGTTATCAATCACAGACTACTACTACTACTAAAAGATTCGTGGTTTAGATTCATAATTATATTGAAACGTGTACTCACGTTTTTTATATAGTCAGATTTCGCCTGACTATTTTCACTGTATTCGTACAGTTTCTTCGGAGGCAAACATGGTTACGCGGCGGTTCCCCGTTTAACTATATAAAACGGGTATATAAAAATCGTGAGTAGCCGTTTCAATATCATTATGAATCACAGAGTTAGCAACGATAAGAATTTCTTTTCTCGCTGCCAGAACAGTTTTCGCGCAGGTAGATCCACTACTACTATAATATTAATCTAATTCACTTTGTTAACTATGCAATAACTGATGTGGCCTATTTCGACTTTAAAGAGGCATTAGACCGCGATGATAACGACGTGCTCCTTCAAAAAATTGCTGTAATGGGGTTGTGTTTTCCAAATATTTAACCAATCACGAATACTATGTTCAGTTAGCCGGTATACGTTATCGTTCCTACTAAACTTTTCCTGATGTCAGTCAAGGAACCAGTCTAGGGCCCACATAGTTTTTGATCATGATAAATGATCTTCGAGAGGCTGTGAGGGTGGCTTAGTTCTCGGTGTTTGCGGACGATTTGAATTTGTACTTGTGTACAGATGACAGAGATGATGTCGAGGCGCTTCAAAGCGATATAGATAGTGTTGTAGCATAGAGTGAATGCAACAACTTAAAGTTAAATGGCTCAAAGTGAAATATCACTCTGTCTGATCGAGAATACACCATAGACGGACCTCTGGTGAGACAAGATCTAGAACTAACACCTGATAATGAACTGACTCTAAATTACTACTTTGAGTTGAGATTGTAACGAGACCCATTGTAATGTTATAGAATGCCTATGTGAGAAGTAAATTAGAATTTAATGAAGAAAAAAATGTTATAAATAAAACCTTTGTAAGAAGATAAGGAGCCCAAAATGTGACAGAAAAATTCACTGCATCGAAAATAATTGCAAAGTGAAGGCTGTTTTTTTAGTTCGAAACAGTAATCCGTCCAAACTATTATAATAATGTAAAAATAACAATAATGATTGTTTGTAAACACATCATCAACATACATAATTCCTGCAGTCTTATTTTTTTATGCCTTTACTTAATTAGGTATAAAAAAATGTATACCTATGATTTTGTAACAAATTTTTTTTTAAAGGAATGTTTGCTAAGTTTCTTGCCCTTCTTCTTAGCAATACTAATCGAATGGTGCGGATGGTTAGGCATTATTTTTATTTATGGATTATTTAGTTCATTTTTCATCACATTGTTCATTGCATTATCATTATCATATATTAGCATTATCATTATTCATTGCATTGTATATAATATTTTTTTCCCTATATTTCTATATTTTATGCAGGTGTATATTTTATTTCCCGTATCATTATATATTTTTTTTATATTCTAAAGATATATTATATTGTTAAAATTAACTTTGACTTGTAGAAAGTATACTTTATGTATCTATATTGCAAAATAATATTTTGATTTGATTTGACATAATATCTAAAACATAAAAACGCGTTTTTTTTAAACGCTCTCATGTGTATTTATGTTAAATATTATATACTAAAAACAGCAATATCTAGCCTAGTGTAAAACGATAAGTGTTTTTGCCATGATCTTGACTAAAACAAAAACATGAGCGTGGGCGATGACTAATATCATATTCCAACGTTTGTTCTTGATTTTGTATCGAAGTGAGTACCATAGTTGGAAAACTGATAAAATATCCCTACAGTATTGTATAATAATCCCTTTGTATTATATAATTTAAAAAAAACTAGATGTCAATATTTCTGTTTTTTTTTGCAATGCTGCAAAAAATATTTATGGGATTTTGCAAAAATATTGACAATTAGTGTGTTGTTTTGCGAGTTTTTTTTTATATTAGCTTTATTTAATTGTAATATAGGAATCGAAATTATAATTATATCTAATTGTATTAGAAATAGTAAAGTATCACGGTGACATTTCCATACTTAAAAGATTTTTAAGTACAAAATGTATAGTTCGTCACGGGTACAATCTATTGTTGTCTAAGTATATATAATCATTTTTATTTTCGACCTCACGATGGTATTATCCGCTGCGCTAACCTTATAATGTTTCCATCGATCGTCCGCAGTCCGGCGCATAAATGTTATTGTGTTTTATTATTTTATTTCGTTAATTCCCGGGCAAGCGTTTAAGCAATTTTTGATCCGTTTCGTCAATCCGTTTTCGGCTTGAGCGTTATTTGATGAACACTTGTGTTGACCAGGGTCACTACAATGATAATAAAAAACCGCATCCAAATCCGTAGATTTTTTCTCGAGTTAAAACGGAACATGCATTCAGACAGACCGACAGACAAAAATTCAAAAATTTTTTGTTTCGGTCTCATTTCAATACTAAAAGCCTGTTTCATTCAAAATTTTGTGAAAATATTAGACACGACTTTTTTACTACATTATTATTAGTATAAAAGATTTTGTACCATTGTAGCAAAACTCATGCCAAATACGGTGTATCTGCTAAAATTAGCGGAATAAATGCTTTCGTGTCAAAAATCTCTTGTAGCGTTACGTGCACACACAATGCCTCTTCATTCCATACAATCAAGGGTGCTCTAGCGGTAGAGTGAGAGCTGGTGACCATCGAAACGGACTTACTTTAGGCAAGCCCAGATTTATTACCCAAGGCTTTTTCTGGCTCGACTATTTCACTCCATGTTTCACTTTTTTTCATAAACAATCCTATTTTTGTTTGTGGTCAAACGTGTTTTGACAGATAATGTTTAGCAGTTTTGAGCAAAGGCGGATCCAGAGGGGGGGCACAGGGGCACGTGCCAGACGGTTCAAATAATACAAGGAGCTGGAAGATTAACACTATACACGTACTATAACTCGTATACGGAGACATTTTATTAGTGTTACTGTCTATCTATACATATTTGGTCTTTATGCCCCACCCAAAAATAAATCCTGGATCCAACCTTGTTTGAGTGAACACGTAAACTACATAGGTTTATATGACTACGGTACTGCCATTCATAGTTGTCAAGTAAAGATTTTATTTATTTATTTATTTATTATTATATTAACAGGTACAGGCTAGCCTAATACGATAATGCAACTTAAATACACTACGAGTAATATTATATCATATAAAAATATCAAACAAAAAAGAAACAATGAAAAAAAAATACACACGAAATATTTACATAATAATTAATCTACTAGACAATATATAATAAATCTACACAATATACAAAAACTTAATTATAACACAAAATACAGAAAGTAGCCCTTGTGAACTCGGTCAGAGAACAATAAAAAATATCAATTGTCTCTGAGACCCGGTTGAGAGTGCACGCGTGCTCGGTGCCTCATGCATCAGGTTGGTGCGCGCACTTGGCACGGCCAGCAACGGCGGGCGGCGTCGCCGGTGCACGTAGCGGTCTGGCACGCACAGCGCTATGGCCCGCAATACGCCCGGGTTGCACAGCGCGCCACGCAGCAACCGTACCATGTAAGTGGCCAGCGTGAGTTCGCGCCGTACCGCAAGCTGATTGTACCTGACCATCCCCAGAACGAACAGGGTCGGATACATCAGCGGGTAAAAAGGGTATACCCCAAATAATTTAAAGTACATAAATCTAACAAATTTATTCTGTATGCGTTCCAACATGAGGCTATATTTAGTCTCATGTGGACTCCAGTTAACTGCGTTACATTCCAATTTACTTTTAGCTAAGGCTTCGTACAAGGCACGTAGCGCAGCAAAGTTAGTAAAGGCTTTTGCTTGCCTCAGCATGAAACCTAATTGTCTATAGGCCTTTTTACAGACACTCAAAATGTGCTCCCGGAATGTTAGGTCCGCTGTGAAGCGCACCCCCAGGTCCCTTACATCCGTGACGCGCAGCAAGGCGGTGCCATCTACGAGGTACTGGTGGTGGAGTGGCGAGTGCGCGCGGCTGAACGACAACACCTGACACTTTGCGACATTGAAGGGCAGGCGATTGCGATGACTCCAGATTACTATTCTATCGATGTCCTCTTGCAACCTGTGACAGTCCGAGACATCCCTAATTTTCCGCACCAATTTGAGGTCATCGGCAAAAAGTAAGCAAGTCGAATTCTTCACAACTTCCGGTAGGTCGTTGATCATTAGAATGAACTGTAATGGCCCCAAATTGCTGCCCTGACTGACACCTGACCTCGTGTAGTAAGGTTCGGATCTGTAACCGGCCCAATCCACATACTGCCGTCTACCCCGCATGTAGTCTGCAAACAATTGTAGTAGGTGCGAAGTACATCCAACATTGGCCAGTTTCATCAGAAGTATGTCGCTGTCGACCGTATCGAAAGCCTTTCGAAAGTCAAAATAGGCGACATCGACTTGTCCGCCCGAATCCACTGTCGGCGTAAGAATCGTCATGGGGTGCAGCAAGTTTCCTGTGGTGCTGCTGGCTGGTCGAAATCCGTACTGCGCCTCTGATAGCTGAGCGCTAACCTGCGGGTACCAAGCGCGATGCAAGGCGGCCTCGAAGACCTTTGCAGGCTCATTGAGGACGGCTACAGGCCGGTAGTCGCTAGCCTTTGGACCCACGCGCCCTTTAGGGACGGGTACCACCCGAGTGAGCTTCCACCGCTCAGGAAACGTCGCAGATCGTAGACAGGTATTGAACACGTGTAGCAACGGGGCCACCAATACCTCACGACAGTCTTTGAAAAAGAACGGTGGAATGCCGTCCGGCCCTGCCGAGCGCTTCGGTCGCAGCCCTGCTAGCGCGCCGCGCACATCCGCCTCCGTTAACCTGTCTACGTGGACCCGTGCCGCGCCACTCGCGCCCGCTGCATCCGCCGCCACGGGGTCCAACTTGGCCACCCTGGGACTATACACCGAATAGAAATATTTGGCGAACTCCACCGCACTCTCCATTTTTGATGATGCACGCCCTTCTTTTAAGAGTGTCTGCCTGGTGGTACTACCTTTTTTACCTTTAATATACGACCAAAATGCTTTGGGGTCATCAGTTAGGTGACTCTGCATTCGATCCCGATACAGATCGTGCGCGCGCGCGGTTGCCGCCTTCACTTTCCCCCTACACCGGCTGAAGGCCTTATAGTCTACATCTGATTTACTATTCTTGTATCGTTTGTGGAGTTTGGATTTCAGTTTAATGTCGCGAATTATTTCAGCCGTGTACCACTCCGGGTAAGAATACCGAGAGTTTATAGGCATCCGCTTTTTGCTAGGAACGTAGTTATCGATAAGTGTGGAAATTGTATCGTAAAAATAACTCCTTCTTCCGGATCGTTAATACAGAAAAGTTGGCTCCAATCGACATTGCCCAACGCATGATACAAACCAATAAAATCTGCTTTTCCAAGGTTCCATGTTTTATTACCTGACATCGCTGCCGCGCTTACGCCAGAGCCACGCCCGTCGTCGGTAGCAGTGCTCGCAGCGACGCAGATGTCGAGCGGTGGGTGATACTTGTCGACAGGCTGCAGGGCCTCGTCCACCTCCGCCTCCGATGTCGACGCGCATTTTAGTTGGACTTTAAATTGAAGCAAAATCTTCGGTAAAATCCTCGTCTCTATAAATTTCCATGATTGCTAGTCGTAATTTCTGCTCCATTAACCAATTTAAGCCTAATATTTTCACCATGTTTATTTTAGGTAACGTTTTTGAGCAGATAAATAGAAACAGTCCTTAAAGATGTTTTTGCAAATTTTGCTTTTTGTTTATAAACGTTTGTGAAACGTAGTGAAACAAATGTCAAAATCGTGACAACATGTCAAAATGTGTAAGGGAACCAAAAATGCCTTTGAAGAATAACGCCAAAGACTGGCTACAAACTAGGGGTTCCTTTGTCATCTAGGGCATCCTAAGTCCTAAGTATGTGGAGATGGATCCATTCTTTTTAACTGTATAAATTTAAGAATGGTGAAAATAAGCACGTAATTTTTTTATGTACTACGTGTTTGTACGTGTACTACCATGGGTGGCCAAATTATTAGGGACAGTAGAAATTTACTGAAATGTTCATGTTGGAGTGAATTGAATGAGGGAATAAGTGTCTTAATATCTATCAGTTAAATGTTTATTCGTTAGAGTGATTTTTCAAGAAAATAAAAGCAACATTCAATAATAAATTATACTTATTTAAGTGTTATAAATAAGAAGTGATGACTGCACAGCACAATCGTACACAATTATTTTAATTAATATTTGGTAATTCCACCCTTTGCTGCGATTACGGCTTCCAGGCGTCGCGTCGGGGCATGCTGTTTATGCAGACTTTTGCCTTATGCTGGAGATCGACGTTATGATGCCAAATTCTTATCAGGGTTTCAACCATTTGCTGTTTGGTGGTGATGACTTCTTTGGAAATCTCCCGTTTCGTGAGCTCCCATAGGTTTTCTATGGGGTTCATATCTGGGGAATTTCCTGGCCAAGGCAAAACACACACGTTTTTATCAGCCAGGAACGCAGTAACACTGCTGGCTTTATGGCAAGGTGCCGAGTCGTGCATAAACACATACTCTTCATTATCAGGGAACCATTCTTGAAGTTGAGGTAGAAGCTGACTTTCAAGCACTCGCTTATTCTGGTCTTGTCTCATGGTCCCTTCCACGATATAGAGGGGTCCCATACCCTTGGCTGAGATAACAGACCAAACCATTATGCTAACAGGGTGTTTAACTCTCTCGACAAGGCAGTCCGAGTGGAGTTGCTCTCCTGGCCGACGTCGGACAAATGAGCTTTTGTCCACCGAAATTTGAAAAGTCGACTCGTCGGAAAAGCAGACCTGTAAAGTATTAACATTTTACAAAAAATACATAATTCAGGGTTCTAAAATTTTTATAATTGTTATATTTACTCGACTCCAGTCGTCAACAGTCATGTTCCGATGTTCTCTGGCCCATTGCAGTCGCTTTTTCATCATGGCCTCAGTCAGACGTGGTTTTTTGACTGGGCGACGACCCATCAGGTTCTCTTCAGCTAATCGTCTCCGGACTGTCCTTTTAGAGAGGGTGATTCCATCCTCGTTTATGATTGTAGTCAGTCGTGCCACACTCTTTTTGCGATTTTGAAGACAAATGTCCCTGATTTTACGGTCATCACGGGGGCTAGAGATTCTTTTTCTGCCACATTTTCCGACGCGGTTTACTGTTAGGGGCAGTTTATTATCAATTTTTATTTTAACCCTGCTGACCGCTGACTTCGAAACACCTGTGTGTGCTGCTATCTTCCTCTGGGAATATGAGGAATGAAGTAATAGGGTTTCTATCTCCCTCGATTTTCTCGGGGATATGTCTGAAGACTTCCCCATACTGAAAAAATAAAAATACGTAGTATCACGGTTAAGTGTCGGCCAAATCGAAATAAATGCATTAAAATTAGCAAAACTAATAAATTATTACATACGACTTACGTTTAGATGGTCTTAGATAAAAAAACTCGCAAATAATTGTTCCAGAAACTAATAATCGATCACAATAATTTTCACCATCTAAGAGACAAATGACAAATTACCGCTTTTTTCCAAAAACAATATGGCAGACTCACGGTGTTGCCACATTAAAAAAATATTAAATAATACCAGAAACAAAAAACATCAGAAAAAACATTCATAATATAATTATTTCCTCACAAAATACATTTAAACCGAAAATTACAAAAAATAGTGACTGTCCCTAATAATTTGGCCACCTACTGTATTTTTATGTTATAAATAGCAAGACTTGACATTGAGTATCTCATTTTGCACCAAGTAAAACACGATGAAAAATTATTTTTAGGGTCCCGTATCTCAGAACGAAAAGACGGAACTTTTACGATTACTTTGTTGTCCGTCTGTCTGTACGTTTATCTGTCCGTCTGTCAAGGCCCTGTTTGTCGGGCCCCGTTAGAGATATCAAGTTGAAATTAGTACCTCCCACAAAGTCTATGGTCCTCTACTCTATGTGCTGTTGAAAATCAAGCTTCGTGTTGACTTAGAAACTTGATATTTCGTTTCCTATTACGTCTCAGAGAGCAGCACACGGCTATTTAGAGTTATAGGTGGTAGAGCTGATGCCGGGCTCGACTGTGGAGGTACCACCATCTTACTCGCAAATCCTCCCGAAGTTATTCGGGGGAGAGTAAGAGAACAGCTCTCAGGCAAAACCAGGCGGCCCACCATTGCCTGGGACCGATGGAGGGCGGTTTATGCATCCCCAATTGCCGAGCCATATATAAAACAGACTGGTGACGGGCAGCAGCGTCACTGGTGCAAGGGTTTCGGCACCGCGCTCACCAACCTCACTGGCGTTTCTTCCAGGAGGACTGCCAAGCGTGGTGAAATCCTGGAAAGGCCTTTGTCCAGCAGTGGACGAAACAGGCTGATGGATGGATATAGAGTATAATAGATCGTAAGTGTCTGGTTAGTTTAGTCTCTTTTTGACAGAATCTGACTTCAAATGGCGCTTCTGAATATGTAGAAGGATAAAACTTAACATAAAATTTCAAGCAAAGAAACTCCTTTTTTTAAAACTGCATCTTTATGCTTACATAGCAGCCAAAAGACCTGGCTAACGGGATGGCTCTATAGCTAAAAACGTGAGAAATCTGGATTCTTTCTCTTCTCCATAGTGTCTTGAACAATACCTCCACTGCTCCTTTATCTCCGAGAACATTTCACCTTTATAAATGAACACGGGCGTAAAATGCGCTCGTGCAACAGTAAAAGGTTTCCTTTATCCGAAAACAAAATGGGATTTTAAAGTGACTCGTTTATTGTACAGTGGAGCCCGCATCAAGCTATACACATTGAGTATAAGCTGACCTCTCATTGTACGTTAAACCTATACAATGAGAGATCAGCATAAACTGGAAGTGTTTAGCTTGATGTGGGCTCCACTGTACACGCTGCACGACTCTGGAACCGTTTACTTGTGGAAATACCGACACTGAACAATACAAAAATATTAAAATTAAAACAATACTTTTAATAGAACACCCCGTAAAATTATTTAAAACTCAAATTTGTATGTACCTATCAGTGGCGAAGGGTGAAAATTTTGTAAAGGGAAGCCGGACAAAAAAATCGCCTTAGTCAGAAAAGGAACCAAAGAAAACATTAAAAATTTTATACTTTGCAACTCCCTGTCAGCCAAGTGTATTTGTCGTATTGAGATTTATGGAAACGTTTGACAAAACGAAGAGCCAAAATGAAGAAATGTATTATGGATGCCATTTCCTAAACAAGCCGATGGGAATCGTGGTATATGGACGCTTCGCCACTGGTACCTATACAATATCTATATTTTATAGAATATCATTAAATCGAGTAATCTCAGTATCTTCATGCATCTTATATATAAGTTTATGTTTAAAATACGTTTATATTTGTATCGTGTTCACATTATTTTTTCTCTGATTAGTATGTTTATACAACCTGCTTATTTTATTTCGTCATATACTCGTATATTTGGGTTTTTATCCAAAGGTTGCCTGGCTGGAGTTTTGCATTCTGTTCGTTGACGATATAGCACTAATATTAAGAAATACTTCCCAAATCATACATGAAATCGAACGCCACGGATTATGTATAAGCCGAACAATGACGGGGTACATGGAATGTGACTACGGTGGCACAGGTGATCCAGGCTGTGATATTAACATGCCCCTGTTTAAAGTATCACAGTTCAAATACTTCGGCCCTGTATTGACTACAGATGCGAGATTAGATGATGTTACCTATCGGGTGAACACGGGATGGCTTAAATGGAGATCCTTGACTGATGTACTCTGTGACTTCAGAAACTTATTAAGCCAGGATATAGAAGACCGTAGTTAGACCGGTACTTATGTATGGTTCAGAATGCTAAACCACAAAGAAAACCCATAAACAACAACTGCATGTAGCTGGATTGGCGGTGTCACGCGTTTTGATAAAGTATGGAACGAATATGTCAGAGGATCCTTTAAAGTTTTATTGCAGAGAAGTTAAAGGAAAGTAGATTGCGGTGGTATGGACATGTAATGAGGCGAGAAGATGATTACGTCGTAAAGAAAGCCATGAACATTCCAAATCAACCAAGAGGAAAGAGCTACCACCAGTGAACGAAGTGACCACCATCGACCTGATGGTCCAGTATCGAGAAGGATATTAAGGACCAGAACCTGCCCACAATGACAAGTCGAGATAGAATATCCTGGCATTGACATACAAGGAGACCCGACTCTAAAAAAGAGAAAGAAGAATATCAAATCCGAGTAGGATTTGTGCCCTGGAAGTGTTCTGTACCAATAATAATGTAGAAAAGCCTTAAAAAAAACAAAAATGAAATAGACAGAAGCGCATAACACCCCCATTTCACCAAGTATGTTTACTGTAGGTAACAAAGAGCAAGCCTATTGCCATCATCTTAATAGACCGTCACATACGTATGTTTTGGGTTTTATCACAAAAAAATGTTTTGTTCGGAATGGCGGCTCGGCCTGCGGTTGCGCCAAAAACATTTGAGCAAAGGATTATTAAATCAGAAAACAAGAAAAAGTTTCGTTGGTTTACTAGGGGATCAAAATTGTTTGTTATAACACCGGAGGTACACTAAGATTTTTTTTTGTGGTACACAATGGTTTTTACTTTACTGAAATATCACATTTTGTGAAGTTAGATTAATTTCTTTTTTTGTTTTTTTTACGCATTTATTACATTTGGTAAAAGGCACCAACTCAACTTAAATCATATTGCATTTAAAAATGCATATTTTATGCTGCCAATTGCTTTAATTTAGCTTCTGAACGATAAATCTCTAGATGGTAAGTTTCCTAGAAGCTGAACCGATATATATGGTAAAATAACTTAATGTTATATACATAACACTTAGTTTTTTATACAAAATATGGACTGGTTCGCCAGAAATATTTCCTTTGTGCAAAGGTGTCTCCTATTAAATTAGGTTTTTGGATTAAATCGTTTTTTTACCGGAGGTACAGATTTATTCCTTCACTTGTAAAGACCTCCCATCGTACCAAATTTCAATATTGTACGTAATCGGGAACCCTGCAGGTTTTGATGATCAGGCAGTGAGTGGGACTTGTAAATATGACAATAGGGTTTGATGGGCCGTATGTTTTTAGTGCCTCAGACTAGCAACTTATTTTTTTTTTTGAATAGTTAAAGATTATTATAAAATTATAATAGACTTTATACAAGGTGACTTTGATTTATACCGGTTGTAAATAGAGTGCGACCTTTAAATAAAACCACATACTCTACTGACCATACTGAATAACTCTTTGAACTCCTTGGTCTTGAACACTTACCGAGGCTTCAGTAAGAATTTGGTTATAACCATCAAAGTCACCTTATATTCAGGCCTTATCACACGGACAGACGTGATATTGTAATTTTTTTTTTCTTTATGAGCTACGGAACCCTAAAAATGAATAACCATTGCGATGAATAAACAAAACTGAAATTGAGTCTATGTATAAAATATTACTCTTATACTCATGCGGGTACAGAAGGCCACACACAGTTACATATTTTGTGTGATTATAGCCCTTATAGGGGTGTAATAAGAACTGGCTTAGCCACTGTGACGTGGCGGTGAATGTACAAGTGTATCCCAAATTCCATTATTTTCTTGTTCCATTAATTCTAATGAGATTCTATTGTATTCCGCTCGAGTAGATCGCTACAGTGATAATGTTTTGCTTCATTCCATCGGGTTTATTTTAATTTAAAGCGGCGATGTCACTTGTTTTACAATAAGCCTTTTGACAAAGCTATAAGTTCTATTTTGCGTCAACGATGGATTTCTTTGCTCAATTTAACATATTACAACATAATTTAACGTTTAACGCGTCCTTTGAAATTACCCAAATTAAGCACATAGTTTTGCGGCCACATTGAGGCTCTAACGAGTAACGAGTTTGAACTTAAATTGTCGCTCGTTGTGACAAAAACGATGTAGAGGAAATATATTTTATTGAAATTCGTAGACCTGCCTTTATTGAACGAGCGAGCGAGTTCTCCGAGTCTACTTGAACAATCCGACGTTTGTATGGGTGAATGTTTGTTCGACGATAACTCGAGTATCGTTGATCGGAATGTCATGAAATTTGGCAGACGAGTAAATAAGGCAAAAAGAATTAATAAGTTACTGATAGTTACAATAATTTGGCCAAATGCAAGTCGGACTCGGGCACAAGGTTTCCATACCACCACATATTATGGTAATTAATAAATGACTTTAAGATCTTAGCGCCATCTATCATCTCAGCAATGAACCTCGGTGCATAAAAGTTGACAAGGTAGTCTTAGCGCCCTCTATTACATCGGTAAAAGCTGTCAAACAAGTCATCAATGCTTAACACGAGGTCCTTGGGTTTTACTTTTTTAATATGTTTATTATTTGTCGTGATGGAGGCTGTGAAAATTTCAATTTTCTGCCTATCACGGTTGAAGCTGTAGACCCATGTGATAGACAGACAGACAGACAAATAGTGGAGGCTTAGCCCGTTTGGCACTCTCCGGGTACGGAACCCTAAAAAGTGGGTTGGCGGAACTTCCTTCGACAGAACCTATGACCTTTTCTCTCAATTCCAACCATATCCGTATAAAAGACAAGAGAAAAGAAAAGAGGGTATAGGTAGGTACTTGAGTTAAAAGCACTAAGTGTTGATGACCTACTGAACCTTACAGTTTTATCGCTATTTTTGGCTTTCCTCGTGTAGTACGTGTATATATTTAGAATTTAGTGCATTTCACTATTTTAACTTTTCTTGACAAAGATCAGATTTTACTTATACCTATAAAATCTCTGGAATAACTGACGCAAATCAAAATGAATAATAGTACATTACGATACGAGAGCGATGAAACGTTTTCTGACGAGTGTGAGTTTGCGGCACGAGCCGAAGGTGAGTGCTGCAATCACACGAGTCGAGAAAAAGTTTCTCGCACGAGTATCGTATAATATTTTATAGCACAAGTGCGGAAAATGCCGACTTTACGCAAGCGCAGCGTGCGTAAAGCGGTCATTTTACGCACGGTGTGCTATAAAGATAGTTTCTATACTGCATTTTTTATTTAATAATTCGTAGTGAAATGTAATTAGTAAAATATTGGAGCCTTTTATTATATTTCGGCCTTTTTAATGCGATCGACATCAGTATATTAAAGGACATAGATATCTCAGCTAATAAGTGAAAATAATTCTATGGTATTGTGTAATTGTGTAACATTAACTAAGCACATACAAACAGAAAAAAAAATAAGCTGCTTGCTATTGAATATGTAGAACTTGCCAAGTATTCTCAGCTAAAGTTTAAACGTTTTTAAAATACGTCATACATGCAAATAATTTACTATAGGTAAAAACATGCCAAGTTCTAAATATTCAGTAAAGCACCCTAACAAACTTTCTTTTAAAACAAGTGAAGGAAGTTGTACATTATTTCAGTTATGACTGAAGGACCCTCCATAAGCCTTGGCCTCCAATTAGATCTCAGTTTTTTTTTAAATAATAAAATACTGGGTGGCGCAAAAGTAATTACATGATTTGAGTTGGCTGCCATTTAGTTATAAATGATAAAAAAGAGCTCTGTTTTCATAAAAACTTTATTTGGAAGTGTAAAATTGATGAAATTAATTGGAAAAAATTATATCGCTCAAATCTGCCTGTAACGCTCACCGGTAACGGTGTACCATCGCCGGCGCCGTCTTCAAAAAATAAGGGCCAATCACTTTTTCAGTCACTTTGAAGGGATGCAATGGCTCTTCATGCATTTCATGCGGATTCTTCTCTTCTCTTCTCTCCTCCCGCGCCAGATGTTTTGCGAGCAACAATTCAAAATGCCGTAAAACGAGCGCAATTATGCATCAACTCGGGAGGTGGCAATTTGAGCGATATAATTTTTTCCAATTCATGTCATCAATTTTACACTTGCAAATAAACTTTTTATGAAAACAGAGCTCTTTTTTTCATTTATAATAAAATGGCAGCAAATTCAAATCATGGCATAACTTTTGCGCCAGCCTGTATAAGCAATTTTCCGAATTTCTCCTTTGTATAGTATACTCAATCGTTACCCTACCGTTACATGAAATTTGCGTATTTCACAGAAAGGAACCTTGAACTTTGGTCCCGACAACTTACCGAGACTCCAGTGTGAATTTAGCTGTTTAAACGAAAGTCACTTTATACCTTCACTATGGCACAGCTAATTAATTTTGCAATTTCACTGTTAGCTTCAAAGTTTTTTAGATATTTAGTTACTAAAAATCCACTCAGAGGAAAATCAAATGTAACAAATCAAACAATATTAAGAATTCAAACGATTCTCGGAAAAATAAATTTAAAAATATTACTGATGCCTATTATTACTTAGATAGGTCAACAACGCCAAGAATATTAGGCACTAAAGCTTTTTATTGGGTAGGTCAACGACACCGCGAATATTTCGTCACTTATAATATAGATAGATTGACTGTTAGCTTGAAATAGTTTGGCCAAGTTCGAGTCGGACTGGCGCACAAAGGAAACCTTTACCGCCACACAATTCGGGTACGGAACCCTAAATACATGGTAAATTACAACAATGTAGATGTCTAAGCAACATCAAGACGATACAAAACGAGCCGGTAAAATGGTAGCGCCTGACAAACAATTCGGATTTAATTATCTAATTATCTATTATTTGCCGTGATATAGGCCATGGTAGCATGTATACTATGGAAATTTCAACTGTCTACCTTTTACGGCTGAAGCTTTACACCCCTGCTGTAACAGACGGACAGACAGACAGGCAGCAGAGAGGCCGTTTGGCCCCCTTAAGTACGGAACCCTGAAAAGTATAAACGACGACCAAATAAAATTAATTGAAACTGAGTGATGTTTGAACTTCAAACTGACTTATACATGCAACCGATTTTGGTCTTTCTGTCGTGCCATAGTAAAGTTATGTACGCCCATCGCAAACCAGAGTAGGCGCTATATATTTAGGTCATTGATTTTTTAATATACACAATTTAAAAGGCTCCGGTATATGAGTATCAAAGCGTTACACTTTTGCCTTTTCAATTGAAAATAATTTATCGTTGTTTTACACACAAACCTACAAAAAGACCAGTGTATCCTATGAAAAATGCCCCAAAGTATTTCAATTCAAAATATAGGTACTAAATTGACCACAGAAAAAATTAATCAGCTTAATTTGTTCTGTGTAATTAACTTTTAAACTTTTAACTTTTAAAGGTGAGTTTCGTTTATATAGCCAAATTTATAGTGGAGACTCAGTAAGTGGTCAGGACCAAGGTACAATGACCCTGTTCGCGAAATACGAAAAATATTTTTTGTGCCTTTAAAGGTACTTGTTCAAGAACAACCTCGACTCATAGGAAGTCTAAATTTGATTTTTCGTATTTCACAGAAAGGGCAAACGAACCTTGGTCTTGACCACTTACCGAGTGTCTAGTTTGAATTTGGCTATATAAACGAAAGTCACCTTCAATAAGATGGAAATTTTCGAAAGTATACACTGAAACAAATAGATTCCTATCAAGAGGCATGTTTGTCTATTTTGGCTATATTAACTAACTTATTGGTTGTTTCCAATGTTTTATGATCAAGTAAACAAGTTTAGTTAGTTCCATGAAACTGACATCTTGTTGCGCTCATATGGAGTTAAGATAGTTGTTTACGGTTAATAAGATCTTGTTCAATTTTTTTTTTTTCATTCAAGCAAGTTTAAATTACTAGCTTTTGCCCGCAGCTCCGCCCGCGTGTTATTCGGTTTAACGACATGATTTTTTCCGGGATAAAAAGTAGCCTTTGTGTTAAGTTAGGGTACAAGCTATATCCATTCTAAATTTCATCCAAATCCGTTCAGCGCTTTCTGCGTGAAATAGTAACAAACACACACACACACACACACACACACACACACACACACACACACACACACACACACACGCACACACACACACACACACACACTTTCGCATTTATAATATTAGTAGGAAGTAGGATTTACTCTTACCTTTGTATACACTCAATAAACTTGCTTTACTACACATTGAGTTCGTCTAAAGATGAAGTAGGAATCGGAATGGGCATATCGGAAATACTTGGCCAAATGTATCATCCATCCATCAGCCCGTGTTCGTCCACTGCTGGACATAGCCTTTCCAAATTTCGCCACTCATGGCGGTCCTAGCCGCCACCCACAACGTCCTTCAGGTCGCTGTATAACAAATATTATTACATCTTGGGTCCATGTAAGGTCACTTCACATCTCGGGACTTAGGGAGGCTTCTCTGAGACTTTGAATGCAGATGAATCAGTCTCTGGAAACGTTTGATTATTCGAATGACCGCAATCGACCGTAAATTTATGTCTACACTAATAATTAAATTGTAATAATGTCGTGTCTGTACATTGAATATTTTTATAAAACTAGTTAGTGGTATTGTACTGAAGCCTAAACTACAATTTTTAGAATTTAAGTCTGTCTCTCTGTATGAATGTTCCCTTTTAACTCGAGAACCGCTCAACGGATGTTTTTCTATTCTATTCTATTCTTCGACGATATTTGTAGGAGTTAAATCTATAACTTCTTCATTAGAACTCATTTTACGAGATTACCAGAGGTATAACCACAAAATTAAAGTAATTTTATTTCACCAAAGCCTACTTACAACAAAATGGCGTGCTTTCTTTGCAGAGCGTGCGTTTCATACAGTTTTTTTTTTCTTGAGGCAAAGGTACAGTATACCTACAGCCAATAATGTGAAAAATATTTTTGTTTGCGGAAACAAAACACGTATTTATAAATGAGACAATCAAGAATCTTATATGTTATGGTGTTTATCATCATTTAATTATTGCTAGAGCGCGCATACTCATAAATAATTGTTTTTTTTCGGACAGCAAAACCTCCTTGCATCTTTGTAATTTTTTAAATTTTATGACTTGCACCATGCACCATAGTGTCAAAAAATAAAAAAAAATACTTTATTTCACGCGTGAAATAAAGGATTTCAGTACTGTTTTATTTCACGCGTGAAATAAAGAGTCGGTTTCCGCATAATTTTGTTACACAAAAAAGAAATCTTTACGAGCAACTGCATTGAAAACATATATACAGAGAAGCGTGTTGAGGTGGAGCATGGATAAATTCTAAACTTTAATAAGAGATTGAGCAATTTACTGAAAGGACTCCCATTATCGACTTTGAAGAAAATTAAAACTACATTCAAAACTTTTTGCAAATGACTTGGCTGGTAATCGAACCTGCTCATTTTGTAAAGAAACAAAACCTGTATAATGGTATCATTCGATAGGGTTGCTAATAAGAACCGAATCTTGCAAAAAACGGTATGTACCAAATTAATGGAAATGTTATATTTTTTTATCTTTTCTAGATTAGATTTTCTCGATACTGTCCCATCTCAACGCGCTAATCTGTATATATAATGTCCTACAATTCAAAGTGAAAAAAAATTAACAGATGATAGAGTATCCCTAATAGACCACATTTCACCGAAAAATGATTTTTTTGTGCGAACTTTTTCTGTACCTTTCTTTTGAAATTTAGTCAGCTGATTAAACTACTTTGTACTGGGAAGTGAAAAATTAATTAGCAAAAAAATATTTTTTCTTTTGGAATTTGATCAGTTAATTATACATTATTTACCCTAGAATTATTTTCACTTATTATTGTAAGACCTTATATAAGCAAAATACCACTAATTCACTACCTCATTTATCACGAAATCTCCAAGACTAACTAAAACCTACAAATGTGAAATTTAGCTGGTAGATTTATTTTATTTTACAATGGAGGCACCTACCAAGATTTTTTTTATTTCTAACCGTAAGGGGGTAAAATAGGATCTGAAAGTATGTATGACCAATTCAAAATATTTTCAATTAAAACCATCAATTGGTATTTAGCATTTTTAAAAATGACTTGATTCAACGTTTTTTGTTCTAATCATCCGATGATAAAACAGGCAATTTAAAAAGAAACCTTATTCCAAATCTAAGCGTATGAAGTCGCAGGCAAAAGCTCGTTGATTAACTCGTAGGTGCTTATCGTAATTAATAGTGCGGCACAGTAATCCAATGGTGAATATACAATGGTTGTCCTGGCCGAATCGACAACATTACAAATTAATAATTGATGCAGAAGTAAAAACCATTTCGAGATCTTTCTCAGCATCATATTTTTTTTTTCAGAATTAAATCGTGATTAAATAAAGAGATATTTTCAAAAAACTAAAAATTTGGTAAACAAAGGATTTCAAAAAACATTTCCTTTGCTTTTAAGTTCATTTTGTTTAAAAAAAAAACAACCTTCGTGCCATGTGACAGCAGACATAAACATGCCAAGCTTTTTTTTTAATAATTCATTGGCAATATACATTGACTTTTGAAATCCTCAGATGCGACTTACGTCCCTTTAGAATGAGTGAATAAGAAAACATTAAATTATGCAGGAAAAACATAAAATAAAAAAATAAATAAGAGTTTTTTTACGCAGACTTTCAATATAAATATTAAAAACAAATGGTTAACTAAAATGAAATGCTGTCGATTTTGGAGCACCGGGATCACCCAAATGTACCTATATACAAAATTAAAACCAGTCAATGGTATACTCCATACATACTATTACGAGAGCATCAATATTGTAATCTTATTTAACAATCACAATAATTTCAATACAATGATATCGTATTTTTCATACATATACAACATGAAATTTAAGTAACTTTGCTAACGAAAACTGGTGATAGTACTCGTCCATATGAACCACTTTTACTATGAAGCCAACCCTGAAATCGGGAAAAAAATATCAGCTGTTTCATAGAAAAGTTAAATACCTACTCGACCCAAATGTATGAAATAGCTGTTTTTTTTTCACGATTTCAGGGTTGGCTTCGTAATAAAAGTTGTTCATATGGACGAGTACTATCACCATTTTTCGTTAACAAAATGACTTAAATTTCACGTGGTATAGTTGTGGTCTAAAGTATTAGGCAAATTATTTTTTAATACCAACGTTAGATAGACATAGCCTTGGTTTAATTTAACGTCATATTACTAGAAACATTCTCTAGTTTAAGTCACTTAATTTTAGAAAGCGCGATCGTATGCCATATACTTCAATAGTTATCGGAAATCAATAACGAACAGGTTAATATAATATGTCGAAAATGACCGAAATCTCAATAAATTTTAACTCTTTATTGATCCAGCTAGCAGTCGTTTTAGAATTTTGCCAAGAAATCCACAAACTGATAGACAAAGACTAACGTGGACGAACAGGCGGATTGACAATCACAAAGGTTTCCCTCACTGCCCATCTTTGCTACGGCGTAGCAAGCGCTACAAATCCGTACTTTTTCTGCTACGTCGTCGTAACCTGGGTTCATGTGGGCCTCGTTTGTGGCTCGTGTCATTTACGTTTTTTTTTTTCACAATTAGATTCGTTATTTTTAACTAGCTAGCAACCCTAAAACATGTCACTATAATAGTTTACCCTATCATCCGTGAGTTTCCCTAATTCAAGAAAATTTACCCCGTACCATTTTTGCAAATTTCTCCCCCTTTTACATCAATGCCGTCATATGCCGTTCTTGTCTAACAATAGAAAGATTATCACATAACATGTTTGTTATCGGAGTATAAGGCCTAGGCACTAGGCAGATCAGGATATGCCCAACTCTACGATATGCCGTCCGCGATAACAGCATTCGGCTACCGAATTCGGCTAGACGACCATGTGTTTTTCCACCGCACCCATGATAGTGGTTGCGAAGCCTGAACGCACTCGGAACAATGATCAAAGTCTATGTCTGACCCTTCTATCATTCCACGCGGGTTTACTCCCCGTACATTGGAAATACAACTCTCATACGCAGACTTGTGGCTTAGTTTCCAGATCCAAGAGTAGGTTACAAAAACCCTTACAGAACGGAATTCAAATGATAAACTCACTCAACCTATCGACCGCAAAGGTGTTCCCTTACCTATGTTTAGGTAATATAATATGTAATGAAATGAACTTAGATCAAGTTATTAGGATAGTTCAGTAATTAATTTTAGTATGGGGTTGCATATTTCAAACTTTGGCAATTTATCCTAAACTGTCTTTTTGGGATAGTTTCCTTGATATCTTGAACGTTGCAAGATTCACAAGTTATACTCGTTAAAGCTGTAACCGACGGGGGCGTCAGCCTGCCAAAGGTCCTGAATTTAACTCTGGGTTGAAATATTTTATAGTCGTAAATTGACTTTACTCTTATGATCATACTAATTTATTAAATTTTCATGAGAAATTATTTAAAACCATGGGAGAAGCTTTTACGGTCACCGGATAATTGAACTCTTGAGCTAGTTACTTTACAGTAAAAATGGGTACAGAGCATGGTTTAAATAGACAATCACGCCTAAGACTCCTAGCACATAAAAAGAAAAAAATATGGAGACTAGACCTAATTATTTTTAAGTATATTATGTTTAACACTCATAAAAATTCATGTATATTCATAAAATTGCGTCTATGCATTATATAAAAATTTAAACCATACTTAAACAACTAATTGTACTTTTCTACAAGATTGCAAAATTTTGTATTTATTTTTTTATATTTTTTATTGCTATATATTAAAAAAAACCGGCCAAGTGCGAGTCGGAGTCACGCACGAAGGGTTCCGTATCATTATCTACAAAAACGGCAAAAAAATCATGTCTGTTGTATGGAAGTGCGCAGGTCCGACCTGCACTTGGCCAGTTTTAGTATTTTTTGTTATAGCGGCAAAAGAAATACATCATTTGTGAAAATTTCAACTGTCTAACTATCACGATTCATGAGATACAGCCTGGTGACAAACGGACAGCGGAGCCTTAATAATAGGGTCCCGTCGGTTACCCTTTGGGTATGGAACCCTAAAAAGGAATTTTTTTGATCGCCGTTTATGCACAGGGGCTCTAGCGGGCGACGGGTGTATCGCTAACTCACTGACTATTATTGCTACAACATTTCTCTTCTGTCTTCGAATCATGTCCAAAATCGCGATGCGGGGTGCGCGGGGTGAGACAGAGCTAAGCGCGAATTTCCTATCGAATAACTTTACAACCCTTCGATCATCAATTGATCAATTGATCATCAATTGATGATCGAAGTTACAACCGCATGAATCGAGTTAAGCCGGGTTTCCAGCGCGTGTTTTGTCCTACACACTTAACAAAAACGTGTACACAAAACATTGTTTCGCTACACTTTTTTGCCGATAAGCATGCAGGAGACACGGCTTTTCAACAAAAACATGTAGCGAAACAATATTCTGTGTAGACGTTTTTGTGTAGTGCGTTGTGTAGGACAAAACACGCGCTGGAAACTCGATTCACGCGGTAGTAAAGTTATTCGACAGGCAACTCGCACTTAGCTCTTCACCCAAAGTCGTCAGCCGTTGTAATAAGTAGTTACCATAATACACGTATAAACGTATCAGAATTAGAATCAGAATCAGAATCAGAAATATTTATTTGTGAACATGGGTATAAATGTTAGGTACAAATAGTTGTTAGTAATATTTTATAAGAGCGCCATGATCTGCCTTACGGCATACAAATATTAATTTAATTACATTTATAATTATTCATACAGTGTGACAAAGTAATATAAATAAAGATCATAAAGTAATGAAAAATTAAATTACAGTCAAAATATTGTCATTTAAAAATTTGTCGATGCTATAATAACATTTTTGAATTAACATAAAGAATAATTTATGTTTAAATTGTACTAATTTTAAATCTTTTATGTCATTAGGGATTTTATTATAAATTTTAGGTGCCATACAATAGATACTTTTTTTCATTAGAGCAGTTTTTGATTCCCTTATACACAAGTGATGCCTAAATTGTTGTCTAACATCTGTAAGTTTAACTTCGGAAAGTTTAACAAAGAGCGAGGGGTTAGTCTTTTCAAACACAGCCACTTCGAATATGTATAGCGATGGTACAGTAAGTATTTTTAGAGACTTGAAGTAAGGTTCACAGCTCTGTCGTCGTGTCAGACCACACATTGATCTAACACATCTCTTTTGGGCTTTGAATATGGTTTCCCTCATTGTGGAATTCCCCCAGAAAATAATACCATATCGCAGAACTGATGCAACAAGGCCGTGATAGGCTGTTAAAACGACGTCATTGTTGACGATTTGGGAGAGTTTATATAAAAGATATGCTGATTGTCCAAGTCTTTCACATATTTTTGCTGCCTGAGCCTTCCACGTTAGCTTATTGTCAATTAGTAATCCAAGAAATTTGGTAGTTGAGACATTTTCAATTCGTTGTTGTTTATATATAACATTTATATTTGGCGTTTTATTGACGCGTTGATAGAAATTCATTGTTTTGGTTTTTTCTAGATTTACAATTAGTTTATTATTGTTAAGCCAGTCTATTATTTCTTTTAAAGTGTTATTAATGTCATTTTCGAAATTTTCGGTAGTGTTGCTTTTAATTGTGACTGTGCTGTCGTCAGCAAATAGCACCATTGGATGATGAACATTTTTTGGTAAGTCATTAATGTATAATAAAAAAAGTAGTGGCCCAAGAACGCTGCCTTGGGGTACACCGCATGTCACTTCTCTCTCGTCAGATAAATACTTTATTTCATTTCTAGTTATTATTATAATTTTTATTATTATTAGATAATAAAGAAGGACGTTGATGACGCCCAATGTTAGCTTTAAAATTCTTGTATTTTTGTTGTAGTATTTCAACTGGAACGCAAATTCTACGACATCTCGGTACTCCTAAAAACGGAAAACTAGTTTTTTACTAGTTTTTCGACAGTTGCTGCAAAATATATAAGGTGACTTTAATTTATGCAGCCAAATTCTTACTGAAGACTCGGTAAGTGCTCACTATTAAGGTTCGATGACCCTTTTTGTGAAATTCGTAAATTATTATTTTCGTGTTCCTTACAAACGCAAGACCAGCCCCGAGTCAATTACTATAGGACGTCAATATTTTATTTTGCGAAATTAACAAAAAGTGTTATCAATCCATGTTACTGATCACTTACCAAGCCTCTAGTATGAATTTGGCTCCATAAATAAAAGTCACCTTATCACAGACATACAGACTAAACCTAAGAATTAAATAGCGTTGGCAAGTTTCCATACAAAAACCAAGTGACATTTAAGCTACATGTTACGAGGAAACGTATAAAAATAAGTTGTTTTGGCTGACTTATGCTTGAAACATATTTGTTAATACCTAAACTAATCTCTCGTATATATCTTGTTTGAAAACAAGCAATATTTATACCTATCTAAAAGAGCCCGTAAATCACTGAGCTAAAATTGCTTCAAGTCGACTCTATGCGTTTATTATTAATGTTTGGTCTGGTATGTCTGTAGTACTTAAAGCGATTTTTGACCTTAATTGTTTAAGCATTGTCAATTGTTGTTAATTTATTTACTTACTATACTCATGAACTCATTAGTCTCGTTAAAGAGCATAGATTCTATTTTTGCCGGCACTTCTTTATTTATTTGACAGAATAAAAATACAATCGTATGAAACTTACAACATAGTCGGTAGGCACATAAACATAATAATGCTTTGCTTTATAAGGCTTTTAAATGCGCCTGTCAAAACTTATGGCAATTATAATAAAATATTTATGCATCAAATTTTTTTTTTTCTTTTCATAAAGTGAAAACATACCTTAGTCTATACACAATTTGCTGTATTGTATATTTGTTACCATAATTAGGCCCAAAAGGAACAAAAGTGATAAAAACGTAACACGTTTCTTTTATAGGAATAAGAATAACAAGGACCAACTCATAAAGTTAAAGGTACAACATAATTATTGTTAGTTAATATAGGGAATAATGGGTTAAATGTAAACAAAACATAACAGAGGGTAGTTTAAAATTATCAGGCGAGAATGACAATGGAATGCGGTCGCGATAGCTTAACCGGAGTCAAGGAAATAGTGATGTGGTAATCTGTACGATCGATAAGTATCGACATACGATAGGGTACGTAGTCGGGTTTTTCCGATGGATGAAATTAATTTGTTTGTGTGGTGGGGGTTTTTATCAATGTAAAATTTGTGTGAAATTTTGTGTACATATGATTTAAGTGTAGGTAGGTTGGTAGCGGAATGTAGATTTTTAAGATTCGTATAATATGGGGTATTGAATGATATCTTTAACGCTTTGTTTTGGACAACCTGAAGCCTGTCGTAGTTGGTGTTGGAGGTGCTGCCCCAGACTGGGGCGGCATATGTAATACGGGGTCTGATAAGAGTTTTATATATTCTGAGTTTGGTGTATGGGCTTAGATTGGATCGCCTGTTCATAATTCGACTTAGTGCACCTAATGATTTAATGCCTTTTTGGCGCAACAAATTAATTTGTTGTGTCCACTTAACTTTGGTATCAAGAACTACACCTAGGTATTTTACACTAGAGTTCCATGGAATATTATAATTGTTAATACAAGGTTTTTTAGTTGGTGGAGCTCGACCACGTGTAAAGAGAATTCCCCAAGTAGTTTTTTGTTATTTATATGCTTTATTTTGGGAAGAATATATACTAGTCAAAGCAAAATAAGGGCCACTAGGTTTTTAAGGTGTACCAAAAAAATTATAAAATTAACACATTGTTTAATTACCGTAAACATAAAACAATGTTATTTTCTACCGTTTAGGCTAGTAACTGTTTAAATTAATTATCATTAAATATGCTAATTTAACTTTTCATAAAAAATACAATTTAGGATAAAAAACACAAACAACGAAAAGACATTGAAAATTTCAGAATTCTTTACTTTTGATATCTTTTTCTGTTTGTTAAAAACGAGTATGCCCTCCTTTTTTAGCCTTTCACTCCTGTAGCCTTGAATGCATGCTTTCGATCAAATGCCTGACGTTTTCAGCTGGAATCTCTTCCCAAGCACGTTTCAAAGCGTCAATCAGTTGCTGCTGGTTGTAGACCTCTTGCTCACTCTCTTTAACTCTTCGTTTCAATTGGTCCCACGTGTGCTCGTTCGGATTTATGTCTGGAATGCTTGCTGGCCACGGTAACACTTGAATGTGAGAGTCTTCTAGTACAGACTGGGTTGCTTGAGCTGGGTGTGCACGGCATTGTCTTACATCAGGATGAATCCAGGACCCATTCACTGGGCAAGTGGGACCACATGAGGCCTAATGACTTCCTCAATATAACGCTGAGCGATAGCGAGCTCAGTTTTGCCATGTAAGCTAATCCCACCCCAAATCATTACGCTGGGACCACCCTAATGCGCCGACCGTTATTGAATTTTTTTACTTTGCACTCGTCGGTGAAAAGCACCATGTCACACTGATTTATTCCCCAGTCCAAATATTGACGGGAGAACCTTAAATAGAGAGGGAGCGCAGAGCGTTGGCGGTGAGAAGTAATATGTTGGTCCGTAGGTTTGCGAAGTGTACAATTAATGTAAAGGTCACCTTATTTAGGGCATACTGCCAATCATTCTACACTTGCAGCCTATGGACCAACTATACTCAAAAAGCCTACAACGCACTGCGTGTCCAGTACAACAATGCGTTCAGGGCGCTGTTGGGGCTGCCGCGTTACTGCAGCGCATCAGAGATGTTCGCGAATGCGTGTACGGATGGCTTCCAGGCCATCGTGAGAAAACGAAGAGCTTCTCTGATACAGCGGGTGCGCGCCAGCGCCAACAGCCTCCTGATCACTATAGCAGAAAGGGTGGACGGTCCTATCGTCAGGCATTTCATCGCCACACACGTGATGCCCTCCAACAGATCAGAGAAGTAGATTATGTAAATAATTTGTTTGTAAATAGTTTGTAACACTAATATAGATATAAGTTAATTGTTACTAACACTTTATGGATGTATGTCCGAAATAAATGGATTTATTATTACATAGGTAACACTAAAAGTTTCCGGAACTGGCCACTTACATATACAATATTTAAAAATTTATTGCAACATTTGAAAATAGAACTCTTTGGCTGTAGAATGCAGTTTGTTTCATCTGACTGTCTTTTGTTTTTACCTTGTGGCGCCATTTAAAAAATTGTGTGTCTGCATCAACATGGGTTTAACTCGGGAAAATTTTCGTAGTATGATTTTCTACGATTTTAAGTGTAATTTGACAGCTCAACAGAGCATCGCTCGGCTTGAAACAGCTTTTGGCAATGAAGCACCATGCAAGACGACTGTTTATAGCTGGTTTGCAGAATTCAAGCGTGGTAAGTGCATCTAAGCGGATGATTGCTTCTTTTTTTAATAAAATTGGACACGTGGCTACTGTTGCTTTACAGAATCGTCGTACCGTGAATAGTGACTGGTACACGACCATTTGTTTGCCGGAAGTTATTGACGAACTCCGTAAAAATAACCGTAAACGCCGTATCATCCTGCACCACGACAATGCTAGTTCTCACACGGCCAGACAGACAAACGACTTTTTGAAGACGAAAAATGTAGAACTCATGAGTCATCCTGCATACAGTCCCGACCTGGCACCTTGTGACTTTTTTCTGTTCCCAAAAATTAAGAACCAATCACGCGGTCAACGATTTTCATCACCAGAAGAGGCTGTCGAGGAGTACGAAAAACACGTTTCAGAGGTCACCACAGGGGAGTGGCACAAAAGTTTTCAAAACTGGTTTGATCGAATGAAAAAGTGCATAGACGCCAAGGGAGATTATTTTGAAAAACAATAAATTAATTTTGTACCTTTAATCGTATTTTTTCATATTCATTCCGGAAACTTATAGTGCGTCCCACGTATTATTAAACGATTTGCACGTTGAGCCCTGGACAAAGGAATTCGAACAACTTGTCGTTTTGAAGTTTGCTGGTCTTCGTGCAAACGATTACGGTTTTTTTATATTCTAAAGATATATATCGTTAAAATTAACTTTGACTTGTAGAAAGTAAAGTTATGTATCTATTTTGCAAAATAAATATTTTGATTTGATTTGATTTGATTGAGAAAATGCAATAAGGATAACATGGGTTTTCATTTCATTATATAGGTTTGGACGGTATAATCATCGGCGAAAACCATTTGTACGTATGTTTGACTGTTTAGTTGTCACTTAAAACACTCCCGTATATGCTAGGTCTATGTTTAGACCCGTTTATGGTGCCATGTTGTTTTACTAGATATTCACGCCATGTGCGGTCAGTCGGAAACTATGAAACCTTGTCACAGTAAAGATAACCTTCTGAGAGCCACTCACGTAAAGCCATATAATGTAGGTTGACTAACTAACTTTATATACTTACACTTTATTCTTTTCTCTATGGTTTGACTTGAATAGGATTCACCTATAGGCCTGACACATTTAATAGTTGTCGTTCTTTTTAAAGATTACTTTTAGCAGTTTATAGTTGGGAGTTGTAACATAGAGTAGCATAGTTCTGTCAAAATTCTGTTAGTTTCCCCGAAATTCTGATAGAAGCCGTCTCAAAATAAAAATAAGGAATCTTTGGCCTAATAAAACACTTGTAATGATATTTAACTCCTGCAGATGGCAGCACGCTGGTGGAGTCGATGGCCATCCTGCAGTACCTGGAGGAGACCCGCCCGCAGCCGAACCTCACTCCATCCTCGCCGCTGCAGAGAGCCCGCATGAGGGAGATTGTCGAGGTAATGGACCACTCCGTCAAAGAATAGAGAGAGCGACGGAAGTGACACTCACCTTCCCACGTCCGTCAAACGTCACCAGCAAATCAGGGGTACGACTGGGGTACAATGCGACCGTTCGCTGCGTGTACGCACACACATAAACGTATGTGGACATGCCTGTGCTCATATAAAATGTAGTAGTTTTAGGTAGTTAAATCAGTCCGCTTGTATTCAGTGTTAGGGGTTTGATAGCATCGTCATGCTCACGGCAGCTATTTTGGCAGCATTTTTCAAACGCTTTACTTTTCGACACTTCATTGTGTGGTGAGGTGATAATTCTACTAACTATATATAATTCCATAAAATACATTTAAAACATTTTAACTCCTTCAGAGTCTGGACTCTACACTACAATGTAGTGGGTCAGAGAGGGAAAGCTATACATTCCTGGGGGGCTACACCAAAAAAAAAATTGTGGATTATTTTTAAATCTCCGTCACACTCTAAAGCGAGGTTATCCAGAGAAATCTGTCCTGCTCCAAAGCTATCATTTTACACATGTTTATCCTGCTCAGCAGAAGTGGGCCGCTCAAAAAACTCGCGGTTTTGAGGTGTTTTTATTTATTATTTTGTAATTAGAGGGATTGATTTTTAATATAAAGTTTATTTTAGTACAAGTTTTATTGTATAAAACTTAATAAAGCTCAAGTAAACTTCAATTTAGATCATATTTTAGACCTATTTTGCGATTTAATTGGATCGAGGAAAATGTAAGTAATCGTGTATTCAACAGCCGAAATATTAAGACCAAAGAGTGAAATATGACATATATTTTTTACAAAATTCAATCATTGCTATTTATTAGTTTAAAATTAATTTGAAAAGAGACAAAATCGGGATAAACTCCCTTAAATCGAATCCCGGCTTAGAGCTCCTCACGTCCAGATTTACTTTTCTGATTTTCTATACCGCAATGATATAAATTTAATTTGTTATCTCCTTGCGATGTATAAATCGCCAAGTGTTTAAAAATATATTAAATATGTACAGGCTGTCTTTCAAACAAACTCCGATAATTTTAGAGGTTATTTTAAGAAACGTTAGTAGGTATTTTAAGAAACGTTAGTAGAACACATTTTAAATGTAAAAACAATTAAAATTAAAAGTCAAAATATTATTAAAAAATGTTACTTGAAAATAACATTTATGGTTATCCTAGCAATTCCAATACGGAAAAAGTTGAAAAAATAGTGGGATCAATAATAAAAATAGCTTAGCGCGATATGACAATCTTATCTCTTCGGGTGACCATGATTTCTTTGGATTTTACGAAAATCTTCAAAAGGCTCCAACTTTAAAAAGTAATTATGAATATGATTTTGAATTGTTTTAATAAAACCAGTTTGTATTCTTAAAACTACTAAAATATCAAAGTACTAAAATATCGGGGTTAGGTTAAAAGTCACCAAGTATATACTTAATATAATAATAAAGTCTTTACTAATAATACAGTAGTCAAAAAGTCGTGTCTATACATAGAATATATTTTTTTATTCTATTTGTAGTGAGTTATCAATATTGTACTGAAGCCAAAACTATTATAACTCTTTATTTGTCTATATGTATATTATGTATGTTCCATTTTAACTCTAGAATCACTCCACGCATTTGGATGCAGTTTTCTTTATTATCATTTTAGTTACCCTGGTTAACACATATACTTTAAATAACGGGTGTTCATAAAATAACGTCCAAGCCGGAAACGGGGCAAATATTGAATAAACGCTTTTATAACTCTAGAACCACTCCACGGATTTGGATGCAGTTTTCTTTATTATCATTGGTAGTCACCTTTGTTAACACATCGACTATAAGGTGTGTTCATAAAATAACGCCCAAGCCGAACACGGGGCAGAGATTGAATAAACGCGGGCAGAGTCGTTGGCAAAGACTAGTATTTTATAAATATTTGTACCCTTAGTACGCCGCTACGCCGTAGAACTGTACGTAGCAAGGACGCTTTCTATTAAAAATAACACACAAAAGGTTTGAAAGGTGAAAATAAACCGGAGGCGTAAGTAAAATTCCTCTCAATTCTATCACCAACGAAGCGGTCAAGCCCATCTTATAGCTATTATGGCGACTCCACACCGCTAACATGGAGACAGTACGTACTCGTTGTATCTAGAGATACATAATATTTAATTACATAATTTTTAATCCGCAATTTTTATTTTTTTGAAATATATAATATACATAGAGATTTAAATAAAATAAAAAAGGAAACTTCCAGTATAATATCGACTCTCGACCCACTTGGTTCAGTTCTGTTTACAACTGAGGACGACACATGGACCCATTTTATTTTATTTGAATTATAATCCATATAATGATTATAAAATCAATAAAAAGGCTACAGAAAGTAAAAATATTTACTATCCTCATTATTGCCAAAACAATGGATCGCAGTTCAGGAGGCCTAACATGGACGCCACTTTAAACACCAATTGACAGTAAATACATGGAATTTACTGTCAAATGATGTTTAAAATGGTGTCAAAGTGGCACCATGTTAGGCCTGCAGATAGTGGTTCGAACCCATGTTCCCATTCCCGATTACAGTTTTAGAGTAATTTCGGTAGATAAAACCGTGTTAAAAATGTGGGCTTAGATAATTTTTACTTACCACTGCTGCATTATTTTATCTATTATAGCTTTTGCCCGCGGCTCCGCCCGTGTGTTATTCGGTTTAACGACATGCTTTTTTCCGGGATAAAAAGTAGCATATGTGTTAAGTTAGGATATAAGCTATACCCATTCTAAATTTCATCCAAATCCGTTCAGCCGTTTCAGCGTGAAAGAGTAACAAACATACACACACACACATAAACTCTCGCATTTATAATATTAGTGTGATGTAATTACTAATAATAAAGTAAATAAGGGGGTATCCGTGAATTACGTGACGCTAATTAGGGTCACTATGGGCATAACTCTGGGTCACGAAGAGAGTAGGGGGTCTGAACAAATGTCACGTGACAATTTGCAATGTAATAAATGCAAAACTTTGCAAGAGTCTCAGTAGTCCATGGATGGATGAATTATTGTAAATCTTCCTTCTGATTTATGGTGTGTGTCCTTTTACATTAGTATCGTAAAATAATTCGTTGATGAATTTATTTGTCTTTCACTCATGATAAAAGTCACGCGACATTGTTGGGCGAGGGGGGAGGGGCGTTAGAAGAAGATCACCAAGATGCCACTCGAGGGGATGGGGGGTCAAAATTCAGCCAAATGTGTGTCATGTAATTTATGGACGCTTACTTAGTACAATAAATCGACTTTTCAAAACACTTGCTTATAAAGTGGCCATTATTTCTGCGTTCTTAGGGTCATAAAGCAGCATATTAAACACGCGTGCTTTTTACTTTACATTATCGCACTGGTGTTTCTTACATTACAGTTTTTTTTTATCTTAGCAAAGAGTTTGATGTCTTGAAAAATAGAAAAGTTTTTGCAAATAAATAAACTGTTAAAATATAATAATATCATTTAATTTTATCAAATTAAATACAAAAATATTCAGTTTGTTAATATTTAATAATTGGCTGTTTGGCGAATGCGTCTGTGCCTCTATTGCCACCTGCGCGCGCATATCAGATGAATAAATTAAAAACAAAATCCCGCCGCCATTTTTCAAATAAAATTGTCAATTCATAGCTGTGGTTTCGACTATGTGGAAAAATAACCAGTCAAATTTTATTATTTTTCCTCGAAATTGTGTTGAAAAACGTCGTATGAAACGCGTGTGCATTAGACATTACACTTGTATCATAATGTACCATTTTTGTCTTGAACAGACTGTCACTAAGGAATGGCCCCAAATATATCTCACAATTATGAGTTTTCTTATATTTATTTATACGAAATTATAATAACAAAGTTGTGAAAAACTCGTACTTGTACATTGAATATTGTCGCGAAATTTTAAATGAAATGGGTCATTGAAATTTCTGCTGAGGCCAAAACATTTTTTTTTTATTTTGTCTGTCTATCTGATTTTAATTCGGGAACCACTCGGATTTGGATACGGTTCCCTTATCATCGACCCTGGTCGACATAATAGGCTGTAAGCAGTGTCGATAAAATAAACGCCGAGCCGAAAACTGTCGATACTACTCAAATATTGAGACTTCCTCGCGAGCTTGGCCGCGAGTAAAAGCTAGTAAATAAATATTACGATAATTTGAATTTTTGTTACAAACTTCAAGACCATCTAAACGGTTCAAAAGTCATGTGGCTATGAAACCCATGCAGACAGACAAACCACAGACTCCACCATATTCGTTTTACCCTTTTTATGAGGACCCTAAGAATATCTAAGGCAGATATGATACCACAAGCAAATTACTCAGAGCGGTCAGACGGTCTGAGTGGCTGAGTGAAGCACACTCAGCGGGTATTGCGATTTGCGACTCACTCACTGTTACGGTGAGAGCTCGCTAATTACTGCACCATAGAGACTGAGGTTTTAGAAAGGTTTCATGGGCCAAAAACAGCAGAGTGATTCGTTCCTTGTCTGGTTCCTAACGCTTTTCAATTGTATAATAGCCGCTATGTATGTTTAAATTCAAAGTAATTTTAAAAATCGGAACTGGAAGCTTTTGGCTGTCTATAGGCTACCGGAAGTAAACAATCTGTCATGGATTGTAAAAAATCGGAAATACGAATACGATCTTCGCCGAAGAGTGGCGAAGTTTCCTTCGCGCATTATACACATATATTATAAGGTGACTTTAATTTATGCAGCCAAATTCTTACTGAAGACTCGGTAAGTATTCAGTAACAGGGTTCGGTGACCCTTTTTGTGAAATTCGTAAATTATTCTTTTCGTGTTCCTGACAAAAGCAAGCCCAGCCCTGAGTCAATTACTATGGGACATCAAGATTTCATTTTACGAAATTAGCAAAAAGTGTTATCGATCCGTGTTACTGTTCACTTACCAAGCCTCCAGTATGAGTTTGGCTGTATAAATAAAATTCACCTTATACCGGGTGTAAAAGCAAAGGCAAGAATCCTTTAAGGGTGTGTTAGTATGATCGGTAAAGATATTATTTTAAATATTGGGATCTCTAAATAAAGTACCAGTACCTCACAATAAGACGATTTTCTTTACTCAAAATACACTAATCGCGTGGACACCCTCACTGGTCGCTGGCCACTCGGATGAGGGGTGCGGGTTGCGGGGTGCAATTAGGTATGCGGAGAGGCCGGTGAGCTGCGTAGCCATAGCTTAGAAAAATGATGGAATTTTTGGTGCAAATTCAAGGTATTTTTTTTTTCTTGTAATGACATCAGAATCGTGTGTTCTTTCATACTCTAAAGGGATTCTTGACTTTGCATTTACAGCCTGTATATTGAATGTCTGTGTATTATTCATGGCAATGGCACGTAAAATTTGAACCGGAGAGGCAACCGGATCGCGAGTGGTAATCTGAGTCTTGAAGTGATACCGGACACCCCCCTTACCAGCCGAATGGACCCCAAATGGACGGATTCGGAAATATGGGGGGGGGGACAAACTTTATTTTTATTTTATTAATCTACTGTATAGCGTTAAATAAAATGTTCTCGTGGAATTGGTCATTTCATTACTTCATATTTTCTATGGTGAATTGATTTATTACCTCAAATATTATGGTGGCCAAACGTTTGAATTTAGTATCATATCAGTATACTGCGTTGTAAGGACAACTTGCTTATATACATAAATGGTTTTTTTCAACATATTTGTATTCACTTATAGGCATGCGTTCGATCAAATAACGAACACCAGCGGCAGACCAGTTAGTTAAAAAAATACACGTAAATACATATAATAAAAAAATAATAAGGTAACTACAAAATATTCTGGAATGTAATGGCTTAAATAGCTTTTTTATTTTTTATAAAAGACTTTTACTAAAATATACCAAAACTAGCTTTTGCCCGCGGCTCCGCCCGCGTGGAAGAGATTTTCGTGGAAATAAGGAAAACAAAAGAATATGATTTTTTGAACGACTATATATGCAATGGTCACCATGTTTTACCAAAGCGCTAATAAATACCAATCAAATCAGCCCAAATTCGAAGGGTCTGCTGTTGCCCGTTGAGGAGATCCCGTACCCATCTTCCAGTCCCATCATCAGACCCTGGTCACCATGTTTTACCAAAGTACTAATAAAGACCAATCAAATAAGCCCAAACTCGAAGGGTCTGCTGTTGTCCGTTGAAGAGATCCCGCACCCATCTCTACCAGTAGTACCAGTAGAAAAGTAAATTCCAAAAATCTTTAAATGACGACAACTCTTTCTTCCGAGATCCAATTTTAATTAAATAAAGCTTATATTCTATGCTCTGTACAACTGTAGAAACCACATGAAAATCCGTGCAGACAGACAGAAAAGAATTCTAAAAATCATTGATTTGTGTTCTATTACTCTTCTTTAGTCACCCCCTTTCTATTTATATTACTTTTCTTCAATGTACAGACATGTTTCTACTGTTTTATTGTAAGTATTATTATAGTTGATCAAGAGTAAGAACCGACTTCATTAGTTAAGTATGCTAAGAAATAAGTTAAAGCTTAATCAAGTTGAAGATTTTAACAACAAAATGGGCCCTTGATTATTTTTTAATAATTTTAGTTATGATTATTGTAATTTTTAATAGGTAGGTATATTGGACGGTGATCAGTGCGAGACGAGTAGTGTGTGTGTGTGTGTGTGAGAGAGAGAGAGAGAGAGACGCATGCCCTATAGGGTTACCAGATCCAGTAACGTGAGTTCCTCACAAAATCCCAGATATTTCAATAAAATTTCCTAACCTTTTCGAAGCGGAGGCAGGACAATTAACAATAGTTTTTGTTATAAACACAACGTGAATCAATAAATATAATAATTTTAAAGATTCAGTCACTATCTATTAAAATTTCTGAAATATCTTATATTTCCTGATTCCCTGACAAAGGTCCAAAATTCCTGACATGTCAGGAAAATTCCTGTTATCTGGTAACGCTACCCTAAGGTCACCAGAAATTTCTGACAAATCTTTGTTAAATAAGACACCTGTACTTGTCCACGAAATTATTATTAAACTTCAATACACCCGACCGGTTTCACTAATAAGGATTTTCAAGGGTTTTAGAAAATAAAAATAACTTAAATAATCACACAACAATGTTTACATGTTTCATGCGTGCGACAAATGTCAAATAATTTCAGATTTATTTTAATATTACAATGACAGAAAGCAAGTAAAGATGCAACGTTGTTTTTCATTAGTGTGGAAAGCTTTATTTTTACATCAAGATCATCAATAAAGAAATAAATAAAATAAAAAAATAAAACCTTGAAAAAAACTTACTAAAATCAAACTTCTTTGTAAGGCTGTGAAATTCATAAAGATAACAATCAATTCGTAAAAGCCATAGAGTGGTGTTTTATCCAACGCTTAGGAACCTTAGGCATACCATGAGTTTTGCTTACTATACACGTTACAGTCTGCGTAAAATATTTTGTATGAGAAATGCTGGTTCCTGTAGTAAGCCGCTAGGGGCGCTGCACAATTTCTCATATAAACATTTTACGCAGACGGTAACGTTTATAGTAAGCAAAACTCATGGTATCTGTCGTCATCACTTTGGAAGAACTTCATAAGCACCTCAAAACAGAGGTTCAATTGTGTGAGCCAATGGTATTCAAATTGATTGACATATGGCTATTCGGTTCGGTAAATTAGCAGTTGAAATTTTTGGCTGTCTAATGAATAAAATTATCTTATTTTGTTGTTAACAACCAAAAACGTACGATTTCATTTGTCAAACGGGCTTAGAAATCGAATTTGAATACCATTGACTTACACAATTGCACCTCAGATCAAATGTTCTAATTTTAAAATGTTACCGCTAGAAAGATTAGTATGGCTACCGGTATATTTAATTTAAAGAATAAACCCTCAATCCTATAAACGGAAAGGTCAGGTCAGTCAACGAGCCCTCTCGACGGCTGATTGCTTCGCGGTATCTTCAGGGTTAAATCGTTGGATTTGTTGCTAGGATGAAAAAGTATTTCTATTTCGTATTAGCTATTTCTTGTCAAACTTTTCTCACAACGTATATTTGAAACCGACTTATCTTTCAATAGAAAAATAAGTTATTCTGGAAATCAAAGTTAATAGTATATACCGCATATTTCTGTATAAACCCACGTTTTGCTACAGAAGGTGATTTGTTTATCAAATACGTGATTTTTTAAAGAAAACGTTATTTTTAATTACAATTAATTACTTTACGTTTCATCACCTACATATGGATGTATAAATTCGTTTGTTACTAAAATATTCTAAGCTTGTTCAAATGAAACAAAATCCCAATTTTCCATGCTCTCGATTAAAATGAGGAAAGTGAGGAATAGATTAGATGTTACAATGTTTTTATTCAAAAGAACGAGTATGTATATTCACCTTAGACCATTTAACACGGGACCTGGCAAAGCGCGACTCCTAGTACTGAAATTATTCTGCCGTTTTCCACGGGAGGGGAGGTAAACACGCACAGAGCGCATTTAGTCATTCACGCACACTCCTACGAAAAATTGGTATGTCATACTAAAGCAAAAGCTGCAACACAATCACAAAATGCGCACACAAGCAAACTTACATGAACAAATTGTTCATGTACTTCGGCAGAGGGGGATAAGTGCGCTTGCCTAGTTCCGTGTTAAATGGTCTAAGATATTCACCGCACCGCTCCGAGGACTAGTCATAAAAATGACATCTCTAATATCGCTAACCGACGGATAATATTGCAATCGATAGCTGGTAATTATTGTGTCTCCTGAAGGAGATGATGACATGAGAGGATTTCCGATTGCTTCGGTGGTTTAACACTTGGCATCGGCGAATGAAAAAACATAAGAGACACGTTTCTAACAAAGTGTCCAAAATTATCATTGATTTATTATATCTGTGTAATAGAAGTAAGTTTTTTTTATATAATTTCTTGTGTGTACGTTTTTGTATTCGTTTATTATCCCTGAATAATCCCTGAATATTATAGCCGGTTTTGAAGGCTTAAATTTTAGTTTTAGTGCTGTCAGAATAACATTTTCTTCTTCAAAATAGTTATTTAGTTTTAACAATAGAAGCTATGTTACGAGAAATTAAACTTTTGACAGCACTAAAACTAAAATTGAAGCCTTCAGGATCAACTTTATTATCTACACACATTTTTTTTTCTTAGTTTTTCTTTTTACATTTACACGCTTCTTTTATGTTTTTTTCTTGTCTTCTGTTTCACCCAAAGGTTGCAAGAAATTTCTAGCAACAAGTGCCCTTACCTAAAAATTACATTATACATATATAACATAACTTAATAATAATATAAAACTAGCATAAATTATATCAAAACTAAACTACATGTACACTTTAACATCTTTTTTCAATATCCTTTTTCATGTTTTGTATTAATGTACATCAAGTATAGTTAATTAAAAATTAAATAAAAATATTTCATTCGAAAGTGGCAGCAGAGACTCAAAAGGGCACAAGGCTCATGCTTGGTTCGAACCGTGTGCAATGCGAAACTGGGCTACTAGCTAGCCCAGCTAGGATTGCCAACCGTACTTTAAAATAAAGTATCTTGCGTAATTTTGGGTCTTCGTACTTTATACTTTTGAATATGCTTTATACTATGCAATAAAGTACATGAAAATGGGTTTCGGCACCGCGCTCACCAACCCACCTCCCCAGAGTGAATGAGTATGGGCATTCCTTCCAAGAGAACCTCCAAGTATGGCGAAATCTTGGAGAGGCCTATGTCCAGCAGTGGACGAAACAGGCTGATGGATGGATGGATGGACATGAAAATACTTTATTTTGACTTTAAGGTCAATCTTGACTTGAAATTAAACTTCAACTGACACCAGCTAACAAAACACGGCTGTAAATAAATCCAAACAAAATTTTATGACGTGTACGTTTGTGCAAAAAGCACAAAATAATACAGTTTCACAAATTTGGGTAACGGATACTCTGTTTTAAAGGACTGTAGTTTATATTTAAAGGACTGTAGTTTATATTTATCTTCCCTGAAGGCATAGATACGTTATTTCTTCTAAAAAAGTTGGCAACCCCACATAAGCCCAGCCGTGATTGGCTGACTCATAGGCATAGTGAATGCTATTGGAGCCGTTGACAGTTTGTCGTCCATGTTTTTTTCGTTCTTGCTCGGCATTGAATTTTCTATTAGACTTTCACTATCAGATGGGCCTCACTTTCAGTTGCCTGTAGAAGTCGATTGTTTCATGTTATAACTTTTAAATCTGGTAAAATTTCACAGAAAACACTTTTTAAACTTTTCTAAAAGTTTTAAGTCTTTGGGGATCTCTATGATTGATTCTATTACTTAAAAGTTCACTAAGTACATGTAAAAAATGTAATTTTATTCGCATATTTAAGTTTTAATATTCCCAAGCTTTCTGACATTTAAAATTAATGGATACAAAGATAAACACGAAAAAAAACAATAAGCTAAGGCAATCAGTCTCAGTATATTTTATACGTTTTTAAAGATCTATCTCCGAAAAGTTTCGCAAGCGATTATAAAGTTTCAGTTTTGTATTAGTGTAACCACAAAGACTATAAGTCTAGACATGAATAATTGCAGTTTGGCACAATCAATGAACTCAGATTTTTCTCATTGAATGCCCTATTCACAATAATTTATGAGTGAAAAAAATTTACGAAAGTCAAAAATGCTTAGTCGTCCACAGCGGCTGTGAAATTATTGGTGTGTCCTTTCATCCGGAACCAAAACGGATTTTATTTTGTTGTTTGATTTTTTTTTGTTATTATAAAATTGGGTCCTGAATTCGATCCTCAATTCAGATTTTTCCTAACAGCTCTCAATTTTGGTACAATCAACTTTAAATATGGAAATTATACGTTTTTTTTATATGTCTGCAGAGATTTTGCACTTGTTATTTATTTTTTACCGTTACAAGCCCTTTATCAACATTTATCACGGCGAAAATAACAGAAAATGTGATTGATCCTTATTTTTCCAAATAAACAATAATTCCGTAAGAGCTTACTCTGTCCATACATTTCATGCTAAGTTTTTCTATGAAAATCGCAAGTGATTGTTTTGTGCTCTTAAATTAAAACTACGCTTGGTTTCATTAATATTTTTATCTTATTATTAAAAATAACCATTCAGGAGATTTATTAATGAAAATTAAAGCCGAAAAACCAATTGTCACAACCGTGAACACCTACCAAAAGTAGTAAAACACGCGATTTTTCAAAATTGAACCTGTCTTAGATAATTATTACGAGCAGAGAAAATGTGAGTTCAGATTCGGATTCAGCACACAAATTACTACAAGAAAACGAAAAAAAATTCATACAACAACAAAAAAGTTCGTTTTTGTTACCTGTTCATGCCTAAACCCGGAACTGACGTACTTCATTTACTTATTTTTTATTTATTTATATTTATATTTGGGAAACAAACAGTTACACATTACATAAAATAAAACACAAAGAAATAACATAAACCAACAAAGTTTCCACACATAGTTATTAGTTATACTTATCTGGAGATTTCATGTTTTGGTTTTCCTTTTATTAATAATTTTATTTGCGAGTAATTTTTAATGCGTAGTTTCTGTGATTTCTTTTAAAATTAGGGAATTTTAGCATCGGTGCCTACTACTGCGCAATGCGTTAGTTTCATGACAACATAATTATGATACGTACGAGTACAGTTTATTGATTATATCTAACCCAACCCCACCCTTTTACAGTTTATTGATTACTAGGTTTTGCCCGCATCCAAATCCGTTGAGAGATTCTCGAGTAAAAACGGAATATACATACAGACAGTTAAAATTTAAAAAAAAAATTGTTTTGGCCTCAGTACAATTAATAAATAACTCATTTCATTTAAAATATCGCAAAAATATTCAATTTACAGCCACGACTTTGTTACTACTTTAATATTAGCATTGATATAAGCCAACGTCACCTTTTTACAGACAATAGTGTCCGGTATTCAGCCTCTACAGAACGTTGGGTTGAGGTCCAGTTTTAAAACGCAAGAAGAGTTCCAAAGGTTCGGCCAGCTCTGGACCCGGCGAGGTCTGCAGACCCTGGAGGAGCTGCTGCAGAAGTCAGCAGGACAGTACTGCGTTGGAGACCAGCTCACGATGGCTGACCTGTGCTTCGTGCCGCAGATGTTCAATGCTGTTGGCAGGTAACATTATCTAGATGGTTCACTCAACCGGCTCGGTTTAAAATACATGCACCTTCAATACCCGTGGACTAAACCGGTAGTGTGCAGCACACACTGTGTGCAGCACACACTGTGTGCTAGGCTTTTAAATGCTTGCATTTTTTATAGTAATTTTAGGATTCCGTAACACAAAATGAAAAAATTCAAATCCTTATAACGATATCCAAAAAAAATTGATGTATGATAAAAATGCCTTTTACGTACAGTACGCCCAAAGTTATAATGCGCATAAAAATCTATAGCCGAGCGACTCGATGTGCAAAAACTTTATCGAACAGCGGCGAAGATTTGTATGCCCATTATACCTTTGGGAGAAATGTAATCAATTTCATACAAACCCAGCTTACCATGAAACCTACAGGGCACTGCCAGTTGACTTAGATGAGGTCATGCTGCAACATGACGTCACTTGGCTTGGTATATTTTAATGGTTTTGATGTTCATCCATCCATCAGCCTGTTTCGTCCTCTGCTGGACATAGGCCTTTCCAGAATTTCGCCACTCTTGGCGGTCCTCCTGGAAGAAATGCCCATACTCACACACGCTGGGCAGGCGGGTTGGTGAGCGCGGTGCCGAAACCCTTGCACCAGTGACGCCGCTGCCCGTCACCAGTCTGTTTTATATAAGGCCCGACAATTGGGGATGGATATACCGCCATCCATCGGTCCCAGGCAATGGTGGGCCGCCTGGTTTTGCCTAAGAGCTGTTCTCTTACTCTCCCCCGAATAACTTCGGGAGGATTTGCGAGTAAGATGGTGGTACCTCCACAGTCGAGCCCGGCATCAGCTCTACCACCTAAAGGTTTTGATGTATGAAATTATATCTATAAATTAATGATAAATAAAAAAGAATACCTATTATATGTTACCTGTTATCAGGGACTAGGAGATATATATACCTCGTTGCCCTTTATCTAAATTTTAATGTCAGGCTGCTTCTAAAATCTATGACAATTTTATGTCTCCAAATTTTATTGGCCCATCATGTAACGATGAGTTATGTTCATTCATATTTTTTTTCAATTATGAGTAAAATAAATACTTACAGATTAATTTATACCGCCTCTACATCACATACACTATCATGGCTAGTAGCGACCCCTAAAACCACTACAAAAATTCGGAAAAAAATCTTATAAGTTTTTTAACATATGGAACAAAAAATATTTTTCGTGCCTTTTTGAAGCACCCGTACTATAATAATATGTGTATTATTAGTTTATTATTCTGTAATTTTTTTTGCTATTGTTATGGGATAGTGAGAATTAAGAGAGTTAAGCCACTCTCAGTCTACATACAACTAAGTCCATGTACTTTTTGTTACCTAGCTGAAGAATGTCCAATGTGTCTCTCTTCTCTTCAGGAACAATCACAAAACTACAAAGGAGAAAATAATGATTTAATCTTAATTTATTCAAATATCTCTGCGTCTTGAGTTGTACTATTTATTTGTACAAAAGCTTCCATAATATATCTATACATACTTTCATTTCAGGCTACAACTGGATATCAGCAAGTTCCCAACTATATCTAAGCTCTACTCTTCGCTGCTGAAGGAAAAGATCTTCATAGATACACATCCCAGAAACATCAAGGCTAAATTATAATAACTGTTGTCACAATTAAATAACGTTTTACAGTTAGTTACACCTAAAAATACACATTGTTTTATTATTGTAAAACGGAAATATAAAAATTGATGAGAACAATTACTCCCAATTTAAATCATTGCCACAACCAATCATATAACACAGTTTATTTCTATCAGCTACCGCCACGTTATCACGACTTGGCAGTCGCTTTTACATTAGTGGACAAACTTACAATATGCAACCAACATTTTTGCTACGCTAACATCCGGTAGGATATGGCACCCCCTAGAAGAAAAAGAAATGTCTTGATATAGAAAAAATCTTTTGAACACATGTTTGTTCACCTTTGCAAACATCAAACATTAATTTCTCTATCGGAACAGAGTATGCACCTACGTATAGTTAAGCCGAGAATATAAAGAAGTATAGGTTACTTGTTAAACACATGTTTCAACGGCTGTAGCTACTAAAGGCACCAACTTCAGTTACCAAGACCAGCTCCATCGCATTCACATAAGTTACCTACACGTTACTGATACTAAACAAGTTGTCCAAACGATAGTTTAGTCAATCCGTTGTCGCCTCTGGAAATATATCAGCGCAATGCTGGCAGTTCTATGAATCATTATGAGGCATGCACTAAATCATCCCATTACAAGTACTCTACATATTGAGGTCACTCAGCTGCTTGCATTCAAATATCCACAATGGTTTATACTCGAAACTAAACATTTATTTAATGTTCTTATTTTATAGTGTACTTTTCCACTTGACAACATTGTTTGGAAAATAGCGCGAAAATTGAGCATCATTTACTAAAATAAGCACCCGGTATAGTTTGTTTATAGAGTACCAAAATATTCCACTAGTTATCAGACAAACAAAAGTTTACATACGATCTACGAGTATTATTTAGTTTCTAAACTATCCCATCCCATCCCACTATCCCACTAATATTATAAATGCGAAAGTTTGGATGTATGGATGGATGGATGTTTGTTACTCTTTCACGCCGTAACTACTGAACCGATTGTCCTGTTGCATGAATGTAGTTCTAGACCTGGAATAGAACATAGGCTACTTTTATCCCATAAATCAGTTCCCATGGGATGAAAATGTGGTTTCAAGTTTCTATAGAAAAGTGATGTGTACCTATTGAACCGATTGGGCTGAAACTTTGCACAAGTAAAGTTCTCAATCTAGAACACGACAAAAACTACTTTTCATCCCATAAATCAGTTCCCATGAAAAAGCTATACAAGAGACATACAAATGGGAAACACAGAGGCGCATAACACACATTACCAGCTATGTTAACAGTCCGAAAAATATTGACAGATTTTATAGGAATACGCAAAAACTAATTCAACGCGGGTGAAGCCGCGGGCAAAAGCTAGTCTAAAATAGTTTTCTATTGCGAGTAAGTTATGTGGTTTAAATTTCAGCTAAAATTTGAAACAAACGTAAAATTTAATATCCACTCATTTAAAAACCAACTACGTATTTACCTTTGACTAACTAAACTTGTTTACCCGTAGTATAAACTCCTACGAACAAGCAGTATAATAAAACCATTTTATAAATGTTTTAATTACTTAAAAACTTAAATAACATAAAGAAAATGATATTGAGGTAACAAACCATGTAAGTTTCAAAAATAAATTTTACCTAATACCGTTTTAAATCATCAATTATCTGTGAGTACTTATTGGGCTGAATTCGAATATCCAAAATGGTTTAGACTCGATACTAAACATTTATTTAAGGTACTAATTTTACCCGTACCTATAGTGTACTTTTGCACTTAACATTGTATGGAAAATAGCTCGAGTGTTTAGTTTAAAATTGAGCATCAAACAAATACTAAGCATTAATAAAATTAGCACCCAATATTGACTAGTTCATAGAGTTGGAAATTATTTCACTAGTTCCCAAACAAACTAATGTTATATTTACAACTGTTATTTTAAAAAAATCTAAATAATTATCCAAAGTTTTCCGTTGTAAATACGTTATGTGTTTTAAAGTAATATATACACTACTTACACTCTTAATACAATAAATTATGCTATTTACGTTTGGCCAGCTCAACTTGTTCACCAGGAGTATATATGTACATATAAACGCCATAGAATAAAACCAAACCATATTGTTTCCAAAGAAAAATCAACCCAACACCGTTATAATAAATATGAAAATACCAAGAAAACATATTTTATAGGATTTCTCATACTCAATAGAAACGTAATTCGTCTGATTTTATCGAAGCAAAAACCAATGCCTTCCGGGAGGGAGATGCGAGTGACACCTCTCAATACCTTCGCTTTCGAGAGGAACATATCAACCCTATTACTGCTAGATCCAATCTAAAATAGGATAGCGTAGTTCCAATCTCCACCTAGGCAAGGGATAAATATGTTTTTCATCACTAATTCTCCAAAAGTAAGTCGTATATACGAGTAACTCGAAATGCGGGAGGTAAATTCGATTTACCGACCTAGGGAGGTAAGTAAATTTGAAAATCAAACGAGTGTCCCTTACAGTCACTCGTCTCGCTAAATGAGAATGGAAAATATCTTTTGTGTTTATTTCTTTTTTATTTTGTTATTCTATATTTTATTTTATTATTATTGAAAAATGTCACTTGCGTAAATATGTAAATATGAATAAAATCTTAAAAAGACGTTTATGACTTAACACAGCAACTAAATTAGTTTTATTTTTAAAACAATCACACAGGCCAGTAAGACGCGATTGCACAAAAAAAAAGAAAAATTCACATGAAAATAAAACGGCGGCAGTAAAATTATCTTGTTGAAAACGTTCTCAGACCAAATAAAAACTCAAGACGGAGCGCTGTCAACATTGACGTGAAGCCAGTTTCGTAAACATGTGTGCACTTAGTGAGTGTTGCCGCCAAGTAAAAACTGAGACAGATTGCGCATGTGTGAGTTTCAAGCCGTGTATGAACACAAGCTGTCTCACTTTTGGCCTGCTTCACCCGTTAAATAGAGTAAACTACGTCTTGACTATTTGGTCTGAGAAAACGTTGTTGCAAACATAATTTCATAATTGATTCACATATTTAATTGATTGCACGTCGAATTAATTTTTCTGCAAAATGTGTTATTAGTAAAGTTATTTATAGACCCTTGATAATAGTTTAAAACTTAAACCGATTGGGATAAATATAATTACTGTGAAACAAGTACAGGTGCAGTTAATCATCACGTTATAATTTTGTGAGTATTTTTTATTTCCTCGCATTAGTGATGAAAATAAGAGTGTTACACAAGGGTGTAAGTGATCAATTGCACACTCGAACTATACAGGATGACTTTTAACCTAACCCCAATCATGGTCAGTCGAAGAAATAAGATAATTAGATCGCGCGAAGTTATTTTTATTATTGATCCCACTATTCTGAACTATTTTCAACTTTTTCCGTATGTGAATGGCTAGGATAACCATAAATTTAATTTCCAAGTAACATTTTAAAATAATATTTTTACTTTTAATTTTAATTGTTTTTAGAATAGAATAGAATTGAACGTTTCTTAATAACCTCTAAAATTATTGGGGTTTGTTTGAAAGTCATCCTGTACACACCCTCGCTCGCTTCGCTCGCTCGTGCGCCTAAATTATCTCAGGTGCAATTGATCGCTTACCTCCCTTGCATAACAATCTACTATTTTTTTGTTATTATAGTGTAGATCCATCTTTATGTTAGTTTCAAGTGGCAGTGATTTGTGTTGTTTTTGTTTTACAGGCCACAAAAGTCAAAGATCATTAATAAATAACACATTAATTCCAACAAAAGTTTAATCAGATGATCAAAACATCAAGTAATGATGACACGAGTCGATAAATGTAAAGCACGCGCGATGTAATGATATTTAAATATCTACTATATTCATCGAGTCCGACCGTCTGCTGACGTCTTCTTTGATAGCAAATGTCAATTAGTTTGTAAGTTTATTAGTTATTATGGCCATAAGTTAAGTTAAATCTTGTAAACTAAACTTTTATTTAATAATATTACATAATTGCTGTAATTGGGTTCGCCCGTAGTAATTATAATAATAAATAAATAAATAAATAAGTGATAAAGCTACAATCAGCTACATCTAAAGGTAATTAATTCTACAAGAAACATATAAACCTAGGCGTTCATGCAAAAGGAATTTATAAAGTAAGAAGATAACTACGAGTGTGTATGGAATGATACGCTTCATTGCGCGACCCTCCCCTTAGGAGCGCCTGTAATGATACAATTATTTATAATATGGGTTTGTATTTAAGATACCGGGTGTAAAAGCAAAGGCAAGAATCCTTTAAGGGCGTGTTAGTATGATCGGTAAAGATATTATTTTAAATACTGGGATCTCTAAATAAAGTACCAGTACCTCATAATAAGACGATTTTCTTTACTCAAAATACACTAATCGCGTGGACACCCTCACTGGTCGCCGTCCACTCGGATGAGGGGTGCGGGTTGCGGGCTGCAATTAGGTGTGCGGATAGGCCGGTGAGCTGCGTAGCCATAGCTTAGAAAAATTATGGAATTTTTGGTGAAGATTCAAGGTATTTTTTTTTCTCGTAATGACATCAGTATCGTGTATACTTTTATACCATAAAGGGATTCTTGACTTTGCATTTACACCCTGTTTAAATAGTTTTTCTCCGATTTTAATAAAAACACCCTGTTTTCACAAACAAATAAATTCTCCTTCTAAATGGGTGTTAAGGTAAATACGGAGAATATATAAAATGGATAACGGTAGACAATTTTATCTACATTTAACCTATTTGAACACGCATCGGTAACGGCCCGGGCCTGGAGTGCGTACGTCAGAGGTAAACAAGAAATAAACCAAACAAAAAGATGTTTAATTCAAAATCGACAACTCTTCAGGTCGAAATCGATGGTATACCGTAGCATTCTTATTTCGCCCACAAAAAGGTTTATTGTAACTGTCTCTTCAGTCTCTTCAGAGGACTTAACTGCGATTGCGCTCCGTACAAACAGAGTTTGATCATATTTTAGAAAACAACTAATCAAACTCGACTAAATTGGGTTATGTAGACAGGTTATAGAAACCATGGACGAATATAAGATATAAACATTTTCCCTCCAGTAATTTAATTTCAAAATTACACGAAACTAAAACACAAAGGTTAGGAAATTTTTCAAGACAATCCAAGACAACAGAATTTTCATATAACCATTGGAATAGCAATGAATTTTCTATATTTAAAATATCTACCATAAATAACAGCTGAATCATAGACTTGTCGGTGGGCTGAATAAACAATGAACTAGTGATTGAACTCGCGTGGTCAGCTAATAATAACTAATAATAGCTCTTAGTAGCAGATAATAGTCGGCATATGCTCAAACTCTTAAATCTCAGTCCATCAAAAAAATATAAAAATTACCACAGATAAATATTGCGTCTGAAGTATTACTGCATGTATCTCTGATTTGTATTAAATTCTATTTGCTCAAAGTTAGTGAACGAAAGGAAGTCTCGAAACTTCGACCGACTTCTTGTAATAAGTTTCTCGCTAAATGGGACTTGGATAACATTTGTTTTGAATCGAGTTATGTACAGAAGTGCAAATAGAATTAATTATTACAGGTATACGCAATAAATTTATGCGTATTTACTAACTCTAATCTGCCTTTGATAAATGTACCATTGTAAAATGTTTATGGTGAAACCGATTTGTCAAATTGCTCATCTAATGGCCAATTTCTGAATTAAGAAAATCTCTCTAAGCGATACTTAGACGACGAATCAGCAAATCACAGCCCTGAATTTCATAGTTAGGCTCCGCTTAACTTGAAATTCTCAACTATGAATTTGAGGGTAAGTAGGTATTCCCGCGTGGGATTTATGTACCTGGGGTAATACGAATATTAATATCGGTTCGGGCATTCACTTGATTGAAGTGAAACCTGTATAGCTAGCATAAACGACACGAGTACATAGATAAATTTTGTCGCTCGAAGAAACGTTTTGTCGAAGCGATGATCACGTGATAAAGCTTACCTGCGCCAGAGAATATAAAGTAACCTTCGTTTCCATTGTTCAAACGTTTCTTCGAGAGACAAAATGTCTCTATTATTTTCGTCCATGTTAGCTATGCTGGTAATCTCGTAGATATAAGAGCCCGTGTTGCAACTTGGTTGCAACCTTCTAACTAGCGAACGAGGCTTTGGCGAACGACTGTTAAAAATCCAACAACGACTGTTTGATTTTTTTTCCGGAATCTCTGTGTAACGTAAGTTAGGCAGGCATATATCCAAACCCTTGGGAAGCCACTCTTTTCCTCCCGACTTCCGCCGTGCCCACAGATGTTTATTGGAATACGTCCAATCACACCCGGCTACTCCCTGGATACCTTATGTTTATGTAAAAGTTAGTTTTTTTTTTCGTCGTTCCGATTTCACTTTAGTTCTAAAATAGCTACTGAGCAAATTATGCTTTAATATAAACAATCAATTAAATTTTTGGTTGTATATATATAGATCCATCCATCCATCCATCCATCCATCAGCCTGTTTCGTCCACTGCTGGACATAGGCCTTTCCAGGATTTCACCACTCTTGGCGGTCCCCCTGGAAGAAATGCCCATACTCACACACGCTGGGCAGGCGGGTTGGTGAGCGCGGTGCCGAAACCCTTGCACCAGTGACGCCGCTGCCCGTCACTAGTCTGTTTTAAGGCCTGGCAATTAGGGATGGATATACCGCCATCTCGGTCCCAGGCAATGGTGGGCCGCCTGGTTTTGTCTGAGAGCTGTTCTCTTACTCTCCCCCGAATAACTTCGGAAGGATTTGCGAGTAAGATGGTGGTACCTCCACAGTCGAGCTCGGCATCAGCTCTACCACCAATATAGTTCACTGGTTCCTAAGCATTTTGTAGCCACGTACTACTTTCAGAATCCGTTTATTGGTTAATTGATTCAAAACTAAGCTAATAGAGGGATGTTGTTTTTTGGACTCGGTGAGCGCGTTAAACTGGAGAATTGTCTTCGATAAGGCAAGGCGGGTTTAAAGTGAACTGAGTGGCTGATGTGGACCTCTGGCACTCATGTCACGGACACCCGAGGGTCCATGGACCCCACAATAAGAAACACGGGTGTCGTTGTTTAAAAATTCCTTAGTAGATAGGCTTTGCTAACCATTGGGGTAATAAGATTTTGTTCGAATCTACTAGTTTTCGTTTTAAAATTAGAAAACTTTAGTGTTTAATTTACATGATAAGAGACGGTTGATGGCCTCGTTCTGTTTAGGCTATCTATTAAATAGACGATACATATCGTGTGTCGAGAGAGATGGAACGCCACCAATGAACCGTCGAATTGAATTTGATGAACGTGAACGAACGCACTTTCAGACTCTGCTAACCTTTGGATCAAAGAGAACATCGCATGTTTGTAACATTTGCTCATAAGAGCCTCTTATTTATGCGTAAACCACACCATGTGAGAATTAAAATAATACCTTGGAATACTCGTGTGTTTTAGACGACTTAATACAAGCAATAAAAATGTAAATTTCATCATATCTAAGACGGTTGCATCTACCTAACTGTAAGTGGCTTATACCGATAAACTAAGCAGATTTAGGGGCTCAATCTACTTAATACTCTCGCTTACTTTGATTACATTTGCATATGAATTTCAGCCGCTGGTTATCGATCCCTGGCCGTCTATGATGGTTCATCATTTTGAGAGCAATGCAATAAACATGTTAATTGCGAAAGCTGGTGGTGCGAGCGCCGACATCCCTGGTCACATCTCGCTCTGAGCTCCAGCAGACATGACCCTCGGGTAGAGCTCATGAGGGGAGGTTCCGGACTCCCGCGCCAGCTCACCAAGCGAGCGGGATGGGACCTAATGTCAACATAATTCCACCCACATTTATTTGTTTGGGCCGAAATGGCTCTGCACATGAGAGCCTATTGTTTTCAATATTTTTTCTTTCTATTGCTTTGTGTAATCACCGAGGGAAATGCCGGAGATGGTGAGTAAATATTTTACCTACTATTTTATATTTCAGGCGTTTTCCAATACGCATGCTCACGCATACATTTGGTGTAAAAATATCAATAGAATCAATCCCGGGAATATTTCAAGGACTAACAGCTGCAACAGTATTACCTCCTTTGTAATAAATCGTTTGAACCTTGTTTATTGAGGCTCTAATTATTTATGCTCCCAAGCATTCAATTTAAATGCTTAGTTAGCAAAGTATATAGGTACCTATAAATATCTACGTTGTACATCATTAAACGCACACGCTTTGCACGTAAAGGGATTCAATTTATTCTGAAACGCTCGTATTTGTTTGTGAATTTGTAGATATGGTTTTACGAGTGTTTTGAGTAAACAAATATTTGTTTTAGATAATGTGGAAATTTTCGACGCGCTGGCGGCCGCGCGGGAGGAGCTGCCCAGCGGCGTGGTGCGGAGTAGGGGTAGATGCCAGGTGCCGGGATCGGACCCCGCGCTGTACTCCGCTCTGACCCTCAATGAGAACACCACTATCCATCAGCTCGCTGCCGGCATGTTCTACAACACCTTCCCTGAGGACTTCTCTGTGATGACCGTCGTTCGCTTGTCTGGTACCTATATCCTCTTACCCTGTTTTGTAAATCTATAAATCAGTCAAAGCCTTATTCCTAGGTTTCTTAAGAATGTCATATTTAGAGGGTTTTTGTTTCTTTAGCAAAATGAAAACATTTAAGAGATTTTATGTTTGCTAAAAAAAATTACGTGAATTAGTTTTCATCACTGAAAGTAATAAAGCAAAATTTTAAATAAAAAACAAACATATTTGGAAAAAAGGCTTCTCTCTAGTTCAAATATCGTTCGGGTAATGCTTAATTCGTAAAAAATATTTATGAATACCTTTTTTATTCATTGGTCTTGGTAGTCCGTTACCTGAACTTTACTCCACACTTAGGCACCCACAGCCACACAATGTCTAACGAAAAATACCTACGAGTCAATCTGTTACAAAATTTACCTAATTACAAGGCAGTAAGGTCCCAAGATAATTCTTTATAAATTATAAAAAAATATATTCTACACATTAAAAGAAACTGGGCACCTCACTCAACTATTTGTCTACGCTTAGCCCTTTCGTAGGTATTGCTGCCGGAGCTACGAGAAAAAAATATCATATAACTTTTTTGCTACGAGGTTACGGGCTACGCCACGCCCCGTAGCAAACCGATAAACTGATGTACAATTTAAACAAGTTGTATATTTAAACTACACGGAAAGGACTGCAATCAGCAGCTATATTTCAAACTTTAGCAGTGCTAAAGTTATTGCACAGTCAACTTTATTGTTAAGCAAACAGTTTTGAGCTCGCGCCTGCCACTGATTAAACAACGCTAGAACTTGGCGCCACTAAACAATTATTGTTGTGCTGCGGATTTTCACGCTTACTACAATGTTTAATGTTTATGTGGAAAATATGACATTTGATTCAATTTTGGTCGGGATTTTCTCATGTAGGTACCTATAAACCTACTGAAACCGTTTTATAAACTATTGAAACATGAATATAATTAATGCATAAAATAATAGTAGTTTATGAAACTGGTACATAAAACGATTATTAAAAACACGAGTTTTGTAATAGTGCACGACCGTTTTAATACCTCGTTATGTATAGTTTCATACACTACTTTATCTAAACTCATGCCTAACAAACTGTTTTCATAATCTTGATAAAATTTGTCTTGTAAAAGCTCGTTCTAAAAGTGTTTGTAATTTCCGTCATTATTACCAAATAATCAAACTATTATCACCATCACTGCTGTTAGTAATTTTAGGGCAAAATAATACTTTTGATTTGACCCATAAAACCACAGTAAATAGTAATTTCCACGTAAGCTATGGCGTCAAAACCCAACAGTCCACCCACAGACATTTAAAGGTATTATACGTCTGTGCAGTCCACCACGCATGTAACGCATCGCGTGCGCCGGCAGCCAAAGACAATGCAGGCCGAAAATAAAATGAAATTGTGACCTCCTTTGTCACGCCGCAATACACAGACATACAGAATAAACATTAATAACAAACGCATAGAGTCGACTTGAAGCAATTACAGCTCAGTGAGTTACGGGCTCTTTAAGATATAAAAATTGCTTGTTTCCAAACAAAATATAACTGAGAAATTAGTTAAGGTATTAATAAATATGTTTCAAGCATAAGCCAGCCAAAACAACCCATTTTTATACATTTCTTCGCACCATGTAGCTTAAATGTCGGTTGGTTTTTGTATGGAAACTTGCCAATAAGTACTATTTAATCCTTAGGTTTAGTCTGTATAGACCGCAATGTGCCCCAATATTATTTAGTACGTGTTAGAGAATATTATATAATAGCCTCATTGGTAATTGATATTAAACCTCAGACATGGCTGTATGGGCTAAGTTCCCTTTGCCTTCCTAGTTAGTATCACATGTACTGTAATCTCAGAAAAAGTTTTTTATAGCATTGTTGTTCGGAGACCTATACTATATATTTTTTTTGTGATTTAGGGACGTTCATCAAAAATTAGATAATAGTACATTATGATGGATGATACAAGTGAGCTGCGTTCGGCTCGGGCTGCAATCCCGCCTCGACTGTAATGTCTAATACTCACGCGTTTCACACGTTTTTCAACACACTTGCAAGGAAAAATAATAAAATTTCACTGTTTTTTTTTCACATAAGCGAAACCACAGCTGACTCAACCGAACTGACAATTTTCTTTGAAAAATGGCGGCGGAGATTTTGTTTTTTGCGCAGATGGAAATAGAGGCACTGACGCAAAAATCTAAACAGCCAAATACTAAATATTAACAAACTGAATATTTTTGTATTTACAACAAAAATGTGAGTTAATTTGTTGATGAAAATAAATAATTGGATGAAATTTAATTATTATTTATTATATTTTAACTGAGACAGTCTATTTATTCGCAAAAGCTTTACTATTTCTCAAGACATCAAAACTCTTTGCTAAGATTTAAAAAATAACTGTATTGTAAAAAACACTAGTGCGATAATGAAAAGTAAAAAGCACGTGTGTTTAATATGCTGTATTATGACCCTAAGAACGCTGCAATAAAGGCCACTTTATAAGCAAGTGTGTTGAAAAATAATTTTATAGCACACCGTGCGTAAAATGACCGCTTTACGCACGCTGCGCTTGCGTAAAGTCGGCATTTTCCGCACTTGTGCTATAAAATATTATACGAAACTCGTGCGAGAAACTTTTTCTCGACTAATGTACTATTATGCATCACCATAGAATGGATCCGGCGTTACACGCACGCGTCCTCTGTCACCCTAAAACTCAGCGCTGTGTATATTCACGCTCAGAGCAATACGCTGAGCTATGTCAGAAAGTCATTTTTTTATTGTACTATGTTTATGTACCTATCTAAAAGAGAACTATTTTGAACAAATATTTTTTGTTTTTTGCTACGGAATAGTAAGCCCTACGACATCACCGTTTTCCCGCTTCATAGACCCGCTATGCCTTAGTAGGTATACTATACATACATACACGCGTACATTATTTATTCACATTTGATCTGTTTGAGTAAGTAGAACAGCTTCATACGACTCCATTCGTTTCTTGTTCTAAAATAAATCAGCATAGTAGAGGTTAATTGAACGAATCGTTCGGGAGTGGTGACGTCAGCATGAAATTAGTCTGGCGCCGAGGCAATCACAATGCGGTGAGCTATTTTATATTGTGGTTCAGTAGCGTAGCCAGGAGGGGGGGCGAGACCAGCCTGCACTACGTGCCACCCGACAGGAGGTGACATACGACTACAAAAAGAACCGGCCGATTGCGAGTCGGACTCGCGCACGAAGGGTTCCGTACCATTATCTATAAAGACTGCAAAAAAATGTTTGTTGTATGGGAGTGCGCGTCTCCGACTCGCACTTGGCCGGTTTTAGTATTTGTTGTTATAGCGGCAACAGAAATACATCATCTGTGAAAATTTAATCTGTCTAACTATCACGGTTCATGAATGAGAGAGAAACAGCCTAGTGACAGACGGACAGCGAAGTCTTAGTAATAGGGTCCCATTGGTTACCCTTTGGGTAAGGAACCCTTAAAACTTACTAAATTCCATAAAATAAAATTACCGCTAAATGAAATTAATAAAATATTACTTGCGGGCAACAAAGACCCAAATACCGAAATACAAATTGAAGATGTATTTTGCGAGTTTGCAGCCGCTAAAAAGAATATATTTTGAATGTTTGTATGTATATACTTGCTATGCTTGGGGTATCTCTGATAGATAGAATCCGCAACGAGGAGATCCGTCAGAGATCGAAAGTAACCGACATAGCCTGCAGAATCAGTAGGTTGAAGTGGCAGTGGGCAGGCCATATTTGTCGCCGAGATGATGGCCGTTGGGGCCGAAAGGCTCTAGAATGGAGACCACGTACAGCAAAGCGTAGTGTAGGCCGACCTCGTGCCCGCTGGACCGACGACCTGAAGGACGTTGCGGGGGGCGGCTGGATGAGGAGGACGGAGGACCGACATGAGTGGCGAAATTTGGGAAAGGCCTATGTCCAGCAGTGGACGAACACGGGCTGATGGATGGATGGATGGATATACGCCTATCAATAACGAAAAAATACTATTATGTTTTAGTATTCCAATCTGATTCAGAAACCAACAAAAGTACTCTTTTTGGATAACTCGTTTTCGACATTAGTGATCTGAGTCCTTATCTGAACTAAATTTTTCTCTATTACCTCGCAATATTTATCCAAGGTAGATTGAATTTTGAAAAATTGCGATTTTGTACTGCTTTCAGTGAGGCTTCACAGCTAGAACAATTGATTTTTCGGCATTAGATTTGAATAAGACTTCTGACCAAAACAGTTCTGTTTTATAGTAAGGTTATATAGCCTTTCGCCCGCGGCTCCGCCCGCGTTTCTTTAATCTCTGCCCCGTTTTTGGATTGGACGCTATTTTATGAACACTCCTATTATAGCCTATATGTACACTACGACGATAATAAAAAAAACTGCATCCAAATTCGTTGAGTTATTCTTAGGTTAAAACGGCGAGAGAGAAAGACGAAAATTGTAAAAATTGTGGTTTTCATTTCATTGAAAATTTCGCGAAACATAACAAACTACAAACACTACTTTCTAACTACTTTATAAGTATAGTATAGATTAAAAGATTTATGGAAAGCGTAATTTCTAACTCAATACGATCACATCCACTTTTTTATCAAAAAGACTGTATGGAACGTATGGAGAGAAAGCTCTTCAAAAATTCTACTTAATTTAATAATTAAGAATCAAACAAAAATTCCGTAATTTTACCATAAAAATACTGACATAGGAGTAATAACAAAGATGAAAAAATTAAGGATATAGCAAACGGTAATTGTTTCAAAATATATTCAAAAGTAATAAAAAAAGCAAAATTTCAATATTTAAAGTGAAAAAAAACTCTGAGTCAGCACACCATTTTCAACAACAATTTCAAAATTTGTTTCTGTTACAGAAACTTGTTGGCCATAGTAACTTTCTATTTGTTTTATTTTATATTTTAATAAATTCAATTCAATTTAATTCATTTAAATGGTTAGTATTACAAAGTGGAAAAAAACTTAACCTAAGGTTAGTACAATACAGTAAAGAACGATAATTTATAGTAACCATTTTAACACCTGTAAAAACTAACAATAAACACAATATAGGTGGAATTATACCGGCTCCCAGACTAGAGTCCTCCGTATCATGGGATGCACTTAAGTTATTTTCGCCACATTCATATATGACGTTTAAGGTTTTTTATTAATTTTAACAATTTTCATTCTCGGGGTAACACCATCGATACACACACCGGGTGCCACCCATGCTAGATACGCCACTGTTGAGATTTCCGTATGTTAAAACGTTGCGAGTTTAATTGAATTATTTATTTTTCTTCGTATTCGTATTTGTTTTTTCACGTTTAATTTGAGAACCACTGAGTGAATTCAGATGTGGTTTTCACTATTTACTGAGGAATTGAGCAGTAAAATAATTCTAAAATTAAGTTGTAGCGTAATGGTAAACACAAAAAAAAATGCCCAAAAATTCCCTAGCTACCTATTCAAAGTGAAAATCGATTAGGCTGTACTCGAGTTATGAGATAAGGTATATGAAGACAGCTGTTTTATTATATAAGGTCCTACAATAATAAGTGAAAATAATTCTAGGGTAGATCATGTATCGTTAACTGATCAAATTCCTGATCAAGAAAAAATTTTTTGCTCAAATAATTTTTTCACTTCCCAGTACAAAGTGGTTCAATCAGCTGACAAAATTTCTATAGGAAGGTAAAAAAAAGTACGAACAAAAAAATTTTTTTTTCGGTTTTATATGGTCTATTAGGGACTAACTACTCTATCATCTGTTAAATTTTTTTCACTTTGAATTGTAGGACCTTATATATAAGGTGACTATATACAGCGAAACTCATACTGGAGGTGATCAGTAACACGGATCGATAACACTTTTTGCTAATTTCGTAAAATAAAATCTTGCGTCACATAGTAATAATTGACTCGGGGTTGGGCGTGCTTGCGTTTGTAAGGACTACGTAAAGAATAATTTACGAATTTCACAAAGGTTATCGAACCTTGTTACTGAACACGTACCGAGTCTTCAGCTTGTGACTAATGTGTATATAGGCTGAAATTAAATCAACCAACCAAATTCATACTGGAGACCCGGTTAGTCATCAGGAACAAGATTTAACGACCCTCCAGGTGAAATACGAAAAAAAACATTCCTGCCCCATAGTGCCTGCACTAGGAATTGTAACTAGTCCACGCAGGAAGGGAGCAAAAAAAAATATTTTTCGAAATTGGCTAATAGGATTACTGAACCTAGTTCTTGATCATTAACCGAGTCTCTAGTATGAATTTGGTCGGTTGATTAAATTTCACCCCTTAAACACATTAGTCACAAGCGTATTAAAGTTCCGGAGTGCAAAATCTATGTAATTATTATAGTTGTGTGTATTTGATTGTGATAAATGTTTTAGTCATAGATAATATACATGAATATTTTTATATTAGATTTTCCTCGGAAGTGTTTCAGTGTTATCAGTAAAACTTGTCTTTAATGTTCTGAGTACATCAGTACGTCCGTTCTGACTCCCTTGCAGTGGCTGACGATGGGAAACAATTCCTTCCTGCGATGTTCGGAGCCAAGAACACTGAAGAATTAGATTATTTTCGATTGCAAAGCTGTCTATACATACATTGTTCAGCAGCTTCCAGGCAACATTCATTTAGAACTTTAGAACCTACCACCAGGTGCAGCAGTGGCTGAATGAGGAGAAGAGGGCGGGTGGAAGAAGATTGGCGAACACCTGAGACCAATTACAACAGCCTCTTTTCCCTTAAAGAGTAGCGCCCCTTGAGAGGGTGATGAGGTTGTCGTTCCTTCAAGTGTTTATCACTAACATACCACCGGCCACTAAAATTGCAATTTGTTTTTACAAAACACAATCCTGTTTCCAAAAATCTAAAAAACCAAACATTTGCTACTTCACCCTCCGTAACTCTAGAACCGTTTACTTTAGCACGATTATGCTAAAAACTATTTTTGTTCGCAATTACTTTTGTCCTTGGCTTTTTTGCGCTAAGCCGCATAGTTATCGAAATATTTAAGAAAAACTGAAGAAACTCAACTCCTCCCCCCCTCCCCCCAAACCCGACGCTAAAAATGGTGTAACTTTTTACCAAACAATATGTGGACTTTATAGAACAATTTGGAGTTGGAATGAACTTTTACTTTGGATGTTGAGGTCTGGGGTTAATTGCACCATACTAATAAGGAATGTTCATAAAATAACGCTTAAGCCGAAAACGGGGCAGAGATTGAATAAACGCAGGCGGAGCTGCAGGCAAAGCCATGCATAAAATCCCGCAAAATATTCCAATGCTCCCGGCAGACTGTAACCGGTACTAAGTTTCGGTAACAAACTACCTTTCTAAAAGTTGCAATTAAGGGCCATGACCCTACCAATTTGACGACACTTTATAGCCCTGTAGCTCCCTCGGGTTCATAGGAAATAATTTACTTTTTCCAATATTGGGGGACTCTGAGCAGCGAACGATGCTGAGTAGACCGAGGTAAATAATCCCGTTCACGTTAATTAATTTAAAAAGCGATTAGGGAACCGTAAAGTATGCGTTATATTTAATTTTATGGAATTTCCAATCCTCTTGTGGCCTGTTATTGGCCTGATGGCCAAAGCTGAATAACGACTGAACCACAGTATAGGTAACTACAGTAGTTTAACTAGGCGGTGTCCTTGAAATCAATACCTACCACACCGCGGGAGCGTCATAGTGACAGCGTGCGTACGTAACTGCGGTGCGACCGCAACTGTCGTGAACTGAGTTGTACCGAGTTTTGGGGGGGGGGGTTCGTTTTGGCCCCCGTTTGTATGAAGATAGAATACTATAAATTTTGTTATTTATACTATGACTGAACGTAAATTGAGGCATCGGGTTTTTAGGGTTCCGACTAGCGATGGTATTTATCCGAGTTTAAACTCACCATTGGATAAAATGACCTGAAGGACGTTGCGGGGGGCGGCTGGATGAGGAGGACGGAGGACCGACATGAGTGGCGAAATTTGGGAAAGGCCTATGTCCAGCAGTGGACGAACACGGGCTAATGGATGGATGGATGGATTGGATAAAAACTGAATTTTTACCCATATTCATCCGGTTATTAACTCAATGCAGGATAAATACTATTCATACAATTTTTACTTTTGTTTCTTGTTTCATTCTTTATGGTGATTTTACCTTATGATTATTGGTCTTGTGTGCACATGACCTGACCATGAAAATTGAATATCAGTAGAATATCAAACATTTTCATTCTTATTGACATTTTATTTCACCTTTTCTTTTTCAAATGTACTGTAGGTACTCAGTAAATGATCTGGAAGCTAAATCTAACAAAATGAAACTGGTTAAGTGCTAGTAGAACTCGTGGCCTGAGGGTTCTGTACATACAGTTTAAAACACAAACGTATTCCACAAGCAGTTATAACTATTATATCTATATAATGCCTTATTTTGACAATACATACAGCTACAAAACGGTCACTGATTCACTGATTGACATGGTAGATTAGTTGGTTGGGGGGTCTGACATTAAAATGATGTGGGGGTGGGGGGGGTTTATAGGGGACTATTATGTGTCCCCCAGAAAAATCTGACATTTGACATGACTCAGGGGGCTCAAAGTGAGGTCGTTTGTATGGGATTTTGTATGAAAAAATGTTTTTCTTTCTAACTGACCTGGCGAGACCGGAAGTCGAGCCAGCGAGGTGTGTCCATGGAATAAACTTTGACTTTGACGTTTTTGACTTTGACATCTTTGACTTTGATATTTTTTTACATGTTCTCTATATCTTGTTCCCGTTGAGATATTTCTATGGGAATAAATTGCTACTGGTATCTTGCTGAGCTGCCGAGACCAAAGGTCAAACCTACGAGGAGTATCCATGGAAAAAGCTTTGACATTTCTTGACATTTTCGCTAAATCCTGTTCCCGTTGAGATATTTGAACGGAAAAAAAACTCCCTACTGTCTATCCGAGCTGACGAGACCGAAGGTCGAGCCAGCGAGGAGTATCCATGGAAAAAACTTTTGACAGTTTTGACATTTTTCGCTAAATCATGTTCCCGTTGATATATTCGAACGGGAAAAAATTCCTACTGGATAGGTCGTGTTTTAAACTTTCGAAAACACAGGAAGTTCAAAAAAAAATTAAATAAATTTTTTTTTGGCCATATCTCCGGGACGGTTTGTATTGGACCCCACAAACTTGGACAACGGGGTTCCAAAAAAAGTTTTTAAACTTTGAAAAAAAAATATATCCGTGGCGCAGAAAAACAATTGTTTTGACCATATCTCCGAATCGGTTGGTCTTGGAACCCTCAAACTTGGACCCCAGGGGTCCAAAAACAATTGTCTTTCTTTTTAAAGTGTCAAATCTTTGTTGGCCCATATCTCCGGAACGGTTGGTCTTGGAACCCTCAAACTTGGACACCAGGGGTACAAAAAAAATGGTCTTTCTTTTTCAAGTGTCAGATCTTTTTCGGCCCATATCTCCTAAACGGTTGAAGCTAGATCCATGTTCCTGTGATTTTTTAAAAGGGCTTGAAGAGATCTAACCGAATATGCAAAAAAAATTTGGTCACATTTGGTCACATGGCTATATTTCGGGAACGTATAGAGCTAGAGCTACCGGGTTTTCACTAAAGGTAAATGGCTTGACAAGGGCCACTAATTAATATCTAACAACCCTTTTGTTTATTCATTCTAATACATTCAGTAAACTTAGTGGATGCTATAGAAAGCTGTATATAACAAAAGACATCAATGTTTGACACCTTAGAAACTGTCTAGATCACGTGGACATCATATCTAAGGTATCAAACATTTTTTTATCGTGCGGCACCAATTATTTGTGTACTACGTACAGAATCAAATCAGCCATATGTCCGGTGATAATACAAAATTAAACTAACAGCGCCGAAAATAAATACATAAACGGAAAATCGGGATTTTAGGATTAAATGGGGAATCATCCCGACTTTGTCTCTTTTCAAATTTATTTTAGATCATGAAATCATTACATTTTACGTCTGAAGAAAATATACATATGTTTTAGATACATTCTTTCTGCAAATATTTTATGGTTCAAATTGCGATAAGCTACACTTTGCTCGATCGAAAAAAAAAACGAAGACTTATACGAAAATTACATGACAATTGGTCGGAATATGGAATTTGCAGGTAATTAAAGAAAAAGTACTTTATTAAGTACATTAATGAATACTTTGTTTTTAATTTTCACCGTAATAATATTTTATGAGGGAATTTTTTGTGAGCGCGGAATGTTTCGGTTGTCGTAACAGCCACGGCTCAGAGCGCGCTATTTTAAACAATAATAAAATGTTATAGATTTTATAAGTTCTGTTCCCAATAATAAGTATATTTATATACTTAGTCTACTAACTTATCTGATATAGCGGTACGGAATCCTCGAGACACAAATCCTACCCACAGTTAACCGTTTTTCTTTTGTCCAGGAACAGAGCAGAACCCCCTGTTCGTCCTGTACTCAGACGCAGGGGACGAGCAGCTGATGGTGTCCCTGGGAGAGATCTTGGAGCTCTACTACGAGGACACGCGTGGGGACCCCGCGGACCACGAGCTGGTCACCTTCAGGACACACGTTGCTGACGGCCAGTGAGTGCTGATCAGTAGGCCTACCATGAGTTTTGCTTCCTATACACGTTAACGTCTGCGTAAATTATTTATATGAGAAATTGTGCAGCGCCCCTAGCGGCTTACTACAGGAACCAGCATTTCTTATACAAAATATTTTACGCAGACAGTAACGTGTATAGTAAGCAAAACTCATGGCAGGCCTACAGACCTTTATAAAGTTACTAGCCCAGAGCTCCGCCCGATTTTATCCAATCTCTACCCCGTTTTCGGCTTGGGCGTTATTTTATAAACATCCATCATAGCCTATGTTGACCAGGGTCACTGCGATGATAAATAAAAAACCGCATCTAAATCCGTTAAGTGGTTATCGAGTTAAAACGAAACTTACAGACTGACAGAAAGACGAAAATTCAAAAAATGGTTGTTTCGGCCTAGTACAAGACAAATAAAAAAGATGTAAATATGTCCTTTGAATATTTTCATAGAAAATATCGCGAAAATATTCAAAGGACAGACACGACATTTTTACTTCTTTGTTATTAGTATAGAATCTCGAATAGACTTTTGTATGATTTTTGTACAATATGAATTTTTAAATGTCCTGCATTATTTTTGTAGTAAATAAAATAAATAAATAAACCAGCAATCTGTCACCGAAACAATGCTTATTCAACAAATTGGAAACCCACAGGCACTCAGTAATCCTAGTTGACCTAGCTATTTTACCAAACAAAATAAAATGAAAAGTTTTCAACTTTTTTGTAGTACCTACCTCTATTTAGAAGTTCTAAATACTGCGCCTGAAAAAGTGGATAAAAAGCTTTTCGTCTATACCTAGCTGCTTTGTTTCCTTATGGGAAGACCTAATTTTGAAGTTTGTTAGCAGCAACTTTAAATTAATTTTACCAGAAACAAAGAGGTTAGGAATTTTTGGTAAACGTTGCAGCTGGCACCGAGTGGCACTCAGCATCAAGGGTGATTCAGTGACGTTGCTGGTGGACTGTGACGTCATAGACACCCAGCTCCTCAGCCGGAAACCAGGCAGCACCTTCAACCTGGCCGGAGTGCTGGTCGTGGGCGCTCAGGTCTCTCCCGACCAGTATTTTGAGGTGAGTTTCTTTTAAAGATTAACATAATATCATGATTTAATGGTTTTTGTAAAATGGTAGCCATTCTTGTTAGGCTCATTTTTTCCTTCGTTTTCATCAATTCTATTATTCTGTTTTCCGTGTCGGTGTGTCCGTAGCATACTTATAGTCATAAATAACATAAAAAGATTGGTCAAGCCACAGACAATTCATCCATGGTCAAGCTAAAAATATACGTGTAGGTACATTACTATAATTTTAAATTAATCTTTCTATTCGCGTCTTTTCAAGCATTATTATATGTACTGAAACTCTTCGTATGTTGAAGCTACCTGCTTTTATACAATGTTAACTCCTATAGCAGTGGAATAAGCCATGCCATTGAGTGTGAGTACGGGTGACCGTACATTACAGACCCCTTACACAGGAAGTATCCATTGGCTTTTTTACTTCTCTAGGGAGACATAGAGCTGCTGCAATTCTCAAACAAACCAGACACAGCCTACGACATGTGCAGATCAGTGGCTCTCGACTGCTATGGAACAGGTTCTTCTCCAGGGAACGCAGGATACAATCCAGGAGCAGAAGCAAATAGTGGATCAGCACAAGTCACCACACAAGAACCTACTTATCAGAGAAACGTTGACACTGAAGAAAGAAGACGGCACAACATTGGGGTGAACCGATTCTTCGACGACAACAGGAATCGTACTGACAATAAATATAACTGGGCCGCTGCCGGAAGAGATGTCACAACAGACGGCCCGAATTGGCAACTGCCACACAACGCATACGGTTTCTCTGCTCAATATCCAACTTCCACAGACGCAGGTCAGTCAAATTTCGCATTTTTATTTGTATTACAAAAAGTTTGATATACATTGAAAAAGATTTTCAATGAGAATATTTTATTATTTCAGACGAGAACAGCATATTTGGTGTATTTACCGACGAATCCACATTTGAATCCACAGATCCGGGCAACATAGTCGAAATCACTCCACCGAACCGTGAAGAAATGAACACGCAGAGGGTAAGCAAAGTTTTCCCGATTTTAATCCGAAATCCATTAGCTACCGTCCTTATCTCAAGGGGACTTTATTATCGATAACGGTAATCGAAATTTCAGCCGAAAAGAGGCGATGCTGATGAAGACGATATGGAGGACAACCTCATTACGACCGAATCATCGTACTTGCCCATAACTACGACGGAGGACGCCAGCGATTGGCTCACGCACCCCCCGGATATTGGCCAGGTATAATAAAATGGGATCACTTTCATATCCTCGCCTAAGGGGGTATCGAGCTTTTGGCGAAATAATTGCGTTTGTTTGGTCCCTTGCTGTATCGTTATTACTTGAGCTTTAGTTATGCAATTAAAATGCAAGATATTTAAGGATTCACTCCATAAATCATACACTTTAGAAACACGGTAACTTATAGTTTCCGCATGATAGAAAATCAAAATCAAAATATTTATTTTTGCAAAATAGATACATAAAGTATGCTTTCTACAAGTCAAAGTTAATTTTAACAATATAATATATCTTTAGAATATACAAAAATATATATAAATAAATCCAAAGTAATCTCTGTAGGTGAAACCAAGAATCCCATACACATCCGAATAAATCAACATCGACACACATCAGATCGCATACCAATCAATATTCTTCCCAAATCAAATCAAAATGTTTATTTGGCAAAATACGAGTAGGTACATAAAGTAGTTTCTACAAGTCAAAGTTAATTTTAACAATATATTATGTGTATCTTTAGAATATAAAAAAATATATAATAATACGAGACATAAAATATACCCATCCCTAAACACACCCGCCCCCACAATTTGACTTTAAACAACCTTGTCACCTTAGGCATCATCAAACCCCGTCACTGACCGACATTGAATTAAGGACCTGGGAAACATCGTACATATGGTCACTTGGTGCTCACTATGGACCAGGACTTAACAGACAGCACTAACTGACAGACATGACATGACTGACCATTAAATAACTAAATACTACTACACATAAATATCATCATCACCATCACAATCATCATTATCATCATCATCACCATCATCGTCATCATCATCTACTACCTCACTAATTAAAATATTTCCAAAAAGTTTCTGTTTTCCTCTTTGAACTTGTACAGATGTCACCTCTTTAATTATTTTCTATCCTTTATGTCATCAATTTAATTTAATTTTCATTCGACTGATGACGCTTAGTCTGAGTGATGACGACTCCATTAAAGGAGTAGAAATATAGTGGTATATATTTTTATCTTTTTTAGTTTCTCTATTATTCTTAGTATAACTATAAATTAGTGAAGTTAAGTAATATCTAAGACACAAAATAAACCCTTAGTTCGGTGTAAATACCTCACAGAAGGTCATCAGTTTTTTAATAATACCAAAACCACATGTTTTACATACACTTTACATTTTCAAAATATGTATTTGTTTTAACAATACCAAGGAAATACCTAAATTCTCGCGCGTTTAGCCCGACCTAACCCGAGCCGCCTCGTTTCTTCCCTCTTGTTTACGCGCAGGTGATGCGATACAAATGCGATACTTACGCAAACTAAACGCGCATCAGCTGCAGCCAGAAACCTTTGCAGACGTCCAAATCACAGTCAAGCGTATGTATCGATACAAACGCGCAGATGTGTCGATACAGACGCGCTGTGGACCGCATTTGTATATCCATTTTACCAGTAGGACGACGCAACACAGTAGTACGATGATGGCGTCGGCCGAGACAACATTTCTTATGTTAACTGTGTTGCTGCTTTTATAAAGAAAACGTAAAATAAACGCTCCCTCCTCTTTTTGTAACGCAATGCTTACGCGCTTTTGAATCGATACATACGCGCTGGCGACGCGCATTTGTATATCCATTTTACCAGTATGACGACGCAACACAGTAGTACGATGATGGCGTCGGCCGAGACAACATTTCTTATGTTAACTGTGTTGCTGCTTTTATAAAGAAAACGTAAAATAAACGCTCCCTCCTCTTTTTGTAACGCAATGCTTACGCGCTTTTGAATCGATACATACGCGCTGGCGACGCGCATTTGTATATCCATTTTACCAGTAGGACGACGCAACACAGTAGTACGATGATGGCGTCGGCCGAGACAACATTTCTTATGTTAACTGTGTTGCTGCTTTTATAAAGAAAACGTAAAATAAACGCTCCCTCCTCTTTTTGTAACGCAATGCTTACGCGCTTTTGAATCGATACATACGCGCTGGCGACGCGCATTTGTATATCCATTTTACCAGTAGGACGACGCAACACAGTAGTACGATGATGGCGTCGGCCGAGACAACATTTCTTATGTTAACTGTGTTGCTGCTTTTATAAAGAAAACGTAAAATAAACGCTCCCTCCTCTTTTTGTAACGCAATGCTTACGCGCTTTTGAATCGATACATACGCGCTGGCGACGCGCATTTGTATATCCATTTTACCAGTAGGACGACGCAACACAGTAGTACGATGATGGCGTCGGCCGAGACAACATTTCTTATGTTAACTGTGTTGCTGCTTTTATAAAGAAAACGTAAAATAAACGCTCCCTCCTCTTTTTGTAACGCAATGCTTACGCGCTTTTGAATCGATACATACGCGCTGGCGACGCGCATTTGTATATCCATTTTACCAGTAGGACGACGCAACACAGTAGTACGATGATGGCGTCGGCCGAGACAACATTTCTTATGTTAACTGTGTTGCTGCTTTTATAAAGAAAACGTAAAATAAACGCTCCCTCCTCTTTTTGTAACGCAATGCTTACGCGCTTTTGAATCGCTGGCGACGCGCGTTTGTATTGATATAAATGCAACAATCTGCTTTTTGGACTGAAAACGCGCAGACAACGCGCGTTTGTGAATCGCGCGTCGCCGGCGCGTAAAAAAGACACCGTGTGCATAGGCTCTAATATAGATGCGTTTGGAACCTCAGAGCAATATTTCGTTATTGTTCTGAGTTTGGTATACAAATTTCTGAAATAGGTCAAACAATCGAGTTGGTCGCGGTAATCTAGTTCAGCGGTTATTTGCATTAGAATAGAGTCGTATCTAGTACTAAGGTACAATATACTCTCAGGGCTTAATTAAAAGTTGTGTTGTATGCATTTAAAAGGTTTCAGGATATGTATTTTATTGCGTTGTGACTAAAGAGACCTTATTTGCAGTCGTTTTAATTAAAAAATTTACAGATGAAAGAGTTTAAGTTTAAGTTTATAACACGAGTAGAGTTGCTAAACCAATTAATAGAGTTTCTTCTTTTGATAGACTAAATTAGCTCAATGTATTCGGGGCAAAAGTGAATGGAGAGAACCTGTTTATTGTAAATCACAGATAAATATAAAAATAATTGGTCACTTGGTGCCCACTACTAGTATTATATTATCTGTGCCACTACGGAGCCGGACTAAACAAACAACACTGACCGACCGACATATGTACTGTACACATTCCTAACACCCAGTCTCAACCACAAACACGTATATATTTTTTCTTTTTTACACAAGCAATTCGGACGAGAGCAATAAGACAAATAGGTTAAGAAAATAGGTTTAAGTCCGTAATTTTTTTATGTCTATTTTTTGTCTATGGTTATATTTATCTACTGTTCCATATTCCACTAACGACGACCCCGAGTGGATCGAAATATATTTCGAAGTTATTATTTCTTTTTTTGCCTATATATAAAAGTGTACATACATATACATGTATTAATAAAAAACAATAAAAATAGAATGGTAATTAAAATTTTTAAATGAATTTTAGTCAAATACCTATATAAGATGACTTTCCTATATACGTTAATTTTTATTTTTCTGCAGTTTATTAGCGTGATTTTTGACAAAATGTTCCATCCTTTAATTTCGGTGATAAAGAAGACATAATATTTTTTGTACTTTTTCGAAGATTTCTCCAAACCCAAGTACCTAAATATTTACTTTTAATTTCTATATATATTTTAGTAATCACTTTAATGTCTACAATTCGATAGATACCAATTTTTATTTAGGAAAACAAAATCGCTTCTTAAGTGCCACATTTTGAACAACTTAAATACTTCAGGGAAACTGGTCGACAAGCTACGATTCTTCGGACAACTACTACGACTACGGCAGCTCCGGGTCATATCTGGGCCTCCGAGGGTACCCTGGGCCGCCGGGGACCCCGGGCCCTCGAGGTCCCAAGGGAGAACCTGGAAAACCTGGCCTGGAAGGTCAGCAAGGATTTGCGGGACCCCCGGGACATGTGTTTGTTGTACCAGTAAGTATCGAGTTTACTTTAAAAAAAAAACTACATTATGTCAGCTCCCGACCGCTTGCTAGACCCGCAGATATAAATTATTCATGATTTTTAGGGTTCCGTATCTCAAAAGGAAAAAACACAACCCTTATAAGATCACTTTGTTGTCCGTCTGTCCTGTCTGTCAAGACCTTATCTCGGGAACGCGTCCTGTATCGAGTTGAAATTAAAACCAAACAAAGTCTACAGTCCCTTGAAGCTGTGAAAAAATCAAACTTCTAAGTTAACATAAAAAAAGAAACGGCCGTTTATGCCCCAAAAAACGTATATTTCCACACTCAAGGGAATCAAAATGTATAGGGTATTTCCCGTTCACCTAGAACTATTAAATTTGGCAAGTAATACCGTCTAATACTACAAGTATAGGGAAAAATCTTAAAACTCTACTTTAGTAATTAAATTATTTAAAAAATCATCGAGGTTAAGCAACGGTATGCGCGGTCATAAATGTACGGGTGACCAAATATTTTTGTAGATTTTGATTAAATTTTACTAATTTGTACGGAACCCTCGGTGGGCGAGTCCAACTCGCACTTGTCCGGTTTTTTAAAATGTATAATTTAATATCAGTAACATAGTACAGATATCGGCAAACATCTTGAGTAGAGAAAAACATCATTAATTTGGCGGGGCGAAGGGCGCGATTCATGCGGCAACTTTCCCCCGCTATACGTCGCGTCGCTTTTTGGCTCAAGAAGTTTGCCGACATGGGCATGTATACAATTTATATGAAAATAATTCTAGGGTTAGATCATGGACTGTTGAAGACTGTTCAAATTCCAGAAGTAGAAAAAATGTTTTGTTCAAATAATTTTTTCACTTCCCAGTACAAAGTAGTTCATCAGATAACTAAATTTCTATGGAAAGGTAAAAAAAGTACGCGAATTTTTTTTTTGCGGTGGAATGTCGTCTTTTATGGTTATAAATCATTAAGTTGAATTTGAATTTTGAATTTTTTTCACTTTGAATTGTAGGGCCTTTTAATAAGGTGACTTTAATTTATGTAGCCTAATTCTTACTGAAGACTCGGTAAGTGCTCAGTAACAAGGTTCGATGACCCTTTTAGTGAAATTCGTAAATTATTCTTTTTGCGTCCCTTACAAACGCAAGCCCAGCCCCGAGTCAATTAGGTAATACCGGACATCAAGATTTTATTTTGCGAAATTAGCAAAAAGTGTTATCCGTGTTATTGATCACTTACCAAGCCTCCAGTATGAGTTTGGCTGCATAAATAAATTAAATTTAGAAAATCAGAAAAGTAAATCTGGACGTGAGGAGCTCTGAACCGGGATACGAACCCGGGACCTCTCGCTTACTGGGCGGTTGCTCTACCAACTGAGCTATCCAGTTCTCAACACGACCTGCAAATTTACGCTTGTGCTTTCCCATACCGCAACGATGTATAGGTACTCACTTAGTAGTGAGCCTCTTGGCGCCTAGAGGACGTCACGTACAGATTTACTTTTTTGATTTTCTATACCGCAACGATATAAATTTAATTTGTTATCTCCTTGCGATGAATAAATCGCCAAGTGTTTAAAAATGAAGAAATTTATTTCTATCATAGTTGCATAAATAAAAGTCACCTTATGTACTTGGACGAATAAATTCCAAGCTTATGTATCATCGTGGAAAATAACGCTCATGATCTGTTTATTGTTTTCAGCTCCAGCAATCTGCGAACGAGAAAGGTCCTGATGCGCAATCGGAGGCCCTGCGTCAAATGTTGACGCAGCACATGGTAAATATCAACCTCACCACCAAGCCAAGCTGTTTGTCTGATGACTTTTATGAATAAATATTACCTATCAGCAATGATATTGTATGAAAAATAATATTATTGCTTATAAGTAAGTGCCTTTCTACAAAATCTAAGCCCTATACTTACCAACTTTCGCTATGAAACTCTCTAAATTAGGCGAAAAATTCTCGCCTTCTTACAGAAAACCGGCATTTAATTTTTTTACGCCAAAGCCATCGAAATGTACTAATAGTATCATTATTAGACTATTTAAATTCATTATGTATATGTTTTATTATAATGCTTCGATATTCAACGATCGCGATGAAACAGCTACTTTGGAACCTTCAAAAAAACATGATGTTCTAATAGTAAGTAATTTATGAAATTGGTACATAAAGTAGTTATTAAAACGGTAGTGTGAAGGCAAGTTTTTAATAGTATGTGCAGTATCATACACTACTTTATCAAAACTTATTCACTAGGTAGTTATATATTTACCTACCTATTTTAATAATCTTGGTTAAATTTGTCACGGGCTTTTTCATAACCTTGGAAAAATTTGTCGTGAGTGATTTTTTTGTATACCTAATATTGTACGTCATTCTCGTCGCTGCTTCAGAATGTCAGGTGGAGTCAAAGTATCATCATCAGTATCATTGCTGTCAGCCACTTTAGAGCAAAATATAACTTTTGATCGCAGACATGTCCGTGCTTTTGACCCCACTAAAACAGTAAACAACAAATTTCTCCGTAAACTATGGCGACAAAATCCAACAGTCCCTCGCGCCCCCTAAGGCCAGAAAATGTATGTCCAAAAAAACTTAGTAAGGCCACAATGTATTGCTTTGTACGTATTAAACAATATTATACAAAAACCTCATTGGTATTTGATATCGAAACCTCAGACATGGGCTAGGTTCATTTTAAAGCATTACTTTGTTAAGAAATCAATCAAAATGATTTACTATTTTGAGTTCATAATCAGGATTTTACGACATGATTGAAGATAGAATTATTAACAGCACACTGTTAGCACGCTAAGAAATCGTTTTATTATTATTTAATTTCAGCTATGGCACAAAAACACTTCTCTCAGTATTCGCGTATCATATTCTTTTCAGCACAAACATATCTCTTGCGAGATTATTTTTCAGTTTTTAGACCTAGTTTAACAATCTACTATTACCAGTCTGTTTACATATATTTTAGATCCGCCATGTATTTATGATTGCAGGCAGCAATGCGAGGTGTCGAAGGACCTATGGGATTGACCGGGCCGCACGGATCAGAAGGTGAAACTGGCCCAGAAGGGCCAAAAGGCGAACAAGGCGATACAGGAGAACCGGTAAAAAATTGAGATTTATGGTTCTGTCAAAAAACATATAAATAGACCTTGGGAATAAAAACGGCTGCCCATATTGACCAACGAAACAATATTTAATATAATTATAGTTTCAATATTGGGATTGACCGCTATTGTTTTTTATGCTATGTATATTGCCCTGTGCGAATATAGACAGCGACTGTACGTTAGTGAGAAGTGGACAGAACCGCGATCATCTTCTGTTGATAAGGCTAGTACATTTTACAGACTCTTAAAATACTTTAATAGGGTCCACTTGGTCTTCGAGGCATACAAGGACCGCCTGGGAGAATAGGACGCAGAGGGCATGCGGGTCGCGACGGAGAACGTGGAGCGACCGGGCCAACCGGGCCGAAGGGAGAACAGGGCCATCCAGGTTATTGTTGTTTTTGTTATTTATTAGTATGACATACATTTGTATTACGTTATATAGAAAAAAAAAAAAAAAGGAATTTGAAATTTTAAAGTTTGAAAACATTAGCGACTGGAAAAATACGTTCCATTTATAAATATCGTAATAAGTGTAAATTATTAACAAGCAATTATTAACATTGAACCAAGACTTTTAGTTGCTTGTGCTCGAATCAGAAAATTGTTATTTTCTTTTAGTTCGGTGCGTACCACCATTATAACATATCTATTTTGTTGATTTTGAATTTTTGATGTTTTTGACATACTTTGACACAAAGATTTGTAGTACCATTGTATATATTTGCTTTGACACTTGTTTTTCTACCTGTTACTGAGAAAAACAAACCCATAAAGTATGATTCGTGTGTTCGTCCATCCGTTTGGAATACCGGAAAAATTGGAATACTTACCTATAAAGCTCCATATATTTTTTCTAAAATCACTTTTTGCTATATTCAGCAATTTTAATAAATGTAAAAACTATACGCCCCCATTTTTAGGGTTCCGTACCACAAAAGTAAAAAACGAAGCCCTTATAGAATCAGCACTTTGTTGTCCGTCTGTCTGTCCGTCCGTCCGTCTGTCTGTCAAGACCCTTTATCTCGGAAACGCGTCGAGGTATCGAGTTGAAATTAAAACAGTCCCTTGAAGCTGTGAAAAAATCAAACTTCTAAGTTAACGTAAGGAAAGATACAGCCGTTTATGCCGCAAAAAATGTATATTTCGATACTCTCAAGGGAATCAAAATGTATAGGGTGTTTTCTGTTGACCTAGAACTATGACATTTGGCAACCATCTTATCGGCCATTTCAAAAATAATGCACCCCTATCTATGAAAGATGGAAAAATAAATAAGTGTTGATTAAGTTTATATTTTCCATTCATATTTTACATACATCAAAAAATATTTTGTATAATAATGCTATTTGTTTTCATTATTTATATTTACGTAACAAAAAAGACGTAACAAAATCAGGGCCCTGTCATAAAAATTTCGAATTATTTTTAAATTCCTCACAGATTTAACTATAAACAGTACATGTTTTTCATTTTTCATTTTCAATTATTACAAAAGAGATAAACTATAAATAAAACCAGCAAATTTCGTATCTTAACGAGATAATTTTTTGCGAAAAGAGAATTCTTCCGATGCTCAGCACGGCACTTTCAGACTAATCTCAAAGCTGCCGCTCAGTGGACGTGACATATTCCTGAGTAGTGTTGCTCCAGCCTAAAATATTTCACATTTTTCGGCAAGTTGCTTTAGTAATGACCGTTACAAAATTAGACATGTCTCAAAGATGTGAAATCGTGGGACAAGCCTTAAAATTGTTTTTTTCGATAATTATTCATTATTTAAATAAATTATTATTACAAAATGAAACTCAAGATACTAATTTGTTTAGCAACAAAAAAATAATAACTTATGTACAAGAAAAATATTTAAAAACGCAGACAGAAGTTACCGATGGGACAGTATGAAACCGTCATTTTCAGTATTTTCAATAATCGATAAATCCATTAAACATGTTATATATTAAAAATGCAATTATTGTAATTGGTTCTCACTTACTTCACTTACTTATTTAAGTAAAAATTTGAACTTCCGTCGCTACCTGGAAATAGAAAAAAAAATGCATGGGACACCCAAAAAAGGCTAGGGGTGCATTAATTTTGAAATGACTCTTATACTACAAGTATAGAGAAAAATCTGAAAACTATACATAATACATTATACTTATTTTCATACAGTTTGAAACCATCTTAAGTACGGAATCTTGGTGTGCTAGTCGAATTCGCTGTTGCCCGGTTTGTATAATGTCACAAATAAATATATTTTTATTACTATACATATCAGGTCTGCCAGGAATGCCTGGGGACAAAGGCGAGAGAGGAGCTTCCGGCCAACAAGGAGAATCTGGACCTCCAGGCCAAGACGGGCCTCCGGGAGATGACGGAACCCCCGGACCACCGGGAGTGGCTGGTGAACTGGTATGGATTTATATTATTTATATCTACAATTTACATTCATTTTCACTCACTTAAATACAGAGAACTTGAATGAATATAACTGATTACAGGGCCCAAGAGGATTTATGGGACCGAGAGGTTTTCCTGGACTGATAGGCTATCCAGGGACCCCAGGTAACGAGGGCCCTCAGGGCGCAAAAGGGGCACCTGGCCAGTCTGGCCCACCTGGGCTTCCTGGTCAACCGGGTCAAATAGGACCTATGGGATCGCCGGGACCACAAGGACCAATTGGTGGCCCAGGCATCCAAGGACCTCAAGGGAAACAAGGGATATCTGGCTTGCCAGGACCAGAGGGTTCTCCGGGATCCCCCGGTCAACCAGGTCAACAAGGGTCTCCTGGAGAAATAGGACCCCAAGGTCCACAGGTATGTGACCACCATAAAGAAGTATTACAGCTTATTCCTTATGTATTTTGTTAATATGTTGTGTTTTTGTTGAAATAGGGGATGTTGGGATTTCCTGGCCCTCGAGGACATAAAGGGGATGATGGCCCACGGGGTCCTCCCGGTGACAAAGGAGACAGAGGAATAAGAGGTAGTTAAATCTTACACCTATATATTATGTACTTGAACGTTTTTTGTAGACTTTGTTTTTAACTGATCTTTAAATTTTAGGTATCGAAGGTGAAAAAGGAGAGATGGGCCTGAAAGGCGAGCGTGGTAATTCAGGAGAACCAGGTCCTCCAGGTGTTGAGGGACCAGAAGGGCAGAAAGTAATAATTATTTCATTGATGCATTCACATTTAACAAAAAAGCCTTCACTATATTTGTTTACATGTCAAATTTCTTTTTTAGGGAACAGAGGGTCCTCGAGGAGAAACAGGCCCGATTGGCCCATCAGGAGAAAAAGGTGCCACTGGCTTACAAGGACCGCAGGGCTATCCGGGTTTACAGGGTGAAAAGGGAGACAAAGGTGCTTCTGGAAGGAGAGGCAGAAGAGGAGCTAAAGGCGTTATGGTATTTATCCGTTTTTTTTGCGTTTTTGTTTTATTGTGTGTGTGTAAATAATGTGAGGAATTTATTTAAATTTATAATTGAAATTTCAGGGTATGGTAGGAACACCTGGGGATCGTGGTGAAACCGGACCAAGGGTAAGTTGTTGTTACCCCACCTGTTGAGGTACCAGAGTTTTGACGATGCTAATTATATTTATATAAATTTTAAGGGCTACAGAGGGCCAAGAGGACGGCGTGGACCTGATGGCCCGCCTGGCCCTAAGGGTGACACAGGACAGCCCGGGCCGCCGGGTTCAACAGGTGAACGAGGACCTCAAGGACTGGAAGGGGTTCGCGGGTTTCCGGGCTCAATGGGACCTCCAGGATCTGATGGGAAACCAGGCCCCCCTGGCCCAGCCGGCGAACGTGGACCCACGGTAATACTGTTATATCAAAGAGTTTTCTCCTCGTGATTCGTCGAAAACAAAACAATAACCCATGTAATTAATGATTATAGGGCGAACCAGGACCAGTAGGCTTAACCGGTCCTTCGGGCCCAACTGGGCCACAAGGGCTGAACGGAGAACCGGGACCACAAGGCCCTCAGGGGCCATCAGGAATACCTGGTACGCCTGGCGATGTCGGTGCTCCTGGCGATGCAGGGAAAGAAGGGCCACCAGGATTACCGGGACCAGAGGGAAAGCCTGGACCCGTCGGTTCACCCGGTCCTTCTGGTAATCGCGGAGATACCGGTCTACCGGGTGCGGCTGTACGTTGATCAGATATTATATACTATATTGTAGAATAAAAATAATTTGTGATTATCAAGCAGTAAAGGCTAGTTGACCATTAGGTTTTGTTCAAAAGACAAAGAGGTAACTTCCAGAATGGATACAATCGAATTAAAATATTTTTCAACATTTATTTTTTTATCTATAAAGGAAGACGACAGTATCACAACCCAACTCCTTAAAGCTGAAGGCTACCCTATACTCAGACACTTACACGACCTGTTTAATGCTGTCATTCGTAGAAAAACTACGTCAAAGGAGTTTCTTCAAAAAAGGAGACAAAATCTAGAATATAGTGGCGAAATCTGGGAAAGGCTTACGTCCAGCAGTGGAGGAAGACGGGCTGATGGATGGATGAATAGAAACGCTGTTACATACAACTATTGCTCTCTTTTGAATGAGCGAAATATATGTACATACACACACACAAATTAAAAGAACATGTGTGTCGTATAATACGTGAAACTTTGATATGTCTTCACTATCCAAATCTATAAATGTCTGTGATTTGTGCTTCAATAGGTGTGTACCGCGAAAATAAAATTGTAACAACATAATATTTTCGTAGGTTCAGTCGAGAACCTTAATAGATACCATACCATCCATAAAAGTGTAGCTCATTAATTTAATTACACATAAATAAAGTCTTCGTTTTAAACAGGGTCAACCCGGAACTAAAGGAGAAATGGGACCACCTGGGCCTATGGGTTTGAGAGGTGACAAAGGCGAGCCTGGTGAAACTGGATCCGAAGGACCAATAGGTCCTCAAGGAAGAGAAGGACCCCGAGGGTCGCCAGGACCGGGAGGACAAAAAGGCGAAGTTGGAGAATCCGGTTTAATAGGTATTAATATAAAATCGCATTTATAAATACCTATATATAAAAAATATTTATATTTTGATATAATATAATTTAATATTTATTATGAAAGCATAAATAAGAAAAATAAATGAAAAAATGTAAACAAACTTTGAATATTTTAGGGCCTATGGGACGAGATGGTCTGCCTGGCCTAAGGGGCTTGCCCGGAGCCCCGGGGCCTGTTGGGCCGCCAGGTGAAGATGGCGATAAAGGTGAACCTGGTCCACCTGGAGAAAAGGGATTCAAAGGTGCTGCTGGCGAACCAGTAAGTAAAATCTACACGGTATTTCATTACGCAGTGTTACTTTTTTTTATATTAACATTATAATAACCTGGACCCATTTAATATTAAAATTATATTATACGTCACAAAGTTATAGTCAGTAGTCTTTCTTTCTATATTGCTCGCCATCACTTGTAGTCCAGTGAACCTCAGCCCCGCATGGGCACTGGGCAGTCAAGCAATTTTATAGTCTATACTATAAATTTAATTATTGAATAATACTAAAAACGTAAACAAACTAATTACCTAAAAATGGATATAATAGTATTAAAAATAAATGTACATGAAAAATAATGAAATAAATCTAAAGGCTATAAATAAAAAACTGGGTCCAGATCGCTGCCCCTCGGTGGGATGCCCAGAATGCTGGCTACATTACCCCTCTGGATGGCCAGACTAATTCTCTGGCCGAGGTAAGCGCCAGCCCTCTGATCACCCGACACGTCGACCAGGCGCGATGAAAGTTCCTTATATAGTTTTCGCGCCTTCGGACCCCACAAGTCTCGACGCCAAACGGCACAAATATGTACAAGTTAACTAATGTGGCATATTTGCGCCGCTTGTTGTTTAATATGATATTTATAGGTAATCAAATCAAATCAAATCAAAATATTTATTTTGTAAAATAGATACATAAAGTATACTTTCTACAAGTCAAAGTTAATCTTTACAATAAATATCTTTAGAATAAAAAAATAATATTTATATACTAATAAGGGAAATACATACAAAAATATTTAGGTTGGGCTACAAAAAATTAATCATACACCTGCATAAAATAGAGAAATCTAGGAATAAAAATATTATATATAAATTATGCAACGAACAAACAAGTTGATAAATAAATACGGGAAATACATCCAAAAAATATTAAGGTTGGGCTACTAAAATGTAATAAAGTTAATCAAGGTAATAATATTAAAGCAGAGGTTTCACTCTTTATTTTTTTATTTATTATTATTATGTAACTTAACTAACATATACAGGTTAAAAATGAACCTTCTGGCTCTATTGAACTCTATGAATCAGAATCAATAATAGAACACAAAACCGTAAAAAAAATATTATTTTTCTTTTATTTGTGGTTTTCATATTTCGAAAAATTGCCAACCTACGGCGATGGACATGTGACTGACAATAGACCGTATTCCCGGCGATAAATGATGCACATAGGCTATGTACACATAGGTTTCGTAGAGCGTCGCATCGTCTCTGTCACCGGAGTATTAGTGCTTTTTTGGCGGTCGATATATTTTTTTAATCATAAATCATGCACATATCATGCACGACAAAAGTAACAAAACATGTAGGTATTTTTATTTCGAACATAGAACAGTTTCCTTTGTTATAGAGGGTTCATTTTCAACCGGTAGTACAGATGTGAAAATTATAAAAAAGTATTTATCTTGAATCTTGTATACAGAAAATTTAGATAAAAAGCACCAAGTAGGAAATAAAGTGACTTAATAAAGCACACATCTTAGGGGGGAACGTTTCGAGCTAGGTGCAAAATGCACAACTTATGATTGTTTTTCTTACTATTGCATAAAAGTACTAAATAAATGTGATATATGGCATTTTGCGACCATTGTTTAGTGTTAATTAGGCTTTTCTACCAAAATTTTGTAATTTTATGTATTAAGTTGTAAATGAATGGGCATACAAATTTAAAACACGCTTTTATGTTTGTATACCCATTCATTTACAACGTAATGCATAAAATGACGCAATTCTGCTAAAAACCCCTGATAATTATTTAACAATAGTCGCAAAATATAATGAAACTATTTTATTTCATACATTTTATTTTAAAATAAGGTAATCAAACTTATGTTATGCACTTTGCACTGAGCTCGAAACGTTACCCCTTAACGCACATTAAAATTATCTGTGATTTTCAACTACCTAGTCATTGATGTTGACAGTCTCATAAAACTTGATAAATATTTTTAGGGCCCCCAAGGATCTTCTGGCATTCAAGGTGTGAGAGGAGAGCCGGGTACCGTGGGCTTACCCGGGGAGAAGGGACCTCAAGGTGAACCAGGACCCATTGGACTGCCAGGTGCAGATGGCGCTAGAGGACTAACTGGACCAGCTGGTCAAACGGGACCTGCAGGAGAAAAGGGGCAGCAAGGATACAAAGGCGATACTGGTGACCCTGGTCCTATAGGTAAATGACGAAATCACAACTGAAATCCCATAGCAAGAATATTATATTTTTTTGAAAGGAAATCATATTAGTAAATCTTTTTACCATATGACAGTTTTATGATACTCTGAAGTGTAAAAACGGACAGACCGCACCCTAAAAACGTGTTACAACTACATTGATGGAATTTTCTTTTATGAGAAATATGAGAATTCAGTGAGTATTAAGCATCTATTGTCAATACCACAGGACCTGCTGGACCTATTGGACTAAGTGGGCCACCGGGGCGCCGCGGGCCAAAAGGCGTACCTGGCGAAGTAGGGCCTCGAGGTGCCGAAGGACAAAGAGGTGACATTGGAGCACCTGGAGCACCTGGAGTTGCAGGACCACAAGGACCCGAAGGAAAACTGGTAAATGAATATACCTATATTTGGCAATTGTTTACTCTTAAAAATAAAATCTATTGTTTTAATTTTTTTTTCAATTTCATTTATTTATTGCATTAAATCACATGTATATATTAAAGATATTAAATTGTTATTTATATAACAACACACCTGGTTTTTTGCAGGGACCAAGAGGTCATGTCGGTCCTAAAGGAGAAGACGGACCACAAGGAATGCAAGGAGAACCAGGTCAAAAAGGTCCGCCGGGCCCTGAAGGACCCAAAGGAGACATCGGCCCAACTGGATTTCCTGGTGAAAGAGGGGAGCCGGGACCTCAAGGTCCAAAAGGAGAACCTGGTGCAGACGGACCTGAGGGAAGTACAGGACCCCCAGGATTGCCTGGATCAGCTGGTCCTATAGGCAAGCCTGGAGAAATAGGATTACCTGGTAATCCAGTAAGTGTGACTTTTATACCAGATACCAACAGTTTACAGAACATAATTATATCCTGTAATATTTTGCTAATATTATTGGTTCGGTACAGGGATCTGAAGGAGCAGCAGGGGTCCAAGGAAGTCCTGGTTTGCCAGGAGAAAAGGGAGACCTTGGACCTCCAGGTCCACCAGGAGAATTGGGACCAGCAGGGGCAACAGGACCTCCCGGAGCAGACGGTCAACGTGGTGTGAGAGGAGCTCCTGGTCTTAATGTAAGTTACATACAAATAATTTATTCATAAAAACTATATGAGGATAAATTTTGTAAACCATGTATGTTACAGGGAGATGCTGGCCCTCCTGGGGCCGTAGGGCCTGAAGGACCCGCAGGTAAAACTGGACCGCCGGGGCCACACGGGCCTAGGGGTGAAAAAGGTAACAGAGGACCTAAAGGCCATATTGGTGACACTGGACCAATGGGCCTGAAAGGTGATCAAGGAGAAATTGGGAAACAAGGACCACCTGGCCCTACCGGACCTGCTGGACCTAAAGGAGAGATGGTAAACATTTTTATTCCATCAGATAAAGATAAAGAGAAGTCTGCAACGCGTACATCGCAGATGTATGTTGCAGATTATTATACTATATGCATGAACAAAACTTTCATGCTCGTGAATTTCAAAATTAGAGGTAATCTGTCAACTTCCCATTTTAATTATGTTTAATTAGGTCAGCCGTTCTTAAGCACAGTTTAGGTAACAACAGTAGTTTAACTAGGCGGTATCCTTGAAATCAATACCTACGGCCGCTCGGCGCCTAAACACGCCCTAGGGCTGCCAACTGACTGTTTACGTATTTGATAATGCTATATTATTATTATAAAAGTTGTATTTAAGGCGACGCCACGGAATTTTGGCGACATGGATCTCCATTTTTCTCAGCAATAAAAAAACATATGTCATTACCAATTTATATACTAAATTAAGCATTTCATTGACATCATTTTGCCCGAAGATTTAGTTGATTGATTAATTTTCATAGCAGAGAAAAAAAATATTTAGAAAACCTCTTTTAAAACAGAGATTTCTATTTCACTGACAAACGGGAGCGAATGAAAACTCCAAGTTTTTTATTCAAATTAGTCTACAAATACACTTCAATATCGCTGATTGGATTTATTAAATTACTAATAGTTGTGATTTTAAATGAAAAATACTGTTTTGCCGCATACGACCTTACGGCATAAGCTAGTTCGTGAGCGCATATCTGTATGGAGTAAGTCCCCCCCACTTCACTCCCCTAAGGCGCCGATTTGAAATTAAAAGTTTATCAATGCCTCGCCTTAAGCAACCATACAATGCACAACATACTCTGTAATTTCGTGCCATAATTTACGAAAATGCGCGGGAGCGTCACAGAGATAACGTGCGTACGTAACTGCGGTGCGACCGTGACTGTCGTAAACCGAGTTGTACCGAGATTTGGAGGGGGGGTTCATTTCAGCCCGTTTGTATGGAGATAGAATACTATTACTTATTTATACTATGTCTTAAGTGACACCTGACGATATAACTCATAAAATAAACAGTTATATTGCAAATGTTATTACTTTTCAGGGACCAATCGGCCCAGCTGGTGCTAAGGGAGAAACCGGGCCGGCCGGACAGCCGGGACCTGAAGGTCCTTTAGGCCCTAAGGGTTCGGCAGGCCCCGAAGGCAGGCCAGGACAACCAGGCCCTCCAGGGTCTCCTGGTCTCCCAGGGCCACCAGCTCCTGCTCCGCAGCTGCCACCTGAACTGTTCGCATCCTACTCTAGAAGACGACGAAGTATCGACAGTTCAGATGAAATGTCCACTGATGACCCGACGGAATTCGATGAAGAAGGTATACTTATAGCTGTACAAATAAGCTGTTAATAAATCTAGATAATAATAGCATAAATTAATTTACTAACCCTTTATGTTTCAGACGAAGAAGTAGAATGGGCCCGCGAAATCATGACCGACGTGGTGTCAGCTCGCGCCACCCTGGAAGCCGTGAAGCGTCCACGGGGTTCTCAGACAAACCCTGCGTTGTCTTGCCGTGATCTTCGAATAGCACATCCTGATCTGAATGATGGTAAGGATACCCTAATTAATTGGATTTACTGCATATCCTGCTCGCATCTTCTCGCAATTTTAATTTAAAATACGACTTCCCAAGTTGATATGAATATTTCTCGTCGTTTGAACAAAATCAATTAAAAAGCCTTTTTTTGCAAGGTTGGTACTGGGTCGACGCACGTGGTGGCGGTGCCATCGGACATCCAATTCGCGTTTACTGCCAAGGCCAAAGTACTTGTATCACTCCAGGTCTTCGCAACCCTGAAGCAACCTTCATTGCTACGCCGAAACCGAAGCGGTTCTCACAAATCGACAACGGTTACCGGGTCTGTACAAACATATTGAAAATACATATATAATAACTAGAAGTTCACGAGGGGCATCCCAAGAACAGGTTTAAAAGCTGGTTAACATTCCCCTCCCCCCAAAGCATATGTCTAACAAGGGGCGGGAAGAGAGATATTACAACAAAATCACTATAATGATTGTGGGATAGAAGGTCACAATGATAATTATTATTGTGATCTTCTACCCAACAACGGTTGTCTCATCACGCCATCACGCCGCACCTGCTCGCTTTTCCTTTGTAATATTTTTCAAATTCTGCAGATATCATACGAGACTGAAGGCACAGGCTCCATTCAGCTCAGATTCCTGAGGCTGTTGTCAACTGGCGGAAGACAAAATTTTACGTATACCTGCTTGACTCAAAATACCAGGTATAATAAAAACACTGTATTATGGTACTGGGCTTACAAATGAATTATGTGTTTCAACTGAGGTCTGTTATTTCAGGACTAATCAAGTCAAACTGCTTGGTCAAAACGGCATGGAGTTTAAGGAGCCTACCCTCATAAAAGATGAGTGCAAGGTAAAAATGTTTTTAATACACCTGCTCAAAATATGATAGACTAGCTTTTACCCGAGGCTCTGCCCGCGTGTTATTCGGTTTAACAAGATGCTTTTTCCGGGATAAAAAGTAGCCTTTGTGTTAAGTTAGGGTATAAGCTATCTCCATTCTAAATTTCATCCAAATCCGTTCAGCCGTTTCAGCGTGAAAGAGTAACAAACATACACACACACACACACACACACATACAAACCTTTCGCATTTATATTGTGTGATAACGTGCCTGTTTAGCGTGCGTAAAATGACATATTTCGCACTCGTGCTTTTTGTACGCCATCTGGGGGAAAACGGCCACATCAATTAGTAAGCATGTAACAAAGACATTGTATAGAGAACAAGACTATGCACTGCGATACGAAAAACGAGCCGAGCGAGATGGGTGTTGGCACTCGTTGGTCCCTTTCTAACTCGTTAGAAACTCAACAACACTATATAACTATATTGTATATATTATATACACTGGCAGCTTGCTAGACAAGGATACACGAGTTCCGACAGCTATCTCGCTCGGCTCGTTTTTCACTTGAAAATTGTATCAAATAATTACAACCTTAATTCTAAGGAAATAAAATCTAGTTTAGTTGATCAAAAATTAGGCAGTGCACAGTCTTGTTATTATACAATGTCTTTGGCATGTAAAGCTTTGTTTTACCGGATACTCTAAAAACTGTTTAAGATGAGTATTTTCAAACTTTTATATTTTATTATTAAATATATTCCATCCATCCATCCATCAGCCCGTGTTCGTCCACTGCTGGACATAGGCCTTTCCCAAATTTCGCCACTCATGTCGGTCCTCCGTCCTCCTCATCCAGCCGCCCCCGCAACGTCCTACAGGTCGTCGGTCCAGCGGGCACGAGGTCGGCCTACACTACACTTTGCTGTACGTGGTCTCCATTCTAGAGCCTTTCGGCCCCAACGGCCATCATCTCGGCGACAAATATGGCCTGCCTACTGCCACTTCAACTTACTGATTCTGCAGGCTATGTCGGTTACTTTTAAATTATAAAATAAATAAATTGAATATAAATTATTAAATATATTGCGTATGTTAAATTGTAAAAGATGATTTATAAATTCAAAACGATTTTAGACGTCATAATTTATATTCTATTTTAATTATCTTAGAAATTATTATTATTAAAAAAAATTAGAAAGAGACATTGGTCTTTGTAGTACAGAATGGCGCCAACCCGACTGCGTGTTCTTCTGTCGACTTGTATCTGTTTTGATTTGCAAAAAAATTGCTTTTATTTTATTATTTCATGTAACCATAGACTAAATAGTACTTATACTATTTCGTCTATGATGTAACTGACTGGGTCTCGGCAAAAAAGTCAATCCTGACTCTAAATATCAACCTTTTCGCACTTGCATCAAAATGTACTATTATTTAAAAGGGGAAGGTAAAGGCCTCTGGTGGCGCAAGAAGACTGAATTTATTAAAAAAACACAGTTGAAACTGTTCATTTTTATTCATAGAAATGCAAACTATCTTCTTTGACAACATTATAAGAAAGTAATAATTAAAGAAACAGTTTTTTTTTCTTATAGCCTTAATGATTGTATCGTAATTCAGTAAAATCTATACGCCACTACGAATCCAACCAAACGCATCTCAGACACCATCCGCGAGCGTTAGCAAGCTTCGGGGCGGTCCAAGTCCAACTCCAATAGTGCCCATAAGAACACAGCCTGACCATGGAAACTGTATCTACTGAAAAAAATACTTTTTACAGATCCACTATGTATCTAGTCGGGTGTCTAGAGTAAACCGACGGACGCCAGTAACGGCCATCCTCCTAGGACCCATGAGACAGTAGGACAGACAGAAAACGACGACGGAGCCTTAGATTAAGTCCCGTTTGGCACCCTTTGGGTATCCTACAAACGACGCCATCCAATATACAAAATTATGCAAGGCCCTTTACAAAACCAAAATGTTTTATAATAATTACGTAATGTACCTACTATTTTTTTTTCTTTTTACAGGATGGGGCTGGAGATATTGTTTTGGAGATTAAAACGTCACGTGTGGAGAAACTCCCAATATCAGACTTCCAACCTCTAGCTGTCGGTGAAGAAAAACACGAATTCACATTCAGTGTTGGACCTATTTGTTTTACGTAGGATAATTCATTTACTTTTATGAACAAAATGTAAATAAGGATCATTTTATATGTACATAAGCTGAGATGACCTCTGTAAATATTGTAAATACAAATGTTGCGACGCTATTGTTTCCATTCATTTACTTAACAAATAATTATTTTTATTTAACCTCATATCGTAAAATCGAACGAACGAAACGAACTCAAAACTACTGGCATAATAAAAAATATTTTTCATGAACGTGTATAAAAAAAAATATAAAAAAAATTATAGTTATGTAGGTCTCCGAACAAAATAATGCTATAAAAAAACTTTTTCTGAGATTACAGTATATGTGATACTAACTAGGAAGGCAAAGGGAACTTAGCCCAAACAGCCATGTCTGAGGTTTAATATCAAATACTAATGAGGTTATATAATATTCTCTAGAAAAAAAAAATTCTAACACGTACTAAATAATATTGCAGCGTGACAAAGGAGTTCACAATTTTATTTTATTTTCGGCCTGCATTGTCTATTCTATGGCTGCCGGCGCGCGCAACAGCGTACACATGTGTGGTGGACTGTTGGATTTTGGCGCCATAGCTTACGTGGAAATTATTATTTAGGTACTGTGGTTTTATGGGTCAAACCAAAAGTATTATTTTGCCCTAAAATTACTAACAGCTGTGATCGTGATGATAATTTGACTCCACCTGACATTCTGAAAATAACGACGGAAATTACGAACATTTTTAGACCGAGCTTTTACAAGAAAAATCAAAAATGGCTAACGACAAATTTTATCAAGATCATTATGAAAACAGGTTGTTAGGCATGAGTTTAGATAAAGTAGTGTATGAAACTATACATAACGAGGTATTAAAACGGTCGTGTACTATTACAAAACTCGTGTTTTTAATAACCTTTTTATGTACCAGTTTCATTAACTACTATTTCAACACACTTGCTTATGAAGTGGCCCTTATTGCATCGTTTTTAGGGTCATAATGCAGCATATTAAACACGCGTGCTTTTTACTTTACATTATCGCACCAGTGTTTTTACTCTCGCCTTCGGCTCGGGCTGCAATCCCACCTCGACTGTAATGTCCAACGCAGCTCATTTGTACCATAATCATAATGTACTATATAATCGAACAGACCATCATAAGATGAATTTGTAGTGGGCATATTAAGATACAATCATATTAAGATCTGATCTATTAACGCCCAGACCAAACGGTTGGACCGTGAACAGGATATTTGGACTGTAGGTTTGTTATATGTTATATGATGTAGAGATTAGTTTACTTACACGGAACATCCTGGTCTGTTCTGTGCCAGCTGCTTAATTTCTTCTCACGACAGCTTGGCATTCTGCAGCTAACTCCTGGGCAGTTGGACACTGGTCTTCTGCTACCTGCCGGCTGCCACTTAAAAGCATTTAACGCTGAGTTTCTCTCCTCTCGCCTTCAATCCATTTCCACTTCGGGATTTCCTCGAGCACGGGATCTGATAGCACTTTTTCCATAGCTTCACGTTGGAGACTTGGTTTGGCTAATGAACATGAAGGATGTTTCTCATGCACTTATGACGAAAACTTGGATTTTCTCTATCAATACCTTCGTAACTCTCCAAGTTTCACATTCATAGAGCAGCGGGCCTATTATGTAATGTTGTATCGGTTACCAAACACTAAAAAAAATTATAAAAACTGAACTTTCAAAAACAAACTGTGACGTCACTTTAAGTACGAACGTATCCTTGGATAATCGGAATTTAATAGTATATCTGTTTTCGATGTTTAGCAACAAGTTGGCAACCGACTCAAAGATACATAATCTAAGGACAGGGCGGACTTCTAAGAGGATTTGAAGAGTGAAAGTTTGATGCGCTAGCCTACACTGGTTTTACTTAGGCAAAGGCACCCTTAGCTTTTTTTATTCCGTTTTAAATATTTTCAATCGGGAAAAAACCGCCCAAGTGCGTGTCGGGCCACGCACAGCGTAGGGTTCCGTAGTTGCCCAGTACATTTTATAAGATACAGATCGCGCCAAAGTTCTTGTCCGCTCGGAAGTTGCTCTCCCGAAGAACGGCCCATGAAAGTTTGGCGCGACCTGTACTCGTATACATGTAAAGCCTACTTGGCTGTGATAGTTTTCCTTTTAACTTCGTTATATATAAGGTGACTTTAATTTATGTAGCCAAATTCTTACTGAAGACTCGGTAAGTACTCAGTAACAAGGTTCGATGACCCATTTTGTGAAATTCGTAAATTATTCTTTTCGTGTTCCTTACAAACACAAAGCCCAGCCCCGAGTCAATTACTATGGGACGTCAAGATTTTATTTTACGAAATTACCAAAAAGTGTTATCGATCCGTGTTACTGATCACTTACCAAGCCTCCAGTATTAGTTTGGCTGTATAAATTAAAGTCACCTTTTATACCACTTCTGTGATTTTTTTTCAAAACAGTTTAGCCGGCAGACTCTAACAAAAATTAACACTTTAAAGATTAATATTTCGACAGCGGATCCCTAAATCGACACCCACAATGTTTTTGAACGACCTATCCAACGATACCCTACACTATGGGATAGACGAGAAACAAATCATCATAAATTGTTAAGTGTACAAATGTGGCACCCTTAAAAAAAAAATTTACAACTTTTATTTTTCCATTTTGTCGGTGTGATTATATGTAAACCCATGCCAAATTATAGCTTTCTAGTACTAATAGTCTCTGAGCTAAGCCGCGGACAGACGGACAGACGGACGTGGTGAAACTATAAAGACTTAGCCACACCTAACGCGGTAAAATTAAACGCGGGTCGGCGGCGGCGGCGCGGTTTGAGCGCGTGTTTCATAGTTCTTTGTATTACAACTTGCATGGGCCTGCCGACAATCTGCACCGCGTACGAATCGCGTTCGGTGTGGCGAAGGCTTAAGGGTTCCTTGTCGGACTACGGAACTCTACAAAAAGACATTTAAGCTATTGCGGTTTACTATATGTCATACTTAATTAAGTTCACATAGAAATATTTATATTTATTATTTATTTTTTCTTATAAATATGATTGTGAATAACAGATTTGTAATAATAAAATCTGAAATACTAAGTTATTTTACATGAGCGATAATTGTTAAAAATGACGGGAACCCACAGTAAAAAGCAAACTACAGCCATTAAATCAATAGAAACAATAATACACAAGTGACCCAAAAATTACAAAACAGATTTTGCAGTAAACAATACAGATTTGTAATTAATAAAAGAAAGCAAAGTAGACTATTTTATGGGGCCCAAAAAATTATTGATAAAAACACATATTACACATTATAAAATACATTCAAGAACGCGTAGCCCGTATCACATTTTAATTTTCAATTCAACAAACATACACCCAGTGATATATTTCACTGACTAGTAGTGAACAAACATACGCAAAAATATATATTCGTAAACTATTTCTGTTAAACAATACCTTAAGAATTAAACCTAATTTATTGGAAAGCTTTCAATCAAGCATAAGTTTCCAGAAAAGTCTTTATATCATTCGCCTCATTCTCTCTTGGATCCACTATTTGAATTAGAATCAGACTTGTAAATCATGTCCAGTTCTCTCTCGAGGTCTTCAATCTCTGCCATATTTTCTTCCTTGTTAGCCACTTTAACTTCCGTTCCTTCTTTCAAATCGCTACTCTTACTTTCAATATCATGATCAGTACATTCAGGTTCTGTTTCATTACTTGCTGATAATTTTTTTGGAACAGACTCATGTAAATGCGACTTCCGTTCAGCTAAACCAGCGCTTTTTACTGTATTTTCAGTAGCCACCTCAAGCACTGTTTTCGGATGTGAGTCTTCTGGTTCCGATGTATTGACATCCGTCTCCCCCTCAGTTATAGTCTCAGCACTAGTTACTGAATTTATATCAACAATTTCTTTATCTTTTATTTCGCCAATGTTAGAACTATCCTCGCTTTCAGTGTCTTTTATAAGAACCTCATTATTATTTGGAACACCGATGGCAGAATTAACTGCATCGTTGTCAGGGGATCTCGTGATGGATTTTTTTCTAGTTTCATTCGTGCCTTCAATAACAGTTTCCCCAATAGAAATAGTGTCATCTTTCAAATTTACATAGTTGAAGTCTTCGTTTGTTTCATTTGAATTCTCGTGATTATATACTAGACGTTCTTGATTAGATTCCTCGTCAGAGGATGCAAGTAGTATATCTTCCACTGGTTCACTGTACTCCTCATTAGAATTTCTGTTTGGTTTTTTTGGTTGATCAGGAATATTTGTAGCCATTTCTTCGTCGAGAATTTCGATTCCATCCATGGCATTGTCATTGCATTCATTGTTCTTCTTTTCAGGATTTTTTTCGTCAGCAACATCGTCTTTAGTATTTTCTGTTTCCGAACAACTAGAATTTTCAATGCTGACTACATCACTTGATGTTTTACTCTCCTTATTTCGTACACTATCACTAGATTCTAATGTATCAGAAATAGCTATAGGAGTATCAGTATCAGAAGATTCCAGTGTGGACGAAGCGATGTCGTTTTCTGAATGCAACTTTTGCAGTAAATGCAGTTCATCGACATCAGAATCAACTTTTTTACTGTCATCACTTAGTGTTTGTACACTGCCACTACCGGCCCTTTCCTCATTTTTCATTTCATCAACCGTTTCAGTACAAATTTCCACTTCCATGTTAATCCTTTGTAATTCTACTACAACACTTTTCTCTGCGCTAATAACAGCTTCTTTTTCTATATTTTGTCTATTACTATCCTCTTTTCTTTGAACAAAATCTTTGTCACCAACTGACTTATCATATACCTCTTGATTCGTTTTTTCTATCGATTTATCTGGAAGAATTTCTACAACTTGATCTGCCTTCTCTGTTATATCAGTCTTATCAATTTCTTTTTCATCAATATCCAATCTAATCACTTTTGGAGACTCGTTACCGTTCTGTGAGCTAGATGCTTTTTCTTTTAGGAGTCTCTTAAGTCTTTCCTTCCTACCCTCCCTGCTTTCAAGGGTATCTTCTTCTTTCGGGTCGTCTGGAGCATCGTCTCCACTCTCGACGGGTGACTCATCTGCTTCTTTGTCGCCAATTTCAACTGCTTCTAGCTTTAGCTGCCTCTGTCTGTCTGCGAATCTGTAAACGTAAAATCAAACTATAGCATAATCTAATTTAAAATAGCACAAGACGTACACCATCCAACCATTCATCAACCAATGCTGGACATAGGCTTTTCCAATATTTCGCCACAGTTGGCGGTCATCCGTCCTCCTTATCTAGCCGCCACCCGTAACTTCTTTCAGATCGTCGATCCAGCGGGCACGAGGTCAGCCTCCGCAACGCTTTGCTGTACGTGGTCTACATTCTAAGACCTTTCAGCCCCAATGGCCATCACATCGGCGACAGATGTGGCCTGCCTACTGCCACTTCAGCTTAGTTTGGTAGGCTACACAGACAAAAAATATTTTTACTGGTTTATGGGACCCAAGGGAACCACATTTAACCATTTTTACGGACAAAACCTTACTTACAATCAATTTAAACTTATAAATCTGTACTAAAGCAGTCAGAAAGTTATGTCTGTACATTGAATATTTGTGCGAAATTTTAAACACAATGGTCATTAGTATAGTAGATACCGAGGCCAAAAGTAAATTTATTATAATTTTTGTACGGATGTTCCGTTTTAACTCGAAAACCACTCAACTGATTTGGATGCAGTTTTCTTCATTGTCATTGGAGTGACCCTAGCCAACATACAGGTTATATAGGATGTTGAACCCGCTTGATTCAACTGAATATGACATAAATAGTAGGATCTCTCTCACTACTGTATTTTTATGAACTTATTACGAGCTTTTGCCCGCGGCTTCACTCGCGTGTGAGTGTGTTCTAATTAATGTATCTTTATTTGCGCGTAAGATAAAAACTATGATCGACATTTTTAGGCTTTGCGGTTATTTTATCAACACTTGAGCACCGCCAAGCCTAAAACTGTGGATTACGTTACGCGTAAATAAAAGATACATTCATTGAAAGACACTTCCGTGGGAACGAAACCGCGGGCAAAAGGGTTAGTAAATTTATAAAAATACAGTAGTATTTTTATCCTACAATTTTTGTAATATTCAGTTGAATCAAGCCGGTAGTTTCAGACGGATAACACCTACAACCTCCCGAAAAATAAGATCCACTACAATAAACCCACTTGTTAATCAGCTCCGACTCCTTCTGCGCGGCGAGGTTCCGGTTACCGTCGAGTTTCCTTTTGAGGTCGTCGCTGCTTTCGGCGGGGTCCGCGTCGCCGGATATCCGGGACGCCGCGAGCCGCCATTCGTTCTCCTGCCGCCGCCGCTGCAGCTTCTTACCGCACCGAGTGAACAGGTCGCGCGCTAGAAACAGGATACACAACTGTGTCACTAACATAGACTATGCTCTCTAGAAGATTCTGGCAATGTCTGAAGGCCGCATGGACTGTTACCGACGGATTTTTAAATCTCAAAAATCACAAGCTAAGGTACCGTTTGGAAACGCGTGAATTTCGACTCGGAGTGATGCGAATTTCACCCTAGAGCGTTCAAAAATTGACCCGAGTTAAGCCGAGGGTAATCGAACTGTTACCTGACAGTTGCACGAAAGTGTTTTGAAACGCTTCGGAGTAATGCGAAAATCACACTGTGCCACCTGATTGGTGCAAACAGATTTTTGTTTCTCTTGCTCGTATTTAGACCTGTCTCTTTCTAATGAAAACGAGTGAAAACGGGGCAAGGATTGAATAAACGGGGGCGGAGCCGCGGGCAAAGGCTCATCAGGCCATTTTTACGCAAGGGGCCAGAGGGTATAAACCGTTTTATTATATTACCTTCTTCCATAATATCAGCCTCGTTCCAACCAAGATCGTCCTCCTTATTGGCATCTCTGACGCACCGCAGCACATCGTGAAAGTCAGGGAATGGCAATGGAGTACCGACCGGCACCCGACGATTGATCCACTTCTCCAGACGGCGCGCCGGCCCCGCGGGCTGCCCCGGCCTGGGTTCTATGTGGAGACGAGGCTCCGAAGGCATCTTCGTGTTCGACAACTGACACAGCTTAGCGTGCACGCGAACCAAACGCTCCTTGTACCTGAAATTGTCACATTCATGAAGATCTAAAGTAGAAAAGGCTTCGAGGAATAAAATAAAAGAAGCAGAATAAACTACACACATGACCGCACTAGATAAATAATGCAGCAATGATTATGTCGTCATTCAACCATAGGACATGGTTAGCGGAAATAACAGGAAAGGAGAAGGTCTCATGCTTTCTTGATCTATTGCAGAATAATGAATAAAAATAAATAAAAATCGAAAAATAATAATTTAAAAATGTATATGCTCATCCACACTAATTTGACAATCATCCATATTTTTCTAAATGATAACTTAAATATTTTAAAATCCCATAGAGACCTGAATCCAATAAGTAAAATTTATAAATAAACAAAGAGGTATGTGTTAGTGTAAATGCTGCAGAAATAAAATAAAATAACAACATTAATTAACATATTCTCACCACACACCTTTGTAAAAGTGCCTGTTTGTCTGTTGGCTTATCACTATCCTTGCGAGTAGGAGTCTCTTCCTCACTGCATGGCAAAATACACAGTGTTACTACACCATCATTCAGAAAGGTAGCAGCTAATACACCACTTGTTATAATTTGAATATACAAATTATTTTACAACCAATTCTCTGACATTTAATTTTATACGAAATATCCTCTATAGGATAAAAAGTTATAATATGGACAACTAGGGATAAAGTCACAAATCCAATTAGATAAGAGAGCTAGTTAGTACAATACAATGGTTAAAGAACGATAATTTAACTTGTACACCTGTTCATCCGTTGTTTATTCCAAAATATTATTATTGCAAGTGAAAAATATCTTTAGATTTTTATTTAGTTTGAGCAGATATAACAAAAAGCTTCATAATATCACACAAATACTATTAAAATATTCTATTTATTTATGATCAGCAGGTTGTGCCTTATTTATCTAGTGCTTTTCATTGTAACTAAACACTTTACAAAATTGAAAATACTACTGTATTTTCGAGGTATATTATTTACTGAGAAAATGTAAAAGCCACATGTCTTCGAATAAAATATTGTATATAAATTTGATAAAATCACCTTTCAGTCAAAATGTAGACAGAGTCTCCATCGTCATCAAAGTCAACTTCCTGGTCTTCAAGTTTCTGTATGGCTCTGTGTAACTTTTTCAGGGTTTTCTCGAGTTTCCGCACTTGTCTTTTACGCTTTGTATCTTGTTCAATCTCTTCACCATAAAATGCAGCAGCTTCCATTTCTGAAATTTAAAGAAGGACTTTCCATGTTAGAGTATTGAAACAGTTAAACATTTCAGTTAAACCAGAATTGTAATTTTATCAAATTACCTTGATATAATAATAGCCATGACAGATGTATGCTAGTATTTGCTAAATTTCTATGTAACTTAACTACAAAATACTACTACTGCATAATTTAACAGTTGGGATTTCAATCAATATTACCTTTTCTCTTTGCATTGTTCAATGCATCAGACTTGGCTATTTTCCTCTGTAAGTTTAGTTCATCAACAATGTCTTTGATATACAAATACATCTTTTCAGGTCCAGATTTCATTGCTAGTATTTTGCTTGATACCATTTCAACAAACTCCTCGGATTCAGTATATTCTTTAGGAACCTGTCTATAGTATGTTTTTATCTTTTTTTCAACAATCTTTTTCATATCCTCAGAATTTTCAAGCTTGAAACACATGTCTATGAAATTTTGATATATTGGATGGAATTCACTATCTTCTACCAAGTCTACTATTTCATCACTATCTTTTGCAGCAACATCTATAGATACAATTTGTGGTTGAGTAGTTTTCTCTTTTGACTTTTCTGTATTTTTTAACAAAAGTTCAGGCTTGGCGACAGTTTTCCTGGGAAGTGCCTTCTTATTTACTTCTTGTTCTTTCTTAGCTGGTGATTCTTCTATTTCTATTATAATATCTTCAATTTTATTTGCAATAGCATCAATCGGTTTTGTAGCAGACAGATTTGTTTCGTTGTTTTTATCACTACCAGAGTTTTCAACAGTTTCTACAGGCTCAGCCTCTGAAATTTCCATTGGTTCAATCTCAATTTCAATTGATTTTGGCAGTTGTGACATCTCTACATCAACAGACACTGCCCCATCAGCAACAGCACTAGCAGTAGTTGTATTTAAATCTTCATCTTTATTTTTGTTACCTTCACCAACTTCAGTTTCTTCTGGATATAGCAATTTCTTTTTACTATTTGGTGTTCTAGTGACAGTCTGCTTTTCATCATCACTACCACTTGCGGTGAGAGAATCAATGTCTTTATTTTTATCAGCCATTGATTTCACAGGACTGTCATCAATGGTTATAGACTCCTCTTGAACCTCATGTGTGCGTTTGACTTTCGGTGGCTTGATCGGGCTGTCTTCGATTGTGATCTCTATGAACTTTGGAACCTCAGGCTCACTGCTTTGTTCTTGCAAAGATTTCTGTTCATTCAACTGTTTGTCTTTAGCATTATCCTCAGGCCGCAGGTACCACTGTGGACTGGCAGATGATTGAGATCCATCATCATCATCTAACTCAACTGTTAAAACTTCACCAATCTGACATAATGGATTAGGGTTTAATTTCTTCTTTTTGATTGTAGCTGACATGATGTTTTTTCCTGGTCTCTTGAGTTCTTTAATGGGTCTTATGCAATTAACACCAACTATAGGTGGTTTACTAATAAAAGGCTTCATAACCAAAGTTGGTTTAATGCCAATTGGTGATGTCTTTTTTACAGTGATACCGGGAGGTAATTTGTTTAAGCATTTCTGACTCTGAGGTTTTGGTGTTTGATATGAAATCGTTTTAGAAAGATTCCCAGCCAGAGGTGAGAAGGTAACCTTTTTAACGTTGAGCTGAGTATTATTAATACTTTTAAGAAAATTCATAGGATTTAGATTACTTTTCGACGCAATTTTTATTGGATTACTAAGCACTTTCACGGATGGTGATTGACAACCATTTGGTTTGTTAATAACTTTAGAAGCATATGGGTTCCTCATTAGACTTGGAGTCACAATAGGAACACCTTTTCCGGGAAATGTCCGCTTTTTGGAAACACTATTAGAAACCGTTTTTGCTGGCTTGATGGTTACATCTTGCAACTTTGAGGGTATATGTACCATGGCATTTGGACGAGATTTTACCTGAAATCAAAGAAGCCTTATCATTACCGGGAACTCTGTCCTGAAGAAACATTGTGCCAAACCGAAGAACACGTTGCAACAAACTAACTTGATCAAAATCATAAGTTAGAAAAGCTATCATTGGAAAAAACGCTACCTTCTTTGGCACCGAGTCTGGTTCATCGTCGGATGAGCCTAATTCTATAACATCTTCTGAAGCCATGTTTTCTAGACAAATCGATCGTTTAAATCACCAAATCACGATCGAATGAGCACAAATAGTTCTAGTTCTACAGTATTCCTTTAAACATTCGGTTTATTAACACAAATCAGGGCAATTATGCAAAAACTGTAGCTTTGGAGTTTATATCATTTTTCATTGCGTTGCGTTGTTCGTGCGAATTAGGGGTGGACAATATACATCGATGTATCAAAAATGTTTTTAATACGATGCATCGAAATATTCGATGTATCGTTAGACTCTCGAAATAGTCGATGTATCGATGTTTTTAAAACGATGCATCGAATGCAATCGAACTTGCTGCGTACGCTGATCGTCATAACGGAAAGCAACTTGAAAAAACATTGACCTGCTAGTCTGGCACATAGCAAACCATATCGAGCCTGATAGCGCTTGATACAGTGCTCTGTCTCACTCTGTTGATCTACCTAAAAAGGGATGGACAGTGGTACCTATATCTAGCTGTCAAAGCTCTATATGTTCAACTACGCTACCATGACGTGAGCGCTCGAGAAACTGCATAGCATGTGTGTTGAACGTGACAAGAGGGTTAAAAGGGACCAGCATTCAGGGCACGTAACATAAAACCTAATAAAAACAAAACCCGTCAAACAAGTACCCGCCGAAAGGCTGTTTTCAAAAGCATTGCTAGTTTTAAACCAGCAAAGAATCAGATTATAGGGCAAAAAACTGCATAAACTTTTTTTTTTACAAAGTGTCTAAAAAAAAGTGGACATTTTATTCTGGTACTTTGAGAAGTTCGACTTTTTACAAATAAAACATTTTTTATTTTTTTATTTAGTATTTTAATTTGTATATTAATTCGTTAAATATTCACTGACATAAACTGGAATTTCAGTCCTCTATCAATCAGAAGATCAGAACCAAAAATTGAAATATTCAGAACAACCTCTTCACGTATTGAAAAATACAGCGATGTTCAAGATTCAAAGACTTAAGATGCAACCAAATGTATAATAAAACATCGATGTTTTTTTTTCGATGCATCATAAAACATCGCTGCCATAGCTCGATGCATTACATCGAAAAAATATCGATGTTTATTTATTGTCCATCCCTAGTGCGAATGCGTTCCCTTGACAGTTGCCAGATCAAATTTTTGATATTTCCCTATTTTGTATTTTGTTAATTTTTCCGCAAATCGGTATGTAAATTACACTGATTTAATGTTTGTTTTTCAAAGCTGAAAAATGATAAGCAATTAACTTTTGTAATTCTTAATTCCAACCACTAGTTAATATATATTTTTTTAAGATTTTTTGTGATGTCGTCATGGAGTTGGCTAAATCAACCTCTTTACTCATATCATAAAGTATAAAGAGACTGATATTAATCTAAATATGAACCAATGACAGGCCCGGAATAAGCAAGTTCATTCTTCAGATAAGTCGGTCACATTATCTCGAGACCTCGCTGGAATGAAAATGAAAATGAAAATGAAAATGAAAATTTGTTTATTTTCTTCACTTACAAGTGTAGCTACATAGTTGATGGGGTATCCTTTTAAGTACATAAAATACCTGTGCCAGGATACCCCGCACTTCCATATCTAAGTTTTACAAAAATAAACGTGTCTTAATCTACAATATTACAGTAATAATAATAATCATTATTAATACTATTACAAAAATTAAAACTTAAATTAAAACTTAAGCTAACCTAGTTATGCATGCAAATGTTAGTCTGAAGGTGTGAGAGAATATGTAAAATGTGGTAAATGGAGAGGTATGAATAAATGAGTCCCTAGCCCTACGACCGAAGTCTTGGGGTCAGTATTAGCTACTAGGGAGGGAGTGTATGTAACAATGTATTCTAGTTTAACATTTAGGGGGTGTGAGAAAGGGAGTGTTTGTGTGTGGAATGCGAACCACCCGCCCCGTTCTCCTTTCACCTCCCCGCGCTCGCCACGGCGCGTCAGTACGGTTAGCACTTTCGTTGCCGATACGCGTCGACTTGTTTTCGTGGTATATTTTTAAACATTCCATTGTTACGTTTGGACTTTTATTGTTATTTTGTTATTGCTGTTACGTTAAAATATTGTTTTTGTTGCAACGTTGGCGTAAGCGATAGCGATAATGAGACAATGACTGGCATCGAGCCAATCATATATTCTGAAGAAGATTTTTAGTCTGTAGTTTTGTGTAATAAACAATTCTTGTACCCACTTAACCAAGATTGTTTCATTTATTTTTCATCATTTTAATCATATCATCATAATAATATTACCTACATGAAATTAATTAACACAATATTTGTTTTGTTGGAAATCTTATTGTTTATAATAATATCCTACTAGGGGATGCTTGTTTTGCGCACCATATCTGAGCGCCGAAGTGACGTGACGTCATCGTCACCAGGTCTCGAGATAATGTGACCGGGTTGTAGCACTCAGGGTCGTACCTATTACTTCTTTAAACTACGTTTACTATGAGCAACCGGGTGGTTGACTTGTTAACATCAGCTGCCAACAGATGTCGCCCGTGGTATATTTCTAGTTCTTTTGACCAAAAATGTCAATAATTTAAATCTATTTGTTGTTGTGAGAAAGGTTTTGAAAAATAAGTGGAACTTAAGCCCATGCAGCTAAGTCGTATGTACTGTGTCTGTCTATATGAGTATGTACCTTTTTAATTGGGGTTGGGTTCATATAGGCTAGAATCTACCAAGTCGTTTTACAATCTAGACTCTAGATTGTAAAACGACTTGGTAGGCAAAACGTCCCGATTGCAAAAGGTCTTGGTTGTAAAATGACCAGGTAGGCAAAACTTCTAGATTGCAAAAGGTCCTGGTTGTAAAATGTCTACGTATTGTTCTGTGAGGTGAGGTAACATTTCACTTTTTGTTTTACATATATATATCTACCTATATTTTTTTCTGTATTCCTCATAGAATGTCTGTGATAATGCTTCGTTTTGGATTTGCTGAATCCTTGTTATGGGTGCGTTCCAAAATTTATTTGCCATAATGTTAAGTTTTAAGTTTTCTTTTGTATCTTTTCTGTAAATAATTTGATGGAGACTTTTTCCTTCTGTCCATCTGGTAAAAAGGGCTCTTTAGTAAATTTTTATTTGAGTGTAATTTGTATTATTGTCCATCCATCCATCAGCCTGTTTCGTCCACTGCTGGACATAGGCCTTTCCAGGATTTTGCCACTCTTGGTGGTCCCCCCGGAAGAAATACCCATACTCACACACGCTGGGCAGGCGGGTTGGTGAGCGCGGTGTACCTTTGTACCAGTGACGCCGCTGCCCGTCACCAGTCTGTTTTTATAAGGCCCGGCAATTGGGGTTGGATATACCGCCATCCATCGGTCCCAGGCAATGGTGGGCCGCCTGGTTTTGCCTGAGAGCTGTTCTCTTACTCTCCCCCGAATAACTTCGGGAGGATTTGCGAGTAAGGTGGTGGTACCTCCACAGTTGAGCCCGGCATCAGCTCTACCACCTAGTATTATTGTAGTCTGTACGTATTTATTTATAAGTATTTTATCGTTTTGTATATTTGGTTAGGTTTATTAAATTATTTATTATTATGGGTATACCCACTTTAAACGATATTTATTTTTCATAATCTTCATCCGATGAATACGATAGTGCGGATAGTGATGAGTCGGTTACTGGGGTTTTACACGATAGCTTTTCTATCTTTACTTCTAATTAAAATAATCTGAACATTGTCCACATTAATGCTGAGAGCATACCTGCCCACTATACGGATCTTCTCGCGTCATTCAGTAATATGCGTGTGGACATTCATTTATTTATTGCAATAAATCACAGGTTGTAAAGATCTTAAATAATACAAACTAATAAAATATTAGTTAGTACAAGTAAATTGAGCCAGTGTGATTTTACCAACTGGTGTAGCAAATATATTAACTAAACAACATTGTAAATTTGCGCGGGCGGGCGGGCGGTGCACGAGTCTGCATTTTGAATAGCACGACAAGAATTGTTTAGCGGAATATTGCAAATTATATTTATATATCCTTTACTTATTGTAATTTAATTTGATTTCAACAACAAATACAATATTTTCATTGATTACTATACATCGATTCATGATAACACTAAGTTTAAATCAGCATATTTTATTAATTTCATTCACAATATTTAATTCCTTAGATATTATAATTATAGATAAAAATTAACAATCACTCACAAATAAATTTACTACCTGTGAGTGATTTAATTTCACCAGGTAGGCTATTAAACACGTTTATAGCCATAAATTCAGTTGACCGTGTATATGCAGCGGTTCTAGACGATGGAATAGCTAAGTTCTATTTGTATTTTTCAATAAGCCTCTTACTAGCGGTCTTTCTACATGGAAATTTGTCAGGATATCTTTTGACCAAATTACACAGCTCAATGACATAAAGTGCAGTGATGGTGTGAATTTGCAAATCTACAAACATTTTCCTGCATGAGTCTCGGTTTGATTTGAGACCACCAAGTATCCTTATACATCTTTTTTGGAGCAAGAATATTTTTTGAATGTCAGTGCTACCTCCCCAGATGGCTAACCCGTATAGGGCCCTAGATTAGAAAAAAGCGTAATATGCTTGCATTGTCACCTACATTGTTGAAATGTTGCGTAAATATCTTAAAGCGTAATAAAAGCTGCTCATTTTGTTAACGAAGTATTCAATGTGGCTTTTCCAATTTAAAGTTTCATCCATATGGACACCCAGAAATTTATCATTCAAAACAAATTCAATGGTTTCGTTATTGATGTTGACATTTATATCTAAGTTCCTAGTATTACAATTTTTGAAATGAATGATTTTCGTTTTAGTCACGCTGGTCCTAAGATTGAGTGCGTCAAACCAATTTATAACCGTACTGATGGTGTTAATTATCGAGCTAGAAAGATCATTTTTATTAGTTCGTTCAAACTTGAAAAACACTGAAACGTCATCAGCAAACATTACAACCTTATTTTGAACAAGATAAGGTAAGTGATTAACATACAATAGGAAGAGAAGCGGTCCTAATATGCTACCCTGTGGAACTCCTTTATGAATGTAATTAGTTGTTGATTCAATTTGAGTTAAAGTTTTGTTGTCAACAAGAGTAGGAATGACTACATTTTGCTGCCTTTCTTTGAGATAAGTTTCAAACTAGTTATTAACTTTACCTCTTATTCCATATCTATTAAGTATATCTAGCATGATCATATGGTCAACATTGTCGAAGGCCTGGGACAAATCTAATAGAACTGTAATGACATTTTCCTTACCATTTACACCATCTTAGTCTCTGAAACAGTACTCAAGCCAACATTATCGTCTACTATGTATAGTCTTCCGGGCTTCAGATTAGTGCGCAATGACAGGTCCGGCAAGGGATGGAGAGGTTTCGCAATCTATCTCCATGTTGACATATCATGTAAGATAACTAAGCAATCTCCAAGTCTCTACTCAGAATCAACTGAATTTCTTTTTATTGAGCTTCGTACTTCTTGTCGTATATACAGTCCTTCGCTAAAAGTTGACTACTTTAGTACTTTTGAATCATTACTCGAAGAATTAAGTCGTCTCTATGATGGTGTAATTGTCCTTGGTGAATTCAATACATGTCTCTTAAAAAATGATCATCGCTCTGAGCAGCTGAATTCCATTGTTTCTTCTCTAAACATGAAAATACTCCCTTTGTCTGCAACCCATCATAAACCAAGCTGTGTCCCTTCACTTCTTGACATAATTGTTGTATCTAGTCCTGCTAAAGTAGTCACTCACAGTCAATTCACAGCCCCATTTTCCTACCATGATTTAATATTCGTCTCATATAAGGTTTTTTCCCCTAAACACAAGCCAAAGTTTCTTCTCCTGCGTAGATATAAAGGGATAGACCTGGGGTTGCATAGGGCGGATGCGCTGGATATAAAATGGTCTGCTGTATATAACTCAAAAACTGTTGATACTAAGGTAGAACGTTTTAACACTATTTTAATTTCTCTCTTCGACATACGTGCACCTGTTAAACGGATTAAAGTGAAACATTTACCTGCTCCCTGGCTCACACAGAATATACGCGATGCCATGACGAAACGAGACAAGGCTAAGAGCAAATTAAAAAATGTCCGAGTGATACTAATATAATTTTATAACTTTTAAGAAGCTACGTAATCGCTGCAGAACGATGTGTAGAGATTCAAAGAGGCGCCACATTCATAAATCCATCGACAATTACAGTCCTGCTCAGGTCTGGAAGTTTCTCAAAACACTCGGGATTGGCAAATCTACAAAATCCTCTGAAACTTATTCCGTTAATACTGACTTCAACGCAATGAATCTGCATTTTCTAATCCTCCTGTCACTTTAGAAGACAAAATAAGAAACTAGACTCTCCGAAATCTCCTTCATATGCCAAAGCCCAACTGTGATCTATTCACTTTAAAACTGTATCTGAGAGTGACATTAGGAAGGCAATTACATCTCCCTTATATCTCCCGTCTACAACCTCATTTCCTACAGCCTGGAAGAATGCTCTTGTTATCCCTGTTCCAAAAACTGCAAATCCTTCATCTTTTTCTGAATATCGCCCTATCTCCATCGTCCCTATCCTTTCTTAAGTTCTCGAGTATAGGTATATTGTCCACAATCAACTTTCCTTTTTCCTAAACAAAAATGGCCTACTGAATAAACTTCAATCTGGTTTTCGGCTGGGACACAGCACGGTTACGCCGTTACGGCACTTCTGAAAGTCACTGACGATATAAGTTTGGCAATTGACGACAAAAATCTTACTATTCTTACATTATTAGACTTCAGTAGCGCATTTAACTGTGTAGACTTTGATGTACTCATTGGTGTTCTTATCTCTCTTAACGTATCTCCTCTTGTCACAGAATGGTTTGATACTTATTTAAGGGGTCACCTGCAGTGCATACGCTTGGACGAGATTACCTCGGAGTGGTGCCAACTTACTGCCGGTGTACCCCAAGGTGGCGTCTTCTGTCCTTTACTCTTCTCAATTTTTTTCCATTCTGTATCGGATATTCTTTCATCCAATTACCATTTTTTTGCAGACTATTTGCAGATTTATCTGCATTTTCAGGTAACTGAAATAGATACAGCAATTTCTGCAATGAATGCTGATCTATCGAATATTCACTCATGGACAAAAGCATTTGGACTCTTAGTTAATTCTAAAAAGTTCCAGGCAATATTGATTGGTAGTACGTATATGATCAACTAACTCAATCGGGGGAGTATTCCACCTGTATTGTATAATATTGATCCTATTGCCTACACAACAATAGTAAAGAATTAAGGTATAATCACTAACTGAACTGGTCATGGAATTCTCACATATTGAGGTCAGTAGGAAAGTCTATGCCACGTTTCATTCACTCAAGCGCCTGCAGAAATTTCTTCCCTTTGAAACTAAAGTTACCCTCGCACAGTCTCTTCTTCTCCCTCTAATCGACTATGCCGATGTCACCTTCTTAGATGCTAATCAAGAGTTGGTCAGTAAACTTGAGCGTTTACAGAATTTGGGCATTAGATTCATATATGGGTTGAGAAAATATGATCATGTCTCACAGTTTCAGAAAAAGTTGTAACGGCTCTCCGTTAAAAAGTCCACAATTTGTGTCTCCTATTTAACATTCTACGAAGCTCAACTTCCCCACCATATCTTCGGGAACGTTACGAGTTTATTTTCTCTAAGGACTAGCAAGTTAGATCCCACACAATCTCACTTCTGAAAACCCTATTCTATTACACCGGTGCTTTTGTAAATTCTTTTACCGTTCAATCCATTAGGTTTTGGAACTCACTCCCGCATGCATTAAGGGATGGTCTTTCAATTGGCGTGTTTAAAAAAAGGATTAAGGAGCATTATATTTCTTCCGCTTAATTTGTCCTTCTCTAGGTAGTTACTATATAGATATATGTAGTATATTTATGTATTTATCTTATAAGTATTGTTATTTATGTATTCGTACGTTAGGTTAATAAGTAAGTATTTTATTAATATGTTAATTTATTTTTGTAAAGTTATTTATTATGTGCACATATGTTTAACCTATCTAATAAAATATTCACTTTCAGGCTTGGTTTGCTGGCAGAAATCTCATTTTTGAGATAAGCTTGTCACTATACATTATATTTAAACCAAACTTTGTATTTAATTGATCTGTGTACAATAAAGATTTAAGAATTAAATCTATTGATATTCTACAAAATAATGTATGATGATGATGACTCTATTCTCAGTATTATTATGTACTCTGTGGTGACACTGATAGTTGACATTGTAAAGGAAAAGGCAATGAGCTCTTTAGTTGTTTTTGCATTGGGCTTAGCCCAAATCAGCCAATTCTGTTACATCATTTAGAGGTCAAATAAAAATGAAGATGATTTTTGTATTTTTGTTAAAATATACTCGATCTCATGGTTAAAAGCTACAAATATAAAAATACAATCTTAAAACCTAATATCTCGAAACAGTTTTGGAATCAGCACCATGAAAATTTGCTTTACATACAATAACCAAAATAATTTATAGTACATACATACATCAAAACAATTTAAGCTCGATTATTGAATTTTGGATACTTCTTGGTTCACATCTTGTGAAGTATAATGTTCAAAACTTGTACGTCACTTCTGAAATAATTTTATAACAAAAAAAAAGTAATTTTAATAATTCCCCCAAAATGTTAAGTCTTTACATCCCGCTGTTTGAGCTTTACGTCAGTCAGTCACAGGACTTAGAACAAATCCCTTTTTTCATCTATCCTACATCTACACTTCTACACTATTATCTACATCTACACAATCTCTATCTGCATCTACATCTTCTACACTATTGCATACAGAGGAAAGATTTGTTTGTTTGTATGTTTGAGATAAACTTTGAAACTACTGAACCGACTCTAAAAATTATTTTTTGTAAAAAGCTACACTATTTTGGAGTAACATCGGATATGTTTAAGTTGAATAAAAATAAGTTTTCAGTTTGAAAATGCAATATTTGTGAATCAAGTCGGGAAAAAGAGCAATACTTATGCGCTTTATTGGCGTGCCTTGACTAAATGGTTAGTTATACACACGAAATAGATACGAAGAGGAATTGTCAATAGTTCATTTTTTCAAGAAAAATTGTGTGACACTGCGCGGGGTGGAAGGAATAGGTACGGGGATGGCACAGCGTACTTAGCCCTGCCCCTTTTAGAAATCCACCTAGGGATAAATAACATAACTAAGATAATATCTTCGATACATCACATTTCGTCCACTCGCCACTAGAGGTCAAGCAGAACAAACACGGGGACTAATTATTATGGGTGTTATTTTATAATTCTGGGTTTTATTCTGTCTGAAAATATTTAAATAATTTAGGAGGAAAATCCCTAAGTTAGGAACACTGCTGGGTAGAAGATAGAGGTACCTACGGCAAAAGTCTCATATACTTGTCTCCACCGCTTTCATAAAATCCAACTAGCGGCCAACAACATAATTAGGATCGTATCTTGGATGTATCACAATTCGTCTACTCGCCACTAGAGGTCGATACATGTATAACACGAAGCAAACACAGGGACTTATTAAGGGGTGGGTTTTTTATTACGGGACTTGCGCAGCGTAAATAAATGAGCATAAGGGTGAATGAGGTATTACAAATAATTATATAAAAAAATATCTATCTATTTTTATATCCTTTGGAAGTTTTGTAAAAAACATTTTCTTCAAAATAAAGAGAACAAATCCGGGTATATTTTGTAGGATTCCATCCTGGGTCTCTATTTATAGCTTTTCTCCAACTTTCCCTCAGGTATAGATCGGAAGGAAATCCAAAAAAAAAATAGTTATCATATTTATAATGGGCAATCGGTTATGGTTATATTAACCATTTAACCGCCCGAACGCTTGGCAGTATGAGTCTCCCACCAAGCTTTCTCCAGGCTCGAGTGCTTAGCAGGCGAGACTCATACCCCAATTTCTCGAGGCTCGTGCGCTTTAGCGTCGAGACTCATACCGAGAGTCGGCGGAGAATGTGTGACGTCGTCATTTGAATTTGTGAATCGGAATCCATGTTGTGACGAATATAGAATGAAGGTCGGTGCTTTAGTAATCGAATTAACCGGTAAAAACAGAACACCACTAGCAAAAAAACTGAATGTCAGTTAAAAATAGATCCGCCGGCGCCGGCCGTTCGCGTCGTTTCGTCGCCGTTTTGTCGTATATTTTTCGTGATTGTGAAGTTATTAGTGGATAAAAGTGTATTGTGTTATATGTTTTCGTGATCGTGATGACCACGTATTTTGTTAGGCAGATACGAAAACAAAAATACAAAAATTCGTAACGGTTTCTCCGGGAGTTAATTTATTACTCTGTTTGTAATAAACTGTCCACTTATCGTTATAGTTCATGCAGTAGCTAACTTAATGCTCTGTTTGTATAAATAAACACTCAAGGATCGAGTGACGAGAAATCATTACTTATGTTTGTTTATTTTAACTCGAGACGCACTTGGGAAAGCCCCGGAGCTCTCTAGCACTTAATTTCTGAGTAGATGAGAGATAACGAGCGGTCGAGGCTCGTGAAGGTCCCGTGAAGGTCATTTTTCGCAAGCGTTGAAGCGGATAAGTATTGAAAAAAAAGTTTTACTTGATCTTTATGGTGTATCCCATATAAATAGACCTAAGTACACCCTAGATTATTTACCTCATTAAGCTTACTCCGGCCCTGGTTCCTTCTGTCATGGTGGTTAGTGACATCTAGCGCACAGTAGGCGAACCTGGTCGCTAACTATTCAGTAACAAAATAGCGAAAGCTGCAACAGTAGAGTTTGATAAAAATCACTAGAAATATTAGAAAAAGTCGTACTTACCAGTAAAAAGAAATTTTTTCATCATATTCTCCTAGTCTATCCGAACACATAAAACAATGAGGAATACAAGACTTCATGATAAGATGATAACTCGCGTTAGTCCGTGTTTGTTAATAAATTCTTCGAATAAAGTGAAGCTCCGTCCGTCACGAAAATTTAGCCAGCAATGACGTAAGCCCCGCCCCCTTTTGTGACGTCATGCTACCATCGATCGTAACATACCACAATTCATACACCAACTCTTCTTTGTATCTAATTCAGAGTTATACGTGATAAAACCGATTGTTTTTCCATACGAAAAAACTGTGTTAGTTTAATCTGACAAAAGATTTGCATCCACAACGATCCTGACCCATCTCTTGCTAATATTAACCTTGAAAAAGTCATAACAGTCAGGTTTAAGTAATGATTTTTTCCTATACGAGGAAACTGTATCAGTTTAATCTGACTACAGATTTCCATCTTCAACGACCCTGACACTCATCTTGCACATTTTTAACCGACTCAAAAAAGAGAAGGTTCTCAATTTTACTGCATTTTCTTATAGTTTTCTTTTTGGGTATATTACTCCATGATTCCGGCATTTCTTAGCCGATTTGTAAAATTCTTTTTTGTTTGGAAGTTTGTGCTTCCAAATAGGTCAACTTTAGTTTTGTCTTGATCTAATGATGGTTTTTAGATATAGGCGGTGGAACTCCACAGTGGATTACAGCATATCACATGATATTGAGGCAAACGCTTTGTAACATGATGCTTATTAAACAAGGTATTGTTTGAAAATTATCATGATCCCATCTGACCTTCGATACTGATCTCATCACCATAGAACTCTTCAATAGATGACAAATCCCGATCGCTACGTGTCTACTTAGTTTAGGTTATAGTGGGCCGCCAATATCAACTCAAGGTTATGAAAGGAGGTCCTCTGCAACTTCAACTCAAACTTGATTCAAGAATGAATTCAAGCGATCACTTTCCCACTTAAGGGCAATGGATCTCACCGCTGATGTTATCGACCATTGTCAACTAACAACAGTACCTGTGATCATCACGTTCTACCGCAACAGGCACTGGTCACCCGATATCACGCCCTCCTCATCCGACGCTTTGCTTACCTGTGTAAGCAACGATGACGCCTTAATCAAGGGTCAAGACAGGATAGCCCCGAGCAGAACCAAGCGCTGCTCATCCGCCGTCAAACAATATACGACATTATTTACTCAACCATGTGTTGTTGGACCCGCCAGAGAAGCTGGCTCCCTCATTATCCAAGGAGGTACTCGGAGCTGCTCGCACGCTCACCTCGCCGAATAAAAATGCACGAAACATAATTACGCCAAACCCTTGTTCCACACGCTATCTTGACCTTGCTGCTTTCGATAACTCCTACGCGGACCAGTGACCCGGACAAACACCTCTAGCGTCGGGTCGTCTACTCCACTATCCAGATGGAGTACTGGAGGTGAAGTCCTCCCACTGAAACCGCACGGTCACGCACACGAATGCACGCATCCATACGCCAGAAGTGTTCATCGGACAACTTGAGGACAACTCACGTGCCCCGCATAGCCCGTTCACATTGGTGGCCTCCCAAGGGCAGCTACTAGGGAAGTAGCGGTCATGTGACGAGCATCCGGTCACAAGCTATACCGGACAGACAACGTGCTCGAACTCCTGCAGTTCAAACCATTAAGTAATTAGCCGAAGCTAATAACATGCCACTACGAGTCCAAACCCATGTCAGACACCTTCCACTAGCGCAAGCAAGCATCAGATCGTCTCAGGTCTGACTCCCGTAGTACCCAATAAAACCCAGTCGGACCCATAGTTCCAACTGGGGCATCTCCAACCCAAAATTCGGAGACTTCTTTATAAATCTGGGTCAAATAAATAAAGAAAGTTTGTAACTTGTTTAGCACCACCAGGGGATCACGTGTCAGGTCTCTAGGGTAAACTGACGAACGCGAGCTACGGCCAACCCCCCCTCAATAGATGACAGTACATAACTCGAGATTTCGGCAATCACCTTATGTTAGTGTGCTTATTGCAGGATGTAACGAGAAATTTATCATTATATCACATGACCGTTGATCCTGGTCTCATCACCATAGCACTACGCAACGAAAGACAGCACAAAACTTGAGATTTCAGCAATAACTTTGTGTTCGTGTGCTCATTGCAGGATATTACTCAATCCTGGCCTCATCACCATGGAACTCCATAACGGATGACAGCACTTAACTCGATGTTACAGCTATCACTATGTGTTAGTGTGCTGATTGCTGAGTATGACTTGAAAATTTAAATTACGCCATCTGACCTTCGAATCTGAAACTCTCCAATGGATGACAGCGCACCATTTGCGATGGCATGAATTGCTTTGTGTCAAAGTTCTGATTTTAGTATACTACACAAAAATTGTCATAATATCACCCTGAATTTCGTTTAATATGAATAACGCGCTTATGAACTTATAACAACTACCCATATTTCACAATTCAACCCGTGATTATAATCGATACGACATCTCAGAGGTGTTTCCAAATTTTTATTATGTGTAAAAATGAGAACCGGCCGCTAACCCAAGATGCACTAAATCAACGCGTTCTTTGGTCTATATACCAGGGGTGTGGAAGCATTAAAACATGTGATGTACCGTGACAATCTACCTCTTTAGTAATAATAATGTAGTAAAGAGGTCGTGTCTTTACATTGATTTTTTTGAGAAATTTTAGATGAAATGTGATATATAAGTATTGCACTTAGATACTTAGGCCAAAACCACAATTTTTAAAACGTTCGTCTGTCTGTATGTTTGTAAAACCCGTGAGAATAAAGAAAGCTCAAATGGCAGTATGTACTTGTGTCCAGTGGTGGCTGCACCTTAAGTGCGCCCGTGCGCCGCACTACCATTTAAATTAAACTTACACAATAATGTCCTATACCTATCATTACCCATCCATCCATACTGCCCTATACGAAAATTAAATATCTGATTATAGTACATATATACATGTTTTGTCATTACGGGGTAAATAAAAATGTATAGATTTCTACTGCAAAGGAATTAAATCTTATTTTTGCTTGAACAAAATCGGCCCCGTGCGCTCGGGAAAGCGCACGCAGCGAGCTCATACAACTTCTATGAAACACGATGTAAACAGCCCGGCGCGTGAGACAGAAGATGCGTAGTACAAAATGTATGGCAGTTTTAGGATAGATTCGTGCACCGCACGCGACCGGAAATTGCCGAAAGAATACGAAACGAAACGAGTAGTTCACTCGCGTTACCCTGAGGCCTTGACCTACGCACGATGCACTTGTCGTCAGTTTGTCACTTTTTGCGCGCGCTTGCGGAGGAGTAATTGTTTATTTAATTACTATAATTTTCTAAAAAAGTAAACTAAAGATTAGAAAGAGTTGAAAACCAACAGGACTTATGAAAACCCGGCCTATTCATAATATAAAACAGGAATGCAAAACGAAAAATAAATCGTCCACGAGAACGTTCAAAAGTGAAATGTATGTTAAAAAGAAATGGTTATGTGGATGTGAGAGACTAAATGCCTTTTTTTGCTTTCCCTGTGTTATTTTCGGCGGAGAAGCGATTTGGACGGAATATAAATAAAATTTGTTTCCTTAAATTGCGGCATTTTATTTGATCATTTTAATAAAAACCATGCAGTGCACCACCGGTTCTCTGAGGCACCAGCCGCCACTGCTTGTGTCTGCATTGGATTGTGATAGAGTCAGCATAAACATTGTTTCTTTAGTTTTTTTTATGAGTAATATTTTACTTTTTTATACCTTTTCCGTGTTAGATGCGTTAAGTCGGCGCATTCCCCATGGTATAGAACACAGAAAACAATATGAGAGCGACGACTTCTAGAGAACATGTGTTTCAGGAAAAAAGAAGTCGGCATAAGTGTTATTGTGGTATCATCGGTCAGTATGTAATTATTTTACACTTTTTAGTCAATCCGCTTTAATATTTGAAGTCGAGTCAAGTCAAGAAGTTTTTGAGGACTTATCGTTTGGTAACATTAATAAGTAACAGTCAATTTAACAATAACAACAAAAAATAAAGTGAAACAATAAACAAGTAACAATGGGTCAACGAAACGGACGGAACGCGTGGAGTAAGCTTTAGCGGCAAATCCAGACTACCTTTTTTGCATGCAGTACGCGAGTGTGCGACTGAAGACAGACATACAGTGCGAGTGAGAGGGGATGATTATGGGTGCCATTTTAGATTTCTTTCTTTATTTTCGCGGGTTATATGTTCTGTTCTAACTCGAGAACAATTGAGCGGATTTGAATGCGGTTTTTTACTATTATATTATCGTAGCAACCTTGGTCAACATATTATTATGGGCTCTAAGGGATGATCTTGTAAACAGCCTACAGAGCTTTTATAGCCTCAAGAGCGAAAAGATAGGCAAATCATGGTACTGAGCCATAGAGCCTAAAGCTTAGTTTAGTATTTACAGGAAATGATAAAAATACGTTCGATAAATTTAAACAAAAATCCCAACAGCGACGTTTTCTCACGAAACTTTATCTAGAACTAAACTTTTCCCACAAATTACGGAAAACCCACTAATCTTGCAACTTTAATATTCCATAGACAAGCAAGATAATAGAGGTGAGGTGATTTCGCAGCTTATGCTACGCTCCTACATTGGATTTTACTGTTGTAGGAAGAATTGTAAGCTCATTCACTATCTGACCTGACTAAGTCTTATAAAATGAAAAATAGTCTGTGGTCAGTCAAAAGTGTTTTTTTTTCCACAGCTGATTGAAAGCTTTACAAAATTGAGCTGTCAAAATAAATCGTGGCTTCTAATTTCTTATTTTATTGATTAGATTAGGACAATGATTAAACTTTTTTCATTGAAACAACAAAAGAAAGATGAGGAAGGTTCAGCAAGGCCTGGAGGCTCACAAAAGAAAGCTTCAGCGGCACAGCTGCGAATCACAAAAGGTAAGAGAAAAGTGTTAGACCCTGTTGCCAGAACTGATACCTACTTCCCTCTTTCTCCTACTTTGAACAGAACATCGTCTGTCAGTTGTAAGATGATAATAATAAGGTGTTCTTGATTTTATGTACCCATATTACCATTTTAGCATCACTGTAAAAACTGCAAGCCTACTCTAATAACATAATTGTTCGCATTTACAGACTTGAATGAGCTGAACCTGCCCAAAACATGCAGTACAGAATTCCCAGATGCAGATGATTTACTCAATTTTAAATTAATTATATGCCCTGATGAAGGATTCTACAGGGGTGGCCGTTTTGTATTTAGTTTTAAGGTATGTTTTCACAACAATGAAATCTTCTCGTGAATCTCAAGTGAATTTCAATTTCCAGTTTAGCGAAATTGCAAAGTATTTAAATAAATAATCTATTTTTCCCAAAAATTTACAAGTGGGATTTAGTAGAAAATATGGTTTGAAAAGTCCTATATTTTTATTTCATTAAACTATAAACTTTTATTTTTACAGTAGTATGAGTATATAAAGGGCACTCACATGGATACACCAATCAGAAACTGATCCTATAATGGTCCCATTTTTCTGTCATGAGTAATAGATCACTAATTAAGAAAGAAAAGCTATTGGAATGCATAGTTCTTTTAAATAATATTAGTTTTTATTTGTTTGAAAATATTACTTATGCAAAGTCATTTTATTTAATCCATACCTAGGCTGTAAAAGATGAGAAAGAATTTTTTTTAACACATTGTCAGGTATCATCCAGGGTCGGTCTTCTAGGATTCAGTTGCCCTGGATACCTTTCAGGGTCACTTTTATAATACCTAGTCGGTGCTTAAATTCTGTCACAAACAAAATTGGCTATAAAATGAAAACTAGTCATGATATTCAAAAAAAGTTTTTTTTTAAAAAAGGGTAATTTAATTAGCTTACATTAAACATAAAATTTATTCAAAATGATTGCCAACATTTTTCACACAAGCCTTCAATCTTCGCGGCCAATCATCAATAGCAGCACGGACCATATTCATGTCGATATCGGCCACTGCTTTAATCAATGATGACTTTAGGCTGCTCAAATTTTTGTGAGGTTTAGAACAGACCTTCTCCTCCAATTCCTGCCAAATTTTGTAATCCAGTGGATAGAGGTCAGGGCTAGATGAGGGCCAATCTTGATGCCTTATTAGCTCGATATTCTGGCGCTCGAACCACTCCTGAGTTGTTTTGGCCTTATGAGCAGGTGCGGAGTCCTGTTGAAACACAAATGGTCGTCCTCCAAAGAGTGTCTGGGGCAGATCTATTACTATGCGATCTAAAACCGTGTCTTGGTACACTTTTGCACTGGTTTTGACACCTTTTTCACAAAAATGCACTTCAGTAGTAGTAGGACACTCCCAACCAAATCATGACTGATGATGGATGATGGCTGTACTGCACTCTAGGAATGGCATTCCCAGCGGCCGCAGAGCTGTCATTTTGTTTGTTGTACTCCTCTTCGATTTTAAAAAATTTCTCGTCTGTAAACAGGATATTGCGGTGTCTGTTTCTTGCGTACCGCTTTAGCAAAACTTTGCATTTTTTGGCTCTCATAGCTATCAGACGCGCGTCAGAAGATGTCCACTCTTTTTTCGGTAAGCTCGTAGTCCCAGGTCTTCATTGAGTACTTTTTTTACGGTACTTCTGGTTAATCCCATCTCCAAAGCCATCAGTTTCTGCTTGCGGACGGGATTTCTTGCAATACGCGCCTTGATTGCTTTGATGACCCCTGGAGTCCTAACGGAACGAGGTCTGCCAGTTCTTTTCTCGTCATCGACTCTATAGGTTTCATTGTACCTCTTGATGGTACTCTACATGAACCTCTTCGTGATCCAAGTTTAATATCGTCTTCGGTTGATGGCCGCAACGATGCAATGCAATTACTGCTACTCGGTCCTCTTTGCGAGTCCACTCCATCGTAAAAAATGAATGAATGTAATTGTGATTTGGCAGATTATTAATCAAGAAATATTTGAAAATCGAACACCATTTCATTTTTTTTTCTAGGTGTTCTATTTTTAAAATAATTGGCCAGTGACAGTATTTAAGAACCGACTAGGTATAGTTTAGATATCTAGGGTTGGGTCTTACAAGAGGACGCCTGATTTTTGTATATAAATGATATTGTTGGGGCTTCTTTGGGTCTTAATTGGACTTCTTATCAACTTTTTATCTGTCACAAATTGTTTGTAATTTAGTTATTAATTAAAATAATGTCTATAAAGTATCTATGTAATGGAACATAAAAGAGAAAAAAAAAAGTTTGACAGCCCGCTGTAATAAAGCGCAGGTAACCGTGCAAGCCGTAGCGGCTGAGGCTAGTCGTCAAAGGCCAACAAGCCGAAGCTGCGGAGATGAGCATGGATGCCTGTGCTTTGTAACGCAAGGGCAGAGGGGCTGCACTTCCCGTAGTGCCAGAACCGATGCAGAAGTGAATTTATGTCAAAAAGTGACCTCTGAACTGGAAATATAACCTCAAAATAAGATATAAAAAAGTAGGTAGGTATGCATTTCATAAACGTTCCCTATTTATTTATTTATTTATTTATTATTATTTATTTATTTATTATTATTATAATTACTACGGGCGAACCCAATTACAGCAATTATGTAATATTATTAACTAAAAGTTTAGTTTACAACCCTATGCGGGGGGATCTCCCCGCCCCCTCAAATATACCTACTTATATGTATGTAGCCTTAAAGATACCACTTTTATTAGACCATGGTCTCAAAACAATGTTCTTAGCATCAAGTGTCTAATTAATTTAAAAAAATATATCATTTGTGAGATGTGAAACTTCATGGGGGGGTTAGCGTAATTCAAAGTCTTGACTGACTGACTGATAATCAAGCCACAGACTAAACAGCTGCTCCTATATAGACATGAAATTTAGAGGGTGTGTACTTTGTGAAGTGTAGGCATCCATTAAGAAAGGGATTTTCGGTTGAAATTTTCGTGAAACTTTATTCTCTGTGTCGATTGACTCGAATATTGGTACACATACTATTCAATTAAAATTAATAGGGCTTTGAAAATTCTAGACATGCCGTTAGATGGGCGCATGGTGCGCATGGTGGGGCAGGCCGTGCGAGGAGCGCGCCAACCGCGCCCGGCACGGGTGTATACGAGTATATACCTGTTAATAAGTAGGTAGGATTTTTCTGAGGAAGAGGTGTTTCTGTAATATGTAACTGATATTACTATGAACTAATATAAGCAAGTTATAAGTAAGTACATGTAAAAAAAGCGTTTGTTTCTGTATTTATTATGACCTATTGAACTTTAATTAGGTGCATTTAAAAAAACAATTACAAAAAAAAAATTACGCGGGTGAGAAGCCGTGGGAAAAGGCTATAAAAAATCCGAAGATACTCTACTTTAGGATAAAACAGTTATAAAAAAATCGTTCGTAAAGGCAGCTCAACCTTCGGCCTCGAATTTTGTCGGAAAAGCAACTAGAGGATCAATACTTTACGAGAGAATCAAAACAGTTATAAAAAGGGATCGGAAACGCAGCTCGGCTTTCGGCCATGCCAAAGATACTTTGCCTGGAGATCAAATTATAAGAGATCAAAAATGAATTTTGTCGGAAACGAAGGTACTTTACTTGGGGATCAAAAGAGTTACATAGGAAAACGCTTTACTAGGGGATTAAAACAGTTATAAAAAGCGTTTTGTAATTACAGCTCGGCCTTGACACTATGACCAAAAAATCTTTCGGTCATATAGGAACTGTAAAATAAACGGTCAGAAAAATATGAACAGATTTTATAGGAGTACACAAAAACGAATTCAGCGCGGGCGAAGCCGCGGGCAGAAGCTAGTGCTCTATAATCTCTTGAATATTTTTCACTTTGAATTCTAGGACCGTATACCTATATCTATATCAATTATGTCATGGTTTTTATTGCTCTGATAATTTAAATCACATTGTATCATTTGTCAACCCTGCAAAAGTTTATTCTTTCAACAGTTGTTTTCTTCTTATAAATCCAACCAGTTAAACGAGCATTGCCATGAAGCCTTAGACTCATCTAAAGAACCTATAATATGATGATAAACAAAAATTTGGCCAAATAGTTGAAAATTTCACTTAAATGCATAAACTCAACAAAAAAATGTATTTTAAAATAATCTTTGCACTTTACTGTGTGCCTACACTCAGCGGGACCCCATGTCCTATGACGATGATAGTAGTTGAGGGAGTTAGTTCCAAATTAGTTCTATCGAATTCAATGAAAATTTTAACTTGTTCCGTCAAAATGGACGAGGGACACGATTTTACAGGCGACCTCCAGCCAGCGGGACACTTTCTATTTATAAGCCTCAGGAACTTCATATGGGTGTCAAACGTTAGTTCTACCCCATACAATAAACCTCTTGTTAACCATGGCGCCATCTGAGATGACTTGTTTGACAGCTTCTAGGATGTTCATTGATAGATGGCGCTAAGAGTAGCTTATCAACCCGTTTTGTACCATAACGTTTTTAGGGTTCCGCACCCGTAACATGTGGTGATACGGAACCCTTTGTGCGCGAGTCCGACTCGCACTTAGCCAAATTATGAACCTTGTAAAGCTTCCCAGCCCATGTTTTTGTTATCCACAGGTAGGACCAAACTATCCACATGAGCCTCCCAAGGTGAAATGTGAAACGGCAGTGTACCATCCGAACATTGACTTGGAAGGCAATGTCTGCCTCAACATACTCAGAGAAGACTGGAAACCAGTACTCACAGTAAACTCTATAGTGTATGGACTGCAATATTTATTCTTGGTAAGTTGCATTGTTTCTTCGTGTTTTACAAGTTAGTTCCTTATGAAGGGCACAGGAAAAAAAGCTAAGCGACAGAAAGCCCAATTTGAAAAATGAAACGCCGCTTAGTTATAATATTAAGGGGTCATGACAAATCTGATAATGATAAGGAAAATGGCTAAATCTGAGTTCACAGGATAAAGGGCACCTCTCTCTGACTGCGCGAAGTGGTTGCGTGATCTATTTAGGGCGCATGTAAAACTACTATCCGTTTCAGGTGCTATCAGGATAGGACCTTCTCATACCAATGCCTTTGTGCGTTAGCAATGGTGACGGAAGTGAATGAGTGAGAGATGCACATACATGCAGGACAAGGTCCTATTCTAATAGCATTTGAAACGAATAGTATTTATGATGACGAAAAAAAACAATATCATAAATAGCTGAATATAGTATAGAAAGGAAGTAGTAGAAAATAAACAAAGAGTGGGAGGGCAACTTTATGGACAAAGGGTACGCCTCCATAGCAGATAAATTAGGCCGTCATTTGGAAATACTATTACCCAATAACGACCTGACTAATAAAGAAATATTATTCGATACAAAATACCGCCGACATTTAGTATAATTAGGGAAAGCTGGAAGTTTTGTTTTGTATGGAAATGTGTTGTTATGACCTCACTAAAGGTCAAATGAAAGACATTTTTTCATTTCATAAAGGCTAGGCACGTTTATTTTAAAATCTGTATACTAAATACAGTTAAGGAAATCTATTCCTCGAAACGGTTTTCGAATAGTTAATATTGATAAAAAAGAACAGGCCAATTCCTACACGGACGGCTCAAGGAAAAGTAACACTAAATGGTCTAGCAGAAGCCGGTACTATATTATCTAACAGGGTCGGTCGGTCTGGCCTCAGGGCATACAGGAGCTTTTCCCGATGGGCCGGTCCCTCCGTAGGCCAGCTCCATTTTCCCTTCATTTTTATGCAGAGCCAAACTAGGTAATAATTATTTTATTTCGAACCTCAAAAATGGCGTGGGCCGCAGTTTAAAATAAATTCCCGGTAGTTTTTTAAGGTCCTAGACCGACGCTGTTGTCTAACTTCAAGGTGTCGTGATAAACATGATGTAATTTCTACCTAATCACGGTGCGTTTGAAAGCGATTGCAAAGGATGTCGAAGTTAGACAATCACCCCCCTGGTGTCTATATACCTGGTGAACAAGAAAGAATAAGACCATCCTATTCGCTAGGTACATTAGCTACCACATTTCAGACAGAAACATTTGCCATTAGGAAATGCGCTAGTATGGTACTACCAAGGTCGGAAATAACTGAGAAAACGATCACTATTTACTCGGACAGCCTAGCAGCAATATATGCTCTTGAAAATCCAGTTAATAAATCGGCTACAAAATGACACTAAATAGGCTGGGTGAAAAACTGAAACAAAGTAGCCTGGGTCCCAGGATATCAAAGCGTTGAAGGTAATGAAAAAGAAAAATTAGCAAGAGAAGCAGTAGAGGACAGGTCATTGGACCATAATCTAGGTCACATATTCCCTCAAACGTTACTAACAAGGTAAGCCGTCTGACTTCAGATGAATCAGCAAAATGGAAGAACATCGAGGGCTGCCAACAGTCGAAGGCATATTCTTAAGCAGAGTCAACCTAAGTATGTTGCTAGGTATTCTGACTGGTCATTGTAGGCTGAACAGACAGACACCTATCAATAAAGAAGGTACAGGAGAATCCCTTTTGCTCTCACTGTGGCGAGGAAGAAAATAGCAAGCACTACTTAGGTGAATGCTATATATATTCTAGCATGAGATGGGAAATACTTGGTGATGAAGAAGATCTGACGTATCTCATGTACTTTGACATATTTAGATTTTATTAAAAGAAGCGAAAGATTTGAGGAAAGAGTGCCCCTGGGACATTAGGATACCAAAGCTCGGAAATTTGATGAAATAACTCCAATTGAAGAGCCAACCATCTGTCTGAGCCCAGATGTGTCCAACCTCAACATCATCACCTTCAAGAGCTAGTTCGACTATGTCAAATATGTAAAAACTGACCAAACATTTCGTTGCGTTATGGAGCAAAGTCCATACAAAATTTGTTTTGAAAAATGTTTTTTCATTTATTATTTAAATAATCCTAATTGATCGACAAATGATCTATTTCACCATATTTGATCATAAATGCTGTCATTTATGATTACTACTAAACTAATCGACACTAATTACTACGTTGATGATATTGTCACAATATATGTAGTATCTTTGAACGGTTGTTGCCCCAAAACGCAACCGAATTTTTAGTCATTTTTACATAATTGACATGAGCACCATTACCATTTTCCTACCATTTACAAAAAAAATGTTTATTTTAGTTTTTCAGGCGGCATTTATAGATTACGTAGCCACTTTGAGCAGCCAGACCGACATATTTGGCATTACAGAGGTGCCCTTTATCCTGTGAAACCAGATTCAGCCATTTCCCGTATAGTGACCAGATTTGTCGTGACCTTCTGCAAATTTTTCTATGGAATTTCCCTGAGCGAATCGAGGATTGCACCAAAATGAGCAACTTATTGGCACTTTTTATTTTGTTGCTACGTTATCTTATTTACGAGTGAATTGCATTATTAGTTAATTTTTTCAAAATGTTGAAGAGTCGCTCCTTTTCTTCTACCCTTTTTATGTAGGTACATAATGTTCAGCTTCGGTCAGAATTAAATCTGCTTGAAGACACTCCATTTGATACACCACATGAATGTTATGACGTTCCTTATTTTCTGAACTGAAGGGTACAAAGAAAATTTTGAACTTGAATGGCGCTGCTTGTAACGTTGTGCACTACAATAAATTCCAATGTGGTTTAATTATTTGGTCTGCAAACTCTAAGTCGTTCGCGGAAACTACTGTAGTATAATGTAATGTAGTAGTATAATGAGTAATAATGACTTGAATTGTCTCTCCCAGGAACCGAACCCTGAAGACCCACTGAACAAGGAAGCAGCAGACGAGCTCCAAAGTAACCGACGACTGTTTGAGCAACACGTCCAGCGAGCGATGCGAGGGGGCTACGTGGGTTCCTCGTACTTCGAGAGGTGTCTCAAATGAACATCCGCCCCACTGTAAATTAACTACCAACCTATATTATATAAATAAAAAAATCTCTCAATTTTTAAAAGCTACGCATTTTATTTGAGGAATGCAGAATGACGTTGAGAGCTTAAAATAAGTATGAAGTAATTATTGAAACTATTAAGTTGAATGTTTAGCGCAGATTCCAATAAAAGTTTTTTAAGGAATTACGAGGTATGTATTCTATTTTATTACGTTATCCATTTTTACTGTTTTCAGTTTTTGTAATATTCGATGTAGGTTTCAAATTTTCTTATAAAAATGTAATGGTTCTATTTCGTATGTCTTATAATCATAATAAATATATTACATATACAAATTATGCTATAAACTTACAAACATAGAGATAAAACCATCAGCTCGACAATTAAGTACAGATGGCGCTACCAGTCTCGTGCAACTCAAATCATTCAATCTAATATTTTGCGTGTACTATTTCAAAGCATCAAGTCGACGCGGCACGAGCCCATAACATACACGACGATTGCGTGTTGTTAAGAGAACGTAACGCTGCTGTTACTAGGCTGCTCTGCACCCCGTAACGCTCTTATTGTAGTGACAGAGAGGTGATTGTCGTTAGTTCCTGGCGCAGGACGGCGCGGCATGGCATTGAGTCGAGTAGGGGGCGAGAGTAATGAAGTGAGGCGCCGTCGGTCGGTGAGTCAGTGGCCGCAAGCCGGAGCCACTAGTGCCGTCCCGACTGCCGCCTCGTCGCCTCGACTCGCGCGCGCCGCACGACCACGCAACGTGCTCCGCCTTGAGCTGTTTCGACACGCCACTCGGTTGCGAAAGTCTGCGCGATGATATACAAGTGAGAGCCGTCATCTGACGTCTAGGTAACGCTCGCCGCGCACGGGACGGTGAGCCAGTTCCAGTTGGTTCGTGAGAGACACTCACGAGACGGGGCGCGCGACGCCGTACAGTCGCACACGCGGGACCAACGTTTCCTATCACATTCTCCTATTACTGTGAAAGAGAGACTGAAACCAATTTTTAATGTGTCAAGTCAGTATAGCTTATTGCTGCTACGTCAGATCGCAGAACGCTTCGAGCAGGAACTACAAGGTTATGCAAATGAGTTCTGAACGCTTCTATACCAGGGGTAACCAAAAGACCATCCACAATTTCAATAAACTTTAACGTTTAGGGTTCTACCGTTCGGTGCTTCAGTGTTTCTCTCTAGTTTCCTATCGTTCATATCGCGATCGCTAATTGCTAATTACTGTGGGTGTCGACTGATAAGGAGTCGGGAGTGTTTATCTGAGTGTACGTGGAGCGAGCCGAGTCGACCAACAGTCACCAGGCGGCCCCGAGCTGGCCCCGACCGCAGCCGCCATGGCAGCCCCCGTCCCGCCGCAGGAGTCGCTGCTGGCCCGCTGCGAGATACCCATCATCGACCTCGCGCATATAGGTGAGAGACCTCCAACGATTCATCAACCGTGAACATTTTGCGATTCGGCGCAGGTAGACGGTTTCACACGAAACCGCCTAACGGTCCACAGGAATGCTCACCTTATTCTATTACATATGATGAACAAAGACGGGCGTCTACCTGCGCCCTCCCCACACATAGCTACCGACCCTGGGCCAGGCCAAGGCGTTGCGTGGCAACCGACAGCTTTGCAACGATGCTTTATTTGTCGGTGTGTACACAACCAGAGATCTCCTTCCATCCCGCTCTTCCTCGAGACTATCCTCGGGTTCAAAGACCCTACCAGTTTCTGAACCGTTCACTTCGAGCCATCCGCCTAGTCATCCCCCTAAATACCAACTTTAATATGCACTCGATTAGTGTGATACTCGATAGAAGTGCACTTCAAAGGGATGCAGTTAATGACTATCGATTTATAGTATAGACAGAAACATATAAAATAAAGATTAGTCACTGAAAGTTTCACAACGTGCAGCTGTGAGTCAGGCTGACGTACCGCAGGGTACAATCAACTGGTTATTCATAAGTGGAGCAGAGCAAATACATTATGTTTATGTACCTGTACGAAACTCTCATTGAAGTTCTGTTACACTTCTAACAATAAACGATTCATCAACGTCAATACAAAATTACTAAAATATGGATAAAAGCAAAGTGGTATTCGAGCAGTCTTTGTCAGAAAATAAAAATCTACCTATTGATAAAAAGTTAAGTATGTAAAATCTCCTGATAAAAATTTGTTATTTCACAATAATGAAAACCTGTTTTCCAAATGAATAGCAATGATTTTGTCGTTGAAGCACCATGTTTTCTTTGTTAGGTATTTGTTTCCGTGTTACAAGGGATCGTATACTGAAATGTCTAAACTCTAATTTTAGGCAGACAAAAAAAAAAGAAATCCTTGCCATTCGAGGGCAATGTCCGACCGACCGATCCATCCTCCTTTGTGCGTGATCCCTGCTCATCAAATGCGTAGACTTGTCTTACCACTTGCCATAGTTGCCATGGCATTATTATCTCTAAAAGCTGCCAGCAGCTGCTATTAGAACAGGCCCCACGGCCCCGCCCCGTCTTTTAACTTTGTAAAGATCCCCTTAACTTCAAATATTTAGACTTTCTATCGTTAGCAAGAAATATTTATTTTGTGTGCTTGTATCTTGCGAAGTAATACTGGAAAAGGAAATGCAACAAAAAATATGAATAGATACTACCTTCGACTGTACCCTTTAAATAATATTAAAAGACTGTACCTGCCTGGAAAGCATACATTTTCCTTCCTTAGTAAGAGCTATAAAGTTCGTAGAAAAGCAGCCGATGAGCCGATGTGTTGGAATTCTTCGGAGACTCGCACTTAGAAATCTTAGAATTGAAAATTTCAATCGATCAGTGAACAAATCAATTTGTATTACAGTCAGCTAAGGTCATGAACAAAGCGAAGCTCTGATAAGATAATTTACGAATATGACTTCAAAATGCCAATCGTATCATGTTGAAATATTCACAGTTGAAAACATTGATAAACAAACACTTGAGTATGCATTATATAATTATATTACAGAAGGTCATAATTCATAATACGCTTTTATGGCGGCTTCCATTGCGAAATACGAAAATCTAAAATTCCCAGCACCTAATTGATCATCTTAGGAATTACTATACAAGTTAAACATATACAATTCTTTCGCATTTGAAAATACTAATTTACATTTTTGTAGTACCTACCTAATTAATCTCTTTCGGGGTGAAAGAGAAAAATAATCACATTGTCAACTTCAAAGAGCTAAATCTTTTATTCAAGTTCAAAAAGTTTTTAGGAAAAAATTGCCAAAACATCGGTCATATAAATTTGTTGGAACATAATGTTACTGTTGAAAATCAAAATACTGCCGTAAATTTTCTGATTAATGTCGCCAGTTTACCAAAATTTTTTGTATTAAATAAAGCACAATTACAATTAAAATTTCATGTCACAATAATCTATGATTCGTAATTAATCGAATTCTGCAATTATTTTGACAATCCAATAATTTAATTAGACCGTAAAACTTAATCAGCATCACTCCAAGTTCCAAGAAAATTACGATCCACAAAAGCGTAATTTGGGTAGACATATAGCTCAATCAAGAGTCATACAGCGGCTCTAGAAGTAAAGCCGTTCGGGACTCATTCGACTCGTCTTAGCCTGAGATAGTGCATTATGAGTCCGAACTCAATCATACAAACGTCAAAAAGTGACGTGATCTCATACTAGAGTGACGTTTGTAAGATTGAGTTCCTCTTGAGTTCAGACTGAATGTCAGCCTCAGTCAAACGACGAAGGAGACAAATGTATGAGTTAAATAACAGGTATCCTGCTCACTCACGTAAGTTTGTTCCTTTTGTCGAAGACGAATCGAATGAGCCCCGAACGGCTTTACTTCTAGAACTCTTTGTCAAAATAAAAGTCTACAAGGAAAACTATTGATTTGTGTGTATGTGTTGATTGAGGTAACTCAGTAAATACTAAAACTATTCAAAGACAAAGTTTTACTTGTGTTAAATAGGCACTTTTCGTCGCAGAAAATTCCGTAGCAAAAACCAATGTCAGCATTCTCCACATTGGCAAAATACTCTACGCTCAAATCAGGAAATATTTATTCCATACGTAGAAAACTTACAAACACGCAACAAGAGGCTACGGGTAAAACACGCATTGCAATCAACCATCGGTTGGCAAGTAAGAAGTTCATGATTAGATATGGTTCCGCGATCAACTAACCGGTATCGTGACTTTGTTTACCGATGCAACACATCGTCACTACAGAGGTGTTCCCAAGTGTCAACTGTGTAATACAAGTCACCGTCCACACTTGGTACACCCTCTTTCCACCGACGACGAATGCTACGTGGATGACCGCTCTACCACTCGGCCGTAGAGGCAGTTGACCGACCCAAACTGCTGGTGAGCTGAAATAAGTGCTAATTGGGTACTCACGGGCGTCTGGCGTGGACTCTGACCCACATACGATACTCATTCATCATGTTACGTCTTTCTGTCTGCAGACAAACGCGTGTGGGACACGACTTGGTTACAATATACTGAGAAATAACTCAAATAAAGTTTCAATGAGTTCATCTCGCCAAAAAATCTGAAAGTCTCATTTAAAGAAATGCGTGGGAAACTGTCTCATCGTACAGGCGACTAATTTTTTCAAAAAACATAAATAAAAATCTTGTCAAATGATTCACATTTCTTTCGTAGTATTTATTCAGTTTAGGTAGGTCATAACAACATAAATTGTGTACCAAAATGGTCGTTGATATTTTAATAATTATATTTTTATGAAAATATCTTAGGGCATAGTCTAAAGTACTCGGAATAGAAGAGCTTGTATGAAGAAGTGAAAGAGGTGTGTCAGGATCGTAGCAAATGTAAATCTGTAGTTTCTGCCTACCTCTCTGGGAGACAGGCGTGAGTATATGTACGTATGTATTTCTATGAAAGTATCAGGAAAAATAATTGTTATCAGTTTTTATCCTGCATGACGGTAGTTGAGGAAAATACAATCACAAACCTTCCTCGTCAAGATAACGACAGGATGACTTTGTAAGGGCAACATCAAGCTGCCCGGGTAGCATGGATGAAACTAATAGAGAAGTTTTGTCTCGACGAAACGTGTGACCAATGGAAGCGCAGGAAAGCGTGTCACGTGACCATCATCGCCTCGACAAACGACTCTTCCTACGTTTCCATTGCTCAGACGCAGTGTTGGATTTCGTACAATGATTTATCGTATTTGAACGATCATTTGCCAATAAGTATGATACTATCCTAATTAAAGGATCGTACGCAACAATACGATAATTTCTATGTTTACAAGCTATATCCATTAATTACCTATACAAATATTTTTACATACTTAGGTACAACAACACGCAGATTTATCAAGATTAATCTTACCAAGTCAAAAACTCTGAACTGACTTCTTGTAACTCGAACTGGGAGTGTATTTTTGAATCATTCGAATTTCAATTCGCATGATTCGCATACGAATACAATACTAATATTAAGTTTTCGTATGCGAATTCATATGCTAATTGAAATTCGAATGATTCAAAAATACACTCCCTGTAGAGATGCAATCTTACTGCCATACGAAACAATAAAAGGAAGCAAAATTGATAACTGCACCGATTTTGAACCAAATCGAAGGAATGTTGGGAAGGTCAAATGATAGAATAATGACGCGATGCAGTTTATTGAATAAAATGCTTAAATCGATATTAATGTTCCATTATTTTTTTATTAATGTTCATGTAAAATATATCTTTTATATTTTCTTGGTACCTTTAAATACGAATTAAATTTCTTGGACCTGTGTTTTACTCGTTTTTGCTAAGTCGTACGATCGTTTTTTATTTAAATACTATACCTAAAAGGTACAAAAGGAACCTTTATTGTGAGACTCCGTTGTCCGTCTGTCCGTCCGTCCGTATGTCACAGCCTCATAACTTTAAAACCGTCATAGATAAAGACTTGAAATTTGCCACAAAAATAGCATTCACTTGCCTACGTACTACGGTATATAAAAAAAAGTTTTTTAATTGTTCAAAATATTTCCAATATAAGAGAGAAAAATAAAAATAAAAAATCTTAAAAATACAATATGGGTATCAAATTGTAGATATTAAAGAGCTGATTAAAAAAATATATACTTTTATAATATTTACTGGCACCGATTTCGAGAAATCTTTGAAAAACCACGAAAAAATGCATGCTCCCCCTCCCCTTATTTCCGAAATTGGTGGACCAAAAAAAATGACTTAAGATTATTTGAGCAAAAACCCAAATTAATAAAGGATTGAAATTTATATTAAAGTCTGAACTGAAACAAACACATTATTTCATACAACCTCTAGTACTTTTTTATAAAGATAAATGTTTAACAAAAAATAATAACGAACTTCAAATATTACAGGTGACATTCACCAAAAAATTTAAAATAATTACATGCTGACCGATACCAAAGTATAGTACTTTTGCCGGCTACTTTCTCCCTGAAACTCATGTTCTCTAGAAGTCGCGGCGCCCTCATATTGGTTTTTGTGTTCATGGGGAATGCGAATTCAGTCGAATTGAGAACCTTCTCCTTTTTGAAGTCGGTTAATAGAATTCGTCTCTTTTGCACTGTGGCTCTTTCCGCTTGGAGTAACAGTAACTATCTATCCTCTAACCCTGAACGTCTCATTTGAATACTATAGTAACAGTAATTAATAAATTGTACCAAAGTAAGTATGTAGGTAGACTAGGGACGCATCAATTAATATTTTCTAATTGCATTAAATATCTTTGGTATCGAAAATTTGGGTCAGACAACATATTTTGCGGCCAAAAAACTGTATCGGTGCTTCGGTGACTGCTTCCGCGAAACGCAACCCAAAACTGATCCAACTCGGTCACTCGGCCATCGAACCAACTCAGCGCACTTTTTTGTTAATGGACTTCGGCGAAATTCCGTCAGAATAAATAACCCACAGAGAAAAATTTCCTCTGTGAAATAACCACTCAAGAACCCTGGAAAAAACATGAAAGAATTATGTTGCATTATAACAAATGACTAGGGTGTCATATAGGCAACTTATTTATAAAAAAAACGACAATAATATGTTCTATTCGACTGATGACGGCCTCAATATATCGAATATATAAAATAAATGTTATTTTTTTCATACTTAATTGCTACAAAATAAATAAGAAGGCTCAAGAAGAGTTTAATCTTATTAAATTACAATAACATAGGTATAAAATGGACTACCGCAAAAATATCACTTTTTGGAATCCTGCAACTACTTCCAAGAAGAACCTACTTGTTCAATAAATTAGTATAACATTTTTGAAACCTTTTTCCAGACTCCTACTGAACAGAAACGCGATTGAAAAACTTTCACTCGATAGAAATTATTATTGAAATGGGGTCTTCAAACACACTTTTTCTCTATTTTTAACGAATAAGAATCGTGTACAGAATTTAAATGCATTTTATTAGATGGGTTTTAACATTATTGAGATGTTGGCTGAAAAAAGATGTTGCTAGCTATTTTAGTTTTTTTTAATATAAGTAAAGAAGCTAGTTTTTTCTCTTTTGCCCTGAATCAGTCCCTCTCGCACTGCGCGGTTTTCTTTGAAACCAAGACCTGTGGATTAGCAGGCGAGCGTTCTACCACTCGGCCATAAGGTCGTTTTTGTCACAAAATAGATAGGTACAGAAGGCCAGCTACGGGTGACCTTGATTTTAAATACCTACTCATCACATGTATCGCAAAGCGCATGCACTCGTGACGTGACTAGTGAGATCGTTGTGCATGCACCCGAAATCGCTGGTTGTAGGGAGCAGGCCTTCTGTACCTATCTTTTTGTGGTTTTGTGCCCGAAGAACTCACATTACCCATCAAACACGTTGGGACGTAGGTATGCTCGTAGATAAAAAGCGGGTGTGCCAAGTTTAGTGTGGACTGAGACTTGCATTTCACAGTTAATACTTGGGACACTCTGACACACCCTCGGGGATTAATGTCGTGACGATATGATGTGTATGTTTTTATTAAATGTGTTTTAATCAATATCGATATACATTCTGTATGTTTTTAATATGTGTTTTAAACAACATACATATAATAAAACAGTAGAAACCGCTGTGTCTGTACATTGAAGAAAAGTAATAGAAATAGAAAGGGGGTGACTAAAGAAGAGTAATATAACACAAATCAACGATTTTTAGAATTCTTTTGTCTGTGTGTCTGTTTGTTCACGCACATCTCTAAAACTACAGAACGGATTTTCATGTAGTTTCCATAGCTGTACAGAGCTTAATTTGGAATAGAATACAGGCTTTATTTAAATAAAATCGGATCTCGGAAAAATAAGTTATCGTCATTTAAAGATTTTTGGAATTTACTTTTCTACTGGTAGTAATTAGAAGTTATGGTACGGGATCTCCTCAACGGAAACAGACTTCTAGTTTGGGCTTATTTAATCAAATCTTTATTAGCACTTTGGTAAAACATGGTGACCAGGGTCTGATGATGGGACTGGAAGGTGGATACGGGATCTCCTCATCGGACAACAGCAGACCCTTCGAGTTTGGGCTTATTTGATTGGTATATTTATTAGCACTTTGGTAAAACATGGTGACCAGGGTCTGCTGATGGGACTGAAAGGTGGGTACGGGATCTCCTCAACGGACAACAGCAGACCCTTCGAGTTTGGGCTTATTTCATTGGTATTTATTAGCACTTTGGTAAAAACATGGTGACCGTTGCATATTGTCGTTCAAAATATCATATTCTTTTGTTTTCCTTTTTTCCACGAAAATACATTCGACGTGGGCGGAGCCGCGGGCAAAACCTAGTTTTATAAATTGTTTATCATGGTGGCTCGGATTCTTATATTAATGTGTTTGTATAGTTATTTCAAATGTTAAGTATGATAATTAAATCTTATGTTATAAAACTCGGTGTCATATACGAGTATGGTATGTATGACACACGCTTCGTTAAAATAATATAAATATAATAAAGTAATACTTTCTGGTAACAATCTGATAATGTTTATTTAGATATTATGATTTTTAGAATAAAATCAACACACTGCTAAAATTCAATAAATTGATATAAAATATCTGTCACGAAAAGAAATTGAACAGGCATGGGGTAGCTATTAGGTTTCTCATGTGGGGTGCAAGGATCCAAAAATGCTAAAGTATTTGACGGGGGGCTGGGCTCGCGTTTGTACAGAAACAACAAAAAAATACAAATTTCACAACAAGGGTCGGTCATCAAATCTTGATACTGAGCACTTACCGAGTCTCAAGTATGATTTTTGCCGCATAATTTAATGTCACCTTGTATTTCATGGCACGGATAATCCGTAACACTTACAAAATGTAATTATTACGCGAATATGTATACTAACAGGTTATCCAGTGGTTCTCGATAAAATAGATCTCATTCTATTATAATATAAGCATCTCAGATGCATCTCTCAAAATCGATAAAAAATCCTGCCGACACCAACTAGTAATATATAGATTAATTAGATAGATATTAGGGTCAGTAATATTAGGGAAGTCAAGAAAAGACCCTGATGAGGAAAGCCATAACCTGACATTAATAAAATTAACAAATTAAACAGATTGTTATTTTCATTTCGAAATTCAAATCGTAATTAAAACCTCAAACGTGATGCTGTTCAAAAACCTTATAATCCTGCCTTCTTCCCTAAACCCCTCCCTGGATCCGCGCCTTGTTTCTGAGAAATTCTGCTCATCAGTAAATTGCGTTGCTATTAATGACGTCTGATTGAACAGGTGAAGAGCGAACTGCGTAATTTCCCAGAGATACTTATTAACGTATACGGCGGAAATACTCTTCACCTCTGATATATATAACTTGCAAATTTTGTTTTTGAATTATATCCAATTCAAAAACAAAATTTGCAAGTAGCCTCGTACGTAACACTGTCTTGTTGCGGACATTTACATGACCTTGTCTCTATCTTGCAGTACAGAGAATATAAGTAAAGTCAAGTCCAACCATTATTGTCAACGTTCAAATTGGTCCATGCGTGGAACATTATTGATATGGCGCGCCAGGCATTGTATCGCACCCTTCTGACGCATGTAACTATTGTCTTCTTCGCCAAGTCTGGCCACCTGTGTACACCAAATTCGCTATACACATATTTGTCGTCGACCACCGTCATCCTTGTTAGCTCAAGTCACTGACATCCTTTTATACTAACTCCTCGTTCTGTTCACGTCGATGATATGATTGTTTTTCAAGTTAAATGAAACTTCAGTTCTGCTTGATTGCACCTGAGGTAAATAGTCATCACCATGTTTAACAAAGACATGCTTAGAGAACCACTTTTTCTGATTTGAGTTTTCCTCAATACGCTCTGTAGTTAGCCTGCACCTGCCATGTTTTGTCCGGCTCGGCGCGTGCGCGTGTTCCAATCAGATTATCGTTGACATGAGCGGGCACGTGCATTTCCTTTCCTCGCGATTGTCGCGCTCAATAATTCTTAAACAAACGCACCAAGTTTCCTGAAGCCGCGTGAGCAAAACCAAACAACATAATTCACACCACGCTTTTCCTAACAACTTTCGCTCTGTATACAAAATCAGCATCACTTTATCCCCGTTTTCTTGCACAGGCGCATTGTTCTAGTTTGAAACCATTGTGATATTTATTGGAGTCATAATTCGTGTTATTGTTCAGATAATATTTCCGTCTCATTAGGATTACCTTGTCGTACGGGCGGTAAACTATAACACAATACATTGCCTAGATGAGTGTAATTGAACACATTCCATTCACGTGATCACTGTAATCATTTTTGTCTTTATTTTATTAGATACTCATATCTAAGACCATAATATAGGTCTTAGATATGAGTAGGTTAATGTTGGTATCTTGTTACAAAAGTACATAAATCTTTGTATTATATAAGAATATGTAGGTAATCTTAGTATACATAAGGGTAAGTATACCTTTTGAGTTCATTGTTTATCTTTCCTCTAAGAAAAAATGGGCTAGTATACCGCACGCAACGCAATAATTGACTTCGGTTTCAACTGATTCTTTTATGTTTTATTTTTAACAAGGTTTCAAATCAGCACCCCGATCGTCTAGAATTCCTTACAAATAAACCCCACGCATTCAATACTGGGCATCTAAAACTACAGGCAAGCCATGTTATTTAGAGCATACAATACCTAAGCTACCAAAGCAAGGTTCTCTTGACAGAAGCTAATCTGCCAGTCCGCCAGCAAATAAATCTCTATTATTTTGTAATAACTGGCTCCTACAGTACCTACTATACGCCTACTTATACTAACCGGTAGAAAGCAGCCGTGAACTGCAGTTCAATGAGGAAATCTCTATTCTATAAGTCGTTTATACTCGTCTGTTACAGTCTACTGCTCATAGGAAATAGTATGTTTCAACTGTAAATGTTAAAAAAGTTTTGGGCCATTAGTAAACGTATGGGATTTAATCACCGCAAGTCTTTCAAGTTCTCCTATTACTATAGGTACAACTTTTTCTTTTGTTTGACCACTTATGTATGGTAGCTGCAATGAGTATCTACTTGATTATTATTACATCAAGCACTGTTATTTTGTTACTAAATATTGTGATCTGTTGAACTTTTTTATCATTTACAAAAGCAGCAAAGCCTATTCTAGTAATCAACGTTAACAATACTTGCTTCGATAGTGAAACGAAGTAACGCTATCACAAAAACTGTTACAAAAAACGGGTGTTCTAATCTTATCACTTCTAAGAATGGAAACGACCTAACGCAGCAAAAACCAACTCATAAATAAAATGTAACTTAAACACAGCTCTCAAGCATAAGTAAATACAATTCAGTGAACGGCACTTTAACGAGATTTCGCTTTCTATCCTTGTCAGAACCTCACCTTGGCGACTAAAAAAAAGTCAAGAGAATGTTAGGACTAAAATCGGAATAGTGTTTGCAAAGTAAGAGAAACTCATTGCAAAATATCAACGGTGCGAATTGTACCAGGTTTATAGGATTATGTAAACTGGCTCTAAAGCATCTGCTCTACTTGCCTCTATGTTTACTTTATCATTTATTTCTCTCATCGCAAAGAAACGCTCAGTACCGATTCAATGAAGATGAAATCGTTTAATTAAATCATTAACAAACCAAACCATGTATCTCATTTTATTGTTCGGCGGACGTTTCATTACCGTCTACCCACTAACTGAGAGAGACTATTGACTCATCGAGCCCATCACCACGTCTCACGAAGCTTCCTGGTCATCTTAAATTTAGCTCTCAAATCTGAGTTGCGGAGGCAATGAGAAAATAACTGGCATTTCATTTCATTAATTACGAATATTGCGATTCGTTCTTTAGTGTGTCGCGAAGGTGTCGGGTGCGAAACTTCATTTGCATTTGTGATATTGACCTTGTCTTCAACATCATCAATTATCACTCTTCTACCTTCATTCAGCCATCACCATTACACATATAGTTTATCAGAGATAGGTATGATATGATATATGTAGGTAGATAACACAGGCCAATAAAAACAAGTTATTTAGATTTCATTTGTATTTATCCACCTTTGTAACGTTATTGATGTTTTGATACTGTCCATCATCCATCCATCAGCCTGTTTCGTCCACTGCTGGACATCTGGCGGTCCTCCTGGAAGATGTGCCCGTACTCACACACGCTGGGCAGGCGGGTCGGTGAGCGCGGTGCCGAAACCCTTGCACCAGTGACGCCGCTGCCCGTCACCAGTCTGTTTTATATAAGGCTTGGCAATTGGGGATGGATAAACCGCCATCCATCGGTCCCAGGCAATGGTGGGCCGCCTGGTTTTGCCTGAGAGCTGTTCTCTTACTCTCCCCCGAATAACTTCGGAAGGATTTGCGAGTAAGATAGTGGTACCTCCACAGTCGAGCCCGGCATCAGCTCTACCACCTATACGATTGATTTGATACTGTGTTACAAATTATTGTATGAGCAATAAATTGAAATTATAATAGTTTTTTTTAATTCGTGTGCTGAATCCAAATCTGAACTCAGTTTTACTATATCTATCATTTAGCTAGCAGTAACTATTTGCATTAGGCAGATTTTTTTAATTCGCGCCTTTTATTCAAGTATTTATTACGTTTAGTTACTCCGCTTTTACTTTTAGAAGTATCGCAGTTAGAACCACAGACATATTAGAACGAATAATTTTACTGCTTTTGTTTATAACAATAGTCCTCCACAACAATTAATAATAGAATGTAAGATAATATATTCATGACACCAGGCGTAGCTTTTTAATTTAATTACTCAAAACAATTATATATCCGCTTCTTTTGGTATTAAATGTATGGACGGACAGAAAGAATATTTAAATTTTAAAAATAAGGCTCTATTACAAATTCTGTTAATTTTACCATGATAAATATTATTATTCAGATAGAGAAAGTTAAGTAATTTAAAAAACAAAAATGGTAATTAATGCTAAATTACTTCAAATCGTATTTCTTTTTATAAAGTTAATCTTACAAAAGTCAAGTCGTGATAGAAAATATCTGAGTTTAGATTCCAGTACACATTTTAAATAAGAATAACATTGAAATGCTTTAGTTTCAAACACCATAATCTTTAATAGTCTCCGTGTACAAGATAAAAGTCTCACCAACTTTGCGTAGCGTTGCACTCGATTCCCAGTGTGATAATGATAATATAATAATACTGCACGTAAAGCACAATTTGGTAAAATTTAGGAACTATAATATACACTTTGCCACCTTTTCAAAACTTTTTATTGGGTAGGTAGCTCTTTATTGATTAATCAAGAAACATTGTTGACGGCTTACTCGGAAAATTACTTTCAGAAAAATCTTTATTTTTTACTCTTATTTTTTGGTATCAAACTGGAATAAAAACTAACCTGGAAGTATTTTCAAATACTTCTAGAGTTTACTTTGTACAAAAACTTAAATAAATAAATTCACAGGATAACAAAGGTTATGGTAATTTATACTGTAAGGTGTGACTCCTTGATGGAACTTAATTCTAACACTAATAAAAGTCTCCGTGTACAAGTCCCACTATTACATATATTATATTATATATATCTTATATTATGAGCCGTCAACAATGTTTCTTGATTAATCAATAAACATTTTTTTTTAATAAACACAAGTGCTAGTACCTACCCAATAGAAAGTTTTGAAAAGGTGCAAAGTGTATATTATTGGGCCAATTATTAGCAAGTTCCTAATTTAATTTTAATCATCATAATAGACTCAGTAATAATACTTTTATAATCTATAAAATGATTTATTGGTGCTACGTTAAAAGTCTCCCGTATGATATATTTAAATTCCAGTGAAAAATAACAGTTTTGTGAATCGCTTTTGGTAATAAAATAAGGTGGCACGAACCACTTATTCCGCAAGTTAAATAACTTGATTGTTTCTCAGAACTAATGTGATATCACATCACTCGTGCTAATGGCTCACGTCCGTCTGCAGGTTACATAGATAATTTTATAAAATGAGCTAAAATTAGTAATTATGCTCTTATCTATGGGTATTATTTACCAGTCAGGTTTTAAAAAACTTAGCAGTTGATTCTTATTCACGCTAAACTTGATCTGGTAGTTTGTTCGTTTTAGGGTTCTGTACCCGATGGGATTACTAAGCCTCCGCTGGCTGTCTTGTCTGTTTGTCTGTCTGTCTGTCACAGGGGTCTACAGCTTCAGCCGTAATAATAGGTACCAGTTGAAATTTTCACAGAATTCGTGTTACTATAGCCTCTACCACGGCAAATAATAAAAATAAATAACAAATTAAAACCAATGGGGCTCCCATATGAAAACCTCGAAAAAGGATTATTTTTAACGTTACTTGTTTTTTTTATATCTTAAAGACGGTATTATACAAAGTCAAATTAAGGCTAATTATAAAATTAAAGTGTAAAACATGTTTAGGATTCGTGTTCTCGCGTAAATTCAAGTATAACTCAAACCAGCCCCCTTAGGCTGAGATTCAGAGTGCATTTTCAAAAAAGCGACGTGATCTCATACTAGAGTGACGTTTGTAAGATTGAGTTCCTCTTGAGTTCGGACTCAAAATGCACTCTGAATCTCAGCCTTATTGTCTAACTTCAATATGTATCGCTATAGCCATCAAAGGTGTCGGGATTGGCTAAAAATGATTTCTACACACATGTGTCCTATCCTAACTGTAGGTATATGAACAGAACAAGGCATTGACCAACCTTTCACAACAGATACTAATGTCATACTAAGTACCTATAAGTAAAGTATGTTACCGTCAGTGAAGATAACTGATAATAAGAGATACCTCTTTGATAATAATGATAATAGTGAACCTAGTAGGTCATCAAGCGAGGTTCAATCAACAAATATATCTACTATATCTATTAGAAAATTATTATACCTAATAGGTAGTTTCCTGTTTTTATATGCTATTTTACACGTAGCTGGTATATACGGCTAAACCTGATTTTAGGATCAACAAGTTTGGCCTAGTATGCCCTAAAATCAGGTTTGCCCAGTAACATATACATTCGCGAAAATAAAGACTTATCTTATGAAATAGAATTTCAGCCACGCTTCAAATTACATCATCAGAACTGTTTAAACGTTTTGGAAAATTGCGTAAATCAACATAGCAGATCATGAACACAGCTGCAGTACACAATCGGTGGGGTTATTCCCAGAGCTCCAAAAATTTCTTCCCACGGCTCCAGAAATTCGATTTAATATTTATTATTATCATAATTTGATTCTTGGCGGCTCCAAAAGATTAACTGTACATATATGCAGAACAGGACAAACCAGGGTGACCACATATAAAATGGTAAATCTACTCTGGCCACATTAAAAATCTACCCAAATCTACCAGAGCCTTGATCAAAAACTACCTCAGATCTACCTCATATCAAATCACTTAATTTTTTTATTATTTATCCCTCTACATTTTATATATTTTAAGACGGTGCATCAGTTTACTATGTCGTAATTGGCGCCCTCATTGCGTTTTTCCTAATTAAGTACAAGAAAAGAAACGCTTCGTAGTGAACTGAAGTACCTATATGTATATGCTTCTACTTGAATTTGTTATTTATTTACAATGTGACTGTACATAATAGCTTTTGGAGCCCTGGGAATCTCTATATGAAAGTTAAAGTTTTTGATAACAATGGATTTTGGAGCTCTGGGAATAAGCCAATCGGTGGTACTCATATTTAAAATTTACTTAATCTTAATTTTACACGTATCTTCCATTGACCTCTCATAAACAACAAGACACACAGTCTCTAAGAAAAGTTCGTCAGAAAGTGTCCGAACGTGCGACGTGCATAGTAGCAAAAATCTTCAACCAAATTAAGACGTTATGTCGTTAACATAAGATGCAATGTCAGTTGTACGAAATCGTCATTCGATTTTGTCACCCCATAGCGGTGACAAAATTCATCGCGGACACTTTTTAAGCGAGATTGTGAGTCTAGTTGTTTATGAGAGGTCAATGGTATCTTTATATGTCCTGTCCCTAGGTAATTAATATATATGTTCGATTTAGCGTAATGAAATCCGTAATTGGCAGTATGTACAAACAATATTTCTTTTAAACCTACACTTTTTGTATTGCTGTGGATTTTTGTTAATAAGTGAATTAAAATAAATTAAATATGTGGCGTCGGCCAATCATAGAATTCGACATTTCATGATTTACCTCGGCAGATCGTAAAGTATGAAATCGAATATCTTTCACAAAAAGTAAACAATAAGTGCGACGACGAACAGCAAGGAGGAGCGTGTTAGGTTTACATGTGAATAAATTCGAGGAGCCGAGCGAAGCGGAGCGGAGCGGGCGATCCCCCTAGTTTCAACAGAAATACGATCACCCTGGTCAGATTATGCCTAATTCGACGACATATTGATTATGGCAGTTTCAGTCAAAACTAAATTTTCTTCATTCCAAAATGGTAAAGCTTTTTTCTAATTTTAATTAAAATAGATTTTGATTACTTGACTTATGTAGAGAAGTATTTTGTAAACAATGGGTACGGTACGTCTCTTCCCGACGTGACGGTTGAAAGCAACTAGGAAAAATACTTTATTTGGGGTTTTAAATGTTGTGCTTTCACATAGCGGAAAAATATAGTATAAAAAAAATATAAAAAATAAAATAAATATAAAAATTATAAATATATAAAAACTTTAGAAAAAAAATAGTTTTGGCAGCACTAAAACTACCTATACTTAAATCCCTTCAGAATCGACTAGGTATATAGGATGAAATTAAATCAACCGACCAAATTTATACTGGAGTCTCGGTTAGTGATCAAGAACTAAGTTCAGTAATCCTTTTGGCCAATTCTGAAAAATATTTTTTTTGCTTCCATTACCTTGTTGGACTAGTTTAAGTACAATACCTAGTGCAGGCACTACGGGGCAAAAAAAAATTTTTGTCGAATTTCTTCTGGAAGGTTATTAAACCTTGTTCCTGATGACTAACCGAGTCTCAAATATGATTTTGGTCGGTTGATTTAATTTCACCTAGTATTGCTGACAAATATTATAATTTGCTTTAATTGGCATATTCCAGGTAGCCATTGTTCGATGCATACTCAGCAAAATTCAGCTTGACAGATTCTGTCGACTATAGTATCGAATGGTAGAGTTCTAGGTGGTAGAGCTGATGCCGGGCTCGACTGTGGAGGTACCACCATCTTACTCGCAATTCCTCCCGAAGTTATTCGGGGGAGAGTAAGAGAACAGCTCTCAGGCAAAACCAGGCGGCCCACCATTGCCTGGGACCGATGGATGGCGGTATATCCATCTCCAATTGTCGGGCCTTATACTAGGTGAAATTAAATCAACCGACCAAATTCATACTGGAGACTCGGTTAGTCATCAGGAACAAGGTTTAATGACCCTCCAGGTGAAATTCGAAAAAACAATCTTTTTTTCCCATAGAACCTGCACTAGGAATTGTACTTAAACTAGTCCAACCAGTACGAGAGCAAAAAAAATTATTTTTCGAAATTGGCCAAAAGGATTACTGAACCTAGTTCTTGATCACCAACCGAGTCTCTAGTATGAATTTGGTCGGTTGATTAAATTTCACCCTATATAAAACAGACTGGTGACGGGCAGCGGCGTCACTGGTGCAAGGGTTTCGGCACCGCGCTCACCAACCCGCCTGCCCAGCGTGTGTGAGTATGGGCATTTCTTCCAGGAGGACCGCCAAGAGTGGCGAAATCCTGGAAAGGCCTATGTCCAGCAGTGGACGAAACAGGCTGATGGATGGATGGATGGTATCGAATAAATTTCTTTCTTTCTATATTCAAATAATATACAAAATTCGTGCATAAAAGTAAATGTGAAAATAATGAAAACTTCGGTGGTATCACGGTTTTATACTTCGATGCAAATAGTCGCTGCGGACGGCGTCAATTCGTGTCCATTTATAGAATCGTGTCAAGGGTTGTACTGAACCACTGAAATGAAATCAATACATCAATCCAAAGGCCATCCGTGTACTGGTTAGTTAATATATATTCTGAAACCTTGTTTGTAAGCAACATGACAGTAAAATAATCTTCCATGCTGATGAAGGGCGTAACATGCATGTAGCATGCATGGCCTACTTTATAACAAGGCTTACATTCAAGTAAATAAAATTATTGCAGGTTTTCAAGTAAACACAACCTTGTACAAACAAATGTTTGTATTTATTGAAATATATTTGCGAAATTTTAAATGAAATGGGTTGTATGTGTAATAATAATAAATAATACTGGGGCAAAATCTAAACATTTTTGAATTTTTGTGACTTTCTATCTATCTGAATGTTCCGATTTAACTCGTGACCCACTCAACGGATTTGGATGCGGTTTTTTTATTATCATCGTGGTGACCCTGGTCTACATTAGGCACGGAACAAAAAGTAGAACTTATACAGTCTATAAATAAGAGATGTTAATAAAATTTTCACCAGCTGAAAACTGTCGATAATAGTTGTTATTAAAGGACACTCCAATGTGAGCGAAGCCGCGGGCAAAAACTAGTTTATAATAAAATCTTAATCGTATTTTATCTTTTCTTTACGAGCAAACTAATTCTTTTTAACGAAGAAAAATAAATCCGATGTCAAGATACACACATGTGTACATCTTTTAAAACAGGTAAATAAATAAAACCGGATATTCCCGAACGGAGGGTTCTGTACTTAAATCGTGTTTCTGTGAATTCTGTTTATGTTGTGAATTTAGGAATATCGCTGAAGTTTTCCTGTTTCTTTCACAACTAGCCATTCGCCTGCGGCGCCGTCCACATTTATTCATTATCTGCCCCGTTTTTGGCTTTAGTGATATTTTATGAACACCACCAAAGCCTATATGTTGACCAGGGTCACTACGATGGTAATAAAGTAAACCGAATTCAAATTCGTTGAGTGGTTCTCGAGTTAAAACGGAACATACATACAGACAGACGGACAAAAATTCTAAAAATGGTAGTTTTGGCTTCAGTACAATAACATTCTACCGCATTTCATTTTAAATTATGAAAAAATAATTCAACGTACAGACACTACTGTTTACCACTTTATTATTAGAATAGTAGTATAGATTTTCACAGACATATAATTATTACTAAGTAGCAGACCAAACATAATTAAATAGCGTGGCAATTTTAAATTATTTCACATTTTTCGGCAAGTTGTTTTAGATGACCGTTACAAAATTAGACATGTCTCAAAGATGTGAAATCGTGGGACAAGCTTTAAAATAAATCATATAAAATAAAACTCAAGATATCATTTTGTTTAACAACAAAAAAATAACAACTTATATAGAAGAAAAATGTTTTAAAACGCATCAGAAGTTACAAATTTCGCCGATGGGACAGTATGAAACCGTCATTTTCAGTATTTTCAATAATCGATAAATCCAATAAATTTGTTATGTATTAAAAATGCAATTATTGTAATTGGTTTTTAAGATTCTTCTTATTTAAGTAAAAAAATAAGAAACTTCCGTGCCTGGAAATAGAAAAAAATATATATGCATGGGACACCCAAAAAGTCAAGGGGTGCATTATTTTTGAAATGACCCAAATACCTTTATTCGACTGATGACGGCCCTATACAGTGGGCCGAAAATTGTAAATATTTTTTTTTTTGTGTTTTTCAATATTGGTATTGTAAATAAAGGCTCAAAAAGAGTAAAATATACATTTATTCATATTATTATAAATTGAATACACAAATATATCATAAATATTTCAAAAACTACTACTTTATATATATTTTTCCCACACAAATACACATACTTAACATATTTATATAATATCTAACAAATATTATCTTTATTAAACCTGTTTCTAAATCATTATTGTTTTACAATCAGTGAATTGTGTAAATTTATAGAAAATCGATAAATCCATTAAATATGTCATGTATTAAAAATGCAATTATTGTAATTGGTTCTTAGATACTTCTTATTTAAGTAAACAATAAGAAACTTCCGTGGCTCATAGCCTGGAAATAGAAAAAAATATATATGCATGGGACACTCAAAAAAGTCAAGGGGTGCATTATTTTTGAAATAACCCTTGTACGCTAATGCAAGAAATTTGTTTTATCTATCGCTCAACCTATACTTACTTTCGGTTTTAAAATTCCGTCGAATACATCGCACATCCGGTGCAAGAACGTCACATGTACATCCGAGAGCGCGAGGAACAACTGACCCTAAGACGTTGTCTCCCCAGTTACTTGCTACATTGCGCTAAAACCGCAAAGACAAAAGAGCCCTCAGACGAAAAACTACGCACCAGGTATATGGTCAAATTATGTACGTTTTTATAAATTTTTCTCAGTTTTTACTTTTTTGCACTTGTGTCGTTCTTGCTCCGGATGTGCGACACGTTTAAAAAAATATAAAATCGCTCCAAAACGTCACATTTACCCATACCTTATATTTCTTAAATATGAAAACATAATATAAACCCCGCCGTGGTAGTTCATAAATATTTGAAAATGCAATAGTTTGGTACTCTTATGTAGAATAGCAATAAACGAGCTAAATGTGCTCAGCCTTGCCTTGTCACATTGTGGACATAAATTAGCCAGTTTCAACTTTGCCTAGTCTTGTATAGCCTTGGCCTATGTGACCAAAAATAAAGATTTATTTACTAACAGGGTCTGTAGAACTATTCAAGAATGGAATGTGCTGAGAACAATATTTCTCTAACACGGCAGGTCCATTCACGTGCTAATAATAATAAATCAGTGAAACTCAACTTAGTATGTTTGCTGCATATACCTAATGTATATTTTGATTGAATTTTTACTTTTTCACGGTTGGTACAATGTTTAGATAATCAGAAACAATAAATGTCGCAAGTAAATTTTAAAATTTGTGATATTATAATTACTTCAATTCAGTAGTGACATACATACATAGAAATACATAAGTTGTTATTATAATTTAGACACTGGTGAGCGGATTAAAACAAAATATACTCAGATAATATGATTTTCTAGCCTTTCGCTCACGGCTCCGCTCACGTCTATTTCATCTCTGCCCCGTTTTCGGCTTAGGCGATATTTTATCAACACCCCTGTTGACCAGGGTGGGTCACTACGATGATGTAAAGAAAACCGCATCCAAATCGACAGAGTGGTTCTAACGGAACATACATACAAACACAGAGACTGACAAAATTTCAAAAAATACTTTTTTCAAAAAAATATTCAATTCACAGACACGACTTTTCTCATAACGTCTATTTTTAACTTTATTACTAGTAATAAAGTTGAAAAAACTGCTTTGCCCGCATTCCGTGAATCCTTGCCCCGTTTTCGGCTCGGGCATTATTTTATTAACAGCCTTTATAGTCTAGTTAACTACCTATACAATCATAATAAAGAAAACCGCATTAAAATCTTAATGAACAGAAATCACTTGTACTATTCAACAAATTTATTAAATATTAATTTCCTGACCGATTTCGCCTTTACGCCCTTTCAAATCTGTTGATTGTTTCTCGAGTTATAAAAGCGTTCATCAAATTTTTGACCCGTTTCATGCTTGGGCGTTTTTTATGAACACCCCATATAGTCGATGTGTTGACGAGGGTAACTACAATGATAATAAAGAAAACCGCATTCAAATCCGTTGAACAGACAGACAGTAAAAATTCTAAAAAATTTGTTTCGGCCTCAGTACACTTCGATTATATCGATGTCAGTACAGTACCAATGACCCACTTCATTTAAAATTTAGCGAAAATACTCATTGTACAAACACGACTTCTTTACTACTTTATTATTAGTATATAGAAGATAGACCATTGTTTTATAGCAAAATCCATCACTGGGGAAACTATCAATATTATAGGAGTACATCCCTAAATAAAAATCAATAAGAAACAAAATCTCTGAGAAAAGTTATTCCCAGACAGGGTCCGACCCCGTGCCTTTGCCTATCGCAGGCTAGTCACTCATCCGGTTTGTCCACCGAGATCTTTAAACACGAGTTTGTCCAGTCTGGGATTTATTTGTCTTTGTTTTGTTTCCACTTCATTTTTTTTATCATGTGATAGGTAGATGCACTCTTCATTACATTTTCAAAACATACTTTTATATTTCTATTCCGAGTCTCCCTCCAGTATGAATTTGGCTGTTTAAACGAAAGTCATCTTATATATATACTCAGGGGCTCTACATTTATCTTATTACTTGTTTAATAGGGCAGGGAGAGGATCCAAAATAAGCCAAAACTGTTTTACGTAATAAATGTAAAATATTTTGGATCCTCTCCCTGCCCTATTAAAGATGGTATGTTTGTACCTCCTCCCTCGCCCCAACCAACCTTATGTAAGATCAAATATTAAAAGAAATATTCATATTTATTGGTTAATTTATTGGTAGGCTTACAAAACAAGACATAAATTGAGGAGAAAAAACTAGCCATGAATCTGAACTAGCTCACAAAAAATATGTCTTATAATCTTAGAAATATCTAGCCCTCCCCCAACCCCAAGTAAGAATAAAACCGGTCCCAAATCAACCCCACTTCACGTGTAGGGGAGGTATCTTAAAAATATTAGTTTTTAGGTTTTATTTTACATCGTTGTCGGCGTGATTTATATGTATTTTCCTCTGTTATGCATACACATGCCAAATTACAGCTTTAGGACTAAGTAAGAGTCTCTGAGCTAAGCCGCGAACAGGACTGACGGACGGACATGGCGAAACTACAAGGTTCCTTATTGACTATGAAACCCTAAAAAGTGACTTAGATACGCAGTTTTCGCGAGATAAGTTTTTAACACTTCTAATTGCCCAAACACGAAAATATTCTCAAATAGATTAGGTTACTTGGACACTGTGCTTGGACAGAACGCGGCCACCTCGTGCCTCAACATAAAATTACCCCAAGAGTTCTTATTGCCTTCTCAATAAGTACGAAAACAGCCTCATCTACGGATCAATTAACGCAGCACAATGTGTTGTTAATTTTGATGCTACCCTAGATCAGGGGCTTCAATCAATTAACTCTGTGACACGACTCCCATGAGCCGAAAACTTATTTTCGGTCACATCTATGTGGTATTTTTTTTAAATCTCTGAGAATAAAAGATGCCATCAAAAACAAAACTTGTAAAAAAAAACAAATCTCGCAAATTAGTTCTTCTACCGTAAAAAGTTGTGAGATCCATGTAAATCCAAGTTGGTTAATTTATTCAGTCCCTACTTTGGGACCTTCTGTCTTAAGTTATTATACCATATAATTAGCTAACCTAACAACATCTTATCGTGACCATATGAATATTAAAAATCTTTTATATAGCAAAAATGTTTTAAATAAATAGATTGAATTGGCCATCGCATGAAAACACAATGTATCTCACAATTGCGATTGCAAAGTCAATCTATTTATTTAAAACATAAAAGATTTTTAATATTGATATGGTCATACTTGTAGTACCTATTGAATACTAAATAGAACCACAAACTACCTATAGGTATATAACATTAAATATAAGTTCCTGAAAAGACAGAAACGCCTAGCCTGCTGTCACTCTCCCAGTTTCTGGGCGAGCGCTTTTCATCCTAGACTTAATGACGCTTTCGCGATAATGGCAAAATGTAAGCTCAGCAGATTAAAAAAAAGATCAAGAATAATTGTGGATTCAAGTTTCTTTTTCCCACTTGTTGCACACTATACAACTTACAAACTTGAAACTTGGCTGGCAGGTTCCTTGTGCCACAAAGGCCCGCAAAGAAGGGATTTTTAAAAATTCAAACACACACATAATGATAAAGTTTATCACCCAAAATTTTAGGTGGTAGAGCTGATGCCGGGCTCGACTGTGGAGGTACGTATCTTACGACTTTTTACTCACTTTCTCCTCATTCTTCGATTTATTCCCGCGGATTATTTTTGGAACTTGACGACGACGCGACCCCCCCAAGTCCAGCAATGCCCACGACGATGACCTCCCTGGGTGTCACAACCTACAGCCCTAGATCAGAGACCACATGACATTTATTTACATCGAGGCGAATTCCTTAGCAGTCCAAAGACTTTCTACCTCTATGGTGCAGTCAGCACCACATCATGGTCTACCACCATCCATCCATCCATTCATCAGCCTGTTTCGTCCACTGCTGGACATAGGCCTTTCCAGGATTACGCCACTCTTGGCGGTCCTCCCGGAAGAAATGACCATACTCACACACGCTGGGCAGGCGGGTTGGTGAGCGCGGTGCCGAAACCCTTGCACCAGTGACACCGCTGCCCGTCACCAGTCTGATTTACATAAGGCCCGGCAATTGGGGATGGATATACCGCCATCCTTCGGTCCCAGGCGATGGTGGGCCGCCTGGTTTTTTTGCCTGAGAGCTGTCCTCTTACTCTCCCCCGAATAACTTCGGGAGGATTTGCGAGTAAGATGGTGGTACCTCCACAGTCGAGCCCGGCATTAGCTCTACCACCTATAATATATAATATATGGTCTACCACGGCGGTTCCTATTACACCTGCTTGCGAGGCGATCATTGTCGCGTTGATTGCAGTACACCTATAGGTAGATAGTACCTATTTCTGTTAAAACTAGGGTTAGAATTTATTCTCCGCTCGTCGTCGCACCTATTTTTTACTTTTGATGAGAGATTTTTGATTTTATACCGATCTGCCGAGGCAAGTCGAATGAAATGTCGAATTCTACGATTCGGCGACGAATACTCGTATAGTAACCTACTTCAATACGTCCATTAGACGGAGACGAACTCAGATAGCATTTCCAGACGGTAAACACGCAGAAATGCTGTTTCAATACGTCTCAGAAGATGACGTACTAGCGTAGCATTTCTAAATTGGTACCCATTTAAATGTATGAGGAACCTCATCCCATTCAACAAGCTCGAGTGTCATACATATCTGTGTAGGATTTCTAGTAAGTACTTGACTCACAATATACTTTCATTGTTTTATCAAATTTTTATTTTTTATTATTATTTTTTCTTTTAATTTAGGTTTTCTACTTTATCTAAGCCGACAAAATGTTACTTTTTACGTTTGTAAAATATATGAAGACTATACATTGAAATTTTATTTACTTAGTTAGTAAAAGTAATAGACTCGAGTATTGAATTTCGAAGGGCAAAGCGATGAAACTTTTGTGTAAATTGAGTGGTCAAAGTTACGATGAAAGTATGGATGTTATTGAGATATGTTTGTCCGTACTGTACCTTTTTAGGATTCCGTATCCAACTACCCAAAGGGTGCCAAATAGGACCCTATTACTAGAAACTTTGGAGCTGTAGGTCAATTAGAATTCAAGTTATTTTATAATATTTCCGTAACGACCGTTTGTTTCCAAAATAAAGAGAAAAAAAATATTTGGCCTTCGCTGAAATCCTGAATTCGCCATGCTAAAGAGTGAAATGGTAAAAGGGAACTGTGAATTCTGTTCCTATGTTACCTGTTAAGGCGAGGAATTGATAAACTTTTAATTTCAAATCGGCGCCTTAGGGGAGTGGAGTGAGGGGGACTTACCTACTCCATACAAATATGCGCTCACGAACTAGCTTATGCCGTAAGGTCGTATGCGGAAAAACAGCATTTTTTATTTAAAACGACAACTATGAGTAATTTAATAAATCCAATCGGCCATATTGAAGTGTATTTGTATACTAATTAAAATAAAAAACTTGAGAAGCTTCATTCGCTCCCGTTTGTTAGTGAAATAGAAATCTCTGTTTTAAAAGAGGTTTTCTAAATATTTTTTTCTCTGTTATGAAAATCAATCAATCAACTAAATCTTCGGGAAATATAATGTCAATGAAATGCTTAATCTAGTATATAAATTGGTAATTACATATGTTTTTTTATTGCTGAGAAAAATGGAGACCCATGTCGCCAAAATTTCGTGGCGTCGCCTTACTAGGTATTTGCTAACAGGTAAGTAATTCCTAGCCCATCTCTATTCCGTATTGTGTTGTGATACGGAATCCTTTGTGCGCGAGTCCGATTTGCACTTGGCCGGTTTTTTATACGATTAGTATCTTTACGCTAGTATGGTATATGATGGCTTGGAGGAACCTAACGCCTGGAATCTTAATCTACTTGCATGTCGATTGAAGGATTTCAAGAGATGCGAATTATTTTTCCGGGAGTAATTTAATATACATACGCACTAAGACACTTCTGTTTGCACGTGACGTCATGATGATTATTACCAGGAAAATAAATACTAAGGAAAATGAAGCTATACCTACACTGAGACAAAGAACAGTTTTTCACAATATAATAGGGCCTGTTTAGCCACTTGCTGATGAGGGATATCCAAAACGTAATTTTAAAGTACTGTATTTCTTGGGTTATTTCTGGTTCCGATATAGATGAATTTAAACATCCATACCCTGAACAATATAATCGATAACTTCGTCCCATAACATACGTAAATAAATGCGCGGGGGCGTCTCACACTCGCTTGCGACTGTCGTGTAAGTTTACAGAGATTTGGAAGCGCGTCGTTTCGGCCGTTTCTATGAAGACGTAATACTGCTTCATTTAATAATACTGTGACTATATGTACTTAGGATTGCGTAGCACTTCATACTACAACTTCATAGTTTACTGCTTTGTAAATCCGCTACGCCGCGCCGTAACATACGCATTATTACGCATATATGCGTCAAGGAACGCGTAGCGTACCAATCAAGAAGCTTATATTATACAATTATGATAACATACTAGAGCGCTAACTTCTACATCCATTAATCTAGTCATACAAGCTCTTCTATTCCGGGTGCTTTTTACTTTGCTCTTCTTCAGTATGTCGCCTATTCGGCATACGTCCTTATAGGGCGGCCCGGTGTATAAGAAGCAAAAGAGGTGTGTCAGGATCGTAGCAGATGGAAATCTGTACTTAGTTTGTTAGTAAAAATAACAAGACTCGAGTATTGAATTTCGAAGGTCAAATCGGTGAAACTTTTGTGGAAATTGAGTGGTCCAAGTTACGATGTAAAGCTATTTTCGGCCGTACCCTTTTAGGGTTCCGTACCCGAAGGGTGTCCAATGGGACCCTATTACTAGAAACTTTGGAACTTAGGTCAATTAGAATTTAACTTATTTATAATAGCTTTTGCCCGCGGCTCCACCCGCGTCAAAGAGATTTTTGTGAAAAAAAAGAAAACAAAAGAATATGATTTTTTGAACGACTATATGCAACGGATACCATGTTTACCCAAGGCGCTAATAAAGACCAATCAAATAAGTCCAAACTCGAAGGGTCTGCGTTTGTCCCTTGAGGAGATCCCGGATCCATCTTCTAGTCCCATCACCAGATCCTGGTCACCATGTTCTACCAAAGTGCTAATAAAGACAAATCATATAAGCCCAAACTCGAAGGGTCTGCTGTTGTACGTTAAGGAGATCCCGTACCCATCTTCCAGTCCAATCATCAGACCCTGGTTACTTTGTTTGAGCAAAGTGCCAAGAAGTGTGTCAGGATCGTTGTAGATGGAAATCTGTAGTCAGATTAAACTGATACAGTTTTCTCGTATGGGAAAAAAATCAATAAATAACTGGCTTTAATCACTTTTTAAGCTAAATATTAGCAAGAGGTTCGTTGTAGATGTAAATCTTTAGTCAGATTAAACTGATACAGTTTCCTCGAATGGAAAAACGACCGGTTTTATCACGTATAACTAACCATTTGGTCAGGGCACGCCGTTAAAGCGGCTAAGCAGCGTTTTTTCTCCCGACATGGTTCACAAATACTGAATTTTCAAACTGAAAACTTACTTTTATTTAAATAAAATATAGCCCATATTACTCAACAATTGTGTAGCTTTTTACAAAAGAAAGATTTTTTAGAATCGGTTCAGTAGTTCCAAAGTTTACCTCAAACATACAAACAAACAAATCTTTCCTCTTTATATAATAGTGTAGAAGTGTAGATATGTCCGTAACGACCGTTTATTTCCAAAATAAAGAGAAAATACGTCTCTGCCTACCCTTCTGGGAGACAGGCGTGAGTATATATATGTATGTACATATGTAGAGCGCTAACTTAACAAGGCCACACGCCGAAAAAATTGATCTTCATGTTCTTTACCCTTCAAGAGCAATAGACACGAAATAATCGTTATAATTAATTTATGCTTCGTTAAAAAACTCGTTCCGGAAACGACGTATATCTGAACATTCTACCCTACACGAGATGCGAATAAAGTAATATCCACATCAAACATGGGTTTTATTAAATGGGTTTCGGTGACGTCACCAGAGCGTCTTACTCTTTATTTCTTAGTTCTTATTCGGGTTGCAAAAAATGTCTGTCAGATATCAACCAAAACAAGAATAGAAACACTCCTAATGTAACGAATATAATGTTGAATTGAGAACTCGTTCTATACGTAGATATCTATTTATGCTGAGGTCACAACATCATTAGAATTCTATTAGCAACCGTCTGAACTTTTTTGCCACGTTAGGTTTGTCTTCCTTATACATTTAAAATGTGCGCAACTTGAGAACTACTGATCGTACTTTGAAGCGACTACACCTCAATCTAGGAGAATTCTCGAAGAGTAGATATCAACGCTGTAAGCAATGAGAGCTGAGCATTAAGAGGATAGTCCCCGCAAAACCATAATTTATTCTTCCTTGTTTTAAAAATAGTACTTCTGCCAAGAAAGCAACTGAACCAATTTCGATGCAGTTTTCAGTTTCACTGTTAGGGGCCGTTCAAGTATTACGTAAGCAGATTTATTACAATTATTTACCCCCCCATCCCCCTTGTCAGCAAAAGTAAGCAAAGCTCTTACCCCCTCCCCCCATGCTTACGTAAACATTTTTCAATTATAAATATTTTTTTTTTTATATTATAATGTCATAATTATAATTTTAAAAATAAGAAAATAGATTTAGGATAGAGATTAGATTTTACTGATACAGTATTCAACATAGAGTAAGGGGCAAAAATATACCGATGACGTAATCATCATCTAGACTCCCCTACCCCCCATGTCATCGAAAATAAGCAAAACAAAGACCCCCCTCCCCCCCCATAGTGCTTACGTAATACTTGAACGGCCCCTTACCGAATAGATAATTTAAAAGATATCGGTGCTCTATAGCTAAAGGGAGCTGAGCAATTTTATTTTATTTACCATTAAAGGGGGTAACTTTTTACCTCGGTACAAAATGCACATCATAATATTGTTTTCCTTACTTTTGAATAAAAAGTATGCAATAAATGTGTTTTAAAGCAACTTGCGGAACTAGTTTATTAATAATGAATACTTCACAAAAAAAACGTCCTTTCATGAATTACATTGTGTTTTCATTACGTTAACAAACTTAAAAGCGTGTTTACAGTTGTAATGTAATGCAGCTAAAATGTAACGCATAAAATTAAATAATTTTCATCTGATCACCTAACTATTAACAAGCAGTTTACGCGAATTGCTATAAAACTCATTTATTGCATACTCTTTATTCAAAAGTAAGGAAAACAATATTATGATGTGCATTTTGCACAGAAATCCTCCGTTACCACCTTAAGTAAAAGAGGCTGACAAAAAGTTCCCGGAGGCAGTTTATTCTTTAGCGTGACGCAAGCGGAGCCGTGGGCAAAAGGCAAGTCAATAAATAAGATAAACTCTTGACTGATTAATTACAATTATGTCGTACTCGTTAATTAATCCTTAATTATACAATAAGCAAACGAATTCTCAATAGAAATTATACAATGAATAATTCAAGTTCTGTGAATACGAGTATACCCAGTAATATTACTTATACTAGTTAGTTTTAATTCCCGGGAACACCGAGTAATGGCACACATTTAAATGCCTTTCAGAGCCAAGTCAATCTATTTTTCGGGTTCATTGGCGAATACAGGGTTAGGGAATATTCGTCCTCAAGGATTCGTCCTCTTTTCTATTTTTGGTAAAATTCGTCCCTCTTCACTCAAGCAGAGTAAATTCGTCCCTCAATTCATAACATACATAACTGTTAGGTACTTAAAAATGGTATTTCTTTTCGATAGTATCTACAATGAGAGTAAAAAGTGAAATCAGAACAAAAGTAAATTTGCAATCAACATTCTGTTTATTAAAAATTAACGATTTATATAACTTCAACTAAAGTATACTTGAAAATACTCACACATATGTTATAAAAATTAAAATGCTACAATATTCATTTTACAAATTAAAAAAAAGAAAATGGTTCCAATCTCAAAGTCTAAACTAAAAATATTACATCAAAATTCTTGCAATTTATAATCAACAAAATATTTTTAAACCAAAGAGTAGTAAATTGTTTTTTTTTTTTTTAGTATATGTAGTGAAAATATATTCCTTTTAACTTTTGTGACTGATAGTACTCATATATAAAATAAATAGAAACCGAGGTATAAAATCCATTGTCAAGACGAAGGGGAATCGACACCCAAAAAGAGGACGAATTTTCACGTAATCAATATATTTTTTTAAAAGGGACGAATTTACACCAAAAAATTTTAGGGACATATTAACGCGGTACAAATTTTAAGAGGACGAATTTACACCGAGCGGATACAGGGGGGTCATGTAGCCCACGGCCCCCACAAACCCTCTAGAAATTTCATATATACATTTGACTCAGTTTTTCGATTTTAGTCAGGTGTACATTTACACAGCATATAGGTTATATATGATTCAAAAGTACCGTTTGCATAATAGTACAAATGAATTGATTACTTAGGTACTTAAGACCATCAAGTAAATTAATTATCAAATTTTTGCGTTTTATGTACGTATTGATCAAGAGTATTGCTTCTCCAAAAAATGAAATGATCGCTGATTTAGTTGTCTGAACTGTTTGCTGAATCTATTTTCAACTGTTTTATAAATGAAATCTTTATAAATTTCATTTGACTAATCTGTCACTATTTGGCATTGATGATGAAGTTGATGAACCCATGAGTGATTGATCATTAAAACAAATGGCGAGCTGACAATTTTTTTAAGAATATCATTTTATTTTAATTCCGCGAAATATTATTTTGGTAAAATGCTACATTTTCTCCTCATTATAATATCGCAGTCTGAATTTTTTTTTACGTATTTTTGCACATCCTACCTTTGGTAACTGTCATTTCATACATTCGCGTAAAGTTGACGATCTCACCTCATTCCCAATCCAAACTTGGAACAATAATACTAGCAACCCACGGGTTGAATTTCTAACAACAATGAAAAACGTACGAAAAAAGTATCATTTCAATTTTCATGGTTTTAACTACAGAACTTATTAAATTCAGATGAAAACTTTCACCCAGTATAACCCCCCTTCCCTTAAGGGATAAATTACAAACAAAAGCTTTATTTTTTGTTTGCTTTGTAATATTTTGATCTTAGCTTTCCGAACCTTGTCAGAAAGCCCTCTACCCCAAAATTGTATCCTGGATCCGCCCTTGGTTTACATTTTCACGCGAATAATCTAAAATTTCCAGCGCCCAATTTACCATCTTAAGAATAAGAATAAGAAATATTTATTTGCTAAAATAAGGGTGAAGAACAGTACAAAGTAGGTACATACATATAAGATCTCCTTATTAGCTAATTTTAGTTTAGCATGCAAATTTTTACATACACAATGTGACCTATTCTTGTGCAGCAAACCCTAAATTTAGAGTTGATAAACCTAAAATAATACAAGCTCATTTAACTTCTATCCATCTGCGTTAAAGCCTATTTTGCAATGAAAAGTTTTAGCTTATGGCAGCTCTAAATCTAATGTTTGCTACATGAGAATAGGTCTCATTTTATTATTTTGCATTAATAATTCTAAAAAATGATTGACATAAATAAAAGAAACATACTCTTACACAAAATAAGAACATAATAATTAATCAATTAAACAATAGAAATTAGATTTGAATTTAATTAATAAGTCAACTACCTACGTATTATATGCATCTGCCATTAAAATTTTGAACCAAAAAATTCTTTCACAGTGTAAAATGTCCGATCTAATAACCATTTTTTTTTAATTCGGCTTGAACAAGGTGATAGGTAGATCTTTTATACTCTGTGGAAGATTGTTATAAACTTTTATGCACATCGGGTAGCACGTTTTATTATAAGTTTTTGTTTTGGACTAGTGATCTTGAACTAGCCTGTTAGGATTTCTTTTATTCTTCGGATACACATCTTTAGCTGTTTTAAACAAATGTGGGTGTTGTCTCACAAATAAAGCCAGTTCAAAAATAAACAAGGACGGAAAAGTTTAAATTCCGAGTTACTAAATAATGGTTTGCATGATTTGTCTTGAGAGATGCCACAAATCGCACGAATACATTTTTTTTGTGCTATAAAAACTTTAAGATTATACGGACAGTTTCCCCATACTAACAAGCAATTATTATTGTATTATCGCAATACCGATTCAACATAACCATAGTATGCTACTAATGCAGTCTGATGTGAAGCTACATCGCTGAGTCTCTTTAATACATAGCAAAATCGGTGAAGTTTATTACATACTTTATTTATTTGCCCTCTCCAGTTTAATTTATTATCAATTACTATGCCCAAAAATGTCGTTTCATTTATTTGTTACAGCTGTTAGGAAAGACTTTTGCATATAAATATAATGTACTTACCAGAATTTTGCGTTATTTGGTTGAATGGATCTTAATTACTCAAGAAGTTATATTTGACCCACCTAATTAGACCCCTTGAATAAATACTAAGAGTTTATAGGTCATGTATAACTTAACTGCACGTGAAATAAGTTTTTATAGAACCCTTAGAGCAGGAGTCCTATTCACAGGGCCCAGCCACAATCTTAGTTACGCCAATGGGTCCTCCAAATGGCCATATTGCTGCCCATACCACAGAATAAATACGTCCATACTCACACACGCTGCAGAGCAGCCGAGTTGGAACTCTGTCATAGAAGAAATATTCTGACGCATAAAATGTAAATAATAGGCATGCACGGAGCACGCCACGTGCAAATTTTATACGGTAGATTGTTTTCAATGAAGGTGTTACGATATGATTACTTTCGCGACGGCAAATAATCGGATCTTGCCCTCTGTCAGCTGAAGAGACCTGTGTGGGGAGTCATAGCTTCTTTGTAGGAAGGAAGACAAAGAATGTTGGAAATGGAAAGGAATTATTAACCTTTACACCATAAAACTTTATAGAATAAAAAATATTGTGCCGATTGACATTTTTATTTACTGAAAACGAATTAATAATAAATAAATTGAAAAGTATTAATTAAAACAGACGATATTTTTATACGAATTAAATAACAATCTGTTCTATTTCAATACCAGTTTTCGTTTACAACAATTTTCTCTGCTCCAGTGCATGCCGTGCAAATTATCTTGCCATAAACACTGAAGACAAGTGCAGAAGTTGACATTCCCTCCATAATAATATTAATAATAATAATTCAACCACACGCAGCGCTATTGCCATTGCCATACCACAACTTTAAGTTATCAACTTAGAGGCTCTAAAGTTCAGTTTCACTTAGAGACAAAGAACTTTTAATGTGGGAATAAGACAAGCATAACGACTTAAAATAGTTAAGAATGCTATCTATTATTTTAGTTAGAAGCGGCAAACCCCAAAACGAAATGAATAACGTTCAACTTTGTTTCAGGCACAGATGTATGTCCCATGAAATCGGTGGTGCGTCGCATCGGACAGCAGTTGTTTGCGGCCCTCAGCGACAAGGGACTCGCGATGCTGGTCAATCATGGCATCGCCGATGAGAAGGTGGGTCACTTGCCAAAACGTATGCTGAGAACCCCTTGTTCCCCACGAGCACTGATCTATGAATATTATAAGATGTCTATGCCCACATGATGCCCACGAGTCACACCCTCTTTTTTTTATATACTATATTTTACGGCCCTGGAAGCGAGTCCTTTTGAGCCTGTCACACCCTCAACTGTCACAGTGTTACCCGTTGGGACTTAGACAATATAACACGGGACTAGGCAAGTGCACTTATCCCCCTCTGCCGAAGTACATGAACAATTTGTACATGTAAGTTTGCTTGTGTGCGCGTTTTGTGTCTGTGTTGCAGCTTTTGATTTAGTGTGACATATCAATTTTTCGCAGGAGTGTGCATGAATGAGTAAATGTGTGCTGTGCGTGTTTACGTCCCCTCCCGTGGAAAACGGCAGAATAATTTCAGTACTAAGAGTCGCGCTTTGCCAGGTCCCGTGTTAAATGGTCTAGGCGTTGGGAGGAAAATTAAGAAAAAGTCCCATACTGTTACTGAACAACCTCCGAACCGCGTACATAATTTAATTACATCTTCTCGACAGAAAACAATACATCACGCAGGGTTACACGTGTGGGTTACACGTTTTTTTTTAGAAATATGCCTCCTACCCATATTTATCTCAGGCCAAGCCTGACTGATAGGTATTATTCAATGTAAATTTATTTGCAACGCCTAAATTTGATACAATGGAATACTTACTGTATTATATTATCTCTGTCGTTTGAAAATACCAGTGGAAAATTTTGTTTTTACTTACTGTTTTTACATATTGTTCTTCCAAACAATTCCAGTTGAAAGCTGTGTATGGAGACCTGGACAACTTCTGCGCTCTGCCAGAGGGTTGCCAGGCTCAGTACTTGAGGAATCCAGACAATAATCACGGCTACATACGACCCGGGATGGAAACCTTTGATAACACGAAGAAGGTAATTAATTATTATTAATAATTATTAATTCAATGTTATGTGCTTATTACTAATTAATTGCTAACGGTCATTTATAAAAAAGAAAATTTCGAAATATTTGAGGTTTTTCTTAAATTTATTGACTATAATGCAAATAATAAATAATGCAATTACATTCATGACTTTTTGAAACACTTTGGCCAAGTTCATTTTATCAACGATAAACATACTTAGACCTCTCGTATTCTATCACCCAACTTCGAAATAAATGGCGGCGCACCGACCCTGTGATATAAAAATTATACGAACCACTGCAAGCAAGCTACACAAATAAATGATATACTATTCTATTCTACATTTGCCCCCCCATACTCAGTATGTATTTGTTCTGATCTTCACTTGGACTTTTAATTTTTCTCCCCAATAACCCAAATTATAAAACGAACATAACCATTCCAGGAGCTACGTCACTCGTACAACATCACGACCCTCTCTGCGGCCGCATTCCCCGCCCAGGAGGAAGTACCAGAGTTCTCCCAACATGCCGTTCCTCTCGCACACGACCTCACTAACCTGTCCCGAGTGCTGCTGCAGGCCCTCGCTTATGCTCTTGGTATGTACCAGTTCTGCAGGTACTGCCAAAGTTAGGGGGCCTTGGGCTTCTCGATTCAGGTAAAAATACCAGTCCTTTTGGACTGCGCAACTTTTTGAACCGCAGGTAAGTCTGTCTCTTTTACTTTAGATGCCAAACACATGTGAAAAAAAACTTGTCTTTATGTTGAGGATCGTATTTACCTGGGCTTTACTAAACAACCTGCAACGTCTTGAATTGTGGGTATTCGAAGCTCAGGGAGAGAAAACTTTTGATTTTACTCTCCTTTACCATGTCTTGGTATTGGAGATCGCAAGCGAAAGGACATCACTTCTTCCCACACGCATTCAACATCTCTACAAACTAGCCAGATACTGACTGGTCTGTATCTTCCAGGTCTAAGCCCAGCGACGCTGCTTGACTGCCATTCCGGCATGTTGGCAGCTGACGGTCGCAACCCGTCCACCATGCGTCTGCTCTACTATCCTCCCGTTCCTCCTGAAGACGTTGATCCGAGATGCCAGGTCGATGGGTGCGCGTACACTCGCTGTGGGGCCCATGCTGATTACGGCACATTCACCTTACTGGCTCAGGATTCTGAAGGTGGACTTGAGGTAATAACGGATTTGTTCACCCCCAAAACAAGAATAAGACAAAGCCCGTTAAATAGCCCGGTGGGATACGTGAAGCAGTTCACGGCTTCACTTGTTTTTAGGCATTCGAATGGTAAGAATTGATCAAAATAAACATTTACCAAGCTATTCTCTTTGGTCTTTCACTAGCTCCACCAATTGTAGTGTTCTTCAATAATACACCATGGTGAGGGAACACAAATAATATTTATTATAAAGATGCATACATGATGTGTCTATCTCAGCTGTCAAACAGTGAAGTCCGCCTAGGGCCTTGTTACACAATTCATTTGCAAGCGTGGGTTAATCTTCGTCTGTACTAATGACATGAGTTTATGTTTCAGTGTTACACAGATCACTTTGTGAAGTCTGTACTTTGCGTTTAGTTCCAATATACAACACCCTCCAGCAATTTTAATGAAATTATCACACCATCGGACAATTGGTCTGCTCATTGAACGTTTTCTTAGCTTTTTGGGAGCAAATCTCTCGCTATGACTGTCCCAGTAAATCATGTCTCGCATATTTCCACATTTCCATATTTTAACAATCTGACTCGTTTATAAATAACGCGCAACGTCTTCGACCAGAGTTCGTTATACAATCCACAAGAGAAATAGAAATTAACATCGTATGCTAAATTGGATAGACCATCTCATCTGTTTTTCATTCGAAATTATATCTTTTGATTTAATTCTTCTTTTTCACACCAAGGCGTCGAGGATCGCAATCGAAACGACAAAAGTTACTTGCATATGTTTGATTTTAACAGGACTACAGTTTATTCATACCGCTTAAGAAAGAAAGAAAATAAATTTATTTGGTAACACACAAAAAAAAACAAAAATTAATGTACATAAAATAAAAAGGGATGTTAAGGATGATAAGGGATCTAAACCTAAACAATAATATATGACCGCTTCTAATGTTATCTATTATTTTGTAGGTTAAACTGAACGGCAGTGAGAACTGGCAAGCAGTGGGCCATCTACCTGGAGCTATCCTCGTCCAGCCCGGAGAACTTCTAGCTGCATGGACCACCAATCTTCTACCAGCTCTTGTTAGTATCTTTTTAAATGTTCGGCCTCCTTGGCTCTACCAATAATCGTTTTCGACCTCCCTTAGGGAACTACCTAATGTTTAAGGTTTCTTTAAACACGAAATCATTTGGCTTTCAAGGGTTAAGGATTAAGGACATAACCCAAGAAAGGCTGAAAATTGGCGCTCAGGTGCAGATTTATATTAAAACTACCTACACATAGAATGTACATGACCGTTGACCAGTCAACAAGGAGTTAGTACAAACCTAGGAAAAAAACGAAATGTTTCGATGACATCAAAACACTGCAATAACGAAACCTGTAGTAGGTACACTGCATACAACATACCCGTGATAGACTTTATCTTCTTCCAGATGCATCGTGTAGTAGTCCCAACGGGCACGTACGCCCGCGCCCGCGGCCGCCACTGCGTCGCCTTCTTCTGCCACCCCGACAACGATGCCAACTTGCCAGTCCTCCCGCCCCGCGCCGCGCCCACCCCCGCCCCGCCCGCCTTCACCCCGCACCTCACACTCCACAACCGTCTTCTGAACGCTGCTCATCATCTTCAGAAGCGGTTCAGAGAAACGTACGCGTGACTAGCACGGCACGGCGGGAAGGAATTCTATCACACCCCGCTCGACCGAAGACACACTGCGCCTTAAATAGCTTTGAAGATTTTATTTTATTTGATAGTTAGATCGATTTTAATGAAGAAATTGTATGGTAAAATTGTGGTAAATTTCTTACGATAGCAACATTAAGTGATTTTATTACAGTTTTTGTAACAAAATATTTGTAAAATAACTAGGAAATTCTTCATTGTACGTAAAACATCACAGTCAAGTTTAATGTATTTTTTACTAAATAATGAAAAAACTATCGACATATTAAAATTATACACTAAAGCACGACATTGCTTAAAAAAGATCGTTAAAATAATACTTATCGCACTTGCCTGCTCAAGTCCCGACTCTATTAGTACATAAGGCCCCAGTATTCATCTGAGCATAGGTGTACTGTGCCAACGATAAAGAAAAATTGGAAATTAAAATTAAATAGGGTGCTAATTTTAAGATATTTTAACGCGATATTGCGTCGAATCAATCATTCCCAAATATGAAGCATTTGTTTGAAATAAAGATATTTCTAAAAGCCATTTAAGGCCCTTCAAAAATGCAGGATTGACGTGCGTGCATATATGTTTTTTATGTTCAATTATTTGCTTGTAACTTAGCAATTAGCGGCGTGATGTCGCGATCTATCATTATTACTTAGTACTTATAGGGACTTACATTGCACTTGTTTATTATATTTATATTCTATTATATTTACAATTTTAACAAATGTATGTTAGTTTTGTGAAATACGCAAATAGGAAACCAAACAGCTGATCGACACGGTTTCCGAATTGTCACCCGTATATAAAAGTAATTAAAATTTAAAGGTAATATAATATCACTTTTACATCTATACATATATGTTCTCTTTTTCATCCATTCGTCTTTCCATACAAAATAAGTAATGGAGAAGACTAATTTCTACAATTAAAGTGTAACTTTGTCCCGCATCTTCCTTTGTGTTCTTGCTTCAGCATTTATAGCGTAGATCGTTTTTATATCTATCTATTTAGAACTGTTCTTCAACTACTTACTTAATTCTTAGTTATTCGTGTTGTATTTTAAAACTTAGCTCAATTTTGTATACTTACTCACCTGTTGTCCTTATTTCAATATTGTGTTCATACGTCGAATTTGTAATGATAGATAAAATGTTTACTTATGGAATAGACTAAATAGTCTATGCTTGTGGTACTTAAAATTGTCAAACATCCAGTTTTTGAAGTGGATACTTTTTTATATTTATCTTGTCACTAACTTCCGGAACAACATTTTTCAATGAGGACAATTTAATTTCTGATTATAGATTATCATGTTTTTAATCGTTCATTTTTGTTATTTTACTATACATTAGCCTTTGCCTGCGGCTCCACCCGCGTTTATTCAATCTCTGCCCCGTTTCCGGCTTGGGCGTTATTTTATGAACATCCCTTATAGTATAATATGTTGACCAGGGTCACTACGATGATAATAAAAAAAAAGCATCGTAATCCGTTGAGTGGTTCTTGAATTAAAACGGAACATAGATACAAATACAATAGACAAAAATTTCAAAAACTGTGGTTTTGTCCTCTGTACAATATTAATAATGCATTTCATTTAAAATTTCGTGAAAATATTCAATGCAAAGACGCGACCTTTTTACTATTTGTTATTATAATGATTTTGAGATTTATTTATATTCAGATTTCATTTATTCCTTCACTTGTGCATTAAAACCTCCAGGAATCGGGAACAATACTGTTAGGATATCTATGGAAGTACCCTTATAGTTTGAATGGTCAGCCACTGCGTGGGATTTGTCGTATAAAAATACGCTTTGAAATGCCGTAACTTTTTATTGCGTTAAACTGAAAAGTTGATCGTTAACACGACCAGACAGAAAGAGAAACGGACAACTAAGTAATCCTATAAGGGTAGTGTTACCAAATCCAGTAACGTAAGTTCCTGACAAAATCCCTGATAGTTCAATAAATTTCCTGACAATTTCGTACATAAGCGCGATTTTCGTTTTTTTTTTCTTACAAACACCATGTAATACTTATTTAGACGGGTTTACCGCGACGTATTTTATTACCTTTTTGAGAAAAGGCACCCGACGTTTCGAGACAGTTGCATGCCTCGTGGTCCACGGGAAACTGGCAAGTTCCCGTCTAAATAAATATTATAATGTTTACAAAACGCGAGAGTTAAAAGTTCTAAGCACCATGTATCTCAATCGTGTTTTAAGGATTTACTCATTCTCTTAAAAATTCCTGACAAATCTTTTTTTTTCCTGACAGAGGGCTAAAATTCCTACCATGTCAGGAAAATTCCTGTCGTCTGGTAACCCTAATAGGGGTTTCGTGCGGAAGCTTAAAAATGGCATGGCTTTATCCATACGTAACAATAAAATTGGACAAAAAATGTTGACGAAACTTGTTCATTATGATCGGTAGAGCGATTTAAAGAAAGTCCACAGGCTATCTACATCTGTATGAACAGAACAGATGTTTTTTAATGTTACAGTACTTAAGCACCAAGTATTTTTGCTTCGTATCGTATATAATAATATAATGTATGCATTTAAGCACGTATTTATTGTCTACTTATACCACTTAAATATATCCAAGAGCTTGCTATGGTAAAGGAACTGTAATTGTGAAAGAATTTAACAGCCCGTTCAAATAATAATTTATTCTCAACCTTATTATAAACATATTATCTAGGCCGAAGATGTCAGTGGTAATATTTATTGTACCTACTGCATAGTGTAATATTTTTAGACTTAAGTCGATTCTGAAGGCTTCAATTTTAGTTTCAGAGCTATCAAAAATTTTATTTTTCCAAAGAAATATAGTTTTTGTTGTTAGCACAAAAAAACTATTTTGGAATTAAGAAAATTTAGTTTTGACATCACTAAAACTAAAATTAAAGCCTTCAGAATCGGCTTTATTGGAACAATAAAATAAAAACACAATTTTCCGTGTTCAATATGTAATTACAATGCGATATATAAAACCTGATTTCAAGCTCACTAATTATAAGTATGTAAGTTACATAGTCAAAATTTTCATTTTAAATTATATCAGAAATGAGAAAGACACCTCAAAACTGCTTATGTAAGATTTAAAATAAATATTCCGATTTAATTGACAGTATGTATGTTTTATTTACCTATACTTATTTTTTTTTTAAGAAACAATCGCTCTTGATCCGTATCAAACGTCTACCTGGGCCACCAATTTATGAAAAATATGTAGGTATATTATTTGTCATATACTAAACTAGCCTTTGCCCGAGCAAATAATTTTTTACCCAAATAATGCCAAACGGGACCCTATTACTAAGGCTCCGTTGTTTGTCTATCCGTCAGTCCGTCCGTCTGTCACAGGCGTATACAGTTTCAGACGTAGTAGGCAGCCAGTCAACATTTTCAAAAAATACGTGTTAGATTCCGTGTTAGATGCTCCCAAGCCAACTGCTCGCGATGAAGACGACAAAAGTGCACATCTGGTACGCCAATACACCGATGAACTCCCGGATGTCGAAATGGGTGAGATTAGGATAGCTCTTTAACAGCTGAAAAACAAAAAGGCGCCGGGCGAGGACGGCATCACAACTGAACTCATGAAAGCTGGAGGTTACCCTATACTCGAACAGCTACAGGACCTCTCTAATACCGTCATTAGTACAGCCAAAGGAGTGGAGCAGGAGCCTGGTCATTTTGTTCTTCAAAAAAGGGGACAAAATCCAACTTATCTCTATAGTTCGACCAATTGCGCTCCTGAGCCACACCTACAGGCTGTTCTCAAGAGTTATCACGAATCGTCTCGCCCAACGATTCGACGACTTCCAACCTCCAGAGCAGGCTGGGTTTCGAAAAGGCTACAGCACCGTGGACCACATTCACACGCTAAGGCAGGTTATACAGAAAACTTGAGAGTGTAATCAGCCCCTATGTCTAGCGTTTGTGGACTACGAGAAAGCCTTCGACTCCATCGAAACTTGATTTGTTCTGCAGTCCTGGCAGCGATGCCAAGTTGACTGGCGTTACGTGCGAGTTGTTAAAATGTCTGTATGACTCCGCTACGATGTCCATCCAAGTACAGGTTGTACAAACAAGACCGATACATCTTCAGCGCGGCGTGAGACAGGGAGATGTTATTTTTCTAAAACTGTTTACCGCCGCGCTGGAGGACGTCTTTAAAACACTAGACTGGAATGGACGAGGCATAAACTTAAACGGAGAGTACATCTCACATCTTCGCTTCGCCGATGACATCGTGATAATGGCGGAATCGCTGCAGGAACTGGAGGAAATGATGCGTGGCCTTAGTGATTCTTCGAGACAAGTGGGCCTGCGGATGAATTTGGATAAAACCTAGGTCATGTCCAACTGTCACGTCATCCAAGGACCACTAACCGTCGACAATGTCAGCATCGAAGTTGTTCAAAAATATGTTTATCTGGGTCAAGTCATACAGCTGGATAAAAACAACTTCGACGCCGAGGCTGACAAAATAATATGCTTGGGTTGGACAGCATTCGGAAAGTTGCGTCAAATATTTAGGTACGTCGTCAATACCGCAGTGTTTAAAGGCTAAGATGTACAACCAGTACGTCCTTCCTGTGATGACGTATGGCGCTGAGACGTGGTCTCTCACAAAGGGCCTGATCCACCGATTTAAGGTCGCTCAGCGAGCTATGGAGCGAGCTATACTTGGGGTGTCTCTGATGGATAGAATCCGAAATGAGGAGATCCGTCGGAGATCGAAAGTAACCGACATAGCCTGCAGAATCAGTAAGTTGAAGTGGCATGGCAGTGGGCAGGCCATATTTGTCGCCGACATGATGGCCGTTGGGGCCGAAAGGAATGGAGACCACATACAGCAAAGCGTAGTGTAGGCCGACCTCGTGCCCGCTGTACAGACGACCTGAAGGACGTTGCAGGGGGCAGCTGGATGAGGAGGACGAAGGACCGACATGAGTGGCGAAATTTGAGAAAGGCCTATATCCAGCAGAGGACGAACACGGGCTGATGGATGGATGGACGTGTTAGGTGGCCTTTATCACGGCAAATAATAAAAAATAGTAGTTGATGAAACGGGTACATAAAAATATACGAGTTTTTTAATAGTACACGAGTGTTTTAATACCTAGTTTATGTATAGTTTCATACACTACTTTATCTAAATTCATGCCTACTAACCTGTTTTCATATTCTTTGAAAAAAAACATCGTGAGCTCTATCTTTATGCAATTTGTACTTACTGTATTTTTATGTATGGTTAGTTAAAAATATGTATACGGCGAGTTATTTATTCGAAAAATGAAGGTTTTTATACGAGTACTAGCTTTTGCCCGCGGCTCCGCCCGCGTCGAAGAGATTTTCGTGGAAATAAGAAAAACAAAAGGATATGATTTTTTGAACGACAATATGCATCGGTCACCGTGTTTTACCAAAATACCAATGAAATAAGCCCAAACTCGAAGGGTCTGCTGTTGTCCGTTGAGGAGATCCCGCACGCACATTCCAGTCCCATTATCAGACTCTGGTCACGAAAGTGCTAATAAAGACCAATAAATAAGCCCAAACTCGAAGGGTCTGCTGTTGTCCGTTGAGGAGATCCCGTACCCACATTCCAGTCCCATCAGCAGACCCTGGTCACCATGTTTTAACAAATTGCTAATAAATACCAATCAAATAAGACCAAACTCGAAGGGTCTGCTGTTGTCTGTTGAGGAGATCTCGTACCCATCTTCCAGTCCCATCATCACACCCTGGTCACCATGTTTTACCAAAGTGCTAATAAATACCAATCAAATAAGCCCAAACTCGAAGGGTCTGCTGTTGTCCGTTGAGGAGATCCCGTACCCATCTTTCAGTCCCACCATCAGACCCTGGTCACCTTTTTTTTTACAAAAGAAAGAAAATATTTATTCTGAATATAATATAAAAAAATAAAAAGTAAAAACAAATTTTACCAGTCGGGGTTTGAACCCGCGACGATCGGCTACGCTACGGCGGCGAACCTTCCATGTTTCACTAAAATTCTCATGGCGCTTTTGTCATGATATAGTACATACCTAGCCTAAAACTTTTCCGAAGAAATGCTTTATCTTTCAGTGAAAACTGCATCAAAATCGATTGAGTGGTTCTCAAGTTTTTTTTCATGTATGGGACCCCTCCTGAATGTTTATTTAATTAATTTTTTTATTCAATATTCGGTTTTGGTTACATTTTACACCACAAATCCACATTTTCAGATCTGTGGGTAACTTATTCCATCTGCAAGGAGACCCGTGACATACGGACGGACAGACGGCGTCGCGGAACCCTTAAAACGTTACATAGTAATGTAATTTTTTTTGTGATTAATAATAACAGACACAACACGAAATACCTATTTAATTTTAGTCACTAATATGGCTTGACGGCTAAGGCAAATCTATATTTCAGTTTTCGTATTGAACTCAAAGTCAAATAAGACATTACTTATTTATTTATTTTAAATAACAATAGAAACTTAAATAACATAAAAAGATAACCTAAAATACTTAAAAATATTTAAATAAAAAAAATAAAAAACTAAAATACTTACCAAATAAAAGCTATAAGTAAAAAATGTTTGCCAGATCACCGCCGTCATGTGGCAGAGTCCCCAGAAGACTGGCGGCATTCCCTCTTTGGATTGCCAAACTAAGGCGTTGTCCGAGGTATGCCCCAGCCCTTGGGTCCCCGGAAACGTCGACCAGCCGCGAAGAAATCTCTTTAAAGAGACGTTTCGCGTCCGGACCCCACGGCCCAAGTGTTTCGACACCAAAAGGCGCAAACATGTATTCAGAACCAAGCTCTGCATATTTACGCCTTTTGGTTGCCTCAGCCGCTGCCGCGGCTGCGCCAGCCCTGGCGGCTGTCGCTTGGATGTGGGACGGAGCAAGAGTGTCAACGCATGTTGCGTCCCAAACCAATGACTTGCCGCATTTCCAAGGAATGAGTGTCATACCGTCGGGCCTCTTGCCATCGCTGCGTGCGATTCCGTTCGGCTCTAAGATAGCCGGCACACTAACTGTGGCAAAGGCCCTTCGGATGACATCATTTAGGCTGGCATGCCGCGACAATCGGCCAGCACTTCGTTGGCAAGATAGGCCGTGGTGTCCGAGCTGATTGACGTTAGTGCCACACCGGCAGCGATGTGGCTCGTTAGTCCTAGCACCGAGCCGCAGGCTGACGGCCAGAGTAAAAGTTACTCTGTCCAGCTGGGTGCCGATATTTGCGGATGGTAGTGCGTGTAGCCAATACCCTGACTCCCGCTTGCCGCAAGCAAGGAGACGAGCTCGATCCACAGAGTTGGTGGCAGAATCCAGTAGTTGTTTTTGGATCTGGCTGCAGATCGGCTCGTCCCACAATCTCTGGGAGTTCAAATCGGTAGGTAGATTTTTACCAGGACAGGCAACAATCCATGCATCCCTGGCCTCCATCAAGCACGAAGCCTCAACATCACCAAGTGATGGGCGTATTAAAGTACCGAAGAGGTCGTTCGTACTGTGAATGGAGGACAAGAAGGCAGGGAGCGCTACACTAGAAATTTTGCGGATCCCTAGGCCACCGAGACGGACTGGAAGGGTGGCTTGGCTCCAGCACCGATCTGCAAGTGAGCAGTTTAAAATTGTTTCTAAAGTCTTGTGTAGAATATTATCAAATATATTTAGAAAGTTTTCATGTTTCCAAAGAGGACAGCAGCGGAGGACATAAGTTAATTTAGGTACAAAAAGGCAATAACGAATTATAAAAAGGGCAATATGGGGGTTAATTTTGATAAGGCGATCGGAAATTCCAATAAATTTTGTTATCTGCTCATTCACATACCCCGGGATCGATTCGTTCAGGACCGGAGCTCCAAGGAGGTGAAGCGAATCATTGTTTAGAATTTTAATATTTGGGGCAATACTGTTGAATTTTTTAATAATCTGATCTTTTTTTAGTGATGCTAAATTGTTCGAAATAAATAGTTCACACTTCGAAAAATTTATTTCTAGTCCAATATCTTTAAATTTTTTAATTAAGTTTTCTAAATCGGTAAAGACGGATGTGGCTTCACCTCCAATGGTTCCGTCATCCAAGTACCAAACGTTGAATTTCGAATTTAGTGCTGAGATGATCGGATTGATAGCCAAACTGAAAATTGCCGGTCCCAGTGGGTCACCCTGTTGACAGCCAACTGCTGATTTAATCAGGTTATTTTTAAAGATTAAATTTGAAGGTCTGCCGTAGCATTGGTACATTACTTATAATTTTTATATTTAAATTAATCATTGATTGCATTAAATTCCACCGCTGTTATAGTTGCTATAAACAAAGAAAATACAGTCATGTCATATTTAGTAACTTGGTTACTCAATGCCATCTAGCGGCTTTTACGTGCATTTTCTGCTCATCCCTGATTCTATTCAATGTACTCTGCATTCGTTTTGAAATGTTAGGGTGTTTGGTACACTGCGCACCAGATGGCTCTTCTAACATGCAATTTTTTTCAATGGCTTTTGTTAAACGTAGGTTTTACTAATTAGTCGTAACATAAGGTTATATATATTTTAATTAACTACATTAAAATCATTTATTCCACTGATGCCAGCCCCAAAGTAGGCCGAAATATGTCTTGAAAATATTTAATTTATGAACTTCTTATTGTGTATTTAACTCAGTGAAAAGCTTACAAAAGCAAAATATTTATATTTATTTGATATTATTGTAATGGAAAACCTACTAAAATCATAATGTACCTATAATCAGTGTGAACTGTTCGTACAGTGCTGAGCCACTGTTTTTAAGCGCCAGATGGCGCCAGGGTACTTGTATTGTGTAAAAGGATAAATATAACGTCAGCTTAAATGTTTTTTTCAAAAGATATGATTTATTCTGAGCCTAAAATAAAAAAATTAAAAATTAAAAGCGTAAAATGTTTTTACCGGTGTGGGGGATTGAACCCACGACCATCGAATACGCTACAGTGGCGAACCTTTCACATGTTTCACTAAAACTCTCATTGCGCTGCTTCCTTTTGTCATAGCGTGATGATACATAGCCTTAAACCTTCCCAAAGAAATGCTTTATCATTCAGTGAAAACTGCATCAAAATCCATTGAGTGGTTCCCAAGTTATAAGCGAACGAACAGACAGATATTGCATTTTATATGTATAGAGAAGATAATATTCTCCAATACGTCTCCAATACGTACAAAACAATATTGCGACCCAACTAAGGAGATTACAGTTCAACTTTATTTTCGGCCAGGTATTGTTTATGGGCACTAGGGCGCATGCGCGTTGGACTGTTGCATTGAATTTCGGCGCCATTGGCGTAACTAGGCTTTGTAGTTGGGGGGCCGGCCCCTGGCTCTAACTCATGAAACCATCAACAAGTATCTGTTCTTGAATATGTGATCGTAATAATATAAACAGAGATAACTCTCCATACACTGAGATCACACAAACCAAAATACAAAACAATTGTATTTCTGGGGAGCGCCAGACGGTCCCCTGGAGAGGCCCGTGCCCCCTGGCCCCTACCTAGTTACGCTAGTGTTCGGCGCCATAGTTAACGGGGAAATTTATTTATTATTTACTGTGGTTTTATGGGTCAAAAGTATTATTTTGCCATAAAATTACTGAAAGCAGTGATAGTGATGATAATTTGACTCCATCTGACATTCTGGAAATAACGACGGCAATTACGAACTCCTTTAGTTAGATAGAACAAGCTTTTACAAGTAAAATCAAAAATGGCTGACGAAAAATTTACTAAGATTATGAAAACAGGTTAGTAGGCATGAGTTTAGATAAAGTATACATAACTAGGTAATTAATAACCTTTTTATGTACCAGTTTCATAAACTACGATTATTATTTTATAGATTACAAAGTAATCTTGTACAATTTTCGTTACCCTCGACGGGATAACTTCCGTGATGAAAAAAGTATTCGATTTCTTGCAATGTTCTATCCTTTGTTTCAGGAAGATAAAAGTACAACAACAATAAAGAAAATAGCGTAAATAAGCCATACACTGCTAATGTACCATAACTATCAATAGCAGACAACATAAATGGAGTAAACTTTAGAAATAAAGATAAAGGAATATAGGCTAAAGATACAGACAACATTATACCAAACCCTTTATCAGTTAATGGAAGAAGCTCTCCCAATAAAATTTTACACAAAATTGTACAGCCTAAATTTGTTGAACTGAAGTAAATGAATAACACTGTTAGAGGTATCCATGGCGGACCATTTGAAATGATTTCTCTATTTACTAAGAAAAGATACAAGCAAAGGCTCCCAAGCAATAACAAACTACAGGTTCCACTAGTCAACACTACAATCCTCCTTCTGTAAAACTTCATTATTAGAGCAGTTAATGCAGCACAGATTGTGTTTGATAAGTCAATTGATATAACAAATAAAAAACATTTTGCATCGAAATTTCCGTTAATGCTGCCGATGAAGTCTGAGGCAAAGGCTGGAAATGCATGGCGACCACATGACTCTAACAATATAAAACTAACAAAAATAAGAACGACAGGAATAACAAAGGCCTTCTTTGTAAGCAACCTCAAATAATACACCAACCTCCTACATAAGTTAAATTTTACGTTAGTATTTGTAGCGCTTTCTTTCTGGGTTCGAATTAATATTTCAATTTCTTTAACAGATCTCTCATCTCTTCCCCGCAACCAAAAAAATGAACTTTCGCTTCGTTCATACTTGCGTGTCTTAGCGAGCCAGTATGGACTTTCAGTCCAAGTGAAAGTGATGCAAAAGGATATAATAAATGGGATCATACTAACGAGTGCTATAGTTCTCCAGTTGTAGTATTCACTGATGATGTGCATCGTTGTGAACCCTAAACTTATTATCGCTGTTTTGGAACCGAGCAAGACTCCCCTGTACTCCGGCCTGGTATATTCACTGATAACAGTTGTCGCTATGGTGTATGATGTTGGAAGCCCAATGCTCCCAATCATTCGTCCCGCCATGAGAGTCATCACGTCACTGGAAAAGTAGATGAGGATCCAGCCGGTAATGCTGGGTATGGCCATTAAAATGTGACCTAAACGTCGCCCTAACATCTCCATTATAATTGTTGATACAATTGCCCCAAAAGAAGAAGTTATTGTTGAGGATGCTGAAAATAAACAATTTAAATTAAGATCTGTAGCTCTTAGTATCATATAGTTTTGCCACTTGTCCCCAGTCATCTTACCTAACCAAGAAGCAATATCAAGATCAACTTTTATAGGCGAGTCTGGTGCCCTTAAAGCCGGGAGTAGGCAGTAGGGAAAGGTCATCACCAGAGCCTGACCATAGGTGTTCAGCAAAACCCCGGAGGCGACCCATAACTGTAATTGATAAATCACCAGTTAGATAAACTGACCACACTTACGAGTATTTGTAATCAATTTATTTACATATGTACGTATCATAAGGTGACATTTATTCATACAGCCAAATTCATACTGAAGACTCGGTAAGTTGTTGGTATTAATGTTGGTGATTGCCATGGCAATAAGCTAGCGGGTATCACACGTAGATTGGAAAAAACGGCTAAAACAATAAATGTCATGGGGCCAATAGTATATTATAAATTAATAATTTACCAGACAACATCATAAGTGCTCAGACTTTCTCCATTTTTAAAGCAAAATTAAAATCTTGGCTAGTCGAGAAGTCATTTTATAGCTATAATGAATTCTTTGATTGATATAATTTTCATTTTGTAATTTATTTTCTTTCTGTTATTGTGTTTTTAAAAATGTTCTCTTTGTGTCTTTTTGTCTGTCAATATTTAATAATTCTAATTTGTTTTTATGTTTATAATCTGATTTTTCCAATTTAAATAATTTGTTATAATGTAAAATAGTTGACCTGTAATGAATATTACCAATAAAGTTATGTCTATGTCTATGTCGATGACCCTTTTTGGAAAATTCTAAAACTATATTTTTCCTTTCGTACAAACGCAAGCTCAGCCCGGAGTCAATGCAATCGAAGGGATTTTTCTATTTTTATTACGGAACAATTTTCGTTGATCCGTGATACCCATCACTTACTAAGCCTCCAGTATGTATTTGGCTGTATAAATGGATAGATAGATACATACATACATACAGTGATAATATTTTTTGGAACGAAGTTCCTTATCGCAGGTTACGCTCCAGACCCTTGGCGAACGAGAGCTAAGGGGCCCAAAATCTATATAAAAAACCAGCCAAGTGCGTGTCGGGCCACGCGCAGTGTACGGTTCCGTTGTTGCCCGGTACATTTTATGAATTGGTCTACTGATACAGATCTTCTAGTCCCCTACATTTTAGAAGAACGGCCCATACATTGTCGTGTTTAGAGGGGACTAAAAGTTTGACGCGATCTGTACTCGTAAACCTGTTAAGCCTACTTAGCTGTGGTAGTTTTCCTTTTAAATTAATAATACAGTGTGTCCCTCGTAAGAGTGCACATCCGAAAAGGGGTGAAACTAGACCTTATTTTATCGCCACCAAAATTTAAAAAAAATAAAAATTGGCAATTTTTTTTTGCCAAATTATTTTTTGTCCTCCTTGACCCCGTTTGAAAAAATAATCGTATCTTTTGAAATACGGAGTGAATCTTGTTGAAACCAAAACAATAATGATCAAAAATATTTGACACACAGTCACACCTATTCTCGTGTAGCAAATATTAGTTTTAGAGCTGCCATTACCTAAAACTTTTCATTGCAAAATAGGCTTTAACGCAGATGGATAAAAGTGAAATGAGCTTGTATTATTTTAGGTTTTGCAACTCTAAATTTAAGGTTTGCTGCACGAGAATAGGTCACATTATCAAATGATTACAAAAGCCATAAATTTACACAGTTAATCACAAAACAGGATTTTGTAAGAAAAATGATTGTCGTTGCGCTCGGAATGACTTGTTTTGTTCACTCGTAGCAAGAGTTATTTTGAAGATAGAAGGTTCACTATTTTTTCATTTCACGGACCGTAAAGATATGTTAATTACAAATAAGCAATAATAATTTTGCATAACGGAGAAGTTATTTCGAAAAATTTGGCAGTAACTGAAAAATACGGCACAAAAACTTGATGTTTTTCTTTATTTCAAAAGATACGATTATTTTTTCAAACAGGGTCTACCATACGGAGCTCGAAAAAATAATTTCGTCAAAAAAAAATACAAAAATGATGGACTTATTTTGTTCATTATTTTGTCGATAAAATAAGGTCTAGTTTCACCCCTTTTCGTATGTGCACTTTTACGAAGGACACACTGTATTTCCTTCTGTGAATTTTTTCACCTATCCATAAGCAACCGTTTAGCCGGCAGTGGGGGGGACACTCCACTCTAACAAAAATTTGCACTTTAAAGCTTAATATTTCGCCAACGGATTCCTAAATCGAAAAATAGTTTTTACAAACTCACAATGTTTTTCAACGACCTATCTAACGATACCCCACACTATGGTATAGATGAAAAAAAAAATTTATATCCAATAGGAGGTAACCTTAAAAATAAAATTGTCACAATTTTATTTTACCGTTTTGTCGGCGTGATTAATATGTATACTCATGCCAAACAGTACAGCTTTATAGTACTAATAGTCTCAGAGCTAAGCCGCGGACAAACGAACGGACGGACATGGCGAGACTATAAGGGTTCCATGTCGGACTAAGGAGCAAGAGCACCAGGACGTCAACGTCACAAATGGATAGATGACATCAAACTGGATGGATGGACTGGACTAAAAAGCTTCAGAGACTTGAAGGATAAAACAACGGATCGCAAGCAATTTAGCCTACTGACCGCCAAACTTCATTATGAAGACGGCACCCAATGATGATGATGATGTCGGACTACGGAACCCTAAAAACCGGCCAAGTGCATGTTTCTATAATATACCAGGCAACTACAGAACCCTACACTGCGCGTGGCCCGTACTTAACCGGTTTTTAATTAGGAGTAAAAAAAATAATGTATTAATTTATAATTATTAATATTTACCCGTTTGCAACGATTAATAGCACAATTTTCTGTAAAATTTGGACATAAATACCTGCAGTATTACAAACAAGAGACTGAGAGTAATTAATACATAAACATCTTAACTTTCGCAAGACACGTGATACCGACCTGTTTCAGAAATGGTGACATTATTGTTCACATATACTTATATTTTCATTTTCGTAACGTCTTCCTTAATTTAACTTGTATTGCTAACTAAACTGTCACTTTTAAATCATATTCAACTGAAATGTGTCTCCATAAAAATTCTTTACAACATGACTACCATATAAAATTGGTTTTAAACAGAGGTGTATGGTGATTATTAATAAACCAGTCAAGTGCTTGAGGGTTCCGTACTATACTAGGAATAAAAATTACAAAATTATGATATTTATGAAACAAAAGTGCAAAATTTAATTGGTCTGGTATTACTCTTTAGCTTGTTAAGCCTATTAGCTGTGATAGTTTTCCTTTTAACTTCGTTATATATGTATGCAGGGTGACTTTTTACCTAACCCCGATAATTTAGTATTTTGTAGAAGAATACATAATCAAATACAAATATTCAAATTATTTTTTTAAATTTTAGTCTTGAAGATTTCGTGAAATCCAAGGAAATCATGGTCACCCGAAGAAATAAGATAATTAGATGACGCAAAGTTATTTTTATTATTGATCCCACTATTTTGGACTATTTTTCAACTTATTCCGTATGGAAATGGCTAGGATAACCATAAATTTTATTTCCAAGTAACATTTTTTTATAATGTTTTGACTTTTAATTTTAATTGTTTTAATATTTAAAATATGTTCTACTAACGTTTCTCAATAACCTCTAAAGTTATCGGGGTTTGTTTGAAAGTCATCTGTATATACACTGTCGTGAATTTTGTCACATATCCAAAAATAACCGGGGAACGTTTCGAGCTCGGTGCAAAATGCACAACTTATGATTGTTTTTCTTACTATTGCATAAAAAGTACTACATAAATGTGATATATGGCATTTCACGACCATTGTTTAGTGTCAATAAGGCTTTTCTACCAAAATTTTGTAATTTTATGTATTACGTTGTAAATGAATGGGCATACAAACTTAAAACACGCTTTTAAGTTTGTATACCCATTCATTTACAACGTAATGCTTAAAATGACGCAATTCTGCTAAAAACCCCTGATAATTATTTAACAATAGTCGCAAAACAAGATTAAACTATTTTATTTCATACATTTTATTTTATAATAAGGTAAACAAACTTATGTTATGCACTTTGCACTGAGCTCGAAACGTTACCCCTTAATATTTCACTAACGAGCCCCTGAAGCGAAAAATGGTTTCCACACACCCACAATATTTTGAAAGACCTATCCGACCCGACGATACCCTACATCACGGGGACAAAAAAAAATCATCCTCACTTTACATGTGGGGGAATTACCCTAAAAAAATGTTTTCAAGATTTTATTTTACCACTTCGTCGGCGTGATTGATCATCCATGCCAAATTACAGCTTTCTAGTACTAGAGTCTCTGAGCTAAGAAGCCGCTGACAAAAGACAGACAGACGGGTGGACATGGCGAAACTATAAGGGTTCCTTGTTGACTACGGAACCTTAAGGCGACTCATTGGAAATTTTGGCGTCATGGATCTCCATTTTTCTCAGCAATACAAAAACATATGTAATTACCAATTTATATACTAGATTAAGCATTTCATTGACATCATTTTGCCCGAAGATTTAGTTGATTGATTAATTTTCATAGCAGAGAAAAAAATATTTAGGAAACCTCTTTTAAAACAGAGATTTCTATTTTACTGACAAACGGGAGCGAATGAAGCCTCTAAGTTTTTTATTTAAATTAGTCAATACACTTCATAATGGCCGATTGGATTTATGATATTACTTATACTTGTCATTTTAAATGAAAAATAATGTTTTGCCGCATACGACCTTACGGCATAAGCTAGTTCGTGAGCGCATATTTGTATGGAGTAGGTAAGTCCCCCTCACTCCAGTCCCCTAAGGCGCGGATTTGAAATCAAAAGTTTATCAATTCCTCGCCTTAAAAAGCCTGTCAAGAAAATCTAGACACGGCAGTGTGTCCAGACGAGAAAGAAAAGGCCGGTCTTGTATTATAAAATTATAATATACGAATCATTTCGAGCTACTTTCTACTCCTACCCCAAAACGTTGTACTTTAGTTAAATTTACATTATATAATTTCTTAATACATGTTTCGGGATAGAGCCTAGTTATCCACGCTTCAAGACAACTTATAGTGGTAACTAGTGTCTAAATTATGTTTGTTACATATATATCTTAAATAAAGAAATTATTCTATTCTATTCTATTCTAACTCATTATTTATTGCACGTACAAAATTGCAATTTTACGTTTTACGTGTTAAGGTCCCTTCAATCACCTAAATTCCCAAATTTAATAAACGAAACTTTAACGGTGCTATGGACGTTGACGTCAAAAAATATTATTTTTATAACTAACTAACTCATATAAAACCTAGACCACTTCCAGTTCCAGGTGAACCAAACACTTGAAATTTATCATAATAAAATTTACTAAGATTAAATTAAAATTTCTAATTTATGTATTGTATATTATTTTTATTGACATGTTCATTAAAAGTTTAGTTAAGTTGGCCGATCATAACTGTACGTGGAAAAGTTTGGGTTTTAAGCGGTATGTACAGAACCCTCAAGGTAAAAGTCTCATTCGCACATGACCGGTTTTTCCATCTTACAGTCCAATATGTAGAACTTGGTAAGTTTTTTACTTGACAAGAACCTCACAAACTCTGTTTAAAACAAATGCAAAACGTTGTACATTTCTGGAGCTATGATTTAGCACCTAGGTACTCGTATTTAGATCTCGATTTTCTTTTCGACAAAGCTACCTACTATTATGTACACCTGTGTACTGAACCGGCCCCTTTTTCACATTTATATTTTTGGTGGTATACGTACTACGATGTAATCTGCTTAAAAATAAGATTTATGTGACATCCACATTAATTTTGTGACTTTTTTAGGGTTCCGTAGTCCGACAAGTCCGTCTGTCCGCGGCTTAGCGCAGAGACTATTAGTACTAGAAAGCTGTAATTTGGCATGGATATAAATATTAATCACGCCGACAAAATGGTGAAATAAAATCTTGAAAAAACATGTTTTTAAGGGTACCTCTCATACAAGTAAACTGGGGATGAATTTTTTTTTTCTCGTCTATCCCATAGTGTGGGGTATCGTTGGATAGGTAGTAGGCTTTACAGGTTTACGAGTACAGGTCGCGCCAAACTTTTGGCCCCCTATAATGTATGGGACCAGAAGTTTGGTGCGGTCTGTATTAGTAGACCAACTTATATGTACCGGGAAACTACGGAACCCTACATTGCGCGTGGCCCGACACGCACTTGGCCGGTTTTTGTCCCATTATTTCTGGAACTTTTCAGTTTGATTCCCCACGTTCTTTAGATTTACCGTAGCACGGTAGAGTTATACAGGGTGTTAACGCGTAGTATGTCGATCGCATAACGAAAGAGATAAGCATATCTGTAAAAGCGCGCGTCTGAGCAGTGCGGTAAATCAAGAAGAGAGTGGACAATGCTGTTTCTCAAGGAATAAAATTAAATATAAATTCACACAAGAGCGTTTAAAAAATCGCTGTGCTATCGCTTAGATAATAGGTTTACATGTTTAAATCAGTATTCATTGTTATTTTTACTTTTCGACGGACTGGTTTTTTGAAATGAAAAAATAGCCTTCACTTTGCAATTTTTTTCGATCGAGCCAATTTTTCTGTATTGCGTTTTGCGCTGTTACATCGCCTTGGAAAAGGCTTTGTTTGTAACATGTATTTATTTCAGAACCATATCTTTTGTAGTTTGGGAGTAGGTACTACTTGTTCAAAAACTCCGTTTTTACTACCTACGTCGTCTTAAGATCACGCTAGAGATAGTACCCGTCCATACAAACAACTTTTCAACGTCTAACAACGCCCATACAATAACGACAGAAAAGTCACATAACTACTCGACCAGAACGTATGAAAAAACTGTGTTTTTTTCACGTTTCCTCAAATTTTTTCACGGAATGTTGTTCGTATGGACGAGTATTATCGCCAGTTTTCGGCTTCGGCAACATCATCTAACACCAGTATCTCTCCTGTGACCGTAGTTTGATTGTGGCAGAACAAGAGCTGGCTCCAACGGCACACAAAGCTTCATGTTGGTTTTTTTCTATATTTTCCGACTCACATCGATAAATCTCGCTACATTATGAAAAATCTCGGTTGGGGGGGAAGCGGTGTAGACACGGCGTATGACTATTTTAATTTCGCCGCGGCATAATCGCGTCGGCTATTTTAGTGTTTTTATTTTGGCGTTGTTCGCGTGTGGCCACCATCGATGATCTTTGGCGGGAAATACCACGGCATAGCGACTGCTGACAGCCGCCAGTGCACTTGTTGAAGGCAATACAAATGTTAATAAGAAAGAAATTGTTGTCAGAGTGACCGTTCCTTGAGAGGCCGCGCTTTGCAGCCAGAGCTATGGTATGTTAATTTCAACCTTTTAGAACCATCAAATTTGAAAAAAAAAATCTAATGCTTGCCCGTTTAATACTGACAGGATTGTTATACTTCTTAGTAAATTAATCATGAGCAATCTTTTGGTCAGAGAAGTCACATATTAAAACCTAAAGTAACCTGTTTAGTATAAATCAGATGCCATGAAATAGGTGAAAAAACCTAGTTCGTTATTATTTTACTATTTTTTGAAAAAAAAAGAAGACTTAATTCACCTGTCTATTTTTCTTTTCCCACTAAGACCAAGATCTAGATTCACCTTTCAGTGCATAATGATGATTGGTGGCTGTCAGAATTAGATGTTTGGTTTCTTCGCCTGAAAGAAACGTGACTGTATCAGCTAATATCAATAGGTACGCAACACCACGGTACACGGCCGTGTAAGACTTCGATAAGTGCTAGACTTGTTCGAAGATTACTAGAACGCAGTAGATAAAATATCAAATCGCATGACTCCTGCCTGGCATATCTTAATAAGTGTGAGTGGCCTTAGAGTGGATTTAGATAACTTTATCCAACACGGCAATTGAGTATTCTAGACGTCGAGATTTAGTACTTACCTACCTTTATATATGTACATTGATATTAAAATAATTTATTTGTCTTAAACATAATTAATGCACAGCAATTTATTATTTGAAAAATACATGCGACAAAAAGGAATGAGCTCAGCTTATGCTGTGAGTGAAAAACAGATCATCACAGCACTGATTTTCAGCTTGTCCCTGTTCTCGCTGAATGTACACACAGGCGGGTAGACAATCAAGAAAAAAACTGATATGAAAATATAGATATAAGCATGCATTAAATTAAGAAATGATGATAATAATAATCTGAGATTGTAAATTATAAGATAGAACTAAAATAATTAATAATTGACATTTTAATATACCGACATAGTTTATAAATAGCAATTATGAAATTTTGAACATTTGGGGAGAAATATATTGCACAGTGAACCATTGGTGATTATTGTCCAAATCGGGCGATGGAATTTTTTTATGTCATCTATTTGTTTGTTTAAGAGATTTTGCTTCATGTGCTTCTTAAAAGTGAAGGACGTAATATTCTCACGCAGGGGTGGCGGTCGATCATACATACACTGTCACCTCCCAGAAGGGTAGGCAGAGACTACAGATGTCCATCTGCTACGATCATGACACACCTCTTTTGCTTCTTCTAAATCGAAATTCAAATTCAAATCATTTATTTGTGAGTCACAGGTTAGTGGTTAGATAGCAAGTACATAGGTTTCGTCTCTCCGTGCTCTGCCACATGGCGTACAAATATTCACACAGAAAATAAAATTAACACAATTATGTCACATTTTATATAAAATAGTTAGTCAGTTATAATAAAATTAACATGCATATACCTTTGGACTCACTGTGCATCGGACAAATATTCATTTACGCTATAATAAGTTTTGTCGTGTAAATAGTTTTTAAGATTCGTTTTAAACATTTGGATGTCTTCTGCATCTCTTATGGCCTTTGGTAACTTATTAAAGATAGAGGGTGCCATTCCAAAAACACTTTTTCTGAAGAGTGCTTTTTTGTGTTGAAAGCTACAGATTTTGTTTCCGTAGCGTTTGCTTTTAAAGTGGTCAAAAAGATTAAAATTTAATTTTACAAATACCGCCATTTCGTAGATATATAGTGACGGGAACGTAAGAATTTTGAAATTTTTAAAATGTGGCTTGCAAGTTTCCGTGCTCCTAATTTTACTGATAGCACGAATGCACCTTTTTTGGGCTTTGAAAATTGTTTCCCTGTTTGTTGCGTTGCCCCAAAATATAACCCCGTAACGTAGTGTGGAATCCACATAACCTTTATAGGCAGTAACTACTGCGTCTTCACTAACTATTTTAGTTAAGTTGTGAAGTGCATATGAGAATTTATTTAGTTTTGAGCATATGTGGTCAATTTGGGCTTGCCATGACATTTTTCTATCTATGTGTAGACCTAGAAATTTTATTGTTTCAGTTTCTTCAATTTTATTGTTAATATATTTTATTTCAATAGGAGAATTATTTGTTTGTTGTTCAAATGTCATTATTTTTGTTTTTTCCAAATTAATTAAAAGTTTATTATTGTTGAGCCACTGTATTATGTCTTTTAGGGTGGTATTTATTTCGCTTTCAAATGTATCTACATTTTCACTTTTAAATAACATCGTGCTATCATCGGCAAATAGAACCATGGGATGTTTTGTGATTTCAGGTAGGTCATTTATGTAGGCCAGAAATAATAGCGGCCCCAAAACACTTCCCTGTGGAACACCGCAACGATTGTCACTATCGTTTGAATAGTAAGCTTTTTCAGTTTTAGTTTTTAAGCATATTCTGTCGATTCTAGTTTTTTGTTTCCGATTTGTTAGATAAGATTTAATAAGGTTAAGTGCTTTACCTCTGATCCCATATTTTTCTAATTTATTTAATAATATGTCATGATTCACGTAGTCAAAAGCTTTTGTTAGATCCATATAGAGAGCAGCTACAGGGATACGTTTGTCCATGCTTGTTAATATTGTAACTAAAAATTCATATATGGCCATGTTTATTGATTTATTTTGTCTAAATCCCATTTGCTTCGGTGAAAATATGTTATACTTCTCTAGATAAGAGTAAATATTTTTATAAATTACCTTTTCAAAAATCGATCAATCCAGTCATACAAGCTCTTCTATTCCGGGTACTTTTTACTTTGCCCTTCTTCAGTATGTCGCCTATTTGGTCAGCATACGTCCTTCTACGGCGGCCCGGTCGAGCTCTACCTTCCCTACTTTCATTCATCCTCTCTATATTGTAACAATTCACACTGAAACAAACACAGGTAAAAACTCAGAGCTGATGCCCAAAGGGACTCTATTACTAAGCCTTCGCTCTCTATCCGTTCGTCCGTATGCGTATGTCTGTCAGTCACAGCCTTTGACTAATAATCATAAGGTTCTACAGCTCCAGCCGTAAAAGGTATTCAGTTGAAATTTTCACAGAATAATTACGTTTTAATATGGCCTCTATTACAAAAAAAAACCAAGAAATTGAAACCCCGGGGTGCGGATCCCATACAAAAACCTCGAAAAATTGCATTTTTTTCAACGTTATTTGTTTTAGATCTATATACATACGGTTGAACACAGGCATGTATCCAGACTTTTGTTTCGGGGGGGGATATATTAAAACAACAATGTGAATTATTATTATTATTATTATTGTTTATACACAAGCAGCTGAAAGCTGATGTTGCGTATATCACTGCACTTTAGTCTTTAAAAAAATGTCTAATTTATTTTTGAATGAGTTCACTGTGGTTGCACTAATTACAGCTTCAGGTAGACTGTTCCACCCGGTAACCACACGGTTAGGCAGAAAGTGTCGACGGGGGTTGCTTGCACATTTTGATCCGACGATTTTAAGTGAGTGACCTCTGAGGTGCTGGTTTTTGTTCATTTTAAAAAGGCTGTCAAGTTCTTGAACATCATAGCACCCAGTCAGTATCTTATATGTCTCTATAAGGTCACCGCGTTGTCTGCGTTGTTGCAGCGTGGTAAGACCAAGTTCTTTCAATCGCTGTTCGTATGGCTTGTCATGTAAACCTACAACCATTTTGGTAGCTCTTCTTTGAACCTTCTCTAACATGACAATGTCTTTTTGAAAATAGGGACTCCAAATTTGAAAGCCATATTCAAGCAGTGGGCGTATATATGATTTATAGATTGTTAAAAATAAAGCCTTGTCGATGTAATTAAATGTTTTTCTTATCATATATGTTACAGAGTTAGCCTTCTTGGTTAGTTGAAGAACGTGAGCATCCCATTTCAGATTGTCTGTTATTGTGACTCCCAGATCTCTCTGTGTTGTAACTGTTTTTAGGGGTTCTGAGTCAACTGTGTATGGTAAATATGGGTTGTTTTTCCCAACATGTAAGACAGTACATTTCCCAGAATTTAAAGTTAGAAGCCAGTCTTTGGTCCACTGAGTTATCCGATTCAGATCATCTTGAATCATCTGGTGGGATATTAGCGGGTTTCCCATTATTTTGGTGTCATCAGCGAATAAGGACAATTCAGATCTTATAACGTCCTTTAGGTCCGTCAAAAATATTCTAAATAGGATTGGTCCTAATACAGATCCTTGAGGAACACCGCTGTAAACATTGAAGTAGTTGGAAAGCTCTTCTCCTACTCTGACTTTGAATGTTGTGAAAGAAAACTCTGTAATCACTATACTAATTACATTATTAAGTATCAAAAGTACCGTACCTTACAGTGGCTATGAATAAACATTCCCGGTCTCGTGTATGTCACGCCGAATTTCGGGGAGGGATAAATCCCACCTATCCCCCCCCCCTGGATACGTGCTTGGTTGTACATACTCTAAAGTAAAACAACAAAAAATACAAAATAAGGTTCCGTACTCAGAGGGTGCCGAATTGTTTGTCAGGCACTTCCATTTTCTTCGTCGCCTTGATATTGCTATGGCATCTATTTTGTCATTATTTACCATGTCTTTACGGTACCTTACCCGTATTGTGTGGTTGTACGGAACCCTTTGTGCGAAAGTCCGACTTATACTTGGCCAAATTATTTTTCTACGTCCCTTTTAGTCCCTCATTGTATTTGTCCGAAATTGCCCCGGATATGAAGTCAAGTCAGCAAAATCTTCTGGGACCATATACCAACTATTATAAAATCTGCACGGGCGCCGTGCACTTGCACCTCCCTGTCTTGGAAAAAATACATATGAATTAAAAACAGTTGTCGCTGGAATAGCCACGCCAATTTTAACGTGACGTAATTCCTAAATTCCTAAACGTATTGCCTTATATTTGTTCCTATAAATAAGCATATAAATAAATATTATATCACAATATTGTACAGGTAGATGCACCCCCCCCCTGGTAATCTGTGCTTATACCAAGAAGCATAAATATTACATTATCATTCCTACCACGAGTTAATACCTATATTTCAGGATTTTGGGTTTTCTAAGTATCTATCACGCGTGATAGGCGTGCGGTGTGAATGGCTGCTATACCTGCAGTCCGCACGTACCACCTCAGTGTTAAATCCGATTATCTGGGTCTAGATAAGATTTGCAAGAACAAAGTCGGTTATCGATTTTTAAACTGGACTGTCTGTATTAGATATTGAACTTGACTTTCTAGTCAGTATGACGATTAGTTTTATAATCCATACTGATTAAAGTCCAAGGTAATATTTCAATAGTTTTAACTACATCTATACCTACACTAATAATAAAGTAGGTAGTAAAAAAGTATGGTCTGTACATTGAATAGGGTTTCGGCACCAAACTCACCAACCCGCCTGCCCAGCGTGAGGGAGTATGGGCATTTCTTCCAGGACCGCCAAAAGTGGCGAAATCTGGAAAGGCCTATGTCCAGCAGTGGACGAAACAGGCTGATGGATGGACGAAAATATTAAAAATCTATTGTGATTGTGACGGGTCTAGTTCCCAAACGGACAAATTGTGATTGCTTTTCTTAATTTTGTATAAAATGTATTAAATAAATGCATTACGCGACAATAATTTTATGTCAATTACGATTTTCTAGCAAAGTCTGTCGCGTAGGTAACCATAAACCACATTATTTTTTCCAAAGTAAGCTATAAAATCATAAATCGTACGTTTGGGAACGAGACCCGTTACAGACACAATCGCAGACAGTCACCTCAAAACTGCAGACATCTTATCTACAAAATTGCTGTAATACGATTGTCCACGATGACAATAATAAATATCACGATATAAAGGAAACTAAAATGTCACTCGATGTGCGTGCCAAAAAAAAAAATCCATCATAAATCTACCGATCATACTAAAGTAGTAGATTATTTCACGAGGTAGTAAATACAGTAAATGGTGTGTTTATAGCGAGGGCGGAACGTTAAAACCAGAGTGTAGCGAATTATTATTTAAAGCATAAGGAGAGCGTCAAGCTGTTCAAAATGGGAATAGTTTTGTTCCGAGTAAAATGCTCTTCTTTTCATTTTCTCTACGAGAAAAATTAATAGAAAACACTTGAAACTAGAGCTCATGAAGTCATGAACCTTCACTTCTGCGTTTCCGAAGAGTATTCAGACTTCTGAGGTCTCTGGTTAGTCCTTCAGTAAAGAAATAGTGAAAAAACAGTAGCCGAAATGGTATTCTTTATATATTGTGTCTTTAACATTTGTTAAATTTTCTATTATGTATTTTTTTCGGTGCACCATTCATCTATCAGCCTGTTTCGTCCACTGCTGCAAAAAAAAACCTAAATTAAATCTTATTAAATTAAAATAATAAGGAATCAAAATTCACAAAGTTAAAGATAAAATAAAAGCAATAATAGGGGAAAAATAATATCTTACATAATTCGAAAAATTAGGGTAAGTCTGTTCTTTAGTAAATAATTTAATCGCATCAGAAAAAGGATTTTGCCACTCAGGCGGTCCTCCTGGAAGAAATGCCCATACTCACACACGCTGGGCAGGCGGGTTGGTGAGCGCGGTGCCGAAACCCTTGCACCAGTGACGCCGCTGCCCGTCACCACAGTCACCAGTCTGTTTTATATAAGGCCCGGCAATTGGGGATGGATATACCGCCATCCATCGGTCCCAGGCAATGGTGGGCCGCCTGGTTTTGCCTGAGAGCTGTTCTCTTACTCTCCCCCGAATAACTTCGGGAGGATTTGCGAGTAAGATGGTGGTACCTCCACAGTCGAGCCCGGCATCAACTCTACCACCTATATTTCGGTGCACAATAAAGAGTATTTGTTTGTGTTTCTGATGCCCGTTTTCACTGAACTTAGGAGACGCTTAAATGCCTGAATATTTAAAGGATTGCCGAGAGCAAAAATGCGTTTTAAATATTTACCTCAATTCGCAGTCCTGCTCTAACGCTTCTGATTTTTAACTGTCTATTCTACTCTAATCAGATGCCGCGCACGCAAAAACATCAGTTATTTTGAAATCGCGGCTACACTGATGTTTTTTTTATTTTTATGGAACAGTCTGCTACTAATATCAGTTATATTATGCAAAGTTTCAGATCTAATTTCAAGTATTCATTGAATGCTATCGGTTTATTATACGGTTTGGAGGTAACTTTGTATTTTTTTTTCTATCGAGAAAATTTAAGGGAATCAGGCTTTCACAACAGCATGGACATAGCATTAGTCCTCAACTTTATCATATATTAATTTCAGAGTGATTGTTGCAGTATTTGTTGGTATAAAACAGGATCAAGCGAAGCGAAGTGAGGTATTATACACCCTCAAGGGTCCGTCTAAGGCTAGATGCCCAACTTCAAATGAGCATATCACATTGTGTAACTTGGTTAATCTATATAGTAAAAATAATATAGACAGTAGACTATATGGCTGATATGCTGAACTTAGAAGAAAGCTTGTAGAAAAAAATTACGAAGTTACTTCTAAATTTAATGTTTTTTGAGTGTTAAAGGGCCTTCCTTAAATTATACAGCCTCGAAATTTTTATTACCAATGACATCGTCGGCTCTTCTTAGAATATTTAAAAAATTTAATCTAGAAGCAGAGTTATTAAATTAAAACGCAGGTTTTTGTGGGCGCGTGTTTCTTGGTGGTCGTAACAGCCACGGCTGAGAACGCGCTATTTTAAACTAAAAGGAAACGTCGTCGTAGAGTTCAGTTCTGATGGATGTAATATGAAGTGCTCAATCTGACCTTACGCAGCCTTAAGCCACTGACTAATGGAACGAGGCGTCGTCTTCGGCCCATAATATTACTCGGAACATTCCGATTTTAACTCCTATTGACTTTTTATTATATATCGGTAGACCAGCCTTTGCCCGCGGCTTAGCTCTTGTGAAAGTGTCTTTCAATCTTTGACAGGGTCACTACGATGATTGATAATAAAGAAATTCGCTTCCAAATTTGTTGAGTGGTTCTCGAGTTACAATTAACGGAACATCATCGAAGACAAAAATTTGAATGAAATTGTAGTTTTAGCCTCAACACAATACTAATAAAATAAACCATTTTATTTAAAATTTCGCAAATATTCAATATACACATTTTTAATAATTATTACGAAATCCATCGCTTTGGAATACTCTAAATATTATTATTAGAGTGAAAAGATAAATTAGAAACAAATGTAAAGACAAGAATTTGAAAAAACTCCTCGGGCCATGATTCGAACCTGCGTCCTCTTATTTCTCAGACAAGCGCGCTACCAATTGCGCCACCGAGGTACTTACCGCGATGTTTAAATTTTGCAAAAAATATATGTCAATATTTCACCGTTTGATCTCAATATTTCGGCTGTTCCATACACTATTACGTACATTTTCCTCGATACAATTAATCCCAAAAATAGGTCTAAACTATGATCTAATCTAAATATAATTTCATTTGAGCTATATTCAGTTTTGGACAATAAAACTTATACTAAAATAAACGTCGTGAAAAATGTGATATAAAACGGCTGTCATATTAAAAACCCACCCCTCTAATTTCAAAATAATAAATAAAAACACCTCGAAACCGCTAGTTTTCTGAGCGGCCCGCTTCTGCTGAGCAGGATAAACATGTGAAAAATGAAAGCGTTGGAGCAGGAAAGATTTCTCTGGATAACCTCGCCTTAATGGACCGGACAGGGCTATGGTGTGAGATAACGGACATCTGCCTCGAAAATCTCTCACAAATGTAAGTCTGGCAGACGACGACGGTGACTTGCCGCATGATGACTAACTAGCAGGATAGCCGTTGCGGGGGCCACCATGGGGCAACACTTTTTAAGCAGCTAAGGTTCTCAAGAGGTGAGTCTGCGGGGCGAAAGATCCTTATACAGTCGAGTGGCCCCGGCCGGCGTAATGACATTTTACACTTCCAACCTGGAGAATAGGTTTCGCTCTTGCAACTCCAGTTTGGCCGACTGGTTAAGGCAAGCGCAGAGACGGGGAGGTGTGTCGCTGCGTAAGTGCATGTGTGGTTCCAGTGGAGGTAGGTTCCGTGGTGTCGCCACTCAGGATGGTCATATGCATGGTCGATGCATCGGCTCACCACAAGCCTCGGCCGCCCTACGGTGACTGATTGGACTAGACGTACCAGTGGATGATGGGGTCGTCACGTCCCGTTATTAGTAGAGGTTAATACAAGTAAGAAAAGAAAAGAAAAGATTTATTTGCTGTGATAAGGGTACTAGAAGTTATTATAATACAGAAGATAAACGCCTTAATCAGCTAGTATTATAGCATGCAAATATTTAAAAATTATGTTTGTCATATATTATTTACAATTAAATACAATTACAGTGGTATGGTTTCTAATGCCTCGTGTATGTATGATCCATAAATTCTTTTATTGAATAGAAGCAATGTCCCTGCAACCATTTGAAAAGCTTACTTTTAAATTTATTTATTGGTAGTGACTTAAGGTCTTCAGGAATGCCATTGTAGATTTTTATGCACATATGTGAACAATTTTTATGATAAAGTGTTGTTCGCGGTGTACTTAGTATTTAGTACTAGTATTATTTGTGAAATAGTTTCGAGATTTGCAGTTTATGCTCCCTATTTGTGAACGATTTTAAAGGCTATATATGTAGTCTGTCATGCTGGCGTACCTACGTTCCATTACACCAGCACAATCGTAATGCGTGTTAATCACGCAGCAGACAGTTTTTGGTCTTCAGATTTAAAAAATGCCCACAAAGATATGATATGATAAGCGTTTGGGTGCAAACTTTAATAACATTATTATCATACGTACGTCACATAAGATTTACCGGATTTTAGACGCCAACGGTAACTTAAATTAGTGGGACGCCGATCTCTCAATTTGATTCCCAAAAAGATTCGGTCGGTCGTTTATCGTTCAAGCGTACGTCCATCTCTGACATACGCATTCAGGATTCTCGGTCCGCTCCGCTTCGCTTGAGAGTAGAATAGACAGTTAAAAATCAGAAGCGTTAGAGCAGGACTGCGAATTGAGGTAAATATTTAAAACGCATTTTTGCTCTCGGCAATCCTTTAAATATTCAGGCATTTAAGCGTCTCCTAAGTTCAGTGAAAACGGGCATCAGAAACACAAACAAATACTCTTTATTGTGCACCGAAATATAGGTGGTAGAGTTGATGCCGGGCTCGACTGTGGAGGTACCACCATCTTACTCGCAAATCCTCCCGAAGTTATTCGGGGGAGAGTAAGAGAACAGCTCTCAGGCAAAACCAGGCGGCCCACCATTGCCTGGGACCGATGGATGGCGGTATATCCATCCCCAATTGCCGGGCCTTATATAAAACAGACTGGTGACTGTGGTGACGGGCAGCGGCGTCACTGGTGCAAGGGTTTCGGCACCGCGCTCACCAACCCGCCTGCCCAGCGTGAGGGAGTATGGGCATTTCTTCCAGGACCGCCAAAAGTGGCGAAATCTGGAAAGGCCTATGTCCAGCAGTGGACGAAACAGGCTGATGGATGGACGAAAATATTAAAAATCTATTGTGATTGTGACGGGTCTAGTTCCCAAACGGACAAATTGTGATTGCTTTTCTTAATTTTGTATAAAATGTATTAAATAAATGCATTACGCGACAATAATTTTATGTCAATTACGATTTTCTAGCAAAGTCTGTCGCGTAGGTAACCATAAACCACATTATTTTTTCCAAAGTAAGCTATAAAATCATAAATCGTACGTTTGGGAACGAGACCCGTTACAGACACAATCGCAGACAGTCACCTCAAAACTGCAGACATCTTATCTACAAAATTGCTGTAATACGATTGTCCACGATGACAATAATAAATATCACGATATAAAGGAAACTAAAATGTCACTCGATGTGCGTGCCAAAAAAAAAAATCCATCATAAATCTACCGATCATACTAAAGTAGTAGATTATTTCACGAGGTAGTAAATACAGTAAATGGTGTGTTTATAGCGAGGGCGGAACGTTAAAACCAGAGTGTAGCGAATTATTATTTAAAGCATAAGGAGAGCGTCAAGCTGTTCAAAATGGGAATAGTTTTGTTCCGAGTAAAATGCTCTTCTTTTCATTTTCTCTACGAGAAAAATTAATAGAAAACACTTGAAACTAGAGCTCATGAAGTCATGAACCTTCACTTCTGCGTTTCCGAAGAGTATTCAGACTTCTGAGGTCTCTGGTTAGTCCTTCAGTAAAGAAATAGTGAAAAAACAGTAGCCGAAATGGTATTCTTTATATATTGTGTCTTTAACATTTGTTAAATTTTCTATTATGTATTTTTTTCGGTGCACCATTCATCTATCAGCCTGTTTCGTCCACTGCTGCAAAAAAAAACCTAAATTAAATCTTATTAAATTAAAATAATAAGGAATCAAAATTCACAAAGTTAAAGATAAAATAAAAGCAATAATAGGGGAAAAATAATATCTTACATAATTCGAAAAATTAGGGTAAGTCTGTTCTTTAGTAAATAATTTAATCGCATCAGAAAAAGGATTTTGCCACTCAGGCGGTCCTCCTGGAAGAAATGCCCATACTCACACACGCTGGGCAGGCGGGTTGGTGAGCGCGGTGCCGAAACCCTTGCACCAGTGACGCCGCTGCCCGTCACCACAGTCACCAGTCTGTTTTATATAAGGCCCGGCAATTGGGGATGGATATACCGCCATCCATCGGTCCCAGGCAATGGTGGGCCGCCTGGTTTTGCCTGAGAGCTGTTCTCTTACTCTCCCCCGAATAACTTCGGGAGGATTTGCGAGTAAGATGGTGGTACCTCCACAGTCGAGCCCGGCATCAACTCTACCACCTATATTTCGGTGCACAATAAAGAGTATTTGTTTGTGTTTCTGATGCCCGTTTTCACTGAACTTAGGAGACGCTTAAATGCCTGAATATTTAAAGGATTGCCGAGAGCAAAAATGCGTTTTAAATATTTACCTCAATTCGCAGTCCTGCTCTAACGCTTCTGATTTTTAACTGTCTATTCTACTCTAATCAGATGCCGCGCACGCAAAAACATCAGTTATTTTGAAATCGCGGCTACACTGATGTTTTTTTTATTTTTATGGAACAGTCTGCTACTAATATCAGTTATATTATGCAAAGTTTCAGATCTAATTTCAAGTATTCATTGAATGCTATCGGTTTATTATACGGTTTGGAGGTAACTTTGTATTTTTTTTTCTATCGAGAAAATTTAAGGGAATCAGGCTTTCACAACAGCATGGACATAGCATTAGTCCTCAACTTTATCATATATTAATTTCAGAGTGATTGTTGCAGTATTTGTTGGTATAAAACAGGATCAAGCGAAGCGAAGTGAGGTATTATACACCCTCAAGGGTCCGTCTAAGGCTAGATGCCCAACTTCAAATGAGCATATCACATTGTGTAACTTGGTTAATCTATATAGTAAAAATAATATAGACAGTAGACTATATGGCTGATATGCTGATCTTAGAAGAAAGCTTGTAGAAAAAAATTACGAAGTTACTTCTAAATTTAATGTTTTTTGAGTGTTAAAGGGCCTTCCTTAAATTATACAGCCTCGAAATTTTTATTACCAATGACATCGTCGGCTCTTCTTAGAATATTTAAAAAATTTAATCTAGAAGCAGAGTTATTAAATTAAAACGCAGGTTTTTGTGGGCGCGTGTTTCTTGGTGGTCGTAACAGCCACGGCTGAGAACGCGCTATTTTAAACTAAAAGGAAACGTCGTCGTAGAGTTCAGTTCTGATGGATGTAATATGAAGTGCTCAATCTGACCTTACGCAGCCTTAAGCCACTGACTAATGGAACGAGGCGTCGTCTTCGGCCCATAATATTACTCGGAACATTCCGATTTTAACTCCTATTGACTTTTTATTATATATCGGTAGACCAGCCTTTGCCCGCGGCTTAGCTCTTGTGAAAGTGTCTTTCAATCTTTGACAGGGTCACTACGATGATTGATAATAAAGAAATTCGCTTCCAAATTTGTTGAGTGGTTCTCGAGTTACAATTAACGGAACATCATCGAAGACAAAAATTTGAATGAAATTGTAGTTTTAGCCTCAACACAATACTAATAAAATAAACCATTTTATTTAAAATTTCGCAAATATTCAATATACACATTTTTAATAATTATTACGAAATCCATCGCTTTGGAATACTCTAAATATTATTATTAGAGTGAAAAGATAAATTAGAAACAAATGTAAAGACAAGAATTTGAAAAAACTCCTCGGGCCATGATTCGAACCTGCGACCTCTTATTTCTCAGACAAGCGCGCTACCAATTGCGCCACCGAGGTACTTACCGCGATGTTTAAATTTTGCAAAAAATATATGTCAATATTTCACCGTTTGATCTCAATATTTCGGCTGTTCCATACACTATTACGTACATTTTCCTCGATACAATTAATCCCAAAAATAGGTCTAAACTATGATCTAATCTAAATATAATTTCATTTGAGCTATATTCAGTTTTGGACAATAAAACTTATACTAAAATAAACGTCGTGAAAAATGTGATATAAAACGGCTGTCATATTAAAAACCCACCCCTCTAATTTCAAAATAATAAATAAAAACACCTCGAAACCGCTAGTTTTCTGAGCGGCCCGCTTCTGCTGAGCAGGATAAACATGTGAAAAATGAAAGCGTTGGAGCAGGAAAGATTTCTCTGGATAACCTCGCCTTAATGGACCGGACAGGGCTATGGTGTGAGATAACGGACATCTGCCTCGAAAATCTCTCACAAATGTAAGTCTGGCAGACGACGACGGTGACTTGCCGCATGATGACTAACTAGCAGGATAGCCGTTGCGGGGGCCACCATGGGGCAACACTTTTTAAGCAGCTAAGGTTCTCAAGAGGTGAGTCTGCGGGGCGAAAGATCCTTATACAGTCGAGTGGCCCCGGCCGGCGTAATGACATTTTACACTTCCAACCTGGAGAATAGGTTTCGCTCTTGCAACTCCAGTTTGGCCGACTGGTTAAGGCAAGCGCAGAGACGGGGAGGTGTGTCGCTGCGTAAGTGCATGTGTGGTTCCAGTGGAGGTAGGTTCCGTGGTGTCGCCACTCAGGATGGTCATATGCATGGTCGATGCATCGGCTCACCACAAGCCTCGGCCGCCCTACGGTGACTGATTGGACTAGACGTACCAGTGGATGATGGGGTCGTCACGTCCCGTTATTAGTAGAGGTTAATACAAGTAAGAAAAGAAAAGAAAAGATTTATTTGCTGTGATAAGGGTACTAGAAGTTATTATAATACAGAAGATAAACGCCTTAATCAGCTAGTATTATAGCATGCAAATATTTAAAAATTATGTTTGTCATATATTATTTACAATTAAATACAATTACAGTGGTATGGTTTCTAATGCCTCGTGTATGTATGATCCATAAATTCTTTTATTGAATAGAAGCAATGTCCCTGCAACCATTTGAAAAGCTTACTTTTAAATTTATTTATTGGTAGTGACTTAAGGTCTTCAGGAATGCCATTGTAGATTTTTATGCACATATGTGAACAATTTTTATGATAAAGTGTTGTTCGCGGTGTACTTAGTATTTAGTACTAGTATTATTTGTGAAATAGTTTCGAGATTTGCAGTTTATGCTCCCTATTTGTGAACGATTTTAAAGGCTATATATGTAGTCTGTCATGCTGGCGTACCTACGTTCCATTACACCAGCACAATCGTAATGCGTGTTAATCACGCAGCAGACAGTTTTTGGTCTTCAGATTTAAAAAATGCCCACAAAGATATGATATGATAAGCGTTTGGGTGCAAACTTTAATAACATTATTATCATACGTACGTCACATAAGATTTACCGGATTTTAGACGCCAACGGTAACTTAAATTAGTGGGACGCCGATCTCTCAATTTGATTCCCAAAAAGATTCGGTCGGTCGTTTATCGTTCAAGCGTACGTCCATCTCTGACATACGCATTCAGGATTCTCGGTCCGCTCCGCTTCGCTTGAGATCTTTGCCTGTCACAGCCCAGAATTGTTTGGTTATAATAGAAAATGTTGCAAAAAAATATATATTGAAAAACGAGCTTGGCTGCATGGCATTTTTTCCTTAGTCTCTATTTTTAAAAGTTTGTCGTTTGTTTACCCCGTAGGGCGGAAATGGATTTTCGTATATTTATTTTTGCCCTAGGGCAAAAAGAAGCTCTTCGCGTCTTCTTTTGTCAAAAGAAAGCGCCTATAATAGACTAGCATGTTTGAGAAAAATATGTTTTTATAATATTTAAGGGGGGTTTAAACTACAAAACTGCCACCCAACCAATATAAGCCTGTGGCTTGGGATGTATGGTGAGGAGAGTATACGCCATCATGCGAAAATAAGAGTTTCATTTCTGTTCATACTGCAATCAATACTAATAATAGTAACAATAAACTGTCTGTACCTCAAAAAAATCAAAAAATTTTAATGAATTTTTTATTTTTTGTACTGAAGCTACCATTTTTACAATTTTGTCTGTCTGTCCGTCTGTACTCGAGAATCACTCATCGGATTGGGATGCCGTTTTTTTTATTAACATCGTAGGTGACCAGCACGATTCTGTATCATAAAATCAGTAGCCAAACCGAGTGCATATCGTCAAAAACGTACATATCCGCTTATCTAAGGATACGTTCGCACTTGAATATGACGTCAAAATTCGTGAATAGTTCAATACCCATTGAAGGTTATTTTGGAAGTTCATTCTTTATCCGTTTTTGGTGAATAGCAACCATAGTTCAAAGATACATAATAGGCCCGCAGATCAACATATAGGCTATAAAGAACGACGAATAAAATTTCTCACTAAATACTCAGATTCCAGAAACTAATGAAGTAGAATTACGGATTGCAATTCACCTAATTAAGTAGAGTAAATGTTATGATGAAATACGGTGGCTGTTGTTGGAACAGAGATAACTGTCAGCCGGTTTGCACCAGTATAGATGAACTGTCTGTGTGCCCCCGCTGGACTACTGATAGCCACTCGCTAGCCGGAGCAAACAAAGTCTGCTTAAAGGCCCGTAAATAACATGTATACTTCAGAAGTATTCTTTATTCTGAAGATCATGCTGCTGGTAGGACAGATGGGGCTGAAAAGTTAGGGCATCATATTTTTTATAAGTGGATATTTTTGAAACTTTAGGGCTCCATACCCGAAGAAACGAGACCCTAAATTAATCTTCCGCAGACTTCCGCTGTCTGTCTGTCTGTCTGTCCATCTGTCACAGGGGTCTACAGGTTTAACCGTAATAGACAGTTGACATTTTCACAGAATACGTGTTACTATGGCCTTTATCACGACAAATAATAAAATATTTCAGACATTTAAATTCAAGGGGGTTTTCCATACAAAAAACGTCGAAAAAGTTGAATTTTTTCAACTTCATTTATTTCGGCTCTCCTTAAATACGGTAATTACCTACATACCAAGTTTTAAATTTAATCCGACTCCCATTTGGCCAAATTATTTTAGATAATTATCAATTCAGGTTTGCATACGTTTTTGGCGACATCCATCCATCAGCCCGTTTCGTCCACCGCTGGAGATAGGCCTTTCCAGGATTTCGCCACTCCGGCAGTCCTCCTGAAGGAATGCCCATACTCACACACGCTGGGCAGGCGGGTTGGCGAGCGCGGTGCCGAAACCCTTGCACCAGTGACGCCGCTGCCCGTCACCACAGTCACCAGTCTGTTTTATATAAGGCCCGGCAATTGGGGATGGATATACCGCCATCCATCGGTCCCAGGCGATGGTGGGCCGCCTGGTTTTGCCTGAGAGCTGTTCTCTTACTCTCCCCCGAATAACTTCGAGAGGATTTGCGAGTAAGATTGGCGACATAGACTAGTCTTTTAGCACAATCAGCTTAAGGGCCCATACAAAGCTAAATGAACATTTCATTTAACTTATATTAATTAATCTATCACATTTAAATTACAAAAAAATATATTGTGTCAATAGAGGACATTTTATTAGCTTCGCTCGATAGAAAAAAAAACGCAAAGACAGCTCCCAGAAAATCTTAAATGTCTTATGTACTTTTAAACCTAGAAATCTTAAAATTCGCGACTTCAGGGAAGGATTTTTAATTACTTGTCCTAATGTAGCCGCAAATTATAAGAACTGAAATTTTGCGTAGGTGGCAGTTGGTTAGAGATGGGGCCTTATTGTTCAACTTCGTCATCCATCGCAATCGCCTTCAAACGCACCATGATAGGCTAGAAATGGCATTACATATAATTTTTAGCCAATCACGATACACTGAGAAAACAATTCATCATAAAATAAAGTGAATTCAGTTAAAATTATGATGATTCACGTAAAGTAGGGAGCATACGGACATCACAACAAAATACGATGAAACTACTGTTGCTGCTGCTAGCGTTATAATATGACGCACTGTCACTATGACTTTGTAGGAAGCAGATAGAATTATGCGCTCCGTCTCCGCTTTTATGGTGACGGTAAGCATACCGTAGTGTGATGGACCTCTTTTATGGGGAAGGCATGATGTAATACGAAAATGATAATCTTATTTTCTGTGACCAATGTTACGGTGAACTGGCCTCATAATATTGCGTTACTTACCTTAAAAACTCGATTATTTCCTTAAACGTTTTAATTACAGCAGCATACCATTGACTATGCGGATTTATGCTTCCTAGATGCCAATGAAGAGTTGCTTAGCAAACTACAACGTCTTCAAAACCTGGGGATTCGGTTTATTTTCGGACTGCGTAAGTTTGACCATGTGTCTCATTATAGAGAGGAGCTGAAATGGCTTCCTATTCGTCAACGACGAAATTTTCACATTTTATGTTGCCTCTTTAATATCCTTAGGAGCCCTACTACCCCTCCCTATTTGCGTGAACGCTTTAACTACCTTCTTTCCAATGACAAACAGAACAGACCACACACAGTATCTCTTTTAAAAACTCCATGTCATAACACGGGTGCTTTTAGAAATTCTTTCACGGTGACATCCATCAGACTCTGGAACTCCCTACCGCATACGATTCGTGACTGTCCTACGATCAGCCTATTCAAGAAGAAGCTTAAAGAGCATTATTTATAAATATTTTTCCCTTTAAAATATATATTTATTTATTATGTATGCAGGTATATACACTGTATGTATTTATGTTTATATTTGGTATATACTAAATTCTTGTTTTAAACATATATTTATGAATACTTTTGTTATGTAGGTTTATGCTCATGTTTATATTACAGTATTTAAGTATGTTTGTTCTTTTTATATTTAAGTAATTATTAATTAATTTATTATGTAAGTATTTATTTAAAAGTTAGGTATATTTATGGTAGTTTTAAGTTCATATTATCTCCACATTTTTATTTTTTATATCACTTGTTTCTTTATGTGTGCACATTTGATCACACACTTTTAGTTAATATTTCCTTAGCACCTAGGTTTTGCTGGCAGAAATCTCTCTCAGAGATAAGCTCGCCTATAGCACGTTTAATTTATGACTGCTTGTACGTATAACTTTTCTGTGCAATAAAGAATATGAATATATGAATATATATTTTCCAATTATCACCAACTTTAAAAACAATTCACCGTATTTTAAACTTATGTAATGCTATTTTATAATGAAGCCAAAAAGATATTTTTCTCAGTGTACCTTTGATGGATATAGCGATTGATATTGGAGTTAGACAATAAGAGGAGAGGCTAGACACTGAAAAACAAAAGCGTTCGAGCACAAAAGCGTTCTGGACTGAAGTTTAACTTTGTACTGGGTCATTTTTAGGAACACTGCCATATCTGTCATGTCCTTATTAATCTTTATTATTGTGCTAACTAAGAAACCAACGTCGGCAACCACCGCTCCGCGATAACCGAACCGGCTAAAACCGGCGCACGCGTCGGCCGCAGGGGGCCGCGCATGAACGCACACATACACGGCACGTTTGTGTAAACATAAGAGTGTCCTACACACACATGCTTGGCGTCAGTATGATAAGTGATAACGCCCGCTCCAAGTCGCTTCAAGCAAGACATTTAGAATGACGCAGAACAATTTCAGTTTAAGTACTATACTCAATGGTTAGTCAAGGCAGTCAGATGCATGTGAAGGATTTTACTTTAAATTGTTTCCTCTTCGTAGATTTAAGAAATGCTGTTATCAGTGTGAAATTCGCATATTTAGTTATGTCTTATTCTTTCAGTTTCTGGTACGATACGACTTCTACTCTCTCTTTTAATAGGTCCACATCAATGAGAATTACTTTACTATTGTATAAGTATTATTGTTAGGTCAAATTGAAAATTGAAATCATTCAAAGTGAAAAAAATTTGAGAGACGAGAGTAGCCTAACTTTATATACAAAGATATTTTTTATTGCCCTGACTTTTTTTCACCTTTTCATTGAAATTTAGTCAGCTGATTGAACCACTTTATACATTTTTTTGAGCAAAATTTTTTTTCACTTCAAGTTAACGAAAATGATCTACCCTGGTATTTTCACTTATTATCGTATATATAGTAATAGTATCTTCCTTGGTTATAATTTCTTAGTGAATAAATTGGAAGTCTTTTACCATAAAACTAAGTTAGTTAATTGGTCCTACCAAACCAGAATGACGGGGTCTGATTGGGTAAAATTAATAAATCCCTTCAATCACTGAAGATCGTCTCAACTAGAAATCTGTACTGAAGGCCCTATTATCCCTGGTGAGGGTTCACAGGAAATAAGTCAAATAAAGTGAAGTCAATCTTGTGATCGTCAAATATTTCCCTCAATTTAATTTATGACATGTGTAGTAATATAACCCGTAAGTTTGATCCAATTGGAAGACGATCTGCGGGCCTTTGTAACTTTGTGTCGGTTTTAAAAACTGAACTTTCAAAATTGCCGACGTATCCTTAGAAATCGGAATTCGATCTATGTTTTTGACGTTTAGCGTTTGCAACCGACTCAATGTGACACAATCTAGGGCTAGACAGGTATATATTCTGGATATATTCTTGTAACGTTAATGTGAACTAAACTAAATCTCAAAAGAATCAACAGTCTTATAAACTTAAAAGATGGTTATTATTATACCCGGAAAAATTGAAATTGAAACGATAAAAAGATATAATATAATATGGCATGGCAGATTCCTTGAAGGTCGCACACCCCACGTGCAAACCGATATCAGGCATTTTGCCAGACATGGCGACCTGTAATACGCAGTTGAATCCTTATCAGCTACGATCGATTCTCTTACTCGATTGATATGATATCGTTGGCAGACAGGTTTACTTCCCTTTTACCCATTTTGATTTTTAAGGTGAATTATATAATTAATATCACATACTGAAACAATTTATTTGTGCATAAAAAACTGTTCATTAATTTTTTTTTTACTTAAGACCCGTAATCATTTATTTGTGAATAAATTTTATTTTATTTTATTTTTATAACGGTATCAAACAATGCTAGAGCTGCCCTAGAAACAAACCCTACTCAGAAAACAAAATAAAATAGAACGAAATGAATTAGTTTAAATCTGTTCTCAAAACAGTATCAGTTACTACAATTAACGTCAACAAATCCGGTCGCCGAGTGAAGCTAGACAAAACACTCGCTACAAACGAGAACGGCTTCGCGGACCCCACGCCACGCGACTCCTGTACCCAAAACACCATTGTTCTAGTTACATGAAACTCATACGTGCGGTGCAGTATCCAGTGAAGGGTCGCCTGGCTGACACAAACTCAGTATCGGTCACCTATTGAACCGCGGCGTATCGAAGCAGTAATAACTGGACACCGGCCGCAGCAAGCGGCTAACCGATAACGCCCCTACATTCGCCTCTTCCAAAATGTCCTATGTTATACGTTAAGTGCTGGATTATGGACTCTAAAATTTTTAGGGTAAGGCTCGGTTTGCAATTTTAATGGTTTGTTCAAAAAATATTATTAAAGTAGACTTTTTGGGGTTGAAATGTCAATGCCTACCTAAAACATGTTTACCGAGTGATTCCGGCTATCATTTTTCGGGGGTGAGGAGGCGGGGGGATTCAGTTCGCAGGGGACTAGTTCGCTTATCAGTGTGTTGTCATTGCGAGACGTTTTATAAGTAAGTGAGTCGCGCGGCTGCCGGCATTGTGAGCTTAGCGTCCGTATGGAACGTACTAGTGACCAGTGAAACGTAACAAATCTGACAAAATGTTAGTATTTCCGCATTGGAGAACCGACTTACCAGGAGAGGGATGCAGGGCGCTGCGTTGGGCGCCACCCGAAAGGTTCGCGCCCTACATTGCGAGACCTGTCGTTTTTCATCCGCTTCCGCCACAGGTGCGAATTTTGAACCGTTTAATACTTTTATTTCGCATTTTATCTTGCTCAGGATTGTCTCATATCCCGGTCAGTTTCAAGCACCCGCGCACTCTCGTGTTAAACAGATTTTACACAGATTTATGACAAAAAAAAAATTTCTGCTCGGTATTATCTTTGGACAAGTTTTATCATTTTTATAACAAACATTTTTTTTATTAATAAAACTGTAGGTTATTCCTCCAAAACTGTTCTACAACAGCAAATTTCCCAACAGGTTGAAGATGACGAATCATCGGGCGGTTCATCCCCCGAGCGCACAGACGAGGCGGGGTGTGAGGCGACGGTGTGCGAGTGGCGGGGTTGCGGGGCAAGGTTCGGGGGGGTGGCGCGGCTGTCAGCGCACGTCGCCCGAGTGCATGCGCAGCCGCATCGCGATGGACTCTTCTATTGCGGATGGCGGACATGCGCAAGACCGCAGAGGGGGTTTAATGCACGGTGAGTCTTAACATTTTAAGACACTTAACTTATTAACAAGACTAAAATAATATAATCAAGTGGAACAATCCAAGCTACCTCCATTAATCTAATAACCATTTTTTTTGTCAACAGATACAAGATGTTGGTGCACGTAAGGACACACACGAATGAAAGACCACACACGTGCAACCAGTGCAATAAAAGTTTCTCCAGAGCTGAAAACTTGAAGATTCATCTCAGATCACATTCGGGAGAAAAACCCTATGTCTGTCCTTATGAGGTAAATATCCAAAAATTACCTATAAAAACCAAAAAAGAGATAAGTTACATGTAATTTTAAAAACTTGTAACAAATTTATCTCACTCCGTGTTTCCTTGTCCACAGGGCTGTGGCAAAGCGTACTCAAACTCCAGCGATCGCTTCAAGCACACAAGAACGCACACCGTCGACAAGCCATACTGTTGCAAAGTTCCCGGCTGCAATAAACGCTACACCGACCCGTCCAGCTTAAGAAAACACGTCAAGACTTACAAACACTTCGTACCCAAAGACCTGCCCAGACTGGAGTCCTCAGACGAAATTCAAAGCCCAGCAATGTCGCCCAAAGCGTTGTCACCGCTGCGGGAATTTAGCACGTCCTACCCAGACATAGAATCCAATTCTTATATGCCGTACCACAGTCCGCCTAGAACCACGATCTCACCTGCCAGCTACAGCCCGATCTCACCAATGACGGTTTCTTCACCAATCGCCAGATATCCTTTAGTCGACCAAGTTACTTACATCGAACCACCCATGTACCCACTTAGAGTACCCTCATACGAAATGTCTTATCTGGAGTACACGCATATGTACGAACACGCGTATAGAAGCTACTACTCAGCCAACATGGAGTATCAAGTATTGAGGCCTACAGTCTCCGAGAAAGTATTCTCATACGATGACGTCACAATGAAAGAGTCAAAGGTGATAGCAATCCCTGAACCGTCCAAATACAGTCTGGAAGCGGAGGAGATGCCACTTAATTTAAAATGCTCAAAGAAGATTGAAACTACGCGGGACTTAGTGAGACATACAGACTTACCTTTAGATTTAAGCACAAAAAGCTAGTTTTAAGTACCTATTTATTAAAAATTATTTATGAGTTGTCTATATTTCTTTATTTTATTTAAACAAGCAACAACAAAAAAGAAACTGGACAAATACATTATCCAGGGTAAACGAGTTTTACTTCGGACAGTTTAATTTGGTTGCAGAGAACCTTTCGTCTGTAAATGCAGAATAAATATATCTAAATCTAGCTTTAAGTGGTCAAGCCGAGAAAATCGGTGTAGGAAGACCCTCATAAGCCTGTTAGAATAATTTCACCGTAACCAAAGTACATAAATCATTCTAAAATCTAGTTAAGCTGGTAACACATATGACCTTGTCCTAATTCGCATTTCGTCTGTCCTTCCAGCAAACGAAATTTCAGACAGCATCTTTTAACAGATAATCCTTGGGGATTCCTTATCCATTCCTTGGCTTATTATGTTACAATATTAAGTTTAAAAAAATTGTAAATTGAATAAATAAAAAAAAAAGATCACTTCTACTTTAACGCCTATTTATTGTTGTTGGGCAGGATCATTTACAATGTTATGCATAAAATAACAGAACGTTGCTAGAAAAGTCAATTGACATTGAACTATTGTCGCATGGTTTCATAAATCACATTTATTTGATACTTTTTATTCAAAAACGGGGGTAGAACGCTGGCTTCTCAACCTTAGAGATCCAGGTTGTATCCCCGGCCGGGCATGCACCAATGAGTTTTTCGGAATTTATGTGCAGAGTATCTATTACTTACCACTTGCTGAACGGTGAAGGAAAACATCGTGAGGAAACCTGCATGCCCTAAAAAGCGTGTTTTGTGCCCGATGAACGGCGATAGGGCTCACCACCCATCACGTTGGGACGTAATAGTCTTCGGTGAAACGCGGATGTGCCGAGTGTGGACTGTGACTTGCATTTTACACTACACACACACCCGGAACACCTCTGACACCCCCTTGGGGATTCATGTCATGCATTTGGGAAGGAGAGTTGTCGCGACCACCTTAAGGCAGGTTAACAACGCGTTTCTGTCAACACGATAGTCTAAAAGTGCTATTCATTACGCAGCGCCGCTATTCATCGCATTCAGCACAACATTATCAATGTACAAACACGCGCGATGACAAAGCGCGCTGCAAATTTGCTCGCCGTATCTTGCACTCGATTGTCTAATCATTCAACCAGTGTACACATTCGCTACGTTAACACAACACTGTTGTTGTACTCTATAAGGTTATGGACTGAGATAGGGGATTACTGTTTTTTATTGCATATATTTTTATCAAAATTTAGTTTTTAATGAAACATAGGTTATTCATTTCATTGCCACACAGTGATCAAATATCAATCTTAATGCCCTGGCAAACCTTAATTTTAATTTTATTTACAAACTTTTCTGTCAAATAAAGCTATTTTTTTAAACAACTGTATCTGAATACCTACTGCTAGGCAGTCTATGGGCTATGAATAGCCATAACCTCCATCAAAACTTAATTTTGTCCAAAACTTATGACTAAAATTTGTAATTAGGCTTCATGTCTATTATAACTATTACTATTTACTACACTACGCAGGCTGCCACGAAAGTTTTTAGCAGTATAAAAACTATTAGTTTTTTCTAAAGATAACTTGAATGTTTCTCAAGGTTACTTATCGCCACATATACAAAAACCAACCAGTCCTCAAAACATTTAAAAAACGCGTTGTGCGGAATGTCGAAGAAAAGCCGATTAAATTCTTGTACTGCCTCGACCGAGTTCATGAATGTCGGGCCACGCATCATTTTCTTTACGGTGGGGAATAAGAAGAAGTCACACGGGCCAGGTCAGGCTGTAGAGAGGATTGTCAGATTTTAAGTTTCTATTATAAGTTGCAAATTTCACGTGATTATAGTATGTGTAGACTTCAATATATTCAATAGACTTGAAGACGAATTACAAATTTTAGTCACAAGTTTTGGACAAAATGAGTTTTTGATGAAAGTTACACTGGAAGGAATACTACACTGCCTCATTTGGATTTTGTACACAACTTTCAGTAAGAGTCGTTTTTAGAGAACTTTTTATATTCTTGCTTTTTACCCGTGGCCCCGCCTGCGTTGACGTATGACCTATGCGACTCTCCAACTTGGCATACGAAAATGGTAACTGTCTACCCTTGTCAGTCTAAGAAAAAACATTTAATACCGTGCATTGTACCATCTTGCCTCCCACCCAACTAAACCTAGCTAAAATCAACCTACCTACTTATTCTCCTAGATACCTATATACGATATACAGATGTTTTGATCAGTAACTTGGCCAAATGTGATCGCTAATGGTGTACAGGACCTTATGTTATGCACCTCAGTTAGTAACCCTAGTTCTTTTAGAGTAGTAAGGGATGAGACTGACCTAACCTGACCCTGACAAATATTCTAAGAATCCTAAGTTCTAGATCTCCCGTTAACCTAAGCAAATTAGTGTTAGTTTAATTGTAAGGAGTTCACAACAAGGCGAGGGTATATTTTTGGCTTAACTCAATGTTATATGATATTATGTACAACTAGATGATTACACAAATATTTAAATTGGTTGTCGAGAATTAGGGTTCTGTAAGACTGCAGAAAAACCTTATGAGAGTTATGTTATTTTATTTATTAGATCTTTAAGAATGTGACTTTCCTTTTAATAATAGTAACGAAACTTTGATCTATTAAATAGTTGTAAGGCTTCTTCTCAGAAAAATACAAGTCTGGTAAAAATCAAATGTCTCTTTATGCTACTCTAATAAAAGTATCTGCTACTTGGTAAGAAATCTTAGTTGATTGTAAATTGGAACTGTGATCTACATTAATAGTAGGTAAGGTCATAATAAACTTTGATGGAGTATAATTATTGAAACAGAGTAGTTGTAGAGTATTTTATCTCTTGTTTTACATTATTCTCATATTAGGAAAACAGTTGATCTGTTGCTGCTTAATGAGAATCAGAACATGATTCTATAAAATGTTTTTTTTTTTTCATTTGATTGGGAAAACAGCCCCGCCACCGCCGTCCCAGTGGATTCCGTCACCGGACTAATGAATCCTCCTGAAAGATATAGGAGATAAAGTACATAAATGTACTTGAATATTTGAGTGTATTGTACATAAGTAAGTACTAATTTTGTGGGACAAAATCCTGCCCGTTCGATTACAACCAATCTGGAAAGAAGGGCAAGAAAACCAGATGGGCCTAACTTTGGGTTTGATGCTGGACAATAATATCATTTTATGATAAATTAGTAACACGCCACTTTAAAGGCTTCCGGGATGCATTTTCTGAAAAAAGCTTTAAGCTTTTGTAAAGTTGAATGAACATTATTATGAATGAATGTAACTCTCATAGTTATTTTACTTTATAAGGGAGGAACATCTAAATCATGACTTTATGCATTACGAGGGAATCTTTTATTTTATATTATACCTTTCAGTCCTTCAGCCATTTGAGTAAGTAAAGAGTGAATTCTACATAGACTCCAAATTGAATAATTTCAATACTTCCAAATATAATCTTTTTAGTGTAAGTAATAGAACTTTATTTTTAGTTCAAGAAGTTGTATCTATTTAATACTAGTAGTCGTTGAAACAGTTGTTCTACTTCGGTAAGGTATATAGAAACAACCAGTGGCTAGCTTTTGCCTTTCGGAAGGGGTTTATTTTTCCCTTACTAGTACAAACAAATACATCCTTCAGCCATCTCAATATTTAAGAGAATAAGTAAATTATTTATAAATTGAAATTATTCTTTTTACTCATGTAGATTTTTGGTAATAACTGTATTTTAGTTCTGTGATGAAAGTTATGGCTTTTATAGGCTCAAACTATCAGTTGCTTATTAGCTCTGATTTTGAAGTTTGGTAGGCATGTAAGTTCAAATACCTACTTTCAGAAAGCTTTCTATTTATAGTCTCTTTTACAGTCAAATATTATCTCAATATTTTGACTTTCAAATGGAACATCTTTACCAAAATAGATTAATTTAACTATTAGGGTTTAGTGAAATTAGAAACCCTTTTTTTATAATACAGAATCCAATTATGGATGGATGAATAGATGGAATAACCCTAAATTAGTCTAACAATAACTAATTCAGACCTAAAATATGATTTATCCCCACGTTATTGGAGATCCTCAAGCCGAACGATTCCTGACAGCCCTACATCTTAAATTCTTATGAAGATTCACCACTAACAGCAGTTCTCATTAAAACCTAGTATTCCCAACCTATCAAACACTGACCTATTTATCGTACCCTACATCAGATGTCCCTATACTGGTGAGTGTGTATTTTCAAAACTAGAGATTATATCTCACATTTAATTTAATTGCGCAATCTCGAAGTGCAATGAGATTGTTCCTAACCTATTTGGTACAGAAGCGAGATGAGTTAATTCTCTTGAGTACCTATACCCTAAAACTCGCCTAGCCCTAAGCCTAATACGGTCGTGAAATATACTACACATATACATAACAAGGATACTTATGGCCAGAGACCTAAGACCATAAGCGGATGGGGAAGGAAAAAGGGTTGTACGCTTGGTGCAATGCGTACGGCGGGGGGTTTTCTCTCTGTACCACAAGCAGGATCACAGGGGTAACCCTTATGGGGCGGTGCCTAGGGAATCTTGACCCAGAGAGAGGCGAGGATGCTGGAAAAGAAAACACTCGCGTCCCGTATCCCTATCCTCGATGATCCTAAGCAATTCCGGAGTACTTCGTCCTTCCTCATTCTGGGAATTACGGGAGAAAGCCTCATACTACCCCCCTTTCAACCCCAAACTAGCTACGAAACGTAAATACATTTCACTGAATTCTAACACGCGTCCCAACCCACAATAACTTCGAATACTTTCCCTAATTTAAAATAATACTGCGGAACAACACTTTTTCGAGACGTGTACTTGACGAAGAAATAAGACTGAATGAATCCCCTCCTAAAGAACTCGGGTCCTTAAATACCATTAGTCTGCGATTTCAACGGTTTCAACGATATCAACGGTCTCAGCGATCTCAACGGTATCGACGATCTCAACGGACTCAACGACAATTGCAGTTTAAACGCTTCAACGTTTTTTAAAACGCCTCAACTCCCTATTCAAAACCCAATCTAATATATATTGAAATAAAGTCTAATTTCTTTTGGCTTTGAACCACGACATCGACGTAATAACCTTGCATGCAGGTGTCAGGTGTTCTGTTGTCATGTACTCTACCGATCTTGAACAATGAATCTAATGCGTTTCAATACAAGGTTCATATTACTTGTGACTATTAATAATTTGTAACTATTTGAAGTTTTTCTTGCTACTTCTTCTTTTTTGGTTATTGCTAACTGAGTTTTGATTTACTATTTTAATAAGATTCCAACTTGCTACATCTAGAAATTAGGACTAGATATTCTGAAAGTGTTTTAGGTATGATAACGTTATCCTGGATGTAAATTTACGATAAATTTCATGTTAATTAGTATCTTTATGGTTTAAAGCTTATTAGAATACCACTGTGAACAAAAACTATGCTGTTTCATCTTGTGAATTTCTCTTAACCCTTCGAATCATTAGCACAAGAAAGACAATAATTGTCATTGAACATCAGCAGCTGCACTGATCATATTTAAAACTTATCTATATAGTAAAGTGTAACCCTTATTTACAAGATAGACGTGTGGTCGCATACATTATGCTTTCGCCCACTATCAGAATCTATTTGTGAATCGTAACGAAGACCGCAAAGAAGCCTTAACCGTTACAGCATCAACATTAATTTAGTGGTTCTCCAAATGTTAGCTAATATAATGTTAATACAAACAAACATATTAGCAGCATATCAGAATCTTTGTCACCATCTCTTCCTGAAAAACAAACTAATGCTCGAAAAAATTAAAATGTCTTACCCCAATTTTGTCTGAATTTAAAATCTATACAGGGTGGAAATGCAAAGTCAAGAATCCGTTTAGGGTATGAAAGTATACACGATTCTGATGTCATTACGAGAAAAAAAATATACCTTGAATTTTCACCAAAAATTCCATCATTTTTCTAAGCTATGGCTACGCAGCTCACCGGCTTGCCCACACACCTAATTGCACCCCGCAACCCGCACCCCTCATCCGAGTGGCCAGCGACCGTGAGGGTGTCCACGCGATTAGTGTATTTTGAGTACAGAAAATCGTCGTATTATGAGGTACTGGTACTTTATTTAGAGATCCCAGTATTTAAAATAATATCTTCACCGATCATACTAACACACCTTTAAAGGATTCTTGACTTTGCTTTTACACCCGGTATAGTGTACAATGTCGGGGGAAATGCTTTCAAACAAATCCATAAAAAGTTATAGACTTATTGAGCAGTTCGAAAAATTGCTTTTATGTGTAGAGTAATATGACTACGAGACTTTAATCTCTGTAAGACATTTTGAATAATTTTAATATCTATACGAACATATATTCGGGCACCTTCTTAGGCATGATCCTTTAATAAAAGTCATAAGCAATGTAAAAATAGAGGGAAAAAGAAAAAGGGAAAAGAAGAAGAAGCAGACCGAGGATTAAATTCGGGGATTAAGGTTAAGACAGGTCCAAGAACTGAAGGATTTGGCTCTGTACAGAGAACGATGGAAGATGCTACACCGACAATATGAGCCAGGCTTTAAATAATGATGATGACATACCCAGATAATACAGTCTACCAGACGAGCATAAGGACCCATTTTATTTGTCTCCACTTCTATTTATAGAGAAATGACAAGTAATCAACTATCAAATGTTTTGTAAATAATTTTATTTTTGCAATATTGTACAAAAATACACGGAACATAATACTTAAAACATAATTTACTCATACTCATGCAGCACTTAACTTAAAACAAATTTGCTGTAAAGACAGCCTAACTTGTAATTTTTTCAAACACTCCATTATTATCATCAAAATATCCCGCGTCTATAATTGAGAAGCAATCAAATTTGGACTCTAACAACGGCTACCTTGCAACGCAGGTCGTTACGTCCTCACAACAAGGCGGGACATTCCTTCAGCAATGGTGTTAAGAGCCGAGAGATCTTTTCTAGCGGTGTCCAGTAGATGCGCCATGCTGCGTTGCTGCAGCGCTAGGAACTGCTTCACGTCTTCTTGGGCACCTGAAATGTGGGGTTCGATATAAGGACTGATGATTTTTAGACACTAATTGACTTGTAATAAGGACTAGTATATTTGAGCGCATAAACGTTCTAGTTGATTTTTGCAGAGTATAGATTTCCATGAAGAAAATATTCTAAAATCAGAAATGTAGTCCAGCCCCCTGATTCTGTATCGTAAAATCAGTAGCCAAACCGAGTGCCTATCGTCAAAAACATACATCTAAGGATACGTTCGCACTTGAAATAACGTCACAATTCGTAAATAGTTCAATATCCATTGAAGGTTATTTTGGAAGTTAGGTTTTTGGTGAATAGCAACCATAGTTGGCAACCGATTCAAAGATACGTAATACGTGGGACGCACTATAAGTTTCCGGAATGAATATGAAAAAATACTATTAAAGGTACAAAATTAATTTATTGTTTTTCAAAATAATCTCCCTTGGCGTCTATGCACTTTTTCATTCGATCAAACCAGTTTTGAAAACTTTTGTGCCACTCCCCTGTGGTGACCTCTGAAACGTGTTTTTCATACTCCTCGACAGCCTCTTCTGGTGAGGAAAATCGTTGACCGCGTAATTGGTTCTTAATTTTTGGGACCAGAAAAAAGTCACAAGGTGCCAGGTCGGGACTGTATGCAGGATGACTCATGAGTTCTACATTTTTCGTCTTCAAAAAGTCGTTTGTCTGTCTGGCCGTGTGAGAACTAGCATTGTCGTGGTGCAGGATGATACGGCGTTTACGGTTATTTTTACGGAGTTCGTCAATAACTTCCGGCAAACAAATGGTCGTGTACCAGTCACTATTCACGGTACGACGATTCTCTAAAGCAACAGTAGCCACGTGTCCAGTTTTATTAAAAAAAGAAGCAATCATCCGCTTAGATGCACTTTTCACGCGCGCCACTTTGGTTGGTTTCGGCTCATCTTGAAAGACCCATACGCTCGATTGCTGCTTTGTTTTGGGATCGTAGCAATAAATCCATGTTTCGTCACCTGTTACTATATCCCACACCAAATTTGACGCACCTTCGTTGAATCTGGTAAGCATGGCACTGCACCAAGTGACGCGGTCCGTTTTTGAGCCTCGGTCAAGTTGTGTGGGATCCACCGCGAGCACAGCTTTCTCACACCCAAATGTTTGTGTAGGATTGATTGTATTTGACTCATGCCTATTTCTAAGGATGCGCGAATTTCATGGTAGGTCACATGCCTGTCTGTTTCAATCATACGGCGCACAGCATCGATGTTTTTGTTGGTCACAGCGGTGGACGGCCGACCATCGCGAGATTCGTCACTGAGATTGATACGACCACGCTTGAATTCTGCAAACCAGCTATAAACAGTCGTCTTGCATGGTGCTTCATTGCCAAAAGCTGTTTCAAGCCGAGCGATGCTCTGTTGAGCTGTCAAATTACACTTAAAATCGTAGAAAATCATACTACGAAAATTTTCCCGAGTTAAATCCATGTTGATGCAGACACACAATTTTTTAAATGGCGCCACAAGGTAAAAACAAAAGACAGTCAGATGAAACAAACTGCATTCTACAGCCAAAGAGTTCTATTTTCAAATGTTGCAATAAATTTTTAGATATTGTTTGTGTAAGTGGCCAGTTCCGGAAACTTTTAGTGTTACCTATGTAGGCCCGTAGAACTTATAATAGATATAAGCAAAATTTTATAATAGGATGTACATTTCTTGTTTTTAGAATTCTGATTTTCTTTTTCTTTTTCTTAGTATTAAGATTTCTCTAAACTTATTTTTATTCATATAATAGTATCTGTTAGCTATGGAAGAGCAGAGCCTCCTATTACAGGTATCCATTTTTACTTAAAAGGAGACTCCAATCCCTGAAAACGAAATTAAAAGAAAATGTCTAAGAGAAAATAAATATTTTTCATTTTTTTTTTGTATATTTTTGTATTAACTTGGAATTCTACAACGTATCAACTTTTTATAGTGCGTACTTGTTTAAAGTCATTCATTAATTTCGTCGCCTGAGTTCGTTGCCCCATGAAACCTGAATTTATAACCAAGTAAAGTTTATAATAAAGCCGATTCTGGAGGCTTTCATTTTAGTTTTAGTGCTGTCAAAACTAAATTTTCTTCATTCCAAATTAATTCTTTAGTGTCAACAACAGAAGCTATACTGCTTTGGAAAATTTTAAGTTTCGACAGCACTAAAACTAAAATTAAAGCCTTCAGAATCGACTTTATTAAGTTAATAAATATCCATCCATCCATCAGCCTGTTTCGTCCACTGCTGGACATAGGCCTTTCCAGGATTTCACCACTCTTGGCGGTCCTCCTGGAAGAAATGCCCATACTCACACACGCTGGGCAGGCGGGTGGGTGAGCGCGGTGCCGAAACCCTTGCACCAGTGACGCCGCTGCCCGTCACCAGTCTGTTTTATATAAGGCCCGGCAATTGGGGTTGGATATACCGCCATCCATCGGTCCCAGGCAATGGTGAGCCACCTGGTTTTGCCTGAGAGCTGTTCTCTTACTCTCCCCCGAATAACTTCGGGAGGATTTGCGAGTACGATGGTGGTACCTCCACAGTCGAGCCCGGCATCAGCTCTACGACCTTATAAATAGATTATTAATAAATATATTTTTTTACAAACCAGACATTAGCTTTTAATTTTTAGTATTTATTAAGAAAAGCAAAGAAATATTCAATAAAATGCGCTATATTTCGACCCCTCAGTGGGGTCGTCATCAGGCGAATGGATAATAAATGATTGCTAGTGATGTATGTGTCTTACCAGGGTCCAGATGGTACCGCTCGTGTGATGCGCCGGCGCTGGCGCTGCGCTGGAGTCGCACCGCGCACAGCAACTCATTAAGGCGGCCCTGCAACACAAACATTATCATCAATTATTGCATTACTAGGAAATTAAATACATAATGCACTAGGTATTCCAACGTAAAAATGTAAAAAACATCTGACGTGGAGAGTTTAGTCTGAAAACGCTCCGCGCACGCTGAGAACCAGACATCCACACCGTCCCAATTTCATTAAAAATATATTTTCTGAGAGAAGGACGCAAAAACATCCCTCTAACTTTTAGAAAACTATAAATAGAAACACTCGGAAGAACATTCCTGTAAAAGTATTAGTTTTCGATTACGAACCCTCGATATACCGGGTGTAAATAGACTGCTACCATTAAATGAAACCACATATTCTACCGACCCTACTGAACCACTTTTCCCGAGAATCATACCCGCGGTCACCCTTAGAGTAGGAAATAATTGAGTTCCAAACAACAATGCGTGAACCCTAACGCACCGTCATACGGGCGAGTTTCATTTAATGGTAGCAGTCTATTTACACCCGGTATTTGTGTTTTTGAATAGGGCCCAACAAACTTGCTCGGGTTTTTCTTGTTTTGCGGTTTGACCTCTGACATGGCTTAATGGCCATTATCTTTCGAAAAAACCGGAACCAACAGCTTTTACGTGCTTCACCCAGATATAAGTGTCACCAAGGGTCACCCATCCATGGCCTGACCATGTAAAACGTTGCTAACCACCGATCAGTCATTGCATGATAAAGCAATACCCATAAATCATTAAAAGAAGCCTGGTAGGGTGGACTCTAAATCTTAAGACCCGGGTTCGAATCGTCCCGGTCGAGCTTGCACCATAGTGCATCTTAAGAGGGCTACTGCTGGTGACCTTGAAAGTCGAAATTTGTGGCTGGCCGTAAAGTAAAAAAACATATGACAAACTACAGAATACCTGGAACGATGTGCTTTGATTTAAATTTTAAATTTTCACCAAAGTTTGTAACTAAATATACCAAACCTAGGTCTAATTTAAAACGAATATCCGGTTTAATTAATTAAGTATGCAAACAAACAAATTGAAACTAGTCAAATTGAAGATATTAGAACAACAAAATTAAATCATTTCCCTTGATTATTTTTGAAGAATTTTAGTTATGATAATTGTAAATAATTTATTAAGGTATATTTTAACGCGTTCGCAACTTAATTTCCCTGTGAGTGACGGAGAGATCAATACGGGACGAGTCGTGCGAGTGAGTGAGACGCACGGGGTCACCAGCAGTAATTGTGTAACTTGCTAACGGTGAAGGAAACCACTATGAGGTGAACCTGCATGCCCTAAAAAGCGATAAGCCTATCACGATCTGTAAAAAGAGGGTGTTACGTGTGTTAATACTGTTTTATCGACGTGGCGAACCTATTCAACAAAATAAACCAGGAAGCACCTCTCGACACCCCCGCTCGATAATACTAAATTGTTGTGACAATTTATAAGAAGCCCAATAATGTCAAAACTCTTCTGTAAATCAGGCTCCACTACGCATATTTTACAGAGTAGATACTGGCTAGGAAGAGTCACGATAATGGCTAGGACAAAGTACTTAGAGGAATCTTGGGTCAATTCTGTTACTAGCAATACAAATCATCCTTTATTATCACAGTATGATAGACGTTCGCGGAAACAAGATCTCATCAAAGAAAACTTTTCAACAGTTTATATAGAAATATAGATTAAAAGTGATAAGGAATAAACAAAAATAAAAATTTAAAAATTTTAATTACAAAAAAGGTCGTCAGGTGTTGATTTTCTAAAATAATTCGTAAGTATGGGTCACAATATTTTGTGACTCAAATTTTTACTAAAATATAGGCGATAGTTTCGAATTAATCAGCGATATTTCTTCGTGGACAACTTTCTAAACATGACCACCACTCGTGTCCCCAATCATGTGAGCCCATAAATAGATGTCTAGAGATAACACCGGGTAGATAACAGATTACAACAAACACTCATTAGGTGAGTACCGCGATATTTCGACCAGACAAGGCCAAGCTTATCTGGCAGTTATAAGTATCGTATATACAGGTGGCCTAAGAAAATACAAGAAAATATTTTGGCGATTACTTTGAACTTGTGACCAGACCCTTGTCTCATATGCGTGATGTCCTAATTTTGATACGTTATTTATTAATTTAATATTTATGGTATTTATATAATTTAAAAGGTTTATTTTGGGCAAAAATATCAGACAGCAGTGGCACTGAGCAACCAAAATGACAGACAATATTTTACCAGCAAAATTAAAAAAGCTTACGAATATGTTACCAAGATTTTATGGATTGGAAAATAAGTAGGTAACTACATACCTCTTGCATTAGTTTAGATAAAGTAGTGTGAAACCGCACGTAACTTGGTATTAAAACACTCGTGTGATACTATTAAAAAACCCGCCTACGACGTCTCGTTTTTTAAACTCACTCTTGTTTTAATAACCTCTACTATGCACCAGTTTAATATGCTACAATTTTAATCGTAACTTATTTTAAATCGATCACAATGCAATTATAAAACATAGTATGTATTACCTAGTAAGAGCATCCTGTGTGTGACTTTTACAGGGCAATTTCTATCTGAGATAAGAGCTTATTCGTCTGGCGATAGTCTGACTAAAGCTAAAACTTATAAGGTATCTGCCGCAAATTGTAGCCCAGCATCAAATATATTATAATATTACAGCCAATTTTTTTTATTGCTAGTAACAGAATTATGAGAAACTTATTTAATATATGATTTGGTGAGAGATGACGAAACAAAGTGTATGGAATTAGGTGGTTTGGCAAAATTGTTTTCTAGGCTGCGTTCATTTTGATCGTCGAAAGCCGCCCGCCTAATATGCCATCTCTTTTGCACGCATTGAATTTTTATATGCTACCGATTGACCTCTCATAAACAACAAGACACACAGTCTCTAAGAAAAGTTTGTCAGAAAGTGTCCGAACGTGCGACGTGTATAGTAGCAAAAATCTTCAACCAAATTAAGACGTTATGTGACAAGTTGCATCGTGGACACTTTTTGAGCGAGATTGTGAGTCTAGTTGTTTATGAGAGGTCAATGATGCTACCCTGATGTCAATGTTAGACGAGCATCGTCCGACGATCAAACTTAATGCAGCCCTGCAGAATTTTGTCTGTGCAAACAAAAACTGCCGATCGGTGTTGTCTCTCGTATGTCTGCTCTATGTGTACTTGTGTACTATTTTTTACTATCCTATTATGTTTCCGGGGGGGGGGGGGGGGGCAGCTGCCCGCCCTTCCGACGCCCAAGCCCGCAGGGGATTCTTATGGTGAACGCTCTGTATATGATACTGATGGCAAAACAAATATAATAATTGTACTTGTACAAGAGCCGGCATTTGGCAAATAATATTATTCATTCACAATGAAAGTACGTTTAATGTAGTGTAGCAAAACATGGGCTTAAGAGGCATCTTACACTTTCCTGAAGTAATCTCAATTTTCAAGCGCCTAATTTATCATCTTAGGAAAGATTTTTATACTATTTAATACGTGATAAACATAGACCAATCTTTCGTATTGTGTGTTAATTTACCACAATTCCAAATACTACTTTGTATTTTTTGTAGTGATCAATCTTCCACACCTCGTTTACGAAAAACTGATCACATTGTCAACTTTAAGGATCTAATTCTGTCTATTAATTTCAATAAATTTGCTAAAAAAAATACCAGTACATCAGACATATAAATTTGTTGTGACATCATTTACCAGAATATGTCTAAATAATCACATTATCCCCCAAAAAATAAAAGAATTCCGTCAATTTTCCCAATTAATGTAGCCAGTATACAACGAGTTTTTGTATTGAATACAGCTTATTTTACATTCAAAATTGCATTTCAAAATAGCCTATTACTTTGATCAATTGTATTCTGTAATTTTGTTGACATTCCTTTTATTTAATTAGACTCAAAAACATCATTATCTTTACTCCAAATTCCAATAAATTACGATGCACAAACGCGCACCGATCAGTACGGCGCGAGCGCTCAATCAGGTAGGATCTATGTCAGTTTTTTCCCGCCATACTGCGTCTCGGCTCTCTGCACGCGATACTCGTATACGATCGCAGAGTTTTGATCATTGATCGACACTTTTTCGTACTTCAATTTTGTTTGTTGTCAAAAATAATAGTATTTATTTCGGAATATTTATAATCTTATATTTTGTTGTTAGTTTAAATGTATGTTTATTTGCTGTATGGACTGGTTCGGATTTTCCGCTGAAAGTCGTAAGGATACTCAGAGATGATGTTTTTTGGCAGGAAAAATGCTTCCTAAATTGACTCGGTTTTACCATGGTTGCGTATTGCAAGAAATCATAGACCCTAGAAAGACAAGATCTATGCCCTTACGGCAAATATATATATATATATATATAGAATGAAATTAAATCAACTGACCAAATTCATACTGGAGACTCGAATAGTGATCAATAACTAGGTTCAGTAATCCTTTTAGCCAATTTCGAAAAACACATTTTTTGCTCCCTTACTGGTTGGACTACAATTCCTAGTGCAGGCACTAAGGGGCAAAAAAAATTTTTTTTCGAATTTCACCTGGTGGGTCATTAAGCCTTGTTTCCGATGACTAACCGAGTCTCCAGTATGAATTTGGTCGGTTGATTTAATTTCACCCAGTATAGCGTAAAATTAAACCATTTGTTGACTGTGGTACCAATATATTTTTGTTCCAATGTATATTTTTATAAATTAAAAGTTTCGTAAGATGTACATTTGTGTTTTTTATGAACACTCAATACACACTTCCTTCCGATAACATTTTCAAGAAAATACGCTACACCTGCGCCCGTACACTTTGTTTTCATTTCTTACCATAAGCTCACTTTATATTTTTGTTGTAAACTGTTTGTTATTTTTTTAAAACATTACAAATACTCTATCTTTTAATATTTTTTATAAACAGAATAATATATCACTAATTTATAATCACATCACAACCTTGGCAAAAATTATCCTCACACATTAATTTCACGACCCCTTCACTCCCACATCCTCACCAAATACTCACCTCACGTAATACCTACACCTACACAATAGGGTAAAAAAGAACCGCGTCCAAATCCATTGAGTGGTTATCGGGTTTAAACGGTACCAAGATTCAAGATTAAAAATGTTTATGCGTAAAATATATAGTATAATAAATTATACATATGCATAAAATAAAGTCTTATTGGAATAAGAATATTATTATACATAATGCAATTAATAAATAAGTTGATAAATAAACTGAATAGACCATAAATAAATATAATGTCTAACCAAATATATACTAACATAAGTAAAAAATTAAAACATTGTAAGTATATACCTACATAATGCAATGAATAAATACATAAGTTAAGTTAAAGACAGGCCGACAAAAAAAAAAAGTACAGTAATAAATACTAACAAACAACCCACTTTATTTTAAATTTTGAAAAATCATAATATTTATAAAAGATGCAAACATCAATACGTCTAGGTCGCGCTATTCGCAACATCGTCGCATCGTGCTCGAGGGTCATGAGAGGTCACGCAGCGTATTTACCGAAACTTCGATAGTGTCATTTTGTGGACTGGCTCCTAAATACAGAATACACTTTTTCATCACTAATGCTCTGAAAGTAAGTCGTATTTAACTCGTAATGCGGGAGGTAAATCCGATTTACAAACCTAGGGAGGTAAGTAAATTTGAAAATTGAACGGTTGTCCCTTACAATCACCAACTACAACTAGTAAGTCACTCGTCTCGCTAAATGACAATGGAAAATCTTGTTTCTGCCTATTTCCTTTTTATTTTGTTTTTCCGTGTTTTATTTATATTATTATGGAAAAATGTGACTTGCATATAATAGGTAAATATGCTTAATAAAATGTTAAAAAGACGTTTAAGAGTTAACACAATAACTAAATTAGTTTTTATATCTAAAACAATCACACTGGCCAGTAAGACACGAGTGCACAAAAAATAAAAAAGTCACATGAAAAGAAAATGGCGGCAGTAAAATTATCTTGTTGATAACGTTGCTGCAAAAATAATTTTGTAAGTTTTTTTCATTTCCTCGCATTAGTGATGAAGAGTAGAGTGTTACACACAGGAGTAATAACTTACCTCCCTTGTTTAACAATCTACTTTTAAAATGTGTGCTTGACGTTTTGATCGTTTTGTAACGATTCCCAAAAGCTCTGGATAAAGATTGAATTTTACAGAGTTTTGATTAATAATGTAAGTGGTCAGTCAGTTCTACGATTGGTAATACGATATTTAGAAAAAGATTTTATGACAAATTTCTGTAACATTTCACGTATAATGTAACATTTTAATGTCATATAATAGATCATTTGGGCTTCATTTAGGGCAGTTACCTTATTTTATTTTTATGCATGCAATTGAAACGATCAATAAAATTCGGATTTAAACGGATTACTATAATCTTGCAGACTGACTACGATTTGTCTTGTTTTACGATTTAAAAAGTAATAAAATATATATCGTCACGACATGAATCCGGAGTGGTGTGAAATGTGAAATGCAAGTCAAAGCCCACACTCGGTACAACCGCGTATCACCAACGATTATCACGTTCCAACGTGATGGGTGGTGAGCCCTATCGCCGTACTCTGGGAACAATCACACACATTTTAGGGCATGCAGGTTTCCTCACGATGTTTACCTTCACCGTTCAGCTAGTGGTGAGTATTAGGTAAGAACACGTTAGCGTTCTAAAATAGACCTTCTTACTACGAGATTAAGTCTTAATTTTACTGTTGAATATCTTCTTCTCTAATTTGCGCGGGTATTTTTCTTCAGAAAGTTGTTTAGTGTGATCAGTGGAGTATGTGGTTTTATTTAACTTGATTATTTTACTAAATTTAAGTAAGGTTACCGACCAAGTTGGCAACATACTGAAGAAGGGCAAAGTAAAAAGTACCCGGAATAGAAGAGCTTGTATGGCTAGATTGATGGATGTAGAAGCAAAAGATGCATGTCAGGATCGTACCAGATGAAAATCTGTAGTCTGTGCCTGCCTCTCTGGGAGACAGCTGTTGCATGTTTGTCGTGAAATAGTACAAAAGCAAACTTACATTGTGCAGCGGTGGCGCCGCCAACTGGCTAGCCAGCTCGTGCAGTCTCGCCCTCGCGGCTTCCTCCTCGGCACTCAGCGCAGCGCCCACGCGCCCCACCACCTCTTGGCGGGAGATCACCTGGCAAGTTCATACTCGTATTACAAAAGATCCACTCTTCAAAGATACATTATATTAGCTACTCTGGCAATAGATTGCAATTCAGCTCGCACACAGCGCTTCGTGGCTAAAATAATTTTATTCACCTACGAGTCGCCTTTCCATAGCGTAACTCTGTCCCTTCTTAGGCCACTGAATTACCCGGCCGTTGAATCACCGGTGTACTTGTATAAGTCAACGCAGGTAAAAAGAGCTCTGGGGCGTTAGTGGAAGGGATATGTTTGTGCATGGGGGTATAGTCGCGCACAAAAAGGCTTGAGTATAATATTGTTTGATTATTTAGGTAAATTTTTTATTGTAGAATAACGTCGGTATAGCAGCTATTTTTAACAGGTTAGAAATAAAAATATACTGGGTGTTGATTTGGTCCACAACTTGCGTCACAAGAATGTTAATAAACCTACATGATGCTTATTAAAAAAAATGCATACAAAAACAAAATAATTCTACCAGCTTCGTTCCTCATGCAACAGTAAACATTGTAAATATTTTATCTTTCTTTTCTCTGCAAACCCATCGTAACACAAATACATTTTTGCGCGTGACTGTATTTTGAGATCGACCGAACGTGGACACTGCGCCGTGAAGCGAAAGTCAATTGACGAACCAATCGCGAGACAGCAAATCCACGCGCCAGGTATTATCCCCGTCGCGGCCGCCCGCGCCGCACCTCATACCACCAATTTGGTAGGTAATTCGCTCACTGTCCAGGTACGTCGCTCGGAGCTCTTTTTACGTGCGCCTACTTATAGCTTCTTGTAGCCTTCGCAGAGTGGCGCAGGCCTGGTTTACCTGTTTAATTACCAGTGGTCGGAATAGGTAGGGCTAACATAGAGCGGCTTAAGGCGACATAAGTAGTAAAAAATAGATTTTAAAACAGTAGAACTCCCATACTACAATAGATAGGGTTCTAAAATCAACATGGTATAAAGGGAACTTTTCTAAAACGATAAATAAAAAAATTGCAAAGTGAAGGTTGTTTTTTCGGTTCGAAACAGTAGTCCGTCTAAAGTAATAAAGTAAAATCCTACCTATTATCCAAAACATAGAATTGCGTTTTTTTAACGCTCTCGTATGAATTTATATTAAACTACATTCACTAAAAAAACAGCGTGATCCAACTTTTTCTTGATTCACCGCACTACTCGGACCACAGACATACAGACCAAACATTAATAATAAACGCGTAGAATCGACTTGAAGCAATTTTAACTGCTCTTTTAGAAATAAATATTGCTTGTTTCCAAACAATATCTACGAGAGATTAGTTTAGGTCTTAACAAATATGTTTCTAGCATAAGCCAGCCAAAACAACCCATTTTTATACGTTTCTTCGTACCGTGTAGGTTAAATGTCGCTTGGTTTTTGTATGGAAACTTGCCAACGCTATTTATTCCTTAGGTTTAGTCTGTGTGTCTGTGACTCGGACGCACCCGTTTTAGATAAATGTTTATCTCTTTCGTTGTGCGATGGACATATTGCGCCTTAAACCAAGAAATAAATTAGTAATTTTTTATGAAATCCAAGGACCCCAAAAATAGTTTTACTACTTTCGACTACTTTTGTTTGTTGGATTTTATAGCAATTCCAGCGTCACCATGTTATTAAAATTGCAGATAATAACGATGGCGTCGGATTTCGTTAAAATGATATTTCGTGGTTTTAACCACTCTTTCGTCAAATATGGGTAAATTTTCCCTACGAAACCATTTACGGGATCCCGAGATCCAATAAAAATAAATTAATATATTTCGTAGTTTCGACCACTTTATATCTCGTCGCCAACTTGACCAAATTGGCAACATGCTAGAGAAGGGCAAGTCAAAAAGCACCTGGTTAGAAGAGCATGTATAACTAGATTCATGAATGTGGAAAAAGCAAAAGAGATATGTGTTAGGCTTGTAGCAGATCCTTAGTCTCTGTTTATAAAGAGCAAAATTTGCGTCTCAACACTTTTCTGTGAACCGTTGCAAAATATAAGATGACTTTCGTTTATGCAGCCAAATTCATACAGAAGACTCGGTAAGTGGTCGGGACCAAGGTTCAATTAACCTTCCTATGAAATACGCAAAATTAAATTGAGACTTCCTTTACTAATCGAGCAGAGAAGGAAAGGAATAACATATTTTTTTTGTATTTCACAACCAAGATTATTGTACCTTGGCACTGACCATTTGCCGAGCCTCCAGTATGAATTTGGCTACATAAACGAAAGTCATCTTATATACCTAGTGTGATTGATAAAATAGCGACACTTTGCACAGAACCAGAGCGTCATTAGTGCCTAATTAACGTAAATAACGGTAAACTTCATAGAAGTGCTTCCACTGCAAACGAGTGAGCGGAGCGGAGTAAACGAGTACAAAGAGTCGCGAAAATGGTCGAAGAGTTAAGCGGATTTCCAACGGACTCCGTACGGACTCCGCTTAACTCGCACTAGTCAATTTCATAGAAGTGCTTCCACTGTGAGCGGAGTGAGCGGAGCGGACTGAGCGAGTTAAAAGGAGTCCGCTGCGTCATGATCTCCCGCGCTAGTTTTGAACGGAGTCCGCTAGCCACCCCGCCTCCCCAACCGTTTTTTCTTAAGTCGTGTCTAGTTTCCTTATATCTTCATGTATAAGTGACAGCAATTCTTCAAACTGTTTTCTATTGACTTGGAAATAATTTTGGAAATATTCAACTTATGAAATCATAGTACATTCTTTACTGGATCTCTCTCTAATATGATCGCTGATCCAAAATCTTGGTTTGTTACGCTTCCTCTGCTTATTTTGTTGTAATTGTAGAGTAATAAGTATTTAATTATCGTATTTATATATTCATCTTTACTAGAATCGTCTGACAACCAGACTAAGAATTCAAGAAAAATGTGTTAGTTCCGCGACGGTCTGTACCCTTCTGCCGCCTAGTTCACTCCGCAAGGCCCGCTGGTAATGGAAGTCCAACAATTCGCTCAACTCACCCATCTCATTTCCCGCCTAGCTCACTCCGCAAACCCAGCTGGCAATGGAAGGCAAATACCACTTATCTGTGAAACTCTTTCTTAGTGGAAGGCCGAGCATATTTTACTCCGTTCCGCTCAGCTATTTCCCGCTCATTACCCTTTCGCAGTGGAAGGCGGGCTTAAAGCTCGCCATGTAAGATAGGCGAGATAGTACCTGCAGCAGTGTGTGTGTGAGCGCGTGGTGCCTCGCAGAGAGATGCGCGAGGCGCGCGGTGACGGCGGCGCGGCGCGTGCGCAGCTCGTCCAGCTGAGTGCGGGCGCGCGCCAGCCAGCCCGACTGAAGCGACGCCTGCTCCGATTGGCAACGCGCACGGAACTTTATCTGTTACGTATTTCATTATTAGAGTAACATTTTACAAGTGTGTGGGTACATAGTCACGACATGAACCCCCAAGGCAGTGTTGCCAAATGGTGATATCGCGGTCTCGCTCGCACTCGTAGCAGCCCCTGCATGCGTCTCTTTTTATCTACTGTAATTACAGTGCAATTGGCAACGCTGCCCCGAGGTGTTTTAGAGTGTGGGCTGTTAAATAAAAGTCACCCGTATTTCACCGATGATTATGACATCACAACGAGATGGGTAGTACCGTAATTCAAGCACAAATATGGACTCACAGCTTAACATACATAACTAAATTCATTTTATGTAGATAGATATAGATAAATATAATTTTAATAGATAGGCTTTAGTGATCTTAAAATGTTGTTGAATAAAATTCGTCTTAATTTAGGAATGGCATACCTCGGAAAACCCGATAATAGGCACAGGTATATAATTAACAGGATCGGGGTTGTCGGCTTGAGCTTGCTTCCATAACCGCATGTCCATACCTGCGATCAAAAATACACACTTGTTTATCTATATATCTGTAACTAAATTGAATTAAATGAGAGAATTATTTTTTTTTTTTTTATTGGTCCGCCAACAGATTATTACACTTACAAAAGTATACAGATAAGACAAACACAACATGTACGAGTGTATTCCCATTATAGGCAAGCACAGCATGCCTGTAGGACACTTAAAAGCGCTTAAAGCGACCTAATAAAATCAAATTTTAAAAAATATATACAAAATTATAGTTTTAAGTGACAAATTAAAAACTAAAACCAAAAATATATTTTTTTTAAAGAAACGAATCCTTAAATATTATGATACAAAAACTAAAAATTTAAATAAAGAAATTTCGTAGCAAAAAAAATAATAATTAAGAAACAATAACCAAACGAATATATTTAAAAATTACAATGGGCGAACAGTGCACACCGCCGAACGAATCCGAAACAGTCAATCGTACTCATTCTCTCTCATAGAGCGTTAACTAAAAACATTTCCTAACGTCGTTTTTCGCTCGCTCGGGCATCATCCTGCGGACCCCTCACCGCTGAGGGCCGCGCGGGGAGAGGCCGAGTTCACTAACCTTGCGGCGCGGTCTGCAGGTACTGCGTCAACATCTGCGGCGAAGGGCGCGTGACGGGCATCACCCCCGCGCACCCCGCACCACTGAGCGCCGCGCGGGGGGAAGCAGAGTTCAGGAAGTTGGCGAGCTCTGATGCCGCGATGTGCGTGCCGCCCGAACTGTTGTCCACTACGAATATCACCACCTGGAATATATTGTTTCAATTTATACTACATAATCGGAGGTGGCATAATTAATTTAAGGTGGTAACGGAGGATCCCGGTGCAAAATGCACATCATTATATTGTTTTCCTTACTTTTGAATAAAAAGTATGCAATGAATGCATTTTATAACAATTCGCGCAAACTGCTTGTTAATAGTTTGGTGATCACATGAAAATTATTAAATTTTATGCGTTACATTTTAGCTGCATTACATTACAACTGTAAACACGCTCCTATGTTTGTTAATGTAATGCAAACAAAATGTAATTTAAAGGAAGTAATTTTTTTGTGAAGACCATATTATTAATAAACTATTTCCGCAAGTTGCTTTGAAACACATTTACAGCATACTTTTTATTCAAAAGTAAGGAAAACAAAATTATGATGTGCATTTTGTACCGAGGTAAAAAGTAACCCCCTTAATAAGGAATTTATGCAATATAAGTACTCCTACTATACACGTTAATTTTAAGATTACACGATTTTCTGCGAATCGCTTTGAATACTCTAGGTCTAGATATTAAATAAAAACATACACGACAAATATTTTGAACAAATTTCTCGGCCCATAAATTGAACTTACGGCGACATCTTGCTTATAGGGCAGGTGGTTTTTAGGGTTCTGTACCTTCAAAACAGAACACTTTTTAATTATTTCTCGTGCTTGTATATGTATAATATGCATCTGAAACTTTGTATGTAATGTATTTGCTAACAAACCATGTAAGCTCCAGTGTTTATTCTAAAAATGTGTGTTATTTTATAAGGGTTCTTTAGGTCTTTTTATATTAATGTTTTCTCTATTGTTTTCTTTTTAATATGTAATGACCGTTTGTAACCTAAATAAATAAATTAAACGATCATTTTGTGTTCCGTCTGTCAAGACCCGATTTCTTGGGCCCCGTTAAAGATATCAAGTTGAAACTAATACCACCTACAAAAGTCTACGGCCCCATAGTGCTGATAAAAAAATCAGGTACCTCTAGTTGACTCAGAAACTCGAAATTCCGTACATAATTAGATCTTTTAACACACATCTAGAAAAAATCTGATAAATTACTAAATGATTTAAAAAGAAAGTCATTTCTAAAATAATTAGACCCCTTGGATACAATAAATTTTATTATAACTGCTCGTGGAATACGTTTATGTTTTAAACGGTTTGTACGGAGCCCTCAGGGCACGAGACCTACTCGCACTTGACCAGTACTTACTTTGTCTTACTTGAGATTTGTTTCCAATTGATCTTTTATATCTTGAGATTCAAGATTCAAAGATTCAAAATATTTATTGCGTGCTATAATGTAAGTACATAGTGTTAACAGAGGTAGTACAGGTGTGGAAAAAAAACATTATAGCGCCCTGCAAGGGCATAGCAAAGGTTTACTTACAACTAAATACGTTCCTAATGTTAAATTGTGTACAGCTTGATATTAGTAGATAACTTTTCCATAATATATTGTCATACTATTGAATTAAAATTTTAAAATAATATTATTGTTTTAAACAAATTGAATTGTAACTAGTGATTCAGTATATTATTAGTGAAATTTTTATCTTATTACAATTTTTGGGTATATTATTAGTAGTATTTGCAATTTACCAAAACGTGTCTCATATAAATTATTAGGTACTTAATTATCTGAATGGGTTATTCTACATTTTAAGCTATTTATATATTATATTCCTATAACATTGCTTGATTACATTTATTTAACATCAAAAAACTCCTGCAGCGTGTAAAAACATTTTTCAGACAGATACTCTTTTAAACATTTTTTAAATTTTTTAATATCGCTCATGTCTCTCATTTCCTTAGGGATATTATTGTAGACTTTTGTACACATTGAAAATGGACCGGAAGATACAATTTTCAATTTTGTAAGAGGAGGGGCTAACCTACTATGTGGTCTTAAATTTCCTGCCCGAGAGTATATTGGGAAGAGTTGAAAGTTTTCTTTAACGAATATGCTTACTTCAAGAATATATATACATGCTAAAGTTAGAATTTTATGTTTTTTAAAATATTGCCTACAGCTTTCCATTGAGTTTATGTTGACGATAATTCTAACACATCTCTTCTGGAGACGGAAAAGATCTATAGTATTGGTACTATTACCCCATAAAACGATACCATATTGAAGCCTGGCGTGTGCATATGCATAATAGGCGGTCATAGCGATCTTTAGATTAGTACATTTTTTTAGCTCGTACAATGCATAAGTAAATCTAGAAAGTTTTGTTTTTATCCTTTCCAAGTGACCTTTCCAATTTATGCCGGAGTCAATAGCCTAGAAGAGGGTAAGTTGTAACATTTTCAATTTTTTCATTTTGGAACGAATAATTTATTGGGATAGCTGGTTTTTGATAGGGCTTGAATTGTAAAAGTTTAGTTTTTTTTAAATTGATTTTCAAATTGTGTTCCTCTAGCCAGGTCTCTATTTTGGTTAATATAATTTCAAGCGAGGTATTCAAACTTGTTGAGTCCTGACAGGGCAATACAATCGATATGTCATCTGCGAAAAGGGTACAGGATTTTTCCATTATTTTTGGCAAGTCGTTGATGTATATGAGGAACAGGATACACCCGAGCACACTTCCCTGTGGGATCGATTGTGTAACCTTTCCCTCACTCGACCTAACTTTTTGTATGGTGCCCGTCGCGTGATTGTAATGCTCTATCTCTACAAATTGTCGTCTGTCATTGAGGTAAGACTCAAACCATTTATGGACTAATCCTCTGGCACCAATACCATATAGTTTTTTCAGCAATATGTCGTATCGTACACGTTCATATGCCTTACTCATGTCAAGTAATAATCCTATGGCGTATTTTTCATTATTAATTATGTTTAAAATTTCGTTTATATACTCAAAAACAGCTAAAGTGGTAGAGTGGCTTTTTCTAAATCCATGTTGTGATTTGCTAAATATATTAAAATTTTCGCAATAAGAGTAGAGGCGGCATGACATACACTTTTCTAAAATTTTTGCAAATGTAGGGAGAAGAGCTATTGTAATACACTCTAATAATATTTGAGGTAATTTTTGGAGTTCCGTAACCAACGGGACCCTATTACTAAGACTCCGCTGTCAGTCCGTCCGTCTGTCACCAGGCTGTATCTCATGAACCGTGATAGTTAGACAGCTGAAATTTTAAAATACTAAAACCGGCAAAGTGCGAGTCGGACTCCCGTACAACAGACATGATTTTTTTGCCGTTTTATAGATAATGGTACAAAACCCTCCGTGCGCGAGTCCGACTCGCACTTGGCCGGTTTTTAAATCGTCTTGATTAAAAGCACTTGTACTAGTCTTACTATTTTTATTTTACACTTTCACTTTTTTACACTTTCTTTCCTAACCGGTTTTGGATATTACACCATTTTCAAGGGTACAAGGGATAAATACTGCACTTCAAATACTGGCCATCGTTAATGGCTAGATCTGCGGGCCTATTATGTAACTCTGTATCGGTTGCCAACTGGTTGCCAAACACTAAGAAAAACAATAAAAACGGAACTTTCAAAATAGCCTTTGGTGTGTATTGAACTGTTCACGAACTGTGACGCGTTTTTAAGTACGAACGTATCCTTAGATAATCGGAATTAGATAGTATATCTATGCTCTCGATATTTGGCAACCAGTTGGCAACCGACTCAATGATGCACAATGTAGGGGCTGAACTATGATCTATTGTTTTAGCTTTAATAAGAGTACAGTGGGTCAAAGGAGATTAAATCGAGAATACATTATTGTGATGCGACTTTGGTATAATAGCTGATTGAATACAACACATACCTGAGTTTTGTTATCGGATGTCGCCTTCACGGAATCGATGTTCACGGCCAGATTCGGTTTGTTACCGAGCAGACCCACCAACGAGCTGATCAACTGCTGCTTGTGGGTACTGAAACAAAGCTTGCAGGTACAGCTTGGCAAAAAAGAGTTTGGAAAAAATGAGGGCGCTATACCACATATTTAGTCATACCACACACTACGAGTTAAACTGTATACTACAACCAAAGTATTTAGTTTCATCTGTCACCGCGTCAAACTCTTTTTTGCCAAGCTGTAAGAAGCTTATTTACAAGAAAATCAATGTAGTCTACGCCGTGATCAGATTCAAGATTCAAAATGTTTATTTGTAAAATAGATACATAAAGTACACGTTTTACATGTCAAATCTAATCTGTATAAAAATAATATTTTATGATGAAACAAATATGATACGGGAAATATATAAAAAAAACATATTTAAGTTGGGCTACTAAAGTTATACACATGCATAAAATAAAGACTTATTGGAATAAGAATATTATTATATCACTAATACGGAGAGATAAGTAGCTTCCGAATAAGCACGCAAGAAACGGATGACAATGCGCGGGAGTCCGAAAGGTTAAACGGAATTTCATATAAACTCAGCTTGCGAAAGTAGTTTAGATAAATAAAGGTCGTTTTATTCCAGCACTTAAAAGTGCAGTTTGAATCATCATTAACTTAGTTGAAAACACAAAAGGAACTTAACTTTTAGATATTATGGGAGATTGAAAACTTGGAAATCTGGAACAAGGCCATCCACTAGGTACTTAAGGGCTTGTATTGGATCTTTCAACGGTTTTTGTTTTAATATGCTGAGTCAACTACTTATCTGATCAATGTAAAACTTGAACACGTGTATTTCAGACCTTTGTCTTGAGTTTTATGTCTGAAATTACTGCTTTAACAAGAAAACATGGTTTATTTTCCGATTTCAAGTGAAAAAACTCCTACATCAAATACTTTTTCGTAAAATACGGAAAACCTCGAAAATTCACCGATTTTGCGTACCGGCAGCGCGCGATGCGAGCGTTCTAATGTAGACTTTCTGACAACATACTGAAGTTCAAAATCGCTCAGTAAGATTATCGTGCACCCGGGGTAAGGCCTTAACTACGCAGCTTACGTTACAGTGAATAGCCCATACCGACTCGAGGTTATAAAAGTAGGAGACCGACGGCCCGATCTATGGCGCAAGCCACATAGGAACGGCGCGGGCGCGCCCTCGGCGCACCTCTTCTATCTTTTTTGCACCACGTCCCTCTCCTACATTTTGTATGAACGAACATTGGAAAGGCGTCGAGACGGCACGCCACGGTTGCGCCGCGGGCGCACCGCCGGCGCGCACACCCCGTCACCTCGCCCACATCTTGTCAGATCAAAATCAAACACTCGCTGGTAGCGCGCCTATGGCATACCGGTAGCGCGCCAGTGGCACGCCCGATGCGCGCCGCGCCGCTTCTGTGTGGCTGGCACCTAACATGGTAACAAACTAACTTGATCTCCGGCTCCGATTTATTGAAGACCATGGAGACACGGCCGTCCTTGTCCTCTCTGGCGCCGAGACGCGAGTAGCCGACGGCCTTGAAGCGGCAGAGCGGATTCTGTTCGTTCAGCTCCAACGGTGCCGCATTTTGACTGTAGTACGCTTTTCCTGAAATTTTTTATTTTTCATCAGTACAGTAATGGAAAAATGGCGTGAAGAGAAAGAGGCCAAAAAGTGAGTGGATGCGGGCTGATTGGTGATGATGAAAGTATAATAAATGTTTAAGGGTCGGTTCTTCAGTATTATAACAAAATCATAAGAAATAACTACAACATGCAAAAAACAACTCTCAAGTAAACAATGCATATAAATAGTGCACTGTAAACTTCAAAATAATTAGATTTTCATAAATGTGAATTAATGTTTTTTAGGATTTGACAGCTGAATTCAACACTATAGACAATACAATTATTTTGAAGCTCCCTTAATAGCTTTTAAGCTATTTTGTATACCGTTTTTGGTGGGAGGTATTTTGTTATGTTATAGTTTTTTCTTTATTACAAATTAATCGATTATTAAATCGGACATTACGAAGAGCTTTCAGGTGATCAGGTGGGAGATTTGCCGACTGTACAATATGGGAGACACTGTGCGTGTCAGCTCACATATATGCATAGCTACTGCAGTAAAGGAGTGTGAGATATACCCGTTCCCCACTGCGCCTGTATCAAGTTCCACTTGGCCAGCACTTGGTCCCTCTCGTCACCGAACACGGAACAATTGAACACTGCTGCTACGAGCGCTTCGTGAGCCGACGAGGGGCCTTGTTGCTGCTGCTGTTGTTGTTGTTGTTGCTGTTGTTGTAGCTACGAAGAAGACAGTGGTGTAAGAGGAAGTTAGATGTTGATGCTGGCAGTTTTTTTTAAGGATTACTTAAAGTGATTCGCATCTATCACAAAAGCATAACAGGATCTAACTATTCATCTATTATTATAATGGTTTATTGCAAGTATATTTTTTTTATGGAATAACGGTTAAAACATTTTCATATTTAAATATTATTTAGTTATGTCAAATGTAGCATATTTTAAAGCCGATTACATCTTCTAAGGGGTCGTCTATTAATCACGTGATGTTTTTTTAGCTAAAGTGGTGATACGTGGTGAGGTTTTAGACTACCCCCCCCCCGTTCCCCCCCAATTAAAAAATCACGTGTATTGTTTTGGTACAAAGGATCCTAAAAATTGTGAATGCTATTCAAAGGCATCCTCGACAAAAAATTGCTGCTGAGCTGTCGGGCGAACAAAATCAATTGCTGCTGAGCTAGCACAACGTTCCTAGGATGCCTCATTCTGAGGCGAAACACGTGTCGATAAGTTTTATTTTTTGTTATTTAAGATTGCTTTGTAAATGCTCGTATTGCTTGCTTGTACATGTTTTATGCTGGAGGGTGGGTGATGCACGAGTCTACATTTTGAAAAGCACGATAAAAGTGTTTAGCGTAATATTGCAATATGTGGTGGACTTAAGCAAAGTAACGCCTATTTCAATCAATTAGATTACATCTTCCGGTACCAAGTATTCTACTACATGACATGTTTTAGAGACTTTTATAAATTGCAGTTTTGTTGTTTCGGTACATTATTTTACTAGAAAACTAAACAAGTACTCAGGTGATTTTTGTCATATTTAAGGAACTATTGTTGGCCATCCGCAGGCTTGTAAATGATGAGGTATCTTCGTTATATCAGTGCAAGTCACAGAAGCAAATAGTACATTTTCATGCAAGTGCGAAAAGGTTGATATTTAGAGTCACGATTGACTTTTTAGCCGACACGCAGTCGAGGCAAAAAACAGTCGGGACAAGAAATATTAACACTTTCGCACGTGTATCAAACGAAGTTTTTTAATACACCTGCGAAAATTACATGAAATAATAAAATAAAAGCAAATTTGTTGCAAATCAAAACAGATACAAGTCGACAAAAGAAACGCAGTCTGGTTGGCGCCAATCTGTACTACAAAGACCAATCTCTCTGTCTAAAATCTTTTTAATAATAATTTCTCAGATAGTTAATATATAATATAAATAATGACGTCTAAAATCGTTTTGAATTTTAAATCATCTTTTACAATTTAACATACTAATATATTTAATAAAAAATATAAAAGTTTGAAAATCCTCATCTAAAACAGTTTTTAGAGTATCCGGTAAAACAAAGGTTTACATGCCCACTAAATGATGTGGCCGGTTTCCCCTAGATGGCGTCAGTAGTAAAAACAAAAAGCACGAGTGCGAAATGTGTCATTTTACGCACGCTAAACAGGCACGTAGTCTATCATATTTGGAGCAGGTGTATTAAAAAGATAATTTCTACTATAAAAATGCACGGTTTTGTTAATCTATACCTGTTGCTGCTGCTGTCCAAAAGCATTGGTGGTCCCAAGCCCAGCTCCAAACCCACCAAAACCACTTACTGCTGGCTTGGTACCAAATGCGGAGCCAAATGTAGAGCCTGTGCCAAATGTGGAACCCCCAAAAGTGTTGGCTCCAAGCGTGTTAGTACCAAATGTAGGTGCAGCACTGCCAAATGTGGAACCGGCTCCAAAGCCCGTTGTACTAGTGCCAAAGGTATTTGTTCCAAATCCTGTGGTGCCAAATCCTGTAAAGATAAAATCATAATTATGAAGTCTGTTATGTCAACACACATTCAATTTCGTTATTGCAGATATATGCATCATTTGGTACCCCTCAAAAAATGTGATTATCCACACCTTCTTCTTACAATACAAAGAGGAAAGATTTGTTAGTTTGTTGGTATGTTTGAGGTAATCTTTGGAACTACTGAACCGATTCTAAAAATTCTTACCTCTGTAAAAAGCTACACTATTGCTGAGTAACATCAGCTATATTTCATTTTAATAAAATATTTTTTTTGTTTGAAAATTCAATATTTGTGAATCAAGTCAAGTGCTTTATCGGCGTGAGTTGACCAAATGGTTAGTTATACGTAATAAAACCGGTTGTTTTTCCATACGCGAAAACTGTCTCAGTTTAATCTGACTAAAGAGTTCCATCTACAACGAACCTGACACACCTCTTGCAAATTTTCAATAGACTTCAAAAAATAGAAGGTCTTAGAAAGAAAGAAATAAAGAAAAGAGCTTTATTTCATAAAACCACAGTAGTTATCACAAAAAATAATTATTATTAACAAATTAGGCATATTCTATGGTTAAGAAAAGGGAGTCCAGCTCAGCTTAATGCCACAGCCAAAGCCATAGCGCTGGTTTTCTGCTGGATCCTACATAAATAAATCTAATAACTAATCTAAATATAACTAAAATCTAAAATAAATTAAATTCATTTGACTGTATTGTCTTATAGTTTTTTTTTTTGTAATATCCATTACTCCGTCATTTCTTAGCCGATTTGTAAGATTATTTTTTGTTTGGAAGTTTGTGCTTCCAGTAGGTCCAACTTTATGAAAGCACACTCTGTGAACTAATGCAGGGTGCTCTCAAGGTTGTTGAAAAATGGTGCGAGGAGTACCAACTAACAGTGAACCCGAATAAGACAGAACTAGTACTGTTTACCAATAAAAGAAAGCTGGTGAACATGAGACCCCCGAAACTCTTCGGCACTGAACTAACCCTATCGACTGAAGTCAAATACCTGGGAATGTTACTTGACAACAAGCTGAACTGGACTAAACATATGAACAACAAATTGAAAAAGGGGACCATAGCACTATGGCAGTGTAAACGCATGATGGGCAAGAAATGGGGACTACGCCCTAACATTATGCTATGGCTATACAAAGCAGTGATAAGACCAATGGTCTCGTACGGTGCCGTCGTCTGGTGGCCTAGGATGGACGTCGGCTACGTACAGAAAGACCTAGAAAAGTTTCAACGGCTTGCTAGCATGCTTACCACAAGTTGCATGCGCACCACCGCAACCGCGGCCCTCGAGATAATTTTGGACATCCCACCGCTGCACCTGTTCATACAACAGGAGGCAGCGGCTGCGGCGTTCAGACTCAGGGCAGCTGGACAGTGGAAAAGCGACGACAGGGCACCACACACGCGCATCCTTGAGCTGGCCGTGTCCCACCAGCCACTAATGGACGCGCCGTGTGATAGAATCCCAAAAATGCACATCTTCAATAGACAGTACAATGTCCAACTATTTGAGGAGCCAACGGACCACTCTAATATCCATGAGATAAGGATATACACAGATGGGTCCAAAACGAAAGAGGGTACTGGGGCCGGAGCGTACTCAGCTGAACTTAATATTAAGAAATCAACAGCCTTAGGTAAGTATAACACGATTTTCCAAGCGGAATGCATTGGTATAATCCTGGCTTCAAGTGCGGTGCTCAGCAGAGAAGCTAAAGGCCTCAACATTCGCATACTTTCTGACAGCACTGCGGTACTCCGGGCCCTAAGCAGGACTACGGTAAACTCTGGGCTCATACTACAATGTCTAAACCAACTGGAAGAGGTAAGCCGACACAATAAAGTAACCCTCCAGTGGATAAAAGGGCACAGCGGATCGCTGGGTAACGACGCGGCTGATGAACTGGCAAAGAAAGGAGCAAAACAAAAACCGGTAGGTGTTGAACCACTGGTACCCCTGCCTTTTAACCAGATAAGAACATGGCTGCGGGAGAGAACCAGCACTCAACATGCTGAACAATGGGTAAGCGTGACAACCTGCAGGCAGACGAAAGAGGTGTTACCCACCGTGGACCGTCGCCTGACGAAGAAACTGCTACGACTTAATAGAACCAACCTTCGCATGATGGTAGGGCTAATTACAGGACATAGCAACCTTAACAGACATTTCTATATTATAGGTCTAACAGACAGCCCTCTGTGCAGAGCCTGCATGGGGGCCGAAGAAACGCCGACCCACGTGACTATAGACTGCGTAGGTGTCAGCACATAACGGGCCAAGATCCTCGGTGAACCGGGGACGCTCCGCCAGTACTGTGGCGACCTAGGCCGCCTCTTGGGATTCTGGCGTGAGCTGGGCTGGCTAGAATAGCCAGTCCCACTATTTCCACGCACAAAGGTCCAAATGAGAGACTAGGTGCGGAAACCGAGCCCACCACCAAGAAGAAGAAGAAGAAGGTCCAACTTTAGTTGTGTGTTGATCTAATGATTGCCTTCAGAGATAGGCAGTGGAACTGCTCAATGGATGACAGCATATAGCTCTATATTATTATATTATATTATACCACCTGACCTTCGATGCTGACCTCATCACCATAGAACTACCAACATAATTTAACTTTGTGTTCGTGTGCTCATTACAGTATATTAAGTGAAAATTTTCTTTTTTCTACTTGAAATTCAATCCTGGCATCACCACCATAGAACTCCTCAACGGACAACACATAGTTCAATTTTGTGGCAATCACTATGTGTTAATGTGCTGATTGCTGAGTATTACTTGAAAATTGAAATTACGCCACCTAAACTTAAAATCTGAAACTCTTCAATGGATGAGAGCACACTATTCGCAATAGCAAGAATTGCTTTGTGTCGGGGTGCAATACTAGTACACTACTTAAACATTATAAGGAGTATTATCACCTTAACCTTCGTTTCATATGAACCACGCGCTTACAATAACTATCCATATTTCACAATTCAACCTGTGATTATAATCGATACGACATGAATCCCCGACAGGGTGAGAGGCGTTTCCAAGTGTAAAGTGTGAAATACGAGTTCACACTTTGTACACTCGCTTTTAACCAAAAATTGTGTCATCCCAAATGTAATGGGTGGCGAGCCCTATCGCCGTATTTCGGGCACAAATGGGCCAACAGCTTATTGTACTTTTTGAAGCACGCAGACCGTGCACTTATTAATGTGCACCATGGGGATTGAACCCACGACCTCTGGATGAGCAGGCGAGCGCTCTACCACTCAGCTACAGAGGCGGTCACATTAAAATTATTTTCATGAATACCAAAATTAAAAGTCAAATACGTATCTAATAACAAAGTAGTAAAAAGTTGTGTCTGTACATCAAATATATTTTTGAAATTTTCAATGAAATGTATTGTACTGAAGCAAAAACCATTTTTTTAATATTTGTCTGTCTGTCTTTCTCTCTGTCTGTATGTATGTATTGTTTTTTTTAACTCGAGAATCACTCAACGGATTTGGATGAGGTTTTCTTTATTATCATTGTAGTCACCTTGGACAACATCTCTACTAATAATAGAATAGTAAGAAAGTCGTGTCTGTATTAACTGAACTTGTTTGCGAAATTTTAAATGAAATGGGTTATTTGTGTACTGAGGTCGAAACCACAATTTTTATTTAGAACTTTAGTGTCTGTCTGTTCATCTGTTTGTTTTAACGCGATAACTACTCAACGGATTTGTTGCGTTTTTAGGGTTCCGTAGTCCGAGAAGGAACCCTTATAGTTTCGCCATGTCCGTCTGTCCGCGGCTTAACGCAGAGACTATTAGTACTAGAAAGCTGTAATTTAACATGGATATAAATATTAATCACGCCGACAAAATGGTAAAATAAAACATTGAAAAAAAAATTTTTTAAGGGTACCTCTCATACAAGTAAACTGGGGATGATTTTTTTCTCGTCTATCCCATGGCGTGGGGTATCGTTGGATAGGCCGTTTAAAAACATTGTGGGTGTGTGAAAACCATTTTTCGATTTAGGGATCCGTTGGTGAAATATTAAGCTTTAAAGTGAAAATTTTAGTTAGAGTGGAGCGTCCCTCCCCCCCTGCCGGCTAAACGCTTGTTTATAGAAATGTGAAAAAATTCACAGAAGTAGTACATATTATGAATTTAAAAGGAAAACTATCACAGCTAAGTAGGGTTTACAAGTTAACGGGTACAGGTCGCGCCAAACTTTTGATCCCCTATAATGTATGGGACCAGAAGTTTGGCGCGGTCTGTATTAGTAGACCAACTTATATGTACCGGGCAACTACGGAACCCTACATTGCGCTTGGCCCGACACGCACTTGGCCGGTTTTTTTATTATCATTGTGGTGAATCTGGTCAACACAAAGGCTATAAGGGTTGTTCATAAAATAAGGCCCAAGCCGAAAACGGGGCATTTTTCTGCAGTTTTCTGGTTATTCAAGATAAGCGGTTGACGTAGCTGTTATATAATTATGATGCAGGCAGACATACTCGTACAGGGACTTTGTTTTGATAGAGCTCGGTTAGTCTTCATTGCGAAATTTTAAAAAACCAAAATAATTAAACTCCTGATCTTAGAAGTATTGTTTCTAGCCATGGTCTAATAAACATAGAGCATTGTGCGAGCTATAGCGGCTGAGGCTGGTTAAAGGAGGTGATCAGCAAGCCGACGCTGCGGAAGTACCTATGCTACAGCGTGTGCGGCCTGTTCTCCGTCCGCGTATCCTCCTTATAATATACTCTTTAGTCGTAGTAACCACAAGTCGTGACCTCGGACGAACAAACCAACGTCGTGACATTTGTCGCCGACCAACAGTCTGTTTTAGATTAATATTTTACAACTATCTTTAACATATACTTTATTGTTCTTTTGACAATATTCATCGCAATAAATGGAAGATAATCCCATTTTGATGTTTTATAATATAACTTTTATTATCTATGGATTCTTCGATTCATTATTCCGAAATCGGCTGTAAAATTCAAAATGGTGGAGAAACCACTTGAAAAGCCTTTGAAGAGGGGTCAAGTCTGGGAACAGAAGGAAGGTATACTCCAGAGAAGTATTCTGCAAATGCCGAAGCAGATTCCACTCCTGAATACTCCTTGTTCTTATAATATTGTATGTCTCACATTAGAACAATTTTTCCAACAAAATTCATATATTTATCGTAGTTAGTTATGGTTCCTAGGAATGTTGTCCTAAAATGTCACTTTAGGACGTAACGTAAAAGGTTTTATAAATTTTCTAGCTTTTGCCCGCGGCTCCGCCCGCGTCGAAGAGATTTTCGTGGAAATAAGGAAAACAAAAGAATATGATTTTTTTAACGACAATATGCAACGGTCACCATATCCTAATAAAGACCAATCAAATAAGCCCAAACCTGAAGGGTCTGCTGTTGTCCGTTGAGGAGAACCCATACCCACCTACCAGTCCCATCAACAGACCTCAGTCACAATGTTTTACCAAAGTGCTAATAAAGACCAATCGAATAAGCCCAAACTCTAAGGGTCTGCTGTTATCCGTTGAGGAGATCCCATAACCACCTTCCAGTCCCATCAGCAGACCCTGGTCACCATGTTTTACCAGAGTGCTAATAAATACCAACTAAATAAGCCTAAACTCGAAGGGTCTGCTATTTTCCGTTGAGGAGATCCCGTACCCAGCTTCCAGACCCATCATCAGACCCTGGTCACCATGTTTTACCAAAGTGCTAATAAATACCAATCGAATAAGTCCAAACTCGAAGTATCTGCTGCTGTCCGTTGAGGAGATCCAGTACCTACCTTCCAGTCCCATCATCAGACCCTAGTCACCATGTTTTACCAAAGTGCTAATAAAGACCAATAAAATAAGCCCAAACTCGATGGATCTGCTGTTATCCGTTGAGGAGATCCCGTACCCACCTCCCACAGTCTCGTCATTAGATCCTGGTCACCATGTTCTACAAAAATACTCATCAATACCGATCAAATAAACTTAAACTTGAGAGGTCTCCTAAAAAAACATTTACCAGTGGATGATTGAAACCCCGACGATGAGACTACATACGTGCGACTACGCAAGGCGTACATACCACACGATTAACTAAAAATCTTATTGAGTGCTTAAAGAATTTTTAAAGTCAGTTTAGTAGTTCTAGATATTACCCATTATATGCAAACAAACAAATCTTTCTTCTTTATATATTAGCATAGACAAACTTTAACGTGAGTTGATTTGAACCAGACTGCGTCAAATTCGATATTTTAAAACATGCAGCGCCATCTAGTGTATTAAAATAAAAACAATTTCAACGCCAGCTTACAAACAATTTCAACGCCAGCTTACTGAGCCGTTATCCAGGATAGCTTCCCAGAGATGGCGTTTTCTAAGCACTTGAAAATAAAAATATTTTAGTCATCGGTCTTTGCGCAGTCAAGAAATATAATTTCAGCTTTAATATTTTTTATACAGAAGGAAATATTTTTTCTGAAAATAAAAGAATAAAAAATAAAAAGTGAAAACAAATTTTACCAGTCGGGGTTTGAACCGCGACGATCGACAATGCTACGGCGGCGAACCTTCCATATGTCTCACTAAAATTCTCATTGCGATGCTCCCTTTTGTCATAGCGTGATGATACATAGCCCTAAAACTTCCCGATGAAATGCTTTATCTTTCAGTGAAAACTGCATCAAAATCCATCAATTGGTTCTCAAGTTATAAGCGAACGAACAGACAGACAGACGTTGTATTTTATATGTGTAGAGATAGAGACAATAAGGAAATACCAGTAGCTGGTTTAGCTGCAGTGCTTCCAAAGGCTCCTCCTCCAAACAATGAGGGTGCTGTTGAAGCTGGGGTTGAACCAAGGCCTCCAAATGCTGGGGTACCTGGAAACATTCGGTTTAAGGTTCAGTATTGTATTTTGTGGGAAATGCATTTATTATCTGCATATACCTAGTCGGTGCTTAAATTCAGTCACAAACAAAATTGGCTATAAAATGAAAACTGGTCATGATATACAAAAAAAGTTTTTTTAAAAAAAAGGTAATTTAATTAGCTTACATTAAACATACAATTTATTCAAAATTATTGCCACCATTTTTCACACAAGCCTTCAATCTTCGCGGCCAATCATCAGTAGCAGCACGGACCATATTCATGGCGATATCGGCCACTGCTTTAATCAATGATGACTTTAGGCTGCTCAAATTTTTGTGAGGTTTAGAACAGACCTTCTCCTCCAATTCCTGCAAAATTTTGTAATCCAGTGGATTGAGGTCAGGGCTAGATGAGGGCCAATCTTGATGCCTTATTAGCTCGATATTCTGGCGCTCGAACCACTCCTGAGTTGTTTTGGCCTTATGAGCAGGTGCGGAGTCCTGTTGAAACACAAAAGGCCGGCCTCTAAAGAGTGTCTGGGGCAGATCTTTTACTATGCGATCTAAAACCGTGTCTTGGTACACTTTTGCACTGGTTTTGACACCTTTTTCACAAAAATGCACTTCAGTAGGGCCATAGTAGGACACTCCCAACCAAATCATGACTGATGATGGATGATGGCCGTGCTGCACTCTAGGAATGGCATTTCCAGCGGCCGCAGAGCTGGTAGCGTACACCCTGTCATTTTGTTTGTTGTACTTCTCTTCGATATTAAAAATTTTCTCGTCTGTAAACAGGATATCGCGGTGTCTGTTTCTTGCGTACCGATTTAGCAAAACTTTGCATTTTTTGGCTCTCATAGCTATCAGACGCGCGTTCAGAAGATGTCCACTCTTTTTCGGTAAGCTCGTAGTCCCAGGTCATCTCCAAAGCCATCAGTTTCTGCTTGCGGACGGGATTTCTTGCAATACGCGCCTTGATTGCTTTGATGACCCCTGGAGTCCTAACGGAACGAGGTCTGCCAGTTCTTTTCTCGTCATCGACACTAGAGGTTTCATTGTACCTCTTGATGGTACGGTACAGGAACCTCTTCGTGATTTTTAATTTTTGAAGCAAGTTGAATATCGTCTTCGGTGGATGGCCGCAACGATGCAATGCAATTACTGCTACTCGGTCCTCTTTGCGAGTCCACTCCATCGTAAAAAATGAATGAATGTAATGGTGATTTGGCAGATTATTAATCAAAAAATATTTGAAAATCTAACACCATTTCATTTTTATTTCTAGGTGTTCTATTTTTAAAATAAATGGCCAGTGACAGTATTTAAGAACCGACTAGGTATATATATATAAAATTCCAAGTCCTGACAGACTGATATATCAATCCACAGTCTAAACCGCTGGTCCTAGAGACATGAAATTTGGAGGGTGTGTTCTTTGTGAAGTGTAAGTATTCACTAAGAAAGGGTTTTTCGAAATTTTACCCCTAAGATATAAAATTCAAAGTCCGGACCGACTGACTGATAATCAAGCCACAGACTAAACCGCTGGTCCTAGAGACATGAAATTTGGAGGGTGTGTTCTTTGTGAAGTGTAAGTATCCACTAAGAAAGGGTTTTTCGAAATTCTACTCCTAAGAAGGGTTCACTTCAGTGGGGGGTTGAGTTTTCTGCGAAACTTTTTATTCTCTGGGTCAAATGTGTTGAGTTTTAATTGAAAGAAAGTGAAAGAATGATGATTTTATTTAATTATAAAAAAAGTGTTTACTGACAGTAAAAAACAGGATTGGCAGACTAGGCCCCATTCTGTGGCCACCAATGTCGCCCGACCTTAATCCATTCGATTTCTTCTACTGGAGCTGTTTAAAGGATCGTGTGTACGTAAAAATCATTCACAATGAGCGAGAAATACGCGAACGAGTGACCAAGCCGCCAGAAGCAAATCGGCATTCAGCCTGCGCCGATTAACACAAAACTTTTTTTAAAAACGATGAAATGGGATGGCACCATGCAGTGAATGCCGTTCGTGTCTATTTATTTGAGAAGAATTAGATTTGGACGGTACAAACTGATTATATAGGAGGTAATTTTGGATGTTAATATTGCTTGTTCAAGCCTGGACCGTAGTGTGCACCAAGCGACCATATGAATGAACTCTCCCACGTTGGTTAGGGCTGGTGTGAATGATTTTAAAATACGGACTGTAAAACAATTATTAAATTTTGATTTGTGGAGACAGGAGACGAGTATGTGTGGGGATGGGTAGTGTGTTGTTAGCGATAGAGTCGGATGTGTCTGTGTTGGTAGATTCTTATGTGTAAAGGGTTATTTGTTTAATTTTAATACTTCACTCTGACTGATGCCGGGCCCGAATGGCCCGAAATATATCTCACAATAATTAATTTCAATGGGTTTTTTAGTTTTATTCATATATATTATATATATCATAATTCAAAAGACAAAAAGTCAAATCAATGCCATTTAAATTTGGTGATACTTTTCTAAAATATTTTGTAGCCAATTCATGAAATAATTATCTATATTTAAATGATATTCGAAAGTGGATACTTAGATTAGAGTGGATCTTAGTGGATACCTACACTTCACAAAGAACACACCCTCCAAATTTCACGTCTCTAGGACCAGCAGTTTAGTCTGTGGCTTGATTATATCAGTCAGTCAGTCAGGACTTTGAATTTTATATATTTAGATTGTTTTTTTTTTTGTATTTTTTTTACTGTTAGTTAACACTTTTTTATAATAATAAAAATCATCACTCCTTCACTTTCTTATAATTAAAACACATTTTACTTTAATAGCATAAAAGGAGTAGTTAAAATAACACTGCAATGATATAAATTTGATTTTAGTTAAAATTATGGAAAGTAACCGGCACGTATCCAGACTTTTGTTTCGGGGGGGATTTTTATTTCATTTCATTGAAACAACAATGTGAATTGTGAAAGAAACCTGTGTAATCAATCACTGTACAGTGCGCCCAAAGTTATAACATGCATAGAAATTTATAGCCGAGCGACCGGACGTACCACGTGACCTTACTGCTTGCATAGTGTAGGGAAATACGAACTTTGCCAAGCAGTGGCGAAGATTCGTATGGGCATTATAAGTTTGGGAGTACTGTACTATAATATAATTAGTTTCAAATTATCGTACCTTTTTTTATTAAAACGTACTCTAACGTACTTAACAGTAGTTATGAATAAATATTTCCGATCCCGTGTATGCCATGCCAAATTTCGGGGGAGGGGAGAAATCCCACCAACCCACCCCTCTGGATACGTGCTTGGAAAGTAATGTTATTTAAAAATCGATTCCTGCTGGTTATCAAGGCCAATAACTAGTGTTGCCCTAATGAAAATAGTTAAGTGTTATACATTTTTGGAAATAACAATAAATGAGCAAGCTTTTAAAATAGATTGTCATTCCCACCCTACACCTATTTTTTCATCACCATAGTCCAAAGTTTAAAGATTTTTTTCGAGTTTACACAAGAAGTGAAAACAAAGTCCTGCCATTTAAATTTGGTGTTAATTTTCTAAAATAGTGTTGGGGTTAGTTGCCTAATTGAGGATATAAATTAATCAAAGAACTATTACTTGAACACTATAAAAGGTATTTACAAGAATACATCGTGATTTGCACATTCGTCATTAGACAGGTCCGTCAATTAAATATGAAGTAGAACGTTAAACAGCAAAGGTCGAGTGCTCTATGTAGACTTGCCTGCCAGTTCATCACTCCCCCTCACAAGGCCTATCCTCGCTTTCAATGTAAGAAGCTTTGGCCCCGGTAACGCCTTCGTCAATAGGTCGGCATGCATATTCTCGGTATCCATATACTTCACGGATACCGTACCATTCTCTATCATTTCCTTGATGTAGTGCTCTCGGATACCCATATGTTTCGTTTTAGAACTCACAATTGGATTCTTAAGCGCATTCTGCGCTGTATCGTTATAGATGACCATGTTTACCTGTTGCATTTTGATGTCCTTCATCAGTTTGAGAAGGTGCTTGGCTTCTTTTACGGCTTCTGTTATTGCCATTAATTCCACTTCGCATGTAGATAACGCAACTGTTTTCTGTTTGCGGGACTCCCAACTTTCTACTGCTCCCCCAAATTCAAAACAATATCCAGTATACGACCTTCTGTTTATAGTGCACGACGCCCAATCAGCGTCTGCATATCCCATCACGGGTTTGCCCGTTTTGCGGAACGTAAGACTGATATCACTTGTTCCCTTCAAGTATCTCAGAATATAATATAATATCCATTTATTTATCTGCCACAACACAACACAATTACATTATAAACAAATTTATAAAATCAGGCATAAAGAATTAAAACAAAAGAATAAGATAATGTAACTAAAACTAAAAGAAGTCATGTGTCACAGCAGACAAAAGGACTCAGACTCAGCATGTGCTGTAGTCTTACAAGGTAAGACCGACAGCTCTGATTTTCAGTCCGAGCCCGCGTATATAACGCACGAACAAACAAAACAGCGCGAATATCCTTACACGTTTTCAAAACATTACATGAATAACTACCATGAATAATTAAATAAATAATAATATAGATATTAATATCATAAGATACCTAAACAGCATAGGCTCAACACGAGAGCAACTGCTCAGGGTAAATATGAAACAGTAAAAGTGAATAACTACTTTGGCGGCAGATTGCTTAAACGCAAAATTCCAATGTTATAACGTGTGTTTTTTTTAGAGGTATAGAACTTTGAAATGGAATAAAACAAAGATGATTTTTTTTATTGATATGAAATTTATTTTATTCGAAAGACAACCTTCTGGCATTATAATTTGAATATGACTTCTGGCATATATCCGCCACGGCTGGCTCGGACGTAGTCTAATCTGGAGGTCCAATTTTCAATGACTTTTTCCAACATTTGTGGCCGTATATCGGCAATAACTCCCAGAATGTTGTCCTCCAAGTGGTCAATCGTTTCGGGCTTATCGGCGTAGACTTGCGACTTCACATATCCCCACAGAAAATAGTCAAGTGGCGTTAAATTGCAAAATCTTCCATAAAGTGGATGGACACATATCCAATTCCTGTGCACGGTGGCGGATAGACTGATTCGGGTCTTCCTCTACGCTACGCTCTATAGCAGCAATGACTTCTTCTGTACGCACTGTACGACAACTCTGTGGATGCGTATTATCATTTAGAGTAAACGTGGTGCAAAAACGTTTCATATTAATTGAATTAATTGCTCTGATGGACGATTATGTTAACCGTAAATTGGACGTAATGCGCGATACGTCTTTCGAACAGAACCATGATTTTCAAAATAAATTTGCACAATTTGGAAGCATTGTTCAGGCGTCAGTCTATTCATGTTGAAATGCCAAACCAAACTAAACATAAATCACTTTACAGCTGACAAAATGGCCGCCAGTTAAAAAAGTGTTGCCAACTTAAAGTTCTATACCTCTAAAAAAAACACCTTTTATAATGAAATGCCTGTTCGTATAAGATCTGAACAAAATAAAAATAAATTTGCAAAATTATATAAAACTTACCTTCTACAAAACATGTAAACATAGATTAAAATAACAATGTTATTATTTATTGTTAATGTACCTACCTACTTATAACTTAGTAACATAGACAAACCAAATTCCTACTTGGTTTTGTGGGATGTATTTAGATTTAAGTTATCCTTGAAATAAATAAATATATTATTCATTCATTCATTCATTCGTAAATAAATAAAATAAGTAAATTTAATTAATAGATAAACCTTAAATAAATTTTGCAGATGAAATTATTAGGATGGCGATGAAGTTTCTAGTTTTAGGCAGGCGAGGACACTTGTAAGTCAAGAAGATACTTTTTTAGTTTAACTTTGAATGTATACTTAGACTTAAGGTCACGTAGCGGCGGTGGAATGTTGTTCCAACATTTTGATGCCATGTACCTAAAACTGCCCCGAAATGCAGTAGTTTTGTGCTTTGGACACAGCAAACGATTTATCCTGGTGCTATACGGCTAACAGAAGAAGACCACGTAAATTTGTCATTTAAATACTCGGGAGAACCAGTTTTGACCACCCCAAACAGTAAAGCAGCAAGGGAGCTGACGACGACCTTTAAAATGTTGGCTGAATTTATATAAGGTGTGACGTGAGATCGCCAGAGGATAAGGAAGCAATAGCGAGCACACGCATTTTGCACGCGTTGAATGAGTCGCATTGTCTTCGCGTAAAGACAAGGGCCGTAAACAGATATACAATAATTTAGTTTCGAGAGAACAAGAGACTCACAGAGATTTATGCGCAGTTCTTCACTAAGAAAGTCACGAATGCGGTATAAAACTTTTTTGTGTCTTTTCCATGAAATAAATAAATAAAGACTTTTAGTCGGTAAAAGCAGTTACGTGTTAACTCTGCCACGTGACTTTCAAATCGTAACTCACCATCAATTAAAATCCCCAGATTCCTAGCTTCACGTACACACCCTATCGGTTGGTTCATAATACCAACTGGAGGATTTGCAGACGTTATTCTCGCGATCTGGTGTTTAGATCCTAGTACCATATATTTGGATTTGGACGGATTAAGGACTAAAGAATTCCTTGAACACCATAAAGAGATACGATTAAGATCATCATTAAGCTTCATCGCAGTAAAATTAGCTTCAGCGGGATTAAAGGATATGTACAACTGTAGGTCGTCTGCGTATAAGTGGTACTTGCAATTTTGAATGTCCTCTATTATATCTCTACGATACAAAATGAAAAGTAGAGGCCCAAGTATAGAACCTTGTCGTACACCACGATCTACCGTACTCATTTGAGACCTCAGGCTGCTACCATCCTCTCTTGACAACACCACTTGCTGTTGACGGTCACCAAGATAACTGTTAAACCATTGAACAGTCTCAATGTCAAAACCATAAAACGAGAGCTTAGAGAGCATAAGATTTACATTGATGCAATCAAATGCTCTGGAAAAGTCAAGTAATGCAAGGATAGTACCCTGACCAACATCACGAGCTGCAAGAATGTTGTCAATAACGTCCAAAAGTGCCGTATTTGTGCTATGGCCTTTTCGGAAATCAGCAGTATACCATTACGTTCCAAGTAATCCACTATTTGAATGTTCTAGTATTTTTGATAAATACGGTAGGAACTGATTGCGCGCAGGTCCTTTACATTACTTGGATTGTTCGTTTTGGGAATAGGCTTTACAAGTTCAGTCTTCCATAACCTAGGAAAGGTGTTCGTAGTACTTATTGATGACACTAGTTATTGCACCAAGGGTTCTGGGCAGGGTCATAAGTATCATGTCCATAACAAGACAATCTGCACCTTTGGCATTAGACCTAATGTTGAGTATAATTTTTGCTATGACTGTTTCATTTACTGTGGCTAATTTAAGGGAGGAGGGACCGAATTTGTGCAGCTCGAAATATGTTAAATCCGAAATGGTAACTAAAATTTCTCCAGGGACATCAAGAAAATGTGTATTAATAGCATCAGGATCTTGAAATTTATCTGGAAGATCATTTATATCTTTAAAATTAATGCCTACAGTATTTTTAAGATTCTTCCATAGGGTCTTGGGACTATTGATATTTCTGTTAACATGATGTTCAAAATAAGCTCTCTTCTCACTAAATAAAGATGCATTTACTAAATGCTTCAAATCCTTGTATTGTTTTTTTTTTAGATCCGATTTATCCTTGCGGTAAGCATTATGGGCTTCATTTCGTAACCTCATCATGAAACATACGTTACTTGTCAACCATGGCACCTGTTCTTGGTTCCCTACGGGTTTTTTTCTCTTAGGTGCATGCCGATCGAAAAGTTCGAATAAAATCTTATTGAATGTTTCACACATTAATTCTACTGATTCAATGGTATAAAAGTTGCACCAATCAATCAAGCCTAGATCACGATGGTAATCCTCACGATTTATACTCTTAAGAGGCCTTAATGTAATTATCTTTGGCTTAGGTTTTTCCTTATTGATCTTAAAATCGACATAAACCATTACATGCTTATTAAGATCGGGGATGTAGTCGACAGTTACGCTTTGAACACCAGCGTCAGTGCAAACAAGATCAATAAGGGTTTCACTTGTATCCGTAAAATGAGTCGGCTCAGTCACATAGTTATTAAGATTTGTATATTTTAAGAACCAATAAAACTGTTTTTTCTTGCTGTCATTCGGTTCCAAGAGATTAATATTAAAATTACCTAGCAAAATTAGATGATAATATTGGGAAAAATGGGCAACTGAATCAGTCAAAGCAACAAAAAACTATTTTACTTTTATCCAATTTGGTCCATACGCTGTACTTATTGCAATACTACAGCTGTTAATATTGAGAATAATCCACATTTGATCAACCGGGTAAGCAGGAGGATGATTTCGAGTTCTAGGGGCAATACCTTGTCTAATGTAGTAGCCGACTAGTACTCAGTACTCTTTTGGCTGCCTTCCAATGGCGTTCGTCATAGCATGTATTGAATTGACTTAGGTGACTTAAACTGTACATGATGTCAGGTCTTGTTGCCACTGCTAAGTACATCGGGGATCCAATCAAATTTTGATATGGTAGATCCTTTTCTGGCTCCACAGCCTTTTCTAAATTCAATCCCACTTCTATTGGGGTATTTATAGGTTTGCATTCACCCATGTTATACTTTTCCAATATTTTGGCAATGAAGTGAGTTTGATTCATTTTAATTGTATTTTCCTCAACTTCGAAGTTTATTCAAAGGCAAAATTTCAGAGTGCCAATGTCCCTCATTTCGAAGGAGTTCACCAGGATTTCTCTAGTTTTCTTTAAAACCTTTTGGCTGCTGTATTCAATAATGATGTCGTCTACATAAATGGTGACTATCATCTCATCTCCTGTCGACATTGTGTAAATGCAAGGGTCGGCTTCTGAAGTAATGAATTTTTTTTTTCTTCTCCAGCAAGAGCATAAGAGCACCATTAATCGATGGTTACTAAGTCTTGACTACTCAAACACTGAAGTTTCATTAAAAGTTGTTGAGTAGTTTTTATGATAAGCATTAAGTTAATTTACAGTTTGAAGGTACATTTAAAGTAAACTCTAATTCATGTATAAGGCCCTACAATAATAAGTGAAAATAATTCTAGGGTAGATCATGTATTGTTAACTGATCAAATTCCAGAAGAAAAATGTTTTGCTCAAATATTTTTTTCACTTCCCAGTACAAAGTGGGTCAACTAGCTGACAAAATTTCTATGGAAAGGTAAAAAAAAGTATGCGCAAAAAAATATTTTTCTATGGAATGTGGTCTATTAGGGATACTCTATCATCAGTACATTTTTTTTTTGTAGGCCCTCATATACACCTAACAGACACACAGAATCTCAAACTCTAAATACACACACATCCTCATACTCACCATCACACATACACAAACACACTCACATGACATGATATTGAACTCCAAGTAAATGGCATAACATACAGTATTATATTAGTGTTATTAAATTGCAACAGTATGTTAATTAGTTCTAACAATTGTAAGGTTTTAGTTATAATATCCACAATCTAGATACTAAGATATGTTGTTGTACAGTTATTATTCTGCTTGAAAAGTGTTTAGAGTCATTAAGAATATTTTGTTAGTAGTGATACTAGTTTGGTGGGTAGTCATGAATGAAGTCACTTTGGACTGATATAAATACAGCTCCGCTGTATAGGGAAGTCAGTCTTGCTACAATTGTCAGTGTTGAAACTCTGTTAAAATATAATGTGAATATGGAAATCTCACTTTTATTTAATTGTACCTCCCGAGTGTTATTACAATGTTCAAACAGCCTAGTGACTAAAATATTATTTAGTATTTATATGAAAACTGATTCAATCTGTTCTTGAAACTGTTCCCAGTGTCGATAAGGGTGCACTGACATCTGCACTGAAAGATTTCTGAGTTGCCATGAAAAAATTTGCATAGATTGGCGTGGATGGTGTTTGGAGGTGGCTCCACTATGACCCGTGACTCCAAAACCTTCATCTCCATTAAACAATTTCTGACATTTTCCACCTTTTTGCCTAAGTGCCCCTTTATTTATGCACCCCAACCCGCACGGTTTCTTAATTGGCCCGAACTATACTAATTATTTTTTACTTTGAGGTTATTATAGTACCTGTACTGGTGGTATTGGCGAATGAACCAAAGCCTGATCCTGTGGTCGCCGTCCCAAAACCACTAAACCCTGCTGTACTGGTTGTTGCTGTATTTGTACTTCCGAAAGAAAAACTTGCTGAAATATTAAAAACAAAATTAATTAATTTAGTATTGGAAAAGATTTATGCCTGAATGGAAATGGAAGCAATTACTTACGTTTGGCAGCAGCTCCAAATCCAGTGCCTTGCGTTGAGGCAGCTGAACCAAATGAAAACGACATACCCAAATGATAATTTCAAACCCTTTTCATTAGGAAAATTATAAAAGAAAATTAATTGCAAACAACTGTGTTTACAAATTTACAACGGCGCCATTACAAATTTTAATTTTACAGAGTAGTTGTCAAATTACGCAAACTCATTGATATAATTGATACGCAAAACGGAACAGGATCCTGCAGATGTATTCAGAAGTGCGTTCAATAAAGAACCCTAGGGTAGTAGGAAGGAACACCAGGGCTGAGTTCAGTTTGATCGCCCGCTCGCGCCCGGCGATCATGACATCTCTTTTGCACGCGGTGGATTTGCATTTGCTATCCTACTGTTAGTGATGAGCGGGCGATCAAACTGACTGCGGCCCCGGGTTGCAGCACTGAGTTTTTGAACGGGTTTGTCCAAGTTGCTACACTCCAAACGACATTTCACATATCTCCAATAGATTTCGTATTGATTTATAACTGTCATTTTGACGTCTCTATACGAACCTTGCGAACCCTGCTCAGAGTTGGTGTTGAAAAATTCGACACCGGTGTAACGACACTGCTGTTTTTGAATGGTTGGGGTTGTGACCCGTGTCAATTTTTGAACGGTTTCGTGTTGGAACCCGGGGTACGATAGTACGAACCCAAGCCGATGTGAGTTTTTGAACAAATATCTGGGTTGCGTTGAGCTTAATCGCCGAGTGTCATCCCAAGTAGGTTAAATCATTGACATTACAAACCATGGACCCCTTTCACTAGGAAAATACGAAATGAATCGCAAACAATCGTGTCAAATGCACAACGACACCATTCATTACAATTTTTCAGAGCAGTTGTCAAATGAACTAGTTTAAATATAAAAATTTAAGTATAATGAAACAAACAAAATTGTAAAAGAAAGCACTTACATAATCTCTACAATAGACAACATAAAAAATTCATAATTGGTACAAAACTGAAACGATTTCAAGATATTGGCCTTCTGAGCATCATATATTTTTTTAGAATTAAATCATTATAAAAAAAGAGATTTTTCAAAAAATTCAAAAGTTGGTAAACACAGTATTTTCAAAACAATTACTTTTGCTTTCAAGTTCAATTCAATTAATTTTTTTTTATGGCAAAGGAATCCGGTGTCGACTATTCTGCCAGTGTCACGTAATAGATTGCAAACGCACTATCCGATAAAATATATACAACAAAGAGGATGACCTTGTAGATGGTGAAAAAAACACAATGTATAAGTTAGTAATAGATACTATACGTATATAATATAAATATGAAAGCTTATAAAAAAAAGTAAGTCACCCAAAAAAAAAAAAACTTTAATCCACCACCTATAATTTAATTTCATTTTCTCTCACAAATCTAATTAAAGCCCTTATAAGATCCTTTAAAAAATGAGAAGTTCATTGTTCAACTGTCATGTCATTGTGACTGTTAACATTGACAGCCCACATAAACATGCCAAGTTTTTTTTTTAATAATCCCTTGGCAGTGAACATCGAGTTTGAAATCCACAGTTGCGACTTACGTTCTTTTAGAATAAGTGAATAAGAAAAAAATAAAATAAGCATTAAAAATACACAATAAAACTTAATAAAAATACTTAAGCTTTGTTTTTACGCAGACTTTCAATAAAAATATTGAAAACAAATGGTTACCTGAAATGAAATGATGTCGATTGAAATAGTTATGGGCCCTCAAAGTGGCACTCAAAAATTGATTTCGGTCCATTTGCGACAGACCAGTGGATGACGTCACGCTACTGACTTCGCAGTTCGCATTCGTAAAGTTCATAGGTGTTTTGTGAATTTTTAGAAAAACTATCGCTGTAAATGTTGAGTGAGACTAAGAAATGTGCCTACAAATACTGTATGGTTCCACTTTGTGAAAACTTGTGCTTTAAAACCCCGAACAAAGTATTTTTCTTAGTTCAAAGTGACATAAAAAAGGAATAATTGGTGTACTCTAATGAGTCAATATTTAATTGGCCTTAAAAGCACAAAATATGTGTGTTATGATCATTTTATGTAAGTTTGCTTATATATTATTATTCATAACAGGTGTGATCAAGGTAGTATCAAGGTCTTCTTCCTTCGCAGGACTTACGAGTTGAGAAACACAGTGCCTAATCTTACTTCTGCTAGCCTAACATAGTTGCCACTTTAACACCATTTTCAAACACAGAAAATACCTATATGGGATTTACTGTCAAATGGCGTTTAAAATTATGTTAAAGTGGCACCATGCTAGCCCCCCTTAAAGTATAGTATGTTGTCACGACATGAATCCCCGAGGGGGTGCCAGAGGTGGACCGAGTGTGAACTGTAAAATGCAAGTCACAGTCCATACCCAGCATACCCACGTTTCACCGACAATTTTTACGTTCCAACGTGATGGGTGGTGAGCCCTATCGCCGTTTTTCAGGAATAAATACTTACACGCTTTTTAGGACATACAGGTTTCCTCATGATGTTTTCCTTCACCGTTCAACAAGTGGTAAGCATTAAACAAAAAAAAATTACTTCTTATAATAACTATTTTATGGGAAATGCATGTATCTAAATTATTTATTGGCCTGTTAAATTAAATTTATTAATAACTCACAAGTCCCACTTCCGAAGTTGTTATTTAGTAGTGGTGCGTTGACTAACTACATTTAATATAAAAATTTTTATATCAAATTTTTTATTTTTAACTTCTTAGATTTACTTCAAACCGGGTATGGAAAAATAGGGAAAAACCAACAAGCTATAGATACTTAAGGAGATAGAACCAAAGACAAAATTAGGCCCCATGAAATAAGAGCCGAAAATTTCTATGACGTTTTACCACGGTGACATCAAAGAGAATATAATGTATACTACGTAACAAGAGTCGAGACTTCCCTATAACTGATTAATGCGTATTTGCCACGGAATGCCCCGCAACTAGTACCAAACTACAAAAAGAAATGACAAATCACAAACAAAGCTGCCAACATATGTGTGTAGGGATGTAATATAGGAGCAATACATTTTATCGATACTTTTCGTTTTTTTTAATGTAGGAATTTCATGTGTAGTGAAAAAGGCCAATAACGAAGACTTCAGTTTTATCAGGGCTTTCAATAATTTGTATGTGATAGTTTTGCAAAATACGTTTCTAGTTTTAACAGCTCTAGACAAAACTGAAGCCTTCGGACTTTTTATACAAGAAAAGGAAATAAAAAGCTTCCTGTTCAATTAATTTAATTCTTATTGCATAAAATATGAGCAATGATGTTGACTTGGACTTGGCCCTGAAGTAGAATGGCTCTGAAAAAGAAAAAAACAATTACGTCTACAGACTTTAAATAATAATATTAAAAAAGTAAATTTTTGTTACTTCAATCTGGCTGGTATATAAATAAAAAAACGGACAAGTGCGAGTCGGACTCGCCCACCGAGGGTTCCGTACAAATTATAAATATTTAATAAAATTTATTATTAATTATACTTGTAGTTTAAGACGGTACTATTTGCCAAATTTCATAGTTCTAAGTCAACGTGAAATACCCAATAAATTTTGATTACCTTGAGAGTGTCGAAATAAACGTTTTTTGCGGCATAAATAGACATATCTTTTTTTACGTTACCTTAGAAATTTGATTTTTTCACAGCTTCAAGGAACTGTAAACTTGAGTATATGGTTTTAATTTCAACTCTATACCTTCTCGCGTTCCCAAGATAAAGGGTCTTGACGGACATACGGATGGACGGACAGACGGGTAGACGGACAACAAAGTTATTCTATAAGGGTTTCATTTTTTCCTTTGGAGGTACGGAACCCTAATAATATTTTTAATAAAATGATATATGTATGTACGTACCCTTGTCTAAATACACATGACAAGTAAACTCATGCAAAATCGTATCAGGAAGTGATGCTTCTTTGAGTTGATTTGAAGGTATGGTTAACTTTTTGAACCGAGTTTTCTTTTTGGAATGTTTGTCATCAAAGTGCTTTCCATAGGAAAATTTTCTATTGGTAGATAAATAAGGTCTTCACTGCCAGTGACTTTTACTTACTGCTGTCACCTGTAATAATAGTATTATTTTAAAAGGCAGCTTCACGATATCGTATTTCAAAAAAAAACAAGACCGCATTTTTGGAAAGTGATTTGACTATTTTATCAGTTTAATTTTTCTCTATACGTTATGTTGATTAACCAATCACCAGAAAATAAATAATACAAAACATTTTCCATATTTTACGCAAAAATTATTATATCCTATAATTTAATTAAGGACTGTCAGCGAAAAAGAGGTACATTTTTCACCTTAAAAATATATTGCACAATGATATTCGGATGAAATTATGATACCATAACCTTAGTGGAAATGTTATGATTTATTGTCACAATCCCATCACTATTCAATTTACAAATAAATGTTATGAAAATGTTTTCACTTTTAAATTTATTTATAACACAAAATATGTCGCAAGATGAGTACAGAGGTACTTACCAAGTTTCTTTTAAAAGAAATTTGGCCTGAATATAATGTTTTCACCATCATTTCGACCGCTTCGCACCTCACATATTTCACGCTTTTTGTAGTTCATTGAGTGATGCAAATATACGTTCTATTTACTTCTCTATTCATAAAACACAATAGTATGAAACATAAAGCACTATATCAATGTAACACGGTTAAATCTCATTTCAATCGGATAAATTAAGTTTGACTTGAAACAACGTTAGATAGAGACAAGCTAAGTGATCAGTGAAAGGGTAAAAACATATCGCCATTCGTCCAAGCACAATTTTCATACATAACTCCATTTGTACTGAGTTTCGTTAGGCTGGGTGACATTTAACGAGTGGAAATTTTTACAAGAAAATTATGAATACATAAAAATGCCGTCTTGCGTTGTTAAATGGTGCCGACATAATTCCCAACATCATTACATTTGTAATGGGATACTTACGATGAGGACTAATGGAAATAATAATGGGAGACTTTTCATGTAAGTATACAATAAACGCAGGTATGTATCTTGATAGAAAATCCAGGTTGAACTTGGTGAAAAAAGTATCGTGTTCAACATCATAGCATACCCTAGCTAGAGACAATTTCAACTTTATACGTAGCAAATAATACAGGTTTGCAAATACGTAAAAAAATATTTTCCAACAATCACGCCTAGAAGGGTAGAAAATAATCACATATCTTATTTTACCACGATCCCAACCCACCTTTTTTATTTTATTCATTCACTTCTATCTCTTTAGCAGGGTAACCATCTTAGGCTAAGTGGAGGATTTATAATATATGGGACGGCTTTACCAGAAGGAATAAACAAAATTCTCGCTATCATTTATCTGGTGACTCCTATTATTAGTAAAATTGTGTTATAGTTTTCCCAGAAATTAATTAAGAAGGAAATTGTGGACAGAGGCGGTTCGCCAGGAAAGACATGAACCAGAGACTCCACTTCGCTGGCAATTATTATATGCTAACAACTTGTCGTGCTTTAGGAGGCACGGTGAAACCTAGATTAATGTGATACCAATGGTCTCCCATCTAAGGAGGAACATGACAAACGGTACTTAACGTAGATTGAAACAGACTGCCACAAATGACAATATCCATTCATAACGATTATTATTTCATTTATATCTTACTTTGAAGACTGAACACAGTCTAGTTTTCCAAAAACATATAGTGTATTTTTTTGTTTTTCAGATTAACTATCCAAATTGTGATTGTGCATTTAATTTGGCACAGAAAGCAGTAATTGTGAGTCGTAGTGAAGCCTACGTTAATTCTATAAGCATGTTGGCTGATCCAGAAATAGAGTCAACCTTAAACAGTCCTAAAACTTATGGGCTTAAAAATTGCGGTAACACGGCTTAATTACAACTACCGCACTAATTATATACTCGACTCATTACACTTATATTGTTAGAGCTCGGATTCCTAAAGTCAGAGACCCACAAAATATAGCCTATATGATAATTTAGAACCTATTCTATAAGATAAGAAAAAGTTTCATGTCGATACATCCAGTGGTTTTCGAGACCTTAGGTAACAAAACAACAAACGAACAATTTTTCACTTTCATATATTAGTGGGATGGGATGGAATAGGAAGTAAGATAGTATATATAAGGTCCTGCAGTAATAATTGAAAATAATTGTAGGATAGATTGTGTATTGTTTACTGAAAAATAAATTTATTTGTAATTTTTTTTAAGAGACAGACTTTGAAAATGAGTTATTTAAAATTAATAGATGTCAATGGTTTCCAGATCCCTTGAGACCTATGCATTTTTATAAAATTAAAAGTATCCTTTATAATTGTCCGCCTTATATAATAACTTCATGATAAATTTTAGTTAAATCAGTTTACTAGTTTCTAAGCAAATGTGGTTTTATTATTTTACCTCTGGCTGCCGTCATTGCAGCGGGATAAGATATATATACAAATCTTTAAACTCAATTATCAGCTTTTAAATACAAAAAGTTTCATCAAAGTAGATTTAGTAGTTTTGAAGGACATTGGTGTCGATTCGATGTAACACGACTTAACTTATTTGACAGCACTTACTTTATTTTAAGCGTGCTGTCTTTGCCTTTTTGATACAGAAAGAAAAAGACAGAATGCTTAAATCCTGTCAAATAAGTAAAGTCGTGTTACAATGAATCGACACCATTGAAACATCAAATAGTGACCTTTTTTTGTAAATAGCTTCAATGTACAGACACACTTCTGTTACAGTTTTATATTAGTGTTGATAAATACTTATTTGTTATTTTTACGATTTTTTTCAATAAACTACCTATTCCTTGGTTTTATTTGTTTTTCATTAATAATAGCACGACCCTGTAATTACCTATGTAGGTCAAGAAAAATGAAGGATGTCTGCAAACCAAATTGACATAATTGAAGGATCAAGTCAAAAGCATTCAGATTAAATATCGTATGACTGAAATGTAGAATGTGGAAGAAGCTAAAGAGGTGTGGTAGGATTGAGGAAGATAAGATACAAGCGATATTCAGTCATCCGTTGAGGAGTTCCCCTAACTATCTCTGAAGACCATCAAAAGATCACAACCAAACTAAAGCGAAACCTACCTTTAAGCACAGTCTTATATACAAAATATTTCAAATCGGTTAAGAAATGACAGTGTTATGGATTTTGAAGAAATAAACTACCCAACTATAGAAAAAGCTATAATTTATATAGAAAAAGCTTATAGTTTGGTCGGTCAAACATTTCAGGCCCTACTTATATGGAAGGAAATTTAAAATAGAAACTGACCATAAGCCCTTAATTTATCTCTTTAATATGAAAGATCCTTCAAGTAGACCTATGAAGTATAGGATAGCACTAGAAGAATGCGGCTTTTACATAGAGTATGTGAAAGGAAAAGATAATGTAGCTGCAGACGCATTATCTCGAATTCGTATCACGTCTACTGATTTAAAAGAAATGCATGAAGTAGTTATGAATGTTATGACGCGTGCACAAAGTAAAAAGCAGATGCAAAATGACCCGCCGGTATCTACAGTTTTTAACGACGATAAGCCTGATCAACCGAAAGTTGTAGAAACTTGTAGTAAGCCGAGTGATTCTGTCGAGTTAAAATTTGCCAAAAGAAATGAGTTAATCCAACTAAGGAATAAAAGAGAAATCGTAAATGAAAGTAAAACATTTTGTTATGTCCCATCAATGAAGATTGTATATAAATCCAGCTTCTCAATCGCAATTGACACCAGCCGCCTTTGTGATAGAGCTGAGTGATTTTAATAAGATAATTAAAATGGATGAAACATACTTTATTAAAACAAAAAAGAATAAAATATTTGTTGATAAATCAGTAAGCGAAGTGAAAAATAATGAACAGTGGTCCGTACCACGAATTTGTTTATTAACAGATCTTCAACGATAAATAATTTAAGCGACCGCAAAGTAATACTCAATGATTTTCATATTTTGCCTACAAGTGGCCACGCAGGCATAAGACGAATGTTTAATAATATCAAAAAGTATTATTTTTGGCCAGGTCTTGAAAATGATGTAAAGAAATTTATACAGCGTTGTGAGAAATGTCAGAAAGGAAAACATTCAACTTATATAAAGGAACCTATGGTTATCACATCTACAGCTCGCTCTGCATTCTAAATAGTTTTTCTTGATATAGTGGGCCCTATACATTGCGATAACAATATTTTTTTCATATATTCTCACTTTGCAATGTAAGTTAACTAAATATGTTGAAGCATATCCCTTAGTTTCTAAGAGTTCAGTTACGTTACGGAATTCCTTGAGAAATCGGAACTGACAGGGGATCGGAGTTTATGTCTACCACAATGGATGAGGTATGTAAATTATTGGAAATCACTAAATTACACTCCACAGCTTATCACCATCAAAGTATCGGTGCTCTGGAAAATTCGCACAAGAGTTTGGGTAATTATTTACGCATACAAACAGACAGTCACCCGGAGACTTGGAGCTCGTGGCTTCCATTTTGGTGTTTTTCTCATAATACATCAGTGCATTCTCAAACAAAGTATACTCCTTACGAGTTAGTTTTTGGCAAGAAATGTATAATCCCTAGTAATTTAGATAAAGGTATCGTAGATCCAATTTATAACATTGATAGCTGCCCCCTAGAATTAAAATATCGTATTCAGTCGTTACAAAAAGATGCACGTCGAAACTTATTTGAAGAATAAGAACAACTGCAGGTACCTCCAATAACTTTATTTTACAGACTCATACATATAGGTACAATTTAAGCACACTGTATTCTAGTTACTGTCTTCTTCAAAATCTCCAACAAGAATGAATATCCAACTGACCGATTTGATGCCTCGTTCCCCAGGTTTTCCGCCAAAACTCGATTGCTTAGGCATTCTCTCATTGGTTTATCGTGTTCAACTCTGATTGGTGGATTTTTGAAAGTTAACCAAGTGACAGCGGTAATGTTGCTATTTTAAAATAATACCGAAATACTAAACAAAATGTTGACAATCTTTACAAAATCGATTGAAAATCATAACACTTAATACAAAGAAAAATTAAATATGACACAAAATTAAATCCGATAACCTATATAGCGAACGATTTAATTCTTGTCAAAAATGAAACTAGTAATAAACTCAATAGCATTTATTCAGGTCCATATGTTGTAAAAAAAGATGAATCACCTAATGTTCAGATTATTAAAAATGGAATAATTGATACTATTCATAAAAATAGAACGAAGATTTATTATCCTAATATTGTTAAAGATAAATATATCCGTAATTAGTATTTCATTACTTAGTTCCTATGTACTTTATAACTATGTATAACTAGTAAAATAAAATGAAAAATTGTAATAGTTACAATAAAATAAAACTAACATTTTATAAAACTAACATTTTATTTTATTTTCACCTTCATAGGAGGTGTAGTGTATAACCAAATAGTCCTAAGTCACATATCTATATTACGTATAATTTGTACTCAATAAATCAGTCTTAATCCACCTCTCGTCTTGGTTACTCATCACCTTTCTGCTTAGATCCCCACAAATTAAGATAAGTGTTTCGGCGCACAGTAGCGGCTATTAATATTAATGGCAGCGCCCATCAGCGGATATTTTAATCCTATCAAATTAAATATGGTATTATAGACATCATGAAACTTGTTCATTACGCAAACTCTCGCATTGCTACATTTAACACGCAAAACGGAACATGATCCCGCAGATTTGATTCAAGGCTGCGTTCAATTTGATCATCGGGCGACACTAACATCTCTTTTGCACGCGTTGAAATCCCCCCGGTTCTGCCATTTTAGCATTTTTAATGCTAAGTTTGGAATATTTTATCCTTTCTTAGCATGCAAAATTTATAGCATACTGCATGTTTTTAGCATATTTCAGGGATTCAAACATTTTGATTAGAAATGAGTACAATAAAGATAATTGATTAATTTTTATATATTTTTTTTTTGTATTTAATACGAATATGCAACATTTTGGATACTCAGTGGCAACAAATTTAAGGGAACTCGAACTTCCATTGCGACTATTCCGAATTCACTAAAAAGATCGCTTAGGTATTGAGTGAATGAGAGACGCTTTAGTATACTTTGTAGTGCGCAAAGGATAGCATAAAATTGAATAAACTATTTTATTTTGGACTTAATCGGACAGACAATTCAGTTTTTTTTTAAACATCGGTGTGCTATATTTTTGTCTGCTTTTTGGAATAAATAGATCAATTTAGGAATGTACAGTGGAGCCCGCATCAAGCTATAAACATTGAGTATAAGCTGACCTCTCATTGTACGGGAAGCCTATACAATGAGAGGTCAGCTTATACTGAAAGTGTTTAGCTTGATGTGGGCTCCTCTGTACTTTCAATATTAATTTTTTTCGTGCTTTTAAATAGATTTAATAAGCATTATAGTTTCTACAGAAAATTACATCAGTTACGTGTGGCATTTTATTTAGCACTTTCAAAAGGAACTTAGAATATTTTCAGCGAAAATTTAGCATTTTTCTCGATTATAAGAAAAACGGCAACACTGATATTCTCCTATCCTCCAGGACTTTTTGGCGGGCTTTTGAAACGTAAAGGCGGAATTGTTAAAAGTTTTTTCAGAAAATATTTTTCTGCTGTAAAACTGTAATATTTTAAGTTGATAAGTGTAAATAAAAATTGTACAGTGCATAGAGTTTTTGTAAAAATGAAAGAGCCTACGGGGGCTGAGCCCCCTGGGCAAGATTCTTCTTCAACCCCTACGGGAACAAAGCGTGGTAGAGGTGATGATGCTTATCTTCAAGGTGCTCAGAACTCTCAAGATAATGAAGTTTTCTACAAACCATACAATAAACCAGGTTATAAACGTATTTTCCCTGAGAATCAGGTGAGTACTGAATACATTGTTTATGTCGAAAGTACCAATGAAGGTGAGAGACTAGGGAACAAGAACCCAGACATGATTTGTACCTTATTCAAAAATGAAATTAAGGGCGTGGTGGGTATTAAAAGAGTCAACGCAAATAAATTGGGCATTACGTTTTCACAAAATATTCATGCCAACAATTTTCTGTGCAATGAGAACTTTTTGAAAAAATATAATTACAAGGCGTACATACCAGCTAGGTCAGTGGAAATCATCGGCGTTCTGAGGTTCGTGCCAACGAATATCAGCAACGAGGAGTTATTTAAAAAACTCTCATCTCTGTACGAGATCATAAATATCAGACGTTTTACCCATAAGGTGAATGGCACAATAGTGCCATATGGATCTGTAAGTGTTACATTTCTATCCCAACAATTACCGGACTTTGTATACCTTGATCTATATAGATTCAAGGTCTTTGAGTATGTTGCTCCATTATTGCAATGTTACAAATGTTTTAAATTCAATCATGGAGCTAAATTTTGCAAATCAACCCAAAAATGTTCAGTGTGTGCTGGAGAACACCATTTCTCTACATGTGATAAGGAGGCAATTATAAAGTGCATCAATTGTCAGGGCCCTCACCTGGCAATTTCTAGAGATTGCCCTATCAAAAAAATTAAAATAGAAGAAAAATATAACAAAAAGAACTATGCTCAAGTAACTGCCTCCTTAAAAAATAATGGAAACCTCCATCCTTCTAATTATAGCACCAATTTTCCAAAGTTGACAATGACAAAAGAAATAAATAAGACAAAAAAAATGTTTGAAAATGATGTAATTAATAAGAACTCTATTCAAACCACTGAGTATGTAAAAGTTCAGACTGTAGACAGACCGTCTACCGTTCAGACAAACAAAAATACAAAAACTGAAATAAAGAAAAATGAAACATTAAACACAAAAGACTTGGCAGAAATAATTTTGAAAAATGAAGATATTATAACAATTTTGGTAAAAACTTTAGTTCAGCTGGGTAATTCAAGTGATACTGAACCAATAACATTTAATAGCATAAAAGAAGTTCTGAAAAAATCTCTTGTGTTTAACCATGGATAAACAACATATTAGAATATCACAATATAACATTGAAGGCGCATTAAATAAAAAACCCCTACTAATTAATTACCTTATTGATAATGATATAGATATTTGTTTGTTAAATGAGACGTGGCTGAGAGAAACACATATTTTCAAAATTCCTAATTATGACTTTATAAATCAAAATGGAGCAGATGGACGATGTGGAGTAGGTATTTTAATTAAAAGTCAATTTAAATATACAGTTGTTTCAACTCCTTATTACGACTTTATGCAATCTGTAGCTATAATATTATCAACTAATGTTGGTAATTTAACAATATTATGCACTTATAGTCCACCTCCCGATGATAATCATCGTCGACGGTTTCAGGGTAGAAGATTAAAACAAATAATAAATAATTTACCAAAACCATTAATGCTATCAGGTGACCTCAATGCTCATCATATTGCATTTGGATGCCTTACAACAAAGACTAGAGTCAACGATGTCTATAATATTTTAGATGAATCAGACTTATGTATTCTAAACACTGGTACACCGACCACAGTAGGCAGTCCAACAAAAAATCCTTCTGCTATTGATATTGCTTGTGTTAGCCCTTCTGTGGCTCCTCTTTGCGACTGGAGAGTGCATGATGATGCAATGGGTAGCTATCACTATCCAACAATTATTGATATCCACACCTCAGTAGAAAAATATGAAATAGGGAGTCCAACGGAACGTTTTATTTATAATAAGGCTGATTGGTCATTATATACATCTGCAACAGAAAAAATATTAAGTAAATATACAATAGATTATGCGAACCCTTTAAAAAGTTACAATGAATTTTGCGAAGGTATAAATCAAATTAAAAATATTACTATACCAAAATTAAAAAAAACCACACAATATGTTTTAAAAAAACAAGTCCCCTGGTGGGATAATGAGTGTTCAGATGCCGTTAAAAAAAGCAAAGATGCATTAAATTTCTACAGAAAAGATGCAACAATGGCAAATTATATTAATTATAAAAAACTAGATGCCCTAAAAAAAAAACTGCTCAAAGAAAAGAAAAAAAATGGCTGGACTAAGTTATGCGAATCCTTTAATAGATATACTCCAGTTAGCGTTATATGGAATTATATTAGAAGGTTTAAACGTGTTTCTTTACCTAAAAACCCTAAGAATGATGAATGGATTCCTTCATTCATCAACAAGTATGCTCCATCCTCTCCATCTGAAAAATACATAGACGAAATAGCTTTGAATGAAATTTTTTGTAAACAAGGAAATGAAAAATGTGCTTTTCTCTCTAAACCATTTACTATAGAAGAATTTTTAAACGCAATTAAATCTAGAAAAGACACAACACCTGGATTAGACGATATTCCATACAAACTAATTCGAAGTATGCACATAAATGCACAAAAAGTACTCTTAAAAATTTACAATTTGCTATGGGACACAAACTGCATACCAGAATCTTGGAAAACACAATGTATTATACCAATATTAAAACCAGGTAAACTAGCAACCGATTTTAATTCTTATAGACCAATTTCATTATCCTCTTGTGTAGGTAAACTTTTTGAATTTATGCTTAAAACTAGATTAGACCACTATATAGAATGTAACAAAATATTACCAGATCAACAGTTTGGGTTCCGAAAAGGACGAAGTGCAACAGAAAGTTTCACATCTCTTATTACTGACATCAAAAATTCCTTTCATAGTCACTCAGCTACAGTCTGTGTATTTTTAGATGTGCAAGGTGCTTTTGATAATGTTAACCCTTCAATCCTGACCCAGATAATGTCAGAAGTAGGTATACCGGGACATGTCTGTAAATGGGTGTTTAAATTCTTATATGATAGAACCATGTATGTAAAATTTAATAACATCCTACATGGACCTGGACAAGTGTATAAAGGATGCATGCAAGGAGCTACCATTTCTCCATTATTGTATAACTTATACACTTGTCAAATCAATAAATATCTGACTGAGAGAAATATTAAATTCTTACAATTTGCTGATGACTTGTTAATATACACTGTAAATAAAAATGTAAATATAGCAGTAAATAGTCTCAATAAGGCACTTATACAGCTTCATAATTATTATGAAAATAAATTAAAACTAAATATTAGTGCTGACAAAAGTAGTGTAATGATATTTAGCAAGAAATATGATGAAAGCAACTACTCTGTAAAATATGCTAATAATTCTTTACCATGGATGATTGAAAAGAAATTTCTGGGTATTTGGCTGGATCAAAACTTATCTTTTAATGCTCACATAAACTATATTATTAAAAATGCCAGCAGAGGACTCAATGTGCTGCGATCGCTGGCCGGAGTGCATTGGGGCTCAGACCCAAAAATTTTATCAATGTTATACAAAAGTATAGTGCGTAGTCACTTTGACTATAGCTCACTGGCATACATGAATGCGAGTCTCACATTGCTACGCAAATTGGAAGTTATACAAAACAAAGCACTACGAATTATAACTGGAGCGATGTGCTCAACACCCATAAATGTTATGCAATGTGAGACATGCATACCACCACTGCATTTCAGACGCATATACATTGCTGAAAGATTTTGTTTAAAAATGATATCATCAGACAATAGATGTGTTTTAGATAGAGTTCTTCCACAAAAAAATCTTGAAATAAGTAATTTAGGATCCTATGTAAATAGCAATCAACTTTTATCTGGACATGTACCAGAGCTAATTAGAATAATAATTCACTTACAACAATCTCATGCTGCAAATATGTATATAGATAGCATATGGCCATTATACAAGGTAGATTTCAACAGCCTTGTAAATAAAATAGCTATACTTAGACAAGGTATTTATAATCAAAATGATCTACTAAAATTCCTAGATGAAAATCATCTATATTCACTCTATACTGATGGTTCCAAAACCAATAATAATGTTACTTCAGCATTCTATGACCCTCAACTTAAGATTACAAAATGTTTCAAAATTGATACTAAATGTAGTATTTTTACAGCTGAATGCTATGCTATCTACAAAGCTCTTCTTCATGTAAATAGTCTAAATATAACTAATATAATAATCTTCTCAGATTCACTATCTGTATTATTAGCATTAGAAAATAATTGTTTTCGATACAATCTCAATTACTTAATATTTAATATTAGAAATTTAGTTAATACTTTAAATATGAATGGTACGGCAGTGCAATTTATGTGGGTACCCTCTCATAAGGGTATCACTGGAAATGAAATTGCTGATCAAGCCACCAGAAATCCTTATGATGAAGACCATTCCACAGACCTGAAGATACCATTCACTGACCTACATGTACACTTGTCGCAGAACCTAAAATTATTATGGTGTGAGTACTGGAAAGAAACATGCAAAGAAAAAGGAAAATGGTATTTTAAGATCCAAGGAAACCCGCCCGCCCAACCTTGGTACAATAGAGATAAAGCGGCTAATTGCAGAAAATATATAACTACAATTAACAGAATGAGATTTGGTCACTGCAAAACCCGTACTCACCTGAAAAGACTTAACCTGGCTGAAGATTCGAAATGTATTTATTGTGGACAAGAAGAAGCAGACCTTGAGCATTTGATATTCAAATGTCAACAATTTGGTGTTAACAGATTAGTGTTAGCTTCTGAAATACAAGAAATAGATTGTGATGCACCAAAAGAACTGCAAAAACTATTGTCTGACAAAAGATTTTATCAACCTCTATATAAATACATTTTAAATACTGTAGAAAACCTATAAAAGTGAAAATAAAAATCTGTATAAATGGGAAAAAAATAATATCAGACTGGCTCAAAAGGACACCGAATCCAGGGCCGTAAAACACATTAAAAAAAAAAAAAAAAAAAACCTATCCTCCACTGAGCAAGTAAAAGACTATATCTATCCTCCTCCTGCCTGCTGCTGTCCTGTCACTATCAATATCAATGCAATGTATTTTTCGAATGTCCTATCTATCTTCATTTTGTATGCCTTCGCCTTGCTCACTCAGTGGGCCTTCCTTCCCGTCCGTTTGATAACCATGCTCAATATGCAGTTAACATCATGCATGAGTTTCTTTCTTTCTTATTATATGATCTGTGGTTGAGCCTTGTTGACACATCCTTTGTGTACGCTTTGTCGAAATTCATCTCAATAAATAATATTAAATTGTTAATAAGTATAAATAGGAGTGAAATTCTTTTGTTTTATTACATTATCTGAAGCTCAAAAAAAAACCCTTATTAAATTGTATCTATTCATCCAATCCACCCATCAGCCTAAATTAAATTCCATTCACTGCTTGCTTGACGTACATGTACATAGACCTTTCAAAACTTTGGAATCCTAAGACAATATAATCACTTCCATAATTTAATTCACTCACCACTCTTGGCAGTTTTCCTGGAAGAAATGCCTGTACACACAGACGCATGCTAATGGCGAAAGCATCGCACCAGTGACACCACTTCCCGTCACTGATCTGTTTTATATAAGGGCCGGCAATTAGGGATAAATACCACTATCAATCCCTCCCAGGCATGGTGCACTATCTGGCTGTGCATGTTTGACAGTTGTCCTCTTACTCTCCCCCAAATAACTTCGGATCGGTTCGCGAGTAAGATACCAGCCCAACACCACCTCTGCCACATCAAAAACTGAACTATTTCCTCTGTGAACTGAACTCACGAGAACATTGAATAGAATCCAGATGCACCATCTATCGGTAATAGCAGTCATTTTGTTACATATCTGAGGTTAAGTCAGGTATTAAAAAATCTTGCTTGTCATCATTTAACCGATCTGACCTTATTCTAAAGGGGCCTTACAACATGACCCAAGGACTAAATCAGTTGCAAGTGCTGCAACAGCTAGCATGGAATGCAAGAAATACACCTCCTGAAGTTTAAACTCACCCAAATGATATTAATTTTAAATAAAAATAAGGTAGTCAAATCGTGAGAATAGCCCTTTCAAATTGTTGATACAGCATTTGGGAAATTGTAGGTACCAGATAGGGATATGGACCCAGTGAATGTTTTGTGTATCATGGGGACCCCCATCATCCATTATCATTGGGTACCCACTGACACCCTGTTCATCTGAACAGATAAAAAAAGTGATCAGTTCTGTGCCATTTTATTGCACCTTGGTTTTCTTAAAAATAAGGATAATTTATTTTAAGTTGTTTGAGCTGCCTCTAGCCTATAAGAGGAGTGAGGAATCAAAGCAAAAAGTATATTATCAAAGGCATTTATATTTTCAAGAAACACTGATTTAAATGTGACCTATTTGTAAATTAATTCTGCTTTGTCATTCATGTTACCTTTACCTGACAGCAAGGTTGATACATATTTTAACAGATTCTGATGAATAACAACATAGCAGAGTTTAAAAATAAAATCAGTACACTAAAACTTAAAATAATGCACAAAACTACAGAATGAACCTTTTTTCACCTGCATTCAATTTCTCTTCTATGACATCCAATAAATTTTTTACAATGTGGGTCATAGGTATGATTGCAGGTTATGTTTACAATAATGCACACTTCATTGATGTATAATGTAGGCAGACTTATAAGTTAATACAACTAAATCCACAATCATAAATAACTATTTATTTTCAATGCTATAGGTTCACAAAAATTTGTAATTTGTGGCATGTAACAAATCAGAGAAATTTCCAGAAAGAATAAATGCTTGTTTACATTTGTTTTACTAAACATTATCTTTACTGAATGCAAACAATGTACCAGAACAATGATTACATTGGATATTTATACCTATTATGCAGTAAAACAAATCGGAAGTAGTCTTCGCCTCCTAGGGAATCCGCTATTTCTTTCCGCAAGGAGGCTGTAGTGGTTGGCCACGTTCCTTGCCTCGGAGTTTTATTCCAATTGCCCTCTCAATTTTTCCAAGAACAACATTGTTTGGTATCCCACGGCCAGCTTCGTAGTCATTGACAATTTGAGGCTTTTCACATATCTTGGTAGCCAAATCTTTTTGACTCATCCCTTTGGCCTGTCTACCTTGCATGATGAGTTTTCCCAGATCTAAAGGTACTTTGTCATGGCGCAATTCTTCAGTTTCCCTGTCTAGTTTTGCAGTGTTTTTAGTAGTGACGTGTTGCTTGTTGGTTCCTGCACCATATTTTTGTTGGGTATCGACTGGTACGCCTTGACGGCGAGCTGCGTTCACAGCTTGCTCAGTCTTTAGTGCAGAAGCCTTTGGGGGCTTTTTGCGGAGGATTGTTACCGTGTCCCAATCAGACATTTTGCAATGGGTTATTGTTCACTGGTTCTACGAGTAAGCACTAGAAATTAATTACAAAAATTTATTTTCTCACCGTATCGTGTCTTCCAATTTTTTTTTTCGTTCACGCCACACTCGTGTGTAGGGATGGACGATATACATCGATGTATCAAAAACATTCGATGTTTATAATACGATGCATCGAACTATTCGATGTATCGTTAGACGTGCGATCTTTTCGATGTATCGATGTTTTTAATACGATGCATCGAATGCAATCGAACCAACTTGTTGCGCACGCTGATCATCATAACGGAACGCAACATAAAAAAATCTATGTAAAAAACATTGATCTGACATGAGCGCTCGAAGAGCTGCATAGCATGTGTGTTGAACGTAACACCAGGGTTAAAAAGGACAAGTATCCAGGGCAAGCAACATAAAACCATAGACTAAAGTCTATGATAAAACCTAATAAACACAAATCCCGCCAAAAGGCTGTTTTCAAAAGCATCGCATCAAAACCAGCAAAGCATCAGATTAAAAAGCAAAAAACTGCATTAACTTCTGTTTTTTACAAAATCTGTAAAAAAAGAAACATTACGACATTTTTATTCTGTACTTTGTCAATTTCGGTTATGGGTCACAAACTTTTTTACCCACAATACTTTTTGGATCATTGCTAATAATCAACCACAAAATTCACAATTCAGCTTTTTTCTTTCTAAAAATGGTGTTGTTCGCTTACTAGATAATTTAGCAACATTCAGAAATGAAAATATATGTATAAAGATCTGTATATTTCTTAAAAAATTTAGGGTAACTCAGTAGACGAGATTGTCCCAGAGTTACTATGGACAAACGGTGTTATCAACTGAGTTGCCCCCTAGTTTTAATAAAAATTACAATAATTATAACAAAAAAATATTCTAAAGACACTCAATGAACTATTTATCTAATATTTCTTTCGGTTTTAACAAAAAAAAAGCTACGCATTAAAGTTGCTAAGATAACTAAAAAGTTGATTTGTCCAATTACTAATAAAAACATTGATTTTGTGAATTTAGTATTTTAATTTATTAATTAATTCATTAAGTTAGTGATTGATAACATAAACTGCAATTACGGTCTTCTATCAATCAGAAGTTCAGAACCGAAAATCATATTCAGAACAACCTCTTCTTTAAGTATCCAAAAATTCATCGATGCATCAAAAATATCGATGTTTTTTTTCGATGCATCATAAAACATCGATGCCATAGCTCGATGCATTAAATCGAAAAAAACATCGATGTTTTTGTTAAATGTCCATCCCTACTCGTGTGGTTTACACAGAGTAGGTACCGTCTTTTACCTTACCTTACAAACTTGTACCTTGTACCCACAGAGTACTATATATAATGCTGCTTGTACCTGTTGACTTTTAAAATGTAGGATAAATTTATCTGTCTGACAGTGTATAGCCAGAGACATTGTTTTGTTCGGCCGTTTCACTGAATGTTCTACTTTTTTCATAATTTTTCAGAAACAATCCTATTTTTGTCTGTGGTTATGACGTACATAGGTATTTTGTTTAGCAGTTTTATGTGACCTGTGGACTCAGAACACTGATCTTTAAATATGGATAGGTGTTCAGGGCTTTGACAGAGCGTACCGACGTGATTTTAACGTTTTTGAGAGCCACCTACTAGTCAACCAAATAATTACTAATTATATTAATAATAATACTGTAAAAGATTACAAATATTAAACTCGTTTTTGAATAATAATTTATTTGACATGAAAAAATCATGCCAATGTCATGCGAGCAGAGACAAGCCTCTATTTAGCTAAAAATAGTTTTAAAATCAAAAATCATCAACCTTCGTACGATGCTGCGTACACTCGGTAACATTCCGCCCCCAGTTTGAGGGTAACATACTACCCAATAACATTTCCATCAGTAGGCAGCACCGCTAAACGAACAACAGGTCTAACTAAACTACCATTCATAGTCTTAACAGTCACTACACGAATTCGTCCGTCTTTACCCGGATGTACAGCACTGATTACACCTTTTGGCCACACATTACGTGGCATATTTTTGTCCACAATTAACACCATGTCTCCCACTTGCACTGCTGGAGATTCTTTCGTCCACTTGGAGCGACCCTGCAACGTTGCTAGGTATTCTCGCGCCCAGCGATGCCAAAATATATCCGCTAGAGCCTGCGCTCGTTTCCAATGTGCTCGGGCGTCCAGGTCTTTCGCATCAAATCTACCCGGAGGTGAAGTCCCTGATGCTGTCCCCAACAACAGATGGTTTAGAGTGAGCACAATCGGATTGTCAGGGTCCGTTGTTACATAGGTTAATGGTCGACTGTTGATCATCATTTCCGCCTCTAGCAACAGGGTATAAAGGACCTCCTCGCTCGGAGCTCTTTCCTTGAGTGTTGCCTTCAGGGCATTCTTCGTCGAGCGCACCAGCCGTTCCCAGCAGCCACCCATATGTGGCGTCATCGCAGAATTGAACCGCCACTTGATGCCGCGCGTCATCGTCTCATCTTGCATCCTACTCGTGTCAAGTTCACGAAGCGCTGCACGCAACTCGTTGTTCGCTCCAATAAAGTTTGTGCCTCGATCGATAAAGAGCGTGCTTGGTTGACCACGGCGTGCAATGAAACGCCGCAGCGCCAGTATCGCAGAATCAGCGCTCAAAGAAGCAGCCAACTCCAAGTGTATGGCACGAGTTGCCAAACATGTAAATAGGACACCCCATCGTTTCTCTCTGCGCCGTCCTATTTTCACCTCCATAGGGCCAAAGTAGTCCAGACCAGAGTAGACGAATGCTCGTCTCGTATCAACAAGTCGTTCAGATGGCAAATCACTCATCTTTGGCGTAGTTGGTGTCGCACGTCGCACGCGACATTGTTGGCAGCGGGACGCTACAGCTTTCACTGAAGTTCTCAAATGTGTCACCCAGTACTTCTCCCTCATATTATTAATCACAGTCTCGTGATTGGCATGCATGGCAAGTACATGATAATGCAGCACTAATAGACGGGTTATAGGATGCCGCCCGTCTAAGATGATCGGGTATCGAGCGCCAAATGAAAGATTAGTCGCAGCACTCAGTCTTCCTCGCACACGTAATAGACCATCTTCAAAGAGCATAGGGTCGAGTCGTACAAGTTTGCTGTTCGAGGGCAGTGGCATACCAGATTTCAGTGCTTGTATCTCATCTGGAAAAGCCTGAGCCTGCACGTGATGCAGCAGGAACTCCTCCGCAGCAGATAATTATGTTGTCCACAGTTAGAGCCTCTTCTTGTTGCTTTCGGCACCGCTTGAAGAATGCAAAGACACGCGCAAACACCCGCCGCGCTCGATTCCAAGTAGAGTACTTGTTGATATCCAGCAGCTCGGCCGGCTTGCTGACGGTCACGTGCACGCGCTGTAGCAGCTCTAAGTCCTCAGTTTTAGCCATGTCTCGTCGTTCTTCAACAGGCCACTCCTTCTGCAAATTCCAGAGAAAAAAAGGAGCAGAGAACCATATACTCTCACTACGTTTTGACAACTTAGTCGCCTCATCCGCCGGGTTGGCGGCAGAGGGAACCCAGCGTCAGTCGCTCACACTCGATTTACTATCAATTTCTGCGAGACGATGCGAGACAAACTTTTGATAATCGCGTGGATCAGATCTGATCCAGTGTAGTACAGTCCGCGAGTCAGTCCACAAGTATTTTACGGTAATATTAAAGCTTAGCTCTTTTTCTACAAATACTGCCAACCTACATGCCAATACCGCAGCTTGAAGCTCTAGGCGTGGTATCGAAACAACTTTAACCGGTGCTACGCGAGCTTTGGCCGCCACCATTACAACACGCCTACAATCACATCCGTCCAAGCCAGCAATGTATGCCACTGCAGCATAAGCTAACTCACTTGCATCTCCAAATACGTGAAGCTCGACTGCTTCGCTACTTATTCCGTACCACCGTGGAACTCTAAGCTCAGTGAGCTCCATCAACTGGGCAAGCCATCGACGCCACTCAGTTGCATCGTCCTCTGTTATCTTTTCATGCCAACCTATACCTGACCGCCATATGCGTTGCAATAAAATTCGAGACTGAATTACAACAGGATATAGGAATCCGAGAGGATCAAATACACTCATTATACATCTAAGGTACTCACGTTTTGTCGGATCTCTGTCACCATTCACCAACTCAGCTGGAAGCTTCTTGAATGACAGATCAAAAGCCCATGAGTCTTCATCAGGTTTCCAAATCATGCCCAGCGTGCGCTCTGTACTGTTCGGACTTTTATCTACTACTACCTTATCAGTAAGTTCCGTTTTCATTAATTCACGCAATTCCGCCGAGTTTGTGGCCCATCCTCTGATATTAAATCCACCAGCGGTATGAATTTTGGAAATATCACGTACCAGTTCTACTGCTTTGTCTACGGAGTTGACAGAGTGGAGATAATCATCAACATAATGATGAGCCCTGATGGCCATCACAGCATCTGGGTGATCTTTATTGAACTCATCTGCATTGCGATTAATAATATAAATCGCCGTAGTTGGTGACGATGCAGCACCAAATATCATGGACTCCATGATGTAAGTCTCTGGCTCCTGGGTACGATTCTGTCCTCTCCATAAGAACAACTGCACACCGCGGTCTTCTTTCCTTATCTTTATTCTAAGAAACATATCTGCTATGTCTGCGGTGAATGCTACCTGTCCGATCCTGAAGCGCATCAGCACCCCCATCAAAGAGTTCATAAGATCTGGCCCACTCATAAGCACTCAATGCTACGCCACAGTACTGAGCTGCTGCGTCGAAGACTAAACGCAGCTTTCCTGGCTTATTGGGGTTTACTACCCCAAAATGAGGTAATCATCCTTCCGCCAGAGTAGCCCGACTTCCCAGCCACTACTTACCCTTCGACTGGTATCATCGAGTATTTTTTTAGCCCTTATGGACTCATCAGATTGACGGGACGTTTCTGTTATGCCTATAGCTTCTAATTCAAACTGCATTTTTACCATGGCATGTAGGTCAGTAAGGCCTTCTACACTACAAAAGACTGACTCGCAAATAGCACTTACACTTTGTGTTACTGGACCATGAATGACCCATCCTAACTGCGTGAGCGAAGCTACTGGCTGCCCGGACCGCCCCCTGCGCAGCTCCCGGTTGACAATGAGCTCAAAGTTGTCTTGACCCAGTAACAGCATTGGCTTGGCGTCCTTCAGTTCCCTAAAATTCACATCAAACAAGTGAGGATTTGTTTCTATAATTTCCGAAGACACGGACTGGGAAGGTAAGTCTATATTCTTCATGGTTCGCACTGCTATTTTATGTGGCAGTCCATTTGGGCCTCTTATTTCAATGACCAAATGCTTAGAGCTCTTATCTTCCATGATTTTACCTCCTGCACTAATAATTCTAAGAGGCTCTAAGTCTCCGGCAGCCCCTTGGGCATAACTGTCATCAAGCAGAGAAATCGTTGCACCATCATCCAATAAAGCATAAGTCTGATGTTCTGTATTGTCGATTACTACTGACACAGGTAATATCTTTAACAATGCTTTCGCATGGTACTCACCAATATTTGAAACCGCCTCAGAGTTTAAACGTTGCGGCTGTGCACACTCTGGTGTCTGTGCAGGCTCTGTCTTACCATTCTCTGCCCGGTCAGTATGTAGAAGTGTGTGATGTCTTGCCGAACAGCTTGCACAACGTAGCTTTGACTTGCAGAATTGTCTCGGGTGCTTCCTGTCAATACACCTAAAACATAGTTTATGTTCCCTAACAAGGTTCCATCGTTGAGAAACATCTTTAGCAGTAAAGTCTTTGCATTCACTCAGTCTGTGTTTTTTATTGCACAGAATGCATAGCCAGTCCTTACCACCACTACTTACGGCTCTTTCCACTACCTCGGAGGTAGTATTCACTTTGTGAAATCCTTTAGCAATAGCGCCTGTAGGCCTACTCACACTGTCCCGTGGCTTTCTAACACTCACGGACGCTTCTTGCGGACTGGTGATAACATATGATGCACTTTGTGCTAGAGAAGATATAAATTCAGCCAACACACTCAAGTTCGGAGACACTCGTAAGTCCACATTGCTCACTTTGTCCTTTTGCATTGCAAACTGTCCGTAACTTGCCCTCTGTGCAGGTGTCAACTTGTTAAGGCAGTCCGCTACCAACTGAGGGTTGTTTGCATACCCGTCCGCCTTAATATTTCTCAATAAAGATACTGCATTGCGTACAGTCGAAGCCATCTTCCGCAGATCTTTACTACAATCGCCAACTCTCGGTAGATCGCGTATTTTATTCAAAGCGCAGTCTAGCAACAACGTTGGATGACCGAAATCGTTCTCTAAAGCCTCCATGATCTCTTCGGGGCTCGAACTTGTTCGCAATAGATCTTCTACTGCCAACTTCGCCTCACCTTGTAAGGATACGCGTAGCCTCGTAATATTTTCCCGTGGCGTAAACTTGTAGCGTTCGTTGGTATCTCGATAAGCTTCTCTATAAGCAATCCAATCAACAGGGTTGCCGGCGAACATGGGTAATTCGTACAATTGTTTTGATATTGGTCGTTTTGGTCCCAAACATTGTAGAGCATCGACCAAGTTTCGGGTGATCAAAATCGGACTAGACGAAGACGACATCATCTAAACGTTAAAACTGCTCTTGTGAAGACGGCTTTTGCGCAAAGATTTAAATCATTTGCTTTCCCTTACATCTACAAACAAGCCAGTAAGACCTGTGACCTGAAAAGCTGCACTTGTTGGGAGGCAAAAAACAAAATCACGAAATGGCTCCTCACCCTTGACTATGTCTCCACTGAAGCTGTCCTAAAGATACAACAATGAAAAGTAGAAGATTATTTATTTTGTAATCTTACCTCCATAACTCATTGTATCTACTCTGCCTGGATATACATTTAAATGATACATGCGTATATATTTATAGTACTAATGATATATATATATATTTAAATTTGTAATGTATATATTTTTACTTCCATTTATTAAGTATTTTGTTTTTTCTTAATACATACGTTTATATATAAATTAAATACAAACTAATCATTTCCAAATTGCAATTGTCCTTAACGTAATTAATAATTCAATTTTGCTAATTTATATAATAATGAGCAAAAGCGTAAAAATCTGTGTACTGTGTCCCATTAATACAACCATATTGTTTGCAACCTTGGTCTAGACCCCCAGGACAAGTCCGACTTAGTGTGGGGTCTGCTACTAACCATTACTTTCAGTGTGTTAATTCCATACTCAAGTACTTCTTCTATCGTATGTGTATATTAAACTAAACTGAACATCTAGTGTACTTTAATACTGTTTTACTCTTACTGTTTTATTAGTTTACCTACACTTTTGTTGAAACTTTTATAATTTAACGGTATCACGGAACAATGTATGTAGTGCTATGAGAAATATATATTTTTTGTCTTTTTTTTTTTTTTTTTTAGTTTTTCAAATCACTGCCGCCGTTGTCACCCGCTTGACATCCAACGGTGTCAAAACATTGAGCTCTGCCGTCATCTTGATGACGTATGTCACAACCATCAGCGCCCCTTTCGAAGTCGTGACCAAAATCGAAACTATGGTTGCTGTTCCCAACATGGTTGCGATTCTCATCTTCATCTCTCGATCTTTGACATAATGGCTCACTCTGCACACCTCCGACTACCCCCCGCAGAGTTCCAGGGCCGGCGATCTTATTAATGCACGACTGCAATGGCACCGTTTGAGGCGCGTGTAATGGCCCCGTTCGGTTCAACCATTCCTCTACACGCTCGCTCGCCTTGCACGGGTTGCTGCATACTAATCCTCGTGCATTTTCTTCTTCATGTTGTGCTTCTATTTCTGCCTTGTCCAACTCTAACTTCTTCTCTATGAGTCTCTTCTCCACTTCTGCCCGCTTACATGCCGCTTCGTACTCACATCTGGCTAACATAGCGCGTTGGGAAGCCTTCGAAGTCGCTTGTGATGTCTGATCACTATCGCCATAGACCGAAGCCTGCTTACCGGCGACATTCTTTCCCGATTCAGACATCTGTCCCATCATACTTCTTGTGACTATTTTATCCGCGTTACTTTCCATCGGCGTAATTTTTACGTTTATTTTACGTTCAATATCCGGCTCGAAGGACCAGCTTTTGTAAAAGATTACAAATATTAAACTCGTTTTTGAATAATAATTTATTTGACAAGAAAAAATCATGCCAATGTCATGCGAGCAGAGACAAGCCTCTATTTAGCTAAAAATAGTTTTAAAATCAAAAATCATCAACCTTCTTACGATGCTGCGTACACTCGGTAACAAATACAATGAACATTTCTTTCGAGAGCAGATGTAATAGGGGTGCAAGGGGGTAGCGGGGTACACCATGTAATTTTGTCAACTAATAGGTGGCTCTCATATATCACCTAGGACGGATGTCGCCTTTTTGGTACTTATAAACTTATAATTTATGAATTTATGATGATGACGTTTAAGTGATGTCCTATTTCAACCTTAGGTAACGGTAACTATCGATAAAATATAATTCAGAGAAACCAAGTTATACCTTTAATTATTATTGTCAGTAACACTGTTATATTAATTCTTGTAAAGTAATTAAATTTATGTTCATTATTGGTTTGTATTTGGTTTCGAATGGTGCCACCAAAATTGAAAATATGGACAGAAGTTCAGAAACAAGAGTTCTTTATTTAGTATTATAACTAGACCCCGTTATCTTGTCGCAATGACATGACGTCACAAAAGGGTAGTAAGAGGCCAAAATGTCACTGTTATAAACTTTGTTAAAATTATGACCCGATATAAAAATATGAAAATGTATGTGTGCTTTTATATACAGTAGGGCCTTGATAATCCGAAAACCCAAAATCTGTACCAATTTTGATAAATATTATATTATAAATAAAAGTGTACAAGGTGAAATTAAATTAACAGACCAAATTCATAATGGAGACTTGGTTAGTGAACAGAAAAAAGCTTCTATTACCCTTTTGGTGCAATTCGATAAATATTTTTTGTTGCTTCCTTACAGCCTAGACTAGGAATTCTACCAATCCAGCCAGTCTTTTTATTGGATATTAGATGATATCACACATTTTAATATATCCGTATTAAACTTTTAATGATTTAATTTTCCGCTTGCTTATTCATTATGCGTTTATGAATTTACTTGTTTTTGTATAGTGTCTAGGAATTTGTAAATAAAAAGTTCACTCTCAGGTACCTATGGATTGCTATTGTATGTCAGTGTGATTTTCAGTTGCAAATAAATTCTTTATCTATGGTTATCGCATCGCCTATGACCAATATTTCAAGATATAGATATAAAAAAAGGAAACAAAAACAATTAAAATCTTCATGTTTGTGATCATAAAGCCTCGACGGGCAGTGAAATAAACTGACCACAGCGAGATTTATCAAAAAACAATTATTTTAAAACACCACAAACTCCAAGGTGTACCCATTTTGTCCCCTATTTACCGTTTTGTGACGTCATTGCGACAAGATAACAGGGTCTAAAATAATTTTCAATTAATAAAAGATGATTCATTTAATACTTCTACTTACTTTTAACAACTACTCCGACAAAAAAACCTAGTTTAACTGTCCCATGAAAAAATCTAAAAAATGTCGATACTTAAGAGGTACTCATATGAGTAGTATCGAAAAATTATTTGTGTACTACTTTTATGGGTAAGTAAGTATCGATACCTTGTGGGTATCGGAACATCCCTATACGTAACATGTAAACAAACCAACGCCAACTTGTCAATCTTCTACTTTTTAATTTTATATTTTTGACATCTATATTGTCTTTGATCAAATTCGAATGGGTACGGAATTTTTGACGGCGCACCGTTTCAAGCCGAAATCCCTCGGACCAAGTATCACAATGGACGTAGTCATAAGACGTTGCCACTCTTGTATCTGTGAATCAAACTAGTGATCATGTATCTTTGTCCACCCCACAAACCCTAGACACGAGTAAAAGAGATGGATAGAGTAAGTTTGGCAACGCTGCACTGTCTGTGTAAGTCGTGTCAGTTTATGACCGACTAGTCGGTCAAAACATTGCGAGACAGTTTGTAAAACAATCATGAAATCGTAAGAAATCTGATAAATAGGCAAACATTTATGTGAAAAACTTGAAATATGTCGTGTTCAGCTGTATCTTGTTCATCAAGAACCACAAAAGGAGGAGTGGAAGACCCGGAATTGTCATTTCATACGTAAGTCTTTGAAGAAAAATATTATCGTTTTTAAAGCCAAAAGAATACGTATTTTTACTAGGAAAACCGTTGTAATTACCTTTTATTAGTTCTAAGTCATATATTCACATGTGATAATAGTAAAAATGAAGTGTAAAGCCATAAAAAATAATGTAAAATTAAATCCCTTGTTTTGGGCATCTGCGCTAGTGATGTACCAGTACCAACTAATTTAGATGTATCGATAATATTTTAGTTTCCGTTGTTCTATTAAACAATTACTTTTTAGGTTCCCAAAATGTCGAGAAATTAGACGTGAGTGGATCAAAGCTGTTAGACGTGATAATTGGGAGCCCACAAAATATTCCAGGCTTTGTTCGAAACATTTTAATAAATCCTGTTATATTGCTGGCTTATCAATTAAAAAACTCAAAACTGATGCAGTACCAACTATTTTTGAAGAATATCCAGCATATTGTCAACCGGTAAGTATTTTTCATATCAATGCTGTACTATATACTCGTATAACTCCGCTGTTGGATGTAGCCCACGCATGTTTTAGTTGGATGTAGCCTAGCCTACCTCAGTTTAGAGTCACTAAGTAACATACCATACTACAAACCTATTATTAGAATGTGCTGCCAATATGACTGAATAAGATATATTGACCCGGATATTAACATTTTCAACGTTGCACAATATTGCATTATTCTCTTTTTTCAACATCTGTATAAAAAGCTCTTGTTCAATAACCTCCTCCAACTTCCTCTTACTTCTTCCCATTATAACTTTTATTATAGGGTACAAAAAATATGTAAATCAATGACCAAAACAATGAATAACAATTTCAGTTAAGGCCTTAACAGCTGCGAAAGTGTTGCCACTTTAAAAAAAACATAACTTACCTACCAGAATAATTATTGTAAATCTGCTGAATTAAATGTGTAGATATAGCAATGAACTGCTTTTAAATAGTTGAGTTTTCATGGACGTCTTTGATGAGCTAAAATTTTAACTGTAGCTAAAAACGCCCGCTATTATCGTAAATTAAAATTTTAGCTATAAGACACTTTTTCTGAAAACTTAGCTATATAAAAATTGGTCATTGTTATTTCTAAACATTCAATTCAGCAGACTTTCAATAATTATTCTGTTTAGAAAGTAATTACACTTTCGCAGCCATTAAAGCCTTAATAGTTTTAATAATACTAACAAACACGACTAATTATAAGATTTCGCTGATTACCCATCTATAAGACTGGTGAAAAGGAGGTTATTTTTGGGTCTATGCATTTTGTGGGTTTGTGTGTATGTAGATTTCCTTAGGACCTCCTAGTAAGAATTTTGAAGTGCAATGCTCACATTTATCTCTGGAGGAGAGTAATAAGTTATATTATTTAGGTCTTTAAATTTACTGTTTTAGGTAGTAAAGAAGAGAAAGTCACCGCAATGCCGAGATGAAATTACATGTATTACTCCAAAAAACTCAAGAAGATGGATGAAAGTGGGTTAAAGCCAGAAGACCTTCCTACAACACCCAAGCGGGCAGTAAGAGTATTAAGAACTCTTGCACACTCTCAGATGGTGTCTTTGAGACGACTTAGGACAATTATAAAGCTATCCATCATCCATCCATCAGCCTGTTTCGTCCACTGCTGGACATAGGCCTTTCCAGGATTTCCACTCTTGGCGGTCCTCCTGGAAGAAATGCCCATACTCACACACGCTGGGCAGGCGGGTTGGTGAGCGCGGTGCCGAAACCCTTGCACCAGTGTCACCGCTGCCCGTCACCAGTCTGTTTTATATAAGGCTCGGCAATTGGGGATGGATAAACCGCCATCCATCGGTCCCAGGCAATGGTGGGCCACCTGGTTTTGCCTGAGAGCTGTTCTCTTACTCTCTCCCGAATAACTTCGAGAGGATTTGCGAGTAAGATGGTGGTACCTCCACAGTCGAGCCCGGCATCAGCTCTACCACCTGTAGAGCTAAGGGAAAAGAAACACAGACTTGAAAAAAAGAATGCAAACCTATTAAATGTCGTTCATCTGTTCTTGTATACACGATGATTTTTTTCATTATCGCTCAATTTCATACTGGAGGCTTGGTAAGTGATCAGTATCATATGTCAAAAAAAATGAAATTCGTAAAATTAAATTCCACAAACCTAGTTATTAATCTGTGATATGAATCACTTAGCAAGCCTCCAGTATGAATTTGGACCATGATGAAAAATCATCTTGTTTAACTATTCTATGGCTTTCGCTGTCTATTGAGAGCGGTCGGAAATATATGTTGTTTGTTACTAAATTAATATTATTTAGAGGACACCAAAAATGCGTCTGTTCTTGTATTTATGTGTTTTAGAAGTTTACATACAGCCAAAAATTATATTAAAGAGTTGATGTCCAGTTAAAACGCCTTTTAATAATTTTAGAGTTATTCTATCGATAAGCTAGACAATGTAGTCACTTCACTAGTCACGCACACTAATACATATCCACAACTGCACACTAACAAGAAACGGACACGCATTAAACCCAAAGGCTCTGTCCATGTGATACTTGGTCCGAGCGAAATCCGGTCTAGTGTATGAGAATAATATTATAAGATGTCTATGGCTTAGAATCGTATCTTCAGACTTTCCTAGTCTAATCGTATGTGTTTTTTTTTGGTTGAGAATTGTAGTTTATTGTGCTTTTCTAACCGTCCCCTTAATCGTGGGTGTTTTTGGTGGAAAATTATTGTTTATTGTGGATTCCTCACATTATTTGTTGATTTAGTTTATATGATCTGAAGCATAGAATCCGGGATAAAATAGTCAGCGGAGAAATACACCTATCCTTTATTTTCTTACGACATTCTAGTGCGTTAGGAAGAGATGGATTTGCATTAGTTTTTTCTTTATTGTGTAGCTTGTCACTAGTTCCTTACTTTGCTAGTGATGAACAGTGTTGAATTTTTACATCGATAAATAAATCAAATCCAAACGAGTCTTTGACTTATCTGCGTATCATACGTTATATTAACATAGTGTGGAAAATAAAACTAGTCAAGTGCGAGTAGGACTCGTCCCCTAAAGTTTTCGTATATACCGTTTAAAACACAAATGTTTTCCACGAGCAGTTATAAAATACCAAACTAACTTGATACCTACGATCTATTAAACTCCATGTATCCAAACGATCAAATTAAGTGGGTCGCAGTTTCATCTTGAATAATTAAAACCGTGACAATATCGCTCATTTTCAGAATTGGGAACGGAATTTTAAGTTTCTAAGTCAACTGGAAGTAGTCTATGAGTTTCATGGTGACTTAATTTGTATTTAATTGTTTACGTAAAGGGCGATAGCTCTTTTCCGCGTTAAGTTAGAAGCCTGATTTCTTAACAACACTATGGGGCCGTAGACTTCTGTACGAGAAATTTGTTTTCAGCTTGATATCCTTAACAGTGCCCTAGAAAAGGGTCTTGACAGATGGACAGACACACAGACGGACAATAGAGTGATCGCCTAAGGGTTTTGTTTTTTTTAATTTTGAGGTATTAAACCATAAAAAAGATAATGGAGGTGGCACTGACCTTCCAGCGGGGCTATTACGTAACTCAGTTTCGGTTGCTAGCTATAGTTGCTATTCACCAAAAACAGATAAAAAATTAACTTCCAAAATAACCTTTAATGGGTATTGAACTAATGACGAATTGTGAAGTCATTTCTAGTGCAAACTTATCCATAAATAAGCGGATATGTATGTTTTAGACGATAGCCACTTGGTTTGGCAACTGAGTTTACGATACAGAATCAGGGGGCTGGTGACATCCTCTTGTTTTATCTATGAGAGGAGGCAAATAGAATTCATAGCCAAGTAGCCTCTGCCTATAAAACAAAATAAGTTTATTCATTAAGATTAAATTACATAAACAATATTAACCTCGGGTTAGTGAGAGAGGCTTATACTGAAAGTGTTTAGCTTGATCTGGGCTCCACTGTATCTATAACCAAGCTTGGCAAATGACTCGCTCGTCCAACCTGACATTCACTGCACTAAACTATTCTTATTCTGTTTGTACTTCTGTGGCCATAGTAACAAGCTTAACCGTAGAGTAATCGAAAGCGTGCGTCCCTTCGACCAAGCATGGACCGGACGGCACCTTTCTTCTCAGCTCTAAAGCGTGCGTCCCTTCGACCAAGCATGGACCGGACGACACCTTTCTTCTTAGCTTAAAGCATGCATCCCTTCGACCACGCATGGACCGGAGGGCACCTTTCTTCTCAGCTTTAAAACGTGCGTCCCTTCGACCACTCATGGACCGGACGGCACATTCTCAGCTTTAAACAGTTCACTTAAACTGACGAGTATGTCCTTTCAACCAACCACTCGGGTCTGGCCCGGACGACGATACTGTCCCTTCGACTCCCTTCCCCTTTCACGATAAAACAAATACGTACTCGCTATTTAGGCTAATAAACAACTAATAGGAAACGTGTACAATTACACCTACCTCCCAGTCATAGCTATCAGACGCGCGTTCAGAAGATGTCCACTCTTTTTTCGGTAAGCTCGTAGTCCCAGGTCTTCATTGAGTACTTTTTTTACGGTACTTCTGGTTAATCCCATCTCCAAAGCCATCAGTTTCTGCTTGCGGACGGGACTTCTTGCAATACGCGCCTTGATTGCTTTGATGACCCCTGGAGTCCTAACGGAATGAGGTCTGCCAGTTCTTTTCTCGTCATCGACACTAGAGGTTTCATTGTACCCCTTGATGGTACGGTACACGAACCTCTTCGTGATTTTAAATTTTTGAAGCAAGTTGAATATCGTCATCGGTGGATGGCCGCAACGATGCAATGCAATTACTGCTACTCGGTCCTCTTTGCGAGTCCACTCCATCGTAAAAAATGAATGAATGTAATTGTGACTTGGCAGATTATTAATCAAAAAATATTTGAAAATCGAACACCATTTCATTTTTTTTCTAGGTGTTCTATTTTTAAAAGAAATGGCCAGTGACAGTATTTTACAACCGACTAGGTATATCAGTTTCATTTGACTACAGATTTACATCTACAACGATCCGGACACACCTCTTGCTAATATTAACCTTGAAAAAGTTATTACAGCCAGGCTTATGTATTGATTTTTTCCTATACGAGAAAACTGTATGAGTTTAATCTGACTACAGATTTCCATCTTCAACGATCCTGACACACTTCTTGGCACTTTGGTAAAACATGGTGACCAGGGTCTGATGATGAGACTGGAAGATGGGTACAGGATCTCCTCAACGGACAACAGCAGATCCTTCGAGTTTGGGCTTATTTGATTGTTCTTTATTAGCACTTTGGTAAAACATGGTGACCAGGGTCTGATGATGGGACTGGAAGATGGGTACGAGATCTCCTCAACGGACAACAGCAGACCCTACGAGTTTGGGCTCATTTGATTGGTCTTTATTAGCACTTTGGTAAAACATGGTGACCAGGGTCTGATGATGGGACTGGAAGATGGGTACGGGATCTCCTCAACGGACAACAGCAGACCCTTCGAGTTTGAGCTTATTTGATTGGACTTTATTAGCACTTTGGTATAACATGGTGACCAGGGTCTGATGATGGGACTGGAAGATGGGTACAGGATCTCTTCAATGGACAGCAGCAGACCCTACGAGTTTGGGCTCATTTGATTGGTCTTTATTAGCACTTTGGTAAAATATGGAGACCAGGATCTGATGATGAGACTGGAAAATGGGTACAAAATCTCCTCAACGGACAACAGCAGACTCTTCGAGTTTGGGCTTATTTGATTGGTCATTATTAGCACTTTGGTTAAACATGGTGACCAGGGTCTGATGATGGGTCTGGAAGATGGGTACAGGATCTCCTCGACGGAAAACAGCAGACCCTTTGAGTTTGGGCTTATTTGATTGCTCTTTATTAGCACTTTGGTAAAACGTGGAGACCAAGGTCTGATAATGGGACTGGAAGATGAGTACGGGATCTCCTTAACGGACAACAGCAGACCCTTCGAGTTTGGGCTTATTTGATTGGTCTTTATTAGCACTTTGGTATAACATGGTGACCAGGGTCTGATGTTGGGTCTGGAAGATGGGTACAGGATCTCCGCAACGGACAACAGCAGACCCTTCGAGTTTGGGCTTATTTAATTGGTTTTTATTAGCACTTTTGTATAACATGGTGACCAGGGTCTGATAATGGGACTGAAAGATGGGTACAGGATCTCCTCAACGGACAATAGCAGACCCTTCGAGTTTGGGCTTATTTGATTGGTCTTTATTAGCACTTGGTATAACATGGTGACCAGGGTCTGATAATGGGACTGAAAGATGGGTACAGGATCTCCTCAACTGACAACAGCAGACCCTTCGAGTTTAGGCTTATTTGATTGGTCTTTATTAGCGCTTTGCTTAAACATGGTGTCCGTTGCATATAGTCGTTCAAAAAATCAAATTATTTTGTTTTCCCTATTTCCACGAAAATCTTTTCGACGCGAGCGGAGCCATGGGCAAAAGCTAGTAAATAATAATTTTGAATTCAAATACTTGGGGGCAAAAGTAATTAAATGTAGGTACTCTTTTAATTGTTCTTGATATGTTAGAAAAATTTTCCGTTTAACCGCAAAAAAATCGTGTCCACGATTCTGCAGTTGTATGGATCGATTCAAAGATCGAATGGCTTCGAAAAAATCGATCTTCTTGGTCCCGATTAATCGATCTTCGATTAAATCGATTTAAGATCGCATCCCTAGCCTCAGCCTTATGCTTATGTCACTTAGGTTATGTTATTGTAGGTATGTATTACATTACTTTTTTTTATTGTATTGTTGTGATTGTTGTTTACCATCTCTAGATAAGTAATTATTTAAGAAATGGACGCATCCGATTCCGAAGAAGAAATACTAGTGTTTGCAGAGTTTGATGAACATGTTAAAATAGAAAATTATCGAAGTATTCATGCTCTTGGATTAGACAGTAAAAGTCCTGTAATACAAATGGATGATTCCTTCTTTACTGGTAACTAAAATATTGCTAGTTTCTATTGCTGCGATAACGGTCAGAGTGTAGCAAAGGGTGTACAAGGGATCTGACACGAGGAGGAGCTGTTAGGATGACGTGTAAGTACGTAACTAAGAGCCGAGCAAAAATTCGCTCGGCTCCTAGTTATGTACTTACATGTCAACCTAACCGCTCCTCCTCGGTGCGCTCGTTGTCGTAACCTATTTTTACAAAAAATTACGAGAAATATTAATCTAAGAGAAAAAATTTAAAGTACAAAATAGCTTTATTTTTAGGCACTTTATACATTACATTAGAAAAAACAATGATTATATGAAAAGTGTCGGATCCTTTGCACACCCTTTGCTACACTCCAACCGCGATAACTAGGCAAAGTGGGAAAAAGAAGGCAGAAACATTACATTTCAAATTCAAAAGTTGTTTCCAAATATTTTTTTATAAACAATCATGGGCGAACAAAAAAAGCCGGACGGAGTCAATTAGTAAGCCTACTCGCGTGTACGCACGAGCCCGGCACACACATTCAGATCTAAGCCACTTTTCCATAGTAATTCCACTCACATACTTTGCCATTGCAATATATGCTTCGGCTCAGCTCTTTTATGAGGATATATTGAAAGCTACCTTCAATTTTTTTTACAGATAGCTCTGTTTACACTGAACAATCCCCCAAAATTTCAGGCTCTGGAAATAAACAGTTTCCCCCAAAAAAAAAACAAGTATAAGGGAAACTCAGTGTTAGTAGAACTCAGGGGTTTTATTTACGGGTTCGAAACAAAAAGGTCAATGGTCGCGCTATCGAGCGTCGATGCGTTTAGCGTGTACGTTTGGCAATTTGCCTCGGCTCGACTGTTGATGGCAGTTGAGAGGTGGTACAAGAGCGCAGGGGGAATAGAGGCCCACGTTGCTAGGCAGCAAGTTCTATGCGAAACTATTATGTACGTACGTAACTACAGCCAAACATGATTGGGTATTTATTAGAACAAGTCTTACACAAGTTTATAAAATAACCTCAAAACCTTAATGAAATTTACTATTTGGTACATCATTTTCTTTTTCTACCATTGTTTCTCAAAATCATCTATACAAATGTGTTTGTATGTGTGGATAAATTAATTGAAAAAGTTGTTATCCGTGAAACCTGAAGCTGTCTATGGATGAGGCTCTCTCTAAACTCGCCCGTATGTTGGTGTGTTAGGGTTCACGCATTTTTGTTTGGAACTCAATTATTTCCTAAACTAAGGGTGTCCGTGGGTATTATTCTTGGGAAAAGTGGTTCAGTAGGGTGGGTAGAATATGTGGATCCATTTAATGGTAGCAGTCTATTTACACCCGGTATAAGAGTCCTTCCTATGCTTCAGTTGTTGCTTAGTGGCGACTCCATCCTCATTTTTTTGTTAGTCTGTGTAAACAATTTAATTTTGATTCAGGGTCTCCAGATTGGGGGTTTTTTTCGCAATTTTAGTTTCAAAATTTAAGTTCTGGGGTACTTTTGGGGAAATGAAAACCTTGGGGAAGAAAATTTTATTACTGGGGAAACAAGAGAATTTAGAAAATAGGGAAAATGTGGTTATTTCACTATGTCCACCCATACTACTGTCCAGGAATAATTTTTGGGAAAGAAAATTTTGAAATAAATTAATAAATGTGGTTAAATTAAAGGCCTCATCAGTTTTTACTTTTTAAATTTTTATCAAAAGCGTGGTGTGTGAAAATTGTAATAATTATGGTAAGTAATATGTTAACTATGAACAATTTAATAAAATAAAGGCATAGATTTTAAGATATTTAGGGAAAGGTTGCTGAAATTGTATAGTTTTGTTTTTTTTTTGTGTCATTTGGGGATATTTCAAACTCTATCTGGAGACCCTGTTCTGATTTGTCTTCAAAAGCTGAGAGATACAGTAGGCTTCACAAGCAAGTTACAGTGTAAAGTAAAAAGTTATTGCCACTTTAATCCTGGCCAGTTGATATCTTATTTAAATAGGTGACTGGCCAGAATTTATGATGCCTGAGTGAAGTTGGCTCCAGTGAGATGGATAGAGAGAAATAGACAATACAGATAGACTAAAGAGTGATTTAGAACGCTGCGCCGTAACAGCTATTTTACGGAAGACGCTGTTTCAGAGAACATCCTTATGTCGGTGCGTTAGAGTTCACGCATTTTTGTTTGAAACTCAAATATTTCCTTAAGTAATAGTTAGCGCAGGTACGATTCTTGGGAAAGGTGGTTCATTTAATAGTAGCACTCTAATTACACCCGGTATATTAATTATTGTGAAACAAGTGTAAGTGTATAAGTGCAGTTAATCATCATTTGTTATTGAAGTTTCACCAAGTGCCGACATTCACATATAACAGCATGAAAATTTTATACTGTGCTTTTGTCATTGAATTGGGTTACAGCTAAGTCCCTAGCGATGAACAATTTTTCCTGCAGATACCTACTTATTTAAATGAGCAGTTCAAGAGTTTTTTTTTTTTTTTTTTTTTTGTTCCTTTTTTATCTACGATCAGTCAGGAGCTGACTTTTATTAGATATGTTGACTGTCAGTTCACTTGTAGGTACTGTATTCAGCAATACAGCTTCCCTTCATACTAGACTAGGCATTGCCCTTTAGTTGTGTGCCTTTGTTCCACTTTTCACTACTTTGTTATTTGGAGTCCATAAGTGGTAGACGTTTAAGTCTATGGATATTAGATGTTGTGTTCAGCAATCCAGCAGCAAGCTGATTAGGGTGACTTTGCAACCGTCGCTTGTAGTTGCATTTTCGTTGTTCAATTTCTTCTTTAATTGTAAGCATATTGAGATATTCATGGATTTCCGTATTTCTTGAAAACCAAGTAGCATTAGAAATGGACCTCAGGATCTTGTTTTGTGCTCGATGAAGTATTTCCACATTTGAGGTGCTTGCTGTTCCCCAAAGTTCAATGCCATATGTCCATACAGGTTTTATGATAGCCTTGTATATAAGGAGTTTATTTTCTAGTGACAATGATGAGTTTTTGCCCAAGACCCATTGTAGTCCTTTAAATTTTAGTATAATATCGTTGCGTTTAGTAGTGATATGTTTCTTCCAAGTTAGCCGGCGGTCAAGATGAAATCCTAAATATTTGACAGTGTCAGCATGTGGGAGTACATCACCACCAAGAGTGACAGATGGGCAGTCTCCTTTTCTCAGGGAGAAGGTGATGTGCATGGATTTACTAGCACTAGCTTTTATCCTCCATGCCTGTAACCATTTTTCTGTTTTATCTAGCTGCTTTTGGAGTTTGGAGGAGGCTTCTGTCTTGTCTTGACTTGTTGCCAGGAGAGCAGTATCATCCGCGAATGTTGCTGTGATAACATCTTCTGTTTGAGGAAGGTCTGCAGTGTAGATACAATACAAGATTGGCCCCAGCACAGAGCCTTGTGGAATACCAGCTTTAATATTGTGGAACTTTGATAAGGCGTCTCCTGTCTTGACTTGAAATATTCTCAATGACATGTAAGATTCGAGCAGATGGAAAAAAGAGTGTGGAAGAAGGTTCTTGATTTTACATAGGAGTCCATCGTGCCAGACCTTGTCAAAAGCTTGCTGGATATCTAGGAAGGCAGCTGAGCAGTATTGCTTCTTTTCTAGAGCTTGCCTGGCAGTATTGCATACACGGTGGACTTGCTCTAGAGTTGAGTGATGTCTTCTGAATCCAAACTGATGGCAAGGGATGACCTCATCTTGCATCAGTCTGGGTTCCAGTCTTCGCTGAATCACCTTTTCACAAATTTTTGAGAGAATTGGGAGCAGACTAATTGGCCGATATGAGGTTACATCAGTTATTGGTTTTCCTGGTTTAGCTATCATTTTTATTTGAGATACTTTCCATAGGTGTGGGAAGTAACCTGTTCGGAGAATACCATTTATGATGTTGGTCAGAAACACAACAGCCTTTTTCGGTAGATACCTGAGCACTTCTGCTGTAATGAGGTCAAACCCAGGTGCTTTCTTTAGTTCTAGACTTATTATTATTTTAAATATTTCTTTAGGTGATGCAGGTTTTAGGGGAAGACATAGCTGTAGGTCCTGTTGCAATGTGCCATGTGTTAATGTTTCTTGATCAGTATCAGTTGCAGGGTTAGGACTGAATACTTTTGATAGGTGATTGGCAAATGTTTTAGCTTTTTCCTCATCGCTTCTTGCCCAGCTGTTGTCTGGCTTTCTGATTGGTGCGTGAATCTCGTGTGGTCTATTGTAGGATTTTGTGAATTTCCAAAGAGAATGGGTCCCTCTTTCATTTGGTGAAAGTGATTCTAACTGCTGTTGTAAAGTGTCGTTTTTTAGTTTAGCAATCATTTCTTTAAGCTCTCTGCTTGCTCTGTTAAGTGCTTGCTTGTCAGATGGATGCATTGAAGAGTGCCAGATGCGACGTAATTTTCTTTTATTCCAGATTTTTTCGTTGATGTGACTTGGAAAGCTGTTATCTGTTGGTTTTTGTTCAAGAGCAGGTGTGGCATTCCATGCAGCTTCCTGAATTTTTCTTGTCAAGTGGTGACAGGCATCTTCAATATCATCAGATGATTTCAAAGGAATATTCAAATCAATGTGTTCATTTAGATATTCCCTGAACATCTGCCAATTAGTGTGCTTATTGTATAAACTTGGATTATCCTCTTTAAATGGCACAGTTTTGCTTAAGCTTAGAATGACTGGTGAGTGATCTGAAGCTGTGTCTAAACATGATTTGACATTCAGATAGAGTCTTGAGATTCCTTTTGTCAAGAAGAAGTCTAATAGATCAGGACTTTTATTGGGGTCAGTGGGCCAGTATGTAGGTTCTCCTGTTGAGATAGCTGAGAGCTTCATTGTGTCAAAGCATTTTTTTAGCTCTCTTCCCCTGGTAACCGTAAGTCTTGAGCCCCAGTAGGTATGCTTAGCATTCCAGTCACCACCAGCAATAAATCTATCACCAAGGCTTTGTAGGTAATTTTGAAACATTGGCGCAGTAATTTTATTACGTCTTTTCTTCATTGGTGGGCAGTAAACAGCTGATATGGTAATATTGCCCATTTTATCCTTTAGCCTTACAGATGTAGCTTGGATTTCCTCTGTTTTATACTCTGGGAGTAGATGGTGTTTTAGAGAGCTTCTGATAATGAGTGCAGTGCCAGCATGCGCCGAACCATCTGGGTGGTGGGTAGAGTAGATAGAGAAACCTCTTATGATGCAACTGTTTCTGTTTGTAAGATGTGCTTCAGATATTAGAACCACATCAAGCTTGTTTAATTTTATAAGTATTTCTACGTCCTCCAAACTGGAAGGGAGTCCGTTTATGTTCCACGCTGCTATTTTTAAAGTCATACTTGCATTAACTTGGGGATAAGGCTTGTAAGTATACTGATTAAAGTGCTGATTTGTTGCATTAGCATGTCCATTTTATCTGATTGTTGTTGTAGGAATTTTTCAAGAAGCTGGTGGATATCACTCTTTATTTGACTGTTGTTTAGTAAAGGTTGTGTATTTTCTTCCGAGTTATGTTGGTTCTTAACAACTTCAGTAAACAATCTTCCATCATTCTTGTATGCTTTCTCAGGAATGGGAGGGACCGTTTGTATTTTAGAGGTCTTGTTTGTGTAGTTTTCTGAGAAGGGAATAAGTGGTGCGGCCTTGGTTTTGTTTGTTCTAAAGTTACCTTTTCTTGCGAGAATTTCTTTGTAGACCTGGCAACCCTTGTAATTGGCTGGATGTTTGCCATGGCATAAGGCACAAGTAGCTGCAGTTTCACGGGTCTTCGTGCATTCTTGGTTATTGTGTCCTTCACCACATTTGAGACATCTGTATGGCCTCATGCAGTTATTTTTTGAGTGCCCGTACTGTTGGCACCTGTGACATTGCACGATTGTTGATCTTTTCTTTGGGTCTTCTATGATTACAGATTGGTGATGAATAAACTTTATATTTTTCAGTTGGTTATTATTGGGTCCCGGTTCCACATTAACAAAGAATGTTGAAGTAGGAGTTTTGGTTGGACCATAGCGAGCATTGATAATTTCTCCTCGGACTTGGTTGCCTGATTTCTGTATTTCACTTCTTATCTCATCATGAGGTGTTGTGTGATGAAGGTTTCTGATTACAATCCTGCAGCTTTTGTTTTCCTTTGGAGTGAATGTGTGACCGATAAGGTTTAGGCTTCTAATATGCTCTATTATCTTTTTGTAAGCATTGGTATCTTCACATGACAGACGGAGTTGAGTTTTAGTGACAATTTTTAGGGTAAATTGTGATTTCTGGACCACAGTTAGCAAGGATGAAGTGAGTTTATTAATATCTTCAATTCCATAGAGCAAGATTGCTGGTGGTTTGTTGGGTCTCGTTTCCTGAGGCTTTTCGATAGTTTCAATAGGCAAGTTGTCAAACCTGTTTGAAGTTGGTATCTTCTCTGGAGACTGGTCTAGTAGGCCAAACTTCCTTTTCTTACTGCAGTTTGTTGGTATTTTCTGCCACTCTGGTGGGTTATTTTGAGAATTTGGGAGAGTGGTATTTCTAACCTCACTTTGTGGGTTGCTTGTATGGCTAATGATAGCACTGTTGTTGCTTGACTCAAGGTCCATTGTTGGTTGGAATAGCAGATTACTCGTACTGGACTCAATGGGTTGGGTGTTCTGATGTGTGGGGGTAGGCACTTTATCTTGTTTGTTTTCAAACATACTTTTGTGAAAGACTTGTTGGACTAGGGCTTTAGGGGTTTTAGGGTTTTGATTTTCCATTTTGGTAGGGGATGCATTGCATTGGGGTTGAGAAATGTCGAAATTTTGAGCTTTGAAAGATTATAGTGGGAATTTGAAGGGTAGGTAGGTAATTCTTTTCACTGTTACTGGTGTTTGTTTAGTCTATAAGCTTATATTTTATTGGGATAACACCACTGTGGGATATTTGCACTATAATGATCACGAAAAACACTTCAGAATCACTAAAGAACATGAAAAACTAATTTTATTTCAAAATTGTTTACGATCGCGAGTTCACACTTTGACAGCTGTGTTCCGAAAAAGCAGAGTTCAAGAGTGAGTCCTTTTTAGTTTATTTATGAGTAATAAATAACCTATGCTGTTATATTTGCAGGTAAATATTCATCTCCAGTAGGAACTTTTATGTTTTTTGAGGAAGACTTGGCGCCACATTCTGACCCATTGTTCGACAAAACACCTGCCAATCGTTTGAAATACCTTTGTAAAACTAGGAAATACATAAACATGGAACATGCCTATGTTACCCCTAAGGAAGGAAAAGGTAAGTAATACTTATAGCAAATTTTTGCAACAGTGCTGATATAATGAATGCTAAAACAAACAGAAAACCTGTTAATTATGGCTATCATTTAAATGGTCAGCCAATTAAAGGGGTTTTGGTCAGCTCCAAAATATATTTTGTCAGCAAACAAAGTGAGTTGAGCTGCTTCTAGTGATCAGCAAAAATAACTAAATTGATCAGCAAGTAATGTGATATTGGACAGCTTTAAAATTGATGTCATAGGTAATTGAATATATCTGCAGCAATATCTATAGGGTTACATAAAAACAATTGGCGAAACTCAAACCAGAGGTAGTGTTCATGTATAGAAACAAGACTGTGGAATTAGTTTTTGAAAATTCTAAAAGTCAATATTTAATTTTAAAGTTTTTCCAGACGAGACACACCCAACACAGCTGATTGTGTCGCCTAGACAGGAGACAACTAGCCCCCTTATCGTCTAACTTCAACATTTATCGCTATCACTTTCAAACGTATCATGATTAGCTATAAATGGCATCACACATCATTTGAAAAGCGATTGACACGACAAGCGATAGCGATAGATGTTCACGTTAGACGATTCAGGCCAGTTGAATGAAATCCCGCTTTCAAGGACACGCTCACACCTTAATAATAACCGACTATGGACAGTCGTTATGCTAGTAGGTAGGTACCTAATTATTTCGTTTTGAAATAAATTATCACCGTAATATCATTTAATACAACACATTTTCATTTGCTTGCCCTAATTATAAACAGCAAAAAAAGTTGTTTTGATGAAGTTTAGGTGGAATTCAGGGTTTATCGTTTTGCTAAAATAACACAAAGTTCGAATAGAAATGTGTGTGCGTGCCGAACATATTGCTAGCGTTTGGCACGATAACTAAATAAGCGGAAAGTACAGTGATGAGAATCAAATTATTTACCTTTTTACAAATGCTGTTGAAAGTGCCGTCCATTGTACTGAATGCACACCTGTGCACGTCTCAGTATGTTAGACTGCACCCTTCCAAGTGTTTCTCGATCCTGTCGCACTACGTCAAACGCACTTATTATTTTGGCTTTTAGTAGCGCCACAGTTCTCACAGAAAGAAAATTGTCTGTGTACACCAAATCTTTCACACGTCCCCACAAAAAGAAGTCCAACGGTGTAAGGTCTGGTGAACGTGGAGGCCAAGGAACCGGACCTCCATTTCCTATCCATCTCTGCCCGTACTTCTCATTGAGATAGTGGCGCACTGCTAGCGTGAAGTGAGCGGGTGCTCCATCGTGCTGATAGAAGAGACCGCCGCCACGATGTACATCTAGTGGTAACTCGTCCAGAAGGTCCCCCACATGCTCGAGCAGCTCGAGATCTGTAGCACTATTCAGCCTCTCCGGGAACAGAGGCCCCACGATGTGACCGTTCACGATGCCAGCCCATACGTTCACGGAAACACGGTACTGCACGTGATCCACTCGGATTGCGTGAGGGTTGTGAGGCGACCACACATGTGCGTTATGTTGGTTAAACAGTCCGACCCGCGTGAATGTGGACTCGTCAGTCCAGAAGATGTTTCGGTTGCGGTTCTGCAACAACCACTCACAAAACACAATCCGGGGCCCGTAGTCACGCTCAAGTAGTTCTTGTACCCTTGTGAAATGATATGGGTGTTGCCCGCCCTCTCGCAGCAGGTGCCAACAATAAAATTGGCTAACACCGAACTCCTTCGCTCCATCGTTAGTACTTGCTTCCGGGAACATCTCAAAGAATTCGAGGACTTCATCCTCCAGGTGCCTATGACGAGGTCGGCCGCCATCGTAATTAGGGCGCCGAAAAACACCGTAATCCCGCAACCTCTGGGTTGCACCGAGCACTGTGGCGCGAGTAGGCACGCTACCGTGAGGGTGCAGACGTTGGTACAGCTCCCGAGCAAAGTCCAGCACGAAGCCACTAGCCATGTAACACATCACCATATCAAAGTACTCCGAGTTGGTGTAGGCATACGGCATGTTGCTTTTTGTCACTTTTCACTTACGATTACAGACACACACAATATTGCGTTGATGCGTTTGCGCGGTTACTGACGGCGGTGACGGACACGGCGGGGCCGCGGGGCGGGGGGCATCGCGGTAATTCGCCTTGTGGGGATTCCCCGCCGGGAATAGTCTGTGAAACACGTTAGTACGTGCGGCGGCAACTTGGATCCACGGACAGCGGGGGTCTTTGATAATACCGCCCGCACGTCGTCGCGGACTTTTCTTTTTGTTGTTTTCGCGCGTAATCGTTTTAGACAATATTGCTTTGTTTTATTTTAAATTTGAAGTTAGACGATAAGGGGGCTGGTTGTCTTCTGTCTAGGCAACACAATGTTTGGGTGTATCTCATCAGGGAAAACTTTAAAATAAATATTGACTTTTAGAATTTTCAAAAACTAATTCCAGTCTTGTTTCTATACATGAACACTACCTCTGGTTTGAGTTTCGCCAATTGTTTTTATGTAACCCTATATATACTAATAATAAAGTAGTAAAAAAGTTGTGTCTGTACATTAAATATTTTCGCGAAATTTTGAATGAAATGGGTTATTGGTACTGTACTGAGGCCGAAACAACAATTTTTAGAATTTTTGTCTGTCTGTCTGTTTGTCTGGCTGTATGTTCCGTTTTAACTCGAGAACCACTTAACGGATTTGGATGCGGTTTTTTTATTATCATCGCAGTGACGCTGGTCAACACATAGGCTATAAGGGGTGTTCATAAAATAACGCCCAAGCCAGAAACGGAGCAAAGATTGAATGAACGCTTTTATAACTCGAGAACTCATCAACGGATTTGAATGCGGTTTTCTTTATTATCATTGTAGTTACCCAGATCAGCACATAGATCATAAGGGGTGTTCATAAAATAACACCCAAGACGAAAGCGGGGCAAAGATTGAATAAACGATTTTATAACTCTAGAACCACTCCACGGATTTGGATGCGGTTTTCTCTATTATCTTCGTAGTTACCCTGGTCAACACATATACTACAAAGGCTGTTCATGAAATAACGCTTAAGCCGAAAACGGGTCAAAGATTGAATAAACGCAAATGGCAAAGGCTATTATTATATAAATCTATGGAAAATCTGATTCGAATTTATATCCGAAACCCACGCGAACGAAGTCGCGGGCAAAAGCTAGTTAGTAATAGAGCAGCAAATCGGGACACGGATTTTATTAAATTTTGGCATGCTGTAAAATTTATTTTGATTTACAAATTAATTTTATTCCTATAGCAACAAGAGTGTGCAATTTTTGAATCCTGGCTCGAGGAATTTTTTCAAATTCTTCTTTACATTTGTTTCTAATTTATCTTTTCTAGTTTGTAATGCACTCTAATAATAATATTTAGAGTATTCCAAAGCGATGGATATCGCAATAAAAACATAATATTATTATTGTGATGTAATTACGCGGAACGTAAAAAGAGATGAACTATAGGTACTTTTGGCGACTTTTGGTAGACATCTCTTTCTCTTGGATCGCTGACTGAGTCGCTCAGACGTGCTTAAAACTAAAACCGCAATTAATTTTTGAAAAATCAGAGTTTAAGTTATACTGGACGGAAAAGCAATTGGTACTAAACTATCGATCAGTGCCCAGTTTACGTGACCGTCCAAGGCAGCAGAGGTCTTGCTCAACTGGACGGAATCCTTATCTGTATCAAATCGTCGATCGGTGCCCAGTGTAAGTGACCCATACTGTACCGACATCGCTATGTTGCGTTCCCCCACTAAGTCTGCCTCAGAGTCAAATATCTCTCAACTCCTTGACAATGATGCACCTAAGACCGATGATAATTTAAGTCCCTCGAAGCGGCCTAACTTCTGTTCTACCCGAAACAAAAGAAAACGAACAGAGCAATTATATGGAGAAGAGCTTGCCGACTTCAAATCTGATATCAAAGAAATGTTGGATACGTGGATGACTCAACAGAATGAACAAATCCAAAAGATTCCACCTGCTCTATTGAAAATTCAACAAACAAATGTGAGTATCCAAAACTCAATTAATTTTCTCACCTCTCAATATGATGATATGAAGAAAAAAGTCGATTCTTTTGAAATTGAGCGCAAAAAAGACAAGGAATACATAACACTATTAGAAGACAAAGTAGAAGAGCTTCAACGAGTTTCTCGTAAAAGATGTGTAGAGTTAAAAAACGTACCCAAGAAACCAAATGAAACTAAGGAAGATCTCATTGAAATTATGTTGAACCTCTCTAAGACCACAGGATTAGATATAAAAAGAAACGACATCAGCGACATCTATAGAACCCAGGGAAAACAAGAGGTAAATAAGCCAATAGTAACTGAATTGATATCAACATTAACGAAGAATGCACTACTCAAAGGAACAAAAAAATTTAACGCAACACACAAAAATGCGAAATTGAATGCATCTCACCTTGGCTTCCAAAATAATAACACTCCCGTGTTTTTAGCTGAGCAACTTACTCCTAGAGGCAATTGGCTATTTTATCTTGCAAGAGATTTTCAAAAAACTTTTCACTTCAAATTTTGTTGGACCTCCTATGGAAAACTGTATCTGGGAAAAGACGAAAACTCACCAATAATCCATGTCAAATCCGAAGAACAATTAATGAAGCTGAAACAACAATGCTGACTATATAAGCAACTGCACCGCATTTTTTATATCATTAGTTATAAAATAGTAAGTTCTCTTATTGATTGCCTAAGCTTAACACTCTCCATGCCACGATATACACTATCACATTATTATGATATATACACACTCAATTATAAATTTATACAATCACAAATGAAAACAACTTTTCAACACACACAACTCATCAAAACTCACAAACATAACATAACCATAATCACTGAAACACTCGATCTCATCACCCTTCCTAAACTCATAATAACCTTCGGCGTAAACACAACAATCTACCTCCTTAAACCTAACACAATAAACAACATGAAAACAAAATGCAAGTATAAGTCATGCAATTCTGGTGACAGCCCAATACTGTGCAAGTATAAGTATAAATAACATTAATAATGAAATAGACACCACATGCGTTGCAAAGTCTGTAACATACAAACCAGATTACTATACAGAAATATTAAAAAAATGTCCACCCTCTAAAACTAACATCATAACTCAAAACATCAGAAGTATTTTCAAAAATATGGATGGATTTCAAGCCATAATTTCTACTTTTGGATTTGACAGTGAGGTTTTGATACTTACAGAATGTCATTTGTCGTCATTAAAGAACCCACCCCAAATTATTAATTATACAATGTATCAAAGTAAAAATTTAATCAACAAAAATGACGGAGTGGTCATGTATGTCAGAAATGACTTAAAATTCACAGTCGAAGAACCAATCCTATCCGATGCTTCTTGTCTAAAACTACAAATAGCGAATGATGTTATTCTGGGTATCTACCGCTCCCCTTCTAATAAAAACGCTAGTAACTTCATAGACTCTTTAGACACACTTTTAACATCTTTGACCTCCTCGTCTAACTTGATCATCAGCGGTGACATTAATATTGATATAATGTTATCAAATACGGATAATAATAGCTCTAAATACCTTAACATGCTAGCAAGCCATGGACTCCTCCCAGGTCACACATACCCTACTCATGATAAGACGTGCCTAGACCATATTATGCTAAAATCACATACTGAAGCAACTGTAACTGTATTAGAAACTACTGTAACGGACCACCTCACTGTCATTCTAAGTCTTAATAATAATATTCCCACTAATAAATCAATTTCATTTCGATCTAAGCTGGATTACGATAAAGCTGCAGTTGCTTTGCAAGAATCTAACCTAAATGACATTATGGCACTCACCGATCCAAATGAAGCAGCTGATACACTTATTAAAACTATCAACAAAGTTATCGAAACAAATACGGTAATTACTAAAGTTCCTAGTAGGAAACGTATCATCCAACCGTGGATTACTTCTGGAATCCTGCGCTGCATAAAAAACAGAGACCGCATGCAATACAAATTAAAGCAAACTCCTGGTGATACCATCCTACAAATAACCTACAGACGATACAGAAATTATTGCAACAACTTGATAAAAAGACTAAAATTAAACCATGAACGAAATAAATTAGAACAATCCTCTAAAAACCCCAAGTCATTATGGAAGTGTATTAAAACTGTCGCTAATATCCAAAATTCTAAAAATTCTAATCCCGAACTTTTAAACATCAAATGTTCTCCCGAAAAGTCTCTGGACTTTGTTAATGATTACTTTGCCAATATAGGTAAAAACCTTGCAGACGTAATTTTAAAGACTCCCACTCAACATAACGCTGATCATTTATTACATCAACATCCCTCTCCCCTAGATTCATTTGTGATTTTAGATACAGATCCTTTGGAAGTCCATACTCTGCTTATGAGCCTAAACAATGATAGTTCTGCTGGATGGGATGAAATCTCCACAAAATTTATAAAACATACAAAACATTTAATTATTCCAGTGTTGAGTTACGTGTGTAATCTATGTTTTGCTAAAGGAGTCTTCCCCAGGGTGTTTAAACGTTCTATCATACATCCTATTTACAAAGGAGGGAACAGAGATGACATTAGCAATTACAGGCCAATTTCAGTGCTCCCCATACTATCAAAAATCTTGGAAAAATTATTGAATAACAGACTCAAAAAATTCCTTGATGATAAAAATCTCATTTCTGATAACCAATTCGGATTTAGAAACGCTAAATCTACGGAAGATGCCGTTTTAGCCTTATCCGACACTATTGTTAAACATCTTGATAATAGACAAAAATGCATAGGAGTATTCTTAGACCTCAAAAAAGCTTTTGATACCGTCTCTGTTCCCATCTTGCTAAACAAACTTCATGGATTTGGTATCAGGGGCACACCTTACAACATTTTTGAAGATTTTCTTAGAGATCGTCAACAACGTGTCAAAGTAGGATCTTATTGTAGCACAGATACATCGGTAAATTATGGAGTACCACAGGGTAGTGTCCTCGGACCTACACTTTTTCTTATCTATATTAACGAATTATGTGAACACACTTTGAAGAACTGTAACATATTTTCCTATGCGGACGACACTGCCTTGATTTTTCACGGTAAAACGTGGCAAGAAGTACATGAACATACCGAGAATGGTCTTCGTGATATTGCTACTTGGTTAAGTTGTAATTTACTTACGCTTAATGTATCAAAAATTAAATATTTGGCGTTTTCTATCTTAAAAAATTTCAAGCCTCCAAAATCCTTTACGATAAAACTGCATTCTTGTATCAACCATGCGACTTGTACATGCCCTCACATTGCTAGAGAAGATAGCATAAAATATCTTGGTGTTATACTGGACGACAAACTAAATTGGTATTTGCATATTAAATATCTTACTCAAAGAATAAGAAAATTAATCTTCATTTTTAAAAAGCTAAGACGTGTCGCTCGCTCAAAATTACTGATGTCCATCTACTTCGCTTTGGCTAGGTCTGTACTTACGTATTGTATCCCCGTGTGGGGCGGAGCATGTAAGACCAAAATTATTGAATTAGAAAGAGCACAGAGATCGTTGCTTAAAGTTATGTTTTTTAAACCCTTTCGATTCCCGACTTACAAACTCTACACCACTTATGAACTACTCACAGTACGACAACTATATATACAAAGATCAATTATCATAAGACATCGTAACCTACTCTTTAATCCTCATGTTATGAATCGGAGAAGACATGATGTAGTCATACATAACGTAACCTGTAATACAGTTTTTGCAAGCAGGCACTTTCAAATATCTTCTTCCCGTTTATACAATAACATAAATAAAATTTTAAATATCTATCCCATTGCACTCCATGAGTGTAAAACTAAAATTAAATACTGGCTTAAAAGTTTAGATTACGAAATGACCGAATCATTATTAAACACTCAAGCTTGAGGTTAAACATTATACATAAGCACCCTACTTCCATACACCCTCACACACACAAACAATCTCACTACACACCCTCCCTAGTAGTAAACTGATCCCAAGACCTTGGTCGTAGGGCTAGGGACACACACACACTTAACAAACACACACACTCACACACATTTTTAAAGTAATATTAAAAATTATAATATATATATATATATATATATTTTAAATTCATTACTAACAAAATTGTTATTTTGTATTCAAAATCTACCTAAACAAAATTAACTTGTTCTCAGTCTAATACTATAGAAATCTTTAAAAATCAATTGCAATTATATATTTTTTCTAAATTAATACTAAATTTACTAGTTATTGTTATATTTAATGTATCTAGTTTTTAGCATTGAGAAACTGTTAAATGCAATTCCAAGAGGAAGTGCGGGGTTCCTGTACTTCAGTTCTCGTAATTAACACGGGGCCCCGACGTTAATATTGTTTTATGTATGTCATCTTGATGAATAAAACTTATTTTATTTTTATTTTATTTTATTTTATGGTAATTGTCTAGTGATGTGACATCACATAAGTACCTGGTAGTCGATCGATATCGATAATTTTTTTGGTACGCAACAAAATGAGAGTTAAATTATTATTAGTTTTTTATTTAAAGTAACATTAAAGCCGATTTTGAAGGTTTTAGTTTTAATCTAAGAAACTTACTAAAAAACGTAATTTTAAATGACAGCACTATATTTTGATATTCTGAAGGGCACACCAACTAAAATTAGCAAGTCTTTTAAATGCTCTTAAAACAAACTAAATTTTTTAAATTCAATTAAATGACAGCTCTAAAATGTGCCTTGAAATTACCAAAACAAGTTAAAATCACTAAGTTGAGTTAATTATGGCTGTCAAACTAAAATTTTAGTCTGACGTTTATAAAATGGTGACTTGAAAATGACTCTTCGTTTTAACCATAAGTTTAATTTTATGTATGTCAAACTAAAACTAAAGCCCTCAAAATCGGCTTTATTGTATTCATCGAAATCAAATTAGCTTATAAAACTTCTCTACAAATACTTAAGGAATCTGTTCTGAAAAGGAATTGTTCATCTGGCCCTACTGATTTTGATTGAGATTTTATTCTTGACATAGTTATTTTCGATATATGCCAGTGTAAAACACAGCCCTCTCCAGTGTCTGATTGACAGGATATTTATAACAATTATTATTTTGCCGTTCAATATCACAATTTTCTTAAACTTTTCTATCTTGTTCTCGTGCTTGAGAATGAATAAATGTTTTTATTTTAACACGCGACGAAGAGGCAACGGAAGTAATTTTCTATACAAAACTAAAAGCAAAAAACCGGCCAAGTGCGTGTCGGACCACGCGCAATGTAGGGTTCCGTAGTTGCCCGGTACATATAAGTTGGTCTTGTAATACAGACCGCGCCATACTTCTGGTCCCATACATTATAGGGGGCCAAAAGTTTGGCGCGACCTGTACCCGTAAACCTGTAAAGCTTACTTAGCTGTGATAGTTTTCCTTTTAAATTCATTCACATTTCTATAAACAACCGTTTAGTTGGGAGGGGGGGGGGACGCTCCACACTAACAAAAATTTTCGCTTTAAAGCTTAATATTTCACCAACTGATCCCTAAATCTAAAAATGGTTTTCACACACCCACAGTAGGGTTCCGTAGTTGCCCGGTACATGTAAGTTGGTCTTGTAATACAGACCGCGCCAAACTTCTGGTCCCATATATTATAGGGGGCCAAAAGTTTCGCGCGACCTGTACTCGTAAACCTGTAAAGCCTACTTAGCTGTGATAGTTTTCCTTTTAAATACATTCACATTTCTATAAACAACCGTTTAGTCGGGAGGGGGGGGGACGCTCCACTCTAACAAAAAATTTCGCTTTAAAGCTTAATATTTCACCAACTGATCCCTAAATCGAAAAATGGTTTTCACACACCCACAGTGTTTTTAAACGGCCTATCCAACGATACCCCACACCATGGGATAGACGAGAAAAAAAAATCATCCCCAGATTACTTGTATGAGAGGTACCCATAAAAAAATATTTTTTAATGATTTTATCTTACCATTTTGTCAGCATGATTAATATTTATATCCATGCCAAATTACAGCTTTCTAGTACTAACAGTCTCTGCGCTAAGCCATGGCAAAACTATAAGGGTTCCTTGTCTGACTACGGAACCCGAAAAACGTGAGCGAGATCGAAATCGATAACCGCATTCGATGCCGACTCGTGCAGCGCTACGACAACTAAGATGGCGCGGGTGCTGTGCGGGGCGTCACCCCCTCCACGACTCACCTCATACCCCGATTGCCATGTCGACCTGTCTTCATCTATACATACCTTAGATAAAACAAAAGGAGGATGCGGTACCCCGCTTCTCGCACGCGGTTCTGCAAATATAGGCCCAATGGGCCTATTTTGTATAGCCTGTCTCGCTCGCGCCTATGCCGAAGCTTGTCGTTCGGTGGCGCTTGCTCAAAAAAGAGGTCCATTATTCAGTTGACGTAATCGTACAATATCTACCTTTAGATACAGATGAAATTAGATACAGGTGTCGTGTGTGACGAAAGAAACAATTAATTAACAAAAGACAAAGTGCGGGTAGGAAAAATAAATATAATGTAATATAATGTGCGGTCGCCAAGGACATTTTTGCTGCTACTCTCGTCAGTTAGCTTGTGACAACGACAGCCTACAGAGGCGTCGAAACGTCAAGCACATATCTATTAAGGTATGTTATTAGTTATCGCGAGTAAGACCCCAATACAAAGTTAATAATGTGTGAAAATCGCGAAAGTTTAAAGTTTACTGGATGAAATTTATTTCCTAATTTTTTCCTGAATTTGGGTATCCCTAGTTACTTCCAGTAACATTAAACTACACAGACAGAAACAAATATATCTACGGCCCCAAGCCATGGGACATACTTAAGTTTTAATTGATAACCTAGATAATGCCCAGGAAAAAAACTGAACCACAGTGAAAACCGTATCTATTGAAAAACTTTTACATAAATAGCAAGCAGAGACAGACAAGAATTATTATAATTATGGTATTATTTTGTTCTCTTGACCCGACCAAACCCTACTCAAGAATTCATTATTATAAGGTGACTTTAAATTATGCAGCCAAACTCATACCGGAGGCGTGGTAAGTGATCAGTAACATGGATCGAGAACACTTTTTGCTGATTTCGCAAAATGAAATCTTGACGTCCCATAGCAATTGACTCGGGGCTGGGCTTGCGTTTGTAATGAACACGAAAAGAATAATTTACGAATTTCACAAAAAGGGTCATCGGACCTTGTTACTGAGCACTTACCGAATCTTTAGTAAGAATTTGGCTGCATAAATTAAAGTCACCTTACACTATATGGCTTTCATCATATTTGGTGAGCATTTATTCGTTTTGGTGAGCATTTATCCGTTTTGGTGAGTACTTTGCCGCTGGAGCAGTAGGACTCTATACAATCCCTGGGAATTGTATGCATTACCTAGGTAAAGTATGTAACGGACAATAATATTCATAATATTTCATACATTGCCTGGACGCCCCAGGCATTCTACCTATATACATTGCCAAGGTATTGTATAGAATACCTGAATTATACAAATTGCCGTTAACATATGCATATAACAGAAAACCTTTTTTTTAGGTATAGAATTGAAAAACCAAGTTGAACAGCCTGAGAATGACATAGAAGTGCCAAACTTCAAAAATTTACAGGAAGCGGTTGAAAAGTTCAAGAACTCTTGGAGCGCCAAAGATGAACCAAAGATAAACCTAAGTGATGTTAGTGGCACTATTATTATGGACCAGGCTACAGACATCAGTAACACAGTTGAGGAATCTATGGAAGTCCAGTAATGTAGGTAATTCTAAGCAATATCATAGCTCTTAAATACCATACAGAGAGAAACAAAATAATCTCCTTTGGGAGAGTTCTAAAAGAAAATGCCACAATAGCCGTGTTAATAATACACGAACCCATTCGAGCAAAGTTAAGGTCCACATTTCATAATTGAAACTTTAACAATACTCAAGATTGTTAAAGCCAATTTGTCAAATTACGCCTAAAATCATTATTTTTATCACTGACTGACCGACCGACCGGAAATCCAAACCGCCTTCAAAGGTTACTTTTATTGATTCAAGCTCGCTTCCACAATTTCTTAGTAAAGGAATCAATGAACTACATGTGAAATATAGCAATGGATGTACCATTGATTTTGATTGATTTATTAAATGTTATAATTTTTTTTTTAAATATAAACCGCCCATTTCATATGTACGAACCTAATAAATAAAATTTTATATAAATTTACACAACATGGTCTCTAGTGTGGATTTATATAAAATAAATAATTTTTTGACAAAAAAAAACGCTCTGCTATATTCTGGATAAAGCCTGCAAACTCGAAATTTTGTAGTTAGTTTACATAAGACACCCGCTAAGGGGCCGTCCATAAATTACGTCATCGATTTTTTCAGATTTTAGACCCCCCCCCCCTATAATCATCCTATCGTCATTTCTTAATGACCCCCCCCCCTTCTCCCAAAATTGACGTCATTACTAGTTTGACAAAATAAAACATTGCAGATTTGAGAAAAATAGGGTATTATATGATTAAAACACTTGGTTATAGAATCACCTTTTATTATTTTTACTTTGGCAATAATCATTGATATAATATAACTACTTATTTTTTACTTTTCTTTGGATAACTCCCTCGGAGTTTTCACCCATTCTTTTAAATTCTGGATCACGGGTAATATCTCCGTATCCTCCCGATATTCGTTTTGGCTCGATTCATCCATGACGTCAATTTCGAAACACCCCCCCCCCATCTATCATTTACCGTCATCCGCAGACCAACCCCCCCCCCCCCCCTAATTTAGAATGACGTAATATATGGACGGCCCCTAAGCAACGATTTTGTGATACAGAATCATAGAATGTTTAAGTTCCTAACTCCTCCAGCGCGGGCGGAGCGTGGGCAAAAGCCTAGTATCCTATTCTTATATTTTTGTTTGACAAACAAGTTTCGCCTTCCAATTAAATTGCTATTTAAAAACACTTGTTACCATTGACCTCTCATAAACAACAAGACACAGTCTCTAAGAAAAGTTCGTCAGAAAGTGTCCGAACGTGCGACGTGTATTGTAGCAAAAACTTCAGCCAAATTAAGACGTTATGTCGTTAACATAAGATGTCAGTTGTAGAAATCGTCATTCGAATTTGTCACCCCATAGCGGTGACAAAATGCATCGCGGACACTTTTTGACCGAGATTGTGAGTCTAGTTGTTTATGAGAGGTCAATGCTTGTTACCTATTGATTCGTGTAATTCCCCGTGCTCCACTGACCACTTTAACCATTACTGTTTTAGTCTTTGTGCAGGGAATCCCCGCTCCGACTACTGTTTGTTGTGAATTGTTCAATGGGCTTTCATTGTATTTTTATTTACATCCAACGGTTTTCGTTGGGTCAGATCTGACCGAAAGTCAAACAGTTTAGACGTTTTTTGTCTTATCAGTAGTTCCGTCTAAATTATTTATCTATCATTGCTTCAGCCACCACAAAAATAAATTATTCAAGAATTTTATTTATTACGAGAACGAGTTAAAAGTTTCAATTTGGTAAGTTTACTAGCTAATTGACGTAATATTTACAGGGGCTGAACCATCCATAATATTTATATTATTATATTCTAAGGGTTGAATCGTGAAACTCAGAATTTATAATATTTATTCAATTTTATTTAGGCGCTTTGGGCCGCGATAAACTCTGTATAGAAAACCGTATCATTGTATTATAAATATTTGAATAGATCAATTTCGACTACTTAATCTAGGACGCACGGAGGTCGGCGATTCATTCATTACACTTAAGTGGTAAAAACAAACAATAAAATAATCCTGCTTGCTATACATATTTCTTTCTTCGTCGCCCTCACAAAAATAATGCCACAAAGGGTTATAATTCCGGTAATAAAACCACTAAGTAATTTTTTTTTTTTTTTTTCAGTAAATGGAGAGAAAACATCGACATAAGTACAAAGGGGTGAAATGCTTAGAAGATGTCTTCCAGGAACTCAACAGAGATTACGTCAAAATAAATCGAAACGATCGAATTGATAACAATAAAATACTCTATTCTGTCCTCGACGAAATCATCAAGTTGATGAAAGTAACCAGTCCATTGTTTAATTGTTTGAAACCAAGGTTTGAGTATATGGGCAGCTACTTCGATGGACTGCGCGTCGGACATCCCACAGAATATGACATTAACATAGTTTTAAAACTACCCATCAACTATGATAAAATCATACTCGATGCAGAAACAGCACCTAGTGGGTACACAAACATTATTATGCCATCGGAATTTCGCAGACTTTCCATTACGCCTGCAACGGCGGAAAAATTCAAAGAAACAAAAACTTGGTGCGATTCTTCATACCGTTTATCGGTGAGAAGGTTTCGATCTTGGATGCAAAGCGTTTTGGACGCGGCGTTAAATACGCTTACCACTGAAAACGGCAAAAAAGTACTCAAGGTGAAAAATGAACTGTTTTACCTTCACACAAAGTTATCCGGTCCTGCAAATACAATCTATATTCAGGGACCCAACATTCCACATCAAATTGATGTGGATTTAGTCCCAACTTTCGCCTTCGATTTGCAAAAGAAAGAACCAAAAAACGCTTCAGTTGTGTTTGAAAAAGTTGAGCATACTAACATAATGCAGTATTTTGTTGTACCTAAACCGACTGATAATTGCTATAGTTGGCGCCTTACGTTTCCGTTTCAAGAAAGAAGTTACATTACTAATAAAAACAATATGAAAAGTGCTATTAAATTGCTGAAACTCTTTAGAGACATTCAGGCTTTTGATGGTTTGGCGAGCTACTACATAAAAACATTATTTTTATGGGAAGCCGAGAGCCAAAAAGAAGAGGTATTTTGGAAGAAGAACTCACTTTCATTCTTGGTTCTCCACATGCTGAAAAAACTGAGAAATTGTTTGGAAAAAGGAAACATCCCGAACTTTTGGTGTCCTACTCATAACCTTCTAGAGAATATTAAAACTGCTACTATTCAAAACTGGTGTAACAGAGTATCTTTTATAATTAACGATATTGAAAAGAATAGTGGTAAAAATCCATATGTAATAAATGACTATTTCGTTGATAAAAATAAATAGGGTATTATATGTATAGCTTGGAACAATTAAGATGGTAATTCATATTGTTTTGTTGGTAGCACATACATTGCTATATAAATGTATACTTACATAAGTTAATTCTAATGTATCTAATTTATAAATAAAATTTTTGAATGGATATTAAATTTCTTTCACTTTTAGGATTCCGTACCTAAAGGGTAAAAAAGAACCATTGTAGTTTCTGGAGTCGTCCTAGGGGGGAGGGGAGTGATGACCCCCAAATTCATCCACTCTATTCAAAAATCTTCTAAAACCTGATGATTTAGGAACGTTTTAAACCCTTCATTGTGTACATTTATGCATTCTCTAATCGAAGTTTGTGACACTGACCTCTACCCAAACATCAAAACTTAAAATAGACGGATATTTTTTCACAAACTCGGCTAAGAGCAAGTACCTATTTTGGAAGAATTTTTAAGTATAAAATCATCATTAGGAAAAAAACAGCCGTTAAAGGCGTTAAATCCTCTAGTCGTTTTTTTTTGTCTGTGACGTGACTGCGCTTCGGCCGTTTCTGTAAATTTAGTCTCAGTGGCAATTTTTTTGAACGGAAACCAAAGACAATCAAAGCCGTTTTATCTGGCTTCCTATAATGTGTCTCCGCACATTAGTTCCACCAATATCTAGTTTTAAGTGAATAGACTTGCTGGAAGTTTTCAAGTTAAAATTTGGTTAACTTGAGTTCTGAAGCGTTAACCTACAACAAAATACAAAAAACATTACTAAGCAAGTACACAATATATACACAGAGAATAAACATCAATAAAACCGTAATATGTTAACTACAATAAATACTGAATATTATTAAAACACTAGTAAGTATCTACACAACACACTATGCTATCTGGAAAGACGCCCAGATCACCCCTTTGCCCAAAAAGGCAAATCCTTCTTCCTTTTCCGAATACCGTCCTATTTCAATACTTCCATTTTTATCCAAAGTTCTTGAACGTCTAGTCCATTATCAACTAAGTCAATTCCTAACCAACAATAAACTCCTAAACCCCCTTCAGTCCGGTTTCCGTCCAGGTCATAGCACCGTCACAGCATTAAACAAAATTACTGATGACATTCGGCTAGGTATGGATTCAGGTCACCTAACTGTACTGACACTGCTGGATTTCAGTAATGCTTTTAATACTGTGGACTTTGAGATTCTCTTAGCCATTTTACGTTCTCTTAACATATCTCCAACGGTAATTGACTGGTTTCGTAGTTACTTACTTGGACGCCGGCAGCGCATTCGCATTGATGATACACTATCCGATTGGAGTGACACTACTGCCGGTGTTCCACAAGGTGGCGTCTTGTCTCCACTTCTTTTTGCAATTTTCATAAATAATATTTCCAATCTTATATCTTCTTCCTACCACCTTTATGCAGATGATCTCCAAATTTACACTCAAGCTGAACTCAAGGATCTTCCTTCTGCTATAAATTCAACAAATAATGATCTAGCTCGCATATCAGACTGGAGCACTCAATATGGACTCAAAGTTAATCCCACAAAGACACAAGTTATAATAATTGGTAGCCCTTATTTTGTGTCAAGAGTGGACTTGCAAACTTTACCACAGATATTATTTGATGGAACATATATTCCTTTTAGTAATAAGGTAAAGAATCTTGGAATTTTTATCGACAATCGTTTATCCTGGGTGCCACAATTGGAAGAGGTTAGTCGGAAACTGTTTGCTTCTGCAGGTTCAATGAGAAGGCTCCGTAACCTTCTTCCAATTGCTACAAAGACTGCTCTTGCTCAATCTCTCCTTTTACCCCTCCTTGACTATGCTGATTCTTGCTACCTCGACCTCAATCAAGAACAATTCGGACGACTTGAGCGACTTCAAAATTTTTGTATAAGATTCATTTTTGGACTCCGTAAATTTGATCACGTTTCGAAATTTCGCTCCCAGCTTGGCTGGCTCTCTATCCGCTCACGTCGAAATGTTCATATCCTCTCCATCCTGTACTCTGTTCTTTTTAATCCTTCTTCTCCTTCCTATCTCAAGGAACGTTTTGAGTTTCTTCACCAATCTCATGAACGAACGTTGCGATCTTCTGAAAACATTCAATTAAAAACACCACCACACTCCTCGACTTTCTATGGCAAATCGTTTACAGTTGAAGCTGTGCGTTTGTGGAATGCTTTGCCTATTTATATAAAATCTTCTCCTTCTTTGGCTATTTTCAAAAGACGAATTAAAGAATATTTTTCCTCCCATAATTAAGATACGAGTATATTCGTAGGTATATTCATCCCTCTCTGATTATGGTATTATGAATATATATTAGTATATATAATATGATATATCGTGTATTCTTATGTATATTGATATGTAGATTGTATTTAGGTTGTATTTGTATTTAGGTTACAGGTTTAATTAGTTTATTTAATACGTAGATATTATCTTTACACCACCTACACCTTATTCTCTATTTAACATTATCTTCCACCCAAAGGTTGTCTGGAAGAAATCGCTTAAGCGATAAGACCGCCCATTGTACCCTTTCTGTTAAAATATTTTGTAATTTGTTTCATTATGGTGCACAATAAAGAGTATTTATGTTATGTTATGTTATGCTACTTTTATAGTTTTATATTATTTAATTTAATAAACTTACATAACGTGTATACAAAAGGACTATATACAAAAGTCAGCAGAAAGCTGAAGTTAGCGGGATGGGGATTTGCGGAGGGAGAACATCATTTAAAGAATACTGTAATCTTTGACACTCAAAAAACATATGATCTACAGTACCTTCATACAAGCAACATTCACAGAGGAAATGATCCCTCACCCTGATTTTTGCCAGAAAAACGGGAGAACATACATGACCTAGCCGGAGATTTTTACATTTAGACAATGCTCATGTTTACTTAACGTCAAATTTTGATTTTCTTTTAGTCACTACGACATAGGAGGTTTACACACAGACATTAAATTATTACTAAGTAGTACGTCTGTGGGTTTACAATCCGTTAATTCGAAAATCCATGTTCAACGGAATCCAATTAACGGAATAACAAAACGTAAATTAACAAAGGCCTTTGTATTTTTTTATACATATGAACTGTTAAAGGGAATATACGAATTGTTAAAGGAAAAATACGAACTGTTAAAGGGAAACTTCACAAAGGCCTTTGTAATTTTTTCCTACAACGGAACGTATACAACGACCTTTGTTTCTTTCATAAGTTTGCAAATTTTCCCGCCAATTTTGTTTTTGGCTATATCTCCGGAACTAGTTGTCCAATTCTAATGCAGTTTTGTTTTTCTAAAACTAGATAAAATTTCCTACAAGAAAACATTTTTTTTTTCTTGGGTTAAGTTGAGAGGGGGGGTTTCTCCTTGAAAAAATCTTAGTTATATATATGAATATATGTATGTATACTATACATATATGTCTATTCAAATTTTATAATATTGTAAAAAATATAAAGAATAATAAAAAAAAAAATAACTCCATACATATATTAAAAAAAAAGAAGATTTGGGCCTAGAATAACAATCCACAACTTTTTTTTATATTATTATAATATTTTTTATTTTATTGCTCATCTTAATAGCTTTCGAAAAATACCCATATCACTAGGTTTATAATATATTAACTAACAATAATAATTTTTTATTTACAATTCGGCCTAGGCGTGACAATCGTCACGACTGTAATTCCACGGGGAGTCTTATGCACAACTTTAACGTAGTGACCTCGTGTCGGAAACTGCGCACGCAGGGCCGGGCGGCACGCCAGCGGCAGTGTTGCCAACTGCTACCCATATCTAGTAGCTAGATATGTTGCGAAAAGTTGCTAGATCAGCCATTTTTGTAACACAAAAAGTAGCTAGAAGTAGCTAAATGTTTTTAAGTATTTTTCTTCTTAGGTAAATCCATTTTCAACACAAATAATGGATGCAATAACACAAATTATGCCTAATCACTAAGAACACAGTTAGAAATTGAATATACAACGACAACAAATCCTGTTTTAGTCAACAAACACCAACCACATGCCAAAATATATGGCACCTGCCTGAGTGAAGTTAGCTCCGGTCCAGCGATCGAGATGGATAAAGAGAAATAGGTGACAAGAGATATGAAAGAGAGAGATAGTCAAAGAAAAGTTTGGCTATTATAGTCAGTCGTCCGGGTCGAGGCCGCCACCGAGTCAGCCATACCATGGACATTAACTATCCAAGCTAATTATAGACGAATGGCGAAGACTTTATTACCTTCTGACAGAGGCGATTATTGGTTGGCCCATGCGTCTAATTGTTTTGGACATGTTATAGACAGACAGCACCACGTTTCGCTTCTAAAGTTCTTTTCACGAGAGATGTTTCACGGATTAAAGCATTTCCGTATTTACCCTTTAATAGTAAGTACTATGACAGCTGACTTCTTTCCTGAAAGGAAATTTAGTGTGAACTCTCACTCACGTTTAGTGTGACTAAAAAAGTAGCTAAAAAATCTAGCTACAAGTTTTGTAATTTGTAGCTGTCCGACACCGATAAATAGCTAGATCTAGCTATAAAGTAGCTAAGTTGGCTACAGTGGCCAGCGGCAGTCGCACAGAGTACTAGTGGGCAGTCGGCAGTGTGACCATATGTGGCAGGTTCCTGCCTTTTTGGCAGTATTAGTCCAGTAATTTAATCTCCGGCAGATTATGTTGACGTTTTATGAAACTGGCAGTTTTTGGCAGTATTTCACGAAATTAAAATATATTTCCCACATCAGGGGAAAATTTACCCAATTTTGAAATGGCAACCTTGACCAACATATCCCGCACAACGAAAATCAGACTTTTTAATATGAACGTGAAGACTGTCCTCTTATATGGGTGCGAAACTTGGAAGGTTACCAGTAAAACATCTGGAAAACTGCAGGTCTTTATTAATAACTGTCTAAGAAGCATCCTGAAGAGACATTGGCCCAACACCATCACCAATGTTGAGTTGTGGAAGGTTACAAATCAGAAACTCGTTGCCCACGAAATCAAGGAACGAAAGTGGCGATGGTTAGGAAGACCTGCAGACCATATCCCTAAAGTAGCCCTAAATTGGAAGCCGTGTGTAGGTTCTCGACGACCAGGACGACCAACTCAGACGTGGAAGAGGTCCGTTTTGAACGAGGCCGAAGAGAAAAAGATGACATGGTCAGAGCTCACCTCGCTGGCCATGGACAGACAGGCATGGAAGAGCCTAGTGTCAGCCCCAGACTGCGTGGAGGAGTAAAGGGACTGAAGAGAGAGAGAGACAGGTATCGCAACGGCTTATGAGTGGTGACCTTGACTGCGCTAGTCATTTTTTCTCTATCGCACTTAGTAATTTTGTGCGCGAGTGAACACATGCGCTAGTCCCCCACCACTTTCGCCGAGAGCTCATAAACCGTTGCGACACATGGACTTTAGATACTTGATAATAATAAAGTACAGTGATTACAGAGGTTTCTTTCACAATTCACGTTGTTAGTGCATGTGTTCATTCACACACAAAATTACTAAGTGCGAGAAAAAAAAATGACTAGCGCAGTCAAGGTCACCACTCATAAACCGCTGCGACACTTGTATTTGTATCTAACTATATCCTTATAGCCCGAGCACTAACGCTGATCCATCATATCAGCTATTCGAATAGTGACAAAAGCATGAAATTTGGCACAGATGTTCTCTGGATAGATCTGAGTAGATTAAGCCCGGTTACCAGTGGTTCCACCCACTAATGTGGGTGTTGGTGGGGGGTGAAGTCCGCCCCCGCCGCACCTGAAATAACCTTGACTTTTTTACTTACATGGTCTGGGACTTGGGACTCCCCATAATATTAATCACTCATGTTGTGTTTATAATCCAACCAATTATGAACCGTAACAAAATGAACATAATGTTCATAATAGCATAAAATTATCAAAGATTCAAAATTTCCGAATTGAAAACGCTTTGTGCTACTCTCACGGACACTGCACTAGGTCCATAAACATCACGAATTTTTTTCGCGGCTTGCGTTGCATTTTTACCTTTTTTGTAGTAAAATTTTAAAATGTATCAAATTTCTTCATTAGATTCACTCATCTTAACAGTAAGAAAAACAAATGAACATCACACATTTTACCTAATTTGAATTTGGAATTATCTTTTTTAAAATTTAAACTTTTTAATAATACCAAAACCAGCCAGATACAAATGGTATAGCCAAAGAGATTTTATTATAAGTTCATACATACTATTTGCGAAAAGAGTTTTTCCGCAACCTATTATTATATACTAGATTACTATATACTCTAGGGGTAGTAGCCAAAAGACTGTATAGAGTCAGGGTGCTCCGAGTCCAAGTGGCTCACTGGAGTCTAACACTTGCACAGCCGTCACACCAGAACATCCAGCTACTTGCTCTTCATCAGAACACGAGGCTTGAGACTTGGGAGACGCCATGGTCGTCAAACGTTGCTTTTTCTAACAGGAGTACGGAAAACGCTTTCAACTGCGAGGTGAACAAACGATGACTAAAAATCAAATGTCGGACATCCGTCGACGCGTAATTACGTCCCGTTTTATGTCAGTGGAAACTGTCAACATATTTTGTTACCGATTTTATACGTAAACTAGTATAGAGCAAGCTTTCCCACTCCGTTAAAAGGAACGTATTTCCGCCACAGATTACGAAATCTGCGAAATATTTCTAAAATATTTGTCAAAATAATGGAAATTTAAGAAAATTCTAAAAATCATATATGGAAAACTATCGAGTTTCGTGACGCGAAAATTTGTGTATAGCCTTTATAAACAAAAATCTATATGCTAAAAAAACATGAACCTTTAAATCGACGGTAAATATTGTACAGCTGAGCCCAGGCTTGTCTATAGAGAGCGTCATCCTTGAAACAGCTTCAGGTTTTCAGAGTTTTGGTCCTTACCTTTACATATGCGAAATATATTTAAAAATATATATATACGATGGTAAAATACAAGATTTTGTATAAAACCAAGTAATTATCGAAAAAGGTATCTTAATATCTTGAGACACGTTTGTATAATTTTATATTAGCTGTCACTATTTTAAGCAATGACTTAATTAATCCTACACATTCTCGGGAAAAAAAGGTGGGCAACACTGCTTTCCCATTTCAAATTAAAAAAAGTGGCATTTTTTTTAAATATATTGTGTATTCAGGCTGAGATTGAGGCTGAGATTCAGAGTGCATTTTGAGTCTGAACTCAATCTTAGAAACGTCAAAAAGCGACGTGATGCCATACTAGAGTGATGTTTGTAAGATTGAGTTCCTCTTGAGTTGGTACTCAAAATGGACTCTGAATCTCAGCCTCAGCCTCAGAGTGAATTTTGAGTCGGAACTCAATCTTACAATCGTCAAAAAGCGACGTGATCGATCTCATACTAGAGTGACGTTTGTAAGATTGAGTTCGGACTCAAAATGCACTCTGAATCTGAGCCTTAGGCTGAAATTCAGAGTGCATTTTGAGTCCGAACTCAAGAGGAACTCAATCTTACAAACGTCACTCTAGTATGCGATCACATCGCTTTTTGACGTTTGTAAGATCGAGTTCGGACTCAAACTGCACTCTGAATCTCACCTTTAGACTTGGCCCAGTTTGATTTGTATTGCTATCCTGCTGTCAGTAATGAGCGGGCGATCAAACCAGTGTTGCCGGTCGTCTAACCAGAAAAAGTCCGAAACCGAATCAGAAATTACCCGTTTTGTGATTGTAATTTGTTTTAAGAGAAGAAAATATATATTATTTTGTTTTTATTTTAATATTTCCCATACATCTTTAAAAATTAACAGGAATGTGTTTGTTTTAACAGTGTATTTAATTGATAAGCTCAAAGAAAATTACAATTAAAGATATTTTAGGCAGAGTTTAATATTTTAAGTCGTCTTTACCTAATAAAGCAATTATTAAAGAATTTTCTACATTTACATTCAGACCATTTTGGTGAAAATGGACAAATAAAAAGAATAATTATCAACAATGAAGTTAATTAAATAAAGTTGATTATAAAGGTTTCTTTCTATCAAAATTTTCACGTTTTATAGTATTTATAACTTTTCAGAGCAAACCACAAAACAAAACGGAAGAAACGAAAAATTAATCGTGCTTTCTACTGATGATTTGTATGGGCATTTCTTTTGCACGTCGTTTTAGTGTGGAATAGCCAGGGCCGTATTTTAAGGTGTGGAGGCCCCTGGGCAAGAACGAAGTTAGTTGTACTTAGTGTTTGAAAACAAGTTTGTGTTTTAACATTACACTTTGATTAGTATAGTTACATTTCTTAAAAAGTAAGTTAAAACGAAAAAATATAGTTCTCATAGATAAATGCAACCATCCATCCATCCATCAGCCCGTTTCGTCCACTGCTGGACATAGGCCTTTCCAGGATTTCACCACTCTTGGCGGTCCTCCTGAAAGAAATGCCCATACTCACACACGCTGGGCAGGCGGGTTGGTGAGCGCGGTGCCGAAACCCTTGCACCAGTGACGCCGCTGCCCGTCACCAGTCTGATTTATATAAGGCCCGGCAATTGGGGATGGATATACCGCCATCCATCGGTCCCAGGCAATGGTTGGCCGCCTGGATTTTTTGCCTGAGAGCTTTTCTCTTACTCTCACGCGAATAACTTCGGGAGGATTTGCGAGTAAGATGGTGGTACCTCCACAGTCGAGCCCAGCATTAGCTCTACCACCTAATACCGATAAAGGCAACACAAATAGAAAAAAAAATATCGTGAGCCCTAACATCTTTACGCAATTTGTACTTACCGTATTTGTATGTGTAGTTAAAAATATATATACGGCGAGTTAAATATGGGTTTGTTAAAGTTAATATCATTAAAAAATCCTGTTAAATCCTTTAATGAGAAAAATGGGTGAAAGGGAATTTTATCATAATTTCTATTAATTCCTAATGGGTTATTAGATCCAGTTTGGTGTAAAAATAGTAAATGGATTATAGTTATTATATTCCTTTTAATGAATTAAAAATAAATGATTTTCGATGTTGTGTTATTTTGAAAAAACAATTAGTGTACAATTTTAAAAACTTGTGGAGGCCCCTTGGGCTTCAGCCCCGGTTGCCCTCCCCTAAATCCGGCGCTGGGAATAGCCTCACTTATATCAAGATTCTCACACACACACAAATGCTAGAGAAAAATAGGATGTGTTCATTATGCGCTGTAGCTGCGTCGAGTAGATTTAATTTTCAAAAATGTTTTGCTTTTTTTTATTGAGGGTACGGGTATTTTTACCCGGCAGTCATGGTTACCCGCAACAAACCCGCTTAGGGCCTAAATTACCCGAAATCGGGTAAAGATACCCGCATCGACAACGGTGGATCAAACTGAACGTGGCCCAGCTATATCGTTAAAAATTCACATTGTCGGACTCGTAAATCTGATCATGAATGGACATCCTATTGTAAAATGCTTTTTATTGAACGCATCCTTTTCTGGCAGGCAGCCGCCATTTTCTTTTGAATTATCGCCATTTCGTTTTTCTGTGAGATGGAGAATAGAAATGAAAAGTGAGACAGAAATAAGTTGTCTTTTGTGATTTTTAACCAATAATTAGATAAGTTAAACATTATCTCAGGACTTTTGGATTTGCAGTGTATTATCAGGTGTGTAAGATTAACATTATTTGTTTGATTTACTCCTACTTCCACCATTATTTAACATTTTGTGAACTTGGCGTCCTGCCGTGCCATCGGAACACAATGGCGTCCCTTGATTAGTTGTGGAGCGGTTTATAGATAGTCCGTCATCCTTTTCTTACATACATATATGCTATTCACGGAGACACTGCTTTATTAACCAGTTATCTTTTTACGAATAGAGCAGACTGATAAGAAAATATTCCCTGTTGCCTTCACACTTGATGTTTTGGAAGTCTCGTTCTGGCCATGTAACCGCGCTTTTTGGTTTACTGTAGAAATGTAACAGTTCGAGGTTTCGTCTGCAGGTAATATCGTGTATAGAGCTGATGATGAAGTGTACGCGATAGGGGAGTGGTGTACGAAAGTTTTTCCACCATGTTCACAACAAATGCAGTCCAAGCCGGGGCCGTGCCGACCCTGCAATACCAGGAGCATCCTCAGAAGTCACAAGGGAAGAACATTGAAAATGTTCAGCAGAAAAATCCACAGCAACCACAACAGAGCCAGCAACAACAACAGGTATTGTATATGTATACATAAACAAATAAGTTCATCAGTAATCAAGATTTTATGTCTTGTATTTACTAGGTCTTCTCTGTAACCTTAATCAGGGACAAATAATTTCTTTTTCCAGGAATTTCCAACGTTTTGTTACACCACTACCAATGTTAACATGATTGGAAAGATTGGCACCAATACTACTGGTGCGACAACTGTCCCCGGCAGTGTAAACATTGCTCAACTGACTACAGGAGACGACAAGACATGCTACATTGCACAGCCATTCTCTTACAACTATGCCCTGGTCAATCAAATGCAGATTGCTCCAAACGGCATACAGAATACTATATCTAACATCAGCTTCAAATGTGATGTCTGTGGGCTTATGTTTGGGCATTTGACACTACTCAATGCTCATAAGAGGATACATGCACAAGATTCAGGTAAAAACTGTTAAAACATAATTGCACTGTTGAAAAATTTGTCCTATCAACAGCTCTACTTATGCTAAAGTAGGAGGAACTTTGGCCTCTTTTCACCCGAATGAGTAGATCTCAGCTGTTTTTAGTTATAGCACTATAAGTATTAAGGTCCTACAAATAAAAGTAAATTTTTTTTTTGAAAATTGACAATACACCACATTTCAACAAAAAAAAAATTTTGCCTGAATTTTTTTCCGCCTTTCCATTGAAATTTAATCTGCTGATTGGAAACACTTTGTTTTGTAATGGGAAGTGAAAAAAATATTTGACTAAAACATTTTTTCTTGTTGAATGTGTTCAGTTAATGTTACATAGTCTACCCTGGAATTATTTTCACTTATTATTGTAGGACCTATATTATAGTCTTGAAACCTCTTCCTTATTAATACGATTAGTTAAAACCACATCAAGTAGCCAATTGTAAAGTTGCATTTTATTTGAACAGTGAAGTGTTAAAAAAGAGGCAGAAAAAGTTTACAAAGCAACCCAACAGCTTCACATTTATATTTTAGTTTATGGATTTATTAATTATTTGCAGTATTCCACTAAACACCCTTATCATACTATTTGAAATGCAGACTCATGCACTGCCTGCCCTCCCTCATAAAACATGCACAAACAAGCGATGCCAAGCAAAACAACTTATTGACACATCTTTCGCTTCTGAACAAGTCATCCTCAAGATGTGTTGCTCCCTTAGCTTCGCTGCAGTAACTGATCCTCAACTGCTATGCAGCTACTGATGTTGTTTGCCTGGCCGCACGGCAAAAAAAAATTTGCATTGCTGCTGGGTGAGCAACACATACTGAGGATGCCTCGATTAGGGGCAAAACACGTGTTGATAGGTTTTCTTATTTGTTATTTAAGATTGCTTTCTATTTGTGCTTCTTGCTAATCCATGTTTTATGTGGAAGGGCGGGTGGTGCATGAGTCTGTATTTTAAAAAGAGTGTTTAGTGGAATATTGCAAATTATGAATATATCCTTAAGTTGGTGATCGACTTCCCAAAGTAACGTCTATTTCAATCAATCACCCATTTTATCTCTGTGCCCCCATATCTAATTAATTACTAAGTAACAACTTATGGTTGTTTTTCTTATTTTTAAATAAAAAGTATAAAATAAATGTGATTTACCAGCCATAGTTTAATGACAATTAGGCTTCTCTAGGAAAGTTGTATTATTTTATGCATTATGTTGTAAATGAATCAGCACAACAACTTAAAAGCATGTATTTTATTTTATTGTTGTTGTGCACATTCGTTTACAATGTAATGCACAGAGTAACACAACCTTGCCAAAAAAGCATTACTGTCATTAAACTATGGCCTGAAAATACCATAAATCGTATCTATTTTATACTTTTTATTATAAATAAAATAAGAAAAACAATCATAAGCTGTGGGTTTAGGAATACGACAGTGAGGAACCACCTTAACCCGAACAAATCAGAACTAAATACATGTTCTCATTTACAGATGGCAACATAACAGTGGTAGCTACTGGTGTGAGCGGCAATAATGAAGTAGGCATGCCGCCACATATACAGATCCTTGCCTCTGATCAGACAGAACAGCAGCAACATCATGTTGCTATTCAAGACAGTGAGTTGACATGAGGCATGACGCCTTCCAAACTAAACCACATAATAAGTGAATGTTTTCAAAATCTCCAACTAAAACACTCTGTTACAGACAAAAGAGGATAAATCAAACAATTGTTATCAAACCCTGCATATAATTTAACTCGTTTTTTTATTCCAGCAAAACCGGTAATTGTTGATTCAATAAAAGTCCAAAAGTGTATTACTTGTGGAGGGCCAATTTCCAATAACCCCAAAAGGAAGGGTCCTAAACTCATTCGCTGTGAGAATTGTATCGCACAGGACTCAGTAGAGCAGCAGAGAAATAATCAATGTAAGTAATCTAATTGTTTATCTTTCCATTAGCATCTGAGTCCACATTATATCTTAAATATTAAGTTAACCTCCTAGAAACCAACTTGCAGGTACTGTAACTTCTATAACTGAATTTCGAGTTCTTCCATCCAAAGATTGTCTGGAAGAGATCGCTTTTTAGTGATAAGACCGCCATTTGTACCCTGCTTTTACTTATGAAATTGTTTCTTTATTTTGTTTTATGACATGTGATTATTGTATTGTATTGGAGATCAGTTTCCCAAATATTTTGTATCGAGTTGTCTGAATATTGCTAAATTCCTCAGGAACTCTGTAAAGCTATTATATTTTTAGGTACTTACTGTGACAACAGTCTTCGGACATTATGCTGCTACACGAAGTGTACAAAAAAACTGATAGTACACCAGCCCCTGATTCTGTGTCGTAAAATAAATTGCCAAAGGAGTGACTATCGTCGAAAACATACATATCTGCTTATCTAAAGATACATTCGCACTTGAAATGATGTCACAATTTGTAAATAGTTCAATACCAATGGCATGCATAGAACTTTTTGCTGGAAATGCAATGAGGAGGTCAAGCTTGACAATAAATAAAAGATGAAAAAATATAAACGTCACTTTGAAAAATCATTATTTGTATGATGCCAGGGTACAATTTTTTTTTTTCAAATTGGATAAAAAAGATCTCATTTTATTTTTATCGTCAAACTTGACCTTCTCATTGCTTTTCCAGTAAAAGTTCTATGCACGCCACTGTTCAATAATACCCATTAAAGGTTTTTTGGCAGTTAATTTTTTATCTGTAATTATATTCAATAGCAACCATAGATGGCAACCGACTCTAAGTTACATAATAGGCCCGCAGTTTCTGGCTTCTTTTATCTAAACACCCAGTACCAGGCACGTATCCAGACTTGGTTTCGGGGGGGGACATTCATTGAAACAACAATGTGAATTGTGAAAGAAACCTGTGTAATCACTGCACTAAAATATTATCAAGTATCAAATTATCGTACCTTTTTTTATTAAAACCTACTCCAACTTACTTTACAGTAGCTATAAATAAACATTCCGGGTCCCGTGTATGTCACTCACGCCATATTTCGGGGCGAGGGGGAGGGGGAGGGGGGATAAATCCCACCTATCCACCCCTCCTGGATACGTGCTTGCCCAGTACAAACAAAGTTAATGAGACATGATTGAACATTTTGCAGTGAACGCGACCCAGATCTTCGTATCATCAGACGAGAATGTGAAGTTCGAAGTGGGAGCCGTGAGCACAGCGCAGCCCGCCTCCGACCCCCTCGCTACTAGCCAGAACAATCAACAGCAGAACCAGACGCAACAGAAACCTTGTGAGATACTTATTATATTACAAATACACTATTTACTATCCGTTTCGGATGCTACTAGGTTAGGGCCCTGTCATACCTGATGCCTGTGTGCGTTAGCACACAGGTATTATTGTTCCAAGTTTGGATTGGGAATGAGGTGAGATCGTCAACTTTACGCGAATGTATGAAATGACAGTTACCAAAGGTAGGATGTGCAAAAATTCGTAAAAACTTTAACTGCGAAATTATAATAATGTGAACAAAATGTAACATTTACCAAAATAATATATCGTGGAATTAAAATAAAATGATATTCGTAAAAAAATTTGTCAGCTCACCATTTGTTTTGATGATCAATCACTCTGTCTGTATGTATGTCTGTGTGTCGTCGAAACCGGGGCATAGCTTGAATAAACGCAGGTGGAACCGCGGGCGACAGGCTAGTCAATAATTATGCAAGTCACGGTTCTCACGGTTTGACCAACGATTGTTACGTGACAGGGTGATGGCTGGCGAGTTCTATCGCTGCATTTGGGCACAAAAAATGAATCCACAGCTTGACGTGCGACAAAAGTGCACCGGATTTGAACCAGTAACCTCCTGATTGGTGGGCGAGTTATTAATCAAGTACACATCAAAATTAAGATCTCACATAAATAAAAAATAAAAAATTTGCCTTTCTTGAGTTATGTCACCTGCGTTCAGTTTGATCCGTTGTTCGTAGGCTGCCTTCAGTTTGATCGTCGAGCGACACCCACCTCACAGGCCTTGATACTGTCCCATTGTCAGTGGTCTACGACCGCATCCAACTCAACTCAGTTTATTTCCGTCAAGTCTATCTATGGTACACAAGGAAAGACTGGCAACTTTATCTCAATAAACTTGAAAAAAAACATAAACGCACTAGTGCGGTAAAAATTCTTTGCCATTGGTGTATATAAAACGGGTCTTTACGAGCACTTGCATTGAAAAAGATGTTTTCAGTTAGATACTTTTTCAAATTCCTATAAAAGGGTAGGTATAGCTATAAAGCGTATCCATCTTTTGGCACACTCATCCATAAAACTAAAACCTTCCAAATTCCAGTACCGGGTCACCACCCAGTGAAGAAACGCAACCTGGCCTCCGTCGCGAAATGTACCAACTGCAACGGTTCCGGTATTATCTTCATTGGAGGAAACAAAAACAAACTAAACCAGTCGAACACGGATAAGCCGTTTCACTGCAATATTTGTGGAGGGTCATTCTCTAGATACTCCTCACTCTGGTCTCATAAAAAACTCCACTCCGGAGAGAAGAATTTCAAGTGTGGCATCTGTGGTATCGCCTTCGCTAAAGCTGTATATCTCAAGAATCACTCGAGAATTCATACGGGCGAAAAGCCCTACAGGTAAGATCTATGAGCAGTAATGATAACACAGGACATTAGTGTTATTGTTGCCTTGTTTTGAATAAGTTTTTGTTGCTCTTGTGCAAAATTGTGTTCATCTGAACGCAAATTGTTTCTATTAGCTCTAGTCATGTTTAAATATTGATATTTTACGTGTTTTTAATACTTCTGAAGAGATTTTGAACTTATTAGCATTTATTTTATAGATTTATTTTTTATAATTACAAGTCCTTAATATTAATCATGACGAAAATAATAGAATTCTCTATGGTTTCATAAACCTTTTTATCTTACTATTAAAAAGAACTATTAAGGAAATTAAAATTTGTTATATTTGTCAAGCTACCGCGGGCCTCCCTGTACAAGCTTGCTTAGTGTGGGGGCCATTGTAATGTCTTAACTGTGTATTTTTATTGTACTTATTCTTATTTTTTATTTTGCTTTGTGTTGTGTACTGTTATTTTGAATAAATAAATGAATTGAATTGAATTGAAAAGCCAGAAAACTAATTGTTCTAAGCGTGGAGCCGGAGCTACACCAAAAGTAGATAACACATGAGTTTTCAAAAATCAATCTGTCTTTTACAAATATTGCGAGGTGATAGAGAAAATCTGAGTTCAGATTCGGATTCAGCACATAAATTACTACAAGTATATCAAAAAATATTTCATACAACAAAAGAAAGTGTGTTTTTGTTGGGCTGCGTAATATTTGCAGATTAAGAATTGAACGTGGGCATCTTACGTATAACATTTGGGCATGACAATATTTTAAGACATTTAAAAAGATTTGAGCTCGAAAAAATAGGACAACAATTTAAAGATAACATACAGGGTCAAAAGTCACACTCCAGTCAAACTTAGCAGACTAAAGTCCATATTAAATATAAGCATAAATTCTTGAGTTAGTAACCCTGGGTATTGCTTTGTTTTCTTTCACATCCAGAACTTTACTGTCCGTTTCAAATGCTATTAGGACAGGACCTTCTCATTCTATCACGGACATAGGCAGTACTATTGCGGTGTCATAGTCGTTAAAATCGGTTACAAATATGGAGATAATCGCTGATCAACCCAGAAAAAGTAAACAACCACCAAAAATAGTAAACAATCACCAAAAATTAAACCACATTATAATTAAAAATTTCATCCAAGTATGCTTTTTGTAAAGTCCTTGCTATACAAAACTTCGAGGGTCGCCTCGCTCCGCTCCGCTTCGCTTGGCTCCCAATGTGTATTAACATGTATTATTTTCAGACTTTGGGTAGTAATAGCACAAAAATTTGGTTATTGTTTATTAATTTTTGGGTTTTGCATACATTTTTTGGGTAAGGCAGGTTATGGTTATAAATTATTTTTTTAGTAGTCATTATATTTTAGCCCTTTTTGTTTTGTAGATGCAACACGTGTGGTATGCAGTTCTCACAGTCGCCTCATCTAAAGAACCACGAGAGGACGCATTCGGGGGAGAAGCCCTATGTTTGTGAAGTGAGTCATTGATCCTATTATTCTTGTCGCCATATTTACTTCGTAGTTTTTTAAATCCAAAACACTGAATTGCACAACTGTTGTCTTTCAAGAGTGGCATTTGAGAAAGGCTTATGTCCAGCAGTGGACGAACACAGGCTGATTGATGCATGCCTTTCTAATCGATTCTCATGCTTGAGGATTCCAAAAAGGTAAAGCAAACCGAGTTACTGCTTTTTCTACAAACTTTGGGCACATACAAGGGAGCATACAATTTGACTTCTACCACAGTAGTTTTAAGGGGGTAACTTTTTACCTCGGTACAAAATGCACATCATAATATTGTTTTCCTTACTTAACCGTATTAGTGTGTGAATTTAAAGGTACAAAATGCATCTAATATTTAGAGGGGTGAAGAGATCAGATTCTAACATTTTCTTTATTAATTTTTTTTAGCTGTCCAATATGTTTTTAGCGAGTACTTATGTATGGAACAGCTGATTTTTTTGAGATTTCGGGGCTGCTCCAAAGTAAAAGTTGTTCGTATAGACGTGCAGAGTTATAGCAACGTTGTAATCTCGGGGCAAAATGTTTTAGGCTCCTGGAATTTTGGGTGTTTTTATGTCTAATTTTTCTTATTCGATACAGGAAATAAGAAAAATTAATATTGTACATTTATCGTCGTTATGTCGTCAAATACTAAAAATATATCAAAAAACATTACATATTTAGAAACTCCCCAATTAAGTGTTCATGCGTGCTAAAAATTTCGTTGTTTTATAGGTAACATAAGTGAATAACCTAATTGTGCGTTTGACAGTCCGAGTTAACTATCTAAACCATCAGAGCGTAACAAAAAAGAAAACAATAAAGACGATATAAACCACTTTATACCGGTATTTTTGTATATGCCGGTCGGTATTTTTGTTTGTACAGAGAAAACACGTCACATTTGAAAATTTTAGGTTTCTAATGAAACGAAATTTCAAACACTTCTAGGAAAACCTGGTAGACCTATACCTGCCTGTATCTCTTAGCAAACAGTCAAAAGATATCTGATATTTATTCCTATTAGACGTCCATCCTTCCATCCATCGACCTGTTTCGTCCACTGCTAGACATAGGCCTTTCCAGGATTTCGTCACTCTTGGCGGTCCTCCTGGAAGAAATGCCCATACTCACACACGCTGGGCAGGCGGGTTGGTGAGCGCGCTGCCGAAACCCTTGCACCAGTGACGCCGCTGCCCGTCACCAGTCTGTTTTATATAAGGTTCGGCAATTGGGGATGGATATACCCCCATCCATCGGTCCCAGGCAATGGTGGGCCGCCTGGTTTTGCCTGAGAGCCGTTCTCTTACTCTCCCCCAAATAACTTCGGGAGGATTTGCGAGTAAGATGGTGGTACCTCCACAGTCGAGCCCGGCATCAGCTCTACCACCTTATTAGACATGTCAATAAGTAATGTAATTTTCTACAGGTGTGTGACAAGGGCTTCGCGAGGCACGCGACTCTGTGGAACCACCGCCGTATCCACACCGGAGAGAAACCTTACAAGTAAGTTGTATACCTACTGGCCTACCAGGTTTTAAGTCTATGTCTGAAAAGTGAAAAGGCTTCATCCAGTGATTCACACATGAAACTTTACTCAATTAATTTAGCCAAGTGCTAGTTGAACTGGCGCAGAAAGGGTTCGGTACCACCACACAATATGGGTACGTAACCCTTAAAACATTATGATAAATAACATCGATATAGATGAAATAGCAATAGAAAGGCGACAAAAACAAGCCGCTAAAATAATTGCGCACCTTCTTTACTACAATCTGACCAAGTTTAAATGTTTTATTTCATACAGTTTTAAGATATAGTTGAAACAAATAACGTTGAAAAATGCTATTAAAAGTTCTTTTGTATGGGTTTAATATTTTATTTATTTTTTGCCGAGATAGAGGCCATAGTAACACGTATTCTGTGAAATTTTCAACTGCTTGCCTATTACGGCTAAAACTGTAGACACCTCTGACAGAGAGACGGAAAAACAGACAGACATCAGAGGCTGTAACAGGGTCCCGTTTGCTACCCTTTGGGTACGGGTTTATCAAAACCCCTTTGGAAATACAATAGTCCAATTGTCTTAAATCAAGTTGGATCTACTGATTAAGTAAAACAAATATGGCTTATTGACTCATATTATCTAAACAGATAGACTGTTCATTTTATAGGTATAGAAAATACATTAAAGTATGAGATTGCTGAATATCGCTATCATTTTCCAACCTTCGTTCTTCAAGAGTTACGAACGAAGCCTCATTTATAAAACTAGCAGCTGAAGGTATCACTTACTGTACATGCACAAAATCTAAAAAGTCATCGTAGAAGACTGTTGCTCCTTTAACTTTGTAGGCAACGTATTAGAACTGATTAAAATAATTTATTCTGTAAAATAATATAGATACAATAAAGTACAGTTACAAGCCAATATTAATCTTTACTAAAAACAATAGAATATGTAAAAAATAAATAAATAATTATAACACAGCCAAACCCATACCGGAGACCCGGCAAGCTACGCGTAGTGTCGTGTAAGTTCATCCACTGATCCTTATTGTATTATAGATGTGAGACGTGCGGGTCTGCGTTCAGCCAGGCCGCTCACCTGAAGAACCACGCCAAGGTGCACTCGGGCGAGAAACCCTTCAAGTGCGACATCTGTACTGCCGCCTTCGCTGACCGATTCGCCTTGAAGCGGCACCGCGGCATACACGATAAATACGGTTAGTTACTACCTGACAGTGGCGAAGGGTCCATGTAACACGATTGCCATCGGCTTCCCTTTAGGAAATGGCAACCATATTTCTTTATGCACTAAAATTACAAATATACTTAGCTGACAGGGAGTTGTCAAGAAGAACATTTTAATGTTTTCCTTAGTTGCTTTTCTGAGTAAGGCGATTTGTTTGTGCGGCTTCCCTTTTTAAAATGTTCATCCTTCGCCTATGTTACCTGAAGCACTAAACCTACCAGAATACTAAGTTGCCTATCGAATGACTTTACTACCGCGTGAATCGAGTTTAGCCGGGTCACCAGCGCACGTTTTGTACTATACAGTAAACAAAACATTGTTTCGTTAAACATTCATGCAGGAGACAAATTATGTAGCGCAACAATATACTGTATAGACGTTTTGGTGTAGTGTGTAGGACAAAACACGCGCGAAACTCAGCTTAACTCAATTCACGCGGTAGTAAAGTCATTCGATAGCAACTCGCACTTTGCGTTCTGAAATCGTCGCCGAAATAAGAGGAGAGCACCACGCTGTAATAGGTTCGCTTGTATATGTCATTGTAGCATTTCATGATCCTATTGACAATATCGTAAAGTATAAAATAGGAAATTTATGACAAACGTCCAACAAAAAGTCTAAAATAGGTTCGACGACGAGCGAAGCGAGGAGGAGCTTGTTAGGTTACTTGTGAACATAAATTCGGGAGCCGAGCGAAGCGGAGCGGAGCGAGGCGTCCCCTTTAGTTTTTACACATTTCATGATATTTGAGCAGATAATGAAATAATCACTTCTACGATATGGCTACGACATATATATAAGGTGACTTTTGTTTATACACTAAATTCATACTGGATACTCGGTAAGTGGTCAGTAGGTTTAATGACCCTTTCTGTGAAATACGCAAAATAAAATTTAGACTCCCTATACCAATTGAGTCAAGGTTGTTCTTGAACAAGTATGCACAAGAAATATTTTTCGCAAACAGGGTCATTGAACCTTGGTCCTGACTACTTACCGAGGCTCCAGTATGAGTTTGGTCATGTAAACAATAGTCACTTATATGTAATTCTTCCTGAACACTATTTTACATGTCGCAAATTAGTCATGTGCCGCACGATTTCTTCACTCCGCATCAAGCAATCCAGTCTTATGTACAGTAATTACTTACTACCTATTCAAATTCAAATAGTTTATTTTGTAAAATAGAAACATAAAGTATACGTTTTACGGGTCAATATTAATATTTATAAAAACTATGGAACATGATAAAATAAAACGACAAACATGTAAAAAAAAATTTGGTCGGTCTACTAAAATGTAATGCATAATTCATTTATTGCATTCATGTAATAAAATCAAGTTGGGGAAGATTCGTGCCATGTAAACTCGTGCCAATAATATTTATTTTTGGTGTAGATTCGTGCTCCGTTAATAAAATATATTCACTAGGTGTAAACTCGTCCCCTTTTTTGGTGTATATTCATGCCATACAACTTGACAATAAAAATATCCATTTATTTCACATTGGAGTGCTACCAGTCACAAAAGTCATTTCAAAAATAATTAATAAATAGAAGTAAAATAGATTAAGTTTGATTAACATCGATTTGCCGTTGTTGGCACGGAAGACCAATGTTGAACGCAAAATTGTTGAATGATTTAGAAGTACTAAAATTAGAACAAATGTCTGAATAACAGCTAAATTTTTCAAATCACTATTTTTTCTGTGTTATTATTAGTTAAAAGAATAAACATATCATGTAATATAAAGCGTTAATTTTATAAAAATAGACTGATAATTAAATTGTTGTTAGTATAAATTAATACTATTTTCACTTTTACACCAACTGTACTTTTCTATTTTTGGGAAGCATTGCCAATTTACTAGTAAATAATTTCAACGGAGTACGAATCATCACTGGTAAAAAATAGCAGCACGAGTCACCACCAAAAAAAAAGAGCACGAATCTTCCCCAACCCATAAAATCATACACCTGCATAAAATAAATATATTTGATGTACGTACTTTCGCTAGTCACTGTTAGCAAAATTGTCAAGAGTTATGTTTGTCGTTTGAGCCACGGAGTTGATAACTAAAAGACGAGTTTTTTTATCTTGGTTTAATTTGTTTATGATGCGTCTGATGGATGACAAAGTGTAGTGACATAATAATGGCTGTCCCATATAAAGTTGCCCCACAGGCTGCGAGTCTCGAGAGAGTACAGTATAACTGTCACTGAACGAAGGGTCATGTCACACAATAATTCACATTTCTAAAGATATACTTTTTGTTTAGGTCAAACAGCGCCACTACCTTCTCGAATACAACAGAACCAGCAGGAGACAAGCGGGAACAGTGAACAGTCGCAGACCACAGTGGAAGTGGAGCTTCATCCAGACCATGAGCAGGCACTATGAGTGCTCCCAAACACCAGCAACTAGCTGAACACTAACTCGCCCATACCACACCACTACGAAGCATCCAATACGTCAACAAGCAGATATTTGTCCATCATAGTGCGATAGAGGGTTTGACTACACAAACCTTGTGTTTTGGTTTGGGTGGGGGAGATAAACAAATCTATGCCAGTAAGCAAGATAGACTGAAAGTAGAACAGACCATCTTGCCTATTCGCACAGGTTAGTCTTCTTCATACAAACCAATACTGAGCTTGTGTTGTCCCTACCAAAGGCAAAGAAGCTGTTTGAAAGAAAACTTTAAGATGAATGGAAATAAATACTTTTGTGAGATGGGGAATACATATAGCCTGGAGCATGATATGTACAAAATAAGTTATCTCACAGCTCTGGTACATATTAGTTATAAATCAAACTCCCAGTTATATTTGAGAATATTATGGTATTTTAATTTACAAGATTCGTTGATCTTTATACATGTTCCATCATGTCATACATATCTTTTATTATTTTGAGCAGAAACGGGCTATTAGCTGACACTGCCATATTTATGGAGCACAAAATTGTGGACATAATACAGAAGAGAAGTATTATAGATAACAATACTGTTTATTTTTGCTCTTAAGAAAGTGGTTAATTTAAAAATAAATTGTTGATAGCATGTGTATTTAAAGTCTTTTTAACTTAAATACCTACATTTGGTAATGGACCTAGACTGTTTAATTTTGTAAGATGATTGTTTATATTGCTCCGACATAAATTTGTATAATACATTTATTTTGGCTGTGGAATTGCAAAAACACTGTTAATTGGCAATGTTGTATTCAACTAAATTTTACACAATTGTAAATAGATATGCAAGTTTTCGAAAGCCTAAATGTGATTTAGTATTTTAGCATAATATGTATCGATTATGACTACTCTAAAAATTGGATGGAATGATCTTGCGTTATAGAATTAATTATAAGTGACCAGTTCGCAATGGTGTCTATTTGGTGTAACACAACATATTTGACACGACTAACACTAACCTTATTTTAAGCATCCTGTCCTTGTCTACTCGATACAGAAAGAAAAAGTCAGAATACTTAAGTTTAGTCCTGTCAATTACCTCATGTTATACCAAATCAACACCAATATCATGAATTGTACTATTGTGTTGACAGGCGTAAGTACAAGCCATCCAAAATCTACTGCATCAAAATGATGCATTTTCTTTCTAGACATACATTTTTAATTAATATTACGTATATAATTAATTATAGAAAAACATAGATTTTGTTGTTTCATTTAAATTTGTTTACTCTTAAATCCTAACTATGGCTAGCATGGACGAAAATAATAGAGAAGTTTTGTTTCAGAAACGTTTGGACCAATGGAAATGCAGATAAGCTTTATCCCGTGATCATCCCCAATAAAACGACTAGGCCTGTGTATCCATTAGTCTTCGAGAGACAAAATTTATCTATTTATTTCATCTATCCAGGACCTTATCCTAGCCTGCCAATGAACCACATGGAAGTTCAATTGATGATAAAAACATATTTAAACTTGCATGTATGCCTGAGTATCTTGATATTGGTGTCGGTTGATTCAGTGTAACACGACTTGTTTGACAGGACTAACCTCATTATTTTATGCATCCTGTCCTTGCCTTTTCATTAAAGAAAGAACAATACAATGCATATAGGTAAATAAAAAGTCTTGTCAAATAAGTCACGTTATTCTGAATTGACAACATAGTTTACCTAACAAAGCATTGCATAGGGATGGTGAACAGAGGAATTTGAAATTTAATGCTACAGTTAAAAAGTAAAACAAAAGGATTGTTCTTTAAATACGTTATATAATAACTTATAATTTAATAACCTATACATGCACGTGCACGATATGGTTACGTGGCGTGGAATTCACATATGAAACTTAAAATGTAAAAATGCTTATTCGTAAACCCAGTTTTCGGCAGCTGGGGTCCATCCGACGACTTCCTTTTCAGTGAACCAGAGATCGATTTCCTTTTTAGCAGATTCAACGCTGTCTGAGCCGTGGAGAATGTTGCGGCCGACTTGGATGCACAGATCTCCTCGAATGGTGCCGGGTAAAGATTCAGCAGGGTTGGTAGCGCCAAGCATTTGACGTCCAGTCTTCACAACATTCAATCCTTCCCAAACCATAGGGACCACGGGGCCGGAGCTCATGTACTTAACTAAACCGGGGAAGAAAGGCCGGGATGACAAATCTGCGTAGTGCTTCGAAAGAAGATCCTCCGAGGGCCACACAAACTTCAGAGCGACTAACTTGAAGCCCTTCTTCTCAAAGCGCTTGATGATTGTTCCGACGAGTCCACGTTGAACGCCATCGGGTTTCACCATAATGAAAGTTCTCTCTTTTTGGTCCGCCATTGTGAGATTGATGTTGCGGAAACGATGAACGATCGCAAAATGAATGAACTTTAATGAAGAAAAGAAAACGTGGCTGGTCAGCAGGGTAGCCAGATGTGATTTCTTAAATTTCCCCACCAGATACAAAATATTTTTTCCCCAAAATGATAGGTTTTCCAGAAAATTAAAAAATTTACGGTTGAGTTTTTGTATTATTCAACTTGTTTCAGATCTCAAATAAAGGACATGTTTACCCTAATCCTAAATCTTGCTAATAAAACGGCTTTTATCAAAAGAACGTTCTATGACTATGTTTAAAACTAACCAGAAAACTGATGTTCGGCTTCCCAAGCTGCATAGCTAGCATAGCAGTCGATATGAGCTCGATAGAGCCTGTATCTCTTCGATTTTGACAGTTATTCCAAGATGGCAGCCAATCTTATCGTCCTTTCTATTTAGCTAACATTGTACCAAGAAATAAGCAAGTCTTTCTATTTTGACAGATCGAAAGAAACCTTTTTTTTTTATTTTTTCTTTCTTCTTTAGCTAACATTGTTACACCTTTATTTCTACTTTTTGACGTTTTTGGAGGAAAGCTGTATCACCGACCCAAGGAGGTGGTGATAGAGTTCGATAGACCGTGAATATTGTTTTGTTGTGCAAAATGTGTGGATTATATCATACGTTTGTGGAGTTTTGATCGATTAACCGATTTACAGACCAAAAACCACAAAATGGTTAGGCCTTATAATGTTGTGCGTGCGACTAAAGCGACTCATTTTTATTTTAAGCTTTATATAAATCTACCAAAATTCTTTGTTGGGCCTCCGTGATTCTCTTTCTGGATCATTAAAGTAAATGTTAAAAGTATGGTACCTACCATTAAATATCTTTGGTGAAAGCCATTTTAATATTCTTATTATTTGACTATTTCTCAAGTGTAAAGTTGAATTTTTCAAATAGGTATATAATATCGAAAACTTAGATTCTAAGATCGAATAATAGCGAGTCGGGTCGGTTTTAGAAAAAGAAATAGGTACATACACGAAATTATTTTATAGATCCAGAAAGAGTACAAGTGTTTATCAAACAAAAAATGATCCAGAAAGAGAATCACGGAGGCCCAACAAAGAATTTTGGTAGATTTACATATAGCTTAAAATAAAAATGAGTCGCTTTAGTCGCACAACATTATAAGGCCTAGCCATTTTGTGGTTTTTGGTCTGTTAATCGGTTAATCGATCAAAACTCCACAAACGTATGATATAATCCACACATTTTGCACAACAAAACAATATTCACGGTCTATCGAACTCTATAACCACCTCCTTGGGTCGGTGATACAGCTTTCTTTCAAAAAGCAGCTTTTACAAAAAACGTCAAAAAGTAGAAAGAAAGGTTTAACAATGTTAGCTAAAGATGAAAGAAAAAATTAAAAAAAAAGAAGGTTTCTTTCGATCTGTCAAAATAGAAAGACTTGCTTATTTCTTGGGACAATGTTAGCTAAATAGAAAGGACGATAAGATTGGCTGCCATCTTGGAATAACTGTCAAAATCGAAGAGATACAGGCTCTATTGAGCTCGTATCGACTGCTATGCTAGCTATGCAGCATCTCTATCTCGTTTTTTCCCAAGTACAATGTTAGCTAAGTGGAAACAATCATGGTTTACGATAGAGGCTTAGAAAAAGATGACAGTCAATACAATATTGACTGTGCTAGCTATAACGTCTAGGCATTTATTTAATTGTATTTTAGATTTTACTAAAAACTGCTCTCGACGACTACTTTGACCAAATGATCTTTTTTTTGTTCACGGGTTTTACAGCAAAGTCCTTTAGACCCTGTCTTAAATTTTAAATGCGTTTTATAGATTTTAGTCATTCGAATATGTAGTTATTGCCTTAAGTATAGGTACAGGTTGAAAATGATTTCCTTAGTTTAATGGAAAACTATGAATCAGAATCACTTATAGAATACAAAACCGTAAAAAAACGTTTTTTTTTCCAAATTTCGAATGAATGGCTAACCTACGCGATGCAACATGTGACTGACAATATACAGTACATATTCCCGGCGGTAAATAATGCACATAGGCTATATACATAAAGGTTTCGTAGTGTCATCTCTGCCGGTGGAGAATTAGTGCTTCTTTTGAAGGTCAACATGTATTTTTTATTTCGAACGTAGAACAGTTTCCGTTGATAAAGGTCAGGGGTTCATTTTCAACTTGTATAATTGATAGATATTTCATTCTTAGTTAACCCCAAATTTCCCCAACGTCAAATTTTTTTCCCCAAAAATTTCCCCAAGGATATCATTTCCCCAAGTACCAAATTATTCCCCAAAATCGCGAAAAAAACTCCCAGTCCGGCAACTCCGCTGGCCGGCGGCTCAGGGTTGCCGACTCCTAATGTTTTTTTCCCCAAACCAAAATACCAAAAATTCATTGTAAAAACCCACAAAAAAAGAAAACTATCTTAAGCTTTAAAAAGTCTTTATTTACACAATTTCAGTAGGTCGAAAAAATCTGTTTCATTTGAAGTAGGTACTTTTATAGTCATACATTTGACTGTTAAATAAACGTAATACATATCTATATTTTTTTTCGATGATATAATCGACGCAAGATCTACCATTCCTATGCAGAGAGAATCGGACAATCATAATGTTTTGTAGATAAATAAAACTGATAGTAAAAACAAAAATAAATTTGAAAAGCGCTTTCGAGCTGTCCCAGTCAAAGTAACGAGACATTTCATTAGATGTAACTTTTTTTAAACTAATCAAAAGACATTTTTTTTTAATATTCATAATCCCCCTAAAATTTTTACTCCCTAAAAAACCCCATTTCACATCTTTTCCCCCTAAGTTGGGAACCCTGCCGCGGCTGCTGGCCACAGGTGAAGCGTTTTGGGATTAGGCAATGAAAATGAGTAAAGTAATATTAAAATGGGAAAAGAGTACCGCCATCTAGCAATCGACCTCTAAAGTAATACATTACGAAAACGTATCAGCCGATTTTGAAGGTTTTAATTTTAATTTTACCTAAAAAATGTAATTTTAAGTGACAAAACTATACATTGCTATTCTGAAGAGCACACAAACTAAAATAAGCAAGTCTTTTAAACGCTCTTAAATCTTAAATTTTTTAAATTCAACTAAATAACAGCTCTAAAATGTTCCTTGAAATTACCAAAACAAGTTAAAATCACTAAGTTGAGTAAATTATGGCTGTCAAACTAAAATTTTTGTTTGACGTTTATAAAATGGTGACTTGAAAATGGCTCTTCGTTTTAACCATACTTAAGTTTGATTTTATGTATGTCAAACTAAAACTAAAGACTTCAAAATCGGCTTTAATTAATGGCTAGCTATATATCTATAATTTTATCTGATTCTAGCTGGTATTTTTTTGTTTCTGAGCACTTTGTTAATTATATCATACTATGGTATGCTCTTAGTGACTTACATTGTGTGTATATATATATATATATAGTATAATATACAGGTTGAAAATCAACTGTAGCAACCAAAGTTGATACTTTTGGCTACAGTACCTACTCATAATATTCAATTATTTATTTAACTATTGGCCCCGTCTAAATGTGAATTTCAACTAACTTAGCCAGGGGCGGGACCAAAATTTATTATCATAATATCGACTTCGATCCTATGTCAGCTGTGTTTGACTTCAAAGTGGAGTGTTTCTTTAATCCCTTGCGATGTTTTAAATTTGGAATACATTGCGCTTCCTAAGAAGTGATACGGTCGACTGTGCCAAATCTATACGGAGTCCATAGCATTTGTAACCTTATAGCCATAGCGACATAAGTGTCGTATTGTTTGGAGAGGAAACGATAATTTTACACTCTTTCTGTGGGCAAGCTTTCCTGTGGCGCCGATATAATTTTTTTCAAAGTTCTCAGGTCATAAACCAAACGAATTTATTGCCATTTGGACAGGACGTCAAAGGTTAGATTTCAGAAACATTTTAATATTTTTTAGAAAGCAGAGCACTTCCCAGAAAGTTACATTGAGGTAGGAAGCGGCATAGCAGACAGTTTAAAAATAAATAAATTATACTTAAAATCAGAAGCGTAAAATTGATGTAATCTCTTATGTAAGAACGTTGAATAATAATAATAAAACATATACATATAATTTAGGAGTTTTGACTGGTACTGTCTTCCAGTTTTATTAATGAAAGGATTCCTAAGAGAGCTCAAAATTGTTTACGATGCAGAAAAGCGGGAGTGGAGTTCTTTGATCTAGAAATATATTACATTTTTATTTATTCGATTGTTCTTTCCACCTCATTTGCATCTTGGAAACTGTTGACAATATTATTCCTACCTCTATGTTCTTCGCCATTACAAAAAATAGAGCCATCATGCCATTAATTCTGATTTGACAGGATTTTTTTCAGATTGGTAAATACACTTCAGATAGGTTTTGACAGGTAATAAAATAGAAAATTAATGTGTCTACGGGGGCGTAACCTGAAATAATCTGAGTGGGAGAAGGAGCTGATTTAAAGGAAATCAGGGTTTTTTTTTAAGGACAGTCAAGCGCGGATCGGAGAGTGGCGTTGCTCTCGAAGCGCGAACGGGTCGTCAAATCGCGGAATAAAACCTCGGAAGGATATTGGTCTACGTCGCGCGCGGATTTCCGAATCTATTAGAACCAAAATCCAATCGTACGAGTCGCGTAACGCGTTATAAAAGTGTCGAGTATCGAAAGTGCGGATTTGCAATAAGTAAAGCTTCGTTATTTAAATATATTGAAAGTGCTAACAGTGCGTCGGATGAAGTGCGTTCGTAATTGCGTAAAGGCTGAATTAGCTAATTTAAATTTTACCTGCAACGGTTTTCTCATGAAACTCAATAGAAACGAAATATAATTATTTCGTTATAGAGGCGTCGCGAAAATAGCGGGTGTACAATATTTATAAATATCAAGTATCTACATCAGAAATTTATTTATGTAACACGTTTTATATTTATCCTTTATCCCTATAACTATCTAGGTCCTGAAGGAGATTATAATATATTATTTTAGCTTTCCTTCGTCTGGCAGAGATACTTATATTTTGATTTAGTATAGACGGTCTGTGGAAATTACGACAATTTTAGGTGAAGGAGCTAGCAGAAACAATACTTACCTTTTTCCCTATACTTAGGTTTTCTTCATACAGGTGTTTTTTTTTTTTCCAGCTTTCTTTTTTTTATATAGCTAGATCAACGAGATCCAGGCTGAAAAATTTCCACATGACTGTTCTCTAACTTCCGTCTTAGGGTTTAATTTAGAACCTTTTGTGAAAATGAAGTATTGTGTTTATAATATTATTTTAGGAACCAAGGGGTTTAGGAACGTAGAGTGTTTCCAAGGGTAAAGCATTTAGGTGTGTGACCGGGCTAGGTATGCAGTTGGATATGGAGGGAAGCCTTACTTTTATGTTTGTGTCGGAAACCATATCTGCCTAGTCGAGCAGGACCCCATCTGTGAGTATCTTGTAAAGGCTCTACGTTCACCAGTCAAGCTTAGTAAGTTAGAAAACTTAAAACTGACTTGGCCAGGTCTTTAGGAGAGATGTTTGAAAATTGGAGATGTTTTGAAAGGGTTTTTGTATGAATGAGTAAAATTCTAGGGACTTAGGGTTTAAATGGTAGTTTAGATTTGCGCTGGATTTTGTTTGGAAGCGTATTATTCTGTGTAATACGTGGGCACGACTATTAAAGGTTGGCAGGGAGGTCGTTTCTAAATCGTTAGGGCCCCCACTTCATTCAGGATTTGCCAAGAATCTCGAATTCCCTCAAATTTTAATTATAGCTGCAGCAACGCTACGAGTATCGACGACTCTTCAATATTCTTTATAAAACCATATATATACCCCTTATATTATACCTAACACAATATACAAAATAATTATATAACACATTATGTTTACACACTGAATTCATCTTCGGTTTACGTCAAATTTCGTATTTGCGCGGGTATCAAGGCGTGTCAAATTAAAGTGTTATGCGGTGATACGGTATGTAATAATAATAATACAGTGTAATTGTTGGAGTCCTGGGAGTTGCTGAAACCTGCTGTTCCTGAAGGAGCGGTTTATTCAGCTAAGTCGCATGAAATACTTCAATCTTACGATTTCTCTCTTTTCATTTGATAAATTCTGAACTTGTGTACCTGTACCCATTTATTGCGGCGTCCGGATCAGAATTCTGTTTCTCTGTTTATTTTAACCGTTATGAATACAATGTAGAGGTCCTACCAAAATAGATACTAGATGATCACAAATTACTATGGCCATAATATTAAATAAATAAATATTTAAATATATAGATAAATATTTAAATAAATAAATAGATAAACAAATATATAAATAAAAGACGAATAAGTACTCGCACAGAGTCATTATTTTGTTACACAACCCTCTAGCTTTATTGAACTCTATGAATTAGAATCACTAATAGAACAAAAAACGTAAAAAAAGATTTTGTTTTTAATTTTTTTTGGTTTAAATAACGAAAAATTGGCCTACTTACGCGACGGACATGTGAATGACAATAGATCGTACACATACCCGGTGGCAAATAATGCACATAGGCTATGTACAAATAGGTTTTGTAGAGCGTTGTCTCTGTCACAGCAGAGCTAACACGGGCGTGTCCAAGACGTTTGTGGCAAGACATGATAAATTATATAATTTCTTACAATTTGTCTTAAATGCTAATACGGGTCAACCATGCGACTCATTCTTGCTGGGCGACATGCCTTCCTTGTTGCTGACTTCATAGTGTGAGATACGCGACCAAATTAAAAATAAGTTTCTAACAATGCAGTTCGACACATGTGTTCATTTGTATCTCGGGTTTGTTTGACCTTTGCGGTCGAGCTATTTAAAATGTATACTGGGATCCGTTTGAATGCAATTTGATCCTTTACGATAAATGCAATAAAGACTAATTAGGTTTGCAAATATATTGTAGTGCAATTTGAAATTCTATTTTGAAAGAAATTTATTTTATTTTTGCATTGCTAAATAAGGCCGTGAAAATTTGGGTTGGGTTCATATGGTCTAGATCAGCCATACTTTAAGTGTGTTCCGCGGAACGCTAGGATTCCGAGATACTGTAAAAACACAGTTTCATTTTTTTACTTTTTAATATCTTCTTTTATTGATATTTTTATACTTGTTTTGTAAAGTAAGTAATCAGTAACTGTTACACGGTACTTTTATTTTGTTGTATTTGTAGGGTTCCGTCAAGTATTTCTCTTTCCAAAAGGGTTCCGTCACCAAAAAAGATTGAGAACCACTGGTCTAGATTGTAAAACGACTTGGTAGGCAAAACGTCCTGATTGCAAAAGGTCTTGGTTGTAAAATGACTAGGTATGACTAGGTCTTGTTTATTTAGGTGAAATTTTTATACAGCTAAATTCCTACTGGAGGCTTTGTTTATTATATTATTTGTAATATTCGTCGGTGAAAACAAGGTGTTCTAAGTGTGTGTAAATTGTGACTTCCTACATTATACAGTACATTCTTGTGAACACCTCTGACACCTCGGGGATTCATGCTGCGACAATATGCACTCGTGTCTTATAAGAAAATATTTTGTGGTAGGTAAAAAAATAATTTGGCCAAAAGCGATTCGGACACACGCGAAAAAAAAAACAACCTTGAGATTTGTTAAACGGAAAATCTGCTGGAACTCCCAGTCTGGCTACTAAAACGGGTTATGGGATTCCCGAATGTTTCGTTGGCATGTCTTGCCGTCGAGCAAGAACAAAAAATGCCAGACTAGTGACGGGCAGCAGCGTCACTGGTACAAGGGTTTCGGCACCGCGCTCACCAACCCGCCTGCCCAGTGTGTGTGAGTATGGGCATTTCTTACAGGAGGACCAGCAAGAGTGGTGAAATCCTGGAAAGGCCTATGTCCAGCAGTGGACGAAACAGGCTGATGAATGGATGGATGGATGGAATGCCATTTAGTGCCGCAATTAACAACAAAATAATATTTCTTTGAATTTTTTAAGTTGTCACCATCTTGGAGGAAACGTGATAAACTTTTCTTATTCATCTGTCAAGATGTGACATTTGTGAGAAAATGGATGCGACCATATTAACAAATAAGACATAATCTTCTTGACTAAACGTCAAGAAGTCTATGTCTCATGTCAAGAAATTATCTCACGCCGCCCGTGTTACCATTTAAGACAAAGCGTTTTTATCGCCCAGATTGTGATAAAATGTGTAACTCAAGCCATGTCACAGTAGCCCGTGTTAGTTAGGCAGGAGTATTAGTGCTTCTTTGGTATTCGATATCTTTAAAAAAAAATAAGAATCATGACAAAAGTAACATGTATTTTTATTTCGAACATAGAACAGTTTCCTTTGTTATAGCTAGAGGGTTCATTTTCAACCGGTATACAGATATTGTGAAATGCAAAATATACTACGATGTACAATGCAAGAACTACCATCTAGAGGAGTTAAGTAACATGGTGTCACTTTAACACCATTTTAAACAACATTTGATAGTAAATTCCATATATTTGTTTATATTGAGGTGTGCTAGTTATAAATTGTGAGTTTAGGAGGCTAGCGACATCTAGTTGACCACCACGGTCTATAACGGCCACTACAGTACATTTTCGCGTTTAATATCGTTGCATCACAACCGAGATGACTTGTGCAGCGGATTGCGAAGAGTTTTATACGACCATTTCACATCACTTTGGCAAGTATCAAGCAGCGCAAAAAATTTCTGCTGCTCTCTGCAACGTATAAAATATCTGTAATTTTGACGTATAGCCGTTTAACACACATCTATCGCTGCAACCCGTTGCAAAAGTCATCATCGTCTCTGACTGAAGTTGACTGAGCCAGTCAATAGTTAGAGCCACCTTCTTTTTAATTATCGACCAGTATTACAACCCGGTCACAATATCTGTGCACCTGACCTCGTGACGTCATATCGGCGGTCTGGGTACGGTGTGAAAAAAAGTTCATTATTCTCTTTCATACGCCGTAGGTAGCGAGCCCTCCATGCGGCGATGTCCGGCTTTTGTGTCAATACACAACGGATATTTTTACACTTTTTGAACTTGTAGCCCAATTTGTTAATTAAAATATTTCTTAAATATGTTCTCCCACCTTGAAAATTTAGGTCTCTCTTAACTGCTGCCAGAATTTTCTTCAAAGTTGGGATTTCTTTTTTTACAGCATAAAAACTGTTGATGATATTTCGTATTGCGCAAATTTCAAAATCATCTACTTCGATGCGTTTTTTGTACTGTTTACGCTTCTTACCCGGTGTCGATAATTTTGGTTCTGGGTGGGTTTCTAAATTATTACTAGTACTTGGAGTCGGACTAGCGCCCGGCGAAGTAGGTGGTTGTACTTTGGCTTCATTTTTAATTTTCATTAGAGTCCTCTTTGATATCCCAGTTGCAGCACAGGTTCGTTTCACCACTTGGTCTACAGGTATGGTGTACTGTTTGTTTGCTTTCTCCGATTCAAAAAACTTGAGCACTTTCAAGATTAAATTTCTTGATTCGCTGTGTATTGTTTTTCCCATGACTTCAGTTTAACAGCTACAACAATTTTAATAACAACCAAACCAGTCCAAACTTAACAGTAAACAGTCTAAACTTAACAATAAACATTAAAAAACAAAACAACAATAAAGCGAAAATATCAAAATTATCGGGACGTGTAGCGGCAACGAAGATGCTAACCGTACTGTCGCACCGGGGAGTGCGCGGAGAGGTGACAGGGGAAGCGGGAGAGGCGCCACATTCCAGCGAGGTGCACAGATACTGGGACCGGGTTATACTTTTTTCCTCAGACCAGTGTTACCATACGGAATATAAAAAAAAACTTTAGAAAGTGTATACATTTCCGCTAGCAGTGCTCTAGTAAATTTAAGTATTGTAAGATTTTTTTGTGTCTACTCGAGGGAAAGATGGGTAGCAAAGAGGCTATCTCTTTCAATCCGCAATCCTGCAATTTGTTGGGTACCTACCGTAGACAAGGAAAACTTCTTGTAATCCTGTGTATAGCCTTCCATTGTGTGTGAACTCCATACCATAGACTAGAAAAAGGGGACTTCGGTCGGTTGGTCGGTTTGGGATTCACGTTTTATTAGTAGGTACTTACAGCTACAGGCAATCAAAGACATTGTATAGAGAACAAGACTGCACTACGATACGAAAAACGAGCCGAGCGAGATGGGTGTTGGCACTCGTTGGTCCCTTTCTAACACGTTTGAAACTTAACAACACTATATAAGTATATTCTATAGGTATATTATATACACTGGCAACTTGCTAGACAAGGATACACGAGTAGCGACAGCTATCTCACTCGGCTCGTTTTTCGCTTGAAGAAGGTACCTATCATAATGATTACAACTTTAATAAATCAATAAAATCTAGTTTAGTTGAGCAAAAATTGGACAGTGCACAGTCTTGTTCCTATACAATGTCTTTGAAGACCATTCATTAAAACTTGTCCCTTGCCGTCATGTTGATTTTTTCATTCTGTACATTTTATTTTCATCAAGGAGTAGTCTAATTAATATATAAAAAAAACGCAGTTATGTAAATATTATGATTATTAATGTGTAGTAGGGTGAATGCTACGTGAGCCATTGGCAACATTATATGCAGTGCTACCATTTCCTAAGCCAGGGGACTTCTTATAGTGAATGGATAGATGCGTAGGTATATAGTAAAGCCCATTCTGGAGGCTTTAATTTTAGTTTTAGTGCTGTCAAAACTAAATTTTCTTCATTCTAAAATAGTTCTTTAGTATAAGCAACAGAAGCTATATCGCTTTGGAAAAATTTAAGTTTTGACAGCACTAAAACTAAAATTAAAGCCTTCAGAATCGACTTTAATTATCTCTATATAATTTGTGAATAGTAGTATTGATGCGACGCCAGGGGGGTCACGTAAAAAACTTAAACATGTTCGTTGGATTGGTCGGTCGGAGTCGGAGATGATTTAAATCCGAAAGCGAGCGAGGGTTTTTACTTTTAGGGGCTGTTCATTGACTTTATTTTTATTATTATGATGGAAGAAACTTGAATAACATAAATGATGATTATTATTAAAAATAAAATTACCCTAAACTACCTATATAAAAATTGAACAATAATCTAGACTAAATACATGTATATAAGGTGACTTCTAATTATGTAGCCAAATTAATCCTAGAGACTCGGCAAGTGGGCAGGAGTCCTGAGCCTCAGGACCAGGGTTCAATTTAAGCTTAAGGTTAGGTTAGATTAAACAACTCTGAGTCAATCAGATAATAAGCCTAAATTTTATTTTGTGCTATTAACAGAAAGGGTCATTGAACCTGACCACTTACCGAGGCTCCAGTGTGAATTTGGCTATACAATCAGAAGTCATTTATATTAATAATAGGTAGGTATCAAATTATTTTTTTTCTTATATCGCAAACAGCTTGTGTTCTGACCAGACCTACAGAGAGGCATTGAAACGTCAAGCAAGTAGGTATTATGTGGTGGTATGTTGTTATTCAACGCGATTAAGGCCCCAGTACAATGTTCATTTAGTGAAATTGTTATCATTATGTATCAGAAAAAAAAACTAAAAAAAATAAAAATCTACATTTTTATGCTGGTAGAGTAGAGATAATTTAATCTTAAAGTGTATGCACCTCCAATATGCTTACGCTAGGGTTGCCAGATGCAGGTTACCAAAGGAGTTAGTTGCAATCCAAGTTCCAACTCCAATTTGTTGGAAGGGTAGTAGAGAACTACATTCAAATTACTCTCTGGCTAGGCTAAAATAAAATGTATCAACGAAACTCAAAACAAAAACCAAACACCTTTCTGGCTTGGCTGAAATTAAATTAATAAACAAAACTCCAAAGAAAAAATAGACACCTATCTGACTTGGCTAAAAGAAAATTTATCAACAAAACTCAAAACAAAAAATGTTTATGCTTGGCTAAAATTAAATTAAATAATCAACAAAACTCAAAAGAAAAATATACACCTCTCTGGCTTGGCTTAAATTAAGTTTATCAACAAAACTCAAAACAAGTATTAACACATCTCTTTGGCTTATCTAAAAATAAATTTACCAACAAAACTCAAAACAAAAAGAAATACCTCTCCTTGGCTTGACTTCAAATTAAATAGACAATTAACGTCAGGTTATTTCTCCGTCCACCTTTCGTCGTGAGTACGCATGTGCTTGCTTAGCTTGATCATACTTAGTTGTAGTTAACGTAATTTTGTAAAAAAAATGGTATTCGGGGATTCCAGGACAATATAAGTGTAATTACTGGTCACGGGACCAGATACGCCAAATTCCGGGACTTTCCCAGATTTACCGGCCATCTGGCAACCTTAGCTTACGCTCATATGTTACGTCATCCGGACTCCCTGAACTACGTCACCAGAAATAAATCTGTATGTCGGGGGTTGGCCGCAAAGATATATAATATTATATATCTTTGGTTGGCCGTAACTCGCGTCCGTCAGTTTACCCTAGAGACCTGACACGTGATCCCCGGGTGGTGCTAAACGAGTTACAAACTTTCTTTATTTATTTGACCCAGATTTATAAAGAAGTCTCTGACTTTCGGGTTGGAGACACCCCAGTTGGAACTACGGGTCCGACTGGGTTTTATTGGGTACTACGGGAGTCAGACTTGAGCCGACCTGATGTGGGTTTGTCTGATATGGGTTTGGACTCGTAGTGGCATGTTATTGCTTCGGCTCATAACATAGTGGTTTGAACTGCAGAAGTTCGAGCACATTGTCTGTCCGGTATAGCTTGTGACCGGACGCTCGTCTCCGTGAGCAGTTAGCATTCCCTAGTAGCGGCGCTTGGGCGGCCACCAATCTGAACGGGCTATGCGGGGCACGTGAGTTGTCCTCAAGTTGTCCGATGAACACTGCTGGCGTGTGGACGCATGCATTCATGTGCGCGACCGTGCGGTTTCAGTGGGAGGACTTCATCTCCGGCACTCCATCTGGATAGTGGAGTAGACAACCCGACGCTAGAGGTGTTTGTCCCGATCACCCGTCCACGTAGGAGTTATCGAAAGCCGCAAGGTCAAGATAGCGTGTGGAACAAGGGTTTGGGGTAATTATGTTTCGTGCATTTTTATTCCGCGAGGTGAACGTGCGAGCAGCTCCGAGTACCTCCTTGGATAATGAGGGAGCTAGCTTCTCTGGCGGGTCCAACAACACGTAGTTGAGTCAATCATGTCGTATATTATTTGACGGCGGATGAGCAGTGCTTGGTTCTGCTCGGGGCTATCCTGTCCTGACCCTTGATTAAGGCGTCATCGTATACAGGTAGGCAAAGCGTCGGATGAGGAGGGCGTGATGTCGGGTGACTTGTGCCTGTTGCAGTAGAACGTGATGATCACAGGTACTGTTGTTAGTTGACAGTGGTCGATAACGTCAGCGGTGAGATTCATTGCCCTTAGGTGGGAAAGTGATCACTTGAATTCATTCTTGAGTCAAGTTTGAGTTGAAGTTACAGAGGACCTCCTTTCATAACCTTGAGTTGATATTGGCGGTCCACTATAACCTCAACTAAGTAGACACGTAGCGATCGGGATTTGTATGTCGGAAGCAATGTGTCCTAAGTCCATTTTGAAGTTTAAATATCTGTATGTCAGATGACGGCATCTGACATACAGATATTTAAACTTCAAAATGGACTTTGGACACAATGCTTCCGACATACAGAAATGTCAAGTAGTGGGTATTTAATGTCCTCTTTACAAATATGTATGTATGTCAGATGCCGTGTGTCCTAAGTCCATTTTGAAGTTAAAATAATATTTAAATAATATTTAAACTTGAAAATGGACTTGGGACGAAATGCTTCCGACATACAGAAATGTCAAGTGGTAGGGATTTAATGTCCTCTTTACAAATATGTATGAGTGCCATCGCTAAATTTATTGAATCACCCCGGCGGCCACGGAAAACAAAGATAAAAAGTATACGCTTGAAATTAAAATATAATTAAATAACCTCGGATATACGTGATCAAATAACATCATATCTGCCATATCATACATGACCCTCCGGACCATCCAGAGCACCTTACCTATACGTACGACGTTGAAATTAATTTCAAGTTTTAGACATGGATGAACATTTGTCTATGGTTTTAGATGAAAATAAATGATCTCTCTACAAATAGGTATATAACGACGTATAAGTGGTGGAACTGTTGCCGGGCTCGCTTGTGGATGGAGGTATAGTACCTACGCGACACGGCGGGAGTGCGGGTGAGTACATACATGTCAGTATGAAATGGCCCGCACTCCCGCCTGTCGCGGAATAATACCACCATCTTACTCGCAGATCCTCCCGAAGTTACTTGGAGGAGAGAGTAAGAGGACAGCTCGCCTGGCTATAGCCAGGCGGCCCACCATTGCCTGGGACCGATTGATGGTGGCGGTATATCCATCCCAAAATGCCGGGCCTTATAAAAGAATAGACTGGTGATGGGCAGCGGGGTCACTGGTGCGAGGGTTTCGGCACCGCGCTCACCAACCCGCCTGCCCAGCGTGTGTGAGTATGGGCATTTCTTCCAAGAGGACCGCCAAGAGTGGCGAAATCTTGGAGAGGCCTATATCCAGCAGTGGACGAAACAGGCTGATGTATGGATGGATACGTAGGTACGAGTAAGACTATATCATTTTATAGCTATGTCATAGTACTACTACTTACACAATAAATAGGTTACTGATTTGTAATAAAAGTAACACTTGAACTTTCGTTTCTTTTATTTATTTTTAGGGTTCCGTACCTCAAAAGGAAAAAACAGAACCTTTATAGCATCACTTTGTTGTCCGTCTGTCAAGACCCTTTATCTCGGGAATGCGTGGAGCTATCGAGTTGAAATTAAAACCATAGGTATACTCAGGTCTACAAACCCTTAGAGCTGTGAAAAAATCAAACCAAGCTAACGTAAAAAAAAATTACGGCCGTTTATGCCGCAAAAACGTATATTTCGACACTCTCAAGGGAATCAAAATTTATAGGGTATTTTCCGTTGACCTAGACTAGAACTATGAGATTTTGCAACTAGTACCGTTTTATACTACAAGTATAGGGAAAAATCTGAAAACATTTGTAATTAAATCATAAAGATATAGATATTTAACGGAACCCTCGGTGGGGAGTCCAACTCGCACTTGTCCGGTTTTTTCAACTCAAATCTTTCTCGATTCTTTCGACATTTCGTCAGCCTGCTGATCGGTTCTTAAACTCATCATACATTTTGTGGCTTCAGTTGCCATTGTGATGCGTACCTAGATGATACGATGATGTGACTCTGGCTACCTCAGGCTCATATACCGCTATGGTCTCCCGGATAAACCGGGGAGCCAAGGTTAACCATCTACAACATCCAATACGAAATATCCTCGTTGGCCAATGCCTTAACTATTGATTTTTTGGAGGGGAGGCTGGCCTCTGGCTCCAACTTATGAAGCTATAAAAAAGTATCTGTTCTCGACTAAGTGATCAAAATAAGATGATGGATATAACCTTACATGCAACGAGATCACAAACAAACCAAAAAACAAAACACATAACGCCATAAACTGGATAAAGCGTCTTTTTACATCAATGACACCTGTATTATCGTCGGGGAGGGCAGATGGGTGTTGCCTATGTCAGTAGTTGAGCAGATTTGTTCTATCGATACCAAAAAAAATTAATTTGTTCCGTCAAAATGGATGAAGGACACGATTTTACAGGTGATGGAGCCAGCCAGCGGGATACTTCTATTTATTAGCCTACTCCACTGGTGCGAAGGTTTTAGAACCGCGCTCACCAAACCGACTGCCCACCGTGTATGAGTATGGGCATTTCTCCTGCCAAGAGTTGGAAATTATTATCACACATCATTTCAAGCCAATCAGGATACATCTTTGATAGCCGATGGCAATAGATGTTGAAGTTAGACAAAAGGCCTTCATGTGGCCCATTGCTTGGATTGGGACCGCTTGATGGCGATGGCGGTATATCCAACGGGCAGCAGCGGCATCACTGGTGCAAGGGTTTCGGAACCGCGCTTACCAAGCCGACTGGCCAGCGTGTAGAGTATGGGCTTTTCTTCGCCAAGAGTGGCGACATTTTGAAAAGGCCTATGCTATGGCCAACAGTCTCAGATAGGTTCTTTATCTGAGCCAACAGTGAACGAACATGAGTGGATGGATAATGTAATTGTAAGAATGATTTTGGTATCAAAGACTCAATTTTAATCGTGATCTAGTCATACAAACTAGCAGTATTTAAGTTGATATATCCAGTGCACAAAATCCATCTGGTACCACCGAATGTTTTCGACATCTTAGCTTGATAATTACATCTGTGCGGTTTGATATATCTTCTCGATTGTGGTCCAGACACCAAATTTAGAGTTTGCAACACATTACTGTCTTTTAAAGCACCGTCAGATAGTTGTTTCAAAATTAGCTGATATTCTGGCTTTGCCAATTCATTTGTTATGACTCGCATCTGGAAAAAAGAAGTGGTTGTTTATTGTATTTAGTGTTCAGTCTGGTGCGTAGGAAAGCATAAAAAATTCATGGAATCTCAACATTTCGACTGTTTCTTAATCCGTCTGTCAATAAGTTAGATTTTTCAACTATCAATCCTTGTCCCTAGTTACTAGGAAGATGAAGATAAATAAATTAAATAAACTAAGCTAAAACAACTCAATGCATTCTTTGTAAAATATTTTTATAAGTGTTATATGGAGCAAATAGGCAAACAAGAAGTCAATTTAATGTGCTTTCTACAGGTATATTTCGCGACAGTAGGCGCGGCGGGAGTGCCGGCCCGCATTGCTTAAAACAAAACAGCTGAAGAACAATAATAAATGTTATAGAATCAATTTAATTAAAATCCGAGAGGATGACGCAACTATTTATTAGGGTTCCGCATCTAAAGGGTAAAAAAGGAATTATAATAATAAGACTCCGTTGTCCGTTCGTCCGTCCGTGACAGGGGGCAAAAACTTTCTTCCTCCTTTTTTTTTCTCAATTTCCTTTTTCATATTCCGTATGGCTACATATGGGTATTACATTGTTGGTATTAAAGAGCAGATTGTAAAAATACTTATGTATTATTCTGCTATAAGTAACTACTTCAAAATTTAGAGAAATCTTAAAAAAAAACACAAAAAATTGTATATTCCTCCTAATCTCCGATACAGGTGGACCAAAATATATAAAAAATAACGCTTATAAAAAAGTATTTTTTTAAACAAATTTAAATGATAATAAAGATCCGTAATTTTATTTAATTAATGCATGCTATTATTTCGATTTGGATGTATGTTTACCACGTTGAATATTGGAATTTGGTTCAGCAACAAATTCAGGTATACTTACAACTGCTTGAAGCTGGGTATCAGTCAGAGGTGACGATAATGGCCCCAGTAACAAAACACTACTATTTTGTGATAAACTATCAGGATCCACGTAAATCAATTCATCACTACCTTTGCTTTTTATGTCATCATTAAGAATTAGAAACATTTCTTCAACTGTCCCAGAAACTGATGTAGGCTCATGTTGCGGTAGATATAAGTTGTCATTAGCTAAATTGTCCGCTTTGACTTTATTTTGGCTTTTACTACTCTTACAACACAGTGCTTTTAATTGAGCAACAAGAGAATCGAAAAGAAGTTCTCGTTTCACATCCTCATTGTCATCTGTGAAGCTTTCTTCTTGACGACTGAACAAAATATTGTTCAGTTTGCTAAGTGCAACATCCTTAGCATCTGCTTTTATGTTTTCAATATATGGGTCAACCTCAGTATTGTCTAGCCTGAAAACGGCAGCTTCAGGTTTGCCTTCGTTTACTTTTTGGTATCTATTCTCACTTTTAGGCTGAATAGCTACATTAACAAGGTCATTTAAGTCATATTCACTTTTCTTTGGCTGATCATTGAGTAATTTGACAAGTTCACGATCTGATAGCTTTGAAAGAAGATATGTCACTTCAGTTTCTGAAAGTAAGTAAGTATTATAAAATGATTTTGTACTGAAACAAGTGCTTAGAGTGAACGCGAAAGAAGTCCAGCGGATAAGGACATTTTAATTACTATTTCTTCGCTAAGTACTTTTTGAAGGTGTACTTTTTTCGTGGCGTCCGTCCTAGTATAATTTTATTATTATTCCCTTTATTGTACACACAGGAACTTTACAAAAAAACCTTCTAGCCGACCACAAGGGTGTAGCCAGGATTTCGTTTAGTGGGGGCAGGCAAGAGAAAGCAGTTGTAATAATATGCATGCTACATGAAAAAATAATTTAAATGAAGTGCAACCGAAGAGTACCTAAATAAAATAATAATAGGCTTGTAGTCATGGTTAACAAAATATTATTGTATTTAGTCCGTCATTTAGATTATCAAAAAATATTGGACACGTATTTTTTTCTTTTGTCAATCAAACAAAAAATGACAGAGATAAAGCGCGTCAAAGTTTGAGAGTGGGGGAAAATGACGTCACTTCTAAGTAAAATTGTACTTAGATGTGACGTCACGCGGAACTTCAGCGGGCTATATCTTCATAAATGTTTGTTTAATTGAAAAAAGAAAAAATATGTGTCCAATATTTTCTGATAATCTAACTGACGGACTAATAAAAAAAAATTGTCATCATGCCTATTGTGTCGGAGCAATAACATAAAACTATTTTATTTACTCTTCGGTTCGGAAGCCCGAGCATCTGCGTTAGGGGGGCAGCTGCCCCCAGTACCTTGGCATAGTATACTTATCAAATTGTTACCTATACTGTGACCTTGGTTGGCTACGCCCGTGGCCAACCAGTAGATATTGTGGTGAAAGATACGAGTACCCAATAATAAAAAGAAAAGGTTTTCAGCGCTCGAAATGATTCAGAATATCTTTTCATACGGTTAAAATAACAATCATTTTTGTAGGTTAATTATTTTTCATGCAGATTTCAATAAAATGTTTTTTTACTGTAAGCATTTATTTTAGACATGACAGAAAAATAAAATCAGTCCAAAAAGCACAATTTTCCTAAATTTAATCTGTCGATTGAAAGTCATCCAATTAGGTAGGTAACTGGCTTTGTAACGCATAGGTAAAGGTCTGAAAATATTAATGAGAGAGGAATATTATGTATGTACAATAAATAACTGTTTTAAATACGTTTACATTTCATAGATATGGAGCAAGGGATTTCGATGACGCAATGCAAAAAGTTAATGTTTAATATCGGACACATTGCAACTCAACCTCAGTACCTATTCTACTGATTACAGTTAACGACTTTTTATGTTTTTACTTGCTTGAAAAATTTAATAATTCTATTTTTTTTATTTTAAAACATTAATTATAACAACGTTTAAAATACAGTTTATTAATGCAATTACCGCTTCTTTTCCATGAGCACGGCAAATTACAGATTACAGTACTTGTGACACCGGAAGTTATTTTTTTCAAGCTCAAAGGTTTAATTAAATTTACTGTTTATCTGCTCATAAATACATTTCAAAGTATTTTTTCATCTTATTTATAACTACCTACTAATTTATACCTTTTTTCTGGCACCATCCATCCATCCATCCATCAGCCTGTTTCGTCCACTGCTGGACATAGGCCTTTCTAGGATTTCGCCACTCTTGGTGGTCCTCCTGGAAGAAATGCCCATACTCACACATGCTGGGCAGCGGGTTGGTGAGCGCGGTGCCGAAACCCTTGCACCAGTGACGCCGCTGCCTGTCACCAGTCTGATTTATATAAGGCCCAGCAATTGTGGGCCGCCTGGTTTTGCCTGAGAGCTGTTCTCTTACTCTCCCCCGAATAACTTCGGGAGGATTTGCGAGTAAGATGGTGGTACCTCCACAGTCGGCCCGGCATTAGCTCTACCACCTAATTCTGGCACCATGTTTATGTTTATTTATCTTACTAAGTTTTATCTATCTAAATTAATAAATATAACCCCATATTTACCAGATTTGTCAAGACTAGGCTTGAGTTCAATTAGGTCTTTATCGTTAGGTAAATATCCTTTTGAGGCAATTAGGTCCGCTACATCTAAGTTAGTGTCTCCGCCGTCAACAAAAAAATTTAGCTTCTTTTGCAAATGCATTGATGTTGCGCTGTAGGCCTGCGTCAAAAGCAACATAATTAAAAATATATAGCTAATATTACTATAAATATTGATGCTCCAAAACAATATAAGAAGGTACCTCATCGAAGATACTTACCCAAAAAGTAAAAAAAAGGTAAATAATTTTAAAATGAACACACATGATATTCATGTTTATCTCAGAAATAAAATGAATTTACTGGCAGTTAAAATCTGAGTTTAATTTCACGCATAAAAATCGACTAATAATTCGATTTCTCATCAATAGTTTGTTATCTACGTATCTCATTACTGTTTTCGGAATTAACAATGAACAAAAGCTCGTTAAAGTTATTGTGTGCATTATCAATCTCGCACGCTTGCAGAAAGAAGAAAGGGCATCTAACTAAGAACAGGCGCGTGCTCAACTTTAAAAACAAGGGGGGTCACCCGGTCTTCGAGGGAATATATTTTTGCCATTTTTTAAATTGAAAATCGGTTACCTACTTTAGATTGTCCAAATATTGTTATTCAAAATTGAGTTTACATTAAATGTTTTTAGTTGTGGCAAAGCAAACAATCATCTTGCCCACATTTACATTCATGTCTTTACTTATCCTGCACATCGCTGTACACGTGCAGCCTGTGGGCTAGCTACACTCAGAGGTCGTACGGGACTATACGTGTACAGTACAATAACGCGCTCAGGGTGGTGTTGAGGCTGCCCCGCTACTGCAGCGCCTCGGGCATGTTCAGGGTTGGATTTAGGTGCGTTGAAAAAGATAGCACAAAAATACAAAAAGGATAGTATTTTGTACAAAATTATAGTACTTTTTATTACTAATGTAACAATAGTTCAAATATTTAAAATTAACATCAAAAATTTACTCTTCTAAGTCTATTAGCTCTTGCATATTAGATTCAAGCTGCTGAGAATTTAATCTCGTTAGCATATCCTCACTACGAATAAAATCGGTACAATTCCCACTTTTGCTACCGACTTTAATAGCGTCACAAGATAACAAAATGGCGTCTATAGATGGTGTTGCCAGTTTGTTTCTTATTTTCGTCTTCGTTTGGTTGACTTTGCTTAATATTATTTCTAAAAAGAGTTCACTCACACACTACTTCAAATGATTTCAATGCACACTCGTACAAGACAGAATAATAAATAAGTCACAGTATTATAAACTCTATTTATTATAAAATAAAGCGCAATTTGCAAAAATAATGTATGAACAAGTGGAGTATCGAAAGAAAAGGTTCATGGGAATTCTCGACTAAAAGACAATTATAGACTCTGTTCTGAAATTATAGTATTTTGTTGTACTATCCCTAGATATGGATAGTATATAGTACGATGCATGAAATTATAGTATAAATACTATACCTAGTTACAGTACAAAATCCAACCCTGGGCATGTTTGCCTGGGCTCACATCGACTGCTTCCACGCGACCATGCGTAGGCGATGCGCGTCTCTGATACACAGGGTGCGGAGTAGTCCCAACGCCGCCGTCCTAGCAATGATTGCAAGCAGGCTTGACTGTCCGTTTATCCGCCATTGTTGCGACAGGCATGTAGCCAGCCGTGGCGGATAATTCTTGTAAATATGTTTTGTGTTATGTATGTATATAATTTATCTTTTTGTGTTTTCTGCCTATATGAGTCTCTGTGTTACTTGAAATAAAGATATACCTATATATTTTTTTTTGAAGACATTTAAAAGAGCCAATCCCGTCAATCGTACTTGTACACTTTGACTTCTGAGCCATATTTTGATGACTCAAATGATGACAATTTTGATGACCCTGACGCGCCGGGTAGAGGAATTCCTCTCTGCTGTGGCGACACTCACTGGCACAGTTGCTAAAATTTTTAGCAAGGGCGAATGGCCGGATACATGTCGCATGCAGTGACTGATGCATCTGCACTGCATCCAGTATGGATAATAGGGCATCACTGCCTTTATCCGCGAGTATTTGCCGCCACTGCACACTCAAACTCTCTTATATCGGAAGTAGAAGGAACACCCATGTATACAGGCTGTCCCAAAAGTCAACGTTATCCCTTGGAAGGCTGATAGGCCAACTCACGACTGTCTAGAATATCAAAATATGACCTCAGTAAAAAGTCAATAGTTTTCGAGTTATCGATAGTTTTATGAATTTCGTAAAATTCGACATCTTAGATGAGTCTTTTCAGTGCCACAGCTACACAATTCCATATTCCAAGATTACCTATAATTTTTGTTTCGCAATCCTGAATAGCCCTGATATTGATCGTAATCCAAAAATAAAACTAATAATATGATACGCCTTTGTAATGAAAAAAAAAAACATTTTGTTCGAATTATAAGTTTTAAATTTTTTATTTTCTAACTTTGTCTCTTCATACTGTGAAAAAAATGAACTAAAATGTAAATCTTCTGAAAAGACTCGTCTAAGATGTCGAATTTTACGAAATTCATACAAGTATCGATAACTCGAAAACTATCGACTTTTTACTGAGGTCATATTTTGATATTCTAGACAGTCGTGAGGTCATATTTTGATATTCTGGACAGTCATGAGCTGGCCTACCAGCCCTCTAAGGGATAACGTTGACTTTTGGGACAGCCTGTATGTAGAAATTCTTCATATTTAGCCGCAACGACATCTTTTTGTCCTGGGTTTTTGGAGTGAGCACTAAAAGTAACTAAAATAAGCAGGGCATTGGCACAGGAAAATCTAAACTGAAGCTTGCATAGTATTGTTGGCCAGCGTTTTCCTTTGATCAATGTTCTTTTTTCTCTATTCTTAGATGGTATTTTAATTATTCTTTGCATTACATTATTACTTTACTCTGCCCCCTGGGCACACGCCTGACTAAGAATGGAGACAATAGAACATTGAACAAATAAGAAAACTCTGACCGACAATGTTGATTTGTCAACACGACTTAGTTGACAGGACTAAATTAAATTTAAGCATTCTTTCTTTTTCTTTCTAAATTGAAAAGACAAGGACAGAATGCTTAAATAGTTTAGTCCTGTCAAATAAGTTAAGTCGTGTTACACCGAATCGACACCAATGCTTTAGTTTTTCCTGTGCCATGCCCTGCTTATTTTAGTTAGATCTGTGCTCACTCGAAAATTTGGTTGCTTAAAATGATGAGGGTTGTGGGACGCCTGCTGCCTTTTGTTCTAAACTCTCTAATTTGTAGTAGGTACCTTACAGCTATATATATATTATATATATATATACTATTGTTGGTACCTAAGTTTCCGGTCTAATACAAGGAGATGGGAGATATTGATCATGATTATGATATAAGATCATGAGATTATGGAAAAGGTGTCTGTACGTTGTTGGGTACCTAATCCAGAATACTTATACGGCTATGCTACACAGGGAGTGGTAGTGGCAAGCGGGAGTGGCGAGCGAAATAGCGAGCGGATTAAAACAAACGTATCGAAGTGTTCGAGAACGCCATGCACGCGCAAGGAACGGCGAGCGAAATAGCGCGCGGTGAGCGGAGAGCGACGGGCGTCAGAGGGCAGGGCGGCGCGGAAATGAATCAAACACACTATGCGGTCGACAGCAGCCACGCTCGCCGCTTGCGGAACGGGCGCTTTTTAGAGCGGCACCAACACGATCAAACAAGTTTGATATTTTACTATTTAGCATGTCGCAAGAGGAGTTTATTTCTGCTGTTATGGAACGACCAGCCATCTGGAAAAGTAAGCATCCAAAACATAGCAACAGAAGCACTATAATAAAGTTGTAGGGATAAATAAAAGAGCTGTTTCCAGAAATGGAAGGTATGTATAGTGTGTATTTATAACTCGTATTTAATGAGGCGTTTTCTTTGACAGCTGTCAGATGAGTATTCTCAATAGCCAATAGATGGCGCTGAATACAAGGAAATCGAATAGTCATTTTACTAATTTAATATTTAGACATGTTATAATAATAATTACAATAACTTAAAACATAAAAAACAAAAACTTATTCTAAACTAAAATTACCTCACAATATAAATTACACACTTAAAAATAACTACAATAAAAAATAACTACTTTACTTAGAAAATAATATTTTTATTGTCTTTGACAAAGACTATGTATTGTTTGCGCTTTGTGGTGCTTTGCTTTGCTCAAACAAAACTCAAAACAACAACAACAACAAATACAAATTCAACTCCACACATCTTTTTGGACTTATTTCGGATGAAAAGTTATAGAAATGCGTGCCTGTGCCTTTTTAGCATGTAAAAATATAGGAGTGCATACTTTCCCAGCAAATGAAATAATGAAGCATTTAAAATTTTAATACTCTATCTCTGTCGTCTTCTACCATTGACTATGGAACTATGTAGGCGACTATGAATAGCGAATCAATATCCTAATCACTTTTTACTTCATTCGACCATCCTTGCTTTCCATCCCGTAACTTTGGCTTTCCTTTTATATAGTTCAGCCTTCAAGTTGGCAAGAGCCCATGAGCCATAGTCCTCGAGCATGATGAAACGCAAACAGTCAGTAATCACTCGCACAACTGTATCCTATTACTACAAAAAGTCACTGTATTCAAATATGCTTTCAAAAGTTGCAATGCAATGCAAATACAGAGGAGCATAAGATCAACTTAATGTACTGCGAGCGTAAAACACTTAAAATTATATTATATCCAACAGTTTAATAACAAAATGCGTGTTTGCGTATGTACAGTACAGAACACACAACAATACACAGAAAAATAAATTTGACATACGAATTTCAGTGACTACTCCGCCATCTATTGACACGAAACAAAAATGTTTTAATTTTTTTTAAAACGGCTCATTGGAAATTCGTTAAAGAACTTCTTTCCAAACAATAGCGAGATATTTTAGACAGAGAAATTTTTCACTGGCCAAGATTCAGTACACGTGTTATTCCCTACACTCGACGCTTGCTATTGAGCGGTGACGGTGACGGTGGCATCATGGTCTCAAACCGCTGCCGCCCGCCGCCGCCGCCTTCGCCTTCGCTCGCCGCCCCCCTGTGTGCCATTGCCGTCACTGACGCTCAGAAACATACCAGACTGAGGATTTCGGAAACTCTTTAGACCTTCCTATGATGTTAGCATTTCGTTCATAAGTACCAAAAAAGCATCAGCCCCCTGATTCTGTATCGTAAACTCAGTTGCCAAACCAAGTGGCTATCGTCTAAATCATACATATCCTCTTATCTAAGGATAAGTTTGCACTTGAAATGACTTCACAGTTCGTAAATAGTTCAATACCCATTAAAGGTTATTTTGGAAGTTCATTTTTTATCTGTTTTTGGTGAATAGCAACTATAGCTAGCAACCGAAACTGAGTTACATAATAGCCCCGCAAATTATCCAATCACTCAGAGGGTGATCAAACTGAACGCGGCCGGGTAAACATGTTTGGCCTCAGACATAGTTTGGCCTAAAGGTCGTTCCATTAAAAAAAAAAACCAGGCTATAAAAAAAACTCAGTCAGCAACTGTTGCCAACTTAGCTACTTTATAGCTAGATCTAGCTATTTTTCGGTGTCGGACAGCTACAAATTACAATAACTTGTAGCTAGATTTTTTAGCTATTTTTTAAGTAACAGACAAAACGTGAGTGAGAATTCACACTAAATTTCCTTTTAGGAAAAAAGTCCGCTATCAAAGAACTTATTATTAAACGGTAAAAACAAAAATGCCTTAATCCGTGAAATATCTTTCGTGAAAAGAACTTTAAAAGCGAAACGTGGCGCTGTCTCTGTCTAAATGTCCAAAGCAATAAGACGCGTGGCCCAACCAATAATCGCCTCTATCACAAGGTAATAAAGTCTTTGCCATTCGTCTAATTAGCTTGGATAATTAATATCTATGGTCGTCTCGGTGGCGGCCACGACCCGGATGGACAACTGACTATACTAGCCATTGTAGCCAAACTTTGTTTTGACTATCTCTCTCTTTCATATCTCTTGTCACCTATTTCTCTTTATCCATCTCGCTCACCGGACCAGAGCTAACTACACTCTATATTTTGGCATGTAACCACAAAACAGCATTTTTTTCCGTTGTATTAATCAATTTCTAACTGTGCTCTTAGTAATTGGCCTTAATTTGTCGCATTGCGTCCATTATTTATGTTGAAAATGGATTCTCCTATGAAAAAAAAAATTTTGAAACATTTAGCTACTTCTAGATACTTTCTGAGGTACGAAAAACGGGCGATCTAGCAACTTTTCGCGACAAATCTAGCTACTAGATATGGGTAGCAGTTGGCAACACTGGTCAGCAATGTTGTTATTGTTTTTTGATAATTCCGAATTCGATCCGAATCAAAACAAATTAAATTAAATCTAAATAAGTACAAACAGAATTAATTAGGTATTAGATTAACAGAATTTATAATACAAAACGTAAGCAATATGAATATGCCATTTCCTGTACTGTCTCCGCGATTGTTAGATTCCAAATGGTTCAATGCTGACAGTCCATGTGATGAAGAAGCAGAACTGACGGCTTTAGAGCAGGCACATCAACATTGGGTGAGGAATTTACCCTTAGGTACACCTTAGTATTTTTCGTGCCACATTGTGTTGGTGTTCTTGAAAGAAGATCGTTTGATTGCAGCTGAGCTCTGTTGGCCAGCAGTATATGAAACGCGCCCCCCTCGGTAAAGCCGACCCTGAACCCATGGATGAGGAAGCAGATACTGATGAAGAAGAAGGTCGGCAAATATTGCATTTTTTGGAAGATTCAGTTTTATTAACCCTGTCAGACTTAGAAGTCATCCAACCATACTGGTACAATAAATTGACTGTGGCCAAATGCTAAGTTAAGATTTTTATGACACATCTGTATCAAGAAATTAGAATAACTTGGCCAAGTGTGAGTCGGACTCCCTCCGGGTTCCATACCAACCCCCAATACAGATGCGGAACCCTTAAAACATTATGGTGAATAACAACAATATACACACCAAAGCAACATCAAGGCTACAAAACATAAGCTACTAAGGTTCCGTTTGGAAACAAGTGAATTTCACTGGGAGTGTTGCGAATTTCACCCTAGAGCGTTCAAAAATTGACCCGAGTTAAACCGAGGGTAACAGAACTGTTACCTGACAGATGCACGAGGAGTAATGCGAAAATCACACTGGGCCACCTGATTGGTGCAACCAGATTTTTGTTTCTCTTGCTCCTATATCTATCTGTCTCTTTTTAATAAACAAGTGAAATTTCGCACTATGATTGCACATTCTGAAATGCTTCCTAAATAGGTAGAGCCTGACAAAAAAAATATGCATACGGAACCCTACTTTTTTAATTTTTTGTTTTACTTAGATTATGTTATGATTATAGTTTTACCTACAATCTGCCTAAATTTTAAAATTGTATGTCAACAGACTTTAAGTAAAAGCCAATAACGTTTAAATCATGGTTGAAGCTGTTAAGTTTTATCAACTGGAATTCAAGATGGCGGACCTTTTCCAAAATAGCGGGCTGCATAATTTAAAAAAAATTATAGAATCAAAACAGCTTTACCGATTTTAGTGATTAGGGTGTCAATCAATTCGTATTGACATATTCAAAGAAATTAAAAATGGCAGCTGATTATTAAGAAAATTGTGAAATTTTTGTAAACATTTTTTTCATTCTTACGAAAATAACAACAAAATTTCCTGTTATATGGTCACATGTTTATATAATTGAATAAATTCTGATAATATTATCTACAAAACAAAAAAATCTGTTGAGTGGTTTTTAAACAATACGCATTTTAAAAGAAGCTTGCGCTTTTGAAAGCCGTCACTCCACGTTATGTGATGCATCATAGAATCAAAACGTGTGCACCGATTTCAGTAATTTACATATCAGACGATTAGTATTTAATATCATGTGATTTATGACATCTTTTGAAAACCGGCCAAGTGCGAGTTGGGCTCATGCACAAAGGGTTTCGTACCAAGTACACAACTGTTTAATTTTTTTCGTCACAACTTATGAACTTACTAATTTTGTTATGAATCGTCGTTTTCAATATTTAATTTTGATTTAATACAGTTAAGTATGGTTCATAGTAATAAATAACATACAGACATTTCAAAGTCCCAACTAGATTCCATTACTTTTTTAAATAGACCCCATAACCAAAATGAAATTAAAACTGACAGATGCCCCTGCCGCCTTGCTAGCCCGCACCGACTATATCATGTATTTTTTAGGGTTCCGTACCTCAAGAGGAAAAAAACGAAGCCCAATCACTTTGTTGTCCATCTATCTGTCCGTCCGTCCATCCTATCTGTCTGTCAAGACCCTTTATCTCGGGAACGCGTAGAGGTATCGAGTTGAAATTAAAACCGTATAGCTACTCAGGTCTACAGAAGCTGTGAAAAAATCAAACTCCTAAGTAAACGTAAAAAAAGATGCTGCCGTTTATGCCGCAAAAAACGTATATTTCGACACTCTCAAGGGAATCAAAATTTATAGGGTATTTTCCGTCGACCTAGAACTATGAAATTTGACAAGTAATACCGTCTTATACGACAAGTATTAAACTATACATTTATTATTAAATCATAAAAAATATATATAGCCTTTAACTTTATTACATTTTAGTAGCCCAACCTTAATATTTTTTGGATGTATTTCCCGTATTTATTTATCAACTTGTTTGTTCGTTGCATCATATATATGACGGAGAAACAGCCTTGGTTGTATTTTTAAAAAGTGTGACGTCAGCACTGCTGACGTCACGAATATTTTCTTGGTGATCACTCATCTTCAATTTTCAAAGAAAACATTGAAGGTATTACCAAAGCTTCGTTTATTCAACCGACAGCGCAACAACTTATTAGAGAGGTCCGCACTGTCCGACGGCTCGAGCAAGACTGCCAGAGCGTGGGCTGTGCGGCCGTATTTATAGTGTGCAAGCACGTGTTTACAATTTTAGGTTAAGTATTGAATGTATGTGAATTAACGTTAATTTTACATTCCAATAATCACAGTTTAATTAATTAATGGCTTATGAACTAGTTTTAATCTAATCACATTATTAAACAGAGTTATTTAATTAATAATCTTCTTTTATCAACAATGAACCATTGCTGATGCGCCGATACGGCCATACTGACAGGCGGTGCGCGCTCTGCACCAGCCTCGTTGATTCTGGTTCTTATTTTTATCTGTAACAATAGATTGGACTTCTTTTGAGTCGGATATCTGTAAGCAACCTGAGTTGCAATGCAAATATTTTTATCTTTGTATGTTTGGTAATATTAATGTTACTAAGTTTTTGGGAATATCATAAAGGGTTTTTGGAGTTTCTCGTAGGGTTCTCGAAGTGTCTCGACGGTTATCGTAGGGTCTCGGCGATTCTCGTAGGGTCTCGGCGATTCTCGTAGGATCTCGGAGGTTCTCGGAGGGTCTCGGTGATTCTCGGAGGTTCTCGTAGATACATAAGTGAAAGTTTTTCTCGTGGAATTAGTTTCGGTTACTAATATTGAATTTATGTAGTGTAGTGTTTCTTTGTAAGTATTTAGTTATATTGAACTAAGTTACTTACAGTTTATTCTGATGAATTGCCTTCATTTCGTAGGTCTTGTCTTGTTGGAATTTGCAGCCCTTCTCGTGATGTCGACGGGATGGGCTCAATTGTAGCAGAGTCTCGAGGATTAGGTGATAAATGTCCCGCCGATACGGTCAACTGCTCACCAGGTTGTGGAGCACGACGCAGCTGGTCATGAGCCACCTTGCGAGGTCGCCCTCTGCCGACCACTTTCTTCACCAAATAGCGGTCGTTTTCCAGTATTCTGGACACTTCATATGGCTCGCTGAATTTTAGGTCAAGCGATGTTTGGTTGCGAGGGTTATTCTTAATCAACACGTAGTCTCCTCGTTGGAAATGATGAATTTTTGCTTTACGTAAATTGAATCGTTGTCGGTCTTGTTCGCTTGAACGCAACATTTTCTGTTGTACTTGATGAGTAAGCGCTTCAATGTCCACGGTCTGATCGTCAATATTCACCAAGTTGAGGAGCTCAAGAGGTACACAGTGCTTTCGTTGTGTAATTAATGTCAATGGAGCAACCCCCGTGACACGATGACTTGTACAGTTCATTGCCAGTTGTAGTTCCTCAAGCGCAGTGTGCCACTGCTCTACTTCGTAGTTTTTGATCATCACCAACGCATTTTTGAGAGTCGCAATGACCCTTTCTACTTGGCCATTCGCTCGGCTAACTCCTGGAGCTATGGTATGAAGATCTATTCCAAAGTGGTCACAATAGTCTTTGAACTCGCCAAGGAATTCTCGTCCTCCATCGACTATGATTTGAACTGGCGCACCGAATAGATGCACAGTGCGTTTCAGGGCAGCTAATGTACTGTGTGGGTTTTTGTTGCTGGAGAAGTACAGTAGCACGTACTTCGAGAAGGCGTCGATGGTAACTATAACATACTGCTGATCATCTGGAGTACCCAGCTTCCCAGTTATGTCCATGTGAATAACTTGGAAAGCAGTTGTTGGTTTTTGTATGGGGTGTAATTGAGCTCCCGAAAATCAACGCAGAGTCGGTCATCCCCATTCTTCTTCTTCACTAAGATGATAGGGCTTGAGTAAGGAGACTTGCTCTCGCGTATTATGTTGTTTTCCAAGAGTTCTTGAATTATGGTGCGTACCTTTTCCCTTTCTACTGGGCTGAGACGATATGGTCTTCTTTCGACGAATTTATCTGGGTTTTTCAGTCTGATTTCGAGCTTTCCAGTATTGACCCGAGTTTTGGGATAACCACGAATAAACAAATGTTCATATTTATTCAGAAGTCCACGTAGCTGCGTGATTTCATCTTCGTTGGTCAGATCGCAGTCCAAATTGTTGAAGAGAGGAGAATTCAAACTTACATGATTGACACGTGTGTTGTGAACCAGTTTTGTCCCATTGGATGTGATAACCATACTCAAATTGGTATCATGAATCAGGTTCATACCCACTAGGATGTCTGTTGACATTTCATAATCCGTAGTATGTAAAACTCCAGCTCAATACGGATGGTGTCTATAATACATACAGTTGTAAGTTTGGCCAACGATAGTGCGGGAAATTGTCCGATCCCCTTCAAATAATTGACTGCTGGGCTTCTTTGACCTTGGAGAACTACAGCAACGGATTCTCGTATAATAGAGCATTCTGCCCCACTATCGAACACAGCCTGCAAAGTCTTCTCACCAATTCTGATGGCGATAGGTGCTAGCCTGTCACTTGACACATAATTGACGTTGGATGTCAACAAACGTTCCCGTCTGAAGCAAGTTTCATAAGTGTGGCCTGTTTTTTTTTGCAATAGGTACAGGTAGATATGGCTTGTGGTTTAGGGTCCTTATTGCCGGCTTCAGGTTTAGCCTCTGGTGGTTTAAATCTGCAATCATTGGTAGAGTGATTTGTCTTCTTACATATGCGGCAACTTGATGTTGATTGTTGATTGTCCGTAAATCTTGGACGCTTGTGTAGCAATGTGGAACTTGAGTTAGGATGGGAACGCTTCTTCCGTATAGACGTTGCAACTGAGATCAGTTCAGGCACACTGGTTGCTCTAGCGTTCAGTAATTCAATGCGCAGACGCTCGTCGTTAACGCATCTAATCACCGCCTCAACGGCGTGCTCATCTTCTAACTTGTCCTTGGTGATCCTTCTCCAAAGGACCCAGGCTCGTGACAAGAATTCCGCAATATCTTTCGACGAGTCGTAAACGTGTTCCCTGAACATCACAATATCTCGGGAGTACCTGTTCTCAGGTTCAAACGTGGTGATGAGATTCTTCCGTAACTCTGCCCATGTATTAGTAGTCACCATCCAATCATCAATCCACATTTTTGCACGCCCTTTCAACAGGCTGCAGACTTTCATACGAACGTCAAAATCGTTCAGTTTGTATGCTTCAATTGCTTGATCTATATGCTGACACCATTCTCGTATTCCGACGTAGGCACCCGGGTCAAATGATGGTAAGTAAATGTCTTTGATCCTTATTTTTGCCTCGGTGGGTGGAGCACACAAGCGCTCTGACATTTTCTGCATCATTTCCATCATTTGCAAAAGGTACTGTGGTGGTACCCCATCCATCCGCATACCTTCATAGGGGTAGGTATCTGGTCCTGACTGTGGTATGGCTTCCATTGGTGCATTGGTAACCAGCACATGCTCCTGATGCTGGGTATTGGCTGGTTCCAGTTGCTCAGGTGGTAAACGAGCTGATGAGGAGGTGGCTTGGATCGGAATCCCTTCCGATCCCACTTCTGATGACGGAGAAACAGCCTTGGTTGTATTTTTAAAAAGTGTGACGTCAGCACTGCTGACGTCACGAATATTTTCTTGGTGATCACTCATCTTCAATTTTCAAAGAAAACATTGAAGGTATTACCAAAGCTTCGTTTATTCAACCGACAGCGCAACAACTTATTAGAGAGGTCCGCACTGTCCGACGGCTCGAGCAAGACTGCCAGAGCGTGGGCTGTGCGGCCGTATTTATAGTGTGCAAGCACGTGTTTACAATTTTAGGTTAAGTATTGAATGTATGTGAATTAACGTTAATTTTACATTCCAATAATCACAGTTTAATTAATTAATGGCTTATGAACTAGTTTTAATCTAATCACATTATTAAACAGAGTTATTTAATTAATAATCTTCTTTTATCAACAATGAACCATTGCTGATGCGCCGATATATACTTAATATTTTTATTCCTAGATTTCTCTATTTTATGTAGGTGTATAATTAAATTTTTGTAGCCCAACCTAAATATTTTTTGTATGTATTTCCCTTATTAGTATATACATATTATTTTTATATTTTTTATTCTAAAGATATTTATTATAAAGATTAACTTTGACTTGTAGAAAGTATACTTTATGTATCTATTTTACAAAATAAATGTTTTGATTTGATTTGGAACCCTCGGTGGGCGAATCCGACTCGCATTTGTCCATTTTTTTTTGTATTTGGATCACCCGTGAAGGAGTAGGTCTTCAAGGGCAGGTCTAATATTGCAGTTTGAACACGGAATTTGAGCATACATTCACTATAATAATCTTGGTTTTGTGCACGGCTATTCTGGTACGTGCGAAAAAATTGCTACAGCAGATTTCGAGGAATTAAAAAGAATTTTCTACAGATGTGTATAGATTTATTTGATTGAAAAAATTTGGTAGTCAGTTAACCTATAGACTTTCCATGATTTTTATTTGATTACGTTTAGTTTTTAGGGTTCCGTAGTCAACAAGGAACCATTATAGTTTCGCCATGTCTGTCTGTCTGCCCGCGGCTTAACTCAGAGACTTAGTCCGAGAAAGCTATAACATAGCATACAATACAAATCACGTCGACAAATTGGTAAAATAAAACCACAAAAAAAAAATATATGTTACCTCCCCCACACGTTAACTGCGGAAGTTTTTGTTTTCTTCTATCCTGTGGTGTAGGGTGTAGTTGGATAGAGGTAGGTCTTTCAAAATTATGGGTGTGTGAAAAAAAATCATTTTTCTATTTAGGGATCCGTTTGCTACGTATTAAGCATTAAAATAAACTACCTCCGTGGTCTAGTGGTGAGAGCCTTGGGCTGTCAACCCGGAGGTCGTGGGTTCAATTCCCGCGGGGAACAGACGTAGTGGAAAGTCACTTTGTGAATTGTTCTCAGTTTGGTTAGGACATTGCAGGCTTGAATCACCTGATTGTCCGAAAAGTAAGATGATTTCGTGCTTCGGAAGACACGTTAAGCCGTTGGTCCCGGCCACTTTCTAGTAGAGTGGTCGTTACATAAACCACGTCAGAGGCAGTAAGGCCGTTTAAAAACTCTGACACCAGGGCTTGTCAGGCCGATAGGTCTTGCAGCCCACACGATAAAAAGAAGAAGAAGCATTAAAATGATAATTTTTTTTAGAGTGAAGTGTCCCTCCCCCCGGCCAACTAAACGGTTGTTTTTCGATATATGAAAAAATTCACGGCGGTAGTAGGTATACCTATACATAACGAAGTTAAAAGCATAACTATACCGGGTGTAAATAGACTGCTACCATTAAATGGAACCACATATTCTACCGACCCTACTGAACCACTTTTCCCAAGAATCATACCCGAGGACACCCTTAGTTTTGGAAATAATTGAGTTCCTAACAAAAAATGCGTGAACCCTAACGCGCCGACATACGGGCGAGTTTGGAGAGAGCGTCGTCCTTGACACCTGAAGCATATGTGGTTTCATTTAATGGTAGCAGTCTATTTACACCCGGTATAAGCTAAACAACCAGTTACCGAGTAATAGTCGACAAACTTAATCTTACAGTTTTGTTTCCTACTATAAGCAGAGAATATATATTACTCTATAAGCATCGCAAGATGACGCCTTGACTGCACTAGTCATTGTTTCTCTATCGCACTTAGTAATTTTGTGCGCGAATGAACACATGCACTAGTCCCCAACCACTTCCGCCGAGCGCTCATAACTCGTTGCGTGACTTGTATTAATATTATTATTACTTACCAGATAACATTGAGGAATTTTATTACTCTGTCAGGAAACCAGGAAAAATAGGATTTGTGAGAATACTACATATGTATAGCAAGATACTTTGATAGATACGAGGGGTGGCTGAAAAGTAATCTACCTGACTATGAAAGAAAATACATGGATTAATAATTTATTTTTTATTTTTCAATATAGTCCCCTGCAACTGAAATGCACTTACGACATTTGTCAATAAGTGACAGCATACCATTAAAATAATAATTATTATTTTGATCGTCAAAATAGTCATTCACAGCGTCCTTCATCTCTTCGTCTGTTGAAAATCTGCGCCCTCTCAAATTTTTCTTTAAATTTTTAAATAAGAAGTAGTCAGAGGGAGCCAGGTCTGGACTATAGGGTGGGTGGTTGATCTCTGTAAAGCCGTTTTTTGTCAGAGATGACCGCGCCTTAAAGGCCGTGTGCGCGGGTGCATTATCATGCAAAATCAAAACGCCTTTGCTAAGTTTGCCCCTCCTGTCTTCTTTTATTTTTTTGCGTAGCTGGTCAAGTAAGTTCGCATAGTATTCAGCATTCATCGTGGTGTTTTTTGGCAGGTAATCTATCATAAGAATCCCCTCAACATCCCAAAAAATGGTTGCCATTAGTTTGCCCGCTGACAGCCGGACCTTAAACTTCCTTGGTGGTTTTTCCCCTTTAAATTTCCATTGCATCGATTCTTGTTTGCTTTCGGGATCCCACTGACGAATCCAAGTTTCATCACAGGTCACTATTCGCAAGATAGTTTCTTCCTCTTTATCCTTTACCAAGTCTAAAAATGACTGACAACATTCCACACGCCTTTGCTTATCAAACGGGGTCAACATTTTAGGCACCCAACGTGCGCTCACCTTGGACATTCCCAAATGTTCATGAATTATTTCATGAACTCGTTCCTTGCTAATGCCAACATCTCTAGCTATTTCCCACTGCTTAATTCGCCGATCGGCAAGGATCAGTTTCTTCACTTTTTCCACATTATCTGCGGTAACTGCAGAAATGGGCCTTCCACTACGGGGATCGTCTTCTAAACTCACACGGCCTTGTTTAAACTGCTTTGACCAAAACTTTATTACAAATTCGGAAGGACATGAATCTCCGAACACCTTAAACATGCGCTCTCGGATCTGCGTCGGCGTATTCCCTTCTTTACCGAGGAATTTAATCACAGCGCGATACTCAATTTTATCCATTTTTAATTTTATTGCAACTTGATAAAAACGAAGACGCGCCAAAAAAAATTGAACTCGTAGAAACAAATAAGTGTCATAATTTTTAAAAAAAGGAATAAACAAAGAATACGAGAATATAGTGGCCAGTAACATTTTTTAAACTTTCTTTAACAAAGGAGATTTTATATCAGCCACCCCTCGTACAAGATAACTTGTCGCAAATTTCTGGCTAATTTATCTCAAAGAAATAAAGAGGATATCAATGTAAATGTTTTTTCAACACACTTGCTTATAAAGTGGCCATCATTGCAGCGTTGTTAGGATCATAATGAAGCATAATAAACACGCGTGCTTTTTACTTTACATTATCGCACTAGTGTTTTTTACATAACAGTTATTTTTTAATCTTAGCAAAGAGTTTTGATGTCTTCAGAAATAGTAAAGTTTTTGTGAATAAATAAACTGTCTCTGTTAAAATATAATAAATGATAATTTAATTTTATCAAATTATTTATTTTTATCAACACATTCACTCAAATTTTTGTTGTAAATACAAAAAATATTAAGTTTGTTAATATCTAACTCCCGGGCCCTGGTGCACTGCACTGCGTTTGGCGGATGCGCCAGTGCCTCTATTTCAATCTGCGCGCGCATAGAGTTGCTTTATGTGCGCGCATAAACAAAATATCCGCCGCCATTTTTCAAAGAAAATTGTCAATTCATAGCTGCGGTTTCGATTATGTGGAAAAATAAAGTGAAATTTATTACTTAATTTATTTAACTCGCAAGTGTGTTGAAAAACGTCGTATGAAACGCGTGAGCATTAGACATTACACTCTCGGCTCTATTACGCCCTCGCCATTCGGCTCGGGCTGTAATCCCGCCTGTACTGTAATTTCCAACGCAGCTCACTTGTATTATGTGAAAATAGTACATTATGATGTACTATTTTCGTTCGCCGATAAATTCATAAATTATTATTGTTAATCGTATGGCGACCTCTGTGAGTTACTGGGCAGCTTATACGACAACATTGCATAAATTAATTACATTGTTTGTTATTCAGGTAACGACGAATCTGACGAGTCTGAGGAATCTCACGATGAAGACGAGGATGAGGAACTGAGGACCTCTTACTCTCCCGCGCGCAACAACAATGAATTAGAAACAGACAGTCTCGATGACATGAACAATGCACCAGAGTTAAATAGCCCAATGCCAATGTTTTAAAACAAAATATTAGAAGGACTCATAACATAAGTGAAACAAGACTGGCAAATAAATTAAATTATGTAATTAGGTTTTGTGTTTAATAACATGATTTCTCTAATAAACCACTTTTATTGTATTGTCCACAACAGATAATGGTGGAACATACCGTACATTATAAAAACCTACTTCAAATAAAAAAAAGTTATGCACAATTATAACGACTTAAGTTATAATAGGAAATAAATAAATTCGTAATACTTTTAATTTTAAATTAATTGTTTGATTAAGTAATGTACAATTATACCATATATATGTCGTGCCCATATCGTAGAATTGATCATTTCATGATAATCGTCTTCATTTGATGGCTTAAAACGTACGATGTCGATTGTCAAACGGCTATTCGGCTAAGCAAATGAAACCATACATTTTTGGCTGTCAAATGAAAACGATTTGCCTCAGGAGGGCTACCGGCAAGTGCGAAAAAATTTGCTACGGCAGATTTCGGGTAATTTTTCAAGGAAATGATTGATTTTTCTACTTTCGCAATTTTTGCAAACGCCCCAGAATCGCTGTCCCTGATCGGCAATGTCGTAACGATAGACTTTCAACAAAAAGTCAAAATAGGTGCAACGACGAGCGAAGGGATTATGAATAAAATTTTGCTGATTTTATGATATTTCATGATTTATCATAAAATGATCAATAGGCATGATGACTAAAAAAAAGTTATTAGTCCGTCAGTTAGATTATCAGAAAATATTGGACACGTATTTTTTCTTTTTTCAATTTTGTTAAATTTTTCCAAAATGATGAAGATATAGCCCGCTGAAGTTCCGCGTGACGTCACATCTAGGTACAATTTTACGTAGAAGTGACGTCATTTTCCCCCACTCCCAAACTTTGACGCGCTTTATCTCTGTCATTTTTTGTTTGATTGACAAAAGAAAAAATACGTGTCCAATATTTTTTAAATCTAAATGACGGGTCTAAATAGAATAATATTTTGCTTACCCTGTGTACAAGCCTATTCTACGATATAGCCACGAAATACATTTTTAAAATTCACTGAGTTTAATCAGTCTTTGTTCGTTATTTGATTAATCAACAACTTAAAAGCTATCCTAAAGTAATGGTTATGGTGTTGGCGAACAAAATGTCTTAATGATTAGCTCATGGACCATTAGAACACTAAGGACCGCGCTGCCACCATGATAAACGCTGCGTTGTCAATTGACTGCTTCAATTGGTTAAAAAATGGGGGCTAATCGGTACATGAGATTTGCTCCTATCTGTCTCTGACAAAGAGGCTGATGTTCAGAACCCCTCTGAAAACGAATAAAATCGAACAGGCAGACATCCAGGTCTCCGACTTTTGTAGTATTAGGGCCTGTCCGCACTGCGAATTTTCACCGCGCGATATTTACTCTCGCGAATTATTTCCGTGTATTATTATATTTTATTTTATATCGCTAGTGCGAATACTCGTATAAGATTCAATGTGTTACAGAATTGCGAGAAAAAAACCGCGCGGTGAAAATTCGCAGTGCGGGCAGGCCCTTAGATTCAATGTGTTACAGCATTGCGAGAATAAAACTGCGCGGTGAAAATTTTCACCGCGCGATATTTACTCACGATTCACCGCGCGGTTTTTTTCTCGCAATTCTGTAACACATTGAATCTTATACGAGTATTTGCACTAGCGATATAAAATAAAATATATTATTACACGGAAATAATTCGCGAGAATAAATATCGCGCGGTGAAAATTCGCAGTGCGGACAGGCCCTTAAAGTTAAAAAAAAAAATGTATACAAAGTGTATGTATACATCTGACGATGTGAAGGACCACAGAAAAAAATCTGCCTGAATGTTGCCTCTGCGTTCTTAATGGACAGGGCTTTGAACATTTAATAAAAATCAATAAGTAATTAAAAAAATATTAAAAAACCGGCCTAGTGCGAGTCGGACTCGCGTACGAAGGGTTCCGTACCATTATTTATAAAAACGGCAAAAAAGTCACGTTTGTTGTATGGGAGTACGCGGGCCGGTTTTAGTATTTGTCGTTATAGCGGCAACAGAAATACATCTGTGAAAATTTCAACTGTCTAACTATCATAGTTAATGAGATACAGTCTGGAGACAAACGGACAGCGGAGTCTTAATAATAGGGTCTCGTTGGTCAGCGGACACACAAAACAACACGTATCCAATATAATAAATAGTCCCCCGACTGTACTGAAATTCGAATTAAATCTCTTTTCCGTCAGTCGTGTTTTTTATATTTTCATTTTTTTTCAATACTTTTTTTGTACCTATATATTATTTATAGCCTATTCCACTCGGGATGCTATAAGGATTGTAACGATACCACACACTTCGAAATCGGTTCTGTTCTGTTCTGGCATTAAGAAGTTATGGTGGAATTAAGAAAAATACCCATATGAACCCTGAAAACAATACACTCCTTTTCTGGGGTCAGTCGTGTAAAAAAGTGTGCGATATCATATGCTCATGTCAGCCTCTTGGACTGTTGTTTAGATTTCTTATAAAAACGAAGAAAATCGATGGGATATCCAGGCCTCTGATATTCCAAAGGCAGATAGATCATTTCAATATTTTAAAATCTCGACGTTCGCGCAAAGTATCAAGTAAAAAACTTCGCGTCTTTTTTATTTTTTTCATTAACTGTTGATTGAGCAAATATTTTTTTATTACTAACAATAATCAGGCGTTATAAAACCCGCATATTTCCTGAATGATTTCAAAAAACTGTACTGCCCAAAATCAATGAGCAAAATGTCAGCCAAATTTTTTTCGTCTTCAGGGACTCATAATGAATCAAATGGATGCTACTAGAACCAAATAACTTCGAAGAGGTTTTTTTTTTTACATTTTCTTCATTTTAACGATAATTTTGACCATCGGCCCGAGAGGCAGACATAAGTATTTTTTTTTATATAATGTGTGACTCGGTTTATCCATAGAAGTCTGTGTAGCATAAAATTGCAGCGACGTAGGCTAATGGCGAATATAGGCGACGACGCAATACTACACATTTGTATTGATCTTAACTTTAATCCCTATTTATTGAAACATGAGCAAATCATACACCGAAATGCTCGCCAGCACCCTAACTTTATAATATAACTTTAAAACAAACTATACACATCAACAACTATGTTTACAACTCGTGTTAACAAAGGCTTTATGTTGTCTACTGGCACACTTTGCCATTTCTTTGTTAGACACTTTTCAATTACTCCATGTGATGTTTTCGACACGCTTTTTTGACCTGTAACAAATTGGTAACATAAAAAACATGTTTTTATTTTATTTCATTTTGGGGTGTTATTTCCAGCACAATTTATTGATATGTAGGCTTTTCTTCCTTTTGTAAAAAAGAAATATCAATAACTGCATAGCAAGTACGTAAGCATCGATTCGATAAATTTTACAGATAAACTCAATTATCTCCCAAAAGTTAAAGAACATTTTTTGTGGAAGTTTACAACCTTATGGATGGGTGGGTGGGTACAAATAAAAATATTCTAACAGGATCAGGACTGTCCATCTGTTGAAAAAATCACAATTAAGACGAGGTTATCCGGCGAAATTTGTCCTGCTCCAACGCTTTCGTTTTACACATGGTCATCCAGCACAGCGGAAGCGCGCCGCTTAGAAAATTCGCGGTTTGGAGGTGTTTTTATTTATTTCATGTTTGCTAAGTTTCTTGCCCTTCTTCTTAGCAATACTAATCGAATGGTGCGGATGGTTAGGCATTATGTATATATAATATTTTTATTTCTTTACTTTATGCAGGTTTATAACTTTATTACATTTTAGTAGCCCCAACCTTAATATTTTTTGGATGTATTTCCCTTATTTATTTATCAACTTGCTTGTTCGTTGCATCATTTATATATAATATTTTTGTTCCTAGATTTCTCTACTTTATGTATGTGTATAAATTAATTTTTGTAGCCCAACCTAAATATTTTTTGTATGTATTTCCCTTATTAGTATATTCATATTATTTTTTTATTCTGAAGATATTTATTGTAAAGATTAACTTTGACTTGTAGAATGTATACTTTATGTATCTACATATTTTACAAAATAAATATTTTGATTTGATATTATTTTGGAATTAGAGGGATGGGTTTTTCATATGACGGCCGTTTTATATTAAATTTTTCAAGACGTTAATTTAAGTATAAGTTTTACTGTTCAAAACATAACATAGCTCAAATGAAATTATATTTAGATCATAGTTCAGACCTATCTTTGCGATTTAAATGGATCGAGGAAAATGCAAGTAATCGTGTATCAAACGGCCGAAATATCAAGATAAAAGAGTTAAATATAACATATATTTTTTACAATATTTTATCTTTGCTATTTATTGACCTAAAATTAATTTGAAAAGAGACGAAATCGGGATAGGCCCCCTTAAAATACCAAATACACCAAAATACGAAAGCCTACTAACCAGTGTCAGATGAAGTACACTGGCCCAAATCCAAAGTGAAGAAAATCGCACTTTTCTTAACCAGAGGGTTGTATTCATCACAATAGTAATGGAAGGCCATGGCGAGATTCGAAGGCACATTCTCCAGCTCTTTGACAAGCATCACTCCTGTTTTATCAACTTCTTGGCGATACAGGTTCATGAGGTCACTGTGACTCTTCATGTTTAAATATTTGCTCTCTAAAACTATATGATGAACATTTGTACTGTGATTGCCTGAAAGAAGATAAAGATTGTTTTGTCTTTACATTGTCACTCAGGTGTTTAGGACAGGACCAGGGGCCTTATTATCTAACTTCAACATCTATCGCTATCCCTTTCAAATATATTGTGATTGGCAAAAAATTAATTGTGATGATGACATTTCTAACCAATCACTTATGTTTGAAAGTGATAGCGATGGATGTTGAAGTTAGATATTAAGGGGGCGGCTGGACAACATAAAATAAAGGTGTTTATTTTTTTTACAGTATCAAGTTTTATTTAAATTGCATCATCATATCACAAATGAGTGGAATACAGTGGAGGACTGCACCAGTGGCGTAGCGTAGACAAATCTAGACGTGGGCGAAGTCGCATCAGCGAGGCCCTTTTCTTTCAGTATTACGATATGATAGTGTGAGAAATCTATGTGCACGGAGGAAGAATATTGAAAAGCATACCGATTTGAGAAAAGTTATAATTTGCGTGAGTCATTCTCTACAAAAATAATGCCTTTCGGCTCTTCGATTCGTTAAAATCCTCTAGTAAGGGTTTTTAGTTGAACAATGAATTAATGAATGGGTCGCGGTTTTTACTGATAGTTTTGTTCCAACTGGGGCACACTCAGGGGGACCTCTTGCGAGGCCCCTCTGAGTGCGAGGCCGTGGGCCCGCTTCGCCCACGCCTAGCTACGCCACTGGAATGCACTAAAGTACCTATAAAAATTCATACTGGCTGGAGTCTCTGTAAGTGGTCAGGAACGAGGGTCAATGGTGTCGATTCGGTGTAACACGATTTAACAGGACTAACCTTATATTAGGCGTCCTGTCCTTGTCTTTTCGATACGGAAAGAAAAAGACAGACTGCTTAAATTAAGTTTAGTCCTGTCAAATAAGTTAAGTGATGTTAGGTACTGCGTTACACCGAATCGACACCAAAGTCCCTTTCTGTGAAATACGTAAAATAAAATTTACACTATTTTAGACTTCCTATACAAATTGAGTACAGGTTGATCTTGAACAAGTATTAAGGCACAAGAATATTTTTCTTATTTCACATACAGGGTCATTGAACCTTGGTTTTGACCACTTACCAAATCTCCACTGTAAATTTGGATATCGTCCATATACTGCAAATACCGACTAACTGTCAATTTTGTCAAAAACGACTTACCAATACCAGCAAAATCAGTTTTTCATGCTCTATCTACTGGTAAAATCAGTTAAGTGTTAAGTAGCTTCGTCTGAGATTTAGCTTCCGATAAAAACAACTAAATGCAGGCAGTTGCGATACATAATACTGACAGCAGCAACTAAGTTTATATAGTCTAGTAGATTTACATTTGACCTCCAATCAAAAGCATTTAGAGTTCCTTAAGTCTTTTTTGCATTCTAAAGTTTAACAAAAATAATTATTGAATGTGTTTCTAAAACCAAATATAAGCATTTAAATGTTTTTTGCAAACAACTGAACTGCATGAGCAGTTTCGTAATTATGTAGGTAAAATAACTTAAATATATTTAGGCTTTTTTGTCTGTTGTTCGAACAAAGTAGTTTATATTGATTGCCAGCAGCATAAATATGATATGCGCCTATAATAGTTTTTGCTTGCTTGCTTTCCTATTGAAATGCTAAAAATTCATACAGGCAAAAACGACTAACTGAGGTGTGTGTTTACTTTTGTGTGTAGTATAAACGCGCGGACCAGGAGGAAAAAATTAAACTTGAGGTGATAACCCAAGAGCATCTAGAAAGAAAAAGGCTTTGCAATGCGGAGAAGGATAAAGATAAAGAAAGAGCAGAGAAAGACAAAACCTTCGTTTCTGTAACTTTTGACTTGCAGGCCATTTTGCAGATACCAAGTTCAGACATTGGTGTATTGTATTATGTTCGTAAACTTACGATTTACAACTTGACTATCTATGAAAGTGCTTTACCCAATGATGCCTATTGTTTTACTTGGTCAGAAATACATGGGAAAAAGGGAAGTGCTGAGATTGGTTCCATTTTGTGTCATTATTTAACCGAATGTATTCCTTCTATAGTTACTGAAGTATATCTATTTTCGGATACATGCGGCGGACAAAACAGAAACCAGAACATTGCTGCAATATTGTTGTCGGCTGTCAATAAAATCGATCATCTTGAAGTTATTGAACAGAAGTTCTTAGAATCAGGACATACCTACATGGAAGCTGATTCCATGCACAGCAGCATCGAAACGGAAAGAAAGAACCAATCTGTTAACTCTATCACAGACTGGATAAATATTTTTAGACGAGCTCGGTCCAAAGGATTTTACAAAGTTGGCAAAAAGAAGGTAAAGAAGGACTGTTATAAGGTTAAAGAGTTCAAGCATTACGAGTTCAAAGATTTAAAAAAAATATCTGAAACAGTATTAAAAAACAGAACAAAAGATAACGAAGGAAATAAAATTAAATGGCTGAAGATAAAAATAATGAGATACGTGAAGGGAGAATCGAAAATCTATTTCAACTATGACATGTCTGACAGACTCCTCTACTTTGATGTTAGATCTGAAACGAAAACTGTTACAGCTGCAACAGAAACGTTAGGAAGGCGTTACGGTACAAGAAAAAGTCAAAAATCAAAAATCCCTGTAGATTCACCAATAGAGGAATTTACATTACCAGATTTAATACAATTGTACAAAGATCCACTACCCATTAGTGCAGCAAAAAAGAAGGATTTGGTAAAATTGTGTGACCAGGGTGTTATACCAGAAGAATACCATGGATGGTATAAATCTTTACCATGTGCGAACACAATCGACCATTTACCGGATGTGGCCGTTGCCGAAACCAGTGAAGAGGAATAGCTTTTTTCATTTTCAACTGATTAATAAAGAATGGTAAACCTAATGATGTTTTACTTTGGACAACCTTTGTAGTAAGTAAATTTTACATGAAACAGGCATCAGAAAATCAATTCAAATTCAAATTCAAATCATTTATTTGTGAGTCACAGGTTAGTGGTTAGATAGCAAGTACATAGGTTTCGTCTCTCCGTGCTCTGCCACATGGCGTACAAATATTCACACAGAAAATAAAATTAACACAATTATGTCACATTTTATATAAAATAGTTAGTCAGTTATAATAAAATTAACATGCATATACCTTTGGACTCACTGTGCATCGGACAAATATTCATTTACGCTATAATAAGTTTTGTCGTGTAAATAGTTTTTAAGATTCGTTTTAAACATTTGGATGTCTTCTGCATCTCTTATGGCCTTTGGTAACTTATTAAAGATAGAGGGTGCCATTCCAAAAACACTTTTTCTGAAGAGTGCTTTTTTGTGTTGAAAGCTACAGATTTTGTTTCCGTAGCGTTTGCTTTTAAAGTGGTCAAAAAGATTAAAATTTAATTTTACAAATACCGCCATTTCGTAGATATATAGTGACGGGAACGTAAGAATTTTGAAATTTTTAAAATGTGGCTTGCAAGTTTCCGTGCTCCTAATTTTACTGATAGCACGAATGCACCTTTTTTGGGCTTTGAAAATTGTTTCCCTGTTTGTTGCGTTGCCCCAAAATATAACCCCGTAACGTAGTGTGGAATCCACATAACCTTTATAGGCAGTAACTACTGCGTCTTCACTAACTATTTTAGTTAAGTTGTGAAGTGCATATGAGAATTTATTTAGTTTTGAGCATATGTGGTCAATTTGGGCTTGCCATGACATTTTTCTATCTATGTGTAGACCTAGAAATTTTATTGTTTCAGTTTCTTCAATTTTATTGTTAATATATTTTATTTCAATAGGAGAATTAAAATTAATGTAAATAATCAAAACTGTCTCAAATAAAAAAAGGAAACGTCCATTAATGCATTGGCTACAGGTAAAAAAGCTTAAATGATTGGATACATCTGAGTTTTATTACCTAAATCCTTGTAATGAATCCTAATTGAAAGACCTGATACATTACATGAATAAATAATAGATTGTTTTGCCCTATTATGATTGTTATCACCCTAAATCACTAATTATCCTAAGATTCATAAATATTTATTTTACAGCTAAAGCCAACTAAATGTGCTCCCCCTTCCAAGTAATTGTAGTTTTTTCCTACATATTTGTTTTTTTGTTGTTTTTTTTCTTATTAATGACGAAACGCATTAAATAACTTATGAAATAAAATAGACAAGTTTAGCATATTCTTGCAAATTCTTTATAATATATGTGTGCAAATTTTCAAAACGCATTTACTCAAAATGACAAATATTCCAGTTAGTCGGTATTTGCAGTATATGGACGATATGTAAACGAGTCACCTTATACATATGTATGTGAAATACATCCTAACAGTACCAAATAACATACAATCCTGTCTTTGCTCACTATCTGCCCACACCTCGAATGGAAATTTTACAAGGTTTGGACACCCCAAGTTATTCTGTACTATATTGATGGTCGCCCATTTTTTCCCATGGCCCTCTATAATGGTATACCCCTCTATAGTGGTATACAAATATCAAATCATAAAATAAAACTTTATTGAACTCACGCAAGTACTTTGCAGCTGTTGAAGCTACATCATGGATAAAATTCTCAAAGTGCACCTTATTGAAATTTTGGCTCTCACTGTTGTAGACAAATATAAAAGAACCTGTGTCTTCTCTATCAAATATTGTTGCTATACCTGGTGAAACAAAACACTATATTAATAAACACAAGACTCATAAAAAAAAAACTAGTAAATATTAAAATATACTATGCGTTATAATATTTACCTGACTGCACTTGTAGAATAGAGTCTTGGCTTATCCGATATTTCTCCCCTAATTTAATCAAATCAATGGAGAATAGAGTTTCATCATATTTCTCATTCTTATCAACCCTAGGTATTTGATTAAGATAAAACCATATAAATGCAGCAACAATAGCTGCAAATGCAGCAACCTTCACTGCAATACTTATTGAGCCATTTTCATGATTTGTATCAGGCTCTGGGCTTCTATGGGTCGATCTAAATTCATATGACTCATTGTGTGATCGATTGGCAGATTCGTGTTGTAATTGATGCGATGGCAGGTGATGACTTTCAATCGTTCCATTCTGAGATTGGTTAGATTTGTTTGATCTGTTTTGTTTATCCATTTCATCATTGGAGAAATCATCGCTGTAATATGCCAACAGGGTTGCAGGTAAAGATTTTGAAAGGTGATTGCTGCAATAAAATTAGACATTACCAGCTCAAGTATGTTCTCTTCAGTAGACAGTGATTCTGTTAGTATCTAATTGCAACAACTTAATGATAAAATATACTAAATGAGGTGGTTATGACTAATTTGAAGGATGCAACTATACATAATGAAAATCATAATGATGGTGTATATAAATGACTATTAATAATAACATGATGTCAGGTGCAGTTGCAGCTCAAAATTTTGAGGGGGGGATCATCTTGGCTCAAGTACAGTTCAAGAAGCCAAGTGTATCATTAAAACAGGTTAAACAAATACTGAATATTTTTAATAAAATGAAAAATCACAGCAAATAAAAAAATGGAAGGCTTCTATGAATTTTATGGGGCATGCAGCCGCCACGCCGCCGCCGCCCACAACGTCCTCCGCCGCCAACAACGTCCTCGTTGGCACTTTGAAAATTTTTCATTTTTATAGATAGTAATTTGTTTGGAATGTATGTAAACTTTTAGGGGGGTCATGATCAGTAGCGGTTGGTGGGTCTTAACACTGGAGGTTCACTCCCTGTCTCAGTTACCTACTGACTGGGATTGCAACATACTCTCTCTGTGACTGTTTATAGCTAGGTACCTGAGTGAACTTACCATTTATTGTACAAGTTTACATTGGAAATCTGCGTTTTATTGTCTGCACTTTTTATAGTTATCATTTTCAAATAATTCACATTATATACACAAAAAAAGCGTCTTCACTTCACACATTATCACCTATTTTTTATACACCTAAAGAACGCTTAATTTTTTTTGTTTTCCAAGGACTCTCCTGTACTTACTGGATGACTGGAAGAGGGTAACCTTTATTTTTAATACCGACAGGTTGCTCAAATGTCTCACTGCTATTTTTAATAAATTGAACACTAAATGCCATGTTTATTAGTACCGAGAAGCTCCTTGCCTACAAAGCGCTCACTCAAACAGTTTTTTATTTCGCCATAGTAAGGATTTCGCGCACTAATATGTCACCGAACAATGCAGTTCAGTTCAAATATGACGCAACACTAACAAAATAATTAAAACAAACAACGGTCAAGGGCTCCTCTCACCTCCTACTCTTTGATCTCCGACCCAAGTCATTCAAGTTCGGCTACACCGTGCCAAGAGCACCGCACCGAATTCAGTATAATTTTCATACAAAATGCCCCGTCTCACACTTACCGACATCAATACCTCTCTTTCTTTTCTACGTACAGATTTTGTATGGGACATTTTTTCCTTATGAGCGCAAGTCCCGAGCGCACGCTCTACCTACTCGGGCCGGACAACTTACAAATTATGGGTTTATATTTACAGTTATATTTATGTTATTGTTCTTTGTGATAAGCGTAGTATCCTCTTACTACTTTTTTAACATTGCAGCGGTCCTGGTTTAAGATTTTAATAATACACATACATATTTTAATAAGTAAAAATGTATTCACATAAATTTATGTGGGAGTTCACCTCTCCAACGCTCCTTAATACAAACCGCCACTGGTCATGACCCCCTCCCCCTCGGACCGCCACTGCATCATGTGATGAGATAAGGTTACAAATGATGATACATCTCCCATTTACATTAAATCTGCCTGCAGCTTTGGTAATGTTGAATGAGAAACACAGCTTTTTGGTCTCTTTCTCAAACTTTTTTAACTAAAATGGTCACTACTCAACTCCCTTAATTAATAGCACACTGGTACATTTCTGAAAACTCTTCTCATGAAACTCCTAGTGAAGAACTGAACTTACAGATATATCATTTTATTAGAGATAACTTGATAACTTGTATGATAATGCTACCAGGGGCCTTATTGTATAACTTCGACAACAGTCACAATCGCCTTAAAACGCACTGTGATTGCCTAGAAATTATATCACGTGTCATGTTTAGCCAATCACAACACCTTTGATGGCTATGGCGATAGTTATTGAAGTTAGACAATAAGAGGGCTGGTTATACAGCATATGGCAGTTTTAATAATTATACAACTTACTCTTCTGACAATAAATCACTGGCAGCACTTTGAGTAAGAGAGTTTCTTCTTGGTTTGACTTTGCGTCGGGGTGGAGATGGGCTGTGTGCATGGTCTAACTTACTGAAAAGTATAAAAATTTATTACAGGAAATGAAGGTTTAATATGATGATGTAGGTGGTAAAGCTGATTTACGGCTCAACTGTAGAGGTACCACCATCTTACTTGCAAATCCTCCTGATGTTATTCAGGGGAGAGTAAGAGAACAGCTCTCAGGCAAAACCAGGCGGCCCACCATTGCCTGGAACCGATGGATGGCGGTATATCCATCCCAAATTGCTGGGCCTTATAAAAAAACAAACTGGTGATGAGCAGCGGCGTCACTGGTGCGAGGGTGTCGGCACCGCGCTCACCAACGCTCCTGCCAAGCATGTGTGAGTATGGGCATTTCTTCCAGGAGGACCACGAAGAATGGCGAAATCCTGGAAAGGCCTATGTCCAGCAGTGGACAAAACAGGCTGATGGATAGATGGGTGGAATACTTTAGGAATCTTAGTATTGTGTTCTCAACATGGGATTAAGATTGCATTGCAAAGGTGTTGAATCTCAAAATTTTACCTCATTGCATTATCAACTTCGTCATGACCATCCTGAAATGAAGAACCATTTCCAGAGGTTGGCTTTGTTGATATGCCATATCGACCCATAGCCTCGGGAAAATGGAACGGGCAGAAGTCACCGTGATTATGGATGCTTTTTCTTGCTGATGGTTTTATTGAAGCCCCCCCGATCTGAAATATAAACAAAATATCCAGTTGGACCACATGCAAACAATGAATCCAAGGCAAGGACTACAAAGGAAGAATATACCTTACTTTTCCAACTGAATAATTTTTCATCTATGCGTTGACGATCAATGATTTACGAATTTACAATCTAGAAAATAATAATAACTTTTATTCAATAAAATTATTATTATTATAAAATTACTATACATAAGTAATATGTATTAACAATAAAAATAATAACTCAACCACAAGTCCACAACCATAACCAGCCTAACGAAACTCCGTACAAATGGAGTTATGTATGAAAATTGTGCTTGGACGAATGGCGATATGTTCTTACTCTTTCGCTCACTTAGCTTGTCTCTGTCTAACGTTGTGTCAAGTCAATATGGCGGTTGTTTGTTTATTTGTAAAACTAAATGTATATGACTATAATGAGATTTAACTGTGTTACATTGATATAGTGCTATTATGTTTCATACTATTGTGTTTTATTAATAGAGAAGTAAATAGAACGTTTATTTGCATCACTCAATGAACTATAAAAAGCGTGAAATATGTGAGGTGCGAAGCGGTCGAAATGATGGTGAAAACATTATATTCAGGCCAAATTTCTTTCAAAAGAGACTCGGTAAGTACCTCTGTACTCATCTTGCGACTTATTTTGTGTTATAAAGAAATTTAAAAGTGAAAACATTTTCATAATATTTATTTGTAAATTAGTGATATTTATTTGTGAATAGTGATGGAATTGTGTCGGTAAATCATAACATTCCCACTAAGGTTAGGGTGTCATAATTTCATCCTAATATCATAGTGTAATATATTTTTAAGGTGAAAAATGTGCCCCTTTTTGCTGACAGTCTTTAATTAAATCATAGGATATAATAATTTTTGCGTAAAATATGGTAAATGTTTTGTATTATTTATTTTCTGTTGATTGGTTAATCAACATAACTTATAGAGAAAAATTAAACTGACAAAATAGTCAAATTACTTTCCAAAAATGCGGTCTTGTTTTTTTTGGAATTACGATATTGTGAAGCTGCTTTTTAAAATAATACTATTATTACAGGTGACAGCAGTGAGTAAAAGGCACTGGCAGTGAAGACCTTATTTATAAGTCAACCATACCTTCAAATCAACTCAAAGAAGCATCACTTCCTGATACGATTTTGCATGAGTTTACTTGTCACGTGTATGTAGATAAGGGTACGTACATACATATGTCATTTTATTAAAAATATTATTAGGTTACCGTACCTCAAAAGGAAAAAACGAAACCCTTATAGAATCACTTTGTTGTCCGTCTATCCCTCTGTCCGTCCATCCGTCTGTCTGTCAAGACCCTTTATCTCGGGAACACGAGAAGGTATAGAGTTGAAATTAAAACCATATACTCAAATTTACAGTCCCTTTATGCTGTAAAAAAATGAAATTTCTAAGTAACGTAAAAAAAGATATGTCTATTTATGCCACAAAAAACGTATATTTAGACACTCTCAAGGTAATCAAAATTTATTGGGTATTTCCCGTTGACCTAGAACTATGAAATTTGGCAAATAGTACCATCTTAAACTACAAGTATACTTAATAATAAATTTTATTAAATATTTATAATTTGTATCTACAAATTTGTACGGAACCCTCGGTGGGTGAGTCCGACCCGCACTTGTCCGGTTTTTTTACTTATGTACCATGCAGATTAAAGTTGCAAAAATTTACTTTTGTAATATTATTATTTAAAGTATGGAGACTTAATTTTTTTTCTGTTTCAGAGTCATCTACTTCAGGGCCAAGTCCAAGTCAACATCATTGCTCATATTTTTTATGTAATAAGAATTAAATTAATTGAACAGGAAGCTTTATATTTCCTTTTCTTGCATAAAAAGTTCGAAGGCTTCAGTTTTATCTAGAGCTGTTAAAACTAGAATCGTATTATTGCAAAACTGTCACAAACAAATTATTGAAAGCCCTGATAAAACTGAAGTCTTCGTGATTGGCCTTTTCATTACACATGAAATTCCTACAGTAAAAAAAAATCGATATCGATAAAATGTATTGCTTCTGTAGTACATACCTACACACTTATGTTGGCAGCTTTGTTTGTTATTTGTCATTTCTTATTGTAGTTTGGTACTAGTTGCGGGGCATTCCGTGGCAAATACGCATTAATCCGTTATAGGGAAGTCCTGACTCTTGTTACGTAGTATAATACATTATATTCTCTTTGACCACAACAAACAGAATCAGATAAAAAATTAACTTCCAAAATAACCTTTAATGGGTACTGAACTATTTACGAATTGTGAAGTCATTTCAAGTGCGAACTTATCCTTAGATAAGCGGATATGCATGTTTTAGACGATAGAAACTTGGTTTGGCAACTGAGTTTATGATACAGAATCAGGGGGCAGAACAGAAACAGAAACAAGAAAATTTGAAATTTTTTTTTTTTTTTTTTAATGTGTTTTACGGCCCTGGATTCGGTGTCCTTTTGAGCCGGTGAAAATTTGAAATTGAAACAAGTGCTGCCAGATCAAAAACCCTATTCAGCGCTAGCAAAGCTCAAAAAAGCGCTAGATTCTACAAAATTCAATGATTAAAAAAACGCCAAATTCCGTTACAATTTTCAACAGTAAAAGACATAATGTATAGAGATGAAAACATACACTAAATAAAACCACTAAATTCTCCGCAAGGAGCAAAAACTCTAAATGCGCGCTAACCATACCAAAAATCTGTTAGATGTAGCGCTGAATGCGCTAAAATAGCAGCAGTGATTGAAACAACCTCTTGTGGCTCAATTTATTGAGGAACGACGAAAATAGGGCTTCAACGATGCTTCGACATTTTCTCATACAAAGAAAAAATGGTTTAAGTGAAAAGACCCTGTGTCAGAAAGAGAAATGGTACCCCCGCGTAAAATTACACTATTTGACAAAAGTATCGATTAAGTAAATAAGTGTCGATACCTAGTAAAGTATCGGAACCAAAGTATCGAGTACAAAAATACTAGGTATCGAAGAGAAAGTATCGATACTACTCAGGTACCTATCGATACTTTTTGCGGTTCCTTTAACCAGCGTTGCCGGTACGGGTATTTTTATCAGATTTTGGGTAATTTAAGCATTGAGCGGGTATCTTGCGGGTTATCATGACTCCCGGGTAATTTCGGGTAATTTTGCGACAAGCACAAAAATATTTTTTCTCCCATTAAAGCGTATTGACTCAGTTGATGCCCAAAACGAAATAATTTTGAGTCACATCATGCGTGAATGCGCAAAACGGAATGAATCTTACCCCTATTTTGTGTAAGGGTGTGTGTGTGTGTTGAGGCCGATGAGGCAAAACGTGCATAAGAGATGCCTATATACAGACTCTCATTAGATACAGCAAGCAAGAAGATTTTTTTTCAACATCACATCAAAGCAGCGTTGCCGGTGCGGTTATTTTTACTCGATTTCAGATACATAATTTAGGCCCTAAGCGGGTTTGTTGCAAGTAACCATAACTGACGGGTAAAAAAACTTGTACCGTCAATAAAAAAAAGCATGAAATATGTTTTTTATTAAATCATCTTGACGCAGCTACAGCGCATAATTAAATACATCCTATTTTTCTCTACTATTTGCTTGTGTGTGAGAATCATGATTTATGTGAGGCTAACCCGCACTAAGACGACGTGCAAAAGAGATGCACACACAAATCATCAGTAGAAAACACGATTATTTTGCTGTTTGTTCCGTTTTGTTTTGTGGCTTGCTCTGAAAAGTTATAAATAAAATTTCGAGGGAAAGGAACCTTTAAAATCAACTTTTTAATTATGAGTTCATTGTTGATAAATTATTCATTTTATTTGTCCATTTTCACCAAAATGGTCTGAATGTGAATGTAGAAAATTCTTTAATAATTATTTTTTTAGAAACAACGACTTAAAACCCGGTCCCAATATCTGTGCACCTCGCTGGAATGTGGCGCCTCTCCCGCTTCCCCTGTCACCTCTCCGCGCACTCCCCGGTGCGACAGTACAGTTAGCATCTTCGTTGCCGCTACACGTCCCGATAATTTTGATATTTTCGCTTTATTGTTGTTTTGTTTTTTAATGTTTATTGTTAAGTTTAGACTGTTTACTGTTAAGTTTGGACTGGTTTGGTTGTTATTAAAATTGTTGTGGCTGTTAAACTGAAGTCATGGGAAAAACAATACACAGCGAATCAAGAAATTTAATCTTGAAAGTGCTCAAGTTTTTTGAATCGGAGAAAGCAAACAAACAGTACACCATACCTGTAGACCAAGTGGTGAAACGAACCTGTGCTGCAACTGGGATATCAAAGAGAACTCTAATGAAAATTAAAAATGAAGCCAAAGTACAACCACCTACTTCGCCGGGCGCTAGTCCGACTCCAAGTACTAGTAATAATTTAGAAACCCACCCAGAACCAAAATTTCGAACCACAGTTCAGCGAGTTCAGAACTACTGGAAAAGCTGACTGGAAAAAAGAAGTGAATCACGTGGAGAGACTACAGCGAGAATACTGGGAAAAGGATCATCTAGCAGATGACAACATCACACAACTTTTAATATCACTAGGGGAAGACAGTTCGGCGAGTTCAGAAAGTGAGAGTGAGGAAGATACGATGTCACGCATAGAGTCAATAATTTATAGTGACTGAGTTTAATAATAAATGTTTTTGTAATCAAAATTATTGTTTTTTAATAACAAACCCTTCATCAATAATAAATTGATTTGAAAAGGTTAGTAAATTTTTTTTTACCTTCACATTTCTCGAAAAAACTTTTTTTCACACCGTACCCAGACCGCCGATATGACGTCACGAGGTCAGGTGCACAGATATTGTGACTGGGTTGTAAGTTATTAAACTCTACTTAAATATCTTTAATTGTAATTTTTTTTCACCTTATCAATTAAAAACACTTTTAAAACAAACACATTCCTGTTAATTTTTAAAGAGGTATGGGAAATGTTAAAATAAAAAGAAGGTAGTTAGCATTTTATTTCTTCCCTTGAAAATGAAAATTACATTCACAAAACGGGTAATCCGGGTAATTTCTGATCCGGTTTCGGACTTTTTCGAGTTTGACTACCGGCAACACTGCCCTTCTTAACTGTCTTGTCTGGCTCAAAAGGACACCGAATCCAGGGCCGTAAAGCACATAAAAAAAAAAAATAACTGTCTTGTTTATTGTTGTTGAGTACATACGCTGAGAAATAGTAATTTTAACTTTTAGTTTGTTTTGTATCAGTAATTCCAATATAACTAAGTTAAATAATCGTAAGTATATCCTTATGATCATGTTTATCGATCAGCTAAAGTACATAATTTGTAACTGTAAGTTTTTTGGCAGAAAATGTTAGAAGTAACCTGCAACGATCGCCTTGGGAAGAAAGTCCGAGTAAAATGTAATCCCGATGACACGGTTGGTGATCTAAAGAAACTAATAGCTGCACAGACGGGCACGCGGTATGACAAGATCGTCCTGAAGAAGTGGTACACTGTATTTAAAGATCACATTAAGCTCTCGGATTGTATCCTTTTATAACCGAGTTTTCAAACCTTTTACTATCCGTTTCAAATGTATTAGAACAGGACCTTGCACACAATGTGCATCTCATTCATGTTGCTAACACACACAGACATCAGGTATGAGAAGGTCCTATCCAAATAGCATCGGATAGGTACCTAGTATAACCTTTTTTACCAGGGCGGGTTGAGTTTCAATGTTGTGACGCTTTTGATGTCGTTTGTCGAGTGACTGTGTCTGACAAAATACTTGTGCCAAGATTGTGGTCACACAAAGTATATATAGGCAGGATGCTTGAATGCTGAGCAAAAGGTTATAAAAACCTAAGATTCCTACACTGGCGGTAGGAATCCTGTATGATAATAATAAAGTCATTCATTTCGGCTCGACTCTTAAAAGAGTATACTCAAAAAAGTACCTTCATTTTTTTTCAGAATACCTCTTATTATTGTTAATAATCTCATGAAATTTCAGCTGTCAGAAATCTATAGTAATCTCAAAAAAAAATTTAAGTGTTGTAATATAACCTCAAAAAAAATCGTATGGTGCGATTTCATGACTTGTTTCGTAAATATTGGCATAAAGAACTTAGTATATCACGTGACTTCATTCGCCGAAGCACTTGCGGAAGTAATTTTGGGTCTATATTAGAGTCATAGTAAAAAAAAACTTGTAATTGTAATATTCTAATTCTATTTCTAAGACCTTTGATTGAGGTACTGAGAAACACCAAGTCATCTGCGTAACTTAAATAAAAATATCACCTTTTTATTTCAAAAATACCTACATGGGATATTAGTGAAAAAAAAAACTAGTAAAAAATTATGAATGTTGAAAGCAGAGTTGATCAGAGTCTAAGTAAACAACTCCAAACAAGAGGCCTGAAAAGGTAACACACATGGGACAACTTACAATAACATAATAAACTCATTAAGGCAACCCTACACTGGGAGAGAATGCCTAACTAGCTACTAATTATCCTCAGAAAAACTGTTTATGGTCTTGGGATCGATCGCAAGTTGGAAAAATTAAGGATTGTCGGCACTTGGTGGAACTTATTATTTATTAAATAAGACATTACTTGTCCACAGAATTAAACAGAATTACAACCGTGGACAAGTACAGGTGTCTTAATTAACAAATATGTCTTACATTAGAATGTTGATGGTTGTGATTGTCGGCACTTGGAACTTATTATGCATCTTTGTTAATTTAGTTAATTCTGTGGACAAGTACAAGTGTCTTATTTAACAAAGATGAAAAAATTAAGCACGATAATAATTAAATAATTTTTACTTATCCTCAGCATGACTGAAATCAAATAATGCATTAGTTGACCCTATTTCACAAATTTTCATTAGAAAAACGCTATTTCACCATTTACCAAGTTAATTTTTGGGTTTTGCTTGCTTTATAAAAAGTTATTTTCAAATATTCATGACTTAAAAATGAAGGGGTTTTGTAAAGTGACACTCACTAGGACAATAATCTTATACTTCATTCATCCAGCCCTGACAAGATAAAAGAACATTGCAGCAAATCATACTCAAGTCCAAGTTGTCCGATGTATCAGTATTTTTATTTTATTTATTTTGCTTTATTGAAGAAACAAACAGACAAATTATAGAGCTTATAAATAAGGTACAAATAGGTAATACAGTGTCCAATAAAGTTTCTATTGATATACAAATAATTTCAGTTTTCTCATAATACATTTCCTCATATTAGGGTGGAGGAAATTTTAAGAGGCCTGATGTTTTTCTTTTGCAAAATCTGTAAAAGGGGGCTAGATATCCACATTATCTGTGCAGTGAAGAGAAAGTACAGAGCTGTTTAGTCATCAATGTTTACAACCACTGACACATCAAAAAAGTAGAAACTTGGGCTCCTTATTTAACGTTTCATCTAACTAAACAGTATTTGACACATCTGTCCAATATCCATTTAATCGAAACTTTTGCTTATTGTATACCGGGTGTAAATAGACTGCTACCATTAAATTAAACCACATATTCTACTGACCCTACTGAAACACTTTTCCCAAGAATCGTACCCGCAGACACCCTTAGTTTGGGATATAATTGAGTTCCAAACAAAAATGCGTGAACCCTAACGCACTGAAATACGGGCAAGTTTAGAGAGAGTGTCGCCCGTGAAACATTTGTTCCGGTGCAGCGTTCTAAAATAGACCTTCCTCTTACGAGATAAAGTCTTTGAGTTACAGTTGAATATCTTTTTCTCTGAAGATTTGGGCGGTTTTTTTATGGTCGCACTCTATTTACAGCCTGTATATATTTTTCATGTTCCTTTTTTGTTATCTCCTCTAGGTACCTCTAAAATTATCTTACCTTGATAATTTCCTAAACAAATGATACAGATGAAATTCATGATGGAATGAATTTGGAGCTGTACTACCAATAAAACAGGTGTTCCATTTAAATATTTAGTTTTAATGTAATTGCTAAGTAAAATCATTTTAATAAATTTAAATTTTTATTATTGTATATTGGCATCTGTATCTCACTCAACCTACCTAACAGCACATTTTATGTTACTGATAGGTGACTTCAACTACAAGCTATGTACTTACATGTGAAACCTTAGAGGATGTAATACATTACTCTAAGTGTGAAACGAATAAACGCACAGTCTCTTTTCGGGGGGAAAAACAGATCATAATTTTTCCCCCCAGAAAAAAGAGGATTCATGCTTTTCACGAGTATGTTTGTATGTATGTATGTTTGTAACGTTTGCAAGTAAAGCAAGGGTGTTTGACTGTTGACTGTCTACTATCGTATGCATCAATATGAATTTGACATATGGCCCATTCCGCGATAATCGATAGCAGGAAGTAAAAGAAATAACTTGCGAATATGTGTACTAAAATAGAAAATTAACTTTGTTTGATATTTTCATAATTCAAAAGAAATTCCTAAATATTTCCGCTGACTTTTGTAGTATTTTGTTCAAAATCAGACGTTACCGAAGTCAGCGTACCTAGTACGAAAAAAACTTACCAAAATACCAACACATTTTTTTACGTTAATCACATTGACAGCCCGCCATTTTCATTTGCTCTTGATTCTGCGACTCGGTGTTATTTGTTGTAAAAAAATTGGAATTGATCAGGTAAGTAGTAATAATTTTATTGATAAAATTGTAACCGCAAGTATTTGTGAAACGCCCGTCACAAAATTTACAGAAAAGTTAATCTTACATGAACTATACTAACTTTTATTTTGTGTTGACCTCGCGAAAGTAAGGGTAAGTGATCAAAGAACGCCTGGAAAGCCTTCTCTTCGCCAATGTTATACTTTTTTTGTGCACAATAGTACTGTTATGTTTACATTACTGTTCAGCAGTGGACAACATTAGGCTTAAGGTGGGAACAGAGGATCACAGTGCAAAATGCACATCATTTTTCGCGCAAACTGCTTGTTAACAGTAGGTGATCACATTAAAATTATTCCATTTTATGCGTTACATTCCGACTGCATTACATTACAACTGTCAACATGGTTTAAAGTTTGTTAATGTAATGCAAACAAAATGTAACACATTAAAGTACATAATAGTTTTGTGAGGACTTTATTATTTTATTTTATTTTATTTTATTTATGAACAAAAATCCACAGCAAATACATTAAATATAAACTAATAATAACATCAGCTAACAAGGCCAATAAAGGATTTCACTATGCTAGACAATAAATACATACTATTGACTGGGAACATGATAATTAATTTATAAGTTTAAACAATTCAATTTAAATAAACTATTTTCACGAATTGCTTTAAAACGCATTTATTGCATGCTTTTTATTCAAAAGTAAGGACTACAATATTATGATATGCATTTTGTACGGAGGTAAAAGTTACCCCCTTAAATTTTGATGATTTATTTATTTATTTTTATTTATTACAAAAAGGTACACCAACAATGTCAACACACATTCAAAAAAAGAAGAAAGTAAACATAGGGCCTATATCTGGTGTTGCCATCAATTACAGGCGTACACAGCATTATTACGATACAATTATTGTGTAATAAAATGTTAACAACATAATAATTAATCAAAATGATGATGCCATCTAGGTGTGCCTTGCTACAACAACGAATTGTATTATTTTGAAGCGCATGGCTCTGGAGAGCTTGCTTGGCTTATGTCTTTAATTTATTTTTGCAATTAAAAGGAAAAGCCGAGAAAAAATAAAAAGAGACCTCAGGGAGGAGAGAAAAAGAAACAAGAAAAAAAGACAGGAAAAGAGAACAGAGTTATTAAAGAACAAAACACGATTTTTTAAAAATTTAGCTTACTGGTTGATGTTTTTGAAAAATGATAATTAATAGTATGCCTTATACGAGTGATATTGACCAAACGTAACTTAAAAATATTACAATTCAAGTTTTTAATTGTTATATTAATAAATAACTACTCAAAATGTACTTTTGTTGAATTTGCACTCGTAACACCCGTCATAAATCTTGTAACGCATGTCACAAGTATTTATAAAAAAAAACAAATAAAAATTACATATCCCCAAGATACTTAAGAACTATCAGAAAGGAAGATTCCTTAACTTTCTACTTAGCTATTAATTTTGTGACAAAACTTTCTAATTTAGCTGAACTCTGATGATTAGTCAACAGGGTAGTATATTCTGCAAGAGTACTTGTAACACCCGTCACAGGGTTTAAATCTATTATTGATTCTAAACGCCTGGATAATTTTTAATATGTTTTTGTCTGAAATAAAAAGAACATTGAAATTTATTGAATTATAATCAAAATGCAGACATATTTGTTCTTATTTAGGAATTATACCAATTTCAATGCGTACAAATGTAACACCCGTCAACGCGGATTCAGCCAAAACAATATACCTTTCATATTCAGATCTTCATTTAGGCAACTAGAAAATAAAAAACCGGACAAGTGCGAGTCGGACTCGCCCACACCGAGCTGCCGTCCTAAGCATAACCAACGCAATCGGCATTTTTGTGAAAATTGAGTTAATAGGATAGTCTGAATCAGCGCAACGAGATCTTAAGATTGAGTTGACCAGTTTTTAAGATATTTTATTGTTTTAGGTATTTGGTCAACTCATTCTTAAGATCTCGTTGCGCTTATTCGGAATATCCTATTATAGCGAGTCCTCCAGCAAAATGCTGTGCGAAGCCCTTTCTTACTTCCTTTTAACTCGTTTGTAAATAGACATAAAAAAATAATACTGCACTTTTATCCAATATATTGCCGTGCAGTTTCACTAATCAATTATTTATAACTAGCTTTTGCCCGCGACTTCGTTCGCGTAGGTTTCGGATACAAATTCGAATCAGACTTCCCATAGATTTTTATGATAGCCTTTACCGTTTGAGTCTATTCAATATTTGCCCCGTTTTCGGCTTGGACGTTATTTTATGAACAGCCTTTGTAGTCTATGTGTTGACCAGGGTAACTACGATGATAATAAAGAAAATCGCATGCAATTCCGTTGATTGGTTCTCGAGTTATAAAATCGTTTATTCAATCTTTGCCCCGTTTTCAGCTTAGGCGTTATTTTATGAACACCCCTTATAGTCTATGTGTTGTGTTGACTAAATCCCGATCGCTACGTGTCTACTTAGTTTGGGTTATAGTGGACCGCCAATATCAACTCAAGGTTATGAAAGAAGGTCCTCTGTAACTTCAACTCAAACTTGATTCAAGAATGAATTCAAGTGATCACTTTCCCACTTAAGGGCAATGGATCTCACCGCTGATGTTATCGACCATTGTTGACTAACAACAGTACCTGTGATCATCACGTTCTATCACGCCCTCCTCATCCGACGCTTTGCCTACCTGTGTAAGCAACGATGACGCCTTAATTAAGGGTCAAGACAGGATAGCCCCGAGCAGAACCAAGCGCTGCTCATCCGCCATCAAACAATATACGACATGATTGACTCAACTATGTGTTGTTGGACCCGACAGAGAAGCTGGCTCCCTCATTATCCAAGGAGGTACTCGGAGCTGCTCGCACGCTCACCTCGCGGAAAAAAAATGCACGAAACATAATTACCCCAAACCCTTGTTCCACACGCTAACTTGACCTTGCGGCTTTCGATAACTCCTACGTGGACGGGTGACCGACCAACACCTCTAGCGTCGGGTTGTCTACTCCACTATCCAGACGGAGTGCCGGAGATGAAGTCCTCCCACTGAAACCGCACGGTCGCGCACACGAATGCACGCGTCCATACGCCAGCAGTGTTTATCGGACAAATTGAGGACGACTCACGTGCCCCGTATAGCCCATTCACATTGATGGCCGTCCAAGCGCCGCTACTAGGGAATGCTAACTGCTCACGGAGACCAGCGTCCGGTCACAAGCTATACCGGACAGACAACGTGCTCGAACTCCTGCAGTACAAACCACTAAGTTATGAGTCGAAGCTAATAATATGCCACTGCGAGTCCAAACCCATGTCAGACAAACCCACATCAGGTCGGCTCAAGTCTCGACTCCCACAGTACCCAATAAAACCCAGTCGGACCCGTAGTTCCAACCGGGGTGTCTCCAACCCGAAAGTCAGAGACTTCTTTATAAATCTGGGTCAAATAAATAAAGAAAGTTTGTAACTCGTTTAGCACCACCCGGGGATCACGTGTCAGGTCTCTAGGGTAAACTGACGGACGCGAGTTAGGGTCAACCCCGTATGTGTTGACCACGGTAACCACAATGATATAATAAATAAAACTGCATTCAAATCTGTTGATTGGTTCTCGAGATATATAAGCATTTATTCAATCTCTGCCCCGTTTCCGGCTTGGGCATTATATTATGAACACACCCTATAGTCGGTGTGTTTAAGAAAGGTGACTAAAATGATAATTAAGAAAACCGCATTCAAATCCGTTGATGGGTTCTCGAGTTATAAAAGCGTTTATTCAATCTTTGCTCCGTTTCCGGCTTGGGCGTTATTTTATGAACACTCCTTATAGCCTATGTGTTGACCAGCGTCACTGCGATGATAATAAAAAAAAACGCATCCAAATCCATTAAGTGGTTTTCGAGTTAAAACGGAACATACAGACTGACAGACAAAAATTCTAAAAATTGTTGTTTCGACTTCAGTACAGTACCAATAACCCATTTCATTTATAATTTCGCGAAAATATTCAATGTACAGACACGACTTGTTTACTACTTTATTATTAGTATATACAGGGTGATTGGTAATTAGATGCAATCTTTTGAAGGGGTTGTAGAAGAGAACAATTGCGGTCGATTCGATTATATAATGCCTTATGCAAAAGTGAACCATTTCTGAGATATTTTGAATTTAAGCTTTTTTTCTGAAGTAAACATTAAAAAAATATATTTAAAAAACCAGCCAATATTTTAGATTTTTTTATTTGTTTCTCTTTGATAACATCCCAGCCAATAAACAATAACCCTAAACTGCACATTATTGACGTAAACCTTGACACTATGCTCCAAAACAATTGAAAACTCTTGAAAATCGCAAAAGATTTACACAAAAAAGCTAGATTAAATCAAAAAGTCTCTATGTAATTTTCGGTGCGTATTAGCTTAAAAACATCTGCATTTTACTAGCTTTCGAATGAGGTACAAAAATCTCAAATTGACAGAGGAATGATAAAAACATGGCCAAAACAATAGTTTGATTTACTTTAATTTACTTTAAAAAAAAAGCTTAAATTCAAAATATCTCAGAAATGGTTCAATTCTGATGCATGCATAAGGCATTATATAGTCGAATTGACTGCAATTGTTCTCTTCTACAACCCCTTCAAAGAATTGCATCTAATTACCAATCAACCTGTATATATAGATATTTGCTTTCGAAATAATGACTGAAGTTGGAAATATTTACTGATTTCATGCATCTACACCTCAAATTAACGTTATTTATTTTCGAGCAAAACACGAGTGATTAGAGAATTTGATAAGTAAGATATTACAAAAATAAAATATTCGAATTAATGATTGCGTCCATATGAAAATTACAATTTTCGCCTATTTAGTGCTATTTGGAGACGCAGCGTTCGTCGTAACAGCCACTTTGCCGGGCGCGCTGATATAAACCTTATTTTAATATCTTTTCCGTCGATATTTGTATCGACACAAATCGAGTTGCTAATTTAGGTCGGGGACGCACCTTGACTAAATTTTCCCAAAAATGTCGATTGCTTTGGTTCTGCTTAGGACGGCAGCGAGGTTATTTTATGAACACCCCTATAGTCTTTGTGTTGAACATGGTTACTACGATGATAGTAAAAAAATCGCATCAAAGTTAAGTGGTTCTCGAGTTATAAAAACGTAGATTCAATCTATTCCCCGTTTCCGGCTTGGCCGTTATTTTATTAACACCCCTTATAGCCCATGTGTTGACGGTAGTAATAAAAAAAACCACATCCAAATCCGTTGAGTGGTTCTCGAGTTAAAACGGAACATACAGACAGACAAACAGACAAAAATTCTAAAAATTGTGGTTTCGGCCTCAGTACAGTACCAATAACACATTTCATTTAAAATTTTGCGAAAATATTCAATGTACAGACATGACTTTTTACTACTTTATTGTTAGTATATATAGATACATAGTTTACTTGCCAAATTTCATGGTTCTAGGTCAACGGGAAATAGGTACCCTATAAATTTGGTTCCTTTGAGAGTGTTGAAATATACGTTTTTTGCGGCATAAAGGGCCGTATCTTTTTTCATGTTAACTTAGAAGTTTGTTTTTTTCACAGCTTCAAGGGACTGTAGACCAGAGTATATAGTTTTAATTTCAACTCGATACCTAAACGCGTTCCCGAGATAAAGGGACAATAAAGTGACCCTATAAGGGCGCCGTTTTTCCTTTTGAGGCACGGAACCCTAAAACAATTATTTATTACGTAAGAAAGTTTTGGCCTATTTTTGACTCTCCCTTCCCTATGTAAGAAATAATTAGATTTTTCTGAACTCCCTCCAATCAATCTTACGTATATTAATTTATTGGTAGGCTTACAAAACAAAACTTAAAATGAAGAGAAATAAACTTCCATGGATATGGACTAGCTGACGGGCTGAACTGTCAATCTCAAAGGATTAGCAGCTGGAAAACATGTCAGATAGGTAATCTTCGTAAGAAATTCCACAATGTAAGAAAAAAAAAAAATAGGTGCGAGGAGGACTCGTGCCTTGAGGGTTCCGTAATACCGTTTAAAACACAAACTTATTTCACTGACACACCTCTTGCTAATATTAAGCTTGAAAAAGTAACTACAGCCAGGTTTAAGCATAGATACATGAAATACTATGGTTTAAGTAATGATTTGTTCCCATACGGGAAAACTATATCAGTTTCATTTGACTACAGATTTACATCTACAACGATCCGGACACACCTCTTCCTAATATTTAGCTTGAAAAAGTGATTACAGCCGGGTTTATGTATTGATTTTTTCCCATACGAGAAAACTGTATGAGTTTAATCTGACTACAGATTTCCATCTACAACGATCCTGACACACTTCTTGGCACTTTGGTAAAACATGGTGACCAGGGTCTGATGATGGGACTGGAAGATGGGTACAGGATCTCTTCAACGGACAACAGCAGACCCTTCGAGTTTGGGCTTATTTGATTGGTCATTATTAGCACTTTGGTAAAACATGGTGATCAGGGTCTGATGATGGGTCTGGAAGATGGGTACAGGATCTCCTCAATGAACAACAGCAGAACCTTCGAGTTCGGGCTCATTTGATTGGTCTTTATTAGCACTTTGGTAAAACATGGAGACCAGGGTCTGATGATGGGACTGGAAGATGAGTACGGGATCTCCTCAACGGACAACAGCAGATCCATCGAGTTTGGGCTTATTTGATTGGTCTTTATTAGCACCTTTGGTATAACATGGTGACCAGAGTCTGATGATAGGACTGAAAGATGGGTACAGGATCTCCTCAACAGACAACAGCAGACCCTTCGAGTTTAGGCTTATTTGATTGGTCTTTATTAGCGCTTTGCATGGTGTCCGTTGCATATATGTAGTCGTTCAAAAGATCAAATTATTTTGTTTTCCTTATTTCCACGAAAATCTTTTCGTCGCGGGCGGAGCCGCGGGCAAAAGCTAGTAGATAATAATATAACTAGGTCGGCATTACAATAGTAGATGGGAGGTAATTGATCACTTACATCCTAATTAAATTATACTTAATGCGAAGAAATAGAATAAACGCGTTTGTCAGTATCGAAAATATTTATGTAACAATAAGTATCTACGAGTAGGTAGATTAGACCGCAGTTAAGCTACTTTAAATCTCATTCTTTGCTTGTTTTTGGTGATAATTCCGTATAAAAAATTTGTAAGACAGGACGTCGATTCTCGCAACATTTTTCACACGCTTTGTTTTTCGCTTTCGGCTTTTACAAATTGTCGCATGTGCGAGAATCGCCGTCCAGGCAGGTAAGTTTTCCTTCTTAAAAAAATATTCATCCGTATTTAAAGAAAAAAAGCACTTTATGTCACTTGATACCACTATGACAACAGAATCACAAACAATTAAAATTAACAAACAGTAAGATGGATAAAATTAGTTTGATTATAAATAATATTTAGATAAAACAAAATATGGTGAGAAATGAAAAAGGCTTCAGCTCAGTAAGTGCCACAGCGCTGGTATTCTGTTGAACCCTGATTCAATATTAAAACTTAAAACTATACCTATGCTAGGTGGCTTAAATGTAATCAAATCACACTAGGAATTAATATCCATATACAATGCTTGGGTACAATAATGAGATAAGCGGAAGTTCTTGTATAAAGGTATATGGATTGACGGTGGAGGACCATTGAAGCTTGTCGTATAAAGACTTGGGTTATTTGTGCTTGGCTATCCCAAAAAACATGACCGCAAAATGCAAGTCGCGACGACAAGCAGACAATCGTTCAGGGGCGTGACATGAGTACGAGGACAATATTGGTGGTAGGACTGTAGGAGTAACAGCTTTAACCACCCGACTCTCTGGTTAATTCTGGTGAACTACTGACCGAGCCATCTAGCCTTTTAGCCGCGGTTACACCCGCGCGAATGAAATCCATGTTCTTATGGAACTACCTATACTTACCTGGTTCCAGGGAACAAACTATAGCCTATGTCAAAGTAAAGAGTCTATTAAAGTTTGGACTCTAAACATTACAACAGCGAAAGAATGTTCAAGATAGGTTTAGTACAAATATTATAAAGGGGTAAGTACACTTTAAAATATTAGTGCAGATTGTGTCCACTTTTCGCCCTTATTGACGGTACCTACTGAAAGGAAAGCCAATCGAAATCTACTGCAAGCAGGTCGTTAATGATATGATTAGGAAACCTCTAATGCTTTATGCTAAGGAGAATGCCAAATCAGAAAATAAGAAGAAAACAACGAATCAGACGTTTTGTCAAGAATGTCAAAAAAGAAGCAAAAATAAAGAACAAAAAATTTCATGATGAAGAGCAAATTGGGCTATTTTCGTGTTTTTACTCTCACATTTTGTCTGTTTGGACTCGCATGTAAATCTGCCGGTGAAAATAAAGTTATAAGAAATTTAGAAGATAATAGAGAAGATACTGGAGAGTCTGAGGCTGACTCCAAAGAAGATGACAATTCCGCTGAAAGCTATGGCTCAAACACCAACATTCTGCTGCGCAATTCAGCCGTTAACGAGACATGCTCCGGTAGAAGACAAAGCAGTATGATTCACGAAATAAGAAATGCAGCGCCAGGACAATTTCCTTTCATGGCAGCCGTAATGACACACCAGAACGAATATCTCTGCTCGGGATCAGTGGTGTCTAATGGAATGGTGTTGACGACCGCCGAGTGTTTGCAGCAAGCCGTCAGCCATGTCCTTATAAACGCTACTAAAGCTACGAGAAGTGACGAGGCCGTGGTACTCGTTGCTATAAGAACTGAAGCGTTTCCCAGCTTCGGAGGATCCGATTTGACCAAAAATGTTGGGATTATATTTACAGAAAAAGCAAATGTTTCAGATATCGCGAAGATAAAGTTAAGTGATTACATGAGTAGTCGGAATGTTTTCGATCTGGAAGCTGTAGGTTTCGGATTGAACGCCGATGTCGGGAGAGTGCGCGAGCTCCAGTACGTTGGGCTTGAACATCGTCCAGTGTTTGATGATGGAGATATTATGAAAGGGCTCTTCGACTGTGTAGATACCAAAGTGTTGACGTGTTTTAGAGACACTGGTTCTCCTGTTTTATTTGATAACGAACTGGTCGGTATCGTCATAAAAGGTCAAGATGTGTGTACCAAGGAAATGACGTCAGTTTACTCCGTGAATAAAGTAATGGCTGAAATTCTGCCTACTTTTACTTTTAAAGCCTGGTTAGATGATCAGGTGAGAAAGAATGAGGAGCTGAAGCCCGTGGCAGTCCTAGCAACATTCCCAGGGAAGGGGCTGGATGAAAAGAACAAGACACACATGATGACGTCGATCGGTGGAGGTGCTGCACAATTGAAATCCATCTCCTTATATAATCTTATTATTTATTGTTTTGTATGCATTGCCGAATTCTAAGTTTGTACTAGTACATAATATACCTAACTTAACTTTTTTTAAACGAATGTGAATTTATGTATCTAAGTTATCAAGTATAAACCAATGAACGGAATCTTCTTTAATATGCCCACAGTTTTCACTGAGTGATTTTGTTTTACTAAAATAGTTATCTACTGCTTATCTCCCTCTAGTCGCAGCGCAATTATACCCATTACCCTTAAACTTGCGTAAAGAAACCTAAACGAAAATCGCATCAAATTTCGTGGGTTCTTTAAAAGGAAAATAACATACAGACAGACGTTGCATTTTATAGAGAAGTATATTCTGCTCAAAAGCAGATGAAAAACGAACCAAAACTGGAGGCCGGTTGCATAATGGCTAGTTGGACCTCAGGGATCACTGAGGACTTGCTGCATTGAATTAAGTATGTATGAAGTTTGAATTCGTCGGTATTAACTGAAGTTAACAACTTAATAAAATTTTTATGGAAAAGTGCAGCTACTTTAAAAAAACTGTATTTAACAGTGTTTTTATTCCAAAAATCTAATTTCGGGGAATTTAAGGGGAATTAATCAAAAAGAAGCGGGGAATTTCGGGGAATTGACAACACTTGACGCAAAAAGTCATACGAACATTAAAATATAGCCTGGCACAGTCATTATCATTACATTAGTCATTAGAGACACCCACTTTAATACTGCAATGGATCTTTAATTACTCATTTTGTAAATTGTAAGTTAATCTATTCCTGGTTATTGAATAATCATTTTTTCATTTTTATTTTGTCCAAAAAATACATTCCGTACAACAGTCCCAAGTAATGGATTAAAGTGGACATAAAGTCCACAAAAATCCATCAATGGATCTTTTCAATGGATTTTTGTGGACAAAGGGCATTTTATTTTATAACTACCTACCTACAGGATCCGAGCTGCAGGTATTGCTTAAAATTGACTAAAAATTATGAGTAGGTAATGTCATCTTTGCCTCGTTTTAGACTTGGGCGTTATTTTATGAACACCCCTTATAATCTTTGTGTTGACCAGGGTCACTACGATGATAATAAAAAAACCGCATCCAAATCCGTCGAGTGGTTCTCGAGTTCAAAGCGTTTATTCATTCTTCGGCTTGGGCGTTATTTTATGAATACCCTTCTATCCTATGTATTGTCCAGAGTCACTACGATAATAATAAAAAACCGCATCCAAATCCATTGAGTGAGCGTTTATTCTATAGTTCGTTGCGTTTATTCAATCTTTGCCCCGTTTTCGGCCCGAATTATTTCAGTGGGCGTTATTTTATAGTCTATGTGTTGACAAGGGGCTTAACGGTGATAATAAGAAAAAACTGCATCGATACCCCGTGAGTGGTTCTCAAGTTAAAACGGAACAGACCTCAGTATACTTAATACTAATTACCTACCCATTTCGTTTAAAATTCTGAAAAAAATATTCAATGTATAGACACGATTTGAAAAACTACTTTTTTATTAGTATAGATAATTAAATGGTACACGGGATTTGAATACGCGACCTCCGGTTTAGTGGTCAAGTATTCGAATCGCTAGACCACAGACAGGACCCCGTTCATTAATTAATACTTTCGTCAGGTTCCGATACTGACAGCAGGATAGCGTATATAATTTTCAACGCGTACGACAGAGATGGTGATAGAACCCGTGTCGCGACCACGACCTAGCAGAGAATATAAAGTATCACTCCGCACTAGTTTATGAATGCGCCTCAGATAGTCGCTCATAAATTAAGACTTTCGTCAGGTTCCGATACTGACAGCAGGATAGCGTATACAATTTGCAAAGCGTGCGACAAAGATGGCATTAGAACCCGTGTCGAGACCCCTAATTTATGAACGAAGCCCTGAGGCGGCGTTATTTAGCTCGTTTAGTCAATAATGATCTTTAAGTATGGGCATAGCTTACAAAATATCAAACTATCTATGACCAAACAGCTGAATTCGTCCTACGTAACATACTTCTATTGTTATATTTTCCTCCGCCGGCGCCGCGCCGTGGCATAATGGCGATATTACACAAACCTCCACAAACAGAGACCGGGTTCCGAATGGCGCTGACAGCACTCTAAGTACCATCATCAAACTACTCACGCCGCCGCCGCACGGGCATCAGTGACTCGGAATGACGATAGACGCGATATAATCGATTACGTCGTGACTCGGAACGCACTATGATTAAATCTGCGTGCAATGAAATTAGTCAGCGTTGCCATTTGTACGGCAATTGCCGTATTGTCGGCAATCGAGCTATAAAATTATTAAATGTACGGCATACGGCAGAGTAGTCATTACCGTACGTTAAAATACGGCAATTCGACAATGAATGGGCGTTCTTCTTTTACCTTGTGTAAAATTTTAAAGATGACTCTGCCTGACATAATATTGTATATATAACATACCTGCTTTATCAATAGAGGCAAAGAAAATATTTGCACAATTCCAACTATATCCAACAAACCAAAAAACTAGCTACTAGCCAGCCATCACAACAATGTCAATGGCCAAGACTTTATCACCATGTGATACAGGCGATTCTTGGTTGGCTCATTGGTCTATTTGTCTTGGACTTGAATTTGGGATATGGACAATAATGCTATCTAGCGGAAAGCTGAGAACTAACAGTCATATACTAAAAAAATATATTTTAAGTACTAAACTCTAAAGTAATATTTGCTATCTCGTTCTGATGCATACGAATAAAATTTTTAGTTTAACTTTTCCATTTTTGCTTCGTTTTTCGATTCGTTCATTCGTTCGTGTATCGTGTGTCGAGTGCGAGAGGTTGAAAAAAAGTTTTAAGTAGTTTACCGCGGCTAGAATATTGGCCGAGCAGTGCATTCGCAGAAAGCCATAAATCAACCACCGCAATGATTAAAAAAAAATCAAAAACCCTCAGCTGAGTACGAAAATGATGATAGAAAATTAATTATTAAGTTAAAAATATAAAAAAAAAAAAAAATTTTTATGTCCGGCAATTTTTGTTAAAATACGGCAATTTTGTCAGTGGAATACGGCAACCCAAAATAACTGATCAGTCAAGGGACTTTTTTTTGGCGGGCTTTCAAAAAATAAAGACGTCTTTTTTCAAACAAATTTTCAAAAAGTTGTTTTATAGTCAAAAGCTGTACATATTTCTTTATAAATAGTATAAAAACTTTGTTTAGTGTATACAGTGTTAAACAGAATGAATGACCCTCCTGGGGATGATCCCCCAGGGGGTAAAAAACCACCGGATTATATCGCCACCCATACTGGAATAAAGAGAGGCAGGGAGGAGATTGATGTAGAGGCATCTTCTAATAATTATGCACTTATACCGGATACAAGTATGTATAAACCTTTTATTAAACCGGGTTACAAACGAGTCTTTGCAGAAAACTCGGTAAATACAGAATTTGTGGTATACTTGGAAAGTACCAAAGAGGGAGAAAAGTTGGGCAATAAAAACCCCTCTTTATTAAACACATTACTCCAAAGCGAAATTAAAGGTATACATTTAATACATCGAGTAAATGCTAACAAAATAGCCGTTATATTTACCCAGGCAAATAACGCCAACAACTTCCTAAAAAATGGGGATTTCCAAGAGAAGTACAGCTTCAAGACTTACATTCCAGCAAGAGCAGTTGAGAAAATTGGGGTCCTAAAATATGTTCCAACTACTATTTCAAACGAAGAATTATTTAGAAAATTGCAGGCAGATTCTGAAATAATAAGTGTTAGACGGTTTCAACGCAAGGTCAATGGTGAAATCAAACCATACCAATCTGTGAGTGTGACATTTCTCGCAAATGTCCTACCCAAGTATGTCTACTTAGACTTGTACAGGTTCCAAGTTAATGAGTATGTAGCACCCTTGTTGCAATGCTTCAAGTGTTTCAAGTTTAATCATGGTGCCAAGATTTGCAAAGGTGTTCAGACATGCAGCATCTGCGCATCTGATCATCATTTCTCGAAATGTGACAATAAAGATATTATAAAGTGTGTTAATTGTGGAGGCTCTCACCTAGCAATATCTAGAGATTGTCCCATCAAACAAAAAAAGATTGCAGAAAAGAAAAAAAACTCAAGCAGTTATGCTAATATTTTACAAAATAACTCATTTCCTGCTCTCCCAAAGCCTAGACCACAACCGACTTTAGTACCCGAAATAATTAATAAAACCAAAAAAGGAACGGAACAGTTTAATGAAAAAAATACTCATTTAAATAAAACTAATAAGAAAATTGAACAAATGGAAACTGACAATCAATTAAAAAAAACTGAAACTTTTAATAAAAAACAATTAATTGAAGGAATTTTAAAAAATGATGACATTATAACGAGCTTAATTAAAACCCTTGTTGAGCTGGGCAATTCTACTAATCCCAAACCACTTACATTCAACAACATTAAAGAAGTTTTAAAAAAATCCCTTGTCTTTGATGGATAGTAATTTTATTAGAATTTGTCAATTTAATATACAGAGTATAAATAACAAAAAGCCTTTACTGATTGATTTTCTCAATAATCAAAATGTTGATGTCTGCTTATTAAACGAAACTAGACTAAAAGATTCGACTAAAATAAACATCCCTGGTTTTCATTTCATAATCCGAAATGGGAAAAATGGACATCACGGAGTAGGTATTCTCATTAGAGATACTTATAAATTTGATATTATACAAACACCCTTTTATGACTACTTACAAACAGTAGCTATTGCCTTACACACAACTGCAGGTAAACTAACTATATTATGTACATATTGTCCACCACCTCCAACACGTTTAAGGGTTCATAAACTCAGGAATCTTATAAGTACACTTCCAAAGCCAATCTTATTTTCAGGAGACGTTAATGCTCATCATGTTGCATTCGGCTGTCACAGTACTAACACCCGAGGCAGAGATATCTTCAACTTATTAGACGACAGTGATCTATGTCTGTTAAATACTGGATCTTTGACAACTGTAGGCACGGCTACGGCTAGACCATCAAGCATTGATATTTCTTGTGTATCTCCCAATGTTGCTCCACTATGTAATTGGACAGTTCATGACGATCCAATGGGAAGCTATCATTATCCTACTTTTATTAATATCCAAACTACTGTTGAAAAATATACAGTAGGCGATTCCCCAAACAAATTCCTCTACAATAAAGCAGACTGGTTCAAATTCTCATCTGTAACAGAAAAAGCGTTTGATAATTTAGTTTTAAATCCTGATAACCCCTTAAATAGTTATGATCAGTTTTGTGATATACTTAACAATATTAGAGAACAATGTATCCCTAAATATTGTAAAGAAGACAAACTAGTAAAACTACATAAACCTGTTCCCTGGTGGGATGATGACTGTTTAGAAGCAGTAAAAAAAAGTAAAGAAGCCTTAAATGCTTATAGATACTATCCATCAATTACAAATTATAGAGTATAAGAAATATGATGCACTTAAAAAACGACTACTTAGTGAGAAGAAAAAAGACGGATGGCGTAAACTTTGCGAGTCATTCAATAGATACACACCTATTTCTGTCATATGGAATTACATACGACGATTTAAGAGAGCTTCCATTAATAAGCCACCAAAAAATGATGAATGGATTACTTCCTTTATAGAAAAGTTTGCACCTGCTTTAGCACCTGAAAAAAATATAGATATTATTAGTTTAAATAACATCTTTGCAAAAAGTGGCACTGAAAAAAGCAAGTTTCTTTGTGAACCATTTACATATAATGAATTTCAAATAACCCTAAATTCCAGAAAAAATACTACTCCTGGACTTGATGACATTCCTTATATGTTAATACAAAGGTTACATAGCAATGCACAAAAGGTTTTATTAGATTTATTTAATTTACTTTGGTCTAGCCAAAGTATTCCCTTGCAATGGAAATCTCAGTGTATTATTCCGATACTTAAACCTGACAAACCAAGCAATGATTACAATTCGTATAGACCCATTTCATTGTCATCTTGCATAGGCAAAATATTTGAAAATATGATTAAAATAAGGCTTGATTATTATGTTGAAACCAATAACATCCTACCTATGCAACAGTTTGGATTCCGTAAAGGAAGGAGTGCATTAGAAAGCTTTTCTACTTTAATATCAGACATTAATAATTCACTACATAGTCACTCTGCTACTGTATGTGCATTCTTGGATGTACAGGGTGCATTCGATAACTTGAATCCTTCCATATTGATTTCAATCTTAGATGATATTGGAGTTCCCGGGAAGCTCTGTAAATGGATTTTTAATTTTTTATATGACAGGAGCATGTATGTTAAATATAATAATATTATTTATGGGCCACACAGCATTTACAAAGGCACAATGCAGGGTGCTACAATATCCCCATTATTGTATAATATTTATACCTGTCAAATGTGTCAATACATAACTAACAGGAACATAAAGTTTTTACAGTTTGCAGATGATCTTGTAATTTACACTGCACACAAAGATGTAAATATTGCTGTACATAATTTAAATAATGCACTATCTAATGTAAATAATTATTATACTAATAAACTAAAACTAACCATAAGTGCCAATAAAAGTGCAGTGGTAATCTATAGTAAAAGGCCATATCAGTTAAGTAATATGATTATCTATAACAATACTCCATTATCTTTATTGAAAGAAAAGAAATTTTTAGGCATTTATCTTGATGAAAAATTGAATTTCAACACACATATCAATTACCTAATTGGTAATGCATGTAAAGGATTAAACATAATGAGATCCCTAGCAGGGGTTCATTGGGGATCTGATCCTAAAATACTTTCCATGTTATATAAAAGTATAGTGAGAAGTCACTTTGATTATAGTTCAATTGCTTATTGGAATGCTAATTCAAAATTACTTCATAAATTGAATGTTTTACAGAATAAGGCTTTAAGAATAATTACTGGAGCCATGTGTTCAACACCTATTTATGCAATGGAATCTGAAGCTTGTATATTACCTTTGATCTTGCGACGACTTCAAATTGCTGAACAATATTCTCTAAAGTTACTCTCCTCTAATAATTCTCTGGTAATTAACAGCCTCCTTCCAAATGCTGCTCTACAATTTAGGGTTGATCAGCCTCATATCTGTAGCTCACAAATATTGGCAGGCCAACTTCCTGGAATGTTGAGAATTATGTTACACATTAAAACACTAGCTAACAACATGTACAAATGTTTTCCATTACCTCTATATAATGTTGAGTTGAATGCACTTATTAATAATAAATATGAAATTTTATCATCTAATGTTGCTAATCAAACTGAGTTCTCTAATTATATGGAGGACAAAAAAAAACAGTATAAAATATTTACAGATGGTTCAAAAACTTTTAACTCTGTTACATCTGCATTTTATGACCCACAACTCAAATTTAAAGTGTGTTGTAAGTTAGACAATGATTGTAGTATATTTACGGCCGAGTGCTATGCTATTTACCAGGCATTACTACATATTACTAAAATAAGTGTTTCTGAAGTATTAATAATAACAGATTCCCAGAGTGTTATATCAGCTTTAAAAAATATGGTGTTTAAATACAATGTTAACTACATAACATATAAAATTAGGCAAATAATATATAATCTAAAAACGAAGGAAATTCATGTAAGTTTCATGTGGGTGCCATCCCATCAAGGCATCACAGGTAATGAAGAAGCGGACAGAGCAGCAAGAGGCTCATACGATGAAGACCACTCCTCATTATTGAAAGTCCCTTACACTGACTATAACCTACAAATAAATAAAGAAATAAAAGAACTGTGGAAGGAATGTTGGACGTCATTAAGCCAAGAAAAGGGTAAATGGTATGCTGAAATACAGAAAAGCCCGCCCGGTATACCATGGTACAACAAAAATAAACAGATAGATAACAGAAATTTTGTTACCACAATAAACCGTATGAGGTTTGGCCACTGCAGAACTCCTTCTCACTTAAAAAGACTTAACATAATACAAGATTCCTCCTGTAATTACTGTGACTTTATAAACGCCGATTTGGATCACATCATCTTTAACTGCCCAAATTTTGGAATTCACAGACTAATACTTGTGTCAGAACTGGAAAAAATCTGTGATGACGGCGTTGTTCCTACGCGACTTCAAGACTTATTAGCTGAACCAAAATTCTATATCGTCGGTGCGCCGACCAAATCTGATATGTGCACTTTTCGTTTTTTTTTTTTATTCGCTAGATGCAGGGTTGGATTTTGTACTATAACTATAGTATTTATACTATAATTTCATGCATCGTACTATATACTATCCACATCTAGGGATAGTACAACAAAATACTATAATTTCACAACAGAGTCTATAATTGTCTTTTAGTCGGGAATTCCCTTGAACCTTTTCTTTCGATACTCCACTTGTTCATACATTATTTTTGCAAATTGTGCTTTATGCCATTATGAATAGAGTTAATAATACTGTGACTTATTTATTATTCTGTTTGTACGAGTGTGCATTGAAGTCATTTCAAGTAGTGTGTGAGTGAACTCTTTTTAGAAATAATATTCATCAAAGTCAACCAAACGAAGACTAAAATAAGAAACAAACTGGCAACACAATCTATAGACGCCATTTTGTTGTCTTGTGACGCTATTAAAGTCGGTAGCCAAAGTGGGAATTGTACCGACTTCATTCCTAGTGAGGATATGCTAACGATATTAAATTCTCAGCAGCTTGAATCTAATATGCAAGAGCTAATAGACTTAGAAGAGTAAATTTTTGATGGTGATTTTAAATATTTTAACTATTGTTACATTAGTAATAAAAAGTACTATAATTTTGTACAAAATACTATCCTTTTTGTATTTTTGTGCTATCTTTTTCAACGCACCTAAATCCAACCCTGGCTAGATGTCGCTATTTTTCAACATTCTATCCATCACAAAGACCTCTATGTGTAAAAGTGGCTTGGTTGTGAAAAACCAAACCAAATATGTGCATTTAGGAAGCTAAAAATAGTTGTTATGTGCGCAAATGCACATACGGTACTTGGCTTATAATCGAGTAATGACACATATCAGTTTTTTCTTGAACAGGTGGAGTAAGATTTTGAGGTTATGTTACCATTGTTGTTAGTGAAAACAAAGTGCGAAAATGTTGTGGTAAGTCCAGAATTCAATTAAAAATATTATATTGTTATTGTATAACTCTGAGTTTTTAAATAAATAAGAAGTGTATGTATATTAATGCCGATATCTGCCCAAAACAAAATAACCGCATGACGAGTCTTTGAATTTTTTGAGATTGTTTGGTTTGCTTAGGGGAGATTATTCCATCCCCAGATAACAGTCATATAAGTTTATTTGACATTTCACATGTACATATTCTGCCAAATCCATCAGATAAAGAGGCAGTTAAACGTTATCTAAGGGTGGAAAAATCGGATCCTAGTAATAATGTTGATTTCTTTGTTGCACTTTGCATTTTAACCTTTCTTGACAATAACCTTCACCTGGAATGGACCTAATTGACTTGTGCTTATATCCTTATTTGACCTTTTCTTTTGTTTTGCTTCAGATATGCAAATTTTTACAATAGAAATGCTTTGAAAATGGCTCGCAGAACTAATTGGAGGGGTAAATTACTTGTTGATCTTAGTACAGGAATTAATATTTCCCTTGAACACAATACAGATGTATTTGTATCAAATGCTCAACACCACAAGCCGTACCTTCAGATAATTTTGATACAGCACAGACAGCTACACAGTCCGTAACTTGTAGGCCAGACAAATTAAATGAAACTGATTTCATCCTGAACGATATCACGGGACGATTGGAGCCCAAAAACGTTCCAGACATACAAACATGGATATTAAATGATCAAACAGGTGAGTTTGATACATGTTACCAGGTAGCATTGGAGACAGAATCGGAAGACATTATTAAAATATTAAATGATCAAACAGGTGAGTTTGATACATGTAACCAGGAAGTATTGGAGACAGAATCGGAAGACATAGCAGAAATGTATGATAGAAGAAGAGATAGGAAGTATAACATGACTAAGAGACTTAAAGGTGAGAAATATGTAGGCAGAAAAAAATACAAAAGGAAAATAAAAGAGAACAACAAAGGAGAAGACAAGAGGAAAGGGGAAAAAAACAACATAGGAGAAGAGAACAACAGAGGAGAAGAAAACAACAGAAAAGAGAAGAACAGAGAAGAAGATAACAACAGGGAAGAAGAGAACAACAGAGAAGAAGAGATTAACAGAGGAGAAGAGAACAACAGAGAAAAAGAGATTAACAGAGGAGAAGAGAACAACAGAGGAAAAGAGAATAAAAGAGGAGAAGAGAACAACAAACAAAAAGATAACTTTGTAATAAAAAAAAAAGATATATAAAGAGCAAAACTTGCAACCATGATTTGAATACCATAAAGACTGAAAGGAGCTTTCATTGCAGCGCCCTAAGTGAAGAACAGAGGAAGTTAATTTTTACATATTTTTGGAGTCTTCAATCGTGGGAAGCTAAAAATGCTTATATAAGAAATCTAGTGCGTGTGCGTCCTATTATAAGAAGACGTAAAGAATCTCTAGCTGTTTCATCTAAAAAACAACAAGGATATGACTGGTTTTTGCCAAATGAAAACAATGAGAAAGTGAAAGTTTGTAAAAACTTTATGGTGAGCACTATCGACATGAACAATGAAACCCTAACGGACTGGACAAATGCTATGTATGAAAACGAAAATACTTATGAAGCCAATGAAGCTGTTGCTTCTGCTTCCCATAAGAGAGGTGGTAAGCAGAAAAAGGACACGACATCAAAGGAGCGACATGAACATCAAAAGTCATCTGGAATTAAGGAGTGGCTAAATTTACTACCAAAGGTTCCAAGTCATTATTGCAGATCTAGTTCCAAAAGAACCTACGTCGAAACCGCTTTCCGAAACAAGACTCGCATGTGGAAAAAATATAAAAATGGTGCAAATCTGAAAAAATACCATCTGCACAACGTAAACTCTTCTGTAAGATCTTAAAAGAACAGAAAATATCCATATACAAACCTAGAAAGGACCAGTGTGACTCATGTACTGCATTTAAAGAAGGTAACCTGGCTCAAGAAGAATATGACAAGCATATAAGCATGAAACAAGAAGCTTACATCGCGGAAGACAGGGCCACAGCTTTATGTTCCCCTAAAGTGCTAGTTATAACAGTCGATGTTCAAAGCATACTTCTTTGTCCCAAACTAACAGTATCTGTCCAGTACTACAAGCAGAAACTTCAAATGCATAATTACACCATCTACTGCAACAATGACGGGGACGTACATTTGTATGTTTGGCATGAGGGTGACGGAGACGTAACAGCAAATGAATTCACTTCATGTCTTCTTGACTTTTTGGGACAAAAAGCTACTAAAGGGTATACAAAAATGATAATAATATCTGACGGTTGCTGCTATCAAAATCGCAATAAAATATTGTCTTCAGCTCTCCTGAACTTCTCCAGAGAAAAAGAAATAGACATTGAACAAGTGTTCTTGGAAAAAGGGCATACTATGATGCAGGTTGATAGTGTACATTCCACGCTAGAGGATATGTTTAAACCTCCAATTTACAGTCCTAGCCACTATGTGTCTTTGATGGCGCAAGCTCGCCCCAGTAAGCCTTACACTATTCATAATGTCGATTACACATTTTTCAAAAATTACGAAGAAGTTTGTCAGTTTGATTCCATAAGGCCAGGTAAGAAAAGTGGAGATCCTGTTGTCACCGATATCAGAGGAACTTTATGCAAAGGTGGAGAGTTTTTCTACAAACTTCGTCATCCAGATGGCTGGCAGCTACTGCCGCAACGACTACGCAACAACGACAAAGATCTCGTCGCTATGTATGATGAACCAAGAGCCATTGATAAGTCCAAATATGATAGTTTGCAGTCTTTGAAAAAGTACATGCATAGAGACAACCATTTTTTTTACGACAATCTAAAATTTAACTAAATTGTAGTTACCTAATGAAGATAGAACTATTGTTAGATTATAGAATTTCATAGAAGTATTATGGTACCAAAACAGATTTCATTTGTGATCTCATTAATTATACTCAAACTTAAATGAATATTTAGAAATAAGAGATTTTTTAAAATGTTGTAGTACTTTAAAACAATACTTTGTTTATTTAAATAAAGGCAATAAGTAATATAACTTTTGTCGTATTCATTCATAATTAGATAGGTACCCCAATACTATTTAGGTCATTCATAATTATAGTCTTGATTGCACACAGGATATTGTAAAATGTTCGTTAGTTCTTCTAATTATGCACATAACAAAGACCCACTTTTCCTTAAAATGAGGAATAATAAAAACTGATATGTGCATAGCCTGCACAAACATATTTTGGAGGGCCCAAACCAAAACAGTTATGTACATGAAAATTGAAAATAAAATTGTTTTGGCCTAAACTACCTAGGAACATTAGTTTTTTTTAAATCCAATAAAACGTGATTTTTTTATTAACGTTTTCTCATTCATGGATATTTCATAAGTAACACGGAATTTTAGAAATTAAGTTTTTTGTGCCTCCTGCAAAGTTGAAGAAATTCACATATCAGTTTTGGTCGGCGCACCGACGATATGCCGCTTTTTAATTATATTAAAAACACAGTGGATAAATTGTGAAAAGACAAACGAAATGCTATTTGAAAAATAAACAAACGAATGGCTCAAAAGGACAAGAATCCAGGGCCGTAAAACAATTAACAAAAAAAAAAAAAAAAAGATCAGTCAAGGAAACGTCAAAGGTTTTCTTAAACCCCCTCTCCCTCTCCCCTCTCCTATTTAAATTTTTTGGTGTTGTGGCTTCTTTGTAGACTATTACACGAAATTATATTACTGTGAAAAAATTAAATCTTCCAAAATGTCTAAGAAAAAAGGAAGTAAGAAGAATCAAGAGCTTGATGACGGTTTTGAAGAGAAAAAAAATGTTAGCACGGCTGATAGTCATGAGGTAACCTCCAAAAGTAAGGGAAAAGGCAAAAAGAAGGGCAAAGGGAAATCGGATGATTGGTCAGACAGCGAAGAATTTGGCAAAGGAGACGTGCACAAAAAAACTGAAGTGACTGACGAGGAGGATGTTCCTAAACTGGCAGCCAAAAAGACACAGAAGAAAGGTTTGTCAGATTGCCCATATTTTTTGCCTTATATATGAAACAGTTAATGATTTATGTAGTTTTTTCTGATTCCACCTCTAACCAGTGTATTCCTAAACATACCTAATACCTACATACATACCATTACATGCTTATGTCCATATCACAGACAGGTAGAGATCACTGATTTCCAGCTGCTGGTTGGGGTGTAGATAAGGGGGCACTATGGGAAAAATCGATACTGATCCAGCTGCTTCTTACCAGGATTCTTACTTCATAAACTGCACCTCTTTCACTATACTTTTGTATTTTTTTTGTACAAGCTCTTCTATTCCAGGTGTTTTTGACTAGGTGTGTACCCATCTTTCAAGAAAGGCTTTATTATTGTATGTTTTACTTTGTACAATAATATATTAGTACCTGGGCGACCAAGCTCCAATCTATAAAAATACTAAAACAAAAAAAAATGAGAAATATACAAATCTTCAGGGACATTGAAATCAAAACAAAAAAACAATAAACCTTTACTCAAGTTTGGTTAGAACCAGGGACTTCTTGTGTGCGTGGCACACTCTTCCAACTGAGCTAATGACATGTTTCACAAGTGATGTGAAAGGTTTATTTGTGAAAACCCCTATACTGTAAATTTTATCAAATTCCTTGTAGCTATTTTCTGGAACCAAATCAAATCAAATCAAAATATTTATTTTGTAAAATAGATACATAAAGTATACTTTCTACAAGTCAAAGTTAATCTTAACAATATATATCATCAAAATATAAAAAAAATATATAATAATACAGGAAGTACATAGAGAAATCTAGGAAAAAAAAATATATACATAATGCAATGAACAAATAAGTTGATAAATAAATACGGGAAATACATACAAAAAATATTTAGGTTGGGCTACTAAAATGTAATAAGGTTATAAACCTGCATAAAATAGAGAAATATAGGAATAAAAATATCCATCCATCCATCCATCAGCCTGTTTCGTCCACTGCTGGACATAGGCCTTTCCAGGATTTCGCCACTCTTGGCAGTCCTCCTGGAAGAAATGCCCATACTCACACACGCTGGGTAGGGGGATTGGTAAGCGCGGTGCCGAAACCCTTAACACTAGTGACGCTGCTGCCCATCACCAGTCTGTTTTATATAAGGCCTGGCTATTGGGGATGGTTATACCGCCATCCATCGGTCCCAGGCAATGGTGGGCCGCCTGGTTTTGCCTGAGAGCTGTTCTCTTACTCTCCCCCTTATAACTTGGGGAGGATTTGCAAGTAAGATGGTGGTACCTCCACAGTCGAGCCCAGCATCAGCTCTACCACCTTAAAGTAAGATGGTGGTACCTCCACAGTCGGGCCAGGCATCAGCTCTATCACCTTAAAAATAAAACTATTATGTATAGGTACATAATGCAATGAACAAATGTGTTGAAGAATGAACTAAATATACCATAAATAAAAATAATGCCTAACCATCAGCACCATTCTATTAGCATTGCTAAGAAGAAAGGCAAGAAACTTAGCAAACATATCTTTTTTAAATTTCCTTTTTTACAATACAAAATCTTAATCTATACAAAAAAAATTATACCTACTTAAGTAAAGGCATAAAAAATATAAGACTGCAGGAATTATGTCACGAGAAAAAAATGTATCTAAGTCAACCCATCTCATATTGTCTATTACCTTTAACAACAAAGTCAGTTTACATATTAATATAACCCGATTAATTGCCTTCAAATGCATTGAGGTAGCTAGAAATGACATCACACATAATTTTTTGCCAATTACGACACCTTTAATGGCTATTAGGGATAGATATTGAAGTTAGACGATAAGGAAGTGTTTCAAAATGTGGGATCGTATTGCAAAACTTTTCATGTTTATTAAAAAAATACAGAGCTATATACAAGAAAGAGAAAGTTTTCAAATGCTTGCGAGTGATTCCAGTGAGAAAAATATTTTAGAACGGGTCTGGGTTACAAACGTCAGTCTCAAATCTAATTCAAGGGTGGGTTACTGAAGTTGCCTTTTGTAGACACAAAAAATTTAAATATACAAGCACCTTTCAACTTTCACAATGATAATTTTCACTGTTTTCCCTTTAGAAACTATGAGTAAATTTTTAAAAAGTTTTGAATTTTGTCCTAAACCTGTCAAAACTTCAAAGTGACAAGTAAAATTTAATGGTATCCAGAGGCAGTGTTAGAAATTGCACTAGCAAGTGTGATTTTCGCATTACTCGGAAGCATTTCAAAACACTTCCGTGCAACTGTCAGGTTACAGTTTGGTTACCCTCGGTTTCACTTGGGTAAATTTTTGAACACTGTAGGGTGAAATTCCCATCACTCGGAGTAAAATTCACTAGTTTCGAAATGGAACCTTACAGGGCAGAGTTTATGTCATGATGACATAATATTATATAATTTTAGGTAAAAATAAGAAGAAAGGAGCAGAATCATCAGATGATGAGTTTGATGAAAGCAAGTCTGAAGTCAGCAATGCCACCAATACTGCATCCAAGCCTGCTGCAACTAAAGCTAGTAAAAAGAAAAAAGGTTTGTCCTTAAGTTATCATTGAAAATAATTTTGTAGATGGGTTATTCCACTGAAACTGACCAAAAGTCATATGTTTAGTTTAAAAGTCTACTGCTGAAATTAGATACAATATTTTTTTAACTCTTTTTGGTTATATTTTAAATGCAATCTGTATTAATTTAAATTTATTCAATCTGACATGCATACTTTTTATAACAAGAATATTGAAAACACTAGTACCGCTATTTTGTTTGACTGACAAGTTCACAAATAGATACAATAGTTGGGATTTATGTTTGTACCAAAGTGCGTGAATTTGTGATTTTTAAGTAAATACAACACATGTTGTTTTGTCTATTTTTATTGGTAAGGACAATTTTGTTGCATTCACAATGGTACTTCTGCATTTCTCTATGTAAGCCGTTATTTATGTAGTTCTATTACTTTTTCAGTAATCAGCAATTCCCATGTGACGCCCGGTGTGACAGGGCCATCTTTACAACTTTGTATCTCAAGAACTTATAAAAAAAGTTTCCACAAACTGTCCTTGAGAATATCGTCCTCTAGGCCATGCTGAAAAAAATTAACAAAAATCTATTAAATTAAACATTTAAGGTGCCCTAAAGAAAACAGAAAATCAGCCGCTTTGGGGGTTTTTGTTATTTTGAAAGCAGTTAATTTTTCTGAAATTCTCTTAAACCTTTTTGTAGCCCTTACAATTTTACGTATTTTGATCCTTAACCATTCTTAAAGCTCTTGAACTTTTTAGAAATCGCCAATTCGCTTTCGCTAAAAACGCTGCACTACCAGCAATAGCATCAATGGAAAATAATTTTTAGTTCTAAAACAGCGTCACTAGAATATTGCCCAAGAACAGTGGTTTCCCTCCTAGTTCGGTGGTTGTCTTGTAATATGCTTTTAGTCATACAACTACAACCACAAGCAGTTTTTCTGAGGTCTTTATAGGCTTGTAAGCGCCATTTCTGTGCCAGGTTATCTCTATAAGATGAGCAAGTTGTTCAGTGTTTACAGACAGCTTTTAAGGAGTAGAAATGTTTCAGACAATGTTTCTGAGCAAGAAAGATTGTTTTGATGATGTGTAACCTTAATCCTGCCATTTAATTTGATCACTAATGAAAATGGCCCTTAACAAGCTGCTGATAATAAGAAAAATGAAAGTTTATGCGGTTGAAATATTTAGTTGTTTTATTTATGGCGAAACTGGTACTTAATAGTTTATCTCTTTTATTACAGGAAAAGGCAAAAAAGATGATGAATGGTCAGATGAAGGCAGTGATGTTGAGCTCAAAGAAGTTTCAGAAGAAGAAATCGCAAAGCCTGTTATTAAAAAGAAAGGTATGAAATTATCTTCTTACTTAAATAATTTTTTTCTAAATGATAAACAACTATAGATTGAATGTTTTAATTTATTTGGCAATATTTACAGCTAAAAATAAAAAAAAAGCAGCAGCATCATCAGATGAAGAGGATCAGGATGATTCTAAGTCAGTAGTTAGCAATGTATCCAGCAATGCAGCCAAGCAAACAAGCAAAGCTGGCAAAAGTAAGAAAGGTGGGTATTGCGTAGTTTTACCGATGCTATAAAAGTACAGCTGGTGATCATAAATAAAGTACATTATTATGTGAATGAACTCATGCTTTGGTGTTTGATGCGTTGCGATTCTATGGGCTGCTGGTACAGTCATAAGTGAGCTAATAGACCCACGAACACACACACACACACACACACACACACACACACACACACACACACACACACACACACACACTACCCCCTACACACCCTCGAAGCTACCAGATTCACACGCTCACGTTTACACCCTCTAATTCCTCTAGCTTGTAGTCAGTAAACAAGAAAGAATAAGATAGTATTTCCAATAGAAATATTACATCTATTGTGGTAGCTTTGTATCATGTGCGTTTATTTGGGCACAATTACACGAGATGAGGCTCTAATTAACGCACACATTTGTATCGCTTCTTGTACGACACATTGGTCGGAACATATTGAGGCTTTAACAGCACGTGTGCGTAAGCTAATCCATGTTTTCAAAAACTTAAGGCACATTGGTGACTCTGCTGTACTAAAGGGCGTTTACTACGCCTTTTGTCAGTCTATAATAACATACTGTTTGCCTGCGTGGGGTGGCACACACAAATCCAAGATTTTAAAACTTGAAAGAGCACAGAGGGCCATTCTTAAAGTAAACAATTATAAACCCTATAAATACCCGACAAAGGACCTCTATGCTGAAAATTCGGTCCTTACGGTAAGGCAGCTCTTCATCAGTGATGCCATAGTAAACCTACACAAAAATCCGATTGAACTTTTTGGTAAAGATAGACGTAAAGATATTGTTTTTAAAATACCACACTGCAGAACCGCCTTTGCTCAAACCTTTAGTCGGTTTTTGGGACCTTTTTTATATAATAGACTAAGTGCATCTACAGAATTAAAACAATTATCTTTACAGTCTCTGAAACAAGCCCTAAATATCATGTTGGGACGCTTGGACTATGATAATACAGAAAAGTTATTGGTAATAATTAAATAAATTTAGTCTTTATAATTCTGTACTACACCGGGATACAAAAAACAGTCAATAACAATAATAATAATAGTAAAAATAATTTTACACACGTCATTTTACTTTCTCCAACTACACAAATCAACACAAAATACATACACTGCAACTCATGCACCACTCAACTACATGTTGAGATCTCCACTACACACACAATATTTGCATGCATTTATATAGTTATATTGTCATATTAAATATCCTGTATTATTGATTATTATATAAAAACCCGTATATCACTTATTTATTATGTAAATTATTAAAATTTAGTTAAATTTATTTTACCAAATTTAGACTACACTATACCAGGTAAAATCTTCGGTTGGTTTAGGTGTAGTATACTTAAACCAATCGAAGATTATAACCGGCGAGCTATCCGACCGTCAAACAGTTTATACTAGCACGGTGGGTAGTTTTCGGCCCTCGATATAAGTGAACAACTACTGTGAAACTTTTTGTATATTATTTAGGTTATAAATACAGTAATTTAAGGAAATCTGTAATATTTATATATGTACGTAATTGCAATTTACGTACATATAAAGGTAAATAAGATAAACTTAAGTAATATATTAAGATACTTATAAATTATTTCCTATTGTACTTATATAAATTCATTCATTCATTCATTCATTCACATTACATCCATTACCTAAACATACTGCACTCTGCGAGGTATGGTGTACAATTTTGCATTTTCACTTTTCTTCTGCAAAATTAATTTGTCATGTCTTTTACCTCATACTTATTTATTGCTTTTTATAATAAGAATAACTAAGTAGGTACTAAATTATTACAAATCACTATTATTTTTAAGTATGTGTTTGCGAAAGTTTAATTTTAATTTTGATACTGGAAAACTAAGGCTAATAAAAAAGGTTCAAATGGAAGTATTTGAGCACATTATATCATAAACTACATCACATAAGGTGCTAAATAGAATTTATTTATTTATTGCATTATGTATAATAATATTCTTATGCCAATAAGTCTTTATTTTATGCATATGTATAACTTTATTAGTCCAACTTAAGGGGATAGGTTCCGAAAAACCAAAAACCACGCTCGCTCACGCCACCTCAACAGTGTGTAAGATGACGAAAGCTCTCAACGCATTCATTGAGTCCGAACCGTCTGCTGACGTGTTATTTGATAGCAAATGTCAATTAGTTTGTAAGATTATTAGTTATTACATGGCCATAACTTAAGTTTAATTATGTAAACTAAAATTTTATTTAATAATAAGTATTAAATAATTGCTGTAATTGGGTTCGCCCGTAGTAATTATAATAAATAAATAAATAAATAATTTATTTTTCCTTGTTTTAAGAAACTAGCAATAATAGATATTTGAAAAAAATTTGGACTTCTGTCAAGAATATAATGCACACTGTTATCGAAACAGAATCTTCAGACGTCATTCCTCCATTGAATCATATAAAATCAAAGATGACTCCAAAAAAAGTTTTCATGTCGAGTTTTAACATAATTTGAGCAAAATCATATATTATTTATAAATTAAAATCTGTATAAACTTTATTAAACTCTTATCCGAATAGATATTTGATACAAACTTTAGTTTTTTTTAAATAATAAATTCGTGATAAAAGTCGTAATTTTAATGATTTTCCAGAATTTGTCCCTCTCGCACTGCAGGTTTTTCCGCATGCAGTAACAGCGATCAATGCAATCAGAACCTATATATTACATTGTTGTGATGAAAAAACACTTGTACTTTTCCACAGATAATATTTAATACTACACTACCCAACCTATATATTAGTTAAATCATTTAATATTATTTTTATAAAGATTAGATTGGACATGTAAAACGTATACTTTATGTAATTGATACATATTTTACGAATAAACATTTTGAATCTTTGAATCGGGTCGATTTTGCTATGTGTGCAGGGGCTGAATCTAGTTGGTAGGCCCATGGCTGGCTTTGAAATAGAGTATGGCTTAGAGGTTTGACTACTGGCCCCGGAACGTTATTCTGATAGACTTTAGCACTCGTTTTGGTTTCTTTTTCACGTAAGAAGGAAGGTTCGCATATGCCAACCCTAGTCAAACCATCACTGATATCGGAATAATGACCTCGTCGAGCCTTCGGAGTAACCGCGTTAGCTTCTTGACAATTTTTTGCTTATATCCTATCATTCTGGTGGTTAAAATTCTCCTCTTTCGTAAAGTTTCTTTTGGCTGAAAACGAGTTTTTTTTTTCGAATTCGTTTTATAAGGAAGGCACCGTAAATCTTGTTTTTTCTGCTTGCAGGAAAGGGTAAGAAACAAGACTGGTCTGACGAGGAGAGTGATAAAGAACTGAAGATCGAAGAATCTGAGAATGAAGAGGACATACCACAGCCTGTGATAAAACAAAAAGGTAAAGTTTCACATTCTTCTTCCTACTTTTTGCATGGATCTCTGTTTCTTCTAAATAATTAATAAACTTAGCTTTACCTTTGAACACAAAGGTAAATCCTCGTAGCTTTAAATTCAACGTTTCCAAGCCCATAAAATTACAGATATGTACAACTTTTAGGACTTGTTTTAGCTAAATCTAATATAGCTCGCGTCAAACTTAAATGCGTTAGAGTAAAGGTAGCTAGAGAGAGACATGAAAGAGAAATACATAGGTAACACTAAAAGTTTCCGGAACTGGCCACTTACATAAACAATATTTAAAAATTTATTGCAACATTTGAAAATAGAACTCTTTGGCTGTAGAATGCAGTTTGTTTCATCTGACTGTCTTTTGTTTTTACCTTGTGGCGCCATTTAAAAAATTGTGTGTCTGCATCAACATGGATTTAACTCGGGGAAATTTTCGTAGTATGATTTTCTACGATTTTAAGTGTAATTTGACAGCTCAACAGAGCATCGCTCGGCTTGAAACAGCTTTTGGCAATGAAGCACCATGCAAGACGACTGTTTATAGCTGGTTTGCAGAATTCAAGCGTGGTCGTATCAATCTCAGTGACGAATCTCGCGATGGTCGGCCGTCCACCGCTGTGACCAACAAAAACATCGATGCTGTGCGCCGTATGATTGAAACAGACAGGCATGTGACCTACCATGAAATTCGCGCATCCTTAGAAATAGGCATGAGTCAAATACAATCAATCCTACACAAACATTTGGGTGTGAGAAAGCTGTGCTCGCGGTGGATCCCACACAACTTGACCGAGGCTCAAAAAACGGACCGCGTCACTTGGTGCAGTGCCATGCTTACCAGATTCAACGAAGGTGCGTCAAATTTGGTGTGGGACATAGTAACAGGTGACGAAACATGGATTTATTGCTACGATCCCAAAACAAAGCAGCAATCGAGCGTATGGGTCTTTCAAGATGAGCCGAAACCAACCAAAGTGGCGCGCGTGAAAAGTGCATCTAAGCGGATGATTGCTTCTTTTTTTAATAAAACTGGACACGTGGCTACTGTTGCTTTAGAATCGTCGTACCGTGAATAGTGACTGGTACACGACCATTTGTTTGCCGGAAGTTATTGACGAACTCCGTAAAAATAACCGTAAACGCCGTATCATCCTGCACCACGACAATGCTAGTTCTCACACGGCCAGACAGACAAACGACTTTTTGAAGACGAAAAATGTAGAACTCATGAGTCATCCTGCATACAGTCCCGACCTGGCACCTTGTGACTTTTTTCTGTTCCCAAAAATTAAGAACCAATTACGCGGTCAACGATTTTCATCACCAGAAGAGGCTGTCGAGGAGTATGAAAAACACGTTTCAGAGGTCACCACAGGGGAGTGGCACAAAAGTTTTCAAAACTGGTTTGATCGAATGAAAAAGTGCATAGACGCCAAGGGAGATTATTTTGAAAAACAATAAATTAATTTTGTACCTTTAATAGTATTTTTTCATATTCATTCCGGAAACTTATAGTGCGTCCCACGTATAGACGAACTTCGAGAGGCGCATTTAAGATTGAACACAAGATAGTCTATTTCACCCCAAACAACTATAGGTATAGGGTGAAATTAAATCAACCGACCAAATTCATGCTGGAGACTCGGTTAGTCATCAAGAACTAGGTTCAGTAATCCTTTTGGCCAATTTCGAAAAAATATTTTTTTTGCTCCCTTACTTGTTGGACTAGTTTAAGTACAATTCCTAGAGCAGGCACTACGGGACAAAAAATTTTTTTTAGAATTTCGCCTGGATTGTCATTAAACCTTGTTCCCGATGACTAACCTAGTCTCCAGTATGAATTTTTTCGGTTGATTTAATTTCACCTAGTATTTACTGGACTTACTTTTTGACTAAGACGTGTCTTTTGTTGTAGCTTGTATACTAAAACTTTTTAATTGTTGTTGCTGTTTTGTTTTTATTTTTGATACAATATATAATTGTTTAAGGCAAACATAAAACTAGAGAAGAACCCAAGGAAGAGGTAAAAGAGGAAATTGAAAAAATTGATGAAGTTGAAGAAGAGATCAAGAAGTTAAACCTAAAGGAATCATTACCCGAATTTGATACTAAGGTAAATCGTGCAGTGCAAGCAATTATTACTGTTTAAGAAATACTGGTTATAAATACACTGTGAATTCATTTTCGTGCAATTTTTCCTTCAGTTATGCCATAATAAGGTGACACTGGTGAAATTAATTCAACTGTCCAAATTTTTATTGGAAGTTCAGTAGATAATAGACACTACATATGTTTCAGGTGAATGAGCCCAATTTTTTTGAAATTACATTATTAAAAAAAATAAAACTGATAGTATTTTATATTAAAGCACACAAACTTACAAGATGAATCCAAATCTATACACACGCGGTGTTCACTCAAATAACAGATTCAAAATTTCATTCACACATTCTCGACTTCACGAACCATCGCCTTGCCTGATCCATTTGTAACTTCATATGTGTAGTGAAAGAGATGCTTCGGTGGTTTGGGCACATAGAGAGGATGAATGAAAGTAGAGTGACGAAAGAAATTTATGCTGCACAATTGGAAGGTAAAGCTCGACCGGGCCGCCCTAGAAGGACGTATGCCGACCAGGCGACATACTGAAGAAGGGCAGAGTAAAAAGTACCCGGAATAGAAGAGCTTGTATGACTAGATTGACGGATGCGGAAGCAAAAGAGGTATGTCAGGATCGTAGCAGATGGAAATCTGTAGTTTCTGCCTACCCCTCTAAGAGACAGGCGTGAGTATATGTATGTATGTAGTACATGTGTAGTCTCTTATCATCTACTGAACCTGCCGTAGTTTGGGCGGTTGAATTAATTTCACATTGTAGAACAAAATAAACGACTAGATTTTGTAAATAAAATATACAATTATATTATACATAAGTTTAAACATAGTACAAATAAAGCACTGTATTATTAGTATTCACTGTTTTTATTAATAGGCTTGTAGACAGGGTAAACAAAATATTATTCTATTTAGTCTGTCATTTAGATTATCAAAAAATATTGGACACGTATTTTTTCTTTTGTTAATCAAACAAAAAATGACAGATAAAGCGCGCCAAAGTTTGGGAGTGGGGGAAAATAACGTCACTTCTAAGGAAAATTGTACTTAGATGTGACGTCACGCGGAACTTCAGCGGGCTATATCTTCTACATTTTTTGTTAAATTGATAAAAGAAAAAATACGTGTCCAATATTTTCTGATAACCTAACTGACGGACAAATCAAAATTTTTTAGTCAACATGCCTATTCCATGTTTATTTTTACAGAAGAGTAAAAAGGGTAAAAAGGGCGATGATGCCGAAGATGATGGCTTTTCTGACGATGAATCTTCGAGAGATGATAAGGTATTTATGATATTACTTAATTCAGCTTCACTATTTTAATTTTTATTTGTAATTTATCTTGATTTAAATTTTTGTAATCGATCAAAGTCAAAATAATACTGCCCGAGTTTTTACCAAGATCTTCAGTTAATCCCGCATCTAATATGGATAAGACCAACAGTTTATCGCATAAATAATAACGACATTGCAGTTAACAAGCCACGTAATACATAGTAAATTACAGAAATTACAACTCTCATATTCTCTTAGTCCTCAGAACGGGAGAAAGAGCCAGCAGAAAAAAAAATGAGCCACAAAGAGAAGAAGAAGCTGAAGAAGCAGCAAGAGTATGAGAAGCAGGTTGAGTTGTTAACAAAGAAGGGAGGACAGGGGCACAGCGACCTGGACTCCAACTTTACTGTCAGCCAAGCTCAGAAGACTGCTGGTGGGTAGACTACCCCATTGACACATTCTGATGAATGGCATTGCTTTTATCGTCTAGCAATAGAGATGTTTGTTAGACTGCTGAGAATAGGCCGCTGCGTCATCGCGTGGTGTTTCTGAATTGATACCTCTTTTCTTTTTAGGCTTCCGTACCCGAAGGGTGCGAAACGGGACTCTAATACTAAGCCTCCGCTATCTGTCTGTCTGTCATAAGGGTCTACGGCTTCAACCGTAATATGGAGAAAGTTGAAATTTTCAATAAATATGTGTTACTATGGCCTCTAACACGACAAATACTAAAAAATTAATGAAATTTTGAGGGGGTTCCCCATACAAGAAACCGCGAAAAATTGCATTATTTTAATGTTATTTGTTTTGGCTCTAACTTAAATTAAAGACGGTAATACAAACAAGTTCCAAACTTAGTCAGATTGTAGGACATACTCTAAAATAAAATAACAAAAAGTAGGGTTCCGTATGCAGACGGTGCCAAATTTGTTCGTCAGGCGCTACCATTTTAGCGGTTTGTTTTTTGTAGCCTTGATATTGTTTTGGCATGTACATTGTTTGTTATTTACCTTATTGTTTTTAGAGTTCTGCACGCGTACTGTGGGGTGGTACGGAACCCTTTGTGCGCGAGTCTGACTTGCACTTAACCAAATTATTTTATAAAAATAAATTGAAATTTTTAGGTCAAATGGCAGCCCTAGAAAACGCGGTGGACATAAAAGTGGAGAACTTCACAATCAGCGCGAAAGGCAAGGATCTGTTTGTGAACGCTAACTTGCTGATCGCGAGCGGGCGCCGGTACGGCTTGGTCGGGCCCAACGGACATGGGAAAACTACGCTTCTGAGACATTTGGGTACGTCTTTGATAAAAATGTACACGTGATCACAGTAAAACCATAATATAATGTAGTAGTTTGTTGCCTTATAATTCAAACTCAAAAGATCACCGGATTGCGATGAAGCTTTTCCAGTGGAATAGTATGTAACCAGCAATATAGGCGAGTCTCTATCCCAAAAAATCCCGGAAATGATGTCTATGATCCACGCTGGCTAAATACATAGTTCCCTATACTGCTAACAATTTAAACTTCGATTGAATAACACTTGGATTCACTCTCCGCTATTCAAAAGCGGCCCTATTCTAAAGCATGCATACACGCATTTCGTTCTTTAATCTTAACTATTGGATAAACTTAAAATTTGATACAAAAGAATAAAGATTCGACTGATGCCGGCCCCAAAGTGGGCCGAAATATATTTCGAAAACCTAAATCTTTTATAAATGTTTAATTTTATTTACTTTAACAATTTATATACAAAAGAATAGTCACTACACTCTTTGATAGCTGGTTGGTTACGATGAACAGATTTAAAACGCATAGGCATGCCACCGTTTTGATATAAAATTTGATAACCCATTTCTCTTCCAACTGTACTTCTTACTATAGAGGTCTTAAACTTAAGACTGTGATGAAAAATATCTGAGAAACGGGTTATCAAATTTTGTACTAAATGGTGGCGTGCCTATATGCGCCTTAAGACATGATTTTTAGTATTAAGACGAATCTATTCGCCCGAACTCCCATACTAGCGCAGTTCGCTGATCATATCCTTATTTAAACATAGGTACTTGCTTATTATTTTTTCTTTTTCAACATATCCCATACAATATCCACGACGTGAAACTAAAACATTCATCAAAATCAAATACATACAAAAGTTAAACGTATAAAGTCCTGGATTTTACACATATTTTGATGAATGTTTATGTACCGTAATGTCCTAGAGACGATACAACAAATCAAATAATTTTAATTTCACAGCATAGTATATTTTATACTATTCAAAAATATTTTTGTTTCATTTCGATTTTTGGGTTATTTCTCCTGAAATCATAGGAACCACCAAAACCATTCTCGAGTTTTTTCAAAACATGAATGTTGTCTCGCGTTAGGTTGCCTCTCACACCGTGTTCGGTTAGTTCCGTACGAGCTCGGGAAATGAACGTTCGGGCCAACCAATAACAGTTAGTCAGTGCTCTTTTATCCGAAGTTGAATATATAGGTAGAATGAAATAGCAAGCATAGCGACCCCGTGCGCGACTGACTTCAAGCCGCCGACTACAGGCCTCTAATTTGTATGCACTATATAAAAAATGTCCTAAAAATAATTATGTAATTTAGGAATATTTAATCGATGTGTATTAGAATAAAAAGTTAAAATAATTTTCCAGCGCAAAGAGCGTTCCCGCTGCCGCCGCACATAGACATCCTGCTCTGTGAACAGGAGGTGACAGCCAGCGACATCAGCGCCGTGGAAACATTACTCGAGTCGGACGTCAAGAGGACCGGTCAGTTACTAGCCGCCTGCGGACACTTGCCGACGATTCCTTCTCCCGAGGGGAGGGATGTTTGGACATCTGCGCAGGGGTTGTTACTTAAATAATGGCAGTTTTACATCGTTATTCAAGTTTATGAGTATAGAAATGGGTAGCTTGCAGTGGCGAAGGGTCCATAAAACACAATTCCCAACGGCTTCCCCTTAGGAAATGTTATCCATGCGACATTTCGTTATTCACTATTATACAATTTATTTATCTAAGGTAAATTACGAGTCAAAAGTGCGTTGTGTACAATGTACAGTGGAGCCCACATCAAGATAAACACTTTCAGTATAAGCTGACCTCTCATTGTATAGGCTTTCCGTACAATGAGAGGTCAGCTTATACTCAATGTGTATACGTGGGACGCACTATAAGTTTCCGGAATGAATATGAAAAAATACTATTAAAGGTACAAAATTAATTTATTGTTTTTCAAAATAATCTCCCTTGGCGTCTAAGCACTTTTTCATTCGATCAAACCAGTTTTGAAAACTTTTGTGCCACTCCCCTGTGGTGACCTCTGAAACGTGTTTTTCATACTCCTCGACAGCCTCTTCTGGTGATGAAAATCGTTGACCGCGTAATTGGTTCTTAATTTTTGGGAACAGAAAAAAGTCACAAGGTGCCAGGTCGGGACTGTATGCAGGATGACTCATGAGTTCTACATTTTTCGTCTTCAAAAAGTCGTTTGTCTGTCTGGCCGTGTGAGAACTAGCATTGTCGTGGACAGTCGTGGTGCAGGATGATACGGCGTTTACGGTTATTTTTACGGAGTTCGTCAATAACTTCCGGCAAACAAATGGTCGTGTACCAGTCACTATTCACGGTACGACGATTCTCTAAAGCAACAGTAGCCACGTGTCCAGTTTTATTAAAAAAAGAAGCAATCATCCGCTTAGATGCACTTTTCACGCGCGCCACTTTGGTTGGTTTCGGCTCATCTTGAAAGACCCATACGCTCGATTGCTGCTTTGTTTTGGGATCGTAGCAATAAATCCATGTTTCGTCACCTGTTACTATGTCCCACACCAAATTTGACGCACCTTCGTTGAATCTGGTAAGCATGGCACTGCACCAAGTGACGCGGTCCGTTTTTTGAGCCTCGGTCAAGTTGTGTGGGATCCACCGCGAGCACAGCTTTCTCACACCCAAATGTTTGTGTGGGATTGATTGTATTTGACTCATGCCTATTTCTAAGGATGCGCGAATTTCATGGTAGGTCACATGCCTGTCTGTTTCAATCATACGGCGCACAGCATCGATGTTTTTGTTGGTCACAGCGGTGGACGGCCGACCATCGCGAGATTCGTCACTGAGATTGATACGACCACGCTTGAATTCTGCAAACCAGCTATAAACAGTCGTCTTGCATGGTGCTTCATTGCCAAAAGCTGTTTCAAGCCGAGCGATGCTCTGTTGAGCTGTCAAATTACACTTAAAATCGTAGAAAATCATACTACGAAAATTTTCCCGAGTTAAATCCATGTTGATGCAGACACACAATTTTTTAAATGGCGCCACAAGGTAAAAACAAAAGACAGTCAGATGAAACAAACTGCATTCTACAGCCAAAGAGTTCTATTTTCAAATGTTGCAATAAATTTTTAAATATTGTTTATGTAAGTGGCCAGTTCCGGAAACTTTTAGTGTTACCTATGTAGCTTGATGCGGGCTCCACTGTACATACAATAGTACAAAAAAAACATTCTCCATTAAAAACGCTTAACAAAATTATTTCGATTCGTGCTGGTCAAACGCCGGTTTATTTCTAATACAAAAACTTCCATACTAAGGATCTGTCTCCTTCATATCTGTTATGGGTAACCCATACGTCCTTCTCTTTTTAGCACGCGTAAATATTGGTTAAACCGTGCTGCTTATTTAAGGGTTATTACAGGGCTCACAAGCTGCCCATACGTGGCTTGATGAAACAGAACGATAGCAGTTTGAATGAGCGAGACACCGCTATGTTTCATACCTTCGTTGCCTGTAGCAAACATCCAGTTTAGTTTGAGCCATCGCGTACTTTATGTTTGACGTTTTTAGGGTTCTAAGCTGCTTTTTGTCCGGCTTCTCTTTTTAAAATGTCCATCCTTCGCCACTGGTAGCCTGAATTGCATATTGCCGGCAATTCGGTCGTTTTTTTGAACTTCAATGTGCAGTTTTTCTCTGCTTTTTAGAATAAATTGATCAGTTTAGGTATTTAATTTCAATAACAATTTTTCGAGCTTTTAAACCGATTTTATAAGTATTTTAATATTAAGGGTCCATGCCACCTAAACGTGCCCCACCGTATTGCTGATTCATGACAGAAAATATTTGTTTATTGAGAAATAAATAATCACACAAGTTGTCGAAGAGTTGTATTACAACCTAATTAATTTGATTTTTGCATAGAATTTATAGCAAGCTGGAAAAAAAAATCTAAAGTTGCTGAAAATCACGTAAAACTGCTCTTCGCGTATTTCTCATTGGTGATTTCTCAGATAATTTTGGAAACTGAAATTCAGGCTCCCGCATGTTAAAAGTGTACACAGTGGTGAGATTAATTTATTTTTGCCAAACAAAAATTGTTACTTGGTGTATTTATCCATTAAACATCACCAACTTTTGCGTGCGATTTCCCCATACAAATTACTATGGAGGGCGGCATCGAAACGTGATTCTTTAGAGCGCGCGATGTTTCGGTTGTCGTAACCAGTCGTAACAGGCACGGCTCATAGCGCGCTATTTTAAACAATAAAGTTCAGTTCTGCCTGACGCAACATGAGGTGCTCAATGTCAGGGAGAACGGGTCCTTAACAGGAAGTAACGTAATCATATAAGGTTAAATGGCCGGCTCCTTGAGACTTAAGGACGCATTCAAGAAAAATAAAATACGCCTATGGAAATGTGGGATGACTTCACTGAAAATCAAATAAAAGACATCGCTTTTTCTCGTAAAATAAAGTATATGCACGCTTATTTTAAAATCTATCTACTAAAAACAGTTAAGGAATCCTATCCCTCGAAACCGTTTTCGAATCGTAAATATTGGCGGAAAAAAGAGGCCATTTGTGAATTAAAATACTTTGTATTATGCTATCAACAAAGGATTATCTGTAACGTGTTAAAAAAATGTGTCGTTTATGTTTCAGAGCTATTAAATGAATGCAAAGACCTTGAAGCTCAGATCGAGAAAGGTGATCTAAAAAAGCAGGATAGATTAAACGAGGTAAATCAAAATAAACCACAAAATTTTGTGAAGCTAGGAATATTGTTTTGAGTATTATTTTTGTGTTCCAGGTGTACGCAGAGCTGAAGGCGATAGGCGCTGACTCTGCGGAACCACGCGCGCGCCGGATCCTGGCCGGTTTAGGGTTCAACAAGGAGATGCAGAATCGACCTACCAAGAACTTCTCTGGTGGTTGGAGAATGAGGGTATCTTTAGCCAGGTAACTTATTTTACGTAAGCATAAATATTGTTGAATTATTTAACTTTTAAAACATGTGTCGTAATAATATTTTTCATTTAATTCCAGGGCTTTGTATATCGAACCTACACTATTATTGCTCGACGAACCTACCAACCATTTAGATTTGAACGCTGTCATTTGGTTGGATAAGTAAGTACCAATTACTTTTAAAACAACATGCAGTTCGAATTCAGTATAGCTAGCATAGATGACACGAATAGAGAAATTTCGTCTCTTAAAGAAACGTTTAACCAATCCACACGCGGGACTCGTCGTTTTATCGAGGCGACGATCACGTGATAAAACTTACCTGCGTTTCCATTGGTCAAACGTTTCTGCGAGAGATAAAACTTCCTATTATTTTCATCCATGTTACCTATCGTGTCTTATTTAGTCTTGTTTTTTTGCCGCTTACTGCTATATTTATTTATCCGAGATTGCAGCGTAAAAAACTAAGCTTTTGCGTTAGGCATAAACAAACTCTGCAAACGCTTCACCATGATCTTTTCAAACGAACAAAAAACGAACTATCGATTTATAATATGAGTCTGGATTACATATAGTATAATAACCGTCGTCGGTTTCTTGCTATTTCGTACATTTTAAATTGCTTAAAGTGCGGAAGGTATGGTATGAAATAAACATTATAAAACCTAGCTCACAATGGTCTTAATTTCTTCGTAGCTACCTACAAGGCTGGAAGAAAACCTTACTGGTGGTATCTCACGACCAGTCTTTCTTGGACAACGTGTGTAACGAGATCATTCACCTCGACCAACAGAAACTGTTCTACTACAAGGTAACCACCATCATACATAACTTACTCTTCTACAACGTGTCTAGCGAAGGCTTTCAGAGGCGTTCCAAGTGTGAACTGTAGAATGCAAGTCGTAGTCCATACTTGGTTCATCCGCTTTTCACGTCCCAAACGTGATGGGTGGTGAGCCTCATAAAAAAAATATTTACCAAATATGTTCGGCAAATATGTTGTATGATTCCCCCTTCAATCCCGAATCTACCACGTGGACACCACATTGTCGCGATATGCCGTCCTTATCTCACAACAGGAAGACAATATTTGTAACATTGCAACATGTTTGCTTTCGTCTATTGTTAAAATTCATAAGATCCCTTCTATCAACTGTGTACCACAAGCAATGTTTTTTATGTGAGATATTTGTTCGCGTCTCGGGGGCATGTTCAAAACTCGAACGTCACTTCATGAACAACTTTTTTTAACGAAGGATAATTTGTTTTTTTTCTAAAGACTAGCTTTTGCCCGCGGCTCCACCCACTTGTTATTCGGTTTAACGACATGCTTTTTTCCGGGATAAAAAGTAGCCTATGTGTTAAGTTAGGGTATAAGCTATATCCATTCTAAATTTCATCCCAATCCGTCCAGGCGTTTTAGCGTGAAAGAGTAACAAACATACACACACACACACACACAAACTTTCGCATTTTTAATATTAGTGTGATTATCCATTTTTAATCCTTGGGAACCCTTCCACAGAGCAGCGATCTGGACCATATTTTATAGATACTTATAGATTTTCTTTTCAGGTAAGTAAATATTTTTTATAAGTAAGTTATTTTAATTTGTTTATTTAATTTAGTCTTACATAAATCCTTCAATATTCATGAATATTTGTTCGGAATTGACACCATGATACGAGTGATTATGTTCTGTTTGGCCATTGATTCCTTTTTCTGTGATTGAGTAAAGAGGCGACAAGGTGATAAGGAGTATCCACTTACATAATTTACGGTTTATATCTGTAACACAGTTCGCTGCTTTTTGTTTGCTGCGTTATTCCAGTTTCATCTTTGGATGGCCAGATTTTACGACTTATTTTCAATTAACATTTTGGCCGTAGCGCTAAAACTGCATATCTAGCAAACTTTTTACGTCTAGGACATAAAAAGCGGATGAACCAAGTATGGACTGTGGCTTGCATCTCACAGTTCACACTTGGAACGCGTCTGAAACCCTTCGGGGATTCATATTGCGACGATTCTCTAAATAAAAATGGCCCTCTTTCCAAGAAAGAGAAAAGAAACTGATTGATAGTACTTTCCAGGGCAACTACTCGATGTTCAAGAAGATGCACGCGCAGAAGAAGAAGGAGCAGGTCAAGGAGTATGAGAAACAAGAGAAGAGGCTCAAAGATCTGAAGTCGCACGGCAAGTCCACCAAGCAGGCGGTGAGTCTTTCAATTTATCAACATCTATTGTATTCATAAATACAACGTGAAATTTAATTGATTTTGAAAACGAAAACTGGTCATAGTACTCGTCCATATGAACAACTTTTACTATAGAACCAACCCTGAAGTCGCGAAAAAATATATCAGCTGTTTCATAGAAAAGTTAAATACCTACTCGACCAAAATGTATGAAACAGCTGTTATATTTTTCACGATTTTAGGGTTGGCTTCATAGTAAAAGTTGTTCATACGGACGAGTTCCATTGCCAGTTTTCGTTTCCAAAATCACTTAAATTTCACGTAAGTATACAACTACAAATACAGTAAGGGGCTAAAAACTTTTTTACCCAAACTGTTAGTTTTTTTAAATAAGCAACTTTAGCGCTTCGCGTTTTTGTTAAAAACAAGAATATTAGATAAAGATATCATTGAGTGTCTTTCGAATCATATAATGTTTCATAATTATTGTAATTTTCATTAAAACTAGGAGGTCACCACCGTTTAGACAACACCGTTTTTCCATAGTAACTCCGGGACAAACTCGTCTACGGAGATACCATATTTTTTTCAAAAATACAAAGATTTCTCAATATTTTTATTTCGAAATAGTAAGCGAACAAAACCATTTTCGGAAAGAAATGAGCGAAATTGTGAATTTTGTATTTGATTACTGGTAATTATCCAAAAAGAAGTGTAGGTAAAAAAGTTGATTGATCCAAAGCCTTGTTTCTAAATATTATATTTAAAAAATAGAAGAGAAGAGAATAGAATAGTACCTTATGTGTTTTTAAAATAAAAAACACAAAGTACTATTCTATTCTCTTCTCTTCTAGAAGTATTGTACTGAAGCCAAAACCGCCATGTTTACCTTAGCAGATAAAAATATGTAGTCTCTGCCTACCCCTCCGGGAGAGAGGCGTGAGTATATGTATCTATGTATTAATACAGCTACAAATAAATACAATTTAAGTAGGAATAATAAAATATATATTTATGCTACAACTTGCATCACAGGAAAAGAAACAAAAGGAAGCGTTGACCCGCAAGCAAGAGAAGGGTCGACCTAAAGGTCAGCGAGAAGACACGGACGACACCGGAGCCCCCGTCACCTTGCTGCAGCGACCCAAGGAGTACATCGTCAAGTTCAGCTTCCCCGACCCGCCGCCGCTGCAGCCGCCTATACTTGGATTACATAGTTAGTTGTCTAAACCATTGGCGTCCCTAGGATTTTCAGTTCAGTGGGGGACATGGGGTGGTAGAGCTGGTGCCGGGCTCGACTGTGGAGGTACCACCATCTTACTCGCACACCACCCCTAAAGTTATTCGGGGGAGAGTAAGAGGAAAGCTCGCAGACAGGCACAACCAGGTGGCCCACAATTGACTGGGACCGTTTGATGCCGGTATATCCATTCCAAAATGCCAGGCCTTATAAAAGAACGGACTGGTGACGGGCAGCGGCGTCTCTGGTGCGAGGGTTTCGACACCGCGCTCACCAACCCGCCTGCCCAGCGTGTGTGAATGTGGGCATTTCTTCTAGGAGGACCGCCAAGAGTAACGGAATCTTTGAAAGGCCTATATCCAGCAGTGGACGAAACAGGCTGATGAATGGATGGATGGGGGACATGACGCTGTCAACAGTTCTCGATTATGTTATCGTAATGAGATAAATAAAGATAATCCAACATTCAACGAGATCACATACAAACCAAATAACAAAAAACGCCTTGGGTAAAGCATCTTTTCATTGACACCCACTAATTTGATAAATGGGTATAGTATATAAATATTGGAACCTGTTTTTTAGTTTTCTGTAGTATGGAAACGCGATTGCAGAACTTTCGCTCGATAGAAATAATTATTGAAATGAGGTCTTCTTCTACACTTTTTTTCATGGTTTGACAAATAGAAATGACATACAGCAAACTCAAAAATCCCTTTAGGGTATGAAAGTATACACGATTCTGACCGTTGCAAATTCACAGTTATCAGTGGCCAGCGACCAGTGAGGGTGTCCACGCGATTAGTGTATTTTGAGTAAAGAAAATCGTCTTATTGTGAGGTACTGACAGTTTATTTAGAGATACCAGTATTTAAAAATAAATCTTCACCTATCATACTAACACACCCTTAAAGGATTCTTGCCTTTGCATCCTGTGTAAACCTCAACGATATTTTGTTATATAGATTTTAAAAATATGTAAACTTTGTTAATATTGATAGCTATTTTAGTTCATTTTATATTAATTTAAAACCGACATTTTGCTATTATTTCCGGAATCCGCATGGAGCAACAGTGACTTTTGCAAGCGTGACATATCCTCTTAATTCTTATAACAATAGATCGTGGCTCGGCTCCATCTTACACAATTCAACAGATTAAGTTTGTGTAGGAGACATGAAGTTTTCCAATAACATTGCTTCATTTTGTAGCAGGTTAATACGAAACTAAAAGCTTTTCAATAAAGCTGGGGCCTTATGGCCTCACTTCAACAAACAACTATCACTGTCGCTTATGACGTGTAATGATGGGTAACGTCATTTCTAGCCAATCACGATACCTTTGAAAACGATTGCGATATCTGCTTAAAATAGACAATACGGCCCCTAGAGTTTAGTGTTTGTCTTATATGCACCAGCCATTATGTGACGAGAACTTCAATCAATCTAACAATAAGGTTCCGTTTCGAATCAAGTGAATTTCACTCGGAGTGATGCGAATTCCACCCTAGAGCGTTCAAAAATTGACCCGAGTTAAACCGAGGCTAACCGAACTGTTACCTGACAGTGTTTTGAAACGCTTCCGAGTAATGCGAAAATCACACTAGCTAGTGCGAATTTTAACGCTGTCTAGATACCGTTAAAGTTCGCCTGACAGTTGTCACTTTAGAGTTTTGCCGGGTTTTGGACAAAATTCAAAACTTTAAAAATGTATTCATCAATTTTGAAGGGAAAAAAGTGAAAATTATTAATGTGAAAGTTGCATTAGGTTTGTAAGAGCTCATATATCTATATATTTTTTTTGTGACTACGATAGCCAATTTCATTTTCCCGCCCTTGAATTAGATTTGAGTAATTAGCTGTCTCTTTCTATTAAACGAGTGAAATTTCGCACTACCATCGCACGTTTTGAAACTGTTCCTAAATGAATGAATGACTGAATGAACATATTGATTGTTTTAGCAAACAAAAACGTTTTCTGTTTCTTCGTTTTATACTCTAGATGCCCTATTTTTCCCTTAAAGCTATTTTAGACACTGGATGTCTTATAACCGGGCATAGGATATTCGGATCGATATATACCTAAAGTTGAAAAAATACCAGAAAACGTTTGCAACTATGGAGTCGGCTTCATAAAATATTATTTACTTAGATAGTCAAAGTTCCGGAAATTACGGAATTGCAAACGTTACGATGATGTACCTAATACTTAATAGATGTTACCGTAAATGTATGTATATTTTTCAGGCATTGTATACAATTTCTAGGATTTATTTAAAATGACAATCAGGTTTAGGTGAAACAACGTAGAAGGTCGAAGTATACACTATATATCTTCTTTCTGGCATTTTTTCATCTTTTGGTATATATCGATCCGAATATCCTATCCCTGCTTATAACCTTATGGCTTATGGTCCAACTGGTACTAACAGATTGAGATGGGGTTCTAATGGGGGCAAACGATAGCCGCCACCCTTTGACTCGATGTGGTAATTGGGACCACACGATGCACCTTCGTTCTGGAGGCTCTAACTAACTACCAATCGATAACAGGAAGGAGATCATTTGAAAGTCAATACATTTGCGAGGGCTGGCTGACCTGCTTAATGTTTGACGAACTTCAAATTAACATGAAATGTTTCCTTTACTTCCCCAGATGTGCACTTCAACTTCCCCGGTCAGAAGCCGTTATTCATAGGCGTGGACTTCGGTATAGATCTCAACTCCCGGATAGCTATAGTCGGACCTAACGGAGTCGGCAAGTCTACCTTCTTGAAGCTGCTCGTCGGGGAACTGAGCCCGATCAAGGGAGACCTGATTAGGAATCATAGATTGGTGAGCGAGTTGGATTTTAAAGCTTAGCTTACTAAACAAAAAAGCAGGAGCCCAGTGGGTGGTGTTTTATGTCAATATCGATTCTATTTTTTAAGGTTTCGTAAAAATCTGAAATATTTATAGTGAACTTCGATGTCTGTCGGTCCGATTGAGTTTTTGGCATAAAGGTTGCAGAATTTTACAAGGACGAGTTAAAATTGTAGACTACCTCCCTTAAAAAATCATGTTTTGTGCAAATTAAGCCTAATTAAAAAAGATGACCTCTAAATTCACAGTCCATTGCGATTGATTTACGCTGACGCATGACGACAGGATGATTGTAGTAGAGGCTGTCGAAAATCGATGACGCAATATATGGACAGCAACTTAACAAAATTAAGAATTTCATCGCAATTGTATTAGGTGCTTACATATGAAATTAGCGTTTTGTATGGGAGGAATATAAAGTATTTTTTTTTTGTAAAATATATTTAATTAATCAAAGTATGCACCGTTGTTACGGTAGGGGCGAGAATCACTCTTTGAAGGCGGTTTGGACTGCCGCATCGGAGTTGAATTTTTTTCCTTGTAAGAAGTTGTCCAAATTCCGCAAAAAATGGTAATCTGTTGGAGCAAGGTCCGGGGAGTACGGTGGATGTCGCAGACATTCCAATTGTAGCTCATCTAACTTAGTGGTTGTTTGTTGTGCAGTGTGTGGTCTTGCGTTGTCGAGAAGCAGCAGTGGCCTAGAGCGATTGACCAATCTCGGTTGTTTAGCAGCTAGTTCTTCCTTCATGGTTTGCAGTTGCTGACAATAGATATCTGCCGTAATCGTTTGGCCAGATTTTAGAAAGCTGTAGTGAAAGACACCGGCGCTAGTCCACCAAACACGCACAAGTAACTTTTTCTGAGTCAATTTTCGTTTAGGGCAGGATTTGGCTGGGTCTCCAGGGTTCAGCCATTGCGACGAGCGCTTCCGATTATCGTACAGTATCCACTTTTCATCACAAGTAATGATTCGATTTAAAATCCCTTCATTATTGTGTCGGTTGAGCAAAGTAACAAAGCAGTCGACGCGTGTTTGCATGTTCGATACACTCAATTCATGAGGTACCCATCGTTCAAGTTTTTTTACTTTCCCGATTTGCTTCAAGTGGATTAATACAGTTTTATCACTTACTCCGAAGCCTGCAGCTATCTCTGAAGTGCTTTGTGATGGATCCGTTTCCACAATAATTGCCTCTTTTGTGCATCCGATAGAGATCTATTACTGTGGATTGCTTCTATGAATAAATATTTGAAAGATACCCAGTTTTGATAACTGCCATTGAAATATGGTATGTCCATTGTTGGAGTTGATTTTTCTCGATGAGATACAGACCATAGCTTCGTGTTTATGGCCTTTTTGATAGTGGTAAATTGTTTCTCGTAATTAGCGAATGATTCTTGATAGTCAGGGTTTATTTCCACCGATTCACTATCAATCTCCCATTGTAATTTGTCGACAGCGGACCATCTAGATTGTAAATCTTTTAGGATATCCTCGAACTCCCATTTCTCTGTGATCGAATCGAGGTTGATACTTGATACAGAGTGTGCAAATGCTTTGAAGTTACTTCGCTGTTTGCGAAGAAGTTCTTCTAATTTAATTGCTGAAGATTGATACGCCGAAGCTTCTGGCGTGGCTCCTTTTTGTTCTATAGGCTGCGAGACTTTGGGCCACTGAAATTTCGCTTGCGACAAGGGGCTTGCTGGCTGAATAGAAAGCGTTTTTATGAATTGTTGGATATGCGCTTTGATTTCATTGTACATTTTCTGTGCTCGTATAAAGTATTCCTGACTAAAATACTCATGACCGGTTGACTCGAAATTCTTCAGTTTGTCATGATTGCCTAGGAAATCGGACCAGTACTGTTCTAAAGTATTAAGCCTTCTTTGGCAAGTTTCAGGAGTCTTTCGCTCCTTTCCCTCCTTTTTAAAGTTAGATAGTAGATTGCTGATCGCCTCTAATAGCTGTACTTGTGTTGCAAAAAGTTCTTCCATGTTTATAAAGTTTGATATAAGTGAGTATAAAATGGAAAGATCTTACTTTGAGTTGATGGCTCAGCTACTTAAGCTGCGACGATTGGCTGTTGATTCCAATCCAGATACTGCTGTTTCAATTAGCTGCTGAAGCCACTTTTGATTGATACGCCAACCCGCTGATATGCAGATTTTCCCAGCTGTTTACTGGGGACGTCCGAATGATACGCCGCTGATAACTCGCTGATATGCTAAGTGGATGCTGTCCACAGTGTATATTCGATCACCAACACGACACAGTCACAAATGATTTTTGACACTCGCGTAGTGATCCCGCCTATTCGTATATAGACTCCAAGGACCAAGATAAACCTAGGGTTGTTAAATGATAATACTTGATGTCCACTGTATGAATATATTGATACGTAACTGATAGTTAATGTGAGGTGAGAGCGCGTCCGCCGTGATGTGGGCTCAAACGTGAACTAAACTGGAAATTAGGTAAATCGCCGGCGTACGCGCTATTGATGATTCAGCGAATTGTTCGGTGTACCGTACAGCCTTTAATTCTTCATTTTCCACTTGGGTCTCTGGCCGTCCACGGGGTTGGTTCTGAAGGTCGAAATTTCCAGAACGAAAACGTTGAAACCAAAAACGTACCGTGCTTTCTTTTGCGACACCAGCGCCGTACACATCATTAATCCCCCGAGCTGTTTCTTCAGCACTGGTGCCACGGTAGAACTCATACTCGTAAATATACCGATATTTCATGTGTTCCATTGTGCGGTAATAAGCGACGCCAAAAAAAAAATAATGAGGAAAAAACAAATGAATGACTGTTTTCAAAATTCAAATGTACCAGCTAAATAAATTTATAAATTTGAATTTGGAATTCTTAACCAAAGAGGAGATATTTCAGATCAAAGTGGTCAGTACGACAAAACGCTAATTTCATATGTAAGCACCTAATATTTTTTTCTTCATCTCGTTTTATAAGCGGGTTATACTAATTAATCGTGAAGTGTCAGATAAATAATGTATAATGTCATTGATTTACTAAAGCGGACCGAAATTATCTCTTTGGTAATGATTTTGTTTAATTTATAGTTAAAATAAAAATTGTCCGTATCACCAACAGAGGATAGGCCGCTTCGACCAACACTCCGGCGAACATCTGACAGCGGAAGAGACCCCGGCGGAGTACTTACAGCGGTTGTTCGGGCTGCAGTACGAGAAGGCTCGCAAAGCTCTCGGCACGTTCGGGCTCGCAAGCCACGCCCACACGATCAAGATGAAGGACCTCAGCGGAGGGCAGAAGGCGAGGGTCGCGTTAGCCGAGTTGACCCTCATGGCGCCTGATGTTGTCATTTTGGTGAGATTTGGAATAGTAGAGCTTGTATGAATAGATTAATTGATGTACAAGTAAAAGAGGTGTGTCAGGATCGTAGCATATGGAGGTCTGTAGTCTCTGTCTACCCCTTCGGCAGACAGGCGTGAGTATATGTATGTATGTATGTATGTAGATTCGTTGTCTCGGGGCTTAGAACGAGGCACAAAAAGAGTGTCTTTGGAAGAGTCTAGCTGTCAAACTTGATTTCTTACATACTAAGAATCAAGTTTGACAGCTAGACTCTTCAAAAACAAAAAGAGTGTCTTTGGAAGAGTCTAGCTGTCAAACTTGATTTCTTACATACTAAGAATCAAGTTTGACAGCTAGACTCAAACAAAAAGAGTGTCTTTGGAAGAGTCTAGCTGTCAAACTTGATTTCTTACATACTAAGAATCAAGTTTGACAGCTAGACTCTTCCAAAGACACTCTTTTTGTGCCTCGTTCTAGGCCCCGAGACAACGGAACAACAGAAGCTACAGATAGCGCGCGAGTTTATGTCCATCGGGGCCAAAGGCGACGTGCGGGGGCAGCTCGCCCCGCCTTCACTCACCTCGCCGCATTAGTATGCAGTCGAGTGTTGTCCTCGATGGTTGTGACGCGCGCTTATCGATACCGAACATTAGTGGCTATTGAAAAGACGGACTAATGGAAAATACGATCGACAAATTCGTAATTGAAGTCAGCGACTGCGAAGATACTGATTCCGACTCTGCTCTGTCGGTTGTCTTTGATTCAAGATTCAAATTTGTTTATTTGTAAAATAGATACATAAAGTATACGTTTTACATGTCAAATCTAATCAGTATAAAAATAATATTTTATGATGAAACAAAAATATAAAAGGAAATATATAAAAATACTGTATTTAAGTTGGGCTACTAAAAATATACACATGCATAAAATAAAAATACTTATTGGAATAAGAGTATTATTATACCTACATAATGCAATTAATAAATAAGTTGATAAATAAACTGAATAGACCATAAATAAATATAATGCCTAGCCAAATATATACTAACATAAGTAAAAAATTTAAATATTGTATATACATACCTACATAATGCAATGAATAAATAAGTTAATAAATAAATAAACTATAAATAGATATAATGCCTTAATCCGCCCATTCGATTAATCTTGCTAAGAAGAAGGGCAAGATACTTAGCAAGTCCATGTCTTTTTTATTAGTATTTTTTTTTGTGATTAAATTGCATTTTTTGATAGTGATTCCATTAAAAAAAATATTTTTCTCTATTATCAATAAACACGTATTGACACCTGTTGACAAAATCGGTAGGAATTATCGTCATTAGCACAATTGATTAGGTCACGGCACTACCGCATTCCTCAGGATAAACCTGAACTCGCGCGCTATCTCTATTTTACTTTAGAAAAATTCAAGTTTTGACAGCACTAAAACTAAAATAAAGCCTCCAGAATCGACTTTCTTGAATACACAAAATAATTGAATTTCTCTGTCCAGGACGAACCTACAAACAACCTGGACATAGAGAGTATAGACGCGCTGGGCGAGGCCATTAACGAGTACAAGGGTGGAGTGATCATCGTGTCCCACGACGAGCGACTCATCCGCGAGACCGAGTGCACGCTCTACGTCATTGAGGACCAGACTATCAATGAGGTATGTACAAGTCTTTCTGTATTAGAGGGCCCAATGTTTTGTTTATTCTTTTTAGTCAATTTATTAACTTGGCCATCAGCAGTCCTGCGCGTTTTCGCCTTCAACCTTGGTCTCAGATTGTTACTTTTAGACCGCGATAATAATTCTAAAGCAGATGGAAAAACTGTACGTCTTAAAAGAATACCAATACGAAAAATATTATTATTAGAGTGCACGTTCCTATCACGACAAATAATAATTAAAAAAAACCCAAGGGTTTCCCCGTACAATAAACGTCGTGTTAACCATAGCGCCATCTGAGATGACTTGTTTGACAGCTTGTCAACCTTTTTGTACCGAGGTTCATTGGTAAGATGATAGATGGCGCTAAGAGTAGCTGGTCAATCTTTTAGTACCAAGGTTCATTAGTAAGATGATAGATGGCGCTAAGATCTTAAAAACAGTGATTTGTTATGTACCATAATGTTTTTAGGGTTCCGTGCCCGTAATATGTGGTGGTACGGAACCCTTTGTGCGCGAGTCCGACTCCCACTTAGCAAATTTACTAAACCCCGTTCAATGACTTGATCTCGGCCTTCACAATTGCTTCGAACTCTAACTTTTATACCTTGATGTTACTTAGCCCTGCCTTTAGTCACTATCTTAATGGCTCTGCCTTGAGCCATGCAGCGTGAGGCGCTATTTCACTAAAATCGGCACTTTTTTAAGTTGCTTACCTGTTTTTCAGAAAAAGCCACTAATTTGATAAATTAGTATATAAATATAGGTATTTTTCTAGTTTTCTTAAGTACAGAAACGCGATTGCAGAACTTTCTGTCTTCTACACTTTTTTTCATAGTATGAGAAATAGGAATGACATACAGACCTGAACGATATTTTCTAAGATAGATTTTAACAATATCTAAATTTTGTCAGTTTGAAAGTTTGATAACTATTTTAGTTAATTTTAATTAAAGACCGACATTTTGCATTTTTTTCCATAATCCGTCCCTCTCGCACTGCGGGTGTTTCCGCCTGGAGTAACAGTGGCCGTTGGAACATTCTTAACACCTTAAACAACTTTTTTGCTGGCATCATCTTAACCCCCCCCCCCCTCCCCCGCAGGTGGACGGCGACTTCGACGACTACCGCAAGGAGCTGCTGGAGAGCCTCGGCGAGACCATCAACTCGCCCTCCATCATCGCCAACGCCGCCGTGCTTCAGTAGACCACGGCTTTCTGCGTACTCCAGTCCCAACACACTAGTTGCCTACATACTTGGTACCGTGTGCTCTGCTGATCAGAATCAATTGGTTTTATGACCTGAAAAAGGGAGAGTAGTTAGTCACTACCCGTTTCCGTTGCGTTGGCTCTCTATGTGCATCCCACTCACGCACGTCCGTCAACGTTGTTAACGCACACAGGCATCAGGTACGACATCCTAATAGCATCTGAAACTGATAGTACAGGCACTTGCGTAGTATCGTTACCAACTTACGTAGATTTTTTAGGAGTGTCTGAACAGACTGATAAACGCCTCGCCTGCTTCACTCTCCTACTTTCTGGGCAGGCGTTTCACCCTCGACGCCATCGCGCTTTTCATCAGACGTGATAGATCCATTGCACATACATTGTGCATAAAAAAGACATTAAAAATATTCATGGATACCGTAGCAAATTAAATTAGTATTTGCGTAGATTCAAAGACAAAGTTTTAAAGAGTTCGACATGATACATATTTTCAGAAGTTTGCCATTCCACTCCGGTAGGTATCAGCAAAAAAGCAAAATTATTGCAAAAATTACAGCTACAAACATAAATAATTATAAAACTATGGTGATAGAGTGAATAAGAATTTAATAAATATTGTGGAGAACTAGTTTTCTTATTACCACTCATCCATTTAAATATGTATGAAATAAACTGATGTTTTAAAGAATATGGTGAATTCTAAACGTATTTATTCTAGTTGAAAGATAAAATTTATGAAATGTGTTACAAGCAAACCTCCACTCTATCTAAAATCGTAAGACAGCACCTTAATTATTTTTATATTATTATCACACAAGTGCCTGCACAGTTATATAACATTCATGATACAGGGTGCTGCCTTGATAACCGTCAATTGGTACAGCTTGGAGCAGTTTGTACAGAAAAATCCAAAATGAAATTTATTTTTTCTCAAAGCTTGATCAAAATATAATTCTGTGTAATATGATGAGTACAAGCCGTCGATTCTTTATTGTAGTAATCCACGGACCGAATTTGAAACACGTGTGTCTCGTGTCTTTGTAAGGAACGACAACTTTAAATCGACAGCTGATTTTTGTATTGAGGTTGTTGCGCCGGTTCTTGTTCCTAAACGTACAAATTATGTTTGTTTTTCTCATTTTTGAATAAAATCTATAAAATAAATGTGATTCATGGCATTACGCGACCATAGCTTAATGTCGATAAGACTTTTTGGTGTTTTAAAAGATCCTGCACAACAACTATAAACACGCTTCAAAGTTGTGCAAGATCATTTACAAAGTAATACATAAAATAACATAACTTTGCAAGGAAAGCTTTATTGGCATTTAAATACTGTCGCGAAGAGATTTAAACCGTTAATTTAAGGGGTAACTTTTTACCTCGGTACAAAATGCACATCATAATATTGTTTTCCTTACTTTTGAATAAAAAGTATGCAATAAATATGTTTCAAAGCAAATTGCGAAAATAGTTTATTAATAATAAAGTCTTTACAAAAAAATTACGTTCTTCAATGGATTACATTTTGTTTGCATTACATTAACAAACTTAAAAGCGTATTTACAGTTATAATGTAATGCAGCCAAAATGTAACGCATAAAATTTAATAATTTTCATGTGATCACCTATTAACAAGCAGTTTGCGCGAATTGCTATAAAACGCATTTATAACATACTTTTTATTCAAAAGTAAGAAAAACAATATTATGTTGTGCATTTTGCACCGAGATCCTCCGTTACCACCTTAATACTTTTTAATCACAAATAATAAAAACAATCATAACTTGTGCGTTTGGGAACTAAACTTTCGCAACCATCTTAAGTTTTAAAAGAACTTTGTTCCAATTTATTATTACGATATAAGTTGTATTTTAAACAATTATTGTATGTTTTGTACTGTGAATATTTAATATGTTATTTACGTCGCTGGCGATTCTTTTAGAAGTAAACAGCTAGTCTAGCTTTGTCAAGTTATGTCTGATAAATGTTGGTGCTTAAAAGTTTGTATTTCGATGATGGTTGAATCTGATTGTAAATTGAATTATAGTGTAAAATTGTATTTATGTCAATAATAAATATTGTTACTAATACACCGGAAATCTTTTAATTTTACTTACCAAAAAGTTACGCTAAACGCTGTTTATAAAAGGTAAGTACAGATCGTCATGTCATGACGCATATCTCCAAAGGGGTGTCAGGGGTGTTTTCAAATATTATATCGGAACAGTCATTAGTCGAACATTTTCTTTTTACCGACGCATGGGCGTATACCGGTTGAAAATGAACTCTCTAGCAGCTAGAGTCTAGCTATAACAAAAAAAACGATTTCGTAGCTCGATGCCTACTATCGCGCTTTGTTGACTTTTCAATATTTTCAAGTAATCAGTAGCACAATGCCAAAATTTCGAAACCACTATACATTAGATCAGACTATGTGTTCTATGTTCAAATTAAAAAATACATGTTTTGTTACCCTTGTCATGGTTCATAATAAAATGAAAAAAAAAAAAAAAAAAAAGATATCGACCGCCAAAGAAGCAGTAGGTCGCAATACTTTCAAAATTTGAAAATCGAAAAGAAAAGAAAAAACTTTTCTTCTGTTTTGTGTTCTATTAGTGATTCTGAGGTGCAATTGTGTAAGCCAATGGTATTCAAATTGAATGTCATATGGCTATTCGGTTAAGCAAATTAGCCCGTTTGACAGTTGAAATCGTAAATTTTTGGCAGTCAAATGAATACAATTGCCTTATTTTGTTGTTGACCACCAAAAACGTACGATTTCATTTGTCAAACGGGCTTATTTGCTTAGTCGAATAGCCATATGACAATCGAATTTGAATGCCATTGGCTTACACAATTGCACTTCTGATTCATAGAGTTCAATAAAGCTAAAAAGTAATTTTCAACCTGTATAAGGGGGTGTTTCGGGCCTCCGGACACCCAACTTAGCATACGGGGAAAAATTAATATTCGCGTAATATTTACATTTTGTATCGGTTACGGATTAGCCATGCCATAAAATACAAGGTGACATTAATTTATGCAGCCAACTTCATACTGATGACTCGGTAAGTGCTCAGTGTCAAGATTCGTTTACCCGCGTTGTGAAATTCGTACATTATTTTTTGGTGTTCCCTACAAACGCAAACCCAGCCCCTTGTCAATTACTGTGGGACGTCAACATTTTATTTTGCAGTTTTGGATCCTTGAACCGCCCCGATGAGAAAGCTATAGCTACGCCCATGTACGGTTTTAACGTCCCAACACGGTAAGTAAGCATTATTCGCCGTGTTTCGACCACAAACCCACGCTTTATGGAGCATGCCGGTCAGGCACGTATCCAGACTTGTTTCTTGGGACATTCACTCAACTAACAAGGTGAATTGTGACAGAAACCTTTGTAATCACTGTACTATAATATTAGTAAGTATCAAAGGTACCTTACCTTTTTTATTAAAACATACTTTAATGTACTTTACAATGGTTATGAATAAACATTTCCGGTCCCGTGTATGTCTAATTTGCCTAATTTCGGGGGGGGGGGGTTGATAAATCCCACCTATCCCCCCTGGATACGTGTTTACCTCACTGATGAAAATACTATCCACAGAGATTTCGAAAAACTCATTGATTTATACTCTCTTGCCAGGATTCGAACCCGGGTCTCAAAGGCGCTCTATCAACTGGCCAACCGTTACCTGTTAACAAGATAGTAGGTACATATAGATAGATATACAGCCAAATTCATACTGGAGGCTTGGTAAGTGATCAGTATATCAGTATCCATAACACTTTTTTTTCTAATTTCGCAAAATAAAATGTTGACGTCCTATAGTAACTGACTCGGGGCTGGGCTTGCGTTTGTAGGAAATACGAAAAGAATAATTTACGAATTTCACAAAAAGAGTCATCTTACTCTTACCTTGACATAGATACTCGTACCAAGGTTCGAGGACCCTTTTTGTGAAATTCGTATCAGTTTTCTGTACACTACAAATGCAAGCCCAGCCCGGAATCAATTACTATAGGAGGTCAATTTATTTTGCGAAATTAGCGAAAAGTGTTCTCGATCCATGATACTGATTACTTACCAGGCTTCTAGTATGAATTTGGCTGCGTAAATTAATGTCACCTGAGACTGCAAATGGCTATAAAGTATTTGCTGAAATATTGTACAGATCATATATTGTTTCTAAAAATACACGGCAACGTGCCCTTTAAGGATCGGATTCTAAAATATTCAGTAAACTTAAGTTTTACAAAAAAACATCTTAACTTGTTTCGCGATCAACTTGTTTGCCACAGTACCTACTCCAAGGCTATAAAGAAAAGTGTGGGAGTGTATGGCCGCGGAACCAATTTTTATTTAAATATATAGATACATACTTTATTAAATATTTTATATCCAACGGATATAACACCCACATTTTGCCGATGATCATTACGTCCCAGCGTGAAGGGTGGTGACCCATATCGCCGTACTTCGGGCACAAATTGGACCCACAGCTTAACGTGCCTTCCGAAACACGCAGACCAAATACAAAGTACGGAATTTGAACCCGTGACCTTCAGGTCAGTAGTTGAGTTCTCGAACCACTAGGCCACGGAGGCTTCATTTATGCAGCCAAATTCTTACTGAAGACTTGGTAAGTGCTCAGTAATAAGGTACGATTTCCCTTTTTGTGAAATTCGTAAATTATTCTTGTCGTGTTCCTTACAAACGCAAGCCCAGCCCCGAGTCAATTACCTACTATGGGACGTCAAGATTTCATTTTGCGAAATTAGCGAAAAGTGCTATCGATTCGTGTCACTGACCAAGCCAAGTATGAGTTTGGCTGTATAAATAAAAGTCACCTTATATTTTAATTGTTCAAAAATAATTTTCACCTAAAAAGTGTACTAAATAAAAATGTAAGTACGGACAACTTTTTCCAATTTACAGATTGCATAGCGTCTTCATTCTTCAACGAGTCTGTAAGTCAGAGAGTCTTGGCTCACGATTACGGCTGAGTTTTTCCTCAATTTCCCCGCAGCCTTTCGCCCCTCCATTAGAAACTTCTCGGCTTCATTAGAGGATTTAAAACGCAAATTTCCTTTCCGATTGTAACTTTTTTCCACTTCTTGAAAGAAACCTTCTTTTAAACTCGAAAGAAAATTAGTATCCTTCCCTTTGAGGGGACTCCTGGAAACGTGTTTTTAAGATTTTCATTTGGATGCGTGGCGCAATCTGGTACAATAATAAATGTTTATTCCAAGTGCACAGTTTTAATGTTATCATTTATGTTCTTTATTGCACTCAATAATTATAATATAAGCAGCCTTAAATTGAATGTGCTATAGGCTATTTCTTCCATTTAAAACCCAGAAATACCTTTGTAATTTCAATGCGCAATTTGTGAATATCTATAGTACTAATAATAAAGAAGTAAAAAAGTCGTGTTTGTAGATTGAATATTTTCGCGGGAATTTTAATGAAATTTGTTTTTAGAAATTTTGTTTGTTTGTCTGTCTGTTTGTATGTTCCGTTTTAACTCGAAAACCACTCAACGGATTTGGATGCGTTTTTATTATCATCGTAGTGATCCTGCTCAACACATTGGCTATAAAGGTTGTTCATAAAATAACGCCCAAGCCGAAAACGGAGCAAAGATAAAATAAACGCGGGCGCAGCCGCGGGCAAAGGCTAATTTATTATAAAGCAAGACGAAAACTGAGAGTTCGTAAGCAAATAAACAGAGTATACCACAAGCAGATTTCCCTCCACATTCGGTAACCGCGTTACAGCGAATTATCCGCTAACAAGCCAACAATGAGAGGTTTGGATATCACCCCGAGAGCCTATTAAGTGCACTCCGCCCCTACTTGCGATCAGTCGCAGCTTCTGCAACCTTGTCAAACTCACTACACACATCAGATCCGCAATGTTGCATGGGGAGGCGGTGATAGTTACTGCGGCAAAGTTCTAACATTTAAGAGTGGAATAATTTCATACAATGTGTACACAATAGAGACGATTACGGTCCCCCGCGACGGCGGCATGATTTTATTTGTTCAGTTATTGCGTCGCCGAAGAGATATTTAAATTTCATTAGGTTTGTTTTACACTTAATTTGTGAGGGGACCGATGTATCGTATTGTAGGGGAGGGGCGCTGCCTGTTGGCGCGAGCATTTCCATTACAAACTTGTGTACTGATGTTGTGTATCTGACGCCCTTGTGATATAATAATACCCAACGGATTTAAGTCGATTTGTGAGTTAGATTGTAGTTTTATTTTACACAGACCTTCGTCGCTGTGTGATTTTAACCTTGATAGTTTTTAAACTGAAGTGGTGTTTGTACAAAGATAAGAAATATATAGGGTTTGTAACGTATTTCGTATTTACAGTTTTGGAAAATATAAGCATTTAAATATAAAAACATTTGTAGACATTCGTAGCTTCGTAGAACATAGCAAGTCGTAGCAAAAATTGTTCCATTGTTTCCAGAAAATGTTTGTATGTACTTAATTTAGTTCATTAAATTTGTAGTACCTATTTTCTAAGCGTTTACTGTACGTCGCTTAAACATCTAAACAACAACATCTTCTACAGTATGTCCAGACGTGATCTAGGCTTATATAACTTAGTAGGGTGTTATTTACACCGTAATCAAGGAAGAGAAGGTTTAAAATTCTGCATTATGAGCAGAAACAGTTAAAATTAATAGAAATTAATTCTAATTATAATGCTTCCTAGGGCAGACGGAATATCTAAGCGCTGGGCAAAGGACTAACAGATAAAAGTATACGTAATATCTTAAGTATATATCTCTAATAAGTAAATTCTCAAGCATAGATATTACATACACGAAAGCCTCTTTCGCACCAGTTTTCTTGATGAATTAATTTTACTTTTTAAGTGGGAATGGATTATTATATCATGAGCTACGCTCGTAGCGCCGCAGTGGCTCGTAGCACCGTAGCGTCTTGTAGCCCTTTATCTCTCAAGTTTAACCCCTGAGACCCTGAGACCTCACACGATGACATAGACTTTGAAAAAATCATTCGAGAACTGACGCCTAGAGTCCTCATATGAGCACATTACATAAAATGGAGAGCGGGAAGGAGAGGATTTTTAAATGATTTTTCCGGGGCAACAGTTTTATAAACTTTCAGAAAATAGTAGTTAGTTTTGACATTTTTGAAATTTTTAGAAATTAATTGGTCTAGGACTCAGGAGGTTAAAGTGCCTTCACATTTCCGGGGAACCAAAAATTTTTGGAACGTTGCGTATTTATTATAATAGACCATTCTGAGCTGCGTTCATAAGCTCTATGTAGCTACTGTCTGTTCTTCATTGAATTTATGCTGTTCCTTTTGCAAACATAAAAAACTGTTTTCAGTTTTAGATGGAGCCTGACATTATTGGGTTATTTTAAATTCAGAACTGCTTAATGTGAGGCCCTCTACAGTGTAAGGGTCTGTGTACACTAGTTAGTCGTTCCGTTTCCGTCGTCTAAGTGGGTACATTTTCGCAGCAGCCCGAGTCCATTAGCTCGTCGCCGCGGTCTGTCACAATCATTTTTCTTTCCCGCCGCCCCTTCCCGCCCCGCGCCGCCGCCGCTGCTAATTCGAAGGTACGCTCCGATGAACCTGGGTAATTCGTAATTGAGTGGGCTTGGTTATTTTTTTTAGGAAATTTCCAGCTTTGTTAAATAGCCTTCAGTCAACGAAAAGTAACAAAATGTGTGCTAAGGTCATGCAGAATTAGACATTTTGCTTTTTGTCGAGTTTGTCGAGTTGAAATGTGGTATAATTTTTCTGGGATGCTCATCTTAAGGTTACTTATCCGGTTTTAGACGCAACGCTTAATATCAAAATCATATCTTTAAAAACCAAATAAAAATCTACTTTCCAAAACAGCAGCCCTCTAAAAATAAAAGAGAAGAAAGTATCAAGTCCGTTTTGTTCAGGAGTTGATATCGACTTTCATTATTGCAAGTCGAGGGCTAGTCATTAAAGGAGGCACCCTGATAAAACGCGTTTTATTGCCAATTTGCTTGTTTTACTTGAAAACAATATTTTGATGATATTAACGTGAATTAGTTTTTTCTGAAAGATGTAAAATAACATATAAATTTCTATTGCTCGTGAAACAAAAGGGTTTGCGCTGTTAATTGTAGAACATTACGACTTATTACATTATTCTTGTGTAGTTCGTTTCTGATTGATTTTATAAAACATGATCGTTAAAATCTAGCTTATTCGGTGTATACGAGTAACACAGAATTAAACAATATTACAGACCTAACGACGAGACGTGGTCTCTTACAAAAGGCTTGATCTACCGATTTGAAGTCGCTGAACGAGCTATGGAGCGGGCTATGCTTGGGATATCCCTGATGGACAAAATCCGAAACGAGGAGATCCGTCGGAGATCTGAAGTGACCATATTTGTCGCTGGCTTTGGGGCCGAAAAGCGTTGGAATGGAGACCATGTACAGCAAAGAGTAGCGTAGGCCGACCGCATACCCGCTGGACCGACAACGACCTGAAAGACGTTGCGGGTGGGGCGGAGGAGGACGGAGGACCGCTAAGAGTGGCGAAATGTAGGAAAGGCATGTTTATATTCAGCATTGGACGAACACAGGCTGACTGATGGATGGACAGACCTAAAAATGCATCACTATTATATGCCTTAACTCTGAACTACATATATCTGTAGCCAAGGTTATGTTATAGTTGTGTTTATATAGATTTTGCATGGAATCTGAAAAATTACACTACTGTCTGCTATCATCATCAGATTCCATACGAAATCCAACCTGAACGCAACAATAACGTAACCGTTATGTTTTCATGCTAAGGCTACTGAGGTTAAAAAGACTCTTGTACAAACGCAATGCAAAAAACCTGGTTTTTGGTCGCTGCGGTTAGCGTTGCCATCCGTCCGGATAAAGCCGGCCGGCTAGGCTTTTTGAGCTCTTGTCCGGCCAAATTTGACTACGTCCGGCCCGTCCGGCTTTTGTTAGGCTTTTTCATTTTCTTACTTTTTACGCAACATGACCGTGAGTCTCAATGGCTCCACACTAATACAAAAAGACACCAAACATTTTGGCTGGATGACTTTAAAAAATCTTCCAGAATTGAGTGAAATTTCCAAAAAAAATATTCACCAATTAAAATTGATGACATCAAATAAGGTTTTAACCACTTCCAAAATCTAAGAGAGTTTTTGGAAGAGAAATAAGAGGATCTTAATTTTAAGCAATTGTTGGCGCATAAAATCGAAGACATTTAACGTGTAAGAACTTTATAACGAAATTATTAAAGAAACTGAGCAGGTTTCTGGCTAAGAAAAGTATGTAAGTGATAAGACTGATTAAAAGTCGTGCTTTATTTGCTTTTTTTGGCATCCGACCTTGTGACTTTTGACGCTTTTTTGCGGCAAAGTCCGGCTTTCTTATTATTAGAGATGGCAACGCTAGCTGCGGTTTGATTGGAACGTAATAGACGAATATAAATTAAAAAACGTTGGATCAGGACAGATTTATTTTTCATGTAACATGTATCTACATTCTACATATTATCATCACGACACATAGTATATCTCCGAGTCAGAGGTGTTTCGAAGTGCGGGTGCCAGTTTTAATTTTAAAGGCATGCAGGTTTTACTCACAGATTTTTCCTTTACTTTCAGCAAGTGGTAAACATACAAATAATGGATTCGGTAAACTCATTGATGCATGATCGACCGGGCAAGATTCGTATCCGAGTCTTCAGATTGAAAGTCTGATGACATAGCCACTGAGTTACTGTGTCTTCTATTTCTTTGTTTTTGTCCATCGCATAACGAAAGAGATAAACATATTTAAAAAAGTGCGGGGCCGAATAGTGCGGTGAATCAAGAAAATGTAGGATATTGCTGTTTTTTTTATGAATAACATTTAATAAAACTTTTCAATGCAAGTGCTCGTAAAGTTCTGTTTTATATGCGTCCACAAATTATATAGAGATACTGCGTCTAATCCGCAATATTTTTTATATTTAAATATAAATTAATCTGAATTCTTACATAAAAAAGCTTATATTGTTAGTCGTTTAGTGCGTCGTCCGGTTAGTACGACGTTATATCGCCGGTCCCTTGACCGTCGTTATATCCGGATTCTACTGTATATATGTATAAGGTGACTTTAATTTATACAGCCAAACTCTTATTAGAGGCTTGGTAAGTAATCAGTATCACGGATCGATAACTGTCTTCGCTAATTTCGCAAAATAAAATCTTGATGTCTCGTCGTAATTGACTCGGGGCTGGGCTTGCGTTTGTAAGGAACACGAAAAGAATAATTTACGAATTTCACAAAAAGGGTTATTGAACCTTGTTACTGAGCACTTACGGAGTCTTCAGTAACAATTTGGCTGAATAAATTAAATTCACTTTATATAGGTAACAAGGAGGATCTGGTTAAAATAAACTTATTGGTAGGTAACCTCATTTCATCGTAGTATGAATAAGAACTTTTTGATTATAATGCCAAAAGACAAAAATTTTGAAGTTCGTAAAATGATACTGGCCACTTGCATTCTCTGTACAATATTTAAGAAAAATACCTATACAATGTTATCGATCGGTCTTCTTTGTTAACAACATTCTTTGTATCTAAAGAATAGACAATATCGGGCAGCCATTGTTGTTTACATTATTATTTATTATGTAGAATAAGCTGGTGGAGTCGCATTCATGTTATGTATGACGAAAGCAGCCTTCGAACGCATCAAACTGAAAGCAGCTTAATTCAGACAAGTCGGCAACTTGCGTGCAAAGAAAAAGAATGCCCGCCTAACGTTCATTGGAGCACATATGTATTTATTGTTTCTTTGTTTATTTAATTACATTTAATTTATTTACTCACACTATGCATTGAAAAACGTAGTATGATACTCGTGCGTACGGGCAATAACTTACTCGTAACGTTTAAAACACTCGCTCATCGCTCGTGTTTCAAATCGTTCCTCGTACAAGCTATTGCCTCCTTTACGCTCTCGTAGCATAAGCTACTATTACAGGAGAGCGTTTAAAAAAACGCGTTGTTATGCTTTAAATAGTAGGTTTATATGTTTACAACAGTTATTATTGTTATTTCTTCTTTATTAACGACGGACTACTATTTTGAACTGAAAAACCAGCTTCCACATTGCATTTTTTTTAATGCAGCGAATTTTCACATTTTGGGCTCTGTTATAGTTTTGAAAAAGGCCTTATTTATATCATGTTTTTTTTTCAGAACCCTATTTACGGTAGTTTGTGAGTTCTACTGTTTTAAAATCTAATTTGTTACTACCCATGTCAACATAACCTCAATAACTTCAGCACATATCGAGTAGTAAATCGTGTTCCGGTTTTGAGTAGACAGAACCACCTACATCCCTAATTATGGCGATTAATTCAGCCATAACCGTCGCGTTTCAGATGCGAATTCGCACAATAATGAAAAGGGGATGGAGCAATTATTAACACTTTACCTAGTTGTGGCGCCCGCACACTAATATGTATGATTGATGAGTGTGCGGCACACCGCGATGAATAATAGAGTGCCACTCGACATACGATACATTTTATGATACTAACAATTTGGTAATGTGGCGGCACTACGGTAATATGGTGTTTTGGGCGTCAAGTCGCCGTTCGATTAATATTTTGAATAGAACCTCATTAATTTTGGAGAGCTTAACGGAAAATTTTTGTTGGTAAGTATGGTAAGACTTGTTTTGGTTACTAAAACTAATTGATAAATTACATTTCTGCTTGGTAAACTTATAACAGAATATTCATCAAGAAGTATCGGTTAGATGATATATGATATTATTGGTTTAGTTCGATCGAAGTGAAAGGTAGGACCAGTTCAAATCACTATTACCCTTGCAAATAAAAAAATCCTTGTCGTTCATGGGTCATGGGGTGCAAAACCCGGGGTTGAGCAATAAACACTATTAGACAAACATTTCCTGAGGCGCTATACTTTCTCTGAAACTTGTCGAATAAATCAGATCGTTGGTGGCTCGCAGTTTTCACGTCGTCTTGCCAAATTTATGTACCGATCGGCCCTTTCGTATGGAGATGTTGCCCGCCATTTACATATAAATACCTCGATTATTTGAATTATTCAATCGAGAGGGGGCGTCCCTGACAAATCACTTCCTCGGAGCGTCGCTAAGTTTCGCGACTGGACGTGCGTGAGCAAGGATCATCCTTTCGTTTTTCTTAGCTTTCAATGTCGATGTTTTGTGTGTACGTTGAATTTAGATTGAACTGAAACTATGATAAAGTTACTTATCTTGAAATTATGTTAAATCATATCGTCGCGACGTCCTAAAATGGTATCGAAAGTGTTTTAACTGACAATTTTTACGTTCCAACGCAATAGGGGGGAGCTTTTCCGTCGTTTTCCTGCCGTTGCTGTATGCAGTTAACTCCCACTGCTTTTTTCTCATTTAGCAAGTGATAATTTCAGTAAACAAATACTATGCACATACATACATTCCTAAAAACTCTTGGATACATGCACGACCGGCAGGCAAAATTCGATCTTGGGTCTCAGAATTGAAAGTTCCTCTCGGCTATGGCTGCCACTATTATATTTATAATCACAATATGTGTGTAATCACGCCAGTGCAATTTCCACCCTGCTACGATTGCTAAAAGATTGAAATGTGTCAGCGATTTCTATTTCTTAAGAGGATAGTCCCCGCAAAACTATAATTTATTTTTCTTTGTTTGAACAATCTAGTAATAAAACATATAAAAAATATATACTTTTCCAAGAATATAATGCACACTCTTATCGAGACAGAATAGTCAGAAGTCATTCCAATATTGAAAAATAAAAAAACTAAGGAAATCCCATTAAATGTTTAAAAAAATCGAGGTGGGTAGAAGTTTTGCTCCTACCGCTAGTTTTTTTTATGAAATCGATGATTTCTAAGGAGGTTTAATAGGGGATCTTTGGATGCCATGTCAAAATTTGATTTTAACTATACCTGAAAATTGTACGTCATAACATGTCACAAATTGTAGGATTACATTTTTTTTATGCTCGAATTTTATGTCGAAATTATTGTCGAATGTCCAACAGCCATAAATGGCCGACGAGGAAAACGCTCACCGAAACATGTCAAAAAGTTTTCATGTCTAAGTTTAGGATTATTTGAGCAAAAAACCATACGATTTATGGGTTAAAATCCTCTATTTAACTCTAAAATGAACAGATATTTTATACAATGTTTATATTTTATACAATGTTTAGTTTTTTTATAATAAAAATAGTGACAAAACTCGTCAGTTTGACTTTTTTCCAGAATCGGTTCCTCTCGCAATGCGGGTCTTTCCGCATGAAGTAAAGGTGATTGATGCAAGCGTGACCTATCCTCTTAACATGTGACGGGCATACAAAGAGTCTTGACTCATTTTTATAGTGGACTCTTATGTAGAACTGGTAGAAATAAAAACTTCTCCTTAGCTTTATGCCTACCTAAATGTAGAATAGATTTTTTTGAAGCTGATTATTAAAAGTGATGATGCCGTAGACTTAATTCACCTGGGTTAAATCACCCGGGTGCATTAGGTATACTCTTTCTAAAAATAAAGTATCAATTAATTTACTGCTAAGCAGAACCATTTCCATATCCACTCTATTTTTATTGTTCCTTTATCTTCCAAATAAATACCATATTTCTTTTACAAAACTTGCTCCTTTTGTAGCCCCTCCTAACCGAATCTCCTAAAAGTATTCGTAGATAATATCATGTATGGCTAAACTAAAGGGTGTAAATAAACTCGAATAGCGACGACGAATTGTCATGGCGGAGTTTCCCGCAGTTTTATGTCTTCTCACGTGCCATTTAGTTCGGGAAATTGAAGTTTTTGTATGTAAATACGCACTGAAACGGCCATGGCAATGTTACGTTATGCCTATTGTTGTTATGTAACCGGCGAACATATAAAAGTTAATCATCTGTTTACTTACTTACTTATACTTAAGGCGGGAGAAGTCGTTTTTACCTAAAAATGTTCAGGGTCATTAAAATATTGATAAGAAATTTCAAAATAATATACGTGCTTCTTCATGTCTTTATATTATTAGAAACTATTATGGGAATTTTTAAGCAGTTTATTTTCCTTCACTGCATTATTTTATTATTATTCTCTTCACAAAGTACTGGTCCATTCTTTCTGTTGTAGATCTTCAATTGGATCGCTAGTCTTGCAACTGCACTAAACTTAAAATAGTTTCCAATATCAAATAATCTGATGTGACTATTGACTGTCACCTTAGTTTTTAGCAACATCATTACTCTTAAAGTGACAATCAAAGTGACTCATGGCTGTTTTTAGATCTAGGTTTTATTTAGAAGTCGCTGAATTTAAGCCAATCCCTTGTTACAAAATTAAGAATAAACAAAGACAAATTATTAATGTGTCAAAAAAACTTAAGCAAAAACCTATATTTTTAACCCCCCAAGTTGAGAAAAAGTTAAAATAAAGTTTGAAAATTAATAAAAACACCTCGAAGTCGCTGAGCAGCCCGCTTCCACTGAGCAGGATAGTCGAGTGAACAATAAATGCGTTGGACAAGACAATTTTCTCTGAATGCCAAATAAAACTAAATTTCAGGTGGACCAATTCGTATTTATAACTAGTCCACATCTTTATAAATATTGAAACAAAGCTTTTGGGCGCATTGATTTAGTTTTTGGATCGTACTATCGAATTTGTTAATATTTTTTGAACAAATAATTACCTAGTACATACTTTAATTGACTTTTAGTACTCATGAAAATAATTTTATGTCTGATCCTATGTCTACGTCTCTAGGGAACTGCCCGTCCCCAGGGAACAAACTATAACCCAAGTCCTTGTGAACAGTCGAACAATTAAAACGGTAAAATGGTTTTCAAAATAGGTCCAGTATTTATGTCCCAGGGAATTGTCCATCAGCAGGGAACAAACTATAGCCACGTACAAAGTGAAGAGTTTAACCATTACTTGTACAACAGGGAAAGAGTTTTCAAAGTCAATTTTGTAGTTATTATGTCCCTAGGGAACTGCCCGTCTCCAAACAAAAAACTAGAGTCCAACGTTGGTTGTCACAACAGTGAATGAATTTTCAAAATCAGTTCAATAGTTCCATAGATGAGATAATAGAAGTCATATCTTGAAAGCAAGATAAACTTATGTCTATATTGTTATATATCTATCAACTATCAATATTTATAAAAAAAAGCCGAATGGTTAAATATATGCCATCAAAAACAAAACTTGTAAATAAAACCAAGTCTCGCAACTTAGTTCTTCTACCGTAAAAAGTTGTGAGATCCATGTAAATCCAAGTCGATTAATTTATTCAGTCCCTACTTAAGGGACCATCTGTCTTAAGTTATTATATAATTAGCTAACCTAACAACATCTTATAGTGACCATATCAATATTATTTTTTCATGTTTTAAATAAAAATACTGACATTATTAGATTGCCATCGCATGAAAACACAATGTATCTCACAACATATTATATAAAATTAGATTATTTAGTGCGATTGCCAAGTCAATATATTTATTTTAAACATAAAAGATTTTAAATATTGATATGGTCACTATAAGATGTTGTTAGGCTAGCTAATTATATAATAACTTAAGACAGATGGTCCCTTAAGTAGGAACTGAATAAATTAATCGACTTGGATTTACATGGATCTTACAACCTTTTACGGTATAAGAACTAAGTTGCGAGACTTGTTTTTTTTTTACAAGTTTTGTTTTTGATGGCATCTCATTTCTTTTTATAGATAGTCCTACTTTTTTTTTCTTTCTGCTACCTTCTACTAACAGCTGAAAATGTAACTGTATATAATATATTTATATGGGATTACAAAGTTATTTATGCAGTTGGTGTATCTCGAGCACTGGACCAAAATTGCAAAATATTTTAGTTTTTCCTTGATTTATACACTAAACACTAATTGTATTCCAAATTTGAAGCTTCTATGTCTGCTAGAAGTGCCTTAGAGTTTTGATGATCGGTCAGTCAGTCAGTGAGTGAGTGACAAAATTGAGAAACTTTGACTAGTTATGATTCTTAAACTACTGGTTCAAATTGAATGAAATTTGAAATATACCTTGTTTATACAATGTTGGTTGGTTACTGTAAATTCAGGCTTCTAGTTTTATCCACGACGAAGTTATAGGGGGTCGGAAATGGCCTGAACTGCTTCGAGAAAAGGATGGTACGGCGTGCCGCTTTTGAGCTCGACTTGGCGGGGGCACTGCCGTGCCCCCAGATATTTAATTATTTAGTCCACATCTTCCGATTCAATTTCACACCACCAAATTATTTATCTTCAGCAAGTTGTGCTCAGTAGCATTGCCTTTCTTTTATTAGAAGTATTTTGAATTCTTTGAACTTGAAAGCCATTTGAAGTACAAATACAGTCTATTAGCAGATGTAAGCACATAATTAGCCGCGAGTGAACGGCCGAGGGCAGCAGGGCTTGCATCAGATAAGAGATATCGTTTGATATGCTAATAGTGGTAGCAAATGCTCGCGTAATGACCGTGCGATGGTTTATAGTCCGGGCGGCCATTGCAAGCAACCCTATCTTACAATATAATTGAACCAATCCACTTTGTACGGACAGCCGACCTTTAGGAGCTTCAAAAAGTTTTGCATAATAAACATACTAACTTTATTCCATACTTGTGTTTTTCAAGCTACTAAAAGCTGACCGACTCTTCAAAGTAGTAGATTGTTTCAATTATATTGTGAGATAGGGGTTGCCTGCGGTGGCCTCCTGGACTATTAGCACCCATGTGTATGTGCGCCCGGTCTGCGGCCTTCCAGGAGCCGGCCACATTGTTTTAGGAATCTTTTTACAAAACTTTTGAGTATCTTATAATCGAGGGTAGGGAAAATTCTATATGAATCGATTCTTCAGATTATCCTAATGACATTTTAGTTTTAGTGCTCTCAAAACTAAATTTTCTTCGTACCAAAATAGTTCTTTAGTGTTAACAACAGAAACTTTATTACTTTTGAGAAAATTAAGGTCTGACAGCACTAAAACTAAAATTGAAGCCTTCAGAATGGACTTTAATACATCATTATAATTAGGGTGAGTGTCTATCATAACGTAATAGATACTACAGCTAAGATTCACTTTGATTTTTAAGAGAAAAGCTCGACATCATACAGCTTCGAAACTATTTGATTTTTCAGGTCGACGACGAAACGATCTACTGTGTAGATCAAGGTCACTCGATGCCAATAAAAAAGAATGCATTCAAAATTGCGTTCTCGAGTTAAAACGGAACATACATACAGACAGACAGACAAAAATTCTAAAAATTGTGGTTTTTGACCTCAGTACAATACTAATAACACATTTAATTTAAAATTTCCCGAAAATATTCAATGTACAGACACGAATTTTTTACCACTTTATTATTAGTTATATATGCATACGTATTATATATTATGAAAAAACGCTCTCCTTTTTTCTGTTCTGTTCTGAGAATCTTTGAAAATTTAATGAAAATTCACCAGGGACTATGTCTATAACTCGTTGAAAGTCACGTAAACGTCTTCAATCACTTGACAATGGCAGCTTGAACTACAGCTTTTCCAATAAAAATAAGTAAGAGGTGAGCCGTCTGTTATTATAACAATTATAATTCCATAGTTTCCCCGCTTTGGATGCCAACCCTACATTTTAGTTCAGTCAGAGGAATTAAACGTGCTAAACGTTTTTTTTTTGCCATACTATAGTTGTAAAAGTGAAAATTTCAATAGGAGTTTGAAAATAGATTGTATGGCAAAAAGCTCACTCCACAACCGTCAATGGCATACGGTGGCATAGACGGACGGACGCACTCGACGAGTAAAATTCGCGGATTAAGATGGTATCATCAGAACCTGACGCCCCTCGCAACTGCCGCGGCGAGCTGATGTGATGGTGCGATGGAGATAGCCGATCGGCATCAGCTAACCGCTAATGCGCCGTAATGCGCGCATTGTTCTCGGATATTTACTTTGAGGGTAATGTTTTTTTAAAGTAAGTATCCTGGGTAACTGAGTTATAATAGAGAAAATACTTGTTTCCGATAAAGATGTCGCTGAACGGTCAGTTTTGCCGATTAAGATTTCCAAAACGCTTGCCAGCTTAAGATTTTGGCTAAATACAAAGTTCTAATTTTAACTGTAGTGGTGGAGAAAATTTAGAATGCGCTGTGTCTAATTTTTGCTACCCTAAGTCATTGTGCACCTAAAAGTTTAAGCGTGTAAAGCGTTTGCTCGAACTATATCATTGTCAAATCAACAAAGACTAAGGCTGGCCCTGGCAATGATGGTATCAAGCTTGATATTGTTGGAAAAGAAGACACGCAGGTACATGTGGACAGAAATATGAACTTGTGTATTATATATTCTTTCAATTGGTGATTCAGATCTATTAAACAGAGATAGGCAACATTTTGGGAAGAGGGGGGGGGGGGGGGGGTACAGTATGTTCAAATAAAAAACGAGTGAGATTTTGTGTTTTGATCATAGAAATCTGAATAAATAGGCACACATTTATTCAGATTTATAATGATTTAATTCTAACGTTTATTGCTATCTAGGTGTACAAAATCATGGATATCAAAATAAGTGCAATATTACGTATGTTATAATAGGAATATACGGCCGAACTTTCTTGTTTTTTTCAACATCTACCTATATACACAAATAATTTAATAACTTTCCTTTTGATGTTGCATATTTTTCACTCGGAACGCGCCCGGTGTCACTACCTCAGAACTTTCATTAAATTAGTGCCACTGTTCCCAGTAAATGATTCCAACAGGCGCTTCTTTGTATTTTTTTCCCTCATAAGAAATGATAAACATTTTTGTAAGAGCAACATTTCTGAAATTACACCTTTTTGATTTTATATCTACTCATTATGATAAGAAGAGTAACCGCCACAGAAAACAGGCCCCTGTCAAAGAAAAACCGTCAAGGAATAGTTACGAAAATGCGGGGGCTTCTTTACACTTGACGCTGTGATTGGTGAGCGACTGATACAGCGCGGTTCTATAACTTTAGACGTGCTAAATTTGCATTTAGAGCGGCAGAGACCGCTCGGACTGTTTGATTATATTTGTAGGAACAAACGTATACTGTTAACTGGCCAAATCGAACTGTTAACGGGCAACATTATCTGCCGAGAAAACTTAGTGTAGGTTTGTGCGCGTTATTCTCTCCATTTCTGTCGTCTTATATTGTTTAATTATTGCTGTATTAAATTAATTTAGATTACTCGAAATACTTACATATTTTTTCTTTCATTATTTTAAAAAAATTGTTAGTAAACTACCTAAGTCAGACTTGACAAAATGCAGAATATTACTCTGGAAGTTTACTGAATTTAACCAAATCTAAGCGTTTTTACTATATAGGCGGCGAGGCCTACGAAGCGAAAAGCCTACGTCACGATCGCTACGGCGTAGCAAGCGATGAAAGCTAACTGATAAATAACGGTGATAATAAACACGTTAAGAATTAAATAAGTACCAAGTATAAAATTAATATTATTCCTAATTATTAAAGATGGAGTTTTGTTTAATCTGTAAGATGGAATGAGCCAAGACCTGAAATGAGATCTACGAGTATTGGTTTACTATTGTTTTAGTGATTATGTCAATGACAAATTACAATAATCTCAAGATATATTTCGGGTCCGGTCTGGACCCGGATCAGTTGAGTATATGAGTACATAATAGACATTTGACATGTTCTATAAAAATGACAGCTATAACCTATTTTGAAAAAATCCTAAAATATTTACAATCTGTCTTATTTATATATGCACTCACATCAATACACATCACACATCAGAGACATAGACATCCCAACCCAACAGCAACTGCAAAACGGAAAATTGCATATACCTGCTAGAATGTCGGCACTGTGCGGCATTCTATGTAGGTGAAACTAAAAATCCACTTCACATACGCATGAACCAACACCGACACACATTATTTATACAAAAAAAAATACAAAACAACATTCTTCCCATCCCTACACACACCCGTCTATACAACCTGTCCTTAAATCAATGCTTCACCTCACCGTGAGAGTCCCAAAGTCATTCCATCCCCCACTAACAGAAATACAGTTAAGGGTAAGGGCATGGGAGTCCTCCTTTATATGGTCTCTTGGTGCGCATTACGGGGATGGCCTTAATAAACAACATAAGTACTGAGACCCAGGCTGGATGCATCATCATTACCATTACCACCATTACCATTACCACCACCACCACTGCCACCACCCCCGCCACTGCCGCCGCCGCCGCCTCCATCGTCGTCGTCGTCGTCATCGTCACATCATCATCATCATCATTGTCACCATCATCATCGTCATCATCATTATTGTCATCACAATGCATATATTATATTTTTTAAATAAATAAGACAGATTGTAAATATAGTTAAGGATTTTTTCAAAGTAGGTCATAAATGTCATATATAAATAACATGTCAAATGTCTATTATATCATAACATAACATAAATGTCATATATACTCAACTGATGCCCGAAATATATCTTGAGATTATTGTAAATTGTCATTTATATAAATTTAATTTTATTATAATTATGTATATAAAAATAAAAGAAAGAAGCTTTTAGAAGTTACTACAGTGTTATATCATTCAGTGATTATGAGAATTAATAGGGTTAACGAAGTTTACTTGTGTCATGTTCATTGATTCATTGTTCTGTTTTGGTTAGGAGTATCTTATTGAAAATGCTTTTCAAGAAACTGATAAGTTATGAAAAAGTCTTTGTTGTGACTTCCTTCTATTTTTTTTTTAAATCAGACGCTTTCTACCTATAAAAAACTGGGTCCTTTGACCTTTGTCTGACAAAATCGGATAAATATTTAAAATCACTTCCAATAGCCTATCAAGTATCGATCAAGAGATTCTCTCCAGCCAGTTTTCCACCCCCTCTGCGCTACGTAAATCGCATTTACAACGTTTCAACCTCGCTAACATGTTAAAACAGAACTAATGGACATTCGCTTCACTCAGAGCTCGCAGGAGACGAATAATACAAGTAAAATGGTCCCATCTCCACGCTTCATTAATTTTATTGCCCTGAGGCGCTCCGAGTCACTTGGACCGCGCCGCTGACGAAAATACGCCATTATTCTGTGCTGCCAGTGACTTAAATTAAATAAACACAACCCATTATGCCTATTTCGTTCGAATTTCGAAACGGAGTGCGGTTCTTTGTCTATGGTTCGACAACTGTAAAAATTTTGGCGCGCAGTGGTAATCTCTTACAACAAAGAGCGGAGTGCCACTAATGTAATGGAGATATTAGCTAGATCCGCGAGAGCGTGCCGGAGTAATTCAGACATGGGTTTTTTGTCGCGCTCGACACAATGGGATTACTCTTCATTGATCATTGTTGCTTATTATAAGCAGCTTGGGAGGGTGCGCTACATGAAAACTAAATTTGGTTTATCGGCTATTATGGAAAGTAGGTGTAAATGTTGGCACAGTAATTTATAGTGCGATCGTGACTTCCGCGTTTTCGATGATTTCACGGTTTCAGTGGTGGGGTTAAGTATGTTTTGAAGCGAATGTTAAATAAAAGTTTTTTAATAAATAATTCTTTTTCGCTTCCTCGTTTCTAAGGATCATCTGCAGACAGAGTTGACAAACTTCATGTAGCGCTAAAATTCTATGTGGAGTTGTTGAACATTTCATTCCTTCCATTTTGTATAAAATTATACTTAAGTACTCGAAGATACTTATTGTTTTTAATTGCTAACATTGTTCTTTAATACACCTACTTCACATGATGAGTACAATTCTTTTAGCACAAAGACAAAGATACATCAAATAAACAAAAGGCAATGAGGGGACAAGTGGAAGTTAGCTGGCCGTAACCTCTTACGGCACGATTCTGCGGTCGCTTACAATGCCCTTAACTATAGACCCATAACCTTACTTATACAAAGAAATTTAGACTTTATTGCCAAACAGTAAGGGTCTTGATGTAACCCATACAAGTTTGTAGTCCTTTACTAATGTTTACTTTAAGTCGGAACGCGACAAAAGCCCGGAACTATTGTTTGTTGGAAAAGCTTTATTCTACGACCCTCGAGCGACAATAGGTTACCCAACTTAAAAATATATTATCCCTTGCTTAGCGCTAGAGAAGTGTGAATGTTCCTTCATCGATAATAATAGTGCTACGAACAATTTATACTTTTTCAGGAGCTACACAGCAGACCCTTTGATCTTCACATTTAATTTGTAGCTAAAACATGATATCATAACAATATGAAGAAAATTGCATTACTTCTTTGCAAAATACTCCTTCCATGAAAACTATCAGTTTTGACAGCAATAAAACTTAAATTAAAGCTTGATTTGGAATACCGTGTTAAAAAGTATTTAAAAAAACAAGATGAACTGAGGTTTTTGTTAAAATAAACTACTCGTAGCTTCGACTTGAAAGCGTAAACTTTCTGCGTATATTCTTCTCCACTCTACTCTATCGTACGTAGGGCGGGGGCGCTCGAGAGTTGAAAATTATCCTTTTCACGAACGACCTTAAGCATAATAGAGAAAGCACTTAAGCGCCATTTTCTCCGCCTTTGAGTGGCGTAAGCGCGCTTTAGCAGCGGTCACATCTCGTGAGCTAGAAAATCAGCCATTAGAGTCGAATAGGCTAAGCCGAGAGTTGGCTCATACGTGCGTAGGGCGGGCTAATGTGGCCATTGGGCGGCGCTAACAGCAATTAGGCAACATGCGGCCAAATGGATTGTGCATTACCGACGACATGGATTGATTTATTGAGGTTTTAGTGGTTAGAGGGAGTTTTCCGCTTATGCCAAAATATTTTCACTGAAGTAACTGGTCAATTAAAACAAATGCTTGGTGAATATAGTCATTAGGCGGCAGGTTGAAACGTTGCTAAGCGCGTTTTGAACCCGAGGTATAGCGTGACCCAACGTTGATTGTCTGCCATTGTGAATCGTATGAATCACTTTTCTGTTGCTAGTTTCTAGTGTCGAGAATACCTATGGGATTCATGCAAGTTTTATGTGGGCGAATTGAAAAATTATTTTTTGATCGACGTTTGATAGCGTGTCGTGGAATTGAACAATTTCTTCAGAATTCACTCAGTAACTGTGTTTTCTAGAGCCCTTTTTCAAAGCTTCATAAATTGGATCTACAAGAACTTGATATTAAATTCATGCCCCTTAGACATCAATGCTTTATATGGATGTCTTTTTTGATATTCCTTTACGTAAAAGATCACATCTGTCAGTGGCCGGGCACCTACCGATCTATGAATAATAAATGTGCCGCTAGCCGATTGGGGAAATTGAATTTTATAGTTGGTAACACATTCGAGGACAGATGTCACAAAATGGTAGATAGCCGACGGCTACGTGCCGCGTAATGAAATGTCAAATAGAAATCAAAATTAGGTCGATTGTAGTGTTAATAATTAAATAATGATGGGCTATACGTGGCATCGGCAGCATGTGCGGCCCTCTGAAGGGAGGCCTGCATGGGGAAGGTGCGACCATGTATTGTGATTAACCGAGTTACTTCTGTTTGGATGGACGATTATCGGTCCATTACGCCGAGTACACATAGTCCTGCTCGCTATTAAATTATTGAACCTCATTCTAATGTCACCATCGCAAGCAAAGAGGGAGTTTACATCACGCGATGATTTTACCTTAATTTCTAAACAAGCGCTTTATAGTTTTGTTTCAACTACACTTCTAATTTTACTTTATAGAATATCAGAGAAGAATGGGTTGGAGATCAGATTAAATCTCGTTCAACAATATCGAGTAACACAATAATTTAATTTTCCCTACAACTGATACATTGTCGTTAATTGATTTCCCCCTTACGATAGCTCCCTACGCACTTCTGAGTTAGATAAATTCACGTTATCCGTTTACATCATTAAATTTTATTAGTATGAATACAATGGCGGGGCCATCCGCGCGTCTACTAAAAGAGGGAGTTTTCCGGCGATGGCGGCGTTCCCGCCAATACGCGTTTCCTTTTGGCGCGAATTAAGCAGGCTATTAAGCCGGCTCTGAGACGTATGACGAATCGTAAACCAAGTCGGACAATGGACGCATTTACATGAGCATTCCAACGGTTTGCGATAAAATAAGTAGCTTCTTTAATGTCCGACGGGGTAGTTTTGTTATGTTACAAGCTATTTCCTCGCATTTTTCTTCCGCTAAATCGATTTCCGCTGGAAATGTGATTTCGTTCTATTACTATTATGTCTGAAGTTTGTCTATTGAGATTTTTATATTAAGTAAATCGATATAAGAAGTAGTAGATCTACAAAGTACTTGTACTTTTAAATAAAAGCACTTAATATTTTTGAGTATCTAATATCTTTTATACTATTCGTTAGCGGTATCTTCAATCTGTCCGCCACAATCATATTCCGATTAATAGAATTTACACGTAACGATCACGAGTTAGTTGCGCTATGTAATAGATAGATAGCGTGAGCACAGTTATTAGTGTTGCCAGAGTCATAATCTGTCATAAAATGTCAAGTGAGCGTTGGGCTCGCGATGAGGCTATTATTTCCACCGAATATCGTCATTTCAATTCCTTTTCTAAACAAGTGGCCGACTCTATCAGTCATTGTTACGGGAACTGTCACGCAATCACAACTAATTCTGATATTAACTCGGAGGGGCAGACATATTTCTGTAATTGACGTATTATTGGAATGGAGATAATGATCGAAATTATCTGTAGGTATGCAAGCAGTGAGATGATGTGGATTCAAAACACCGATTTTAGATTATCCATGGTGGTTATGTTCTTATGCGTCTCGAACCTAGGCAGAGAATGCATAGCCTGTCATACTCGTAAGTTATAGCATGCAAAGCCTATTATCTAAAAAAGCCTAGATATAGTAATAAAAATGACATCTAAGCATTAATTTTGACTTTAATTATTTTAAAATAATTATTTAATGAACGACGGTGTTGGTGCTGGTGCGATCACAGGAAAAGGAAAACAAATTCGACACCTATATTTTTTTTCTTTTCCCTGTGATCGCGAGCCCAGCCCGAGTCAATACTTTGGGATACTGATCAATATGAATTGGCTGCATACTTATGTATTACATTAATATGTTACCTTGTGTACCTCAAAACAAGAATGAAGTATGAACATAAGCATGAAGCCTCTACATTTACATCGTTGTGAAAACTAATGAATCTTCAAATAGCAGTCAAACTGTTATCCCGTGTGCAATATAATTCTACACCTGGATATGTCTTTCATTTTAATCGGGCAACAGATAACGCGCGAGTTGAATGCAGAGCTAAGGAATGCGATATAACGTGTGTTTTTTTTAGAGGCATAGAACTTTGAAATGGAATAAAACAAAGATGATTTTTTTTATTGATATCAAATTTATTTTATTCGAAAGACAATCTTCTGGCATTATAATTTAAATATGACTTCTGGCATATGTCTGCCACGGCTGGCTCGGACGTAGTCTAATCTGGAGGTCCAATTTTCGATGACTTTTTCCAACATTTGTGGCCGTATATCGGCAATAACTCGCCGAATGTTGTCCTGCAAGTGGTCAATCGTTCCGGGCTTATCGGCGTAGACTTGGGACTTCACATATCCCCACAGAAAATAGTCAAGTGGCGTTAAATCGCACGATCTTGGAGGCCAATTCACGGGTCCGAAACGTGAAACTATGCGGTTACCAAACGTTTCCTTCAATAAATTAATTGTGGCACGAGCTGTGTGACATGTTGCGCCGTCTTGTTGAAACCACAACTCCTGCACATCATGGTTGTTCAATTGATGAACGAAAAAAATCTACGCCGATAAGCCCGAAACGATTGACCACTTGGAGGACAACACTCGGCGAGTTATTGCCGATATACGGCCACAAATGTTGGAAAAAGTCATTGAAAATTGGACCTCCAGATTAGACTACGTCCGAGCCAGCCGTGGCGGACATATGCCAGAAGTCATATTTAAATTATAATGCCAGAAGATTGTATTTCGAATAAAATAAATTTCATATCAATAAAAAAAATCATCTTTGTTTTATTCCATTTCAAAGTTCTATACCTCTAAAAAAAACACCCTTTAGTATACACACACAGTTCTCTCTACCCACACAGCTCCACACAGACGGCGTGCGAGGGAGGGGGCGGACGGCGGGGAGGCGTGCTCTCGTCCTTCGCCTTAGCCCCCGACTGTATTGAACTCGCGCGTTATGTATAGGTGTTTTGAGCTGTGCCACGAAAAAGCAGACACACTGACATGGCCATCTAGAAGTAGTACCCGATTGGTAAGTGACGTGGTTACAAGGAAACTCTAAAAAAAGCTGATGAAAACAAACTTATAATGTGCAAAACTTAAAACAGAAGATACAATTCAGTCTGTGTCCCTGACGATGGGTATGCCGTCGAGCTTGGTGATCTGATGCAACCGGTTGGAGGCCTGCGTGCGCCATCCTTCCACGTCAGCCTGGCTGTCGCACAGCGGGTTCCCGGTCATCACCAGGTCTCTGAGGGCTTGACACTCCTGAGAAGGTGTACAAAAACAGGCAAATGTGAATTCGATTAACAACACATCGAGGGTTACATTATACATTTAACTTGTATATTATAAATTATACCATTAGAATGGAATGGTTAAGGGAATTATTTTGCTATAGGCAAAAAGTTTACTTGGATCTGTTTCAAAAATGAATTTTCTATATTCGCGAAAAATAAATGCATCTCCTTAAATTCTGAGAGCAAAATAGTATTGTGAAAATTTCCCTAGAACCCAGTGTGGAAAAGTAAGCTAACAATTTACGTTTAAAATATAGAGTATAAGAAGACAGAGAAGATGAAGACAGCCTGAAAAGTAAATAAAACAAAGAAAAAAAACATCCTGTCAAAATTATAAAATAGTTACAGTACAAGAATGAAGACTAAATTCCCATTTTTACATTAATTCTGTTCATCGTTGACGATCGTTCTTCCACTCGAGAAAATAATAAAAAGCAAGACCAAGTCTATCTAGTTTAAGAGTCTCTCAGTATTGTCTCCATTTTTATTGATCATTTTGAAGCCGCAGTTTATGAGAGGGGTCAGGAAAGGGTTTCATACCTGTAGACGGTTGAACTCAGCCCATTCCCTGATCAAGTTGTTGGCGATGTAGAAGACACGCAAGTTCTTCATCGCGCCGATACCTTTCAGTTTGTCGATGTTGTTGTAACTTATCCACAGTTCTTCCAATGATTCGGCCACAGTTTCCTTAAACATATTTTATACTCAGTACCCCCGAAGGGTAGGCAGAGATTAGAGATTTACATCTGCTACGATTCTTATACACAATTTTTGGTTCCACTAATTAATTGAGTTTTTAAGCTTCACATATTTTAGAGTGCCTTAGAAAATAGAAAAGATCAGTAAAAAACAAATTTCAAGTAACACAATTATTTTGGAAAAGAAATCCTCGGGCCAGGATTTGAATCTGCGACCTCTTGCTTAGAAGGGAAGTGCTCTGAGCTACTGAGGTTTCCATTCTAAATGGTCGAATTTCTTACAGTTGGATTTCGAAATACATGAAATAATGGGAACTGTGTATTTCTTAACTGCCGAAGCAACACCGATTGTATCGACAACATAACCGTCTTTGTTACTTCGGAAAATGCTTGAAATATGCATAACGCCCTCGTGAGCGTTCAGTATGTGCATAACTACATGGTGTAACAATTAGTTACAAAAATTCGGTGTACATAATATAGAGAACAAATTCAACGGTCTAGGATGGGAACCTTGGTAGTTCCGTTGGCAGAGTACTATTACTACTACTACGAGTATTTGTCTTTCATTAAAAATTATTTATAATTTTTTTTAAATATCTGTTGAACACAATAAAATATTTAGGGTCTCCAAAACTCCATGGATTTGCCGATAAATAAAATACTCGTAATCTTATTTAAGGTTTTTTATTTCGGATGCTTATGATTTGGCTCTTTTTGTGTCCCCAATTTTTTTGTAATAGAGTGGCCCTGTACCGTTCCCCGTTTCACACTTACGGTTCATAAAAGTGAATGAAACCCAGCATATAAATATGTACACAACACAAAACATATTGTTTCAGCAACTAGCGTACCACTAACACTATGCCCATAAATGTTGAAAAACTCATTCACAACCGAAAACCTTTGGGCAGGGTTCAAACCACAAACGCCACACATCCAATCACTACTAATAGTAAAACGGGGTTGTACGCATGGCCCTTCGTTGTTAAACTAGGCTGGGGCCCTTGGGCACACAAGAATTTGGGGCCCTTTTGGAAAGTAAAAAAAGCGAATTATAATAACATGTTTTTACTAAGTATGACCATTTATTATAGGTAATCAAATACAGTATGATATAATATGTTATTAATGATATTAGAATGCTGCTGGTTTTTTGGTTACGATTACGATAACGGTTTCTTTCGGGATTTCTGTCGAGCAAAATCTTTCATTATATCCTTAAAGTCGATTTTTTAAAGGATATCACTTTCTATGCACATAATTGACAAATTACTCAGTCGTTCTTGTAAGGCCTTATTTAGACGGTGCAGCTTGACTTTGGAATCGGAGGGATTGCGTGAATGATTACTAGATGGTTAGTTCGGGAGGTACCGTTGCAAATACAAAAGTCATAGTAAGCCGGCTGGCTGATATTGACATCGATCGTAGATCTCACATGACTGATATGTGAATCGACCGTCAGCTGCTCAAGTAGCGGTGGGTTTGGGTGTGAGAGGTTGCGAAATTGGTAAAAAGAAAAAATTATTAGTACGCCGGCTGAAACTTTTCTCACAGATAGTTGACATCATACTGAGCTAAAAAAAAAACGTCAGCTGACGGAACCACGGTGGGTGTGGATGTGAGAGGATGCAAAAGTGGTAAAAAAAGTGATAGTACGCTGGCTGAAACTTTTCTCACAGACAGTTGACATCATACTGAGCTGAAAAAAAATCGTCAGCTGACGCACTCGCGGTGGGTCTGGATGTGAGAGGTTGCGAAAGTGGTAAAAAAAAACGAACGAATCCACGATGCAGCAGACGATTTTTTTTCAGCTCAGTATGATGTCAACTATCTGTGAAAAATGTTTTTTATTTTTATTTTTATTTTTGCTTTATTGAAAGAAACAAACAGACAAATTATAAAGCTTATAAATAAGGTACAAATAGGTAATACAGAGTCCAATAAAGTTTCTATTGACATACAAATAATTTCAGTGTTACAGAAATACCAGTCGAATCCAGATATACTAATATAATTTAAATTATTTTAATGCGCGCTACAAAAGAGAAAATTACTACGACCATAACTATAAATATTAAAACAATTCTAAAAGAGAACTATCCAATTCAAAATACAATTATAGGTTCATGTGCATAGCACTGAACCCACATTAATACTTTTTAACAAATTTATTTAACAATAAATATTGAGTGAGAAAGGATCCAAACCCGAAGAAAGTGTAAATATTAAAACAATTCTAAGAGAGAACTATCTTATTAAAAATACAATTATAGGTTCATGTGCATAGCACTTCAGCCGGCGTACTATTACTTTTTTTTTTTACCTCTTTCGCAACCTCTCACATCCGGACCCACCGCGGGTGCGTCAGTTGACGATTATTTTTCAGCTCAGTATGATGTCAACTATCTGTGAGAAAAGTTTCAGCCGGCGTACTTTCACTTTTTTTTAAAACTTTTTACCACTTTCGCAACCTCTTACTCCCAAACCCACCGCGGGTGCGTCAGCTGACGATTATTTTTCAGCTCAGTATCATGTCAACTGTCTGTGAAAAAAGTTTCAGCTGGCGTACAATTACTTTTTTTTTCACCACTTTTGCAGCCTCTCGCATCCACACCCACCGTGGGTGCGTCAGCTGACGCTTGGTTCTGTTATTAGCCATTCCAGATCTATTGAAAAATATGAAAATCAATCGGCGTAAAATCACTTCCTAAAATGCAAACAAGTTCATGCGAGCAGCTGACGCATCTTCCCCCCTCCACTATGCAGCTGACGATTTTTTTAAAGCTTATTATGGCCTTAGCTATCTGTGAGAAAAGTTTCAGCCGGCATACTATTACTTTTTTTTACCACTTCCTCTGCCTCCCACACCCACATCCAACGCGGGTGCGCCAGCTGACGCTTGGTTCTGTTATTAGCCATTCCAGACCTATTGAAAAAGATGGAAATCAATCGGCACCTAAAATGCAACGCTACCGCCCGGGCTAAGTGTACTTAGTAAATTAGGTAGGATGCGTTCGGAAATGTTATTAATTAGTGCAGTAGGAATAGGCGCAGTCATCGATATAATGGCGTAGTACCATGCCTTGTAAATACCTTCTGATAATATTACTGATTTGTGAAAAAAGTGTAATCGGCCCGACAAAAATGTTTTGAGAATAAATAAGTGAGAGAAATTGTCGGTCCTTCGGGGCCCCCTGAGAATGGGGCCCTGGGCACGGCCCCGTGTGCCTTTATGGTGAAGACGGTATTGGTTGTACGTCTACGAGTGTTGAATATTCAAGTCTTAGTCTACACTCAGTAACACCTCTAACACCCCTTTGAAGATACTGTCGTTACAAAATCACTTAATTTTTTTCTTCCATATTAATTATTTTCTTACATATTTAATTTCTCACAAATAGAACATCTCTAAAATATAAATAGAAATCTAAAAATCTTACAATCCCTGATAAAGATTTGATGTAATTCCTCCCTAGGGACAGAATCTTCAGGTTCCTCATGCCGGCAATACCCGCGATCTTGTCGATCATGTTGGAAGACAAGCTCAGTTTCCTGGAAATGCCATGGATTTAAATAGGTACAGTGGAGTCAGAGCGTCAATTATTCAATTGTCGAATGATCGAGGAATGACCGCTTAAGGGCACTCTGTTCGCCCGAACTACCATACTAGCGCAGTTCGCTGATAATATCCTTATTTATAAGTATATAGTTACTAGATAATTATAAAAAACAAAGAAATATTTTTTTCGATATATTTCGGCCCTCGGTATGGAGCCGTCATCAGTCGAATGAAACATTTTGACAATGATGTAACTATATAAAAAGTAGAAGTGACATGTTCCACGAGTTTTTGTTTATGGAATGATATGTGCTAATGATGGTGATCACTGCTCTTCACATAATATGGCGGTGGATAGAGTTAATGTTGTGAGGTGGTGAAATCACTTTAAATTTTGAGCAGTCTAGTATGTCTGTCGGTGTCGGGTCATGTCATTTAGTGCTGTCTGTTGAGTTCAGGTCCATAATGAGCACCAAGTGACCAGATATATGATGTCTCTGACATAGACCTCAGGTCCTCCTGGAAGAAATGTCCATACTCACAAACGCTGGGTAGGCGGGTTGGTGAGCGCGGTGGCAGTGACGCCGCTGCCCGTCACCAGTCTGTTTTATATAAGGTCCGGCAATTGGGGATGGATATACCGCCATCCATCGGTTTCAGGCAATGGTGGGCCTTCTGTTTTTGCCTGAAAGCTGTTCTCTTACTCTCCCCCGAACTTCGGGAGGATTTGCGAGTAAGATGGTGGTACCTCCCTAATAATTTTCATTATATATATTTATATAAAATTTATAAAAACAGTCAAAATAACTGAAGGCGATATAAGTATAGCGATAAAATGTACGAGTAACTCCAACAAATGCTCCTTAATTTATTTTGGACACAGTAGCAGCTTTTTTAACGCTGACGGCGATCCTGGTTTCTGAAGGCTTCATGACTGTAATATTTATTTCTAATTAAAGCTGCATTAGTTCTGTGGCACACAATAAGCCTTTTAGAATAGCTTCACTTTCACTGGGAAAAATATGGCTTACAGACAGGACATATAGTACCCCCCAGAGAAAATCGGAAAACCATGATATACATATTTTATTTACAGTTACAGTCCCCGGTTATAGCTTGTGTGCTAGTTCGGGCTAAATACCCACACGTATCTATTGTTCAACGAAAAATTCTAAGGTTGAAGAAAACACTTGTACTGTTTCACAAAATTACATAATATTTATTTACGACTAGTTTCGCCTTAACGGCATTCTCAAGGATTTATAATACATATATTTACGATAATGAATATCACACAAGAGCTGTTGATTTATGTAACAACAGGATGACAATAACCCCCGAACAAAAAAATATTATGTAAATAACCATGATGATGTTTCACCAAGTGCCGACAATCGCAAGAAAAAATAATAAAATAAAGCTTACGGACATTGAAAATAGACTATTGACATAGCTCGTTGACTATTGACTACTGAAGTGTAAGCAATGAAATAGAAAATATCTAGCCCCATATTAAACAGAACTTACTTAACCAGATTTATTTTTAAAGTTGGTCCTTGGAACAGTACTTGACCCAAGAAGACGCGGTCGCAGCCGCATCTTTTGCGACCACGCATATGTTTGTTAGCTTACTCGCAGGCCACGAGTGTGGAGAGAAGACCGTCCATCTTCTCAATTGGTGGCTATTGGAACTGCAGCTCAATGACTTTTGCATCAGAGGCCGAGGCTACCTTCTCCCATGTCGCTATAGCCTCCTTTATAGTGTATGGTTTTAGTGTCATCTTTAATCTTACGTACTCGCAGGTGATGAGTGTGGAGCGAGCGCCGTCTATCTTCTCAATGGGCGGCCGCTGGGACTGTAGTTCAATGACCTTGGCATCAGAGACCATGGTTGCCCTCTCGCACTCCGCTATAGCCTCCTTGATAGTGTTTGGTTTAATCTTACTTACTCGCAGGCGACGAGTGTGGAGAGAGCGCCGTCCATCTTCTCAATGGGCGGCCACTGGAACTGCAGCTCGATGACCTTGGCCTCAGAGGCCGAGGCTTCCTTTTCCTTCTCCCATCTAGCTATAGCCTCCTTGATAGTGGTTGGTTTTAGCGCCATTTTTGGTTATACTAAGAGCTACACCAAACTGATTTGATTATAAAAATGGGTATTTAAGTAGGTTATTTAGATCTTGTGGTAACGCAGTTTCTAGTAAGCCAATTTAATTAAATTGAAAATTGAAATTTGTTGGTACACTTTTATTGATTCAACTGTCATATATTTTATAGTGACGTTTAATTACTCGTAAATTTAACATCGGTGTACCGAAAATTAATTAACCAGCCAGAGATAACTTTCATAAATTGTATTGGTGATTGGTACCTATACCTACGTAAGTTTAGATTCATCAAAACATTTTACTCCAATACTATTATAATTCTTTACGTGTTGATATTGCATATCTTTTTTGAATTCCCCCTTGTTTTACGCTCCCCCCTCGAGGTTTAACTCCGGGTGTCAGTAAGTAAACACGCTCGAGCTCCTGTATTATATTAATATTATATTCCCTGCACTCTCCTTGTTTGCCCACGGAATTCTAAACACACAGATTTCTTTCACTTGCCCTCTTGTGGCGTCATGCAATAGAAAGAGATGTGTGTGTGCGACGCCTATAAATGCACTTATCTTCTTGAAGTAATAAAATAAGTAGGTACTAATATAGTAGGTTTACAATCACCACGGGCACTTTGGCATTTAAATGAATATTAGATACAAGATTAAGTTTTTAATCGTGCGTCCAGCGAGTCCTCAATCTCATACAAAGCTGGATATGTGCCTTAAATATACATTTTAAACTAAGTTAATCCGTTTATTTAAAATTTATGGTGTCAACTTAAGTTATTTTATGATATATACGAGTATATATGTTTTAATTACATGAAGTTTAACTCTCGGAATATTACAATAAATAAAAAAGATATAGATATCTAAAAAGCTTATAAAAGGTATTCTTAAGCATTCATAATTTATTGAGCATTCTGAAAAACAAATTAAGATTTCAAAACACATCTTAGAATAAAAAATAATAAGAAAACACGTTGTAGAGCACGTACTACGAAATGTCGTAGCACCTACTACAAGGCGCGCGTTTATGTCTTTTCTTTGCTACGTACTTAGAAGTCGCTATATTTACGTGAATTTAAATGTTTTCTTTGTTGGTATTTGGTTTTCTTAGGAAATAATTAGAACATATGTATGTATCTAACATAGCTAAGTTTACTGTATGTGTATATGCAGTTAGATGAGTAACTATATACTTAGTGTAGTTACTAAAAGGATTATTGTGTGTAAATATACCAATCCAATCCATAATCATCGACGTGTTTAAGGGGGCTTACAAACATGTATTTTCGGATTACAAATATTTATTCCACTCAGTAAAGCCATAAAGCAATATCTTTTGGTCACGTGGCGGCGCGTGCCGCTCTACTAAATTTTGTTTTCGCAGTGTGTACACACTTTGTAGATATATTTTGTACTTGAATAGGCTAATTACTTGATCAGATATACTTTTTCAACTTAAAATTGGTATAATGTAGTTTTAATGTTTTTAAAAGATTTTAGGGATCTCCACGTCGTTTTTGCTGCAGCAGCCTGGGAAGTATACAAAAAGGTAGACAACATTTTAAACGTTTTCTAGGGTGCCGGTTTTACTCGGTACATCAGTCAGTCTTACTGCATGGAAATAAAATAATTGAACAAAACCATGTAACAGATTTATTTGTATTAAGAAATCTTCAACAGAAACCGATTTTGATAGTGTTCATGAGACTAACTTTTTACCACAAATAATTGTATTTTTATGAATGCTCTAAAATAACTCTAGCGTACAATACGTGATAAACAGAATTCATTTATTTATTTTATTATTGAATACCGCACAGCCTTCGATTTTGCTTCAAAAAGTGAAATAATTTTTTTATTGCAGAGATTATTATTCTTAATACACGAGAAAAACACCGGTTCGTCAATTCACAATAGTTAAAGAGATTTTTTTTTTATTGCATGTCAAACACTTCAGAAAAACCATAAAAATGAAATATAGGGCATTTACAATAGAATTTTTCATTCAACATTTTTACTTTGATGTTTTTTATAGTTTCAGCTTTGACAGAGCCCAAAAATTGAACAAAATATTGTTGAGGAAGAAAGTTACCCGATGTTTTTAGAATAATATATTTTATTTTATTTTACTGCACTATTAGTGTTTTTTTCTAGTTTGCAATAACCTTTTAACTTTCGATATAAAACACGATTTTTTTCAAATCATAATTTTTAATTAATTATATTAATTAATCGGCAGGATTACCGTTTTATTCAAGTTTGACTTTGAAATATTGCGATTAGGGTTGTCACCCAACATTTTTATTTTCGAGCGATAATAAAAGTCAAGAAGTATTGTAATTGTGATCGTAAACAAGTTGATTTCGAGTTTTCTGTAATGTCAAAATTAAAGACAGCCGTCCATTTTCTCATAGCTTATTCGAATTAGTTGTTCTTCATGTTTCGAACATAATAATATTTTAATCCCTTTTGACTTAAACGCCTAAATAGTCTGAGAGAAATAGTAATAAAATCAATAAAAAATCATTTCTTTTTCCCGAGTCAAGGTTTTTTTTCAATGGATTCTATTGTATGGGTTATCGGAAAAACTATAACATTTCGATTTGATATTTCAGGATGTAATTCTGCATATATTAAAGAATATTTCGCATTTGAAGAAAAAGAAAACATTATTTATATATTCATTCTATAATTTTGAAAAATATTAAAAATAAATTGCAATTTTCCTAAAAATCTCTATTTAGCTAAAATACATATATTTACCCACTGTCTGGTACAAATTTATTTTATACGCTATACCTGAGCATGGTGTTGTGTATGATAACTTGGCTGTATATTCATATATATTAGAGAAAAAAAATACAAATATGTATGTTAATTTAAGTGATCTAAAACAATATACCTTAAAAAATCATATTTATTTAACTGAAGTGAATTGACACACGACACCGGAGTTTTTTTCGTGTATTAATTAAGGTTTCGTTTCGTAACGAGCGAAAATCACTCGGAGTGATGCGAATTTCACCCTATGTAGAGCCTTCAAAAATGGACAGGAGTTAAACCGAGGGTAAACGAACTGTTACCTGACAGTTGCATGAAAGTGTTTTGAAACGCTTCGGAGTAATGCGAAAATCACACTGGGCCACCTGATTGGTGCAACCAGATTTTTCTTTCTCTTGCTCCTATATAGATCTGTCTCTTTCTAAGAAACGAGTGCAATTTCGCACTATGATCGCACGTTCTGAAACGCTTCAGTACTTTGACAGCGGACTTCTTTCCTGAAAAGAAATTTAGTGTGAACTCTCACTCACGTTTTGTCTGTTACTTAAAAGGTAGCTAAAAAAGTTGCTTAAAAATCTAGCTACAAGTTTTTGTAATTTGTAGCTCTCCGACACTGAGAAATAGCTAGATCTAGCTAAAAAGTAGCTAAGTTGGCAACAGTGTCGGCGAGATGCAGGGTGACCAGATTTAAATTGAACATTATGCCAGCTGCTTGGCTAAATTCTGCAAAAGTCTGCTATTTTATTTGGAAGAAATGCTAAAGTTCTGCTAATGATTGAAGTCATAATTTTCACGAACACGCAAAAATCATTATTAAAAATATTAAATAACAACTTCTAATCATTTTATCTTCTAATTTTCGGTAGTGTCCATGTTTTTATAGAGAGTTGTCAAGCTTTGAGCCATCTTTATCATATTTTTTACAAAAAGCGGTATTGCTGTCATTCTTGGGTCTTGATAACCAAGATGAGAACATTTGATCCTTCTCCCACTCTGAACGATAATTCTGGTCATATTTTCATTTTTAATTCACAATTCACGCGCACGACACAATTGTTTGTAGACGACTACACACAAACAAACTGTACTTTACTAAGGCTGACATTCAGAGTGCATTTTGAGTCCGAACTCAATCTTACAAACATCACTCTAGTATGAGATCTCGTTACTTTTTGAAGTTTGTAAGATTGAGTTCGGACTCAAAATGCACTCTGAATCTCAGCCTAACTCTATGTACACACACAAATCGAAAGAAAAATATACATTTTAGGGAAACTCCCCTAAAATGTACTTGAGAGTTACCAGTGGAGTAAGAAAAATCGGACATTATTTAGGAATGGTAGAATTCTTTAGCATCACTACCCAAATTAAGCACAGGTAATTTGTCAATGTCTTATCCTGCTAAGTTTCTAAGATTCTGCTAAAATCTGCTATCTTTTCAGATCTGCGACACAATCTGCTAAGCCTTAAATTAGGGATCGAATTCTGCTACAATCGCAGAATTCGGTAAGAGTCAGCTGCGTCGCCGATAGAAGTAATTTTTTTTAAACTACAATAATGGGCTTATGCTTGGCCACTATCCCGCCTCATGGAAAGCGTCGATAAGATCTAGGATGAAACACGCTCATCCAGATGTGGTGATCATATTTCCTGGGCCAAGAGTGAGGTCAATAACTCGTCTCCATAACCATATATTCAATCAGTGTTTTACAGCCCGCATAGTAAAATCATTTCCACCCATAGCAGATGTCCAACTCAGAACCTGGGAGAGCTCATATTTATGTTTTGCAAAAATATGCATCGTGTGTTTTGTATCAACAATGTTAGCGCGCATCGCAAGACATGGTTTAACGTCGCTAAATGTTTTTGCCCGGCAATATATAGTACAAATCGGAACGTAGCCTATCTGTCATTCATGACAATTCATGTGTCATGGCGTGGCGTTCACAAATCAATAATTTCATCAGGTCCTACACTGACAGCAAGATAGCGTTTATAAATTAACGCGTGCGACAGAGATGACTCTAGATAGACGTATCTTCAGACGTGGCGTCACCTAGTTTAAGAACGCAGCCCCTGTAGTTTTGTTTATCGTTGTCATGTCATGTGCGAATAACCTCTAAAAATATTTTGATTTCGCGATTGTGAATACTTTGTTATACAATATTAATACCAATGAACTATGGATGACATGCAGTTGAATATATCTGTATCCAAAAAGGTAAGTAAAGTCCTCCTAAATCTTTTTTCTACATAATTCTTATAAAAACAACCAATCATTATTTTAAAACTTTTGTAGGATACCAAAAAGCCACAAAAAAGTAACAAAGATTTCAAATTTGTTTCTAAACCCACCTTCATTGGCAAAACTATAGCTAGAAAAAGACCACAACAGAATGCTGGCCAACACACTGTATTCTCCAAAAACGTTGATGGGGAGCCGCAGAATAAAGCCCCAAAGTTTTTGTCTCCACCAGTGCAGGAATCAAATGACATGTCTTCAAATTTACGTGATCTTAGTGAAAATAAGGGTAAATTCCAAGGGAAAAACTACCAGGAACTCAGTGACGACTTGCAGCTGAAACAAAAACCCAGAAGTGGAGGTTGGATATCATCTTTGTTCAAAAACAATCCTGGAGTTCCCCGAATGGGTGCAAGAGCTGTGAAACCATTGATGGAGAAAGTGTTTACTGGCAAAAACTTTTCAGATTTAGACATTCACCCACACAGTGTTGCAAATTTACAGCAAAATCTCAGTTTGACCGAACTCATGACTGTACAGCAAAAAGCAATACCCGTTATACTGCAAGGAAGAGATGTTTTGATAAGGTAATAATTATTCTGTACTAATGCAGATCCTATGCATAAACTATATTTTTTGTTACTTTTCTGGCAGGTTGTCTTACATCACAACATGAATCCCGAGTGGGTGACAGAGGTATTTTTTTGAAATGCAAAACACCCATATACAATTTTCACAGATGATTATTTGTCCCAATATGTGATGGGTGCTGAATAGAGATGTGCAGTAGGCTTAAACCTTGAGGGTTTTAATGTGTAGATTGGGTTTATACCTGAAAGTGTGGGTTTTTACTTTTAGAAATAGATTAATCCTATTGCTTTTAAAATGTTGTCGCATACTCATGCTTATCAAACAAGTAAGAGCAGATTCTTTAATTTAAATCAAAAGGGGCAAATTATTTCTTGAGGATTATGGTTGTGAGAGTAGATATAGACTGAATTATAAGAGAATCTGATATGAATTTTAAAATTTTAAAGTAAAAAATATATGACCTATTGGAAAAATTAATTTTTTAATCAATAAATCAACAGATTTATTTATTTTTATGTTATTATAGTAATAAAGTAGTATTTAAAAGTTATTACTATGCTCAGTAAGTATATAGTCGCCGTCAATAGAAATTGTGGACTATGTAAACAAACCGTTTTCTCAATTTTTCTCAAGGTTCTGTCACGGAGTCTCACTGAACATTATTCCAAATCATGAAGCATCAAGTCTTACCTGCCATTCACTGTATTTCATCATGAAATATTCAATAATCACCAGCTAATTATGGAAAATTATAGAATCAATAGTCAAATCTGTACTGCAACGAGATTGCTGTCATATTTTTTTCTCATCGAATCTGTATTGTCCTTGAAAATTAGTGATGTACGAATCTATTTGAATATAAACCTATTTTATTCGTGATGCAATTTTATTCCGTCTTTTTTTTGATAGCGTTACTTCATAATCTTTGACATAACGTGTGTGTGTGTGATTCTATCGAGAGCTGTGTGATCTTCCAGCGTTGCTCTAAAATCTTTTGTGTTTTCGGTATTCTAACGACTTGGCTTCCCTTTATTAACTTTGTATTGGGGTCTTACTCGCGATAACTAATAACATACCTTAATAGATATGTGCTTGACGTTTCGACGCCTCTGTAGGCTTCTCTTACTGATCCTTCTTTGTGATTTGGATAGTGTTTTACCTTGAAACAACGACAATTGGTTCCGTCATAGTAATGGACAATGCCCCATATCATTCGCGTCAAATCGAAAAGGCGCCCAATATGAGTTGGCGGAAGGAGGCTATCCAAAGCTGGTTGCGCGAAAAAGAAATCAAATTTCAAGAAACCGAAATCAAAGCGAATCTCATAGCTAAAGTAGACAAGCAAAAATATAAAAAAATGTATGTAGATGAGTTGGCGGCATCGAAAAATGTGACAGTTTTGCGCCTTCCACCATATCATTGCGAGCTTAACCCGATAGAGTTGAGTGTTAGAAGGTTACGTTGGAAGGAACAACAAAACATTCAAAATGGACGATGTGAAGATTTTGTTGCTCCAAGGTTTGGCGCGGATCGGGCCAGAACAGTGGGCGAAATGTGTAGCTCATGTCCTAAAAGTAGAAGAAAAAATGAAAGAACTGGATGGGATAATAGATACGGCCACCGACGCTGTGACGGAACCATTTGTAATTAACGTGGGTGATTTGACTAGCGATTCATCAGAATATTTTAGCGATGAATCAAATAAAGAAAATTAATTAAGCACCTAACATATTTAAATCACATACTTACCCATCTCTAGATAGTTCACCTATACATAGACAAAGACAACATGGCGCTTTGCTTACATAGTCCACAATTTCTATTGACGGCGACTGTACAGACAAAGTCTTTCCCCGTACACTACGTACACTACACGTTAAGTTCAAGAACACAAAATACCAAAATAAATTACCCATGTGCCTCTGTCCAAAATTTAAATGTACATGTTAAGTACCTACTGGTGAAACATTAACTTCAATACAAAGTATCTACTAATTCAATTATTCATTGAATGAAAACCAAATACCTGAGTAAACAATTTGAGTGGTTAAATATGGGTATTTATCATTTTTATACCCAAAATTGGGGTACGGTAAATACCTGAGTAAACGATTTGAGTTGGTAAATATGGGTATTTATCAGTTTTATACCTGAAATAAAACCCATCTACCCACTCTAGAAGTGAGCCCTATCGCCATACTTCAGGCACAAATATGGGCCACTTCTTAACATGCTTCTCATGCATGCAGAGTCAATTTTCACTTATAGGATTTGATCATGCAACCTCTAAATCATTCGTTTATTAATATTGTTGCTTAAGTATTTTATTTTATTAGGTCTCAGACAGGGTCTGGCAAGACTCTGGCGTATGCTCTACCAATAATCGAGGGTCTGCAGGCGATCAGACCAAAAATCAACAGACACGATGGAATCAGAGTAGTTGTTGTGGTGCCCACAAGAGAACTTGCCGTGCAGACTTATGAACTCATGATCAAATTAGTCAAGGTATTTATTATCTAGAGTGCATATTAAACTGGAAAAGATCTATTGAAACAAACAAATTAAATTAAATATACCTTAGGCCAGGATTCGAACCTGCAACCTATTCCTTTAAGGGCAATTATGCTACCGCTGCACCACTGAGGTTCTCAAATTGGACAGTTGGATTTTTCCACCATATCAGTACAGCAAATTATTGTAAACAATTTAATTTCTTATTGATTACATTTAAGAAAAATAACGGACCAGTTTGAGGTCCTTGGTGGCGCAGCTGTAGCGCACTTGCCGTGAAAGCAAGGGATTGTAGGTTTGAATCCTAGCCCAAGGTGTTTTTTCAATAAGAATAAGAAGATATTTATTAATAATTCAAAATATTTTTATCACTTTTTCAATTGATCTACCAGTTTGTAAAGCACGCTAAATAATGTTTAAAGTGTCCAAAGTAATGGATTTCACTATAAATCATACAATCTAAGGTATTTACTATTGTTTAATTGCTATGGTAACTGCTGGTTTGATTAATTAATTGTTCAGTTGTCCTGTTCAATTTTGTTCTTGATCTAGTTTAAATTATGTAAAGTTAAATTTGAAGAAGTCAAAATCGCATTAAAATAACATGAACTTTAATATAAAGTATATTTTACTTTGTTTGAAGATATTTGTTACACTTTTAGAGATTTGTTAATGACACCACAATGAAGTGGAACTGCAAAAAATAACAAAAAGATGACATAGTAAGTCATACACATTGTACATGTATGTACACTTGCCTGCAGTTCAAGTTATTCATTTTCATGAGTTCAATTGTTATAGCAGCATAAATAATAGGAACAACCATTAGGTAGTTTATGTGTAGGCGATTGCATAGGTCTCTTCAACGGAGATTTGTTTAATTATACTAAGTTTATTGACAATGAATTATTATTAATAATTACCAGTGGCGAATGGTGAACATTTTAAAAAGGAAAGCTGGGCAAAAATATCGGCTTACGCAGAAAAGCAACCAAGGAAATCATTACATTTACTTGTACTTTGCAACTTTCCCTGTTAGCCAAGTGTATAATTTGTCGTATTGAGATTTATGGAAATGTTTGACAAAAGCGAAGAGCATGGAATAAAGAAATATAGTCATTTCCTAAGCAAGCCGACGGGAATCGTGTTATATGGACCCTTCGCCACTGATAATTACAATATTTTATATTCAAAATGCAACTATTTAATACATTTTTAGTATTTACTTACCTGAGCTCATTATGATGCAGATGTAGATGGATAAAACAGATGAATGTCTATGCTTACATTCTCTTCAAAGGTTTTCGTTTTTGCAAAGGATTCCTAACAAGTATTTTGCTTTGTATAGTCTGCCTGTTTTATTTTTCATTTAGTTATGCATCCATTGGAATAAAAGGCTGTTTTGACTGACTTGCATCAATCAAAAGGTCTGTGAGTCAGTTGCGAACTTTTTGCTTAGTCATTTAAAATTATGATGATGATTGATTTTAATAAAAGGTGCATAATGGGTTTTTTATATTTTAGCCATTCACATGGGTTGTGCCTGGTCTTCTAAGTGGTGGTCAAAAAAGAAAAGCTGAAAAAGCAAGACTAAGGAAAGGATTGAATATCTTAGTTGGAACTCCAGGTCGAATTAATGACCACTTGAGACATACACAATCCCTGAATTTTGCCAAAACTGGGTAAGCATTTGGTTATACAATCTCGATGTATTTTAATGTGATTGAAAAATAAATATAATGTGTGTTTTTTTTAGAGGTATAGAACTTTGAAATGGAATAAAACAAAGATGATTTTTTTTTATTGATATGAAATTTATTTTATTCGAAAGACAATCTTCTGGCATTATAATTTAAATATGACTTCTGGCATAATGTCCGCCACGGCTGGCTCGGACGTAGTCTAATCTGGAGGTCCAATTTTCGATATCTTTTTCCAACATTTGTGGCCGTATATCGGCAATAACTCGCCGAATGTTGTCCTGCAAGTGGTCAATCGTTTCGGGCTTATCGGCGTAGACTTGCGACTTCACATATCCCCACAGAAAATAGTCAAGTGGCGTTAAATCGCACGATCTTGGAGGCCAAGTCACGGGTCCGAAACGTGAAACTATGCGGTTACCAAATGTTTCCTTCAATAAATTAATTGTGGCAAGAGCTGTGTGACATGTTGCGCCGTCTTGTTGAAACCACAACTCCTGCACATCATGGTTGTTCAATTGATGAACGAAAAAAGTCTACGCCGATAAGCCCGAAACGATTGACCACTTGGAGGACAACACTCGGCGAGTTATTACCGATATACGGCCACAAATGTTGGAAAAAGTCATCGAAAATTGGACCTCCAGATTAGACTACGTCCGAGCCAGCCGTGGCGGACATATGCCAGAAGTCATATTTAAATTATAATGCCAGAAGATTGTCTTCCGAATAAAATAAATTTCATATCAATAAAAAAAAACATCTTTGTTTTATTCCATTTCAAAGTTCTATACCTCTAAAAAAACACCCTATACAAGTTACTTGAAGGGGTGTCAGACCAGAGGTATGCAAAGTGTCATTTGAATAGTCCAGTAACCATACCCTATTTTTTTATTGTATTTTTTTTTATTTCAACTGACGTGGTAGAAGTAGGACGCTTGTGGGCAAACGTTTTAATTTTTTTACTCAGTCGCACTTTGTTTTTTTTAACTTTTCTATTGAAGCACTTTCATTGATGATCCTGCCTTCTATCAACCGAGCTACAGCTTCTTATTTGATTTTAAAGCATGGTTTTCTTTTAGTTGTCTAGTGTTAGATGAAGCAGACCGCTTACTTGACATGGGCTACGAAAAAGATGTAGCCGCTATAGTAAAAGCTATAGAAGAACATAAAAAGAACGCAACTTACGACCCGATGGCTATGATGAAGCAGCAAAGAGTCACAAAGATTCCCGATGAAGATGAGCCCCAACCGACGGAAACTAAAACTGAACAAGAGTCAGATATAAAACACCATCTGACAGAAGTTTTTCTATCCAAAGAGAGGCAGACCATTCTGTTGTCTGCAACACTTACTAAGGTAAGAACCCAAAATTAAATATTTTTCATGGGATTTTTTTATGACTGTTAAGTTAAATGGGTGTATTTGTCTAGGCCGTTGAAAATCTGGCAGGAATCACAATGGTGGATCCTGTATTTGTAGATACATCTGAAGGTCGTGCTGTCATTGCTGATTCCTTGAAACTTAATCAAGGTGAAAGAAAACTTGCACCAGAAAGTAATAAAAAACCCGAAACAGAAAAAGTAAAAAATAAAAATGCACAAAAAGAAGGCACAGAAATAGTAAATGACGAGGAAATGGAACAGCAAGAAACTAGAGGAGGTATTTGCGAAACGATTTATGTTGATTATGTAGTCTCGTCGTATATCCTCCATTTTATACCAAATATTCTATTTTAGGTTTAAAACAGTTTAGTGGCAAAAATCACCTAGACTTGTTTTCTTCTGACAGCATTTCTAAAGCAGGAAGCTCCAGCAAAGTAGTCCCCACAGCAGCAGCTGAGGATAGCGACAGTGACTCAGATTACGAATATTTCAAAGTACAAAAAGAACTTGAAGACAAAAAAGTCCCTGATGAACCAGAAATTGCAGAGGAAACCCCAGCTGCAAACATATTTAATGAAGCTCTTAAATCTGCTATTCAAGAAGACGAGCTAGTCCTACCATCGTCCGTTAATCAAACCTTCTTGATAGTGCCAATGAAGTTGAGGCTTGTCACTTTATGCTCCCTGATAGTCGAACATTGTGTGATGAATAAGAAAGGTGGTAAGATGATAGTCTTCGTAGCGACATTAGAAATGGTAGATTATCACTCTGAACTCATCGAAACAGTGCTTACTGGTAAAGAGGTCAAAGCAAAGAAGAAGGATAAAGGGAAATCAAAAAAAAAGAAAACCGAAAAAGATAATGAGGTAATTTTCAATTGTTTTAGAACTGTAAATTTTATTACTTGTTGCATCTGAATTCAAATAAATGAATACAGCCGTAGATGAATTAATGAAAGTTTGCTGAAAATATCGCCTCTCCCATTCATTTTCCTAAAAACTGTCTCGTATCCCAGGAAAAGTCAGAATCATCAGGAAACTCGGACTCAGATTTTGAAATAGACTACCAAGCGCCGCCAGAGGGCGGTGTTGTTCCTGTTGACATTGAGATGTTCAGTCTTCATGGGTCCATGCCTCACGAACAGAGAATGGAGGTTTTCAAGCAGTTCAGAGCAGCCAAAAGAGGTGTTATGATTTGCACGGTAAGTAAATAACGAAATTCTTCTTCTGTTAATATTTCAAGCGTGAAGGGCTATGAAAGATGAACGTGTGAAGAAACAGCGCCGTAAATAGATGACATAACACCGCTTTCTATAAATGTAATCACAATTATGGCTACCACATCCCACCATTCTAAATGCTACTTAATTCGTGTTCAAGACGTATTAGCTGGGCTATTCATCAATCGGCGGCCATCTTTGTGCGGCGGCCTCCTGCCTGCTCCGGCGCACAATACGCGTCGATTAACTACTGTTATTACTATTTATTACATCATAAGCGCCGCCCTGACCGCTGGTTCCATGGTAGCTGCTGGAGGAATGTCAGCTACTGATTGTGTTGATCGTCGCGTCGGTTGCTGAGGTGAACTTTAGTCGCTTTATTGTTGCGTTATTAACACTACAAATGCCAAAACTCGGAGAACGTAAACAAGATAATATAGTGTGAAGTTGCTGCTTCAGTCAAACGCTTTTTTATGTAGCATTTTTGGGAACACGTCCAAAATACAACGATAGGCTCGATCACTTCCAGAAACATTAATATAAGTGAAAAGTGGAACCAGGCAACTAAATATTTACAATATAAATCACCTACCATTCTACCAACCTTTTGCCCACGACATGGATGGGCACAGTCTCGGTACATTTCCCTGTCTTATCTCACTAAAATGTTTGCTAAATCTAGTGCTCAGCTCCCTTAAACTCCCTTTAGTCGCGACACAATGATACATATATCATACAATGAATTATTTTTTGAAAGGAATACGTGTCCATTGCCATTTACCGAGTCTCCGGAATGAATTTGGTTATATCAACTAAAGTCACATTATGTATTGTAACAGGATGTAGCAGCCCGAGGTATAGACGTGCCGAGAGTGGACCTCGTGCTACAATACTGTGCGCCCGCGTCTGCCACCGACTATGTGCACAGGTGAGACCTGCCAGTGCGATATCCGCTGTTACTAGTTTGCTATTATTTAACACTCGACGTTTTCTACTCTTTGCCTTTCCGCTTTTATTATAATCCCGTTAAAGCAGATAAACAGTCTATTGTTAAGCTCTATGGTTCGTCTCCGAACGCACAACTTATGATTGTTTTTCTCATTATTTTATAAACAGTATTATGTTTATGACACTACGCGAACTACGGAACGACCACCTTAAGTGTTAAAGTTAGATATTGCCCAATGTTTGCCTAAGGCATAAGGGCCTCAACAAAGTACTCATTTTCTAAGTGTTCAGGGAAACCTTGAGAAAAAGAGCAAGTTTAAAATCTAGTGTTGAGGAAATGGCCATCACGTAATTGACAACATTACAAATTAATATTTGGTGCAAAACTAAAAACCATTTCGAGGTATGGGCTTTCTGAGCATCATATTTTTTTTCAGAATTAAATCGTTATTAAATATAGATATATTTTCAAAAAACTAAAAATATGCGAAACACAGGATTTTAAAAACAACTTCCTTTGCTTTAATGTTCATTTTGTTTAAAAAAAATCAACTGTCATGCCATGTGACAGCAGACATAAACATGCCAAGCTTTTTTTTAAATAATCATTTGGCAATGAACATCGACTTTTGAAACTTACTTCCCTACTTCCTTTTAGAATGAGTGAATAAAAAAACATTAAATTATGCAGGAAAAACATAAAATAAAACAAATAAAAAAAATGCAAAAGCTTCTTTTTTACGCAGACTTTCAATATAAATATTAAAAACAAATGGTTAACTAAAATGAAATGTTGTCGATTTCTTTAGTGGTATAAGCTGCACGGTATATCGTTATATTTGCCAAATGAATCAGGGACCTTGTTTTTTATATAGGAATAAAGTATTTTATAAAAGATTTGTTTTGTAGGGTGGGTCGTACCGGGCGGGCGGCTCGTGTAGGAGCAGCCGTCTTGTGTCTGCTGCCGAGTGAATCCGAATATGTTCGATATCTGGAAGAGAAAAGAATCAGGTTTGTGCCATTTGCAGAATTAATCGCTTTTGTAGCAAGCATTTGGAAAAGCGGCGGCAGCTCAGTCTTAAAAGAATGTCAATGCGGCTGCGGGTTCAACTCCTGTTGGTTAAGCGTGGAATTATTTTTGTACTTTTCACTTGATGAACGGTAAAGGAAACAACTGTGATGCTGATGAAACATGCATGCCCAAAACACGTAAATTTGTGCCTGGGCGATACCCTCTGTTACGTTGGGGCGAAAATGTCGTCTGTGTATTTAGTTTTGATTGTTCAAATAATAGTGCACACTCGGAAATACCTCTGACGCGGGGCTGAGGTTACAAATGGTAACATTATTAACGTATAGGTATATGATTTTAACATATTTCTGCATGTACAATATTCTCATGTTCCGTAGACTGCGGCAAGCGGACGAGTCAAAGGCACTAGAACCACTTTGTACGATGGTTCCCGGAGCAAATAACGCGAACCGAGCCGCGGTCGCGGTGCAAGCGAGACTCGAATATATTGCACATAGCAATAGAGACTGGTTGGCGAGAGCTAGTCGAGGTAAGTGCTAACATAATGAGAAAATTTTGCAATAAATTAATATTAAACTTTTTATGGGTTTAACTAAAAAACTGAAAGCTGAGGTAAATAAAATGAATGAAATATTTTTATAATATCGTTAGAAGTCGAAGATATTGTCTAATTATATCGGGAAAGTGCTGTTCTTACTGTCAGACAATTATGTATCAAGGCAATAATAACTAACCTACACTCTGTAGCAGATTATGAAACAATAAAACTAAAACAGTCGAACGCAGGAAAGACGGTATATTTGAGACTCCACGCACTCGTACTTGTTTTGGTCAAAATTTTTACACTTTTCTAGCACCTTTCTTGTACAATAACCTCAGTAAAAAACGGACATTAATACATTTATCTAGAAGAGAGTGCTCAAAAAAGTACATGAATATTTACTTCAACTTAACTATAATAAAACTGAAGAATTGCTGAAAATTGGTTGATTGAAATATACCACAGTAAAAAGACATCATACCACACACTATACATCCAGGACAACTAACAAACCCTCACACCTTCCAACAATATTACTCAAACAAAAAGACAAAGTTCACACATCTAAACTCTCACTCACGCAAACATTTAAATAAGCCCTTTTAGACACTGTTTTATTTCTAAGCACTGTTTTATGCATTTTGCAATATTTTTCTTTTTATTTTTATATAATATGCAAACATAAAATATAAGACATCTATCTCTGCGAGGGGATATGACAGTGTGACCCTAAGATTCAGGATTACCTAAACTAGGGAACAGGATAACTCCCTGGGTACTTAACTTAAGCAAATTGTATAGCACAAGTAGGTTTATGTTTTATACATAATCTTAAGAAATAAATTATTATCTTAGATTATAAATTTAAGATATTTCAAAGATAATTCTTTTGCTGAGAAGTTCCCAAATTCTCAAAACGTCGCAACACAATATTCGTCTTGTATCTGTATTAAGGGTACTTTGCTTCGCATGATCCTGTTTTACAACAACAAATACTGCAACAATCACTCTGAAATTGATGAATTTGAGGACTAATGCTATGTCCATCCTGTTGTGAAAACTTGATTCCATTAAATTTTCTCGATGGAAAAAAATTACAAAGTTACCTCCAAACCGTACAATAAACCGATAGTATTCAATGAATACTTGAAATTAGGTCTGAAACTTTGCATAATATAACTGATATTAGTGTAAAGCAGCTGCAGACTGTTCCATAAAAATGAAAAAACTATCAGTGTAGCCACGATTTCAAAATAATTGATGTTTTTGCGTGGGCGGCATCAGATTAGAGTAGGATAGACAGTTAAAGAGAAGAAGCGGTAGAGCAGGACTGCGAATTGAGGTATTATGGACCCTTAATCTTTCGGCATGTCACCTGACTCTTAATTGGTATTAACCCTTAATTACTCGCACGAAGAAAATCACACAACTGCTCGCACGGGGTCTCAGGTGACCCCAAATTGTACAGTTTATTTTTAAGATGTATTAAACAACATGAATTAATATCTGCTCAGGCAGAGAAAAAACTAACTTAAAACAAATAGCAAAAATGTATATTTTGTACACACGGTGAGATTAAAAGTCATAAATATATTAATAATATTTTAAGAGCTCTTAGAATCACTGTCATCACACTCTTGAAAATATGTCTCAGAGTAATCGTTGCATACACTTTCTGCGCAATTTTTGCATTTTATTGCCACTTTTCAGATGCAGATACGTCGTCATCATTATTAGACTCTTCACTGAATGTTCAGGAGATTCGTTTATTTAGCTAGCACTATCGTAATCACTTTGAATCATTTAGTCTGCCTCAGACTTTGATTCTGGGCCCTCAACTTATTGTTCTTTATCAGAAACTTCTGCCAAACATTTAAAAATACGCTCTTCTCTTCTATCCCTGACGAATTCTAGAAAACATACAAATCTCATGAAAACACGTGAATTTTTATGAATTTGTTTTATAAAACTGTGAGAAATGTAATTAAAACTGTATTTTACAAACTGGACAAGCAATTGATGTATTAATGTATAAAACAATAAAATAATTAAAGGTTCAAAAAAGTTACGTAATTACTCGCATGGGGTCACGGCTCAAGAGAGCAGTGACGTGTCCTTTTACTCCCGTGATCTGATTGCCACTGAAATGCAAACTTTGAGGCGAGCTAGGAAGCTAGCAAGGGCGCGGGGAAATTCGGAATGCGGCAAGTACTTTTTTTTGACACGCGAAACTGCTTTGTCCCCGTGCGAGTAATTAAGGGTTAAATAATTTTTACGTAGCATTGATGGCGTACTTCTGTTTGTGTCCGGCCCAGGAGTAAACCTTCCAACCACACAAACGATAAGTGTACTGTGGGTTGATCTGAGCCGTAATAGTTGCGCAGGCTTGTTTACACACACCTTCGGCTCCCTTCAACACTGAGCCCTAAAAATATTCTTAATTAAATCCTACAACAGTTTTCCTTAAGTATATCTTTTGAACTTATTAGAAAGAAATTTTGAGCCGTAATTTTTTATTGAAATGTGATAAATAAAAGTGATTCTTCCCAGTGTCCATATTAATCCAGGGCCTCTTGAATAGATAGCATTATTCTGTATGATCCGAGTCACGATCTGGCCTGCGATCTATTGTTTCAGGGATAATGAGAATTGATAGGGTTACTAAAAAGCAGCGGTAGGTCATTCGGTAGAACGTCTCTCAATCTTAAGGGGCTATTTCGATAGAAATGGCATTTTTTTAAGTTGTTTACCTGCTTTTCAAATGAAGCCACTAATTTGATAAATCAGTATATAAATTTCGGAACCTTTTTCTAGTTTTCTTCAGTAGAGAAACGCGATTGCGTAACTTTCGCTCGATATAAATAATTATTGAAATGAGGTCTTCTTTTCTTCTACACTTTTTTTCACAGTATAACAAATAGGAATGACATACAGACCCGAACGATTTTTATTAGATAGATTTTAAAGATATCAAATTTTTTTTAGTTGGAAATTTTGATAGCAATTTTAGTCCATTTTATATTAATTTAAAACCGACATTTTGCTAATTTTTCCGGAATCCGTCCCTCTCGCACTGCGGGGCGTTCCGCATGGAGTAACAGTGACCTTTGCAAGCGTGACCTATCCTTTCGAATCCTACCGGTCTACGCTTGACTTGAATTTTTAGGAATTTATGTGCATAGTATTTTTATGCCCTAAAAAGTATGTATTTGGCCAGAATACGGCGATATTGGTCACCTTGGTATAGGGTCGCCAACCCTATGGCCTTATTTTATAGTACATTTGTATAATAGTTATAGGATCTAGAATTTAAAATACGGACATCGTACTTTCGTCACAAAAATTTAAAATATCGGCATAAAACCATAATACCAAATATCGACAGGGCGGACTGACTTCTCCAACCTTATTTATTTGTACACTAATGATCTGATCGGGGAGCTCAGCAGTCTGCATGTCGGATGCTACGTAGACGGAACCTGTGTCAATAACATTAGTTATGCTGACGACATGGTACTGCTGAGCCCGTCGATCAGTGCACTTATAGGAAGCTGTTGGCTACTTGCGAGCGGTACGCGGAGGAGCACGGTCTTAAGTGAAACTGTAAAAAGAGTGAGGTCTTGGTATTTAAGGCAGGTAATTATCGGCCTAGTAACATACCTCCTGTTGTTCTTAACGGATCGGCCCTTCCCGTTGTAGACCGCTCCAAGTATCTTGGTCATGTTGTGACGGAGGACCTCGGAGACGACTCCGATATTGAAAGAGAACGCAGGGCGTTGGCGGTGAGGAGCAACATGCTGGCCCGCAGGTTCGCTCGATGTACAAAAGATGTTAAAATAACGCTATTTAAAGCATATTGCCAATCGTTCTACTCGAGCGGCCTGTGGGTTAAGTACACGCAACGAGCCTACAACGCCTTCAGGATGCTGTTGCGGCTCCCGCGATTCTGCAGTACATCTGGTATGTTTGCGGAGGCGCGTACAGATTTTTATGCCATAATGCGCAAGAAAACTGCCTCTATGCTACTCAGATTACGGGGCAGTGGCAACGGCATCTTAAAGATGATTGCGGACCGAATGGATTGTCCCATCCAAAAGTTCTGGATGGAACGATCCATTGGGTTATTTAAATAATAAATTTGGTTCATGTTCCCTTTTTTTACTAACCTAGTTTTAAGCCTAACACTAACCTACTTATGGATTTTTAATCTGAAAATAAACAGTCATTTATTTATAAAACAAAATAAAGATTGTTCCTAAAAAAAAAGAGATCAAAATTAACATAAAATCTAAAAGACTTCTACTTCGACCATAATGGACCAGTATTCTTTTTTTTAAAACAGGACACTGGCTAAAGTTATTGCTGAAATATGGGACATCTGTAAAATACACGACAGTTGGTCACTTTACATTGGGATGTTAAAACGTTCGGTGAAAAGAGGATGTTATGATTGTTGACTGTTTGCAGTCCACATCCCCCTCGGTATATATTGTGACGAAATGTTTTTTTAGGGTTCCGTACCTCAAGAGGAAAAAACTGAGAACTTATAGGATCACTTTGTTGTCCGTCTATCTGTCAAGACCCGTTATCGCGGGAATGCGTGGAGGTATCGAGTTGAAATTAAAACCATATACTCAAATCTACAGTCCCTTGAAGCTGTGAAAAAATCAAACTTCTAAGTTAGGGTAAAAAAAAGACAAGGCCGTTTATGAAGTAAAAAACGTATATTTCGACACTCTCAGGGACATCAAAATTTATAGGGTATTTTCCGTTGACCTAGAACTATAAAATTTGGCAAGTAATACCGTCTTATACTACAAGTATGGGGAAAATCTGAAAACTATACGTTTGTAATTAAATCATTAAAAAAATGTAGTATTTAACGGAACCCTCGCACTTGTCCGGTTTTTTTGTGTGTTAAATGTCAATAACCGAACTCGCCTGCAGCATACACATCCTGGGTGCGCTTCTACTCGGGCTACCCGCGCGACTTGCGCGAAAAGCTCGACGCGCGCAAGCTGCACCTCGGGCACGCGGCCAAAGCGTTCGCCCTGAGGGACACCCCCGGGGCGCTCGCCAAGAGGACCAGGAACGATCCGAAGCTGAACAAAGAGAGGCCGACGAACAGGCTGACCGTGCACGAGGAGGAAGAGAAGAAACGACCAGGGTGAGTTGACGTTACGTATTAAAGTTTTGTGGGTTACGAGCTAAGGGTTCTCACTAAGAGGACTAGGAACGACCACAAACTGAGGTGCGATTGTGTAAGACAATCGTATTCAAATTCGATTGTCATATGGCTATTTGGCTTAGCAAATAAGCCCGTTTGACAATTTAAATCGTACGTTTTTGGTTTTTGGTACACACAGACAAAAATCAATATTTTGGTCAATGTTTAAGAAACCATGCGTAGTTTTAAATTTAATAACACTTAATTCTTTTTAGAATTTTCTAACAAAACGTCGTTTATTTTGAAAAATGAGACTCAATCACAAACTCGTTATTTTCGCCATGATAATGGTTTGTAATAATAAAAAAAAAATATATATAGATTAAATGGTAAGTGCAAAATTCTCTTCTGAAGTATTGAAATTTCAATATTTAAAGTTGATTTTTCATTAATTAAAAGCTGATAAAAAAACTGAGTTCAGATTCGGATTCAGCACACGATTTTGCATGAGACAACAAAAAAAAAAACAAAAACCATGTTGTCCAGTGTAATAATTAATCATTACTCTTATTTTGAGTCCGAACTCGATCTTACAAACGTCAAAAAGCGACGTGATCCCATACTAGAGTGACGTTTGTAAGATTGAGTTCCTCTTGAGTTCGGACTCAAAATTCACTCTGAATCTCAGCTGAGATCACGTCGCTTTTTGACGTTTGTAAGATTGAGTTCGGACTCAAAATGCACTCTGAATCTCAGCCTTAGTACTTTCATAATCAAATGTGTTGAGCCAATTTTATATTGCGGCCATTACTTGGATGGTTATTTAGAGATTAAGACGCACTTTATTGATTTACCCATGCGAGCAATGAGGTAAGTGTACGCTTCACTTCAGTTTATATTCAGAATATACCGATGCATATTTGGAAGAAGGCTAGAACGGTGTCGAACGACTGAATTTCTTGCCGTTCGGTTCTTTCCAGTGAGATAGCTGAACCGTATTCCAATATTTAACCTAGGAAATGTACCTACAATCACAAATTCATCCTAGTTTATATTCAGAAATTTGAATTATTACTATTTCTAACATTTCAATTTGTTTCTTACTTATGAATTTTTGTACAGTCACACGGTAATCAAACTCTTTATTTTCACTGTTGTCTTAGGGCTAACACGCCCTGCGAAATTTCATCGCGCGATTTTTTCCGCATAAATCTGTGACCTGTGGAAAATGTATGACTGTAAACTGCGCAACTAAATCTGTGCGGGAAAAATCACGCGATGAAATTTCGCAGTGCGTGTTAGCTCTTATAGAGATCATTTTGCGTGTCAATTTTGGCAGGCCGGTTAACATGGCATCTGCCTCCCAAAATATTCATTTTTTTTCGCCCCACTACGATATGGATGTCGGGTTGCCAAATATATTTTTTTTACGTCAAAAGAATGTTTGTCCTACACTCTTCTCAAAATAAAGTTAATAGTTTAGTTATAATATTATTAAAAGTCACGTGAGCTGACATTCTAAATTCTTATTAAATACCGGCTTTAACACTCACGTATTGTTAGTGGCCGTGTGACAACGTCGGTGAACGCCGCGTCGTCGTCCTAAGAACGACACTTACCTTGAGAATGCCGAAATTGTCTCGGTGAAACAGTTGGCCTAAAATAAACAATAATAATACGTGAGTGTAATGGAGTTTAATGGTTTAATTATTTATACCGACTGGAATGTGACATTTTGCTTTAGAGGGACACATTTAGTAAAAATTTGGAAAGCATATTAAGCTCTTGAACCCGGCTCTGATTGCAAGATAGTAGTAGTTAACAAAGAGAGTATGTTACTTTACCTTTATCGTGTCTCCTTGTTGTTCTATCCGCAGATTCCCGCGAGTGAAGGTGGGCTCTATGTCCGGTCATTCGTTCAATAAGCAGAGCTCTATGCACACAGCCAGCGAGTTCGACAGTGGACTGCCGCCGCTAGAACATGCTAGCAAGAAGAAAAAGAAACATAAATAATGTAAACTATATCCCTACATCGCAGTGTTCCCTTAGCAAATAAGACAGAAAATTGTAAATAAAAACCTATTTTAAGAAATTAATTTGGACTTTTATTTAAACATCCAGGGTAAAAGGAAAAAGTTGAGCGGAGGGAAGGTGTAACGAATAAAAGATGGACCTCGTCCAAAATTCATATTCTAAGCGAGAGTCGAGTTAATGGAGGCACAACCGATGGCTACCGTTTTCATATTCCTGACTCAGGAGTGACTCGGATGAAAAATGATTTTAAACCATTACCGAGCCCCGACCGGCCTTTTGATATTTAAATTTTTTTCAAGCGGCCGTCATTAAGGCGGGATGATTTGCGAATTTTGCCCCAGCGCGCAGTTTTTGTCAGACCGTCTGAACGAGTTTTTTGTCGTTCTCATTTAGGACGTTTTTATTACTGCATAATGACAAAATTAAAATACTATTGTTGTGCGCTTTCATGCTGTAATCTCCCGCCTTTATGAGGTTGAAGGGCTTTTCTCAAATATGATGTGGATGAATCAATCTTTACAAGTAACTTCCATTGAAATGTTTTGCAAAATTAAATACGAGTTAACCTATATATTTAAGGTACTGAGTTGTTGATTAGTTATTTACGTTAAGAAAGATATTTTAATCTTACTCAATTACTTCACCAAATTCTAATAACGATGTTTTTCAAAAAGATAAAGGGCTTGTCGTTTCAGATGAATGAACAATTTGGAAAGCAGTTGGCTGGTTTAACATCAACCCCAAAAAATGGATTGAAATTGTTAATTAAATAGCCATACATAGCAATCAATTAAGGTGAAAGTGCCATGCTGCCCTAACTGCCCTCAACCCAAACAAAGATTCGTTCTGCATTACCCTGAACCGAACGCAACGAAAATTAGTTTTGCCAGAACTTGACGAAGCACGCCCTCGCGTCATGTGCTTGATAGAACATCACTCATTAATAAGTTGTGTTACAGCAAAAAATATGTTCGTCTAGTCGACAATGCGCCGCATGACTCGCCGGTCTGTGATCAATTATTAATAAAAAGCGGCCGCTTCATTGAAAGGGCGATTAGCTCAATATTTATATGGAATATTCGGTATCAGCGACGCTTTGTGCCGATAATTCGGTGAGTCGTGACGCGGCGCGTTTGATTCCTCGCGACCATAGAGCAACTTCAGGAGTTATGTAGATAGGGGACTTGTGACTTCGGCCTGGAGCTGTATCAATTTAAGTTGACGCAGCATTCTCGGATGTGGATAAAGTGCTACGTGTTTTTTGGTAAGGGGCAGCAGTAGTTTATTTAACCTTGCTTTCTGCTCGTCAGTGCTCTGGGCGGAGGTGCTAATGTAAGTTAAATTTATCTAAATCATGCCTGGCCGTTTTCCATTGCAGTTTAGTGTTGACAGGTGCATACTGCGTGACTCCTTTCACCTTACCGTATCGATGGTCAAAATAAAAATATTTTAGCTGTGGTTGTAAAATATCATAGCAAGTTTATGCAATGATTTGATATCGGATGTTTATTTATGAACGACAACAACAAACACAGAACTTAACCGTGAGAAAGCAAGGCATCCGCGCTAAATCCATATATTATAGTACGAGAGCCCACGACTAAATGCGCTCAGGCTATATACTACGCGCAAAATTTCTGAAAACTAACATTTTCGTCATAAAATAACAAAACCTAGTACATTTCTAATATCAGACGTATTGCTATGATACCGACTGCCTTTTCGGCCTCCCACGCAGTTGCTGCTCTTTTGACCGTTATTACCCACCTAGTACCACCTATGATACATGGTTTCGGTCGTGGGCTCTCGTACTAATAGGCGTAGTCAGGATTTTTTTGCAGGGCGGGTTTGGTCCAGAGTTATAAGAAAAACTCCATAAACAGAAAAAAAGAAATTTTGTAATGTATTTAAAACTCAGAACTGTTTACATAAGAATTCATCAATTTAATAAATTCGTAGGTTAATTGGTTTTACATAAATTTAAAAACTGTTTAAAATTTTAATATTCCGCCGCTTTGATCGCCGAAAATACCTCCTTGGTACGCCTATGGCTAAATTTCACGAAAGTGCTCCTTACAACATTTTAACATAAATCGGCAGGTTCTACTCTTTGACGCGAAGGCGCGGGCCCACCAAGCGAGCTGCACACTCATCGCATTCAACTACCGAATTGACTGCCGACCACTGCCTCAAAAGAATGAATTCTTCGCCATCAAACGCCGACACAAATCTATTTAATCTGATACTTTGATACACTTCCTCGCATCAATCAAAACCGCTCACGTTCGCGCGAATATTAATCTAATCTTTCATTGTACTGCTTCTGAATTTACCGGCACATAATTTAATCTTTATTAACTTCCAATAACATGTACTGGTACATTAATTGCGACCTAAAAATCGACAATAATAAACAGTAATTTAGAATGTAGTCTAGCTATGATAACTTAACGGTATTATGTTTCGGCGAATAATGATTCCATTCAGTATTCGTTATAATCGGATGCGGCAGTAGTGGCTGCCAAAAACAATTTTTCAGTAGAACTGATGCTAATGAAAAGGCATTTTCACGAGGTTTGGCGTCGCGATGCGAGCGGGCGAATGTGCCGCGTAATGAACCGCGAAGCCGCCCGCCCCGCACGCCGCGCCCGCCCTTCGATACTGCCTGCCACACAGCGTTTACGAAACAAATATTTATAATTTAATGATAGCATGATGGATCAGGCTGATTTTGCTATGGACAAAATACCGCAAGTGTTGTTATTCTCCGCAACGATAAGTCAAAATAACATTAACATATCGTCACGACATGAATCCCTGAGGGGGTGTCAGAGGTGTTTCCGAGTGTTAACTATGAAATGAAAGTCATACCCGGTACACCGACGATTATTACGTACCGAGTGATGGGCGGTGAGCCCTGTCGCCGTACTTCGGGCACAAATACTCAATACTCAATAATTTTATTTGCGTTCCACAAAATGTTCCTTAATACAAGGTTTCCTCACGATGTTGTCCTTCACCGTTCAGCAAGTGGTAAGTATTGGGTAAGAACACAAATACTATGCACATCTATTGCTAAAAATTCATTGATCCATGCCCGACCTGGGATCGAACCTGGGTCTCAAAGACCTGAAGGCCAGCGTTCTAGCGCCGCTTCAGTAAAAATACTCAAAGAAAAATGCTCTAAATTTTTATTTCATTCCGCGTTTACTCTAAAAAGTATTCTCCGAATAAGGAGTTTATCAAAATGGTCACCGGTTCACCAAACAATTCTCTTATTCCGGGCAATTAATTAAACATTCTCACACGTCGCGTGGAACAGTAACTTTTAATTTTAACTATTATGAGTGCACCGCTTACCGGCAGTTAGGTTAACAGTATACCTGCTCGTCCGTGAGAAGTTGGTTAAAAGCTTGGCTGGAGACTCCAAGCGTTCAGGATTACCTGGGACTTGGTATAGTTCTCGCCGTGTTAAAAGAGCGCTGGATCCGATTGGTTTCCACATGGGTATACTCGCGCACGAAATTACTAGGCCTATCTAATATATTTTTAATGTACCTACCAATAACCAATTACGAAGCCGCAAACGAAACGCTAGTTCAAAAATAAAACAACAGGCCTAGTAATTTCGTGCGCGAGTATACTCATGTGGAAACCAATCGGTTTCAGCGCTCTTTTAACATGGCGAGCACAATATACGAAACAGGTAAACAATCTTGTATTTTTTATCCCTTTACTTAATTTATGTAATAAATACCTTCATTTGTAATTGTAACTGAAAATATATGGCGATGTTTATTTATGCAGCTATATTCATACTGAATACATTATTTTTTTTCTTTACCTGCAGATGCAAGGCTAGCCCCGAGTCAGCTACTTTGGGAGATCAATATTGAATTTTGCGCAATTAGCAAAAAGTATTATCTATCCGTCATACTGAACAAGCCTACAGTAGGAATTTGGCTGCATAAATAAATGTCACCTTATATATAAGGTCCTACAATTCAAAGTGAAAAAAATTCAACAGATGTTAGAGTATTCCTAATAGACCACATAACAAAGGAAAAAATTTTTTTGCGCATACTTTTTTTTACCTTTCCATAGAAATTTAGTCAGCTGATTGAACCACTTTGGACTGGATAGTGAAAAAATTATTTGAGCAAAAATTTTTTTATTCTTCTGCCTTATATATAAAACATGCATGCTAAGTTTCTTGCCCTTCTTCTTAGCAAGACTATCGAATGGGCGGGGTGAGGCAAAATATTTATTTATTTAAGGTATTTGTATTTACAATAAGTTATTTTGCCATAATCACTTGGGGATAGGTCATAAACTCACAACACGCTTTTCACTTTGAAATTATTTTGTGGTCTAATAAGTTCAAGTTATTTTTATATCAACTATGTTGTAATTATTGTATTACATTTATTTTGTTTCCCCGTATTATACTTAAGTCTATTTATTTTTGGCTTTTAATAAGTGTGTATAATGTTGGACCTATAGGCTATACGTACATAGGTAACACTAAAAGTTTCCGGAACTGGCCACTTACATAAACAATATTTAAAAATTTATTGCAACATTTGAAAATAGAACTCTTTGGCTGTAGAATGCAGTTTGTTTCATCTGACTGTCTTTTGTTTTTACCTTGTGGCGCCATTTAAAAAATTGTGTGTCTGCATCAACATGGATTTAACTCGGGAAAATTTTCGTAGTATGATTTTCTACGATTTTAAGTGTAATTTGACAGCTCAACAGAGCATCGCTCGGCTTGAAACAGCTTTTGGCAATGAAGCACCATGCAAGACGACTGTTTATAGCTGGTTTGCAGAATTCAAGCGTGGTCGTATCAATCTCAGTGACGAATCTCGCGATGGTCGGCCGTCCACCGCTGTGACCAACAAAAACATCGATGCTGTGCGCCGTATGATTGAAACAGACAGGCATGTGACCTACCATGAAATTCGCGCATCCTTAGAAATAGGCATGAGTCAAATACAATCAATCCTACACAAACATTTGGGTGTGAGAAAGCTGTGCTCGCGGTGGATCCCACACAACTTGACCGAGGCTCAAAAAACGGACCGCGTCACTTGGTGCAGTGCCATGCTTACCAGATTCAACGAAGGTGCGTCAAATTTGGTGTGGGACATAGTAACAGGTGACGAAACATGGATTTATTGCTACGATCCCAAAACAAAGCAGCAATCGAGCGTATGGGTCTTTCAAGATGAGCCGAAACCAACCAAAGTGGCGCGCGTGAAAAGTGCATCTAAGCGGATGATTGCTTCTTTTTTTAATAAAACAGGACACGTGGCTACTGTTGCTTTAGAGAATCGTCGTACCGTGAATAGTGACTGGTACACGACCATTTGTTTGCCGGAAGTTATTGACGAACTCCGTAAAAATAACCGTAAACGCCGTATCATCCTGCACCACGACAATGCTAGTTCTCACACGGCCAGACAGACAAACGAATTTTTGAAGACGAAAAATGTAGAACTCATGTGTCATCCTGCATACAGTCCCGACCTGGCACCTTGTGACTTTTTTCTGTTCCCAAAAATTAAGAACCAATTACGCGGTCAACGATTTTCATCACCAGAAGAGGCTGTCGAGGAGTATGAAAAACACGTTTCAGAGGTCACCACAGGGGAGTGGCACAAAAGTTTTCAAAACTGGTTTGATCGAAGCGTCTATGAAAAAGTGCATAGACGCCAAGGGAGATTATTTTGAAAAACAATAAATTAATTTTGTACCTTTAATAGTATTTTTTCATATTCATTCCGGAAACTTATAGTGCGTCCACGTATATTACATGAATTCCTAAATCTATTTCTAGTTCATAGTTGTATGCTTCTTAGGCATATCATCAAGGGCTTAAGAACAGATTTTCGTTTAAGATAAAATAGTGTTTGTATAACGGCTATGGAAAAACTAAACTACATTCTATTTTGCTTTGTATGTTGATTTTATTGATAGATGAGACTTTGAATTAATGGGTAAGATCATAAATGTTTAGTAGATGCTAGGAAATGATGAAAATGCACCTAGCCGCTACATCCTTTCAGTTCCGCTTTGTATATGAATAATTAAAATCATTTTTGCATATTCCTATTATTCTAGTGTAAAAATTGCAACTGGTTTTGAACTAGATATGCCTCGAATGGATCCAGACTGATTTCTGAGCCATTCCATTTTATCAATAGAACCCTCAAAAACTCTTACACACTTTTCTTTCATTGCAAAACTTAATCATGTTTAGACAGAATTTATACAAAAATAATTTATGGTCATGCTACTAATTTAATTATATCAGCACTGAAATGATGGATACCGCCTTATGAGCGATGTCATTGTTCTTGGTTGCCATCAGATAATCATTATTGTTCCTCGGATGCCGGGAAACCGACGCTCACTCCACTTAATGTAATTAAATGACTGAGAAAATCAATTAGAATGTGACGCCTTCTTTGTACAGTTTAGTAGGAATTGTGTTATATTAATCATTGTTTTGTAGGTAACGGGGTCGACGGAAGAGCGACAATGTGTAGTTATATAGAACTCCAACTACTCGTCACGTTGTCGTCACGAAAAGAGAAAGCTAGTAAAATCACGCAAGGACTTCAACTGGGCTTTTAAGGCTAGACATTTTACCGCGATTTTAAATCCCAGCTCAAAGCGTTTTATTGCCATCATAATCATAATCATAATAAATATACCCAACTATTGCATTTTTCAAATATTTATGAAGTAGGACGGAAAAAAAAGTTTTTGAATTTAAGAAAAATATATTTATGTCCCGTTTTGGAGCTTAAAACATGGTAGGTATTTCAGAAAACTTTGTTGTATTTTTAAACATGTTGATTACGTGAAATTTTAGGTCGGATAGCTTAAAAGGTTGTGAGTTAAATAAAGTAATTTTTATTTTTATTTGATTTTTTAATCTTTTCGTAGGGCATCAAAATCTGACCCTCTTCCCCTATATAAGAAAGAAGCAATTAAAAACTAGTAGGCAAAAAGGCTGTTCATTGATAGTCCTTGTAAAACGTAAAAAAGTTTGCGCAAATCCCCCTCTCTTAAGTCGTTAATTTTTTACGGTTCCGTACCCAAAGCGTAACCAATACTAAGGCTCCGCTGTCCGTCCGTCCGTCTGTCACCACACCAGGCTGTATCTCATGAACCGTGATAGTTAGACAGTTGAAATTTTCACAGATGATGTATTTCTGTTGCCGCTATAACAAAAAATACTAAAACCGGCCAAGTGCGAGTCGGACCCGCGCACTCCCATGCAACAGACATGATTTTTTGCCGTTTTTTGGGATAATGGTACGGAACACTTCGTGCGCGAGTCCAACTCGCACTTGGCCGGTTTTTTTGTTCTAAAGCTTGTCTGTGCTGTAAGGATTCTAAAGACAAAAACAGCAGCCTTACCATCACTTTGTAGACAGCTACAGTCGTATTTTCTGTATTTTCTCCAAGGCTTGCAGATCAGACACAACTGCTGACAAAACTGGGCTAATACACGGAGGAAATAATAAAATTTAATACTTATACTTATATAAATGGTAAAATTATCATAATTTAATGCATTTTTAATAAGTTCTTTTGTTCAGTTCATACTGGCGACAAATTCTTTTGAGGGTTTCACTAAAAATGTTCTGTTAGTGTTTTAATATGCATGTACAGAAAAAAACAATAATACGTATATTTATATCTCTGTTCGTTCGAGAGTTAATGAAGCGGAAACCGATTAAGATCGGAATGAAAAACCCGATATGCCGCAGAGCGCTGAACAAACACAAAAAACAACTGTTTTACTAGACGTATAGTGTAATTATTGTGTCGGTAGCAAACACATTATAACTGTTTTGTGTTCAATAATGAGACTCTGTTTGTTATTCATTGCTCCCTTAAATTAAAGTATAGTTAGGTCATAAATAGTTTTTTTGGAAACGAGTGGAAGTGTCTGTCAAATTAAAACTATCGACAGTTTTCGGCTAGGTTGGTGGTTATTGCAACACTCGTTATAGCCTATATGTTGACTAGGGTCACTACTATGATAATACGAAAAAACCGCCCCCTAATCCGTTAAGTGGTTTTTGATTTAAAACGGAACATACAGACGGACTAAAATTTTAGTTTCAGCCGCAGTACAATATAATCCACTTCATTTAAAATTTCGCAATAATATTCAATGTACTATTTTTATAGGTGGTAGAGCTGATGCCGGGCTCGACTGTGGAGGTACCACCATCTTACTCGAAAATCCTCCCGAAGTTATTCGGGGGAGAGTAAGAGAACAGCTCTCAGGCAAAACCAGGTGGCTCACCATTGCCTAGGACCGATGGATGGCGGTATATCCATCCCCAATTGCCGGGCCTTATATAAAACAGACTAGTGGCGGGCAGCGGCGTCACTAGTGCAAAGGTTTCGGCACCGCGCTCACCAACCCGCCTGCCCAGCGTGTGTGAGTATGGGCATTTCTTCCAGGAGGACCGCCAAGAGTGGCGAAATCCTGGAAAAACCCATGTCCAGCAGTGGACGAAACCGGCTGTTGGATGGATGGATTCAATGTACAGGCAAGTTATTTTTATTACTTTATTATTAGTAGTACAGGTCTGGGTGAGACTATATAAATAAATCTTCATGTAATTTTTCAGTAGTTTCGGAATCTTCTGTATTCTTATACCTGTGTAGAAATACCTATGTAGAATGCAACGTCTCTATGTTCGAACAATTGATTGTATTTTGATGTGGTTTTCATCCATCAATCCATCGGCCTATCATCGCCCTCTGCGGGACAGGCCTTTCCAAGATTTAGCCACTCTTGGTGGTCCTCCGTCCTCCTCATCCAGCGGGCACGAGGTCGGTCTACACTACGCTTTGCTGTACGTGGTCTCCATTCTAACGCCTTTCGGCCCAAATGACCATCACATAATTTAACGGCAACAGATTTAGCCTGTCCATTGCTACTTCAACTTACGGATATCTCCGACGGATCTGCTGGTTTCGGATTTTATGCATCAGAGATATCCCATGTATAGCCCGCTCCAATACTCGTTTATCTGAAACTGGTGGATCAAACATTTGTTCAAGAGTACATCTCTCACAGAAAGGACGCACTGGTTAAAAACTTTAGTCTTTAGTTAGCACTGCGGTATTGACGACGTAAATATATGATACAACTTCTCGAATGCTGCCCATCCTAAGCATTCCTCTGTCAGCTTCGGCGTCGAAATTGTTTTTACCCAGCTGGAAAACTTGACCCAGGTAAACATTATGTAGACGTATGTATGCACTTTAATAGAAGATATATGGTTATTTAGGTGTCAATAATAAGGGTAGTAAGTATCTCTAGTCGTGCAGGCATAGTTAAGCTGTTACTTTCTTCTGCATGAACTAATATAATCTTACGGGTAATACGTGTTGGTAACATTTCGGTAGGTAACAGTAACAGCACAACAAATTACCTTATGATGAGTCGCGCTTCCGTAGCGAGCGGGAAACTTTAAACGGTGCTCGGGTATGAATCAACAATGAATTTTACGGTTATGACCGCTAATCTAAATCTTCACACTATGGTAATGAATGCGTAATAATTATTACTAGGAAGAAAAATAAATACTCAATGGCTATGAACTCCTTTGTTCTCGTGGGAGCGACGGGGCCGCATGCTTGTCGACAATTAATACAATTTTGTTCGCAATAATTAATAAAGTAGATACATAGAGGAGACAGTATAATAGAGCGTCATGAATTAAGCTTGTTGTATCAGACAGCTTTTATGTCTTCGTCAGAATACAAGTACCTGTCTTGGGTGTTTTGTAGCGGAAAGCCGGTGCTTTCGTTGTCTATAAATATTATTTTTTTCTACTCGGATTTCCAAGTAGGCAGAAAAAAATTGCTTTGAAGGAGTGTGCCTTCATATGAATGTTCATGCGAAAATCGAAATCCGCTAGCCCACTTTTTCAACCATATTAAAGTCGTAAAAATATAAGAAATAGATACATCAGCGTCGCACATGTCCAGTCAATGCGGAAAACTTATCAAACTTCTAAACCCACCAAAATATTCAGATTTTTATTCTTTTATTGTTTGTTTTAATCATATATTTAAATTATTCTGGCCGAGGCACATAAATATTAAAAAAAGAAGTGACCGTAATATCCAAAACAAACAATAACTAAAAACTTTAAAAAGTATCTAGTCAAAAATAGCTGTAAAAAGCTAACGCTACTTAAATCATTTACTTAATGAAACTGCTGACCTTAGGAGCATAACACATATCAATGCTGCCGACAATTTAAAAAAACCGGTCAAGTGCGAAAAGGACTCGCGCCCTGAGGGTTCCGTACCATTTAAATAAGTTAGTAGACTTAATGATTTGAATAAAAATAACAAACTTATCAGTATTTAGAACATGTATAAAACAAAACTGCAAAATTGAGTTGGTCGAGTATTCGGGTATACGTAATCCTAAACGTGTGTTAAAAATCGGCATTTTCAGTATTTGTTATTTAAATACCAGTATATGGCGCATACAAACATATACCCAAGCCTGTCTCCCAGAGGGGTAGGCAGAGACTACATATTTCTATCTGCCACGATCAAGATATTCTTCTTTTGCTTTTTGTACTTCCATCAATCTAGTCATACAGGCTCTTATATTCCGGGTACTTTTTACTTTGCCCTACTTCAGTATGTCGCTTATTTGGTCGGCATACGTCCTTCTACGGCGGCCCGGTCGAGCTTTACCTTCCTACCTTACTATCATTTATCCTCTCTACATGACCGAACCACTGAAGCATTCCTTTCTCTATTCTAGTCACTACATCTTCTTTTAGGCATGGCACATAGTACAGAAAATTCTGAGATAGACCCACTGATCTATAGAATAATACTATAAGATATCTATGCGTAGACCCCGTAACAAAAATGGTCTAAGACTGACGACTTTGATCGCCCCCATTTGTTTTTTTTTAAGAAAAAAAAAACATTTCTACTCTTCGAGTTGTACAAACACCCCAAACGCTAGGCCAAGAAAATGCATATAACACAGGTTTTCAATATACAAAAATGTATAGATGCCTCATTCCGTCTACGAGCTAGAGACCCGTGACATACAGACGGACAGACAGGCAGCAGAGTGACATTAATGGGGCTCCGTTTTTCCCTTTGGGTACGGAACCCAAAAAGTAAAGTTTACTTTAAAGGTTTCCTGTATGCTCACACCTGGGCATATGGGTAGCAAAACGGGCTTTATCAAGCCGATTTCCCTCTGTGATCTGTAACCGGAGCTGGTGAGATCAGCTGAGCGGTCCCTCGGAGCCTGCGGTCAACATGCATCTTGTGTAACGCTTAGAATATTTAAAAACTTACATCGTCTTCTGGTCCTGTGAAAAGGGGGCATTAAAAAATCTTGTGTCTTGCATGAATTAATAAATAAAAAAATATTTCAATGTATTATGGTTGGCATTGTTTGAAACAATTGTTTTAAGCAGTGTTTAAAACACCGAGAAAAAAACGCCCTTGTTTAAAACAAATTATGTTTTAAACGTGTTTAAAACACAAAACACTCATATATAAAACACTGTTTTTAGTATATAAATTATTATTTTTTCTTTATATCAAACCTGTCTTTTTTATTACTCTTTGTTTTTTTAACGCATCCTTTTCTATTAATCGGCGAAGATCGGCGCGGTTAAAATTCCTTTACTGGGGCGGGGGGTTTCCCCAAACATAAAGACGAGAACGGGCGGTGTCGGTGTTATTGTATTTTCAAGCATTCCTGCGTTTCGTGTTTATTGGGAAAGCACTTATTATTTTTCACTCAATACATGATTAGATTATGATAATTGATAACATCCAAAAAACGCTTTTTTAATTAATTTTACATATACATAAGTTACCAATACGATAACCAAAAAATTTTTAAACATATTTAAAACAGCCGCAAAAAAAACATCAGTAAAAACTTGTTTTAAACATGTTTTTTTTTAATGTTGATGGTTGTGATTGTCGGCACTTGGTGGAACTTATCATCTTGTTAAAATTTTTCATGTTATATATAAAGCCCTAGATAATGCTTATAAGCGAAACCGGTCGGGTGTATTAAGTTAAATTATAATCCTGTGGACAAGTACAAGTGTCTTATTTAACAAGATGTTTTTTTAAATTTAGTCTCAAACAGGATGTTTTGATCTTTAAAAAAAAAACATTTTTTTCCAACCCTAGGCTGATTATAGGGGCTTAGGCCAAAGGCCTTTCCCCGTACTTTTCCCTCACTGTTCAGCAAGTGGCAGCATAAATACTACGAGTATGCACACACATACATTCCGAAAAATAAAAACGCGTGTTTGTACGGAAGACTGACGGACGGACAAACAACCCGAAATTTCGCTCTAGGGGTTTCCGTTTTCAGATGGATTGTTATTTTTTAAACACGGAAAGTAACATTTACATATAAAATGGAACAGTTGAAATGCATATTGAACGTAGTTTGGCGTTGATTTCATGAGTTCATGAATAAAGGCGTGATAAATGCTTTACACACATAACTTTATTTATATACGGTAAATCAAACTATTGGCACACACACACACCACTCCAGTAAACATTGGTACGACATTGTAGTGTGCGTGCGAGTAGCCACACCGGGTGTCGTGTTACTCGTTAGTCTTGTTACCGATACATTAACCAATAGTTTAACTACATCATATCGGCTTACAGCAGTCTCCTTAAGAAGCTCTCTAAAAATATGGTTTGTTTTTTGCTAAACCGCAGCAGTAGGTGTTGTTACTCGATTCGTTTATTGTTAATTAGCCTTTTGCCTACGGTTCCGGCTGCATTGAAGGAGTAACAAACTATAATACAATATCACAACATTACTTGAATTTTTTTTTGTTTTCGCCTTTGTGCTTGCCTATACGTACAGGTAAGCAATCTTCCTTATCCCAATAATTTAATAGCTTTTCATTATCATAATCATTAAAATTTCGTTTTCATTGATTCGTGTAAAAGTTAGAAACACTAAAATGTTTCCGTTAAATCCTCATAAATGGTGGTCAACCAAAAAGAGGTGGGGTAGAGCGGTTGGTGCAGGGGTGGGTTGTGCGCTGCAGTCCGGCTAACTTATCGTAGACGTGGCGCTGCATTCGAATCTCGATCTCGATGTTTTGTATGAAGTTCCAGGTTTAGCCGTTTTGAAATATTTTAGTCAGAATATTTTCGAGTTGGTCGGCTAGATAACCATCTTTGCAACATTTTTTAATTCTATTTTTAATTTATAATTTTTTTTCACATCTAAAATGCGTTCTATAAATACACTAATTAAATTCAGGTAAAATATAGATTCTAGTAAAATGCTACTGTTCCTTCAAGTTGTATTTGTACTTGTTTGTTGCTTGCTTTGGTTTTATCTTATTTGGTATTAGTAGGTTGGCACTACTTGTTATGTACCGTAATGTAATGCATCTCATCACCATAGGTTAACTGGAAGTTAGTACAAAATCTAGGTAGGTCACCTCGAGTGTGATTCTCACAGGATTTAAAGGGAGAATTCTTCTCTGAGATATTGGAATTGTTCTCCGAGATATTAGAATTCTTCTCCGAGATATTGGAATTGTTCTCCGAGATATTAGAATTCTTCTTCGAGATATTAAGGTAAAAAATTGCAAGGCAAAGAAATCGAGCTTAGAAGCGTAAACCTAGTTTTTGCATCATTTCATGTATTTGCGGTCAAGGTTTTTCAAGGCAAGATATCCTTCAAATCAAACATAAGCAAAAACTTCACAAAAAAGAAACTAATAGCGGGCAAATTATGGAAACTAAATATCAAATAAAGTGGAGCTACGTAAATTAATAATAATTATAATAATTTTAACTTAAATAATAATTTTAATATTCAGTTTAGTTTTAAATAAAATTTTAATTTTAATGTAATTTTCCCAAGTTATTTTTAATTTTATAATTGTTATAATTTATGAAGTTGATGCTTTTGATTGTCAGCACTTGGTAGAACTTTTGATATAATTTTGATTAAAACGCACTTGCCCACTGTATAATTTTACCTAGTCGGTGCTTAAATTCTGTCACAAACAAAATTGGCTATAAAATGAAAACTAGTCATGATATTCAAAAAAAGTTTTTTTTTTAAATTACATTAAACACAAAATTTATTCCAAATGATTGCCACCATTTTTCACACAAGCCTTCAATCTTCGCGGCCAATCATCAATAGCAGCACGGACCGTATTCATGTCGATATCGGCCACTGCTTTAATCAATGATGCCTTTAGGCTGCTCAAATTTTTGTGAGGTTTAGAACAGACCTGCTCCTCCAATTCCTGCCAAATTTTGTAATCCAGTGGATTGAGGTCAGGGCTAGATGAGGGCCAATCTTGATGCCTTATTAGCTCGATATTCTGGCGCTCGAACCACTCCTGAGTTGTTTTGGCCTTATGAGCAGGTGCGGAGTCCTGTTGAAACACAAATGGCCGTCCTCCAAAGAGTGTCTGGGGCAGATCTTTTACTATGCGATCTAAAACCGTGTCTCGGTACACCTTTTCACTGGTTTTGACACCTTTTTCACAAAAATGCACTTAGTATGGCCATAGTAGGACACTCCCAACCAAATCATGACTGAGGATGGATGATGGCCGTGCTGCACTCTAAGAATGGCATTTCCAGCGGCCGCAGAGCTGGTAGCGTACACTCTGTCATTTTGTTTGTTGTACTTCTCTTCGATATTAAAAATTTTCTCGTCTGTAAACAGGATATCGCGGTGTCTGTTTCTTGCGTACCGCTTTAGCAAAACTTTGCGTTTTTTGGCTCTCGTAGCTATCAGACGCGCGTTCAGAAGATGTCTACTCTTTTTTCGGTAAGCTCGTAGTCCCAGGTCTTCATTGAGAACTTTTTTTACGGTACTTCTGGTTAATCCCATCTCCAAAGCCATCAGTTTCTGCTTGCGGACGGGATTTCTTGCAATACGCGCCTTGATTGCTTTGATGACCCCTGGAGTCCTAACGGAACGAGGTCTGCGAGTTCTTTTCTCGTCATCGACACTAGAGGTTTCATTGTACCTCTTGATGGTACGGTACACGAACCTCTTCGTGATTTTTAATTTTTGAAGCAAGTTGAATATCGTCTTCGGTGGATGGCCGCAACGATGCAATGCAATTACTGCTACTCGGTCCTCTTTGCGAGTCCACTGCATCGTAAAAAATGAATGAATGTAATTGTGATTTGGCAGATTATTAATAAAAAAATATATGAAAATCGAAAACCATTTAATTTTTTTTTTTAGGTGTTCTATTTTTAAAATAAATGGCCAGTGACAGTATTTAAGAACCGACTAGGTATTTACCCAACTAGTTTCGCCGTAATAGCATAAAGCGTTATAAGTTTAAATATTTATTGCTGATACATAGGTATCAGTAGCAGTAGCTATGCTTAAACATACACATATTGCACATAAACAACCTTATGAAGCAGTAATAATCAAAATTACATATACCGAAAGTCCTACCTAGTGCTGACAATCACAAGCATCAACTTAATAATCTACATGGACAAATATTCTAAATATTTTTATCTAACCTCATATCGTAAAATCCTCATTATTACGAACTCAAAACTAAATATTTTTCATGAACGTCTCTAAAAAATAAAAATAAAAAATCTTTTTCTGAGATTACAGTACATATGATACTAACTAGGAAGGCAAAGGGAACTTAGCCCATACAGCCATGTCTGAGGTTTAATATCAAACACCAATGAGGTTTTTATATAATGTTCTCCAATACATACAAAATAGTAATGAGGTTACAGTTCAAATTTATTTTCGGCCAGGTATTGTCTATGGCTTACAGCGCGTTGGACTCGGTCTGTCAATGGATGAACTGTTTTTGCGCCATAGTTTTCGAGGAAATGTATTTATTACTTACAGTGGTTTTATGGGTCAAAATAATTATTTTGACCAAAAATTACTGACAACAGGGATGATATTTTACTCCACCTGACATTCTAGAAATAACGACGACGGAAATTACGTATTTCGAACAAGCTTTTACAAGAAAAATCAAAAATGGCTAATGAACTTACTAAGATTACGGAAACAAGTTAGTAGGCATGAGTTTAGATAAAGTAGTGTATGAAACTAAACATAACTAGGTATTAAAACACTCGTGTTCTAATAAAAAACTCGCCCTCGTGTTTATGTACCAGTTTCATAAACTACTATACCTATAGTCTGAAATATAAAGTAAACAGCATAATTTGTCAGAATTCTTCGGAAAACCCTTGTTGTCGACAATTTTCATTACGAAACACGACATTTGCTTTTGAAGTGCTTCTGCTCACCGATTTGAAGATTAAATATCTACTTACATACTAAACATATTGTATACATAAAGAGGCTTCTAATAATTGGAAATAGCTTCTAAGTACGTAATCAGGTTATCAGGAACCATTTGAAGCCATAATCTGCGGTTAATATCCGATCCGACTGGATGTTCATCAGATGTTTAATAGAGTATGTGACCATATCAGTAGGCAGGGCACAGTCTTGCGGCCCAATGGGTCAGGTGATGCGAATGTGGATAGACAAGCGGGCACTTGACCGTGGGCATTGGCCCCTGCCTGACTGCTTATTACTCATCAGTATTTATTGTCTACCTACCTATGTAATATATGTATAAAACTAGACCTTACTAAAAATAATTGTATACAGATACTCACTCACTTGCGATTGTTTCGGCCAGGTACCTAGCCTAGGTCATCTTCACGTTTTCAATATAAATGGCTATCCGTTTACGACTCGGCATTCTAGTCAACAAACCACATCACCGCTTGCGTCGACCAAGTGAGCCACCACCATATCATGTCGCCGAAGCGCTGGTATTCTGTCTTCTATCAATGACGACATCTGAAGGGCTCTTGCCACCGACAATGTGCCAGTCGTACCAAAGCTGGATACGCGTGCCGATCCAGAGGCCTGATGGAATAACGCTCATGGAAAAACAGGCCGTCACTGGTGTTCTGTCTGCGTAGATACGCTCTTCACCCTAATAAAGGCGGGCGCGGTGCCAGCAACGGCAGATACCGCCGAGCGGCGCAAGTATGCGGCCCTTGGATCGGGCTACGTGTTTGTGTTGTTTTGTGGTCGAATCGAAACTCTGCTGTGCAGGCCAGAGACGTGACGACTTTTTTAAGGGCTTTGGTCACTCTCCTCAGCTTCTGCAGTTTTTTAAATCTAATTTTAATGTTTTAAATAGGTTTGTAGAATTTTTTTTTAGTTTTCTTAAGTCTGTTGTTATAAATAAATTATATTTAATAACTAAACTCGACTAATAAAAATGAAAATTACCTAACAGTTCTAATAATACAGAAATAAATAATAAAAACCGGCCAAGTGCGTGTTGGGCCACGCGCAATGTAGGGTTCCGTATTCGCCCGGTACATTTTATGAGTTGGTCTACTAATACAGACCGCGCCAAACTTCTAGTCCCATACATTAGAGGGGACCAAAAGTTTGGCGCGACCTGTACTCATAAATTTTCACACCCTTAATGTTTTTAAACGACCTATCCAACGATACCCCACACTATGGGATAGACGAGAAAAAAAAATCATCCCCGGTTTACGTGTATGAGAGGTACCATTAAAACCATTTTTTTTCAAGATTTTATTTTACCATTTTGTTAGCGTGATTAATATTTATATCCATGGCAAATTACAGCTATCTAGTACTAATAGTCTCTGAGCTAAGCCTTGTCGGACTACGGAACCCTAAAAAAGGAAATTTTGGACACCTATTTAATACAACAAATAAAATATGCTGGCCAGATCGCTACCGTCACTAAGCAAGGTACACAAAGGGCTGGCGGCATTGCCTCGCTGGATCGCGAGGCCAATCCGCTGAGCAAAGTATGCCCGGTAGTAGTCGTAGTAAGTCAGCCGCGAGTCAGCGACGAGATCTTCCGCGCTTCTAGTCCCCATGGCCAAACATGTAGCCCTCCCCTTAGGCCGCATATTTGCGCCTCTTGGAGCCCTCTGCAGATGCCGCCGCGCACGCTCTGAATTTAATTGTTTGTGGTAATTTATCAATAAGAATTAATTAACTTTAAGTATAAATTAACCGTTAATCAGACCAGAATCCAGATGCCCTCGAGACATCGAGGTGATTCGAAGACAGCGTAACGCGCGTTCTTCCGGCTCACTGCGCTACAGACGGGCTTCAACGAACGAAAAATTTGACATTTTGTAACTAACACCTCGTCACCAAGACATCTGATATTCTATGGGTATGGACAGAGTGGACAAGAGACGCGGAATAATTCATTTTTGTATTAATAATAATATTATTTTTTTATTTATTATTTTTGTTTAGTCTTTTATAGAGTTTCTGTCCATTTTTGGAACATCACGACATAAATCAATCATAACGACCAAGTATTATATAAATATCACTAGCCTTTCGCCCTCGGCTCTGTACCGTTTTCGACTTGGACGTGATTTTATGAATAGAATACCCCTTATAACCTATATGTTGATAGGGTCACTAAGATGGTAATAAAGAAAACCGCATCCAAATCAGTTAAGCTGTTCTCGAGGTAAACGGAACATACATACTACAGACACAAATAAAAATTCAAAAAATTGTTGTTTTGGCCTCAGTCAGTGCAATTAATACCCCGTTCCAATTAATTCCGTTTCGACTCTTTTATTATTTTATTTTTAGTATAGATATAAATAGATTTAATATGACGTGTAAGGATTTTCGATTCCCAACTAATAACAAGACCAAATAGTTCTTCAACCTAACTATATGACCTCAGTTTTGCATAGTTATATTAATACAATAGTGTCTCAAAATCGCTATCTTTTGCCTTTTGAGACCACAGCGTGAGATCGGACGATTCGGTCAAGGCATTTGTGTAACTAACCATTGTAATTTGAGAGTAAAATGGTCTGATAGGTATTTTGTGGCAATAAAAGAGTAATACTTACATACCTATTCATTCCTGTGGTATTGATTACCTACATACTCGTAGATATCTATAGTAGACAGGTGATTTTTGTGTCTAATCCTATCCTACTTCCTACTAACATTATAAATGCGAAAGTTTGTGTGTGTGTATGTTCGTTACTCTTTCACGCTGAAACGGCTGAACGAATTTGATTAAATATAGGCCTCCGGACCACTAGTACCATGGATGGTACTGTTCAAGGGTACTAGTGGTCCGGAGGCAAATTTAGAATGGATATAGCTTATACCCTAACTAATTATATAGGCTACTTTTTATCCCGTAAAAATGCATGGTTCCTGTAGGATAGATTGAAAAATCAGGTGTCTAATTAGCGCGGTTTAGTCGTTTGTGGTGAATTAAGACAAGGCTATGTTATTTCATACATATTAATATTAAACCAAAATATAAATCCCAGATAGATGTAAAAAACGGCCAAGTGCGATTCGGACTCGTGCACGAAGGGTTCCGTACTATATATCACACTAATATTATAAATGCGAAAGTTTGTGTTTGTTACTCTTTCATGCTGAAACGGCTGGACGGATTTGGACGGAATTTAGAATGGATATATCTATACCCTAACTTAACATAGGTTACTTTTTATCCCGGAAAAAAGCATGTCGTTAAACCGAATAACACGCGGGCGGAGCCGCGGGCAAAAGCTAGTTTAATTATAAAGACTTCATGATAACTAAACATTTCTCAATGTCTTTTATAGGGTTCCGTGCCCGAAGGGTGCCAAACGGAATGCTCTTACTTACCCTCCGCTGTCTGTCAGTCTGTCCATCTGTCACATGGGTCTACACTACAGCTTCAACCGTAATAGTTAAAATTGTCACAGAATACGTGTTACCAAGGCCTCTATCACGATAAATGATTTAAAAAATGAAAAATATTAGACCCAAGGGTGTGATGAATTGTGCTCCTTACTTTATATTTCAAATCAAATCATTTATTTATTTCAGACTAAAATATTTGTAATATTTGTCCATGTAGGATTATAACATTTTTATTAAAACGCACTTGTTTATTACTGCTTCATAAGTTTGTTTATGTAGAATATTTTCACCTACCCACTTATCTAATCTTATCTACATTACGCTCCGGAAATGCTATTACGGCGAAACCAGTTGGGTAATTAAAATAATATAGTGGGCAAGTACGTTTTAATCAAAGTTATATCGAAAGTTGTACCGAGTGCTAACAAGCACAAAAATAAACTTCATAAATATAAATAAAACAATATAAGTTAAAAATACTTTAGGAAAATTTAATTATAATTAAATTAAAATATATATATTATTAGCTATTTTAAGCTTTTTATTTCTTTATTTTGAGAAAATAATAAAAAAATATTGTTTTTTCGAAATATATTTCGGCCCACTTTGGGGCCGGCATCAGTCGAATCAAATAAATAATAAATAAATAATAATAGTAATTTTTCGACTGATGCCGGCCCCAAAGTGGGCCGAAATATATTTCGAAAAAACAATATTTTTTATTATTTTCTCAAAATAAAGAAATTATAATTAAAGTTTAACATAAAAAATAAACCCAACATTAATATTATTATTCAAGTTGTTATAATTATTATAATTATTATTATTTTAAATTGTTATAATTATTATTAATTTTACGTAGTCTGATTTTCACATGATATTTAGTTTCCATAATTTGCCCGCTATAATTTTTTTTGCGAAGTTTTTGTTTACGTTTGATTTTAAGGATATCTTGCCTTGAAATACCTTTGACCGAAATGATGCAAAAAACTAGGAATACGTTTCTAAGCTCGATTATTTTGCCTTGCAATCTTTTTTTATTTTAATATCTCGAAGAAGAATTCTAATATCTCGGAGAAAAATTCAGGGGGTCCTTATACAATAAACCTCGTGTTAACCTGAGATATCTGAGATGACTTGTTCGAAAGCTTGTACCGAGGCTCATTGGTAAATGATAGATGGCGCTAAGAGTGGCTTGTCAACCTTTTTGTGTCGAGATTCATTGTTAGGTTGATAGATGGCGCTAAGATCTTAAAGACAAGTGATTTTTTAAAGACAGTGATTTTTGTGTACCATAATGTTTTTACTGTTCCGTACCCGTAATATGTGGTGGAGTACGGAACCCTTTGTGCGCGAGTCTGATTTGCACTAGGTTAAATTATTGTGAATTTTGTGTTATTTTGTTTGGTTTTCACCCCTTTTAGGAAGCGAGCGATACATATAGCTAGTGATGTGTGGCTCCTGAGTCAGGTAAATTACTTCAGACATTCAAAAAAGAAAGCATCTAATAAAAAGTCTGTCTAGCATTCAATGTAGCATAGCAACCGTAAAATAAAATAATCGAATAGCTGCTCATCAATGGCAACAAGTTATAAAGTGCTTACAACGTAACCACAATCGGTTTCAATCCATGAATAACTTAGTCTTGTGGTTATAATGATCGGTTGCACGCAGTCACACCAGACACGACTCAAAACGTCTTTCTCACAGTAATCCCTTATTAATCGTATCATTACCAGCGGCCGGCCGGCACAGTTTGGCAAGCAGGAGGTAACTCGATCGTCTGAGAGTGATCGGCGCACTGCGCGGGCGCAGCCGACTGACGCCGTCTTCCTACTTCTCACTTTACCGCAGGAAATAACTCTGATATTATGGTCTGATTGTTTGAAGTAAATATTAAAAAAGTTAAACACAAATATTTTGTATACAGGTTGTTGAATTGGTTCGCAGCTTCCGTCACAGCACAGGGGTGTTTTAAATTATTCCCAAAAAATAATAATAAAAAAATATATATTTGAATCGTTTTTTTTTTCTTAAATTATGTAGAGTGCCTTTCGTTTATGTAGCCAAATTCATACTGGAGAGTCGGTAAGTAGTCAGGACCAAGGTTAATCAAGTTTTGGCCGCAGATATAGATCTAAATACATAGATGACGAAAGTGCATCAAACTCTATGAAAACCAAACGTGTCACATTAACAACAAAAACGGTTGACAGAGGTTTGAATCATAGAAGGAATTGTAAGACATAATACATAAGACTCAAAGTTGTAGGAGTCAATATCCGTGAAGGAAGAACGTTGCTCTCCCTTTTGGCGCGCGATTGGGCACGCGAAGTACATACACTCGCGGCATCTATTTAGATATATATCTGTGGTTTCGCCCATAGCGCAGTCGTCCTTCATAGTTATTAGCGCTTCGCAGCCTTTGATAATACTTCAAGCAAATTATGGACCAAATGAAAGAATCCACAATAGTTTGTTCAATTTTGGCAATATTAATAAGCATTGCGTATATTAACACCCCTTTGACGGAATTTGCGAACCAATGTCAGACAATTTTACGTTACGAATATAATATCAAATCAAAGAAAGTAATAAAAAAAATATCAATTCACATGAAAACAGTGAAACAGATTTTGATGGATGGATTTAATAACAAGGTACATAAAAAAACCTATAATAGACGTAGGTAAAAGCTAGTTCATTTAAAAGAAAAAAGCTCAACTAGATTGCTCGACCTTTACTGTACTTGAACACAGGAAATATTTTTCTGAACATTTCGCAAACATGAAGTTTATTTAAAATTAAGCATTATTCGCTGAAATATTTATTATTTCTATTTTGCAAAGTCACGCCAACGGAATATTAACAGCAGTCACTGTTTATTTGCCGGACGAAAGCCAATAAAATGAGAGCATTCATTTACAAGATTTGTAAACATAAAAGGGTAAATTTACATTTTGATATTCGCAAATGCTTTAGGGAGTAAAGCGCCGTTCGCTCCCTAAAATTTTAAAACATACATTTGCATACGCTTTGAGTTACATAAACGACACTTTCGAAGCACTTTCTGTGGAACTGAGTAAGGGCTAACTCTTCACAATAATAACTGCCACTTATTTCATTTATGTACACTGGATGTTTGTCTACTTTACAAATGCTACCTTTACTAGAGATTCTACAAATTATTTGACTTGTTGTACATTAATGTGTGGTATCATGAACAAAAAATCACTTGTACTACCTAATCCACAATTTATTAAATTATTAATTTCCTGACCGGTTTCGACTTTATGGCGTTTTCAAAGGAATTATATAAATCTAAATGAAAAGGTTTGCATGGGTAGAATCAATGATACTAATACTAGTATTACCTAACCTAATACTAGTAAACCTCTTCATTTAGATTTATATAATTCCTTTGAAAATGCCATAAAGGCAAAACCGGTCAGGAAATTAATAATTTAATAAATTGTGGAATAGTACAAGTGATTTTTCGTTCATTATGTTTTCCAAGTTCCACCAAGTGCCAACAATCAATAGTATCAACATAAATGTGTGGATTTCCCTGAAAGAAAACCTTCTACGATTTATTTTACTAATGTCTTTCCACTATACATACCCACTAAAACACAAACAAAGAATATTTGTCTTTAGTTCTTATAGATTGAATAAAAATAACTAATAGTGTACTTGCAACAACTATATTGTAATCTATAATTTATAAGATGTATCCGAGCCACGATCTGGACAGCGTTCTATTGTTTTTAGCGATAGTGAGAATGAAGAGGGTTTAAGCTTTTTTTATTACAATGAGTATCTTGACTTTCTGAAATTAAGCAAAGGTGCATCTTCTAAAACAAAAGCTTGCAGTCCAGATCGTGGATCTGATCCATCTTACTAAAGCTGTTACACTCTAAGTTCCTTTTATTATTTTACTAGCCTTTGCTCGCAGCTCCGCCCGCATTTATTCAATCTCTGCCCCGTTTTCGGCTTAGGAGTTTTCTTATGAACACCCTTATAGCCAGCCTATATATTGACTAGGGTCGACTAGAATGAAAATAAAACAACCGCCTCCAAATCCGTTAAGTGGTCCTGGAGTTAAAACGGAACTTACATACATACATACAAACAGACAAATATTAAAAAAAAATAGTTTTGGCCTCAGTACGATACCAATAGCCCATTTCATTTAAAATTTCACAAAAATATTCAATGTACAGACACGACACATGAACAAAGTAACCCATATCACCTTTGAAATCAACACTTTATTATCAACGAGTATGTTAAATGTGTATCCGTTAGCAGGCGTGACAGACTTCGGACCAGTCATTTAAGACGACGTAAACCGGAGTTTTCAAATCAAATCAAATCAAAATATTTATTTTGCAAAATAAATATATAAAGTATACTTTCTACGAGTCAAAGTTAATTTTAACAATATAATATGTCTTTATATAAAAAATTTATAATAATACGGGAAATAAAATATACACGTGCATAAAATAGAGGAATCTAGGAATAAAAATATTATTTATACATAATGCAATGAACAAATAAGTTGATAAATAAATACGGGAAATACATAAAAAAATATGAAGGTTGGGCTACTAAAATGTAATAAAGTTATACACCTGCATAAAACATAGAAATATATAATTTTTGAACAAGTAGTACTCCCAAACTACAGTAGATATGGTTCTGAAATAAATACATATTATAAACGAAGCCTTTTCCAATGCGATGTAATAGCCCAAAACGCGATGGAGAAAAATTGTCTCGATCGAAAAAAGTTGCAAAGTGAAGGCTATTTTTTAATATCAAACAAGTAGTCTACCGAAACTAATAAAGTAAAAATAACAATGATTACTGTTTTAAACATGTAAACCTATTATCTAAACGATAACACAGCGATTTATTTTAAAACGCACTTGTGTGCATTTATATAAAATTTTATTCCTTGAAAAACAGCATTATCCACTCTCTTCCTGATTTGCCGCTCTGCTCAGACGCGCGCTTTTTCAGATATGCTTATCTCTTTCGTTATGCGATCGGCCTACAACGCCTTAAGTTCAAATCCTGGAAAATGAAATGTTTACTTAATGTAGTAATGTTGTGATAGTTCCGACCTTTTTCATTGGTCACATAATACTAAAGGAACTACTGTAATTATAGGGTGACTTTCGTTTATATAGAAAAATTCATATTGAAGACCCATTAGGTGGTCAGGACCAAGGTTCTGTGAAACACGCAAAATAAAATTTAGACTTCCTATACTAATTAAGTACGTGTTTTTCTTAAACTGGACTCTCTAAATATAGAGAAACTAAAAAATAATATATTTTTCGTGTTTCGCAGACAGGGTCATTGATCCTTGGTCCTGGACACTTGCCGAATCTCCAGTATGAATTTGGCTGTAAAAACGAAAGTCACCTTATATACAATCAGAAAGAACGTTCGTTTAGCGACAGATTTGACGTTGTTTCAGACGTTACTGTAATAAAATACGTCAAAAGAACAACTGGTCAATTTGTGAAACTGGACGAATTCTTATCAACTAATATCATAAAGATCGCTGTAACCGTCTATGAGCGTATATTTCAGCGCACAGCGTCAACATAGAAACACTCAGATTTCGGTTTAACGAGCACACACATCTCACTCGCTAAAATTCTAAAATGACAATTTGCATACGCTTTGAGTAATAAACGGCACTTTCAGATGAGGGGGGGTGCCGTGGGACAGGGCCGGAGGAGGGGGGAGGTAATCAGCGTAATACCAATCATGCAAATGCTGAGATTCGAGTGAAAGCCTCAACTGACTTGTTTCAGGAGTTAAAATGGAGATCCACTTAGAGGAGCACGCAGCGAACATACGCAAGTGGTGATGTTGAATAAATAACGGATTAAGTTTTCTACTCGGCGCTATGAGCTGGTGATGGAGGTAGTAATCGAACTCCTTAAACAGAATCAGAATGCAGTCGTTTTTGGGCTTAATTCGTAAGGAACGATAAGCTATAGTGTTGGTACAAAGCACATTCCAATCATTTTAAAATAAAAATTACAAAAAGTTAAAAACTCTCGATCGTCACGTCATAATATGTTATCGTATGTAATAAGACTGCACCTCATCTGTCATCCATCCATCAGTTTGTCCACTGCTGGACATAAGTATTCCCCAGATTTCGCCACTCTTGGCGGTCCTCCGTCCTCCTCATCCAGCCACCACCCACAAAGTCCTTCAGGTCGTCGGTCCAGCTTGCACGAGGTCAGCATACCCTACGCTTTGCTGTACGTGGTCTTCATTCTAACGCCTTTCGGCCCCAACGGCAATTATGTCGGCGACAAATATGGCCTGCCCTCAAGACTATTATACAAATAGGTACGTACCAATGTGCTAATGCCAAAATTTTTTTTTCAAAGGCCTGAATGTTGATGGCTATATTTCAAGCTAAAAGTTTTGAAAATAACCACTGGGTCACTCCAACTTTTCGGTTGAGATCACAGAGTAAAGTTATGTGTTCAATTGAAAGTCATTTGAAGGTTATTTCAAGATCTCTGCACAATATATAATAAAATTGGTAAGTAGTGTATTTGGCTTATCATACTTTGTTACTCCAAACACATCTTATTCATCCAGAGTATATCTGTAGTCCTTTCACTTCCATAAACCATTTAATTAATTTACACCTCAATCAAAGCTCTTCAGAAAACCCATTAATTGTGAATTCTTGTTTTCCATTAAAGGGTGCTAAAAGCAATATGGCGGATGGTGTTAGTCTTTTCCATTTCGTATTCAGATCGCGGTGGAGAGAAGCGCGGGGGTAATGTTGCCATTTTAAATATTAAAATTAGTTTATCGTTCCCATCGCGAAAGAAGTGTCGCAAATTGGTTACATTACAAATACTAACACTTCGAGCTTTCGAGATGGAGAACGGAATGACTGGTCATGTGAAAAAATATGGTTTAGAAAAATTATTTTTAACTATTTCTAATACGCTAATTGAAAACAAATCTCGTTAAATATTATTTTGCAAATAAATATATTGAAATCTTAATATAAGCGCACTACGAAGCTACGAGCGCTACGAAATGCATTGCAGTAGCTATCCGTAGACATTATACTATATGGCATATAGATACAGACCTACACTATCAGCAAAAAATACAGTTGAGTCGACTTGTATTTAAAATCAATAAGAATACAACGTTGCTATTACTAGTAAAAATACAATACATGAATACATATTACAAAAACATTCAATTCAAAAACATTATGGACGTCCTTAAATTCGCAGCTTGATATACATCTTCCAATTTGTACTTTTACCCCACACGAGACGGAGGAGGTCGGTGTAGAGGCAGGTATCTACATTCTACATTAAGCCACTTGTACTTGTAAAAGCAACGAAAAGGTGCGAATTAGCTGAATTAACATATCAAACGTACCTTCGTTACGCGCTACACCACCCCGCTTTTCATATCGCGATTGAGGTGTCGTGATACTTAGAGTGAGCAGCTAGGGAAATGTTTTTATTCAGCGGGCTAAGGTAATAAGCCATCGATTTTCTCTTTATAAGCTTGCGTACCTTTAAATTATGCTCCTTAAGAATATAAAGTACACTTTTTAAATTAACATTATATCAGTGCTGTATAGAAACGCTGAAAAAAGAACATTTTTTTTTACCCTTGCGATCATTTGAATAATTGTTGCATACTTTTCAAGGTTTTAGGAGGATCGAAGGTAGCTCGAAAGATATCCAGGTCTACTGTGATATACACTCGACCTCCCCTCGGCTCGCGTTCATATGCGAGGCTACCCACCATGATTTCACAAGGGCTTCTTGAATTACGTAAACATGCGGTGTGGTATCTATAAATCGTTGGGTGTAGAGTACTATTATTTGTATATACTAGGTGGAATTAAATCAACCGACCAAATTCATACTGGAGACTCAGTTATTCATCAGGAACAAGATTTAATAACCCTCCTAGCGAAATTCGATTTTTTTTATCCCGTAGTGCTTACACACGGAATTGTAATTAAACTAATCCATAAGGGAGCAAATAAAATATTTTTCGAAATTGGCCGAAAGGATTACTGAACCTTGTTTTTGATCACTAACCGAGTCTCCAGTATGAATTTGGTCGGTTGATTTAATTCCACTCTATATATGAGCAAGTGTTTTAGAGCTATGTTATAAAATATTGTACATTTGCGCAAAAGAAATTCCATACTGTATGTATTATGCTGATCTACTCAATTTTTTTCATGAACTCTACTTATTTTTTAAGTATTGGCTTATAATGTAATTTTATCAAATAGGAAAGGAGAGATAAAGCAAAACACTCTACATGCAAGCATCTGTGTTTTTTATAAATTCGTTGACTAAATTGATTTTTGCAGGTAATTTTATCTATTATTCCTAAAAAGTAATTTAAAAAACGTACGTTATGAAAAACCCTTGTCGTGTGGATTTTTTTTCAAATATTCACAAAGTATCACGTCATTGCAATCGCAGTAGCAAGCTGAAACGGCACTCCACCGACATTGGTACAAATAAATGACATTTTAAATTGGACTCCATGTCTCGCTCGCTGCAGGTTTTTACAAAACTTGTAGTTAGACTTTTGTTTTCGATCCTGAATCCTGATTCATTCAAATATATTTTCCTGAAATCTTATTAACGGTCTGAAATATCGTTTTTGTTAGTTTAGATTGGAAGTTTTTGTGAGGAATTGTAATAAAGATGACTGTAGCAATTAAAGCGCTCACTGAGCATTCTTTAGATATTAGGTTTAAGGGGCTATGTGAATATTATTTTTGTCACTGTCGCTCCAAGCGACAAAACGCGCAGTACGAGAGGAAGTTTCAGAATGTAAAAAAAAGAAAAAGTTGTTATAGCTAGCAAAATTTCCAAAATCTAGTTGTTGTTTAAACCCAACTCATAAATGAGGCGTTGAGAGCAAGAAAGGCCTAACATTTCCAGACATAATTGATTTTTAATTGTGTCTGGAAATGTTAGGCTTTTCTTGCTCTCAGTGCCCCAAATTATGTTTCACTTTTGTACATGATTCCTGTTCGTCGAACTTGGAGAGTGTGTTTAAAGACCTCATTCCAATAATTATTTCTATCGAGGAACAAAAGATTTTTCCAAAAACAAAAGCGTAGATTATGATATAGTCAAATATATATCCATCCATCCATCCATTAGTCTGTTTCGTCCACTGCTGGACATAGGCCTTTCCAGGATTTCGCCACTCTTGGCGGTCCTCCTGGAAGAAATGCCCATACTCACACACGCTGGGCAGGCGGGTTGGTGAGCGCGCTGCCGAAACCCTTGCACCAGTGACGCCGCTGCCCGTCACCAGTCTGTTTTATATAAGGCCCCGCAATTGGGGATGGATATACCGCCATCCATCGGTCCCCAGGCATCAGCTCTACCACCTATATCCTAGATATTTATTAAATATATCTGTGTATTTCTTGAAATACAATCATAAAGGACTGAGGATGCGTCACACACAATCTCACCAAAAGCTCGACATGTGCCTCCTTGCACAATTAAACAAGTGAGTCCTAACCATAATCTAAAGTTTATTAATTTGTCAACTCACTATAATTTTAATGGGATTATTGTGTCAACCAGGCAAATATTCAAAGATATATAGCAGTACTAATTAAAACAAACACATATAAATAAAGAAAGATGTATTTTGAGCTCGCTTGAGCTCGGCATCAGTTATATTCAAAGGGCTAGAAATATATCTTGCTTTAAGGCGCCTAGGCACGCCACCGTTTTAGTACAAAGTTTAATAATCCGTTTCTCTGTTGTTTCTCGTAATAGACCAAACTATATGACCTCCATCATCTGGTGCTGGTATTTTAAAAGGCACCATTTTGCCAAAATTTTGAATATTAATTTTGTTTGAAAGACAGATTTACATACAAAGTTGTTTTCTTGCCTCAGATTGTACATATATAAAAATTTAACATTTCAGCCACATAGCGACTTTGTAAATGCCTGTATTAAACTATTGAGGTCTATACCTTTAGTCTATAATGAAAAACAACAGAGAAACGGGTTATCAAATTTTGTACTAAAACGGTGGCGTGCCTAGGCGCCTTAAGCTTCACAATAAACTAAATAATCCAAAAAAATACTTAAAACTTAAACAAACTGAAGACCAAAGGATAGCTTTAGTTTATTTATGTGTATTTTTCAATGAATACTGCTATATTTATAAATATTTGTTAAGAAAAGCCGAATGGTTACATACATACTTACATATATATTTTATTATTTTACTTCCTAAAACACACAAAATTAAATTCCCATTATTTTATTAGAATCAACACAACAATGCATGTTGTTTTCTTTTGCAGTATTTTCATAATGTTTGTAACATCTGGTTAAAAAGAAAACTGACTTTAGTGTTCCCAAGTACGAATATTTTCAAAAAGTTTTCCAAAGTAGGTATTTATAAATATTTCATTGAATCGTCGACAAGGCTTTTACCCTCGTGGGTGTGCCCTTGCATCCACCTCGAGCTTAGTTAAACGTTCGCTAAACGGTTGGGCGGCCCGCCCTACACCCTTCACTTCTACATCAATCCAACCCCACCACCACCTTTGAACTAAACTCTGCTCTATAACGAGTACTCTAAGTTTGTTTTTGAAGTGTTGACAGGAGTAAACTAGAACCCTGTCACATTAAGGTGCTGTGAATGTCTCTACGTATAGCTTAAACGGTTTTTATTAGAAGGGCGGGCCCGTTTACGGAAAATACCTACTGTGTTTGGAGCTATTTCTTGTTGCCTATTTAAGTGATTGTTTTTCTGATATTACACACTTATTTATTACCTCGGTGACAGTCACATAGGACAAGAAAAAAAGACTATAGAAAGTTATTCAAATGATTAGTTCAACTTGAGTTTTCGACAAATCCATCTGATACGTTACATCATAGTCCTTATTAAGTACTCAACTACGCTGCCGTGTTCACAAGAGTTATTATCACGAATCGTTTCGCCCAATCGTTTGACGACTTCCAACCTCCAGAGCAGACTGGGATACGAAAAGACTACAGCACTGTAGACCACATCCACATGCTACGGCAGATAATACAAAAAAAAACAATGGTATATCAGCCCTTATGTTTAGCGTTTGTGGACTAATAAAAAGACTCCATCGAAACTTAGCGGCCGGTTGACTGGAGTAAATGTCTTTACGACTCCGCTACAATGTTCGTCCAAGTACAGGTTGTACAAAAAAGACCGATACACGTTAGTTAGCGTTAGTTTCGAGTTTATCAAGGAACAAAGTCTTATTAGTTTCTAAAACGGTTACCTTTTGACAGGGTATTTATCCATCTATCCATTCATCAGCCTGTGTTCTTCCACTGCTAGACATAATAGGTCTTTTAAATATTTCGTCACTCTTGGCGGTGCTCCGTCCTAGGACGATGTCATCGGCAAAGAGAAGATGTGTCATATAAACTTATTACACATAAATTTTAATGTAAAAAATACATGAAATTAAAAATAATATGGGGAAATACAATAAAATTAAATAAAAGTTTAGTTTACTTAAATTTCACGAAATAATACACTTGCATAGTAAATAGAAACAGAAATAAATAAGTAATATATTATTTATAAATTAACTAATTTGGTATATAATAAATGTAGATAGGCCTAATTCCAACACGTCGAATAGTCATGCTAAGAAAGGCAAGGGATTTAGCAATATCATGTCCTTTTCTTTTTTTTACGATTTTTCTTTTTATACAAGAATCTCAACAAGAACAAGACAGGAGTTATTGACATATGTCATGAATGAAAAAAATATATCTTTGTCTATACATGTTCCGTATACTCAGTTATCTATAAATTAACTTTAATCTTAACAGGAATAATAATTTCCGTAATTATATCTACTAACAATTATTATGACAAAGATTTCTAATAAGTAACACCATGCTTAATTGCCGTTCATATATTTATTTCATAATATGCCCTTTTCAAGAGTCCCTGCTGAAAATACAATTAAAATATATTATAGGTATGACAAAGTAAGGACCTGCTTTGGAAGTTTATTGTAAAATCTTACACCATGTCCCAAGAAAGAGGTATACTTACTTTTTGGCAAGTCCAACTTTTGGAAAATCTAGTTTATGTTCGTTCGGAAAGATGAATTACTCCAAGAAGTCAACTAATGCCCCTCCCTCCCAAACATATCTAGAATCAATAATATACATTTATATCGCTTCAGTGAGCTTTTCATTTATATAAATTGTTAAAGTAAATAAAATAAAACATTTATAAAAGATATGACAATGAATGACAATTATAAGTATGACATAAATTATATACAACCTTTTGACTAATGTAATGAGTTTTAGTTCATGACAAGTTTTATTTATTTTTATTTACTTTAACAATTTATATTAATAAATAGCGACGATACATAGCTTGAAATATAAATCCAGATCTTTAACAGGTCCTTGTAAACTGTCACTTTCACTTTGGGAACAACGGGTCTCTCGACACGAAAAACGAAATGCACGTGAATGAAACCGCAGTTAAAAGGCCTACCCGTCCACTAGATAGAAATATAATTATATTTCAAAAGCTCTATCTATAGCACTTACCTTCTACATAAAATAGACTATTATTTTACCTCGAGTAGGCACCCGTAAAGTTCATTTATCTTCTCTTTTTCCTTCGCCGTTAATTTCCGTCTCGACATAATGCGCCCCATTAAGACGTGAGAGCTCAATTTGGCCAATAAAGTCCGGGCGATTCAGCTGAAAATACTACTTTATTGAGCGAGTAGACACTTGCTATACAAAATTACACCTTAGATTTGAGCCGTAGAGTTTCAATTCTATTGTCAGGGATGTAAAAGCGACGAGATCTAAAAGTAAGCGACCGCTAGCTGCTGGACCTCCAAACAATTGCAACTAGTAACATCCATAATACAGTGTACTAAGGGTTATTTTTGAAGACAAAGGTTTCGAGGTGTCACCCCCCTTCCCCCTGGGACTCGATTAATAACCTCGGTCTGAAGTACAAGTTAGCTGAGACAGAGCCGCACTTACAAGGCGAATAACTCTAGGAATGCTTTAGTAAGCTTTTGTTATTGTTTTCTTTGTATGTATACTACAATCTCGAGAAAAAAATATTTTCTTGTTATTTTTTAAAATAATCGTAGAAAACTATAAAATTATTAACTGGGCGACCAGGCCCCTGATTCTGTATCGGTAAATCCCATTAAAAACATAAATGTTAAATGAGAGCCAAGTTCATGCCTTGTTTGTTGACTTCAACGGCAAAAGAGTTGAGATCTAAATAGGTGCCAAGTTCAATGGTCAGTCCTGAAATTTATTTCTAAGAACATATAATATTTTATACCAGCTTAAAATATCATTTCTTCATAAAACTTAGGATAATATATTGAAGTCTAAGGTCTGACCTGGATAGTTCGAATATACGAATAACGAATAAGTTTCTCTAGTAACGTTAGTTTATTATTTTATTTTTCATACACGAATTATATTATAGCCTTGGCAAGTTCTAAAGCTGTAAGTTCTTATTTTATTCTTCCGAAAATTTGGCTTGCTGATGGTAACTAGCCATCGAACATAAGGCTCTTCCATGACTCTTTTAGTAGGTACTTAATAATAATTCGTACATTCGAACTAGCCAAGTCAGACTTTAGGCTTCAATATAATATTATCCTAAGTTATAAGAAGAAATTATATTTTAAGTTGTTATAAAATATTTTGTTGTTATAAATAAATTTCAGGACTGACCATTGAACTTGGCACCCATTTAAATCTTAACTCTTCTGTCGTTGAAGTCAACAAACAAGGCGTGAACTTGGCTCTCATTTGACATTTATGTTTTTGATGGGATATCATTACTTTTTGTACAGATATTACGACATACATACTCTAGTATAGGCACAATAAGTAAGCGTTCCTTGAATGAATGTTCCGTGAATCAATTCATTGGAAATTATATAAATTGTTAAAAATTTACTAGTTTCTTATTTATTCCTTTGTATTTATCCAACTACCCATCTGGATGCCAAATTTGAACTTTCTAGGTCATCTGGAACTAGGTTAGAGTTTTTATTTACAGGTGAGTCAGTGATAAATTTGTCAATTTTTGGACGTTTATATCTAAATGCCAGTGTGACGTGTGTTTATGAAATTGGGAGTACATATGAATCTCGCAAGTCTCAATATATGAGCCAAATTTGACATGTTTATGTGAAATAGTATTTGAGTTATGAGGGGGTCAAAAGTGGCTCCAAATGATTAGTGTAATATTACACGCGGTACCGCTCGCCATTCTATTAGCTAGAACTTGGCTTGACACGCTACCGCGTGTCTAGATCAGTTGCCAAACCGAGTGCCTATAGTCGAAAACATAGGCCCAGAAGAAGCGATTCGATTCGAATAACGAAAGCGGTTTTATTGAAATACATTTGTATTATTTGTTTATGAACATTTTCGAAAAATGAATTACATCTATTTATAACCTAAATAAGTTGGTTATAATATTGTATCTGTCATGCATTTATTCACCATGAAAAAGATCAAATTCTTCTGAAATAATTTGTAATATGAAAAATTTTTGGGCCCAAATATCCCATAATTTCCCTTTATTTATAAAAATAAATTAATATAAAATAATTTGAAGCCCTAAAAGAGGAGAATTCCAAAACTTAATAATTTAAAATCAATATATTAATCATAACTTAAAACATCTTCTCACCATGTGTAGTATAATGCTAAAGATTACTATAAAAAGAAATAATATATGACATAAGCAACCTAGTAACAATAACTCTGTTTCTACGTCAATCTATGATCAACCTCATAATATCTTGATAATGTCAGCATCGATGGAACATGAAGCCCGTTTTGCACATTTTCCCGAGCTAGCTCCGTACACACACAAACGTCGTCGCTGTTTTTTTGCACGCCTAGTTAATAAGCCTCTACTGGATCGTGAAATATTACAAATTGCGTCCCCCTCACCTCCTCGTCTGGCCTCCCCCCGCCGGCGCCTCCACCCCACAGTTTTTCATCGCCTTTTTCATGCCACTTCTGTCGAGGGTGCTTGATGATCAAACGTGTTAAATGAAGATCCATATTTGTTTATGTGGGAGTGAAATAGGTTATTTAGCAATCAAATTTTTGTCACTTTTTTCTTGTGGGTATAACGACATTAATGTACTTGCTCTATATTTCTACAGAACATCTTATAATTTACATTGAAAACAAGGTTCCTTATAATTAATTAAATTAATTTGTTATTGACGTCTATTCGGGCATTATCGCAAGCTCTTGTTCCTAATTGAATTGTTCGGTAACAAAATCAGTTAGCGATAGAGGCAATCAATTTATTTCCTCAAAAGGACAACTCCGTAAAGAGCCGGGTTATAGAAATTGGGAAAGTGAATTAAGCACCCCGCAAACTGGTTATATCAATCATAAACTTATTCGATTAATTACGTTTTGCGGAGTTAATAGCGACATCTAATATTGAGCGTAGGGTTGGGAAACTTCCGGTCTCGATATCGGCAGTGAAAACAATTATTTAAGATTCTTACGATGTATGTGAGTATAAATACATATACCTATAATTACACTGATAGTATGTTCTTGCAATAAAAATTCACGAAGTATAAAATTATAGAAATTACTTTAAAAGATGGGTATCTAAATATGAATAGAAACAAATTCAAGTGAAACAAATATTTTGAAAAAACACCTCGGGCTAGAATTGAATTCGAATTTGCGACTTCTTGCTTTCATGGCAAGTACGCTACCGCTGCGCCACCGAGGTCCTTAAACTGGACCCTTGAATTTTTCCATCTTACGTGTAAACTGAATTTTCGTCACTAAAACAATGCACAAACTGAACACTAACGGGGGCGTTATTTCATGTCATGTTCATAGGTATAGGTTTATATATAGGTATCTACATAGCTATTGCACCCTTGTTTATTTTGTTTGATTCTAATATAATACGAGTATGCTAAAGGCGTTCAAGATAACATTAAATTTCATGGTGATATTTTATTGCCTATTACTTTGTTACATGCCTCAAATGTTAATTAAGTCCCAATCATTATTTAACACAACAGCGATTAAACTTGTTTTTCGTGCTTTATTACCTTGTAACATGATTAAAACGAATAAAGTGCTTTCTAAATTAGCTTTTTATTTAAGTAGGTATGGAGTAGAGCTTTCCTTGACTACAACACTGAAATAGAAATAGATTTATTTGTATAATATAACCATATATATATAACTAATAACATACCTTAATAGATATGTGCTTGACGTTTCGACGCCTCTGTAGGCTGTCGTGGTCACAAGCTAACTGACGAAAATGTCAAAAATGTCCTTGGCGAGCCGGCGGTAGGTAGCACATTATTTTTCTTTTTCCTACCCGCACTTTGTCTTTTGTTTATTAATGGTTTCTTTCGTCACACACGACACACAACACTAACAGTATCGAGGCAAATATTCGAAGATAAATCGTGAGGTTTAAATTTCTGTAGGACTGAACTCCATGCCGAAGATAACTTAAACCCGTCATCCCGATTGAAATTTTTTGGGTGTTTTTTAATTTCAATTGCTTCTCGCACAATTCTCGGGTAGTAGTGGCGGTCAGTAGAAAGGGTTTTTGGGTTATGAAGTTCTATCCAGTGGTTTGAACCAGTCATTAGCAGGTGTTCTGCAATCGCCGATTTATTTATTTGCCTGTTTTTTACAGCTGTAATGTGTTCCTTGACCCTCTCGGCTATGGTTCGCTTTGTTTGGCCAATATATACACTTCCACAGCTGCACTGTATTTTATAGACACCAGGAGTCATGTATGGTTTATCATCCTTTGGGGAGCGAATATGATGCGCTACTTTAGAAAACGGCGTATATACAGTCTTGATGGAGTATTTACCTAGTGCTGTTCCGATTTTGTCCGTTATTCCTTTCACATATGGCATAAACGCTTTCTGTCGGCTGACCTCAGGATGCTTTTCCTTCCTTAGTTTTTGTATATCTATTATGGTATATTATTAGTTATCGCGAGTAAGACCCCAATACAACGTTAATAATACTATAGCTATTAGATTGTATTGTATCTATCGAATTTGTACTGTCGTAAAAACTGGTGCTCATTCATTCTTGAACAATACTCTGTCATCATACTCGCGTGTAAAGTAGATAAGTACTTTTCTGCAATAGAACCGTCAAACGTCCCTGCAGAGAGCAGATGAACCTTTTTTGGTCTGAACCTCGGTAGTTTGGTCCTCTGTGGTTCTTATTTTATCGACATCAGCTTCACAATTATGTCCATCACTTGAGGGCCTATTTCGGCGGTGTCATTAGGCAGCCTGCGTTAATGATTAATGCGGCGCCGCCGCCCTGGCCCTCACACGTCCCCCCCTGGACTCCAGCCCTCCGCACCCCGCGGCCCTCCCCGCAGTCCCCGCAAATAAAACCGAAACCAGCTCTTAATCGACGCGCTACCCCTTTTGATGGAACGCTTCGGCGCGCTTCACGCTTTGTCCTCGGGCCTTATTTTTAGAGTTATGTGGAAAATGAAAACCCTATTAGTTAATAGGATCAGTCGATCCGTGTGGTTTTGTCTCCTTGTTTGTTAAATAGCTTTAATGATTTGATCGTTTTGGTGTACACCATAATGTCGGCTAAGTTATAAAAACTATGAATACAAACATATTTTTTAATGAAAAAAAATCCATCCTCATTCTAAAATCTTATACACATCTTATTTACAAATGTAATACATAATATTTTAGCTTTAATTTCTATGTTGAAAAATTTCTTCATATCCAAAATTCACTAAGCAAAAGTATAAAAGCTAAATTAGGTACTTTGCAATAATTCAAGTTTTAACTGCTGCAAAATTAAAACTGAGTCAACATTTTACTAAATTATATAAAAAAAGTGAAGTATCGTGAGTCATAAAGTCGTTAAGATTCTATTTTCAAATATTAGTTTTGGGTAAAAGTATTCTCAGGTTCTTACCTCTGATATACTATGATTTGTATATTACGAGTATAAGGTGACGTTTGTTTATACAGCCAAATTCATACTGGACACTCGCTCGGTAGGTAATCAGGACCAAGGCAAGGTTCAGTAACCCTGTTTGTGAAATACAAAAAATATTTTTGTACCCTATACTTGTTCAAGAACAACCTCGACTCAATTAGTACAGGAAATCTAAATTTTATTTTGCGTATTTCACAGAAAGGGTAATTGAACCATGACCCTAATCACTTACCAAGTCTCTACCATGAATTTGGCTGTACTATCAAAAGTCACAGTTATATAAAGGTGCATGATTTTTTTTCAAGCTCATGCAAAGGGACGGATCCCTCGCGTTGTCTATGACTGGTTACCCTTAGCGGAGTTTTTGTTATTTGCCAATGGACTTATAGTGTTCGTGACTAGCGAGCCGGCACTGCGGGATGATCGAGGGCCTCGGAATCCTTATAAGTTATAAGTAGCTGCACTCTTGGTCTTATGCCCTTTGTTTATACTATTACGAGTCCTAAATGAACATCTTCATTGCGGGTTTCTATGTCTTGAGGAAGTTGCCTATGGATACCATACTGCAGCTCTTCCTTGTGGGCAATGAGTAAGCCTTCCGACGAACGATCAGTTTCTATATAAGTGTGTGTGGATCCAAGCCATTTTTTGGAGTGTGATTGAATTCGTAATAATGATAATCGGGAAGATGAAAAGAGTTCCTATTTCTAAGTTTCTGAAGTGTGACAACGCAATTTCCTTTATATTATTTCAACCATTATACCTAGTTACATTCTGTATTTGTGTGAAATTAAAACTTCTTTTTTCAGAAATAAATGTTTGTAAAGCAGAAAAAATAACACAACAAAATTATTATGTTTGTGACGTAATCCACCAGTTTTCTTATTTTTCCTGTTTGTTCGCCCCAGCCGACTACAGTTAGGAGGATAGAGAAAGACCGAAAGGCTACGGTCAATGGTTTTCTATATTAGCGGAACCATAATAACTACCAAAAGACTGTCAAAGAAGGCCGTTGCTCTCATTACTTCAATTACTAATCCTAAACGAACGTCTCCATTAGCCGCCGATAAGAATTAAAAAGTGCGACTTCGAACCTCTCCAAATGGATGATGAATAGCTCCGAGCTTCATTATCTAAGCACAACTTTATATTTTCGTATTATCAGTGGCGTATAATGAGTTGGTTGTGCTCGTTTTGTGTCCGTCACCCGGCTCACCCGCGCTCCCCGCACGCCCCGCGCCGCGTATCGGCATCAAGCGCTGCGCCGGCGCATCGTCATCCATCATCGGCGGCGACTAATTGCGTGCTACCTTCTCTCGCTCTTATCCAGTGTTGCTGTTACTGCCTCACTACATACGCACAAAGTAATTTAAATACTTCGAAACTAATATGTGCTCATCTGAAAATCAGATTAACGCTGGTTTTCAGCAAGCTCCTAAACTTATTTTTAACAAAATAAATCATATTTAACACGAGGCCGCTGATCAGCATACAAAAATAATTAATCTACAACAAAAAGTAATTAACGTAAAAGAATACAATAAAAATAAATATATCTTAAAAAAAACAGTAAAACCGTATTTGATTAATTACATTTATATAACATATATTGCTACGCCTATGTATGACATAATGATAATACTTCAACAGTACATGCTGTCCTTTCATAGGTAAAATCTCTAAGTTGGCAACACTGGTGTTATCCCTTTACCTGTCTCACACTCCTGCGCTGCGACCTGCGCCCGCGCTCCCCGACTGATGAGTTACAGCTACGTAATTGCTTGACCGATGAAGCCAGTCTTGATTGCGAAATTATAAATGTTCGACGAGCAAAAAAGTGTGATCGCATTTTGTCTAAAGTGGAATTAAGGCTGAGTGCCTGTTGGTTTTTGTTGTGGTATTCCCGAAGATTAGGAAATTAAATTACTTTTGGCTTCTGTGTTCTCATTAGGAGGTGTGAATGTGGTCAGTGAGGCAGTAATGTGTTGTGAAGGAGCGTACATTGCCGCATTAGTGCGGGTAGCGCGGTAAACGCACGTAAAGGCGTACGTAACGCGCATTGTCTACGGTTGTGTCGCGTCAGGAAGGACTCGAGGGCTCTTCTTAACAACTGCTTATATTTACTGAAGTAGCACTATACTGACCATACTAAGAAAACACATATCGTCACGACGTGAATCCCCGAGGGAGTGTCAGAGATGTTCCCAAGTATGAACTGTGAAATGCAAGTCACAGTTCACATTTGGTAGACCCGCTTTTCACCGACGATTACTACGTCTCAAAGGTGATGGGTGCGTGAGCGCTATCGCCGTACTTTGAGTACGAATACACCTAAAGATTAACGTGCCTTCGGAAGCACGCAGGCTGAACAAGAATTAATGTGCACCGCGGGGATTGAACCCACGACCCCTGGATTAGCAGGAAAACGGTGTATCATTCGGCCACTGATTTATAAGTATTAGTTACAATAATTGATTTGTAAAATGGGTAAATTATTGTACACTAGGTCTTTGCTCGCGACTCCGCCTGCGCTTAAAAGTAACAAACTCGAACAACCTTTAAGAGGCCTGTAGTCGGTGGCTTGAAGTCAGTCGCGCACGGGGTCGCTATGCTTGCCATTTCATCCTACATTCAACTTCGGATCATGGAGCACTAACTGACTGTTATTGGTTGGCCCGAACGTTAATTTCCCGAGCTCGTACGGAACTAACCGAACAAGATGTGAGAGGCAAGCTGACGCGAGACAACATTCATGTTTTGAAAAAACTCGAGAAGGGTTATGGTGGTTCCTATGACTTCAGGAGAAATATCCCAAAAATCGAAATGAAACAAAAATATTTCTGAATAGTATAATATATATTATGCTGTGAAACTAAAATTATTTGATTCGTTGTATCGTTTCTGGGACATTACGGTATATAAACATTCATCAAAATATGTGTAAAATCCAGGACTTTTATACATTTACTAGTATGTAAATGATTTTCATAAATGTTTTAGTTTCACGTCATGGGCATTGTATGGGGTTGAAAAAGAAAAAAATAATAAGCAAATACCTATAAATAAGGATGATGTCGTATGTCGTAAACTGCACGCGTAACTTTTTGCATCCCATTTTGCATGATGTTCCGTTTTTCAACGTCAACTTTTGTTCTATGAATTTTAGCGCAACGTTGTAAAACAAAACAATTTTTTTTTGTTGAAATGTTGGTTTTTTTTTTAAGATTGGTTGAATTCAATGTCTTAACGTCTAAATTAAATAATTTGTGAAATATGTGAATATAAATCAAATTGTGTGGTGATCTAGTGAAAATTAGTGTAAATGTGAAATGCAATCGATGAAAATACCTGCACATCTTTATTTCCGGGGTAGCTGTTATGCATCATAAGTTAGTATATTTAATTGCACTTTTTCTGATATATAACACAATGCCTAAAATATAACCAAACATAACGAAATACATAGATTTCTAAATCCGGTCGGCATGAATTTTAATTAGGTTCCGGCCCTGCAGGAATAGCTTATAGGGCAATATTCAATAGGTTTATGCAAAAAAATCCTTTCTTAGGAGGTGTCTGCGTCCTGCCAGGCTCTGTAGTTCCGAAGTTTTCACGATGAGTGCTGCGTGAACGAGATATTATGTATTGTCATTAGCCAATCGTAGAACTCGGTATATCACGATTTTCCACGGCAGATCGTAAAGATGAGATAACCTATGCCTAGATTTAAACTGAAAAGCCGAAAACTAGAGATAGTACTCGTCTATCACTTAAAATGCGAGAAATATCAACTATTCCATAAAAAAATTACGTACCAACTTGACCAAGATAAAAAATAAAATAAATAAAATAAAATATATTTCATTTCGGTTAAATAGGTTTAACTAACATAAATAGTGGCTGATGTCTCCTTGTAAGCTTGAAAGGCTTGAGTCGGGAGGCACCGCTCCTCTTTAGAAAACTAATTATACCTAAAAATAACATTTTACTTAAATTTTGTGTGAGGGGGTGCATGTGTGTGTGTGTTTAAGCGCCTACTGCATGAAAGATTAAAGATATATATATATATATAGATTCCTAGATAGAATAGTTTTATTTTTCGATTTTTCTATATATTTGGTTCCATATCAAAAGTTGTTTGTATGGACAAGTATTGTCATCAGATTTCGGCTTTTCAGTGACAAAAATTCCGTCCAGCATAGTTATTTTTATTATTTATTTTAGAAGATCTATAGCAGTATAATGCAAAAAAAAACTTAGGGTTATTTTTGCGAATTTAGCAGAATCCGATCACTTTCTAATTCTTTTTCTTGACATATGCCAGAATTGCCGCCTAGAACAGAAGATCTATTATTTTTATCAGTATAGAAAAGAATCTGGACTCTACAGGGAGTCCTCTACTTACAATTATTTCCTCTTAACTAAGATCTAGGTTTCTTTAAACTCCTTCTTCAAACTCTTCTTTCTTCGTAAATTCTATGAAGAGTACATAAAGTGTATCAGTTAGGAGTGGGTTCCATTAGAGCACATTACGTGCGGCGCAGGTGTCCCGGTTGGACACGCTACTGTGACAGCGGACTGCGGCTGCCGGCATTTAGCTTCCGACTTGCACCTACAAACTGGACCCTTACTTACAGGAGTCACATTCTCATTGTCAAATCACATACCTGGGCGAGTGCTCACGGGCAGTTGCGTTGTATCAGTCATTCGTGCGCTACCCGACTTACGTAGATTTTGTGGAAGACCCTAGACAGACTGATTTCCACTCCCACTTTCTGAGCGAGCACGTTTCATCCTAGGTCTCATCGACGCTTTCCAAGGCCAAGCACAAGTCCACAGTAAATAAAAAAGAATCTTTTTATTCCAGATTCTCAAATCTAACTATCAAAATCTTCTCCCTGCCCTGAAATAACACAAATTGAATAACTACTGTCACTAAAATGTATCCCTGAGTGGGTGTCGGAATTGGAAGTAGAAGTTGAAAAATCAAAAATTTCTTTATTACGATACTTAACTCTTTCAGGGAGACACAATAGAATGAACTATGAAATCACTTCGATGGGCGGTCTGTGTACCCTTACCTTGAAATTATCAAAAGTGGAATGGGGGGTTTGTTGTAGGTGCCATAGGTATGAAAATCGGCTGACCTAATATTTTCCCTTATTTTATGTATGACATGAATATTTTTACTTTCTACGGGCTTTTTCATTGATATTCGACTGACGACGACGACACCAAGTAGGTCGAAACATATTATATAGAAAATATATATTTTTTTCTTTTCTTTATATAGCGGCTTTTGTTTAAATAAGCGGCGGTAGGACGCTGGCCTCTCAATCTTGAAATCCAGGTTCGATCCTTCTATATTTTGCGCAGGCCTAAATTAGGCCCACGCTCCTATTCGCGAGGAACTACGTAGAAGTCAAATAATATTGTAAATATTAGCCTCATTTTTAAAGAAAATTTAAATCTAATTTTATGTCAAACACACCGTTCACATGTAGACCCTCTACACTTGGCTATTTGTTTCTGTTGACGAATGGACGGGAGGCGGTGAGCACTGAAAGCACGCACGTCACAACTACACAGTAGGTAATCAAACTTTTGACATGCGAATTACTATTTTGTTCACCGTTTGATTCCAGCTCATTACTCCACTCAGTACATTAGGCGTATAAGCCCGAAAGATGGAAGCCATTTGTCATCTGTACGAATATTAGCGTCACACTTTCACCCAATTTGGTAAAAAACATGGCGGTTTTGTAATGCGACGTTTTGATTGCCCTGTCGCTGAAATTACTGTAATTCTCTTGCTTTTAATATTTGGCTTGGTAAATTACCCACAAGAATTCTGGTTATATTTCAACTGTTTCGATAGGTTGTATAATGCCGAGACTGTACAATAGGTTTCGAGTGTGTATAGTCGTGTAGAGATAATCTTATAGATAGTTATTAGATAAGTACACTCACGATCATAATTCACGAGGGTGTTATCTGTTCGGGATGCTGCAACACTACAAGGCTTCGGCTGGTGAGGATACGTGGGAATTATCGATTACAAAAATATTCTATACTTACGATGATATATGTAAATAGTTGTTCTCGATTTTTTTAACACACCAGTAATAAATCTATTCTCGTTTGGAGTTTTCTCAGAGGACAAACAAAATCGAGTCTTATAACTCGTGTACAATAAAGTATAAAGTGGAAATGGAGTCAATTTTCATTTTAACATATTTTAAATTAGCGAAAACTTGTTTCTGTATTATAAACAGGGGCGTAAAAATCTCTCCATTATAAATAAATAACGTAGGTAAAGGCTAACAATTAAACAAAAAGAGTTTTTTTAGTTAGTTTTTGCTTAGTATTTTCTAAGGTATGATCATTAGTCTTAATATTTGTTTGACCTTTCTTGACATAACCAAAGATTATTCCTGCTTTTTACGATATCCTTGTATAAGTTCCCTCTTATATGCCTTGCAGCTCAATTGACCCGGCTGTTGTCGGACAGACATCGAGACTTCACTATAAGAGATTGGTTTTTAGGGTTCCGTCCCGAAGAACAACACGGAGCCTTATTAATGTAGCTCTGCTGTCTGTCTATCCAGCATGAGTCTCTAGCTTACAGTGGCGAAAGGTGATCATTTTAAAAAGGGATGCCGGAAAAAAATATCGCCTTACTCAGAAAAGCAACCAATGAAAACATAAAACTTTTTGTCCTTTTTAACTCCCTGTTAGCCTGTCAGTGTGTTTGTCGTATTGAGATGAAATGTTTGACGAAGAGCACAGAATAAAGAAATGTAGTATGGATGCCATTTGCTAAACAAGCCGATGGGAATCGTGTTATTTGGACCCTTCGAAACTGCTGGTTTGCAGGCGGAATGAGTTACTGAACTGAAGTTTGGATATGTTATGTAAAATGTTGATCGAAAAACGAATTTAATTAAAACTGGAATAAAATTATTTTTAGGGGGGGTTAAAGGGATGCATGAAAAAGGAGATAAAAAATTTTTTTTTCTTACCCCTTCAAGGTAGGTGTCATTGTCTAAAAGTAAGGCCAACGAGACGATTTAAAAAAGGTACGCAATCGGACCTTTACTGAGTTATCTCCATTCTTATCTCTCGTACGCAATAATGGCGTCAGTTGGTCGACATAATGGCGTCAGTCGGTCGACGACAGCTGTCGTTGCGTGGATCGTGGTACAGGTGAGCAGTCAGTACCGCAGATACCAACATTAGGTCGCCATTTTGAATTTTGTGAACAAGTTCTTTCCTGTTTGGATTGCGTTCGAAGTGATACGTATTCTTTCGTTTATGTATTTGTTTAGTTTTTTGTTATTATTAAGCCGTTACTGTGAGTTTTTCTTGTTGATTTTACTGTTATTGTAAGTGGTTGTTGATTTTAATTATGGAATCACAGCCTGGCAGTCAAAAGGTAGGTAAGTCAACTTATTAATTCATTTTTCCGGACTTGAACCACTAATATAACTTCGATTTTTAAGGTTCCGTACCAAAAAGGATTTTTTTAGGGTTCCGTACCCAAAGGGAAAAAGGAGCCCTATTGCTGTCCCTCTGTTGTCTGTCTGTCTGTTTGTCCGAATATTTTACGACTCTCTAGCTCTAAAACGGAATGATTTACAGATTATCTGCAGATTATGTACGGAATCCTAAGAGAGGACTCGCACCTGGCTGTTTTGTTTATACCTATAATTACAAGCTAAATTTTCTATTCTTCAATATTTTTATTTACAGCGGACGTATTTAAAAAATGTTTTGAACCATTAAAAGTGTGTTTACCTTTTTTAAATCGTCCCGTTGGCGTTACTTTAGAAATCATTAAGTAGAGTAGAAATTATTTTTTTTGCAAAAATTAAGAAAAGGGAGGCCCTCAAAGTTGTCAATTTCAGACCATTATTACGGGGTCTATTACAAAAACTAAAATAGTCAGGAATTTAAAATTTTTTGTATGTAATGTGCACATACTGTAATTAAACAACAAATACTGAAAGCGCCGATTTTTTATACAGGTTTAGGGTTACGTTCGAATACTCGACCAACTTTATTTCACGGTTTTGTTTCACACATTTTCTAGGTACTGATAAGTTTGTATTTTTTATTTAAATCAGTTAAGTCTATTAACTTATTTAAATGGACGAAACCCTCAGGACGCAAGTCCTATGCGTACTTGACCAGTTGTTTTAATAAAACGCTGAAAAATGACACAACTCAAGGATTCTGGTGTATGAATGACCGACGCTCAGCGCGATGCCTCTCATTCTCAACTCAGTATGTTTTGATCTCGCCTGTACCACATCAGTATATCGGCAAGTGCAGATTGTATTCTGCGGTAAAGCGATAATTCAGCACAATCTATGTCGTGAGCCCATGCGCTTTGTTTTATCCGCTCTGCCCGGCTCCTGTGCGCCTTTATTTAGAAAATTGATGAGAAATGGTTTCCATTACTATCCACCGCCTTATAAGAGTTATAAGAGGTCGTTACGTTTGTTCCGAGAGAAAGGAAATGAACGCAAATTTGTTTTTGTGATTGCTCCCACTGGAGTGGATATCGTAATGGTATTGGTTTCAATGTTGCGCAATCATAATTCTAATCAGGCATTTTCTTACGTGACCCCGTGGGAGAATATTTCATGTGTTTATACCATATTAGTGTCTGATTGGTTCCATTTTGCAAACTACTCTATGGCTATCAAATAATTTCTTTTGAATGATTGGGATTTGTGTATTAACGAAAACATTTCATAACTGCTAGATACAAATAATTAGATCATAATGCTCTTAAGAATATTTCATAGCGGCTCACAATATTATTTAGAGAGTACACAGGATATAATTTGAATATTCCCGGACGGCACAGAAGAACTTATATGAGGTGGCTTTTGATTATATAGCTAAGTTCACAATGGAGACTTGGTAAGTGGTCAGGACTTAGGTTTAATGACCCTTAATATGAAATACCAAAAATATTTTTTTGTGCTTCTATACTATGTAGTTCAAGAACAACCTCGATAGGAAGTCTTAATTTTATGCTGCGTATTTCACAGAAAGGGTAATTGGTCCTGACCACTTAGCGAGTCTTCAGTATGAATTTGGCTATATAAATGAAAGTCACTTTATGTTATCTACTGAAAGAAAAATAATTCACAGATCGTTGAATAACGAAAATATCCGTCTACAAAAACAAAACACATAACTAATAAAATTTAATAATGTAATACGGACGCTACCATGACAGCTACCTACTGGCAGTCCTCACTGCGGCGCCATAGCCGCTAAACGCGTATTGTCACGACATGAATCCCCGAGGGGGTGTCAGGGGTGTTCCCAAGTGTGAAATGTTAAAATCGTTTACAAACAGGAGGCTCGCCAGCATTGAAATTAAAACTTTAGGGGGAGTTTCCACGATTTTGTCTGTTTGCAAATTCATTTTGAACCATGAAATTGTAATAATTACATTAGCAAAATAATATTTGAATCATATTTCACTCTCTGAACTCAATATTTTGGCCGTTCGATATAAGATTACTTGCATTTTACTGCATCCAATAAAATCGCAAAGATAGGTCTAAACTATGATATAAATACCATTTTATTCGAGTTATAAGGTTTTAGACAATAAATCTTATATCAAAATAAACGTCTTAAGAAATGTGATAAAAAACGGGTGTTATATTAAAAATACACCTATTAATTCCAAAAAATAAATAAAAACACCTTGAAATCGCGAGTTTTCTGAGCGGCCCGCTCCCACGTAGGGTAGGATAGGAAAAAGTAAGATGATAAAATTGAAGCAGGACCGATTTCCAAGGATAACTTCCCTCAATTTCGTATTTTTGATAAACTTTGATTAAGATTGCTGCTACCAGTCGTTACGCCTCGAGAGCTAGACTACATCCTTTCTAGAGACTGCATTACATACGCGTAACATTGAGGAGACAAATGTACACAATCAACCATAGATCAAGATTAATTTGTCAACCTCACCGTCTGTAGTGTAATTAGCCGTACGCTGGTGATCGGTACGACCAATTTGCATCGACCAGACGACCATGGTCTTCCATCACGGACAATCGACTGCAAATTGCCAGGACTGATTGCTGATGTTGCCGATATTGCCTCCGTCCGTCTCGTCGGGTATTGTCCGTCCGACGTTTATCAATATTCCGTTGTGCAATCAGAGGTCTTGGAATCTGAATTATGACTTTTTCTGTATCTATTCTGGATATTACTGAAATTGAAGAGCCAATAAAAAGAGCCCTCTTGCTAACTATTGAAAATAAGGTGATTTATCAATGAGATATAATTTTCTTTTTTGTCAAGTTGGATAGGACAAAATAAGTTTTTCAAGTGTGCTTGGAAAAAGCGAAAAATGCTCGAGGGCATAGATTTAGTATATACCGTCAGATTGGCAATGGAAAAGAGAAAGAGTAGTAAGTGTGTTAGAGCGAGATAGATAGGCGATACCATTTAGGCACATGCTATGGACCTACTGTAAATTATGAACGAAACAAATTCTGTTTATTTTTGCAAAATTTTAGGTTTTAAAGTAATTTTGTAATTATGAGACGAAATTAATTATGGTTATGTGTGCAGCGCCTGGATGTCACTCATCTCAGAAAACAAACTTACAGAATTGTACATTTCTCATGGACATACTATTGAAATACTTTGTTGTCTAAATTCAATGTTTTAAAACTAACACAGAAATGTTGTTCTGTAATCGGTGGCAAAAGTTATCGAATTTAATCACATATTGCTTTGAAATTTGGAATGATAAAAAATATGTGAATTTCAGCTGGTAATTCTTAACCTTCACTTCGCGTGGTATTATACATTTCATATTATCATCATACTTGTGGTCTTTTACTACACAATTCCCTAAAGGACAACATTCACATACATTTTATTCCATGTTCGGCAGAAGTCCACAAAAAGCGATCTCCCCCGATCAAGCTTTTTCGTCTCGCCTTCGTTACTACATAACCGATCTATTACTAATACTATCTCTATGCTCGAGGGGGTCTTGGGGTCGATTTTAGATATTTTCGTTTTTTCTAAGAACCAGAACGCCATTATGCGAATTTCACAAAACGATTTTTAGGCCTTATTTCTTATCAATTACCAAGTTTCTAATATGAATTTCGATGTATGAATTAAAATAGTGGTATATTCTCAGTTTAAATGTGATCATCATTGTTAGGCTTTAACTTGTAATAACGCGTTTTATCTACATTACTCGTAAGTAGGAAATTAAAAAAACGAAATAAAACTTCTATTTCTGTAAGGTTGCAAAATATAAATAAAAGCCTCACAGAAAATAGTCTATTAAATGTGAGCGGACTTCATTAATTTGAAACATTCCGTCGCTTTTGTCCTCAAGTCTCGATTAATTACAAGAATAATTTACACATGGCAACCCGCAACAAAGAAAACGCGATCATTAATTAAGTCGGCTCAATTTAACCGCTACCCATGACCCGATATAATCAATAATTACAATATTATATTATTCATACGCGGAACTAATGTTTGGTTCTTACTTTCCTAGTTAAGTTTATTATTGGTAGTCATAGACCTAGCTGTGACTAGAGATACAAAGTCCACCATTGTTTTGTCGGTTTAAAAATTTCAGATGTCATCTAGGTAAGATATAAACCGATCAAAAACGATATTAGAAAATGACCCCAATTATTGTAACATTGCTCATAGGCAGAATTTTATTAACAAAATTTTAGAGTGACTGATTTGATTCGGGGATTGTATGAAATCTTAGTGTCATCTATACTAATAATAAAGTAGTAAAAAGGTCGTGTCTGTACATTGCATATTTATTCAAAATTTTAAATGGAATGGGCTACTTTATTAGTATGGTACTAAAACCAAAACTACCATTTTATGAATGTCATGTCTGTCGTTCTGTCTGTATGTTTGTACCGTTTTAACTAAAGAACCACTCAACGGATTCGGATGCGGTTTTCTTTATTATCAAAATAGTGACCCTGATCAACATAGAGGGTACAAGAAGTGTTGATAAAATTACACCTAAACCGAAAACGAGGTAGAGATTGAATAAACACAGGTGAAAGGCTAGTCATCTATAAAGCATGTAGCTCTAGTACTATCTGCATGTAGGCAGTCGGTTGGGAGTCAATGGTGAACCGCGATCCCGCCAGGCGGTCGACCTGACAATGCGCGGGTCATCCGCCAACAATGCCATGACGTTTACCGACGTGTCGAACGTAGCCATTCAGGATCCCGACCGAAAAAAATATCGATTTCCGTAAATAAGTGAGTGTGGCACATTCATAATAATGATGAATAGTCGATCGGCTGTTGTTGCCGATCGCGTGACGAATCGCGACCGATCGAACGGCGGCTTCAGTATTCATTGGGTGCTAATTGAAAAGAAATTATTATATCTTCGACGAGAGCTATAAATGTAGCATAAACTAGGGCGTTCTCTACAATAATGGCCCTTTGCGTAAATCATGAGGTGACGGTGTAAATCAGATTGTTCCGAGGTCAGGAGAAGGAAGTCTAAGTACTTCCGTTATTGCTAGAAGCCTTATTTACTTTTAGATTTCTTTGTTCGGTTTTCAATATTGCTGTGATTATTTAGAAGTTAATCCAGTTTTATTCATTTTATAACTAGTAAGGCATTATTGTTAATATTTGTATAGGCTTACTCGGCTAAATCTGAAGGTAGATCCCAGCAAGTCTCATGTTAGTGAGTTAACATAATTAAAACAAAAAACCTAAAGTACCATGTTTGGGTCTGGCCAATTTGGTTTCATGATCGAAACGGACCTACTTAGCTAGCACACGCCAGAGATACAGCGTCTATCTATCCTATTTGCACTCTTATATATATAACGCGTTTGTCAATGTGTGAGAGCAAGTATGAAAGAAATTGTATCGACGCGCGTGTTAGATCCCCAAGAACTCCTCGGGGATAACCTTACGTAATCGAATCGAGGAACAATTGATCTTTTAAGTAATTAGCTGTTAAACTATTAAGCCCCAGATCTAAAGAGTATGTACCTACTTACCTACTGTATTTGAAGTTATTATTCGTATATATATTTGTGATTTGTGTCATGGCATTCGTAGTTTGAGTTACCATTGAACTAAAAGCCTTCATGAGCACTCTCGTTAGTTGTAGAGAGCGTGGCAAATCAGACTATTTGAGCATGCGCCCGCGCCGGCCGGTAGTGGCTTCCGAATTCATTCCATTGTGTGACACCATGTGCTTATTCGGTGAGTGGCGCAATCATCATTGGACATGGTGTCAGTGATCCTATGGGTACCCCAATTCTGTTCAATAAATGGTGGCTTTAATTGAAACAGCCATATTCATACTGCAGCCCAGACAAGTGATCAGAAACAAGGATCATACATTTTGATCATACAAACTATATAATATGTGTACATGTAGTGTTGGGATTAAACAAATGGGGGTACAATTTGCTGATAAATAAAAGTCGCCTTGACAGAAAGTTGAAACATGCATCAAAGATAAAAATAATGGTACATTTACATGATCCTCAGACTACCTCTATTCTGTGATTTTATGGAGTGTGAATTATTTATATATCTTTCGACCTAATTTGCTCAAGAATTACAAAATATGAAACCCTTATCATTTAGTTACTCTGTATGTTACACTTTAAAATCCCAGAAATCGACAAAAGAATTTTTTCAAAGTTATAAAAAGCATTCTCCCCTTCAATTCCACACGTAGTGATTCGAAAGCTAAAAAAGTTATGTAGTAGTATATCGATCAAAATTCTTTAAGGGGGAACGTTTCGAGCCCAGTGCAAAGTGTATAACTTATGATAGCTTATCTCATTTTTGAATAAAATGTATAAAATAAAATAGTTTAATTTTATTTTGCGACTATTGTTTAATAATTATCAGGGGTTTTTAGCAGAATTGCGTCATTTTATGGATTATATTAGTTATCGTGAATGTCCATACAAACATAATAGGGTGTTTTAAGTTTGTGTGGACATTCATTTACAACGCAATGCATAAAATTACAAAATTTTGGTAATAAAGCCTAATTGACATTAAACTATGGTCACGAAATGCCATAAATCACATATATTTAGTACTTTTTATTCAACAATTAGAAAAACAATCATAAGTTGTGCATTTTGCACCGAGCTCGAAACGTTCCGCCTTAAGGAAAAACAGCCCCGAAACATTGGGAGACGGGCTTAAGTATGTACGTATTCTTAAGTACTGAATATAATTGTATGTTTTGTAAGTTAAGAACTGACAAGGAGAATGTATTTTTACTAACTAATGTAGAAATCAATACCTACCGTTCACATTTCATTTTTGTATAAATTTTACTCCCTAAACTCATTTGCGCAAGTGCAAGACACTGACTTAGCCAATTATTGAGCTGACTTTAGCTAACCATCAGAAAAAGGAGAAAGGACAATGGATATTGTAAGGAAAGTGCATGTGCAAACAACATACTGCGGCGCGGCGCGGCGGTAAGAGAGCCTCAACGTCCCAAGAACAGCTGTTGTCGACATTTACACGTGCGCGGGCGCAGAACGCAGCAGGCAAGGACAAAGCGCCGATTCCGAACCACACTTCCAATTCATACACACTAATTACGTAATTATAGGGCTGGAACAAGGGCTGCTAACGGCCTTCGACACCTTTGTTGCAGGGATGGAATTGTTGAGAGAGCAGGATAGCTATTTATATTCCGCTCCTGATTTATACGTTTAGCCTTTGCCCGTGACTCCGTCTGCGCTGACCTTCAAATATGTGATTTAGTTTACAGGGCCATCTAGTTGTACACACTAGGATGGGTCGAAATTCCACTTTTTTCGAATTTCATATTTTAATAGTGGAATTACTTTGAAGAGCCCAAATAAAATAAAAAAATAATATTAGATTACATCTTCTGGCTGCGCTTTAAATTCAAAGTTTAACAAAATGCAAGGAAGAAATTTTATTTTACTTTTTTGTTGGTTAAAGCTTTACGTAAATATATCATAAAAAATATTTATAAAAATATATGTCACTTAATATGTCTAAAATTTAATAAAATCTGTGTTAATTCACAGAATTTCGCAATTTAAGGCACTTTTAAGAAATTTTAATTTCTTACGACCTTGGAACAAAATAGAATTTTATGGCGCTATGTTTGTTTTATTGATGACGTAAGTCCATCCATCCATCCATCAGCCTGTTTCTTCCAGTGCTGGACATAGGCCTTTCTAGGATTTCGCCACTATTGGCGGTCCTCCTGGAAGAAATGCCCATACTCACACACGCTGGGCAGGCGGGTTGGTAAGCGCGCTGCCGAAACCCTTGACCAGTCTGTTTTATATAAGGCCCGGCAATTGGGGATGGATATACCGCCATCCATTGGTCCCAGGCGATAGTGGGCCACCTGGTTTTGCCTGAGAGCTGTCCTCTTACTCTACCCCGAATAACTTCGGGAGGATTTGCGAGTAAGATGGCGGTACCTCCACAGTCGAGCCCGGCATCATCTCTACCACCTTGACCCCCTTGAATCCCTTTTGACGTAAGTCCAAACAAATAAAAAATAATAAACGAAATTTAAGAAGAAACATTTTTTTTCTTCCTTCCGTCAAAAATAGGTGTTTCGCGGGCTTTTCTGGTTGGTACATTTTGAATTACTTTTTTCAACGTTATTTTGTGTGACGATCGAGTCGGCCATGTTTTTTTCTTTTTAATAGGCCTTAGACCTTAAACTACTTTCCGATCGTAAACCGCCAAAGTTAAGGGGATTTTGATGTGAATGATTTTGGGGGTCATGATCCCTGTGACCCCCCCTCGGACCTCCACTGAGATCTCTGTTGGTATTATTCATACTATGTACTCGTACATATGAAAGTTTACTCCTGCAGTAAAAGGTAAAGGTACAGGAGTATTGTAAAAAACTCAAAATGGCGAGCATTCTTATTGCCAGGTCGACACATTAACTCACGACATTTTGCTCAATTGCTTTCGTTTTTTCTGCAAATTGAAAGTCAAGGGTTTTGAAATATTGCTCCGTCAGTTTGAATTAAATTGTATTTGAAATTACTTTTTAATAATTAATGATGGTTAGGTGTACGAGCTCTTAATTCGGCTTATTGTAAACTTTGCGAGTATTTCAATAAAACCGATCTAGGGCGAGTAGGATGCGCGCTCTGTGAATAATATAGGTAGACTTTTACCTAAAATACTTTCGAATCAAATCAGCAAAATTAAGTTGGTTAGGTATTCGGTGCGGAACCATAAAACTTCATTATTAATCGACGTTTTCGGTATTCGTTGTTTTAATACATATATGGTAACGTAATCATATACAAAAATTCAGTTGAAAATCATTCTGAAACAAGTAGATAATTTTTGGCTAAAAATCATTCTAAAAAAAGGAGATAATTTTAAGCGGCCAATTTACAAAGAAAATTAAAATGAAAAAATTACAATTTCTTGTTTAGAATGTAGAAATGTTTGCTATATTTTATAATTGCAGTAATAATAACAAAAATATATAATTTATATTGATTTTATAGGTATATTTAAAACCATGTAATACTCAAAATTTGACCTCAAAGAGCGTTTTTCTCATTGTTTTTTTTTCTTAGTTCTTAGCGTTCCTCTAGATGGCGTTGTCCAAGGAGAAGGCTGCGTGCGTGCGTAACTTTGCCCAGCTGGCAATAATAAAAAAGTTGCGTAAAAGCGGGAATTTATGGTGCTTTATATTTTAGTTGAAAGTGTTTTGTGCAAATAAATTATAAAATGAGTTCAGAAGAGGCCTCTGATATTGTAGATTTTACTCTACTATTGCTTTGCTGAAGAAATCAATAACAATAAACATGACTAAATGCCCAAATATTAGCAAGTAACTTTTAATATTACCCAGCAAGTTTATTTTATTTGATATAACTCATTATCATGAAAAACATGAAAATGTCTTATTTTATTTTTGAGAAAAGGACTAAATTTACTTCTACCATTATTTAGCAATCCTGGTCTTAGCAGTAATGTAATATATATGAATATCTTATTTAATATTCTGTTTTGGGTCAACATTCATAGACAAAATATCGAAGTTTCAGGTCTGTTACCTTATTCCTCCTCCGAGCTAGGGATGGTGACATACTACGGACGAAAGGACAAGCTGGCATGTGAGGTGTTATTGTCTAGAACACATTCAGTAGGGTACCAATATATATTTTCATCTTTTAAGGGTTCCGTACCCGAAGAGTGCCAAACGGGTGGGACCCTATTACTAAGACTCCGTTGTCCGTCTGTCACCAGGCTGAATCTCATGAACCGTGATAGTAAGACAGTTGAAATTTTCACAGATGATGTATTTCTGTTGCCGCTATAACAACAAATATTAAAGGGGGCTCACATACAACATACGTGATATTTTTGCTCGTTTTTGCTCGATATTGATAAGGGCAACAGGTAGACGCTTGAAATATTCACAGAATATTTAGTTATATATTTACAAATATTGAACAAATATTTCGGCTCCCATACAACAAACGTGATTCTTAAAACTTCTAACTTAAGGTAATCACAGCATACATTTTATATAAGTGACGTATAAATTATATGGGGACTCGCCTTGGATATATATATTTTTGAATTTTTATTATTTGAAACTTAAAAATAAAACAAACTAACATTTTTTCTTCCAGGGGTTGTTACGATGTTACGAAACCCTAATAGAGCGAGACCCGACTCGCACTTGGCCTGTTTTCTTAGTTTCATCCTACTATCGATCGAAGTATACTTAGGTCGTAAACTATTATTTAGTTTTTTGTTAAATACCTATATTTTCTATCCGTCTTGAAATTTCGGTTAATCAACGTGTTTAAAAAATACTTCCAGAGATAAACTATATCAGAAATCTTGTGTTATAAGCTTCAAGCGTCCCATTTTCACATAGATTTTTCTTAATTTTTTTTATCTTTGAATTGAAAATATGTATATCCCGTGGCAGTTCAGTCTCTAAATATCAACCTTTTCGCACTTGCATCAAAATGTACTATTTCGTGTTTCGCAAACAGAGTAATTGAACCTTGGTCCTGCCCACTTACCGAGTATGAATTGGGCTATATAAACGAAAGTCACCTTATATAACCTACATACCAAACTACTGCATTTTTTGAGTCTTTTATAGGATATCAATAAAAAATCAAGAGCTAGGACTTAAAATAGCAGTAAAAAGTTACTGTCTTGCCTTATTAAAAAGGAGCTATTAATTCTCCGTATAGAAATTAGAATGTTTCTTTAATATATGGATTTTAATTTTCAAAATTTATTCTTTTTGTTATTTAGTACCCGCACCAGGAATAATATAATTCTTACCTAAAAGCATTGACGTACTACCAAGTGGACATCGGGTCTGTGCTCAAAAGTGTCCGAACCAAAAGAGAGTCAAAACCATTGAAAATTAAAAAACGGTGTCAATCACACGTCAATCAAAATTAAGCCGTGCAGCAATGACATACGATTCAAATTAAAATGTTTTGTTTCTTTATATTTTGACACTTCACTAAGGACACTTTTTTGGTAAATTTTATACTAGACCCGAGGTCCATGGTTTGGTATGTCAATGCCTAAAAGCGTCCAAAATATTTTCGCTAGCAGATTGTCTTATGTGTTACTTGTACCATAATATTTGTCCTCCCGAGTGTAGCTCATTAGACCTGGAGTACTTTGGTTCTACATTCTCGAATCGAATACGATCAAGCCAATTTTAATTTACGTAATTTATGCAACTTAAATATGGAAAATTACGGGATTTGGTAAGTGAATCTAAGTTAAAGTTTTTTTCTTTACACTTATTTTATTTTTACTAGCCCAGACCTGGAATATATTTTTAAATAGGTTAAAGATTTTTTCCAACATGTATGATCAACAACACTGACAATAAAACCTGTCACATGACATTAACCATCACGCAAATAGATAAGTCATATACAGTTTTTTTTTCTTGATAGGATTTGTACCTTTAAGACGACATAGGTATTAAAAAATTGGATTTTAAAACAGTAGAACTCACTTACTACCATTCTATAATAGATAGGGTTCTGAAAAAAAAAACATGTGATAAATGAGGCCTTTTCCTAGACAATACCGAGGGTCGTTTTTTCTGTTCGAAACAGTAATTTCTAAACTAACAAAGGAAAAATAACAATAATGATTGTTGTAAACACATAAACCTATTATCTAAAACATAAAAACGCGTTTTTTAAACACTCTCGTGTAAATTTATATTAAATAATATTAACTAACAACATTATATCCAACCATTTCTAGATTCACCGCACTACTCGGCCGCGCAATTTTTCAGACATCTTTCGTTGTGCGATGCACATGTCGTGACCAAATCATAGAATTGAAAATATCATGAAATAGTCAACGTGTTTAACGTTTAGCGATTTGGTCAGCGACGTTTGACTATTTCATGAAATGCGATAATTTTATGAAATGGTCAACTATTTCATGAAATGTTTGACGTCACTCGCTCCGCCCCGCTTCGCTCGTCGTCGCATCTACTTTGGCTACGGAAAAACTATAAATCGCATCGCACAAACAATAACAATGCGCCATCAGCGCCGCTAGTGGTGAATAAATGTAACTATTTTACAATATGAAATGGTCTTGTGTTAGTTGATTATATCGTCAAACGATCTCTATTCATTGATTTGGTCAATCCATATCATGAAATGGTCAACAAACAATGTAATATTTCATGAAATGTTCAATTCTATGATCTGGTCACCAGAGACATATTGCGTCTTAAATAAGCACTATAATGGAAAAGCCATTAATGAAATACCAAGCATCCTCAATTGTCAACCTAACTGGGAACTCTGTCGACTAGTGGACAAGGCTCTGGCGACGACGACGACGAAGCGATTGCAACTCGCTTTGTCTAGGTTGCTAATTAGGCCCAACCAGTCCCTAAATAGATAGTTTTTGTACGCCCACAGAAGCCCCAAAGGGGCTTTGACACAAATGACACAAATGTCAAAAATTATAATTCAAAAAGTTTACCTAATTTGTAAAATCATGTAAAATAGATATATAAAGTACACTTTTTACAGGTAAGAAATTAATCTTTATAAAACAATAGACTATCAAAAAAAATAACACGGGAAATAGGTACATAATAAAAAGGGTTGGGATACTAAATGTAATAAAATAAATGTGTTGTGGCGCATATTGCGAGAGAAACTATATGCAGTCCCGCAGTAAACTGCCACATGCTGATGATGATAATGATGCTGCTCCATAGACAAGAAGTATCCGTGCTGTATTCGTGTAACCATGGTACCTCTACGCTAACGCGTCACACAGGTGGACAGCCGGCCACCTGACGCCGGCTCGGAACCGACCACTTCCGCCGGACGCGACAATTAGTGACGCACACGCACGCAACCGCACGCACACCACGGACGAGCTGCGTTCACATGCACGGATATGTCCCGTGAGTACCAACATACCTACTCATTGTTGTGTTAAACAGCGGCCTATTAGCACCTCAACAAGCAGCCTCAAATCCGTACCAAAAGAGGTAATGTCGGGAAACTGGATTGTCGTCAACTTTGAATCTTTGTCACAGAGAATAAAATATAACCTTCTGGTATATTCAATAGATGACGTTTGTTTGCAGATGATAGTTATTATATAGTTTAGTCACATTATGGTTATATAGTAATGTGATTACATTGGGTCAGATTTCAACTTCATCGACTGTACCTATACCATTTAAAAAGTTAATACACATAACAAGGTAATCTTGCATTTTTAAAGTAAAAAAATTGGATATAGCGTTTTGCTTGTCAGAGGTGTTTCCGATTGTGTATTATCACAGAAACAGTCAATACTTGTATCCCCTTTTTTCTCTAACGATTTTTACGTTCCTACGTGTTAAAGTGAGACTTATCGCCTAAACTCTAGGCGCAAATGCGCGCTTTTTAAGACATGCAGCATTTTATCTATGTTTTCTTCACATCGTTATTACGAATTGTATGCACAACATTTCCGAAAAATTTATCGGTATATGCTTACCTCACCTACCGCTGCTTCAAATTCATTATATTCGACCAAAATTGCATGCATGCTTTTATGGACACTTTAATAATGTATCCGTAAAAGCATGCATGCAATTTTTGTCGAATATAATGAATTTATGGAATCTTTCCTTGCTTTATGTTAGTCGAACTTAATTATAATTACGAGAAGCTAAATAAAATAAAAAATTACATGTCCATTTAATTAATTATGTATTCATACTCGTAATGTTGCTAGACGTGGTTTAAAAAACATGACCATTATGGTAATGTGTACGTCAAAATTAAAAAGGGGCCGTTTTTTCCACACGATGAATAAGTTTATCACATCGCTTGTAATTATCACGAATTAAAAATAATTATGTTCAAAGCTATATACATTGACATTTTATCAATTCTACATAATAATTTCAAACAATGGCTTGCCCAATATTAAAAAAATATGATTATAGAATTTTAATAAGGAAATTTGTCGACGACTAAAAAAGTAATATCATATTAAAACTAAATAAATTTTCATCTGATATTTTTGTTAGTTTATTTTTTCTATCATGCGGCATATGATGCAGTACTTTTAAGACGTTGCTAATGGCCCATGGCACATTTTTAATTTTTTGTTTTGATAATAACTTCTGAATATGGTATACCACAGGTACATAATCTTGAGAAAAGAAAAAAAAAAAAATTTTTAAGATAATATACACAAGAATAGGTATCTTATATTATAAAGTTATAACACATTTTGTTAAATTTTAAAATGTGCTTTCATAGCACGTTGTTAGCTTACTTTGCTATCTTGTAATGCACTAATGATATATTTAGAGTTCCCAAAGGGATGAATTTCACAATAGATCATAGTCCCATCAAAGAACACAAAACCTAAAATGACATATATAGCGAACTTTAAGGAAAAATAAGGAAAAACGCCCTATTAGAGATAAAAAAATTAAATGTTTTTTCTACATCAACCAATCCAATCCATGTTCTTTAGATTATTCCATAAATTTTTTATTTTATTTATATATACACTAGTAATTTATAAGTAATTTGGACCCTCCTTTTAAACTAACAAAATCCTGTATTAGTAGGGGCCGTTCTTCCCTAGTTGTAAAATGATTCTTGTGCTGTTTGTAGGTAGTACAACTACAGATTATATAATTAAACTAATAGAAAGTATAATTTAAGCAGATAAAGTGTAAAAGTGTAAATTATAATTTTGCTAATAAATACCTATGGTACAACTTGATCCTTCGAGTATTGGATGTCGTAAAACCTTATTTGGCCAAAAATTAGAAATTTTTCGCGCTCTTTCGATCTGTACATTTAAAATTTGGTATTCACAAAAAATCTTTTTACGGCATGGAAAATGATGCAGTCTAAACGCAAATTTTCCAAAAGTGTCGGACTTAAAAGTTTAAAATAAAATGTGGTAAAATACCTACTTTTTATCGCCATGGCTGATATTAATTACATTGTTGAGGAAAAGTACGATGGCTGAAAATCTATTGGCAGGCGCGGTTGCAGCTCAAGATTTTGGGGGGGTGTCATTTTTTCTCAAGTACAGTCAAAGAGGTCAACTTTAACAGTAAAACAGGTCAAGCAAATAAATTACATTTTTAATAAAATGAAAAATCTCAATCACAAAACAAATAGAAGCCTACTAATAATTTTATGAGGCATGCGGCCGCGTTGGCACGAATATTTCATGGGCTTTTGAAATTTGGTTTGCACCTTAGAGTATTCCATAGGTTTGCACAGTTTGAATTACTTTTTATAACGTTATTTTGAATATTTTTGACTTAGAAGTTAGTAGGTAGGTAATAATCTATTTGAAATGTTCGCAAACCGTCAAGTTTTAGGGGATTTTTCGAGTAGACATGAATGATTTTGGGGGGGTTATGACTCCTGTGAGCTCGGACCGCCACTGCCTATAGGGCACTTTCAGTTTTGGCACAAGTGAAGGAATAAATTCGAAAATTATAAAATCTTTCACTGCTTGTAATTATGATTCAAACATTTTGTTGGATTAATGTATGAAACAAAACTGCAAAATTTAGTTTGTTATATTTATCATGAAATCAAATATGTATATTTAATTCAGACCAAATTAGTCCATATTTACACATAAGAAACACAGTACATTAAAAAAACCAGACAATGAAAAATTATAAAAATGGAAATGAATTAATTTTAGTGTATTTAAATTTTATTCTCTGTAAAATTGTGTTTTGATTTTTACTGTTTTGATACTCGAGGAGTCGAATTATAGCTCTATAATTATTTTTTCCCTACGAATATTTCTCTGAGCTTTCATTTTTTAAGTTGTCAGACTAAGATCCTTTGTTGGTTTTCACAATGAGAGTGGGAAGGATTGGAAGTCTTTTCGGACTGAAATACTACTCGTTGCTTAATTTTTTGACGTCAGAAAAACGTTTACGTGTTATTTCTAAGTATATATCTAAAAACAAAGTTTATTTTTCTAACTTGTAATTGACCTTACATCAGTTGGTAGTTTGAACAAAAAGTATAGTTACACAGGGCGATGCGGTCGGGTGCAGCTGAGGTGCGGGGTGGGGGCGCGGGCGATAACAGATAAGATCGCGACTACCCGCTACAAAACGGACGATATCGCGCGCTCATTACTACCGACCACCGGGGACCGGGGATTAGGGGTCCCAAATATAGTTTCAAATTGTAGCCTCCATTGTCTGAAACTTAAAACTTTAGTACAAAAAGTAGAGTAGTATCAATGGCAGTAAAATAAGCGTCGCCGCTCTATAACTAATTCGTCGCCAGAACAATAGGAATAACAAAACACTGGTGCACAATTCGTGTAACCACGGAGGCAGCTAACCGCGAAACGTCCATTTCATTTCCATAATTTCACAAAATGGCAGATTAAAATCCGAAAAGCGCGCTGACAATCGAGTGACACTGGCAGCATAATGTGACGCGACGCTATTTCCCGAGCATTATCCAATTTGCTTGTCAAAACCGATGCGCGGGCGCACGTAGCGATACCGACCTCGGTAATAAATGCTTTAAACGCTACGCTTTGTGCCGCGTTACGTCATGCGAGCCTATTGTTCGTTTACACTGTATAATATAATAATTCCGAAGAATTGTGTAATTTGTACGCAGTCTAAAGATTAGTCTTACGAACATTGTAAAGCTTGTGTGTAATTTTCCGTTTGAACTTTACTACACACGACTATTTTACAACTAACTTGGTATTAACAAATTAAATTAAATAACTGTACTAATTCTTGCAAGGGTGCTATGGATTCACGTAATAGTAATAACTACAAAAGAAAAATATTTCAATTCAAAGTAGCTTTATATTTAGTCAGAAACACGCATTCGGATCAATCGATAAAAGCGAAATTAATTACAGAACACTTACAGAAATGCAGCAACACGTCGCGCGACTAAATGACACGACTAATTACCCCGCAGTTGGTCGAGATACGATCGCATATCCGCAACCGTTGTAGCTGATATACGACCATGCGCTCTTAATGCACCACTTAGGTAATCATTTTGACGTATTGTACGTACGTTCGTTATAAATGCAATTCTGTAATAATTGCATTTGTATTAACTGCGTTGAGAATGAAAATTCATTGGTGACTATAAAAGAAGGAACAATTAAAAAGTTTATCTTGTCTTAAGATTTATTATAATAAAATAAAACAGAACTTTATATTGAACGATATATATAATATAAAATATTGGTAACGACTAGAAATTCCTGAAAACATCATAATGTTTCAGATAATACTTTTTTTTTTCATTTTCCCAATACACTTACTCCGTTTGACTTAAATATACTAAGTGAAATTAAATCAACCAACCAAATTCATACTGGAGACTCGGTTAGTCATCAGGAACGAGGTTCAGTAATCCTTTTGGCCAATTTCGAAAAATGTTTTTTTTTGCTCCCGTACTGGTTGGACTAGTTTAAGTACAATTCCTAGTGCAGGTTCTACGGGAAAAATTTTTTTTTTCGAACTTCACCTGGATGGTCATTAAACCTTGTTCCTGATGACTAACCGAGTCTACAGTATGAATTTGGTCGGTTGATTTAATTTCACCTTATAGTTCAGGTATAAATTATTGTACTAACTACCTATAAGTATATTGTAAGAATTTAATTATGACTTTGTAGATAAAACTACATTTTGAAGTTTCCTTTGTAATCATGCCATTAAAAGATTAATTTTCGGAAATTTTGTTTTTTTTATTAAAGTTAATATTTAGATTTGTTAAAATTTGTAAAATAAATGCCCATTCGAGAAAAGTTCTTATTCACGCGTGCTAAGAAATATCTTTTCATATCTTGTACCTACATTTGCACAGTGTTCTCTATGAACATAATGTAGTATTTTTTATTGAAGCCACCTGCTTACATCAATGAAGTAGTAAAACTGACCGTTTCCCGTTTATACCGTTTTTTCAGCCTCTCTCACTGAGAGCAGATAGACCGACATAATTCACATCAGGGGCCAATTCTACAACCCGTACAAATAAAACTACTCGTATCCATAATTATTTTTGTGAACAATCCCGTCACCTCTTACATAAACCATTAGATAGACCAGGGTCTGTGTTTGCATTTGTGCAATTTCAATAGGGACACATACTTAATTGGCACAGCTCAGGTCGCTCTACGATATATTTGCGTGCAAACAGCATGCTACCTGCAGCTAAAAGTATATGTGCCATTACGAGCAATAGCTAATGGAGTTAATATGATATAACAAATGGTACAAGGTTTCTATTCTTTGATTTAACCCTAAGAATTCTTACAATCTCAATTGTGTATAAATAAATCACTCTCTACTCCTATTCCAACGGGACGTAAAAGTCGTAGTGAAAAATTCATGCTCATTTGTCTCTCTCGTACAATATTAATAACTAATACGAATATGACTTTCGCTTCAAATTCGATCCAAATTTGTCAAATGATATACAAAACACCAAAATAAAATATGTTTTAAATACACCCGCTCAAAATATGAATAGATTACGTGCCTGTTTAGCGTGCGTAAAATGACATATTTCGCACTTGTGCTTTTTGTTTTTACTACCTACTGACGCCATCTACGAGAAACTGGCCACATCATTTAGTAAGCATGTAAACCTTTGTTTTACCAGATACTCTATAATAACATGAGTATTTTCAAACTTTTTATTATTAAATATATTATGTATGTTAAATTAAAAAGATACACTTGTTAAATAAGACACTTGTACTTGTCCACAGGATTATAATTTTACTTAATACACCCGACCGGTTTCGCTTATAAGCATTATCTAGGGCTTTATAACATAAAAATAACTTAAATAATATTTACATGTTTAATACGTGCGATAAATGTCAAAAAATTTCATTTCATTTTTACATACATTTTAATATTGCAGCAACCCTTAGCCTTGAATCTTTCTACAATGTATAGTACAATGAGTGAGTAATACGTAGAATATGTTAGGTTTGAAATTAATTACTACATAATGTATTTTTGTCTATTAAGCTTTCTTATAAAGACTTTTCATATGCATGCTTTTTAAATTTATTTTCTCAAAGACCAAGTATTTCCTTTGGTATTTTATTATGAGAACGAAAACTATTTATCTTGTGGAGTCCCGATTCTGGGGCAGCAAGTTTATGTTTATCTCTACTCTAATACTTACATACCTTTAGTATGACATAATGCGCCAAACCGTTGAAGCACATTGCTATTTTTTATAGCATAAAAGATGTTTTCATATACAAATTGGCTAGTTACAGTTTGGATTTCTATTTTCTTGAATTTGTCTCTTAGTAATTCACAACATTTTAAGTTATAAAAAACCCTGATATTTTTTGAAGAACAACAACATCTTCTTCAGGTTGTAATCATGACGTGCTCATTAAATTAAACCACATGCTCTACTGATAATCCTGAACCACTTCCGTAGATAAACTTTTCGTAAAACGCGAAAATAATATGGAGTTCCCATAGAAAATGAGAAGTAGGTATTAAAAATTTGTATGGGGAAGTGAATTTTTATTTCGTTTTTATTTCGCGTTATATCAATAGTTTTTATATGGCAGTGGTTCAGGTTGATCGGTAGAGCATGTGGTTTAATTATATGAGCATTTATGCTTATACTTTATGATTACACCCGGTATATCAGCACCTCTACCCCAAAGTAGACACAATCAGGCCCGTAGCTAGTAATTTTTGGGAAATACAAATTTACCAACTTAAAAAGCAACCGACGTCGGTGACCATTCGAAATAAAGCGGCGCGACGAAAAAGAAAAAAAAGTGTCGATAATATTTAGTTGGTATACATAAAATGATGGGTCGGCTAAGACCAATAGAATTTCCCCCTGCCTACGGCCTTGGACACAATACGACAATACATAAGGTGACATTTATTTATGCAGCCAAATTCATACTAAGGACTCGGTAAGTAGTCGGTATCAAGGTTCGATGACCCTTTTTTGAGAAATTCCAAAGTTATTTTTCTCCATTAATATTCAACATTTTCTTTTATAAATTATGCAAAAACAATATTGAACCGTGAAACTGATAACTTACCAAGCCTCCAGTATGTATTTGGCTGCATAATTAAATGTCACCTTACTGTAGCATTCATTTACATTATACGATGGTGGCTTCTCTGTCAACAATTGTGCGGTGTCGCCAGTCACTAAGCACTGATAATTGTCACTCGCAGTGAACTGACCATAGATAACATCTGCTCACTGCGCGGGATTACCCTGCACATACTGACTAAGCTATGTTGTGCAATGTTTTAACAAGTAGGGAAGTGATACTATAGTATACAATTACATCATTACTAATTTGTATCGGACTGGAACACAGATCATTCAACAAAATATGTAGATTTAAGTACTATTATTTCCTCTATGGTTAAGGCTAATTTAGACTAAATATTTCTGCCCAAAGTTTGACGTTGTAAGTCGATGATCTGCCCACAAAAGTTCTGGGAAGCCAACTTATTGATTTCAAAAAGACATGAAAGGTGTTACAGTGAATATATACTCAAACTGCAATAATAGACCGAATAGTCGTTGAATGCCTACTCCTCCTTTACGGGTGATCGAAATATGTATAAAAAATATATGTCAAAAATAAATTCCAAGTGACTTTTAACAAAAAAATAATGTTTCTATGCAATTTACGCAAGAATTCTCTTTCTTCTTCCGAACGCCTGAAGCGTTTTTGATTTTTTTGATGATTCATGCGCCAAATACTTATAAACAATTTATAAATCTATCTCTGCTTGGGGTGTCTCTGATGGATAGAATCCGAAATGAGGAGATCCGTCGGAGATCTAAAGTAACCGACATAGCCTGCAGAATCAGTAAGTTGAAGTGGCAGTGGGCAGGCCATATTTGTCGCCGACATGATGGCCGTTGGGGCCGAAAGGCTTTATAATGGAGACCACGTACAGCAAAGCGTAGTGTAGGACGACCTCGTGCCCGCTGGACCGACGACCTGAAGGACGTTGCGTGGGGCGGCTGGATGAGGAGGACGGAGGGCCGACATGAGTGGCGAAATTTGGGAAAGGCCTATGTCCAGCAGTGGACGAACACGGGCTGATGGATGGATGGATGGAAATCTATAAAATTAAAGTAAAATTTCTTTCCCGTTCATATTATTTTCGCCTCTATTTTGCGCTATCCGGCGACGCAGCGATCGCCGTAACAGCCCCTTTGCAATGCACGCTGATATTGAAAATTTCAATGTCGTTTCTATATAATTATATTTCCATATCTGTAATATCGACATATTTGTACCGGCACACATCGAGTTGCTTATTTAGGTTATATGTATGTATGAGCCGTAGAAGACAATTGAGGAATATAACAAGTTACGATTACAAGTGCCATGAACAAAAAGAAAAAATTACAGTACTTCTAGTTTTAATGAAATAGTTTTATATAGTTAAATATAAATGCCATGGATCTAATTTCGATGTAAAACTTATCGTCAGATGTCCTAATAACTTAAAATTGCAGGAGACAAAGAAAACTTGAAAGGAAAAGGCTCAAAGATGTATGCTAATAAAAAAGTAGTAAAAAGGTCATGTCTGTCCATTGAATATTTTCGTTTTTTTTTAATAAGATGGTTATTATACTGAGAGCAAAACCACAATTTTTAGAATTTTTGTCGTTCTCTCTGTCTGTCTGTATGTATGTATGTATATGTATGTTCCGTTTTAACTTGAGAACCCCACAAAGGAATTAGGGTTTTTTATTATCATCGCAGTGACCCTGGTCAATACATAGGCAAGTTCATAAAGTATCGCCCAAGCCGAAAACGCGAAAAAGATGTTCATAAAATAACCCCCAAGCCGAAAACGGGGCAAATATTGAATAAACGCGGGTGGAGCCGCGGGCGAAGGCAAGTCGCAAATAAAATAATAATTATTGCATTTATCTATTCAGTGTTAGATATTAATCATGCAAACAAGCGGACGCACACCAAGTATTTTACATTTTAACAACAAAATGCGGCTAAAAGGCGACCGATCGTATCGCACGTTCGTGTGAAATGCACAATTGGAACGATACTAAATTACTGTTTAGAACTTTTAAACTGTGCAACTGGCGCCTGACTGCATTTATAAATGAAAATGGAAACCGATTTTAAATTATTTTAAATGACTCGTCTATTGTAAAAATCGGCAAAGAACGAGTCGGCCTCGCAAAAATTTGAGTTCTCTACCAGTATGCAGTCAATAGATGAAACTAAACTTTTTTTATCATATGTACAAATTTGTTTGTAATACAATGACTGAAAAATGTATGAGTTTAACGTAATATTATACTGTCTAAGAACCTGCAGCTTTCCGGTTATCTTTGACCCAATATCTACTAACTCTAATAAAATCTAAATTTTAGCTTTAGAAACCTGGGGACCGAGAAACGGTAATTTCTAACGAATTTTGGTTTGTACCATTAAGACTGGAACGAAAATTATAAAAAAATATATTTTTAATTTCCTTGCCTTAGTGATAGCTCTTTATATATTCAAACTTTTTTTTGTTTGCACACTTGGTACCCGTTTTCTCTTACTCGTTGGGCGGTAACATAGTCTTCGAGAAAAACCACTGTGTTGTGACATCTTTAATTTGTACAAGAAAAAAAGTTTTATAAGAATGATCTTTTTTACAAACCAAAGTGAGGCAAAAAACTTCATGTGTAAACTTCAAGTAGTATTAAAAAATACTGATAGGTTAAAAATAACACATGCACAGTTTAATCTCAGCATAACATGTTTATGTTTAGTTATGCTGACAATCTCAGCATAGTTGAAAGAAAAGCAGATTATCAACCCTGTGTGACGTATGTAATTTGTTATTTCCCTTGCGTTTTTAGGGTTCCGCGCCCACAGGGCAAGATGAAGCCTTTACCATAACATTGAAAAAAAAAACAAATGTTTTATAGCCTTATTGACGTAGAGTTGAGTTCATGTGTCCGCTACTAAAAGCAACAGACATATTTAATTTTCATAAATATTCGTAAAAGTGCACAACTATTTTGCGTTCATTACCCACGTTTATGTTACCGACCCAATTAATATGTAAATACTCATTAATATTTTAATGTCTCTTCACAGCCCGCTGCCCATCACCAGTGTTGCCAGAATAGCGCGCTCGCAGTTATCTAGTTACGTCATCTACCAATGTTTGCCGTAAAAATTATATTTAGATCGTAAAATCTTAACAATTGCCGTTAGTAAACGTTTAATAGAGCATTGTTCTTTATAAGTTACTACCTGTAACATTTTATGGGGATTAGTAAATGAAATTACGTTCAACATAATATCAACGTTACCTAAATCCTTACCAGTTCTGAGGCCAAAAAATACCATTTTATTATCAGACTCTACATGAAACTTTATGTACTTTATTTTTGACCAATTTCATCCCTGTCAAAAAAAAGCAGTGCGAAGTACGACAGGGCTTTTTTGCCAACATTGACAGAGGGCGCAGGTGTGAAACAAGTATTACGTTTTATTAGGAAAGCGGTGTTATAAATTTATCATAGTTCCAAATTTGGCCACGACAAATTCACGTGCCAAAAGAACCTTGTAGCTTTGGACAGATTTGCCCTTTTCACACTTGACAAAATTCTTTTTACTTGTTCCGTGGGTGACTGAGTGCAAAAAGGGCCTTTGTTATTTTGGCTGTCAAGTGAGGGTCTACTTTCAGAAAAATCTACAATTGGGCTCCATCTTGGAACCCATGCACTCCAAACATAAATAAGTAAATTTTGAGCATTTGAGACGCTTAAATCCCTATGTTAAGCCAACGAACAAGGGGATACTGGGCAACAGAGTTTTGGCCGCCATCTTGGGTAACGGATTTCCGGTCAAAATTTCGCTTAGGAAACAGGCATATTCGTATTGAACTGGATCGAAAGACCCTAAAAACGTTGTTTCGTCAATTGTTACATGATTTACTTCTTGCATTGTTTTTTTGAAAACCTGTATAGCTAGTGTAAGATAATGTAATGTCTTTGAAGAAACATACCGGAGCTTTTGTTCTCATAATTCATTATTATATAATGCTTTTATTACATAACTTATTCAGTTGACTACAGTAGCACCATTGTGTCATTTGAAAGTGGACAAACCCTTAAATCGGTGGTAATGAGTAACCAGCAGGCGTCGCCGTCGTCGGCCTGGACGGAAGCAGATACTGATCGACAAGGCTCGCGGGGCCCGGGGGCCGAGGTACCGGCGCTGGGGGGCACTCTTGTTCCACCATGGATTTACTGGTCGGCGCGGTTTATTTCCCTTTTTTCGACCATTTTAAGCACATGCAAATGAAATACTTACCGAAAATAATAAATTCTATAAATAATCCGCCATGTCTCACCGATGTCGAAATGACAATCATAGTAATACTTTTTGTGTGATCTTTTGTTTAAACTAGTCGCAATAGTCAGACAGAAGCGGAGATAGAATTGGCCTTTATGATCTCCCGCTACTACCGTCAACGCATGCGCAGTGGCAAATTCAAGGTGCACGAACATGCGTTCGCACATGAAAAGTTTACATACTTGTTCGTCGACTTCAGAAACTACCTTTATAGCACACTGTGCGTAAAATGACCGCTTTACGCACGCTGCGCTTGCGTAAAGTCGGCATTTTCCGCACTTTTGCTATAAAATATTATACGAAACTCGTGCGAGAAACTTTTTCTCGACTCGTGTGATGTACTATTATATGACAATAAGGGTCACTTAATGTCTAGACCTTCCTGTACAGTACCTTTATTTTACTTATTGCTTCTTCAATAGAATCGACGCATCATTCTAATAAAAACATCTCCCATTTACGAACATCTCATAGGAAATCTGAGCCATATGCAATACAAAAGAAAAAAAATCAAGTAGATAAATAATTTGAAAAACGGAACTACTTTAAGCGAATAAAAACTTGCATATATGTAACAGTAAAGAACAACAGCGTTCATAAATAGTCAAAGAAAAAAAACTTATCCGTGATGGTCGTGATTAAGCAACGTTTAGACAGCATACATATTCATTTGGAATTAGAGCCTCGCGTGTCGCGTCTGTGGTTAATTTCTAACATCGCTTTGTTCTGTGATATCCACACGCTGATTTTACAGCCTCGTGCAACTGAAATATTTTCGAGACTTCATTTGAATATTGCGATACATTTATACCTATCCAACTACAACTAGCTAATCTAATATTTGGGTTTATCTACTTTTTTCACTGGTCTGGTGGTTGAATTTTGGCTTATCAATTTGGAGGTCGCAGCTTCAAATCCACAATGTTCACAATTTGTGTACAATGTGACAGCTAACTTCAGGATTGTTCTTCTACATTTCAAGGGTTTTTCCTTAAATATGCTAAGCCAATAACTTACCTGATCAATGTAAAACTCACAGACATATTTTTTAGACCTTTATCTTTCTTATGTAAAGACAGTTACCTAATGGGACACATTTCGCTCGAAAGATTAAATTTTTGAAAATTATTCATTTTTACTTGATAAATACGATTTTATCGAAGCGACTTGAGTTTTATGTCTGAAATTACTGCTACAACATAAAAACACAGTTTATTTTTAGATGTAAAGCTAGAAAATATCTGCAACAAATATTTTAAAATTCACTGATTATGCATGCCGGCCGAGGCAGAGCGCGAAGCGAGCGTTCTAATGTAAACTTTCTGACAACATACTCAAGTTCTAAATCACTCAATTGTTGTGCCCCATGGATGAGGTCTTCACGCACGCCTTCTTGGTTGACCCAAAGACGGCTGTTGTTAGCGTCTGCGGGATATCCTCCTTGAGTCTCTGGCACGTGTGCTTAATGCAGTGCCAGAAAACAAGCAGGTGGCTGTGTATCTCTTTAGAATTCCAGCAGAACGACAAAAATAAAGGAATCAATAAATAGACCTATCTACATTTCAATCTAGACTAAAAGCTAGCAACATATATGTGGGAGTTCATTCACAGACTGATGTAGCTTAACGTGAGTCCAATTAAACGAAATTAGCATAGGGGCTGTCATTCCCCCGTATCACGAACAGTGTGCGGCCGTGGTCAAGTAGCGACGGAGCCGGCATGGCCGCAGTAGCCCCCGTCCGGTAAACACGCAATAGTTTGTAAAGGCGATTCCAGAAAACGGTCGTTTTGCGATTAAATCTTTTGGCATGGCGATGGCGATGGGGTTTCGGTCGGAGGGGTGCTGCTAATTGCGCCGTTTTGTGAACACGGCCACTAGCGTGCCGCGCAATCAGCGCCCACTGACTGATTGCTTTTTAAATAGGTTTTACGTTAGCTAAAAATACTTCCAAGAAAATCAAAGAAACCCTCGACCTGAAAGTTTCGTGAGCGATTGTGTTCGCGCACCCATTTGACCCGAGGACAATTTGTTTTATGAAACGCAAACATTTTATGGTAGTCGTGACTAGTAGCTATTACGAAATTAAAAACTATTTTATTTTCAGGACTGTAACAAATAGAAACTGAAGATAAAATTATATTTTTCTCGAAGCTCATTTGTTTGTTTCCGGTGGATGCATGTTGCACACAACGTTGCAAGAAAGACCCAGCGTTATGTAAATTTAAATGAACTGATACAAATGAAGTTCTGGCGAGTAGATAGTGCGATGGTGGCGTGACAAGGAGGTGTTAGCTGGCTCATTGCCGCCGGCATTGCCCGGGAAATACACTTTTCCACTGAGCTCACGGTTACTTTAAGTACTCTTTACTAGATAGATATCATAAACATTAACCTTCTTTGTAAAATCAACAGCTACGAGGAATAAAGGTTACAATGCTGATTCCATTGTTAGCAACTATGTTAATGTTTACCTAAATGTAATATTCTCATCTGTTATTGCGGCTATAATCTTGAAAGCCAGATGTTTTATAAGCAATGATGGTCTATCATGAGATAGTGAACTATTTATAATTTAATTGCGAAACATGGAGGATACATGGATTTACAAAAAAAAACTAATTGATTAGATTATCAGAAAAAGTTATGTAAAATAAGCAAACAATCAATTGGCATTTGTTTCCAAAAGTTGATAGATACAATTTATGACAAAATCATCTGCCTTCTGAAATGAATTTTGCTGCAAAATGTTTTGCGTTTGATAAATATCTATTTTTTTGTGAATATCCCTCTGAACGGAAAGACGCAATAAAAAAATGTTTTATAATTTAATTGACAACATTTTAATTACAAAACACCACAAGATCAATGGACAATTAAATGTCACAATTCGAATTGCTTAAGTACGTCGCCATGCCTAATAGCTTTTCTATGTTACATACATTTAATACCTTTAGTTGTGTATTTAATACTAACAATAGATAAGTACATAACTATCTATAATATTTTGTAAATATAGTTATAGCACAGTATTTACTACTGTGGTTATAGGTATACATACATTAATTTGTTCATTGCTTTAGTAACAAAATTCAACAAAAAATGTATAACATAATAACACATGTTGCTTTTGGTGCTTACACGTGAAGATTGGGATACAAAAATAATTCTGTTATTTACTGTATTTCTATTGGTCACTGTAAAAATAATGGCTGGAAATAGAAAATCTTATTTTGGAAAGTTACTAGCAGCTTCATAAAACATTTTCTTGTATTCACTACGAAAGCTCTACAGCGCACTTGGCGTTTGTTTCCAAAATTCTTTATCTTACCAAGCAATGTAATAATTTATATTTACTATTTTATAATTACACGACATTCAGTTTTACTATACATTATTTTATTCTTACATCGTAACTGGGCTTATAATATCACATATTTTGGACAGTAATGTCCACATTTGAACAATTTCTTCCAATTACATCGACGAACATGTTTAAAGTCTTATACATTCGTCAATTTAAAAAAATTATCACTGCAAATGTTCACTTCGATAACGAAAACCACAACCAATCACCGCAGGACAGGTAACTAAAGATTAACAATGGCTTTTTCATAAAGTTTAAAGTTTTAATCACAATCACTAGCAAGTAATATCTTTTTAGTTCAATACTTTACAAAATGAGGCTACTACCATGTTTCGTCACTCGATTGTTTTGAATTAATATCCAAGTTCACTTAGTTTTGAAATTGTTTTGCACTTTTAATCAGCACATTTTGCTTTTCTATTAAAGGCGACCTCGAACTCGTTTTTTCCTTTTGAAACAATGGTTTTGTCACTTTATTTTCACGTATCTTTTCGACTGTTTAGTTCAAAGCATCTTCAGGTCTAGTGACGTGCAATGGCAAGTTATCGGTTATTTATTAAACGTGAATAGGTTCATCGTCGTCCTCATCATCGGTGCGTCTTTCGACGGAAGGTTCTCTGGGAGAGCGGGGGCGGGGCGCGGGGCTGCCGGGGTCCACGTCAGGGGAGGGGGTGCGGCGCGCCTGCGCGTAGTAGCCTAGCGCGCCCAGCGCCGGCGCACCCAGCGAGCCCAGGTGCGCCGAGGGGCCCGGCAGGCCCAGGCCCAGGGGGGGAACCCCGCCTAGAGGCGCTCCGGGATATAACCTGTTCAAATTAAAGTAAATGTAATATGTCAATTTGTAGCACAAGGTAACGTTATTTTTTCAAGTTATGGTTTTAATAGGTACATGTGTTAATAAATTTCGGAAAATTTATATTAGGTTTTTAAGATATTGCAATGAATAACTGAAACTTTGTAATAAAATCGATATTTCAATCTATTTTTAAATAATACAAGTCTGCAAATAATTTTTATATAATTTTTTCATTGATATCGGTATCGGTATCTGAATCGTTGGAAACTAGCTGTTATTTAAGATTAATATCTATTGAAGACTCAAGACTAGTTTAATAACTGATAAAATACAAAGATCTTTTGATATAGCAGCTCACATCAATTGTATCACCGGATTGAATAAATCGCATTATATCAATTTAATTCTTAGCTTTAACTCTAATATTGTTAAAATAGCGTAAGCTGGGTAGCCATAATAATAAAAATACAACAATATAGGTACCTATATGCATACCTGTAAGGTAGCGGTTTCTGCAGCGTGTTAGCGCTAGCGGAGGCAGCGGCCGCAGCGTTGGCCGCCGCTTGCCGGTAGTACAGGTCCGCCGCGGCGGGCGCCGGCTGCGCGGGGTACGCCGGCACCCCAGCCCAGTACCCTCCGTACAGCCGCTGGAAAGCTGCGTAGTTGCCGGCCTCGGCCAGCAGCTCTAAGCCCACCGCGGTCTGACGTTTCCATTTCGTTCTGTGGTTCAAGGAGATGAGATGTCAGTCAATATGTGTAGGTTATTTTAAACTTTTGCGATTTTCACACAATGTTGGTAGGCAAAAAGGTTGTGACCCACAGACGTATATAATATAGTAGCTGACCTAACATTAATAATAATCGCATAGAGTCGACGCGTGGCAATTTTAGCTCAGTGAACTACGGGCTCTTTTAAATATAAATATTGCTTAAAATGTAAACTAGATATTAGTTTAGGAATGTTCCAAGCATAAGCCAGTCAAAACAACCCTTTTTTGTACGTTTCTTCGTACCATGAAGCCTAAATGTAGCTTATTTTTTGTATAGAAACTTGCCACGCTATTTAATCCTTATGTTTAGTCTGCTACTTAGTAATAATTATATGTCTGTGTTGTGACCACGATTTACAGATTTACAAAACGATCAAAACATCAAGGACATATCGTTGAATATTTATGGTATGTATTAGGTAACTTTAAGCGGTCTCACAGTTGTAACTCTTAATTCTGAACAATTGTGACAGCGCAGGTTCGTGGGTTGCTGGAAGACCCAAATTTTCTTACTTGGCTGATTTCAAGTTTTCTATAAAGACCTTCAATTTCAAGTTGCCTAAAGCTACATAAAAAATGTTCTATCAAAATATCATATTGCATGAATAATTTTGTTATTAAATTTTAGTAAAACTTTGAACTTGATGGCTGGTTAGACCCGCCTGACTATCGAGATGGCTCTTTTAGATATGTGTTATGTGGTGTAAATATTAAAGTCTGGTACAAATTTGAAGTTGCCCGACGTTATTTTTTTTTTAAAGGACTCACTCCCTCTCAGTATGTGTTAGGTTTTCTTTTTCAGATAATGAAGAGTTACAGCTATGTGAAAGCTGGGCTTGCCTAAAGTTTGAATGTATGCTCAAACTACAATTTAGACCTATCTTTGAAGGCCTACTCCGCCTACAGGGATGGTACAAACACTTGAAAAAAAAAACATAATAAGCATAACATAATCACACTAATATTATAAATGCGAAAGTGTGTGTGTATGTGTGAGGGTGTGTGTGTTTATGTGTGAGGGTGTGTGTGTATGTGTGAGGGTGTGTGTGTATGTGTGAGGGTGTGTGTGTATGTGTGAGGGTGTGTGTGTGTATGTTTGTTACTCTTTCACGCCGAAACGGCAAAACGGATTTGGATGAAATTTAGAATGGATATAGCTTATACCCTAACTTAACACATAGGCTACTTTTTATAACAAAGCATGTCGTTAAACCGAAAAACACTCAGGCGGAGCCGCGGGCAAAAGCTAGTAAAAAATAAATTCCTATTTAATATTAAAAAAAAAATTGTCTTTACTTTTGATAAAAACAAATCGAAAGTTATTGAAAGTTTCCTATAATTTACTCGAGAATTTTTTTGGGGGTTATTACGACAAACGATCTTGCAAAAAGTTATTTTTTCCGACCAATGCAGACTAACTACAACACAAATAAGTATTTACAAAAAAATGTAGATGTACCCACAATTAAAGTATTTTAAAGCTTTATTTATTCTGTTTTTGGAACAACCTTATTTGATTTTGATATCATCAGTATCAACCCTAGTCGAGTAGTAGAGATTTTCTTATGTATAACCCGATTTATGAAAGGCAGTAACCACAAATGGCTTTAGTCACACACTTGCGTACCGCATGCACGATCGCACGCAGAAAAATAGTCTGGATTTGTCGCTTTAAAGATATACACATTGAAAAATAAATAAACAGTTTTATTTATTTTATGTTTTAATAACCCCTGAAGCGTGTACCAGAATTCTGACAATGCTTGAAGTCGGGCGCAGTCAACGTTAAACAACGATAACTGTAGGTGTGTCGCTATCAACCGTTCAAAGAGAGCTCCAGAGATTTGAAGAGACTAGATCCAATATTGGTAGACCAGGAACAAGCCAAACAAGATGCACAACAGTGCGGGAGGATCGCTTTATGGTGTCAACAATGTTGAGGAATCGATTTCAAACGGCTGCTGAAGTCAAAAATCACGTTCTATGTGCTGGAGAAAGAAATGCTAGCACGTGTACAGTGCGTTGGCGTCTTGCTGAAGCAAATTTGAAGCCATTTAGACCGGCAAATGGTCCAAAACTCGAAAGGCAGCATCGACATTCAAGGCTGAGTTACGCTAGAGAATACAAGAATTGGACTCTGGATGTCTGGTCAAGAGTAATATTAGGACGAGTCAAGGTTCATGCTATACACGCACGATGGGAGGCAAAGAGTCTACAGAAGACCAGAAGCTATAACCAAGCTGGCATTGAAGAGAAAGTGCCATACGGCGTGCCAAAGCCGCACCGAGCTAGTGGTGATAGAAAATGGAACTTTAACTGCAGAAAGATACGTAAATGAAATCTTAAATGAGTACGTTTGCCTATTTTTAGTAAACATGGGCGACGACGCCATCTTTATGCAATTTAACGCTCGTCCCAAGCTCGGATAGTGTTTGACTACCTTGAAGATGTCACTATTAGACGCATGGAGTGGCCAGCACGCAGCCCAGACTTGAACCCCATCGAGCATGCCTGGGACGAACTGGGACGACGTGTACGCCAGCGAAATTTCCCTCCAATCACACTTCGTGAACTAAAAGAAGCACTGAGAGAGGAATGGGAGAATGTTCCTCAGTATCGGCTCAGAAATTTAGTGGAAAGCATGCCAAACCGTATAGTAGCTGTATTAACAGCTCGCGTGGTAGCAGTACCAAATACTAAAATGTGTGAAAATTGCATATTTGATACCTACTTTTATTTTAAATAAACTTCATAAACTTGAACTTCTTTGACTTTTATTTAAGCAATATAAAATTGTCTATAATACAGTCTTTACTTTATAAAGCTAATTCGAATACTTTGGAAGTTATTGAGGTTTTTGTTACTGACCCGCTTTCTTTGCGGCCCACTGTAGTCCGAGGGTGGAATTGATCATTTACACCCGTGGGTAACACTGTACTTTTCATCACCAATGCGAGGAAATAAAAAAACTCACAAAATTATAACATAATGATTAACTGCACCTGTACTTCTTTCATAGTAATTATATTTATACCAACCGGTTTCGGTTTTACACCATTATCGAGGGTATTTCTATAATAAAATAACTAATAACACATTTTGCACTTTATAAAAATTAATTCAACGTGCAATCAATGAAATATGTCGTTAATCAATTATGAAATTATGTTTGCAACAACGTTTTCAATAAGATAATTTTACTGCCGCCATTTCATTTCCATGTGACTTTTTTTTGTGCAATCGTGTCTTACTGGCCAGTGTGATTGTTTTAAAAATAAAACTAATTTAGTTGTTGTTTTAACTTTTAAACTTCTTTTTATGATTTTATTTAGCATATTTACCTATGTACGCAAGTCACATTTTTCCATAATAAATATAAATAAAACAGAGAATAACAAAATAAAAAGTGAATAGGCAGAAAAGATAATTTCCATTGTCATTTAGCGAGACGAGTGATTTGCTACATAGTTAGTGAATATAAGGGACACTAATTTAATTTTCAAATTTACTTACCTCCCTAGGTTGGTAAATCGAATTTACCTCCCGCATTTCGAGTTATATACGACTTGCTTTCAGAGCATTAGTGATGAAAATTTTGTTCTAGAAATTCTAGGTACTCTCGTAAGCCGTTAGTCGGAGCTGCACAATTTCTCATGTAAATATTTCACGCAGTCGCTAGCGAGTATTGAGGCCTAAACTCATAGTAGATCTAATATATTGCCATGTGCGAATATAGACGGAGATAGTGTGTGAGAGGGAGCTAAAACAGTTGTCATGTAATTGGATATGTCGTCGGCAGATCGTAGAATTGGGCATATCATGATCTGCCCAGGCATATCGTATTTCTGTTAAGAGGCCTGTAACCGGCGGCTTGAAGTCAGTCACGCACAGGGTCCCTATGCCTGCTATTTCATTCTCCATTCAACTTCGGATTATAGAGCACTGGCTGACTGTTATTGGTTGGCCCGAACGTTAATTTCCCGAGCTCGTACGGAACTAACCGAACAGTAAGCTAACGCGAGACAAAATTCATGTCTTAAAAAAACTCGAGAATGGTTTTGGGTCTTCCTATGATTTCAGGAGAAAAATCCCAAAAATCGAAATGAAACAAAAATATTTTTAAATAGTATAAAATATACTATGCTGTGAACCTAAAATTATTTCATTTGTTGTATCGCTTCTAGGACATTACGGTACATAAACACTCATGAAAATATGTGTAAAATCCAGGACTTGTAACGCTTGTAACTTTTGTATGTATTTGATTTTGATAAATGTTTTAGGTTAAAGTCATGGAAATTGTCTAGGATATGTTCAAAAAGAAAAAACAATAAGCAAGTACCTATTAATAAGAATATTATCATCGAACAGCGCTAGTATGGGAGTTAAGGCGAATAGAGTCGCCTTAAAATTAAATATTTATGATCGCTCAGCTCATCGTCTCAACTATTTTTCACTATTGTCCAAAGATTTTCGGTTTATACTTTAGGATCTGCCCAATTCTACGATCTGCTGACAACGTATATATATGATTAAATGTATTTTAAGGATTTTAATGGTCAACCATTCCTTGGATTAAGACTTTGGCATAAGTTCTTGCTTTGGATTACATAAACAACTCAAGAGACTTCTTTGCATGAGATTTTCATAGGTCCCCATCCATCCATCCATATCGGCCTGTCATCGTCCACCACTGGACATAGGCCTTTCCAATATTTCGCCACTCTTGGTGGTCCTCCGTCCTCCTCATCCAGTCGCCACCCGCAACATCCTCAAGATCGTCGGTCCAGCGGGCACGAGGTCAGTCTGCGCCACGTTTTGCTGTACGTGTTCTCCATTCTAACACCTTTCGACTCCAACGGGCGTCACGTCGGCAACAGATATGGTATTTTATATTTATTTTAAAGGTCTACTTTGTAAACATTCAATTTCCAATGCCGATTTTGTATAGAACTTGAATAAATAATTTAGATAACCGTTATCATAAGGACTGGGTTCGCATAATTCAACGGACTTCAAATGAATCGCCAAATAAATTATCCCGTAACCTATGATAAAGTGTTCACGCTACATTAACAATTCCAATAAATCGATCTGCATTGATGTATGAATCCCACAAGAAGTTGCACAAAACGATTCAGACCGCCATCACTAACTTAAATCGACTCTAAAATTCTGTAAACTATCGTTTACGGACCCAGCAAACTATAGATCACTAACCATAGCGTGCTACTGTGACCCTAATGTCATCAAATTTGTCACAGAGTACTCGAGAGTACAATGGGGACAGCGCATTGAAATAAATAAATAAAAAATAAATAAAATAATAAATTTGACAAAACGTCTTCGGCACTCATGAGTTCGCCGGAGCGTGTTGGAGTACTTTAATTTGATTTATTTGCTTCGCTCGGGAAAGGGTGAGTTGGTATATTACGATTTACTGTATTATTGTTGTGTACCGCGGCGAGAGCACTATTTTTATTTCAATTTATGCCATTTATAGTATTGTTGAGTTGTCGTAATGAGGCAACTTGTACCATTACATGTTTTTATGACTTTGGTAAATATTCAGTTCTTATAGAATCTGAGAGTCAGATACTCTATTCGACTGTTATAAAACCCTTTGGTAATGTAAATCATGTAAGCCAAGAAAAGCTTTTTGATAAACATGTCCTATTTAGAAATTACATTCGTAGTATTTTTATTTAATGCAACATAAGGTGACTTTCGTTTATATAGTCTAATTCATACTGGCGACTCGGTAAGTTGTCATAACCCTTTCTGTGCAATACGCCATCGTATTTCGCAAGCAGGGTCATTGACCTTGGTCCTGCTTACCGAGTCTCCAGTATGAATTTGTCTGGATAAACGAAAGTAATCGTATATTTCCTTGTTTATTAATATATTAAGTTAATTGTATAACTTAAACAATAATTGTTGCATATAATCAGTAAGGTAGAATATATTTATATTAAAAATAATTAATAGGTTTGATTGATGGCTCTTACACTTTAGCAATGAAAAATTTTACTTGTCAAATAGCTCCACAGTATTTACCTATATATTTTCATCTTAGCGACCGGTTTCGTTTAACAAACCTTCGGGCACTATATAGGTCCTAGGGTCCAGAATAATATTATAAGGTGACATTTATTTATACAGCCATATACTGAAGACTTGGTAAACGGTATCAAGGTACGATGACCCTTCTTTTTTCATTCCTACTTTATTTTACGTATAATTAAATTATTGTGGAGGGTTCAGTCGGGCTCGTGTTTCACAAATTTAATTTCGCTCTATTCCTCCTCGATTAGTTCGAGTGGTTGCTTATTGTCATGAATGTTGCTTTTTATTAATAATAATTATTATTACTGTCAGAGTATTATTGTTGTCAGAGCATTGTTATATTGCGGTATCATCGTAGGGTTGCGGTTGTTAGTACGGTCCACTGGTTCCGTCGTTAATTAATTTTTCTAAATGGATCATTTAATTTTATTAAATGTAAATTAGGGGGAGTCTATGTTATTTTGTTATTCGTCCTCTGCATTATGATTGATGTTGTGAATTCTATGTCTGGGCTATGGTGAAATTTTATTGCTTTTATATTCGATGCTAGTTTGAAATGATTAACATAACTGTTGGTGTCTGTTTAACTAGATCATACTTTCTCCAATGTGATGATGAGTCTAATTAGACTCACCATTTCTAATACATGTGGCAGGCCTCAATTTAAGAACTAACCAAAAGTATAAGTATCGTTTTAATTCAGTAGCACAGGAAGATTGATAGATAAGAAGACATCCATTAATTAGCACTCGCGCCAAAGGCAGCTAATTGTCAAGTGTTGAATGAGAGAGCTCCTCGGAGCGATAGATGAGGCTCTGATAGTGACAGTTTCCTCCTCTGAGCTCCCAACCGGCACAGAGCAACACCGCCTCGGGCTCGGAACAAAAAAGCTCTTGAAAGCCACTTAAATTTCGACTACCATCTCAAGACCTCGAGCAGACAAACGCTTTTCTCTCTCTCTACTACGGAGCTTTTAAAGAGCAGGTTTCTTCTGTCTCTCTCCCACAGGTGGAGTCTGCGTACGCTCCGCCCAGCGGTTTAGTGATTTGATGCTGCGTGAACTGATTCAATTGTTGTTCGGGGAGACTCGTCGAAAACGCGCCTTAACCGTTTCAAGTTAAAGACGAAAATCGTCCGGTAAAACGGTTCCGCTTACGACCCTGTGCGAGGGGAGGCTGTTTATCTCGATTTGGGTTTTGGGGCGACGTGATGCGAATTCGGGTCGTATATCCGGCAAACAAAGCGTAGTTTCATCGATCGGGCTCGTTCCTTCGCCGGCGAGCACTTAGGACGTTTCGCCCTCGACTCTAGACTTAATCGGACCGATTTAAGCTTTCTCCGAAACGAACATGCTATTCATACAAACGCTAAGAAAGTATCGGGCGTATGTTCGATTGAACGGAGCTATCGCTTCAATTCTTCTGGGAACCCTAAGTAGAACGGGCAAGTTTTATTATTTAATGGGCGAAGTCCTTTTTGTCTTATTTTCGTTTCTACGATTTCATCATGGTTTGTTGGGTAGTCAGTATTGTAGGCACAGTTGTTTAAAAACGTTTCTACATAATAAGAAACCCAATCCCATGTTGGCGACGACAAAGAATAAAATCTATCATTTTCTTGAACAATGTTGCGTCACGTTCCAAAGTTAGAGCAGACAAATGAATGCTTACAAAAATAATTCCGAGCTCGACTGGTTATTAAAATGAGTCCGAAACTAAAATGGCATTTGCAGTATTATGATTAGTGTGGGTCTAAATGATAAGGCCCGCGACCTCAGCGTCCTTGGTTCGATTCCCGGCCGTGTCTCTGGCCGGGGTGTAATTTGGCTGTTCGCAATAACAGATTAGGCTTTTGCTTCTTGGTAGCAGCCAAAGCTGGGTATTACGTAATTAGAGTGGTACATTCATACGTGGGGAATTTTTTGAATGCTACCTATAATTTTTAAGCACCTAGTTGACATTGTTACGAAATGTAGCTTGGAATTAATCCAGTTTTGTATAATATTGACAATAAAATTAATGTGATTAGCTTATTTAGATAACGTAGTAACGCGCCAATGTTTTGTGTTATGTTGCATGATAAATAAAGTTTTATTTTTATGATTTACGAATAAACTGCACCAACTCCCATGGTAGTTCCTAAAAAAGCTTTCGTTTATTTAAAAAAAAAAACATTTCATGTGAAATCATCGTTAAAGTTACTTCCACGTAAAGTGCCTAAATACAATTACTCGCCAGTTCGTATCGTATTCTGTTTCACTTACGAGCTTTCAAAAAGTTTCATTTGAAGAAAATAAATAGATCCTTTCTTAATTGAAATTATCACAAAAAAGATAGGTATAACTTCAGATTCGTGTGCAGACTTAAATTATCTTATTTGTATAGAGAAATAATACATTAAGGTTATTTTATGTTTCTTTACACAGCCGTTAGAGTTTTCGCATTATAAGTATGCACCTATACCGATACCCGCAACAGAGAATGTTCGCATCCATCGCTGTCTATTCTTTGCACAGATATCAGAATCGTGAGTTCTGCCGACAGGGGAGGTGTGTCCGTCCGGCTGTATGTCATTATACAGGGTGCGTCATTAGCTAATCGTCAGGATCTCAGTTAAACGCTGTTAAACGGTCTCCCGGCCTATTACACTTTTACGACTGATTCCACATCAAACGCTCACAACGCGCCGCTGTTATTTGGCTAAATGATATTTTGGATATTTGCATTTCAGTGAGCGGTGATGACTCTGAGATGTGAAACGATTAAATGTTTTAAATAATGGTGTATTTAGTTGGAGGTTGGTGGCGGAAGCGGTCGTCGGCGGCGTAATAAGTGGGCCCGCGTGGCGGCGCCGCCGCGCCGATGACTTGCACTTGTCTGCATCGACGTTTAGTCCGCCACTGGACACTATCACACGGACATCACCAGAAGTAGCTGTTATAGATGCTCATTACACAATTTAAATGGCCTGTTTATTCGAAATTCACGCGACTTTCAGGTGGGCTATAAAGTTAATGGTTAATTATCACTAATTATACGTAATCTTTCAAAATATAATTAGAGGCTGCACGTCGCGCTAAACAGACTTTAAGTAATTATTTTCTACTACGTCCGCTTATAATTACGAATTAGTTGAGGGTACCCAAATTATGATTGTTTGCCTTTTAATAATAAAAAATAACAATTACCTGACACAAATGAGTAGGACGCGGCCGCTCCCACTCCGTTGTAAATGAGCACCTTCTTATGCCTTTGATGAAAAAAAACTAGAAGAAAGTGACCGCACACAAAAGCCATTAAATCCTTCAATTAACTGCGATTTCACACTCTTTCACGAACCGAAAAATCGAAGCCCAAACATTAGTTTAACCGAAATTATAGAAAACCAACAAAAACGCGTCGCAAAAAGTCAGAGCTTTAGAAAAAGTTCGAGACAGAGGTTTATCACGCTGTGTGCGGCGCCTACGCATAGCTGCGAGCGACAATAACCTGCTAAACCTTCTTTATTTGTAATTTTTTTGGCCGATTTAAAAATGAGATTTACAAAAATCTAATTACTAATCCTTCAGCCAATCACAGCGTTGTTTGCTTAGATATATCAAATATAAAACTTATTAACATCATATGATTGCGGTGTAAAAACGCAGAAAGAAAAGTGAGGAGCTATGAACCGGGATTCGAATCCGGGACCTCTCGCTAACCGGGCGGTTGCTCTACCTAATGTAAAACTAGTCATTAAGGCCCGAATATTTAGGATAAAACGTCAGTCTAAATCTGACATGCTTGCTGCCTGAAATGAACATCGACATATTAACCAGACTACTACTAACTAAAAGCCTAGGTGTACTCCGAAGGTTACTTATGGAATCTCATGGTAAGCACTGATAATTCGATGACTAAACTTGAACAATCTTCCATCTCTATACTTAACACTGTAGGATCAAATTGATATAAAGGTTGGTCAGTTTTTTCCACGGTAGGAATCTATTAAGTTTTTATAGCGACGGGCGGCGGCGGCGGCACGGGAGCGGCGGCAGCGGTCTAATTACAAACGTTTGTTTTTGGAAATAGCCGCAGCCTCTACTGTACAGACGGCAACAAAGATATCGTCAGTCAGATTTGCTGTTTTAGTCTGATGAGACTCATATGTATATCAAAAATGTTTAAAAAAGCACCATTGGGTAGGGTTATTTAAGGATTCCGTACCCAAAGGTACTATAAGATATCCTTCTGAATGAAGGTTTGCCACTGTCTCATTACGGTAAAGGCTAAAAGTAGAAATTTGTTATTCAGATTTAAAATTTTAGTGTGAATGATTACAAATACATTTCTGTACGGAAAACTCATAGTTAAAAATCTTATGCCAATTGTAAAAAAAAAACACTTCCGGTATGAAAAATATTACCCAGTACGTAAAAAACAAATATAGGAAAGGAAGGAGATAAATAAAAATAAAAAATTGAAAGCGAACAATTCCGAAACCTTAATATCGATGGGTATTATTTGTATAGTATTTTTTAATGTAGTACTACTAAACCACAGAGATAGTTTTTAAATAAGTATATACATTTGAATACTAATTAAAAATGATATACAAACACAAAATGTATGAGAAAAGCTGAAAAATTACTTTTGTCGACTATAATAAGAAAGTAATTATTTTTGTGTCAGATTTTATGGTTGTAAGCCAAATGGATCATATACCCTATATATTTTGATGTTTAGTAAGAGAGATTTTTGGTATGCAAAACGCTGTGAAAGACCGTATATTTTTATTGCGGTAACCTAAAAACTGGACTTTTTTACAGCAGTATAAGGTAAGGGTAAGGTTGATACCTCAAGTTGTCATGACAGACAGAGGGACAAAAATTTCATACATAAAAAATTAAATTTTCCTGCTGAAACCTTCAAAATAAGGTATAATTTTAAAAATATTTTTATTTGGTATTTTAGTTTTATTGACAAATTATTTTGTTTAAATGTTTTATGACTGCGACAGAGCATAACCTTTATCTTAAAACCTGAATCTTACTGATAGTAAATACAGTAGTGCGTGCGTGTGTACGCGAGGTGTCAGACGCCGCTGACTCAGCATAGCTTTGAGACCCTTCGACGCTCTCACGATCACCAACATGTGGCTAAGCGATAAGTGACGAGCGAGGTTATGTCAGCCATGTTATTTGTGCTGATATCCATATACTTACCTATATCATTCATAAGTGGGTTTCATAAAGTGTAGATTTTTGTTGTTTGTAAGTATATAATCCTGTGATCAACATACTATGAAACTTTGGCAATAAAACTTTTCAATATAACATGAAAGCGACTTCTTATCCCGAATAATCAGTCAACTAAGGACACACGCACCACGCGGACTAGAACTTGTTGTTTGTAGAATTCCTAACTACATATTAATAAGTACATATTTTGGCAGGTAAGATGCCAACACGCTATTGATTCGGAAAGTTTTGATAGATCTCTCAGTACGGCAGTGTTATGAATTGAAATCGCCAGAAAGTTACAATTACTGTTATTATACTGAGTTGTACTCTTATAAACTGTGACAGCATTCACTTATCAATTTTGTCATTTGCTACGCCGTAGCAAATAATATCAGTAATTGCGCTACGCGACAAAGTGGAACGACAATTATATGAGTAGAATTTATTGAATTTACTTGCTACCAGCATGCAAAGTGACTGGTTTATACCTTCAAACTCAGGTCGGGCTCTGTTTATTCATTTTATTTTATTCAATTTACATATATTTATTTATAAACTTTTTGGAAATATGAAAAATATAGTGTTGTGACCCAATTAATACATTGTTCAAGCTCAACCACGTGAATGACAGCATTAGAACGCAAAATTATATTTTGTGGTTTGTGCATAGGAACTATCGAGGAAAAATCCACAGACACACTTTCTCCCTGAACTGCAATGGTGATAAGAGCGAAAAGTGGGTCTGCGGCAATTTCTTCGATGTTATATTGGGCCTTATTTCTTACTGATATATACAGTCTAATTTGGCTATATTATAAAAGCGGGTCATCTTATAATATATGGTTATAAGAATTCAGGAGCTTAAAGATTATCAAGACGTGTAACCCCAAGGGAAGTATTAGACCTTATTCCAAGTGTCAAGAGACAGTCTTTGTTCATGCGCCTACATTTAACTGACGATCACATATTTTGTTCTAACGCGATGGAGGTGATGTACAAGACTATTTAAATAGTGAACTATAGTTCGACCTCTACAAATTGTCTTTTATAACATGGACCAAACCCTAAATAGTCGATAATTGTTTTCGCCTACGTGTTCTTATGTTCTTTTCATCAGAACTTGGTGAGTGACGTTAATAATTACACTACTGGTTTTGCAAGTGCTCAAAGATTGTCGAGGTTCTTTTGTTATTGAAGTAATATAAATATGATTACCACAAGATACTTATAGAATGGTGAACGTTTTAATTATCTGAGCTACGGTTTGGACTAGGGTTGCCAGAAGTACGAGAATTCTCGTATATGTATGCGAATTTTACCTCATGTACGCCAATTTTACCTCATGTATGATGTACGAGGCAAACCAGGTTCTCGTTCACAAAAGATAATTTAGATTAGATAATAAAGGTGACGCCAAGAAATTTTGGCGACATGGATCTTATAATTACCAATTTATATACTTGATTAAGCATTTCATTGACATCATTGCCCGAACATTTAGTTGATTGATTAATTTTCATAACAGAGAAAAAAATATTCAGAAAGCCTCTTTTAAAACAGAGATTTCTATTTTACTTACAAACGGGAGCGAATGGAGCCTCTAAGTTTTTTATTTAAATTAGTCAACAAATACACTTCAATATGGCCGATGGGATTTACTAAATTACTTATAGTTGTCATTTTACTGTTTTGCCGCATACGACCTTACCGCATAAGCTAGTTCGTGAGCGCATATTTGTATGGAGTAAGTCCCCCTCACGCCACTCTCCTAAGGCGCCGATTTGAAATTAAAAGTTTATTAATGCGTCGCCTTAGTCTAGTAAGTGTTGCTTTGGTTTTAAGTTTACAGAAAAGGTGAGATGATGACAGCAGTGTCATTATCCAACTGCAGTGGCCAAGCTAACACGTGATTCAGATGAGGAGCAATCACTTACATTTTATAAACAAAAAGCGAAGATAAATTTTTAAAGATTTTACAGTTAAGCACGTGAATCAACTGTACCCATCTTACAACCTTGATCTGGACTGCGATCTATAGTTTTATCGACTATTGTTTTAGCGATAGTCAGAATCAAGAGGGTTAATTTTATTGTATAGATGTAAATTTAAACCAGAAGTTCCATCAAGTGGCTAATTAATCTAAGTCACATGTGTTTTTTTTTCATCCCTTGGATATCTAAGATGTACGCTCAGAGAACGGACTACAAACCGAGCAGGATATATATTTAGACTACAAACGTAAACGAGCATGTACCTATTAACGAAGTATAATTTGATAATTTTGCCATAAATAACTAATAAAGAAAATCTAATAAATCAATAATAATCTAATAAATATTATTAATGGATGTAATAATAAAATTTGTATGTAGCTGATAGATAATTAATATTATACAAATTTTTGTAACGAAGTTGAGTTACTCAATGCTATGAACAAATACTGCAGGCTTAACGATTGCAAACGTACGGATTTTGGTAATTTTTAAGTATATACTCCTGAAATGTTAATGCATATTCCTGAAACTCATCAGTTTTGATTAAATCCGCTGATAGGAGAACTGCAATAATAGCTTTAAAAACCCACCTTCTATTCTGGTACCAGGTCTTCACTTGCGTATCAGTCAAGCCCAGTTTCGCCGCCAACTCCATCCTATCCTGCACGCTGAGGTATTTCTGTCTCTCGAAGGACTTCTCCAAGGTCTGTAGCTGGTGGTCAGTGAACGCCGTTCTGGCCTTCCTCTGCTTCTTGGCAAGGCCGGACGCGTCGCTGCCGCAGCCCTTACTGGATACCTCGTCTGAGTCATCTTTTGCACCTGTGAGGAAGGACTGGCTTTAGAATTGGTGTTTAAGAATCAAAATTGTGCTGCAATGCTTCACAGGACGCGGTCATGCCTTAGAAAGACTTAACTTTTGTTTCTCATAGGTAAACTACGCATTGTATTGAATATAAGCTAGTGCTAATTTATAGTAGTTACTAAGTACCCTTTCAAATCCAAAGTCTGGTTATTTAAATTCTACAATGTATTTCATCTCCTATACGTATAAAATTCGATTCTGAAAGCTTTAATTTTAGTTTGAGTGCTTCCAAACCTTTTTTTTTCAACATAATAGAGCTTCTGTTGTTAACACTAAAAAACTATTTCGGAATGAAGAAAAATTAAAGCCTTCAGAATCAGCTTTATGTACACAATGCTGGTATACCAGCTTTTTACCCACAGATTTTGTCCCTGTGAATTAATTTTGTGTTACTCGTATGATTGATTATAGTATGGTTGATTATCCAGGATATGAAATAGTGTATTTATTGACCTGATTTATAAATTATTTTACTGCAAGAGTTCAATCGCGATTAATCTATTGATTGCAAAGAAATAAAAATTTACAAACAAAGAAATAAACAAGCAATATGGGTAGGTATAAAATCATTGCAGAAATATTCTCATTATCAAATTGGTATCAATGAGTTACCAAATGTTGCGGTGTTGTGACAAGAAGTTTAAAGCAAGGAATTATAGTTCCAGATCGTAAAGGTCTTTCTCTTGGAAACTAATAATCGAAACGCTCACGAAGATAAGCCAGCGACAGGGGATTGTTGATTGTATTAATAGGTTTTAATAGGTATTAATAGGATGGCACAAAACCATTTTAACTCCTTGCGAAAATGAGAAACGCGGTCTTTGCGAAGACCACTGACAAATTGTATAGCTGAATTCTAAAGACATTCAAGTTATTCAACAACTCCTTGGAGGTGGAGGCATCGATAAGACAAACCACCATGTACTCTTCTACTGGTCTCGTTTAAGTACCAAATCCAAGACAAGGTACAGTCGAATATCACACCAAAGTTTTTAAATTTAACGAAAGAGACGATTGGGATCCCGTTACATAAAATATGACTGAGGGGATCTGTTCATTGTTAAGAATACTTGCTGCCCAACAACATAGTATGCGGCTTCTTGGGACCTACGAGGAGACCATTCCTTGAACGGCAGTTTCTGTACTCTCAAAGAGAAAATGGGGATAAAGCTGCACATCGTCTGCATAGAGATGGTAACGAGACGATAATGTTTCGGTCAAGTGCGAGTAGGACTCGCGCCCTGAGGGTTCCGTACCATTTACCGTAATAGGCATGATGACTAAAAAATTTTTATTAGTCCGTCAGTTAGATTATCAGAAAATATTCGAAATGTATTTTTTCTTTTTTCAGTTAAACAAAAAATTATGAACATATAGCCCGCTGAAGTTCCGCGTGACGTCACATCTAAGTACAATTTTACTTAGAAGTGACGTCATTTTCCCCCACTCCCAAACTTTGACGCGCTATATCTCTGTTATTTTTTGTTTCATTGACAAAAGAAAAAATACGTGTCATATATTTTTTGATATTGTAAATGAGGGACTAAATAGAATGATATTTTGTTTACCCTGTGTACAAGCCTATTGTCTTCAAATAAGTTAATAGATCTAAATTATTTAATGTTATCATTAACTATAAAATATATTAAACAAACGTAAAAATTAAGTTTGTCGAGTATTCGGGTACGTAATCCGAAACTTGTGTTAAAAATCGGCGTTTTCAGTATTTGTTATTTATAAACCGGTATATGGCAAATAATATACAGAAAATTCCAAATTCCTAACCATCTTAGTTTCGGAGATAGACCTTGTAACAAAAAAGATCTAAAATTTACAACCTTGATGGCCCCCGATTTATTTATTAAATAATAAAAATATAGTACCTGTGTACTTTACTTAACTCAAGTTTAGACAATGTCTATCCCACATACTGGAATAAGAAAAAAAAACTCATCTTTTTCATGTGTTCACTCTGAAAATGTATTTATTCAAATTTCGGTTTCAGATCTGTAATTCAATGACTCTTTCTGTGAAATAAAATGTAGACATTCCTATACTAATTGAGTCGAGGTTATTCTTGAACGAGTATAGAGTCACAATTATTTTTTTCGTATTTTTCTGTCACTGTCGTTGGATCTTTGTTTTCACCACTTGCCGAGTCTCCAATGTAAATTTAGCTATATAAACGAAAGTTACTTTATATTTAGGATACATACCAGGCAAAAATCGATTGTGTCGTTGTCTGAATTAAGGCTTTTCTTAAAAAAAAAGGTTTCTTCAAATGAACGTATTGAATCGGTTATGCAAGTACATGCAAATATGTTTTAATATAAAAAAACTGTCGTTTACTTTCTAATTTCTATGTAAGTCTTTGAAATAAAAATAAAAATATTACATTTGAGTATCCGACTGGGAAAATATAGAATTTCAATATGCATAAAATGCATAATTATGCAAGCATTTATACTCGTACGTACGTCTGTCTAAAAAAATTACTCGAATCTATGCAACTGTTTTAAAGTGGTCAAGAAGGTAATTTTATGCAAATGGCCACAAAACACAGTCTGCACTAATAATTCGCTTCGAAAATAGAGAAACAGTTGCAAGTTGCTAAACCTCTACTCTAATTATAATTTTAATCTTAAAGACAGCCTTGCAAAAACATCAACCCACATTATTTAACTGTACTAATCGATCAATCACTACTGCATTCCATTTAAGAATAACAAGAAAAAGTTAGTGTAACTCGATTTTTGCCTCAAGGCTTTGTCTAGATTCCTCACTACCTGCTTTGGATCTTTGTATAGTAGGTAAAATCTTCACGCCTTTGCTTTTTAAACCTGATTTGTTTAGTAGTATGTGTGTGTATGATAGCAAGAGGTACCTAAGCAAGTAATGGTATTTTATACAATTTTCAAGAATAATCCGCCAGTTTTGGGAAATTCAAATATTTATAATTAGAATTCTGTGCGTAAACCGTGCAAGTCGATGTTGATACGAGTATAGTAATCATAAGGTTGTCCTAAAATCATGACCCTAGCGTTGTGTTGTGACTCATATCATGTAACAATTCAGTCGTAACGTAAAGCAATGACAAATAAACAACAGCCACTAGCTACGTAACTAAGTTGTAGTGGACCGCCAATACCAACTCTATGTTATGAAAGGAGGTCCTCTGTAACTAGAACTCAAACTGGAATAAATTCGACACACAAATAAATAGTGAAACCAACGTTAAGCTGATTTCTTAGTGAATATTCGGTAAGAAGTTGTATCGGGTGATGCCCTCGACCCTGGAAGCCGTACAGCCGCAGGCTTCTTGCGGTCAGCTCGCTCCACCGCTTCCTTCCATCGAGGAGACTTGGCTGACAACAGATTAAGGGGAAACGATTCCGTCACGGCTACGTCATTCTTTCAAATTTACTTTTTGTTTCATTATCTAGGCCTACACTACACATCAAAATGAATAAAATAGAATGTGCTTTTTATTAAGAGCTCAGTCAGTCCAAATCTGAATGAACGAGGAGACACTTCATTGAAAAATTGAAGGTTTCAATTGTCAGCATTGATACTCGTAAAATATGGTAAACTGTAACGATATAGTCCTTGATTTGAGATTTCTCTGTCACTTCCATCCATCCATCCATGAGCCTGTTTCGTCCACTGCTGGACATAGGCCTTTCCAGGATTTCGCCACTCTTGGCTGTCCTCCTGGAAGAAATGCCCGTACTCACACACGCTGGGCAGGCGGGTTGGTGAGCGCGGTGCCGAAACCCTTGCACCAGTGACGCCGCTGCCCGTCACTAGTCTGTTTTATATAAGGCTCGGCAATTGGGGATGGATATACCGCCATCCATCGGTCCCAGGCAATGGTGGGCCGCCTGGTTTTGCCTGAGAGTTGTTCTCTTACTCTCCCCCGAATAACTTCGGGAGGATTTGCGAGTAAGATGGTGGTACCTCCACAGTCGAGCTCGGCATCAGCTCTACCACCTACACTACCTCTGTCACTTACACATATTAAAATGTGTAAGGGAAGCTGTAAAGATGAAACACTTGCAGGATAAATAATAGTATGTACATTATAGTAAATTAAAAGAGGCCGATTACCGATGATGCTGCCGGAAATTAAATAATTTGTCTTCTATTTTCCTAACATCTGCGTTTCGGCAAAAATATTCCGTCGTGACACGAAATATCAACCATTTCGCACTATCATCAAAATGTACTATTTCCTTACCCTTTTAGTTTTTGCAGAGTTCATGATATTTGAGCAGATTATGAAATGATCAATTCTACGATATGTTCATGACATTATGTATATTATAAATTCGTAATTCTAAATTCGTTGCGTGGGCGATGAGTCCTGCACTGACTCTCCGCGATTGTGAGTATTATGCTCTTCCACCCGATCATGTTTAGCAATAAATGATTTTAATTCGCAATAAAAATCGCTTATCGAGCTAATCTCTAAAGTGCAATCCATTGAATGTGCAATTAAAAATCAATATAAACAAGGGCCCGTGAGGATTCCACCTGATGCTACCGAACTGGTGTAACCGAGGATTAAGTGCATGTATGTATGGGTAAAGCTGGAATTAGTGCAGCCAAGTATGGGAGCGGTTGCGGGCCTGCGGTTTGCCACCCGTGTATTCACCTTATAAACTCACAAATGTTACTTGCTGGCAACGCAAGCAAATGTGAACCTTATAGTATGCCACACACAGGTCTTGGTGAGTGTAAAATAAAGTTTACAGCTATTTGCGCGTACGCAAATGTCGCTTAAAGTTTCATCAACCAATGTTGTTGTAAAATAAAATACGCTACATAATTGCAAGTATTAAAATACTCGTCTACCTGTTTTATTGGGATTATCGGGCTTATGAAGTACAATGTTTTTTGAGGGTTCTGTACCTCAAAAATGAACCGTTATAGCATCACTTTTTTGTCCGTTTATCCGTCTGTGAAGACACTTTTTGTTGGGCCCCATTAGAGATATCAAGTTGAAATATCTTCTACAGAAGTCTGTGGCCCCATATAGCTGTTAAAAAATCAGGCTTTTAAATCAATGCAAATACCTTCACGTAAACAATTTCACCATAAAGACCTATGGGGAGATTTTAGTAAGAAACTTCAAATACTGTTCATTTTTTTGTCACACGTCATACGGCACACGTCTAGGAAAGAATCTGAAAATTACAAATTTTTAATCATTCAACTTGGTTAGACCCTTTCGACACATGGAGTGTAATAGATCGTAAGTGTAAAGTTAAATAGGTCGATTATAGCTGCTAGTGGAACCCTCAGAGCACGAGTCTTACTCGCACTTGACCAGTTTTGTTTTGAATACCTTTGTGGTTGTTTTATCTGCTTATTGGAATTTTCGAAATTCGAAAATATCTTTATTTATCACAATAATAATTACACGTACATTAAAGCCGATTCTGAAGACTTTAACTTTAGTTTTAGTGATGTCAAAATTAAATTTTCTTCATTCCAAAATAGTTCTTTAGAGTTTACAGCAGAACCTATATTGCTTTGGAAAAATTCAAGTTTTGACAGCACTAAAACTAAAATTAAAGCCTTCAGAATCGACTCTAATATAAGTTTAAACTTATACAACAGATGATAAAAAATACAAATGAATAAAAGGGGAAGACTCAGCATCTGTTGTTTAAACAGAGAATGTTTTTAAAACGAATAATTATTTTTATAAACGATTATAATCCACTCAACTTGATATCGACTATTAATCGCATATAACATAACAAGAAAAAAATATTTTATTTATTTAATTTAATATTATGTAAGTTAGAAGTTGCTTCCTAACTGCTGTTGGAATGTTATGATTACAAAACATTCTTATGCAAAAAAACGTTTACGTATCGATTAGTGGAAATCGAACCGAGTGCGGTCCGAACATTGCGAAATTACAGCTTTTGAACGACTTCAAGACATGCGAATCAGCGACGCAGTGCAATTCAACAACTGGACTTACATACCTTACATGCATACATAGCGAAAATAAACCTTATTTATTGGTCATTTCCTTTAGAGTTTCACGTTTTATAAACTATCAATATACACTGAAACAAATAGGTTCCTACCAAGAGGCTTGTTTGTCAATTTTGACTATATTAACTTCTTGATTGTTTCCAATGTTTTTATGATCAAGTAAACAAGTTTAGTTAGTACAGGAAACTAACATCTTGTTGTGCTCATAGTTGTTTACGGTTAACAAGATCTTGTTCAATCGACATCATTTCATTTCAGGTAACCATTTGTTTTCAATATTTATATTTAAAGTCTGCATAAAAATAAAGCTTACGTATTTTTTATTTTGTTTCATTGTGTGATTTTAATGCTTATTTTAATATTTTCTTATTCACTCATTCTAAAAGAACATAAGTCGCAACTAAGGATTTCAAACTCGATGTTCATTGCCAAGGGATTATTAAAAAAAAACTTGGCATGTTTATGTTCGCTGTCAATGTCAACAGTCGCAATGACATGACAGTTGTTTTTTTTTAAATACAGAATGAACTTGAAAGAAAGGTAATTGTTTTTAAAATCCTGTGTTTACCAAGTTTAGAATTTTTTTTAAATCTCTTTATTTGTTATTGATTTAATTCTGAAAAAAATATATGATGCTCAGAAGGCCAATATCTCGAAATGGTTTTTAGTTTTGTACCAATTATTAATTTGTAATGTTGTCGATTTACATTTTTTTATTGTATCAATCAAAATGATATAAACTCATTATGTAAATATTTGGACGAGTACAGCTAAGACGGTAGCACGCGCTTGTGAAAGCAGGAGGTCATAGGTTCAAATCCCGAAGAGTTTTTTCAAAATTTTGTTTACTAGAAACTTGTTTTTTTTTACTCGTAGTTGGTAATGCACTCTAACAACATTTGGCTTTTCTTCATAATAATAGAGGTGGTAGAGCTGATGCCGGGCTCGACTGTGGAGGTACCACCATCTTACTCGCAAATCCTCCTGAAGTTATTCGGGGGAGAGTAAGAGGACAGCTCTCAGGCAAAACCAGGCGGCCCACCATTGCCTGGGACCGATGGATGGCGGTATATCTATCCCCAATTGCCAGGTCTTATATAAAACAGACGGGCAGCGGGTGTCACTGGTGCAAGGGTTTCGGCGCCGCACTCACCAAACCGTCTGCCCAGCATATGTGAGTATGGGCATTTCTTCCAGGAAGACCGCCAAGAGTGGAGAAATCCTGGAAAGGCCTATGTCCACTAGTGGACGAAACAGGCAGATGGATGGATGGAATAGAGGTAACAATAAAATTTAAATATCTACATAAATTTATTAAAGCAAGATGTATTACGGGCCCCCTTAGGGTAATATTGCATATGTCGACTCCAAGAGAGCTGAAAATATGTTTTGATTTATTTATGTGTATATTTTATTAATTATTTATTTATATTGATAAAACCTACAGCCTGTTATAAAAATGTATACGCCAACGTATAATTGTAAAATCTTTTAGTTTATAATTTCACTAGGTTACGTTAGTTTATAAACTACTTAACGAAAACCTACCGTTACATTATAATGTCACTAATTAAGTTATCAAATATCGGATCGTGCAATCTTACGGTGTCATATATAAACGATAACAAATTAGGTATTATCTGTTGTCTGTGCATTAGCAGACATTATTATCAGGTACAATTATTAGGATTGGACTTGCACAGAATATAATAAAATTATATAATCAAAAGATTATGGTGTGATGTGGCTTTTTGTTTGACAAAGCTAATAATATTTAGCTAATAATGCTAATAATATTAACTTTGCTACTTACAATGCAAATAAGGAATAATATAATAATGCTAGTATATTATTACGAGTGAGTGCGGGGGAGGCGTCTTAATATGTTTATAATAGATGAGGGTATTTCCTCATCGATCACACTGAAAACAAATTACCAAATTATTGAATCGTATAAATATAAAAAATTACACGAATTATGCATTGTATGTTCTTTTAGTTTATTACCTATTTAATATAATAAAATGTAAAAACGAAAAATAATTAATTCTTTGAGATAAAAAATCACCGATCTATCTATCGCAGGCCAGTGACGTACATCCGTTTCCCCACTGAGATCTATTAGACTTCTGAATGTATCACTCGGTAACGCACATGCAAATCACAGGAGAGATGGTGCTGTTGTCTCTACAATATATTGACCTTCGAACAGCTAAGCAATACAATTCTCACACAAACTTAATAAGAACGAAAAGTGGCTCAGAGGAACTTACTCCGATGTACAAAATAAACGTAGTATATTATATTCTATTTGAAAATAAATACTAAAGTAGAGTTTTTAATTCGGCGAACACGTTTGACAGCTCGAAAACACAATGTTGCTACTTTTCAGCCAGTGCTGCTTATATCGATATCATAAAATTGACGGCTACGGGATGCGTTTTTGGAGTTTCATAAACTCGAAAAGTCGTACGGTCAAATGGCGCAAAATTAAATAAAAATATAACATTACTTATTTGACATGAAACACGATTTAATAGTTTGACATTTATCTGACTTGACAATCAAATACACAACCCCCTATTTAGGTTACCCCAATATTTCATAAATGAATTTAACTATATTACTAAATCACCTTCCCCCACTTACCTATATATACTACTGTTAACTATTTCAATTTTATTTTATTTTATTACAAAATTCAACATTCACTGACATTATAGCATATTAAATCCTTATTTTTTATTTTAAGATAATTCTTTCTTTCTCCTACCGTGTTAACTTTACTTTTGTTATATGACAACCCCATAACTAATTCTACCATTGCGAAAACTTGCCACAACGTTGGATAACTAATTCCACCATTGCCAAAACTTGCCACAACGTTGGATATTTAGGATAGTGTATCTATGTAAACTTATGAATATCTTATACACCGTTACATTGAGAACTGAAAAAAATCAGTGTTTCTGTCATAGAACTTTTTGTCCTACCCGCATTCAAAGTGATTCATATATTGTACGTAAACACCAAAAAAAACTTTTATAATGCTATAATAGCGAAACCGGTTAGGAAAATAATATAAATAAGTGGACAAGTACAAGTGCTTTTTAATCAAATTATAACATCACACTTTTACAACTATCTTTTTAGGGTTCCGTAGTCCGACAAGGAACCCTTATAGTTTCGCCATGTCCGTCTGTCCGTCCACGGCTTAGCGCAGAGACTATTAGTACTAGAAAACTGTAATTTGGCATGGATATAAATATTAATTACGCCGACAAAACGGTAAAATAAAATTTTGAAAAAAATTTTTTTTAGGGTACCTCTCATACACGTAAACTGGGGATGAATTTTTTTTCTCATCTATCCCATAGTGTGCGGTATCGTTGGATAGGCCGTTTAAAAACATTGTAGATGTGTGAGACCTATTTTTCGATTTAGGGATCCGTTGGCAAAATATTAAGCTTTAAAGTGAAAATTTTAGTTATAGTGGAGCGTCCCCCCTCCCTGCTGGCTAAACAGTTGTTTACAGAAATGTGAAAAAATTCACAGAAGTAGTAGGTATATATAATGAATTTAAAAGGAAAACTATCACAGCGAAGTAGGCTTTACAGGTTTACAGGTACAGGTCGTGCCAAATTTTTGACCCCCTATAATGTATGGGACTGTGATTATGATGTCTGTATTAGTAGACCAACTTATATGTACCGGGCAACTACGTAACCCTACGTAACCATTGCGCGTGGCCCGACACACACTTGGCCGGTATATTAAAAATTATTTTTGTTTACTTTGAAGTGGTCTTTCAGGTTTTCTTCACAGTTATTACCAAAAATGAAAACTTGCAATTTTATTTAAAAATCAATAAAGGGAGCTTTTAAAATCCAAAGCAGAAGTGGCACCTGTAGGGTCCGTCTATACCAGTGTCGATAATTTTTGAAACCAAAAGAAATGACAGTAGGATGAAACCCATTGGAAAAGGAAGAGAATATAACAAAAAAAAACCGGTCAAGTGCGAGTCAGACTCGCATACCTAATTCGTTCGTTGCGTTCCGAAATTCGACAGTTTTGGGAACAGCCAGGAAGAAGGTATTTAAAATCTTGCCCACAACTGTTTATGATAACTAAAAAAAGGATTGATTGTACCGCAAAAGAGAGACTCAAATATTTTTATACCGTACTCGGAATAAAACTCGTGGATGAAAAATTTAATTTTAACATTTTTTATCGTGAATTTCTCACCCGCTATATTTTTTTAATAGTTTTTACATAATCTTAAATTACCATGATTTTTTTCATATTTTTCGGTTCGTTAGTTTCGTAAATAAGGGGGGGCACATGCATTTTTTTGTGGATTTTCAAAGATTTCTCGAAATCAGTGCCAGTAAATATAAGTAGGGATATAAGTTATCTAGGCTGAGTGACCTGTGGAAAATTTTAGCCCATCAATAGATATTTATGAAATCCGCAGATCCACTTCACGCTTGTAGTTATTGCAAATGAAATAAAAACGAAAAGTGGATAGCGGTACTTACTTACTCCAATGGAACCTAGAATAGCCCTGGATAGGTCGATTTCTATAACGTAATTAGAAAATGAGTTGAAAATAATAATTTATTATTTTCTTTCAAATACAAGGTGACTTTCGTTTATATAGCCAAATTCATACTGAAGACTCGGTAAGTGGTCAGGACCAACGTTCAGTTACCCTTTCCGTGAAATAACCACAATAAAATTTAGACGTCCTATACAATGAAGTCGAGGTCGATCTTGAACAAGTACCTAGGTATAAAAATATTTTTCGTATTTCGCAAACAGGGTCATTGAACCTTGGTCATGACCATTTACCGAGTCTCCAGTATGAATTTGGCAATATTAACGACAGTCATCTTATATACGAGAATTGTCGACCAATAATACAATCATTTTCAATGTCAAAGTATGTTAAAATTAAGGAAGCGATTATGTATATGTTATACCGGTTGAAAATGATCCCTCTAGCTATAACAAAGGAAACCGTTCTATGTTCGAATATTAATTAATTCGTTAATATAATTCGTTTCATAATTTAAAAAAAGAAATCGATCGCCAAAGGAGCACTAATACTCCAGTGACAGAGATGACGCTCTACAAAACCTATGTGTATGTTGTGACCAGATCATAGAATTGAACACTTCAAGAAATAGTCGACCATTTCATGAAATGATCGCATTTCATGAAATAGTCAACTGTCACTGACCAGATCATTAAATGTTCAACGTTTAACGATTTGGTCAGCGACAGACGTCAGTCGACTATTTCATGAAATGGTCGACTATTTCATGAAATGTTCGACGTCGCGTCGCTCCACTCCGCTTCGCTCGGCTCCTGTATTTATGTACACAAGCAACCTAACAAGCTCCTCCACGCTTCGCTCGTCGTCGCATTACTTTGGCCACTGAAAAACTATAAATCGCATCGCACAAACAACAACAATGCGCCATCAGCGCCGCTGGTGGTGAATAAATGTAACTATTTTACGATATGATCATACGATGTTTGACCAGATCATGAAATGGTCTTGTGTTAGTTGATTATATCGTTAAACGATCTCTATTCATTGATTTGGACAATCCATATCATGAAATGGTCAACAAAAAATGTTATATTTCATTTATAGCACACGGTGCGTAAAATGACCGCTTTACGCACGCTGCGCTTGCGTAAAGTCGGCATTTTCCGCACTTGTGCTATAAAATATTATACGATACTCGTGCGAGAAACTTTTTCTCGACTCGTGTGATTGCAGCACTCACCTTCGGCTCGTGCCGCAAACTCACACTCGTCAGAAAACGTTTCATCGCTCTCGTATCGTAATGTACTATTCTATGATCTGGTCACCTTAAGTGCGCCCGTGCGCCGCACTACCCTTTAAATTAAACTTACACAATAATGTCCTATACCTATCATTACCCATCCATCCATACTGCCATATACGGAAATTAAATATCTGATTATAGTACATATATTATACATGTTTTGTTATTACGAGGTGAATAAAAATGTATAGATTTCTACTGCAAAGGAATTTAATCTTATTTTTGCTTGAACAAAATCGGCCCCGTGCGCTCGGGAAAGCGCACGCAGCGAGCTCATACAACTTCTATGAAACACGGAGTAAACAGCCCGGCGCGTGAGACAGAAGATGCGTAGTACAAAATGTATGGCAGTTTTAGGTTAGATTCGTGCGCCGCACGCGACCGGAAATTGCCGAAAGAATACGAAACGAAACGAGTAGTTCACTCGCGTTACCCCGAGGCCTTGACCTACGCACGATGCACTTGTCGTCAGTTTGTCACTTTTTGCGCGCGCTTGCGGAGGAGTAATTGTTTATTTAATTACTATAATTATCTAAAAAAGTAAACTAAAGATTAGAATGAGTGATAATAATGAGTGTAAATTACAATATTGACTTTATTAAAACCAACAGTACTCATGAAAACCATCATAATATAAAACAGGAATTATAATTCACAAGAACGTTCAAAAGTGAAATGTATGTTAAAAAGAACTGGTTTTGTGGATGTGAGAGACTAAATGCTTTTTTTTGCTTTCCCTGTGTTATTTTCGGCGGAGAAGCGATTTGGACGGAATATAAATAAATTTTTTTTCCTTAAATTGCGGCATTTTATTTGATCTTTTTAATAAAACCATCCAGTGCACCACCGGTTCTCTGAGGCACCAGCCGCCACTGGTCACCACATGTACATAGCCTATGTGCATTATTTACCGCCGGGAATGTACAGTCTATTGTCAATCACATGCCCGTCGCGTAGGCTGGCCATTTTTTCTAAATTTGATAAACAAAAAAAAGGTATAAGAATTTTTTTTATGGTTTTAAAGACGATTGTTTTTCTAAAAGCAACGGTATCTAATAAAGAACTAAAACAACCTAAACATTAACTATAAAAAATGTGATATGTTGTGAGTTTGCTTCGTTAGTAGATATTAAAATGAGAGCTTAACTAGAGAATAATGAATTGCCTCAAGACTCGCCTTAAGATTAGGACAACATTCTGATACATATTAAATTGAAACTTTTGCATATTAATATATATAGATAATGAGACGTGATTGATGGATTAAATAATTATTTTAGTCATTGTCTAAGGTTTAACTAAACGAACGATTTAGAAAATATTACAAAAACTTTTTTATTTTTATTTAAAAGTTAATTTTTTATTGTTTAATTACGGTACTATAAAAAATATTTTTAATTACGGGTTGGACTTTTTGATCCGCCTTTTTATAATTTGCTCGCTGTGGACTTTACAGAATACATATCTAGCAATTGTTAGAATTGTTGTTGGTCTCTGTTTGTATAAAGACATGTAGTAAAATATGTACAACTAAAGGGATTTTGATTTTCTCAAAACGGCAGAGTAGGGCCCTAGGATAAGCTTCAAAAATAACACTACAATAAAATATATGTCCTCAAAAGACGCTGGCAAAAGTTCGTGTAGCGTAAAGAAATATTTTATGTTGTTTGATTAAAATATAACAAAAGTATGGAAACATTTAATGAAGGTAGTAACGTTTCTATACATGATAGGAATAAACGAAGCTACAATTTCGTTCAAAAATTATTCTCAATTTGTTGATTTATTTTATTTTTCTTATTATTACAATTAAGTATTTAGAGATAACGGACATTCACACGCACAAACTTTTTCATCTACCCGCTGTAAGTACGAATTATGCAGACTACTCTCCGATAATACGCATCGCCCGCCAATATAATAAAAATTTCCATGACTGCGACCTATTCTGTTACCTTTAAAAACCAAATTAGCAAAGTTCTTCTTGATTCACATTTTAGTAAATGACTCTTATAACGCATTAAACATCACTTTTAATTCATTCAACAACCCTTTCTCCCACACCCTATCATACACATACACACCCTCATACACACACACAAATACACCCTCATCCTACAGGCTCTGTCTAGCCACGACTCTTTGAGTCATTTATTCTTGTATAATGTAATTTTTTTCTGTGTTTTATAATGTTATCTCTAGTAATTTCTTTAGCGTTGTGAATTTTATGTTTTCAAATCTTCTATGTTATTTATCATTTCTATGTTTTAAAATTAGTTGAATAATGCATGTCATCTAAATCGTACGTTAAACCCTCTTTATTTATATTAACAGTCAATCTGGGAACAAATTGGCCATATGTACTAATTTTTATTCTCTAAGCTATATTTTTTGTAATCGCTGTTGTTGTTCAAAAAACCAAATAAATAAATAAATTCCCTTATAAAAAAAACTCGCTGAAAATGCAAATTTTGTTAATTATTATAAAAATATACCATCTAGCCGCAATTATAATTGTAATTTAGTTACTTTTGAAAGTCTATCATCTGCAGTCACTTCACCCATTTAGTTTCATTAAGAACATTGTATGGGTGATAGATATGGGTATACTAATCACATTACTTCCTGATAAGTACCTACTGAGTACCTACGTTAGTATTTGTGTTTATTATACGTTTACTTAAATATACACACAATAATTCAACAATAATGGGTATACTTACAACTAAACAAAAAATAATAAAAAATTAACAATAAAGCATACAAACCAAACCAGAATACCAACAATATATAATCTACATACTAATAATAAGGTAGTAAAGAAGTCAATGAATATTTTTGCCAAATTCTTAATGAAATGGGTATTAGATATTGTATTCAGGCCAATACCGCAATTTTTAGAATTTTCGTCTGTCTTACTGTCTGTATGTATGTTCCGTTTTCACTCGGGAACCACTCAACTTGGATGCATTTTTTTTATTATCATCGTAATGACCCTAATCAACACATAGACTATAATGGATGTTCATAAAATAACGCCCAAGCTGAAAACGGGGCAAACATTTAATAAACACTTGTAACTCGAGAGTCACTCAACGGATTTGGATGCGGCTTCTTTATTATCATTGTAGTGACCCTGATCAATACATAGGCTATAAGGGGTGTTCATAAAATAACGCCCAAGCCGAAAACGGGGAAAAGATTGAATAAACGCGGTTGGAGCCAAAGGCAAAAATATTATACCTACAATGAATATATTATTTGCATTAATAATTTCATTCTTCAAGTATTCCAAAATGACATTACCTGCCTTACGGACGTGATAATAATAACTTTTTTTTACATTTCTCCCTGTCTATTTACAACCATCAATCAAAATGAAATCATTACCGCTTACTACTATTTCCAGGGCAAAATTTCCACTATTGTATAACCTGAACAATTACGCAGCAAGATTTATTTTATCGAAGGTAAGTAATTTTACTGGTCGGGACCCGGTAGTAGTTCACTCTGTGGGTAATCGTCTATTTGCTGTTTATACAATTTACCTAATTACTGCAACGCTCGCTTTCCAGAGCAGCGATGCAAGAAATTAATTGATATATAATGAGTTATAAGCCAGCCAACTTATTTGTAAATGATGTGCAGCGAAAAATAGTCTTTATTACAGAGGATAAAAGGTTCATAGAGCTTTGTGAGCGTCGCAGGCGCAACCAACCACTCCGACGCGACGCAGCGTTATCTCACTACAATAGTGATTCCATAATATAACAATGAGTTTAACAATTGACATGGATTACTGTTGTGTATGGTACATATGGCCACACGCTATGGTAAAACTTTTTGTGCGATTATCATCTTTATGCGGATGTAGTAACAACGGCCATGATGTACTATAACGTGTTTGTAAGTTTGGGACTACACAAGTCTGCTGCTGAGGCATGAAATATAGATTAATAATTTGTTGTATATATTTTTAGGTTTCCGTACCCGAAAGGTGCTAAACTATTAGTACTGAGCCTCCGCTGTCTGTCTGTCTGTCCGTCTGTCATGTCACAGGGGTCTACAGCCTCAACCGTAATAGGTAGAACATTGTTTTTTTTACAGAATACGTGTTACTATGGCCTCTACAACGAGAAATAATATAAATTTAAATGAAACAAGTTATCTGTTATATATAGCGTCATCTGATATGACTTGTTTGGCAATAGATAGCGATAAGAGTAGCTTGATAACCTTTTTGACCACCGAGGTTCATTGGTAAGATGATAGATGGCACTAAGATCTTAAAGGCAGTCATTTGGTATGTACAATAATGTTTTTAGGGTTCCGTACCCGTATTTTGTGGTGGTAAGGAACCCTTGGAGCGCAAGTCCGACTCGCACTTGGCCAAATTATTTTGTGTTTGTGATAAGGCTGAAATATAGTCTTTGTCATTGTTTTCTGGAGTAGAACTACTGGACCGGGGAAAATATCATTTGATTCATGCTCGTTTATAAATAAATGAGTATTTTGGTAACAATGCCAATTGACAGTTTATTTACTTTATGTGTACTGTATATTGTACTGTATTTATTTATTTTGTGTTTGTGATAAGGCTGAAATATAGTCTTTGTCATTGTTTTCTAGAGTAGAACTACTGGACCGGGGAAAATATCATTTGATTCATGCTCGTTTATAAATAAATGAGTATTTTGGTAACAATGCCAATTGACAGTTTATTTACTTTATGTGTACTGTATATTGTACTGTATTTATTTATTTTGTGTTTGTGATAAGGCTGAAATATAGTCTTTGTCATTGTTTTCTAGAGTAGAACTACTGGACCGGGGAAAATATCATTTGATTCATGCTCGTTTATAAATAAATGAGTATTTTGGTAACAATGCCAATTGACAGTTTATTTACTTTATGTGTACTGTATATTGTACTGTATTTATTTATTTTGTGTTTGTGATAAGGCTGAAATATAGTCTTTGTCATTGTTTTCTGGAGTAGAACTACTGGACCGGGGAAGATATCATTTGATTCATGCTCGTTTATAAATAAATGAGTATTTTGGTAACAATGCCAATTGATAGTTTATTTACTTTATGTGTACTGTATATTGTACTGTATTTATTTATTTTGTGTTTGTGATAAGGCTGAAATATAGTCTTTGTCATTGTTTTCTGGAGTAGAACTACTGGACCGGGGAAAATATCATTTGATTCATGCTCGTTTATAAATAAATGAGTATTTTGGTAACAATGCCAATTGACAGTTTATTTACTTTATGTGTACTGTATATTGTACTGTATTTATTTATTTTGTGTTTGTGATAAGGCTGAAATATAGTCTTTGTCATTGTTTTCTGGAGTAGAACTACTGGACCGGGGAAAATATCATTTGATTCATGCTCGTTTATAAATAAATGAGTATTTTGGTAACAATGCCAATTGACAGTTTATTTACTTTATGTGTACTGTATATTGTACTGTATTTATATTTTTTTTGTAAGTCCTAAATTTAATAAGTTTATTCACAAGTGTTTTGAAGCTTCATGTAAAATTTTATATTTGAGATAATAATGAAAGTTAAATTTTACCATATATTTAAAATCACCCTTATAAAGAATACAGAGAAGTTCCATTTTTGTTTATCGAGTCGATGTCGAGTCGACATTCGACACTAAGTCCATAGAAATAAACACAACACACGTTAAAAGAATAAAGTTTCTTCAATAATCACACAAAACGCGTGGATGGGGTTGCTTTTAGTCTGCCTCTTTTAGAAAATTAACCAATCGTTTTCTAAATTTCTAATATTTTTAGGGATCCGTACCTCAAAATAAAAAAAAACGGAACCCTTACAGGTTCACTGTGTCGTCTGTCTACCTGTCTGTCTGTCAAGACTCTTTTTCTCGGGCCCCGTTAGAGATGTCAAGTTGAAACTAATACCTTCTACAGTAGTCTACGGCTTCATAGTGCTGGTAAGAAATCAGGCTTCAAACTCAGCGCAAAAAATCCATTACGTAATCAATTCCATGCAAATTGACTCATCATGAAGACCTAGGGTACTTCCAGTTGACTTAGAAACATGAACTATTAATAATTGATCTTATAATAGCACACGTCTAGGAAAAAAATCTTCAAATTATCTATATTTAATTATTCAATAAGAAAATAAGGTTAATTAGACCCTTTGGATACATAGAGTTTGAAAGATCGCTAGCGTCAAGTTATGTTTGTCATCCATAACGGACCGTGGAATAAGTTTGTATTTTAAACGGACCCCTCAGGGCGCGAGTCTAACTTGCTATGAGCTCGAAACACATAACTCGAATGACTGATCTCACAGTAGGGTTGTCAACAGACCTTAATAATGTTTAAAAAAATACTGGTACTGAGTAGTTTATAGCGTTTTGTTTTAATTCGTTTGTTATTTATGATGCAGAAAAATTAATTTAAAATAAACTAATCAATCGTAATATCTAACCAAATAGACATAAAATAACTTTATTTGGAAATATGTGAATAATTTTTGACGTCATCCTATTATTCATTCATTCATCAGCCTGTTTCGTCCACTGCTGGACATAGGCCTTTCCAGGATTTCGCCACTCTTGGCGGTCCTCCTGGAAGAAATGCCCATACTCACACACGCTGGGCAGGCGGGTTGGTGAGCGCGGTGCCGAAACCCTTACATCAGTGACGCCGCTGCCCGTCACCAGTCTGTTTTTTATAAGCCCCGTTAATTGGGGATGGATAAATAGTTATTCCCAGTTTGGTGGAAATACATTCACAAGCCCGCTTCTTATGCAGGTACATTTTGTACAAGTTTGCTTGACAAACCTTTTTAAATATAAAAAATACACGTTTAATAAAACAAACAGAAACTAATTTCACTTTCAAGTCACTTGCACAGATAAAATTGCATGGCGAACATCACTTATGTACAAGAATAAAATTGTGTGATTGATAATTAGCGATTATGTTCGCTTAGTTAAGAAATTCTTCTTAATAACTAGTTGGTAGGTATTGCTTGATAAGTAATCACTTAATAACTTGGCTTGACTCGTTGTCGTGATTGATTACAAATATCATTATTTTGTGCCGCTCTTGGTATTGAAATAAGCGTTCAAATCTCGTGTTTGACATTTAGTTTGCTAATTTCAGTCGTGAGAAACTATATTGTTTCATGTGATAGGGTACCTAACAGGGTTTCTTTTTTTTTCATATAGAACCCCAATTTATTTTATTTAGTTTTATATTATTCAGTTAGTATTAATTTAGTTTTTATTAATAAAAGAAATAAAAAAATACCGGTGATATCTATTTATGTATTAATAATTTATCCTTTGTGTTAAATCTAAGGTTTTTTACAGGAAACTAATAACCTATAAATGTAAATCTCTAAATGTTAGAGACTTTATGTTAAGCTCCATCGTTTTTAATGATGGAAATGTCTTTACACAAGTGTTTATGTTATTTAAATTGTCAAGTTTCATTTCAAGGTAGAGTTGATGCCGGGCTCGACTGTGGAGGTACCATCATCTTACTCGCAAATCCTCCCGAAGTTATTCGGGGGAGAGTAAGAGGACAGCTCTCAGGCAAAAAAACCAGGCGGCCCACCATTGCCTGGGACCGATGGATGGCGGTATATCCATCCCCAATTGCCGGGCCTCATATAAAACAGACTGGTGACGAGCAGCGGCGTCAATGGTGCAAGGGTTTCGGCAGCGCGCTCACCAACCCGCCTGCCAAGCGTGTGTGAGTATGGGCATTTCTTCCAGGAGAACCGCCAAGAGTGGCGAAATCCTAGAAAGGCCTACGTCCAGCAGTGGACGAAACAGGCTGATGGATGGATGGAAACAGTCAAGTACCGTATTATTTCTTAGAATGACATATTTTTCTAACACTTACTGTAGGCACAGTTTACTACTTATTTTATAAATAAATATCGAAGATACAAAGTGCACGATGTTGAACCCATGTCGCCCGCAATATTTCCTTCGAGATTGATGTGAAATCGAATGAAAAATTATGCATTTTCCGATCGGCTTTTCTAGTAATCACTCAAGTGGACGGTCGAACCCATTTCACGGTGATGTTCACACAGATCCCTATCTGCTCAGACATCAAAGCACATCCAACTAAATAATGGAAAATATGTTAAACTAACATCGTAACATCTAACATGCTTTCATATTTCTTATTAAATTTATTAATTAAAACTAATTGCGCAACGTAAACTGACGCAGAAGCTCTGTCGCTCTCATGGATTATGCTCACCCAAATTATATTTCCCGTTTGACAGTTTCAACATTAGTACAACTAAACAAACTGGGGCTAATCCCTATTGAAAAAAAAGTTTAATCAAAAAAGTCTTGAGAAGAGCCTTTATATTTTAAAATCGGACTCGATTTCACAGCTCACATCGCCTGTCACATCCGACATAAAGCCGCGAATAGGAGCTGCATTATGAGGGACTTTAAACTGGCCCTATTTATATCAATGATAAATCTATTTATTGTTACAATAAAAAGTTTGATGTTATCAACGTCGCGCGATGAAAGAATTGTCACCATCCTGTCGGTCGGTCGAGCGTTGATGCGTGATCGCGCTTTTAAAATGCACTCTGAAGCGATACGTTTTGGGTCTAAAATGGCTTGGGAGAACTAGTCCTGTTGAGGAGGTATGCTAAGCAGCTTAGCTGAAGCGATGGAGAGCATTTGAGGTTTGACGTGTCGAGTAACGAGCCGGTGGCAGAGTTCTCGTATACGTACGTAAGTGCTACAGTTAAATCAACCGAATTTAATTAGCCTTGGGATTAAACAACAATCATCCATAAAAAGAGACATTATTTTAAACAGTCATCAGTAAATGTGCTATTAAATTACTAGCAATTTTATTAACCTTTAGGGCCACAAAAAATGTTTTACACGAGAAACAATTTCCGAGCGAGTCAGTCGAGTCGGTCATCTCCCGAGTGTCAAGGAGAACGGGCGGCGCGGGGGCGGGGGACGGGTGTGACATCTCGACTTCAATCTCGTGGTAAAATCTAAACAATTACGTTTTCCTATGAATAATGTGTAATCGATTGGATGGTGTGAGTACCGAGTCGACATCAGTGCACATTAATTAGTGGAATCGTGGCCGCCGCTTGTATGAGCGTTAATTGCTTTAAACGCTGTATTTTTTCACATTCTCAGTAAAGTGGGTTTTTCAAATTACGAGAAGTTTTGTGTTTACAGTTGCATGAGACGTTTAATTGCCGTCAGCGGATGTTAACTCCGTAATTGGGAGGTAGATTCAGAAGATAATGCACCAAAGAATACAAGTGGAAAATGCGCGGTTGTGTAGAGACATTGTTTATTTTCAACTCTAACGAGCCTTTTCTCCTTCTTCAGGCAGTTTTATCCTACTAACCGAATGAAATTAAAACAATGCATTCTAAAGAATACAATAACTATATTTATATAGAGCGAACACGCAAGAGTTAGGTCGCATGTGGGGTTATTTGTATTTAACTGATACACAATTTCGTTCGGAAGGGTTATTTATTTATGACGAACCTGTTTAAAATTCAAATATCTAACCGGGTACAGTCAGTGACAAAAAGCTGATTATGACGTCACTTTTTTCTTTTTCCCGCTCTTCATCGGCGAGATTCCTTTTCAGGCGGGATTAATTCGATCCGTTTTATAAAGGCTTACTTATCTGTCTCGGTGTGATACGACCAGGTTTGTATTTATCGAACCCATTATACGTTTTATTATTTAATTTATTTAACGCCTCGGTTTATCGGCTTGTCTATTAAATCGTCGAAGGGATAATGCGATACAGACTTTAACAGGTATTGATGTGGCCTTAAGGGAACATATTTGTTTTATTTCAAACTTGTTGATAACTTTGAAATATGTGCCATCAAATATGTCTGAGCGCTTGATCCCGGTCATTTAATTAATTATTTTAAATAATACGAGGCTTTAAATACCCATTTATAAATTTTAATTACTAACAAACAAAAATATAATCTTCTTATTTTATAATCTCATCTTCGTGTTTAGCCGAAAATGAAAAATACATATTTAACACAAATTTAAAGTGGTCCTTATTAGGCAGTAATAAATTTGGTAGATCTTGATAAGGCATTCTTGTCTAACACTAATTGGTTCAGAACGGGCCGGCTGCCGAATTAAATTTTAATTATTATAATTACCGAAAGGTAAAATTACAAGAACCAGCACCTTAAAGAGAAATATAATGTGTGTAAATCAAGAGAGGAATTTAAAAATTATCGCTTTATCAGGCTTAAACTGATGGAAGTAAGGTTTATAATTTTTATCAATAATGAAGACATTATAAGAATTTCTTAATCAGCTATTCAAGTGACAAAATGTAACGTAAGATATTAATTATACGTTGATACTGATTTTCATGTCCACGTTGATTTTTTTAACCTTTCATTTTTTAAGATACATTACACCACATGCTCTGAAGAAAGGTAACTTATTTCTAATATCTAAATCTTTATCAACAAAAGTTTTTCATATTTCTGCCCGTGATAATTCGTGGGTTCACACTGTAATGTTTCCCGCACATCAACCTACCTTAGTGTTAGTTCTTTTTAAGATTCGTAGTTTGGGTTCATATTGATAGGAAACGGCTACTCATGATTTAAAAGTCAGATTTCACCTGAATAGTTTCACTGTATTCGTACAGTTTCTTCGGAGGCAAACATGATTACGCGGCGGTTCCATGTTTGACACTGCGGCAAAATTTGACACTGTACGAATACGTCTAAACAAGTCAGGCAAAATCTGACTATTAAATCGTGAGTAGCTGTTTCCTATAAACAGTTTCAGTTCCGGTAACGTTGTCTGTCATAAGGGTTAAAACCGTATAAAAAGAGGTAGAACTTTACTACAGATGTTGTTTATGTTCAAACAAGTTTTTAATGCTAAAATGTATAGGTTCCTTAAACAAATGAAATGAATGGAGCCCGAGTCACAGAATATCTGGTCCGGTCCAACGCCTCCGAGTGACGTGTGCAGTCTGGAGGCCACCGCTGTATCGGGTTGCAGTACAACCTTTCTGCTACAGGTTTGTCACGATCAATACCTTATTGATTTGTAATTTTAAGAAGCTATCTGAATTTTGTTTTTGTCACTGTTGAATGTTGCAAAATTGCAATGGTAGGGCAATATAGAAAAAAGATATACTTTTATTACAAAAATTAAAATAGCCAGCAAAATGTCCAAAATTAAAAATGTTAGAATCCTGTAGATTATTCCCATTTATCAAACTAGGAGAACAAATGTGTTTGAAGATCTTAGCTCAATAATTATTTCTATCAAGGAAAATTTATATAAATATGTTTTCAAAAAAAAACAAAACTCTCGATTATATGAGTTTAAAATGCAGGTACCAGAAATTGATTACAATTCTCCGTGTATTTTAGATAATACACAAAAAAGAGCATCGTTATTTATTTACATAGGAATAATTGACGGAACCAAGGACTAACAGAGCTTTTATGAAAAACAAAATTTTGTTAAGTTAATTGAAAAATACTTTGCATGGGACCTGACGGGATTTCCGTTTTATTTTGACATAGTTATATGCTACATTCAAACAATAGACACCAAAACATCGTATAGGTGAACTATTACTTTACCTATTACTTACCTATTATTTGAACTATTACGATAACTAAATATAAAAAACTATCCCTTAAATAGTACGAGAGCGAGTGACGAGTGTGAGTTTGCGGCACGAGCCGAAGGTAAGTGCTGCAATCACACGAGTCGAGAAAAAGTTTCTCGCACGAGTATCGTATAGTATTTTATAGCACAAGTGGGGAAAATGCCGACTTTACCCAAGCGCAGCGTGCGTAAAGCGGTCATTTTACGCACGGTGTGCTATAAAAGATTTTTAATGGTTCTTAACATTCCAAAAATAAATTAATAATACAGGTCAAGAAAGTTAAATCGGAAAAAAGTACGTATTGAAATTGCTTTTTAAAACATAAATAAGCTCTTTTATTTAGAAAGGATATTTGCAAAAGTAAGAAGATAATTAAAAAAACCAGACCCAAACTAATGATTTTGTTACACATTACATAAATTACTCTCGTAATTTAAAACGGCAAAAGACATAAATTGACTTAACCCATATAATTTCGCAAGGTGTGACATTGCTCTTTAGTTGTTATTTGAAATTGATTGCTGAAAAAAATTAAAGAAACAAAGTTTAAAATAACAAAACATATATTTAAACTATTACAACTATATGTAACAGATAATACAATTTATATTTAATTATGATGCACACTCACTCACCCTAACTTGATAAAAAAGTTTATAATATTTATCCACTTGTGTTGCGATTTTACCGGTTCCGTTAAAACCGAAATACCTTATAGTGAAAACCGGGTCACCCTAAAAGGATGTATTCTGGCCGGATTGGCGACCTATTAAGGTAGGACTCGGAATAGATGAGCTTGTATGACTAGACTGATGAATGTGAAAGGGGCGAATGAGGTGAGTCAGGATCGTAGCAAATGGAAGTTTACAGTTTATGCCTGACCCTACCCCTCTGGGAGACGAGCGTGAGTAAATGTTTGTACAACTCAATAACAACTAAACCGATTATTCCATTTGGAATGATTAAGAAAGTTATTATGAAATTATATTTTGAAAATGAATTTGAGATTTCAAACGAAACGTCTTTTCGAGCAGATTAGATGGATAGATATAAATTGAGGGATATTTTACATGCGTACTTTATTGCTTTAATGGTACGAATGTAACCTAAGAATATTGGAGTGCACAGCTGACTTCTCACACTTAAATCCATATGAAATAAAAGAATTCTTCACCAATTCTACACCGAAAACCCTAAAATGATCAACAAATAGAATCTAAATCCCTTTACAAATAGAGTCGTCAGCGAGATAACATCAAACACAGAGGGTTGACGGTTGTGATACAAAGGTCAGCGCGGATTGTCGGCTCAGACCCGTACCCAACTGTATTGTGTTTCATCGAGACACTTACTTACTGAGATTCAAAGAGCTTCACGCTCTTCTATGCCTATCTAAACGTAATCATAATCAAAAAACACTTAAAACAATGTAACTTTGATAAAGATTTAGGATTCGATAAGTAGGCGTTAATGTCAAGCAATAAAATCACTGATTTGAATACAATTAATGTTTAATTTATCTGATTAAACTATACAAGACAGCAGAAATAAATATTGATTTAAAAAATCATAAATTCAAGTATTGATCACCGTTGATGTCTTTTGTAAGGGGCGTGCGCAATTACACGCATGATTTGCTACGCCGTAGCGGATTTCGGCTGATAGCTTCTAAGAACTGCTACGGAATACGCCTACGCGTATCGCCTACAACACGAGTGGTGCTACTGAATTACGCCAATCGACACTTTTGGTCAAAACTCGTTTATTTGATGTGATTCTTATGGAAAATAGAAGCAATTAATAACTAAAGTGATTCTTAGATATTTTTTGAGATGTTTTAAAGTTTATAGTCGAATAAAACAAAACCGTGCGTTTTATCGTCACTTAACAAAAACCAATATTGATAAATACTCCATTATAAATATTTAGAATGTGCAGACAACATAATATGTTTTTGTAAAAGATCCTCAGGTCTTTGATTTGTTTCCTTATTTATTAGGAAATTTAAAATACACTAAAGAAAATCATCTTTATAGCATACCTTTCTATATTAATTATTGTATCTACATTCTACATGTTAAACTATAATTAATAGATTTTATTTTCTTTTTATAATCTTTTAAGTCATGCATGTCTGATCGTTGTGCTAAGTCCTACTTGATATGTAATGTTGGGTTTTGTATGTAATTAGATGCACACTGTTGCTTTGTTATCTCGTATATCTTCTTTTTGTAAAACGTAAACTGTGTCTCTGTTGAAAAACCTAAATAAATAAAACGTAGATTCTACGATTGAAGCGAGAATAAGAGTAGATAACCCAAAACTTGGACTAACCAGGCGAGTCAGTAGCGGATCTATCCGAGTCGGAGTCCCTGTGCGCGCTGAGGTCCCTGGGCGCCGCGTCGAGTATGTCGGTGATCATGAAGCGCGTGCGCGGCGCCCGCGCGTCGCGCTCCTCGCGCTGCACCGTCATCGCCAGCGCGCCGCTCCCCGCGCCGCCGCCCGCCGCGCCGCTCGCATCCAGCGCCGCACCGCGCCACGCCACCGCCGCCTCGTGCGCCCCCAGCTCGCCGCCGCCGCGCGTCACCGCCGGCGCGAACACATCCTCCGACACCCGCCGATCGTATCTTCACTTTACGTAACTGTGACGCCTCTCTTCCGCAAGTGCATTCCGCATGGGCTGGGAATCGAAATACTTCCGTCAATAGTTTAAAAACTAACCCACTTTGTTGCTAATTAACTATACTCAGTTAATTAAACGCGACACGAGCTCCATGCGATTACGCGATTACTGTTTCGGCGTGCGTGATCTGCGTTCGGTTACAAATTATAAGTTATAAAGTCACTCGATCGGAAACTGAACACGAAAAGTAATCTAGAGTCACACAAACTTGAAGTTAAGTTCTTTAAAAAGTATTTTGTATAAGTTAAAAGTTCACTAAGCAACAATGAAAAGTTGCGAATCGCTTTTGGGTAAATATGTTTGAACAATAAAAAGAGCAAACAGCGATCGCAGCGTGTAGCGACCGTGTGCTGAGGAGCACGCGCGATCTCGTCGACGGTTGGAACGGGACTGGGTGTGCGGGCGGCGGCGCCGGTGGGCGAGAGGCGCGGCCGGCCAATGGGTGGCGGCGCGGCGGCCGGAGCGGCCAACGCCGGCGCGGGGCGTGCCGCTGCCATGATGCCGCCGCCGCCGCCGCCGCGCCGCTGCCGCCGCCGCCGACACCGACTGCTCTAATGCTCTTTTTGCCGCCGGGAGAAAGCTCTGCGCGGATTTAAGCTTTTATACGTGGGTAAAGCGCTTTTATAGGAAAATAAAGAGTTCTCGCAGCGGGATGTCGCGCTTTATGACAGTGTTTTACTGAAAGTTTACGACGATAAAGGACCAAACTGAAGCTAAATTACAGCTAAACATAGCCAGACTATTAAATTAAAAGAATACTTAGGCTGAGGGTCTATTCTCCAGATTTGTATTTTTTTTGTAACCAAATTGTGAGATATAATTATAAACCCACAAAAAAACAACTTTTAGCTATATGTTTACATACAAACTTAAATTTAATTATATTATAGTAGATTTAAAATAATATCTAGGATTTTTCAAAGTCGTGATAACGATCATTTTTAAGATTTTTCGTATTCGTAATTACGACTATGAAATAATATCTAATAATCTTATTATTTCGAAGCTACTGTTATAATATAACTAAAAATAAGTTGATGCGTATATCAAACTATTTGTAAACATTATTCGTATAGCTAAAAGTATTATTTTGGGCGTTATCATTATTTGTTATGATTTTGTTAGAAAATGTTACAAATCCGGAGAATAGACCGTTAAATAAGAATCAAGATAATTTATTTGCAAAAAAGCCATACAAACTTTGTACTAAGTCATACAAACATATTTACGTAGAAAAAGAACAAAATAATACCCCTACTCAATTAACAACGCAATGAGTTGAAACATATGAAACAATGTAAGAAAATTCCAATGAAAATAAATTTTAATATTTGCACTAGCGTTCGGATATATATTGTATATCATTCATTATATAAGTATATTTAAAAAAATCACATAGACTGAACAAACAAACAAAATCAAATAAGGCTTAGTTTTGTTATTAATTTAATAATAATTATTATTTCATATTGATTTTTATTTTTCCTGAAATATCCAAATAGAAGACTGGACTTTTAGTTTCGTTACCACGTTGATGACTATTTCATAGTTCTGTAAAAAATATACAGGTGTACAAGACAGGTATCTTTAAATGACAATCTAACTGATCACACTTATCAAAGAAACAAGACGCCGCAAATGGAAAATTTCTGCCTACCTATAAAATGTACAGTAGGTTTATCAAAATTGGTGTGGAAACGTGAAAATATTTTTAATTTCCGAAGGCAGCGTTCTTGTTGTTCAGTGTGATCTGTTGATTAAATTTAGCGACACCTGTTAATTTACTCTCGGTGTTATTTTTGTATTCAGCTATGAAGTTGATTGCAATTAATCTGACCTTACACGGACTGATTGTACAATAAAAATAAGCTTGTTCCAATTTGATTTGAATAGAATATTATTTGAGTGTTAGGCATGTTGGCTAGATTAAGTACTTATGCGAGAGATTCAACTTTATTAAAAAATAACCTATCAACCTATACATACACACTAGTAAGACCATGTATCTCGTAAGATATTTTTGTGTAATCAGGTATTTACATATCTAGTCGAAATAAAAGCTATGATGTAGTTTGTAAAGGTCAGGAAAGGTCTAAAACTGTGTCTGTTTGATGATGTCCTTTCGTATTTTTAAATAAAACATACAGATGGACTTTTAGTATTATCATGAAAAGTGTTGGGTTCGGTCTGAGCAGACTGCATCTCAATAAAATTTACTAGAGCAAACCAGGTCAAGCAAAATCTCATTGAAGTATGATGTACCAAAACTTTTAACAAAAAAATAATAACCGACTTCAAATTTTATAGCAGACATTCACTAGAAAGTTTAAAATAATTATATGCTGATCGATGGTACCAAAATAACACTTTTGCCGACTTCTTTCTTCCTGAAACACATGTTCTCTTGAAGTTGGCGCTCCCACATTGGTTTTTGTGTTATATACTATAGGGAATGCGCTATCTTCTGGATAACAATATGTATCAGGAAGAAAAAAGTCGGAAAAAGTGTTATTTTGGTACCATCAGTCAGTATGTAATTATTTTAAACTTTTGAGTGAATGTCTGCTATAAAATTTGAAGTCGATTATTATTTTTTTGTTAAAAGTTTATTTATTTCACGATTTTTAGTGTTGAAGGGATAAATTGTGAAAAATGGGTTGACTACAGTGAGCACTCTGATTGCTGTCCCGTGGCATAATGACAATTTTGAAGTTATATTCCGCAATGAGCACACTAACACAAAGCTGTTTTCGCCATTGAGAGTTATGTGATGTCATTCGTTAAGGAGTTCTATGGTGATGAGGCCAGGATCAAAGGTCGGAGGATATATGTAAAATTTCAAGGAACACCTTGCAATCAGCATCCTATAGCATCTTATATGCTGTCTTCCATTGAGGAGTTCCACTTCCTGGCTCTGAAGACCAACATCAGATCATGGCCAAACTAAAATAAGACCTACCTGGAGGCAAATTCTTTCAAACAATAGAAAAACAATTCAAATCGGTTAAGAAATGCCGGAGATATTTGCCTCAATATCCCTTGAGGAGATCTGCTGCCTATCTCTGAAGACCATCATCTGGCCACGACCAAAATAAAATGGGACCTACCTCAAAAGAAACCCTAACAAACAAAAAATAAATTTTGACTCTGTTAAGATTTGCGAGTAACATACCCAAAAAAAATACATTCGAATTGAGAACCTCCTCCTTTATTGAAGTCGGTTAAAAATTATGATGATACGGTGCAAATTAGGAGCTTGTGTTAATGAAAATAAATTTGAATTATAAAAAAACAGTCAAATGCGAGTAGGACTCGTGCGCGAGGGTTCCATTATCCGTCCTAAGAAAAAAAACTCCTTACACACAAATATCAAACAAGAAGACTTGAATCTTGAGCAAAATTCATTACGTACAAAATGTATGAAAAATAAATTATACACAAATTCTTGTACTTTTATTCCACATATATATATGTAATAATTATAATAATAATTTAATAATAATATAATTTATTCAAGATGATATTCCACCAAGAACCATCAATCGAATCCATCCAATATGTATGAAAAAACTGCAAAATTAATTTAGTTTAATATTGTTCCATAGAATTTTAAACGATAGATTTTCTGATTTTATCGTGCGAGGTTTCGGCACCACTGTCATCAACCCGCTTGCCCATGCCCAGCATGTGTGAGCATCCCTTCCAATAGAGTGACAAAATCTTGAAAAGACTATATCCAGTAATGAAGGAAGGCAGGCTGATAGATGGATGGATGTGCAAAAGACCTCGTACCAAATTTCAGGATTGTAGTTCACCAGGAAATATACTCTTGGATAGGTATTGATGTTCTTTCAGTCAATGAGTGGGATTTTTGTATCAAAATAGGATTGAAGAGCCATATCTTGTTTTTTCGTTTAACTTAAAAACTGACTCTCTTAGAATACACCGTGGCTCTGGCCTTCTGACCTTAATATTCGATATCAATTTCAACTCACGGGCAGATGGACAACAAAGTGAAAAAATATTATTATGCACTTTTCAAATAGATTATACGATAATATTGGTTTTTACTACATTTAAAAATAACTTATTTGAAGCCATTTTATTTTCTCCATTTTCATGAAACTGTTATTTGAAAAGATGGTCGTAGATGTGTCCAACTCTGACATAATTAGCTCTTAGGATATCGTACAGATTGAGTTGAACAAAAAACTTTGCCACGATGATAATTTAAAAAATAAAACCGGCCAAGTGTGTGTGGGCCACGCGCACTGGGCGCTCCGTGGCTCCCATGCAGACTTAGAAGAAGTCGGTCGACTATTACCCGTTAACTTGTAAAACCTACTTAGCTGTGATAGTTTTTATTTATAAAGGTGTAAATACCTCACTTCGCTTCGCATGATCCTGTTTTATACCAACAAATACTGCAACAATCACTCTGAAATTAATATATGATAAAGTTGAGGACTAATGCTGTGGCCATGTTGTTGTGAAAACTGGATTCCATTAAATTTTCTCGATAGAAAAAAATTACAAAGTTACCTCCAAACCATACAATAAGCCGATAGCATTCAATGAATACTTGAAATTAGATCTGATACTTTGCATAATATGACTGATATTAGTATAAAGCAGCTGCAAACTGTTCCATAAAAATGAAAAAACCATCATTGTAGCCGCGATTTCAAAATAACTGATGTTTTTGCGTGCGCGGCATCTGATTAGAGTAGGATAGACAAGTAAAAAGCAGAAGCGTTAGAGCAGGACTGCGAATCGACAACATTTGTTTTTAATATTTATATTGAAAGTCTGTGTAAAAAAGAAGCTTACAGTCGCCGTCAATACAAATTGTGGACTATGTAAACAAAGCGCCATGTTGTCTTTGTCTATGAATAGGTGAACTATCTAGAGATGGGTAAGTATGTGATTAAAATATGTTAGGTGGTTAATTAATTTTCTTTATTTGATTCATCGCTAAAATATTCCGATGAATCGCTAGTCAAATCGCCCACGTTAATTACAAATGGTTCCGTCACAGCGTCGGCGGCCGTATCTATTATCCCATCCAGTTCTTTAATTTTTTCTTCTACTTTGAGGACATGAGCTACACATTTCGCCCACTGTTCTGGCCCGATCCGCGCCAAACCTTGGTCCAACAAAATCTTCACATCGTCCATTTTGAATGTTTTGTTGTTCCTTCCAATGTAACATTTCCCTTGCGCCAATATCAACACTATCGGGTTAAGCTCGCAATGATATGGTGGAAGGAGCAAAACTTTCTGAAACGTTTCTTGAAATTTGATTTCTTTTTCGCGCAACCAGTTTTGGATAGCCTCCTTCCACCAACTCCTTTGGGCGCCTTTTCGATTTGACGCGAATGATATGGGGCATTGTCCATTACTATTTACGAGAAAACACAAAAGATTTTAGAGCAACGCTGGAAGATCACACAGCTCTCGATAGAATCACACACACGTTTATGTCAAAGATGAAGTAACGCTGTCAAAAAAAAAGACGGAATAAAATAGGTTTATATTCAAATAGTACGTACATCACTAATTTTCAAAGACAATACAGATTCGATGAGAAAAAAATATGACAGCAATCTCGACGCAGTACGGAATTGACTATTGATTCTATGATTTTTCGTAATTAACTGGTGATTATTGAATATTTCATGATGAAATACAGTGAGTGGCAGGTAAGACTTGATGCTTCATGATTTGGAATAATGTTTAGTGAGACTCCGTGACAGAACCTTGGGAAAAATTGAGAAAACGGTTTGTTTACATAGTCCACAATTTCTATTGACGGCGACTTTAGGTGATTTTTCATTTTGTTTTGTTTTATGTTTTTCCTGCATAATTTTATGTTTTCTTATTCACTCATTCTAAAAGGACGAAAGTCGCATCTGAGGATTACAAAAGTCAATGTTCATTGCCAATGGATTATTTAAAAAAAAAAGGTTGGCATGTTTATGTCTCCTGTCACATGGCAAGACAGTTGATTTTTTTTAACAAAATGAACTTACAGGCAAAGGAAATTGTTTTTCAAATCCTGTGTTTACCATATTTTTAGTTTTTTGAAAATATCTCTTTATTTAATCACTATTTAATTCTGAAAAAAAATATGATGCTGAGAAAGCCCATAATATCTCGAAATGGTTTTTATTTTTGCATCAATTATTAATTTGTAATGTTGTCGATTGAGGTATAATGGGCCCTTAACTGGGGGACTTAACAATTGCAATTTAAAGCCTCATATTTCGCAAACGGACGTCTGAATAGAAAAATAGTTTTCACACACCCACAATATTTTCAAACGACCTATTCAACGGCACCACACACCATGGGATAGACAATCATTTCATTTCATTCAAAAAAATATTACTAGATGACAGTGGCGAAGCGTGAACATTTTAAAAAGAGAAGCCGGACAAAAAGATCGCCTTACTCAGAAAAGCAACCAAGGGAAACATACAATTGTTTGTATACTTTGTTACTCCCTGTCAACCAAGTGTATCAAGTAGACGAGACTTAAGAGAGTAAAATCTAATTTACTGGTGTACGTACGTATTTAATGGAACAATAATAAAAACTGAATTCGGTGTCAATCTATTGCCACATTTGCCGTCAAATCTAAATAAAACATAATATTTTCCAAAGATGATAAGATGATGCAAAAAATTTAATCACATCGCGCAAAACCATGCTCAGAGTAGCTCGTAAATATGTTTAATGGGTATGCGCAAAAAGTGCATTAAATGCAGGTACAATTACTGTCAGGAAGGTCACAGTAGACCAACCGCTGGAACTACACGACCGATAGATTATATTTTATTTGCATTAAACAAGAAACCAATAAATAATACAAATCTCGTAATTAAATGCATCATGATTTTTAGGCTTCCGTAGTCCGATAAGGAACCCTTATAGTTTCACCATGTCCGTCGGTCCGTCCGTCCATCTGCGGCTTAGCTCAGAGACTATTAGTACTAGAAAGCTGTAATTTGGTAATGGTAATACATAATAATCACGCCAACAAAACGGTAAAATAAAATCTCGAAAACATTTTTTTGAAGGATATCACCCATACACGTAAATTGGGGATGATTTTTTTTTTCTCGTCTATCCCATAGTGTAGGATATCGTTGGATGGGTCTGTGAAAACTATGTTTCGATTTAGGGATCCGTTAGCGAAATATTAAGCTTTAAAGTGCTAATTTTCGTTAGAGTAAAGTGTCCCCCCTGCCGGCTAAACGGTTGTTCATGAATATATGGAATAATTCACAGAAGTAGTATATATAAGTAATGAAGATAAAGGGAAAACTATCACAGCTAAGTAGGCTTTACAGGTTTACGAGTACAGGTCGCGCCCAACTTTTGGTCCCCTTTATACACGACAATGTACAGTACGCCCAAAGTTATAATGCGCATAGAAATCTATAGCCGAGCGACCGGACGTACCACGTGACCTTACTGCTTGTATAGAAAGTGTAGGGAAATACGAACTTTGCCGAGCAGTGGCGAAGATTCGTATGCGCATTATAAGTTTGGGAGTACTGTATGGGCCGTTCTTCTAAGGAGCAACTTCCGAGCGGACTAGAAGTTTGGCGCGATCTGTATTAATAGACCAACTTATAAAACGTACTGGGCAACTACTGAACCCTACAATGCGCGTGGCCCGACACGCACTTGGCTAGTTTTTTTCCACTACGAGTAACAACGTGTAAAGCGTGTAAGTTTATTTATTTTTTCTACCTAACTAATACAATTACGTAACATCTACTACTTTGATTTCATGGATTTTAGATTAGCTCGGCATTTCTATTATATCCTTTATTGCAAACACAAAAACATTAAATAAAATGACAAAAAAATACATGCAAATGCGAGCTTACTCAGCCAACCAGTATTGTGGTGAAAGATACAACGTTGCTTTTAAAATTACTTCTAACATACATACATACATATACTCACGCCTGTCTCCCAGAGGAGTAGACAGAGACTATAGATTTCCATCTGCTACGATCCTGACACACCTCTTTTGCTTCTTCTACATCCATCAACCTAGTCATACAGGCTCTTATATTCCGGGTACTTTTCACTTTGTCCTTTTTCAGTATGTCGCTTATTTGGTCGGCATACGTCCTTCTAGGGCAGCCCGGTCGAGCTTTACCTTCCACTTGTGCAGCATAAATTCCTTTCGTCACTCTACTTTCATTCATCCTCTCTATATGCCCAAACCACCGAAGCATTCCTTTTTCTATTCTAGTCACTACATCTTCTTTCAGGCCACAACGATCCCTTATGTCGATACTTTTCACTCTATCATTCAATGTCAAACCACACATACTCCGTAAGTAACGCATTTCCACTGCATTCACTCTACTGCGATGCTCATCTTGCCAGACCCAACATTCACTACCATACATAAGCGTAGGAGCCAACACTCCATTATGAACCGCGAATCGTGCCTTTGAAGTCACACTTTGGCTGCCCATAAAGGAGTGCAGGGCCCCGTTCACTTTTTCGCATTCTTTTACTTCTAACTTGTTTTGTATTTTTCATAGTCTTCATTTTATACAATGTTGATGGTTGTAATTGTCGGCACTTGATGGAACTTATTATACATCTTGTTAAATAAGACACTTGTACTTGTCCACAGGATTATAATTTAACTTCAATACACCCGACCGGTTTCGCTTACAGGCATTATACGTTTTTTTTGTAATAGTATTTTTTTTTTCTTTACACAACATATTTATATTTACAAGTAAGGTACCTCATGCGAGTGTTAGAGTAAAACCAATATTAAAAGGCATGTAATTAAACAGGCTTCTTTTTAATAGCATTATTCGCCTCTAAAAATCTGAATTGCCTTCTAAATTACTAAGCCAGCCACAATCAACGCGCGTCTGAATAATACCATCTTAACCACTAGCTAGTTATCTTCCATGTAAGCCACTCTAAATATAACTCAGCGTGGTGGTTATTTTTAGCATCTAAATTTGTCACATGTACTCAAGCAGTTAACTTCTAAAATATTATATGGCACCCAAATATTAATTCTATTACCTTCTAATTTTACAACTCAGTACGTTTAAAATGTAACCCCTCTTACATTCATTAATCGTCAAATTTATCTAAAATTATCAAATAGTATATTAAGGCCACTGATATTGGAATGTCAATTTTACGAACCTAGTAAATTATGGTAATTTTGGTGTTTTAATTTATCTATTCAACTAGAATTTATTTTTGCATTAGCTCCGGCGCTCGGAGCGTGGCACCTAACACCTCCTGCTCCGTCCTTAGATGCCTCCGATTTTTGATATACACTCTATGGACAAGCTATAAGGCTGGCTTCGCTAGCCTAATAACTGCTACAGTACCGTGTCAGACTTCTACACTCTCACCGATTTCGAGAAGGAATTCTGAATTACAAAATGGCCACTTCCGTGTAAAACACGGTCAATTTTATGCCATCGTTTTAAGGCATTCTACCTTTTATTGCAATACAATCGCACGAACGACAATAAACAAATACGGGTCGGTAACTCGTCGGTACATAAATCGAATGGCACTCTCTGATTGGTGCAAATGGCCGGTCACTGTCATCTCGCGCACTCGCGCCATATCGTGGAGTCACGATAAAAGAAAATGATATATTATTTCCATGCTAAGTTATAATAATAATAAATCATTTATTTCAGGCACATGACCCATATTTTTACAATTTCAACACTTAAAATAAAAACAAAAGTTATAATCACAAAATCACAAAATTTACAGCATAAATATTAGGTAAATACAATTACAATTTAAATAAATTTCAATAAAATAAACTCTTTTATTCGGTGATATATGGTTATATATTTAGGCGATGTAATATATGATATATGAAGCTTGAATGATGTTTTTTCGAGAAGCTTGTGTTGAAGCTGTAAAACGAACAATGGTGATAAAGTGTAAAATCCGTGGCTGATGTAGTAAATTAGGTGGCAATGTATATGTATATATCAGCAGAACAAGTAAAACTAATTATTGATCATTACTGGACGCTTTCTTTAAAAGATTTAGTTGGCGTTGTAAAAAAGACGAATTAGTTGTTTAGAGGCTAGCTCATTTTCCCGTTGCTTAGTTATAAAAAAAGAAGCTTGATCACGTGGCCAAAAAAAATCTTGTGGCTAGACTTATAATTTCTCATATTTAAGCACTGAGTCAAACTTAGTAAACTCTACACTCAGATGCCCAGAGTGGCAGCTTACAGGAGTTTGTGAACCCTACAACAGAGTGAATCTCCTTACTATTTAATTCAATGACTGCACAAAAAGTCCAAGCATTAAAAGAAATTAATAAAATAGCATTCGTCTTGCATATTATAAAGTTCCGCTCCCGTTGCTCTTTAATCGGTTGTATACTGCTTGATGTTACAAATAGTGCGAACTCTTCATGAATACAAACGACTTCTATAGCTCCACCAGGTATAAAGCTATTTGTTGAATATGTAATACGGTTCGTTCCTAGCAACTGCACTTGTAATCGCTATTATTTGAATAGGAATGTAAGCACAAGATGCCAGATTGCTTTAAGGTGCTGTCAAACAATTCTAACCTTTTGTAGTGTTAAAGCATGAAATGCATGCAAGTAGAGAATTACACCGGGACACCCAAAAAGTAATAAAAATCACAAATTTACGTACTCGTATAATTATTTTCAACTTGTGCTATGATAATTATAAACCTAATTTATAACTCTCTACACAAAGTAACGAAGCGAATGGGAATCAGAACTCTTCAAGGTAGAACAAAAAGTAAGAAGAAACGGGTACATGAGTACTTCAAGTAATTTCACGCTGGCCGCCACCGCTTAATGCTGAAAAAACCTAATCATTCCACTTTTATGCCCAAGTGAAATGCTACCTCCTCATTTCTTGCCAATACTTGTAGTGATCGGAACTGTTCTAGTTGAGCGTAGGTGACGTTGCTACAGGAAATGTGTGTAAGCCTTCTCACTCTAAATAGATATGCACAGAATAAATTAATAGTAGCTAATAACGGATACCGCCGTAAGTAGATTGAAATAGCAATATAAAACGTTATTGAAGAAGACGCCGCCACGGACACTACAAAAAAAAATTAAACGTTGTTGATATTAAATAAAATATTAATAAAATAACTTTATATACCGTTATTATTTCGCTTGCATACTTCATAACGAAATGAGAACATTTGTAAATAATTATTGACTTTTTGGTAAAAGATTTTCTATTTCATACTTTACGATCTGCCCACGATATGTACCATCAAAGAACTAGCAGCTGACACACTTATCGCACTTATTATTATTGAAATATGAGTGATAAAGTAAGCCTGCAAATTTTTCTTCGATAGAATACGCATTTATTAGGCAAGATATCAAGAAGGTCCTGTTTTAATCTATATAAACTGTCATGTAGCTTTATCGACGTAAGAGTGGATTCTCTGTACATTGAGACTTGATAAATTTTATGTAACCTAAAACAAAAATAAAAAAAACACAACACAAATAGTTTGCAGAATGGCAATGTTTTAGAAATTTGCCACATCTTATCTAGTTATCAAAATAAACGCTTTACATCTAAAGTTGCCTTAATTTTAAAAATATTCCAAAAATTTGACGATATCTATGGGTAAAAGACTTAAGAGATTCTACGGATGTAAGAAGTTAAACAAATAAAGGGAAGACGAATAAAATAATATTTTCCATAGACCAGCTTTGCAATAAGAGGAGGAGGTATCGCTATTAATACCAGCAATTTATATTGTAAATATGATAATTTTTATAATAAATTTATTAACCTCGGCCCAGCAAATGGAACGTTTATCGACCGTTTCCGTTCGTGGAAAAGCGCCGCTTTTGTTTTTGCAGATTCAGTGGAACAGTTGTTTCGATTAATTACAATCGCGATATTCTTGTGCGCCAGAGCAGTGAGTCAGCTGAGGTAATTCAGTTACCAATTTGAAAAAATAAAAAAATATTGTAAGCACATCGATCTACAATCCTATCCCAATAATGTATTAAGGCGTGATTAAAACAGCCGATTTATCGGGATCCTAAATTCCTAACTAGGATTCTAATTAGAAGGCGCGAAGAATCAGACCGTCCTTAACGCGATTCCATCCATCCATCCATCCAACAGCCTGTTTCGTCCACTGCTGGACATAGGCCTTTCCAGGATTTCGCCTCTCTTGGCGGTCCTCCTGGAAGAAATGCCCATACTCACACACGCTGGGCAGGCGAGTTGGTGAGCGCGGTGCCGAAACCCTTGCACCAGTGACGCCGCAGCCCGTCACCAGTCTGTTTTATATAAGGCTCGGCAATTGGGGATGGATAAACCGCCATCCATCGTTCCCAGGCAATGGTGGGCCGCCTGGTTTTTGCCTAAGAGCTGTTCTCTTACTCTCTCCCGAATAACTTCGGGAGGATTTGCGAGTAAGACGGTGGTACCCCCACAGTTGAGCCTGGCATCAGCTCTACCACCTATAACGCGATTACATTGTCCTAAGTCCAATCCTATCCTATCCGTGTAATCACGGCTTTAATAATAAACCAAATTCACTCATAATTTGTATGGGTCACAAACTAATCTTTTTTTCGTGAATAAATGAAGTATGGGACACTCCATGCGTGAACTCCGATCGTTCTTCTTTCACCAGTTTATTGTATTTTGAAGAAAAAAAAACAGTAACGGGCTTAAGTTTGAGCAATGTCGTCATCATGAATATAACAATACGTGGGTATCAGCATACATAATATATTGATTAGTTCATTTTATTTATTTAATTTTAGTGACACTGTTACCGACAAAAAGTCGAAATATATCTGGGAGACTGTAACAACTGTGTTTTTTGAATGAAAATATAAATATATGTATAAGATTAGTTTTTCAAATTCACTACTGGTATCGCAAGGCAGAGATCACACACTCTGCGCAAGAGTCTCGGGTCGTACTGCAGCATATAGTTCTACTAGCTATGCTACACCAAAACCGACTCTACCTATTTTTCTTCAAAGACTCAGTATACTAATATATGTATATTGTGTACCTTAGTAAGAGATGTTATATTGGCACATATTATATGATTGAATGATCTGGCTTAGTATCTATTACTTGAAAACTAACCGACCGATTATTATCTTTGGCTGTGTCTTGACAAGTGATATTTTCAGATATTAAGTATATTAGCTATTAGTACTATTTTATTTTTAGATTGACTTTTGCCCGCAGCTTCGCCCGCGTTCAGAGAATCTTCGCCCCGTTTTCGGCTTGGGGGTTAATTTATAAACACTTCTTGTAGCCTATTTGTTGAACATGGTTACTACGATGATAATAAAAAAAACCGCATCCAAATCAATTCTCGAGTTATAAAAGCGTTTATACAATATTTTCCCTGTTTCCGGCTTGAGCGTTATTTTATGAACATCCCTTATAGCTTATGTGTTGACCAGGGTCACTACAATTATTATAAAAAAACCGCATCCAAATCCGTTGAGTGGTTCTCGAGTTAAAACGGAACAGACAGACAGAAAGACAGACGAAAATTTTTAACAATTGTTGTTTTGGCCTCAGTACAGTACCAATAACCCATTTCATTTAAAATTTCGCGAAAATATTCAATGTACTATTATATTATTCAATGTAATATTCAATGTAATATACAATGTTAAATATTCAATTAATAATAATTCAATGTAATTCAGACACGATTTTTTTACTACTTTATTATTAGTATATATATAGATTTATTGCAAAAACCTTTAGTATATAAATCATTGAAACTAATAATTAACAATAACGTCAATTACGGTTTTACAATTATAAAATAACACGGTTATATACTTCAAAGACCAAAAAAAAAATACATACTTTAATAAATTTACGGCAAAAACATAATAGTCTTTAGCAACGTACGGTGTAAGTTGTAAGGGTAAGTGTATGTTGTGTGTGTGTGTGTGGGGGGGTGTGGGGGGGGGGGGGTGATGTGTAGTAGGCTGAGGCTGCCGCAATTCTTACCACCAAAGAAAAATATGTAAATCTATCCTAATTGAATAATAATAACGAAAAATTATTCAGGGGCCATTTCTTCAAAGGTTATAAATATTAATTACATTTTATTTTCATATAAAATGAATGTACGAGTACTCATCAGTCATCATCATATCGAAACTATGATAGAAATATTTAAGTGCGCAAACTGATCATATTTTTTCAGTGACATAACTATCCCGTGGAACTGAAGGCAAAAAGTACATAATATGATTTATAGCCGCATCGTGTTTTATCACAAGCCATTAGATAAAATAGCTGGATAATTGCTTAAAACTGCTGATAAGTAACAGTTCTGAAGAGTAAATTATCGTTTAAAAGCTTTATCTTGACAACCCGTTAGTCATTCGAGTAAAATACTTAATTTACATAATTTCTAAATTAAAAGAAGCCTGACGATCTTTTGACCTGTGAACACGACATTTATACATATATTTTTCAAATACATTACTATTTTATGTATGGACAACTCAAAAGTGATGTCAATAACTGATTATACCCATATTATATCTCTCAGTGCGTCCTTTCGACAATAATAACCCACTCGCGCCTCTCAGACAGAAGAGATAAGAATATTTATTTATCGAACAGTTTTATCGAATGCTGGGTTCTCGATTCGAAATGGATTATCAAACAAACGACAATTAAATTAGTTTTCTTTCTCACGTAATCGATGTGATTGGATGACATAATTTTGTCGAACTCACACTGGGTCGGTGTAACGACAGCAAATAACTTATAAAAAAATTATATGTTTATCCCATGGTTTATTCAAAAGTTGACCCAGTGAACTTTAACAACATTACCTATGTTTATCCTAAAAAGTCCTATATAAAGTATATTTTCTATTTGGCAACGATTATTAGGTCAGATGACTAGTATAGGTACCAAATTTGGTAATCCAAAAGTAGACTTTATATTCAATTTAATAAAAGTTCCTTTAAGACTATGAACTTTACCAAGATTTTGAATAATGAAATCATCATCTTGATTAAAACTACAGAAAATTTTAGCTTTTCCGCTTTACTTGATTTGGATTGGAATATACACCCGTGGCACCACTTTTCCACCTAAGGATCTTATTAGGTACTCACATGTACTAAAATTTGTGACTGGGAACAAGTACCACCGCAAAAATTATATTGTTTTGAACAATGAAAACAATTTAATTAAATGCTTAAACACAATCGATAGTCGTCGTAAATATTGATATTTATGTACATTTAAAGTAACATGGTTAATAGTTAATTGACTATTGTTAGGTACCCATTTTCTTTTTGCAAGTGGATAGTTTCGTAATATCCTTAGGTATAAATAATAAAATAACTATTAAATAAACATACGGACAATAAGCTGTTAATTACACCCATAAGCATTCCTAGTTCATAATAGTTGCAGTAATGAACGAAAGTCATCGAATGAAACGTTTAAGACTTTGCGTGCTGACCGTACTTCTTAATTGCAATAATTACTCATTATAAGGAAGCTTGCCGCAAATTAATTTAGAGTGTGTTTCTAAACAGACGAAGCACGCTTCTTCTCAAAGATTTATACTTTCATACTACGAGTAATATAATTGTTTATGCGACAATTTATTTAAGGTAATAATGACAGTTTTTTTATATGTGAACGGAAAAGTTCCTAGATCTGGCGTTCACAGCATGCCTTAATGTTCTTAAGGCCCTAGTTTCATAACTTGAACGATTCATATAAATAGACGACCGAATAGATCTAACATTTCTGTTTTTAAAATTGAGCGACCCATTTGTTATTTTCGTATCTTAGCCGCTTTAGGTCAAGCTTGTGATTGTGAGGAAACAGTAGATGAGCTCAAAGTTTATGGGATTTGACAGATAAAATGAGAGATTTTTTTCGATAAGGCCATCTCGACATGCCAGAAATTGGGGTCTAATACAATCTGTGGATCTCCCATAAGTGAATTGTGAATTTCATATCCCATGCATGTATATTATATACTTAAAAGTTTATTTATTTGTTAGCTTATAACTCTTGAAACAAACAATGGATCGCGATAAAAAAAATATACCAGAAAAAAAAAATTATATGGACTAACACGTAGGGTACCTTTAATCGCAGTAAATCATCAGGTTTTCTAGGGACTATAGAAAAACATAATCCAAGCGGGCAAAGCTTGTATGCAATAATTCTATTTCGGAACGCACCCTGAACTGGTATTTTCGCTAGCAGTCAGCTTAACAAATACTAAGTTAATTGTTCTGCTCTTTGTTTCGCCTAGACTAGATTATAGACGAGTGACGCAAGCGTGGGTACGCTCTTTACAATTTTGATCGTTGTGCAAGCAAACTGTCTAATGCGACTTGGTCCGACCTGATCATGAATAACTTACATGTTTCTTATTGGATTGTCTAATGAATGTTTTGTATCAAATGAGAATCTACGGGTGAAATTGTATTTTCAGTATGAGTCAAATTTTCGAGAAATAGCTGTGTCTTATATAATTAGGAGGTATGTGGTTTTAGTTTTGAAACACGTCAATGGTATATTCGTCATAAGTGTCTAGAAATATTAGCGTATCTTGCGATAACGACGTGCATAGGTACTCGTTGTAATAACTCTAGATGTTAGATTAACTACATCCGAATCCTTTGGAAACGTATCCACAATAGATTACATTAACTAGTTCTATAAGTAACACTACTTTTTCTGATAGACATAAAAACCTACTACACATGTAGCCTTGTACAAAATTTCTAATTATTCAGGTACGGATGGCGTAGCAACATTACAAAACGGAAATCTGTAAATTTTATTCAGTACTACGCAATTTGTACATATTTTAGGCGAAGTAGGCGTTAAAAAATCCCACTTTAAACAAGTTTTTCAGAAAACCAATACATTTTTTTTCGATGAAAATCTTTTGATTATTTCAAAAACATGATTTGAAACTGTCACATAGTAGGAAAAAATTTCAAGAGACATTTGAAAATTTTATTTATCACGTTTTATCTGTAATGTGGATAGTATAATTACAAAACAAGATACGAATATTTTTGGATAATTGTCAATCTCTTGACTACAAGATTTTTTTCAGTATTGACATTTTTTTATTAGGTTTCTATCTTATTTTCACCTACATGGTCACTATATCTTTCTTGCTTACTTGTTCTCGACTCTAGATAAGTTCGCCGTGCACTTTCGCGGGACGTTTTCTAAATGCGCACTTTACCTAAAAAAGGGCAGCCAACGCGTTTTGATTCTTCACGTAGTGCAGGGTGCGAACGGAGAAAGAGACGAGTTTCAAGTCAGACAGAGATAACAGGTGTCGCAAATGATCACCAATCTGCTCACTTTAGTTGACTCACAATGCGGCTTGTCAGAGCAACACTTATTTATTTGTTCCAGATGATCAGCCGGGAACAACGCGGTGGAAGTGTAAAAAGTTTATTCAGTTTTATTGCGCTTGCGAGCGAGAGTTTGCGTGTCGGTTGTTAGGTTAATCTGATATTTCTTGTTATGACAACCGGGAATACTAATATCACATGCAGACTTGGAGTCGCACATGTGCGGAAATTGACGAGATTATGTAAAGACGCGATATTACGACTGCTTTGTTAGTCTGCATAAGTTATATTAAGTTAATATAAATAGGGAAGTTTTGTTTTGCATGCGAGTTTCTTATTAATTGATTTGTTTATGACAATTTAGTTGGTTTAAACTTGTAATAACGCATTAAGAGTTACGATAATAGAATACTTCACAAAAGTTTCAACGTACATTTTAGTGTTGTAGTCTAGTATCATATACTAAACATAAAGTAAAGAATACCTACTAGAATACTACGTTATCTATGACGTCACTCATCCTCGTAGCATGGTCTGCGTAGTCATAGGGTATCAATAAATTAAATCACACGGCTGGTCGCCGAGCCATGCCGGGGCTGCTTGACGCGATGCATATGCATCGCAATGAGCTGGACAAAGCTATCTGTACATGTCCTACCAATATATTTACTACCCGACACTATGTACGTACACATACACACACACATGTATCTTCGAGGAGTTTTGAGAGATATTTCTGAATGTGCACTCTCTCTGGAACAGACAATACTCGTAATCGTATTCCAAAGCGATGGATTTAGCAATAAAAACATAATCTTAGTTAATGAGAACTGTGAATTTATTTACTGTCTGAAGCAACACATATTGTAGCGACGACAGCGCCGTCTGTTTCTAAGATCAAGGCGTGAAATCACATAACGCCCTCGTAAGCGTTCAGTATGTGCATTACAAGCTGGTTAGACCAAATAGTTACAAAAATATTCGGTGGACAAGTATGGTGGAAAAATTCAACGGTCTAGGTAAGTAGGTACCTCGGTGGTGCAGTCGGTTAACGCGATTGTCTTGATAACAAGAGGTCGCAGGTTCAAATTCTTGTCTTTACATACATTTGTTTCTAATTTATCTTTTCTAGTATGTAATGCACTCTAATGATACTCGTACACTCTTTTTGCACCGACGATTTCTATTTCCCAACATGATGGGTGTCAACCACGGGTCAACCTAATCGCCGCCCAAGTAACATTCGAGCTGAAAAAAATTCTATGAGCCAGCTCATTATCATCTAAATGCTTTTAAAAGGATGAACAAGAGAGTAAAAAAGTTCTTAGAGCTGTACTGTAGCAAAATTGAAGAGTTTTATTCAGTACAGCTGGGTTACGGCTGTATAACTATCTAAATTTATGCCCAAAGCTTTTAAATAGCATTGGAAAACACTATAATACAGCGTCTAGTGTAAAAAAATACTTTAAGCAGGTTTCAAGTACGAGGGCTTGGTAATGACTGGGTAATGCTCTTGATTTATTCTTTTGTTCAGTTCAATTCTGTACAAGAGCATTGAAAACTGCTATGGTCTGAGTTATGGTGTAAACCTACTCTGTTTTAAAGCCGACGCAATTAGAGTAAATTTTACCTATAGTTCAGCGGTCAGCTGTAATACAGCATAACTTTAGACGATTATCCAGCTTATAGATTATTTTAATGCCTGAAGTGAAATTCAACGCTGTTGCTCAATGATATTTGATCATTTGATATGTTAGAAGGGTTCCGTACGAAAAATACGGGGTCATTATAATACAGTCATCACATCAGTCATCCATCACCAATTGTATTGAACATAAGAGGGCATTGTATTTTATAGACTGTGGTGTAAAAAACATAAGTCATAAATAATTGTATTAAATTTATTTTAATTTGTTTTTCATCATCATCATCATCGTCATCGTCATAGTCATCGTCATCGTCATCGTCATCTATTACTTTTCCAATTAAAAAATCCCCAAAAAGTTTCTGTTTTCCTCCTTCAACTTTTACAGACATCACCCTTTTTGTATATTCTTTGTCATTTATTTAATTTTATTTTCATTCTACTGTTGGTGACTCGATTGAAGGAGTCGAAATATATCGTACATATTTTTTTTTTAGTTTCTCTATTATTATAAATATTTATTAATGTAATAAAATTTACACTAAATCAGTCACGAAATTTTATTAACAAAATACTGTATAGTTTTTGGTCTAAATCTTAATGACCAAGTGACGTGCAATTGATCACTCTGGCGTTGTCGGTGCCACGCAGATCTTTTAAACGGCGCGAGGGAAACATCACACTGCTGCTGTGGACAAGAATATATAAAAACATAAGTTACATTGGACAAACAGAATGGGTTTCTTCACGTATACATTAAACCCTAAGTCAGTGTACAATGAACTTAAAACTTACTTCTACCCACCTACTACACTAAATAAATTCTAATAAACGGAAAATATTATTCTTTATATAAAGCCTTTTCTCAGCAAATAGCTTTACAATAGAGTACAAAAAGAGCAACAGCTGTTCGAATGAGAAACGCCATTAAAATATAACCTATAAACTTGGTTTCATAATGGATACGATATTTTAGTATTTATTGCGTTAAAATTCACAGATTACCTAATACGATACATTTAGTCTATTTCCGATAAAAAAAGTATCTAGAACACAATAGACTCCGACTTAGGTCCAATAAAACGACTGGTAGTATACATATTTTTACGATAATATCTATTATTTCAAGGGCGCGTGAGTTTTTTACTTATAATTAATATACACATTCACGAAAAAGTTGAAACCGCAAGCAAAATTTCAACAGAGCAGAGAAATATCGATACATACCACACTTTCTATTATTCACTTCACAATTATAATTGTATAATGGCTACGTTATTTAATAATATCTAGAAAATAACAGTAGGATAATGCTTCGAGGGTAAACATTACACTTGTAGTATTATATTATGAGCCAGCCTGGTACTGTGTGCAAGAATAAAAGAGGCTGAATTTTAGAACTTTAGCTGTATAATAGAATTTAATAAAGCGCAGACAGCCATTGTACAGCGATAATACAGCTTTTACCCAGATATATCTACACTTAACGCTGCATAATTTGGGGCCCCTTTAGGAGTAACAAGGGCTGAGTAGAAGAATATACAGCCTCTATACAGCGTAGTTATTCAGACTAAAGAATCAAAAAATGTCCTAGTACAGCTTTTATACAGTTTCACATGCTATCTGGGTACTTCGGGCACAAATGTGATGCAGGTTTACCGGTGTTTTCTTTCACCATTCAGCAAGTGGTGAGTATACAAACACTATGCCCATAAATTCCGAAAAACTCAATACTATCGACCGAGCTACCGTTCCACTGCGAAGATCGTCATTCGAATTTTGAATTTGCGCTCGAATTTGAGTGTCTATACAACGTGAAATTTAAATGGTGATAGTACTCGTCCATATGAACAACTTTGCCAACCCTGAAACCCTGAAATCGCAAAAAGAATATCAGCTGTTCTATAGAAAAGTTAAATACCTACTCGACCAAAATGTATGAAGCGGCTGTTTTTTTTCGAGATTTCAGGGTTGGCCCCATAGTAAAAGTTTTTCATATGGACGAGTACTATAGGTATACCAAAATCTTATGGCAAAAAAATGTAGGAAATGATAGAGAATTTTCATATGAATTTTTGCCATCAGATTCTGGTATACCTATATCACCAGTTTTCGTTAGCAAAATGACTTAAATTTCATGTTGTACGAGTATACACATGCCAGATGAGGAGTAATCGAAACCGATGTTTGTATATTTTTTTAGTGGAACAGTATGAAAAGTTGTACCAGCTTATTAAATATAAATATACATATAAATTTTATATTCTATCAAGAACTTTCAGTCTAATCAGTAAGTAATTTATAATAGTGATAAAATGCAATAGTTTGGTCATAAGAACATCATCTTGATGAAAAGCACTTGTACACTGTTTACACAACTTTACTATAACTCATTATAGAGTTATAGTAAAGTTGTGTAAACAGTGTACAAGTGGTTTTCATAAAGATGCTTTCCATGTTTCACCAAGTGCCGACAATCGCAAGTATAAGTTATAAGAACATCACTTCAATCTTTTATATGACTTGACTTTCAAAAGTTATCTCAACTTCACCAGCTAGAGTTTCTGTTTGACGGAACGCTGAAAACATAATGTAAAACCTTCCCATTACGTATAATAAAATAATCGATTATCCGTTGTAATATATCCTAACGATATTAAAATTGTAAATGAATTGAGCAATCGCAGGTCTCGGACCGTAAACATATAATGACAAGTTATAATGTTCTCCTGTGTTCTATCAATAAATAAAATATTTTTTAGTGTACTATGATTTTTACAACCGACTTAAAAGTACGAGTATAAAATCGTTAGATAGTTCAGTTGGTAGTGACAATGACAGCTCAAACAGTTCTGACCTATATATATATATTTTAATTGGAAAGTTGTTTATAATTGATTGCAAAATTTGTACCGACCAGACAAACGGACAGTGTAGAAGGAGAGTTAATATTTCATTGTCATCCAGTTCTGAACTATTTATAAAGTTTCAAGTCTCTTTTTCACCGGGAAGTTAGTTTAAAATTGATTGGAAGATTTTTACCGAACAGACAAACAAGAAAGCGAGGTAATAAAAACGTGGTAATAAACCTTATGTGGGACGGTGATGGCCCAGTTGAGTATATTTTTTCATATTCAGCGATATTTTAGCAGTTACCTGAAGCATACCTATTTGGTTAGAACATACACATATTTATGTTAAAACCAGCATTGGAGGAACAGTTATCACTAAATATTAACTATGTAATAGTGTCTTAAAACTGTTTTCCAAGAGATTTCCATTATCAAACAGTCACATAACCATAAAATTGCTATTTAGAGTCATAATGCGGCCGGAAATGGCGCAGACACACGTAGAACCAAGCAACAAAATAATGAACAAAAGTCATTATAATTGGCGTGATGGCCGCGATAAGCCAGAGCGGTTAGAGTAAACGCGCTTTTTACGTTAATTAAACTTAGTTCTGTAAACGATGATGGTCTCATTATCTGCATTAAGTAATGCCAGTCGCCTGAGTTTAGTGCTTTTCACGCACCGATGCGCCCGCGCAGACGTCGGGCTGACATAGCGCAGGCAGCAGTGCTTAGCCGGCAAATTGAACTAAGATACGATTCATTTTTTGCTCTAACACAGAAAATATTAAATTTACTTATTGTTGTAATAAAACAATACTTTGTAATGGAAGAAAAGCGGATGTAAACTAATAATGTAATGGAAATTGTTTTCGAGTACCTATTTTAAGTCCCCGGCTGTCTCGAATTTGTACACGCAGGTTGCAGGTTGGCGTTTTGAATTCACGATAAGCTATATTTTTGACATACACAACAGGACAGTAAATACATTTTCCTATGAGAGCGAATGAAATAGTATGACAAACACGTGACGCTACACCGAGTTTGTGACTGCGGCTCCGTCTTGTGTAATAGCAGTCATAGTCACACAAACGACCGACAAAATTGCCTCATTATCTTCTCTATGACAATCCTCCTACATTTATAATGCTATTAATAAAATAATAGCCCGCTGCGACTAAAAGAATTTAATTCCGCATCAAACGTACATTAAATATCATTTTATCGGAAAAAAATTATTGTGTATCACCGTAAGTATTTATTGTGACGTTATTTAATGGGGACATTTATTTGTACATTAGAAGTAAGTCGGCCTCTTTACATCCGCCTCATGTAACGTTCAAGCTGTTATGTTCTATTGTTAAATATTACTTTTAAACTATTCCACGCATAATAGATTCTGTATTATGATCGCCGGTTGTTTCCGCACATTAATTCCGTAATTCTGAACTGTATATCAGCAATCTGATCATCTTTGCGGAAAACGAATGTGTGCTTTGGATAATCGTTCTAATCTAAATCGAGTGAGAATCCTCTTTCATACCTGTATGTATAAAATCTGGAATATTACCTAACAATGCAAAAAAACGCCGTAAAATAAAAACGTCTTAAACGAAATTTATGAGAATGAATAAATTAACGTGCACAGTTGTGCATTTAATTTGCCTATTATGTTATAATGTTTAATTTGATAGCGATCTTGAAATGTTACAAACGTTGTAAAACCGTCATCGGTGGCAAAGTAACCGGTCGGTGCAGAAATATTTTCACGCCTCGCAACAAGGAGGGGAGAACGAGGAGGTGATATTCGGCGAGGGCCGGAGGGTGGGTGTGAAGAGGGAGAGGTAAACATGAAATCAGGCTACTTATTACGAAGCGCGTTAGTATGCATGGGTTGGGACTGAGCGCCCTGCACCGCAGCTCTGCGCGACGCCATTGCATTATTAGCGCCCTCCATATAAACGATGCTTTGATTTACAGGATAACGGGAAGTGCAGACGTCTCTCGATTGGATTCAGGTTTATATTGAACTAGGCACGTGATTGAAGAGGTGGGACTTTGTATACTTTATAGTAGACATTCGTTTTATTGTCAGCTAATTGGCTCTAAAATGTGTTATGAATAAAATTAAAAGTTTAAAATGCTATTTATTTTAGTGATATTAGATCCAACAGACATGGTAAAAACTTTGAATTTGAATCGTCTATAATAGCACATTTGGATCCAAAAACGGATATTATTCCTCACTTAGTCATAAAATTGTTCCTAAACACCGTACTTAATCCACAATAACTCTAGCTTAATATTTCGAAATGGGGCACTTCATTTGGGAAAAAAACTTGAATGAAAGATGACATTCCGACATTTTCTCAGGGACATTTTTCTAAATTAGACTATTATTAGTAGTCGATCGTGTTCTGGGATGCTTTTAATATTGAATTAGGGGAACCTGTGGTTAGTTTGCCCTTAATCGGCCCTGCGGCAGCTATATCGTGTATTAGGCTTATATCCACAGCCTTGTAATGGCGTAAGTAATAATAAAGCCCAAATGACACAAAATATTGTCAAATTATAGGCTCTGAAGGCATGAGCGACCACTTATGTGCAATGTCTGCCGCTGATCCTTAGGTAGAGTCAGCAAAGGAAGCCTTTTGTCGAATTATATCGGAGGAAGTAGACATTGAACGGAATTTGAAATTTCATTCAGGTGATGTATGAATTTTTCAACGGTCACCGTCATTCAAGCTGAAAAATAAACAACATGAGAGGAACGAATTCAGGACAAAAGAGAGAAAAAAAATTGTTTATTCTTACAAAAAATACTAAAATATCTAGCAAACTTTTCCTCTTACTAAAATCAATATATTGTTAAAACCCATCTCAGAAAATACGTTTGAGTTCTGTGGATGATTCCTATTTGTCAAACGAGGAGAAAAAGTGTATTTGAAGAACACAGTTTAATAGTTATTCTATCAAAATTAAAGTTTTTCAATTTCGTTTTTTTTCTAAGGGATCCAGAAAATATAGTTATCTAGAAAAGTATGTTCTAAAATGTTTACATAAATTCATGAAAGTAAGTGGCTTCTTTTTGAAAATAGTTATAAAAACTGCCAAAATATTCACGTTAGAAAATAATTTTTAAGTAACCTTGGCTACCATAATCCGTTCAGCCGTTTCAGCGTGAAAGAGTAACAAACATACACACACACACACACACGCGCACACGCACAAACTTTCGCATTTATAATATTAGTGTGATGGGCTATTTTTTAGAATTGACGGATTTAACAAGGTGTTATCTTCTTATAAAATATTTTCTTCATGCATAAAAATTTCCAAGTTTTCTATTTAAAGCTAGCAATCTATAGCAATAGATAGCGTAGTAGGTATGAATGAAAGCATGGAGTTTTCGATTATACCTACATCTCGTAAGTTAGTTAATGGCTCTACATTGTCACGTATTTACAGTATCTTTATCAGCCACTTAATACTTGCATTATTAAAATTATTCTTCCAAAACGCCGAATTCCGTTTCTACCACTACACATTACAATAATTATTTAGCCTTTACAATAAGTTTTCCTTTTTGGAGACGTGAGGAAGATTCAGAAACGGCTGTGTCATATTATTTTAGTGGCGTCCCTACCCGTGCCAGCTGCCGCGACCGACTCATTCCTTGATTGTAGTGTTTACGCTTGATACGAATCCATTTCATTTCGAATAATCGAATGATACCATCGATTCATAGTCGTGTAGCAGCGTCTAATAGGAGCGATTGCAACGTATTTTTCGGTTCCCGACCAATCATTTAGATCGTACGTGATGTGCTTTTGGAAATATTATTCCAATTATGTAATTAAACGTACGATTCTGTGAGAAGATTCGATTTAGAATTCATGTTGGAATCCTTTACGAATATTATCGTCGGTAATAGCATATTTTTAGATTGAGAACAGAGGCTATTAAGTAAATTGTTTGTTACAGAATAATATAGCGCTCACAAAATGTATTGTTATAATTTATCGTATTATATATATGAAAAATATATTATAAGTATGAAAAAAATTACATTTATTTTATATATCCGATATATTTCGGCCCACTGTATGAAAAATGATATATTTTTCATACTTAATTGCTACAAAATAAATAAGAAGGCTGAAAAAGAGTTAAATATACAATTATTCAAAATATATTTTGCGATATATATATAATAAGTTATATATGTGCCTGTAATATCGCCAGGAACACATTTAATCTCTCCTTTAAAGGTATTCATGGTCATGCAGTGGATATTTCGTCACGTCGTGTTTGTTCTACTTACAATCCAAATGAATATACTCTTATATTGAGCTTAATTGCCTCAGTATAATTCGAGTTATTAATGCTACCGAAAGATATTTTGTATATATTTATACCTATCTTACGAAGAGGGCAGAAATTTTTAAAGGAATCCTGAAAAACAGACGGATAAAATTCATTCAATCAAAAAAAGCATAAAAGTTAAAAAAAATACCTGTCGCTAAGGACTTGTAAGGTTACTGCGTCATTTAAAATCCGCCCTTTTGAAATAAGTAACTTATTATTTAATCGGGTCAAGGTCCGTTTTCTCCGATAGAGTGGCATTAAAATATAATTCTATAAAGAGCCATGCCTCTACTTTCTAAGAGATCCCAATTTCTCGTTTTCAATTACGCCTATACTTTGACAGATAACAATATGTACCTACATAAGCGGATCAGTCTTCTCAAGCTTGAATAAATTATATGATCGATCACTAACAAGTGGTCCAAATGCTAATTGACTAATTAAAGCCTTTATTATACTTAAAGCAAATACATCAAATTAATCAGAGCTCGATCGTCGGTGACTAAACGGTTTGGCGCCTGAAGTGATTGTTCATATTGGGACATCGGAGAGCATGAGATTCTCGGGTTAATATTTAGTATTTTGTAACAATCTTATCAATATCTGTATTTTTTGAAAAAACAAACATAATTATGATAAAGATCAACTTAAATAACATAAAACACTAAAAACTATTTAATCTAAAACTAAACTTGTTCTACAAAAGGTAAAAAATTTTGTCCAAATCGATGCCGCCGGACAGAGTGCCAAGAAGGCTGGCGGCATTACCTCATTGGATGGCGAGACTAAGTCTTTATCTTAATATCTTGTTATATTTATATTACTGAATTTTTACATTCAGTGAGATACTGAACGCAGTTTATTTCCGTCATGTTGGCAAATTCCATCCATCAATCCATCAGCCTGTTTCGTCCACTGCTGGACATAGGCCTTTCCAGGATTTCGCCACTCTTGGAGGTCCTCCTGTAAGAAATGCCCATACTCACACACGCTGGGCAATCGGGTTGGTGAGCGCGGTGCCGAAACCCTTGCACCAGTGACGCCGCTGCCCGTCACCTGTGTGTTTTATATAAACCGCCATCCATCGGTTCCAGGCAATGGTGGGCCGCCTGGTTTATCCTGAGAGCTATTCTCTTACTCTCCCCCGAATAACTTCGAGAGGATTTGCGAGAAAGATGGTGGTACCTCCACAGTCGAGCCCGGCATTAGCTCTACCACCTTTTAGCAAATTACGTGCCGAAAAATTTAACAACCGCCAAAATTAATTTGGAGTATTTATTGTTTGTTTGTTTCGTTTCTTTAATTATATTTTTTTTTATTTAATAAGACTACACATTGAAAAACGTTGTATGTTACACGTGGTTAAGAGCAGTAACTTACTCGTAACGTCTAAAACACTCGCTTCGCTCGTGTTTCAAATCCTTCCTCGTAAGTTGTTGCCTCCTTACCTCACATGTAGTATAAACTACTATTGTATTGGAGATGCTGATTCCTCTTGTAAGCCGCTAGGGGCGCTGTACATTTCTCATATAAATACTCGTATTTTATGCGGTCTTTACCGAGTATCGAGACCCAAACTCATGATAGGCCTACTACATGTATCTTCTTTTAGATACCGGTTGAAAATGAACCCTTTAGCTAAAACAAAGGAAACTGTTTTATGATCGAAATTAAAATACTTACATGCTTTGTTACATTTGTCGTGATTCATAATTTAAAAAAAAGATATCGACCGCTAAAGAAGCACTAATATTCCGATAACAGAGACAAAACCTATGTTTATATAGCCTATGTGCATTATTTACCGCCGGGAATATGTACGGTCTATTGCCAGTCACATATTGTACCGTGTAGGGTTGACATTTTTTCGAAATTTGAAAAACAAAATAAATACTGGAAAAAAGAACTTTTTTATATATAAGAGTATAAGAACTCTTTTTATATTTAATAAAGCTAGAGGGTTAATTTTCTACCTGTATAGTATCTATATATATTTACTAATAATAAAGTAGTAAAAGTGGTCGTGTTAAATATATTTTGGCGAAATTTTAAATGAAATGGATTACTGGTGATGTAGGTACTGAGGCCGAAACGACATTTTTTTAGAATTTTTGTCTGTTTTTAACAGGAGAACCACTCAATGAATTTGGATGCGGTATTTTTATTGATAATAATACTTTTCAGCATTAATTAATTAGGTTATTCATTTCATTATAAACTCCTGTTTATGAGTTGCTTTCGGTGCACATGCTCTTGCGTCATATTAAAACAGTTTAGTTGAGTTTACTTCAGAAAATATGGCGACTTTGGTGATCAATCAGTTTATAAGTTATTCTAGATCGATCGAACTTTTTAGACATATCAATAGTTGTTGCAACGCTCAATGACATTGTTTGTTTTTTTAAAACTAGATATTGGCGGAACTAAAGTGCGGAGACACATTATAGGAAGCCAGATAAAACGACTTTGATTGATTGATTGACATTGTTTGTGATTTTCAAAGATATATGTTACGGGTAATAATAGAAGATAGAGTAAACCTAGGTTTAACCGGGTAATGTTATACAAAATTTCGGTGGTCGCCTCGCTCCGCTCCGCTAGGCTCGGCTCTAACACGCTCCTTCTCGCTTCGCTCGTCGTCGCACATATATTTGACTTTTTCGGACTTTACCCGACTTCTAGCTTTACCCGTCACATATATAAGGTCCTACAATAGTAATAAGTGAAGATAATTCTAGGGTAGATCATGTATGATCAAATAAATGATCAAATTTCAGAAGGAGAAAAAAATTTTTGCTTAAATTATTTTTTCACTTCCCAGTACAAAGCGGTTCAATCAGCTGACTAAATTTCTATGGAAATGTAAAAAGAAAAGTGTGCAAAAAAAATATTTTTTTGGTAGAATGTGGTCTATTGGGGATACTCTATCATCTGTTATTAATTTGTTTTCACTTCGAATTGCAGGACCTTATATAACTTTGGTGATTTTAGTGATTTATCAGATTTTTTTCTCGAAGTTTATGAGACTTGTTTTAAACAAATGTGAAAGATGCAAGTAGTTCAAATTCAAGGATTGCATTTCCAAGATGCATCATTCAAGATGCAATTAGTGCAAGTACTTCAAATTCGTAAAATATGTCATAAATTGTTATTTGTTTAAAATATTCTGATTTAATACGCTAAATTGTAAATAATAAAGAACCTTTATCTGAGCTTCAGATTTTTTCCTCTAAAATTGTGGGACTCGTGTTACATCTGAAAGATGCACAGTGTAAGTACTGTTACGTAGTACCGGCGCACGACAAATTAGTCAGTCCGGTGAGTCCATTGAGTCCAGTTAGTAATTCCAGTTGTTATTTAGTTTCAGTTGTGTTTTAATAGTGTATGTGATTTCAGATAAAGACAGTTAGTGGTTTTTGGTGCAAATTGGTTTAAAATTAATTTATCCCGAACCCCAGCTCGTAACAGTACTTAGTTCTAATTATTAACAAATTAAACATTTGTTGTTCAAAATATACTGATTTAATATGCTAAACTGCTGTAACGCAAGAGCATGTTTGGCGAAAGCGAATATTAAAACAGTTTTTTTTATGCGTCATCATAATGCGAGCGTCCTCAATACAGATTTAGTGTGATAGTTGTTCCGGCCCGAGACGTCTCACGGTGCGACGGGCCGCGGGCCACTTCGTAGGATTTCGATGAGAACACAAATTGTTGTTGTTGGATATTAGTTTGGCTTAAAAGTTCTTTATTCAACAAACACAATAACCCTGAAAATAATAAAAACACACTTTATTATAAATAAATCTGACCTAAACTGAAATTAAACGTTTCTGTCATTGGGAAGCACTGGGGAAGGGTGCCTAAAAGGCTTAGAAGTTTATTATTTGCATAGTCATAGTTATCCACCATAGCAAATCTTTTTTATTAGTTATCTACGAGAACACATAAAGCGGATATACCTAAGCATTTCATTTTATTTACTTCTAAATAGACAACATCATGCACTTCGCTGGCATTCATTTCATTAGTCCATAAAGAACTAACCATTTTTCTGGGTTAAATTGCGTTTTCGGTTATCATATATTCTTGGTCGCTGTCCTGATTTTCTGGTGTAGAGTTAGCAAACTACGTTGTCATGTCAACCATATTTTTTGGCCAAAATAATATATTCCTGCTCCTTGAATATCTGGTTTCAGTGAGGCAAAAGGCCAGCCGCGTTTTTGACAGAAATTATTTTGATCTTATCTCCTGCGTATGTCTTTAATTTTTGTTTATTTTTTCTGTATTTTGGAACATTAACAACAATATTTTTTTATATATATTATATGCCAGACAAATATTATCAATAAACCCAATGATGATTTTCACTCATACATAATATGCAGGCTTAGTTTTCCAGCAGGCGTGGATAGCCAAATCCGAAACTATAGGTAATGGCTAAAAATGCTCAAGAGATAATAATAAATATATCGTAGAATTGTTAATTTTATGATCTGATCGACTATATCATGAAAACTGAAGGGGCGCTCCATGGGCGTCGGAAGACGAAAGTCTAGGGTGGGGCAACCTTTCAAATATCAACAGGATTTATAGCTGAAAAATAAAAAAAACGTACATTTGTGCAAACAAAAACTGCCAATCGGTAAAAAAAAATCAAGTTCAAATCAACCCCGCTTCCGACGCCCATCTCGCTCCACTCCGCTTCGGTCGGCTATCGAATTTAATGGTCACTAACACGATCACTATTTTTGAAATTTCTTATTTCATCCTTCATGATACGGCCATATTTTACGATATGACCGCGACAGATACCTTTATATAAACAAATCACAAATATACAGTTTTATAAATATAAGAGATCTTCCTCATGGGCCCTTATTTTTCCCTTTATTAATGATACGGGGGTAAATTAATAGGGATTATTTCCGGATGGCATGTAGCTGCTTCCAAATCGAAATCCGTTGCTGCTCACAAATGAATTGTTTTGCAAATTCCCTAGGTATGTGGGAGATAACAAAAGCCTAATTTTTTAAGAACCACATTTTGTGATCACGAACAGGCGCCAGGCATTTGTTTATGCCCAGTATTTGTCGTTCCATTAAAAATTCCGGCTAAATGTTAAGTTTGTCTCGAAATACTGCAGATAGGTGTCAAAGTAGGATAAATCTCGACCCCATGCAAATGTGGCCTGTCGATAAATCGGCAGCTCTATACCTGCACGAACAAATACCTTTACAATATCAATATTGAGTCTGTCCTGAATAAACACACGATTTATCAAAACTTAGTGCTCTAATGGTCCAAAGCTTTTTTGCAGACAAATAAAACTAAACAAATCATCGACGGAATCAAAGGTCGATTCAATAATCAAATGTCATACACCAATTCACATGGAAATTAAATTGATTTGATTTTATATTACATTTAGTACCGTTTTAACAACTCGTCACAAATTACCGACCCACAACTGTATAGGGACCCCAAACTTCATAAAAAAAATCATGAATGAATCGCTAAATCATCATTTAATACCGGAAACGATCCCTTCGCTAAATAAATCAAAATTGCACTCTGCTAACTCGAAGCCTATTATTTTAAAGTTCTAAAGAGTACCGACGACGCGACGGTCAGCTTATTCGTTAAATTCATGAGAAAATTTACGGAAAGGAGACAGCCTCCACTAATAGACGTGCCTGCGCACAGTCGCTAACGCCTCTAGCCAGGGGTTCCATTATCCGTACCCTGAGGGCATAGACCAGGCTCATTCATAAAATTGTGCAAACCTCCCATCCCCATTGCCTTTTTATTACCTACAAGATAAGATATCAAACTTTCAAAATCATAATTCGTGCGGGCCCTCCATGAAGACGGCACGAGCTTAATTGTGTTTATTGATATTTTGTGTCTCTGAAACAGCCTTATCAATAATCGAGGTGTTAGTTTGAATGATAGAATTAGAAAAAATCCAGTCCTTCTCCATTTTATTCCATTCATAAAATGCTAATCCGAGACAAGATCCGAAATGTTTATGTATATTTATGTAGATGGGATGACGAGGTTTAGAGGTTTGTGCCAAAAAATACTTAATTTCCAAAGTTTTTAGTGATACAAGCAATAAATCAGTGCACGGGCAAAGTTGTCACATTAGTCCATTTCGAACGCAGATGTATTAATTTTATGCTTTATTTATTGCTTCCTCTAGTTCGTCGAAGTGAAGGTGCTAATGGAGATGACGTGCCAGACCGATTGTAAAGTAATCTCAGCCTAACACTCAACTGTACTTGTTGTAAAATGTAAACGGATATCGAAAATTGGTACAATAAAACGCTTAAGGCCAATAGGTTTATCGCGTCCACTTCCTACAGCCCGCTAATAACCAAAACAAACAACCACGACGACGGACACAAAGGGACGCAAATAAGTCTAAAAAGTGTTAATATAAAAAAGTGTGCCCGTTTTTGTAGTGAGTGTGAGGTCGAGCCGAGGAATGTTGGCGCCTGTCTGAGTACGTATACCTGTTCCGCTTTATCAATGGACTTGCTACAATAAAAGTAAAAAAAAACGTCCGGGAAAAGTGCTTTATCAAATCGATGCGTCCGGCAAGGGATGTCGCTTAGCCGTAATCTGTAAGTTCGATTGTGTGCGACTATTTGTCTTCTCTGAGCATTGCATTGTTCAGTCATTCGAGGCGCACAGTGTAGTAAGCAAATGTGTTTACGCTAGTTCTAATTTGTGACTAATGCGTAAAGAGTCCAATAGCGAAAAACAGGTTCCAGATTTACAGCGTTGGCAAAATCGTGTTAGGACTTTACGTAGGATTTCATATCGGACTATCGTAGAGCGAGCTTATACTTTGTCATGTAGGCTGCGTAGGCTATAACTTTCCGGCATTGTCCGTCGACCCGCCACCTTGAAGCTGGGCTACGTAAATAAACACGGGAAAGGAATATAAAGAAGGTACAGAAACAAAATCAGATAACACTCGATTTATATGTCACTAAAATTAAAATTAGGGCAAGTGTGCATCATAACATAACAGAATAGATATAACAATATTACAGTAGAAATTACACTATCACAATATAATCACATCGACTTTTATGAAAAAGACTCAACGTTTAAACTTAAGTGACTTTCATCAGGCCCTTTCACAAGCACATGAATTTAAAGTTCAATAAAATCTTTTATATGATCATAAATTTAACTTTTTATATATCCACTTATCTTACCTCCTCTACTTCATACTAAAGCCTAACAATTCACGATGAACACGACAAAACTGATAAGAGGCCGCCACGCCTGCGCCCGCGACGACGAGACATCCCAATTTAGTGCCGGCCCGCAGATAACGCTATTATACAGCTTTTAACTATACCCACCATGCACTAAATGTGCTCAAAGTCACCTTTTATACAAGCAGGGATATGGCTGAATTAAATATGGGCTTGTAAGTGATTCAATGTCGTATAAGAAAGTATTCATACTTCATGTTTGTAGAGTATATATTAAATGTATTTAGTAGTATTCGTGCATTTTTTTTAAACGTTCAAATTTATTTTGTTAGTTGTATAAATTGATTTCGTTTCGTTTTCAAATACTTACCTAGACATCAAAAACAAAGTCGAAATGTCATAATATCTAAGTACCTACAGGTTAACTTTCGTTCTAGTCAATACTTGCGACTTAAAAATAATTTCGCAGATTTAAATTTTCCTTCAAAACTTAACCATTATGTAGGGTTTATGTTATCTAACTTTAAAATGTAAATAAAAATGTAACTTAATATTTTCTGTATGTATTTCCCGTTTTTATTTTATATTGCATTATGTATCTATAATATTTTTATTCCTAGATTCCTCTATTTTGTGCAGGTGTATATTTTATTTCCCGTATTATTATATATTTTTGTATATTCTAAAGATATATTATATTGTTAAAATTAACTTTGACTTGTAGAAAGTATACTTTATGTATCTATTTTGCAAAATAAATATTTTGATTTTGATTTTATTTTGAGTTTTTTTTATGTAAAATTTATTCAAAACCTTCCGGTGCATCTAAAATTATCACTATACTACGATAAAGTCGCATTGAGCAGTGATGTAAACAAAGAACTAAAAAAACTACAAATTGGCTTTTTGGAGGGTCATCCATTAGTTGGACCCTGAATGGCGTTGGTTGTATCGTTTTCGCTCAATTAGGTAAACGGAATTACGGAAATTACGGAATTGCTTAAAACGTAATAAATAAATAATATTTTAAGAAGCCAACTCCATAGTTGCAAACTTTTCTGGTATTTTTCAACTTTAGCTATATATCAATCCGAATATCCTATCCTTGCATATAACTGATAAGGTGACTTTCATTCATGCAGCCAAATTCATACCGAGCCCTTTCTGTAAGCAACTCGAAACAAAATTTAGATTTCCTATACTAAGTCGAGGTTGTTCTTGAACAAGTATAGAGGCACAAAAATATATTTTTCGTATTTCGCAAACATGGTCACTGAACTATGGTTATAACTACTTACCGACTTACTTCTCCAGTATGAATTTGGGCTATATCCCTAAAGAATATTGATGGCGAATCAGATAATCATTTTAGGAACGTTTAGTGACCACCATCAACTAAGTACTGATCTTTAATTTATGAAAACAAACCCATAAAAGTTAAAAACCAAAGTACTCAGGTAAAAACTTTTGATGACTAATAAAAATATAAATCAAATGTGTATTTTACACCTATAACAGTTTTATCTACTTTGTCTAGTATAAAGTTTGATAAAAGCCAACATTAAACTGAAAACTGTTATGTTTAACGGAAGAAGGCGACACCTAAAGCACGATTCTGTGGAAATACAAATGGATATGCTAATTTAATGACAATCAAAATGCCACATATTTCCTGTGTTTGGGCCACCACTGCGCTGGCTGCATAGACGTGATAGAGGCGCCTTTACTCAGCCTCACGCGGCGCAACGTGAACATACGAGGATCGAATTTCCGTTTACCTAATTGAGCGAAAACGATACAACCAACGCCATTCAGGGTCCAACTAATGAATGACCCTCCAAAAAGCCAATTTGTAGTTTTTTTAACACTTCAATTTGTGTCGTAAACCCCAAAAAAAGTCTCGACCAAAACCACAATCGAATTAGTGTCCCTTGTCCGAGAGATTAGAGGACTGTCCGCTCTTATCTCGGTCGTTCTTTATTTTATTGGCTCGAGGAGAATAAGTCGATAAACACGACACATAATGGGCTATAATGAATCGTCTTCGCCAGCAGTTTGACTAATCATAAAGGTTTTATGGTTGTCTTTTTGAACGCTCGCTTTATGACGCTACGACTCTTCATCCGGAACTTGATAGCTATATATGACACATTCGCTGCATAACCTCGCAACCAATTCATCGCTCTCCAATAAAAATAAAGTACCGAAACGTGTTTGATTATCATCAAATGATTTTATTACTTTATCATTAATTAACTAACAGAATCGGCATTACGATTTCTTTTTATAATGATCGTTGTTTGAAACACGGACGGATATATAAATTCAAAAAATCTAGGTTAACTAGATAATTGTAATTTGTAAGTTATCGCTGCAAATTGCCCGTGATGACCTTCTAACAATTTTCTGGGTAACTCGCTGACAAACAATCAGACAGATACATTGAAAATTGCCGCTGGCGTCAAAAAACGTACAATAATGGTTGACAGAGATCGCTAACGACCTTCCCGATCGCTGCCCACGAATAACAAGCAGCAATAAAATATTAATGAACACAAAATGATGTACAAGCCGCGTAAAAACGCTATTCATAAGGTAAATTAAAAAGTCTGAAATATGAAATAGTGAGAGGACGCGGTGCCTATTAGACCTGTGTTGTGTGTGGAAACGCGCGACCGTCGGTCGGTCATTCTCGTGAAATACAAACCACCCGTTTTGCCACTAATGACTTCCTGTAGTTTTTTTCAAACACCAATTATTTCTTGTGGGTGCACAGGGCGAACACAGCTAATTTTTTTTTTCTTCAATTGTTTAATAATTTTGTTGCTCTATTTTTAACTTATTACAATAATAATAAGCTACTTTATATCGCTGTGAAAAATCCATCAAAATGTGGGCTGATTCAAAATTACATACAGGGATGTATTGCAACTTTTCAAAGCAGCCTAGGAGTTATGTTCTCCTAAGCATTGGCCCTGGTTGTAAACCACATATCAGTTACAGCAGGCTGCAGGTCTTGTAACTAAAACCTGTTTTATGCAAGTTTATTTTGGATTAAAAAAGCTTAACTCAGGCTACTCCTAAATTCGACAAAACCGCATTTTCGTCATCGAAACAAATGGCTGGTCCATGTAGCATCCCACGCTTAGTCAGATACTTAAGTATTATAAATTCACTTCTCTTTCATCCAAAGAAAGGTTGCCTGGTAGATATTGCTATTAGCAATAAGTGCCACCTTTGTACTTTATGTTTTTATGTCCAGCTTATATGTTTTTTTAATGTATATAAGTAATGTAAAATGATGTGCTCGTATGTGAAATAAACTGAAAAAAATAAATAGTTATCATATTTATCACACAGATGAAAGCGATTAAAGTAGGGGGAATGTAATGGCTTAGAACAATTTTAATATTGTCTCCTGTTAGACCGAAAATTATACAGGTGACTTTAGTTTAAGGTGACGTTGATGATCTGAACACTTGGTAAAGTGATCAGAAACAAGGAACAATATTTTTTTGGGAAATTTGAAATATTAAAAATTGTCGTCAATATTAAACATAGTTGTTAGAGTCCAACAGAAATAGAAGTCCTTGGTAGAAATGGTCATAGATATAAAATCCCTTGCAAAATTTTAATTTTGACTGCACTAAAGCTAAAGCCTTTCAATTTTTTTATAAACTTACTTAAAATATCCCATAGTTCCGCCAATTATATCTGTCACCAAAAACAAATTTTTAAGTGAAATAATTGCGTAATTGCTTAAATATGACATAAAACCCCAAGGCTGCAGAAGGCCCAAAGTTTCAAGGGAACAAGCATTATTAAATGACAAGTAGCATGCAAATTACAGCTTGTTTGTGGAATTATTACCGACTGATGTGCCACCTGAGATGCGTCGTTACACGTCTAAGCATTTAAAGTATCCCCTAACCGCAAATAAATTTGTGTTTTAGGACTCAACTTAATTGAAACCCTAAAATAATAGGAAAGTGAAAAAGATGTATTTTTTTATTTAATTTTTCTCTGTTGTATTGGAAATATTTTGAAAAATTTCAAATTTTTCAATTATTTTTGCATTTTATTATGTAGGCTAGTGAATGCTATTTTTGTGGCAAATTTCAAGTCTTTATCTTTAACAGTGCTCAAGTTATGAGGCTGTAACATACTGACGGACGGACGGAAGGACAACGGAGTCTCACCATTAAGGTTTCTTTTGTACCTTTTAGGTACTACACTGAGAAAACTGTTCATCATAAATTAAAGTGAATTCAGCTAAAATTATGATGATTCGCCTAAAGTAGGGAGCATACGGACATCACAACTAAATACGATGAAACTACTGTTGCTGCTGCTAGCGTTATAATATGACGCACTATCTCTGTGACTTTGTAGGAAGCAGATAGAATTATGCGCTCCGTCACCGCTTTTATGGTGACAGTAAGCATACCGTAGTGTGACGGACCTCTTTTATGGGGAAGGCATGATGTGATACGAAAATGATAATCTTATCTTCTGTGACCAATTTTACGGTGATCTGTCGTCATAATATTGCGTTACATACCTTAAAAACTCGATTATTTTTAACTACAGCATAATATTTTCCAACTATCACCAAATTCACCGTATTTTAAACTTATGTAATGCTATTTTATAATGATGCCAAAAAGACATTTTTCTCAGTGTAGAGAACCCTAAAAATAATATTTTTAATTCAATATTGACGTCTCTCTTTGACATACATGCTCCGGTCAAAAAAATTAAAGTCAAACATCTACCTGCACCCTGGCTTACCCAACCTATAAAGAACGCAATGGCAAAACGGGATAAAGCAAAGCGTAAGTATAAGAGATATCCTAGTGATGATAACTTTGAGGCATATAAGAAACTGCGCAATCGCTGCACAAGGATGTGTAGAAATGATAAGAGGCGCCATATTCACGAATCCATCGAAAACTACAATCCTGCACAGGTTTGGAAGTTTTTAAAAACACTTGGGATTGGCAAATCTCCTAAAACCCATCCGGGTCATCTTGACTTCGATGCACTTAATTTGCATTTTTCTCATTCTCCTGTCACGTTAGATGACTCCACTAAAACTAACACTCATTCGTATTTAAAAAATAAGCCAAAACCCATTTGCACTCCCTTTAGCTTCAAAACAGTATCCCAGAGTGACTTTAAGAGAGCAATCCTTTCAATTTCGTCAAAAGCTATCGGTGATGACAAAATATGTCATCATATGTTGCATCTTATCCAAGAAGAATTGCTACATATTTTGGTTCATATCATTAACTACTCACTAGTCACAAGTGCATTTCCTGCAGCATGGAAAAAGGCACATGTTATTCCTCTTCCTAAATCCTCAAATCCTATCTCCTTCTCAGATTTTCGTCCCATATCCATCCTACCGATTCTCTCTAAAGTCCTTGAAACCCTTGTACACAACCAATTATCCTTGTACCTATCTGATAACAAACTTCTTAATAAATTTCAATCTGGCTTTCGCGCTGGTCACAGTACTGTCTCCGCTCTTTTAAAAGTAACTGATGACATACGGCTAGCAATGGACAATAAGGAACTTACTATATTGACACTTTTAGACTTTAGCAGTGCCTTTAATTGCGTAGACTTCGATGTCCTTCTTGGTATTCTCGACTCTCTTAACGTATCTCCTCTGGTTACTGAATGGTTTGATACTTATCTGAGGGATCGCCTACAGTGCATACGCTCGGACGAGGTTACCTCGGAGTGGTGCCAACTAACTGCAGGTATACCTCAAGGCGGCGTCCTTTCTCCACTTCTCTTCTCCGTATTCATTAATTCCATTTCTGATGTTCTCTCTTTTAGCTACCATCTTTATGCAGACGATTTGCAAATCTACCGCCATTTTAACATAGCTGAAATTAACTCTGCCATTTCTTTTATGAACCATGATCTAAATAACATTCATGATTGGGCTAAATCTTACGGTCTTTTAGTCAATCTAAAAAAATCTCAAGCCATTATAATTAGAACTAGATACATGACCAATTCCCTTAGTTCATTTAGTGTACCACAGATTTCTTTTAATAACATCCCGATTGCCTACATGAAAACGGTGAAAAATCTAGGGGTTATCTTTGACTGCAATTTATCTTGGTCATCGCACGTTACTGAGATTAGCCGACGTGTCTTTGCTACTTTCCATTCGCTCAAACGCCTCCAGAAATTCCTCCCCTTCGTAACTAAAGTCACTCTCGCACAGTCTCTTCTTCTACCCCTAATCGATTACGCTGACGTTTGTTTTATTGACGCGAATGAAGAGCTTTTGGGTAAATTGGAAAGGTTGCAGAATCTAGGCATCAGATTCGTGTATGGTTTGCGCAAATACGACCACGTTTCATACTACTGCGCGGAACTTAATTGGCTCCCTATTCGGAAGCGCAGAAATCTCCATACGTTGTGTTGCCTTTTCAATTTCCTCAAAAGTTCAACACCTCCGGATTATCTTCGTGAGCGCTTCAACTTCCTGTTTAGCAGAGATATCAATAAACCACTCAGGTCACACACAGTCACACTCCTTAAAACGCCTTCTCACAATACCGGAGCTTTCGGAAATTCGTTTACTGTTAGAGCCATCAGGCTGTGGAATTCTCTTCCGCACACAATCCGAGATTGTCGCACTACCTCCTCTTTTAAAAAGAAACTAAAGGAATACTATTCAGCAAATCCTTAAGCTATCCTAAATATGTTTAATTATTTATTGCTGTATTATCAATTATTATGTATCGTTATGTTCATTATACTTATATATCCATTTTATATGTATATAGTCATGTTTATATATAGTCAGTTTATATTAAAGTTAGCAGTTATATTAGTATGTATGTTAGATATATTTTAGTGGCATACATATATATAGGTATATATATATATATACACCTATGTAAGTATTTTAGTATGTAGTAGTCATGTAGTACGTACACATATGGTATATAGCACTCCTATACCCATTCGGTTTGCTATAAAAAATCTCTTTGAGAGATAAGCTCGCCGCTGTACTCAAATTAATGTATCATATATTTGTAATCTCCTTTTTTGTGTACAATAAAGAATAAGAATAAGAATAAGTTTCAAATTTTTTCGACCACGAGGGAACCCGCATATTTCGTACACTGCATACTTAATCGACTTGTTCATACAAAACTGACAACTGTGGAATTATTTTTGCAATGTCTTCTGTAACTGCAGTGAAAGTTAAACGTGGCGATATTTTCATCGACCAAACCTGCGACATTTGGCGTAACCGTTCAGGAATTAGCGAAACTCTATCTTTAACCTGTTCCACTTTTATTTCAAGGCAGAAGAGTCTTTTTTGGATGCGTTAATAATAGGTTCAATTATGTATGGCAATTCGTAACTGTGTACCGGACAAAACGCACTTTACCACAACGCACAATTACGCCGACTTGCGTTTGACCAGACCGATAAAATTACAAGCTTTCTGCGTTCATTTTTTCCGGGTGTTTAAGATTTGCATATGCCGTTAAAAATATGTTGTACTTGTTGGCTTAGTTTAGCTTTTTAACCTTCAAGTTTTTTTTTTAACAAGATCAAAAAACAACTGATCTTGCTCTTACAATTAGCACGTTATACACATTAATTAAGGTGGTAGAGCTGATGCCGGGCTCGACTGTGGAGGTACCACCATCTTACTCGCAAATCCTCCCGAACTTATTCGGGGGAGAGTAAGAGAACAGCTCTTTGCCTGGGACCGATGGATGGCGGTATAACCATCCCCAATCGCCGGGCCTTATTTAAAACAGACTAGTGACGGGCAGCAGCGTCACTGGTGCAAGGGTTTCGGCACCGCGCTCACCAACCCGCCTGCCCAGCGTGTGTGAGTATGGGCATTTTTTCCAGGAGGCCGCCAAAAGTGGCGAAATCCAAAAATTATTCCTAGACTACAAATATTCAATATATAATATAATGGAAATTATCTAAAGGAAAACCTTGGCTCCCCACCCATCAACATCGCCACATCGCCGCTTGGACTTGAGGCACGTACGCGAAAATTAAGCGAACTCACGACGATGGCTAATACGTGCCGCATTCACGACACACTCTACACAGAAACCTCGAAAGCCTCAAAACAGGTCTTATTATAATGTGATAGGAGTGAGGTGGGATAAAAGAGTATGTGTAGATAAGTTTGTCAGTGGAGTCTCCCATAATTTGTAGATAAATACCGCGATACTTGTGGGTGTGTATACATTTTATAGGTTCTCGTACATAAGCTGTCGCCCCTATAAGTTGAGCTTTTATGTGCTTCTTATGGGTAAGAACAGTTTTTAATTTGGACTAGCTTTTGCCGATGATATTGTTTTCGCTAGCCACTAAATATAGTCTATAAAGACATTAATCAACGCATATGATATCAGGATATATGAGTAGATACTCGTAGTGCCATCTAGTATTCAAGTTTTGGACAACATAATATTATTGAATTGTTCATAACTACTTCCAAACTATGACGTATAGATACATTACGTCATTGCTTTCAAATCATTAACATAAACGACTGTGAAAACACTATCTAAATCGGTTCCATAGTTAAGTAAATACACGAACAAAAAATTTACATATACAATAAAAGTAACATTACTTAGGGGGGCCCAACAAATCTAATTCTATAATTTTATTCAAACCTTCCTTGCTTATAAGATAAGCTAAAGTTAAGAGAAAATAGTATGGCTATTTTTCGAATTAACTAGAACATAAAAAGAGTGCTACGAAAGAGTTACGCCTGCTACGTCATTACAGAGTAAATATGTGTAAATGTTCATCTCAATTTTTGATATGTTTTTTATAATTTGATCTTTTATAGGGTTCCGTACCCAAAGGAAGTGGACCCTATTACCAAGTTTCCGATGTCTGTCCGTCTGTCACAGGAGTCTACAGCTGCAATCGTAAAAGCAGCTGAAATTTTCACAGAATACGTGTTACTATGGCCTCTACCGCGGAAATAATAAAAAATAAGGTAGACCTAGAAAAAATTCCATTTTTTTAAGTTATTTGTTTCAGCTCTATCTTAAAAACGGTCACACATACATACTCTAAAATTATACAATAAATTGAAAAAAATGGGTTCCTTATGAGACATTGCCGAAATATGCAATACGAAATAAATATTATTCGTGATTATCCTCAATTATATCCACATTCTCATTTTAAAAATTCTTATATAAAGAACTGGAGACATCATGAACAAAAATACATCAAAAATACAAGTTTGGATGGTGAGTTGTTAGTTTAGGCAGGGGAAGATCCTTATAGAAAAAATAAGCTTGGATTTTTTTAAATTTAAAACTGTTTTGGTTGCTCGTGTATATTTTTAGGGTTTCGTATACCCAAAGGGTAAAAAGGAACTATTATGGAGAGTCATTATCCGTCCATCCGTCCGTCCGTTTGTTCGTCCGTATGTAGGTATGTCGATTCAATGGTCAATCAATTTATGCAGTCAAATTCAAACCGAAGACTCTAACAGCTCGGTATCAAAAATCAAATGATCCTTTTTGTGAAATTTACAAAATAAAATGTCGACCTCCCATATTATGTAAATAAATGTAATTGATTGACTGATGCTGGGCCCGTATGGCCCGAAATATATGTCTCAATAATAAATTTTAATGTGTTTTCTTAGTTCTATTCATATATATATCATAATTCAAAGATCCCCAATATTAGTGATTCACTTGGTACTGGGCTTGCGTTTGTAAGAAACACGATATATAAAAAATATATGTTGTCAAACCATGATAACGACCACTTACCGATCCTTTAGTATGAATTTAGATACATAAATTAAATAAGAACAATAGAATATACGTTCAAAGCCAAAATTCTCGTACTTTTGCGTACGAGAGCCCCGTTTGCGTCGTACATCGTACATAAAAATGAAATTCTAGTCCATGTACGAAGATTTTCACACGTCTGGTAACCCTGACTTACCGCTATTCTTTTGAAACTTTTTAGTGTAAAAAAGTTCCGCTTTAATTATGCATTTTTGGTTTCGTCATAATTACGTCGTTTCGTCATAATTTTCTTATTTTGCATGGTCGGTGTGCCAAAGGCGTTAAAACCTGTCTACTAATTGCGAATCGTAATTATATAAGAGGCCAATTTCCATCCATCCGCGTGTTTCATCCACTGCTGGTCATAAGCCTTTCCAAGATTTCGCCACGCTTGGCGATCCTCCATACTCACACACGACGAACAGGCGGGTTGGTGAGCTTGATGCCGAAACCCTCACACCAGTGACGCCACTGCCCGTCACCGGTCTGTTTTATATAAGGACCGGCAATTGGGGACGGATGGATATACCGCCATCCATCAGGCAATGGTGGGCCGCCTGGTTTTACCTGAGAGCTGTCCTTTTACTCTCCCCCAAATATCTTTAGGGGGGTTTGCGAGTAAGATGGTGGTACCTCCACAGTCGAGCCCGGTATCAGTTCTAACACCTAGCCAATTTTTCATAAAATAATTCATAAATGATTTAAAATTATGTTTACAAATTCATTAAAATTTTAAAGCAGATTTTTTTTTAACTTTTCAGCTCAATATATTTCTGTACAGCAGATACGTATCTAGGTATATAATTAATGTTAACATAAACTCTATAAGATAGCTTTATTATCTGGCTACAAGTAAAATTTACACTTTAAATTGTGCCTGTGGTAGAGCTTCACGATAATTTTCCGCACTTATGTTCTGCGCCAGTGTCTTTATAGCAATTATGCTGGGATATTATATCTATGTACATATTTATAGTTAGGTACTCAAGATAAATATACTTATTCTGTTGTTATTCTAGTAAGCTAGACTGTGCCTGTAAGGTATGTAATTAAAAATACAATGTAATTTCATAAATGAGGCATTGAGAGCAAGAAAGGTCTAACATTTCCAGACATAATTGATTTTTAATTGTGTTTGGAAATGTTGGGCTTTCCTTGCTCTCAGTGCCTCAAATGGAAGAAACAAAACGGAATGCAGCATAAATGATCTTATTGTTTTTAAAACATACATACTTCATTATTTTAAGTCAGTTTTGACTGTTAATAAAAAATGCAAATAAGAATAATTTACATAATCGATAATTAAACCTTACAATAACCACAACAAATTTCACTGAGAAATTATCTTTATGCGAGGCTTACATCATAAACCGTCTTTCATAATTGTAACGACTGAAAAGTGATACGACATCAAAATAAGTAGGAACGTCCGTTGTTCTACTATAATTAACTTATCGTGGAGATCTAACGAGTGTTCGATCATGCGCGCGCATTGGCCAACTCTCCACCAATCACCGCGGTGCGCTGGCGATCGTAGCGTGGATCATTGCAAGAAAGCAGCTTAACATGCTAAATATAAATGGTAACAAATAGCATTTCGATCAAAATGTACGAGTTAACTAAATCTTTCCCGTCCAATACCACCGTCTGTTTCTATGGCGCTTTATTTCTTAATATTTTTACGTAGACCTAACACCACACCAGGACCTGAAATCTAAGAGTAAATAAAAGGTTCCTCCTAAATTGAACTAGCTATTACCCGTGACTTCGCATGGATTCCCATTTTTTCCATAGATTTGAAGCATCGGCCAACTGACAAAATAAATAATTCCCGTTCAGCGCTTTTCGTCCTCTATAAATTCCAACGCGATTTCAACCAAAGATTTACAAAATTCCGGTTTCAACTTTCATACTCCACTTTACGTGCCTGTATTATGATTTTCTTAAATAATAATAATAAATAATAAAAGCTTTTTATTTGTCTCAAAAAACACAATAAATTTTATACACAATAATTTTATACATGAAAAGAGACAAATCGGTCTAAGACTCGGCTTATGACAGTCTGTTATTTAAACAAAAAGCCGCCGATTTTCAACCTTAGCCTTTAATTAACAAGAAACACACAAAAAAGAAAGATAATAAATAAACAAATTAAAACACACAGAATTTAGAAAGCAAAAGTACCAAAATTATATAAAGTTAAACAAAGTTAAGACAGTTGTCATTACACAATTTATATTATTAGACACATTACTGAACCATAGGCCTACCACCAGCCAAGGACTGCAAAGAAAGCAGCCATCTGCGACATTTTTTTCTAAATAGCTCAAACACATCTTTTTTACTTCTAACCATAAGCCTAAATGCAATTCTCATTGCTTTAACTACAAATTAAAAATTTCTTTAATTCTTCTATCCCCTTCTTTACTTCTTTAAATAATAATTTTCATAAATTTTCATAAATTATTATTTATTAATTTCAACCCAAAAATTTCATGCGTGTAATCTTAAATTTCCAGCGCCTAATTTATCATGTTCTTTGCTGAAAAAAATTGCCAAAACGTCACAATTATAACTGTCAAAAAAGACTTCCGTCAATTTTTCCGATTCATGTCGCTAGTTTCCCACGATTTTTTACATCAAAATTTTATGTCAACCTATGCTCTTTAACCAAGCGAATTCCGTAATTTTATTGACAATCCTTTCATTCAGTTAAACCGAAAAATATAAATAATCACGTATCACCCCAAATTTCAAAAAAATTTCAAGCCTTTTATGCCAAAAAAGCGTAGTTTGGCGAAATGGGTCTGTCTTGTCTTTTCATGGTTTCGACATTAAAATATTCAGATTTTTCATAAAAAAAAATATTTCCTAATCTATCCCATAAAGGGAATGATTTTACATAAACTGCTAAAACATGGCTTTAACATGGTTCAGTATTAATTTTCTACCAAAAGGCTTGACATCAATTTTCATAGTTTAAACTACAAAAATAACGAACTCTTATACAAAATTTCATCCCCATTAAGGGTTGATTTTCAAGACATTGTGTTGTATTGGATATCGACGCCACAAAACGAACTTATTACTGCGCAAATTTCATGTTCCTAGGAGGAGCCGTTTGATCTAGGTGTAGATAGATAGAAATGGGTTATCAGTATTGTCCTGGGGCCAATAATATTTTTTTTCTATATCTGTCTATTCCGTTTTAACTCTAGAAGTGCTTAACGGATTTGTAAGCGATTTTTTATTATCGTCTCAGTGACCCTGGTCAACATATAGGCTATAGGGGGAGTTGATAAAATAACCGCCAAGCCGAAAATTGTCGCTAATAGATAACATCTTAGAGACACTTCCAAGAAGGCGAAGTCGCGGGCAAAAGCTAATTCTGCTATTTATATGTTATACGGCTTATTTTTAGGTTTGATTATTATATTTTGAGCATTAACTAATGTTCAAAATTAGTTAGCTTATTTCACCTTTGGCCCGCTAAAAAATAATCGCTAACGGCAAAGAAATGTAAAATCGAACGGAAAGATGAAATAATATAGTAATAAATAATTTAACAAAAATACACAAATAGCTCTGACGCCAAGAAGTATATGATCTTGATTTTCAACTCGATAAGGATATTCTTACTCGCAAATCCTCCCGAAGTTATTCGGGGGAGAGTAAGAGAACAGCTCTCAGGCAAAACCAGGCGGCCCACCATTGCCTGGGACCGATGGATGGCGGTATATCCATCCCCAATTGCCGGGGCTTATATAAATCAGACTGGTGACGGGCAGCGGCGTCACTGGTGCAAGGGTTTCGGCACCGCGCTCACCAACCCGCTTGCCCAGCGTGTGTGAGTATGGGCATTTCTTCCAGGAGGACCGCCAAGAGTGGCGAAATCCAGGAAAGGCCTATGTCCAGCAGTAGACGAAACAGGCTGATGGATGGATGGATGGAAGGTTTGAAAGGGTAGCAACGATCTCTGCTAAGAAATAAAATATCTACATCTCTTGGGTACTGTAGCAGCTGAAAAGATCTAGAAATCCATCGATTCCTTTTTAGCTTATTACAATAATCCTCAAGACAATTGCATCTAATTGCGCAGATTTCCGACGATCGTGCTTGTAGAGAAGGCATTATGTATATTATCCATAACAGTTACCAGTAACTATGACCCCGTCGGTACTTACGCGAATATCCATCGATTCAAATTATAATACTTTAGTATTGTTGAGAGATCATCAATCGCCGGATAAATTGTTTCACGTAGCTAGATAATCGATATTTTCCTCAGTAAGTCATGATTTCGTGGAGCGTGTTTTTCCACAATGTTGATTTCAATTGCTGTGCTTGACTCATTATCACCTCGACTGATCCTGTGGCAGGATCACGCTAATAATTACGTACCTTTATTTTGTTGTATTCATAGTAACTAATAGTAATTATAAACACGTTTTCAAAGCTACAAAAACTGCTCTCAACCGGCGTTAACGAGAAAAACCATTGAAAGGTACGGAGAGACATGAAACAAGGTTGTCTTTATTTCGGTTTTGCGTAGCGGTAAGGCTTTGCTTTTATAAAAATGAAATGCCTATTATGCTGACTTCAACGAAGTCTAGGCAGCAGCAATCACCTATACTTTGACTGCAACGCATCTTGCGGGTACGCTGTGGCCATACCTAATCACAGATGAACTACGATAGCCGTGCCGCGTGTTATCTTTACTATATTGCAATTCCAAAGTATAGGATGAACCCAAGCCGCTAACCGCGTTGCATCCAAAGTGTACCTTAAGACAGTTCCCAAACTAATTACGAACTATCTGAAACTATTTCCGAGCTCTTTGCGCCGGTGTAACCGTTAACAAGTTTGCACTCAGTCTCAACTACGTATAAATACTTGCTTTGCTGTAAACTTGCCCTGCTTGTTGACTCTAGGCAGCTCCGAAGAAATAGGATCTCTGACAGGTCGTGGAGAAATTGCGGATTATTTTTGCTCACCGGTGTTATAAGATGTTATAAATAGATTAGATATTCAAAAACTGTGTTTTATTTATTTAGGCTTTCTAATAAAAACATAATAAGTGAAAATACTTCTTGGATAAATTGGCTCTCTATCGGCCTCTGTACAGTTTTGTATGAATTTTGTCTATTAATGTCATCCTACATATTGTTTAATAATTATCCAATAAAAACCATCATCTAGCAAGAATCCTTTTATTCCAAAACGAACAGTTAAAAAGCCAATCACATTTAAGAGTTGCATCCAGTACAAGGGCTGCAACATTACTTGCTACTTTGTTTACCCTTTACTAATGGTTCAATCAGCTGGTATAAAAATTAAGAATAGGTCCGTGCAAAAAAAAACATTATCTTAAACACCTTTAAAACTTGTATCTGGGGGCACGGCAGTGCCCCCGTCAAGTCGGACTAAAAAGCGGCACGGCCGTACTATCCTTTTCTCGAAGTAGTTCAGGCCATTTTCGACTCCCTATAACTTCGTTGTGGATAAAACTAGAAGCCTGAATTTTCACTCACTCACTGACTGACCGATCATCAAAATGGCATCATCAAGACTTGGCAATCGCACTAAATAATCTAATTTAATATATCATGTATTACTTGTAAGATACATTGTGTTTTCATGCGATGGTATTTAAAACATAAAAGATTTTTAATATTGATATGGTCACTATAAAAGTTTTTAGGTTAGCTAATTATGTAATAACTTAAGACAGAAGGTCCCTTATGTAGAGACTGAATAAATTAACTGACTTGGATTTACTTACATGGATCTCACAACTTTTACGGTAGAGGTGTTTTTTTTTACAAGTTTTGTTTTTGATGGCATCATTTTGAACTTTAGACCCAGCGAGTTATCCTAGTCCCTGTTTAGACCCAAATAAACATATTTCAAGTAAATTGTAAGTAAAAGCAGTAATTAATATGAGTAAATATTTCAAATGAGATTTGTTCACATGTAATGTAAAGAAACAGTAAAATTGCAAGAACAATTGGATAATTTGAAGACAACCACAAAATCTTATCAGAGAAACAAGTGCACCACTAGACTCATTCTCTTAATCTACACACGTTTGCAACAGAAAGTAAGTAGGTATCCCAAATATCACGATAGCTCAATTTAGCAACGGAAGCTTGGCACCGTCGTCGGCTATAGGTGTTAGTGATGATTTTCCCGCCTCGGGTCCACAAAGCTAGATGGAATCAGGTGCGGTTGCAGGCTATTATTGGGGGGGGGGGGGGGGGTCATCTCGGCTCAAGTACTAAAAAGACCGATTTAAAAGTTGACGGAAATCCTAATCACAAACTAAAAAAGAGTCTTCTAATTGTTTCGGAAAATCGAGTGGTAATTTCAATTTTCGAGACCTCAGGGGTTTTCTCAGGATATCGTTATAAACCGTAACACAGTAATAAGAAAGAGGCTATTAGTTATCTTACTTATACTATGTATAACGCGGTCGCAATCTAGTAATAGCTATCTTTCTAAACTAATTTTGTCAAGTAGTTATAAATCGACTGAACGATGAAATAAAACAATGTATTAAGTATAAAATTTTCTTGAATACGCACAACTGTAACTAATTTTAAATAAGACGGTCTAATCAAATAAATAAAAATTCACCCCAACCTTTAATAAGTTACAAAATTATTTCTTCATTAACAATGTTATAAGTATCTAGTAAATAAAGAAATCAACATCAATAAAAACCAATTTATATATCCATAAAATCAAGAAAATGGCAGTGAAAAGCTTAGACCATGTCTAAGGTGAAAATTAAGTTATTGATAAAAAAATCTTGGTACGCAGTAAAGTGATTTCCTCATAGTGTAATTAATTTATGCAGCTAAATTTATACTGAAGACTCGGTAATTATTTGGTATCAATGTTCGAGAATCCTTTTTTGGGTGGTTTGGAAATTATTACCTTACTGCGACATATACCTTACATAATAAAAGGGCTTTAGCCCCTAAGCTCTATGGTTTCATTGTTTATACTTAAGCTGTTATCTAATAATCAATTTAGAATGTTCGCAAATCGTCATGTTAATTTCGGGGGGATCATGACACCTGTGAGACCCTGGGACCGCCACTGGATGGAACGAACCATCGTCGTTCATAATCAAACCACATGCGGAGCGGTAATTGCCTCTACATTCAGCCAACCGCTCACATCACGCCGTATAATGACAAAAATAGTCCAAAAAATGCCTCTGCATATGAGATATTTTTTTCAGAGTCTGCGCGCAACTAAATTACAAAATAAAAGATTAAGTTAAAAGATCAATAAACTTAATAAATGATCTCAATAATTGTTGTATTACGGATACAATGGAGCGGCGTCGTGAAACGTCATTAAGGCGCGAACATCATTAATTTTATTCGCGGCTTTCTGACGTAAAGCCAATGGCGTCTGTCAGATTTGAAAAGCCGCTCTCCTGCCACCTGTTGGTAGCGCAGTGAATTAGACATTAAACCCCACCGTGCGTTCCACTTGCCAGTGCCACTGAAATGAGTTGCTCGAAACCGATCCCTTTGACCCCTTAATTACTTTTCTTTCAACCATTCTAAGGGAATTTTACAGTTACATTTACATGCGTTCTTATTTAAAACTTCTTTAATACGCAACATCTAAACTATTAGAAACGCTAATTCCTCGGAGGTCTACATTTGCTTATTTTTTTTTGTATTTGGTATCACCAAGTGTGTTATGAAAACAAGCCATGATAATTAAATAAAATTCGCGATATTAGCTCAGTGATAGAATGTCGGACTCCCAGCCATAGACGAAATACTATTTTGTCTATGTCCCAGCTCGGGTCCCGGGCTTGAACCCTGCCAATTAAATGTATATGCAACAATGGAATGGAATTTATATGAATACTTGGTATTTGTGTAACGATAAAGGATAACACTGCAAAGAAAAGTATTCTTTGTATTTGTGGCCTAAGTACAGCAATATGCTATGTTATAATATAAAGGGGTAATTATTGTCGGTGAAAAATGGGTGTACGAGTGTCTATTGTATATGTGACATAAGATTGATACTCAAAGATACACACTAGTGTATAGGCAGGTGACTCGAAATCCCACTTTTTTCGGATTTCGATCTATCAATACCTCAAATAAAATAAAATAAAAATATTGGACTGCATCTTTTGCCCGCGCATTTTATTCAAAAAAGATTTAAGGAAAAAAAAATACTTTCCACATTTTTTTCTTTATTTGTTGTCTATTTCCTTAGGGTTAGTTGGCAACCCTTAATGTCATTGCTGAGTAGGCCATGCTACACTATAGCCCGGCCAACTCTATGTATACTTAACTCTTAAATTTGCTAAAATAGAAAAACTCCTCCAGCGTTCATATTATAGCGTTCATTAACTCATGAAACTGAATTTGCGATCCTAAAAACATTCCCGCTGCTCTGTAAGTAAGGACTTTAATAAACCATCCATAACGCAAACGTCTTCAAAAAACCCGAGCCGTCAAAAACGCAGCGGCGAGCTTTTTATGAAGATTAGATTTCCTTTAGGTAGCTAATTGCATTTATCAAATTAAGGCAATTCGGCTCGCGGCGGGAGCCAAAGTGATTGATAATGTTTGACGAGCCATTCCCACTAGTTTTACAGAATAAACTGTTTTGATCCGAAATAATCTACGCCATTTGTCTCTTCAAAATCTTTTGGGGAGTCATTTTCGTTGCAGACCCTTAATGTTTCTTAATCTGGTTCAAAGTAATTGTCTGAAATCACTGAATATACTCTGACAAATAAATACATAATGTTTTAGAATTTAGTTTCATGTTTCGATCCGTATTGTTACTGATTTGATATGTGGGTATTATTGTTCCACGATTGGATTAGGATTCAAAAGTACCGTTTGCATAAGAGTACAAATGAATTGATTGATTGTACTAAAGACCATAAAGTAAAATAATTATACTTTTTTTCGTTTTATGTACTTATTGATGTTTATAAAAGTTTATTGATCAATAATATTGCTTCTCCAAACATTCAATGATTGCTGATTTAGTTGTCTAAACTGTTTGCTAAATCTATTTTCAACTGTTTTATAAACGAAATCTTTAAATTTTATTTGACAAATCTGTCACTATTTGGCATTGATGATGAAGTTGATGAACCCATGAGTGATTCATCATCAAAACAAATGGTCAGCTGACATTTTTTTAAGAATATCATTTTATTTTTATTCCACGAAATATTATTTTGGTAAAATGTTACAGTTTCTTAACATTATAATTTCGCAGTACTGAAAAAGTTTTTACGTATTTTGGCACATCCTACCTTTGTTAACTGTCATTTCAAACATTCGCGTAAAGTTGACGATCGCACCACATTCCCAATCCAAACGTGGAACAATAATACAGATATTCTATCTCACAAAGTCCGTTTGGCTAATAGTTGTAATAATGAAATGTACGGATAAGCGCATTTTGTGTGTGTAACGCGGTTTGTGCGCGGAGTGCTCCCGAGGTTTAGCACACTAGAAAAAAGTACTGTGCACGCACTATTACAACCGTAGCGAAACGGACTTCGTGAGATTGAATATCTGTATTCGTAGCAGTTTATACTTTTTGCCTATCAAAAAACACGCCTCCAGCTAAGCTAAACCTTGATTACACACATGTAAACTGGTTCGGAATTGGTTTAGTGTAATTATTGTGTACATAATTGCTCGGCTAAAAGAGAGAACAAAAATTGGGCGGGGATTTGAGAGATTCCAAGTGTTTTTTTTTTACTTTCTTGACCAGTACCCAGTAGCGCAGCATCGCCGAAGGCTGTCGACCACAAAGATGGCTACTAGTTCCCAAGCTTATGAACTATCACGGTTGGCTACCATTGCTTTGATTTACATATTAGTCTGATTGTTACGGTCGAGGATAATTGATGATGTTTGCAGTTATGATTTAAAACCAGTCGAGTGCCATTTTTTGCCGCTTGTGTTTTAGGTAAGTACTATCGAAGAAAAATCCGCAGACTCAATTTCGCTGGTATTGCAATGGTGATAGGGGCGAAAAGTGGGTCGGTGACAATTTATTGGTACCAACCAGAGTATCCTTTTTCAAAAGTGGCGAGATCGGTAGCTCGTCGGTAGGACATGACTCTTGGGTGCTAGGTTTAAATCCCGCTATTGTGAAAAATGCAATTTAGTATTTTACTTATTTGTATGTATATATCTACTTATTAGGGTGCTTTCTATCTTGATTATTTTATATTTAACAACGGCGCACTGCCCTCTCCCTTAAATGTCAAAAAATATATTTTTTAATAGATACTTAGTGATTACTGCCCAAAATTTTAAAATTTAAATCCCCATAATTATATCGAGCGCATTCTTATTGATATTAAAATGTTATGACTCTGCAGAAAGTTATCTTTTAAAATTTAGATAATGAAAAACATTAATTTTCAAACTAACACTTTAAAAACCTTTTGTTATATGCGTCCAATTGTCAATTCTACCTAACTGTACAAAAATATAGTAAAAAGTTTGTGAATTTTGTGCTAACTTGCAGAATAAAAGAAGTATTTGAAATAAACGTTTATTATTATAATTATTTATTATTAGAATCACCCTTGAAAATTAGAAAACAGCACATAACACGAATAAATTTCTTCGTTAATAAAATTAATAATTTTATGACCCGATGATGTATTACAGGTATACGAAACCTGTAGCCTAAGTAATAATAAAAATAAATATTTATGGAATAAAAAGTTCTAGAATTTGTGTACAATTTATTGAATAAATTTCTCTTTTGCCAAAATCATGTCGTTCATTTACATAAAATCGCTGCGAAATATCCAGTTCTGAAATAATCCGAATAACGACAAGATACGATACGACCCCTGAACCTGGCAGGTGAACCTGCGCCCGCGCAGTGGCGGTCTCCCCCGAGCCCGCTGCACCTAAGGCGTCACCTCCATCATTAAGAAATTCGGCGGCGGCCACAAAGCGGTGATTGATGCGCGCGTTTACTGCACCCGTGGCACCGCCGCGCCCGCGCTGAAAAAACGAATGCTTTATTAACTCGTTTAGGGACCGGCGCTCATTAGATAGGCTCTGTGAAAGCGAACGTTTGTTCGTTTGTTTGTTACGTCGCTCTCACACAATCTAACGTCTAAAGACTTTTCGTGATAGCCATGCTACCCCCAAATAAGTATTTACAAGGTGAGATTTTGATAGAAAGTAGATATTTCTCACGTAATGCTAGCATTTGGATCAGTTATGGTTGGACCCCAACATTGTTTTATTACAGTTGAGGAGAGAATAAAAAAAGAAAAAGTATTCCAGAAATCCTTAACAAGTAAACCCACGAAAAAGTACTAGTTTAAAATATTAATCAAGCGTTAGTCGAGGCGGGGCGATAGCGCAAGTATGATGTATCGAGCTTTGATTACATTAACGTATTTAGTAATTAAATCCACGCCGGGAAGTCTTCTCGACAAAAGAAAACCGGCGTACACCAATTAAGAATGCTTCACTAATGACTGGTAAATAAATTAGGCTTTGCCAATGGCTCCTTTGTTGATGAATCGAACTGCGAAGCGTGGTGGAGCTTTCTTCGAAAATGTCTAATTGTTGAGGAGGGTAACAAAAACAAAGCAACACCTTTCTAAGAGGGTAACCAACGTCGAATAGATGTTGGTAAAGGCGTTTTGCAAATTACGATGCAGTTCAACAAATAAAAGAGAGTGAATGTGGTAAAAATCGAAAATAAATAAGATCTTCTTCGAAAATCTCTAATTGTTGAGGAGGGTAACAAAAACAAAGCAACACCTTTCTAAGAGGGTAACCAACGTCGAATAGATGTTGGTAAAGGCGTTTTGCAAATTACGATGCAGTTCAACAAATAAAAGAGAGTGAATGTGGTAAAAATCGAAAATAAATAAGATCTTCTTAAATGTAATTAATGTACTTTATTATAAATACCTAAATATGTACTTCTGTGGTACAATCAATTATTTTTTTTTTATTCTTAGAGCCCGGTCCGCGATGACGACATCTTTGATGAAAACCAATATGGTAAATATTTTTCTGGCCTTTATCGCGATGTTTTTGGAAAAACTTGCGACATACACCGCTTCATATTGGCCGTCTAAATAGAGGCCTAGAATTTATTTGATGGAAATTGTTTTGCGAGTTATTTTATTACTAACAAGCCCGTTCCGAATCGTTATTCATAATATCTAAGTATCAAAATAACGCGCAAAGGAGAAACAATTGAATCAAATAAACTTTAAGTCTTCATTTAGATAGCCAATATGGACTGGTTTATGTCCCTGATTTTTACAAAAACATCGCGGCAATGACAAGAAAAATAATTAAAACAATGCTTCGCATCAAACAGACGAAAAATACGGAGCAGGTTCTCAACACTCAGAAACACCCGCTAGAAACAATATATAAGATATTTCGTTTATATAGCCTAATTCATACTGGAGACTCGGTAAATGATCTGGACCAAGGTTCAATGGTCCTGTTTGCGTAATACGAAAAACATTTTTTGTTCCTCTATACTTGTTCAAGAATAACCTCGACTCAATAAATACAGGAAGTCTAAATTACATTTTACGTATTTCACAGAAAGGGCCATTGAACCTTGGTCCTGACCACTGAGCTGGCCTCTGTTATTGTAGGATATTTTTTTATATATTTGCCATGTTTATTACAGTTTGTTCAGTAGTTTCAGCGTCGAGTGGAAACAAACTTACATTTCACATTCCATACATCCATCAGCCTGTCATCGTCCACTGCTGGACATAGGCCTTCCCAATAATACGCCACTCGCGGCGGTCCTCCGTCCTCCACATCCAGCCACCACCCGCAACCTCTTTCAGATCGTCGGTCCATCAGGCACGAGGTCAGCCTACGCTACGATTTTCTGTACGTGGTCTCCATTCTAACGCCTTTCAGCCCCAACGGCCATCACGTCGGCGACAGATAATGGCCTTCTGTTTCACCTCAATTCTGTTTTTTCACATTCATGTATTCACATTTAAAATAATACATAGGTGATGTGATAGGTAATTTTACGTTTCGGAGTTACGAAGCCATAAACAAACATAACATTACATACATTAAATTCAAAGTGAAAAATTTAAGAGGTGACTGAGTATCGCTAATAGACTATTTTCCAACGATTTTTTTATTCACTCTGTTTTTATTTTTGTTTTTCCGTAATAATTTAGTCAGCTGATTGAACTAGGAACTCAAATTATTATTTGACCTTATTTGAAAAAATAATTCTCTTGAACGTGATTGATCACTGATCAGATCAGTCACATGGGCGTAGCCAGGTTTTATTACCGGGGGGGTTAAGAAAATAAAACAACAAAAAAATACATTAATATTGAAAAAAAAACTGCTGCATAAGCATTAGAGAATGATTCTTCTTTTTTAGGGTTCCGTACCTCAAAAGGAAAAAACGGAGCCCTTATAGGATTTAAAGGACTTTGTTATCCGTCGCCTATCCGTTCATTCGTCCCTCTGTCTGTCAAGACCCTTTATCTCGCCAGCGCGTGGAGGTATCGAGTTGAAATTAAAATATAAAATCAAACCTCTAAGTTAACGTAAAAGAATATTTCGACACTCAAGAGAATCAAAATTTATGAGGTATCTTCCGTTGAACTAGAACTATAAAATTTCGCAAGTAATACCGTCTTATACTACAAGTATAGTGCAAAATCTAAAAATTATGCATTTGTAATTCAATAATAAAAAATATAGTATTTAACGGAACCCTCGGTGGGCGAATCCGACTCGCACTTATCCGGTTTTTTCTTTTTAGATATATCCATCATCACCTGCATCAATTTCTGCCCCACAGTTAATATTCATGAGAGCCAAACCGTTCAGTCTGTTTTCACTCGTGTTGCGCAAGTAGTTTTTCAGTCCCAAGTCCGTTCAGGGGTAGCAGTGGACACAGGTGTGGTAAATAAATATTTACAGTTATAGTAGCTAAAGTTATTTAAAAATAATACTGGGAACACATTTGTTATTATAATACTATTTCTTTGCATACTTAATTAAATTGGATATAAGTCTAATTTTGGACCTTATTTCGGTATTGTTTAGTTAAAGTTCTGGATACAAATTAAAAAAAAATTTTTCGGCCGTCATTCCAGATATCCTGTAGTTTTTCATAGTTTATTATATATTTTCTCTTTTTTTTTGTACACTGCGGGGGGTTTTAACTTTTTTTGTACACTTCGGGGGTTTTCTTTTACGTTTTGTTACGATTTTACGGAACCCTAATAGTACGAAGTCCGAGTCGCGCTCGTTCAATTTTCTTAAAATTGATAGAATAGTGCACCAACCTGTATTATTCATGATAACGTTCAGCTGAAGGTAAGCAAGTAGACCCACTGTTCCAAACGAGGGTAGGGCATGTATACGCTAGCGTATGTATGCGAGATACGGAGGGTTATTCTTAGTCTGTCGAATTAGCCTTCTCTACCGTAAAAACCCGTTCTATCTGTCGAACTCCATACATTCTTAGCTCGAGTTTTAGAAATCTCGCTTCGACTATTTCTCCGGAGACCGGAATCGCCCCCACGGTCGTGGGTAATCTCGACAGATAACCACCAGGCATAAAGTTCACGAAGTCAGGGCTTCACAACTTTCTTCTGTGTATCAAAAATTGTTTCATTTAAATATATTGGCAAATCTTAAATAATAATTTTGCCAAGTGCAGGTCGGACTCGCGCACAAAGGGTACCACCCCACAATACGGATGCGGAACCCTTAATACATTTTGCTAAATAACAGCAATATACATATGCCAAAGCAACATCAAAGGCTACAAAAAACAAGACCCTAAAATGTTAGCGCCTGACAAAAAATTTACACCGTCTGCTTACGGAACCCTACTTTTTATATTTTTTTGTTTAACGGCTTGATTTTTGTAGCCTTAATGTTGATTTGGCATGTATATTGTTGTTATTTACCATAATATTTTTAGGGTTCCGCACACGTATTGCAGAGTGGTACGGAACCATTTGTGCGCGAGTCCGACTCGCACTTGACTAAATTATTTCTTAGTAGATCCAATTTCAATGGGAATGGATCTACAAAGAGAAAAAATTCGTGAGTTTGTGGTTTTATTGAGTCTCACTATATAGGTAATTTGTTTATTTATTTATACGAATTGCAATAAACGTTGTGGGTTACATTAGTTGAAGTTGTGTCGGTTATTATATTAGACACTGAGCTTAAAATATCGAAGTGAGTTACAATATAAATATGTTTGTGCAAGCCAGCGCTGAACTGAGTAAAAATAAATGCACTTTAAAACAAAATAGTCAAGTACCTAAACTAAACATGTACCTTTTTACCTTGTAACTTATTCCTGTGTTAATATATTTTTATGTAAGCACAAAAATGTTGTCTTCCCCTGAATACACAAAATCCACGTTTTACTTACCCCTACCTCGAACACATGGCAGGATGCGCTCGCCACACAACCAGTCTGCCTAAATAAGGCTTTCAAGGTGTTGTAGCCGCGACCCCATAATGATTTTTAGCTGTGAAAAATGTTTAGAGTGTATTACAAACTAGAACATATTACTTTTAAACAAATATCAAGTAAGACAAATTTTTTTAAGAAATCCTTTGTCTAGGATTTTAACCTACGACCTACACGGTAAATTATTAGCAGTTTTAAAAATTAACAAGATTTTACTGCATAGATATAAATAATTACAAGGATCATGAATGTTTCGTTTCTCATGCGTGTAATTAGTTGCACATAAATGTGGCTTAAACAAGAATAACAGCTTTTCTCATAAGTTAAATGACTTTATGTGAGTTTTATTAAACGTTGGGTACAATTCTGACGAAAACGTAAAAACTAAATAAAACATAATTGCCTTTTGATTACCGCCCTTTAATCATTTTGTTTTAAATGGATTTCAGTTTAATTATATCAGCTAGAATAAAAGAAAAAAACTGAAATCAAGAAAGGGCAACGACAGGTGTCACTGCGTCATACGCAACAAAGAACAGCGATCAAGGATCGTCAATACAAGAAGCGCACGCGCATCTAACCGCAACTTCGTCGCTTTTGACAAGAAAACATGTAAAAACTTGTTAACTAACAAAGGAATTTGCACTTTATTTCCTTGTGGACACGCCCGATTTTTGCTTCAAGGTAAAAATTTAAAATATATCAATTTGCAAAGTACTTGATTCAAAGACAAAGAGCACACGTCTCTCCCTCGTTTTAACCGCATGCGCGTTTTAGCTCTGCGGTTCAACCGTAATATTATATTCACGAACCTTTTATTACTATTCCCATTTGTAGAGCAAAATTAAAGTCGTAAAGCGTAGAGTCTACGAAATTGTTTAATTGCTTTTGGAATGCTTTAATTACAATTGTATTTAGCGTTCGTAACCGTTGCCTTCGACAAATCGGTTCAATTGCTAATAATAGTTTCATGTGAATAGTTTCCAGTTATCTTTTATGATCTGGGTTTATTTCACCCTTACAATGATTTTGCTAATGATGATGATGATTGGAAGGACCCCAGTGAATCGCCCTTATACCCCTGGTTTAAGAACCTCCGACTTGCATTGTAAGTGTAAAGAATTGTTGTTTTCATTGACGTAACTAGGATTCGTACCTGAAGTCAGTTGCCAAACCGAGTGCCTATCGTCGAAAACATACATATCCGCTTATCTAAGGATACGTTCGCACTTCAAATGACGTCACAATTCGTAAATAGTTCAATACCCATTGAAGGTTATTTTGGAAGTTATTTTTTAATCTGTTTACCAACTGGACAGGCCACCAACAGGCGAACCCCTCTGCCAAATGTATGAGTCCGGCGGTCATACCGGTTATATAAAAACGATAGATGTCCCTGTGTGTGAATGTGATTGTGTGCGTATATTTTAAGCTAATGTTGCTAATGCTGCCTCGTCCCCCACCGAAAATGACAGACTTTTTTGCATAGATATTAGTGTGCGGCTCCACTCCACGGTTGGTTTTCTCCTCCAAGTTGGCAACCGATTCAAAGATTCAAGGGGGGCGGCCTTGGCTCCAACTTGTGAAATCAACAACAAGTATCTGTTCTCGATTATGTTAATCGTAATAGGATAAATAAATAGAGATAACCTTCCCACAACGAGATCACACACAAAGTATCACTTTATATCAATGTCAACTGTATTTCTGGGAGGGGGGGGTGCAGACGGTACTCTAAGGGGGCCATGCCCCTATGGCTCCTACCTATAGTTACGCCTATGGTTATTTCTTGGCATTCCTTAGTCATGTCTCAACGCATTTTTATATAGTTATTATACATTTTTATAGTTTCGTACCCAAATCTGTCCTTCCGTTTGTCTATCCGTCCGTCCGTATTGTCCGTCTCTAGCTCGTATGGATAATGAAGTTACTGGTTACTTTGTGGAGAATTTTATCCTATAGTTGAATATTGAATGAGAATTTCAATGAAATTGTTTTTCAAGGGGAGATATACTACTTTACAAGGAAAAGGAGACGAAAAAAGTCATGAAAAATAAGTTGTCAGAATTCTAATGTTCTACCATTTTTGTTACGGGGTCTATCTCAAAAACAGTTTGAAATTTCTATATGTTGTACCATTTTCAAAAACAAATACCCAGAACGCAAAATCTTACAGTAGTCATAGTATAGTTACTGTGCTGTAGTTTAGTAACCACAACCCCGGTACGGCTACTGATGACGTCATGTGGAGACACGGCGAGTCGCTTGGCGTCATGGTTTCGTCATGAGGGTGGTGACAAGCCACGGCCGAAAAGCAGCTAGCAAAGTAGTGATAAAAGAAAATTGTATAAACACCAAACAGTGTTATAAATGTCATATAAAAACAACCCTGTGACTTCTTGACATAGCGTTGCTGTATATTCGTGATTTAATCATCATTAAGCTGTATAAGCTTAAAGAGCCAAATCATGATAATCAATGATACTCGACTAATTTTTAAAGCACCTGCAACACAGTAGCTGTTTTACATTTCGATCAACCAGTGACTTAGAGCAAATATGTTGTACAACAGGTCTTAATGGTACGTTTTTAGAGCAAAGTTGGTCTACTGTGGCTTCCAACACGCTGTATTAGTGCTGGTGCTTAATCTGTCACGCCTATTTTTAATCCGTGATATTAAAGAACACACTGCAGCTCATATGCATCAATGGTGTTAGAGGGTACTTTAACGCCAGCGCTATTAAACATCAGAAGGGATCCACAATAACACTAAGAAGTTTTTACTACGCTTTTGCAAGGCCCATGTATCACCACCAGTTACATATAAACAGTATTTCCATCCATCCATCAGCCTGTTTTGTCCACTGCTGGACATAGGCCTTTCCAGGATTTCGCCACTATTGGCGTTCCTCCTGGAAAAAATGCCCATACTCACACACGCTGGGCAGGCTTGCACCAGTGACGCCGCTGTCCGTCGCCAGTCTATTTTATATAAGGCCCGGCAATTGGGGATGGATATACCGCCATCCATCGGTCCCAGGCACTGGTGGGCCGCCTGGTTTTGCCTGAGAGCTGTTCTCTTACTCTCCCCCGAATAACTTCGGGAGGATTTGCGAGTAAGATGGTGGTACCTCCACAGTCGAGCCCGGCATCATCTCTACCATCTAAACAGTATTTGCTCCTATATAATGCTAAAGAAGCCACATAATAGCTCTAAATCACACGTTTTAGTAAAAATTCTGCAGTAAAAGAGCTGTAAATGAAAGGTTCTTTTTCTGGTTAGTTATCATTAAAATTACGCTTGTGCAGAGAATCCAGATAGTTGGTTCCGTTTATACAAAAAGTAATACTTTATCAAAACCAATACGTTATTTTAATTTTCATAATGACCCCGATTACAAAGTCACAGAAGACGAGATTTTAAGTTTTTCAGAAACATCTGATTGTGAGATCAAATAATGGGATCGAAGACAAGAACCAGGAGTTCATCAAAAATATCAAGGCATGGGCCATCCAATTCTTAATTTTACACAATGCACTCAGGAATTTATTGGAAATAGTAAATAAACGACTACCAAATATGTTACCCAAAGAACCACGAATGTTGTTGAATAGTGACACGGATATACAACAGTCAAGTCATACCCATGGGCACTAGTTATTATTGGCATAATATTTAGGAAAAAAATCTATAGTTCAATACCTGAAAAATCGCCCATGACGCACCGTACCGTACTACCATTTTCGCTTTACGAAAATGAAATGAAAAGATAAAAAAGATCTATTAAGAAATGGTTATAATACGTAACTTTTGGTTTTTTGAGGAACCCTAAAATCTTGTCATGGCGGTCGGAAACTGCGACGGAGATATAACTGCTTTCCTTATTTTTTAATGCACAAGAAAGCTAAAGAAATAAAATCAAGTGTAGGTCCATAAAAATGTGTACATACAATTAAGGGCTTTGCCTTCATTTGGTATTAGTATTTCATTATTTAAATAAATATAATAAATCGTGTCAGCCAGTAGAGGGTACTCACCGGGATCATGGACACGTATCCGGTAGACGAGGGTGATGACGAAGGCAAGGTCGGTGGCGATGGAGTATGTCAGCTAGTAGAGGGTACTCACCGGGATCATGGACACGTATCCGGTAGACGAGGGTGATGACGAAGGCAAGGTCGGTGGCGATGGAGTATGTCAGCTAGTAGAGGGTACTCACCGGGATCATGGACACGTATCCGGTAGACGAGGGTGATGACGAAGGCAAGGTCGGTGGCGATGGAGTATGTCAGCTAGTAGAGGGTACTCACCGGGGTCATGGACACGTATCCGGTAGACGAGGGTGATGACGAAGGCAAGGTCGGTGGCGATGGAGTATGTCAGCTAGTAGAGGGTACTCACCGGGATCATGGACACGTATCCGGTAGACGAGGGTGATGACGAAGGCAAGGTCGGTGGCGATGGAGTATGTCAGCTAGTAGAGGGTACTCACCGGGATCATGGACACGTATCCGGTAGACGAGGGTGATGACGAAGGCAAGGTCGGTGGCGATGGAGTATGTCAGCTAGTAGAGGGTACTCACCGGGATCATGGACACGTATCCGGTAGACGAGGGTGATAACGAAGGCAAGGTCGGTGGCGATGGAGTATGTCAGCTAGTAGAGGGTACTCACCGGGATCATGGACACGTATCCGGTAGACGAGGGTGATGACGAAGGCAAGGTCGGTGGCGATGGAGTATGTAAGCTAGTAGAGGGTACTCACCGGGATCATGGACACGTATCCGGTAGACGAGGGTGATGACGAAGGCAAGGTCGGTGGCGATGGAGTATGTCAGCTAGTAGAGGGTACTCACCGGGATCATGGACACGTATCCGGTAGACGAGGGTGATGACGAAGCCAAGGTCGGTGGCGATGGAGTATGTCAGCTAGTAGAGGGTACTCACCGGGATCATGGACACGTATCCGGTAGACGAGGGTGATGACGAAGGCAAGGTCGGTGGCGATGGAGTATGTCAGCTAGTAGAGGGTACTCACCGGGATCATGGACACGTATCCGGTAGATGAGGGTGATGACGAAGGCAAGGTCGGTGGCGATGGAGTATGTCAGCTAGTAGAGGGTACTCACCGGGGTCATGGACACGTATCCGGTAGACGAGGGTGATGACAAAGGCAAGGTCGGTGGCGATGGAGTATGTCAGCTAGTAGAGGGTACTCACCGGGATCATGGACACGTATCCGGTAGACGAGGGTGATGACGAAGGCAAGGTCGGTGGCGATGGAGTATGTCAGCTAGTAGAGGGTACTCACCGGGATCATGGACACGTATCCGGTAGACGAGGGTGATGACGAAGGCAAGGTCGGTGGCGATGGAGTATGTCAGCTAGTAGAGGGTACTCACCGGGATCATGGACACGTATCCGGTAGACGAGGGTGATGACGAAGGCAAGGTCGGTGGCGATGGAGTATGTCAGCTAGTAGAGGGTACTCACCGGGGTCATGGACACGTATTCGGTAGACGAGGGTGATGACGAAGGCAAGGTCGGTGGCGATGGAGTATGTCAGCTAGTAGAGGGTACTCACCGGGATCATGGACACGTATCCGGTAGACGAGGGTGATGACGAAGGCAAGGTCGGTGGCGATGGAGTATGTCAGCTAGTAGAGGGTACTCACCGGGATCATGGACACGTATCCGGTAGACGAGGGTGATGACGAAGGCAAGGTCGGTGGCGATGGAGTATGTCAGCTAGTAGAGGGTACTCACCGGGGTCATGGACACGTATTCGGTAGACGAGGGTGATGACGAAGGCAAGGTCGGTGGCGATGGAGTATGTCAGCTAGTAGAGGGTACTCACCGGGATCATGGACACGTATCCGGTAGACGAGGGTGATGACGAAGGCAAGGTCGGTGGCGATGGAGTATGTCAGCTAGTAGAGGGTACTCACCGGGATCATGGACACGTATCCGGTAGACGAGGGTGATGACGAAGGCAAGGTCGGTGGCGATGGAGTATGTCAGCTAGTAGAGGGTACTCACCGGGATCATGGACACGTATCCGGTAGACGAGGGTGATAACGAAGGCAAGGTCGGTGGCGATGGAGTATGTCAGCTAGTAGAGGGTACTCACCGGGATCATGGACACGTATCCGGTAGACGAGGGTGATGACGAAGGCAAGGTCGGTGGCGATGGAGTATGTCAGCTAGTAGAGGGTACTCACCGGGATCATGGACACGTATCCGGTAGACGAGGGTGATGACGAAGGCAAGGTCGGTGGCGATGGAGTATGTCAGCTAGTAGAGGGTACTCACCGGGATCATGGACACGTATCCGGTAGACGAGGGTGATGACGAAGCCAAGGTCGGTGGCGATGGAGTATGTCAGCTAGTAGAGGGTACTCACCGGGATCATGGACACGTATCCGGTAGACGAGGGTGATGACGAAGGCAAGGTCGGTGGCGATGGAGTATGTCAGCTAGTAGAGGGTACTCACCGGGATCATGGACACGTATCCGGTAGACGAGGGTGATGACGAAGGCAAGGTCGGTGGCGATGGAGTATGTCAGCTAGTAGAGGGTACTCACCGGGGTCATGGACACGTATCCGGTAGACGAGGGTGATGACGAAGGCAAGGTCGGTGGCGATGGAGTATGTCAGCTAGTAGAGGGTACTCACCGGGATCATGGACACGTATCCGGTAGACGAGGGTGATGACGAAGGCAAGGTCGGTGGCGATGGAGTATGTCAGCTAGTAGAGGGTACTCACCGGGATCATGGACACGTATCCGGTAGACGAGGGTGATGACGAAAGCAAGGTCGGTGGCGATGGAGTATGTCAGCTAGTAGAGGGTACTCACCGGGATCATGGACACGTATCCGGTAGACGAGGGTGATGACGAAGGCAAGGTCGGTGGCGATGGAGTATGTCAGCTAGTAGAGGGTACTCACCGGGGTCATGGACACGTATTCGGTAGACGAGGGTGATGACGAAGGCAAGGTCGGTGGCGATGGAGTATGTCAGCTAGTAGAGGGTACTCACCGGGATCATGGACACGTATCCGGTAGACGAGGGTGATGACGAAGGCAAGGTCGGTGGCGATGGAGTATGTCAGCTAGTAGAGGGTACTCACCGGGATCATGGACACGTATCCGGTAGACGAGGGTGATGACGAAGGCAAGGTCGGTGGCGATGGAGTATGTCAGCTAGTAGAGGGTACTCACCGGGGTCATGGACACGTATTCGGTAGACGAGGGTGATGACGAAGGCAAGGTCGGTGGCGATGGAGTATGTCAGCTAGTAGAGGGTACTCACCGGGATCATGGACACGTATCCGGTAGACGAGGGTGATGACGAAGGCAAGGTCGGTGGCGATGGAGTATGTCAGCTAGTAGAGGGTACTCACCGGGATCATGGACACGTATCCGGTAGACGAGGGTGATGACGAAGGCAAGGTCGGTGGCGATGGAGTATGTCAGCTAGTAGAGGGTACTCACCGGGATCATGGACACGTATCCGGTAGACGAGGGTGATGACGAAGGCAAGGTCGGTGGCGATGGAGTATGTCAGCTAGTAGAGGGTACTCACCGGGATCATGGACACGTATCCGGTAGACGAGGGTGATGACGAAGGCAAGGTCGGTGGCGATGGAGTATGTCAGCTAGTAGAGGGTACTCACCGGGGTCATGGACACGTATCCGGTAGACGAGGGTGATGACGAAGGCAAGGTCGGTGGCGATGGAGTATGTCAGCTAGTAGAGGGTACTCACCGGGATCATGGACACGTATCCGGTAGACGAGGGTGATGACGAAGGCAAGGTCGGTGGTGATGGAGTATGTCAGCTAGTAGAGGGTACTCACCGGGGTCATGGACACGTATTCGGTAGACGAGGGTGATGACGAAGGCAAGGTCGGTGGCGATGGAGTATGTCAGCTAGTAGAGGGTACTCACCGGGATCATGGACACGTATCCGGTAGACGAGGGTGATGACAAAGGCAAGGTCGGTGGCGATGGAGTATGTCAGCTAGTAGAGGGTACTCACCGGGATCATGGACACGTATCCGGTAGACGAGGGTGATGACGAAGGCAAGGTCGGTGGCGATGGAGTATGTCAGCTAGTAGAGGGTACTCAACGGGATCATGGACACGTATCCGGTAGACGAGGGTGATGACGAAGGCAAGGTCGGTGGCGATGGAGTATGTCAGCTAGTAGAGGGTACTCACCGGGATCATGGACACGTATCCGGTAGACGAGGGTGATGACGAAGGCAAGGTCGGTGGCGATGGAGTATGTCAGCTAGTAGAGGGTACTCACCGGGATCATGGACACGTATCCGGTAGACGAGGGTGATGACGAAGGCAAGGTCGGTGGCGATGGAGTATGTCAGCTAGTAGAGGGTACTCACCGGGATCATGGACACGTATCCGGTAGACGAGGGTGATGACGAAGGCAAGGTCGGTGGCGATGGAGTATGTCAGCTAGTAGAGGGTACTCACCGGGGTCATGGACACGTATCCGGTAGACGAGGGTGATGACGAAGGCAAGGTCGGTGGCGATGGAGTATGTCAGCTATTAGAGGGTACTCACCGGGATCATGGACACGTATCCGGTAGACGAGGGTGATGACGAAGGCAAGGTCGGTGGCGATGGAGTATGTCAGCTAGTAGAGGGTACTCACCGGGATCATGGACACGTATCCGGTAGACGAGGGTGATGACGAAGGCAAGGTCGGTGGCGATGGAGTATGTCAGCTAGTAGAGGGTACTCACCGGGATCATGGACACGTATCCGGTAGACGAGGGTGATGACGAAGGCAAGGTCGGTGGCGATGGAGTATGTCAGCTATTAGAGGGTACTCACCGGGATCATGGACACGTATCCGGTAGACGAGGGTGATGACGAAGGCAAGGTCGGTGGCGATGGAGTATGTCAGCTATTAGAGGGTACTCACCGGGATCATGGACACGTATCCGGTAGACGAGGGTGATGACGAAGGCAAGGTCGGTGGCGATGGAGTATGTCAGCTAGTAGAGGGTACTCACCGGGGTCATGGACACGGATCCAGTAGACGAGGGTGATATCAGTGATTTATCAGTAACCGAAACACTTATTTGAAAATAATTTGGTAATTTTAATCAATTTTATTCAATTAATATTAAAAATTTCGAGGGGGGCATGGAAAAGATACTTATAATGCAATATTATTTCATCAATAAAATTGAAAGCGCAATAGAAATTTACCGTCTTAAGGCGATGCACGCACGTATATCTCATCTTGACACAGCGAGATACCTACCAATATTATTTTATTTTTCATCTAGCTTGTATTGCAACCGAGCATTGAGGTTGTGATAAAACAGAATTACAATCACCAATATAACAACAAATGTCTTAGTATCAGAGTCGTCGTAGCAATTATGTTATCATTGAGTAATAAGACATCATTGATATGACACGAAATAGATTCGAATAACCTTGAAATATCACGGATATGTATCGGAATAGTTGATAGGCAGAGCTAAAATACACACCATATATAATTAAATAGGTAGTGAAAAAACTGGGGCCACTTTCCAATGATAGAAACATTACTATCATAGATATACAACTGCTCTTGTCACTGATATACAACTAAACCTGCTACAGAGACATAGATTTACCTTTTTATAATTCCTTGGTCGCTTTTTACGTCATCCAAAAGACGACATGGAGTGACAACTAGTGACAATATTATGTTTAGATGACGTTTTCATACGCCATAACAGTTCATAACGGTCAATATAAAGATACAATGACAAATTCCATTAAAAAGATTTTTTTTTCTTAAATGTAATTTAATTAAATGGATTTATTTAAAAAGTGAAGACATACTACAATATTTTTTTTAATTCGCAGAAACTGACATTAATCCTTGTTACTGAACACTCACCAAGTGTCCAGTATGAATTTAGGCGTATCGATCAGAGTCGCTTTATGTACTAACAGCAAAGAAAGAATTAATTGCCTTGGCTGTTTGCTAGGTCACGAAACAAAAAAAAAGTTTTGTTCCCCCACGATCAACCTATATAAGGAAATCAGAGCCCATCTTCGGGTAAATAACACCCTATCCAATCTATCCATTCAGTATTCACAACTGTAAGGGGAACAGAAATCTTATTGACAGAAAAAACAAAACAGGAAAAACAAAAGTAACATTAAATAAAATTAAATCTAACTAAAATTATTTCATTCAACTAAAAAAAAAGAAAAATAATCTAAAATCTTTAAATTATCTAAAACATACCTACGTACAAAAAAAGAAGGGGAACTTAACAATCTTTAATAAATAATAAGACACTTGTACTTGTCCACAGAATTAATTCTAATTCTATTTCGGTGGACAAGTGTACAAGTGTCATAATTATTAAAGATGTTCACCAAGTGCCGACAACGACAATCACAACCATCAACAATGGAACTTAATAACACGAAGCTTCAAAATTACCACAACAATTTTTAGTTATATTATGCTGACGGAGTTTTTTATTTATAAGCAAACTGCATTAAAGTAACTTAGCTAAATGCTAGTCGGACTCGCACCCAAAGGGTCCCGAACTATCACACAATATGGGTACGGAACCCTAAAAACAAACATATGAACAATATAGATGCTACAGCAACATTAAGGCTACAAAAAACAAAGCGCTAAAATGGTAGCGCCTGGCAAACAATTCAGAGAGTACAGAACCCTAATTTTATTATTTGTTGTTTTCTTTAAAGTATGTACCAAATTTGAAAGTTTTATGAATATTTTTTTGTCTTTTTATGATAGAGCTTTGACAAAGTTCAAAAATGCCGTTTTTTCGAGGTTTATTGTACGGGGTTTAATTTTTTTTTAATTTTTGTTATTTGCCTTGTTAGAGGCCATAGCTACACGTGTTTTGTGGAAATTTAAAATTTCTACCTTAATAGGTACCTTCAACCTTAATAGGTTGAAGCTATAGACCCCTGTGACAGACGGACAGACAGACAGCGGAGGCTTAGTAATAGGGTCCCGTTTGGCACCCTTCGGATACGAAACCCTCTCTCTCTACTTTTCTCAATTTTTATTAATTCTGTATCCGATATTCTTCCATCCAATTACCATCTTTAACATAATAAGATATATTATTTATCTTTATTATTATATTTTTGCAGACGATTTGCAGATTTATCGGCATTTTCATGGAACTGAAATAGACACCAAATTAAATTTTATATCAATGTTATTGTTATCTCCTTGCAATACCTTTGGACTCTTAGTTAATCCTAAAAAGTCCCAGGCAATATTGACTGGAAGTTGGTATATGACCAACTTACTCACTCAGGAGAGTATTCCACCTGTATTGTATAATAATATTCCTATTTCCTACACAACAACAGCAAAGAATTTAGGTATAATCATTGACTGCAACTTGTCATGGAACTCTCACATCAATGAGGCCAGTAGGAAAGTCTATGCCACGTTTCATTCACTCAAGCGCCTGCAGAAATTTCTTCCCTTCGAAACTAAGGTTACCCTCGCACAGTCTCTTCTTCTCCCTCTAATCGACTATGATGTCACCTTCTTAAATGCTAATCAAGAGCTGGTCATTATCTTGAGCGTATACAGAATTTAGGCTTCGGATTCATATATGTCAAATCAAATCAAATTAAGGTACATCAACCTATGGTTAATCCACCTATGGGTTGAGGAAATATGATCATGTCTCACAGTTTTCGTGAAAAGTTGAAATGGCTCTCCGTTAAAAAACGTCAAAAAGTCCACATTCTGCGTCTCTTATTTAACATTCTACGGAGCCCAACTTCCCCACCATATCTTCGCGAATGTTACGAGTTCATTTTCTCTAAAGAGAAGCAAGTTAGATCCCACACAGTCTCGCTTCTAAAAACCCCATTCTATTACACCGGTGCATTTGGAAATTCTTTTACCGTTCAATCCATTAGGTTTTGGAACTCACTTCCGCATGCGATAAGGGATAGTCCCTCAATGGCGTGTTTAAAAAAAGGATTAAAGAGCATTACATTTCTTCCTCTTAATTTGTCCTTCTTTAGGTAGTTATTATATAAGTATGTGTAGTATATTTCTCTATTTATATTATAAGTATTGTTATGTACCTATGAATTGTTAGTACATATTTGGCTTCGTAGGTTAGGTTACTTAGTATTTAATTAATATATAGGTATATATTTTTGTATAAAGTTATTTATAATGTGCACATATGTTTACCCTATCTAATAATATATTCACTTTCAGGCTTGGTTTGCTGGAAGAAATCTCATTTTCGAGATAAGCTCGCCACTGTACATTACATTTAAGACAAACTTTGTATATAATATTGATCTGTGTACCATAAAGAATTAAGAAACCCTGATAAGATAATTGTTTGTCTATACGGTCTGTATTACCTTGTTGGTATAATCATTGTAAAGAGTAACATCGTAGCGTGATAGAGGAGATAAGTTATAGGCGGGTAATTATCGAAATGAGTGGAAATGACGAGATGATCGTGTCAGCACAACTGGATAACGAGACGGACGACCCTATTACCGCTGACGATGTGTCATCTGCTCACGACTCCCACGCCGAGGTCTGAGCGGCGCCGGCGCACACGGCGTCAGTTACGCAGATAAACAAATATCAATATTATATGAGTATTATTACATATTTCGTTATATATTAAAACTAAATCCTATAAAGTTTTTAAACTTTAAGGCGACTCTATTCGCCTGAACTCCCATACTAGCGCAGTTCGCTGATCATATCCTTATTTATAGGTACTTGCTTATTATTTTTTCTTTTTCAAATCAAAAAATCAAATACATACAAAAGTTACAAGCATATAAAAGTCCAGGATTTTACACATATTTTGATTAATGTTTATGTACCGTAATGTCCTAGAAGCGATACATTAAATCAAATAATTTTAGTTTTACAGCATAGTATATTTTATACTATTCAAAAATATTTTTGTTTCCTTTTGATTTTCGGGATATTTCTCCTGAAATCATAGGAACCATCAAAATTCTCGAGTTTTTTCAAAACATGAATGTTGTCTCGCGTTGGCTTGCCTCTCACACCGTGTTCGGTTAGTTTCGTACGAACTCCGGAAATGATCGTTCGGGCCAACCAATAACAGTCAGTCAGTGCTCTATAATCCGAAGTTGAATGTAGAATGAAATAGCAAGCATAACGACCCCGTGCGCGACTGACTTCAAGCCGCCGACTACAGGCTTCTTAACTAGTTTTTAGTTAAAAATAAATATATTACAAACTAAACTAAACTAAATAAAAAAAGATATCGCTGTCACCATACAGGGTATAAAAGACACTGGCTGCCCAGCTGCCCTCGACTGCGTCTCGGCAAAAAAAGTCAGTCGTGACTCTAAATATCAACATTTTCGCACTTGCATCAAAATGTACTATTATAAAAATACAATATGGGTATTAAATTCTAGATATTAAAGTGCTGGTTATAAAAATATATACTTTTACTATATTTACTGGAACCGATACCGAGAAATCTTTGAAAAACCACTAAACAAATGCATTATTATGTTATTTTTATTTTATTATTTCCTAAAACTAATGAACCAAAATATATGAAAAAAATCATGGTAATTTGGGATTACGTAAAGATTACAGGAAAAATATAGCGGGTGAGAAATTAACTATAACAAAAAGGAAAAATTAAATTTTTCATCCACGAGTCTTATTTCGAGTACGGTATAAAAATATTTGAGTCTCTTTTTACAATCGTGGTACAATCGATTCTTTTTTTAGTCCTCATAAACAGTTACTGCGATCTCTTACTGAGATATGAACAATTTTCAAATGTGTTTGATTACCTTCAAATTTTTTTTTTCACCTTTATTTAGAGGGTTTGGTCACACAGTGACCATACCTACAAACTTTGAAAACTGTAACAAGTTATGTTAAAAATAATTTACTTTTTGTAGTAAGGAAATATTGGGTTAGTAAATAAATTAGTAAGAATTATAGAAATTGTGTACATAGGATAGGGACGGGTACTCGACATTCTTTGTTATGAGTCGGAATTGGAATGTTTTTTTTTTTGAACACTTATACTATGTGTGGTTGAAAGGATCTCCATAGTTTTCGTAACAACCTGTATATGAAATATATTTTACCTGGAAATTTAATTATTACAATTTCACTAATTAAAAACTATTTAAAAATTTGAAATGAGACTAAATCGGGATAACCTTTACAAAAAATTATTCTTGGAGTAATATATTATGACCAAAACGCAAAATCACTGAAAATATCTTCCTATCTAACAGCTTATCTAAAACATTAATTAGTTGAATAGATTAACATTCATATTTTTTATAAACTATGCTTAATTAAAAATTATTGTTATTTTTAGAAAAGCATTGTTTTTTCTACGACAGGAATGGCATTGACTCGTACCAAAAACATCTACATCTTCAGCAAATTGTTAGAGTTAAGTCCTTTTATTTTGTCATGTCATGTGTTTTGTGGTGATTAATAAATGATTATCTTATCTTATCTTATCTCATCTTATCTCAAATGCTTATTTTTTGCTCTCAGTATTCATAACAACAGGTTTATATGCAGGTAAAGAAACTAATCGAGAAAATGACATGGATTTCGTAGGTGTCCCAAGATATGAAAGTGCCCTCGTGTGTACCGTAGGTCTGTGATCCGCGTAATCCAAGCTAGCTGGCGAAGGAGCCACTAATTCAGTTTATTACTGCACCTGATATCGAACACATCCGCGCCATGTGGCTCCTACACCTTACGACCCTCGGTAAGATTATTGAAATCATTTGGGGTAAGTCTCCTTACCCCTAGTAGTTCGGCTCTCAATCTACCAAATACGAAAAAGGCTTATGTATTTTGTAGGGAGTGTCAGAGGTGTTATCTAGGGTGGACTGTGTGAACTGGAAGTAACAGTCCAACACTCGTACACTCACATTTCACCGACGATTACTACGTCGCCCTCGCCTTACTTCGGCGATAGATTACGATAGATTGAGCACCACATTTTTAGGGGGGAAGGGGCCGACATGAAAAAGGAGCCGAAAAAATGATTTTTATTACTCTGGCATGTGAAGTGTCATTGTCTAGAATCTATTAAGTAGAGTGCAATTTTTTTCTCTCGGAATTAGGTGGTAGAGCTGATGCCGGGCTCAACTGTGGACTGACTGTCGCTCTGTTGTCTGTCCGTCTGTCCGTCCGTATGTCACGGCTCTCTACCTTTTAGATGGAATGAGTTACAGACAAATTTGAAATTTGGATTTAAGTAAAATGTTGACCCGAAACCGAATATATAATTTAAATTTTATTAAAATTCATTTTCAGGGGGCTTTACAATTTTACCTTTTTGCACTTAATTTTAGGATTCTGTAACTGGAACCAACGTTTGTGATTTAATCCATAAAATTACCAATAATACTTATATTAAGGCGGCAACTACCACTGGTGACCTTGTAGCGTGCGTCTCACTTTCTCACACGACCCGTTCCATATTGATCTCTCTATCGTTCGAGGGGGAATCAAGCTGCAAACGTGCTTAAATTTACCAAAACAAACAATTACAATTATTGCATTCAAAATTGTGCAAAAATAATCAAGATTACTCATACTCATTCGTAGTTATAATATCTTCAATTTGACTAAGTTTAAATTTGTTTCTTTTCATACTTAATTAATTAAATCGGATCTTAGTATGAAATTGTCTTACCATTGAGTTCACTCATACCTTAAATAATAAAATGTTTTTATAGTTCCATATCTGCATAACAAGAATAACCTTTTAGCCGCAGCTCTCTCAGCAGCCACGGCTATAGATCTGTCAGTGCCGCCGGTTCCTAAAGAAGATAAAAAACAGGAGAAGAAGCACGACACGAGCTGCCATGACTTCTCTCGAGGAGTGACCTTCAACGACAGCCAGGCGTACGGCACCTGGCACCTGCTCGTGGATTCTGCTCTTCTCAAGGATGGCGGTTCGACTGACAAACACTGCTTCCAGTTCACTGCGCTTGCTCCTGAGGTATATGTATACTAAATTAGTATAACTCACTTCATATTGGTCTTGAAAGCGGTGATCTCGCCCAGAAAGGCGGGAGTGTGAAAGCAGGGGAGACGTTGCTAAAGGCTAACTTTTATGCACTCAAAATAAGGACCAGTTAGGTTTATTACCTAATAGCTTTTGCCCGCGGCTCCGCCCGCGTCTTATTCGGTTTAACGACATGCTTTTTTCCGGGATAAAAAGTATCTTATGTGTTAAGTTCATATGTCCATTCTAAATTTCATCCAAATCCATTCAGCCGTTTCAGCGTGAAAGAGTAACAAACATACACACACACATACACACACACAAACTTTAGCATTTACAATATTAGTGTGATGGTTTACATATCAGCTTACTATAGATAGCCACATATGTTTAAATTAGGATAAGTTAAGCTTATTTTGTTATTCTAAGTCGATTATTTTATAAGACATTTCCTGACCTAATCTTAAGAGCCTTATGTGATTTAATTAAAGTTTTTGGTTCTTTGCGTTTTGATTAACCCAAATATATAGAGAATAGGTGTATAGAATAAATACATAATTAGTTATTTAGATAAAATGTAAATAGGACATGGGTAAATAAATAAATAATAGCGCAGGTGGGCTCTGTACAGTATTGCCGCTCTGAGGAGGGTAAAAATCAGTCTTTCTCGCTCGCACATCTGCCTATTCACTCGCACACTATAAATATGCAGGGATTCTATAGAATGCGGGTAGAATAAATATGGGAGCGGTCCCGAGCGAACGTCATCCTTCGAGGCGTCACTCCAGGGGGCCCCAATATCTCGCCCCGTCACCAACTCCGAAGATGTGGAGAGGCTGACGTCTGAGCTTATCAGCTGCATCCGGAACGCGCTAGAGACATCTTCGCACACGGTTCCGAGCACGGGTAGACTTCAACCTCTCCCCGCTCGGATCCAAGATCTTATCCGCGAAAAGCGCAAGATCCGGAGGCAGTGGCAGCACACTCGGTGCCCGATGCTCAAGACTCGCCTCAACGCCCTCACGGAGAAGGTGAAAAAAGAGCTCAACACAAATGGTGAAGAATCTTGGGAGCGCCACGTCGAGTCCATAGGCGACCACGTTCCATCTATGCATCGCCTATGCCAGCAGCTATCCACGACCCCAGCTCCAATCCGACCGCTGCTGGGCAGCGACGGCCACCCAAGATTCCGAGCCCAAGACCGAGCCGAGATATTCGCCGAATGCCTCGAAGGCCAATTTACGCCCAACCCGACCAATGATGTGGAGCACGTCAGAGCAGTCGAGTCACACCTGCGAGACTACCTTGCTGAGCCAATAGCCGCCGATGAGGACCCCATTGTCTTCTCGCCTGGCCTGATGAAGCGGGTGATCAGCCGCACCAAGCCCCGAAAAGCCCCAGGAGCTGATTCCATCACCAACCTGGCGCTCCAGCACCTACCCCCTCGAGTAGTCGCTGCTGTGACGCACCTCTTCAATGGAATCATGCGGACGGGGCACTTCCCAACACAGTGGAAGGTCGGCCATGTCATCATGCTGCCAAAGCCAGGCAAGGACTCCAGACGACCGGAACACAACCGGCCCATCACCCTGCTCAGCAACATCTCAAAGGTGTTTGAGAAACTCCTGCTCGGACAACTGACGCCCCACATCACACCTCGCCCGGAACAGTACGGCTTCAGAGCCGACCACTCCACGACCCTCCAGCTGACCAGAGTACTGCACCACATGTCGGTAGGCCTCAACAAGAAGGAGTACACCGTTGCAGTTCTTCTGGACATGGAGAAGGCCTTCGACAGAGTATGGCACGAGGGACTGCTGTACAAACTCTCAACCTCTCCAGCCCCACGGCGCCTGGTCAGGGTCGTGAAGTCGTTCCTGACTGACCGCCGCTTCAGAGTGGTGGTGGAAGACGCCATCTCGGAGGAGCGTCCCATCAAAGCTTGCGTGCCCCAAGGAAGCTGCTTGTCCCCGGTCTGCTACTCCCGGTACACCGACGACATCCTTCTGGGAGCGGAAACCCAACTCACTCTTTTTGCCGACGACGCGGCCTATTTCGTGTTGTCATACAAGGCATACCTGCGGCGAAAATGCAGCGCACCCTGGACCTGCTCCCAGACTGGCTGTCCAAATGGCGACTGTCGGTCAATGTCGGGAAGACGCAGGCCCTCAGTACCGGAAACACCAGCTCACCACCACCACTCCAACTCCACGGAGTAGAGGTCCCATGGCAGCCCCACGTGTAGTACCTAGGAGTCACCATCGACCGGAGACTCTCAATGCGGAAACACGTGGATAACGTCGTCACCCAGGTGAAAGGAGCGCGAGCAAAACTGCGACCGCTCCTATCTTCAAGCCTTCTCTGCGTGCGAAGCTTGGGATCTATCCGATCCCACCTCACGTACGCTGTGCCGGCGTGGTACGCCCTAGTCTTGGAGACGAACAAAAAGCGTCTCCGAGCTCAGGAGAACCTAGTCCTTCGCACCATCGTCGGCGCGCCTCGCTACGTGAGGAACGACGTGATCGCGAGGGACTTGAAGATCGAACGCCTGGATGACTTCGTCAGCCGGCTCACGACGGGGATGTTTACGCGCGCAGAGCATGCGCCGTTTTCACATCTTCGAGAGCTGGCGCCGCACCACGCGCGCCCCCCCGACCGCCGCCGCCTGCCACGGGACCTCCTCCAACCACCGGACGAGACCACAGCACCGCACGACGCGACCCGCGCGTCCGCGGCGACTGCGCCCGCCATCGCGCCGCGCGCCCCCGCGCCGCACGCCATCGCGCCGCGCACCCCCGCGCCGCACGCCCCCGCGCCGAACAGCATATAACACCCGCGGCTCCTCCCTGAGTAGAGCCGAGCTCCTCCCTGAGTCGAGCCGTGCTCCTCGAGAGTAGAGCCGCGAACATCACCACCGGACAAGACAACCCAAAGACATGCCCATAGTCATGGGCATCGGAAGACGTCTCAGCAAGGGGGCACCCGCCCCGACGCTGAATACCCACGCCCCAGAAAGGGGGATGTGAGACAACCAACTCGTCGCGAACGTCATTCACACTCCAATCTCCTCCGAAGCAATACTGGCAGAACTCAACTGGCAGCCCAAGTACAAAGAAGGGTTTTATTCATCTTCTGTCCCCATTACCAGCATCTGCCCTAGTCACCAATTGTGGGTCAACGAAGGGGCCCACACTATCTACTACGGTTTTACCGTTTTTAAGATATAGCTGAAGCAAATAACGTTGAGAAAATTGCACTTTTTCGAATTTTTTTGTATGGGGCCCCCATGGGCGTCGGAAGACGAAAATTTAGGGTGGGGCTCTTTCAAATATCAATTTACCCCTAACTTAACACATAGGCTACTTTTTATCCCGGAAAAAAGTATGATGTTAAACCGAATAACATGCGGGCGGAGCCGCGGGCAAAAGCCAGTAAATAATAAATTAGGGTTCCATACTCAGAGGTTGCCAAATTGTTTGTCAGGCGCTACCACTTTAACCCCTTGTTTTTTGTTGCCTAGATCTAACTATAATAGCATCTCCCTTTTTTTGTTATTTACCCTAATGTTTTTAGGGTTCCGTAGGTACCCGTATTGCGTGGTGGTGCGAAATCCTTTGTGCGCAAGTCTGACTTGCACATGGCCAGTATTTTTTAAAAGTTAAGCTGCAGACACACGACTTAAAATTAAACTATGAATTATTTGACGGCACCCAAAATATTTAAATTGGTTTCTATGAATCTATTAATTTCCAGGAGCGCAAAACACTATCAGAACTAGTCGGAAAATATGTAGTGAACCTGAAATGGGAGAACCTATCGTTGAAGATGCAGACCCCCTGCGATGGAGCAGGATCCAACCGCAACAGGGCCTACTATCTGGAGAGGCTAGACAATGATGGGTCGTACAGGACTCTGCAGATGCCTCCGTCTATGGGTTTGTATGCTACAGAAACTACCGTTAAAGATAGTTTGCTACAAAGGTATCCGCTTGAGACCCCATGGTTCAACTAAAATGTCCAAGTGGGTCCTCAGGGAAGTCTACTTCTGATCTTAATAAACACAAGTTGGGAATGGGAATTTCATACGTGATACCTAACTCTTTTATTTATACTACACCTTGGAGGAAAATAAAGGGCAAATTATTTAAATTCCGGCGGCGTCATCAAATCTTCACTATTAGACGATGATTAGACCACATTTTGAGTAGCTAGCCAATTTACAAATTCAAATATCCGATAAAACAAAAGAAAGCTACTGTCACTGGCTCCTTTAAACAAAAAAAAATAAGTGGCCAGTATCATTTGGCAAACTTGCACATTGCCCGGTGTTAAAATTAATAAGTAAACAAAGATCTAAACATCCAAAACAAAGAAATCCTGAAAGAATATTAAAAACACAATGACGTTCACAGCTAAGCTGGACCTGGCAGCTTTCCACCGCTACCAGATTCGCTTCAAGCCGATAGAAGACCAGTTCCTCGCCATGATGGACTGTCACGAGAAGTTCGTCTTTCTGCTCGGAAGACACACGCCACAGGGTACCGACGAGCGACTTCGAAAGATCATCGATGTATACTGGCCGGAAGAATGAAGGATTGTTTTTTAGTAATTTGAAAATTGTTAAAACATAAGAATAAGAACACATTCCTCTTAGATTAATTACTGTTTTCATATTTGCCACGGCGTAGCAAGTAATCTAACTATACATTTGCTACGCCGTAGGTAATATACGAGCAACTGGCATCTACAAATCCCTATCCATGTCAGTATTATGAATCCAAAAGGCTAATACTGTGTTTTACACAAATGATAAAACTTTTGCAGCTGTATCTACTGATGAGGTAAGTTTACTAATATTTTGCTCACGGCTTTGGAGTAACAAGGTTAAACATTCTGTATCACAAACCCTTCCTTAGCTGATACGTACATTGTATAACCTGTCAAATTTCAAGTAGATCCGAACACAAATAGTCCCAGAGATTTCGTGTTAAGTGAGTCACATATACTACTCAAATAACGTACCTAACTATTATAAAACAGGATATAGGTAGGTATATCAATTTGGGAAAACAAACATTACTATGGACCATTATAATTTACAAAGCTGAGTTACCATAAACAGGTATCTAACCATTAAAATTAGTAGAGAGAGAGTAACAAAGACTGCAGATATTCTTAAACAGAATCCATCCATCCATCCATCAGCCTGCTTCGTCCACTGCTGGACATAGGCCTTTCCAGGATTTTGCCATGCTTGGCGGTCCTCCTGGAAGAAATGCCCATACTCACACACGCTGGGCAGGCGGGTTGGTGAGCGCGGTGTCGAACCCCTTGCACCAGTGACGCCGCTGCCCGTCACTAGTCTGTTTTATATAAGGCCCGGCAATTGGGGATGGATATACCGCAATCCGTCGGGCCCAGGAAATGGTGGGCCGCCTGGTTTTGCCTGAGAGCTGTTCTCTTACTCTCCCCCGAATAACTTCGGGAGGATTTGCGAGTAAGATGGTGGTACCTCCACAGTCGAGCCCGGCATCAGCTCTACCACCTACTTACCTTAAACAGAATAACCTTAGACAAATAAATGTACATCTACCAAAAGACTAGGCATATCTTCAGCTATTTTCTGACCGCGAGGCTTCTTAGAAATGGTGTTAGGACGGTGGGGAGACAATATAATCACTTCTGGGGGCCTAGCATGGTGCCACTTTAACGCCATTTTAAACACCATTTGACAGTAAATACCATTAATGTTGGCAACCATGTTATGCGGGCTGGAGTGGTGAATGAAAACCCTGTGGTGTGATGTTAATAACACTTGGCTATCTAAAAGCATAGCCATAGACACAGCCTACTAACAGGTCTTTTTAAAACAGAATGCCTGCTTCATAAAGATGACAAAAATAAGTACGACGAGACTTTTTCACAGCTGTGCCCCCTGTCAATACCATCCACGCGCCAAAATAGCCTATTTTAATTATACTAGCTTTTGCCCGCGGCTCCGCCCGCGTCGAAGAGATTTTCGTGGAAATAAGGAAAACAAAATAATATGATTTTTTGAACGACAATATGCAACGGTCACCATGTTTTACCAAAGTGCTAATAAAGCACAATCAAATAAGCCCAAACTTGAAGGATCTGCTGTTGTCCGCTAAGGAGATCCCATAGCCACCTTCCAGTCCCGTCATTAGACCCTGGTCACCATGTTTTACCAAAGTGCTAATAAAGACCAATAAAAATAGCCCAAACTCGATGGGTCTGCTGTTGTCCGTTGAGGAGATCCCGTACCCACCTCCCACAGTCCCGTCATTAAATCCTGGTCACCATGTTCTACAAAAATACTCATCAATACCGAACAAATAAACTTAAAGTTGAGAGGTCTCCTAAAAAAAACATTTACCAGTGGATGACTGAAACCCCAACGATGAGACTACATACGTACGACTACGCAAGGCGTACATACCACACGATTAACTAAAAATCTTATTGAGTGCTTAAAGAATTTTTAAAGTCAGTTCAGTAGTTCTAGATATTACCCATTATATGCAAACAAACAAACAAATCTTTCTTCTTTATATAATAGTGTAGACAAACTTTAACGTGAGTTGATTTGAACTGCGTCAAATTCGACATTTTGAAACATGCAGCGCCATCTAGTGTATTAAAATAAAAACAATTTCAACGCCAGCTAACTGAGCCGTTATGCAGGATAGCTTCCCAGAGATGGCGTTTTCTAAGCACTTGAAATAAAAAAAAAAAAATATTTATTTAGTTATTGGTCTATGCGCAGTCAAGAAATATAATTTCAGTTTTATTTTTTTTTTACAAAAGGAAATATTTTTCCGAAAATAAAATAAAAGAATAAAAAATAAAAAGTGAAAACAAATTTTACCAGTCGGGGTTTGAACCCACGACGATCGACAATGCTACGGCGGCGAACCTTCCATATGTCTCACTAAAATTCTCATTGTGCTGCTCCCTTTTGTCATAGCGTGATGATACATAGCTCTAAACCTTCCCGGAGAAATGCTTTATCTTTCAGTGAAAACTGCATCAAAATCCATTGATTGGTTCTCAAGTTATAAGCGAACGAACAGACAGACGGACAGACAGACGTTGTATTTTATATGTATAGAGATATAATCAGTATATTAGTAATTATTGTATCTATTCATATGATGAATTGCAGATAGGCTAAGCAATAAATACAGACAGGGCATGAAAAAAATAAATTGAGACGATTCCTGGAGACCCCCTAACCCGTCAAAATAATATAAATAAATCAAACATTTTGTCCGTCTGTCTGAACGTTACGATTCACGACAAAACTACTGCACGGATTTGGATGGAGTTCTAACTGTTGGGTAGATTAATGTCCCGGGAGTAACTTAGTTAACATTTTCCTTTTACGATACCTTTTACATCGTTTATGGTGTTAATAACTAGATGACGCTGTACGCTGAGTATATCAGAAATTTAAATTTCGGTTTACTTCGGCTACACTCGGTGATGGGGTGCCAGGGGCGTACCGTCTTGGAAGCTGAGATCTTGAACCGTATTACCTGAACAATAATGAATATGTTATCGACCAAACGCATGAAAAAACAGATATTAAGAATAAAATAGTTTCAGAAGCTGCCTATGGTATTTCATAGCTGCTATAGTTTCGTTATTAGATTACAAAATGCTGCTGAGACCCATCCCACCCAAGTTAGTAGAGCGCCATCTCAATTCTCAAATTTCCCCATAGATATGTCCTTCTGTAGTTTTACACTTTTATATAGATATATATAATAGATATACTTAATCAAATAGGTAACAGTTGGCGTGACTTACTTACAACTTTCAAAAATACATGACGGACAAGACCGTACGGAGTTACGGAGAGTGTTGTCGGAATAACTGAATTGCTATACATAACGTCGCAACTGGAAATCTTACTACATCGCGATGTAGAATACTTTTGGCGCCATCTAGTGTGTGATCATCAGTGATCGGAATATCTTGGGGCGCGCCGTTATCAAAGTATGGATATGACTTTCTGTCGGAACTCAATTTATGGAACTTAATTTAATATAGGAACTTTGCCATTGTCACAAATAATTTTTTTAATAATAGTCTAAGTCCTGTTTTGTTTTTCGAGGAAGTTATGCATTTAGTTTCAGAAAATAAAATATGAAATAATGTACAGTACCTATAATTGTGTTTTATTTACAAGTAAGATCATCTAAGCAGTAATGCATTTTTTATGTATTAAAATAGTAAAGTTCCGATATTTAATTAAGTTACGGAAATTTTGTTCCCGTAAACAGTCATATCCATACTTTGATAACAGCGCGCCCCGAGATATTCCGATCACTGGTGATCATATCAATCCGAATAGAAATTGTATAAGTGACAATTATTGTTTGAAACAGAAAAAAATTAAATTACATATTTTGTCTTCGATGATAATAAAAAACACGCATCCACATCCATTGAGTGGTTCTCGAGTTAAGAGCGTTTATTCCATCTCAGCCCCGTTTTCGGCTTAGGCGTTATTTTATGATCACCAGCATGTGTTGACCAGGGTCACTACGATGATAATAAAAAACCGCATCCAAATCTGTTACGTGGTTCTTGAGTTAAAATAACAAACATACATACTCATACATACATACAGACTGACAGCGAGACAGACAGACAGACAGACAAATAGACAGACAGACAAACATTCTAAAAATTGTAGTTTTGGCCTCAGTACTATACCTAATAATAACCTATTTCATTGAAAATTTCGCAAAAATATTCTTTGTACAAACAGACACGACTTTTTTACTACTTTGTTATTAGTTTATTATTATTAAATATATGTACTTGTGAATTTAAAAAAAAGAAATGTGGCCGTAAATTATTTTCGATTTTAGACAATTTTTGTTACAGGATCTATCGCAAAAACTGAACCAGTTTTTAGTAGGGATTGCAACTGCAACCCGTAAATTTATGATGTCATACAAGCATTGGCGTAACCAGGATTTGTAGCTGGGGGGCGGCCCCAGGCTGCAAGTTATAAAGCCATCAATAAATATCTGTTAATTTATGCAGCCAGATTCTTGCTGAAGGCTTGGTAAGTGCTCAGTAACAAGGTTCGATGACCCTTTTTGTGAAATTCGTAAATTATTCTTTTCGTGTTCCCTACAAACACAAGCCCGGCCCCGAGTCAATTACTATGGGACGTTAAGATTATATTTTGCGAAATTGGCAAAAAGTGATATCGATCCGTGTTACTGATCATTTACCAAGCCCCCAGTATGAGTTTGGCTGTATAAATTAAAGTCACCTAATCATAGGTCCAATAATTCGAAGTGAAAAAAAATTAACAGCTGATATAGTATCCCCAATAGACCACATTCCAACGAAAAATATTTTTATCTAACCTCATATCGTAAAATCCTCATTACGAACTCAAAACTACTGGCATAATGAAAAATATTTTTCATGAACGTCTCTACAAAATTAAATTTTAGTATAGGTATCCGAACAACATAATGATATAAAAAAACTTTTCCAGTACATGTGATACTAAATAGGAAGGCAAAGGGAGTTTAGCCCAAACAGCCATGTCTGAGATTTAATATCAAATACCAATGAGGTTATCATATAATGTTCTCCAATACATAATACATACAAAACAGTACATTTATTTTTTGGTTTATTATTTTAACTTATCTAGTTATATAAGTCATAATAGGTACTCATAGTGTAAAATTAATTAGTTACCTATCATTTTTATTTATGTATATAGTATATAATGTTGATCATCTTCTGCATTTTGTTGTAGATCATAGTCATCATTCCAAGGATTTACAGGATACAAAATTCCGGACAACACTTATTTTTCACAAATACCGTGCTCTGGCTTATGACGTGACATTGGCGGAATGAGCGATTTTCCGACACGCGGATATTGAGAAAAAAAACTTAATTCCAAATATCTCAATAGATGGCGCTGATAAGCCTTTGGATTTTTTTTAAATGGATTACCTACTCAGAAGAAGTACAAGCTCTATGATTACCTACCTAATCTTTGGTAGCAAGAATATGTCAGAAAAAAAAATTCAATCTGACTTTTTTTCAGAACGAGGTTATGTACTCATTGCATTGCATTTTATTTATTGTTCTGTTTGTACATATGCTTACGAGTGGTTTGTCTTACAACAAAAGATCCGCATATTTCAATAAGTAATAAATGTCACGTAAAGCGACTCATCAGTGTTGCCAATTTCTAATTCCCAATGTTGATCAGCGCCATCTAGTTTAATTTAAAGAAATATTATTAATGTCATGGAAAATTCCCCATTAAATGTGTTAGAAATTAATCTGAAGCCAAAAAGAAATCAAAAATACAAAACAGTAACGAGGTTATAGTCAACTTTATTTTCGGCCAGGTATTGTCTATGGCTTACTTACGGCGCCTTAGACTCGGTCTGTCAATGGATGAACTGTTTGTTGCGCCATAGTTTTCGAGGAAATGTATTTAGTTTTATAGGTCAAAAGAATTATTTTGCCCTAAAATTACTGACAGCAGGGGACGGTGATGATATTTGACTCCACCTGACATTCTGGAAATAACGACGGAAATTACGAACACTTTTAGAACAAAACTTTTACAAGAACAATCAAAAATGGCTAACGAAAAAATTTTCCAAGATTATGAAAACAGGTTAGTAGGCATGAGTTTAGTTAACCTGTACAATAAAAGACCATTTTACCCACCCGTCCGCAAAATTATCGGCACATCAGCAGCATGGCGGAAGCGCGTACCGAGTTTTACTAAAACTCCGATATCTCTTGAAGTAAACATCCAAATCCAGTTTGGTAAAGATATTTATCATGCTAATAAAATTATCTTTTGGGCAAGCTAAAGGTTTATCCAAATAAACTGCAAGGAATGTATAAAAAAGCAGTTAGTAGTTGAAATTTAGTAAAAATGGCTGCATAATTTAAATTTCGCTAAGAATTCACTTGATATGGTATAATAACGATGAAACATTAGTAATTCATAAAATACTTACATTTTCTCGGAGAAATAACCACAAAAACACAATATTTTGAAAAATTTCTTTCGAAGCCTCTTCACGCCACAGCACAGAAAGCGCAAGAAAAAATGAGCAGTTTTGTTTACTTTTTATTTTATTTTTTTTTCTCCACGAAAGTTGCCATATGCCATTCAAATGTAGGTCGGTTTCAAAGCAATGCGACGACACACTTATGTTAAATATCAGAGTTGCTTATAAGCCGGTAAAAACGGTTTCAAGTGTATGTGGGCGAGGCGTGACGATCGTCACGAGTATGAGCCGGCGGAAAAATATGTAGGCGTGACGATCGTCACGACTGTGACTTGACGGGAGTAGTGTATGAAACTATACATAACTAAGTATTAAAACACTCGTGTTCTTCGGCTCGTTTTTTAAACTGACACTCGTGTTTTTAATCATCTTTTTATGTACCAGTTTCATAAACTACTATTTTGTGCGAACTTTTTTTCGCCTTTTCATAGAAATTTAGTCCACTGATTGAACCACTTTGTACTGGGAAATGAAAAAAATATTTGAAGAAAAAATGTTTTTTTCTTCTTGACTGTGTGTGATCAAGTGACCAGTTAACGATACATGATCTACCCTAGAATTATTTCGACTTATTTATAAATTGTAGGACCTTATTATACAATTCAAATTGAAAAAAAAATTAGGAGCTGATAGTAAACTTTTTTTTACCTTTTCATAAAAAAAATTGTCAGCTGATTGAACTGGGAAGTGAAAACATATTTCAAGGAAAAAAAAATCTTCTGGAATGTGATCAGTAAACGATACATAATCTACCCTAGAATTATTTTCACTTATTATTGTAGGACCTTAGAGATAACCCTCAATACAAACATAAAGAGATCACACACAATAAACAAGACAAATAATAACGCCTTAAGCTGGATACAGCCTATTTTTACATCAATGTCACCTATATTTCTGGAGGGGGGGTCCAAACGGTGCTCTAGGGAGGGGGGGGCATGCCTGGCCTATATGCATGTTATTATATACTAGAGGACGGACGCTCGTGGATTCGTCTGCATAGACTTGGAATATAAACATCCCGTTATGCCCGTTGGGAAGATATTTTCGATACAAAAATTATTTAGTTAGTTTACACCCGTGTACACTCATTTATAGGGTGAATTTCGAAAAATCCTTACTGCGGAATGGGTTTCCAGAGAATAATATTATAAGATGTCTATGGTTTCGAGGGACATATTTTCCAAGTTTTATGTTTTTTATCTTCACCGGTTTAGGATGTGCTGTCTTGTTTGTCTGTTAGTTAGTCCGTTATAGGTTTGCCTAGACCAGACAATTTCTTCGGATATTTCAGAAACCCTTCAACGCAGAGGCGAGCCTTTTGGTTAGGCATAACGAGTCGCGGGATGTACGACAGAGCGAGAGTTTTGGCAACCCAGAAATCCTTCAGCGCAAAAGTTTGTGGCCTCTTATCACCCCCTTATCAACACTCTGACCTATTTTTTTTTTTATTTATTTATTTAAGAAACAAACAGCCACATATACAAATTATTACAAGTGAAAATATTCAAATTAAGCCTAAAGTCTCCTTAATTTACAAAAATGTATATTATAAGAAGTGAAGTTAACTAAACATAAGTAAGTAATACACTAGTAACAAAATATAAGCAACAAATAATGTTAGTTAAAAATATCTATCTACAAGAAATTTTTTTCACGGCAGATTTTTTAAATGTGGAAAAAGATACACAAAACATGTCGACATCTGATAAATGGTCATTATATAATCGGCAAACACGCCTAACGAAACTATTTCTTGCATAGCACGTTTTACAAGAAGCAATACTAAACAAATTCTTTGTATGACATGCACGTTCACATTTGCGAGGTATTCTAAAGTTGATTTTTTGTAATAAATCCGGGGTATCTATCAAATTATTATTAATTATTTTGTAAAGCATACAAGCGTCAGTGTAGTCTCGCCTGTGGGATAGAAGTTGAACTTTGTGTCTATCAGCTGAGGTATAATAGTCAAGATAAGCATAACCTGTTCTGTAATCGAGGGCCTTCACAAACTTTTTCTGTAATTTCTCAAGTCTATCAATATGAGTCATATAAAATGGATGCCAAACTGAACAGGCAAACTCCAGTCTACTACGAACAAAACTATTGTATAGAATTTTATATGTTAACGGGTTTTTGAACGGCTTTCCAACTCTCAAAATAAAACCCAATTGTTTATAAGATTTGCTGAGTATTGTATCAATGTGTGGCACAAAAGTAAGTTTAGAGTCCATAATCACACCGAGATCACGGATTTCTGTTACCCGTTTAAGATTAGTGTTACATAGTTTGTAATCGTAAAGAATCGTTTGCTTTTTCCTACTAAAACTAATTACACTACATTTGTCTGGATTTAAAAATAGGTTGTTTTGAACACAAAATCTTTCAAAATTAAGTAGGTCAAGTTGTAATTCATTACAATCACTAGGATTACGGATAATTTTAAATAATTTTGTGTCGTCCGCATAAAGCAAGGAGTTCGAATGTTGTATATTATTTGTTATATCATTTATATACAGTGTAAATAACAGGGGTCCCAAATGGGATTCCTGAGTAACCCCTGAGTAATTAATTTATAATTAGAACAAAAACCACCAAGTACAACAGCTTGATTACGGTTTATAACATAAGATTGTATCCAACGCAAGAGGTCACCATGTATACCGAGCCGCCAGAGCTTAAGTAATAACATATTATGAGATATTTTATCAAATGCTTTGGCAAAATCGGTATACACGGCGTCCACCTGACATTTATTATCTAAGGCATCAAGAATAAATTCCGTAAAATTAAGGAGATTACTCTCCACACTACGACCCCTATAAAAACCATGCTGACTGGGAGTAATACAGCGACGCACAGCAGAAGATAACTGATCAGTCACTATTTTTTCAAGGATCTTTCCTAAGTGACAGAGTTTAGAAATAGGTCTGTACTTTTCAATATCGCTGCTGACCTTGCCCTTGGGGATTGGTGTGATCCATGCTCTTTTCCAAATGTTAGGAACGTGACCATCTCTCATTGACTTTGAGTATAAAATAGTGATGGGCAAGGTTAACGATAGTGCACACTTACTGATAAAAATAGGATGAATCCCATCTGGCCCTGCACCCTTACTAATATTTATTGATTTTAAATACATTTGAACAATATTTTGAGTAATCTCAATATGAGACATACTTAATAACGGCAACAGTGGAAGCTTGTAAGCTATCTAAATCTAAGGAGCTTTGATTGGATTTTTCAAAAACAAAGTTGAAGTACTCGTTAAATTGATTACAGATACTGTCACCACCCGTAACTTGAATACCCTTGTAAGTCATTGTATCCGGAAAAGAATTACGTAGAAATATTGATTTAATATAACTCCAGAAAAAATTTTTTTGGATGGCTTTTTATTTTTTTTGTTCAGAGAATTTTATGTAATTATTGAAACATTCCTGTTCAAGTTTCCGAGCCCTCTTTCTTAAAATTTTAAAACTTTCATAATCTAACGGATTTTTATATATTTTCCAAAGCTTATGGTATTTTTGTTTTTCTTTTAAAACTTTTCGCAAAGGTAAACTATGCCAAATAGGATACGAGGGAGTAGACTTTCGTATACGGGAGGGGACAAACCTTGAGATCAAATTATTTAATATACTATAAAATTTCAATGCAATCTTCCATACACAAGTTCGAAAACAAAGTATACCAGTCTATTTTTGACAGTTCATTGTTTATTTCATCATAATTACCTAACTCAAATTTGTATCTGTAAGTGTCCATAGACTTAAAACGTTCAAAATTACTTAAAGCAATATCGATTAAAAGAGATTTATGATATGGATCTTCTCGCACAAGTGGACTATCACAACTATGTATATAACATTCGGAGCTTGACAATATTAAATCTAAGATATTACCAGATATATTGTCAAGGTAGTTGTATTGTTTTAAGTCAGAAAATGATAAAAATTCACTAAGAGATTGAACAGCAAAATTACCACTACATGTTAAAAGCAAATCACGAGCATCGCTACTCGTAGTCCACTTAGCGTCAGATATATTAATGTCGCCAGTAATTAAGAATAAATCATTCGGCAAATCGTTTATTAATTTCTCTGCTATATCAAAAAATGATAAAAGGGCTTGTTTATACATCGGCCCTTGGGGTAAGTATAAACATCCTATATTTAAAAAACGTGATTGCTTTTGATCAAGCGGCAACGAGACCCAAACGCAATCCGCGGCGGCGGCAGGCGGCACCGGCCAAGCGCGACGCAGCGGCCGCAGCCGGCTATGCACAGCCACGGCCACCCCGCCGCCCCGCTCGCAGCCGCTAGCCGCCGCCGAGCGGTCACAGCGATACACTAAATACCTACCTAGCATCAAAAAATTCTGCGTCGTAAAAATCATCCGTCAGCCAACTCTCCGTGATACATATAAAATCATAATGGGATTGAATTACCTGGGAACAAAAACTTTGTGATTTTGTACGCAACCCCCGTACATTCTGGTAATACCCACTCAAAACTGTATTAGACATTGCAGATGGAAGAGAAAACAACATTCTTTATAATATACAGTGACGTATGCATGTCAAGATACAAAAAGAAGTATTACCTTAATAGGAAGTAATAATTATATGATTCCGTGTAGTCGAAATAAGTGTCTCGCAAACGCCAACCCACAATTACAAGATCAAAAACTATAACACTGATTTTTATTAAAACTGAACAATAACTGAAAATTACGAAAAAAAGTATAAAAATACAGCAATCAGCTGAAGTATTACATATTTTACAACATAAACTAAGTTTAGCACTGACCATGATCATTAGAATCATTACCACCAAAAAGTAAAACAAGTTAAAAAGTAATTTTTCATTCAAGAGGTCAGAATCATTATTTATGTATATTATTTTTGAGCTATCATTCTTGCGCATGACATCCTACAGTCCCTAATCCACAAATGGGCGTAATGCAATTGAGACTTCAGCTCCCGAGCTTTCTTGAGCAACAGTTTGTTTGACGGAGTCAGGTGATCACAAACAAACAAATTGTGCGCGACTCCTTGTGTAAGGCCTCGACGTGCGCGCACTGCCGCCAGCAGGTGATCCTTGGCTAGTCTTCTAGTAAACTTCACAATTATAGCAGGGGCTCTCGATTCCGCAGGGCTCGCATTGCCATCATGTTTGCTTTGAAAGCGACGTACGCGATGGATTGAGTCGACGTCCCTGTTATCCAACGCAAAGCCAACCTTTAGAGAAAAGATTGGAGATATGTTGTAAATAATAACATTTTTAGGTTTTTCTCCATCTTTAGAACATTTATGTAATTTTTATTTTTACTGTGTTCACTGAATTGATATGATTATACACTAGATGGCGCTACGAGTACTCTACATCGCGATATCGTAAGATTCCTCGTTATAATAAACTATAGTAACTCGTTTTCTCCCAATCAGTGTTTTCGAGTGTAATCGTAACACCTACTTTTCACCTATTTTTGCAAAGTTGTAAGTCTTTCAGGAGACGCCAACTTTAAAATAAATTAAATTGAACGTCTGCCTATATCAACGGGCTAGAGAGGACAAAAAAAGATCTATTAATTTTGTTTATAACAGTATTTTAGAAAAGTTATGGTCCGTCCGTACTGTATAGACTGTGTCGTGGCCACCCGGATCGATCTAGACCCATTATTTTAGTTATGTGCAGTGTTGCCAACTAGGATTTTGAAAAGTACGTAGGTCAGAGTTGAAAATTTGCATATGAAAAGTTCGTAGATCTATGTACGTACTTATTTAAAAGCGGGATTTAGAATACCATATTATGACTGAATAAAACGAATGTTGTGATGCTTAAGCAGTTTCTTTATTGTCTGGCTTCATTTATAATTTATTAGATATACTTATAACTTAATTTTAGGTGTTTAGTAAACACACAGACTTAACCGAATGACACGAACGAAACGTTTCGTTTCAGCGAAATGTACAATCATCACACAACCACAACTATTTGAGTAATATAGGATTTTAAATGTCAGGTCGTTGTGTGCTTTATTACAGTAGGAAACGGGACAGTTTTTATACTTTTTATCGAAGGTAAAAAGAAAATTCGTCTATTCAGTTCAGTCAGACATAGTGTAATTTTACAAATTTTTATATTTAATAGAAAGTACCTACGTAGGTTCAGGGATTAAAGTTCGTAGGTTCACGGAAAAGGCCCATAATACGTAGATCTACGCAAAAATATGTAGAGTTGGCAACACTGGTTAGGTGATTAGGTTAAAATCATTCGATCGTTTGATCGATCACCCGCAGGTCAGTCAAAATTTCAAGAGCCGCGCTATCACACCTACAAAGGAGACAAAAATACTTGTCCGATTCGGTACGTAATTTAATTGTTTATGTAAAGCCTTATTTGGTTTTGCGAGCGATTATGTCTCGCTTTAACGCGCGCGGCGGTATGGCAGTGGATCAAATATGAGCGCATCTTTTTGAGATCGATGATACAATCACTCACGACCGGGTTGGGTCGAAGAGATTTTCGTGGAAATAAAGAAAACAAAATAATATGATTTTTTGAAATTTATGCAACGGACACCATGTTTAAGCAAAGCGCTAATAAAGACCAATCAAATAAGCCTAAACTCGAAGGGTTTGCTGTTGTCCGTTGAGGAGATCCTGTACCCATCTTCCAGTCCCATCATCAGACCCTGGTCACCATGTTTTACCAAAGTGCCAAGAAGTGTGTCAGGATCGTTGTAGATGGATGTAGTCAGATTAAACTCATACAGTTTTCTCGTATGGAAAAAAATCAATACATAAACCTGGCTGTAATCACTTTTTCAAGCTAAATATTAGCAAGAGGTGTGTCCGGATCGTTGTAGATGTAAATCTGCAGTCAAATTAAACTGTAGTTTTCCCGTATGGGAGCAAATCATTACTTAAACCATAGTATTAAATGTATCTATGCTTAAACCTGGCTATAGTTACTTTTTCAAGCTTAATATTAGCAAGAGGTGTGTCAGGATCGTTGTAGATGGAAATCTTTAGTCAAAATAAACTGATACAGTTTCCTCGTATGGAAAAACAACCGGTTTCATCACGTATAACTAAGCATTTGGTCAAGGAACGCCGATAAAGCAGCTAAGCAGCGTTTTTTCTCCCGACATGGTTCACAAATATTGAATTTTCAAACTGAAAACTTACTTTTATTAAAACAAAATATAGCCTATGTTACTCAGCAATAGTATAGCTTTTTATAAAAGTAGGAATTTTTAGAATCGGTTCAGTAGTTCCAAAGTTTACCTCAAAGATACAAACAAACAAACAAACAAATCTTTCCTCTTTATATAATAGAGTGTACCTATAGATATAGTGTAGGTTGATAGACAAGTAAAACACATTCTACGGTTTCTTCGTGACCGAGCACACTGAGTGTTTGTCGTGATCGAGTTGAGTCACCATAGTTAGGAACACAACGAGAAATCATGAAAGAAGGTACCTATACCTAGGTCCACTTGGATTCGGTCCCTCTGTTTTGAAACTCATCCCCAGTTTGACCAAATATCGGAAAATCACAAAAATAAAAACCGTGCTAAGAAAGCTTAGAATAAGGACCCGTTAAAATACATTAAATAATTACCAGGTGGTCAGCACGGATAAAGTCGCGAGCAAAAGCTACTGTGGCAGTACTTTTGCCCCGTACATACTCGCCAATAAGGTTTGATATAATCATAAAATCAAAAACTCTTGCAATAAATAACTTGGCAACGAATTGAAACAAACACAATAGAAAGTTTCAAACAATGATCCGGTAGAATTAAATATTCGACAAAGTCAAATGATGTAAATGGGCAATTAAAGAGTAATTTTGTTTTGTACCGAGCGGGTGGCATAACCGGAAGCTATACAGGACTACACCAAAATGTTTCGATATAAGTTGACTTTCGTTTATGCAGCCAAATTCATACTGGAGACTCCGCAAGTGGTCAGGACCAAGGTTCAATTACAAAGTTTGCGAAATTAAAAAAAAAATTTTTTGTTCCTCTATACTAGTTCAGGAACAACCTTGACTCAATTACTATAGGAAGTCTTAATTTTATTTTGCGTATTTTACAGAAAAGGTAATCGACAACATTTCATTTTAGTGAACCATTTGTTTATATTGAAAGTCTGCGTAAAAAAGAAGCTTATGTATTTTTTTATCTTGTTTTATTTTATGTTTTTCCTGCATAATTTAATGTTTTCTTATTCACCCATTCTAAAAGGACGTAAGTCGCGTAAGGACGTATGTTCATTGGATTTATAAAAAAAAAAGGTTGGCATGTTTATGTCTGCTGTCACATGGCATGACAGAAAGATATTGTTTTCAAAATCCTGTGTTTACCATATTTTTAGTTTTTTGAAAATATCTCTTTATAAAATCACGATTTAATTCTAAAAAAAAAATATGATGCTCAGAAAGCCCATATCTCGAAATGGTTTTCAGTTTTGCACCAATTATTATTTTTTAATGTTGTCGATTGAAAGTTAGTCCTACCACTCACCAAGTCTTCAGTATGAATGTGGCTATATATAGGTTGAAATTAAATCAACCGACCAAACTCATACTGGAGACTCGGTTAGTGAAAAAAACTAGGTTCAGTAAACCTTTTGGCCAATTTCAAAAAATGAGTTTTTTTTGCTCCCTTACTGGTTGGACTACTTTAAGTATCATTCCCAGAACAGGCACTATGGGGCAAAAAAAATTTAAACATATACACTACACCCTCTCACACACACACACACAACATATCTCTATTTTTTCTTAGACGAACTGCATGCTTTTTACTGTTTTTATTGTTGTACTGTTTCTGTTTTTGTGTAAATACCTATTTTGTTCACTTGCTGTGCTCTACATCATAAGAGCTGGGGGTTCTGTAGATCAGCGCTAGAGACCTCTTACGGGGTAGCCAGCACCTTAGCTGAGCACTCTCCCTTGTCAAATAATTATGTTGTAATTATTTGACAAGGGAGAGTGCTCAGCTAAGGTGCTGAGCTACCTATAATTATATATATTAGTGTTAATTTAATGTATGTTTGTGAATACCTGTATGTACTCGTACCTCCGTATTTTGTTTTCTGTTTGGTTTGACAATAACCGTATCTTATTCTTATTATTTTTTTTTACCGAGCTTTAATCGTCGTAAAGGCTACTATGTCGAAGACATTTTATGCGGTAAAATTAAAATAACGTTTCATCAGTAAATAAACAAATAGGGTAACACCCTGTATCGCCACCGTTGCAACCCCTAACCGTAAACCACTAAAGCACCACTCAAATTAAATGTGGCCGCTCGATCAACAATCATTTTCGGTTACAATTAACCACACATTTAAATGAAAAGTCAACCACCCACTCCAATTGATTTATTGTGTCTATGAGTTCCGCCATTTTCTGTCGACGTTTCGATTTGAACGGTTTGAACCATGTTCACTTGGCTACAACAAAGCTAGCAACGCCTTATGATAGGGAGGAATAAGGACTAGAGTGTAGCGTAAATTGCTTGAGCAATTTGGTCTTATGTGCAATGTAGTGTGACTATAAGGGCACGCGTGCCGTTTGCGAAGGGTACTTACAACGATGTTCATTTGTTTGTACCGTTTGAAGGGCACTCCACTTTAGGGGCTGGGAAAGTGTTGCACTTTTAGTAAAAAAGTTAAATTGCTTTTCAAATACAATCAAATTTGTAAGTGGCCAGTAATTTTAACTTTTTCTGTTGCTCTACTTTTATGTATTTGAAATGGCCCTGCGAAGTTTCAAACAGCTCCTAATGGCGCCGCATAATCACTTCGTAACTTTTTAAATTACACTTACAGCGAATTTTAATGTGCTTCGTGAATATCATCCAATCAGGGTCAACTCGTAACTTGAAATAGGAACAGGTAGACTGTATACAAAAGCGATGTAAATCTGGTCGTGTAAATATGGAGAAAGCGTAATTTTCGGCTGTTAGACGGTATCGATATAAAAGTTTTTCAATTACTGGGTAATTGCGGGTCTGTAATTACACCCGTCAGAGTGTTGTGTCGCCGTCACAACGACTAATGAAAAGTTAATGCGACTTTATTTTACACTATTTTTTCTTTGATTGTTTTTTGAATAGGGTTAAAGTGCATCGGGTCACTTGACATAAGCATGTTATTACTAAGATAATGTAGTATTTTTAAACCATTATTGTTAATACGAAAGCAATTTCATGTTTTAAACCATTATTTAAATTCCTTTAAGTACTTTTGCACATATTTGAAAATATAAAAAAACAATCTGCCTTTGCCTGAGCTTCCACTACAGCAGATCTCTTTGTTTAAAAAAGTGCTACAATAAAATAGGAACCCTCCGCGTGTTAGTGGCGTGATTGAACCGTCCATTTACCGCGGTGCACAGAACACACCTGTAATTATTTAGATATGAACCTCGCATGTTAATTGTTGGGAAAATTCGGAACGTGCCCTAATGAGCTGAGTGGAGGGTGACTTTCTGACGTTGTGGGAACGCGCCTATTGCCAATTAAATTAGACAACTGTTTAATTACACCAAATTCTGTAACCGCTGCTTCGGGTCCCTTCTACACGTCACTTGTTCTACTTTTTAATTAGATCTGATTATCTACGAATTATAACGCTTTTTTCGTCTGTTAACGCTGTCTTAATAATACTTACGTGATTTAAAATAAGTTAAATTGGCTTGAGAAGTTGATAATTTGTCCTGCGGTCATTAAAATAATTTACAGTATAAAAGCTCTATTCGTGACGGCCCAATTTGCTTGTAAGTCAATAATGAAAGTATAATGGATCGTTTTGTAAGGTATGTAGAGGGCACGGTTCATATCGCGCGGTGGCGGTTGCCTGACGCGGTAAATACTCAGATTTGCATAGCTAATCGCCGCATTTACACGCGGGCCGCGATAAGGGAAATATGCTGCTCAATGATTTACATTCACGGGAAAATCTACTCTGTCTGCTACTATATTTACATGTAATTATCTATTAGCTCTAATAGGGCAAATTTATTGCTCTCAGTTAACTCGTATACGTGCAGGGTCTTGCTGGACCGATGACCTAAAGGAGGTTGCGGCTGGCGGCTGGATGACGAGGACGGAGGACCGCCAAGAGTGGCGAAATTTCGGAAAGACAGTGGACGAACACAGGCTGATGGATGGATGAATGGACAGGACAGGGTCCTGCCAGTCTGTATAACAGGAGAAATGTATCAAATATATAGGTAGATTCATTTTGCGTGAAATTATAACCATAAAGACATATACATTTTTGAAATGTATATACTATGGATTCAATAAAAACTACTGAACAGATTTAGATGTACATATTCCTGCTGGTGTTGTGTTACTTAACGTCCCTGAGACAAGAGTAATACAGGGTACTTTTGTATTTTTGGGAAATCTTCTAAAAGATAGTTGCTCTAATAAGCTCGATTTGAAATAAACGGTTTTACTATTAGACGCCGTTACAAAACCGTTTCATTCGGATGAAGTACAAAAAGAAGTTTCGCTCTTTATACCGTTGCGTTGTAAAGAAATTACACAACAAAAGCATCAGAGACAAATTCTCTCTAATTTTTGATAGTAATAGCATATGAATTACAATCCATTGAGTAACAAACCGAGACTAAGTGCGGCCGAATGTTTCCGTCGGCCATTACGGGGGACAAGATACAATAACGGCGACCACTGAATAATTTGATTGAGGGAATGATTGATACAACAATCAGGCGTAATCAGAGTCGTGTCGGTGCGATTAGGCACCTGTAGCTAGCGACGCTCATAGAGAGCGCGCCGCCATACTCCAGGATCCGACAATTGCTTTCCGACGATTTAATCAAGTCCCAGAACCTAATAGCTTTTTCTCTTCATTAAATTGTAATAATGGGACTACTTTTTGCTTTTCCCCGCTCTAAACGAACATTTCTGGGCGGGTTCATGCTTGATGTAACCGGTTAGATAAATGACAATCAGCTTTTGTTTAAAAATATATAACTATAGATACGAGTGCATCGTCGTCGTTATTACATGTATCATTGATACGATGTTAGAGGGTGCTACAAGTATCCATTGTTGGACCGGTATTATCGGACACAATTAATGTGTTCATGCTTTTAAGCGCAAGCAGGGTGTTTTTAATGTACCGCCTCCGCGTTTTACCCGTACAACAGTACTACCCAAAGGTTGTCTGGACGAAATCGCTTTAAGCTAATGTTACTTTCTTTACATTAAATTTTTTGGTGTATTTTTAATAAGGTGCACAGTACAGTATTTGTTTGTTTGTCGTTTGTTTACCTCACGTTCTTCGTTTTACTGTTACAATAGATCACACATCCGCGTATCCGGCAAACTTATTGCTGCACGCCGAGGCCCCAGTGGCTTTGACTGAGCTATCGCTTGTTTGGATAGTCCTCGCAAAACCATAACTTATTCTTCCTCGTTTGAAGAATCTAGCAAAACGTGAAAAAAATTGATTCTGCCTAGAATCTAATCGCAACAGATTCTCCAGAAATTATTCCAATATTCAGAAAAAAAAAACGGTCAAGTGCGAGTCAGACTCGCATACCTAGGGTTCCGTAATTCGACAGTTTTGGGAACAGTCAGGAAGAAGGTATTTAAAATCTTGCCCATAACTGTTTATGACAACTAAAAAAAGAATTGATTGTACCACAAAAGAGAGAATCAAATATTTTTATACCGTACTCGAAATAAAACTCGTGGATGAAAAATTAAATTTTTATCATTTTGCTATCGTGCATTTCTCACCCGCTATATGTTTCCTGTAATCTTTACGTGATCCTAAATTACCATGATTTTTTTCATATTTTTCGGTTCATTAGTTTCGGAAATAAGGAGGGGAAATGCATTTTTTGTGGTTTTTCAAAGATTTCTCAAAATCGGTGCTAGTAAATATAGTAAAAGTATATATTTTTACAATCAGCTCTTTAATATCCACTATTTGATACCCATATTGTATTTTTAAGAATTTATTTTTTATTTTCCTCACTTTTGTATTGGAAATATTTTGAACAATTTAAAATTTTTCTTTTTTTTATACCGTATTATGTAAGCAAGTGAATGCTATTTTTGTGGAAAATTTCAAGCATTTATCCTTAACGGTGCGGAAGTTATAAGGCTGTGACATAGACGGACGGACAACGGAGTCTCACCATAAAGGTTCCTTTTGTACCTTTTAGGTACTACGGAACCCTAAAAAACAAAAATGGCTAAAAAAAAGTTTTCATGTAAATACCCATACATAATTATTTATAGATAACTGTATAAACTTTATTAAACTCTGAAACGAACAGATATTTCATACAACCTTTAGTTTCTTTTTATCTATAAAATTTGTGATGAAGAAAAGCTTTTTATCAGAATCCGTCCCTCTCGCACTGCGCGTCTTTCCGCATGGAGTGAAAGTGATTGATGCAAGCGTGACCTACTGTAGTGTAAACACCATCAAAATCGGAATGTTTTCCTTTGGACGCCAACGTTAATTTGTGAAGAAAAACTGGCTTGTTTTCGGAAACGTTTTAACGTTGTTACCTAAACGCGCGACCCAGCATGCGATTCGGCAATTAGCGGCAAAGTACCGGCCACCGGGCGGCAACAATAACCAACAAAGTTTGTTATCACGACCCGCTGCCATTCGGCAACTAATTTGAGGACCACTTTTGCATACATCAAATATTACTTCTGATAGGAAATCACTCACCAAACAACAAGCAATTTTTTGTACTAAGCGCTTCGTGAACTTTGTAAAACCTGCGAAAAAACAACCTTTCAAGAAAAGAATCACAAAAAGACGAATTCTTATGTAAATGAAATAAAAACAGTATCGATTTCTCGTTACGCCAAAGTAAAAGTTCTTTGGCAATCCCTTTTGTCTGTGTAAGAGTCCGTGGGGACGATTCGTCTGCTTTCCCCAAACAGTCTCCAGAGGCAATTTGCGCTGTTTTTCTTCTAACAAAATGTATCTACTTTTATTTTCATTTTTACCGCAACTAAGCTGTAAGGAGAACACTTACCTTGTTGAGTTTGAACGAAACTTTACGCATAGTCTATGGTCCACGAATATTTTTTGTAATAAATAAAATTGCTCAAGTGCGAGTAGACTCGTGCCCTGAGGGTTCTGTACACAAACTAACTCCATCTATTGAATTCTATGTATCCAAAGGGTATCATTAAGTTGGTCCTGAATTTGTTCTCTAATAATTAATTATAGATAATTTTCAGATATTTTCCTAAACGTGAGAGTTTCAAGTTTCTAAGTCAACTGGAAGTACCCTAAAAGCTTTCATGGCGAGCCAGTTTGTATGAAACTGATTACGTAAAGGGCAAATGGTGTCGATTAGGCGTTACACGACTAAACTTATTTGACAGGACTAAACTTAATTTAAGCATTCTGTCTTTTCCTTTCTGTATCGAAAAGACAAGGACAGGACGCTTAAAATATGGTTAGTCCTGTCAAATAGTAAGTTAAGTCGTGTTACAACGAATCGACACCATTGTTTTCAACTTGATATCTCGAACGAGCCCGAGAAAAATGGTTTTGACAAATGAACAACAAGGTACCTAAGCTTATAAGGGTTCTGATTTTTCATTTAGAGATACGGAACCCTAAAAAATGTATTATATTATATTATTATTAATAATATTATTCTAATATTAAATAATAAAAATATTATTGCAGTGCATCAGGTACATACATACATAATCACGCCTGCCTCCTAGAGGGGTAGGCAGAGACTACAGATTTCTATCTGCTACGATCCTGACACACCTCTTTTGCTTCTTTTACATAACGCGTTGAGATGGGGCAGTGTGGGGAAAATCTAAACCATAAGAGATCAAGTAATTTGCTCAAAGGACACTCGTCATCGATTTCGAGAAAACAACTGCGTTCAAAGCTTTTTGGAAAATTACTTATCCGGGAATCGAACCTTCGGAAAAATAATTACACCTGTATTTTTTATGCTAGTACGAACAAAGTCCTGAAGAGAAACATTGTGTGTCAAATCAGTAGAAATTCCTTATTTTTGTATTTTATTGGAATTCATACTACTTTTTTTGTACAATTAATAATAGTAAGCAACAGATATTTATAAAATGTCATCTTTTTGAAATAATAGGAATTTTACGAGGAAATAGCCAAAATGAACATTAACCAAATCACATGGTGTGGATCCAGTTAATAGATATTTTTATTCGAAAAGCCTATGAATCTAATTCTGCACCTAAGCACCATTTCGGTTAGGTAGTTTTTCTGATAACATAACCTAATTTAAAGAAAAATCACAATATCAAAATCAAAATATTTATTTTGTAAAATACCTATAGATAGGTACCTACATAAAAGATACCTTTTACAGGTCAAAGTTAATCTTTACAAAAGCAATAAAATATGAAAAACAAATAATAATACGGGAAATATATACAAAAAAAATTACAAGTTACGTAGATTTTCACTGGGATTTATCTAGCAAATCGCTCCGATAAACTATGAACAATGGAAATCATTGTAATATAGCTTCAGTGTATCCGTCGCGCCCCATTCCATAAACTACTGGCTGATTTAAAATTATGAATCCGGAAAAAATACTTTGCAAATGAACGTGCTTTGGTGTACTTTTGAAATATTTGTTCAATAAAGTCCTTACATGAAATAGCAGGCAAGTGGGAATAGGACTCGCGCCTGAGGGTTCCGTAGCATTCAAATAAGGTAATAGAATAAGTTATTCTAATAAAAATTACAAAGTTATCAAATGTATGGAACAAAACTGCTAAATTAAGTTGGTCGACTATTATATTCGTTGACTTGGAAAGTGCTGTGGCCGCGATTTTTTTTTCACGTATCCTTAAGCAACCGTTTAGCTGGCTGGAGGGGGGGCACACTTGACTCTAAAATTTGTATTTTAAAGCTTAATATTTCGCAAACGGCTCTATGAATTCAAAAATGGTTTTCACACGCCCACTTTACTTTGTTTTGTCGTTGAAAAACCCATCCAACGACACTTCATACCAAGGAGCAAAGGAGAAAAAAATATTCACCTCACTTTACGTATAGGGAAGATACACAAAAAAAACGTTTTTATAACTTTTGTTTTATCACTTTGTTGGCGTGATTAATATGTTTATTATAGCTTTCTAGTACTAAGAGTCTCTGAGCTAAGCCGCGGACAGACAGACAGACGGACGGACTTGGCGAAGCTATAAGGGTTCCTTGCTGACTACGGAACCCTAAAAAATGAATTTTGTATGGGCTACACATCATTACAATTTTTACTTTTACAAATAAAAAATAGTACGAATTTAAAGTGAATAAGTTTTTTTTTCATTTTGTATATTTGCAAGACATGATCCCTACTAGCAACACTATCGATTGATCCCTTAATACACTTTTTATTTTTCTTTTCAAAACTAGCCATTTCGACATCCAACCAAGGTAAATAAGTTTTACAAAAAGCTTTGACTGCGTTTTTAATTTTCTCCTAAATCGATGACGACAGTAATTCTAGCAAATTTCTCTCTCTTCTTGTTTAGATTTTCCCTATGACATTAATTTATGCAGCCAAATTCATACCGAAGACTCGGGTAAGTGTTATATGAGCATTTTTGCGAAATTCGTAAAAAAAAAACCCTTTTCCTACAAACGCCAGCCCAGCCCCGAGGTCAGTATTTTATTTTTCGAAATTAACAAGTATTATCGCTTCGGGATACTGATCACTTACCAAGCCTCCAGCATAAATCAATGTCACTTTATACATTCTTCGGACAGGTGTATTTAGATGAAACCATCATCTACTGGTGATTCCGAACAACTTTGCCATCGAGGAATAAACGCGTAGAGAAAAATTTAATGGACCAGTAGGCCCATTTTCAGTCTCTCGAATTAGCCTTCTCGACTGTAAAACCCATTTTATCAGTCGAACTCCATACATTTTAGATCGAGTTTTAGAGATCCCGTATCGATTGTTTCTGAAATGCTTTCTTTTTTTCATTTCCCTACGATTTTTTTAAATGAAATTTTTAATTATAGTCAGTGGATTATGTGGTATCATTTATCTATCCATTAAACACTCGGTATGCAGGCATTTTTTCCAAGTACGTACTTTCCAAATCTCATAGCGATAAATGCCTAGTTTAGTCCGAATCCTACCGTTCTATAATAAAATTGTACTACCTACGCCAGTCACGTCCCTTTGTTTACTATGTGTTTGTAGCCAGTTAACCCTGAGGGAGTTAGGGCGAACATTGAGATGTTTGCTTTTTATTTGGCGTGACCGACCGTCTTTCATTTTATTTGCCGATTTCGGTTATCTTGAAAGCCTTTTACGCAGTAAAGTAAGGACTTGTGCAATCTCATTTGTTTCATGAAAATATAGGTAGGTCATGTTTTTTCAGTTTTCTTTTATCAAAGGACAACAAAGTTATATTGTTAGGCTAACTTTTTTAAGTAGGTAACATACTCATAGCTTATCTTTTTGTTGTAGAAATATTGAGATTTAAAATGTTGAATAATTTTTCCTATTTTGTGGAATGATGTTAAGTAAACAACAAACTTGTATTTACACATTTATTACACTTGCATACAACAGTACACAAAATATAAACAGGTCATATTACATAGTTCTATACCTATATACACAAATAAATATACTGGCAAGTGAACAACAATAGCTAAGGGAATGTTTCACAAAACAAATACAAGATAGAAATCACCAATGATTTATTAATCTTAAGTATTTAGACATTTTAATAGTAGGTCAATTCTAAATATCACCTAAAAATCCTATCCACATTAAAATAACCACATCATCTACAGATCACACTTACCAACTTTCCGAGAGAGACATAGCTGCAGAAATTAATAATATTTTCACGTTTCCTTACCACTTTGGAGCATATATCGCACCTTTGGTAGAACAATGACATAATTTTCAAAAAACGCACAAATAAACAATTTGAAAACACGTAATTGCGCCGTTGTTCTACCAAAGGTGCGATATGTTGAATGTTGTATTGGGTCAGATCTATTTTTTTTTCCCATATAATATTTCTTTGTAAATGTTGTTCAGATAAATAAATTTATAGTAACTTTTACAGCACTGTCTTTTTTAATGTATTATTATTATATATAACAAGTATATGTAGATATGTCGCAGTAAGATAGTTATTTCCGTGATATAATTATATCGCTAGTTGCAATGTAATAAAGAATATGCATGTAAATTTTTTAATGCACAAATTAATATTATCAAATTAGGGCTATGAATAAGAATTTACAACTAAATTATCCATATTTCATAGTTCTAAAATAAAAATTAGTTTCATGATAATCTTCTACCATTCAAACTGCCATTTTAGCGCGCATCAAGTGACGTCACATGATACTGCTCTTGCTTGTGGTGTATGGCGAATGGCCGGTTTTTTTCATTACTTTTGATTAAAACAACCTAATACAAAATATTAGAGGGTTTTATTTTATATTTTTTAATTTTGAACTTAATATTTTATGATGAAATGTGCTCACTTTACTTTACTCTAAATTAGTTGCAATCTAGTGATATAAGCATCGTACTAAACAAATCTAGTTAAATAATTATAAACATAATAGACTGCTCTCTGATTCGTCGATGGCATTGGCGGTCGTGGAACTATGTTCTAACCTAACCTAACGGCTTTCTTCTGCACTAAAGGCTTGCCATCAATGCCATCGATCCATCGATAGAGAACAGTGTATTATGTTACGGGTATTAGATTAGTTTAGTACGATACTTATATTACTAAATTGCAACTAGTATAATTATATCACGGAAATAACTATCTTACTGCGACACAGCTAAAAGTGACAATGAGTATAAAAGGAGTGTCACCCTGTCATTATTATTTGTCATATAATAAATAAGATATCCATCATTATTGTTTCAAGTTTTCAACTGATGCCGGGCCCAGTATGGCCCGAAAAATATCTTCAGTTTAATCTGACTTATCTATAATAATAATATATAAAAACGAATCTATTTACATCCGGTATACTTACTAAACATTATTTTTACGTGGATAACGTAAACACGATCCAATAACAATAATTTATATTGCAATCGCATGAAGACCAAAATTGGGTGCTTTATACTTGTTTAGTCTATGGTCATTTCAAATTGATCGTGGTTGAACGGTAGTTACCTTGTTCATAGAATCCCACGTTAACCATAATGATTGCAAGCTTAATTAACCTAACATTTAAGTTTGCTGCCCCAATATTGCTTTGTGGACATCGCCCACATCGCAATTACCAAAATATGTTACCAAATAATAAAACCGTCCCTTGACTAGTCATTCGAAACACTAAAAGATTATACTAACACGCAAAGTTGTTCACAAGCCAGAATCAATACTAAATGCCACAATATCGTTTAAATTGGTATTTTTATAATAATAAAAATCTCTTTTTAACGGTGTAAAAACCCCTACATACACAATGCAGAAACTCAAGTCGAAATCCATTGAGTTAAACCAATTTTTTATGATAAGGCAGAAGAAGGCAATACACAGTCACTATGTATCACAATTTTATTTGCTCTCTATCACAAAAGCTAACTAATACTTTAAAGTTAAATCAGTCGAATAGTTTTTGACTACAGTTCTTGCAATGCACGACGACTACTCTGCTCTACTTGTAGTAAGTCATGTAAATGCAAGTTGCGCTTGTGTGTGTGCCTGCCTTGTTGCATGTTATACAGATACTTCACACAAGCAAAACAGAGGTGCAATTGTGTAAGACAATGGCATTCAAATTCGATTGCCATATCGCTATTCGGATAAGAAAATTAGCCCGTTTGACAATTGAAAAGGTTTGTTGTGTATAGTTTGCTTTTATGTACACCGCCTTCGCGTTTTTCCCGTACAATAATTCCACCCAAAGGTTGTCTGGAAGAAATCGCTTTAAGCGATAAGACCGCCAATTGTTTCTTTAACATTTGTTGACTTTTCTATTATTATGTTTTTTTTTTCGATGCACAATAAAGAGTATTTGTTTGTTTGTTTTAAATCGTACGTTTTTGGTTGTCAACAACAAAACAAGACAATCGAATTCATTTGACAGCCAAAATTGTACGATTTGAATTGTCAAACGGGCTATTTTGCTTAGCCGATATTTGAATACGAGTGTCTTACACAATTTACCTCAGATTAGTCGTCACAGATTGCAAGAACTATACAGATATTCTATCTCACTCACGAACTTCAAACGGCTTTGTTTGTAGTAGTGACGTGTACAGATAAGTACGTTTTGTGTGTGTGGCGCGTTTTGTAGCACTCCCGAAGTTATTCACACTAGAAAAGTGTGCGTACACGCACTACTACAACCATAGCCAAACGGATTTCGTAAGATAGAATATGAGACAGACCGACTTGTTGAACTGTCTGATACGTTTACACTGAGTAGGTATGCATTTTATTAGGGTAGTCTGTTCTTGTGCAAGTATTTATAATACATCAGGATCAACTTTAAATCAGACAATAATTTTCCACAACACACATTTGAGGCACATGTATTATTTTTGTTTAAATTGTATGCAATTTATTAATATATTTTCAATGTTATAAAATTTAACATCGAAAATAGGTTTTACACGGAGCGCTTAGTTCATTAAAACAGGAATCACTTGAAAATAACACCATTATTTACATAAAATTAATAATTTTATAGGTTTTTTAGTTCAATTGTCTACAGTATTCAATTACATTGATTTTAATTTATAAAACGCTATCGCCGTCGCAGTTTAATGAAAACACCTGCTGCATTTTATACAGAAAAGTACCTTATATTCGACAAGGTATATCTCTGTACAAAAGTGCACCTACCACAGGCCCTAGATACTAAGCATTCAATATAATTTAAAGCAATATACAATTGAGTAGGACTCAAGTTTATATACACAGTGAATTAACTTATCTCAAAATGGCGTCGATGCATTCAAAATGGTCTTCCATTCTGTGGTCGTTCGGGCAACTTCGGGGGAACATTGGGGACCGGGCGGCTGTAAATATACAACGATATTAAAATCTGTGACTGATTAGAAAAATGTTTATCATTATTTACAGTGCATCAGTAATAATTGACTTCCGTTCTGTAAAATATATAAGATATGTTCTTTAAAAAAGATATTCCTATGAATGCTAAGCGAAATATAAGTGAAAGAACTTTTACTTTAATAAATAGCATGCACGTTATTTCAATTAAAACTGTTTTCGAGCGAAAATCTTGCATGTAGATCTTATCTCTCTGAAACTTCTACAGTTACATACATAAACATAGGCAAATGAAACAAAACGTGACAAAAACAGTGATAGATGCATACAAATTACACAAAATTAGTGTGGAAATCAGCATGCATACCAAATTAACGCACCTTAAACATTATAATTACAAGAGATAGTGTTAGTAACGGTAGCCATATGAAGAACGTGCGCTATTTCAAGATATTACAAGCAATCTATCTTACATAAGCTAGGAAACTTACTAGTGGGCATATTCTACAAAGATACGCAAGAAAACCGCTCTTACAATTATCTAAAGTCATCTAACAAAAATCAAACTAAGCTTACCTAATAATTCCACGGGATATTCATATTGTAAGGATACTGTTAGTAGGGTATATATAGGCGTATCTACTGTAAAATCAAACATTTTAGTACACATATAGCATTTAATTAATCTATTTATACAGCATAAGATTAACAATATTCATAAACTATATCAAATCCAACAATCACTGTCTATACCTTTTTTCGATGGTACTAACGCTATATTAACAAGATAAGAGAGCAAAACTTTTAGATGATCGATTTTGTTTTCGTTTAGTTAAATGTATGTGTTTTATCATTCCGCTAATAATTTGAAAGTGGAACCGCTAGAATGAAACGTTAAATACAATGCATAGGAACTCGACTTTAGATGTCGCCGATGATTTGTTATTTTCAAATAATAGTCATTTTAGTATGTTTGGGTGGAGTTAATGATGATTATGAAATCAATGAAAACATCATATAGATGATAATGTAAAAGTTTAGAAACATGATAACAATGTTCAAGATCAAAAGCGACAAACCGCAAGATATAATAAACAACAAATTCATTCCAACCTATAACGATAATCAAAACATTCTAATAAGTATTATTAATTGACCAAAGATATTGCTACCAGCAACAATACAATAGAAGACGTCGTCTCTGGTCTTACAGTTGCCATTATAGTATTAATTACATTATTTTTACAATAAATTTGCATGTTACATTAATAATTGTGCACGTAAATATTGGAAAATATCCGTTTCTGTTAGTTAATAGCTATATTTACTGATAATGGTGTGCGTTCCTCTAGCGGGCCTATAGAAGAGATTTAGTTTTATTAAAAATTGTATACATCACTGCAATTAAACGCATTACTTTAGAACAATGCTTTGAATAAATTTATATATTTTGATACTTGGCGATTTTTCCATTGCAATAAGTTTATAGCAAACTTAAATCATTTCATTTCTTTACTGCAATGTAATACTAATTTTGTATCAGTCTGATGTATTTTCACGCGTCTAGGCGCAAAATTCGATTTGACTATACCCTTCCGAACAGGCGAATAGCTCTAATATTACATCTGTAGGCTTTTAACGCAAAAAAACACTTGTATGCTGAATTCTCATATCGTCTTTGGTCCCACTGGATGAACGCACCCAGCCAATATCTGTTATTAGGGTTATGTAGTACATACGAATCGGCTATTGGAGGGACAAGTGAATAGACAAAGTCCTCGACTACCCTACGGAAACATCTAGACATACAGAGTGAACTTTGCTTCAACAATCTCGCTATATCTACCTATACACGACGTGATAGTGCGCAACATTAACAAAACGCATTATACTCGTAACGACCGCCTTATACTGAACTGTTCAAATTATCGTGTACATACAACGCTAGCACATTTACAAAACAATAGTGTGATATGCTCATTGCTGATCTCATCACCGGTAACTATCGTAGACAGGATTGCTCTGCTCGCTCTGTCTTATACAGTGCCCGCCTAATCTAAGCCTCCAATGTAACATTTACAAAGTAGTATTTCATTTAATTACATAGACCGTAATATAATTGTAACAATATAAGTAAAACACATAATCCAAATATACATTTTAATACAGTTCATAGCATCTTATACATTCTTAATTTTCATTTTCGTGACCTTTAATACTGAACCGAATTACATCATTTCTCTTTCAACTCAAACCTTTGCCTCCTTTTTTTGGAATGTATTTTATTTATTCAAGCATTAGTTAATAATATCCTAAGTAAATATTTACTATAAAAATGTCGTTTATATCATAAAAGATATGGGATTTTCTTTTTATAGCAATCTGTGCGTGGTCTTCGGTATGTCGCAACTTTACACTTGAGCACTTCTTTATTGCCAATAAATCGTGTAACAAATGATGCAAACTAAAAATTTGGTATACTTTATACCTGTTGTTTAAAGTTTCCTGAGTAGGGTAACATGATATCACAAGCCAGATCTAACATAATTATGTTATTTGACACAACAACAAATTAAGCGTCCACGCCATACAGGTTATGTGCAGCTACGACTGTCCTTACCTTAATAACCATTTAACAAAAACCTTGGTAAAGACACATGAAGCGGGGAAAATCACCAAATAGTTCCACTTCTGATATAGCCTGGCCATTGAGTCGTAGCACCAAGACACTGGCCATATAAGATGCATGGAAATTGACCTTTTTAGATTGCCTCGTATAGCTTGTTAGGTCACGCGCGATATGCCTAAGAAGGCATGTAAGGGATGCGATCAGGGAACGAAAAAAAACATAGAAAGTGTAATTAGCGCTGAAATTTACCCAATGAAAACTGTGCCGAGTATGGCGTCGGCTCCAATGACGTTTACTCTCATTGTGAATCGGCCAATCATGGTTGACCCAGGGTCGCAGTATACAGTAAGGACCAATCATACGCCTTTTCCCTTTTGAGTGTCCAGTACCATTCTCAAATGACAATTTGTTAGAAACACGCCTTTAATGTTTTTTTCTCGTTCGTCGGCTGCGACCAATTCGCACCTTGGACATTAATAACCACCCTCTTTATGAGCTATACGCTTGAGCACGATGAGCACTCACTCGCCCAGAAAGTGATTTTAGCAAAATCTACGGAAGTAGGTTTAAATGACTAATACTACAGCTGCCTGCAACCACTCTCCTGGTAAGTTATGAAGTCATGCCATACGACGCGGCCCCGACTATGGATGTACCGTGCATGAATCCGTCAAGCTTACGAGTTGTGCCGCGATTCGATGGCCTTTAAGGTGAGGACAGTCCCCGCTCACGATATAGTGTGGTGCGAACAACACAGGCGTGTGACAGTCACAATGATGTTAGTGGTGTTTACTTGAACCGAGCGAAGGCCGAGCTGAGCTCGTTGATGGCCGCGTTGGTGACGGCCTGGCCCACCGCCTGGTTGATCTGCTGCCTCATGTGGGGCGGGAGCTGGTTCACCGCGCCGGCCGCCGCTCCCACCGCGCCGCCGGGACGCCTAGTTCACGTTGGACCATTTACTTTCACTTTCAAGATGCTTCGTCCCTACTGGAACGAAGTTCCTTACCGCACGTTACACTCCATACACTTGGCGAATGAGAGCAAGGCCGAAAAAAGTGTAAGACTTGCCGTCACGACACCTTCGCTATTGTAGTATAAGTCAACGCAGATAAAAGAGCTCTGGGGCGTCAGTGGAAGGGATATGTTTGCGCATGGGGGTATAGTCGCGCACAAAAAGGCTTGAGTACAATATTGTTTGATTATGTTAGTAAAATGTTTATTGTAGAATAACATCGGTATAACAGCTATTTTTAAACAGGTGAGAAATAAAAATATACTGTGGGTGTTGATTTGATCCACAACTACATCACATGAATGTTAAAATACCTACATGATGCTTATTCCAAAAAAATGCATACAAAAACAAAATACTTCTACCAGCTTCGTTCCTTATGCAACAGTAAACATTGAAAATATGTTTTCTTTTTATTCTCTGCAAACCCATCGTAACACAAAACATTTTTGCACGTGACTGTATTTTGAGATCGACCGAACGTGGACACTGCGCCGTGAAGCGAAAGTCAACTGACGAACCAATCGCGAGACAGCAAATCCACGCGCCAGGTCTTTTCCCCGTCGCGGCCGCCCGCGCTGCACCTCATACATCCAATTTGGTCGGTAATTCGCTCACTGCGCAGGTACGTCGCTCGGAGCTCTTTTTACCTGCGTTGACTTATATGTGTGTTTACAAGCGTATGTAGGTATATTACTGCAATATAGCCTTGCGGCGTGCGCGTCAGTAGCGAAAGGAACTTCGTTTCAACCGGGTGCCCCACGACACTTCTCTTTTTTTATGAAATTAATCAATGTGCTTCCATGAGTATTAACATAAAAAGGGTGGTAAAGTAAAATATTTGTATAAATGGGTTTACGCCGTGCATAGAAAGAGCTGAAGTAGTGATGTTTGAACAGAGGCACTCACAGCTTCTCTGTAAGACATTTGTAGAGATGTAACCGCCATAATTCTTACAAGTTTAGTTTCAGCCTATCACAAGAAGGCCAATCTCAAAACACGGTAAACTCTTACAGTGGAACTGTGACCGATATAGCAAACCAACTAGAAAGATTGTGAAAAATATACTTATTTATAATAATGTGCATAGAACTCGCTTGTTTAACTGTGCAAGGATGCGCAGGTCAAGCTTTCGATGAGATTATGACTCAACATCAGGACCCTTCGGGAGTACAGTTGCGCATGGCATTCGTTCGTGTACTGGCTTCCCCCCTCCCCCCCAGATTGATTCCGGTACCGAAAAAGCGGAAAGGCGAGCGGCAGCAAAGGCGGCCGGGAAAGCCCGAAGAGTCCCGATGATGATGAGTCACAGTCTCAACGAAAACTCGACCTGTGCCTCCTTTGCACAGTTAAACAAGTAAGTCTTACCGTAATAAAAACATTTATGTAGGCCTACCATGAGTTTTGCTTACTATACACGTTACAGTCTGCGTAAAATATTTTGTATGAGAAATGCTGTTTCCTGTAGTAAGCCGCTAGGGGCGCTGCACAATTTCTCATATAAACATTTTACGCAGACGTTAACGTGTATAGTAAGCAAAACTCATGATAGGCTTAATGATGTCAATTCACTCCAATTTTAACGAAAGTATGTTACAACCATAAATTCACGGGAAAAAAGTGCAAACACAATAGAAAAGATTAGAAGGAACACTCAAAACGAACACGGTAAAGTTTACGTATACCATTATTGTCTGAATACTCAAAAAAACATTGCTTTCATGGGCGTACGCAGGGCGTGGCAAGGGTAGGGCCAGTGAAAACCCCTGATCTAGAAACTATAACTAAATATATCATATAAATAATGTATTGATACAGATTCGCGAATACGAAATCTTATTTTATCTTATGAATAAATATTTGTGTTTGTACAGTGTTCACAATACAGTGCCCATATCTTTTTTTCTTTTAAAGGTCTCTTCCCACTACACCGCATCATACCATGACCGTGCTAGGAACGTGTCAGGCAAATAAATATTATTTGTATTGAAAAGTATGACACTGTTCCCACTAGACCGTTCCGTCCCCGACCAACACGTCGCGTGCCATGCACGGAGCGTCAACAAATGTCGGCGAAAATATTTTGCCGGTGCTGACACGCTCTGTGTACAATATGAGTATATATTCTGAATATTTGAATTTAAATAAAAGTTTGATTTAAAATATATTGAACAAATTGTTTTACTTACCGTAAACACACAGCAAGCTTTTCTTTAGATGACCGACATTCTCTAAAATTTGTGAATTTTTTGACAATATCATTTTCAGTTTTTTTTCTGCAAAACATTAATTTAGAATGTAGACATTCGGAAATACTGAAAAAACTTTTCTTCATCATCAACTAAGTGTCTGAATAATGTCAGGAAATAGGAATAATGGCACAGAACGCCGTCGATCCGTTCAGTGGGCATAGTAGAGCGTATCGTGTTGTTTTCGTGCCTGATACGCAGGATCACGGTCATGGTATGATACGGTGTAGTGGGAAGAGACCTTTAAGCTTGCCCCACCCTTAGATAAAAAAAGTAAATACGCCCATGATTTTTTAAACACAAGAAAAACATAATATGACGTCGAAGAACACACACAGATTAGTATCACTCAAACATGCATTGTCTTTTTTAACATTGTTATTACAACAATTCATTTCGGGTCCCTCTTTGCAAAACATACTTTAATTTACTTCCAAAATTTGCTTTTTTATAATATAATTGTAATCGGCTCATAAGATACATCGTTCTACAACTATAACTTGCATACAGACACCTATATATGGACCAGAAGAATTTGCCTACATTTCTTTACAGGCAGTCAATACAAAAATAACCAAGTCTTCGGTGCTTACACAACCGTCTACTAAGTTATAAAATATTGTAAGTCAAGAAATAAATAGCTCACAGAATATCAAATATGCTCTGCAGAGTCATAAATACTGTAAAAAATATCAAGTTTCGTTCTCTAAGTTTGACTGCCTAAAGGAAATTTTATAAGCGGAGTACGCTACAAGAAACATTAAAATTCACTATCATTTTACTTTTGGAAGCAACATTATTTCTGATGTATCATAAGTATAGATAATTTACATAACTAGTAATAATTGTATATAACATATGTATAATTATTTATAACCTCTCAGAGTTGTTAACTTACTACAATCGAACTGTGAACTAAATTGGTGCAGCACACCTGCTCATACGAACTATAATTTAAACCCCATCACTTTGCCTATTGGATCACAACCCTAGTGGCAAGATTAGTCAACTAGCAATATTGCCGTGAAAACCGATACTATAAAAGAGTTATTTTACAATACTCTATGATAACGAGGAGTAGGTATCATGGCAATGATTTAAATAAATCGAATAGCCAATTCACACATACAAAATCTAAGCAAGTTTGCTGTCAGTTTTCACGACAGAATTGCAGAGAAGGTAAAGGACCATATTCAGGGCAACTGTACTAAGTTAACAATGTGTTAGTACCTCGGCGAGGTAAGGGCTACGTCTGTTAGTTACATATTGTGAGTCGAAGTGGTGCCGCTCGCTTAGCGCCGTCTGCGAAAACAACCAGACACTCCTATTAAAGTGTTCCTACATTTTCACAGGAATTTTCATTCAGTTCCTTGGATATGTAACGGTGCTTTAATCAGTCATACAGTTTTTCTGGTTGTGTGTCTGTCAGGGGGTTAAAATTTAAACTCGAGTGCTATTTCATTTGATGCAGTAATTGAAACTAAGAGTTGTATGAGTAAGCAAGAAAAACTATGGGGTATTCATTTCCGAATCGTCATATTACTGTGTCAATCTAACTATAAGGTTAACAGGGATTTAAAATTTATCTTATTATAGTAGATTTGAAAAAGACAGCACAATTAGTATATTATTCCAACCCAATCCACAAATATAGGACAAACATTCTGTTTTATACATTTCACCAATAACAGTTATGTTTAAATTATAGAACCAATTTATATAAACATAAATAAATATAGGTATAATATAACTTCATACATAAACCAGAACTTGATAATATTAAGCAGAACCAAGAATTCATTTTATTATTCGCGTTAAGCCAACGCTAGACATATACAATTTTAAATAGAAAAGATATGTAAATATTTTGTCTTTTCTACTTAAAATTAAGCAGAACTGTTACTATGTTAATATAAAAATTATGGCTGTTACATCACCCGTACAAATGCTTCAAATATTGTAATAACTCAGCGAAGCTTACACGATCACAATAAACATTATTGTATATCGAAGCGCAAGCCAAGTGTCAAATCAAAGCTTCAGTTTGCTATTCAATCAACATAACTTTAAACTGACTCGACAATCTGAATTATTTATCGGTTGCGGCTACTTTATTGTAACAATTTTATTTTCGTTACAATAATAGGTAGGATCACAGAATAAATGGGGAACCACCAATTATACACTGCGTTGTCTGGCAATTTCAAAAATAATACACAACAATCAATATTCCACAAGACAGTTGGGTTCTCTGTTCTTTGAACGACATGCTTGCAGTTCATATATTGTTACTTTGATTGTCGGTGAAAATTGGAGATTTATTTTTTGTTCTGTCCGGTTACGTACAGTGAACCCCCAACCTATCCCAAATCTAAGCATTTCTCTCTCTCACCTGTTTCACTAAAATGAAAACAGCTCAGCTTTATGCACTCAAACCTATTCCTAAGCACAATGCAAACCGTATCACCCATTCGTCTATTAGTTTTCAAGTTACAGAACTCAGATGTTGCAAGGAAATGTATTACTCACGTGGGTATAAGCGGCGCAGGCAAGCCCTGGCCAGGCTGAGGGCGGCCGCCGGGCGGGGGGGGTGCGGCGCCTCCGGGCCGCGAGGGGAGCGGGGGCGCAGGGCGACCCGACACCGTGCCGCCGGGCGGCGGGGGGGCGCCGCGCTGACCGAGAGAGCCTGGAAATTGCACGTAGAAGGTTAATACAATACTAGTTGAAAACAAATTGTTAACGAAGAATATGATTTTATTAGGGAAGGTGTGCTGAGGAAGCTAATGTGTGTCGTTAAATCAACAACGGCCACACATCAAACTCCTCGATTTTGAGCTTTATTACACACAAAAAGAGCTATATTTGTGTAAGTTGATGTGCTGGTGTCCTAACAGAAATTATCTAAATAGTCACAAACCGCATATTTCGATACAGGTCTAGTAGTTTCTGAATCATTTGCGGACAAAGGAACAACACTAAAATAAACATTTACTTCTACCTCACAAAACAAGCAATATTTTCCGTTTCTCAATTAGACTGCAGATTTACAAGTGCCATTCCGTCTGTTCACTTCATACGTTGCTTTTCTTTTCTAGCAGCAGCAGGCATCGTTTGAGAGTGACCTTGAATCCGCCACGCCGGGGGAAAACTTAGGACAAGGAATAAGGAAGATTTCAGGCGTTAGAGAGACTCTAGTCTATGCGTAAATAAAAATATACATTAAGGCGCAATATGTCCATCGCACAATGAAAGAGATAAACATATCTGAAAAAGTGCATGGCCGAGTAGTGCGGTGAATCAAGAAAAGGTTGGATCATGCTGTTTTTAGTAAATAATATTTAAGATAAATTCACACGAGAACATTTAAATGTTTTACTCTGCAAAAGATTGTTTTAATATTTTAAATACAAGTCTACAATATTGGAATAAAATAGAAATACAAAAAATCTATATATTTCGCCTGATGACGACCACAAGTAGGTATAATTATATACGAAAACATTTATTACTATCTCTATTATTACGCCACTTATTCTCTTAACTACTTTATAAGAAAACTTGTAATATTTTTTGATGGGATAGGGGGAAATGACCAAGCTTCTCTGCGGGCAGCCGGTTCTGCCAATCTACCACAATGGCAATGGTCGAAGTAGCGAAAATAAACGAAACTAGCCTTTAATACTTAAGGCTATATATCAGAAATAAACCCTACAACGTTTCTTTTAGTTTAAAATAGCGCGCCCTCTGCCGTGTCTGCTACGACCACCAAGAAACACGCGCCTACAAAAACTTGCGTTTTAATGTAGTAACTCTGCTTCTACATAACATTTTTAAAATATTTTAAGACGAACTGACGATGCCATTTGTTAACATATTTTTAATACAAATTTCAAAGCTGTATTTTTTAAGGAAGGCCCTTTAACACTCGAAAAACATGAAATTTAGAGGTAACTTCGTATTTTTTTTTCTATCGAGCTAACTTAAAGATTTTGCGTTTTTTCTAAGATGAATCTATCAGTCCCATAGTGTACTGTCTATATTATTTTACTATACCGATTAACCAAGTTCCACAATGTGATATGCTCATTTGAAGCTGTGCATTTAGCTTTATACGGACCCTTAATAGAGTAATTGTTTTTTTTTAATGTTATTTGCTACTGAATTTGATCTTTTAGAACTATGTTTTAGACCTAGACAGTTACTTTTCCATCTAGCGGGCCTATTATGTAACTCAATGTCGGTCGCTATCTATAGTTGCTATTTCAAGAATAACCAAGAATTTCCAAAATAACCTTCAATGGGTATTGAACTATTTACGAATTTTGAAGTGCCAGCGTATCCTTAGATAAGCTGATATGTATGTTTTCGACGATAGGCACTCGGTTCGGCAACTGATTTTACGATACAGAATCAGGGGGCTGGTCACGACAATTATCCGAGCTCTACGTATGTAATAAAATAAACTCATAGGCAATAAAGAATCAATTAGGGGTACCTTGCTGCGCGGGCGCAGCTCGCCGCGGGCCGCCGGGCGAGGGCGGCGACAGTCGCGGGTTGGTGTCGAGCCGGCCCTCTAGCCAGTCGTTCTTGACGGGCGGCGGCACGGGCGTGGTCACCGTTGCCATGGAGACGTCGCCGATTATGTGCAGCGCCTCCTTGCACGCGTGGTACATGCGCAGCATCTCCTCGCGCTTCACGGCCTCTTCAGGCGACTCCTCCATCATTTGTGACTGTTGATGGGTTATTTATTTAGTTAATGGCTCTTTTACTGTGCTCTAAGGGGTTGACAGCAAGTCGGATTATTTGCCTTCTTTTATGCACCGATGAGTTTTACGGAATTTATGTGCTAAGTATTTGTGTCCTTACCTAATACTTACCAATTGCTGAACGGTGAAGGAAAACATCGTGAGGAAACCTGCATGCCCTGAAAAGCGTGTAATTGTGCCCGAAGTACGGCGATAGGTCTCACCACCCATCACGTTGGGACGTAATAATCGTCGGTGAAACGCGGGTGTACCGGGGGGTGTACTATGACTTGTATTTCACAGTTCACACTCGGGAGCACCTCTGGCAACCCCTCGGGGATTTATGTTTTGACGATATGTTTTTTTGTTATATGCAAATTGCACTAGTGAGCGTGCCTGCCGAAGGATATCGTACACACACATTTGCATGTCCGACAGATACTTCATTCACACAAGCAAAGCAAATTAGCCGTCGTAGATTGCAAGAGCTGTACTAACTTCAGCGTGACTTCAAAGCCGTGGCCCACCGAGAAATACTGATCACAACCTGCTACCATCCATCCATCAGCATATGTTCGTCTACTGCTGGACATAAGCCTTTCCCAAATTTCGGCACTCTTGGCGGTCCCCGTACTCCTCATCCAGCCGCCACCCGCAGCCTCCTTCAGGTCGTCGGTTCAGCAGGCACGAGGTCGGCCTACACTACGCTTTGCTGTACGTTGTCTCCATTCTAAAGCCCCAACGGCCATCACGTAGGCGACAAATGTGGCCTGCCCACTGCCACTTAAACTTACAGATTGAGATGTCCTACTACCACAGAACATTAACCATTGACAAGCCGTTGCGATACCGACACACGTCTTGTGCTTCTTCCACATTCAAACCATCAATCCCGTACCTGATCACCAGAAGCATAGAGATGAGCGAGCAGCTCCCCGTTGATAAAGTCTTTGGCGTTGTTGATGATCATCATCATGATGGTCTTGGGCACGAGGTCCCGCGTCGTCTTGGTCACGATGCGCATGTACGAGTCGACCAGGTTGCGGATCGTCTCCACCTGCCGCTCGAGCTGAGGGTCCATACTCGACGTGTTCGTACTGTCGTTGCTCTGGAATTAAAGCTTAGTTTGAGGGCTGTGGGGGATTCTGGACGTTATCGTGTTGTGCTTGGGTTGAGAATGGAGTGTGGTATGCTTGGGGAGATGAGTGTGCTTTGTTTTATTTCGCAAATGTTGTACTAAAAAAGTAAGTTATTTTATAAGATATCTTATTTATTGCATAGTATAATAGCACCGCCTCTGCGGCCGAGTGGTAGATCACTCGCCTGCTTACTCAGAAGTCGTGGGTTCAATGCCCGTGTAGCAAGTTAATTTGTGTCCGATCTGCGTGCTTTGCAAAAACATGTCAAACTATGTGTGCCCGATATAAGGCCACCCATCACATTTGGGACGTTATAATCGTCGGTGAAAAGCGGATGTTCCATGTGTGGACAGTGACTAGTACTACACGATTCACACTTGGGAACACCTTTGACAACCCTTTCGAGATTCACGTCGCAACGATGTTTTTTGGATTTTTAAAATAGCATCTGAGTTTCACCAACAACACTCAGTAAATGAATTGTGCCAAATTATACCCAGACCACATAACATTCACGTTTGTTTTTGTGCATTAACACCACAGAAATTATATTGATAAAAATCGGAAGAACAGTTTTGATGACGCTATTTCAACCAAAGATTACAAGACCAAAAATTACTTCATTATTTCACCACACGCCAAAACTCAATGGCTTTGAATGATTAGTTCCACGTGCCTAACAATTCTGTTAGTTTGTCATAAAACAGTATACTTATTCAAAAACGATCAAAAACATATATTTAATTAAAGGCGTAATAGTTTTGATTGCGTTGTTAAATACAAGGTAAAATAGTGAAGTACTATAAAACAAAAACATGCGCGTTCCATGACGCGAAAAACATAATTTCATAAATTTCAAGTATTTCCCGGTTATACTAGAGTTAAAGTGTCGCTGCCCGCGGGGGAATGAAAAGTGAGAGCAGTACGCCGCATATAGTGCTCTCTGTCGCACTTACGGGCCTTATGGAAAAGCATAGTGACGAAGCACTTTCGTATCGATTCTAAACGCATCGATCTTCTCATATCTCCAACGCCTCTATTGTTTAAGATTGTGCCAACGCGAACTCGCCTGTATTGTTTTGGGAAACGATAAGCGGCGCACCGATGAATGGCCTCGCGGACTACGAGTCTTCAACTTTAGTATAGTTTTAATGAAAATCATATCTTCAATATTCTGGTTTATTAATGGTTTAATTTTAGTAGCACGTAACTGTTACACCTCGTATAGGTTTGTGAATTTTGTATGTATAGATGCCATAGATGCCAAGTTAGCCTAAAAAACCATCACGTGCGTGCTTGGTTGATACAACTATACCGGGTGTAAATAGAGTGCGACCATTTGAGTTCCAAACAAAAACGCGTGAATCCTAACGCACCGACATACGGGCGAGGTTAGAGAGAGCGTTGACCTCAAACAGCTGCAGGTTTCACGGACGACGCTCTCTCTAAACTCGCCCGTATGTCGGTGCGTTAGGGTTCACGCGTTTTTGTTTGGAACTCAATTATTTCCTAAGCTAAGGCGTCCGCGGGTATGACTCTTGGGAAAAGTGGTTCAGTGGGGTCGGTAGAATATGTGGTTTCATTTAATGGTCGCACTCTATTTACACCCGGTATACAGGATAGAAATAAACATGTAACAAATACAATGCAAAATTAATAAAACCACAGTTTAAACTAATTGTACTCATACTGGATAACGTTCCCAAAAGAAACATAAACGAGGAAATAAATAATACATAGCTATACATATACAATTATAATCTAGGTTATGAATATATATTTACTTACCAATACAAAATTTACTATGGGTATTTAACATCTATACTAATAATAAAGTACTAGTAAAAAGGTCATGTCTGTAAATTTAATATTTTCGCGAAATATCAAATGAAATGGGTTATTAGTATTGTACAAAGGCCAAAACTACATCTTTTTTAAATTTTTCTCTGTCTGTCTGTTCCGTTTTAACTCGAGAACCACTGAACGGATTTGGATGTGGTTTTTTTATTATCATCGTAGTGACCCTGGTCAACACATAGGCTGTAAGGGGTGTTCATAAAATAACGCCCAAGCCGGAAACGGGGCAAAGATTGAATAAACGCTTTAATAACTCGAGAACCACTTAACGGATTTGGATGCTGTTTTTTTTAGTATCATTTTAATTACTTTGATCAACACATAGACTATAAGGGCTGTTCATAAAATAACGCTCAAGCCGGAAACGGGGCAAAGATTAAATAAACGCTTTTATAACTCGAGAACCACCCAACGGATTTATTATCATTGTAGTTAGCAAGGTTAAAACAAAGACAATGAGGGGTGTTCATAAAATAACGCCCAAGCCGAAAACGGGGCAAAGTCCGGCAAAAATTGAACAAATGCAACTCTAGAACCATTCAACGCATTTGGATGCGGTTTTCTTTATTATCATTGTAGTGACCCTGGTCTACACATAGGCTATAGAGGGTGTTCATAAAATAACGCCTAAGCCAAAAACGGGAGAAAGATTCACTGAACTCAGGCGAAGCTGCGGGCAAAGGCTAGTTTATAATAAAAATTTAAAATTAATCCTCATGTATATTTTATTGGTAAGATTGATAATTGTGGTAGTTATTTTTTCCCCCGGTTCATAGTGTCCACTTGCCCAGGAATTTTAAGGATTTACTATCTAACCATACATTCGTAACAACACGAAAATCCATGCGAACAAGAAAATCATTAAATGGAAACTTTGTTAAGAATTATTATGTGACTTTGATGAATATAAGCATAAAATGATAGTATAAAAGCAGCAGAAACATTTACCAAACACCCCGCTTGTGCAGGTTCGATTCGCACACCAAAGATTCCGAAAGTACCTCGCGGAATAGTGATAATCTATACTGATAATAGTGTCTGTACTTAAATGTAATTACTAGTATTGAAATGAGGCAACAAAAAAAATAATATTTTATTGTTTCATGTAATTTTTCGCAGGTGTATTGAAAAACGTCGTTTGATACACTTGCGAAGGTGTTTTCTCGTCCCGACTGTTTCAGCGACGACTGCGTTTCGGCAAAAAAAATCAGTCGCGACTCGAAATATCAACAATTTCGCACTAGAATCAAAATGTACTATTTTGGCAGTCGCTTTGTATGTGTGTATGTATTGTATGTTGCGTTTTAAGTCGAGAACCACTCAACGGATGTGGATGCGGTTTTCTTCTGGTAAATATGTAGGCTAAAAGGGATGTTACTGAACTCAAATATTGAAAGACACTTCCACGCGAGCGAAGCCGCGGGCACGGCTAATGCTTTATAAACTTGGAGTTGATGCTTGTGATTGTTGGCACTTGGTGGAAGTTTTGATACATTTTTGATGATAATACACTTGTACTTGTCCACGTATTTATATTATTTCCATTACCGGTTTCACTGTTATAGCATAATCAAAGGTTTTTTTTTATTTAATTTTTTTTTAAACCTTTGATAATGCTATAACAGCGAAACCGGTAAGGGAAATAATATAAGTAAGTGGACAAGTACAAGTGTTTTTCAATCAAAAAAAAACTTTATAAGCTTGTTTTTAAAATTACACGTAGAATATGCAAATATTTTTTGACCCCAAAACTATTTCAGTGCACCAGTTAGTTATGTATGACTTTTAATACTTCTTCTACATATCGTATTAAGGGTCGGCATCCCTATATTTTACAAAAACAGTGTTTGTCATTTCGACTTTAGGTGATAGTAATTATTAAATTTCTAAACAAAATAAAAACCGCTTGCTACTCTGTAACATAAAGTATGAATAATTTAAAAAAAAAACAATTTTTTTCATTGTGCCTTCAGAAGAAAAAAAATACAGGAGTTTCAATAAAACTCTTGAATAACATTACCGTATACCTAGTATTGTGAGTTAATTAGCGACACATCAGCAAAAGTTAATTCAGAACCATGGTAACACATCGAAAAACACGATAAAAGGAACAGTTTTCCGAGACGATTTATTTTTCCTGCACTACAAAGAAATATTGCAAGAAAACTCATTATTTTATTTCAGCGAACTAAGGAACTGATGATATTATACACATTGTATTAGTAAATTTATTCCAACAAAATATTAGAATTAAGAATGAAACTTACATAAAAAATAGGATTGTTACATAATTAAATGAATACATGAAAATATATAAGATAAAACTTGAACTCATTATTATAGCAGAAAAGAAGCATCTAACGCATTATTTTTGTACACTGATTTATAAACCAAAGCTGGCCTACTGTGAGAATCGATAGAAAATGCCGAGACCTTTGTTGAACATGCGATTAATAATTGCGAGTAATAATAAAAATCTGAACTTCACCTTTGTACAAATAACCAAAATCCAACATTCGAAAGTCGAAAACAACTTACTCTTTTATTTCCACCCAACCCCAGAGACGGAAATAATAACTATAAATAAAAATAGAGAAAATGTTAAAATAACACCTAAATAAAAAGGTTAACCAATACAAAACATAAGTCTTAGGTCACCAGATAGCTAGAATAGACAAAAACAATAGCGAAGTTTGACCAATGAAAACGCAGGAATGCTATATCACGTGATCATCGTCTCAACAAACGACTTGTCCTGCGTTCCCATTGGTCAAACGTTTCGTCGAGAGACAAAACTTCTATATTAGTTTCATCTATGCTAGTTATGCAGGTAGGGAATCATTCCAAGCTTCCAAGCTTTAAAATAACGTGTATGGATTATATGAATGGGCCTCGAGATTGATATGAAAATGGCGTGAGGTTTTGCTAGCACAACAAGATGAAATGAATTTGCCCTCAGACATGCTTGCTTTTAATATAACAATCAAACGATCTATGTATGTGAAACACATATTTGCAGTTCTAATGCTGTAGGAATCATACGAAGAATTCGGAAAAGATGTTGGTGTTTACTCGTAATTTTGAACAAAACAATCACCAATTCACCCTGAACAGAACAGTGTAATCTACATGTCAGTAACGTATGCGATGGGTCATAAACCCTTCAAACAAACCTGATTTCCTTCGCCCTGAATCGCATGACAAAATATAAAACAGTATAAATAACACATAATACATACACATTTAATATAAAGAACACCGAAAATAATCGATAATTATATTAATAGATGAAATATATGAAGCCTAAATTGATAGTAAGTAATGAAATAAAAGGGGATAAAAGGGTTGTTAAATACAAGATCGATAAAAAGGATGCAAGCAAACTAAAGAGTATGGTAATAAAGTTCAAATTCGCACGTACCTCGTCCCCATTGGCCGCCTCTGAAGTCTTCTCAGGGTACACACCAGCTCGAAGGAAAGAGGCCTTCCAAGAGTCAACATCGTCTTGGTTTTCGCACGATAATTCGAGTTGTTTGTAATCCTGCAACAACGAACACTTTTTTTATAAAGATTTATTATTTCACGTAGAAAATTAAACGGGATGATTGTGACATATCGACGAGGCTTATCTACATTAAACTTAGTAATCCATAATAGATTACTTATTGTGATATCATAATTTCATACAGTTTGAACATATAGAGAAGATTAATGAAACTGGAGTGGTTAAAGAAATGTATGCTGCGCAAGTGGAAGATATAGCTCGACCAGGTCGCCTTATAAGAACGTATGACGACCAAATTGGCGGCATAATAGAGAAGGGCAAAGTAGAAAGTACCCGGAATAGAAGGAGTTGTATGACTAGTTTGATGGATGTGAAATGGAGTGGAATGGGTTTGATGGAGGCGAAAATGGGTGTGTCAGGATAATAACAGAAATAATTCTCTGCCTACCTCTTTGAGAGACAGGCGTTAATATATGTACGTATGAATAATTTTACAAAAATATTTACAACAATATTTATTATATAAATAAAGAGTATCCAGTACGAATTTGGCTATTAAAACGAAAGACACCTATATAATTCAGATACATCTTACTTACGCACCTTCCATCATTCCATCTTACGACAGCGCTGAGGAACAATTTAATACCCAGATGGCGCTGGCAACATTAGGCCTCAAAAGTGGACTAAAATCGGCGACTCATTTTGTACTCAAAAGCTACTCCATTCTTCTCGGTCTGAAGCAGCGAACAAAAAAAACATAGAAGTCTGATAACCGCTGGTAAATAACCCCACGATAAACTGTGTTCAACACAGTTTAGTATGGCAACGGCTCCAGTAGCATTCACTATGAGTGAATATTATATTGTATGAGTCGGCCAATCAGGTCTGGCCCAGTGTCGTGTGACACACAGTACGAAACAATCATGAGCCTTTTGCCCTTTTGCGCCTCTTATGATTAGAAACGCGCCTTCTATGTTTTTTTCATTCGACGGTTTGAAGCACAACGCGAGTGTATGTACTTTGCGTGCCCAATCGCGCGCCAAAAGGGAGAGCAATGCTCTTCCTTCACGGATATTGACTCCTATAACTTTGAGTCTTATGTATTATGTCTTAAGTCTTACAATTCCTTCTAAGATTATTCAAACTGCTGTCAACCGTTCCCATTGTAAAATATGACACGCTTGGTTTTCATAGAGGTTGATGCACTTGCGTCATCTAATTAGATCTGTATCTGCGGTATTTACTTCTTGTCAAGTGACAGCTGAACATTAACCATTCGACGTTACCTTGTACACGTTTCTGCCCTCAGGGTTGAACAGCGCGAACATGTGCCGGCGCGACATGAATCCCTGCTCGAGGTCCCGCAGCTTCAGTCCGTCGAGAGGCAGCATGTACTTCTTCTCTCGCTCCTCCTCGTCCTTGAACCAGGAGATGCTCTCAGATGTGAGGACGAACCAGTAGTCGCGGGAACCACCTGCCAGGAGTTATATGAGTTCTATAGATACACTGATAAGGTTGAATTTACAATAGCTGCAATGCCAGGGATAGGTTAGAATTTGAAACGCTACATTTTTCGAGTCGTAAATCCTTATTTATCACACTAGCGATTAGGCAGCGAGTTTCGAGGGAGGCCTTAAAGGCATTTTCATAAGGCTCGTATAAATATTGCCGCATATCATTAGGTTTTAGACAAATTGTTTCCCTTTAAATTATAAATTTCATTTCATTTCATACATTTATTAAATTCACAGCCAAATACAATGGACACGATAACTATTCGTACGATACAAATTTTAAAATGCCAATAACGAATTTAAGTAACTATAATTTGATAATAATTTAAATATTTGCAGGTTTGCACAGACTGAACACAAATTAAGAACTAACAAAAAAAAGGTATAAGTAAATACTTACAGAAATAACAAACAAAATTGCGACGATACAGAATACACAGAAAATAATTAAAAAATTGAAGTAACAGAAACATAGGGCAAAATTAAACTAATTTATGTGAGAGTTGTATGACTGAGTACTTAAAAAAATATATATTCTTGAATTAAATATTGTTTATTGTGTAAGGGTGTATTTGTGTGATGTAAGGTGTGAGAGATTGTGTATGTGCGAGAGTGTGTAAATTACAGTTAAAAGTGACGATGACAATGATGATTTTGAACAATTAAAGAACGGTGACATAGAGATTAATTAAGCAAAAGATGATACGCCAGGTCCATCTGAGAAATGAAAATCGTAGATTATAGCATATGTTGTGTACTTTCTTACTGTTTTGTTTTTAAATTTAATATATATATTATAATTTGATATTAAAAAGAGGTTACATTCGTATTTTTTTTTATTTAGAGAGTAATTTCTGGAACCACTGAACTGATTCTAAAAATTCTTAGACTGGTAGAAATCTACAGTATTCTTAAGTACATTGGTAAATAACTTTTTAGTTCGAAATCTAAATATATGTAAATCAATTCCTCTTTTTCTCCACATTGGCTGACACTTTGCAAGTTTCATATTTTGGGAACTTTTAATTTAAAAAGATAATTCAAAAAACAAATTGTATCGCATTTAGTCTAGTTAATACTTCTGATACAATATTTTTCAGTAAAACCTACAGGTTTATTTAATATGAAATGTAACAGAAATCGAAGTTTTGTGAAATTAGTCCTAACTGCCTATATTTTGAAGTATCGTATCTTCTTCACTATTAAATAGATTAAGATGATTATAATAGCAAATTTTAGCGCATTTAGTCTAGTTGTTTGGGATTTATCAAATGAAAACAGAAAAAACGTCGAAATTTACATTGTTTTATGGACATGGCAGAGCCCGCGGCAGCACCCCAAGGTCGAGAACATGCATTTTTAAATGAAGACATCTACTTGTATAACATATCCAAAAATGGCGGACACCCGACCTTTTGCAAGGCAAATATCCTTTTTTTCATACAGATTAAATTAATTAATATTACAATACGAAACTCTTAACACTGGAATTTCGAGCCAATGTTGTGTATGTCGTCGTGCAATGGCGAAAACTGAATTTTCCTGAAAAACTGGATTGCGGTGTAAACACAGTCCCATTACACGATCATACGAAATTAGTTTCTGTTAAAATTAGGGAGTCGAACTAGGGGGGGGGGGGTTATAATCTTTATTTTGGTCAGTATAATTGAAATATCGGGATACTTCATTTAATATTGTACTCGTATATGCATATTATTATTGTATATGAAAAAAATCATAATGTACCTACTGAGCCTAGTAAACCACACAGCTTCGCGATTGATGGGTTCAGTGCTCATTTAGCTCGACAGCTCAGTAACTCTCAGGCTACGACTACACAACAAATAAGTACGATCTAGGTGATCTAGCTAGATAAACCACAGTTCATAAATGAGGTAGTGAGCATGATACTGCCAAGTTACTAGAATCGGAGATGCCTAGAACAACACGGACATTGAAACAATCAAACAATAACAGGGAATTTCTTTAGATTAAGTTCCAAGCTAAGTAAATATGAGTTTAGCTTAGACAGTTTAAAACTTACAATATCGCAGTGTCAGTGAAGGTCTGTGCAGCCCCGCTTCCCAACAAAATGATTCTTTACTATTATACAACTTCATAAAAACAAATTGCTTGAGATCTCAAAAACTTCAATTAACATGGAATTTATCCCACTAATATTATAAATGGGAAAGTTTGGATGTATGGATGGATGGATGTTTTTGTTACTCTTTCACGCCGTAACTACTGAACCGATTGGGCTGAAATTTTAAATGATTGTAGTTCTAGATGTGAAATAGGACATACGCTACTTTTTATCCCTTTATTGTTAACTAATATGTAAACTGACTTTGCTGTAAAAGGTAATAGACAATGTAAGACGGATTGACTAAGATCAATATTTTTTTTTTTCTCTTGGACATAATTCCTATGGTTTTATATTTGCCTTTACTTAAGGGTCCATGCCACCTAAACGTGCCCCACCGTATTGCTGATTCATGACAGAAAATATTTGTTTAATGAGAAATAAATAATCACACAAGTTGTCGAAGAGTTGTATTACAACCTAATTAATTTGATTTTTGGATAGAATTCATAGCAAGCTAGAAAAAAAAATCTAAAGTTGCTGAAAATCACGTAAAACTGCTCTTCGCGTATTTCTCATTGGCGATTTCTCGGATAATTTTGGAAACTGAAATTCAGGCTCCCGTAAGTTAAAAGTGTACAGAATGGTGAGAGTAATTTATTTTTGCTAAACAAAAATTGTTACTTGGTGTATTTATCCATTAAACATCACCAACTTTTGCGTGCGATTTCCCCATACAAATTACTATGGAGGGCGGCATCGAAACGTGATTCTTTAGAGCGCGTGATGTTTCGGTTGTCGTAACCAGTCGTAACAGGTACGGCTCATAGCGCGCTATTTTAAACAATAATGAAACGTCATAGAGTTCAGTTCTGCCTGACGCACCATGAGGTGCTCAATGTCAGGGAGAACGGGTCCTTAAGTAGGTATAAGAAAATTGTATAGATTAAGGTTATGTTACAAATGAAAAAATTCATGTTTGCTAAGTTTCTTGCCCTTCTTCTTAGCAATACTAATCGAATGGTGCGGATGGTTAGGCATTATGTATATATAATATTTTTATTCCTATATTTCTTTACTTTATGCAGTTTTATAACTTTATTACATTTTAGTAGCCCAACCTTAATATTTTTTGGATGTATTTCCCGTATTTATTTATCAACTTGCTTGTTCGTTGCATCATTTATATAGGTATAATATTTTTATTCCTAGATTTCTCTATTTTATGTATGTATGTGTATAAATTAATTTTTGTAGCCCAACCTAAATATTTTTTGTATGTATTTCCCTTATTAGTATATACATATTATTTTTTTATTCTAAAGATATTTATTGTAAAGATTAACTTTGACTTGTAGAAAGTATACTTTATGTATCTATTTTACTAAATAAATATTTTGATTTGATTGATTTGATTCCCATAAATTAGTCCCCATGGGATGAAAATGAGCTTTCAAATTTCTATAGAAAAGTAATGTGTCACCCTTTCACGGCATGCTTACGAAACCGATTAGGCTGAAATTTTGCATAAATGTAGTTGTAGACTTTGAATAGGACAAAAACTACTTTTTCCCTTTGTTCCCATGGAAAAACTATAAAAGAGACACACAAAATAGGAAACAGAGGCGCATAACACACACATTTCACCAGCTGTGTTTACTGTAGGTAACAGTCCGAATAATATTAACTGACTTTATAGGAGTACACAAAAACTAATTCAACGCGGGTGAAACCGCGGGCAAAAGCTAGTTTTTAATACAACAATGATAGGATAGTGTTGAATAAATTGATCAATTTCCCCGCTTTTAACTTACTACCTCGAAGCCTATATTAATTAAACATATACATATTTTTTGAACATGAAACTTAAGTATGAATAGTCTAACTGTACAAAATGTTTGTTTCTTGCGTAAAAAGGATGGCATTTTAGTTCACTGTAATAGTATTGTTACAGTAAAGTAAGTATAGTTAAATGTCATAGTTTATGATAGCGATAAAGTATGACCACTTGAAAAATGCTGTCCAGAAATATTCTCAAGGGTTAACTTGGATCAAGCTTTGAAGTGTCTAGTTTTTTTTTTAAGTTTGGCAATCTAGTACATAAATTTATTACACTAAAAACGTATAGGCATCTGGAGGCTCCTACGTGATAATGATAAAATATCTTTGTTTTCCTAGAAAACACGCTGCAGGTGAGGCTACACAATCCATACAAAATTTCCTTGTCTGGGAATTCAAAGCAAATCAATGACAAGTAACTTATCACGTACCTTTCATGATGCCCAGGTTGTGTATGCACATGTAGCCTTTTCTGATGACCTGGTTCCCGAGGGCGCGGTGCCCGGACTTGTTTGAGTTCTCAGACTGATTCTGTGCACTGTAACAATCATGCCGTTATCGCTTGAGTTCATCATACATCGCTGCACACCGCTGCTTACGGCGCTGCTCCCAAATCGCTTGCTGTGATTGGATAACGTAACGGGCTGTCAAAAGACAGATGAGTCGGGCGTTGCACAAAGCAGCAGTGCTGGTGAACTCGACAAATGTCATCTCAAGTCGAGAGTATTACAAAATAAATCAACTGATTGTGGGGAAAATACTTGAAAGTTTTCGTCTAGCAAACAAAACAGGGCAGATATTCTATTTTCTGAATTGCGTTTACTAGTTTGTTTTTATTCATTAGGTATGCCTCTTTAGCATGCTACCGTTATAATCGATTATAAAACTGCTATACATTACATTAAAGAAAAGTAGTGCAGTAACTCAGATTTTAAAAGTTGACTAAAATGGTTCGTTGATTTTAGTAAAAATTAATATGTTTTTCGAAGTGAAAATAACCATAACTACAACATTATTATTACCCTAACACCCCGTTGCACGAAAACAAGATAAGTTCGACGGCAACTTGAAATTCATGCCATCTCTTACATTTCGCATAAAAAAGAAAGTGACAGATTCGATTTAAAGTCGCCGACTAATCTTGGTTACGAGCAAGGGGGGTAAATAACGTGTACAAAACGTCACTTTCCCACGGAAAATTTTCTATTCTAAGACAAAGTTTTTCTTTTACGTGTGTTATGCTTAAAATTACGCTTTAATTTTCTTATCGACTGCATTTATTTATTTGTGTAGCAGTTAGATAAAGAGTAGCAAAAGCTTCACAGTTTCGTGCAGACATTTTCCTAGTTAGAACACATGAAAATGTTCGGTAAATCGACAGCCATATTGAGGTGATCAGCCCTTAACCTATCTAAACACAAATGATTCTTAATTGTATCTGGAAACGTTAGGCCACTTTAGCGCTGACCGCCTCAATTAGGCAAGTCATTCGCAACTTGACACAAGGAAAAAGACAATTTAAATTTATTTATTCTTGGCGTAGTTGAAAGAAAACTAAATTATTATCCTCGCGTCGCGTGATTTGTTATTTCCCTGGCGTTTCTAGAGCCAAAACCAACGCTTGGGGAAGTAGCAAATCTCTTTCCGCTTGATAACAGTAATCTTCTATTTTATTAACAATAAGAAAATAAAATCCTGTCACAGTTATGCTAGTCTGCTGTAAGTGTATATAAAAAAAACACAAGCTCTAATGCCGAATGCCTCACCCCACAATTATCTAATATGATTTCAAATTACTAGATCCACAATTTTATCCGTGCAATTGAAGTTGAAGGACACGATACTAACCTTAATACCCGGCCCATTAGCTGACCTTACCGTGTATATTGATTTTATAAATATATGCAATGTTTCACAAGTCATCGCGGGATCGACAGAAATATTATAATAAAATAAACAAACACCATGAGTCCCGTTTAAATAATTAACGTAGCATGTATATGTCGCGGCACGCGATAGTTAAATTAGCCTCCTAATTAGATGCCTAGGTCATTCATTAAATGGCGGCATTCAACTGGGTGGCTAGGCTGTTGGATGTATAAGTTATGACACCAAGTCGCCGCGTCATTTAATTTAGTTCATTTTTATGCTACAACAGCGCTAACAGTCCTATAAAAAATAAGACGGCAACAGCTGATAACATTTTTGATGATTTTTGTTAGAGAATCGTATACTTTAATAAATTAAGTTTCACCTAACTTATGGTCTCTTTGCTACGCTAACAACATATCATAATAACATTTAACCAAAAAGCTAAGTGTATTTCAGCCCTCTGGTTAAACGTTGCGTTCAACTATTCGGCTAAGCATTCTTTAGCCGTTTGATTGGATGCCACCATTCAATTATAAAACCTAGCCATTCAATTAAGAATATGATTTAACCACAGAGCGTCGACACTTACATCAACGATAATGACAGTTGAATGATGCGGTCGTCAATATTACAGCCGCAAATTCAGATTTACCTTTCATTACTAAAACACAGGATTTCAGCTTCTATTGCTTTCAGCTGGCAGTCTAGATGTCAAAAAAATAAATAAAAGACAATTTTCTCAGACATTTATCTAAACTCCTAAAAAGAAAGTACGTAATTAAACTGACACCCGGTATAAGAAAATAAGATAAAATTGTGTCTCAGGGTAAGACAAGCCAGCTCTATAATATAATGAACTCCAAGCTATTAAATTGACACAAAAAGACATGTTATTGATTTTAAGGAAGAAAACTTAAGCAGAAAGGTACTAACTTGTCTCCTCCCTTATTAATTGTGTCACCCATCCAAGGAATGGACCTGACCAGAATAACATAATTGTATCAAAAATCATCCACACCGAGGCCACACCCGGGCCAACTAGGTGAACACATTGATTAGGTGTAGTTAGTGGAAAACATATTTGTGTGAGTGTATTAGCAGCGACAGTGAAAAACATTAGTTGAAAGGGTGAGGCAATCTTAGAAAATTTATGATTACGGTGTGGCCTTTAATGGTGTTCTGATTAATAGGAAATTAGTATTTCAACAAAACCAGATCAGAACGCTAAGTGCGAGTTGCCATCTAATACTTTACTATCGCGTGAATCGAGTTAAGCCGGGTCTCCAGCGCACGTTTTGTACTACACACTAAACAAAAACGTGTACACAAAACATTGTTTCGTTACACATTTAAACTGTTAAGCATGCAGGAGACACGGGGCTTATAAACACAAATATGTAGCAGAACAATATACTGTGTAAACGTTTTGGTGTAGTGTGTAGGTCAAAACACGCGCTGGAAACCCAGCTTAACTCGATTCACGAGGTAGTAAAGTGATTCGATGGCAACTCGCACTTAGCGTTCAGGAGTGCAATTGTTTAGAAAATCGTATTCACTTGATGGCTCAAAACGTATAATCTTGATTGATTCGGCTATGCAAATTAGCCCGTTTGACAATTGAAACCGTACGTTTTGGACTGTGAAATGAGTACGATTGTTTTACACAATTCCACAACATATACAGACCAAGCGAGCGAATGCGGGCTCTACCGAGCAGTCGTGCTCTTTCTAACTTCAGGTGAAAGAGCACGACAGACCTTTGTTCGTACGCAACTTCACGAGTGTCAAAGAACAGCAACCATTTACTTATGAAAGCTGTGTGCATATAGTTTCGATCTGTGATTTCGTTTAAATTTATAAATGAATCGAATCGCCAAGATCGGAAAAATGCACAAACGCCCTGAGAATGCCATGCTTTCTTCGATCCTATATCGATAGTCTTCATCATCCATCCATCACATATAATGCAGCATGTGCTAAACTGTATGGTCTAAGCCGGGTGTACACACTGACCATACCAAACATCATTTGAAATGATCCAACTACCTGTTTACACAAGGTGTATAAATAATTTCAAGTTTCATTGCGATCATAGACAAAATTAAAGGAACAGAAAAAAACAATATTTGTTTTTGCATGACTTCCTTTTAGCCGATGTAAACTTTTTGTGACTTATCTATTTATCTGTTTTATTCAAAGTGACTTAAGCAAGTGAACTTTTTAATGAATAAAGATTTCGCTCTTTAAAGATTTTTATTTTTAATTTATTTTACATACATATTTATAAAACGCAAAAAATTAATATTTAATTATACATGTAAAATAAATAAAAAATATGCAAGTGAAGTGACATATTATGCTTTCTTCCTTAAAGTTTTATTAATGCATTTTTAATAGGTACAATGCAGATTATTATTTATTGCCCTTTAACCCTTACAGTACTGGAAAAAGAACAACTGTAAAACAATAGAAGATGGACATATAGGTATATCCTATCCATCCCGTAAGTATTAACAAGAAAGCCAGCAGCGAAATAGGAAGTAAAATGCAAAGTTCTCTGTAAAGATTTCCAACTCTTTCACTAAATCAACCATTTTGTTCTGTTCCTACAATGTTACCCTCCAATCTATAAACTATAGAAATACATATTGACATACGTATAAGGTTACTTTAATTTATGCAGCCAAACTCATACTGGAGTCTTGGTAAGTGATCAGTAACACGGATCAATAACACTTTTTGCTAATATCGCAAAATAAAATCTTGACGTCCCATAGTAATTGACTCGGGGCTGGGCTTGCGTTTGTAAGGAACACGAAAAGAATAGTTTACGAATTTCACAAAAAGGGTCATCGAACCTTGTTACTGAGCACTTACTGAGTCTAATCTTTTCGTGTTCCTTAAAAACGCAAGCTTAGCCCCGAGTCAATTACTATGGGACATCAAGATTTTATTTTGCGAAATTAGCAAAAAGTGTTATCGATCCGTGTTACTGATCACTTACCAAGCCTTCAGTATAAGTGTGGCTGCATAAATAAAGTCAGCCTATATAGAAGGTAGACTTATTTAGAAGGTAGACTCACTTGGCGAACCCGATGAAGTCCTCATGGTTGGTGTTCATGTAGGCGAGCTCGCAGTCGATGAGCAGTATGAGCTGCTCCTTGCACTGCTGCTCCCGCGAGCGAACGTGCGACATGATGATGCGCTCCGTCTCCTCGCGCAGCCGCGGGTACCGGTTCATCTGACGAGGGAATATCAACCTTAACGTTAGAGCGATAGAGCCTATGAGCAGTATGAGCTGTTCCTTGCACTTCTACTCCCGCGAGCAAACGTGCGACATGATGATGCGCTCCGTCTCCTCGCGCAGCCGCGGGTACCGGTTCATCTGACGAGGGAATATCAACCTTAACGTTAGAGAGATAGAGCCTATGAGCAGTATGAGCTGCTCCTTGCACTGCTGCTCCCGCGAGCGAACGTGCGACATGATGATGCGCTCCGTCTCCTCGCGCAGCCGCGGGTACCGGTTCATCTGACGAGGGAATATCAACCTTAACGTTAGACAGATAGAGCCTATGAGCAGTATGAGCTGCTTCGTTCACTACTGCTCCTGCGAGAGAACTAGTCCGGGCGGCCACTACAAGAAACCCTATCTCACAATATAATTGAACCCATCCACTTTGTAGGGACGGCCCACATTCAGTATACTGAATTATTATTATTAATGCTTATACTGCTCTTAGGCTCTATCTCTCTATTAAAAACACCTGGTCGGCCGCGGCGCAACTTGAAACTATTTTCATTATAAGAAAAAAGTGCATGCATCTGACCTCCTAAGAAATCTCATTGAAAGTACTGAGACTTGACTCTTGGGCTAGAAAGTGTTTAATAGGGCTTCAAAAACTTGGTCGGCCGAGTATTATCTGAGTACCACATGATAGGTATATTTAATATCATCGAATAATTAAACAAAGACAACACGTAATAATAGCTTAATTAAAGCTGTAATGTTTTGGTCGGAAAAACCCCAGCCTGGCAGTTTTCCTAGTCCGACCAGTTTTAGGTAGGTACCGCTAAAAAGATGGGTCACAAAGGGCAGAAATTTAACAAATGTAACACCATAGTTGGATAGATTTACTTCCAAATGACCGACAAGCTTGTAACATCACTTGAACTATAGATGTAGCACACAACTGAAGGATCGCCCGCGCGGCAAGAGGTAAGTGGGGGCGAAGAAATGTACAGGTGTTTCGGGGATGAAGCGCAGGGGCGCGCGTCAGGAAGGTCAAACCACATCTCTCAGTGCACTCGCGGATCTCGCCGTGCGCACTTGGTTTATTTCTTACGGTCGCTCGGAAGAAAACGCACACGACATTAAAATCTTCCCAAGATGAATGGACGCTATAAGATTAGCAAGATCATTAACAAACAAGCCAAACAAATGGTGTATAACGTGTATTCGAAAACAAGATCATTCTTCTACGGATGCCTGCCCCCACCTACCTCTTGCCGCGTGAGCGATCCTTCAGTTGTGTGGTACATCTATAGGTATAGTGGTAGATTTCGGCCGTGGCTTGTCACCACCCTCATAATGAAACCATGACGCCAAGCGACTCGCCGTGTTCCGACATGACGTCACAAAAAGCCGTACTAGGGCAGTGGTTACTGGGAGTCGCGTAATATCAGTCATTCGTCCGACTGACTTCCGTACAGTTTGCGGAAATCCATTGAAAGACTGATTAACGCCTCGCCTGCTTTTAATCTCCCAGTTCCTGAGCGAGCACATTTTAGCGGCGCTTTCATAAACAAAACTGGACAAGTGCGAGTCGGACTCGCCCACCGGGGGTTCCTTTAAAGACTAAATTTTTTAATGATTTAATTACAAATGTATAGTTTTCAGATTTTTCCCTATACTTGTCGTATAAGACGGTATTACTTGCCAAATTTCATAGTTCTAGGTCAACGAAAAATACCCTATAAATTTTGATTCCCTTGAGAGTGTCGAAATATACGTTTTTTGCGACATAAACGGCCGTATCTTTTTTACGTAAACTTAGAAGTTTGAATTTTTCACAGCTTCCAGGGGCTGTAGACCTAAGTACAAGGTTTTAATTTCAACTCGATACCTCCACGCCTTCCCGAGATAAAGGGTCTTGACAGACAGACGGACGAAAAAAGCGCACATCCGGTGCAAGAACGTCACATGTACATCCGGGGGCGCGAGGAACAACTGACCCTAAGACGTTGTCTCTCCAGTTACTCGCTACATTGCGCCAAAACCGCAAAGACAAAAGAGCCCTCAGACGAAAAACTACGCACCAGGTAGGTATATGGTCAAATTATGTACGTTTTTATACAATTTTCTCAGTTTTTACTTTTTTGCACTTGTTACGTTCTTGCACCGGATGTGCGATGATCTTATAAGGACCCGTTTTTTCCTTTTGAGGTACGGAACCCTAAAAAGCGATGAAAGTGTGACCAGAAGCTCCCACTGCTTATGTCGCGGCTAGTTGCGGGCCGGAAGGCATTCACAGTACATAGCGTATGATCAACTAAACCCATCGGTGATCAAACGCTTCCGCTACATAAAAGACTACTACTACAAAAAAACATATAAGGGTTCCGTTTTTTCCTTTTGAGGTACGGAATCCCAAAAATACCCTTTCTGTATTGTGACGGCAATGCTCGTATTCTCTATTTGTTTAGATCTATAGACACGATATACTTAGATACTTACCCTCTCAGTACAGACGCGCACCACGTTGGACAGCTCTTGCACCACAAGGTCCACACACTTGAGACTGGGCTCCTTCAGGCGGGAGATCTGCTTCTTCACGATAGCTTCAAACGCCATATCCGGAGTGAATAGACCAACCTGTGTACAAATATACACTGTAACATGGTCTTTTAAACTCACCGAGACAGTTTTGAAGAAGTAATCGAATGTGGTCATTATGCTGTTTTTGCAATAAATATAGGCATGAATTGTGGCATTTTCACCATATAACAAATTCTCAAAATATACTGCGAGAGGAAATCTGCTGCTTTCTGTAACTTCTGCCGGGCTTAACCTTTCGTATGTGAGGAGGGGTAGCAATTGCAGGTGCAAATTGGGGCAGATGAGCGGCGCGAGTCAGAGCGCGCGCGAATATTTAGTTAATTGTTGGAAATAACAATATATCTGTATAGGAGACTATGTATTTAGCGGTTGTTTTTGTTGGCCAGATTACTAATGAATAATATAGAGCCGACTAGAGCATATTTTAGTGCCACAGGTATTTTACAGACATTTGAATACACCACTTGACCGAACTTGTGCCTAGTCTAAGAAATAGACATATTTGATCATATTTTGGCTATTTTATTTGAGTTTGATTTATTGTCTCATGTATATAATATATAAACTAACTGTTATTATCAAGAAAATATACTTACTGGTAGAAAAACATTGAATAAATACACTTTTAATATTGCATGATCACTGACAAATCCGCCATTTTGCAACCACTACCAACTTCAAACACAAACTGAGGGGAACTGACGAATGACTGACCGATTGTTTATTTTCGTTCATATTTTTGGGTTATTGATTCTTTTACATGACAAAGCATTATAAACTCTATTTTTAAAGCATTATATTCTAAAATCGCATGAAAAAAATACAGTTTCTTTTCGCACGGATCCATGCATAGGCAGATTGGCTGGAATCACGGATCCTTAGGTACACATAAGAGAGGTTAATAGAGGAAAATTATTTTAGCATTAAGTTAACCTTGCATAGCATTATATAGGTATTAAGAATTAAGTCTTGTACATTTATATGGAATAACATAGAGGCAATATATCCTGACAAACTCCAAAATGTCAATTCTTTTAGTCACTTACCCTGATACCGTGAATATTGCGGATGGCGAAGGCGATCTCCCTTCTCAACTCCTTCTCATCGAACTCCATTTTGACGATCTCGAAGGGGAACCTCTCGTGGAACAGCCGATTGATCTTGGCTCCTCCGGACAGCTCGTTTGTGTTGATTTGCGCTGACCCCGAGCCTTCGATCGTGCGCTCGAAGTCTGTCTGCAGCTGTTGGATCATTCTGAAAAAATAATGTTTCTTCTTAGTTTAAGCTTTGTGATTGTCGTCACTTGGTGGTACTTATGACATATTATGAGTGATATATACTTGTCCTTGTCCACTGTAACAAAACAACTTAAGACTGTTCCATCATCCAAACACGCGCGCGGCCCAGACGCCCGCCGGCCTTCGCACAGCGAACCCATGTCGCCGTTCGTCGCACACATTCCGCGAAACTATTATTTCACTTTGACCGCGCCTTAGTACTTGTAGCGAAAGAAAAATTCACAAACAATATTCGGAAATGCTATGCTATGCTAAATGCAAACACATTTGTGTTTAGTCGTAACATATCACTGCAAATCACATCACCTATATGAGCGCGTCACGAGACCGAAAAATACCTAACACTGGAGTGCGAGATTTTACGTTAACACCCTGTTCACCTGACCGGTTTCGCTATATTAGCATTTCCATGATTATGATAAGTACTACGCGCAACGCAGTAACGTAGAGCGTCTACGTCTCCCGCACCTCACGCCCCCGAGACGACGTGCACGGCTCGATGCGGGGTTGAGGGGTGAAGAACAAGGGGCAAGGCCCAGCGCTCGGGGCTTAGAAGAGTTGTAGTTTGGAAAAAAGGCAAAGCTACTCACTGCAACACAACCTTGGTCTTGATGGGGGGGTCGTCGGGGCGGAAATGCTTGTACTGATCGACGTCCTTCTCGAAGGTCAGCAGCTGTATCTGCAGCTTAACCCATAACAGGAAAAAACGTTATGATAGTAGCCTGGAGAAGAGGTAAAGTAACTCACTGCAACATAACCTTGGTCTTGGTGGAGGGGTCATCGGGGCGGCAGTGCTTGTACCGGTTGTCGTCATTCTTGAAGATCAGCAGCTGTTTCTGCAGCTTAACCCATAAGGGGCAAAACTATAAGGTAGTAGCTTGGAGAAGAGGTAAAGTAACTCACTGCAACGTAGCCTAGGTTTTGATGGAGGGGAGGACGTCCTTCTCGAGGGTGAGCAGCAGTTTCTGCAGCTTAACCCGTAAAAGGCAAAACAATATGGTAGTAGCTTAGGAGAGATGAAGTAACTCACTGCAACATAGCCTTGGTCTTGGTGGAGGGGTCATCGGGGCGGCAGTGCTTGTACCGGTTGTCGTCATTCTTGAAGATCAGCAGCTGTTTCTGCAGCTTAACCCATAAGGGGCAAAACTATAAGGTAGTAGCTTGGAGAAGAGGTAAAGTAACTCACTGCAACGTAGCCTAGGTTTTGATGGAGGGGAGGACGTCCTTCTCGAGGGTGAGCAGCAGTTTCTGCAGCTTAACCCGTAAAAGGCAAAACAATATGGTAGTAGCTTAGGAGAGATGAAGTAACTCACTGCAACATAGCCTTGGTCTTGGTGGAGGGGTCATCGGGACGGCAGTGCTTGTACCGGTTGTCGTCATTCTTGAAGATCAGCAGCTGTTTCTGCAGCTTAACCCATAAGGGGCAAAACTATAAGGTAGTAGCTTGGAGAAGAGGTAAAGTAACTCACTGCAACGTAGCCTAGGTTTTGATGGAGGGGAGGACGTCCTTCTCGAGGGTGAGCAGCAGTTTCTGCAGCTTAACCCGTAAAAGGCAAAACAATATGGTAGTAGCTTAGGAGAGATGAAGTAACTCACTGCAACATAGCCTTGGTCTTGGTGGAGGGGTCATCGGAGCGGCAGTGCTTGTACCGGTTGTCGTCATTCTTGAAGATCAGCAGCTGTTTCTGCAGCTTAACCCATAAGGGGCAAAACTATAAGGTAGTAGCTTGGAGAAGAGGTAAAGTAACTCACTGCAACGTAGCCTAGGTTTTGATGGAGGGGAGGACGTCCTTCTCGAGGGTGAGCAGCAGTTTCTGCAGCTTAACCCGTAAAAGGCAAAACAATATGGTAGTAGCTTAGGAGAGATGAAGTAACTCACTGCAACATAGCCTTGGTCTTGATGGAGGGGTCATCGGGGCGGAAGTGCTTGTACTGGTCGACGTCCTTTTCGAGGGTGAGCAGCTGTTTCTGCAGCTTGTCGCGGAGGCCGGGCAGCGTGTCGCGGATGTGGTTGGTGAGCTGGGCGTTCAGCACGCGCTGCAGGTACGGGGTGCCGAGCCGGTCCGCGATGTGACGGTAGGACGGGTGGCTGCGGGGGAACATTTACGTTACAGTTACACGTATGCCTCTGTAATTATTCTGTCACATCAGCTTCTTCATCATATTGACCAGCTTAATTCTCATTATCGCTACAAATAATCAACCTATAAAAGGTACCCATAATCGCATAAATCGCATTTCGGATCATAGCTTGAATACATCTTACAGATTAATTTGAGAAAAAGAAAAGTCGTTTTTGATCATTTTATTTGCGGTTTATAAATAACTTGAGACATCTTTTGCAAGAAAAAGCTAAAACATGATATTTGATTGCATTATATTAATGAATAATAATGTATAGAATAACTAATCTTGTACAAACAAATGGCACTCGTATTCATATGTTGAGCAAATCTTATTCACAACTTCCGTGTTTAATTTGGTGATGCATCTTTGATAAAATAATACCTGGATTCAGCGTCGGCGGCTTGAAAATGTCCCATTGATTGTCACGTATTTATTCGCGCAATCTGAGTTCATAATTTTAACTTATAGTTACAAAGTGAAAAATATCTTCTCAGTTTTTGATAGCTGGCTGGTTGCGATTGCGTATAACAAACTTGAAAAGATTTTTCGTATGAAGTAGATCATCTTTGTCTATTCTAATACTGTTAGTGTAAGTACCTGAGGAAGAACTTCCTCTCAGCGGCGAGAGCGGCGGAGATGTCCTTGCGTCCATCGATGTCCTTTTGCGAGCGGTTGACAACGCCGATGTACCCTCGCCGCAGCGGCAGCAGCTTGTTCTCGAGCACATCGCGCGCGTCGGTCCCTTCGTCCATCAAGTCCAGCTTGGTGATCACGCCGATGGTGCGGAGACCTGGGGAGAGGATTGCCAGGGTTATAAATCGTCACGACGTGAATCCCGACGGAGTGTCGAAGGTGTTTCCATATATGGACTGTGAAATGGAAGACACAGCCCACAATAGTCACACCCATGTTTTCGGGGGGTTAGCCGAGAAGTAAGGCTTCGGGCACCAATATGGACCCACAACTTAAGAACAGCTATCAAGCGCAAACCTCCACACAAACGCAAAACAAGATTGTGAGGTGTCTATGGAATGTTTTAATAATATAAGGCACGAGTAGGCAATATTCTTAGAATATACCACAGACGTATAATATACCTATAGTAGCAGACCTAACATTAATAATAAAGGCATAGAGTCGACGCGTGGCAATTTTAGCTCAGTGGACTTTGGGCTCTTTTAAATATAAATATTGCTTATTTCCAAACAAAATATATACTAGAGATTAGATTAGAGGAATTGACAAATATGTTCCAAGCATAAGCCAGCCAAAACAACCCATTTTTATGCGTTTCTATACGTTTCTTCGTACCATGAAGCCTAAATGTAGCTTATTTTTTGTATGGAAACTTGCCACGCTATTTATTCCTAATGTTTGGTCTGCTACTTAGTAATAATCATATGTCTGTGTAATATACAGGTATTTAGATTTATATATTGACTTTATTGAATTTCGACTTTATGTATTGAATTGTTGTCAATGTCCCCATTTACTTTTGTTAATATAATTTCTTCACGACCCAAAGGTTGGCAGGAAGAAATCGCTTTAAGTGATAAATCCGCCTTTGTGTAAAATTATGGTACCAAAACTCTGTTTTTCTTTTTTAATGTCTTTTCTTTGTACAATAAAGTGACTTTCATTCAATATTTTAGGCCGAGTACATTAACATAATCAAATTTTACGGTTTTCTACCAAAAGTGCCGAATGCTTTAGATAAAATAAATACTAGTTGAGCATCAAAAACGTTATATAGATTAATATTAATAAAAAAATTGTTTGAAAACGTCCACTATCTTGCCCAAATCATATTTCTCCTGAAACAAGTTTTAAATTTTGCGCCCGCGACGATATCGGCACGAACCTAATGCCTTCGTAAGTTTCGTGGAGCGTGCATGTTATAGCGAAATGAAACAGCATTACATTTGGCCGCCCTCAGAACTGAGTTGGTCGCGTCCTGATGTCTGCTATTAAAGCGCCTTCCAAAATACGCAGACCAAACAAGTCTTGAACCCCCCTTTTGATTAATGGAAGTGACGCTGTAATTGCTAGACCACAGAGACAGGGAGTTTTTAAAATTGTACTGCACATAGATGGATAGACAAAAGAACTACACCAATGGAGCTATCGAAATATCCCTGTACAACTTTAAAAACTCCTAGGCCGGTTTATTCGTTTGGCATTCCAGTATAAACTAAGACAAGGATTCGGCGTAATTCTGCTTGAAGAAGGTACTCATTGCGACTGATAACAGCTCGGGTGGCTTCTAAAATAATTTTAGATCCTTGAGTAATTGTCCGCATTTTACTTTAACCACCTCGTCAAATCTTAAGCAAGAATAAAAAAAATTAAACAATGTGTCTGGATTAAAGTCGATTACAAAAAGAGACACAATTTATCACTACATATTTGATTGCTATAATAAAACAGTAACAACCATACATGACTTCATGGATTTTTTACCGCGAATAGCATCATAATTACCGAAGTGTAGTTTAAGGTCAAAGTCAGTCAGAGTGAGATGAGTCACACATAAAACAGATACACATGTTACGTGCATCATTTTATATCACCTTGAGAGTTAACATACAAAGGAGATATTTTGGGGGCTACAAAATATCTCTTACCAACTATTAATAGATGTAAATACACTCCATCGAAACGAACTGATAAAGATTTTTGATAGAAATAGGCGTTAGTCTGCGGTAGTCCACCATCAAGTTATGGATATATTGCAAATTAATTAATAAGTCCATTATCCCATCCATCCATCAGCCTGTTTCTTCCACTGCTGGACATAAGTCTTTCCAAGATTTCGCCACTCTTGGCGGTCTTCATACTCACACACGCTGGGCAGGCGGGTTAGTGAGCGCGATAAATATTGGTAAATATTTGAATTAAGACATTCCAGCGTTCTAATTTCAAATAGCGGAGACGCAAGCAACTATAAATAGACAAACACCTCCTATAAAACAGGTACGGGTAATACTATCCACTTATCGGGAAACCTGCGGAACCATAGAGCCTACAAACCAGAAATTCGGCAAGAAATTAGGATGTCGATTAGAAAAGCACCAAAGTAAATCTGGACAGGAGGAGCTCTGAACCGAGCGATTGCTCTAACAACTGAGCTATCCAGTAAGCATTATACAGACTGCTCAAATATGTTATTTCTACAGCACGGTTGCAGCCGTTGGTATAACATTAAGAAATTCACGAAAAGTAAAAGGCAAACACAAGGAATTTTTTTCCTGAAGAAAGCTTAAGAGCTTGTATTGAGTCTTTCAACGGTTTTTGTTTTAATATGCTGAGACAACTAATTATCTGATCAATGTAAAACTTGTACACATGTTTTTTCAGACCTTTGTCTTTCCGTTGTCAGGTCAGTTACCTAATTGGACATATTTCACTCGATAGATTTTATTTTTGAAAATGATGCCTTTTTAAGTTATTATTTCGTTTTATGTCCAAACGGCTTGAGCTCTATGTCTGAAATTAATGCTATAATAAGAAAACATTGTTTGTATTCCGATGTCAGGTGGAAAAACTCCTACATCAAATACTTTTTCGTAAAATCCAGAAAAACCTCCAAAATTCAATGATTTTGCGTACCGCCAGCGCACGAAGCCAGCATTCTAATGTAGACTTTCTGACAACATAATGAAGTTCAAAATCGCTCAGTAAGATTATCATGCACCAGGGGTAAGGCCTTAAGGAGATGCATTAATTAATTACTCTCTTGTGAATATGGGATAGAGCCCTGGCAAGAACCATTTTGGTTAAGAAAGTTGGAGCGTCTTCACTTGAAGCGGTTTAAGCGAGGTTAGCATGCGTATCGATGGTAGACGCTCACCTTGCGGGTCGACCTCTTTGGCAAGTTTCAAGGCGTCGCTGTTGGCGAGGTCGGTGTTGGCCGGCGTGACCGCCAGGATGAGGCACGACTCGCGCTTTATGAACTGCAGGATCATGCCGCGGATCTGCGCCTCGATGTCAATGGGCTGGTCGCCGATCGGCACCTTCGTCAGACCCGGCAGGTCGATCAGGGTCAGGTTCAGCACTGGAAATATACGTTATTGAGGTACGGGTCAGATATTGTGGTTAAATTGAGAATTTTCTTTTACTTTTATGTATCATTCATTAGTCATTATGATGACTATTAGGGGACGTCCATAAATCACGTGACTCGAATTAGGGGAGGGGGGGTAGTCGTTGAGTGTCACTAAGATGACAGGAAGGGGAGGGGAGGGGGGGGGGTTTAAAAAATCACGTGACATTTTACATTTCAATGATTTTGGGAAAGTAATTGAGAACGCATTACTCCGAAGCGTTTCAAAACACTTCCGTGCAACTGTCAGGTAACAGTTCGTTTACCCTCGGTTTAACTCGGGTCAATTTTTGAACGCTCTAGAGTGAAATTCGCATCACTCCCGAGTGATTTTTGCTCGGTTCGAAACTGAACCTAAATAGCAGTAGACATGATTTTGTTGAGCAAATCGTCTAGTTATCTTGGTGTGAATAATTATGTAGCTTTTTAGGGTTCTGTACCCGAGGGCACCAAACGAGACCCTATTACTAATACTGAGATACAATCATCAAAAGTAAGCACCAACGATAGTTACGGAACGAGTAATGTATGGAAAATAAAAAATAAGAATGAAGTATTTCTTTATATATTTTTTTATATCAAAGGGTTCGGTTATCGGCGAAGACAATATTTTCTTTCAAAAATCTGATGTTGTAATTTGGTTTTCATCAAAACTGGCCCCGAGACTCCTTTGAGCATTTTTCGCTATTGCCTATATATTTTAGCCATCCACGCCCGCTTGAAAAAGTAACCCCGTATATAGTTGTTATGTACTATAATATTTTAGGGTTCCGTACCCGTATTTTATGGTAGATCGCCTTTGTTCGCGAGTACAGTGGAGCCCGCATCAAGCTATACACATTGAGTATAAGCTGACCTCTCATTGTACGGAAAGCCTATACAATGAGAGGTCAGCTTATAATGAAAGTGTTTAGCTTGATGTGGGCTCCACTGTACAACTCGCATTTAGCCAAATTATTCTTTCTCGTATTATTTCACGTGATTCTAAACAGTCAATTCCAAAATAAAACAAAAATATTGTTGTTTATGACTGAATTAGGATTAGTATTGGCATCAGAAGTGTTTAATTTACACTTACGAATGTAAAACAAACAATGCTGATGTAATTCATAGGTATCTCTATAATCACATTTGTCTTCACTCCCAATAATATTTGGTACAGTGGAGACCACATCAAGCTACACAGTTGCAGTACGACATTAGCCCCTACAGGGAAGAATATAAGAGATAAGTTCAAAGTCCGAAGTGTCTAACTTGATGCGGTCTCCACTGTACAACGATCGAGGTCAAGCACCTATCCCAGGGGAGGGATAAGTGGGATTTCTTTGTTGATTTGCGTGACATACACGGGACCGGAAATGTTTATTCAAAACCACTGTAAAGTACGCTAAAGTACGTTTTAATAAAAAAAGGCACGGTACTTTTGATACTTAATAATATTACAATAATACAGTGATTACAGAGGTTTCTTTCACAATTCCCCCCCGAAACAAAAGTCTGGATAAGTGTCTGATCGAGATATTTCTGAACTTTGATTGACCCTAACGCGCATGCGTGAATTAGGTCCCTGTCTACCATCCTGGGAGAAATGAACTCAGTGTATATTTAGCAAAAGGTTACTTTCAATTATACCAATTTGCCGGTCTGTTTGGTTAACAAAAATAGTATGAAGTGCACCGCTGGAATTCATAACAAGCTAGCCTGCTCCATTCATACACTTCCTTGTAAATATATGCCAACAACTTTTATAACAAAGTTGTACGGCACCTTCGCATGAAAACAAGGTCATTGTCATCCAAAAACAATAAAAGTTATTGTCTCGACGTCACCCAATATGGTAAATCAATAATAGAGTACGAAGACAAAACAAACTGAAGGGGCGGGGTATCGTACCCTCACGATAACAAAGACCAAAATAAATGGGACATGTGGTTGACCAAAAATGACGACGAATGAGTTATAGTTCTGACAATATCGCATAGATTTCTCGCCTAAAATAGCTCGTGCAATCTATGAAACTTTTGCAGAAACAAACTATTACATCAACTCTTTGTTTTTCGACTTTATTGCTAGAAAATAAGAGTGTATTTACTTTAGTATTAATGGAGGCTCGCAACATCCAAATGTGTCATACGCGTTTTTCACACGCTATGCATTAATCAATCCTGATAACAACTGTATTATAATATCTTATCCATTTATCAAACCATTATTTATTTACTGACAAACAAAACTATCAAATTTTAAGTCTCTTATTTTCATGTAATGAATTACAAATAGGTAAATACCAAACAGAAGTAATTTGGAGCTGAAGTGTAACCGAGCAGATTCTCTTTTCCATTTTTGAACCATACAACATTGCAATAAGAGCGAATAGTATAAGACGGATTCTATGGGAGGTCATTAGTTATCTGGGACATAAGAAACACCCGTTGTGAGCATAAGGACCGCATAATAATTGACTACATACAGCGAACGAATTACGCTTTCGCAATCTTGAAATCAGAATTTAATTGCATGCTGAAACGGAGGTTTAAAACGTTCTTAGTAAAAATATTACTTGCAAGTTTGTTATCATGAAAATAAATGGCTTAAAGCGAAAATGCAATTATTTTCTAGTTATTAATAATACATGTAATTTAATGTATACCTACCTAGTTGAGGTTATTGAATACTATACTGTTTCATTCTTATTAACGCGGTAGACATTATCTAAAGTATTTCATTAACACTGACTCATTATCTACAGCCGCTTAGGTCATATATGGAGGATCTCAACACTTCATCCTCAGGTCTAAGAAGATTGCCAAGGTATAATCATCCTTATCAACAGTAGCCAAGAGTCTTGCCTCAAATCCAATGTGATCGGTACGTGAGCTATTTATTTACAACGTCATACAAAGACTTAACGTAAGAACCTTGTCGAGTTGTATTTCCTCTTATGTATGAAGAATTAGGTAGGGCTTTATCCCTATGTATACTGGTAGTGAGCTGAGATTGGACATTATGCGGAGAATATAATAATAATAATATAACTTTATTTCTGAAAATATAATGAACAATATGTTTAACAAAATTAATTGTGAAGTGGCTAGCGTTATTAATTTTTAGGGTTCCGTACCTCAAAAGAAAAAAACGGAACCCTTGTAGGATTACTTTGTTGTCCGTTTGTCCGTCCGTCCGTCTGTCAAGACCCTTTATCTCGGGAACGCGTGGAGGTATCGAGTTGAAATTAAATCCATATACTCTAGTCTACGGTCCCTTGAAGCTGTGAAAAGTCAAACTTCTAAGTTAACGTACAAAAAAGATACGCCGTTTATACCGCAAAAAATGTATATTAAGACACTCTCAAGGGAATCAAAATTTATAGGGTATTTTCCGTTGACCTAGAACTATGAAATTTGGCAAGTAATACCGTCTTTAGCTACAAGTATAGGGAAAAATATGAAAACTATACATTTGTAATGAAATCATAAAAAATCATCAAGGTTAAGCAACGGTATGCGCGGTCATAGTTGTACGGGTGATCATATCTTTTTGTAGATTTTTTTAAACTTTTAACTAATTTGTACGGAACCTCGGTGGGCGAGTCCGACTCGCACTTGTCCGGTTTTTTTTATTGTTGATTTGATTTTATAGGAAAAGCTTCTCAAAATTCGGAGGTTATATTTCAAATGTTTAAAGTATCCCAGCACTTAAGCTAGACCGTATAAGATCTATATTACAGATGCTAAAATAGAATATACCGGGTGTAAATAGAGTGCGACAATTAAATGAAACTACATATTCTACCGATCCTACTGAACCACTTTTCCCAAGAGTCATACCCGCGGACAACCTTTGTAGGAAATAATTGAATTCCAAACAAAAATGCGTGAGCCCTAACGCACCGACATACGGGCGAGTTTAGAGAGAGCGTCATCCGTGAAACCTCCAGCTGTTTGAGGTCAACGCTCTCTCTAACCTCGCCCGTATGTCGGTGCGTTAGGGTTCACGCATTTTTGTTTGGAATTCAATTATTTCCTAAACTAAGGGTGTCCGCGGGCATGACTCTTGGGAAAAGTGGTTCAGTAGGATCGGTAGAATATGTAGTTTCATTTAATGGTCGCACTCTATTTACACCCGGTATAAGCTATTACAAATGAAGAAATTCTTGTGTCGACACCCCTTTGAGTAAATATATACACTATCTATATATACAATAACAACATCACAAAACAAGCCGCTAAAATGGTAGTGCCTGACAAACAATTCGGCACCCTTCGGGTACAGAACCTTAAAGAACCCCCGGCGCATTCATTTCATTCACACTTGACCGGTTTTTTTATATTTCTATGTAAATGACCGATAAAACAACGCCGACAGATTGTAGGAAATCACGCAGATACCCCAGTTTCATAATCATTGTAATGATGGTCTCCATGCAGACACGGCTACGGCGCGGCGACTGCTGCTGGCATGAAGGGCTTCGTTGTGTGCCCGGATGTGGCTACGTCAGCCAATCTTGGCTTTAAACATTCGTCCGCATATGACACATTTGAGGATTCCATTCTAGTAGTTGCAATCAATAGCAACGGGTGGTCGGGCTTTAAGTTGGTCTCGTTTCGTGTCAATGTCTGCTTGTCTTTGTGCTTCAAAGCTAAAAATATTTGTTTGGGCTAGATGTCTCCATTCTGGTCGTTGGGCTGCGTGTTCCTCCCAGGTCTCTGGGGGTATATCGTATCTCTTCATGTGTCTCTTCAACACATCCTTGAAACGGAGATCAATGAAATTGAAACCTTGAAATCATTGTAATAGCAACTATGTATAAGTACATATTTGATAGCTCCTATTGTAATATAACCTCCCTTTTTTTTATTAGTGCAAACTTCTCAAGACTCAAGATTCAAATTGTTTATTTGTAAAATAGATACATAAAGTATACGTTATCTGTTAATCTGTATAAAAATAATATTTTATGATGAGACAAATATAATACGGGAAATATACAAAAAAAAACTATATTTAAGTTGGGCTACTAAAGTTATGCACATGCATAAAATAAAGACTTATTGGAATAAGAATATTATTATAACTACAAAATGCAATTAATAAATAAGTTGATAAATAAACTAAATAGACCCTAAATGAATATAATGCCTAGCCAGATATATACTAACATAAGTAAGAAATTAAAATATTGTATATAATAGGTTGGGGAAAAAGATCATTCGCATTTTATATGATAATTCAAAACATTTTTAATAAAGTTTATTTACATTTAACTAAAGTATGTAGGTGCCATTTTGTAAGCTAACTTTCTGCCATCTTGTAGATAGGGACATGATCCTATTGCTATAGAAATTCTGGGGCTTCTGATCAAAAAACCGCGACAAGTGGTTTTGGCAGTCCTCTCATGATGTTAACCTGACACTGCCTAAAGAATTCTGAAGAGACCGAAACAAGTGGAAATCTGAAGGTGCAAGATCAGGACTATACGGCGGGTGCATTAATACGTCCCAGCCAAACTCTCTTAATTTTTGCTGAGTGGCTAAAGATTTGTGAGGTCTAGCGTTATCATGATTAAAAACCACACCCCTTCTGTTGACTAATTCCGGCCGCTTTCTCTCAACTTCTTGCTTTAATCTCATCAGTTGTTTGCAGTGGAGTTCAGAATCGATGGTCCTGCCTGGCGGTAACAGCTCATAATGAATAATGCCCTTTCAATCCCACCATACACACAGCATTACCTTGTTGCGAGATAACCCGGGTTTCGCCAGAGTGTGTGAAGCCTGACCAGCCTTTGACCACGACCTTTTTCGCACGTTCTTGTCGTACGTGATCCACTTTTCATCACCAGTTATCAGGTTTTTCAAAAATGGTTCCGTTTCATTACGTCGTATTAAGAATCTCAAATGAGTACACAGTTCATTAAGTTTCTTTCAGTGAGCTCATGAGGCACCCAAATATCGAGCTTTTTTGTGTACCCAGCTTTTTTCAAATGCGCCAAAACTGTTGTGGTCAATCCCCAGTTCTTCAGCTACATCGTAACTACTGATATGCCGATCTTGCTCCACTTTTTCAAAAATGGCATCCATTTTATCCGTAACAGGGCGCTCAGAGCGAGGTGCATCTTTGACATCAAAATTTCCGGATTGAAAACGCTTAAAACAAATTTGTGCTACTCTCACAGACACTGCACTAGGTCCATAAACATCACAAATTTTTTTCGCGACTTTTCGTTGACTTTTTCCATTTTTTGTAGTAAAATTTTAAAATGTATCGAATTTCTTCATTAGATTCACTCATCTTAACAGTAAGAAAAGCAAATGAAAATCACACATTTTACCTAATTTGAATTTGGAATTATCTTTTTTAAAATTTAAACTTTTTAATAATACCAAAACCAGCCAGATACAAATGGTATAGCCAAAGAGATTTTATTATAAGTTCATACATACTATTTGCGAAGAGATTTTCCCCAACCTATTACATACCTACATAATGCAATTAATAAATAAGTTAATAGATAAATAAACTATAAATAGATATAATGCCTAAATCCGCCCATTCGATTAATCTTGCTAAGAAAAAAGGGCAAGAAACTTAGAAACTTCTTTATGGGGCAAAGGTCTCAGTCACATAGAGCCATTTGCTTTAAGACCTTTTACAATGAAAAGTTTTTTTAAGTGGGAATAAGTAATGAAATACTTAACCAATCGAGATTATTCTTTCTTTATATTTTTACGTTTGAAGTATACTTTTAGATAATACTATTTTATGCCTTAGCAAACAATTTGAAATGTTGTCAATTCTGTGACAAAATCAGGTTTTTTCTATTTCATGGTTTGTAGCGTGGTTTGTTATTTTTGGAAAAAAAATTCACACGCGTTTAGCCACCCATCAATAACAGCATTGACAGAGTCCAAGATCGACATATTCGTCATCGTGAATAATTTGCTTGATGCAGTTTTGGGTAAAAACTGACTAATTCTCTTCTCATTGTAGAACGAACGCCGCTCTTCCACAATGTCACCTTAAAATGTGCAGACAACATCCATTTAAATGAACATAATTCAAGTGTCTCTCCGTGATTTCGAAATAAAGGCCCATACGGTTATTCGCATGATAAAATATCCAAACATGCGTTTTTTTTATTTTCGTCTCTGGTCTCCATAGACTGTCTACTCGTACCTAAGAACAGCTGAACCGACTACAAAGTAAACACCTATATAAAATAATACAACTTAGCTAGAAAATCCTAGTTGACATTAAATTATTGTCGAGACATTTATTTAACACTTTTTATTCTAAAATAAGAAAAACAATAAAAAAAACAAAAACAAAAAAGTCGTGCGTTTGGGAACGAGACCAGTCGCATCCACCTTAAAGACAAGCTAATTTGACCTTTACTGATATGATGAGCCATAAGGTTGAATTCAGTATTGCAGGGAACGCTAAATTATCGATACCTTTGTTTGATATTTTTATAGAGCTCTGTCGAAACATATAACCCTTTAGCGAAGTGTCCCTGCCTGTTTGGGGGTCATCTTCTACGGTATAAACCAAGAATAGAATGGTTGTATAGGGGCAGAAGTACATAAACTTCGACGACGGGAAAATAAAAAAGGGTTTAAATTTATTTTTGAAAACATCTTGTTAGGTAATTTAAAACGTCAAACGACTTTTTAGGGTTCCGTACCCAAAGGGTAACCAACGGGACCCTATTACTAAGACTCCGCTGTCCGTCTGTCACCAGGCTAGTTAAATAAATCATCTGTGAAAATTTCAACTGTCTAACTATCACGGTTCATGATTGAAATTTTCACACATGATGTATTTCTGTTGCCGCTATAACAATAAATACTAAAAAACAGAATAAAATAAATATTAAAGGGGGCTTCCATACAACAAACGTGACTTTTTTGCCGTATTATAGATAATGGTACGGAACTTTTCGTGCGCTAGTGCGGCTCGCACTTGGCCGGTTTTTTTTTCCATTTAATACGTTTTATTAAGCCCCTATTAGAGATGGTGATAAGAACGAAAAATGTGTCAGCGGAATTTGCCCCGATATGTACAAGTGTACATTTTATTATGTACGCATAGCTGATTATTTTTGCCACAGAATGTGTCTGCGTAGCATTGAGACTATTGAGACAGTGTATCCATTTGACTGAAGACATAAACTATTCCAGAGTTTAAACTACGTGTTCTGATAGTACAACAAGGTCGAGTGAACAATTTAGGCAATGTTCATTGATCGCACTCGAACGTAACAGTGACGTATATACGGAGAATGTGCTTACAGTGAATGAAAATATTATTACAGCAACGCTCATTCTATCACCCAACACGATGTGCCTTTGTTTGTACGCACGTAAAAAGGCGGCTTTGTAGAAGCTTTCCCAATTTCTCGTATCTCTTTCACGCCGTGATTAAAAGAGAGGGACGGAAATAGTCAGGTCAAGTCTCGAGCGCTATAGAAAAGTTCGATCTCGTTACGATAGAATTCATCAATCCTTTCAATCTCGTACAGCGTGTTTATTTAACTGAAGTTATAAACTACGTGTTCCTGTTTCGATTGTGAACGAGCGCACCTAACGCCAGTAAGATTAGCTAATCATGAAACCCTTTCGACTTTGAAGTTTTCAGACACTACATAAAGTCTCAACTCTTTAACAGTTTTCAAGAATAACAAAACAGGGTTCTGTTTTACTCTACGAAATTAATTGCTAATACAGATAAGAGACCGTGATAGGTAGCTTTATGCCAATGAGGCCAATAAAACGATAGCTTTACACAAGTTCCAGCGCGATACGCCCGTGGTCTGCGGGAGATGCGGGGAGTAAGAATGTATGAGCCGTGACCCTTGTCGCAGGCACGCTACAGCTCGCTTCGCCAGAGTCTAGTAGCCAGAAAGATGTAACAGTGTAAGAGACTGACCATTAGGCGAGTAGACCCGCAGGTTGATAGGCACCGGCGAGATGCCCTTGTTGGAGCCGGTGATGCGGTCCGTCTCCGCCTCGATCTCCGACCGTACCTCGTTGAAGTCCACGAACTTCTTGCCCTTGCAGTGGAGGAACTCCGCATATTCTGTGCACACAATAACGTTTAATCTGCTGGGGCCACACCTGGGACTATCGTCACAAAGCTTCGCGCTGACACGATACAGATGTAGCCAGCGACTATCGCCTGTTATTATCGGCTATCGCGAACAAAAAGCAACACGCATGAAGCTTCGTGGCGTTACACACAAGTGTGGCCACGGCCATACTGTTAGTTTCAAACCTTTTCGAAGGCGGTATGCCTACTATTTAAACTTATTGTTAATTATAGAATCGACGGCAATCAATTTCAAAGGGCATTTTAATTTTTTACTAGACAAAATTTACACAACAATTAGAGCGTGTGCTTATGTATAACATATATATAACATAATATCTGGCCTGGAGACCTGGGCTCATAGAAAAACATGGGTATGTTGACAAAATTGGGAACTTTGCTGACTAAATCAAAATCAAAATATTTATTTTTGCAAAATAGATACATAAAGTATACTTTCTACAAGTCAAAGTTAATTTTAACAATATAATATATCTTTAGAATATAAAAAAATATATAACAATAATAAACTATAGTGTCATATTGCCAAGTCAAACGATGACTCAATTGTTGATCTCTGGGAGAAAGACCTTAGTAAATGTATGTGTGTATTTTATTTGAAACTAATTCTCATGAAGAATTTGGCTTTAATCCTCATGAACCACATCAGCTTTCAAAGAATCCATAGATTTATTGTAATGTTGGCATCATGTCAACATATAACAATAAAAATCGTTTTTTAAATTAAACATATGATAAGAAACACTCAAGACTGAGCAAATCAAAACTGACTAAAGAGCAATACTAGACAACGTTGTAGAATAGCTGAAGGTTAATGATCAGTGTTGCCACAGCACTTTTCACAAGTATTACTCACAATACTTTTGTTGAAAAATTATGCTGAGACAAAAGTTACAATTTCATTTTATTATGAATTTTCACTAAATTACAAGATGTGAAATTCCATATATTGTTTAGGATTATTTAGATTAATAATCATTTATAGAAAACACAAGTAATCGGATAGGCAATTGTATATTTTTTTACATGACTTTTCTTGCTAGCTTTAATTTTACAACTTTTTATTTATTCTGTGCTTCAGGAGGCTGATAAAAAAACTGTTTAAAATGGAGCGTACATACCATCGGTACAAATTGCGCTTAAAGCAATAGTAATAAGTCTGACCTGTGGAACTTTCTTCAATACAAAATATCACGTAGAGGGGTCGAGAAGTTACGAAAAACTAAACAAATGTAACCAAATGGCAACCCTGTTAATGATTAGCAATTTGTTCACGTTAAACGTCACGAAAAAGGCACTCATAACTAAATCTATTCTAGATTGTTTACTTATTGCAAATTGAGAAACGTTTGCCAACTGTTTTGCTTTACATTACTGGTGGTCATTTCCACAATGAATGGTATGTATTTGTATGTAAAAAGCTGATATTCACCTGCGTTTGCATTTATAAGCTGTAGAATCAACGGTCGTCGGGTGACAATACCAGAGCCTCGTGGCAAGAAGTCTCTGAAAGAAAAAGTTGGTTGTGTCAAGAAAAAGAAAAATAACAAAATCTAAGGGACTTCTATGTATCGCAGTTTTATGTTACAATCAGGTTTTGATCAAAAACTAAGGCATTTGATCAAGAACCGTAAGAAGACAAAATTATGATTTTAATCTTATCATAAACCTGAGAAAATCCAGTTCTTTGATCAAAAACCTAGACTGGATTAGTTTTATGATTAAATCAATGTCAAAAACCTAGACTGGATTAGTTTTATGATAAAATCAATGTCAAAAACCTAGACTGGTGTAGTTTTATGATAAAATTAATGTTAATATTGCTTCAATAAGTCATTTTAGCCTTCAAAATATTGATTATTTGGATTGATAAATTCAGAGAACGCAAAATAGCTTCGTTCGTGGACGCGGTCCGAGCTTCGGCCTCGCCGAAGATACTTTTATGAGATCAAATCAATAATCAAAAAATTATTTCGTTCGGAAAGGTGACTCGGCCTTAGGCTACGCTAAATACACTTTAACAGGGGATCAATTCAAAGAACAAGAAAAAGTTTCGTTCCTAGGGGAATAATTTAGTTCTCAAAAAAAACTTCGTTCCGAAACGCGGACAACTTTGTCAACAACACTTTACCAGGGCATCAAATAATAGATCATAAAATCATTTTGTTCGGAATTGGAGCTCGGTCCTCGGCCTCGCCTAATGCCTAAAGCACTCCAGAGAACAAAAAATGGTTTCGTTCAGAAACGCGGCTATACTTTACTATGGAATCAAATCAGTTTCCAAAAAATAATTTAATATAGAAATGCGACCTTCGGCCTCATCAAAGACAGAGTCAGGTCAAATACGTAATATAAAAAAATAGTCCGAAAAATATTGACAGATTCGACAGGCCTACAGTTAAACTAAATCAAAGCGAAAAAGCCGTGGGAATATGTAGAAATTCCTTATATTTAATTCAAATATTTAGGAAACTTGCAAAAAAAAGTGTTAATACACTAGATCTTTTGATTGATAATAAATTTGTCCTACTTTTAGTCGTAAATGGTAACTTATGATTATGAATTATGGTTGTTTATCTTATTTTTAATTTGCGACTATTGTTAGATATTTATCAGGGGTTTTGGAAGAATTGAGTAATTTTACCTATGGATTATAATTTTCGTGAACATCCATAAAACTTAAAACCGTGTTTTAAATTGTTGTGGACATTAATATACAACGTAATGCATAAAATTACACAATTTTGGTAGAAACGCCTAATTGACATTAAACTATGGTCGCGAAATGCCATAAATCACATTTATTTTGTACTTTTTATTCATTATGAAGAAAAACAATCATAAGTTGTGCATTTTTCACCGAGCTCGAAACAGTTCTCCTTAACTGACAACTTTCTAATAAAACCAAAATTTTGTACACTACCACACAAAAAAACTACTGTCAAATAGCGTTTATAACGGAAATAAGATCCACACAACAGGGCTATAAGTAATGATGCGCATGAGCATGTTATCTAAGGATTTCAAAAATCCTTACCTAATTGTTATCAGAGCGTTTAATATGCATTTGAAAAATTTAGATATATTTTATATAACATTCTTCTGTAACTTACAATCGTTCACATACGACCAGTAAACGAAGAGTTGATCGCGTTTGTAAAATTCCCACCCATAAAACCTCACTCGCCAAAAAGAATTTTGTAGTAGCAAGTTCACGTCTCTACAACAAAATCAACCGAACTATAGCCATTTTGCACCTTAAGAAATTTCATTGCAAAAAAAAAATCCCAGTTGTTGCTTGGGCTAAATTATGATGAAACGGAAAATTTGCTTGCTATTCAAATTTAAATTTAAATAATAATCATAATTAGCTTTAACACAACTTTGTTATCCCCCTCCTGCCTCCCCTTCCAACACTTATCGCTTCACGCAGACATAAATACTCCCACTCACACACTCACCCTCACACAACCGCCACACCCTCTCTCACACACCCTCTTACGCATTTTAAAGTTATAGAAAGTTTTATAGATCAGGGCTGGGTAAGTTACGGGGTTTACTTCATGGGCGGCCGTTAGGGCTTTGCTGCAACCTTGCCGATGCATTGCTAGGATCTTGCAAGTTTGCATTTGCAAGTTACATGCTCCCATTTGTGATGTTCAGCAATATTGTTGCAATTTCTGCTTGCTTAGTGGGTTATCAGAGCGTTTAATATGCATTTGAAAAATTTAGATATATTTTATATAACATTCTTCTGTAACTTACAATCGTTCACATACGACCAGTAAACGAAGAGTTGATCGCGTCTGTAAAATTCCCACCCATAAAACCTCACTCGCCAAAAAGAATTTTGTAGTAGCAAGTTCACGTCTCTACAACAAAATCAACCGAACTATAGCCATTTTGCACCTTAAGAAATTTCATTGCAAAAAAAAAATCCCAGTTGTTGCTTGGGCTAAATTATGATGAAACGGAAAATTTGCTTGCTATTCAAATTTAAATTTAAATAATAATCATAATTAGCTTTAACACAACTTTGTTATCCCCCTCCTGCCTCCCCTTCCAACACTTATCGCTTCACGCAGACATAAATACTCCCACTCACACACTCACCCTCACACAACCGCCACACCCTCTCTCACACACCCTCTTACGCATTTTAAAGTTATAGAAAGTTTTATAGATCAGGGCTGGGTAAGTTACGGGGTTTACTTCATGGGCGGCCGTTAGGGCTTTGCTGCAACCTTGCCGATGCATTGCTAGGATCTTGCAAGTTTGCATTTGCAAGTTACATGCTCCCATTTGTGATGTTCAGCAATATTGTTGCAATTTCTGCTTGCTTAGTGGGGCCCCAGCCTAGTTTAAGACGGCCATGTAATACTCACATTGTAATACTAACACTGCTTGCTGATGAATATAATAATTTTAATATTTTAATGTACCTACCTTATTAATTCGTAGCGTTACATAATGAAATTGTATTCTTTTTTTTGTTTAATTCTAAAATTTAATGTTGTGCACTTATCTTGTAAAGTCTATAATGTTTACTTAAGCTAAGGTCAACGTAGGGAGGGCGCTGACACCTAAATCTCAAGATGCTCTCTTACCTTAGGTGTCAGAGCAACTACTCATTTTTGTATAACAGTTAGCTGATCACCATTATATTTTTGTTTCGTGTTATCTGTGGTAATTTTTGTGTCAATAAAGAATTATTTATTATTATTTTATTATGTCAAGAAGCATAGTGTAATGTTTATCAAAAGCTTCTAGCTTGATTTTCTTTTTATTTTTCTTATTTTCTTGATTTTCTTAAGGCATGCCACTGTTTAAGTACAAAATTTGATAACCCTCTTCTCAGTTGTTGTTCATTATAGACCAAAGTATAAAACCTCTATCATCTGGTACCGATATTTTAAAAGGCACCATTTTGCCAAAATATTTACTTTGTTTTCAAGATAACAAGCTGGGCAGAATTACATACAAAGTTGTTTTCTTGCCTTAATTGTACCTATAACAAAATTTTACATTTCACCCAGATAGTAACTAGCTGTATTAAACTATAGAGGTCTCTAACTTTAGTCTATAACGAAAAACAACAGAGAAATGGATTATCAAAATTTTGTACTAAGATGGTGGCATGCCTATGCGCCTTACATAATGACTTTATCTGTTGTTGGCTTGCCATTTAAAAGTAGTTTTGTAAAAATAAAGCTACTTATCTTAATTAATTTAATTTAACTAATTTAAAAAAAATCACTTGATTTCAATCATTTAGTCATTTTAATCATTTAGTAGCAATAGTTGGTACCAAAAAATTCAAAAAGTGCTTTTTTGATAATATAACAGAAACCTGTATGACCAAAAAATATTAAAAATTTCCTATTTAGACCCATTTTATTGGTTCATTGTTAACTGTACCACTGAACAGCACCACTAGAGGTACTGTTAACATATTGAGTTAGTACAACATGGTACAACTGACGAATAGTGTTACTCCTTTTCATAAACTGCCTTGCAGCATGTGCCAGTGCGTTTGACATGTTAAGCAATATTTCTTTGTATAAAATAAAACACTCTTATTCCTAGGTTTAAAAACTAATGCTGTGATGTAAGACCCTAATATTTTAAAATACGACTATCGAGGATTCGTCAATCAAATAAGGTTTGACCAGGAACTTAGCCGACCTCGCCATATTGCGGCAAAAAAAGGGTACTAAAACATTTAACTGGCAACAATAGACTAGAAAAAGAAAGCATAACTTATCGCTATGGTAATAGTCTATACTCTTTACTGCCGCCTTCAAAATTAGCAGGTTTAAACAATAGTGCGGCGATCTATTATTTTCACTTTATATAAGATTTACGCTGAATTCATCCGAATCTAATACAATTGCACTTTACTGTAGATAACTTAACTTCAAATTCATACATACTCTTAGTCAGTACTGCGTTCGTGCATCCCGAAGATGGCTAATGTAGCTCATCTTATTAAATTTCCACCCTGAGCGCACGTAAGTATACCATCTTCATGATTATAGTGAATGTCCGCGAGTGTGGGGGTCGTTCTATTTGGCATCAAAGTCAGTTTTATTGCTTCCTCGAAATCGCTTACTTGCCCCTGTACAGTACAAGCCCGCGTCACCCTCCCGCTTGGAGGAAAAACCCAACTGGAGTGGAGCCGTGGACTAATTTTTGCACAAGTCTGTCATTTTCGGCGGGGGACGAGGTAGCGTCGCGATGCACGCACACTACAAAATACTCAAACACCAGCTTGAACTATACGCACACAATCACATTAACACAGAGGGACATCTATCGTTTTTATAGAACCAGTAGGCCCGCGGGGCTTATACCTTTGGCAGAGGGGTTCACCTGTTGGTGGCCTGTGCGGTTGGTTTGTTCGTCCGAGCCGAGAGGTTTGCTTTCATCCAATATTTTTTTATATTCCGACCAATCTTACGTTTTATGTCTAACTATAAAGATTTTATTCATTGCCGCTTTCTTATTTCACATTTTGGAAATAAATGGATTTCATAATCACTGGATCCACGCATTATTCAGACAATTTAGGTTTTTTAAATAGGGATCACGAAAATTATAAAGCTCAACCATGAACTTAGCCTACCTCACCATATTGCTTCAAAAAAAGGGTACTAAAATATTTAGCTGGCAACAATAGACTAGAAAAAGAAAGTGTTACTTAATAGTCTTTACTGCCGCCTTTACTATTGTACACCTTCTGAAATTGGCTGGTTTAAACAATAGTGCGGTGACGATCAAGTTTCACGTCTGTCGATTGACATCCTGTCAATAAGGTTTTTGAGGTTAAAGGATACCAAAAATTGTTTTTATGGTTAAAAAAAAGCAACGAAATTTATTATTCACTATAAGAGTAGCACATCCAAGGCCCAATCTTCTATAAGTGATGATGGTGTATACTTTGAGGACATTCAATACTTGAAATCCAATTTTGATTATTATATGTATGAGCCATAGCCATAATAATAGTTTAAGTATGATGGTATTTATTTAATTTTTATTACACTCACAAAGAAAATGTGACTTACCTATTTAATTGTTTTCCGATTTATATTTTTACAGGAATACAATTTATATGATACTGAAATATATGATCATCACATCACTACACCATCTCATGGCATTTATTTTTGGTGTTGCCACATGAAACGCAGAACTAGTGTCCCCTTTGACTTTTTTGCCTTTGGTGGCTATGTTCCTGGTCGAGCTTCTTTTTTTTTATCTACTTGATATTTCGAATCAACAACATCTCTATGGCAACCATTAAACTTTCTTTGTACATTCGACTAATTGTAGATAACACCAATTTTAAAATATTTAATTATGAACCTTATCTCTAGCGTAGCAAGATAAGAATCTCAATTAACTTTTTTTTGTCTGTACTTGAATAATGATACCCAATTTAAATTCCCATCAAAACAGCACCATGATAGCAAAGAGAACATAATATGTAACATGATAGCACCATATATAATGCATAAGTCAATCAAATCAATCAATCAAAGCCGTTTTATCTGGCTTCCTATAATGTGTCTCCGCACATTAGTTCCGCCAATATCTAGTTTTAAGTGAATAGACTTGCTGGAAGTTTTCAAGTTAAAATTTGGTTAACTTGAGTTCTGAAGCGTTAACCTACAACAAAATATAAACAACATTACTAAGCAAGTACACAATATATACACAGAGGAAAATAAACATTAATAAAACCGTAATATGTTACCTACAATAAATACTGAATATTATTAAAACACTAGTAAGTACCTATACAACACACTATGCTACTTTTATAGTTTTATATTATTTAATTTAATAAACTTACATAACGTGTATACAAAATGACTATATACAAAAGTCAGCAGGAAGCTGAAGTTAGCGGGACGGGGGATTTGCGGAGGGAGAACATCATATAAAGAATACTGTAATCTTTGACACTCAAAGAACATATGATCTACAGTCCCTTCATACAAGCCACATTCACAGAGGGAATGATCCCTCACCCTGATTTTTGCCAGAAAAACGGGAGAACATACATGACCTAGCCGGAGACGACAAACTATGGATGTGGAAATCTTATTAGCATCACGGTATTAAAAGAACCACGGGCGTTGAGGAATATCAGGTTGAATTGCACCATAATGTCTGCCAATTAATTTCTGGGACTCTTGCCATGACTTGGACCACGCCTTATCTAAATTGGTTTTCGCCAGAGGAAGAAGATCATGGTGGTAAACAACATTGTGTTCGGAAGTACCTAATTCTGCAGCGTCTTTAGCACATGAGTCAGCCATTTCGTTGCCTGAAATACCATGATGACCTGGAATCCAAGCGATAGCAACGTTAATGTGTTGTTCTTTGCACATAAAAAGTGCCTCTCTAATTTTTAGAATGATAGGAAAGCGGGACTTATTCTTAAAAGGATTAGACAAAATTGCTTGGAGACAACTCAAAGAGTCCGAAAAAATAATGGTGTTATTAAGTTTGTGAGTGTTGGAAAATGAGATTGCTTCCAAAATTGCAATTGCTTCTCCAGTGAAAACAGAAGCTTCTGGGGGACATTTAAAGTTGAGAATAATTTTATATTTGGGAATCCAAACTGCAGCTCCAACATTAGTTTCATTTGATAACTTAGAGGCATCAGTGAACATGTTCAGCCAGCCCTTCCAGTCTTTCTCCAAAATATACTGGAAGGATTTGTCAGCAACGGTCGAACCTTTATCTACGCCAAAATTCGTAATCACGTTTGGTTCAAAAATCAAGGCTTTGAAGGGAATATGAAATGGAGGGTTGATTTGTAATTTTACAGTGGGATGGTTAATTTTCGAAAGACTAATATAACTTCTTATAACACAAGGTAAATCTGATTCTGAGCTAAAACCGGATTGGGATACAAGGTTGAATAAATGCATTAACTTTGGTAAAAGAGGGTGATTCGAATTTTGAGCAATTTTGAAGAAAAACCTATCTGAAAGGTATTGTCTGCGCAGGTGTGGAGGAGGGTCGACACATTCTACTTGTAAGGCATTTTTAGGTGAAGATCTCATTGCACCTACAATAATTCTCAAACATTTAGCTTGGATTTTGTTGATTTTCTCAAATTCTGATTTGTTGCAGGGATCCAAAACAAAGCTACCATAATCCAAATGGCTCCGAACAATAGCATTATATAAAAGTTTTTGTGAGTAAGGATGAGATCCCCACCATACACCAGAGAGCGCACGGAGAACATTCACTCCCCTCTCGCACTTCTGAGAAATATAAGTGAAATGGGGCATGCCAGTAAGTCTTGAATCAAGGATCACTCCTAAAAACTTCACTTTATTTTCAATTTTAATGGGATCATCATTGTATTTTATTAACACTCCAGGGATTGAACGTTTTTTTGTAAAAATTACTGCGCAACTCTTTGCAACAGACAGGGATAACCCATTATTCTGAAGCCAATCATTAAGGTAAAAAAGAGCTGAGTTTAATCGATTAACTGCGGTTTCTACTGATGGGGATGAAACATAAAGTGCTAGATCATCCGCATATTGTAGAATGTTACAAAAAGAGTCCACAACTTTTTCAAGATCATGTGTATAAATACTGTACAAGATAGGACTGAGTACGGATCCCTGAGGAAGACCCTTCCAAACTCTCCTAGGTGGAAGAAGGGAATTATTATTTTTAATCTGGATAGATCTGTTAATGAGCAAGCTACATATGATACGAATCAGTTTCTCTGGGATCATCAGCTGATGCAATTTTTGCCTGAGTACAGGAAGAAGAACGTTATCATATGCAGAGGCTATGTCAAGAAAAACCCCGACAAGAAATTCTTGTTTCTTAAATGATGACCGAATGTCAATAGTTAAAATACTAAGACTATCCAAAGTACTCATACCCTTCCGGAAACCAAATTGAGATCTAGCTAGTAAGCATTTATTCTCTACTATCCACTCTAACCGGTTTTTAACCATTCGTTCTAAAATCTTTGCCAAACAACAAGATAATGCTATTGGCCTTCGAGCAGACGGATCAGAAGGATCCTTACCAGGTTTCAGAATCGGGATTATTATCTGGGTGTTCCACTCATCCGGAGTAACTCCGTTTTCATAAAAGTGATTAACTAAATTTAGATAAAATAATTTTGTGGATTCAGAAGAGTTAATTAAGAATGAATAAGGGATGTTGTCAATACCTGGGGTGGAGTCAGTGAGGCCATGTATAGCGCACTGTAGTTCATTAAAAGAGAAAGGGGAATTCATAAAATCAAAACTATTACTGGGACATGAAGAAGGAGAAAAAGTAATGTGTAAAGAAGCAGGAGGTATGACCGGAGGGCAAGAAGGAGCTAGCCTCTCAGCAAAAGCTCCCACCCAAGAATCAGAATCATTCGAGGTAAGATTCTGAACATTAAGTGACCCTCGAAACCTTCTTATATTACGCCAGACTAAAGAAACTGGCGTTCTGGGGGAAAGATTCTCACAGAATTTATTCCAACACTGTTTCTTTTTTTTTGAAAGCAGTCTCCTAGCTTGCGCTGCGATTTGTTGATAAGATAAAAAATTGCTCATGGACATATTTGAATTATATTTTTTTTCGGCTTGGCTTCTTTTCTTAACGGCGGCAGTGCAATCAGGATCCCACCATGGAGGGGAAAGCTTACGTCGAAAAGGATTCTTCATAGGAATATGATTTTTGGCAGAGGAGGAAAGGATGTCAATGAACTGAGAGTAATTGGAAAGAAAGTTTGCATTAGAAGTGGAAGGGAGTGAACAAATTTTTCCATTTACAGAAGATAAAAAGTTTTCCCAGTCTGCCTTATTGAGCCTATATTTTAACAAAGGGGAGTCATTACAATGGGAAGCAGAGTGATTAGGCATAGAAACTAATATGGGGAAATGATCACTACCATGAGTAAGAGGTAGAACCCTCCAGGACAAGACAGAAGAAAGAGATGGAGAACAAAGAGATAGGTCGACGGCGCTACCAGGATTTTCATTTGGACGAGTACGTCGAGTGGGAGAACCATCGTTCAGTATGCATATATTAAGGAAGTCAAAAGTTTCAATAAGATCGCTCCCAAAACTGTCAGTTTTAAAAGACCATGATATGTGATGGCCATTGAAATCACCCATTATAATAACAGGTGCAGGAATAGATGAGATAATAGAAATCAGTTCAGGTAGAACAGAAGGTCTAGGATTAGCTATATACATTGATAAGATTACCATGTTAAGGAATTTGATGGCAATAGCATTAATATCTTGACTGTGTACAGGGAGAGAAATTTGAGAAAAAGTGAAGTTTCGTCTGACAAGGATAGCACAACCAGCATATCCATCATCTCTGTCATCCCTAAGACAGGAGAAACCTGGTATCCTAAAATGGGATCCAGGAACCAACCACGTCTCAGAGATGGCAATGACAGCAGGATTGTGTTTATTAATTAAATACATAAGGTCTGGTTTTTTTGTGGAAACACTTCTAGTGTTCCACTGGAGAAAGTGGGTTACTGTTGAGTCCGTTAGAGCCATGGCTATTAATTAAAAGGAAGATTTCATTGAGTTTAGCAGCAACGTTGGACGGTAGGGAATCACTACATTTAGAAATTAAATTTATTAGGGTAGCTATTAAGAGCTCCATGAGATTTTCATTTAATGAAATATCTTAAGGCTGGGTTAATGCACAACCATTAGGTTGGGATGAAGGGCCCTCAGAAACAATTTCTGCATGAGCCTTACGATTGTAACCTATATCTATAACTGGCCTTTGACGGGGTGGAGTAAAAATAGTCTTTTTGTGGGAGGAGCTGACAGCCCTAGAAAACGAATCCAACTGAGAAGGCGAGAATACTGCAACTGAAGATGGGATATGTTGTTGTGTGAGTTCCACATATGGTCTGCGGACTTGTGCAAATCGTGTAGAGGCATCTGCATATGAAATGCTTTCCTGGGACATGACAGTTTTAATGGACTTTTGCCGATTGTGCTCTGGGCACGTTTTATTAGTGGCAAAGTGAGTTCCCGAGCAATACAAGCATGTAGCCTGGATTTCAGGGACACTGCATCCCTGTCCCGAATGAGACTGGGCACATCGGAAGCACCGTGGTTTAGATCTACATTGGGCACTGATATGCCCAAACCGGCAACAGCTCAGACATTGGATTGTTGGTAGATGATATGTTTCTACTGGTAAAGAGGTGTAGAAACAAAATATCCTTTTGGGGAGAACCTGGCCTCTAAAAGTAATCACCACAGGTTGGGTAGGAATCCAGGAGGGGTTACCATCTGATAAAACTTTACGGTTAAGGCGTCTAGCCTTCAATATAATGCCGCAGGCATCAGGGAGTTCAACCGACTCAACAAACTCCTCCATTGACCAGTCAATGGGAACGTTTTTTACTATGCCCATTCGGGTAACATTGTAAGCAGGGATTTGTGCATGATATTTATTATTTTTCAGGGACACATTCTCAATAAATTTGTTGGCATCTTGCCCAGATTTAAATTCTACAGAAATTCTATTCCGTCCTACGCTTTTAATGCCATCCATTTTGATGTTAGTAATTTTATTATCCACTAAGAATTTTCCAAATTTAATGGGTCTGATGGAAGTACCAGACGAGGGTTCAGTTTCCTCGCGAGAAACATGGACTATAAAAGGGCCTAAATCCTTAATATCGTATAATTTGCCGCCTCCGAAGCTAGGGTGTACAAATGTTGTTTGTATGGATGCCATTGCTGGATTTACAATCGTACGTTTAGACAACATATTCTCTGAACCATCAGCAGGACGTTTTCTACTTGGCTCAGTTGCAGGTAGTGAGAACAGTTCAGGAGACAAAGGAGGCCCATCCGGAGGGTCCGGATTAGGAGGATCGGAGGAATCCATTTAAGGAATGGATAACCTAAACGATCCTTTTAAAAACAATAATACTTACTAAATAATACAAAATTTACCACTAACAACACATAAACTACAATTAAAACTAAACAAATCAAGTTATTTGATGAAAAATATCCGAAAAATAAGCAAAACTTCACTAAGATGTCTGTTCACCTATAAACAAGAAAGCAGAATCCTATAATGCATAAGGAAGGAAAACTAAAGTTTTTTTTTTAAGAAAGTCTCTCATTTTATAATCAGCCAGTACAAATAGGAGATTTCAAAATAGTTTGATTATTTCCACTATAAAAATTTGTTTAATACTAAGTGGTATTGTTAACAAATATTTTGTTAACAGTACCACTGGTGGTGCCGTTCAGTGATATGGTTAACAAAGAACAATTTAATTAAATCTAGATCTAGCTTAGACAGTAGGATGCAAGGAATCGTAACTAGCTTAGCATTTAACACTATTAAAACATGAAAAAACAATTGAAGCAAAGCATTTGTTTAGAAACCCAAAACTAAATAATCCAAGGTCTGGTGTGTTTGTATTCAGTTAAAAGTATCCAACTTCTGGTAAAACTAAATAATTCATAAAACAAGGATCATTCAAAACTTTTGCAACCATTGAGAGAAGATTCTTTATCATAATTCAACAACTACACAAGCTGTGTATGAGTACATTGCAAAGGAAGTGAGTTTATAGAACTCTCATGTAACTGATAAGAAGTATGATAATATAAATCAGGACATGCATTTTTCTGTGATAATATTCAACAAAATCAATTTATAGTTTGTTTGGTATACATCTAAATAGAGAATGAATATGGAGTGCAAGTATTGGAATACTTCATTTACTGAACGGTGAAGGGAAAACCCATGCCCTAAAGACCCACCTACTATCACTTCATGATAGAATAACTATTTGTGAAAATAAATTAGGCTGTTTGACTGTACAGACAACACAAGCTAACCACCCTTGAGAATACGAGTTGTAAGGACATGTATTTATTTACAATTAATATTCAGTTAAAATGAACTAAACTAAAAGCACATAACAAGACAGTCAGTAATGTTTCTGATGAAGCAAGAAGTATCACAACATCCTTGCAAAATTGTAAGCATTAGGTCCTAAAAAAAATTCATTCCAGCACATAGAGGGAAACCCGGTGGCATCACACAAGCAAATTGTGGATTTTCCTCAAATAAACAACAAATCAGCTGTGCATCTTGACACCCTTAAAACAACATATAACCACTGTATCATGTTCCGTGGTGCTACAGAAGGGGTGTGACTCGCTCACCTGCCGACAAAATTTTCTAGTACTGAACTTTTTCCAGCGGATTGGCCACCCACAACTGCTATTTGAGGGAGGTCTAGTGACATGTGCACGCCCATCTGAACGAAGGCATCTTGTAGTTTGTTTACGATGGGAATCAATTGTTGCATTCCAGTATTTCCGACCGACATTTTTATTTTGATACATTAAAGTTTCTACACTACAAAACCACTAACAAAACAACTTGATCATCATTCATCGATAAACTAATTTCAATATGGTGGTCTGACTGACTGACAGCTAGCCAGCCAGCCACAGCACAGCAGACAGTTTTTTTTTTGCCCAGATTATCAACATACGGTTTAAAAAATGTATGACATGAACGTAGCATGCTGAAGGTAACATTAAACGCAAAAGTAAAATTACACAGCTTTCGGTAGTGTAATTTTTTATACTATTTACCAAAATGTTTAACGTTTACTTGATTACAAACAACATGAATAACAAATATACGTAGTGCCCCGCCCACTTTTGGCTCGTCTTGGAGGGGGGCACTGCCGTGGACCAGATAAAAAAAAATGTTGGTTGAAGAAATTCAACAAATACCTATTACTTATCGCAATCTAAGTATGTAATTAAGAAAAGTAGACTTTTCGAAAATCTTTGTTTTAATCGTTTAGACTAGTGATGATTTCAAAATTTTCAAATCATGAGTATTCAAATTATTAAAAGGGCCCAAAGAAAAATTGTTTATCGTCACTATACTATTTTTATCAAACATAAAAGAAGAAGATTAAAGAAGAAACAACATATCATATCTTCTTCTTTTATGTTTGTTAAAGTTTTTAAGGTACGTAAGTTAACCAATTATCCTGAAATATTTGTATAATTTTTATATGCTTTTGATCCGTTATTCGGAGTTAAAGCATGGAAAATAAAGTAATTATTATACTATTTTATGGTTCCGTACCCGAAGGATACCAAGTGGGAGCCTATTACTAAGCCTCCGCTGTCTGTCTGTCTGTCGGTTTATAGGTTTAACCCGTACCTAATTGGTAGACAGTTGGAATTCTCACAGAATATTAATAAAATTTTAAATTAAGAAAATCTACTCTTTTTTAAGGAAATTTAGGTGGTCTGTTTGTATGTATGAATGTTCCGTTTTAACTCAAGAACCATTCAACGGATTTGGATGCAGTTTTTTTAAATTATCATCTTAGGTAGTGACCCGGACAAGATATAGGTTATAGGATGTTCATAAAATAACGTCCAAGCTGAAAACGGGGCCAAGATTGAATAAACGCGTTCGAAACCGAAGGTAAAGGCTAGTATTGTATAAACATAACATGTCGTCAGGACATGGACCCCGAGGGAGTGTTAAAAGTATTTCCAAGGGTAATTGTATGTTTTGTGGACCAAAATAATTACTCATTTTGTCCAATGGCGTCATAATTCATAAGACAAAGGGGAAGTACCGGGAAATACTAATCAGGGGGCCTAGCATGGTGCCACTTTAACTCCATTTTAAGCACCATTTGACAGTAAATCCCATATATTTTCTATCAAATGCTGTTTTAAAATTGTGTTAAAGTGGCAACCATGTTAGGCCTTTAAACACCATTTGACAGTAAATCCCATATATTTTCTGTCAAATAGTGTTCTAAAATGGTGTTAAAGTGGCAACGATATTTGACCTGTTGGAGGCCTAGCATGGTTGCCAATTTAATATCATTTTAAAATACCATTTGACAGAAAATATATGGGATTTACAGTCAAATTGTGCTCAAAATGGTGTTACAGTGGCACTATGCAAGGCATTAGGTAGTAAATATAGCAAACATTATTTATACCATTTACAGATTCAAATCAAATCAAAGTTTGTGAATAATAAACATCCTTTGTACGTACCCGTATTAGTTAGTACAGATAGATTGGGCTATTTGTACATTACTTGTTTAATGTCAACGAGTTGTAGTTTCGTCGTAGTTTAATGTTCAATGAAGTTACATTAAACGGTACTAAAATCATAAACGGCTTTATCTAATTTTATTCCTCAATACTTTTTAATTTTGACTGTTAGAAGGACCACTACATCTAAAGCTGGGAAAAATAATTTGTCATCTATAAAAATCTCTTCAGTTTTATTTACGCATTATTTAGGCTAGGTGGGTAGGTAATAAAAGTCGGTTCTGAAGGCTTTAATTTTAGTTTTATTGCTGTCAAAACTTGAATTTTTTCACAGTAATATAGCTTCTGTTGTTAACACCAAAGAACTATTTTGGAATGAAGAAAATTTACTTTTGACAGCACTAAACTAAAATAAAGCCTTTAGGACCATCTAAAAAAGTTATTCAAAACTCTCGTAATGAAACTGAAAGACGTTAAAGATTGTTACGTTTTTAAATACGGAGTCATGTCATGGCTGTTCTTTCTGAAAGTGATTTATATACCACTTTAATGTTTTCTTGTAAATTAATGAGCTGGATCAAAAATATTTTACGATTTGTTTTTAGGAATTTCAGGGCATTTTATTGTAACGAAGATATTTTTGCCTCTTTTTCAATTGTCAACGAAAAATCAATACCGCTTTACTTGACATGCGTGGATAAAATGTAGGGCACTGTGCAATATTTTATATGTAATGAAAACATGAAAAAATGTTAAAATCATTTAAAATATATTATAGGTATGATTATCAAGAATTTGTAATGATTTCCAATATTATTATTTTTACTTTTTTGGTTGTATTTTGCTCGTATTGGACATGAAGCTATAAGGTTACAACATAATATTCTAAAATACTTACCTGCCCACGAAATTTTCTAATACAGAACTCTTTCCAGCAGATTGTCCGCCTACCACTGCTATTTGTGGTAGGTCCAACTGCATATGCACCCCCAAATGTGTAAAAGCATCTTGAAGCTTATTCACAATTGGAATCAATTGTTCCATTCCCATATTACCCGACATGATGGCCGGTTTCTAAAACACTTTTCCTATTTATAACTACTCCGCAGATCTTCCCTTACTGATTTTTCTTCCATCAATATGGTGTGTGAAATTTCATTGCGCATGCGTAATAAATAAGGAGTAGAGAAGTATATGTAACATTGGTTTTGAAGACAATGATCGAAGCAGAATTTGTGAGGTACTCGTAAAGTATTAAAAATTCCCAACCAGACTTTCAAAATCACTAACTCGTTTAGTTAAATAAATATAACCAGGACTAGCTAGAGGTACCTATTATTTAAAAGATAGAACTATTTTTATTTCAGTAATAACAAAACAGGCAAACCAGAAAATATTCACCATATTTATATTTTTCAGAAATTTAAATGTAAAACCTCATTGATTTTTAATAACTAAATATTCCTATAGTTCAAACTCTTTTGTGACGTGACTCTCTGTACGGTCTTCAAAAGGAAAGTAATTAATTCCTGTAAAGGGAAATCTAAAATAATTTCACCAAGTGCGATTCGGACTCGCGCACAAAGGGTTCCGTACTACCACAAAAAACGGGTAAGGAACAACAACAATAGTAAAAAGGTGCTAAAATTATAGCGCCTGTCAAATAATTTGGCATTCTTTGAGTACGGAACCCTAATTTTAATTATTAGTTTTTTAATTTAGAGTATCTATAAAAATCTGACCAAATTTGAAATTTGTGTATGTTACCGTTTTTAAGATAGAGCTGGAACAATTATACTAAAAAAATATAGCATTTTTAAAGGTTTTTTGTACCGGGTCCATCTTTGTTTTTCATATTTTTTTATTTTTTATTATTTATCGTGTTAGAGGCCATAGTAATAGGTATTTTGTGAAAATTCCCGGCTACTAAGAGGTTTAAGGCGCTATGTAAATAATATAAGGATGCTTTGTTTCTGTGCATATCATGAAGTACACGGAAAATTGGAATACATTTTTGGTATAATTATGCATTCTGACTATTTATAATCTAAGGTTTTGATTTTCGAAAACACGTTTTGATAAATTTTCTTAGATAGAAATAATTACTGAAATGAGTTCTTTAAACACACTTTTTCTCGTTGTTTGACGAATAGGAATCATGTACAGAACTCAAAGATATTTTATTAAATAGGTTTTAACAATATCTATGTAAACAGCCCGCATCCGCATATTGTCTAACTTAAATATCTATCGTTTTCAAAGGTGTCGTGATAGATATAATGTATATATACTTCTGGAGACATCTATTGGCCCACCTTGCATTTTCAGTTTCGTTTGGTCCTAGCTAAAAATTTATATTAGGTCGAGCAAAAAGTTTAAAACAATACGATCGAAAAAGATGGTAAAATGTATCAGGTTTAAAACTGGATCAATAGTTTTTGTTCAATCTAGCAATCATATTTAGGTAGGGGCCATCGAAACCTAAACTCTAAGGTGAGCCAATAGATGTGTCCAGAAGTGTATAATAATATATAATTTCTAAGTATAATGTTGGAAATGTCGCTAGCTATTTAAGTTTTTTTAATAAAATTAAAAAACATACTTTTTCTCTTTTTCGCTGAATGGGCGCTTTTTCGCTTGGAGTGAGAGTGGCAAAAATTAAATTATTAATTACGGCTGAAGCAGTAGACCCCTGTGACATACGGACGGACAGACAGACAGCGGAGGCTTAGTAATAGGGTTCTGTTGGGCACCCTTCGGGTAGGAAACCCTAGAAAGCTATTACGCTTCTTTTATTTAGAATAAAGTATCATGCTATAGAATCATTGAAGGCATTCGTAAAAATTCGTAAATATAAAACCTGCCCAGTGCGTGCCGGGCCACGAGCAGTGTAGGGTTTCGTGGTTGCCCGGTACATTTTATAAGTTGGTCTACTAAAACAGGTAGCGCCAAACTTCTAGTCCCATACAAGAAGAACTGTCCATACCTACATTGTTGTGTTTAGAGGGGACTACAAGTTTGGCGTGACCTGTACTGTACTCGTAAACCTGTAAAGCCTACTTATCTTTCATAGTTTTCCTTTTAAATTTATTATATATACTCCTTGTGGGGGGGAACACTCCACTCTAGCAAAAATTAGCTTGATATTTCGCCAACGGATCCTTAAATCTAAAAATGGTTTTCACACACCCACAATCTTTTTAACGACCTATCTAACGATACCCCACACTATGGGACAGGTGAGAATTTTTTTTTACCGATTCTTCAGCGTGGTATATGTAGGTATACTCATGCCAAATTACAGCTTTCTAGTACTAATAGGCTGAGATTCAGAGTGCATTTTGAGTCCGAACTCAATCTTACAAACGTCAAAAAGCGACGTGATCTCAAGCTGAGATTCAAAGGCTGAGATTCAGAGTGCATTTTGAGTCCGAACTCAATCTTACAAACGTCAAAAAGTGACGTGATCTCATACTAGAGTGACGTTTGTAAGATTGAGTTCCTCTTGAGTTCGAACTCAAAATGCACTCTGAATCTCAGCCAAAGTGCATTTCGAGTTCGAACTCAAGAGGAACTCAATCTTACAAACGTCACTCTAGTATGAGATCACGTCGCTTTTTGACGTTTGTAAGATTGAGTTCGGACTCCAAATGCACTCTGAATCTCAGCCTCATACTAGAGTGACGTTTGCAAGATTGAGTTCCTCTTGAGTTTGGACTCAAAATGCACTCTGAGGCTGAGATTCAGAGTGCATTTTGAGAGTCAGAGTGCATTTTGAGTTCGAACTCAAGAGCAACTCAATCTTACAAACGTCACTCTAGTATGAGATCACGTCACTTTTTGACGTTTGTAAGATTGAGTTCAGACTCAAAATGCACTCTGAATCTCAGCCTAAATCCCAGCCATAGTCTCTGAGCTAAGCCACGGACATATGGACGGACGGACGCGGACGGACGGACATGGCGAAACTATAAGGGTTCCTTGTCGGACTACGGAACCTAAAAAGACGTCAGCAATACCTACTTGCCTACCATATAACAAACACCTCCACGACCACGCTCTTGTAATAACGTAGTCTATTCATAAAGTTATTTATAATTATAATTGGAATTCTGTTTTCTAAATTCATACTTAAGCTAGTTTCTAAATCAATAATAGCACTAACTCTTGCCCGTGGCTTCACCCACGTTGATTTAAATTTTGGATGGTCAACGTAGCTTACATCTACATCGGAGTTCTGAAAGCCCATTGGGAAAGTTGATTCCAGGCTGCATAAAGAAAAAGGCGGCTGCAACACAGATAGAAATTGCTATGTAGTGCAGCCGCGTCCCGTCCGTGTAAATAGAGTATAACACAATTACACCACAGACACTTAAAGATTGTTTGTAACGTGATCGTCTTCGGATAACATTATTCTAACGAAATGCAGCGGCTTTACAGCACTTTACAGACAGATTTATTGGAAACAATAATATTTATTTCTAGATTCGACCTTTTTCGAAGTTGTGCGTGGCCTGTACTGAAATCTTTCAGGGACACAGACCACCCATATACGTTATTGTATTGTTCTTTCTATTGCGTCTCATTACGTGTCCCTGAAAGTGCATGAAAACAACAAATCATGACTTTCCGGTAAAAACTTCAGTCTGATTTTAAATCGTTCCTCGCTGCGGGCCGTTTTAATAACCGATATGTACTGGATGCGGCCCGCGGGCCGAGGCGGTTGTCCATGTATGCCACAATCAAACAAATGCCGCTGCACTATAGACTGCTGTGTTACAGCAAGGTTAAAAGAGCTAATTACTGCTTTATCTTATTCGCCAGATAATGCAGCACAGACTACAGGTATCTGTGTTGAATCCGCATTTTTATTGATTTACACAAACAAATGCGGCTACATTATACAAACGGCTGTATTGCAGCAGAGTTCGGGCGAACTATTACTGCTTTATGTCATTCGCCAAATAATGCAGCACAGGATGTTTGTTTGTGTTGCAACTGCCTTTGTATTTACGCCTCCTCCGAGCTCGGGTTTGACGGCAGTATAAGGGTGTGAATGTGTAAATAGACTGCTACATTAAATGAAACCACATATTCTACCGATCCTACTGAACCACTTTTCCCAAGAATCATACCCGCGGGCACCCTTAGTTTAGGAAATAATTGAGTTCCAAACGAAAACGCGTGAACCCTGGTTTCACGGACGAAGGTCTCTCTAAACTCGCCCGTATGTCGGTGTGTTATGGTTCACGCATTTTTGTTTGGAACTCAATTACATATTTCCAAAACTAAGGATGTCCGCGGGTACCTATGATTCTTGGGAAAAGTGGTTCAGTAGGGTCGGTAGAATATGGGGTTTCATTTAATGGTAGCAGTCTTTTTACACCCGGTATATAAAATAGACTGGTGACGAGAATAACTGATATTTCCCAAATTTTATTCTATTTCATTATTGTTTGTCTGTATGTATGTTCCGTTTCAACTCGAGAACCACTCAACGGATTTGGATGCAGTTTTTTTAAATATCATCGTAACAATATGATCGGTCAACACATGTTAAAAGCGGTGTTCATAAAATAACGCACAAGCCGAAAACCGGGAAAAGATTGAATAAACGTGAGCTTCGTAAGTATGCTTCGTGTTCACATCTTTCGACAACTTTCACGTTGCTATTGTAAACATGAACAATTATGATGGTGGCACCACAAAATCTATTTTGTGGTGGCACTGTATAATGTTGCAACATCATTCATTTAACGCCACTCTGATTGTCGGATCAGACACTTTAGTCGTACAATCCGACCAAAGATATCGTGTCGTGAATGACAATAAAAAAAAAAGTTTCTATTTTCTCCGCTAGTGGCGCTAGCTGTCGCGTCTTTGTGACGTCACGCTATTGATCCGCAAGAAAATCGTCTTTGGACGCCATCTTAAATAAAAGTGATATAAGTTTTGGTAGCGTAGATTATAGCAAAAATCTAAAGTAATCATAATTTAGAAGCTAGAATTTGAACATACATAATTTTATTTCGTTAATACCGGGCATATCGGACCAAGGTATATATTTATTTCGGTTTACATATTACATGTAAAAATTTTCGTTTGTTATTACCGTTCTTCCAGTTTTATCTCAGTACAGTACCGTTAAATCTATCTCTGTTACAATTCTCAAGGAAAATCAGTGGAGTAAAAGTGAAATAATTTATGCAAGAACAATTTTTAATGATCGATCCAGCTACTAGCGTACGGATGTAACACGTCAATACAGACCTCGGAGGGCAGGGCTTTATTGTCGTAATGTTCTGTGAAAGTGTTCTATTATCAGTGATTCCTCGAGATTTTGAGTGATTATTTTGTCGCATCAGTTAGCTCGACAGTCAAGGATAACTGTAAACTAACGGAGTATTAAAGCATCAAGGGAATTTGGTAGTAAAAAGAGTTTATCTGGAAGTGGAAGTAGTTGTCAGATGATTTTCTGATGGTGTGAACAGTGTTAGATGACGTTATCGCTGGTTGCAGTTGGTGGTCGGTGCCTCCTGAGGGTGACCTCCTGATGGTGTGTACATCGCAGCATGTCAGCACTCTCGACGCCGGGCGGAGGCGGCAATGCGCAGACCAAGCCGACGTCCGGCAAACAGAAATATCAGAAGTTGGACATCAATAGCTTGTACTGCGCTAACAAGGTACCTATACAGCTTTCTATACTACCAACACACTCTACACCATAATTCTTTTTCCTAGGCTCACCTATAAAATTTAATTCATGGGGTCTTTCAGTAAGACCTAGCTAAAATTTTATGGGTGAACAATTTATTACAGTTAATGGAACCTGGAAGTTGTAGAACTTTTTTTACGTCACAAAATTTACCTAAGAATGTTATATTTGTAATGGAAAAACAAGATCTAATATTTTAAAATAAATATTTTAAGACAAATCATAAAACAAATATTTCTTGAGATATATTTTGGTCCACTTTGGCCAGCATCAGTTGATTGAATGATACATTCTATAAGATACCAGGTGTAAATATAGTGCGACAATTAAATAAAACCACATACTCTACTGATCATACTGAACAACAATTCGGAAAAAAAAACCTGCGAAAATCCTCAGAGAAAAAGATATTCAACTGTAACTGAAAGACTATCTCGTAGGAGGAAGGTCCTTTTTAGAATGCTGCACTATAATAGCTGTTTCACAGACAACGCTCTCTCTAAACTAGCCCATATGTTGGTGCATTTGAGTTCACGCATTTTTGTTTGGAACTCAATTATTTCCCAAACTATGGGTGTCTGCATAATGGTAGCAGTTTATTTACACCCGTTATATTAAAACCATATATTCTAATGATCATACTAAACAACTCTTTGAAAAAAAAAACTTGCAAATCTTCAGAGAAAAAGATATTTAACTGTAACTCAGACTTTATACCTTAGGAGGAAGGTCTATTTTAGATTGCTGCACCGGAACAGCTGTTTCACATTCAACAATTTCTGGAAACTCGCCCGTATGTCGGTGCATTAGGGTACACACATTCCAGTTTGAAACTCCATTATTTCCCAAACTAGTGGTTAGCGTCGGTTTGTTTCTTGGGAAAAGTGGTTCAATAGGGTCGGTAGAACATGTGGTTTTATTTAATTGTAGCAGTCTATTTACACCCGCTATAAAACCTTCATAATTAATATATTTTTAAAATTCCACCCCTGTATGTGGTGCAATAACTAAACATGGTGTTGGTGCAGACAGATAGCTGTGTTACCCTAAGTAGTTACTCATGTGATAAAATAATTTATTTAATATGTATGCACAAACTACGAACATATCAATTATTTACCCACACTAATGCTTATTGAATAAAAAATATCTTGTGTTTGAATTTTTTTTAATCTCTGAAATGTCTGCAAGATAAATGATAGTTATCGGCTTTTCATACTAACACCATTGCAGTAAAACTAAATGTTTAGTGCCATTATCAAGACTCTTTATTTTAGTTAAAACCATTGAGAAATAATTAAGATAATCACTGTTCTATGTTGAAATTATATTCCTTATTTTACAGAAACAGGTAATTATCTGATACTGTTATAACTTTTGAAACTTCTACTTATGCATGTTTAAAATTATAATAATACATTATACTGTAATAACCATAACCCATAAGGAGGCATACTTGTGGTGTTGCTGGAAGTCTTTTGTAAATCAGTTGTTTCTTGTTATTGAGAATCTATGAGTGTACAGCTTATTAAAGTTTGGTTTTAATTTCCTATTTTCTTTGTTGTAGAAGTTCATTGATCTTTTGTTATTTTGCATTAAACCACATGTTCTAAGTTTTATAGTTTATTGAACCAGTGGCTTTAACATGTTAACATGCCATTTTGTTTATGGAACTTTTTAACATCTGTAAAATAAGCTATTTAGCTCCCACCTCAGTCGTCAAAACAATGGCCAAGTGGTGCTGCGAAATGAAGTGCATGCTATGGCCTCTGGAGTATTTATAGGCTGTAATTTGTTTCAAAAGCATGAACATTGAACAAAATCTGTTTTTACTTCCAGAATGAAAACTCTGAACCATCATCAGTAAAATCTCAATTGAGTCGCAAGCATGGAATGCAAAGCCTTGGAAAAGTCCCTTCAGCTAGACGACCACCCGCCAATTTGCCTTCTTTGAAAACAGAGACTGGTCAAGATCCAAACGCTAAGTAAGTATCACATTTAATTAGCTCTAGGCTACTATCCTGTTAAATTGATAGCATGTTTGTATGTTATTTGTATTGTTTATTTTCTTTATTGTTATCTAGAATATTAATTTAAATAGCAACTTGCTTTTTCCCATTGGTATCGCTCACTTTGAAGTGTCTTTCCATTTTTAACAGTTTTCGGCTTGCCAATTATTCTATCAACACTCCTTATAGCCTCTAAGTGGACCAGTCCCCCTATTGTTAACTTCAATATCTGTCATGCATGATTGGCTAGAAATGACATCACACTTAATTTTTTGTATAATAAATGTATTGGAATATGTTAGAAAGTGACAGTATATAGTGATAGTAGATCTTGAAGTTAGACAATAAGGTCCCAGGGTGACTACGATCATAATAAAGAAATGTACATCCAAATCTGTTTATTGTTTCTTGAGTTTAAACAGATAATACAGACACATCCAACTGCCTGTTTCGTCTACTGCTGGACATAGGCCATTCCAGCCACTCCTGGCAGTCCTCCTGGAAGAAATGCCCATACTCACACGCTGGGCAGGCGGGTTGGTGTGCGCGGTGCCGAAACCCTTGTACCAGTAACGTGCCGAAACCCTTGCACCAGCGACATACAGACACACGAAAATTATTTGAAAGAAAATAGTTTTACCATACTAATAACTCATGTCATTTTGAATTTTGTAAAAATATTCAATGTCTGTACACGACTTTCTTAATACTTCATTATTAGTTTTGATTATGTCTATGGGTTAAACTGGTAAAATGCTGCTGTATATTAAAATAACCATTTTCATATGTTAAAAGTTGTCTACTTTTTGCCAGAGCGTGGCTCAGGTTTTTTACAATCCATTGAGTTGCTTGCAAAGTAGCTCTCTTAATTGTCACTATAACAGAAACAATAGGATCCATCTTAGAGAATAATTCTCATTATCTCTAGAATGTAGTCCAGATTGTGGTTTAGATCCATCTTACAGATTATAAACTTTATACATAACATATTTATTGTGTAATTGATTATACAAACTAGACCGTGACCATTTTAGTCAAACATGTTGGAGAAATAGGCAGGGCCGTATACAGAGGGGTTTTAGGTGTCTTAACACTCTGAAATCTTTGGTTTTCAAAAGATCTAAAGTGGCAATATGCAACAAATAACAGACTTTGGAATTGTACATCATATCAGTTGTCATTATTTTCATTCTGTCTTTATCTACATACTAGACTTGTGTATTAAAGTTTTAACAAGAATTATTTTTAAATTTCAGTTCTATCTCAGCTACGACTACAACTACATCTACACCTGCAGTATGCAGTTCTCAAACTATTGTAAGTTATATTAGCTATTAAGCTTTTGCTTGCGGCTTCGCTCGCGTGGAAGTGTCTTCGACAGTTCTCGTCTTGGCGATTATTTTATTAACACCCCTTATAGCTTGTATGTTGAGCAGGGTCACTACTATGATTATGAAGAAAACCGCTTCCAGATCTGATGAGTGGGTATCGAGTTAAAACGGAACATACAGACAGACGCAAAAAAAAAAAAAAAAGAATAGTTTTGGCCTCAGTACAATACTAATAAGATAACCCATTTCATTTTAAATTTCCCATAAATTTTCAATGTACAGAAGACTTTTCTGTATATATAAAAGGCAAACCTCTATCAACACACAGCCGAAACTACTGAACGGATTTCGCAGAAATTTGGCATACAGATATTTGTAATGACGTGTGACGTAGGCATCCGCTAAGAAAGGATTTTTGAAAATTCGCCCCCCATGGGGGTGAACCGAACTCCACGCGGACGAAGTCGCGGGCAAAATCTAGTAGTAGTATAAAAGTCTTCTTATAAATTATGTAAGTATAGATGTCATAACCATGATAGAAATAAATTTCTATATTTTTAAACACTTGGCGATTTATCCATCGCAAGGAGATAACAAATAAAATTTATATCATTGCGGTATAGAAAATCAGAAAAGTAAATCTGGACGCGAGGAGCTCTGAACCGGGATTCGAACCCGGGACCTCTCGCTTACCGGGCGGTTGCTCTACCAATAGATGTCATCGTTACATAAATTTAAATTTGTCATGTTTCGGATTTCAATACTGAAATGAATGATGATGAAAATGATTCACAAAGGCCATTGTTCGCCATTAACTTTGATCCAAGCTATTGTCATGTTGATAATGTTATTGTTGCTTTCATTCTGAGAAATGAATAGATGTCAAATCACAGAATAATCTCGATGTGTATTCATGAATTCTACTTATAAAATAGATATATCTCAGATATCGTAGCAAACATGAATTTTGATTTTAAAAAATTGCTGATCTTTTTGTGTGAGCCTCGATTTCAGTTTCTAATGATTTAGAACTGTAAATTCATAATATCGTAATCGCCTGACAGGTTTAATTACAATATATTTTGCGGAAGCAAAACATTACGCGACTATGAGGGAGGCGGTGGGGATGACGAATGGACCAGTTGGTCTAAATGGTAATTACAAACATTTCACTGGTTATTCTCCAAGGACGTTTCGCTCGCTCACGCATTTCTGTCGTTTTGGACACGTAGCTAAGTAACTGGGCACTGTAGCCTGCAGAACATTTGAGGCATTGAGAGCAAGAAAGGCCTAACATTTCCAGACATAATTGATTATTAATTGTGTCTGGAAATGTTAGGCTTTTCTTGCTCTCAGTGCCTCATTTGCAAAGTAAGATCTAGCCTAGCTGTTGTTTATCCGTTTTCTAGGCAGGAGCAGAAAATGTATGATTTCAATTGGTCTCCTGACATCGCACATAAGAGGGTACTCGCGATTATACTCATCATTTCATTAGCTATTTAGAAAGTAGTTAAAAAGCTAAGGGACTTGTATATATCCCTTTTCCAAAATTTTGAATTTTACAAACCTAAATGATTTTTTTAAACTTTGATTATATTTAAAAAAACGAAATGACATGACAATAGAGCTTAATATATCAAATGTCATTGACATTTCACATTTGACAGCTAGTACTTTTATTTATTGCTACCTGTTCAGCCCATATCCTTAAAATTTGTTTTTTTCCACATATCTCTAGGACTAAGTAATAAAAAAAAAATATTTAAGTGCTTTTCGTTATAAGAATAAAGAGATATCTCCATAGATTTTTAATTTTATTACCTTAACAGAAATGAAAACTTGTGGATTTGTCGCGGAATTGTTGCTCAGTAATGGCGTGCAGTTATCTAACAGGAGCCGACCGCCATGTTGAAATGCGGGTGCCGCTGGATCTCGATTGCCTCCTGTATCTTGCGTGGAACATGAAACTTTGTTATCTGTTTACATTTAACTCGCATGAATATGTCCTCTCCCTTTTGCCATAGGGTATGACAAGCTATAATGTAACTCTTCCAGACAACAACGGTGAGCAGTGGTGCGGTTGCGGGTGCGGCCGGGGTCGGCGGCGCGGGCGGGTGGGTGCCACTCCCGCCCCCCTCTTCCCCTCACTTCCGCACAGAGTTCCCCTCGCTCGAGGCGGCTGCGCAACCCTCACATCGCTCACAGGACCACGCCAACTCACAGCCGCAACTCAGACCACAAAGTAAGAGAAACAACTATTTTACGACTCAAAAACGGATTAAGGCAAGGCTGTTCGCATTCACTGATACTTCATATTCAGTATGATAAGTGGAGTATGAGTGGTGATACTAAATGGTAGAAGTATTGTTATGTTTAAAAAGTTTGAGATCCACAGCAATTGGTCAGAAGTCTAGCGATTGCCTATCAAAAAACCGCTTTTCGTTTTCTAAAAGTAGCTTGAACCCTAAACTATAGGTATACTTTCTTAAGGATCTGTTTCACCGTCTTCTGATAAAAGCTATATCCAGAATATAACTTAAAAAATGGAACAGGTATAAGTATAATCAACGACTTTGATTGAAGGGTGGATACCTCACTTAGTCAACAGACTGTACATGCATTAACTTGGTGCACCTGTGGCGTGAACTCGAAGGTCGGCAATTAACATTCCCGTTCACTTGTCAGCGGAAGGCAGCTGGACGTGCGGTGGCGGCGCCGGCGCGCGCGACGCGGTGACGTCATCACCCGCCGCCGCGCCCGCCTCCTCTCCCGCCTCACAGCAGACGCCCGCCTTCCGAGCCATTCTTCCTTCCTTCGTAAGTTGCTTTCTCGAACGTTTTATACCAGCCACATTTCTTAAGAGTTAGCATATAAATAAAAACTTTAGATTTTGATGAAAATTATATAAGCCAGAACCGAAAGGATAAAAACGTATTTTGGAGAAATAATGTACTCTTCGTTCATTTCCTTACTAAATGAAATAGTTTGATTTGAATTGTCTATACAAATAACAATCAATTTACCTTTGTCTTATTATAATTACAAACAAAACAATGCTTGAATGCGTTCTTTTAATAGTCAAACAAAGTATGGGGTTATTTTAAATATTTGTTTCACGTACTCTATCTTTGCAAGATCGTTTCTTGCCACTGCAAGATATCAGAGAACAATAAATTCCTAATAATAATTTGGCCAAGTGCGAGTTGGACAAAGCGTTCCGTACCACCACACAAAACGGGTAAAGAACACTAAAACTTAATTAAAAAAACAATAATATTGGTACTATAGCAGCAACACAAAGGCGTCAAAAATGAGAGCGCCTGTCAAATAATTCGCCATCCCTTAAGTATGGAAATCTAATTTTTATTATTTATTCTTTTACTTTAGAGTATGTATAAAAATCAGACCATATTTGACACTTGTATGTGTTACGGTCCTTAACACTTCCAGGGCCGGGCGTTTTTTCTTAAGCAATCCGCCCCGCGCCGGCCATTTTTCGGTTATTTTAAACGGCTATAAAAAAATAACTAGTAATATAGATAACTACCTACTTTGTTCTGTTACTATATTTTTGTTACTTTTATTTTTTATTTATGAAATAAAACAATAAAATATATTATATAACTTCACGTGATTGGCCCTGAAAGTGGATAGAGCTGAAACAAATAACCTTAATAAATTGCTTTTTTAACGGACCCACTTTGTTTTTCATATTTTTGAATTTTTTATCATTTGTCGTGGTAATTACCAATAGCAATACATATCGTGTGAAAATTTCAACTGTCTACCTATTACGGTAGAAGCTGTATACCCCTGTGACAGACGGACGGACAGACAGACGGCGGAGGTTTGGTAATAGGGCCCCGTTTGGCACCCTTCGGAAACGAAACCCTAAAAATGACCATACAATACAAATAATGAAAAATGTTGTTCCAGTTGATGAAAGGTAGCGGCGGCGGCGGTCTCGGCGGACTGGCCAACCTGAGCACCTTACGCGAGACACGGCCGGGCGGTCCGGGGGGCGGGGCTAGTCCCGCGGGTGGGGGGGGCAACGCGCGCCCTCCAGCCCGCCAGCCACCGCCCCCGCGCGCCGTCGACGTTCTTACAGCGAGGCCGATACTGCGCGATGAACAGATTAACTCGCTGGATGATATCTCGCGCGATGCTGGCTGGGCACAACACGACGATATTGATTATGAGTAAGTTGCTTTTGGATTTTAATTTGGCGGATGTGTAGTATTTAGCTGCTTAAAGTAACTGGTTTTGTTGATAAAAACAAGTTCAAGGCTGTAAATTAATTTCCCCTGACTTAAGAACCTGTTGTACTAAAGCTGAACTTGCCTATCTCCCGGAGGAGTAGGCAGAGACCATAAATCTCCATCTCTTACGATACTGACACACCTCTTGCTTCTTCTTTATAATTCAATCGAGTCATACAGTCTTCTATTCTCTATACTTTTTGGCTTGGCCCTACGTCGCCAATTTAGTAGGCAGAGCGGCCCTAATCGAGTTCTACCTTTCATCTGCGTAACATATATTTCTTTCGTCATTTATCTCTTAACCATCCTTACTAAATCCCAAACCACTGAATAATATTCCCGTCCTTATTTTTCCTCATCGCTGTGTCTTCTTTCAGGCTGCAACGTTCAACAACACAACTCCGTAAAGAACGCATATTAAATTTATCTTTTAACATGTTCTTTTTGCATGTTACTTATCCTGTATATTATTTATTTCCAGTCAAAAGCTAGACTTCTCAGACGGGGAGTCGTCCACGCCGTCCGGTAAAGGCAAGAGCAGCCGAGCGAGCGCCGACAACGACCGATCGGAGCCGAAGTTGCACGATGCGGGCGACGAGGATCAGATATGGGCGGAGCGTAGACAAAAACAAAGCAATGAGGTACACATTATATTTATTTTAAGTTATTCGGGGCGCGGAAATGTATTCAAATATCATTAAACCATACATTTTAAATTTTGATCAAGGAGCTAGCTTCAGAACAAAATACCTACTACGAGCACAAAAATTGTATGTTCTGATTGGCTTTGGTTATTTTTTATCTTACGTCTTTCCGTCGCCAAATTGTTATTTCAATTGCTACCTTTCAAAATGAAGTGCCTATATAAATTTTTATGTTAAACGTAATCGTATTTGTTTGTCAGGTGGCAGCAGCTGTGGCTCGAGCGAGGCAACGCAAGGAGGAGGAACAGAGAAGGCAAATGCGGGACGTGCCTCCGAACAAAGACTCGCGAGAAAGGGACCGCGATTCTAGAGAGCACAACGATAACAGGGACAAAGAGAGACCAGACGTCAGAGACCGCCAGGATATTAGGGATAAAGATCGGATCGAGAGGGATGGCAGGGACAAAGAACGTCTGGATAACAGGGATAGGGATAATAGAGATCGCATGGATAACCGAGACCGGTTTGATAACAGGGACAGGCACGATAACAGGGATAGAATGGATAATAGAGATCGCGAGCGCATGGATAACCGCGATAGGGACCGGATAGATAACAGAGATCGCAATCGTGACAATAGAGATCGCCCCGAAAACGTCGACAAGGATCGCGAGCGCGACAGGGATCGTAACGATAACAGAGAGCGCATCGATCGCGAACGGTTCGACCGGGAAAGGGACCGGAATGACCGTGACCGTGGTGGCGATCGGGACAAGATTGAAAGGGACCGCGACTTCCGGGACAACAGAGACCGTGACTACGGTCGGGACAGAGACCGGGACAACAGAGATAACCGGGACTCGTCCAACCCAGCATTTTCCAAGACGTTCCAGGCCAACATACCGCCCCGATTCCTCAAGCAGCAGCAGAATAGGCAGCAAGATGATCACAACAAGAGCTGGGCGTTCGCTAACAAGCCCGCCCCGAGACGTCAGGAGCCACCGCCTTACAACGCGCCGAGACATGCGCCGCACAATGGCCGACGCTCGTATTCCAGGTAAATTTACCTCTTTTCTATATTATACAGTTGAAGTGACTTTTGACAAAGCTAAAAACATCGAAATAGTTGGCAGTGGCGAAGGGTGAACATTTTTAAAAGGGAAACCGGACAAAAAAATTCCCTTAGAAAAGCAACCAAGGAAAACATAAAAATCGTTATACTTTGCAACTCCCTGTCAGCCTTGTGTATTTGTCGTATTGAGATTTATGGAATTGTTTGACAAAGCGATGAGTTCTTGAATAAAGAAATGTACTATGGATGCCATTTCCTAAACAAGCCGATGGGAATCGTGTTATATAAACCCTTCGCCACTGATAGTTGGTTCTTTAGGTAAAATTATAAAAATCATATTTTTAATGCACAATGAATGTTAATTTTCAGAGACTTCTCAGATCGCGAAGATGACTTCAGGAGAGAAAAGGAAGGATCAGGTCCACAGTGGCGATCCGAGATGCAAGACCGGTCCGGCAGAGAGATGGACAGGCAGAACTCTAAAGAATCCTACAAGGATTACGATTACAAAGATAGGAGAAGCGACTCCGACAGAAAATCGGCCGAAAGTGCAGCTGAACACAGCAGTAGGACTTCCGCTGCTGATAAACTGACGGAAGTGTTCGAAAGAAAGAGTATTGGGATCGAACCAGCGTTTGCGTCGTCGGATTCCTCTCTGCAATCTTCGGAGAGACGGCACACGCCTCCGTCAACGACATCACAACGCGAGTCTTCCGAGAGGGATTACAGCCAAGCTTCATGGGCTGAAGCGACACAGGAGGAGCAATCTTACACTGTGCTAAAATCGCCCCAAGACAAGGCTGGAGCACAAAAGCATGACGAACACAATGTGAAGGATACGCATAGACAGGATGTCGATGATTCTAAACGTGTTTGTCAACAACAACCAACATCCGGGCCGCCGTCACGTCAAACGACACCTGTCAGCAATATCACACCTCCTTTCGCTCAAGACCCACTTCCCGTAGCTCACAAATATCAGAGCAACCAGCCTCCAAGCCAAAACTTCACGCATAATCAACAAGTTACTCAAAACTCAGCTCTCGGTGTACAATCTCATACTAACTCTTCTAGTCTCTCTCAGACTTCTTTCTGTGATAACCAAACAATCTCTAAGCCTATCAACCAACCTATGTCTAAGTCGATCAACCAAAACGATCATCTTCCTATCACACAAACACAAATACAACCTTTATCCGAGCCGCTATCACAACAGAACTTAAATAAACCGATATTTTCATCACAAAAGTCTGACAAAGACATCTCCGAAACGGAATCGATAGCCTCCAAGTCGAGCACGGATCCGGTCATCGCTAAAATAATTGACAAACCAGTGGAATCTCTTCATGGCGGCACCGACACGCAAAAGCGAACGAGCATATCTATCGACGAAAAACGCGTCGATAACAGGTTCAGCAACGAGCACATAAATAAGACTCAAGGAAAGGAGCCCGTAGAACGGAAGTCCAGTGGATCAGGATCTGAGAAGAAAGGTCGCGGATACGGAAGTGGTGGTAGCTACCCTGTGTACAACAGATCGTGGGGGCAAAGAGAATCTCGCGGACGTCGATCCCATCGTAGTTCACGGTCAAACAACCGAGCTAGTGAGTCTGATGGGTCTACAGACGGTGCGCCTAATGCCGACCGTAAGGAGCGACGCCGCGCTCCCCGCTCCCCGCGTGGGCCCAAGAAGAACGATGACGTCACGCGGCCCCCACCCGCCGCCGACCAGCCCTCGGCGTCAACTGACGGCTTAGAACATAGAGAACAAGGAATGCCTTTCGCTCCAAGAGGACAGCCTTCCCGGAGAGGACGAGGTGGCTTCCAGGGCACGAGCCGACCGCCGGCACCCGCTAAGAGGGTAACAGGCTATGGCCCTCCCAACACTAAGAGTCCTTTCAGTCAAGCCAATAGAGCTGTTAAAGAAAACGATGATAACAAGGAGGGCATGCAATCAGACGATAAGTCGAAAGGCAATAAGCAACGAACTGGTTCGTCTACCGGTAGAAATGATGGAGGCCGAGGACGTGATCGACGTCCAAAGGGTCCGACCGGTGCTCCCAGCGGGGAAGACGAAAACTGGGAGACCACGTCTGAACATTCCGAAGGCGGCACTGGTGGCCGGCGCCGTTCCATTGGAGGAAGATCTCAAAGAGGTCAAGGACCTCGCAACCAACCCAGTGGAGGGCGACAGAATAACCGCAACAATCAAGGCGGCAAGAAAGACCCAACGGCGACTACTGAAGTCACAGAGGCTATGTCCGATCTTAAATTAACGGCTAAAAAGGACGATGAAGTCGCAGACGATGGCTTCCAAGAAGTGAGAAACAAGAAGAATTCTAAGGATGCCAGAGGCAATATCAAAGAAGAAAACAACCAAGGTTCTAAACCTAGATCTCATTCCAATCAAGGAGGCAATCGCAACGGTTCCACCACAAGGAACCCTAATGAGAAACCGGGCGCTCGGGGTTCGGCACCGGTTCCTAACAAGCCTGGCCCGCAGTATGACCGTCCGAGGCAACCGAATCTGCCACCTAGGTTTGCAAAGCAGCGGCAGAAGCAGCAAATGGGTCTCGTAAGCGGGTTCGGTCCTGACACGGGAGCCGCGCCGCCTCCGCCGCCAGTCAACGCCTGGGACAAACCGATAGCTCAAACGTTGCGCGGGAACGTTGAAGAGCCACCGTTGGAAACAGCAGACAAATCAGCGCAATCCAGTCAACGTAGCACGCCCGCTGACGCACCCATCGAGATTATAAAGACTGCTAGCACTTGCGCTCTCATTGCAGACAAAACAGGCGTTCTCGACGGAACTACTCCTCCAGTGGAAACCATTATATTCGAGAACACCAACTATAAAACTGCCCCGCCTGCGGAAGCGTTGAAACAGAAATACCAGCCGTGCGCGAACTCTGTCAAACCAGCAGAGGAATTACCGACAGAAATTGACGCGCGACCTCTAACATTCAACGGTGACGTCAGAGCAACTCCCGCTAGAACGATCCAAGAGCTGATTGCGGACAACAGCAGGCCAGTCACTGATGGCGATGCGTCGTTAGGTCTGCAAATGTCATTCGAATCCGCACAGAAGGCCGAAGATTCATCTGACATGAAATTAGATTTCGCGTTCGATTCCGATCTTGGTCAGCTGACTGAAGACAAGACAGCGAAATCGCTGGGATTACCGCGCGGGACTCACATGAGCACATCAAACACGATATCACCGTTGGCGGCAGATCTCAATCTGAAGATCGCCAGTGTCAAGAAAGTATGGGAAATGCCTGCCGTCGCTGAGGGCAGTGAAGAATTACAGTTCGCCGGATTCGAGGAACCCAATAATGATACGGGGGCGCCACCTAACGTTTGTAAAGTGAAGCCGACGCAGCAACTCCAGTCACCGCCGCCACAACATTACAACCACGTCGGCTACCAAGGTGGCTACGGTGGCCTTTCAGTCCCATCGCCGCCAGCCGTGCTGTTCAATTCGTCCCAGCAGTTGCTGGGCTCGTCTCAGCAGTTGCAGCAACAAGGTGGCTTGTATGGTGCTTTCTTGGATCAAAGCAGAGGGCAGTTCGGAGGATTCCCCGGGACGCCGTACGGAGCGGGGTCAGCCGCGCCGTACGGCAACTATCAACCGCCTCCGGACATGTTCCAAAGCCTACCGAGCCAGTACCGAATGGTAAGTTTTGCATACTATACATACACATGCTAATGCTACAAAAGGAACAAAAGTCCTTAAGATGGTCAAATTATAATTCCTGAACGCAAGTGCGGGATATATAAGGCGCATAGGCACGCCACCGTTTTAGTACAAAATCTGATAACCCGTTTCTCACTTGTTTTTCGTTATAGACCAAAGTTATGACCTCTATCATCTGGTACTAATCTTTTAAAAGCCACTTTTTTGAATATTGGTTTTGTTTTAAAGATGAAGCTGCAGAGATTTATATACACAATTGTTTTCTTGTCCTAAATTGTACCTATACCAAAATTTTCCTTTTCAGCCAGATACTTTGTAAATACCCGTATTGAACTATAGAGGTCTCAAACTTTACTCTGAAAAACAACAGAGAAACGGGTTATCAAATTTTGTATTAAAACGGTGGCGTGCCTATGCGCCTATTATCTTGTCCCTTTAAATGAAAAAATAACTACCCATGGCTCCGTCCGACCAGGCTAAACGAGATACAAACTTGAACACTCACTTCTTTATAATTCTAATTTAACCTTTACAATAAGAAATAACTATTTTTTTCTTTTTTCACAGGCAGCAGCGGGTGGCGGTGCCGCGTTCGGTCAATCCGGACAACTGGGCAACAGCCCGAGCACCGTGCTCATATCTAGCACCTCTAACTCACTCATGTCGGCCAGTGTCAAGCCGTCCTCTCAGCAGATTGGCGCTATAGGTAACTATAGATTTTAAAGTAGGGTTCTGAAAAAGAAACATGTTATAAATAAAACCTTTTCCAAGACATTAACAAAGCCCAAAACGTGACAGAAAAATTTGCTGCATAGAAAAAAATAGCACAAAACATTGACGTCTCATAAACAATTAGACTCACAATCTCGCTCAAAAAGTGCCCGCGATGAATTTTGTCACCGCTATGGGGTGACAAATTCGAATGACTATTTCGTAAAAGTGATATTGCATCTTATGTTAACGACATAACGTCTTAATTTGGTTGAAGATTTTTGCTACTATGCACGTTCGGACACCTTCTGACGAACTTTTCTTAGAGACCGTGTCTTGTTGTTTTATGAGAGGTCAGTGGCACAAAATGAAGGTTTTTTTACAGTTCAAACAGTAGTCTGTCCAAACTAATAAAGTAGAAATAACAATAATACTATTGTAAACATATGTATAAACCTATTATCTAACTAAAACATAAAACGCGTTTTTTTTCAACGCTCTCGTGTGAATTTATTTAAATATTATTCACTAAAAGGCAGCAATATCAAACCTTTTCTTGATTAACCGCACTACTCGGACTCGCGCTTTTTCAGATATGTTTATCGCATTCGATGTGCGATGGACATATTGTGCCTTAACATTTAACTAAAGTATACACTTTCTGTCGAGACGAAGGCTTGCAATTATAATTTTGCTGCGGTATATCTATTAATAAACTAAACAAACGGTATTTTTAATATTTGTAATTGCAGTAAGACAAAAATAATGGTATGTCTAGCTTGTTATAAGTATGTATAATATTTTTAGATTGCAATTCCTAATATTATTTATGTATTTTCCTCTCGCTACAAGCAACAAGGCACAGTCAAAGTGAAATAAAAATTTCGCAAAATATGTGCGCGTGCGAAGCTCACAGGCGACTGAGCCGGCGGCGCGAGTTAAGTTCACTGTACAGCCTTAACTCTGTTCGTTTTGTAGGAAGTAAAGGCGGCGGCGTCGGCGGTGTGGGCGGTGTCGGCGGCGTGGGTGGTGTCAACACCTACCAGCAACAGTACCTGGGCTACTCCGGCCCTGTCGGCGAGGCTCCGTACTCGCTGCAAGGGTTAGTTACCATACATATTGTTTGGATAGTCCAGTTCAAAAGCCGGTTGGGACGTACCGTCCTTCATCGGCATAGTAAAAACAGACGAGTAAGCTATCTTCACAGAGATGTCGCCCGCGCGGCTTATATGTATGCGAGCCACTGCGAGCCTGCACGTATGAACCACAGCACGCACACAACGACAATATATCAGGTGGTTTCTGGCGGTGTGACTAGGGTCGGCTGCTCTCCGCAGTCGTGCTTACGTACGCCGAACAGATAGGTATTTTGTGGCCGCGCGCAGCGCCGCTCGTCGCATCGCCACAAAATAAATTGACGACCCTGCAGCATTAGGCATTTATGCCTCGCACGGCGCGGGAGTTGTTCTACTATTCTGTTTTTACTATGTCATCGGCTTGCATATGAAGATAAAGATCCGTTTTTTAAGTGCCACAACACACACGAAACAATACAATTTTAATTCTATCAACATAACAAATATACAAACAAACATCGATACACATAAACGAAAAGGTCATGTGTCGTGGCAATAAAAAGGACCCTACTCAGCATATGCTACAGATGTTACCAGTGACATCCCTCAATGCTGTTATTCTGCTAAGGCCTCCAGTTGATGATAATATAGCGGCATCCATGATTCTCCTCCGAACGATGGTCCTCGGACAATTATGGGAAACGTTTGAAGCGGCTTTTTAAGCTGATTACATCTATAGTACGCGACACAGCAGGAGTGCGGGCGAGTACATACATGTCAGTATGAAATGGCCCGCACACCCGCCTGTCGCGAAATATGCATTCATTGAAATCGATCGTGTACGTTAAATAGTTTTATCAAGTATCCGTTTTAGGAGGTTCAATAAAATTAAATGTTGCTAAGATTTTTCGATCATTGCTCGGTTATTGTATTTGGCCAAGTGCGAGTCGGACTCGTGCACAAAGGGTTCTGTACCACCACACTATCCGGTTACGGAATCCAAAGAACATACATGTCAACAGTATATAATGCTCTAAATATTATTATTAGAGTGCATTACAAACTAGAAAATTTAAAAATTCCTCTTGCCAGGATTCGAACCTGCGACCTCTTGTTATTAAGACAAGTGCGCTACCAATTGCGCCACCGAGGTACTTACCTAGACCGTTGATTTTTTCCACCAAATATTATGTAACTATGTATTCAGGTAAGTATCTCGGTGGCACAATTGGTAGCGCGGTTGTCTTGATAACAGGAGGTCGCAGGTTCGAATTCTGGCCCGAGGAATTTTTTCAAATTCTTGACTTTACGTTTGTTCCTAATTTTATCTTTTCTAGTTTGTAATGCACTCTAATGATAATATTTAGAGTATTCCGAAGCGATGGATTTCGCAATAAAAACATAATCTTAGTATCGATGCTATAGCAATATTAAAGCGATAAAAAACAAGGCGCTAAAATGTTAACGCCTGAAAAACGATTAAGCACCCTCTCAGTAAGGAACCCTATTTTTTTTGTTTCACGTTAGAATATTTACAACAATGTTACCAAATTTGAAACTTGTATGTATTACCGTCTTTAAGATAGAGCTGAAACAAACAAAAGCTTCCATGGCAAACAAATCCAGCGCGTACCTCAAGAGGAAAAAACGTCCTTATAGGATCGCTTTGTTGTCCGTCTGTCGTCCGTTATCTCGTGAACGCGTGGAAGTATCGAGTTGAAATTATAACCTTATACTCAGGTCTACAGTCCCTTGAAGGTGTGAAAAAAATCAAACTTCTAAGTTAACATAAAAAAAGATACGGCCCTTTATGTCGCAAAAAACGTATATTTCGACACTCTCAAGGGAATCAAAATTCATAGGGTATTTTCCGTTGACCTTGACTAAAACTATGAAGCTTGGCAAGTAATACCGTCTTAAACGACAAGTATAGGTAAAAATCTGATAACTATACATTTGTAATTAAATCATGAAAAATATAGTCTATAACGGAACCCTCGATGGTCCAACACGCATTAGTCAGGTTTTTTTTTTTTTTTTTTTTTTCTTTTTTTCAATTACTGTTTTGGTTTGCAGGTTGCTGCCGCGGCCCGCCCCGCCCGCCAACAGCTACTACACGGCATACCAGGGCCCTGCGGCGCCGGCGCCCACCTACCCGCTGCAGTTCACGCAGCCCGCGCAGTCCGGCGCGTTCGGCTCTCAGTTCCTCTCCTCGCAGTTGCAGGTCGCCGCCGTGCAGCAGATGCAGGTACATAACTGGACTTATACTTTATAAAGTGTTTCGATTGCTATACTGTAATTTAAAAAATGTGAAACTGGATAAGGTTCTACAATAATAAGTGAAAATAATTCTAGGGTAGATCATGTATCTTTGACTGATGATAACAATGGAGAAGAAAAAGAAAATGGCCAAATAAATTTTTCCACTTCCCAGTAAAAAGTGGTTCAATCAGCTGACTACATTTCTATGGCGACTTAAAAAAAATTATCGCGCAAAAAATTCGTTTTCATTAGAAAGTGGTCTATTAGAGATACTCCTATCATCTATAAAGAAAGACCTTATACAGTGTAGTGCGGACGAAGTGCTTTAATTACGTAAGGCCCGTGTATGAATTGATAAAATATCGCTAAGCATTACTTAGATAACGAATCGGCCTATAACAGCACTGCTTTTCATAGCTAAGCACCGCTTAAGTTGAAATTTTCAAACATTAAATCGAGATTAAGAGGTGACTGGTTGATAATGTCCAGCAACCAGTCAGCGGGCTTTGATTAGATTTTGTTTAGTCTGTTTTTGTCAGTTTTTCTATAGCGAAATCCATCACTTTGGAATGCTCTAAATATTATTTGAGTGCATCACAAACTAGCAAAGATCAATTATGTATAAGAAACAAATTTAAAGTCAAGATTTTGACAATATTCCTCGGGTCTAGATTCAAACCTATGGCATCTTGTTATCAAGACAAGCGCGCTACTGCCAACTAAAGACTTATCCTAGACCGTTGAATTTTTCCAACGACTTTACAAGGCATGCGACTCTAATATTCTGCAGAGTTTTACCATCAGCTCCAACAGTTAATATATCCTTTATTGTACACACACAGAAACTTCAACAAAAATGATAAAAAGAGAAAAAAATGCACAAAGGCGAGCTTACCTCTTCAAGAGGTTTCTTCCAGCCAACCAGTACTGTGGTGAAAGATTTATTTATTTATTTATTTCATGGTAAAGACACAGAAGTAAACTATACATAGAAACATTAAAGTATAAACAAATGGTTAGTTTAATTTACTTCCTCTACGCTTTCCTCAAATACGTTATTTTTGTAGGGAGTAATTCGGTGACATTTCTAAACCATTCTCTGATAATGTTAAAAAATAAAAATAATGTTGTTTACAAAGCAATGGAATTAAATTAAATTAAAAACTAAGATAAGCGTTCATACACACGGTTACACACATTCATGCAATCTCACATATTACCAACCATACACACACACACCTGCCTTTTAATTTGATATTATATTTGTGTAGTTACACAATTTCTTACAATTTCTCGTTTTTGGTGTCTAAAATTTCCTTTTTAAATTTGATTTTACTATTATTAAATATGTCTATGCTAAGGAGTTTTTTATTGTAGGAGCTGCAGATTCTTCGTAGCGGGGCTCGACAGCCTGTGTTACTCTGTGAAGTAGGTACTGAGAATAAAGTCTTAGATCGTGTAGAGTGGGTTGGCGCAGTCATATTCATTGTTCAATATATTGTAAAGGGTCTTTGCGTCTAATAAGAGCCTTCTGTCACAAAGTCTTTGTAGGTTATAGAGTTTAAGCAGGTCGGCATAGTGTCCTCGGGATCGAGTCAGTCTAAAATGGAGGGCTTTAACAAATTTCTTTTTGATCATCTCCACCCTTTCGGAATAAACTGCGTAGTATGGATTCCATATTATAGATGCATAGTCAAGTACTGAGCGTATTAATGATTGATAGAGAGATAAGTATGTTGATGCTTTCTTAAAAGGTTTGGTGATTCTCAGGACAAATCCCAGCATTTGATAGGCTTTAGTGTAAATTTTATCTATGTGCTTGTCAAATATTAACTTTTCGTCAAAAGTCATGCCAAGATCGCGAATGTTATTCACTTTAGTTAAGTCTTCGCCACCGATGTTATAAGTATGTTCTATTTTGTTAAGGTTTCTAGTAAACGATATTTGTTTGCACTTGTCATACGCGAGCTGCAATTTGTTCCTTGTACAAAATTCCTTAAATCTATTCAAATCCTCTTGAATGAGGATACAATCTTGTTGTGATTTGACTTTCTTGTAGATTTTTAAATCATCAGCGAACATAAGAATGTTAGAGTTCTGAAAGCATTGCTCTATTTCGTTGATAAACAAAAGATATTGGAGAGGTCCTAGAATAGAACCCTGGACGACTCCAGACGAGACTATACTTTTACTTGATGAATACCCGTAATAGTGATAATTTGATACCGGTTTCTGATGTAAGAGGCAAACCATTGCCCTTGATTCCATTATAAGCAAGTTTTTTCAGTAGTAGAGCATGGTCGACCTTGTCAAAAGCTTTGCGAAAGTCCGTATAGATTGCATGGACTTCTGTTCTTTTATCTAATGCTTCAAATAGATATTCTGAATATGATAGCAAGTTAGTTATAACGGATTTCTTCTTCATAAAACCATGTTGGTTTTGACTTATTTGGGACTGGACTATGGGATACAATGCATTAGATTACATGAAATAGGTTGGCAGCAAGCATACAAAAGGATTTTTACAACACAAAACTTATTCTACACAAATGAAAAATGAAAATTATATATATAAATATAATGGATATTAATAAATAACGTATATATATTTTTATATACTTAAATAATTTAAAAGACACTAAAATATTACTCATAAGAAAGGAAGTGCTCTTTTATTTTCGTTTAAATGAAGATACTGACGGAATATCTCTCAGAATCTTAGGCAGTGTGTTCTACATTCGAGCTGCTCGAACTGTAAATGATTTCGCGTAAAAGTTGGTATTACATTGAGGCACTTGTAAGGTCCTGGGCCGCGTTCAGTTTGATCGCCCGCTCATCACTGATAGCAGGATAGCATATACAAATTCAACGCGTGCAAAAGAGATGTCATAATCGCTGGAAGTGAGCGGGCGATCAAACTGAACTCAGCCCTGAGGTCACACGATCTTTGAAGCCTGTCACGAGTAACATACAGTTACACAAATCAAAACGATAGCCCTTTTTTCATAATTGACTATTTCTCTTTCTAACCTCGGAAGACCTTTATGTTTTTGACATGAAATAAATAAATAAAAACATCCGCAGCAACAATACCGCGGTCCGCTGCAGCAGCAATACGCGCCGCAGCCGCGCCCCCTTCCGCAACAACTGAAGAGCCCGCTCCACGAGCACGCCAACGGATTCGCTCCCCTCTGCGAGTCGCAGTCCCCGACCCCGAAGGGCGGCGGCGGGGGCGGCAACGCGGGCGGGGTGAAGGTGGGCAAGGGCCCGCACTCCCCACCGCACAAGTACTCGCACCCGCCGCCCCCGCACACCCCGCACCACCACCCCGTGCACCAACAGCACCACCAGCACCAGCAGCAGCATATGCACCAACAACACCAGCAGCAGGTAGGTAATTGACATTTGTGACGCTCTCTACCCGCGTTCATGCTTCATTACTTACCATCGTTATCTTCATGGCACGAATCAAGTCAAAGATTTATAAGTCGAGGATATACTTGACAGTTAGTATATGTACATACCTGCGTTAGTTCGTTCCTAATCCAGCTTTGAGGTTTAATAAGAAGTTATACGAATATATATTTTATTTATTTATATATCAATCAAATATCCAAATGAAGAGACGAACCATTACAACAGTGAAAGTATATTCCAAATCGGTTTAATACTTTGAGAGATTACACGCGCGAATTTAATTAATAGCTATGTCCCGAACGTAATTAATGACTATGGAACTGCCCGTCCCCAGGGAACAAACTAGACTATAGCACTCAGGGATAATGTAGCTACCTATTAGTGGAAGAATTTTCAGATTCGGATCAGTAGTTCCAGAAAATTTCCTCCTGCATCCAAACCTCACAAATACCTCCTCTTTATAATATTTATTCAATATTTAAGTTAATTATTTTATATTTTCTTATTATAAAAATATAGGTAATTGACTTCTTGTCTTTTTGTAGTAGCATTATATAAATAAGGAAACACATAAATTAAAAGTAGTTTTGTAAGATATATTTCGACCACTTGATGTGGTCGGCTTCAGTTACATTATATCTATACTCGTACAATTAAATAATATTTACAATAATAAGATATAAAAAAGAAAAGATTAATGATTTGTTCTTCTAAATGGTAATGAATAATTATGAATAATCAAGTGGTCGAAATATATCTTACAAAACTACTTTTAATTTATGTGTTTCCTTATTTATATATTTTCTTATTATTATACAAAACGTTACAAATCTAAGGAATGAAATATCGCGTTGATGACTATGGTGAGAATTACTGTGAAGTTATTTCATACTGTCAAATATTTATCGCAAACATCATCAATTCATTTCTTTGCAGATTTAAGTTGCTTTACAATAAATACTTCTAAGGCACATACTCGTAGCTTACTATTAAACGTATTGTTTCTTGCAGCAAATGATTGGTATGGGTAACAACGGTCGCGGCGGTCAGCAGGGGGGGAACATGCAGCGCGGACAGATGCCCGCGCCCCGCTACCCCTCGCCGATCCAGCGGCCGCACGCCCCCGCGCCCCCCATGTACCGCGCGCCGCCCCGCCACCACCACGCCGCGCCGCCCCCGCAGCACCCCCGCCCCGCCCCCTCGCCCTACTATCAGCATCAGCGTAGTGAGTTTAGTTCTCATGTCTTTTTATACTTATCATAAGCCGACTTACACTGTATGTGAGAACTTCTGGGAAGAGGAGCGAGTCCCAAATTTTTATTGTCAGATTCAGATTCATTTATTTGATTTCGTAGCACGATGCCTACTATCGCGCTTAGTTGACTTTTCAATACTTTCAAGTAATCGGTAGCACAATGACAACATTATGAAACCACCATACATTAGATCGCACTATGCCTACTTTTTTATTTTAGTCGCAGTTTCATAGCAGTTTGCCAACTTTATGAAAAATCGGATCCAACTATAGCATTATGTCTATTTTGGTACCGTTATGTTCAAAATAATTTTTTGTTATTCCATAAAAAGTGAAGTAACCAAATAGTTTACATAAGTAGGTACTTTTCTCGTGTTTATTGTTTATGTTTGACTATGATATCTAAAATCTGTCTAAAATAGAGAGGCTTGGTTGTTCCTGGATCCCACTTTAGGATCCCTGGTTTTTCTTGTCTTAGAGACAACAGAGACGATGGGTTTGCGGGTTGGGCTATCTTAGTCAAACGGTGCTTGACTTTTTCCCAAATTTCTCTTCCTGCTCATAGTCAATATGTCAATGCTGTTGCAATTAAATTCCTTAATTTGTCAACTTTATCAGTTCAAATGCTAATCAATCTGTTCTGCCCGAACTGTTTTCTATTATTTTCTATTATTGGGTGATTTCAATGGCCATTATTTATCTTGGTCACTCAAAACTGATGCCTTCGAAGTGATCTTATTGATATTTTCGTCTCCCTTAATATTTGCGTTCTTAATGATAGTTCTCCTACCCGACGTACTCGCCCATATGAAAACTCTGGCAGTGTCGTCGACTTATCTCTCTGTTCCCCGCATCTCTTTCCTCTGTCTTGTCTTGGAAAGTTCTTTCCCTTATTTATGGAAGTGATCATTTCCTTATATTATTTCCATGCCTAATCGCTCTATTTAGGTATCACAGTAATCAATCCCCTTCACTAAAATATAGGCGATGTTCTGAATTCCAAATGATGACAAATAAAATGACAGTTGCCCATTGTAAAACCTACCAAAAAATTGCGTCTTTTTTAAATAAATATTCTTATTGCTAATTAAATAGCAAAACAAACAGGCTTCCAAAAACGTAAACGAGCAGAGGAAGTCGAAAATACAACAGGCTTAATAAGGCGGACTGGGAAAGTTTTTCTTCTTTTGTTCATAAACAAATTGAAACACTTACGTCCACTTCTAGCACTAACTTTCTTTCTAACTACTCTCAGTTTGTTGACATTCTTACTTCTTCTGCTAAAAAAACATATCCCTATCAAGAACCCTTCTCGTCGCAGACCGGACCAGATCCCTGGTGGGATCCTCATTGTTCTTCAGCCGTCAAAAAAAAAGCCAAGCTGAAAAAGTATACAATTCTGACATGGCAATGAACAACTTCTTATCATATCAACAAACGGCTGCACAAACAAAAAGACTGAAGATAAAAGAAGGTTGTAATAAATTTTGTGAGAGTCTATCTCCTAAAACCCCAGTTTCTTTAGTCTGACGAAATATTAAAAGATTTCGAGGGGCACTAAATATTCACAAAATTTCCTCCAATGACACGGACTCTTGGTTAGATGCCTTCGCCGAGAAGCTAGCTCCTTCTTCCCCTCCGATCTTGTCTCCTCTGTCTACTCATCTACCTTTTTCTCTTTCTTCTTATTCCGATAATAGTTATATTCTTATGAACCCTCCTTTCTCCTTTTATGAACTTCAATTGGCTTTACAAGGTCTCGAAGACTCGATCTCAGGTACCTATCGATAATATTCCTCTTTCATTTCTAACTAATACAAGTACATATTACTACTATTTTTTCCTTCATTTAATTTATTTAGTCACTTCATTTGCGTACTTAATTGATTTTATTTTTTAATTTGTTAATACCAACCTTTTAATAACTAGTACAATAATAATTATTTATTATTACAGTATGTAAATTTCGTTTTGACTGTACAAATTGTAGGCCACATGCATATCAAAAGCACTGATGATGTCCAAAGTAGGCATACTGCGATTAGAAAACATTATTAAGGAAAATGTTTGTCTATATTCAATTATAGGCATAGTGCGATCTATTGTATAGTGGTTTCGAAATGTTGGCATTGTGCTTCTGATTACTTGAAAATATTGAAAAGTCAACAAAGCGCGATAGTAGGCATCGTGCTACGAAATCATTTATTTTAGTACATATGCGAAATAATTCGCACTTATACAAGTCAAAATTTACATTAACACACCTTCATAAAATTAATATACTGAATAAAATAAATTAATCAATCAAATGTCTTGATATTAAAAGTATTGTTGTTCGAATACATAGATAGTCAACATATAACAACATTAGCTGCCTATTAAAAAATAAAAATAAAAATATGACATATATTCCGTAACTTAAAGCCTTTGAGTATTTAGGACAGGAGACGGTTTACGCGTATTTTTACATACAATCATAGTCTGTCATTTTTGGCGCGGGACGAGGTAAAAATACTGTAAAATTGTATGACTCACATTGGTGCCCTCCACGAGAATCTTTTACACCGTGGTATCTCACTATTGTCAGTCCCTGGAATGGTCTTCACTCTTGAGTTCTCTTGAACCGCTTCAAAACTCCTAGAAAAGATCCTACTTGAGACTCAGTTTCGCTTCCGACCTGACCGAGGCACTAAGGCAATCTTTTCTGTCTGCTTTGTTGACTTGTGAGAATGCTTTCGCTGGTGTGGCCCGTGGAGCCTTTTTGATGGTAATGCAGAAGCTGGGGTGCTCGGAAAAGTTTGTTAGATTTTTAAGACTTCTGCACGACGACATACTGCGTTACCGTAGACGGAGAATAATCCAGTTACCTGTGACGTGAATAGAGTGTGTGTTAGCACCTTCACTCTTCGCGTTGTACTTTGCAGTGTAGTCAGAGGTCTCGAAAACCTCTTCCGCCTTCGGAAGGTGTTAGCAATTTCGCATCCGCTTTCGCACAGATGGGTAGTTTTTTCAATATGGCCGGTAGTGACGTACAACACCGAGATCATGTATGCCGATAACCTGTGCTTTTTAGCAGAATCACCAGATGGACTTCAGCAACTGATATCGTACTTTCACCAAGCTTGCTGCAAGTTTGCCTCTAAGATCAGTGTCATAAAGACGTAAGTGGTGGCCTTAGATACTCATTGCCATGAGACACTTGGCCGATCACACTCGGTGAGGTTGTGCTGAAGCAGGTTGATAAGTTCCGAGTACTGGGGAGTACTATAACATCCAATTGATGCCAAGATCAACCGCAGAATTCATGAAGCTGAGTTTACACAACTTGAAACTGGCCACCAAGATCTCAGTATGGCGAATATATGTATATGGCGACTGTGCTGCCAAACTTCCTTTATTCCTCTGAAACATAATGTGTGTATCGCCACCACATACGCACGCTGTACCGGTTCCTCCTAAAATGCCTGTGTAGAATCATAATGTCCGTCGGAGATCAACACAAAGAACAAAGCGTGCCCGCTGGACCGACGATCTAAAGGACGTTGCGGGGGACTGCTTGATGAGGGGGACGGAGGACCGCAGAGTGCTGAAATATTGGAAAGGTTCAGCAGTGGACGAACACAGACTAATAGATGGATATACTCACCTGTACTCAGTGCGCACGAGGGTTTATTAGAAAGATTGGGTACATTAGCCATCTTCAGACCCACCGGCGCCATACCGACTAGGAGTCTCCATGACCGAAAGAACTATCAGAGCGGAGCTTACTAAGGGCACAAAGAGCTAGGCAAAAAAGTTAAAACGAGGGGTGAACGAGTAAGGGAAAACTTACTTACATTTTGCTTACGAATTTTCTGCAGCATGAATGAGATGAGCAAGCATTGTACAATGTGTACAGTTTCTAATATACTCTTATATATTTATTTTTCGACCAGGAATCTTGATATTCTTGGATGGTTTCTGTTCGACGGGATTTTCTCCTCCAGCCACAAAGCTCTCCAGTGTTCGTTGTAATAATAGTAAATCTGTCCTTCCAGATGGTGGGCCGGGCAACGAGCGAGCAGGCGAAGTAGTGGAGAGCGCGCCTCCCGCCGTCGAAGCGGTCGAGAGCGAGCCCCCAGCGGCGGCCGAGCCCGCCACACAGGAGGTCAAGGCCGAGTGAGCGACGCCTCACCAACCTACTTACTGGAGATTACCGCAGCGCGCCGCCCTCTGACGCGTGGGCCGAGTGCGCGAGCCGACGCCAAACCGACGTCACTCATTTAGGTTTTCGGTATTTTAAGTCGTAAATTATGGAAGTGAATTTAAGATTATTTAAGTAACGCGGGCGGGGTGCCGTTTCATCCCCAGCCCGCCAGTAGCGCTACGAGCGTAGAGACTGTACGTAGAGGTGGGACTCGTATGATATCGATACGTAACTGCCGGGACGACGCACACGTTGCATTCCGACCGTAGAGAGCCGCGCAGGCGTACGGGAGGCGGTCCGTTTGTTTGTATGTAAATATATTGATCGGGCAGCTGCATTTCGACTGTCTATGTGACTGCTATATTTAAGTATAAACGGTCGGCGGCCTCGCTACAATCGAATTTTGTATCGCGACACGATACGCAGAAGCAAAAGATGCTGCCTTAGCCCTCTCACTAGTGAATACATAGCTTGGGAACTCTCAGAATGAATGTCAATGCAATATAAATAAATAATTGGAGCGAAGATTACCTGAATGACGCGCAGCGTCTGCTGACCGGTGCGTGTTAGCGCTCCATGTATCATAATCAATTATTATATGCGAATTAAACTATTATGACCGAAATAAGAGCCTATTGTTTCATGTTATCCCTTCCCTTCGGTCATCCTGTCTGTCCGTTTTTAGACTTCTTATCCCTAGCGACCACTTAAGGCGATATTTTAATTGTAATATCAATCAATTTAGATATTTTTGTTCAATCTATAGAACAGTTAATTGTATGTTGTTTGAGTACACGTATCGCAACGGTTTATGAGCGCTCGGCGAAAGTGGTGGGGGACTAGCGCATGTGTTCACTCTCGAACAAAATTACTAAGTGCGATAGACAAACAATGACTAGCGCAGTCAAGGTCAGCGCTCAGAAACCGTTGCGACACTTTTAACATAGGTTTACTTTATAGGTTTTATAAAACCTTAATAATTTTTGCATAAACATACCATCTTTGTTGGTGGAAAAAAATAGTTTTAAAAAATCTTTATATTTCGCGCCAACTTGAAGTTTTTTCAAAATGTATTTAAGGGGGAACGTTTCGAGCTCAGTGCAAAATGCATAACTTATGATTGTTTATCACATTCTTAAACAAAATGTATGAAATAAAATAGTTTTATCATATTTTGCGACTATTGTTTAATAATTATCAGGGGTTTTTAGCAGAATTGCGTCATTTTATAGATTATAGTTAGTGTGAATGTCCATACAAACTTGAAACCGCGTTTTAAGTTTGTTTGGACATTCATTTACAACTCAATGCATAAAATTACAAAATTTTGGTAGAAAAGCCTAATTAATATTAAACTATGGTCGCGAAATGCCATAAATAACATTTATTTAGTACTTTTTGTACAATCATAAGAAAAACAATCATAAGTTGTGCATTTTGCACCGAGCTCGAAACGTTCCGCCTTAAGTAAGCCATATCTATGTATTGTACTATTTTGTTTGTTAAATAAAGTAAAATAAAGACTACGATGAGTAAAAGAAACTAGCACACACGCAGTGTTACCAAAGCCATTATCACAATCTGCAAAAACAATTGGTTGGAAACACGTTTTATATGCAACGATAAGTACGATATTCGTGCATTGTTCATCATTTGAGTATTGAGGCCAGTGAAGTGAATTCGATAATCATTGTTAAGCCTGCAATACCATAAAGTAGGAGGTGGTTCGGACAACGCAATGGAACCGAACCTTACGACTGAACGACGTGATGTGATCAGCGTGCATCAAAACGCAATGCACATGGAAACAAGTAAATATTCGAACTTTATTTCTTAGTTAATAATATTATGTGTTAGCTAGAGCTGAGGTGCCTCAACTTGGGCTTTGAGCCTTATCCTGAAACTTTAAGTCACCAAGCGGAAATAAATATCTAGTAAGATTTTTTTTTCGTGGTTCATAATTGACGAAAAATTACAGTTATTGTAACTGCAATATTTTTTCAGGTTTGTTATCCTACTTCCTACTAATGTTATAAATGCGAAAGTTTGTGTTTGTATGTTTGCTACTCTTTCACGCTGAAACGGGTTAACGGATTTGGATGAAATTTAGAATGGATATAGCTTATACCCTAAATTAACACATAGGCTACTTTTTATCCCGGAAAAAGCATGTGGTTAAACTAAATAACACGCGGGCGGAGCCGCGGGCAAAAGCTAGTAGAACCATAATTTTAAAAGGCGGAGGGAAGTACTTAGGCCACGAGGAAACTTAATTTTTCATAGCCCAACTACTTTTCAATCATAGTTTCGTTTATCTTAAAAGTAACAGGTTATTTATTTTTATACAGAGTTTTTGACCTATCGAAGTGAAACGTGATTTATTTTTAACTTTCTTTAAATGTTATACAGATTTTTTGACATCTGTCAAAAACTCTGTAATCTCAGTATCTTATCCTTTTTTAGGATTATTTTTTTTCGTCTATCCCATAATGTGGGTATCGTTGGATAGGTCGTTCAAAAATATTGTGGGTGTGTGAAAACCATTTTTCGATTTAGCGATCCGTTAGCGAATATTAAGCTTTAAAGTGCTATTTTTTTTATTTTAGAGTCAAGTGTCCCCTTCCTGCCGGCTAAACTAATGTTTATGAAATGTAAAATTCATAGAAGTTGTATATATAATGAAATTAATTAAAAACTATTACAGCTAAGAAGACTATAGGTTTATGATTATAGGTCGCGCAAACTTTTAGTCCCCTCTAAATACGACAAAATGTATGGGCCGTTCTTTGGGAGAGCAACTTCCGAGCGGACTTGGGGGTTGTTGGGCGCGATCTGTATTAGTAGACCAACTTATAAAATGTACTAGGCAACTACGGAACCCTACATTGCGCGTGGCCCGACATGCACATGGCCGGTTTTTACTACTTTATTATTATAGATTACCTAATTAATCATAGAATGAAAAGTTAAAAAAGAGATCGTGAATCAAATACAGGTAAAGATTAAAGTAGGTATGTACTTATAATGTAGATTGGAAACCCTCGCGATCAACAGTTGCATACTGTTGATCGAATTTGGAAACATAGGTATTGCAATGAGTCAAAGGTTTGGCTAAACCAGGCCCGGCACTCCCAAAAAGATTTGGTCAACATACATATCCATCTCTGACGCACGCATTACGAGTGTGATAGATGGATATACCACCGAACGATACTCGGTCGATTTTTTCCACTTCGGAGTATCCCTCCAGGTACGGAGGTATGAATACTAGGACATTCCATTATGTGTCCATTGGCAAAGGTTACAATTCACAATGTTGGAAGTTGACTTTCAAAAATAACCGTTCGTGTGAAAGGTGATTTATTAGAATAAATCTCGATTTCGTCTTTTTTAGGGTTCTGTCATACATATTAACATAATACAAGTCTGTCATTAGACATTTATAGTAATCCTTATTACGAATGTAAGAAAGCAATCACAAATTGGTTACAACCGCTAAACTACGAACAGACAGAGTGTTTATTGACCCGCATACAATAACAAAATAGTCAACATACACATGAATATATTAATATTATATAATACCTATATACCTTTACTTTTATCGTTGAAATAATATAAATTAAAAATAGAATCTTATTTATTTTGTTCTACATTTCATATAAAAACTAAACAAATATTACATATATGTATATTTAAAAATATACACTTCTCACACACAAATATACCTACATAACATATTTATAATATCTAACAATAGCTATCTTTATTAAACTTCTTTTTAAAAATTCTTGTTTTCAAAATCAGTGAATTATGTGAAGATATAGAAGAGCGGAGTCACCTGGTACAGGCATTGTATGCTTAAAAGGTGATTTGAACAACTTGATTATTGTAAACTATTTATGTTTTACCAATAAAGATATTTTGTATTTTTTGTATTTTTGATCGTCTGGCCGTCTCTAAACAACACAAAATCTACTGGGTCGATTGAGTTCAAATGAGAAAGTAGATGCTTAGGGGATTTCGGGAAAAACAAATTGTTTTTTACCCTGAAACTTCTGCAAGAGCCCCACACCTACATCGTATTTCCACAACTTACCCCTTACTTCGTATGTTACGACTTTAAATAACACCACACGGTCTCAGACCAAATTTTATTTGGTCACGGTAATACCTCTAATAAAAAAAAACCGAAGTGCGTGTCGGGCCACGCGTAGTGTAGGGTTACGTAGTTGCCCAGTACATTTTATAAGTTGGTCTACTAATACAGATCGCGCCAAACTTCTAGTCCGCTCGGAAGTGCTCTCCCGAAGAACGGCCCATACATTGTCGTGTTTAGAGGGAACTAAAAGTTTGGCGCGACCTGTACTCCTAAACCAGTAAAGCCTACTTAGCTATGATCGTTTTTGAACGACCTACCCAACGATACCACACACTATGGGATAGACGAGAAAAAATAAATCATCCCCAATTTACGTGTATGCGAGAAACCCTTAAAAATATTTGTTCGAAATTTTTACCCTTTTGTCAGCGTAATTAATATGTATACCCATACCAAATTACAGCTTTCTAGTACTAATAGTCTCTGCGCTAACCCACCGAAGACGGACATGGCGAAACTATAAGGGTTCCTTGTCGGACTGTTGAGTTGAGTTGAGAGCTAGACATAACACCTATCCATAAATCTCATGTAATGAAATTATTCACTTCATCGTTGTTTACGCAAAGGAGCACGTTTTCAAACGAAAACACGGGGTTATAAAGTTAGCTACCCTGCGTTGGCCGGTTGCCAAGATTAGCCTCACTCCCTGATGGTAGGGGTTCATAGCAGCCGTCTCGACCTCAACGCCCCCATGGCGCCAGATAACACTGTGATGTCTGGTTACAGCACTGAGCAACCGTGTGTCGTATTACGGTAATGAATAGCAATCTGGCTTTCATTACAGAATGAATCAGCCCGCTGTGATGATGACGAGCGATTGATATTGTTAACAGAAAAATTGCGCCGCGGTCATTTAGGTTTTGCGTAAAGTTACAACATGAAAAATAAAAAAAAAACGACTTCGTATAAAAACTATGATATCAATTCATATATTTTTAAACACTTGGCGATTTATACATCGCAAGGAGATAACAAATTAAATTTATATAATTGCGGTATAGAAAATCAGAAAAGTAAATCTAGACGTGAGGAGCTCTAAACCGGGATTCGAACCCGGGACCTCTCGTTTACCGGGCGATTGCTCTACCATCTTTCAATCAAATGTATTTTTTTTTACTATATCGACAGTTTTCGGCTTGGCGGTTATTTTATCCACACCTCTTTCTTAATAAGGGGTTCTTATAGCCTATATGTTGACCAAGGCCACTACGATTATAATTTAGAAACCGCATCCAAATCCGTTACGTAATCCAGTTAAAACGGAACATACAGACAGATGTAATTCTAAAGTTTATAGTAATTATTGTAATATAATAAATAACCCATTAAATGTACGGACACGACATTTTTACTACTTTATTATTTACTGTAGATGGTGTTACAAGTTACAAAGTTACAACCTACGAACTCGCAAATAATTCACGTATTTCAAGGTAAAGGTTTGTTTAGTATGGAATAATTTAATATACAATAAATGTCTGTGCAATAGACATAGCTTTGTCTAAAAAATTGTTTTTTTTTGTTTTAAAAATATACTGTTGACCTACCATGAGTTTGGTTCTCGATACCCGTTAGAGGCTGCGTAAAATATTTTGTAGTAGAAATTCTGGCTTCTCTCATAAACTCTCTAAACTGTTTATTTTTAAACCTTGCTCGCATGGGCGTCGGAAGGGGGGGCAGCCCCCCGCCCCCTGGAAACGGAATGGGACAGTAAAAAATAGGATTTCGTAGCACGACTAAAGTACAAATACAGAGACAAGACCGATCGGCAGTTTTTGTCTGCGCAAAAGTACGTTTTTTTTTTCAACCAATAATCCCGTTGATACTTGAAAGGTTGCTCCACCCTAGACGTTCGTCTTCCGACGCCCAAGCTTGCTCGTCCGGTTAGTGCACTGCAGTTTTGTAGTACAGTGGAACCCACATCAAGCTATACACATTGAGTATAAGCTGACCTCTCATTGTACGGGAAGCCTGTACAATGAGGGGTCAGCTTATACTGAAACTGTTTAGCTTGATGCGGGCTCCACTGTACAAACGGCAGGTATTGGAATCCCGGGAAAATAATTCAAAGATGTCATAATGTTGAAAGCATAAAGGTTATTTATTATCAAAAGCAACCCGTTCGTCGAGTACGAATTAGGTAGTACACACACTGCAAAATATAAAGCTTCGGTTTGCTTTTACGAAGAAACATATCGACGCGACGTGAATGCCTGAGGCGTTCTCAACTGTGAACTGTGGAATGAAAGTCACAGTCCACACTTGGTACAACCGCTTTTCACCGAAGATTATTACGTCCCCAACGTGATGGGTGGTGAGCCCATTCGCCGTTTTTCTGCCACAAAAAGACCAACAGCTTATTTAATGCGCCTTCCGAAGCACGTAGGTAGACCAACAAAGAAGTGTAAGTAAATAGAGCTACACAAAGAAGTGACAGGCAAGGTCAACAGCCAGACAGGGATGCGGTGCGCCGCCGCCGGTGCACTGGCCCTTTGTTCTATCATCCAACTCGCTTTCTGTTCATTTACCTCAGAACAAGGATCAAGGAAATCTACAAAAGTTTTAAATTGTACAGCTATTGCTTTGTCCTAAAGATTGGAACAATAACCCCTAGTCTAGTCCTTTTGTGCAATAAAATTTGGTGGTTCATGTTGTAGACCGTGTTAGGTCGTCATATGTTTATCTGTCTCCTATTAAACGAGAAATATTTGTTAATTATTAGTTAATATATTTATTTATTTACTTACTTGTATTATAAACAGTGTGAGTCTCGTTAAAGTGCACATATATAAATTTGGGTAAAACTAGACCCATTTTATCGACAGAAAAAATACAATGATTTCATTTGAATTTTTTTCATTTACCTTTATTTTCTATATATACTAATTTTATATGGAAACGCCCAGAGTGCCTCTGTTTAACCGCTCATAGAAAATGTTCCGTCCGGGATAGAAACGTGGTATTTTTATTTTATGAAAGCTGATAATACAGTTTTTCCGTAATTTTGGTAATGGTGTTTTTTTAGGCAGTGTTATTTAATCGTCACTGTCCGTTGTTAACAAACATTATCGTTTTTGTTACTTGGTTCAAAAATTACCTACAACCTTTTCTTTACAAAGGGTCTACACTACAACAGCTAATAGAAAAATATAAAGGTCTATTACAACAAGATTTTTTTTCTGTCTATAAAATTTGGTCTAGTTTTACACAAATTCATTATGTGCACTTTAACGAGACTCACACTGTATATTTCTTTGTAATCGGGTTCTAAAAAACGGCTCTAAGGATTTTGACAATTAAATTAACAGTGTAGAAGTTTTTAAGGGGCGATAAATCAATCTATCTGGGTCTCATTTTTGTGAAAAGTCGTTTGCACCTTATGCATCAGTCAGTAGTTCAGTTGGTAGAGCGTCTGCCTAGAGCGCGCAAGAAGCCCCAGTAAGCCTATTCTCAGTCTGTCGATTAGCCTTCTCGATCGTAAATATCCATTTTATCAGTCGAACTCCATACATTTTTAGATCGAGTTTTAAAGATCTCGATTCGATTGTTTCTCCGGAATTGCCCTCCTGGTTCGAATTACGCCGGAATGAGCTTTTGTTTCCCATCTAAGTCCCCGAAGATTTGCATGTTTTGCCTTTTATTTTCGTCCTTAGTTGTCACCAGAGTATTTTGATCGAGCGCAGTTCGGTCACTCATGTTTACCATAGTAAAGTAAAATAAAAATAAAGTAGAGTAAAATAAATAGTATAAAATTTTCCATATTTTAAAATTCTTAAATGTAAAATCGAGAAAGAAGAGTACATGACAGAAAATACTAATATTGACGACTAATATACCTGTTAGTAGCGTAGCTGAGGTTGGGGATCCTTGGTTTTGTTTTTAAATTATATTGCATCAAAATTTGTTTTCTTTTTATTTTGTAAGCTTATTCTTTTTGCAATTAACTTATTTTCTTTAATAAATCTGTTAAACTTTCGTAATTTTCACAATGTAATCTACGTAAAACATGTGTCTTAATATATAACTATCCACATACTTTCAGGGTATAGAATAATACCTATATTATGTAATAGGTACTTACATGAAACCACCTGTCTACTCGTCGATAGACGTGCATACCAGAGTTCAACGTACTTGCATAATACAGTTTACTGGAGTAGGGACAAAGAAGGTCTTTGACCGACGACGGATTGCTTTCCTTCAACTATCCCTGCCATCCTCTACGTACCTATAGATTCTTCGTCGCAAGGATCAGACCTTATTACAGGGAACAAGAACGTCTAGGCCAGTGAGTGGTTCTTCACTTTATCTTTTTTAAGTGAGGGACCACTTGATGTTTGGGCCGTTAAGTTATTTATAAATTTTATAATATACCATTGCCCACTACTAAATTGACAATCCCACCAACAACATAAATGTGAAAAAGGGGCTGAGTTCTGTACAAAGGCAGTGCAGGATTGTCGCCTTCGCCAAAAAAATAATTGACATCAAATTGGTCTAGGTCTGGTTACGTGTTTTCTTGTTGTTAATGTTAAGTTTAGTAATTTGTACGTAAATCTAACTTGTTCTTATTCATCATACGATGCTGCTTGTATTAGAACTTCCAACAAAAATAATATAAGCATTTAAGGTGACTTTAATTTTTACAGCCAAACTCATACTGGAAGCTTGGTAAGTGATCAGTAACCCGGATCGAATTCGTAAATTATTCTTTTAGTCAATTACTATGGGGTGTCAAGATTTTATTTTGCGAAATTAGCAAAAAATGTTATCGATCCCTGTTACTGATCATCACTTACCAAACCTCCAGTATGAGTTTGGCTGTATACATTAAAGTCACCGTATCGTATTATAAGTAAGTAAGTAAGTATAAGGACGTAAGTACTACAATTCAAAGTGAAAAAAAATTCAAGAAGTGGTAAAGTATCGCTAATAGACCGGTTTACAACGAAATTTTTTTTTTTGCTTGCTTTTTTTTCACCTTTCTAAAGAGGTTGAGTCAGTTTATTGAACCACTTTGTACTGGGAAGTAAAAAAATATTTCATCCGTCCATCAGCCCGTGTTCGTCCACTGCTGGACATAGGCCTTTCCAAATTTCGCCACTCATGTCAGTCCTCCATCCTCCTCATCCAACCGCCACCCACAACGTCCTTGACGCAGAGGCTGACAGAAGAATGCTTGGGTTAGGCAGCAATCGGAAAGCTGCGTCACATATTTACGTCATCAATACCGTAGTGCTTAAAGACTAAGATGTACAAGCAGTGCGTCCTTCCTGGGCTTCCTGTGATGACGTATGGCACTGAGACGTGGTCTCTTACAAAGGGCCTGATCCTGAGCTATGGAGCGGGCTATGATTGGGGTACCTATCTCTGATGGATAGAATCCGAAATGAGGAAATCCTTCGGAGATCGAAAGTAACCAACATAGCCGGCAGAAACAGTAAGTTGAAAAAAAAATTTAAGCAAAAAATTTTTTTTCTTTTTTTTTGTGCTCAATTCACAATACACAATTCTACCCTAGAGTTATTTTCACTTATTATTGCAGGACCTTATATAATAAATAACATAAATAATATAATAAAAATTTGTAAATGTTTCAAAGAACGAATTTAAGTTATAGTAATAAATTGTATAATTCTATAAAGAACCAAAACGCATACAAGAAAGCTTTTTCGATAAATTAGTTTGGTTTGCTTTTTAATTTAATTGTGTTTTACCGTAGTTTTCGTCAACAGAACACAGGGCTACCAAAAATTTCATAAAGAAAGTCACTGCCTCCGTCCCGTTTTCAGTGCAAAGTAACCGCAAATGCTGATTTTCAATAAAAACATTGAATTGATTTCTCGTTTTTCCAGCTACGATACAAAATTTGTTATGATTTTTTGTTTCTGGCCTTGAGGTATTTTTCAGAAACAATTGGTTTGCTGCGATTAGGGTAGGTAGTTCGTGCACAGCGCGAATGAAAAACGCGAACTTATCGAAAAAAATATTTTTCGAGACTTATATTAATAAAATTTTTCGTGCAGCTATAAATAGTTGTTATAATAAATAAACACGGTTTTCTACAAACTCACTCGTGTTGGTAAATCTGAATTAGGCGAATAAGCACTGTAACTAACTCTTGATGATGTTTGTGTATACATTTTTAGGGTTCCGTATTCAAAAGGGAACCCTTATAGGTATAGTTTCGCCATTTCTGTCCGTCTGTTTGTCGGTCCGCGGCTTAGCTCAGAGACTCTTAGTACTGTAAAGCTATATTGTATTGGCATGGGTATACATATTAATCACGCCGTAATAAAGTGGGGATGAATTATTGTTTTCGCGTCTACCTACCCCTTGGTGTGGGATGTCGTTGGATTGGTCTTTTTTGTTAAAGTGTCCCCGCCTGCCAGCTAAACGGTTGCTTTTGGACAAGTGAAAAAAATCACAACACATAATACATATATAACACAGTAAAAAGGACAACTATTACAGCGCAAAGAAATGGTTCTCCATTTTCAAATTCATCCCCTGGTTAGCACTTATTCGAGGCTGGCTAAACCGGCCTTACGGTTACGAGTCCGAGTGCGAAGTAGGTAGCTTATTTTACGAAACACAATGGCAGTTTTTATTTCCTCTACACAAAGGTTATATCATAATATTTTCCTGACTGATAGCCTGTGTGGAAGGCATAATAAAATTAGTCATGCGTTTTTGCGTAACATTGGCCTTATGCATGGGTATCTTATACCTGAAGCCTTCGGTAAACCCTGAATCATAGTATTGTGTTGTGTCGCTGTGTGAAAAGAATTAATTGAGAATGTCGCATTGTTTCATCATTTAATTGAGATAAGAAAATCCGTCTTGCAGGTATGAATAAAGTAGTTTATAGTGCCTTGTCAGTTGGTATTCCTTGAACGAATAAAACTGATTGTTATCAAGAAAACTCTTCTGTGTACATTTACAATAGTACTAGAGATCTGTTGGGCAGTTTTTGATGCGATTTACAGTTTCCTTGATAATGGAAAAGGAAAAAACTAATGATTTATTAATATAATAACATTGAAGTAAAATTATTTCGGTTTATGATTACTACTTTGTCTATCACAAATTTTATAGTGGTGAAATATACAGGCAATCACAAACGTCAATAAATTTTATTGATAATTCCGTTATATATCCTATTACAAAGGATACATTACCAAACATGTAATTTTATATCAAGAAATTATTGGAAAAATGCCGATTATAGCGATAAATTAGAGATAACATCAAGTGAATGAATAATTGTCTCTTATCAAGACAGGAATGTAACATCAATAGGTATGAGGCTGAAGTTAAACATAAAAGGAAAACGTGGTTTGATTTAATAAGTTCCTTTAAATTTAAAAAAGTTTTGTATCATTTCGATAAGAAATCCCATTTTGTAAACAATACGGAAAGTACTTGGAGCGGTAAAAGTTACTTTAGTTGTTTGTTACATTATGTACCTATATATTCCTTACATTTGACAGTTGAAATCCCATTGAGGAAAGTTCATTGCTGTCTCGATTTGCTAAACTGAGGTGAGCGAGTAAGTTGTTTTTATTTGTCGCTTTCTCGACTAAACATCGTCAGTGAGTCTGTGATTCAAACGGCATGGACGGAGAAGTTTAGTATTGCGGCGAGTCGCGCCACGCCATCACGTCAACATCAGATATACTCCACTCCTCAACCACGCTCAGTGTTGTCTTTCAAACTTTTACTTTTATACAAGTTCATAAATCAGAGGTTAATTCACAACGCGCCAATATCAAGTCTTCCCTTAACTTTATAAATAGTTTCAGTGATAGTGCAGCTTTATTAATTAATGCAAAGTGAATCTAGTGTTGAGTAGTGACAAAAACTGATGGTGTTTTATTGGACCACAGCGGCGCGGCTCGACACGAAATTAAAAGTCAGCGACCGACCGTGGGGCATTTGCTGAACCCGATGTTTTGAAACAATAAAGTAAAAGTTTCACAACACCGCTTGATGTTTTGGTTGGCTTACTGAAAACAACGTTGTTTACAATATGGGAAAAGAATACGGTAACTACTTACGTAATCATATTTTATTTGCTAACGATACACTAGGTTGTAAGCTGAATGCAGAATTAGCGCAGTTTCTAAGTGCCGCTAATGAGTTTTGCATGATCGAAGGACAAACGGGTAAAACAAAACTATTACTACGAAATGTTTTGCCAAACAAAGGCTGAGAGCAATCTTGCTTGAAATATATTTTTAAAGTAGCACTGGGTTTAGGACGCCGGACTTTTAATCTGGCGAGCCAGGTTCGAATCCTGCCGGCCAACCCACCAACCACGGAAAGAAAAAAGTTTGTTGGGATGTAAAAAATCGTCCATGAAAAGAGGGTGTACAAGTGTGGACTGTTTAGTAACAGTCCACACTCAGAAACAACCCTAACTGCAATGAACAAATGTCGTGAAGATGTTTTTTGCGCGTTGTATTTTTAAAAAACTTACCACCCATTTGAGATTTTCAAGTAAAGCGAGATTGCATCGCCGGGCAACGTGAGATCATTACTATTTCAATGTTTATTTAATTATTATATTAATATATTTATATAGTATATGCCTTATTTATGTTAGATATGGAGTAATTTTTTTTTATATAAAATTGTTTTGCTTTGTCTTGGATTTTCTTGAATCCCTTTGTACCTACGGACAATACATTTTGAAATTATATTACTATTTGACGGGAAACTGACTAACTAGATTTAGTTTTAACCAGAATTAGTTTTTACATCCTGTCTACAAAATGTCGAATCTGATTTGATTAATTAATTAAATATGATTACAATTACTCAGATAAAGACATAAGTAAGTATCCAAAATACAACCGAACTCCGTTTGTATGCAGCGTGTGATTGTATTCTCTAAGAAACTAGGTAAAAGTCGCTTTCTTATAATTTACATTAAATATATTTAGTAATTCATTCATTACATTACATATTGACACAGGTGCAGGTGTTAATTAAATGGGAATGGTCCTTTATTATGACTTATTATTTATAACTGCATGCTTTTATGACAAAACATTACTATGATTGCTTTTGGTACCATGAATACTTATTTCATAGCAGCCTTTGCCCGCGGTTCCGCCCGCGTTTATTCGGTTTAACGGTATGCTTTATTCCGGGATAAAAAGTAGCCTATGTGTTAAGTTAGGGTATAAGCTATATTCATTCGAAATTTCATCCAAATCCGTTTAGCTGTTTCAGCGTGAAAGAGTAACAAACATACACACACACACACACAAACTTTCGAATTTATAATATTAGTCTGATGTTTCAAATCAAACGAAATGTCATATTTTTTGTATTTTTTTCACAATTTGCACTATGTTTTACTTGTAAAAGTAAAATTTACGATGATAATATTATAAAATATGATGTGTAGCCTTTATGTTTTTTTTTATATTAGATTTGTTCAAACAAATATGACAAAAATGTACACCAAATTGTACGGCCTCCTTATCCAGACCAATCTGTACTGCTCCAACGCTTTCATTTTTTCACATGTTCATCTTGCTCAGCGGAAGCGGGACGCTCGGAGAACTCGTGGTTTTGAGGTGTTTTTATTTATTAGCTTGCAATTAGAGGGATGGGTTTTTAATATAATGGCCGTTTTATATCACATTTTTCACGACGCTTACAGCTCAAATGAAATGTTATTTAGGTTATAGTATAAACCTATCTTTGCGATTCAATCGGATCGAGGAAAATGTAAGCAATCGTGTATCGAACAGCATCAAAGAGTGAAATACGCTTTTTATGGTATTTTTTCCGGAAGGCTTACCTAATTTTGCACCTACCTAAATTTTTTGTTAAATCAGCCCAGTAGTTTTTGAAATTAGGCCACGGTTTTAACAATAAACCCTAACTATAATGGTTCATTATTGTTTTTAATGTTCATATTTTTAAAAGTACGCCCAATTTGCTAGATAAATAAATACCAGTAAAAACGCACATAATTTTTTTTTATGTGAATGTGCTTCACTATCTCAAAGACTATTATACTGAAATTTATACTGAAATTACTTAGGTGCAGAATTAGATAGGCATTCCGTAAAAACACAATTCTCAACGGAATCTATACCATGTGTTCATTATTAATTTTACCAGTAAAAATATGATTATTTCAAATGTAATACTAAAATAAGGTCTTTCCATTAAATTGACACATATTTTTGCAAGAATTTGTTCTTACTAACGACATTTTCGATTGATGCCATTTTTATAAAATGAGCAGGATCGATTTTTGGCTTTTTAGCTTTTCAAAAAGCTTGGAATAAGTACAGTTTTTATTTTGTCCAAAATCCACGACGAGATTCCTTTGAGCAAGTTTCTCTACCTCTTATATTTAAAATTTTCCCCTTTTCAACGCGCTCGCTACCCTGTATTGTAAATAACCACAAGAGCCATTATGCTACAAGAATAGTTAGCATGATGCGGAGCTTCATTGCGCAATAAGAAAATAATTTAGTAGGTACCTACAAAGGAATTACATTCAACGTATATAGAATGGCGATCAAGAGAAATCAGATAGGTACCTACTTGCAAATAAATATGGCCTATGTTTGTTTTTATTGAACCCTGCACCATTGGATCGTATCACGGTGATGATGACTTTTTACAAGAATGTAAATCTAATAAAATTTGTCGTTCAATTTAAATTCGTCTGTCGAGCAATGAAGTTAGGTCTTACTTTATTTAGGAGTTACATTTACTCATTATCTGCTTCACAAAGGAAACTGTCACAAGAGCCAAGGTCTTTCTCATTGACAGTAGCCAGGGCCGGCTTAAGGTTTTGGCAATCTCTATGTACGGTCCGTCCGGCGGCGACCTGAATATTGTAAGTTTAACCCAAATCGATACATCGTCCGTAGGCTAAACTCAACGCAGCCCGAGAATTAAGAGGGGGGGGAGGGGCACGTATCCCGTCCCCGACTGGTATCGCGTACTTATACAAAGAAAAAAAGTGTGGAAGTCAATTTGTTTACTAAGGGTTATTTAATTTGTGTTCGGAGTTATTTTAATAGTTTTTTATTAATTAAGAAGTGCGCCCCCCCCAAACTTCCAATGTCACAAACAGCAGAAGCGGCACTGAGCCTTCACAAGCGATACCATTGTCAAAATAACAGGATGCGGTCCGGATTTGGATAAATTTACATGAATTTGCATTAAATTATTAAGGCGAGGTTATCCAGAGACATCTCCGATGCTTTCATTTTACACATGTTTATCCTGCTTAGTGGGAGCGGTCCGCTCAGAAAATTCGCGGTCTCGAGGTGTTTTTATTTATTATTTTGGAATTAGAGGGATAGGTTTTTAATATGATGGCCGTTCTATACCACATTTTTCACGACGTTTATTTTAGTATATTTTTTATTGTCAAAAACTTAATACAGCTCAAATGCAATGATATTTAGACCATAGCTTAGACCTATCTTTGCGATTTAATTCGATCGAGGAAAATGTAAGTAATTGTATCGAACGGCCGAAATATCAAGATCAAAGAGTGAAATATGACAATATATTTTTACAACATTTAATCATCTCTATTTATCGGTTTAAAATTAATTTGAAAGGGGACAAAATGGGATAACCACCCCTTTAAAAAAACTGTTAAGTATGTTGCTTGTGATCACTGATCATAAATACTGGAACCGAACGAAGCGGAGCGGAGCTAGGCGACTCCTTTAGTTTTTACAGATTTCACGATATTTGAGCAGATCATGAAATGATTTGTACGATATGGCCACGAAAGTTAGATAAAACATTTATTTAACACCATAACATACTTATACAAAATTAAAGGATACAAATTACCACGTACAGAAAAAAGGACATGCATTTTAATTTAAAAATAAACAAGTTGAAAAATATAAACAACGACATACACATCGTAGTTGTTGATGTGCAACAGTAGCAAAAAGGGCTTCTGTATATAACCACAACCTGACCACAACGTCGGTTTTCAATCGTATATTTACATTAAAATATTAGGCAAGTAATTAAATGGTATTTATCTTTAATATTCGGTCAGCAAGAAAAATCTGATGAAAAGTTATTTTGACAGCACAATACGCTTTTGTAGGCCGGAACTACGGAACTGATTTTGAAAATTCTTCTACTGCTGTAATGGTAAGACTCTTTACTTAGACACGGGCTATAGTTTATACCTTGGGCCATAGTTTCACTCACAAGCAATTCTTACTAAGTACTTGCTACAAGTACTCTCTAAAGCTAAGAAACTGTAAGTAAAAGCGTACAATGTGAAAAAGAAATTACCTATTTCTTTCCCTATTTTACACAACTTTGTTTTACCCGCAGTGGTTTTGGTTTACCTACCTTATATATTTTAAAGCTAATGCTAGGAATTGTTCCCTGACTGTTAACATACTCCTTATCATCATAAATAACCCATAAATATTTGTCAATTTTTATTAATATTTAGGCTATCATTTAAATGGTCAGCAAATGAAAGAGGTTGAAATGAAATGAAATACCTACATAAGGTAGGTAAAACAAAGTTGTGTAAAAAATAGGGAAAGAAATAATTTATTTTTAATATTGTACGCTTTTACTTACAGTTTCTTAGCTTTAGAGAGTACTTGTAGCATGTACTTAGTAAGAATTGCTTGTGAGTGAAACGTGCCCTTGGTAAAGAGTTTTACCATTACAACAGTAGAAGAACTTTCAACATCAGTTCCGTAGTTCCAGAGATAACGAACTACACACAAACGAATTTAATCACTATAATAGAAGTGTAAATGTTATCGGCCAAACCAGATTTTAGGACAAACTATGTAGTTTAGGTCAAACTAAAATCCTTCAGTGCAGTAAAGAGCCGGTAGATTACTCGTAGGTAGGGCGAGTCGCGCCACAAGCCACTTTAACCCAGGCCAAACTGGTTTGTTCTATAATCGGATTTGACCGGTAACATAGATAAGCAATATACCGGTGTAAATAGAGTGCGACAATTAAATGAAACCACATATTCTACCGACCCTACTGAACCACTTTTCCCAAGAGTCATACCCGCGGACACACCCCTTAGCTTAGGAAATAATTTAGTTCCAAACAAATACGCGTGAACCCTAACGCACCGCCCCATACGGGCGAGTTTAGAGAAAGCGTCGTCCGTTTCACGGACGTCGTTTCACGGTCGACGCTCTCTCTAAACTCGCCCGTATGTCGGTGCGTTAGGGTTCACGCGTATTTGTTTGGAACTCAATTATTTCCTAAACTAAGGGTGTCCGCGGGTATGATTCTTGGGAAAAGTGGTTCAGTAGGGTCGGTAGAATATGTGGTTTCATTTAATGGTCGCACTCTATTTACACCCGGTATTTACAAAATAGATTTTACAGCTGTAAACTCTGGTTCTACTAACAAAATATTGTGGTTTGTTTTACAACATGAAGTCAGCAAGAAAATAGGAAACATAAATTTTGGCGCAATGCCAAAGCATGTCTATTATCGTGACGAAACTTTTAATGGAGTCGAGTTCTATGCTAGGTCAAGGATGTTGCAATATTATTTTCAAGTCAAACAAGTCGCGCAAAGCAATCTAACGAGATCAAAAAGGTTTCAAAGCTAATGCATATTTTTTATATAAGTACATTTCTTTTTAGTATTCGGTAAAACACGGTATAAAGCCGCTTTCTTGGACTGTCCGTCCATCTACGGTTTGTCTCGAAAACTGTGCCCGTAGTCGTAAATAGTGTAGGATAGGATGCCAATGAATGAACCTCCACAGTAATTCCCCAGCCCAATTTCTTTATAATAAGTAAGGTAGTCAAATTTAAGCCCAAAACCAGACTCCATTTGTCTTTTGGGTACGGAACCCTGCAAAAGAATAAGAAATATATTTGTACTACACTCAATGAGCTCTAGCCAATGAAAACCCACATGCCATAGGAAGAAAAAAGTTATGTTTCAAGTAATAATATATTCAAACGACTTTCCAATTCAATATTAGGTTTTGGATCAACATTCTACACAAAATATCACAATTTCAGGTCTGTTACTCTTTCCGTCACCCGTGACATACGGACGGACAGGGCGGAGAGCAGAGTAACATTAACATAGCTCCGTATTGCCTTTGGGTACGGAACCTTAAAAAAGAAGTGGGTCTGAGGAATTACTACCAGCTTGTATTATTTAGTCTATGCTACCAGTGTCTATAAACAACAAACCGCTTCTTTTCCTACACTTAGAACGCATTGATGGTACAAAACATAAGTACTTTCGCGATGTGATTGGGTCGCCATTTTGAATATTTTGGCCAAGTGCGAGTCGGACTCGCGCACAAAAGGGTTCCGTTCCACCACATGTTACGGGTACGGAACCCTAAAATAAAAATATTATGGTAGGTAGAAAAAGGTTGACAAGTTACTCTTAGCGCCATCTATAAGCTCACCAACCAGTAAGACTCTAAAAAAAGAATTGATGAAAAACACTGATATACTGACATTCGTTATTCTTCTCGCAAGGTCTTCCATATTATTGTCGGAACCCACAATTCGTGTACGTACGTTACTTCCTCTCCATCCAACATCAGAGCATGCCTCTTGCTTGATCAGGGAGGACTGGGGTCAAACAATATTGAACTGCTGGTTATATAAATAGACCGCATCAGGCACAAGTCAACTTGCTAGAACCGATAATCCTAGAATACTCATTGATGTGGCTTCAATTAATATAATAGGTATTACTCTCGGGTAAAATGCCGCTGACACACTTTTCGCTCTTGGGCTGAGATTCAGAGTGCATTTTGAGTCCGAACACAATCTTACAAATGTCAAAAAGCGACGTCATCTCATACTAGAGTGACGTTTGTAAGATTTAGTTCGGACTCAAAATGCACTCTGAATCTCAGCCTTAGACCACAGCAATAAGGGCGAAAAGTGAGGCTATATACTTAATTTTCTCCGATACTGGCACAATAGTTTGGACGCTAGACTTGTCATTTAAGCTGCCATTTTCTTGATTTCTGCCACCAGCACGAGCAAATTAAAAACGTAATGAAATGAAACGGGAAGGAAAATAACGTGCCGCAGAGGTCAACCTGCATGCCACAAAAATGGTTGTACCAAACCAACCAAAAATAAGCGAGGAATTAAAGCATAAAGTAGATAAACTGCGGTCTATCTGCTCCACCTACTCGTACCTATATATAAGAAGCATTTTACGATCATACATTTGAGCCGGAGACTTGCACATGATTTTAATTCTTAACAGTCTCGGACCCGCATCGCAGAACTTCTCGGAAACCTCTTCTATCATCGGGATAAAGTTCAACTGACTCACGATAGACTTATTCTTACTAAACCGGGATATAGGGTCAAATTAAAGCATAAAGTAGATAAACTGCGGTCTATCTGCTCCACCTACTCGTACCTATATATAAGAAGCATTTTACGATCATACATTTGAGCCGGAGACTTGCACATGATTTTAATTCTTAACAGTCTCGGACCCGCATCGCAGAACTTCTCGGAAACCTCTTCTATCATCGGGATAAAGTTCAACTGACTCACGATAGACTTATTCTTACTAAACCGGGATATAGGGTCAAATTAAAGCATAAAGTAGATAAACTGCGGTCTATCTGCTCCACCTACTCGTACCTATATATAAGAAGCATTTTACGATCATACATTTGAGCCGGAGACTTGCACATGATTTTAATTCTTAACAGTCTCGGACCCGCATCGCAGAACTTCTCGGAAACCTCTTCTATCATCGGGATAAAGTTCAACTGACTCACGATAGACTTATTCTTACTAAACCGGGATATAGGGTCAAATTAAAGCATAAAGTAGATAAACTGCGGTCTATCTGCTCCACCTACTCGTACCTATATATAAGAAGCATTTTACGATCATACATTTGAGCCGGAGACTTGCACATGATTTTAATTCTTAACAGTCTCGGACCCGCATCGCAGAACTTCTCGGAAACCTCTTCTATCATCGGGATAAAGTTCAACTGACTCACGATAGGCTTATTCTTACTAAACCGGGATATAGGGTCAAATTTTATTTATTTATTTATTTATTTATTTTTTCATTCCCCTATCATCTATCTTTACAGGATGCATCCTAATGCGATAGAGAAGGTTTATTAAACATTAACACTTAACAATTAAATTTACAGTCACAATTAAACTTTTACATTAATACTTAGTATGGCCTGTGTGAACTCGCTCACGTTACAATTAAACAAATCAACCCGTCCGAATCCAGCCACCGCGTTTAGCAAACGCATAGCGCGCGTAAGCGACGCCCTCTGCAGCAGATTGGTGCGTGCCCGCGGTACTGCCAGGAGTGTCGGTTGCAACCGCCGCGTCGCCAGTCCGTCCGGCACGCACAGTCGCAGTTGCTCGAGGATGGCCGGGTTATGCACCTCGCCTCTCAGCACACGAAATAAGTACGTGGCGAAGGATGCGTCTCTTCTCAATTCCAGTTTGCTGTATCCCACCATGCCTAATACAAACAGTGTAGGATACAGCAAAGGATATCCCGGATACACACCATACATCTTTAAATATATAAACCTTGTAAATTTATTTTGAATACGTTCCAACATTGTTTTATACTTAGCTTCACTCGGAGACCATACCATCGAGTTACCCTCTAAGTGGCTTTTCACGAGAGCCTCGTATAAGGTTTTTAAAGCACAGATGTTAGTAAATCCGTTTGCCTGGCGTAAGACAAACCCTAAATTCCTGAAAGCTTTTTTGCAAACATCCTTAATGTGCTCTCGGAAGTTGAGATCAGCTGTGAAGCGAATGCCCAGGTCTCTTACCTCCGATACTCGCTGCAGCAGTTCTCCTCCAATTTGGTACTGCGAGAGTATTGGGGTGCGCGCGCGACTGAACGACATTACAGAACATTTGGATACATTAAATAGTAATTTATTCCTCTGACTCCATTCAACAATCCTGTCTAAGTCCTGCTGAAGTTTCCTCTGATCCTCGCCATCTTTTACTTCCAGCACCAGTTTTAGGTCGTCCGCAAAAAGCAGACACGTAGACGCCTTGACTACATCCGGTAGATCATTTACCATGATGATAAATTGGAGGGGCCCTAGGTTGCTCCCTTGACTGACTCCTGATCTAGTGTAGTAGGGCTCCGACCGATGTCCCCCACAGTCGACGTACTGCCGCCTGTCCCCCAAGTAGCTGACGAAGAAGTTGAGCGTGTGCGGTGTGCAGCCCACGCTTGCCAACTTCTCGAGCAGAACGTCGTTGTCGACCGTGTCAAAGGCCTTTCTGAAGTCGCAGTAAGCGACGTCTACCTGTACTCCAGCATCCACCGCTGGCACTAATCGTGACATCAGGTGGAGCAGGTTCCCTTCCGTTCCACGCCCTGGACGGAAGCCGTGTTGTGCGTCAGACAACTGGCCACTTATCTGCGCATATAAGCAGTGGTGTATTGCCGATTCAAATACCTTGGCCGGAGTACATAGGATTGCCACTGGCCTGTAGTCGGTGGGATCCTGGCCTCCTCTCCCTTTCGGTACCGGTACCACTCGAGATAACTTCCAACGATCAGGAAACTGAGCGGCCGCTATACTAACGTTGAACACGTGTAGCAGAGGTTTTTCCAACACCGTCCGACAGTCTCTAAAAACGAAGGGTGGTATGCCATCGGGTCCCTGGGAGCGCTTAGATGGCAAGCGGGCGAGCGCTCGGCGCACTGCCGCCGGCTCCAGGCTCGCGAGGTGCGCACGTGCGCTACCCACCGCCGCCGCCGACACTGCTGCGGGGACGCTCAGTGCTGGAGGCTCGGGATTATATACTGACTGAAAGAACTGTGCAAATTCTTCAGCACATTCCTGATCAGAAAGGTCTCGCCCGTTCTTTTTTAATTTTTGCTGGCTCAAGTTACCTTTTTTCGATTTCATGTAGCTCCAGAATGCCTTTGGATCACTGGCTAGATGGTTCTGTACGCGATCACGATGACGGTCGTGAGCAAGTGCCGTCTCCGCCTTGACTCTCGCCCTGCACCGAGCGAACGCTTCATAATCACTTTGTGACTTACTTATTTTGTATTTCTTATGAAGGACGTATTTTAGTTTAATATCTCTGATTATGTCCGAAGTATACCAAACAGGATAATTGTATCTAGTATCTGACTTTATTGTTTTTTTTAGAGGTACACACGCATCGAAAACACCGAATATCTTGTTATAAAAACAATCTAAAACTGAATTTGGTTCTCGTAAACTGTACATTTCAGTCCAATCAATATTCATCAGTAAATAGTATAATTTATAGAAGTCAGCCTTATTGAAATTCCATAGTTTAAATGGTACCTGGGTTTTTCGTTGACCCGTATCCCCGAGCGCCTCCCCCAAGCCCCGCGCGCTTACAGTGACGGTTACGGCCAGGGGTGGGTGGTACGCGTCCACCGGTTGCAGGCCTTCGTCCGCTCTCTGCACCACTACGCCACCGTCGTCCCCGCGCCCGCTCAACACGAGATCGAGTTGTCTGTTATTACAGTTGGGTACTTGATTGTACTGAACGAGCTCACAAAAGGCCACAAAATATTCATAATAGTTGCTCACATTGTTATTACACGAGAACAAATTTAAATCTCCAATTATTAACACGTTATTCTTATATTTAACACATATATCTTCAATTAATTTAAACATAAATATATACTCATTCTCCTCAGTCTTTGGTGCAATATATATAATACAACATGCAAATAAAAAGCGATTCTTTAAATGTACTGTAGCACAAATTAGTTCGAAGTTGTAACTATCCAGATCGGGTATCGATATTCTTCGCAACTCAAACCTCGGCGTGGCCACTAACAGCGCGCCTCCCTGCTTGCGGCCATCCGCTCGGTCACATCTCAGTATTGAGTAGCCGGACAGTGTGATTTCCCCGTTTTGGATTGATTCATTGCAGCCCGTTTCTGTGATTGCGAATATATCGGAGCCCGACGATTCTAATAAAGATAAAAACTTGGTTGTTTTTGTACGAAGACCCCTTACATTTTGATAAAAAATATTTATATCTTTGCTTGGCGACTGAGAATGGTTGTGGTTATGATTATGATTTTGTGGTTGAGTCACGAAACCAAATCCATTCGCTATATTCAGCATATCTTGGCCAGATGTCTGGATTGCACAATTTATCAAAGTTCGCTTCAGTCACACCAATTCTAAAAGACGAATATCCTCTTTCAGATTTGTGCCTTATCTTATCCACTTTCAAGCAACTTTCACTTCCCACCACCTCCTGTACATATTTTAATAAGTCCTCTTCTGTTGTTTCTGATACAAGCCTCCATATATGAAAATATTTCCTCCGTTCCACCGCTTTATTTGCAGATTAGACATGTTACCTCCTTTTTTTATTGAATTCAACGTCTTTTTGTTTGTCTTTACTTCAATCCAATCTAGCTCTGGTCGCTCCGTTTTGTCTGCAATTTTGGTGCTCCTGGCCACCCCCGCATAGCTCATAATCGTTGGTTCATTTGGCTGAGTTTCAACTGAGGGCACGGTATCAGTTGTTCCGGCGCCGGGCGATATCATCACTGAGTTTCCACAAACAAGTTGATCAGCCTTTGGATCGCCAACTAGTAGACGTTGTGGCTTTTTAGCAGGTGGTTTCTGAGGCATTGTAGCTACATTGTTTTTCTGTTTCCTCAGAGTCTGGACCTCGGCTTCTAAAGCCAAACACTTTACTTTGGTCTCATTTAATTCCTTTCTCAATAGATCATTCTCTCTCGCTGATATAGCTGAAATTGCCGTTTTTATCTCACCGATTAATTTATTTTCCAGCATATCCATCCTTGCCGCAATCGACTCGTTTACCGCTTTCATAAACATAGTTATATCGATCATTTCTCTCGGCGCCGACGCTGCACACTCGCCAGCGTCCACAAAGTAAGCTGACGCCTCTCTCTTGCCGTCGATCGCAGGTGTAGGCGTGTGCTTCGAAGCGATGGTGGCGGCTGCGGCCGCTCCGACTCCAACCGGCGTATCGTCCTTCGTTACAATGCGTCGGGTAACATTTGAACAATCCCCGCATATAACAGTGCGCTTTAGTTCTTCCTTTTTTTCTCTAAAAACAGCTGACTGGATATTTAAACATCTATAGTGGTAACATTTTTTGCATGCACTGCATTGCAAAATATCCAATCGTTCAATATTAGTTTCGCAGCTTACACAAATCATTTTTTATTTTTCACTATGACAGTCCGAGCGAGACAAAGCGATCGGTTGGCGCAGCGAGGGAAAGAGACGCCTCGTCGCGCTTCCTCCAGTTCACTAACCTCTCACTCAGATTTTATTTACAATCACAAAGTTTCAAATTACACTTTTATCCATTGTTATTTGCACTTGAATCCATGTACACTATCAAAACAACAGTGGGGAATCGTTTTGCACTTCTTTTATTCACTCATGAACGCAGCTAACTTCCATAATTGTAATTAACACACGGACGTCCGACCACGGCGCGCGCCCGACCCCGGAATGGATTATATTGTTATTAAATATAAATTAAAGCATAAATTAAAGCATAAAGTAGATAAACTGCGGTCTATCTGCTCCACCTACTCGTACCTATACCTATATATAAGAAGCATTTTACGATCATACATTTGAGCCGGAGACTTGCACATGATTTTAATTCTTAACAGTCTCGGACCCGCATCGCAGAACTTCTCGGAAACCTCTTCTATCATCGGGATAAAGTTCAACTGACTCACGATAGACTTATTCTTACTAAACCGGGATATAGGGTCAAATTAAAGCATAAAGTAGATAAACTGCGGTCTATCTGCTCCACCTACTCGTACCTATACCTATATATAAGAAGCATTTTACGATCATACATTTGAGCCGGAGACTTGCACATGATTTTAATTCTTAACAGTCTCAGACCCGCATCGCAGAACTTCTCGGAAACCTCTTCTATCATCGGGAACAAGTTCAACTGACTCACGATAGACTTATTCTTACTAAACCGGGATATAGGGTCAAATTAAAGCATAAAGTAGATAAACTGCGGTCTATCTGCTCCACCTACTCGTACCTATACCTATATATAAGAAGCATTTTACGATCATACATTTGAGCCGGAGACTTGCACATGATTTTAATTCTTAACAGTCTCGGACCCGCATCGCAGAACTTCTCGGAAACCTCTTCTATCATCGGGATAAAGTTCAACTGACTCACGATAGACTTATTCTTACTAAACCGGGATATAGGGTCAAATTAAAGCATAAAGTAGATAAACTGCGGTCTATCTGCTCCACCTACTCGTACCTATACCTATATATAAGAAGCATTTTACGATCATACATTTGAGCCGGAGACTTGCACATGATTTTAATTCTTAACAGTCTCGGACCCGCATCGCAGAACTTCTCGGAAACCTCTTCTATCATCGGGATAAAGTTCAACTGACTCACGATAGACTTATTCTTACTAAACCGGGATATAGGGTCAAATTAAAGCATAAAGTAGATAAACTGCGGTCTATCTGCTCCACCTACTCGTACCTATACCTATATATAAGAAGCATTTTACGATCATACATTTGAGCCGGAGACTTGCACATGATTTTAATTCTTAACAGTCTCAGACCCGCATCGCAGAACTTCTCGGAAACCTCTTCTATCATCGGGAACAAGTTCAACTGACTCACGATAGACTTATTCTTACTAAACCGGGATATAGGGTCAAATTAAAGCATAAAGTAGATAAACTGCGGTCTATCTGCTCCACCTACTCGTACCTATACCTATATATAAGAAGCATTTTACGATCATACATTTGAGCCGGAGACTTGCACATGATTTTAATTCTTAACAGTCTCGGACCCGCATCGCAGAACTTCTCGGAAACCTCTTCTATCATCGGGATAAAGTTCAACTGACTCACGATAGACTTATTCTTACTAAACCGGGATATAGGGTCAAATTAAAGCATAAAGTAGATAAACTGCGGTCTATCTGCTCCACCTACTCGTACCTATACCTATATATAAGAAGCATTTTACGATCATACATTTGAGCCGGAGACTTGCACATGATTTTAATTCTTAACAGTCTCGGACCCGCATCGCAGAACTTCTCGGAAACCTCTTCTATCATCGGGAAAAAGTTCAACTGACTCACGATAGACTTATTCTTACTAAACCGGGATATAGGGTCAAATTAAAGCATAAAGTAGATAAACTGCGGTCTATCTGCTCCACCTACTCGTACCTATACCTATATATAAGAAGCATTTTACGATCATACATTTGAGCCGGAGACTTGCACATGATTTTAATTCTTAACAGTCTCGGACCCGCATCGCAGAACTTCTCGGAAACCTCTTCTATCATCGGGAAAAAGTTCAACTGACTCACGATAGACTTATTCTTACTAAACCGGGATATAGGGTCAAATTAAAGCATAAAGTAGATAAACTGCGGTCTATCTGCTCCACCTACTCGTACCTATACCTATATATAAGAAGCATTTTACGATCATACATTTGAGCCGGAGACTTGCACATGATTTTAATTCTTAACAGTCTCGGACCCGCATCGCAGAACTTTTCGGAAACCTCTTCTATCATCGGGAACAAGTTCAACTGACTCACGATAGACTTATTCTTACTAAACCGGGATATAGGGTCAAATATGTGGGTCAAATTAAAGCATAAAGTAGATAAACTGCGGTCTATCTGCTCCACCTACTCGTACCTATACCTATATATAAGAAGCATTTTACGATCATACATTTGAGCCGGAGACTTGCACATGATTTTAATTCTTAACAGTCTCGGACCCGCATCGCAGAACTTCTCGGAAACCTCTTCTATCATCGGGATAAAGTTCAACTGACTCACGATAGACTTATTCTTACTAAACCGGGATATAGGGTCAAATTAAAGCATAAAGTAGATAAACTGCGGTCTATCTGCTCCACCTACTCGTACCTATACCTATATATAAGAAGCATTTTACGATCATACATTTGAGCCGGAGACTTGCACATGATTTTAATTCTTAACAGTCTCGGACCCGCATCGCAGAACTTCTCGGAAACCTCTTCTATCATCGGGATAAAGTTCAACTGACTCACGATAGACTTATTCTTACTAAACCGGGATATAGGGTCAAATTAAAGCATAAAGTAGATAAACTGCGGTCTATCTGCTCCACCTACTCGTACCTATACCTATATATAAGAAGCATTTTACGATCATACATTTGAGCCGGAGACTTGCACATGATTTTAATTCTTAACAGTCTCAGACCCGCATCGCAGAACTTCTCGGAAACCTCTTCTATCATCGGGAACAAGTTCAACTGACTCACGATAGACTTATTCTTACTAAACCGGGATATAGGGTCAAATTAAAGCATAAAGTAGATAAACTGCGGTCTATCTGCTCCACCTACTCGTACCTATACCTATATATAAGAAGCATTTTACGATCATACATTTGAGCCGGAGACTTGCACATGATTTTAATTCTTAACAGTCTCGGACCCGCATCGCAGAACTTCTCGGAAACCTCTTCTATCATCGGGATAAAGTTCAACTGACTCACGATAGACTTATTCTTACTAAACCGGGATATAGGGTCAAATTAAAGCATAAAGTAGATAAACTGCGGTCTATCTGCTCCACCTACTCGTACCTATACCTATATATAAGAAGCATTTTACGATCATACATTTGAGCCGGAGACTTGCACATGATTTTAATTCTTAACAGTCTCGGACCCGCATCGCAGAACTTCTCGGAAACCTCTTCTATCATCGGGAAAAAGTTCAACTGACTCACGATAGACTTATTCTTACTAAACCGGGATATAGGGTCAAATTAAAGCATAAAGTAGATAAACTGCGGTCTATCTGCTCCACCTACTCGTACCTATACCTATATATAAGAAGCATTTTACGATCATACATTTGAGCCGGAGACTTGCACATGATTTTAATTCTTAACAGTCTCGGACCCGCATCGCAGAACTTCTCGGAAACCTCTTCTATCATCGGGAAAAAGTTCAACTGACTCACGATAGACTTATTCTTACTAAACCGGGATATAGGGTCAAATTAAAGCATAAAGTAGATAAACTGCGGTCTATCTGCTCCACCTACTCGTACCTATACCTATATATAAGAAGCATTTTACGATCATACATTTGAGCCGGAGACTTGCACATGATTTTAATTCTTAACAGTCTCGGACCCGCATCGCAGAACTTTTCGGAAACCTCTTCTATCATCGGGAACAAGTTCAACTGACTCACGATAGACTTATTCTTACTAAACCGGGATATAGGGTCAAATATGTGGGTCAAATTAAAGCATAAAGTAGATAAACTGCGGTCTATCTGCTCCACCTACTCGTACCTATACCTATATATAAGAAGCATTTTACGATCATACATTTGAGCCGGAGACTTGCACATGATTTTAATTCTTAACAGTCTCGGACCCGCATCGCAGAACTTCTCGGAAACCTCTTCTATCATCGGGATAAAGTTCAACTGACTCACGATAGACTTATTCTTACTAAACCGGGATATAGGGTCAAATTAAAGCATAAAGTAGATAAACTGCGGTCTATCTGCTCCACCTACTCGTACCTATACCTATATATAAGAAGCATTTTACGATCATACATTTGAGCCGGAGACTTGCACATGATTTTAATTCTTAACAGTCTCAGACCCGCATCGCAGAACTTCTCGGAAACCTCTTCTATCATCGGGAACAAGTTCAACTGACTCACGATAGACTTATTCTTACTAAACCGGGATATAGGGTCAAATTAAAGCATAAAGTAGATAAACTGCGGTCTATCTGCTCCACCTACTCGTACCTATACCTATATATAAGAAGCATTTTACGATCATACATTTGAGCCGGAGACTTGCACATGATTTTAATTCTTAACAGTCTCGGACCCGCATCGCAGAACTTCTCGGAAACCTCTTCTATCATCGGGATAAAGTTCAACTGACTCACGATAGACTTATTCTTACTAAACCGGGATATAGGGTCAAATTAAAGCATAAAGTAGATAAACTGCGGTCTATCTGCTCCACCTACTCGTACCTATACCTATATATAAGAAGCATTTTACGATCATACATTTGAGCCGGAGACTTGCACATGATTTTAATTCTTAACAGTCTCGGACCCGCATCGCAGAACTTCTCGGAAACCTCTTCTATCATCGGGAAAAAGTTCAACTGACTCACGATAGACTTATTCTTACTAAACCGGGATATAGGGTCAAATTAAAGCATAAAGTAGATAAACTGCGGTCTATCTGCTCCACCTACTCGTACCTATACCTATATATAAGAAGCATTTTACGATCATACATTTGAGCCGGAGACTTGCACATGATTTTAATTCTTAACAGTCTCGGACCCGCATCGCAGAACTTCTCGGAAACCTCTTCTATCATCGGGAACAAGTTCAACTGACTCACGATAGACTTATTCTTACTAAACCGGGATATAGGGTCAAATTAAAGCATAAAGTAGATAAACTGCGGTCTATCTGCTCCACCTACTCGTACCTATACCTATATATAAGAAGCATTTTACGATCATACATTTGAGCCGGAGACTTGCACATGATTTTAATTCTTAACAGTCTCGGACCCGCATCGCAGAACTTTTCGGAAACCTCTTCTATCATCGGGAACAAGTTCAACTGACTCACGATAGACTTATTCTTACTAAACCGGGATATAGGGTCAAATATGTGGGTCAAATTAAAGCATAAAGTAGATAAACTGCGGTCTATCTGCTCCACCTACTCGTACCTATACCTATATATAAGAAGCATTTTACGATCATACATTTGAGCCGGAGACTTGCACATGATTTTAATTCTTAACAGTCTCAGACCCGCATCGCAGAACTTCTCGGAAACCTCTTCTATGTATCATCGGGAAAAAGTTCAACTGACTCACGATAGGCTTGGCTCATTCTTACTAAACCGGGGTATAGGGTGAAATATGTGGGTCAAAAAATTTCCAAAAGTAAATCATTTTTGTACTGTACCTACATAATGTAGATAGTGATAACATGTCACGATGTGTTAATTAGTTCGTTTGTGTGTTTACCATCTTTGGAATTTTTGTCTGTCTGTCTGTATGTTCCGCTTTAACTCGAGAACCACTGAACAGATTTGGATGCGGTTTTTTTATTATCATCGTAGTGACCCTGGTCAACATATAGGCTATAAGAGGTGGTCATAAAATAATGTCCAAGCCGAAAACGGGGCAAAGATTGAATAAACGCGGGCGGAGCAAATTACGTCGTCGTGGCCATATTGTAAAATTGGAAATATCAATCAAATTGGTAGTCTTTCATTTCGACAAAAAGTCAAAAATAGGTGCAATGGACGACGAGCGTAGGAGCGTGTGAGGTTCTGGTGATAATTTTGGGAGCAGAGCGAAAAGGAGTGCAGCGAGGAAGATCTCACTAGTCATGGCCATAACATATATAAAAGAATGCACTGATTGACTAATCCATCAACGTCTAGACCAAACAGCTAAACTGAACATGAAATAAGGACTGTAGATTCGTTGTACGACGTAGATATCCGCTAAAATGAGATTTCAGGAAATTGCTGCGGTACCAGCTATGAAGCTTCAGGAAATTCCCGCAGGATCCACACAAGCATCGACGTCCGGTAGTACGACAGTTTTTTTTAAAGCAAGGGATGAAGCAATGGACATTTTTTATTTAGTCTCTCGTGGAGCGTACCGATGGCGATGATTTTATTTGTGGATCATGCGCGTAGCTTGTAAACTCTTCGTCCACAAGACGTAAATAAATGTAGCGTCACCGTCATTTACGCTATTAACATTGGGCTCCGTGCTTACAGCAGTGTATTACTTGTCGGTGTTTTATTATCAGCTACCCACCTACTGATATTTACTTACCGATATTTTTAATATGTACTGAAGACGTTAAATAAATAATAATTAATTTCAGGAGTTGACAAAAGTAGATAAGATAAGCGATTATAAACAAGCGTACAAACTTACGATCTAGGTACCTATACAACGCCTATTATACATAATGTGTTGTGGAAAAGAGAATGGAAACTCGTTTCATCCGACGTCAAGTCACACAACAAAGCTAAATCAAATCCGCCAATGTGGATAATACTTTATGAGGTAACTTCACGTGGAAACGACCTCGGAAGCCGCGGTACGTACAGTATAGCGACAGTATGTTACGGGCCGCATACCGTGCGCGTACGCAGCTCCATTAGCAAAGCGCATCTCCGTGTTGCCGTGTTTAGAAAGTGATAACGGAACTGATAGTGAAAATTACTGTGTGTTACTTAACCAAAATGTAAAACTCTTGTTGTAATTGCGATAAATAATCTTATGAGATATATAATCATAACATAGTAAGAACATATTTATTCGGTGAATGATAGTTGCAGCGGCGCGGCGGCGCATTCCGAATGCAATCTAGAGCATCATTTCGTTCCTTGTCTAGCAGGATGCGTTTCTGAGTCGACCCTGAATCGGTGCTAAGTGGTCATCGTGCTTGGTGTTATCTCGCGCACACTCACTGAAGATCTGATAGTCTGTCCCTCTCGCAATAGAGTCATACTTTAATTTAGTTTGGTACATCTGAGTGATTATGTTTTCAACAGCTTCTTAGAATATCCAATAGAATAGAATAGAATAGAATATCCATTTATTTATCTACCACAACACAATAAATTATAAAAACAAATTATAAAGTCAAACACAAGGAAATAACATAAAAGAATAAAACAATGTGACTAAAGCTAAATGAAATCATGTGTCGAAGCAGACAAAAAGGCTAGAACTCAGCATATGCTGTAGTCTTACAGAGTAAGACCGACAGCGCTGATTTTCAGTCCGAGCCCGCGTAGGTAACGCACGAACAAACAAAACAGCGCGAGTATTCTTGCACATTTTGAAAATAATAATTACGAATGGCAGAATAAATATGATATACATATACGAGTACATAATGTAGGTGCTAATATTTGTAAATAAATAAATTCAATTAATAGGTAAGCTCTAAATAAATGTCAGAAACTCGTTGGTCAAAAATTATTAAAATGGCGATGAAGCGTCTAGTGCTTAGCTTCTTTATTGTGCGTGATACAATTACTATCTACTTAAAAACGTATTCTAAAGTAAATAGACATACTTTTACATACATACTTACATTTATGTATTGGATGGATTCGATTGATGGTTCTTGGTGGAATATCATCTTGAATAAATTATACAAAATTTGCATTTTGAAACGCAAGCTGTGGTGATTCACCTCTGTTTATTTTATATTTGCTTGTTAAAAATGTTTTCTTTTGTTTTCTTTCTGTCATGTTAAATAATTAATAATTTGTTGGCCCGATGATGTGTAATACGAAACCGGTAGCCTAAGTTAGAATAAAAATAAATATATGTGGAATAAAAGTACAAGAATTTGTGTATAATTTACATTTATGTGTTTATAATTATTGCAAGGTGTATCGATTAATAAATAATACATTTCTTATGAATCCAACCAATTATTTATGAATGAAAATTTAAACAAATAAGGCCTTCAGACCATAGTTTTCATATATTAACCAAACCTCACCTAACAAGGTTAGGTTACTACATCATTTATTACATTCCATAACGACTTGTGTTTACGGAGCTCAAAAACAACTCTCATGCGAAATAGCATATTCTGTATGGCTGCGAAAATATTTAATAAAATTCCAACCAGCATTAGAGATTTGAACTTTAGACAGTTTAAGAATAAATTATATTTGTTTTTACTTGATAAATGCTATTATAAAATTGATAATTTCTTTAATGATAACTTTTAATTTTAAATACTCGTATACGTTTCTTTGAATGTTACTTGTATATCTACTTCAGACATTTTATGTATATTATCAAGAATTTTGACATTCCTATTTGAATTCACCTTTCTTATGTATTTGCATGTGCATGTAACAGAATAATTTAATTTAAAAAAAAAAACATTCAATATTTGTACGCCGTCAGGTAGAACATAGTGCTCTTAATTAATACCTAACATCTTGTTGTGACATTTATAAATTGTACATACATTTCCTATGTTCACAAATAAACTATTCTTTCTTTCTTTCTTTCTTTCTTTCTCAAGATACTTATGAATGTAACTTTCAGTCTTCTTGTAGATCATTCATTACATATAATTTTATATAACATCCCTCTACGAACTGACGTATAGCTTTCACATGGGGCGTTTACTGAAACAATTTTAATATTAACACATTATTTTTCACATGGATTTAGATAAAGGGAGCTATTACAACCTGTTACCAAGTGTTTTAGAGTTTTATTTTACATTTATTGATTTTGAACTTAATATTTTATGATAAAATGTACTCGCTTTTTCACTAAAATCAGTCCATAAGGTATGGTTTGAATCTTCTAAACACCCCCCTTATATAAGGCGACTTTCTTTTATGTATCCAAATTCATACTGGAGACAGTCCTGACTCAGGACCAAAGTTCAATAATTACCCTTTCTTTCTATGAAATACGCAAAATTGGGTGTTGATTGATTCGACGTTGTTCTTGGCACAAAAAATATTTTTCGTATTTCGCAAACAGGGTCATTGATTGCCGTAGCTCCAGTATGAACTTGGCTGATAAAACGAAAGTCACCTTATTTACGCCCATCATCATCATCGTCAATACATCACACTGATAAAAATAACAAATGCGCCGGACTTTCTCTGAATCATCAAATTTATTATTTACTGGTGAGCAAATGCTGTAGGTACTAACTTGCAAATATGTATTATCGTGTACACATAGTTGTTCAAAGTCATTTTAATTAGTATCTTATTTACTTACCATGAAAACATAAATATTTTGATATAAGTACATACATACATCATGCGTCGACCTGAAAGAATTGCCCAAATATACAGGTTGAACCAAACGAATGCCCCCTAGGGGGAAGAATGAACTAAATTCTTCTAAGTAACATAGTGTCGTAAATTAAAGGAAAACCATGAAATATAACATTTTAATAACAAACCTTTTAAAGATATCCCAAAATTCAATATAGTAGTTAGAAGTAATATATATATTTTTTTAATTCTTTGAATGCAGTTTTCCTTTACTTCAAAATAAAATAAAGGTTGCTTTAAGTAAAATTTGCTATCTCTAATATTTAAAGTACTTTCCCTCCAGGGGCATTTGTTTGGTTCAACCTGAATATCTTTCACCTTTACACATTATAAAGTAGTCTAACGGCAAATAAGGCTAATGGCAAAGACTTTATTCGCTTTTGATAGAGGCGATTATTGGTTGGCTCATTGGTCTAGCTCTCAAGTTTGTATGTATATGTAGGTTAATCTCGGCTATACATACCGGGTGTAAATAGACTACTACCATTAAATGAAACCACATATTCTACCGACCCTACTGAACCACTTTTCCCAAGAGTCATACCCGCGGACAGACTTAGTTTAAGAAATAATTGAGTTCCAAACAAAAATGCGTGAACCCTAACGCACCGACATACGGGCGAGTTTAGAGAGAGCGTCGTCCGTGAAACCTCCAGCTGTTTGAGGTCAACGCTCTCTCTAACCTCGCCCGTATGTCGGTGCGTTAAGGTTCACGCGTATTTGTTTGGAACTCAACTCAATTATTTCCTAAGCTAAGGGTGTGTCCGCGGGTATGACTCTTGGGAAAAGTGGTTCAGTAGGGTCAGTAGAATATGTGGTTTCATTTAATGGTCGCACTCTATTTAGACCCGGTATATGAACAACACCAACTTCAATTAGGATATTTTAAATGTGTAAGTAATTATGTATGACTCATGTGAAAGAACATTACCCATTCATACATATTACACAATTTAGCTATTCAGTAGGCTAAAGGCGTAAATAGTTTAAAAACAAAAGAAGAACAAAATGCACAATAGCAGTCAATTTAGACAATTAGTAAAGACAGGCTCAAACGATACTAATTGTTACAATTATTAGTATTTCCTTTAATGTTGCTTAAAATGAATTTACGTACGTAAAACATGCAGCAAACCAATAAGATAGAAATCGTGTAGGCAAGATTAAAAAATAAAATGCCTTGTGATCTTGTTCAGTCTGGAAGGTTGGGTTTCTTTGTAACTCGATTTTATAACAATCTAACAAAGTCAAAACTAGATATTTTACTTATAATTAATAGTAAACATGTTCAAATTATAATATACCAGCTTTAGCCCGCGGTTTCACCCGCGTTGAATTAGTTTTTGTGTACTCCTTTAAAATCACACTAATATTATAAATGCGAAAGTATGTGTGTGTGTGTGTATGTTTGTTTGTTACTCTTTCACGCTGAAACAGCTGTACGGATTTGGATGAAATTTAGAATGGATATAGCTTATACCCTAACTTAACACATAGGCTACTTTTTATCCAGGAAAAAAGCATATCGTTAAACCAAATAACACGCGGGCGGAGCCGCGGGCAAAAGCTATCGGTTAATATTATTCGGACTGTTACCTACAGTAAACATAGCTGGTGAAATGTGTGTGTTATGCGCCTCTGTTTCCTATTTTGTGTGTCTCTTTTATTGTTTTTCCATAGGAACAAAGGGAAAAAGTAGTTTTTGTCCTATTCAAAGTCTAGAACTACATTTATGCAAAATTTCAGCCTAATCGGTTTCGTAAGCATGGCGTGAAAGGGTGACACATGACTTTTCCATAGAAATTTGAAAGCTTATTTTCATCCCATAGGAACTGATTTATCGGATAAAAAGTAGCCTATGTCCTATTCCAGGTCTAGAACTACATTCATGTAAAATTTCAGCCCAATCGGTTTAGTAGTTACGGCGTGAAAGAGTAACAAACATCCATCCATCCATCCAGACATCCAAACTTTCGCATTTATAATATTAGTGGGATAGTGGGATGGAATGTTTAAAAAGTCGAGAAAACGCCCAAAGCATCGTGGGTTCAGTCGCGCGCCTAGGCTTGGTACTTTAAATATGTAGCTGCTCCTAATGTTCTAAGCAACAGTAGTTCGCCCCGAACTGTGAACTCGCGCTCGCCCGATTCACGCTTGACCGATTTGGCTCTTGTTTGAACTTAAAAATTCTTTTTGCTTTATTTACTCGCCTGCCAAATTTCATGACATTCAGATCAACGATACTAGAGTTATCGTCGAACAAACATACATACTCACATACAAACGCCAGATTGTTCAAGTGGACTCGGAGAACTTCGCTCGATCGTTCAATTATACACTGAGAGCTGACAACCTCGAAGGTCAGGTAACTTTAAGTCAATGAAACCATAGACTAAATAGTAAATAATATTTATCATATAGATATAAATATTATTAAGTAGCAGACCAAACGTAAGGATTAAATAGCGTGGCAAGTTTCCATACAAAAAATAAGGTACATTTAGGCTTCATGGTACGAAGAAACGTATGAAAATGGGTTGTTTTGGCTGGCTTATGCTTGGAACATATTTGTTATTCCTAAACTAATCTCTAGTAGATATATAGGTATATTTTGTTTGGAAACAAGCAATATTTGTATTTAAAAGAGCCCGAAGTTAACTGAGCTAAAATTGCCACGCGTCGACTCTATGCGTTTATTACTGCTACTATATTATACGTCTGTGATACTTACCTGAGGCAACATTTTGTCAAAATCGTCGAACAAGTAGGCCGCACAACAAAAGCTGCGACTTATTTAGTATCCAGACTTAAACATTTAATAGTGGTTACGATTACTTGCAATGGGAGGGGTTGGAACCGGAACTGTTTTTTTTTTACAATTAACCAAGATAAATCAGCCACCTGACATAACCAATTTTTATCTTAGCCATGGCCTAATTAAGCTGATTCCGTTTCGTCTCGCTTGTGCGCTTAAAGATTTCTGAAATATCACCATTGTAAGATCAGATATAACAATATTGGTGGAATTTATTTTGGTCCACCGCAAGAGTCTAGCTTTCTACCTCTTCCCACCCCGCCCAAATCACTCCCCCAAATTCGAAAGTCTGGATACTAAGTGACAGCCTTTTCCCCCATACTTCTGACCTGCCAGATGCGTCCTACCAGTTCGACGATTTTCGCTAAAGGGTGACTCAGGTAAGTATTATCCCGAGTTTCATTGACGATATAGTTACCTGAACTTCGAGGTCGTCAGCTCTCAGTATCTTATGCCAAAAGTAGAACCTAACCAACGACAGTAAACATTACATCATTATATATTGTATGAAACTGGTACAAGCCTTACTATCACGTTATCTACGCGTATGTTTTTAGACGACAGAACATTTTTCGTTATTTCCGAGTACGTAGGTATTGGAAATTTCTTTCTACTAGTTATTTCCAAGCAACTAATTCTTATTTCAATAAGCTCCTATACCATACAATAAGTTAGTGTAAAATTTAAATGATGGATAAGAGTTCAAACACACGCAGATTTAGTAGGTAAACCAAAAAAATAGTCCGTCGACTCGATGTTTTCGCGTAAAATTAGATACATTTTTTTTGGTCAAATATTTTTTTCGCTGCTCAGTACAAAGTGGTTCAATCAGCTGACTAAATTTCTATGGAAAGCGGAAAAAAAAGTTTGCGCCAAAAAATTTTTTTCTAAAGTCTATTAAGGATACCCTATCATATAATGTCTTAAATTTTTTTCACTTTGATTTGTAGGACCCTATATTATAATACATAATTAGCTAATAGAGTTTTTTGAGCCGGGTATTAGATTTTGTGACTTCCTTTTGAGACAATCCGTTACTTTACTACCTTCATGCAAGTCTTCGTCCAATTCATTCCTTCAGTATCGAGTGCATAGTAATGTATAACTCTTCATATAATTGTTTATGTCATTTCAAATTATCCTGGTGTAATCTAAGGTTTCAACTATCTTCATTTTTAATTAATATATACAGTGTTAGTTTTTCAAGTGAAATTACAAGGAATAGCGAAAAATGCTGAAAGGAGTCTCGAGGCCGATTTTGATTAAAACCAAAACTACACCATTAGATTTTTGAAAAAATAATATCCCTATCCAGGAATCGACTACGTTGATTAAAAAAACACTGTAGATCACCACCCGTTAATGTCGCTTATAGGGATCAAATTCTGGGAAGTAATGTCATTTATTGCATTGCATTGCATATCAATAGTTGTGTGATAATGATAAAATTAAATACTGTACAATACTACAAATGTGATGATAATACTGTACTTGATTAGTAAATTACGGTTTAATGAATGCAAGAGAACGCCTTATAATATATACGCCCAATAAGCCTTTTCCTTTAGTTTGCCGTTTGACATTACTACACAGAATTTGATCCTTATAAGCGACACTGTCGGATGGTGCAATAATATACAGTGTTTTTTTTTTATCAACCTCTTGTGACTCCATGTATGAGCCACAGATCATATAAAGTACGAGCGGCGGAAGTATGTTTAGCTCGTCAAGCTACGCCATAAGGTACCAAAACAAGATAGTAAACAGGTATTACCCGTGACTTTCACAAGTGCAACTAAGTGTCTCACAAACCTAAACAAGCCGAAACTATGAAAAAATGTACAACTTCGAGCACGGAAATGAGGCTTTACGTCATCAGAGATACCGGAAGGACATGGTATCAGTTAACCGTCTATTGGTAGACATACAATTATTTTTAGCATAAGTATATTATTTGAAAACGTTATTGAACATTGAATATATTGTCAAACGTAATAAATAAAAAATCTCAATTTTCAAAATTAAGCTGCTAAAAAGCAAAAATATAATATAAAATATCGTCTCCAAAAACAGAACTAATAAACTAAATAAATTTAATCAACCATAAAATGTGTGAGTTGAGTGTACCATCGAGGTTCTACAAACCCACTTTTCGCGCTGGGTCTTTGCAATTTTCCACGATGGTATTACATTTCCTGTAAGATATTATTATATAGAGTCGATTACAAAATTATTAATCTCGCTACCTACCTATTTTACGAGATTTTTCCGCAGGCAAACATACCAATTTGCAGTAATAATACATACACAGTAAATATGTAATAAAAATACCATTTCACGCTAATACTCAAATACTCACAATCAATTAGGCCATGAAGATACATATATATTTACAAGGCACCCATGCAAAATTTTAGAGGACATTTTTAAATCATATTTTTTACAACAAATTTATCTTTTAATTTAACAAGAATTTATCGAAGCACACCCGCCTTATCAATATCTACAGAGGGGAGATAACACCCACTCAGCATATACAATCGTATGCAGAGAGGTTAGTGTTTGGTATATGTAACAAAACATTTGCACAGAATATTACAAAACAAAGTGTTCTAATTACAATGTAAATAAGTGACGTGAACCAAACATGGGTTGCTGTGGAGATTGCTGTGTTCCTCCGAAAGAGTCCAGTAAGTTTTATTACATTTTAGTTTTTATGAAATTACTATACGAGTGCGTGTTTGTTATTTATGATATGAGTCATTTTTCTCTGAAAGTCGGCGATATAATCTAGTTCGTGGTAACGACGCGCGGACTCAATGGCAAAATTAATAATACAAGTCGTTATTTTCATATTAATAATGGTGATAAGAAAAACGGAACTTACTATACTTAGCTCTGATAAAGCCTTTGTAGGAACCATAACAAGTAACCTTTTATGTAAATTTTGAAATGGTGAGAGGAGTTGTCAGTCCAAGTGCGTTCAAATTCCAAATCTATACTAATTATTATTATTATCCCCACTCGAATAATAGTCGAGTACAACCCCCCCCCCCCCTACATCATTTCCACCCCAGACCCCCCCCCCAACCAACTAATCTACCATGTCAATGAGTCAGTGACACCGTATTGCAGCTATATATATATTGTTAATGTTAATGAAGTACCTAGTTAAAAAGTTGTGTCTATACATTGAATACTTTTGTGAAATTAATTGAAATGGGTTGTTTATTAGTATTATACCTAAATAGTCAAAAACTTTTATTTTTTATTTTTGTCTCTCTTTATATATGTTCCGTTTTAACTGGAGAACCACACAACGGGTTTGGATGCGTTTTTCTTTGGAATCATCGGTAGTGACCCTGGTCAACATATAGGCTGTATGGGGTGTTGATAAAATAGCGCCCAAGCCGAAAACGGGGCAGAGATTGAAATACTGGTGAGAACAGGAACTGCCAATACTTCTACCGTAGAATAGTACTTGAACTTTTGTCAGACTGTACTAGAAATCTACGAAAGGAGACGCGCGATAGAGAAACGCGACGTATTAACGGGAACGAGACATGCCGGTAATAATTCGAATAAACGCGGGCGGAGTCGCGGGAAAGACTAGTTCCATATCACACTAATATTATAAATGCGAAAGTTTGTGTGTGTGTGTATGTTTGTTACTCTTTCACGCTGAAACGGATGAACGGATTTGGATGAAATTTAGAATGCATATAGCTTATACCGTAACTTAACACATAGGCTTCTTTTTATCCCGGAAAAAAGCATGTCGTTAAATCAAATAACACGCGGGCGGAGCCGCGGGCAAAAGCTAGTGAATAAATAAGTCACACGATATAGTCATCTGCTCCCCGTTTGTAAACGACTTCAACAATTAAGACGCCACAACAAGAACTTCTATTACCTGTCAGGCTGCTGTTTGAACCGTCGCCCACACGACAACCTACCTAAAGGTTAGTTCTACATAAGGGTTAAAATCGTATAAAATGGTGCCTTGAATAGCAGAGACTATAACAAGTGAATTTGTGTGAATTCGAACCAACCATAAATTGTAACAGGCCCTTTTGCATATTTTTTCTGAAAATATATATGTACTAAATCATGAAGATACATATAGTCTGTCAAAAAAGTGTTGAAATGAAAATGAAACTTTAATGAACTTTATTGGACTTTAAACGTTCAAGTAGCATAATTTAGGTAATATATTTATGAAATAATAACGCAGTTAACTCGATTCAACAGGACCAGGCGAAAGAAAAATAGTTTCTTAAATTTTCATTTCAACACTTTTTTGATAGACTATACTGTTCTTTAACTTTCAGGTGGTATTTTTTACAACGAAATTAAATTTTGAAAATCAGTTTTGAGAAATGGAAATGTGACGTAATAGTCATACCGTTTAAGCTCAAGAGGGAGAGTTCCTTGACGAAAATAAAGAATGAAAAAAATTTGGGGATAAAACCCTAAGATGGGATTACTGAAAATTAAAAAAACAGACGTCGGTTTTGATATTACTTCTTGTGGGCAATGGCCTATTTCCTGTAATGCCTAAATGACATGACTATTACGTCATCAAAGCTATTTATTCAGTTATATATATATTTTCATGTATATTTTTTGTATTTCAAGGAGAAAAAAATTTATACTTTTATATGAGCTTAAAAAGTATTCCTTTCAAAAAAATCGACAATTAGGTGCTGTTATGGTATTCTGAACCATTCGAATTAACTATTACAAATATAAATGAACTACGTACGATATAACTTAAAATACTACTTGTTTCAAGTATCAAGTATCAATCAGTCCAGTATTGATTTATTGATACGTAATCCCTTTTCGGCAGATAGCATGGAATGGCGCGTTTCAGTGAGTAACGTACATTTTGTCGACTTACAGGAGAGCCGATCCACTACGACCCCAACTTCAACGGGCCCATCCACAACCGATCCTGCACGGACATCATATGGCTGATCATATTCGTCTGCTTCCTCGGAGCCTGGGGCTTCGTCGGCTACTACAGTTAGTGCTACATTTCCATTTGAGTCACATGAATGTTTATTTATTTTATTTATTTATTTTCAGTTTCTTAACCTACTAACAGTTCTTAAACTAAATCGTAAGCAAAGTTAAGTAACATATATTAACCATATATACAATAAATGCAAAAATATAAAAAAGATTGCTTAATAAAAACTACGAATATATGATACAAATTTGGACAGAGATACATTAAATATATCTAGGTCAGGATACTGATCGACCAACTTATTTATAAGAGTGCACGCATTGTGAGTGGGTGCAAACCGAGCATGCTGTGTGCGAACTAAACCCGTCGCGAGAAGACGGCGTGACTGTAGCATCATCGTGTACCTGTCCGGCACCGCCAGCGCGCAACTCTCGAGGGCAGTGGGGTTGTCCACTTTAATGTGTAACAGCAGATAATAGTGCACCAGTAGCGCCAGCTTGCGTCTCATCTCTAAGGTGTCTATCCCTACCATTCCCGTTACGAAAATAGACGGAAATAAGTACGGATAATACCCATACATTCTCTTATACAAGTATCGTGCGAATTTACGTTGGACCTTCTCCACCATGAGCTTGTATTTAGCTTCATGTTAATTGTTGGAACATAGGCCTCTAGACACTTTACTGGGTGTAAATAGAGTGCTACCATTAAATGAAACCATATATTCTACCGACCCTACTGAACCATGAACTTATTAATATAGGTATATACCTACCCAAATTCTAATATAATATATTGTATTTTCCTCTTTTAAATTTAACTATTTTACTTATTCAATATATTCTAACGTGCGATAAGTGTATTTATGTACCTACATTGCAAAAATAAAGTATTCATTTCATTTAATTTTACCACTTTTCCCAAGAATTATACCCGCGGACTCCCTTAGTTTAGGAAATAATCGAGTTCCAAACAAAAATGCGTGAACCCTAACGCACCGACATACGGGCGAGTTTAGAGAGAGAATCGCTCGTGAAACAGTTGTTCCAGTGCAGCGTTCGAAAATAGACCAAGGCTTCAAGTTTCACGGATGACGCTCTCTCTAAACTCGCTCGTATGTCGGTGCGTTAGGTTTCACGCATTTTTGTTTGGAACTCAATTATTTCCTACTCAAAGGGTGACCGCGGGTATGATTCTCCGGAAAAGTGGTTCAGTAGGGTCGGTAGAATATGTGGTTTCTTTTAATGGTAGCAGTCTATTTACACCCGGATAGATAGAGCGGCGGCCACTCGAAACCCAAAAAAAAAATCGGGAATCCGGGCCTGGGCACATTGAAAATATAATGAACAGAAAATCACTTGTACTCGTACTATTCCACAAATTTATTACTTATTATCTGGCCGGTTTGGAAGGATTTAGTTTAAGAACAGACATCGTGGTGCTACCTACTCAGTTGTGGGGAATGAGGGTGGCCAAATGTAAATTTTTCTATAACATGCACGCTCCGCGAAACTTGCGAAGGCAATACAATCATCGAATAAAACAAAAAAGTAACAATAACCTCATAAGATTTTCACCTATAAAAAAAGTTCATAGACGTCTCACAATTTTGTTTGTTTTTGCATTTGTATGGAGGTTTGAGCGTGATGGCTGTTCTTATAAGTGACGATTGTTTATTAACATCATTGCAACACTTGATATATATTTTTGGTCACAAAAAATATTTTTAACTTAAGCCTTCAAAAATACCTTTCAAGCGACAGCAGTCACTTGATAAGTAATGTAACGACTATGTGGGATAGTACAAGTGATTTTCTGTTCAAAGTATTTTGAGTCATGAACCTGTCATGTTCCAAAAAACCGGCCAAGTGCGTGTCGGGCCACGCGCAATGTAGGGTTCCGTAGTTGCTCGGTACATTTTATGAGTTGGTCTACTAATACAGACCGCGCCAAACTTCTAGTCCCGTACACTGGAGGGGACCAAAAGCTTGGCGCGACCTGTACTCGTAAATCTGTAAAGCCTACTTAGCTGTGATAGTTTTTCTTTTAAATTCATTATATATACTACTTCTGTGAATTTTTTCACATTTCTATAAACAACCGTTTAGCCGGCAGGGGAGGGATGCTCCACTCTAACTAAAATTTTCACTTTAAAGCTTAATATTTTGCCAACGGATCCCTAAATCGAAAAATGGTTTTCACACACTCACAATGTTTTAAACGACCTATCTAACGATACCCCACATTATGGGATAGACGAGAAAAAAAATCATCCCCAGTTTACGTGTATGAGGTATCCTCCAAAAGATTTATGATTAATATTTATATCCATGGCAAATTACAGCTTTCTAGTACTAATAGTCTCTGAGCTAAGCCGCGGACAGACAGACATGGCGAAACTAGCTCTAAGGGTTCCTTGTCGGACTACGGAATCCTAAAAAGGACCTTCGATTACCTACAGCTAGCCTGCGAGAGTGATGGTTGCGAAAAGATGACTCTTAGAATAGTTTAGAAATCAGCACAATTTCAATTGCGAAAAGATGACTCTTAGAATAGTTTAGAAATCAGCACAATTTCAATGATCTAATAGGGTACCAAATAATTTAACTAATTTCTAAATTCTACATTGACTTACCTGGTGTTCATTGAAGCCCTGTCTATATGAACTTTCTCCGTTCTTACAGGTATACACAACGGCGATGTAGAGCGTCTGCTGGCTCCGATAGACACGAAGGGCCGGCGCTGCGGCCTCGACGCTGACGTCATCAATAAGAAGTACCTCGTGTTCTTTGACATCACCAGATGTTTGTCCCCTGAAGCTCCCATCACGGGATGCCCTACGCCTCAGGTAAATATAATCATCCCACTTGTGATAACATTAAATAATTTTTCCCACTTCTGATTTCTGATGTCAATATCAAAATTCTCGATTTTTTTTTCCAGGTCTGCGTAGAAAAATGTCCGGAGAAAACAATTTTAATTGAAAATGAGTTGCGACTAAACCCGTCCTTATTTCCGGAACTGAGGTCCAGTATGGTGTGCACAGACGAAGTAAATGTTCAGACAATGACAGTCAATCAAGCACTCGAATACATAAATCAAGAAAAATGTGCTAAATTCGTTTTACAGAGCCAACCAGGTTAGTTTCACTTATTTTCATCAGGTTTTGTTTGGTTTTGTTTTATGATTAAAGATAGACTCCATAATCGTAGTAATTCGTAAATCAGAGGTGCAAGAGACAAACGTATTCAAATTCGATTGTCATGTGGCTATTCGGCTAATCAAATTAGCCCGTTTGATAATTCAAATCGTACGTTTTTGACTGTCAACAACAAAACAAGGCAATCGTAATCATTTGACAGCCAAAACGTACGATTTCAATTTAAAAATGGGCTATTTTGCTTAGCCAAATAGCCATATGACAATCGAATTTGAATACGATTGGCTTATACAATTGCACCTCAGACATCACTACAAGCAGATTGTTTTAGGGCATTAAGCCAATAATGAAATGCATGGGGTGAATTTCCCTAATTTATTTGATAGATTGCTTTGTAATGTTAATCCAACGACAAAGTGATCGCCACACTACAGTATTGTTCCGCTGCATCGGCGACCTGTCCACGCTGCAGTGCAAGGACAAGCAGCCGAGCACCGCGTGGAGCTTAGAACCTGTGAGGCAAAGTAGTGGGGACGTTTGCGTGAGGAACCCCAAGGCCGCTCAGAGCACGCTCGTGGACCGCGCCACCGCCCTCGACACCTATGTGGGCCTCATCGTCGCCAGCTGGGTCACCTTCTTTACCAGGAACGAGCGCAACCTCCAAGTTGTAGGTAGCCGTGCATCCGCACGCACTCCTCTACGCATTTCTATCACTGCATTGTATAGTCTCCTTCGCATGCCCCTAACAACACTAACAAGTTCTAACCCACGCTGTACGGGCAAGATTACCGCTGATTGGATGCACTGCACGTCACGTTGCTATATAATACTGATGTAAATGTCTGATTCGTCGCATGCGCGTCGCCCGTCAGTGATTGGTCGCTGCTTCATCAACGTGACGGATGCCATGGAAGTGATCACGGCCATCAACCATGATCTAGGACTCAACGCTGAACAGGTGCTCGAACAGTTCACCAACTTGATCAGGTTCAATCAGGTAGAGTACTCTTTCATTAATTACTATCGTAAATGTAACAACTACCCGTAGTAAGTTGACATAACATCCACTGTAGTAGACGTAGATACATCTTGGTCACGTGTCTGGTGATGGTAGAATAATAATACATAAGCAGTTGAGGGTCGCACTGGTTAACTAGAATATTTAGATAGCTGATAATTAATTTATCATTATTCATTAACAACGAAAGTATAATAATAGTATTAACAACTAAACCAAACTACAATATTGAGGTGAAGATTTACTTTACGTCCGTTCAGTAGCTTTGATTGATAAAATCACAATACACAAATAAATTGTGTGAAACAAATATCTTGAAAATGAAGAAATAATGCTGACTTTTCAATCAATTTTAAAGAATATAATATAAGGTATTTGGGATATCGATGTAAACATTTGTAGGGATTATAAAGGAATTTTGAACATTTTTGACTGAAAATACTTCTATGCAGTTTAATTATTTTCGAGAAAATAATCAGTTTGTCTTCTACAATGAAATGATAATTAAAACACCATCTATGGCTTAAAATAATATTTTTATTTTAGTTTATTCCTAATAATACAGTACGAAGGTACCCAATTTTTGTAAAAACTAGAACATTGTGCTACGTATAAAATCTCGAAAACTACTAAACTTCTGTAGAAGTAGATTCGGTCAAAAATTTTCAAAATCCCCTTCTTTGTCAGCCTTGAGAATATTTACACCGATATAACAAACACGCATAAAGCATCAGGTACCATTTAGTATTGATAGTTGGTTTCCACACACACAGCTGTCGTCGCAAATCGTAGAAGACCTGGTACAGTCTCGCTGGTACTTGCTGGGAGCCCTGGTGGCCGTGGTGTTCGTCTGTCTCCTCTACATAGTTCTTCTGAGATGGGTAGTCGCTCCGGTCGTCTGGGCCTCGATTGTAGGCCTGCTGGCTTTGCTCGCCTTTTGTAAGTACGATTATGCTTTTCCTTGTCTGTGGCTGTTTAGTTTTTGACATAAGGGGATAAAAGAATTGGGTGTTATGCTATGCTTATTTAAAGTACTACGTCACGATTTTGCGTCAAGGTAAACTTGTATTTTATAAAATAAAATTAGAAACATGTACAGGAAAGTTGAATACAAAACTGTCTTCGTATGACTCATGCGGCAAAACAAATTTTAATATTCGCATTTCTATTTATGGCTTTATGTATTTCGCATGTATAACTTGATAATAGTTTTAATTTTTTCCTCCATTCGTTTTTTGTTTTTTTTTTGCCGTTTGAAAGGAACATTTTGTATGTTGCTGGTGGTCAGCCAATTTTCATGGCGTCCCCCCATTGTTATTGTTCTTAGCGTCCCCCTCTAAAAATATATGTTTTAATATATGTGGGATGGTGTGATATGGATGTCTGGTTGTTGGTGGGCGCATCCTTTTCCTATTAAAATAGTTGCTTAATTTATTGACGCGAGAAAAATATCACACGTGGTATTTTTACTTCTGTAAATAAAGTTTATTATATGAGGGACAAGAGGTCTTAAATATTATGACGATATCTGGTTCGTAGCATGAATTAACATTGTAATAATATAATTTGGCTTCACCTCCAATTTCAGCGTTATACTTGTGCTATAACAATTACGCCTACTACAAAGCGAACCCAGTGAGTCTTCATCAAACGACCAACTTGAAAGGCTATGCGGAGTCCATGTTCACTAAACAAGAGACGTGGCTGGTGCTGCTGATAGCCCTCGCCGTGGTGCTTGTCATCCTCACTCTGATGGTCATATTCCTGAGGAACCGCATCACGATCGCCATTGCGCTTATTGGGGAAGGTAGCAAGTGAGTTTCATTTATTATATTTTTTCTTATCTGATTCCTAACTTTTTCTTAAATGTCTGAAGCCTTTAACCCAAAATTTAATTTTTATAAGACGATCTTACTGGTTCACATTCGAACTTTCGTAATTGTCTTCGTCTTTTCCAGGGCCGTAAGTTCCATTAAGTCAACGATGTGCTTCCCGATATTCCCGTGGATCATTCAGTGCGGCATCATCGCTTACGGGATAGTTGTGCTCATGTACTTGCTTTCTATTGGCGAGTCTACATTCAGTGTCGTCAACTTTGCCAACGATACTTGTAACTGCCAGGGAGTTTACAAAGAGGTAACTTTACGAAGCATTCCGTACTAAATCCTCAGCGTACATCGCTTTTCTTCTCCAAATTGTGTCGCTTCATGGAAGACGAAATATACTTAATTGTTTCCTTTTACACAAACTATGATAGAAATAAATGCATATAGTTTAAACACTTGGCGATTTATCAATCGCAAGAAGATACAAATTATATTTTATATAAAACACAAATAATAAGATAATTCTTATATCTTATGTTTACGTTTTAGGATTACGAGAGCTGTGACCCGTTGAAGTTCACATTATCATGCCACGACATCAGCAGCGCGACTCAACCTTGTCGCCTCGCTACCTGTCATTTCACTGGCATCGATAACCCATACAGTGTCACTTACATGCAGAGTAGGTGTTATGCTATCAAAATAATTATGGACAGAATTTTCATCTTCCTTCAACATCTTTATTGTATTCTCTCTTTTTTAGTTGTCAACGTAGTGGGTTTCTTTTGGGCAATGTTCTTCATTAGCGGCATTTCGGACATGATGTTAGCAAGCACATTCTCCACTTGGTACTGGACTTTTCACAAGAGCGATGTTCCTTTTTTTACTCTCACCTCAGGAATATATAGAACTATACGGTTGGTACAATAAGAAACAAAAACTTTCTTCATTAGCTTAATTATTCTCAATGTTTAACAATCATCCTTTGATGTTTTCAGTTTCCACATGGGCACAGTAGCAATTGGTGCATTGATTATCACGATAGTACGCGTGATCCGAGTTATCTTAGAGTATATTGATCACAAGCTCAAGAAGTTCGACAACGCTTTCACTAGATGCATCCTTTGTATGTGCAAATGTTTCTTCTATTGCCTTGAAAGCTTCCTCAAGTTCATTAACAAGAATGCGTACATAATGTGCGCGGTGCACGGGAAGAATTTCTGTAGAAGCGCGAGGGATGCCTTCTCGTTACTCATGAGGAATATTATCAGAGTCGTTGTCTTGGACAAGGCAAGTAACTATGACGCCAAAATGTACCTAACAAATTACTTTTCTTACTGGTTTCCCTGGTTTAAATTCGGCCTTGTTATTTGTGTATTTCAGGTGACGGACTTCATATTCTTCGTGTCAAAGCTCCTGATCTCGATCGGCGTCGGTATCGGCGTGTTCTACCTCCTGCAGTGGAACTACCTGTACGAGATCACGCAGGGAGCGCGGCTGCACTACAACTACGTTCCGGCGATCATACTGAGCATCGCCACCTATCTCATCACCACCATATTTTTCAACGTTTACGCGATGGCTGTAGACACTTTGTTCCTCTGTTTCTGTAAGTACCTAGCTGTTGGACCATTAATCGCCACAGTCCCGATCATGTGTGCTCGTACGTACGTCATATAATTTTCTGCTTTTTGTTATCCCGATTTTTCATATTTTGTCGCATAAATTACTTGCGGATCGACTTATTAAAGTACATACAACATGTATAAATCAGTTTTTAGAAAATGGATGTCATTTATGACGATCGCTTACAAAGTTGCGCGTTTGAACCTTGAGACGTCTAATGCCCCATCTGGGCTCTCTGTTTCATATATATTTATGGCTGTGCGTGATTTTTTTTTCCATCTGATATGATGATTGTTACTTGCGCTAGAGACACCTTGTTTGTTTTTCGTCTCTTATCAATATTTATCTTTTTGAAATTAATAGTACTTATATTTTTTTAGTGGAAGACTGCGAACGAAACGATGGATCACCTGAAAAGCCGTACTTTATGTCTAAGAACCTCATGAAAATCCTTGGAAAGAGAAATAAGAAAAATAAAACGAATTAAGTAATACTAGTGCCAAAACTGCCAAATGCATAAGTGTTGTGAGATTATTATACGATTTTATGTATAGGTTTATACTTGAAAGTATTTTATAGTTCGTAATAATTTATGGTTTATGATTACCTAATAAATATGGATAAGGCAGGCGTGCTTTCCACAAATATTTATTATTGAACACTTAATCAATTATTTATTTTTAATCAAGATAAATCAGACTGATTTTCAATTTAGTCTATTGCAATGTATTCAATTTTGAACTTGTGTCATGTACCGGTAGATAAGTGGCAGAGTCAGGACCTAGATACCCCACATTTCAATCAATACTATTTTTATTAATCAAATACAATATAATTTATAAAGATTATTTGAGTATCCAATTAATCCGTAAAATCCGTAATTCCGTAGCATAATCAACAAATCACGTAGTTTTAAAAGGGTGCCTATCTACTATTTAAACAGACTTTTATTACCAATATGTTTAGTATTGTGTGCTAAACATGAAATAGGATAAACATGTAAGTAAGAAAGTTATCAAAATTTTGGGATATTTGAAAAAATCACACGATTCGAAAAATCAAAACATCATAGCAATTTCTACTTTATAAAACTTTCACTAATTTTTATACAGACCCTAGCTGAAACCAAATATAAAAATCTAGGCTAAGTACTTGTAGCTCAGTTTTTTTTGTAATAATTTAGATAATAATTGTACAAAATTGAGTTTTTTTTTTACACAAAGTTAATAAGCAATACTTGTTAGATATATTGAGTGATTGGTAAAGATATTTTAATCAAATGACGGTACTAGACGGTGTGGACCAGAAGAATTTTGTAATTTTAAATTTCATATTAATATTTCCATTTTGTGATAACATATTTTAATAAAAATATTGTTAATTTTATAATAAATGAGCGTTTAATTTCATCCGTTACGAATACACTATCATTGAAATAACAAAATCAACAACATGCTTACAATATTTAGAAAGCAACTTACTAACTATCAGTCCCACATTTTCGAATCCATCTTCGTTATTTGGTAATGATATCATTCAATCTATGTTGCGTCAGGAAAGCAACGTCCAACATGGCTTCTGGATCGAGAAGCTCCTTCACGTGGTCGTATTTCAGGCTCTCTTCAAACGCAAACATGATACTGGTGTCATCTATCATCATTTTAGATGCCACTAAAGCTGCAATACAGTTTTTGACTCTGGCCATTGCTTCTCTGTCAGCACTGCTCACTGGCTGCAAAAATAGAATCATGTCAGTTGTCAGGTTGGTAGGTAGGTAGGTTTTAGAAGATGTTAGTGGTCCAGTGTGATTTTCGCATTACTCTGGAGCGTTTCAAAACACTTCTGTGCAACTGTCAGGTAACAAGTTCGTTTACCCTCGGTTTAACTCGTGTCAATTTTTTAACGCTCTAGGGTGAAATGAGTGATTTTCGCTCGCTTCGAAATGGAACCTATGTGGAGAATGACGTATGTATGGATGAACGTACATTGAATAACTCTAGCCTATATCGTCATTAAGCTTCTCAATCTCATGTATAATTCTGTAATTAATTACTGTGCAGACTGATATCACATTATTTGATAATGAAACTACTACTAAAATATGACAGAGCGGGAGTAACAAAAACTCGTGGAAGCTTGACAAATTGACGATTTCTGTGAATAAAAGAATTGAATACTGTCACAAACCTCAGCATCATGGTTCTCCGCATCATCCTCCTTCTCCGCGACCAACTCCTGATGCTGCGGACTGATCCAGATGTAGCCGTTGTTGCCGATGATCACAGAGATGCCACACGCCAGGTTGTGGAAGTGGTTCTTCCTTCTCTTGATCAGCGACGGGTACACTTTCAATAGTGTCCCCTGTTTTAGCTGTAACAAAATATACATATTTTTAAAAATTCTACTCTACTCCCATTTATTTCTTGCGTCGGAGTATAATTTTGACGTGCTGTCCCATCACTACTGTATGTACTCCGTCGGTTCCTGCGAAGAGCGCCTTTGAAATAGCCAATCACGTTGCCGCTGTCATGTTCCCTGCAACCCGCACCTTCCACCAATTTTGGTGAACTCGATGCAGAACAAAATGTCTAACATACGGTATTTATTGGAGGTTATCTATGGGTACGATGAAGAGAAGGAATAAATAAATACAAAATCATTTTTCTTTTAAGGTGACGTTTGTTTATAAAGCCAAATTCATACTGGAGAGTCGGTAAGTGGTCAGGACTAGACTTTTTTATTTTGTCTGCTAAGTTCTCTCAACCTGTTCAGGAATCAGTAGATTATCCATACAGCCATATCAAGTAGCGGTTACGACATAAGTGGACAGTTATTGTGTCGTAACGGAACTTTATTGTAACATTGTTCCGTAGCATTACGTTTTCGTGTCGACCTGTGTTTCGACGCCGTTGCGAAAAGTGGGGAATAATCGTAACAGTTACTTTCAGTCACCCTACGCCGTCGCCGTGTCGACTCATCGCGACTTATTTGTGCTCACTCCTACCACGCATTTAATCATTCATTATTCGTTTCATTCTCGTTCCGTTCATTCTACTTGTCATTTTTGATTCGTAATTCGTATTTCTTTTTTATGAATGTGACATTAAATCTTCAACACCATCATAAAAAAAAATGTATTTATTTGGTTTTGTGATATTTACTTCGCAGGTGATCGAAAATACTCTGCGAAATTAAATTCATCGTGCTATTTGATGTTACTTATACAAATTCACTGATGCGCCCTTATAATTTTATAAAATAATTTAAATGTTTTCTGTTATTGTTGTTGTTTTATATACAAAACAATCATCACATCAAAACATCATATTTTCGAATAATGCGGAAGGTTTTACTGATACAGTTTATATATATTTAACAAAAGCTTGTTTTATAAAACTGATATATTAAATATTAGGCATGTAAAATTAAGTGAAAAAATATACTTGCGAAAAAAGTACTCAAGAGATAACAGGCATTATGACAAAAAAAAAATTATTAGTCCGCCAGTTAGATTATTAGAAAATATTGGACACGTATTTTTTCTTTTTTCAATTCAACAAAAAATGATGAAAATATAGCCCGCTGAAATTCCGCGTGACGTCACATCTAGGTACAATTTTACGTAGAAGTGACATCATTTTCCCCCACTCCCAAACTTTGACGCACTTTATCTCTGTCATTTATTTTTTGATTGACAAAAGAAAAAATACGTGTCCAATATTTTTTGATAATCTAAATGACGGACTAAATAGAATAATATTTTGTTTACCCTGTCTACAAGCCTACTGAACACAATGTATCGTAACTGTGTTTACAGGTGTCGACATGTGTTGACATTAGTTACAGTGTAACTGTTTTTACAAAATAGAGTTTTGTTTTTGCATTGGTTCTCAACATGCCGTACAAATGAGGCATTGAGAGCAAGAATATGGGCTCAATGATAAAGTTTCTACGGTGTTAGAAGGGTGGGCGGTAGGAACAAATCTTTACTGTCCTTGTTCACTAAAAAAGTGAGATTGAATCACTGAGACACAACGAAAACAGCATACCAGACAAATCATGTTAAAAAAATGAAATGCAGACTGAAATTAAGTGATATTTGTTCAATATAATTAAATATATCTCAATACACCAATTCTTTTCACTTCCCATGGGGACAATGTTGTTTTTTCTGGAGGTTTGACTTCTGCTATCTTTTTGGAACATCTCTTAATATTCTTAGTAATCCATTCAAAGCGTTTTGGCGTATTTGATGTTGTCGTACCCATTGTTGAATTTTAGATTTAAAAGAAATTTTTATGTCGTCATCCAGATCAACGATATCAGAATTTGATAATTTATCATCATCGTAGTTTGATAATGTTTTTAAATGAATCTATGTCTTCTTCTACAGTAACTTAATGTCTTGACATACCAGATAGTTCTACGGTATCGACTTGATTTGTCGTAAAATCAGATGCAGTGGATTTAAAATCTAAATTTCCAGTTTCTTGACGTGAAGTCTTCATATTTTCCGAATTAGTTTCTTGACTTACATCACTTGATGCGGAGGGCAATATAAGCGTATTTTCTGAATTAAGTTCTTGCCTTCCATCACTCGAAGTGGAGGGCAGCAGTGGCGTGCATAGAACTTTTTGCTGGAAATGCAATGGGAAGGTCAAGTTTGACAATAAAAATAATATGAAAAAATTTAAATGTCACTTTGAAAAATCATTATTTGTATGACGCCAGGGTAGGCACTGCCTACACTAGAGTACATGACTTTATACAAAAAAAAAATTAAAGTAGTTTTTGATTTTTTCATGTTATTTTTATCGTCTAACTTGACCTTCTCGTTGCTTTTCCAGCAAAAAGTTCTATGCACGCCACTGGAGGGCAGTATATGCGAGAAGTCAACAAGAAATTTGAAAAAATAGCTGTATTAATTTTACGGACAATTGTATCAACAAGGACAATATTTAATTTATCCACGAAAAATCTTAACTGTCTGTCTATTTTCTGAACTTGATATCATCTTTACTTTTCTGTAAAAACTCGACGATAGACGAAAAAAAACGTTTCGGTTGCATATGGCTCATTGTTATGAAAGAACAGCAGCAACACTGAGTTGAGTACATATATTGAGAACCACTACTGCTTTTTCCCAACACTTTACTGTCGTAACCGTTACTGTACTTGTTTTACTTCAAAATTTATAACTAGTAGTAAGTAACTTAGTTTCGAAAATGTGTCAATAATTTGATTGTAATATTTACACATAAATTCAAAATAAACACATTGTGTCGAGATTGAATTTAGAAACATTTATTTCGAAACTTGTCTAAACAGGGGCAACACATAGTTACTTAAACATTTTTCAGTGCCAAATGTTGACACCGTGACTATACGCTGCAACCAAAATCCACACAGTTATCAAGTTTAGTAATAGTTACGACACTGTTACTAATTACATATTTCTATTATGTGACCTGTCTTAATCTGTAGGATGGATCAAATCTGGATTATGATCTATTTTCATAGCTACATTCTGTGTACAAACTACCGGGAATTGTTCGATAAAACCAAAAAGTAATTTATATGTCAATTTTTTTTGTCCCCTTCAAAATAGGCCCCTTTGCTTGCAATACAGCTATGCCAGCGCTTGACCCAGTCCTCCATACATTTTTTGTAAGCTAATTGGGATATGGTCTACAACTCTTTGAGCAAATTTTCTTTTATAGCTTCAATCAACTTAAAATGCCTTCCACAAAGTGGTAATTTTGCCTCGGGAACAGGAAAAAGTCAGACAGAGCCATATCAGGTGAGTATGGTGCTTGGTCTATGACATTTATTGAGTTGGTTTTGTGTGATGGTGCATTATTGTGGTGTAAAATCCAAAAATTATCGTCCTATAAACCTGGCCATTTCGGCGTATATTCTCTCGGAACAAGCTGGAGGAGGCCTACACCCAGAGAGGGGTCCAAATCTGCAGAAACTAACACTACTAATAACTAAACTAAGAAAATTACTAACAAATGCAACTTGTAAAAACTTACCTAACACCTGAAAATTTGGAACATTAAAGGCTTTATTATTATTACTAAGCACCTCATGAGGGCCTAAATAATATTGTTTATTCACCATTTGTTTCTCTGGAAGAAATTCATAGTGCACTACTCTGTGGCAATCAAAGAAAACTGTAATTTATGAATTCCCGATACTTTTTACACAGAGTAGTATAATTATAATTAAGAGGGTTAAATTTTTGGTTTATGGTCAAATTATTATTACTTGTTCTTGTGTCCTAACTTGATCAAACCCATAAGCGGTTGTCAACTGGGAAGAACCTAGTTTCCTTATAAAATTTCTTGCAGATCAATAAATTTCTCACCTTACCATACTTTAAACTTCTGGTATGAAGTGACAATGAGCCATCAGAGAAGAGACTCTTTACTTCTGCACTGATGAGGTCACCTTCTTGGAGATACTTCCTCATCATCTGCTCATCTTCAGCTGATCTTCTTCTCTAGAATATGGGAAAGTGAACGACAATAAAAGATAAGATTATTTGTAAACAAAATGTTCAGGTATAATTTAAAGTCCTAATGCTTTATGCTACCTGTGTTCATTCACTAGTTCAGGGAGAAAAGGCATTGTGAGAAAAAAATATATACAGAAAGATAATAAGAAAAAAATATAATTGTTACATTTAAATTACTAAGAAACAGGTTATCACTGCTGCCTTACCAATTCACCTCCAGGCAAGTTAACAGAAGAGAGCTGCAGCACAGAGTCTAGCCGGGAGTTAGTTTCCACTTTCCATCGCTTCTGCTGCACTTCACACACGCGGCCCACTACAACGTCACCGATCTCGCCCACGTAGCGGCTCCGTATCGGTCGGATGCAAACCAACTTGTTCACCTTGTGCATAACACCAGCAACTGAAGATTTGAGACAGTCATCTTCTGTATGCGTTCCATGGCCACTAAAAGTTTTTTAGGTATTTACAGTTAATTATAATGTTGTGATTAGGCACTATGGAACCACAGATATAGAGTCAATGCAGAAATACAAATATTTACCGCATAAAATCCTGCATGCCACTTATAACCTCCCCCGGAGTATAAAATCGAGGGATGTCATTAGTTGAAGCCACGCAGTGGTTGACCCTTTCTGAGGCTAATTTAATGGAGACGTGGCCAGTCATTATCACATTAAGAATTGTAAAATAAAGGTTTAATTACAAAATTGCGAGAAGCAAAACAAAACTGCAACAATCAATTCACAATCACGGCTGAGGCTATTTTCCATGCAGATAACCATGTGTGCGTTTAAAAACTATGTACATACACAACACCCACTCATATTGACTTTGAAGTTTTTTTTTAATGCTGAGTTGGTTTAAAGGCTCTGGATACATTGTCTTTTAAAGCCGGAAACTAGAAAAAACTGTAAAAAGTCTTGTCTAGTCTTAAGTCTGTACTTTTAATTCTTGTACTTTTAAAAATTTTGTGGCGATAATGATCTGTCGAAGAGGACGTTGCTTCTGCGTTCCATTGATGATGCACAGACATTCAATATATGGTTTGTGGATAGATGTTCCATTATTTATAGCAACACCGAACTTAAATGTCATCAGATGGCATAGTGATGTAAATTGATCATACATTTTGAATATCGACATTTCGTTTTTTTTTTATTACAAATTTTTTATATCGTAAGTAATAAATGTATCGATTTATAGTGTTCGGGTCATTTAATAAAGAAATATCGAAATCAAGGTAAGAAATAAAACAAGTCACATTTTTTATGAAAAAATTAAGAACCGCCATCATGCTTCAATTATGAATTTATGAACCTTTACTTGGAAACCAATTTTGCATATGTTTAATTATTAAGCATGCTTTTAAAGTTATTGTGCAGGAAAAGCATAATTTACATTAAACGATTGTCACGGAGTGCCAAAAACAACATTTATTGGTGTAAGCGGTGTAACTAAGATTTGTAGCTTATCAAATAAACTTATGAAATAGGCTTAGTAAATAACGCCATAAAATTCTTGTTAAATACTGCCTTTAATAACATAAAGCGTTATTTAAGTATATTTAGTACCTAACTACAACACATGCGGAAAACAGCTCTTTAAAATTTCTACTCCTTGGCCTTTTATGCCCGTTGTATTTTCAAAAATGCATTTTGTTATAATTTTCAACTATATCGCTGCATCATTCGTCGTACATTTAAAAACATCGAAATTTCAATGTCATATTATCGATAATACCAGGATCTCGTCGAGAATTTCTCGATATATCGAGTCGATGTAATTTATATACATCCCTATTTATTTACTTCGTTCGTTTGTTTTGATAGTTGAAAAACAGTATTTTTTATTTTCGTGATTTCACTTGAAACCTTAGAGCATTTAGACTACATTAATTATTGTTGGGCCTCTTCCTCTAAGCATAAAACCAATTTTTGATTTCTATTATTATAGGTACCCAAAGTAGAAAAGCTTGTATGATTAGATTGATGGATCTGGAAGAGTTGTGTCAGGTCAGGATCGTAGCAGATGGAAATCTGCATTCTCAGTCTTACCCCCCTCTGGGAGACAGGCGTACAATATGTGATGGATATTCTTAGATTTCCTGTATTTTCTTCGTCGCGTGTGCAGCGTTTTTTATTTCATACTTACATTTTCCATAGGAGCAAGTTTTAACTGCCTGCCCTCACCACTATGTTAGGTTGAGCACATTTCGAAATTGTTGAGTTGTGTAGATAACGGTGGCGAAAAATTTGGTGCAAGCCAGCAAACTGGGCTTGTACCTTGAGAAGATTTTTTTTCTGCCGCTACTTCTACACAAAATTTTATGTTACCTATTTTAGAAGTCAACAGAAAAGAGGCAATCATGCAGCCAGCCAGGTGCATTCTACATCCTTTAAGATAGGTACATGTAGTGTGTAAACCCTTCTAAAGAAATTATTTCCCTCAGGTGCAATTATGTACATATATCCTGAATGTATTATTTTTCCACAATTGGATTAGGATTCAAAAGTACCGTTTGCATAATAGTACAAATGAATTGATTACTAGCCCATCAAGTAAAATAATAATAATCAAATTTTTGCATTTTATGTGGTACCTACTTACTGATGTTTATAAAAGTAATTTGATCAATAGTATTGCTTCTCCAAAATATGAAATGGTAGCTAATTTAGTTGTCTGAACTGTTAGCTGAATCTATTTTCAACTGTATCTTAGAATTTTATTTGACAAATCTGTCACTATTCGGCACTGATGATGAAGTTGATGAACCCATGAGTGATTGATCATCAAAGCTGACATTTTTTTTTAAGGATATCATTTTAATTCCACAAATTATATTATTTTGGTTAAATGTAACATTTTCTCCACATTATAATTTCGCAGTACATACTGAAAAAGTTTACGTATTTTTGCACATCCTACCGTTGAACTGTCATTTCATTTCATAGATTTGCACTAAGGGAGTTGATGTTAGCACCTCATACACAATCCAAAAGTGGAACAATAATACACAGCGTCGTCGGTCTGCGAGCCAAAAAAACTAGGTACCGGGAATTTATTTTAAACTGCAGCCCACACCATTTGTGAGGTTCGAAATAAAATAATCATATCACGGCTAGACTCTGTATAAAAATGAAGGGTCAATGGAGCTGGAGCCCGGCTCCGGGTCCCACCGTGCGCCACCCCGGACCGGCCCACCGGGAAAAGTCCCGGTATGCCCTGAGGCCAGACCGACCCTGATAATACATATAGGTTATTGTAAGAATATAAATTTTTATTATTGCAAGCTTATTGTAATTCATAAATTCATAATACTTCATATTTTTCCAGCTTCAAGAATTTGCAGTTGCTGAACAAAATTGTATCTGCAGCTGTATCGTGTGGTCTAGCTTATCATTTTCCCTTCTTTTCTTTCCTTGCTGAATCTTGTTGTTCATAAGATCCTGTGCCATTACTTACTAATAGTTTTTCCAAATATAAGTTGGTTAATTTTAATTACCTACTAATACACTAACAGGTTTTATGGATATGGAGTTTTTGCATGCTGCGTTCCAGTTAACATCGTATGTTTACACAGACATATCATATAGTAGCAGCCCTAACATTAATAATAAACGCATAGAGTCGACGCGTGGCAATTTTAGCTCAGTGAACTTCAGGCTCTTTTAATTATAAATATTGCTTGTTTCCAAACAAAATATATACTAGAGATTAGTTAAGGAATTAACAAATATGTTCCAAGCATGTGCCAGCCAAGACAACCCATTTTTAAAGGTTTCTTCGTAGCTTATTTTTTGTATGGAAACTTGCCACGCTATTTAATCCATAAGTTTGGTCTGCTACTTCCATCCATCCATCAGCCTGTTTCATCCACTGCTGGACATAGGCCTTTCCAGGATTTCGCCACTCTGGGGCGGTCCTCCTGGAAGAAATGCCCATACTCACACACGCTGGGAAGGCGGGTTGGTGAGCGCGGTGCCGAAACCCTTGCACCAGTGACGCCGCTGCCCGTCACCAGTCTGTTTTATATAAGGCCCGGCAATTGGGGATGGATATACCGCCGCCATGCAATGGTGGGCCGCCTGGTTTTTTTGCCCGAGAGCTGTCCTCTTACTCTCCCCCGAATAACTTCGGGAGGATTTCCGAGTAAGATGGTGGTACCTCCACAGTCGAGCCCGGCATTAGCTCTACCACCTAACTGCTACTTAGTAGGTAATAATTATATTTGGTTTTTCCTTCTAACATGCTGTCACTGTCCTGTTATTTGCTTTGGTTACTTATTATTTTTCGGTTTGCATCTAAGTTGTTTGCATGAGATGATGAAAAGAACTGAAGAAAGAATGATGAGTGATTGTGTAACTCCGCCACTGTGCACAGTGCCAGTCCTCAGCCCGATTAAAGGAAGAAGGCACAATCATTCATTATCAATACTTCTACATGAAGTTCTTTTACCTGCCACAAATTATTTTCTTATTTATAATGTGTAAACTAGGAGGTGCAAGTCACAATCCCCACTTGGTATAGCCGCTTTTCACCGACGAATATTACGTACCTAGGTATTATGATTTCCTTTTTTACTGTCATCCAGTTTAATTCAGTTGAAGTGATCATAATACCACGCACGCCACGATTGATTAGAGTAGACGTTCAATAAGTAAGTACCTACACAAATCTTAATTTCACCAATCACGTAATCACAACTACTTACCTACAAACCTCAAAATAAAAATGTTCGTACTTAGTTAACTAACCCAAAATGACTTGCAATGCAAATAGCAATAAACGTTAGGCTTATGCCGGTTGCCCATGACAACACAACGTAAACAATAAACAAAATGTGCATTGAAAATAGCCATAGACGTCAGTGTCAATGTCAGCTGATCGATCCCAGTCTGCATGGCATTTAGCCCGCCCGCAGGCTCAGAGTAAGGAACCCAAGTATGAGGTCACTTTGTCCCTTTTTGTCATTGCCAGTACATACACGAAAATAATACTTTTTAGTATATTAAGAACGTCGTCAAAGTTAACATTAAAATTTCAAAAATATCTAATGGTTGGTTGGGCGGAGCGGGAATCAATTTTTGTTTTGTTTTTCACACATAAGTAATATAAACAATAAAACCGGCCAAGTGCGGGTCGAACTCACGCACTAGGTATCCGTTTCTCCGCACAATACGGTGGACTGACAGACGGACGGACTATAAGGGTTCCGTTTGTTATATTGAGGTACGGAACCCTAAAAACATCACAAAGGATATAAAAATAAGTAGTGTTTAAAGGCAGCATTTCTTATTTGCTAACAGTAATCGCATTTTAAACAAAAAGAAAAGAAGCATCTTTTTGAAAGTTTTCGAATGATTGTGTAAAGTTGCAAAGTGTGGATACCAATCAATCTATTTGAATCAGGTTTTTGGTTAGGAGTTGTAGAAGTGAAACATTTGGTGGTTGTAATATGTAACTGTAACTGGAAGCAGTGCAGGCAGCGGCTGGCAACAACGTGATGGCGTGACGTCATGCACGGACGCACCGTAGATGAAAGCTACGTGGATGGCTTGAATACCCTTGAATTCCTATTGCATAACATGTTAGTATAAGATGTGGTCTATGACTCAAGTTGGTCAATCTAATACTTACTAAACCATCATGCCATGTGCGATCTCGGTGTGTGATCCGAGATCGCGCTTGTTATACGAGGCCCGCGAGCGATTCTTGCTCACTTGTCATGAGACTAGTCTAGAGAAGTAGGTAGGTTGAGACCCTCAAAGGAGACGATTCTCAAGTGTGCGACGTTGTCGACCACCGTCTGCGTGGCACTAGTAATAGCTCAGTTGTGCAAACCTGAGTCTTGCCGCGAGGCTCGAGAGTTGGCCACTTTGCTTTCCCTTAGATCTTTGTTGATAAGTAGGTAGGTAGAGTGAGGATCAGGAAAAGATCTTGGTAGTGGATCTTAGATCCTAGACGGTTAAGAGTGCGGTGCTGACCGACCACCGTAAGTGTGACCTGTAGGGAAGGCTCGATGGAAAGGATCTTGGTAATAGATCCTAGACGGTTAAGAGTGCAGTGCTGACCAACCACCGTAAATGTGACCTGTAGGAAAGGCTCGATGGAATATGCCAGTAAGTTAGCCTAGTCATACAAGGCCCGTAGCTGCGGGAACTTAGCTTTTATTATGTCTGGTATGAATCTGAGCAAATAGGTAGGTAGGCTGGAGGATATCGCTGTTCAAGGTATCCTGTTAGGAGATGGATATTACCCGAAAGTTCATGGTTGTTGCCTGACCTTGCCTAAAGAAGTAATCTGAGTTACTGTCAATCCTGGGGAGCCCATTCAATGGCCCGTCCTAGGGGGTTATCCTGCTTGGAGACCCAAAGGTTTATGGTTGTTGCTTAACCTTGTTATATTCCTGTTTACTTGTCCTACAGAGAATTCTTGACCCTAGAATGTTTCGATATGGCAAATAGCTTCAGTAGTATGACAAGTTGATCAACTTAGGAAGTACTTAGTAAGTAACGAAATACCCCTTACATGTAGGTTGACATACATACATACCTAGGGAGAATATAGGATTACTATGAATGTTGGCGACATGATTTCTAGACCATGCTGTTTGATAGTCAATCGTGCCAAGTCTAGTTTAGGGTTCAAGTCTAGTGATTTTACGCCAAGTAGAATCATGTACTGTTTCCATTACAGATGGAGAATATGGAGCAGAGGAGTTGGGCACATCATCCTGCTGGGAGGCAGTCTTTAAATATTCTATCAAATAGTTAATTGAATTTGAGTTGACAACTAAGTAAGCGAAGCAATCGAGGGAGGATTATATGATACACCTCATCTTATAGTATTTTCATTTTTATTTTGTAACATCAACCTCTCTCATAGAATACCCTTCGTGGCCCGCTAGCAGTATTTGGGCGAGCCGCGACAGAGTGGTCCAAATTGTGACGTCAAAGAATTTTTTATAGATTCCTCACACCTATGTGTATCCGAAAATATGCCATGCATGTTCCGCGATTTTTGGTAGTTTAGAAGTTATGATTTTTTTATGTGTATTTGCGAATTTTCTACCGCAGCGGCTTAAAAAAATCATAACTATTTTTGTGGTAAAAATTTCTGCATATTTTTTTGTAACATAACAATCTTGAGTCACTCTCCCTTACGTAAAATAATCAGCCACAAAAAATCCATACGAGTTACCAAAAAAAAGTTCAAAGTGAAATTTTTTCGATTGAATTGAACACAGCAAAATTATTAAAATTCTTTTAAAATTACAAAAATTTAAATTTAATAAATTGTTGAAGCAATTTTTGTTTCATTCTTGTGGCCAATATTTGTAAGAAATCACCAGAAGCATTTAAATAAACTCAAATTGAATTATTAGTGAACAATAAAAAAAGTTTTTTGTAAATCATTTTATTTCACAGACATTTGTTATTAGTTTATGTTTATGTGAATGCTCCTGATGATATTTTAGTAAATTATAATATTATTAATAGTAATGTTGGCCATAAAAATGAAAAAATAATAGCTTAAACAATTTTTACAAATAATACTTTTTCTTAACCAATTTTTTACCTGACTAACTTTGGAAGACTATATCATCGTAAAATGGCTTATTAAGAAGCACTTTTTTATATTTTTTGGTAAGCTGATAAACCGATGAAGTTTCTAAAATTAGTTCGAACCTATGAAACATCCAATTTGTCATTTTAAAATAATTTTGAAAATTTAACTATGTCCAACTCGATCCAAAAAATTTCACTTTGAACTTTTTTTTGGTAACTCGTATGGATTTTTGTAGCTTATTATTTTACGTAAGGAATAGTAACTCAAGACAGTTATGTTACAAAATAAATATGTACAAAATTCTTACCACAAAAAAGTTAAGATTTGTTTAAGCCACTGCGGTAGAAAATTTGCAAATACACATAAAAAAATCATAACTTCTAAACTACCAAAAATCGCGGGACATACATGGCATATTTGATACATCTAGGTGTGAGGAAACTATAAAAAATTCTTTGACGTTACTATTTGGACCTTCCTGTACCTATACGATACGACCATTTCACTGACTTTGACTAGCATTAGCATCGACACATGCATCGATAAGCGCAAAAGATTTCCGATGCTCACTACAACGTATAGTTTTCAATATACACTAAAATAAATACTACGTATCTTAAAATAATAATCTTTAAAAAGATTAAGCTTAACGTGGTAAACATTCGACAAGTTATCTATTACCTCGTTAAGCTTAAATCTACGGATTGTATGTATATCCATGGATTATTGTAATATTATCTATGCCATGGATAGATTAACCTACCTGCGGTTAAAATTGACGTAAGTTGTATAGGAGTTAGGACAATATAACTTTCCCTTTTTTACCCATACCAACGGCTAGATCTTAACATCAATGATAACAACGGCTTTTAAAAAATCTAGCACGGCGAAAAATATTATGATGATATGGTCAGTTTTTTTAAAGATTTTTTGGTGTAATCGTATAAGTTAACGGTATAAAATTATCAATTGCCATACGTTTCGAACTTGCACAATACGTTCAAAACATTACACCCAATAAGTTGCACTGTCATATAAACCTCGGTAAAGATAAAATCTATCCATGGATTGCGTATTGAAAAAAACCATTAATAGTTAGTCTAATTTTTATTATGAAAGATTTTGTACGTTACTGGAAATAGTAATTCATTAAATACTGCTTTACAGTCTTGATTTTTCTCTTAAATTCAGCTTCTCTAAGAACAGGGAATGGAGGAAGAAGTGGCAACAATTGATCCAAGTAAATATTGGAAAATATTAATTTGTCTGCAGTCATTATTTCAAACACAAAACAATTTTATTTAGTAACGTGTAAACTATGTTTGTAATAACCTTAACTATTTTCCGCGACTGTCTATAAAACAATAAAATTGTTCTTATGAATTTCTTGTCTGTTGTTATAAAAGTATTTATTTCAACTTTGGTGCCCATTTGGTGGCTCATCTTACCTATCTGGTTTTTCAACATTATTAAAACACACACACACACACACAACTATTTTTATTACTCTTTTTTATGGTAAATCACATTTCGTGGAAAATATAAGTGTCTATTATTATTGAAATATTATTGGCCTCATTATTAACATGGGGCCAACAAACACTTCTATTAAGTAGGTAGTAGGGATGACAAATCCTACTTGTTGCCAAACGTGTGGCCATCTTACCAGAGTGAGATAAAAAAGCGCCTCGTAGTCACTATCTCACTCGGACCGTTTTTCGTACTTCACATTCCATTTGTTCGTAGTACATATTACTTCCATGATTCTTTCTTTTATGGAAAAGGCTAAGGGCTTAAGCCCATACTGCCTGGTCTTATTTTTTTTATTGTTATGAATCGAGGCTAAAAAGCCTTGTCTTTCGTAAGTATTTTCTTCAATTTTGTAGTTATTAGGTCGAAACCAAGTATTTAGTATTTTATCTTCAAAGTAGGGTCTAGCGTGATAAAAACGATTCATTCATTTATTAACCCAGTATTTTTAGGTCATATCCGTGTTGTCAAATCAGGTAGAGGTTTATTCCGGTATTGTTATTTTTCAAATAACTTCAATGGTATTCTTGGTGAAATTATAAATGGGGTAAAATGTTTCTGTGTTTTTGAGAAGATCCTCAATAGAGCGCAGGATATCCAGGGCTTCTTTATAAATATTCAATAAATTGTCAGTAAATACTAGTATTTGTATATTGAATTCGCCTAGTTTTTAAATATCAATGTGCTATTTTTGTCTGCTTTTTGGAATAAATAGACCACTTTAGGAGTTTAATCCGAATAATATATATTTTTGTGCTTTAAAACCGATTTTATATGTATTTTAGTATTTACAGGAAATGACGTCATCACAGTAGGTTGGATCACTATTCGCATCACTCCGATAGAAACCCACTCGTTGTGAAACGAAACCCAATCAGTCAAAGTGACAGACACATCAGTATCAGTGTTTCCAGCAAACAATAATTTTAAAATTTCGACCTCGGTATTTCTTTTTTCAAAACTTCGCTTATGTCTGATAGAACTAGAGAGTATATAAGTATACTTACCCAGCTAGGGTGAGTTCGAAATTATAAATCTACATTGTAGCCAGGGATGCAAAACATCCACCACGCACTACGCGCGGTCTGTTACCGGCCCGCTACCGCTCACCGATTGTAGAATGATGTATGAACACGATTGCCTCACGTGTTCATTTACCTAACCCCGCGCGCCCGCTCGGGGGGTTCCGAGAGAGCTTTTGAAAGGTAACGAGCCGGGAAAGCTTTTTGTAAAATAATCTGTTGTTTACTGTGAATAGTGGCTAATTACATACCAGATTACACCAGAACTGTCTTTAAATACTCCATAACACGTAAACCTAGGAAAACCCTCCTAAAACATTTCACACCTAAATCAGGTTCACGGTCCGACAGCCAATACATTTCTGTTAAAATAAACTAGCTTTAAATACCTATTCGTGCAATGTCCTCTGTCTAATATAAATAATAATTAATAATTAATAATAATTTAATGAGTAATTCTTTTATAAATAGGTTTCGAAGTTGACCCTAAACTCTTATTATTTATTGATTGTGATTATTATTATTATTATTTATTGTTAGTTCTCGAATTCTGATAATTATTGGTAAAATACCTATTAAAATGGGGGTTTTTGATAAAGTTGGTAACATTTACAATTTGCTGTCTTTCGAAAGCGTTCAAGAAAAAAATACGTCATCAGATGCGTTCAATGAAAATGGAAATGTGTTATGATGACGTCACTGAAAATCAAGTTAATGTCATCGTTTTTTTTCATTTAATAAATGTTATGAACGCTTATTTTAAAATCTGTCTACCAAAAACAGTTCAGGAAAGCTATTCCTCGAAATGGTTTTCGATTCATAAATATTGGTGAATACAAGAATAGGCCAATTGAGAGCAATCAAAAAATATATGATTTAAAGTTTGGATTTAAGAATTACAATGTACAATTTGGGGAAGGTATCATTTACAATCTGTGTAAATGTTCATTAAATCTACCATGCCCGATATACAAATTGTTGTATAAAAGTTTCTATGTATATATTTTCCGGTGATAAACCATGGTTTCTTGATATCCGGATTTATGTAATTATACCATTTTCCTTTTATTCGTGTCGTTTCTTCCCAGTGGAGCATCCATTGATGTTTAATATTCGTCTTGATGCCGGTTTTGCAATCTGAAGGTGGCAACTTAATATTTTTGATAGATAATTGTTGAATGGGATTTTTAACTATAGAGCTGGCAAGTTTATCGGCAAGCTCGTTACCCGAAACGTCAATATGAGATGGAGTCCAAATAAAACGTATTTCTCTATCTTGATCGAGCCAAAGCCTGCTACACATATCTGCCTTATGTTATGAATAGTATAATTTGTGCTGACCTACCACTTTATGTAGGATTTGACAGCGCCATTAAAACGCTCATGCTGTCCGAAATTTAAACCATTTCTTGAAACTGAGGTTAGTTAATTCTATATATTCTAAAGCTGCATAGATGGCCTGTGCTTCTGCTGTACAGCTTGTCAATTAAATCTAGAAATTAAATAAAGCGGAACTATTATTTTCTCTTCATATGGCAACTCTAAAACTCTCACTGACAGTTTCAAATCACAGAAAAAATTTCTTTCTATAGAGGTTCTTCGTGATTTTTGTATTGATATCGATAGAAAAATTTTTAAATCTACATTTTGGTGCTTGATAATGGGAAAAAATATAAAGAGTGGTGCAAGAGAGGTCATATACCATGTATTTGAGCGGTGTTTGGCGGAGTATCACGCAGGAAAAGTTCTAACTGATTTGAATGACTTGTACAAACGAGTTGCTGTTATTACTGGTATTTAATTACAGTGAATGAATCAATTATGACCTAATTAAGTGTAATAAATCCTATCCAAGCCTATAAATACACTTAAAATACCTGCTTTATACATTTTATTCTAATTCTGGAGGTTATGTTCACAAATAATTTAAAATTGTATAGTTTGGATCCTTTTGGCATTTCGAAAACTAATTTTGTGTTAATTTTCAGGAAAATCTGAAAGCACGGTGCGACGAATCGTCAAAGAAGGTGAAAGCGGTGACATAAAGTTATCGCACCCAGGAAAAATAAGAGAGGCCGTCCTTTTCTGGATATGGACGACTTTATTTTATGTGCAATTAGAGAAAAGGTGCGGTTGATGAATGAACAATCAGAATTAACTCATTATTATTATTTCTTGCTTTAACCTACAAATAAATGGCATTAAGTTGTACATAAAAGTACTTTAATTTCAAGAAGTCATACAGGTACAAGCACGTATCCAGGGGGGGATAGGTGGGATTTATCTCCCTCCCGAAATTTGGCGTGACATACACGGGACCGGGAATGTTTATATTCATAACCACTGTAAAGTTAGTTTTAATAAAAAAGGTACGGTACAAGTGTCGCAACGGCTTATGAGCGGTGGCCTTGACTGTATTAGTATTTTATCTTCAAAGTAGGGTCTAGCGTAATAAAAACGATTCATTCATTTATTAACCCAGTATTTTTAGGTCATTTCCGTGTTGTCAAATCAGGTAGAGCTTTATTCCGGTATTGTTATTTTTCAAATAACTTCAATGGTATTCTTGGTGAAATTATAAATGGGGTAAAATGTTTCTGTGTTTTTGAGAAGATCCTGAATAGAGCGCGGGATATCCAGGGCTTCTTTATAAATATTCAATAAATTGTCAGTAAATACTAGTATTTGTATATTGAATTCGCCTATTTTTTAAATATCAATGTGCTATTTTTGTCTGCTTTTTGGAATAAATAGACCACTTTAGGAGTTTAATCTGAATAATATATATTTTTGTGCTTTAAAACCGATTTTATATGTATTTTAGTATTTACAGGAAATGACGTCATCACAGTAGGTTGGATCACTATTCGCATCACTCCGATAGAAACCCACTCGTTGTGAAACGAAACCCAATCAGTCAAAGTGACAGACACATCAGTATCAGTGTTTCCAGCAAACAATAATTTTAAAATTTCGACCTCGGTATTTCTTTTTTCAAAACTTCGATTATGTCTGATAGAACTAGAGAGTATATAAGTATACTTACCCAGCTAGGGTGAGTTCGAAATCATAAATCTATATTGTAGCCAGGGATGCAAAACTTCCACCACGCACTACGCGCGGTCTGTTACCGGCCCGCTACCGCTCACCGATTGTAGAATGATTTATGAACACGATTGCCTCACGTGTTCATTTACCTAACCCCGCGCGCCCGCTCGGGGGGTTCCGAGAGAGCTTTTGAGAGGTAACGAGCCGGGAAAGCTTTTTGTAAAATAATCTGTTGTTTACTGTGAATAGTTGCTAATTACATACCAGATTACACCAGAACTGTCTTTAAAATTTGGCGTGACATACACGGGACCGGGAATGTTTATATTCATAACCACTGTAAAGTTAGTTTTAATAAAAAAGGTACGGTACAAGTGTCGCAACGGCTTATGAGCGGTGGCTTTGACTGCGCTGGTCATTTTTTCTCTATCGCACTTGGTAATTTTGTGCACGAGTGAACACATGCGCTAGTCCCCTACCACTTTCACCGAGCACTCAAAATTGCGAGAAAAAAAATGACTATCGCAGTCAAGGACACTGCTTATAAACCGCTGCGACACTTGTATCTAACTATATCCTTAGCTAACAAAGCAGACAGGGACCGTCACGGCAAAAAAATCTTTCCTACTTAAATGTGAACGCTACAAAGTGACTGAGCAAGTATCAAGTTTTTGCGGTCGCAGTATAGTATTGCCACAAACAATCTGTAAAAAAAGAGTTGAAATGAATATTCAAGGAACTATTTTTATTTCGCCTGGTTACACCAAACAAAGAAGTATAAAATCTGTTAAATCGAGTTAACCGCGTTTTTATTTCATAAATATATTACCTAAATTATACAAATTGAACGTATGAAGTTCAATAAAGTTCATTAAAGTTCAATATTCATTTCAACACTTTTTTGACAGACAAGCGATTGAAGCGCCATAATTTTTTTTCTAGACCCAATTGACAAATCTTTGTTTTAATAATATTCCGTATTTATTGTAGGTAACATATTACGGTTTTATTAATGTTTATTTTTCTCTGTGTACTTGCTTAGTAATGTTTTTTATATTTTGTTGTAGGTTAACGCTTCATTACTCAAGTTAACCAAATTTTAACTTGAAAACTTCCAGCAAGTCTATTCACTTAAAACTAGATATTGGCGGAATTAATGTGCGGAGACACATTATAGGGAGCCAGATAAAACGGCTTTGATTTGATTTGTAATTAACAATTTCGTCAGGTTCCGACACTGGCAGCAGGATAGCTTACACAATTAGTAAAGCGTGCGACAAAGATAGCTTTGGAACTTAGACTAAGGTGCTTTGGAACCCGTGTAGCGACTCCTAGTTTATGAACGCGGCCCTGACGGGACGATCTTATTGAACGCAGCATATACATATTATCTGAGGAACGCAGCTTACCATAAGAGCGTTCATACTATAGTGGTCGCGACACTGGTTCTATTGCCATCTCTGTTGCACGCGTTGAAAATTATATACGTTATCTATCCTGCTGTCAGTGTCGGAACCTGACGAAAGTGATCAAAGAGAATTTAATGTATACTACGTAACAAGAGTCGGGACTTCCCTATAACTGATTAATGCGTATTTGCCACGGAATGCCCCGCAACTAGTACCAAACTACAATAAGAAATGACAAATCACAAACATAGCTGCCAACATAAGTGTGTAGGGATGTGCTGCAGAAGCAATAGGTACATTTTATCGATATCTTTTTTTTTTTAACTATATGAATTTCATGTGTAATGAAAAAGGCAAATTACGAAGACTTCAATTTTATCAGGGTTTTCAGTAATTTGTATGATTGTGACAGTTTTGCGATAATACGTTTCTAGTTTTAACAGCTCTAAATAAAACTGAAGGCTTCGGACTTAGATGTAGATGGCTCTGAAAAAGAAAAAAACAATTACGTCTACATACTTTAAATAATAATATTAAAAAAGTAAATTTTTGCAACTTTAATCTGGCTGGCACATAAATAAAAAAACCGGACAAGTGCGAGTCGGACAAACTTGTAGGTACAAATTATAAATATTTAACAAAATGTATTATTAATTATACTTGTAGTTTAAGACGGTACTATTTGCCAAATTTCATAGTTCTAGGTCAACGGGAAATACCCAATAAGTTTTATTACCTTGAGAGTGTCGAAATATACGTTTTTTGCGGCATAAATAGACATATATTTTTTTACGTTACCTTAGAAATTAGATTTTTTCATAGCTTCAAGGGACTGTAATCTTGAGTATATGGTTTTAATTTCAACTCTATACCGTCTCGCGTTCCCAAGATAAAGGGTCTTGACAGATAGACGAATGGACGGACGGACGGACAGACGGATAGACGGACAAAAAAGTGATTCTATAAGGGTTTTGTTTTTTCTTTTTGAGGTACGTAACCCTAATAATATTTTTAGTAAAATTACATGTGTATGTACGTACCCTTATCTAAATACACGTGACAAGTAAACTCGTGCAAAATCGTATCAGGAAGTGATGCTTCTTTGAGTTGATTTGAAGGTTCTTCAAATTGAATTGTTGATTTGAACTTCCTGGTTGACTTTTTGAACCGAGTTTTCTTATTGAAATGTTTGTCATCAAAGTGCTTTCCGCAGGAAAATTTTCTATTGGTAGATAAATAATGTCTTCACTGCCAGTGACTTTTACTTACTGCTGTCACCTGTAATAATAGTATTATTTTAAAAACAGCTTCAAAATATCGTAATTCCAAAAAAAAACAAGACCGCATTTTTGGAAAGTGACTTTTTTGTCAGTTTAATTTTTCTCTATAAGTTATGTTGATTAACCAATCAACAGAAAATAAATAATACAAAACATTTTCCATATTTTACGTGAAAATGATTATATCCTTCAATTTAATTAAGAACTGTCAGCGAAAAAGAGGCACATTTTTCACCTTAAAAATATATTGCATTATGATATTAGGATGAAATTATGACACCCTAGCCTTAGTGAAACTGTTATGATTTATCGACGGCATTGTGTCATGTTATGTTGATTAACCAATCAACAGAAAATAAAAAATACAAAACATTTTCCATATTTTACGCAACAATTATTATATCCTATAATTTAAGTAAGGACTGTCAGCGAAAAAGAGCCACATTTTTCACCTTAAAAATATATTGCACTTTGATATTATGATGAAAAAATGACACCCTAACCTTAGTGGAAATGTTATAATTTATCGACGCAATCCCATCACTATTCAATTTACAAATAAATGTTATGAAAATGTTTTCACTTTGTAATTTCTTTATAACACAAAACAAGTCGCAAGTTGAGTACAGAGGTACTTACCGAGTCTTCAAATGTGGAGTAGATGTGGTTGAGGCTATGAATGCTCGGTTTGTAGGTGCTGCATCGGCGTGCGGTGCGCTGGCGGCCAACGTACCGGCCGCGTGTGCCGCGCTGGCCGCCGCGCGACCCGCTGCCGATCGCTCTCTCCGTCTCCGTCTGTTTACACCTGACGAGGTCCACCGCATCATCACGTCTCGTATCGCTCTCAAGCCCACGCGAGACGTCTACGATATCTCGATAGAAACCTTGTACCTTGCTTCAGCGGAACTATCTCCCATACTGGCCGAGTTATTTAATAGCTGTATTCGGTCAGGAACATACCCAGGGTCGCTTAAGCAAAGCAAGATTGCCCCGCTTTTCAAGGGAAAAGGTAAGAGAGAAAATATCGATGATTACAGACCTGTTGCGGTGGTTCCGACGGTGTCCAAGGTGATGGAGAACGGGATCAGCACCCGGCTCACCGAGTACCTGGCATCGACGGAAGCGCTGTCGGACCGGCAGTACGCGTACCGCGCGGGTCGGTCCACGACTGCGCTTGCGCGCGAGGTTGTCCGTCGCGTGCTCGAAGCTCGGGAACACAAGCTGCACGTTGCGGTGCTGTGCTGTGATCTTTCCAAAGCCTTCGATGTAGCCGATCATCGGATATTATCTGATAAAATTCGGCACTACGGCATCGCAGACAAGTCCCACGACCTGCTCACCGATTTCCTGCGAAATAGATCGCAAGTGGCGGTGGTAAGATAAGATCGCAGCCGTTGACGACGTTTATGGGTGTGGCACAGGGCTCGTCTGTATCCAATATTCTCTTCACACTCATACTGAATGATTTACCGGAAGCCATACAGACCAGCCATATATTGATGTATGCAGACGATGTCGCTGGAGTTGTAGTAGCCCCAAACGTAATACAGCTCGAAAAACGTCTAAACGAAACGGCATCGCAGCTGGCACAGTGGTTCCAAGCGAATGGCCTTGTCCTTAATCTCAAAAAAACCAACTTCCTTCATTTTGACCTATCAGGACATCCCCCAAAGGATCTTAACGTCTTCGTTGACGGCGTTAAAATTGAGCAAGTGAGGACAACGGCCTTTCTAGGCTTTGAGCTAGACCGCAGCCTCACATGGGCATCGCACATTGACAAGCTGTGTGCGCGGCTGGGCAACGCATGTTTCGCTCTGCGGCGGCTGTCTTATACAGTACCACGCGATGCGGTTCGGACGTGTTACTTTGCGACCATACACTCACTCTTTCAATACGGCACCGAGCTATGGGGACGCGCCGCAGACTGGGAGCGCGTCTTCCGTATGCAAAAACGGGCCGTCCGAGCGATCGTGCAGGTGTCGCAACGTACGTCAGCCAAGCCCTACTTTATAGAGCAGAATATTATGACGCTGCCCTCAATTGTGATTTTCCAGATTGCGGTCTATGCACGTGCGAACCTGCACTTGTTTAAAAAACATAGTGATATCCACAGGTACCGCACGCGCAACGCGGACAACCTCGCTAACCTCAAGCGCAGACTCGAAAAGTCCTCACGATCAACTCATATCATGGCTCCGTCAGTGTACAACAAACTCCCGGCTGAAGTTACAGCCGCAACCACTTTGCAGTCTTTTAAATCCAGGCTGAAACATTGGCTTCTCGAGCGGACGTTTTACAGTGTGGACGAGCTGCTGATAGATTAATTATAACTATTATTAGAATAGGAACTTTTTACTTTGTGACGTAAATATTGTAATTGACATGTTTCAACTTTTTGACATTCAAATTTTATTTATTATTGAGATACTATGTATACTTTTTTCTTTATTTTTATTTTTATTTATTGTGTTGTGTCCTGACGTATAATGACAATTATGAATAAAAATGTCCTATGTCTTATGTCTCTTTAAAAAAAAATTTGGCCTGAATATAATGTTTTCACCATAATTTCTACCGATTCGCACCCCACATATTTCACGCTTTTTATAGCTCATTGCGTGATGCAAATATACGTTCTATTTACTTCTCTATTAATAAAACACAATAGTATGGAACTTAAAGCACTATATCAATGTAACACAGTTAAATCTCATTATAATAAGATAAATTAAGTTTTACAAATAAAGAAACAACCGCCATATTGACTTGACACAACGTTAGACAGAGATAAGCTAAGTGAGCGAAAGAGTAAGAACATATCGCCATTCGTCCAAGCACAATTTTCATACATAACTCCATTTGTACTGAGTTTCGTTAGGCTGAAAGTGATAATTAATGAACGGAGGCCAGTTTGTTTATTGTTTTGGTATTTGTTTTCAATTTTGCATTTGCATTTCCATTTTTTCATTGCATTGCATTTTGGGAAAATAGATTCCTATAAATCACAATGTCGGCTGCAAATGCAGCTCCTATTACTGCAACTGACAGTTTAACACAAGCTCTGAAAGCTAACATCATTCCTAACCAAGAATATTTACTGCAGGTAAGATGGTCACTGCATTTGTTCAGTCTAAGCCCTAGGGCTATGTAGGTACTTCGAATAATATATTTTATATAATTGCAGGGCTCAGTATTAGACTCGGCTGTAGAAGTTCTGCTTCATCGTCTCCGAGGTCTATGTGACAATGTTGATGCAGGTCCTGAAACATTTGACGACCAGGAGGTCTGTTTCAGCTTACGGGACCCTAACCAACAGGTAAGCAAAATTTTAGCATTAATTCACACCTGTCTGTGTCCTAGCAAAATGTGCAAAGATTTCCGTAAGTCAGAGTGTAGCAAAGGGTGTGCAAGGGATACAACACTTGTATAACTTAAACTTAGCATTTATTACTTAAAGTCGTTTGCAATAGAATCCAACAATCATGTAAACAAATATGGCGGACTGACATTGACAGCGTATTGTTTATGCCCATAGTGATGTCATAGTGTTCTAATTTAATTTTAATTAAATTTATTTTTCTAATTATTTTAATTTTAAGTCATAGACTATGGCCCATAGTAGGATAGGTACTAAAATAAAACTGACTAAATAGATTAAATATATAAGCCATAGACTATAAAATAAAACTGATTATATATAAAAAAAGTGTTTATTAAAACAAATTTAAATCTTCGTCTTCGTCATCATCACTATCAGAAGTGTCGCCGGTGACCGTAATTATAAATGGAACCACTGTGTCATCGCTTGCCGTGTCTAAAATGCCGTCGAGCTTTTTCATTTCTTCCTCTTCCTTTAGGACGTGACTTACGCATTTCGACCATTGTTCGGCTCCGATTCTCGCCAACCCTTCGTTCAATAAAGTTTTTATTTCCGCCATTTTAAAAAACGGAAACAGAAAACACTAATGCACAGCGAACCCACAGAACTGTGAATGACAATTCTAACAAAATGGCCACCTGTCAATTTTTAAAAACTAACCATTATTTTTATGGCTTAGGATACAATCCGTTTTGGTTAATTATATTAAGCTCTTGAAAAAAAATTTTTATTGTATTCAAATAATATTAAATTAAAATAATTTATTAAATTAAAAATAAAAGATAACTTCAGATTACGAACAACACTAACTTTTCAATGACTTATAGAGTTCGATGAGTAAAAAACTAAGATGACAGCTTGTCAAATACTTCGAAATTTTTACGTTGCAAATGTTTTAACAAATTTAACTTATAAATACAAGTTAAATCGTGTTGAAGATAATGTGAAAACAATGGTGCGTTCGTTGAAATCAGACTATGTTCATAATTGATCGTCAAATGTATGTGATTACGGAGTAATCGTGACAATTTGGTTTGTTTACATGATTGTTGGATTCTATTGCAAACGACTTTAGTTGATAATCTGACTATCAAAAAAGTGATAAAACTATATGAGACAGGTGGATGATGTTTTGCTTAGTATTTTAACTTACTACCTCATTAGACAGGTAGACTAAGATATATATATTTTTTTTCCTCATGACACAATGTCCTTCTGTCTTTTATATTTTTATCCTTTTTTAATACATTGTTTAGTATTATTTTATATAAGTTTAAAAAAACTAATAGTATTAAGCCATATTCAGAAAAAAAATACTGACAAAAAAGACATGATCTTGCTAAGTTTCTTGCCCTTCTTCTTAGCAAAATTAATTGAACGGGCGGATTTAGGCATTATATGTATTTATAGTTTATTTATCTATTAACTTATTTATTCATTGAATTATGTAGGTATGTATACACAATATTTTAATTTCTTACTTATGTTAGTATACCTAGTCGGTTCTTAAATACTGTCACTGGCCATTAACACCTGGAAAAAAATGAAATGGTGTTCGATTTTCACATATTTTTTTATTAATAATCTGCCAAATCACAATTACATTCGTTCATTTTTTACGATGGAGTGGACTCGCAAAAAGGACCGAGTAACAGTAATTGCATTGCATCGTTGCGGCCATCCACCGAAGACGATATTCAACTTGCTTCAAAAATTAAAAATCACGAAGAAGTTCGTGTACCGTACCATCAAGAGGTACAATGAAACCTCTTAGTGTCGATGACGAGAAAAGAACTGGCAGACCTGGTTCCGTTAGGACTCCAGGGGTCATCAAAGCAATCAAGGCGCGTATTGCAAGAAATCCCGTCCGCAAGCAGAAACTGATGGCTTTGGAGATGGGATTAACCAGAAGTACCGAAAAAAAAGTACTCAACGAAGACCTGGGACTACGAGCTTTCCGAAAAAAGACTGGATATCTTCTGAACGCGCGTCTGATAGCTATGAGAGCCAAAAAATGCAAAGTTTTGCTAAAGCGGTACGCAAGAAACAGACACCGCAATATCCTGTTTACAGACGTGAAAATTTTTAATATCGAAGAGAAGTACAACAAACAAAATGACAGGGTGTACGCAACCAGCTCTGCGGCCGCTGGAAATGCCATTCCTAGAGTGCAGCACGGCCATCATTCATCATCAGTCATGATTTGGTTGGGAGTGTCCTACTATGGCCCTACTGAAGTGCATTTTTGTGAAAAAGGTGTCAAAACCAGTGCAAAAGTGTACCAAGACACGGTTTTAGATCGCATAGTAAAAGATCTGCCCCAGACACTCTTTGGAGGACGGCCATTTGTGTTTCAACAGGACTCCACACCTGCTCATAAGGCCAAAACAACTCAGGAGTGGTTCGAGCGCCAGAATATCGAGCTAATAAGGCATCAAGATTGTCCCTCTACTAGCCCTGACCTCAATCCACTGGATTACAAAATTTGGCAGGAATTGGAGGAGAAGGTCTGTTCTAAACCTCACAAAAATTTGAGCAGCCTAAAGTCATCATTGATTAAAGCAGTGGCGGATATCGACATGAATATGGTCCGTGCTGCTATTGTTGATTGGCCTCGAAGATTGGGGGCTTGTGTGAAAAATGGTGGCAATCATTTTGAATAAATTCTGTGTTTAATGTAAGCTAATTAAATTACCTTTTTTAAAAATAAAACTTTTTTTGAATATCATGATTAGTTGTCATTTTATAGCCAATTTTGTTTGTGACAGAATTTAAGCACCGACTAGGTATATTTGGCTAGGCATTATATTTATTTAGGGTATATTTAGTTTATTTATCAACTTATATATTAATTGCATTGTGTAGTTATAATAATATTCGTATTCCAATTATTCTTTATTTTATGCATTTAACTTTTGTAGCCCAACTTAAATATAGATTTTTTATATATTTCCCGTATCATATTTGTTGATCAAAAAATATTATTTTTATACAGATTAGATTTGACATGTAAAACGTATACTTTATGTATCTATTTTACAAATAAACAATTTGAATTGAAATGAATTAGGAAATTTAATACAAAAAAATTTTCGTGAATTCTTTTATGTAATGTACTTACATTTTAACCTGACTGCTCCTCCTCGCTTCGCTCGTCGTCGTGATTACGAAAAATAGTAAAGTGTCTGATCCCTTGCACACCCTTTGCTACAGTCCTTAACCTTTCCCATGTGCTATTTACTAATCATAGCCATAGCAGAAAGGATAGATAGATTTGATTTGAAGTTTAACTATTACTAAATTTTCGCCTATGGAAAAGCCAATCATTTTAAGGCTATTTATATTATAATAAAAATATCTTATTGCATACCGAACTCTACGTAGTCTGTAGCAAAATTTTTTTTAGGACAATTTTGATTTGGGATTATTTCTTAATATTTTCTTAGAAATCCGAAGTATCAACCCTTAATTGTATTGTGTTATTTAAGTTCCAAGCGCAACTTACATTAACACTCGTTTTTACTATATATGTATACATATCTATTATTATATTTAGTCTGTGAGCACTATTTTTGAAACAAAAAAATGACTGGTTCAACAATATTTCATTAAAAATATTTTGTGTGGTACTGATCGCTGAGGGAAAGAGCCCTTGCACCTTGTGTAGGGCTGCCAAAGCATACATGGTCAGTGTTTTATCTGTTGTAGTTTAGATAATTACTGTAAATACCTTTACATGTTTGTCCATGTAAGATGACCGAACCATTCCAGTTCTATTATTCTGCAACATTCCCAGCTAAGACAATTTTTTCAGCTGTTTTGTCTAACTTTCATGGTTATTTTCTTTCCAGGCTCCTCCCCTGATGCTACGTGTCCGCAAAGCTTTAGATGCCCGAGATATGCCGTTTCAGCTCCGATATATTGGTCAACCTGACCTTGGTGACAAAAACAGGCCCACCGTCGTAAGATCTAGTCTTGATATTGCGTGCAGTGGGATGCTTATTGAGTTCTTGAATGAACTCGGTTGTAGGATTGAGTTTGAGTACAGTGTAAAAGGTAAGATTATATAACTGAATGCACAAATGAACTAAGCCACGTATTTTATTCATTAGTAACTGAAAGCACGTACAAGCAGCCAAAATATATTTTACTGTTGCTATTTTTGTATTTAATTTAACTTTAATAAGTAAAATGTATCAAACACAGTGGCATAGCTATAGCTTTCTCATGGGGGTGTCCAATGATCCAAAAATGAAAAAAAATCTTATAGTTATCGACTTAGGGCTTGGCTTGCAGTTGTATGTAAGACCAAAAAACTATTTTACGAATTTCACTGAGCACTTACCGAGTCTTCATCAAGATGGCTGTGTTAAATTAATGTCATCTTGTTTTTTATGACACAGATAATCCATAACGGATACAAAATGTAAATATTATGCGAATATTCTTTTTCCGCGTATGCTACGGTCTGGACCCCCTAAACCCCCCCCCTTATATACGCCCATGACCAAACAATATACAGAAGAGCCACAATAGTTGGAACAACAGCTAATCAGAATGACTATAATCTGACCATCCCCTACCTGTGCAGTTTTCTATGTTGATGAATACCAGTCCTCAAAGAACCATATTGGAATTCTTGTTAATTGTAATTGCATTACACTTTAATTATAACGTGTTGCATGCATACTTCAATACCTAATTTTGTTTTATTTCGAAAATTTCCCCCTAAAATATCTAAATATTATAATTTGAATTCTTCCTTCATACATTTGAACTCGGCATAATTTAGAATAGAATAATGTTTATTTGGTACATAATAATAACGTTTTTAGAGTCTATCGAGGCTCTGCTGTATAAAAATTTTATTAAAACTTTTTATACTAAATCTATGGTTTTTATTTTTTTCAGGTTACATGTTCCGAAAAGGCCGCATGAAGATCACAGTAGCTAAAGTATTCAAAATATCCCAGAGCACAATGCCTCCTGAGCCTATCTCTCAAAGCTACCTAGTAGAATTATCTGTAAGCATACATTTTCTTATTTAATCACTAAGATCAGGCCAGGATTAGCAAACTAAAACAGTGAAATACTGAACCTATAGTGAAATCAACTTCTGTTTGCCCAAATATGTATAGATAACTTTTCTTTTATGGGAATAACCGAATAAAGACAGTATGGCGCGCAAAGGGACCATAATAATATATATTTAATAGTAATAAAATTCCTTATTGTACAGTAGAGCCCACATCAAGCTATACACATTGAGTATAAGCTGACCTCTCATTGCACGGGAAGCCTATACAATGAGAGGTCAGCTTATACTGAAAGTGTTTAGCTTGATGTGGGCTCCACTGTACATAAAATATTACAAGGCGAACTTAATGCTAATTAATTAGGAAGAATAATAAGGAAGTCCTTGTCAAGACGTGTCAGTCGCGAAACGTAAGCCCAAAAGCTATATAATAGATAAGCTTTAATGATATCGAACATTAGCTAATGCTAAAAGCTAAACTTAAGATCAGCCGGCTAATCTTAAGTTTACCATCAAACCTAACATCAGCCATACGGCTATATCAGCAGTACGAATAATGAAGGGTGATTGGTAATTCGACCAATTTCTTGAAAGGGGTTATTGTAAAGGCAAATTGCAACGATATTGATTGACCCTATAAATCAGGGGTCGAAAATTTGTAGTTTTCAAGTTATTTAAGTTTTATTTTCCGTCTTTTGTGTAAACAGGTTTGTTAGGAAAATTAAAGCACATTTTGTTGCTAAATTTACGTTTATGTCAATTCCTATTTATGTTTTCGAAGATTCATTTGGTTTTGCTACAAATCTGAAGATGCGACCCTTAATGCAGTCTTCGGTAGATTTATTTTATCGTTGGTATTGTATTTAAATATTTCTTTACAGGTGTTAGCTCCGACTGGGCAGGATGCAATAGCAGAAGACATGCGCGCGTTTGCCGACCAACTGCGGCCGCTCGTGCAGCTTGACAAGATTGACTATAAGCGACTCGGGCACATGGGCGTCACGTAGCCCTGGGCACATTATCACCTCAAAGCCCTGGGCACATGTCACGTAGACCTGGGCATATTATCGCCACAAACGTCTGGGCACACGGGTGCTACGTAGCCCTGGACACATTATCGTCATATAGCCCTGGGCACGACATTGTCACTTAGCCCTGGACTCGTTATCGTCACCTAGCCCTGGGCACATGGGCGTCACGTTGCCCTGGGCTCGTCACGTGGGCCCAACAACTGTAATTATTAAACTATCTCCGAAAAAAAAACAAGTCTCCTTGATAAATGTACAATAATCAGAAGATTAAATAAGATTTAAATCAATTAATCAATGTTTTCTTTTGTGATTTTCGCCGAAAAAAGTCAGCCGGAGATGTCAAACATTTGTAATAGTGAACTATTCCTAATAGATATTATTTTGAAGATGAAGCGTGAACCCACGTGGAATCAGCGAATTGGGCAAATCGTAGTAAAGTATGAAATCGAAAACCTTTCACAGTTTTAAAGAGCCCTGAATTACTATGTTAGGTTTACATGTAAATAAATTTGGGGAGCCGAGCGAATATGATATGCCTAGGCAGATCAGGATATGCCTAATCCTACGTGCTGACGACATATACATTGAAATTTAATTTTCTCTACAATGAGCTAGGTTCGGTGTATGGCAAACACACTTATAACTTTTCGTGTTATTATTTGTTGTACCTATTTGATTTATCGAAGTCATCGACCATATCAATGATACACTACGGGCCCGCTGGGGGACCGTTCCTACAGCAGGTCCGAATCTTGAATGAAAGGCTTTGGAGGTCACCCAAGTAAGAAAATGTGGAACCCCAAGCCCAAGGAACCGTGTTTTTTTGGTCGTTTTGAGTTTTGTACATCATATCTACTAAGTAAAACCAGATTTAAGATGTAGCAAGGGCTCGCTGAGGGACTATTACGTAACTGTCGACAAAAAAGGAAATTAAACGTTTTACGTTGCCGCTATTTCAAATTTTTAACACCCTTCTTGGGCGCAGGGTTGCCAGCGTACGAGAATTATCGTACATGTACACGAATTTCAACTAAATGTACGATGTAAGGCAAACCGAGTTCTCGTACGCAAAAGTACGAGGATTTTAGTTTTCTATACGAAGTGAGCTTTAAAGTTAAACAAAACTAAAATCAAGGATAAACTTGCTTTTAAAACTGTAAAAGGAGCATTAAAATCTCGGGATGATAACTGTTGTTTTGGTTTTAAACCTAGAGAAAACGTGGTTGGCTTATTGGCTGCCCCAACACGAGAGTCAGATGAGGAGCTAACACATCTTGTTAATTGTATTGTATAAATAAATAAAAACCGGCCAAGTGCGTGTCGAGCCACGCGTCGTGTAGGGTTCCGTAGTTGCCCGGTTCATTTCATAAGTTGATTTACTAATACAGATCGCGCCAAACTTCTAGTCCCGTACATTTAGAAGAACGGCCCATACATCGTCGTGTTTAGAGGGGACTAAAAGTTTGTCGCGACCTGTACTCTTAAACCTGTAAAGCCTACTTAGCTGTAATAGTTTTACTTTTTAATTCATTATATACTACTTCTGTTGATTTTTTCACATATCCATAAACAACCGTTTAGCCATCGGGGAGGGAAACTTGACTCTAACAAAAATTAGCACTTTAAAGCTTAATATTTCGCCAACGGATCCCTAAATCGAAAAATGCTTACCCCACAATATGGGATATATGAGAAAAAACATCCCCAATATACGTGTATGGGAGGTAACGTTAAAATTTTTTTTTCATGATTTTGTTTTACGGTTTTGTCGGCGTGATTAATATGTATAAGTATGCCAAATTACAACTTTCTAATACTTATAGTTTCTGAGCTAAGCCGCGGACAGACTGACATGGCGAAACTATAAGGGTTCCTTGTCGGACTACGGAACCCTAAGAAACGAAACGAGATTTTTTTAAACGGTACCAGTATTTTGCAGTTAAAGTGCGAGAATTAAAGTACATATATCCATCTGGTAACCCTGCTTGGGCCTTTGGTTGGCCCCTTTGACAGAAAATAATAGTTTTCCTTACTTTTGAATAAAAAGTATGCAATAAATGTGTTTTTCAACGCACTTGCTTATAAAGTGGCCTTTATCGCAGCGTTCTTAGGGTCATAATGCAGCATATTAAACACGCGTGTTTTTTACATTACAGTTTTTTTTTAATCTTCAAAGAGTTTCGATGTCTTGAGAAATAGTAAAGATTTTGCGAATAAATAGACTGTCTCAGTTGAAATATAATAAATAATCATTTAATTTCATCAAATTATTTATTTTTATCAATAAATTAACTCAAATGTTTGTCGTAAATACAAAAATATTCAGTTTGTTAATATTTCATATGTGGCTGTTTTGCGTCAGGGCCTCTATTTCCATCTGCGCAAAAAACATAATCTCCGCCGCCATTTTTCAAAGAAAATTGTTATGTTATGTAAAAAACTAAGTAATTATCAGGTGCGTCATAGGGTTTTCCAATGGCTAAGCGACTTAACTTATGAGCAGACTGAAAAACTGTTGTAGATTATTAATTGGCTTGTTAAACCAACTATTCAGACACAAATAGCCTTCACACACACGCACGATCTTTCACTCTCACATACACTCAACCGATCTCATAATATCACTCGCAACACACTCAATACCCACTCACACCTCTCACATACAGTATAAGTACAACCTCTTTTAACTTTGTTTAGACTAATAATATTATAAGTTATATTCTAACATTTACAAACACTACTACCAATGAATGTAACTAAACGTAAACAAACCTTATCTACTTTAAATGTTGTAAATTTTAGCTTTGCTCTTTTATTTATCTTTTTAATTTAAAATAACAAAAGATAATTTCACAGTTATTATTACAATTAATAATTGTGTACTACTGGTCTTAAATCATGTATAGCTATAATACTAACCCTTAGTTAAAAAAAAAAAAAAAAAAACTTTTGTACCTTTTGGCTAGATAATATATTTAAAAACTGAAATTATGGGAATGTACTGACTCCTAGCTTACAGTTTATACTTTTATAGGAGTTGGATACTCATTGTTTTATGTAAATGTATTATGGTCAATAAATATATTTTATATTTTATGTTTTATGTTTTATGTTAGTTCATAGCTGTGTTTTCGATTATGTGGAAAAAAAGACCGTGAAATTTTATTATTTTTTCTCGGCTCGGCCTGCAATCCCGCCTCGACTGTAATGTCCAACGCAGCTCACTTGTATCATAATGTACTATTAAAGCAAGTTGCGGAAATAGTATAAAAATAATAAAGTCTTCACAAAACAAATACGTATTTAAATTTATTTATAGCACACCGTGCGTAAAATGACCACGCATGACACACAGCGTGCGTAAAGTCGGCATTTTTCGCACTTTTGCTATATAATATTATACGATACTCGTGCGAGAAACTTTTTCTCGACTCGTGTGATTGCAGCACTCACCTTCGGCTCGTGCCGCAAACTCACACTCGTCAGAAAACGTTTCATCGCTCTCGTATCGTAATGTACTATAATATTACATTTTGTTTGCATTACATTAACAAACTTAAAAGCGTGTTTACAGTTGTAACGTACCTAATGCAGCTAAAATGTAACGCATAAAATTGATTAATTTTCATGTGATCAACTGATCACCTAACTATTAACAAGCAGTTTGCGCGAATGGCTATAAAACGCATTTATTGCAAACTTTTTATTCAAAAGTAAGAAAAACAACATTACGATGTGCATTTTGCACCGAGATCCTCCGTTACCACCTTAATATTCTAGGCAAATACTGAGTTGAAGAAAACACAAAACTGATATGTATAAAATCAATCGTATTTAAGTGTAGGTACCTACATATATTTAACAAAATCATCTTAAATTATTTTGGCGAATTCTGACCAAAGTCGTCGTTCATTTGCTTGTGTATTATTTGGATGTAACGATCGCCATAGTCCGTATCTGTGGTGCCATGTACTTTTGCGAAGTTCCCAAAATAAAGGCACCGTTGATAGTGCATTACGGAAAACGCTGCAATGTAATATTATTTAAAAGAGACTCAATACACTTGATTCTGTAGTTCGGGCATAGACTAAATAGTACAAGTACAAGTACAAGTACTATTTAGTCTATGGTTCGGGATATCATAAATGCAGAATTTAAAGTCTTAAATGCATTAAATATAACTTTTTTTAAAGACGCACAAGTGCAAATGGGACACGCGCATTCTGAGGGTTCGGTAACATCAAATGCGTAGTAACGTTGCCATAGAATTGAACAAACAATAATAATGTAGAAACTGTTGAAAAGAAAATTTACAAAATATATCTAATAAAATCAGACAGAATAATTTATAATTATAATATATATTATTATATATATTATAATTATATAATAATTATCTGGCTTCAGTTTTTTACTTAGTTTATGTACTTATTCTGTTTTATTTAAGGTAGGTATTCTTTTTCTGTTTTTTATATATTTATTTTGGTAGTTAGTTTTATTTATAGATAAATTGTTATTTAAAGTTGGAAATAAAAAAAATAAACAAAAAAATATATATATGTATAATATAATATTATTAAGTACCTTATTATATTAAGGAACCGTATCTAAATATAATTCTACTATATGGCACCGACATTAAAATAGGAAAGTAAATACTTACAAACATTGTTCATGCAATTATAAAGATCCATGATGCAATGGTTATCAAAAATAAACGTGCTGTTGTCGCTCTTGTTAAACCCACAAACTTTCTGATAGTATGTTGGGCAATACATGCAGCTGTAAATAACCAAATTAAATTACATAGATAACTTTTTACCTTAGGGTCACGAAAGGTCCACATAAATGTTTAGAACAACAAATAGGTACTTTTTGTTTGCTCTAAATACATCTGTGTTCTAACTGTAAACAGAAAAGAGATGCATAAGATGCAAGAAAAGCCTAACATTTCCAGACATAATTGATTTCTAATTGGGTCTGGAAATGTTAAGGCTTTTCTTGCTCTAGTGCCTCAATTATAAGGGTTCAAATATGTAAGGGTTCTGAGGGCCTTAAATTTAGTTTTATTGCTGAGAAAACTTGATATCTTCAAAAAAAAAATATCGCTTATGTTGTTATCATTATCACTAAAGGATTATTTTAAAATGAAGAAAATGTAATTTTCACAGCACTGAAACTAAAATTAAAGCCTTCAGAATCGGCTTTAAGATGTCCGTAATTTTGAAACTTCTCCATAGTAAAGCGTTTATCTGAAGCTGGATAATCCAGCCCCTCGTAAAATTTTGCCCAAGTCGCATACTTGTGCCCATCCGGAGACTCCTTCTGTCCATTAAATTCCATTTTATTCTCCCAATCTGGCTCTATGAGCTGATTATAAGATAACACTGAAAAATAATTCATAGCATATTATAACGAGATTTTAGAAAATAAAATAAATCAGGTGTAAAAAGACTGCTAGTTTTAACACAAATTATAATACAACATAAATGGAAATGGTTGTAATCTTTTTCAGTACCTCATTTCATTTTTGCAGGTTTGTTTCTTTTAGCCAGTCTATTTACACCTGTATACTAAGCAGCGTCAACTACCTATACAACTTGAAAATATATAAAATCGAAGTGGTAACATCGTTCTTTTGCTAGTGCGTGTGTCAAAGAAAAGAGGTACCTATATATCCCTGATTGGCTTCCTTATCTTTTGATTGATTGTTTTATGTCGGCTTTTGTAATATTACATTTTATAATTAAGTGGTAGAGAATGAAAAAAAAAGATTCCATAATTAATTTAAAATTATTTTAAATTTAGACTTTACACTACGATTCTCTGGTAACTTTAGACTAGAACTTTTTAAACAAATTCAGAGAATAGTAATATAGGTATTAAAAATATATTTAATTTAATGTTTAAAATAAATAACCTGCGTTACATTTTACATTTAATTGCGCTGCATTACATTATTTGAGAAACTTTTGATTTCTATGCAAAAGAAGAATGTTTTTGGCTGGAGAGAATAACAGTCTGTGTCAATGTTTTACGGGACTTCGAAACAGAAATAAATTCTAGGGCTAATAAAAATATATCGCATTTAGTAGCTGCCAAGGGGTAGGAGGAGAGTGAGAGGGGAAAGAAATGAACATAGGGTAAGTGTTGTGACCACAGCAATGGTAAGTAATTGTGTAAACAAGGTGAAGTGGAGAATGCAACGTTGGAGGAGAAAGCAATCAGGTCTGCTATTATGAATAAATACATAGATTAAGGTCTTTCGGTATATCAACCAAACAGTTCCCAGAGCTGTCATGCTTATATGAGATCCCCATAATAAAGAGTATATACGGCGCGGCGTGGATGTATAACAACGAAGAGGGTTTAAGGGGTTCGGAACCCCCCGCCTTAGCATACGAGGAAAAATATTCATATTCATATATTTTATTGCACAGGTGAAAAACATTAATATTATTAGATCATTATGGACCTTGTCCAGGCACAGCAATATAAGAGAGGACGGCATTTTATTATTATAGATTTATTATTTGTGAAGATTTGAGTGTAAGTATTTTTAATAGCCTTTTGTTTTTGCAAGATTTTTTTATCCCTACTGTTAACTAATATTTTTTTAGAGTATTTCTCAACTTGATTTTTCTTTTTGGTATGCTATTGTTTAAAATACTAGTTAATTTACTGTTGAAGATGTTATAGTTTTCGTTTATGTTATTATCTGGCGTAAATAATTCGTGCCAGTCGATTTGTTTTAGTTGTGATTTGAATAATTCTATATTTTTGTTATTAAATAGCCTTTTTGTTATATGCCAGGTTATTTGTTGTGTTGTTTTGGGCACTTCTGCATGTATGATTACTCCCATGTGGTTAGAGAAACCAAAATCTTCTACTGTTGTATTTATTGTTTTCTTGTTAAATAAATATTCGCGTACTTAATATTTATTTGTATCCGGTACAAATTATCATGTGGCATTAATTTATGCAGCCGAACTCATACTGAAGACTCGGTAAGTGCTCAGTATCTGGGGGCACAGGAGTGCCCCCGCCAGGTCGAGCTAAAAAGCGGCACGGACGTACCACCCTTTTCTCGAAAGTAAAACTTCGCTAGTAAAATTTCTTGAGAACCACAAACGAGTTTTGCATTTTGAATTGAAGCATTAATTAATTTGAATAGTATATTCCTTCAAAGTAAGTTAGTAAACAGCTAGTAAAATTTCTTGAGAACCACAAACGAGTTTTGCATTTTGAATTGAAGCATTAATTAATTTGAATAGTATATTCCTTCAAAGTAATTTAGTAAACAGCTAGTAAAATTTCTTGAGAACCACAAACGAGTTTTGCATTTTGAATTGAAGCATTAATTAATTTGAATAGTATATTCCTTCAAAGTAAGTTAGTAAACAGCTAGTAAAATTTCTTGAGAACCACAAACGAGTTTTGCATTTTGAATTGAAGCATTAATTAATTTGAATAGTATATTCCTTCAAAGTAAGTTAGTAAACAGCTAGTAAAATTTCTTGAGAACCACAAACGAGTTTTGCAAATGATGACATAAATGAATTGAGGCATTAAATTTGAATAGTATTTTCCCTCAAAGTAGTCTTTAAAAAAATTACGACTCATAACAAAAGTACTTACATAGTTCGATTTAAATCTACTCTCATTTAGGTCGTCACTTTTAGGGTTCCGTCCGTATACAAAAATGAAAGAACGAAACACTTAGAGGATCACTTTGTTGTCTGGCTGTCAAGTTCCTTCGTTAGAGATAAATATATCTTACAGAAGTCTAAGGCCACATAGTGCTGTGAAGAAATCAGGCTATAAATTCAACGCGAAAAAAAGTTATTGCCCTTTTTGTAATCAATTTCATACAAATCAGCTCGCCATGAAAACCTGAAAAGGGGTACTTCCAGTTTACTTACAAACTTGAAATTCCCTTACTCAATTAATTAGACCCTTTGGATATATATAATTTATACATCGTATGTGTTGAGTTAATTTTGTCGTTCATAACAGCTCTTGGAATAAATTTGTGTTTCTATGTTCTGAATTGAACAGGCCTCCACCTCAAGTGTTAAAGATTGGTAAAACAAACACTGACAAAATTCAGAAGTAAAAACTAAACACTCGATAAGGAAGTGTATGTATGTAAACAATACTTAGACGAAGGTGTGGGTCCATGCTCAGTCAGTCAGGAATTTTGGACCTCTGTTAGGAAATCAGAAAAAAACATCTTTCAGGAATTTTTAAACGCGAATGTATAAATGGTTAAAATTATAATATTTATTGAGTTACATTTTGTTTGTTATAAAAACTGTTGAAAATCGCCTCCGCATTAACAATAAAAAACCTTAACGAAAATGTCAGGAAATTTATTGTTTTGTCAGGAACTCACGTTACTGGATCTGGTAATCCTACATTCGATTATCATTTTCGTAAAATTTGTTTATACCTATTGATTTTCTACCTTGTAATGTTTGGAGTAGTTACCAAAGAAATGTATTTCTAACTACATAAGAATTGACCTATACTAGTTCAGAGCTATACCTACAAAAGAACGTAATTTACCTAACATGAGCAATCAAAGATGAGTCATTTTCAACGGGGCTATTCTAATCCACAAGTTTTCATTTCTGTTAAGGTAAAAAAATAAAAGTCTTTGGAGATATGTTTATAATCCTTTTCCGAAAAGCGTTTTAATTTTTTTTAAATTCCTTAGTTCTAGAGATTTGTTGAAAAAATAACGAATTTTAAGGATATGGGCTGAACAGCTAGAATACATTTGCCTAGCAATAAATAAAAATACTAGCTCTCAATTTCAAATGTCAATGATATTTGATATATTAAGCTCTATGTTCATGCCATTTGGTTTATTTTTTTAATACATACAAAGTAGTTACTGGCATTGGTACGAAAGTCATTATGCCTACAAAGCTTTTGTTGAAAAGTTAAAGTTTAAAAAATCATTTATGTATGTAAAATTCAAAATTTTGGAAAAGGGATGTATACAAGTCCCTTATTTCTTACCTACTTTCTAAATAGCTAATGAAATTAACAGGTTAGTATTTTGAAATGTTATGGATTAAGGCAGATTCCGGATGATTTTAAAATTACGTGTCTAGGTGCAATTATGTAAAACAATGGTACATGCTCAAATTGATTGTCATATGGCTATTCGGCTAAGCAAATTAGCCCGTTTGACAATTGCATACGCACATTTTTGGCTGTCAAACCTGTGGGTTCCGTAAAGTACTAATAAGTTAAAAGACGTTAAATAATTTAAACAAAAATTACAAACTTATCATCACCTACAAAATTCATGAAACAAAACTGCAAGATAAAATTGGTCGAGCATTTGAATACGTATCCCTAAAACGGAATTATAAATCGGGGTTTTCAGTATTTTTAGGGTTCCGTACCCACAGGGTAACCCTATTACACTAAGACTCCGCTGTCCGTCTGTCACGCTGTATCTCATGAACCGTGATAGTTAGACAGTTGAAATTTTCACAGATGATGTATTTCTGTTGCCGTTATAACAAAAAATACTAAAACCAGCCAAGTACGAGTCGGACCCGCGCACTTCCGTAGACATGATTTTTTTTGCCGTTTTTATAGATAATGGTACGGAACCCTTCGTGCGCCAGTCCGACTCGCACTTGGCCGGTTTTTTGTTTTAATACAGCACTTAATAATATACTTACAGACAACTCAAGATTCCTTCCTAACTACACTGGTGGACAAAAAAATCGACTCAAGCATTGTTGTCCTACATTCAAGGCAATAACCCAATCATACAAACATAAACATATGAAATATATATATCATTTTAAAGGTATAGGCCTCCACCTTTGAATAAATGCATTTTGGTTTAAAAGTATTCGCTATACAGGACGTGAAATTCATTTACCGTATTTGAACAGTTTTTACCTCGTACATATACGTACGCATTAAGCTCCCTTTATCCCGTTAAAAGGACGTGCAATAACTTTTTTTCCTCACTTGCTTACACAATTTCAACCTGTTAACACCTACCCTAATTACCCAGTGATTACGTCATCCGAAAATGGACACCACGCCATTAGAGGCCACTCAAGTGCTTGCCCTATTGCGATTGGGGCGGAACCAACGAAGCGTGGCTGCAGAATTACACCTAAGCTAATCAGCTGTCTCCAGAGTCTTCAGACGCTTCGTGGAGACCGGCGGCGTCATTCGGAGGCCAAGGTCTGGCAGAACATGATGCACTTCTGAGCAAGATGACCGCTTCATCGTTCTAAGTTCTTTAAGAAATCGTCACATGACCGCAGTTGAGATCCAACAAGAACTCAGACAAGTACGAGATCGGGCTGTAAGTCAGCGAACGATCGCTTGAAGACTAAAGAAAGCTAACCTGACACCAAAAAAACCAGCAACCGGGCCCCAACTGACCACAGCTCATCGGCAAGCGCGACTTCAATTTGCCAGAGAACACGTAAACTGGACCTTGGACCAATGACGCTCCATTTTGTTCTCTGACGAGTCCCGAATATGCTTGCATGGCAACGACGGAAGAGCACGGAAGAGCCTATACCTTTAAAATGATTTACGGATTATGTAAGTTTATGCTTGTATGATTGGGTTATTTCCTTAAATGTAGAAGAACAATGCTTGAGTCGATTTTTTTGTCCACCAGTGTAGTTTAATTTTTGAGATAGACCTCGTAACAACAATGGTCTAAAATTGACAACTTCGACGGCCCTCATTTCTTTATTTTCGAAGATAAAATAATAGAAGACATATTTGAGCTCGACAGTAGGCCTCATTCCAGGCTATGGAAAAAAAAATGGCTTCTTTTCTACGTTATGTATGTAAACCCCCTGAAAAAGAATATAATTGAATTTTCAGTTCAATAATAGATTTTGGGTCTATATTCTACACGTCTAAATGTCAGATCAACTCTCTAGTTCGTGATATACGGACGGAGAGGCACAGCACAGCAGATAACAGGGCTCCGTTTGCCCTTTGGTACAATACGATTAAAATCAGTTAACGATTCGGCTTTTCTCGGATATCATCGCCTAAATCCCGAGACGGAAATGACACGAAATACATTACCGCGATTTCTTTTGGGTAGCATTCAATTTGAAGTATCATAAACGCAATGTATAGCACCTGCCAAGATGACATTACTAACCGGTAGACCTAAGAAAATTATTAATTTCATTAATTAATTACTGAAGCTATACTTGTATACAATATATAAAAAAATACTATATAAGTCACTATTTTACTGTTTGATGTAAGTAACAGTACGATATTACGTCGGATTAATAATTAATTTTTATTGACACTAAGAAGTCAAACTGTCAAAATAGTCAATTATTTTTCTTAATTCAATAAAGGTTGTGTTAGTTTTGAGCTACAAAGTAGGTTTTGTTGCTCATATCGTTCTTGTATTGTATTCAATAAGACAACGAGTAATATAATTAAAGGTCATATCTGTAAATTGATAACTCTATGTGAGAGATGAGGGATTCACGACAATTACCGAGGTTGGCCGAATCGTTAACTGATTTTAATCGTACTGTACGGAACCTTAAAAACCAAGTGAATAAACGTAATAAAGAAAGAAAAGTACCTGGAAATAATCGGAACAAGCCGAAATGCTTTTTTTTTAGTTTTGTTACCAAATAACAGTTTACAGTTCGTTTTTCTATATGGCTAGTTTTATTTCCTAAAAACCTAGAAAATCCATCATGGAACAAGAAATAAATCAAATCAAATGCATTTATCTTTCTATACCACTGCACTCTCTTTTTAATAAGTCCGAAATCGGACGCCGCCGCACTCGCTGAAAAATAAATAGTCCGAATTTGAAACCCTACAGTCCATTCAATGAATTCTCAAAAGGGGGTGTGGAGTACATGGAGGCCGGTAGAATTTTTTGCTTCAGAGTTGAGTTTGCGTACTTTAGGAGGTGAACTAAAGCTGAGATTCAGAGTGCATTTTCAGTCCGAACCCAATCTTACAAACGTCACTCTAGTATGAGATCACGTCGCTTTTTGACGTTTGTAAGATTGAGTTCGCTAAGAGTACCCGACCCTGAGAGGTTAGCCAAAAGACGTGAGATTTTGACTTTTTTAGTTTTTTTGCTTGCATACTCGCACTCTAAAACTATTTGTTCTAGAGAAAAAAAAATCTTCCCTTTTTGATAGCTGATGATAATTTTCAATTAGGTATTTCATTTACATTTGGTACAATAAATTAGTAGCTGCACTCGTGGGAGAAGCTACTAGGTATGTCTATAAAACAACATATGGCTTGAACTGCCTTTATTTACCATAAAAAAACCGGTCAAGTGCGAGTCAGGCTCGCATACCTAGGGTTCCGTAATTCGACAGTTTTGGGAACAGTCAGGAAGAAGGTATTTATTAAAATCTTGCCCATAACTGTTTATGATAACTAAAAAAAGAATTGATTGTACCACAAAAGAGAGACTCAAATATTTTTAATTTTTATACCGTACCCGAAGTAAAACTTGTGGATAAAAAATATATAATTTTGTTATCGTGATTTTCTCACCCGCTCCGCCCTCGTGTTATTCGGTTTAACGACATGCTTTTTCCGGGATAAGAAGTAGCCATGTGTTAAATTACGGTATAGCTATATCCATTCTAAATTTCATCCAAATCCGTCCAGCCGTTTCAGCGTGAAACATACACACACACACACAAACTTTCGCATTTATAATTGGCCAGTTATGACCTATAATCCTCAATTTTTTAATTTTTTTCAGGCCACCAGTTTTGGAAATAAGGAATGGGACATGCATTTTTTTCTGGTTTTTTAAAGATTGCTCGAAGTCGGTGCCAGTAAATATAGTAAAAGTATGTATTTTTATAATCACCTCTTTAATATCTACAATTTGATACTTATATAGTATTTTTAGGATATTTTTCTCTCTTATGTATTGGAAATATTTTGAACAACTTCAAATTTTTCATTTTTTTAAATATTTTATTAATCTTATTATGTAGTCAAGTGGATGCTATTCTGTGGCAAATTTTAAGTATTTATCTTTAACGGTGCTAAAGTTATGAGGCTGTGTATGACAGACGGACAACGGAGTCTGACCATAAAAATCCTTTTACCTTTCAGGTACTACGGAACCCTAAAAAACAACATAAACAGTACATAACATGTACAAGAAAAATTTATTCTGTGACAAAACGAACAACATCTGAAATAAAAACGACCGATCAATGTTGTGAGGGGGTAGTTTTTTATGAGGCCTCAACATCACCGCAAGAGGAAAACATTCCTGAAAGCTAAATTCTCTCTCCACATCCTCGTTGATGGATACCCCGGTATGGCAGTGGCCATGGCTGTAACAATTCAACGATGCCCTTTTGCAACTGAACCAAAAGTCGCATTCCTTTTTACATCGACCGAGAATGCAGCAGTGGAGTCGGGTGCAACGATTTTGTCGCATAACTTGGCAGCTCCCCATTTTGCTTGTCCCAGTAGAGTATTTCTACACCCCATCCAAATTAACATCATACAGGTTGGAAATGAACTCCCTAGCTATATTAAAGGATACTAATTAATGTTAGAAATAAATAAAAAAATGTTACTTTTGTCATGATTCATAATAAAAAATGAGATATCGACCGTCAAAAGAAGCACTAATTCTTAGGTGACAGAGACGACGCTCTACGAAACTTATGTGTACATAGCCTATGTGCATTATTTACCGCCGGAAACTACTGTCAGTCACATGTCGCGTCGCGTAGGTTGGCTATTCATTCGAAATTTGAGAACCAATAAAAAAATTAAGAGAAAATTGTTTTTTTTACGATTCTGTGTGCTATTCTATTAGTGATTCTGATTCATAGATTTCAATAAAGCGAGAGGGTTCCTTCTCAACCTGTATAATTGCGGAGAAACGCAGAAGAAAAGTAAAGCAGGATGTAAGGAGCTCTGAACCGGGATACTAATTGCGAAAAAAATTACAGAATAGCATTGATTAACAAAAGGTAGATAAGGTACGCTCCTCTTATATCGCCAACTGAAAAATGGACTTCTTTTTTAAACAAGCGCCACCGAACGACAGAGATAGAGCGACAAGCTTCGATAGTGGCGCGAACGAGACAGGCTACACAAAACAGGCCCATTGGGTCTATATTTGCAGGGCCGCGCGCGAGAAGCGAGGTACCGCAGCTTCCTTTTGTTTTATCTAATTAGCTCAGTCAACGAAGAGCCGAAATTGGCCAATAAATGCAAAAAATCGTGTAGTCTGGGTTAGTATTTTTTGTAGTGGGGTTGATCCCCAGGTGTAACATACTAAAAGTCCCCAATCGGGGGCCGCGTGCTTTAGGGGGGAGGGGGTGGAAAGGTCCCATTTCGTGTTTTTTGGTAATTATCTCGATAAATAAACGTCCTAGAAAAATAAACTTCGGATAAATGTTACAGCTGATTAAATTTTCCACAAACTGATATATTTATTTCTTTTCTAGGTACAATACAAAAAGAAATGGAAGGGGTAGAAATGTCAAAAAGACGGTACAGTTATGCTATTTACCTTATAAAATCAAAGTTTATTTCTCAATTGACGTACAAATCAGTCCTTTTCTATTATCCCACTAACCCCCGTATTAAGTGTAATGCTCGTTGTTGCTACGCATACAAGAGAAGGCGCTAAACTGCAATACCTAAGAATAATAAGGTGCGGGTAAATAAGCATTAATTTTATTTTGGAGTTAAATTCATGGTGAAATGTTGACAGTCAACCCAAGAAGAGATGATTTAGATATAGCAGACCTCTTGAAATATGAATTGTCTCCGTTTCCACTCAACATTACGGCAAAACTGCGCTGTCATATTTATAAAACAAGCAGAGCAGAAGCGGAGGGGCCTCGTGAATTCCTTAGTTGATATTCCATTCAGTGAAATCATTATCCAACTCCTTTCAGCAAGAGCATTTCCTTGCTAATGAAATAACAAGAGGAGGCTCATCGAAATGATCTCACTAAAATTGAAAGGCAGGGGGAGTGGAAACCGTAACCGCAGATGGAGATGCTGATATCACCATAGCACGATATTGATTAGAAAAAGCATCCCAACACCCGACTAGGACAGTAATAGACGGAAAATTGATTTACTGGTTCTGCTCTTGGCTCTAGTACCAACAGACAAAAAGATATTTTCATGAAGCATTTCAAGGAGAAGGCGGAGACCAAAAACCTAAGAAATCTGCCATTTGCGAGCACAATCCTCCTTCTCCACGCCTTCAGTGGGTGTAATACGATTTCCGCTATATTTGACAAAGGCAAAGCAGGGATGGTGAAGTTATTTACTAAGTACACCAGCAAAATAAGGAAAATATATGACGTATTCTCCAACCCCGACAAAACGGAATACATGGTTGCTAAGGCAGGAGTAAAGCTGTTCCTGCAGTCTACCAAGCGTGTGCCTACACTCAGCGGTACCCCATGTTCTATGACGATGACAATTAGTTCTATCGAATCCAATAAAAAATTTAATTTGTTCCGTCAAAATGGACGAGGGACACGATTTTACAGGCGACCTCCAGCCAGCGGGACATTTTCTATTTATAAGCCCCAGGAACTCCAAATGGGTGTCAAACGTTAGTTCTACTTGCCTAAGAGAAAACAATTTTCTAACAGAAAACAAGTTCTAAGAGAAAACATGTATTATTTCGATAATAATTGGGTTTGAAACAACCTCCAGCCAGAGGACAAGTTTTTTTCATGTGGCTTAGGAAGGGTTTTTTTTTCTTTTTTCTCTTGATTGTGAAAGGCAAATGGGGAGCTAGACCATACAGCCATTAGACTATTTTTATTTTTTACATAGTTGTTGTTTATTGTTAAAATATAAGGGTTTATAAGTAGTTACTTAGTAGAACTAATCGGGGAGAAGAGATTGATATAACTCCTAGCTTCCTCATCCTCACGAGAAAAATCTTGTCCGCTGGCTGGAGGTTGTTTCAAACCCAATTATTATCGGAATAATACATGTTAGAAACTTGTTTTCTCTTAGAATATAGTAAAGGCAAGTAGAACTGACGTTTGACACCCATTTGGAGTTCCTAGGGCTTATAAATAGAAAGTGTCCCGCTGGATGGAGGTCGCCTGTAAAATCGTGTCCCTCGTCCATTTTGACGGAACAAATTAAAAATTGGATTGGATTCGATATAACAAATTTGGAACTAACTCCCTCAACTACTATCATCGTCATAGGACATGGGGTCCCGCTGAGTGTAGGCACACCTACCAAGCGCCTGAAGAAATCGGTCTACAATACCGACTTCGACGTGCAGCGTTCATCAAGGTTTCAACCAAGCCGAAGTCTGATTTAGTAGTTACAACAGCGGTTCCGTTACAACAAGTAGGCCTACCATGAGTTTTGCTTACTATAAACGTTAACGTCTGCGTAAAATGTTTATATGAGAAATTGTGCAGCGCCCCTAGCGGCTTACTACAGGAACCAGCATTTCTCATACAAAATATTTTACGCAGACGGTAATGTGTATAGTAAGCAAAACTCATGGTAGGCCTTTGTCTATTTTCTTATTTTACAGATCAACTTCAACCTGACTTCGCTAAAGAAGAAAAACTTTTACCCATGAAATGGGGCTGGATCATGGATGGAGATGGCTGCCTCGTCCCACTGACTGCACATGTCAAGGACGTTGTTTCTGCAGAAAAGCAGGCATTCCCTGTTCCATTGTTTGTGGAACTTGTCATGGTGCTTGCTCGAATGGTCCTCCAGCGCAGGACATGCAAGATGACAATGACGACTTGGACAATATTGTTGATATGAATATTAATAATTAATAACTTGTAAATTATCACAGTCATAATATCGATACTTAATAATAAATAATGTTTTAAAATAAAGTATAATAGGATTTTTTTTTATGTCGGAATTGGCTTAAGAGATTATCTTCCAATGAATGGCATTGTTATATTGTTAAGTTCCACCACTAATTAGCAGTGCACAACGAAAGTCATAAACAACAAAATATTTTATGTTAATTGCAACTTTAACGCCTGAACAAAAAGGCTCAAATTACTTATAGTACTTTTTGAAATTGAAAGCGGCAGCAAGGTACAGGTGTGATACAGGCTGAAATAATTTAAGATTTTTACATAATTTTATATTAATGTTATTAAGAAAATCAGTATTTAAGTTTAAAAAAGTTCATTTTACTCTTTAAAACTTTAAATTAACACACATTTGTTGTTTAATAAATAACTATGTTTACTTATACTTATGTAATTCCAATAAAAACCAGTAAGTAACTACAAATAAATAAAAAATGTATGGCTGCAATCTACGGTAATTATTGAAGTTACATTTAAAATTACATATTTTTGTACCTCTTATTCCCGCTAAATCAAAGTCCATATAGATACACAGCCAGGGTCGTTATCGAACACACTTTTCACAAAAATCCAAATAGCAGGTAAGCAATCAAAATCATATTAACGTAGGCCAGGGTCAAATTTCTGAAATATCCAGAATAAAACACAGTGAAGTATACGATATTAAGATCCCAAAGCCATTACTTAATCTTCCTGTAACTGACACACAAAATAGCTGCCGCTTCCAATTTCAAAAATTAAATCTGAAATGCGTTGACGACTTTGCGTTCAAATTTGAGCCTTTTTGTTTAGGTGGTAGAGTTGCTATTATCATAAAATATTTTGTTGTTTATGAGTTTCGTTATGCACTGCTCATTTAGCGTTATGACAATGCCATTGATTGGAAGATAAGACCTTAAGTAGATTCCGACATTTAAAACAAATCCTACTACGAGTATATCGTTTCTTACTTTTTTCTAATTTTGCATGAAAAGCTCTATTACATTTTTTGATAATAATAAGTACGGTAAACTCTAAACGGCTAGGAAATCAATGGTAAATTTACCATAAAGCAATACGAAATTCCGTTTTTTTGGTAAATTGGACAATATACATTTTTTTTTACATTTTGTAGCACCGTATCTACCTTTTTACAAATATTATAAAAATAAAAATAAGTCTATTTTCTAGGAAATTTAATCAGCTTTATTTTTGGAAATGTTTTTTGTTCTAGAACACTTACTTTTCAAGATATTTATGAAAAACCTAAAAATGGGACCTTTCCACTCCCCTCCCCCTAAAGCCTGCAGCCCCCGGCTAGGGACTTTATATAATTATGTTATACCTGGGGTTCACACCTACTTCTACCACCTCCACTTTTAAATGTTCGCTGCTTTTTAGCTAACTAACACCCGATAGTTTTTATTTTATTCAATTTCTATAAGTACCTGCATTATATTTGTGTCTGTTATTTTATTTCATTTACTTTTTGATCATCGTTTGTCAATCTAACAAAATATCCTAAAACTTATTATCTTATTGTGTACCCAATACATATAATATATCTTCACAGAAATATAAATTTAGTAATGTACTTAGGGGCCGCTCAAGTATTACGTAAGCAGATTTATTACAATTATTTACCCCCCCATCCCCCTTGTCAGCAAAAGTAAGCAAAGCTCTTACCCCCTCCCCCCATGCTTACGTAAACATTTTTCAATTATAAATATATATTTTTTTATATTATAATGTTATAATTATAATTTTAAAAATAAGAAAATAGATTTAGGATAGAGATTAGATTTTACTGATACAGTATTCAACATAGAGTAAGAGGCAAAAATATACCGATGACGTAATCATCATCTAGACTCCCCTACCCCCCATGTCATCGAAAATAAGCAAAACAAAGACCCCCCCCCCCATAGTGCTTACGTAATACTTGAACGGCCCCTTATGTAAAGAAATTATGTCTATCTTATACTAGAATAATAATATACTTATGTAATATTTGTGTGTAGTTTATTTAACTATTTTAAAATTATTATCTATTAGTGTATACATTGAGCCATATTTTGTTTATTTTATCTGTAGCTAAAATCAATTTTCTTTGTGTGTACCTATGTCCGTGTAAAATATTTAAGTACCCTCGAATTGAAAACACTGTTCCTCAAAGGACAATTATATTAGTTTGGGGTTCAGAGTCTTAACTATCTTTTTTTGTAAACCAATTGTTCAATAAAGAAATTTGATTTGAATTTGATTGACCACTTGAAAAAATAAACCAGATACACGATTTGTTGTTTTTATTTTTCTTTCATTGATTGAATTATAAGCAGAATAGCCCCTAATCCGCAATCCTCAGATAATTATAATGAGTAAGTGGCACCCCTCGACTTGCCTCTTGACTCTCTGTGATAGATAAGAGACGCTCGAAGTCCTTTTATTGCTATTCTCGGCGCTGACTGATGTTCTGTTTAAAATAACAACGTGTAACGGTGTAAGGTCAATTTGTTGTTATACAGAAGTTTAAGTAAAATGATGAAATTGTTGATATTTATTGACTAGCCTTTGCCCGCAGCTCTGCCTGCATTTATTCAATCTCTGCCCCGTTTCCGGCTATAAACCGCATCCAAAGAAACGGAACATATATAACATACAGACAGACTGACAAAATTTCTAGAATTTTTAGTTTTGGCCTTAGAACAAAGCCATTTCGTTTAAAATTTCACAAGAATATTCAATGTACAGACACGACTTTTTTACTATGTACTTTAACATTAATAAAGATAAAATATACACTAAATTTTGAGACCCCTGTAGTTTAAAATTTTGGTATAAGTACAATTTAAGGCAAGAAAATAACTTTGTATTTAAATCTGCCCAGCTTGATATCTTCAAAACAAAATAAATATTCAAAAGTTTGCCAAAATGGTGCCTTTTAAAATATCAGTACCAGATTATAGAGGTTTTATACTTTGGTCTATAACGAAAAAAAACTGATTTGATCACCTAGTACTTTTAGTATTCAGCACTTACGAAGTCTCCAGTATAAATTTGGTTGTATATTGTTGTTATTTACTGTACTTCTTTTAGGGTTCCATATCCGTGTTGTGTGGTGGCACGGAACCCTTTTTGTGCGAGTCCAATTCGCACTTGGCCGGTTTTTTTACTTCAATCGGAATCGTTTGTTCAGGTGATATGTGAATTTTTCAAAGGTCACTGTTACTCCATGCGGAACGATCTGCAGTGCGAGAGGGACGGATTCCGGGAAAAAATGCGAAATGTCGGTTTTAAATTAATATAAAATTAACTAAAATAGTTATCAAAATTTAACATTCACAAAATTTAGATATTGTTAAAATCTATCTAATAAAATATCGTCCAGGTCTATATGTCATTCCTATTTCGCATTCTATGAAAAAAAGTGTAGAAGAAGACCTCATTTCAATAATTATTTCTATCGAGCGAAAGTTCTGCAATCGCGTTTCTGTATTCAAGGAAACTAGAAAAGGGTACCCATATTTATATACTAATTTATCAAATTAGTGGCTTCTTCTGAAAATCAGGTAAATAACTTCAAAAAGTGCCGATTTTAGTGAGGTAGCGCCTTCATGGTCCGTAGACAGACGAAATTTTAGTTAGGATATTTTTATTTGTGTAGATTAAGTTTCCGGTGCGTTTTTCACTTATGTTTCTTTTATAACGTGTCATATCTAGTTAATTTTCTAATGAGCTAGGTATCTACTGCAATTAATTTATCAAGATTTACATAGGTTAAATTTATAGAATTTAAGGCGACGCCACGAAATTTTGGCGACATGGATCTCCATTTTTCTCAGCAATGAAAAGACATACGTAATTACCAATTTATATAATAGATTAAGCATTTCATTGACATCATTTTGCCCGAAGATTTAGTTGATTGATTAATTTTCATAGCAGAGAAAAAAATATTTAGATAACCTCTTTTAAAATAGAGATTTCTATTTTACTGACAAACGGGAGTGAATGAAGCCTCTAAGTTTTTTATTAAGATTAGTCTACAAATACACTTCAATATGCCCGATTGGATTTATTAAATTACTTATAGTTGTCATTTTAAATTAAAAATACTGTTTTGCCGCATACGACCTTTCGGCATAAGCTAGTTCGTGAGCGCATATTTGTATGAAATAAGTCCCCCTCACTCCACTCCCCTAAGGCGCCGATTTGAAATTATAAGTATATCAATGCCTCGCCTTAACTTGGTTTTCGCTCACTCATTGTACATTTGGATGACATGATTGGTAAAAACTTGTTTGATAGATATTAAATATGGCTAATTGACCGAAGTTTTGCCTGAACTAACCTCTACGGACCGTGAACTAACGATAGCAATAAAAAAAACTCGCAAAAGTTAAAATGGAGTCGCAGTTTTATGTATCGGATCCTAACGAAAATTTTGCCTGAACTAACGTGATCTAACGAATACCCATTGAACCAAACAAAAACAATTAAAACGTGTAAATTGGGGGGAGAGTGAATCAAGCCAACACATTTTTAGACGGTTTCCAATCCCACTTCTGAATTTAAGGAATTCAAGGCTATGGCACAGTTTAAAAATCCATTTATTACAATGTGGGTATTGTGCCCTCACGGACCTGAAAATATCATTTTTTTCAGATCCGTGTGAAATCACGCAAGCCCATGCCAGGCCATGCATTGACCATGTATCTCTTTATTTCACGAAGGCTAACGGAAAACTAAACTCAATGCTAATTCTCTGCTAACAATATTTTCGGAAGTAGTCAAATTAATCTTACTTTAATATTAAAATCACAATATCCGCCGGAAACGTCCAAGTTATTTTAACGGATGTCTCCTGAACAACATTTTATTAAAAAATTAGTCAAATTAATCTTACTTTAATATTAAAATCACAATATCCGCCGGAAACGTCCAAGTTATTTTAACGGATGTCTCCTGAACAACGTTTTCTTAAAAAATAGTCAAATTAATCTTATTTTAATATTAAAATAACAAAATCTGAACTAATGTACTTATAAATTCTAATAGTTATGACACAAAAACAAATTGAAGCATTCTGTTGAATTAAGGGGGTAACTTTTTACCTCGGTACAAAATGCACATCATAATATTGTTTTCCTTGCTTTTGAATAAAAATAGATTATGCACTATCGGAATAAAGCAGTGTCTTATGTCGCGGGCGGCATATTGAACCCTGAGCGTAACGAGGGACTTTAGAGTCCTGAGTGAAGCGAGGGGTTCAAGCTGCCCAAGACGAAGACAGGCTTTATTCCAGAGGAGCATACTCTACTTTTCACAACTTCTGCGAGACAATAAAAAGCCAGGACTCTATAAATTAAGTATTTATTTTGTGATTAATAAAAATCAGAAGTGAATATTGATGCTAGACACATTAGCCCAGTCCAGGTTTTTTTTTTTGACTTTTGCTTATGATGGCCAGTTCGATTTTCGAACAAACCTCTTTACAATGCCATATGGGCATTTTTTATTTAGAGTTTTCCACGAGTCAAATTCAAATCACTTATTCCCTAGGGAGTTTCATACAACTTTATACCACTTAAGATATAATGCTTTACTTTACGTTGAGGTTGCATGATATGTGTGAAAATGTGTTTTAAAGCACCTTGTGGAAATAGTTCATTAATAATAAAGTCTTCACAAAAAATTACGCACTTTAATGTATTACATTTTGTTTGCATTACATTAACAAACTTAAAAGCGTGTTTACAGTTGTAATGTAATGCAGCTGAAATGTAACGCATTAAATTGAATAATTTTCATGTGATCATCACCTAACTATTAACAAGCAGTTAGCGCGAATTGCTATAAAACGCACTTATTGCATACTTTTTACTCAAAAGTAAGGAAAACAATATTATGATGTGCATTTTGCACCGAGCTCCTCCGTTACCACCTAAAAGCAACCTTACACATGAGGAGGACTCGCGCCTGAGGGTTCCGACTTAAACGATTTGAATAAAAATTACAAACTTATGAAATGTACGAAACAAAACTGCCAAATTAAGTTAGTCGAATATTACTCGTTTACTTGTAAAGCCTCCTTAGCTGTGACAGTTTTCCTTTTAACTTTATAACTGGCGCAAATTTTTTCACACATCCAAAAAAAACCGTTTAGCTGACAGGGGGGACACTTGACTGTAACAGTTTGCACTTAAAGCTTAATATTTCACAAACGGATACCTGAATCGAAAAATGGTTTTCACACACCCGCAATATTTTTGAACGACCTATCTAACGACACCCCACACTATATGTATAGTCGAGAAAAAAAATCATCCCTACTTTGCGTATATGTAGATAGGGGAGGTGCCCTAAGACAACTTTTTTCTATGATTTTTTTTACCACTTTGTCGGCGTGATTAATATGTATACCCGTGCCAGATTTACTCGCAAATCCTGCCGAAGTTATTCGAGAGAGAGTAAGAGAACCACTCTTGGGCAAAACCAGGCGGCCGGCCGGGCCCACCATTGCCTGGGACCGATGGATGGCGGTATATCCATCCCCAATTGCCGGGCCTTATATAAAACAGACTGGTGACGGGCAGCGGCGTCACTGGTGGGTGGCGTCACCCACCTGCCCAGCGTGTGTGAGTATGGGCATTTCTTCCAGGAGTACCGCCAAGAGTGGCGAAATCCTGGAAAGGCCTATGTCCAGCAGTGGACAAAACAGGCTGGTGGATGGATGGATGGTGCCAGATTACAGCTTTCTAGTAAGTACTAAGAGAATCCGAGCTAAACCAGGGACAGGCAGAAATACTGACGGAAATAGCGAAACTATAAGGGTTCCTAATTGACAACGGAACCCTAAAAAGTCGAATACCAACGAAAATTTTGCCTGAACTAATGATGAACGAGACTAACTTCACAAAATTGTAGAATTATACATTCGTAGCTTAGGCTCTACCATGAGTGCGTGCATGCGTAGGCGATGACTGTCACAGCTAGCTAGAGGATACAAAATTATCAATTTCTCATAATGATCCCTGATCAGGCATAGTAACACTACTGTTGAGAGATCAGCTTAAGTTTGACAAGCTATGCAGGCTAGAGTAAACGTTTAATACTATGTAATAGGATCTATATTCGTTTGTTTGTAATGTAATGGCGGGGGAGGGGGAGCGGGGAAGTCGCGCCAGACTCAGCGGCGCGAACGCGGCTCACCTTGGCGGTCATGCTGACTCGGTCGGACCAAGCCCTTTTCTTGTGTACTTTGTTACGAATAAACAACATCGAGTAATAATAAAATAGAATAATTCCGCTATAAGCTTCCAGACTGGGAGTTCCAGTTGATTGGGCAACTCGTTATTTATATGTTACAGTGCTAGCAGTTAATTAACTCGTAGTGACCCTAGAATTAACACTTCTTGTCGATTTAATAATACTGCAATTATTCATCAGATTTTAGCCTACAAATACAAACTTATCCCTGAAAAAGTAGCATATCGTCGTTCATATTGCAAAAGGTCCTATGTCAAAAAAGGATGTTTTAAGATTCAATTCGTTCTATGTCATTAAAAAACAATGAAAAAGGCATAATACATATTTTATAACTCTAACAATGAACACTGGATAATAAACCTAAATGTAGGTAAATTGAAGGTAAACTTAAATCTCGCCGCTTTTAATAAATTAATCAGTTTTTTTGCTCTCCTGTAAAGTTGACCTCGGGTGACATAGGACCTTTTGCAATATGAACGACGATATTATAAATATCAGCCATCTAGTGTTTTAGAAGACAAAATTTACTGGGGCAGAACAATCACAACCGACAAGACCATTCATTATAACAGACCAGATATTACGATACTAGACAAAAACAAGAAGAGTGTTTACCTCATTGACATTGCTATCCCAAACACTCATAATCTTCCCAAAACTCACTCCGAAAAGATCGCTAAATACATGGACTTGTCATAGTAAAAACTTTACCCATCATAATTTCCTCAACAGGTGTCATCTCCGAAACATTACATTTGGGTCTTTCAACGGTTTTTGTTCTAATATGCTGAGTCAACTACCTATCTGATCAGTGTAAAACTTAAACACGTGTTTTTTCAGACCTTTGTCTTTCCGTTGTCAGGTCGGTTACCTAATTGGACACATTTCGCTCGATAGATTTTATTTTTGAAAATGATGCCTTGTTAAGTTATTATTTCGTTTTATGTCGAAACGGCTTGAGTTTTATGTCTGAAATTACTGCTATAACAAGAAAACATGGTTGAAAAAACTCCTACATCAAATACTTTTTCGTAAAATCCAGAAAAACGTCGAAAGTTCACTGATTTTGCGTGCCGGCAGCGCGCGAAGCGAGCGTTCTAATGTAGACTTTCTAACAACATCCTGAAGTTCAAAATCGCTCAGTAAGATTATCGTGCACCAGGGGATATTGGACATCCATTCATCAACCTTCATCCTTCTCCTAAAAAGCCAAAAGGACACGAATAATGCACATGCACTTGGCTTTGGCCCGTGTCATTTTAATACCATCTAAGAGAGAAAAAAATAAAAACAACATAATAATAATAAATTTTATTTCAAAAGCCAATAAATTAAAATAAATGCCTGACTTAAAATAATTATTTATGTTTAACTTATTATAATTAAAAGGACCTTCCAAGCTACGAAATATTATTTCAAACAACAAAATTACAAAATATTCCTGTTGAAAGACATAAAGAAGCAGGGGTCTCTAATCTTTTTAGGGAAGCTTGATGCAATCAATTAAAAATTTGTGGCATTAGACGTATTATACCGTTTTTATTTTATTCAATTATCTTGTCGCAGTCATGAAATGCGTTGCTAAGCAACGCGGTTTGTTGTTAATTTATGTTGACGTTTTAGTGAGGGACTCAAAATGCTCTCTTTGTACTAAGTACGTCATATAATTTGCTTTGTCTCTATATTTGTGCACATAAATAGTAAAATAATTAACATTCTTCATTAAGTAGTTCTTATGTTAAGCCAAATTATATATTTTCCGTTGTGTTTTCTAGTAAATTAAATAATGTGCATGGTATGAAATAGTTTCAAATCCCTGCCTCTGTTATCTTCTTTTTTCTAATGTTATGTGAAATAGAGTATAGTTATTCACGAAATCTCCAGTAAAAAAACCTCTTGCATAATATAATTTTCAGATTTTACGATAAGTTTGTGGTACCATTTACATCGGTCTATATGTTACCGTTAAAGCCCAATTTTAGGACAAATTATTTTGACATAGGCCAAAGTGTTTCTGGGTAGTCTCTAATCAGAAAAATAACCACGAACCTAACCCACCGACTCTCTTTTCCATCCATCCATCCATCAGCCTGCTTCGTCCACTGCTGGACATAGGCCTTTCCAGGATTTCGCCACTCTTGGTGGTCCTCCTGGAAGAAATGCCCATACTCACACACGCTGGGCAGGTCGGTTGGTGAGCGCGGTGCCGGAACCCTTGCACCAGTGACGCCGCTCCCCGTCACCAGTCTATTTATATAAGGCCCGGCAATTGGGGATGGATATACCGCCATCCATCGGTCCCAGGCAATGGTGGGCCGCCTGGTTTTGCCTAAGAGTTGTTCTCTTACTCTCCCCCGAATAACTTCGGGAGGATTTGCGAGTAAGATGGTGGTACCTCCACAGTCGAGCTCGGCATCAGCTCTTCCACCTCTTTTGCGCTGAAGGATTTCCCACAAACTGTTATTTCCTCCTATAGTATAGTTTATTCTAAAATTGGGTATTGCCGGTAAGACATATAGTTAGATATAATTAGGTCCTTGCATGCGAGGTAGACTTTTGTTCACCTGATCCGATTATGGACAATGAGGGCCAATGGAGTGTGTAGCAATGCGGTTGGCACCACGGTAACTCGAGTTCATGTGAGACTATACCGGGGACCATTCGAATATTACATTATCTTACACATTTAACATTATATCCCGAAAACAATAGGTCTTTACCTGTGAAATTGCTGTTTTGAGTGGAGAAAAATTCCCAACCAGTAACACTGTTGACAAATTTTCATTTTTATTTAGATATATTTTATTCCCAAGGAGTACATCCCTAAAGTATTATTATTATTATTGTACACATAAAATAAATAATTATGTCTTTTATTTATTTTATGTGTACAACAATAATAATAATACTTTGGGGGTGTACTCGTTGGGAATAAAATATATCTAAATAAAAGTGAAAATTTGTCCCATCGGGTAATAGTGTTACTGGTTGGGAATTTTTCTTATTTTTTTCCCAACGAGTAACACTGTGACCGGATTGGGTGTTACTCGTTGGGAACAAATGGATCGACCGACCTATCGACTGACCGATCGACCGAAGGAGTTCACTCACTGACTCACAGTACTCAACTCACTCAATGTAAAACGTTCTTCACTTGTTTCAAAATTAAGTTTGTTACGGTCCTAGCTACTCAATGTATAGAACTTGGCAAGTTATCATTGTCAATTATTTGCATGTATGATGTAACTCTGAAACGTGCTGTGAAAACTAGCTAAGTTCAACATATTCAGTAGCGTGAACACTAAAAAACTTTTTTTTTATAAGTATGTGTGTACTATAGAACGTCCGACATTATTGTAATTATGACTGATGTGATGCCGATGACTGACTTTATTTGCTGAATCTTTTATTTCATAATCGTCTATCCCTATTTAATTTTCGGAGTATTATAATTTCATCACCACCCAAAGGTTACTATAAGAAATCGCTTTTAGTGATAAGTCCACCTTTGCCCATAATTATGTTAACGAAACTCTGTTCTTGTTTCTTTTTAAAGTCTTTTATTTGATGTGTACAATAAAGTGTCAATTCATTCAATAATTCACTGAAGGAATCGCCATAAGCCTCGACATCCAATTTTATTTGAATTCTTTTTTTGGCGAAGCCGACAATCCTGCCCTGCCTTTGTACTGAACTTGGCCCCTTTATCGCATTTATGGTTTTGGGGGGATATCAGTTACACCAACCATTTTTATGCTATACAAGTCTAATGTAAAATTGCACGAATTGCCTATCCAAAGTCAATACATTTCCTTGGTAAATCTTTTTCATTATAAAGTGATCGATTCAGTTATGTTTGAATCGGCCCCCGACCTTCAACGGCTCGCTGGCTGCGTGCCTGAGCATTGACCACGCGAGAGCACCACGGGAATGTCACTGATGCCGTGCCCTCAATCAAGCAGACCACGATACTGCCTACCACGCCTGAAGGAAACTTGCAGCTTCCTGAAAAAATATACCTTATTCCGTTGTTGATCAAGTATCCTCGTTCTCGAACGTTAATGAGATCTAAGGAAAGATTTTAAAGGAAAATATAATACCTAATCATCTGCATCGAGGTGGACCAATGACCTGAAGAAAGAAGATCGCAGGTCATGGTTGGATAAGGATGGCCGACGATGGAGTGCAGCGCGCCTTATTAGGAGAGGCCTATGTCCAGCAGTGGACTAGTAAAGTAGGCTGTTAATTATGACGATGATGGTGACGATGATGATAATGATGATGGTGATGATGATGATGCCGATGATGATTATTATGATAAAAAGAAAAATCCTGACTCACTGACTCATTCATCAACGTCCAGCCCAAACACTTGGACATTAAATTGATTGGACTTGCAATTTTGCACAGAGGTTCCTTTATTTTATAATGTATACAAAACAAGGCCGGATTTTTTAAAATTGAATCTGTAAGGGGGTAAAATAGGGGATGAAAGTTTGTATGGGAAATTATATTTTGTAGTTTATATAAGTCCTCTTCATTGGTACTAAGCTTATTAGTTAGAAGTTAATGAGGTGTTGCGTTTAAGGAAAATCTTCCCCTAATAGGGGATGAAGTTGTTTGGTCACATCGTTATTTTTGCAGTGACGTGTTTTAAACGTTTTCGCTAAGGTGCTACCTCGATAAAATCGGCACTTTTTGAAGTTATTTACCTGATTTTCAGAAGAAGCTACTAATTTGATAAATTAGTATATAAATAGGGGTACCTTATTCTACTTTTCTTGAATGCAGAAACACGTTGCAGAACTTTCGCTCGATAGAAATAATTATTGAAATGAGGTCTTCTTCTACACTTTTTTTCATCGTATGCGAAATAGGAATGACATATAGACCTGGACGATATTTTATTAGATAAATTTTAACAATATCTAAATTTTGTGAATGTGAAATTTTGGTAATTATTTTAGTTCATTTTATATAAATTTAAAACCGACATTTTGATTTATTTCCGGAATCTAACCCTCACGCACTGCGGGTCGTTCCGCATGGAGTAACAGTGACCGTTGAAAAATTCACATATCACCTTAGGAGATAAAATAGGGGATAAAAAATCACCGGCAAATTCGTTAGTTAAAACCAGGAAAATTGTTATAGAGCTCTTTGGCTAGAAATAAAAAATTAACAGTAGTAAGAATAACATGTTTCAGCGCTTGAGGGTGTAAAATAAAGGATGAAAGTTTGTGTGGAAAATTTGATAGTTTTGTGTAGTTAAATGGAAATAAAAAGCCGGCCAAGTGCGTGACGGGCCACGCGCAGTGTAGGGTTCCGTAGTTGCTCGGTACATTTTATAAGTTGGTCTACTAATACAGATCGCGCCAAACTTTGGTTTGGCGCGACCTGTACTCGTAAACCTGTGAAGCCTACTTAGCTGTGATAGTTTTCCTTTTAACTTCATTATATATATACTACTTCCGTGAATTTTTCCACATATCCATAAACAACAAACCTATCCAACGATACCCCACACTATGGGATAGACGAGAAAAAAAATCATCCCCAATTAACATGTACGGGAGGTACCCTTAAAAAAAATTGTTTCGAGATTAATTAGCGTAATAATTATACCCATACCAAATTACAGCGTTCTAGTACCTACTAATAGTCTCTGAGCTAAGCCGCAGACAGATGGACAGACAGACATAGCGAAACTATACGGATTCCTTGTCGTCCGACCGGAACCCTAAAAAAGACGTTTCAGCGTAATCGTAAAATCATCTTCTAAGGGGGTAAATAGGCAATTAAAGTTAATTTTGTTATTTTTGTAGTTAAAACCATGAATATTGGTATTTAATCATTATGGTTACATATTAAGAATGACATGTTTCAGCATTTTTAGAAAATGATCGCCTAAGCCTATTAAGGGGTTAAAATTGATGATGAATGTTTTTATTTGAATTCCGATAAATCTAAGGAAGGAATTTTGACATGACTTTCCCAAAAAAGAGGTTTTCAAGGTTCATGTATGTATGAGTTCATGGTGATAAGTTCAAAAATATTATCTAGTAAAGTAAAAATATTTTTATGTCAAAAATAAATGGGGGGGGGGTAAAAGTTGTAATTTTTTGGGTCTATCTCAAAAACTTAACTAGTTAGAAATTAGGATTTTTCTGTATACTATTTGTGACATAATATACTCTATTTAAACAACAAGTACTGAAAACACCGAATTTTAATATAGGTTTAGGGTTACGTATTTGAATATCCGATCAACTTAATTTTGCACTTTTGTTTCATACATTTTCTAGGTACTGTTAAGTGTGTAATTTTTACTGCTAACTTATTTAAATGGTACGGAACCCTGAGGGTGCGAGTTCTACTCGCATTTGACCTGTTAAATAAAAAAAATTAAGTCCAATGGCATTAAGGGGGTAACTTTTTACCTCGGTTCAAAATGATCATCATAATATTGTTTTCCTTACTTTGTGAAGACTTTATTATTAATAAACTAATAATAATAAAGTCTTCAGAAAAAATACGTATTTTATTGTATTACATTTTGTTTGCATTACATTAACAAACTTAAAAGCGTGTTTACAGTTGTAATGTAATGCAGCTGAAATGTAACGCATTAAATTGAATAATTTTCATGTGATCACCTAACTATTAACAAGCAGTTTGCGCGAATTACTATAAAACGCATTTATTGCAAACTTTTTATTCAAAAGTAAGGAAATAGTACATTACGATACGAGTCGAGAAAAAGTTTCTCGCACGAGTATAGTATAATATTTTATAGCAAAAGTGCGGAAAATGCCGACTTTACGCAAGCGCAGCGTGCGTAAAGTGGTCATTTTACGCACGGTGTGCTATAAACAATATTATGACGTGCATTTTGCACCGAGATCCTCCGTTACCACCTTAAAGTCGATTCTGAAGGCTTTGACTTTAGTTATGGTGCTGTCAAAAAGACAGCAATAAAAATATGTTTTTTAACGTTGTTTTAGCTCAATCCTAAAGACGGTGATACATACTTATTTGTGGTTAAATTGATAATAATTATTAATAATTTACATAGGTACTCTTAAAGTAAAACAATAAATTATAAAAATTTGGGTTCCGTACTCAGAGAATTGTTTGTCTGCCGCTACCATTTTTAGCGCCTTGTTTTTTGTTGCTATTGCATCAATGTTGTTTTCATGTACCTACCATAATGTTTTAGGGTTCCGTACCCATATGGTGTGGTGGTACAAAAACTTTGTGCGCGAGTCCGACTTGCTCTTGGCCAAATTATTATAAACCTTATTCGTAAAGATTTTGATCACCATACCTTTCAATTTGTTGTCAACTCTGATATACTGCGTGCATGCAAAGAAACTAATAAAGTCAAACGGCCTTTTGCGTAATAATTCATATCCACCTGCGAGAGCTTAAAGCTGTAGGCAGGCAGTAAGTGGCGTAGTTATGTATGCAGTGAGTGAGTGAGTTCTCGGCGCGGCGCGGCGGCGCGGTGGCGCTTGCATGCCATACTACTTTCACTTCACTGCACTTGCACATAGGGTTACCAGACGACAGGAATTTCCCGAACATGTCCGGAATTTTAGCCATGTGACAGGGAAACAGAAAATTTGAAAGTGACAGGAATTTAAAAAAAATGTTTATTTAACAGTCAACATTTAAATGATCATTCATCTGATCATTGACCCCACACGCCTTGGCCCGCCCCGCACCTCGCACACGCATATGTAAAGCAAATGCGAGTTTTTATAGATATTTTTGCTGCCTCCGGGCCCCGGGTCTAAATGTCAGGAAATTTATTGAAAGGACAGGGATTTTGCCAGGAAAACCCATTTTCGGATCTGGTAACCCTACTTGCACATGCCATTTATTTTGGCTGGCGCAGCGCAGCCTGTTTTTGTTAAAACTGAATCATAATGCAATGGATTGGATTTGTATTGCGTAAAACCATAGACACCAGCAAGCCTGTCTTTGAACAAAGAAATTGAAACTGTGTCTATATTTTATGAATTTGCAACACTAAGTTGAAAGTGCGCAAGTGCGTAGATTAAACAGGTAATAGGTTTATAGCCATTATTAGTCATTCAAGAGAAACCTAGGCTTTCAGTGAATTGAACAAGTCTCCTTATAAAGTGCGACACGCACAACGCGGCGAGTGGCGCTCGCTCATCGATAAATTCTGTTATCCACGCACACTATAAATAATGTGAACACATACAAAGAATCCTAGTGTACGGACACAAACTGGTAAGTACTCGTGTGTTGAATCACGCACACGATGCGAACGTATCATCCAATTCAATCTGGATAGGATAGGACGCCGCCCCGCGCCCCGTGCCGCTGCCATCAGGTTGAGGTGAGGCAGCGCCAGAAACGTGGTATAAACTGTTTTCTTGGAACTGGCTCAAAATTTATCACCTTATCTTATCATTATGTATCAGCGGCTCAGACCCCTTCCAATTTCCCCGAATCGCTGAGTAGAAAATACCTACCACGCAACAATAAGAAACTTGCTTCCTTAATATTTTTTTTATAATTTTCTTTTCTGTTATACCTTCGTTGTATGTCATTCTCAAGTCTTGATTAAAGATGTTTGAGCCAGTGTGAAAGTTGTCGGTTGTTGATGCTTTAAAATTAACGACGACGCTTCTATCAGCTTTTCCGTTGAATTTCTAACACGTGTGTGTGCGACAGAATGAGTGAGGGGTATCGTCGGGTTCGTCGGCAGTGAGTGAGTGTGGAAGGCATGTGGAAGGTATATCGGTATCGTATTCCAAGAAGCGTCGTCGGGCTATAGAGCCGCAGGCGCAGCGGCGAGGTGCGGGACGGGCGGGCGGCGGCGGCGCGGCGACATCAAGCTCGTATATTTTATAATCCGGTGAGACAGGCAGGAGGCAGAGGCCCCGACTACGACTCGGGCGCCGCCGGTCCTGCCAGACAACTTGTCGCTGAGCCCCACCGACCGCTCCCTTCCCCCTTCTCTACCCGCGCCTCAGCCCCCCGCAGCAGATTAGAGGCGCACCCGACTCTTCAACTGGTACCAGTTCTCGTATAGGTAGAGCTGACTGGCTACTGGCACGCTTGAATAAATAGCTCATTATATTGATTCATTTCAATAACAGCTAAACCCATTTGATTCATAGTTTATGTCATTTGTGTTGTAGCCTGCAAACCTTGGCTATGGTATGATCTAATAATGAAGGTATTAAATTGAATCGCCTTTGAATGTCTTTATTGATAGAACAGTCGTGTGTAGTTGGAAAATTGGACTACTCTGCTGCAGTATTTGGTGTAGTGCGTGTTATGCTGAATCAGGAAGATCCTCGTACGCTGCCGCCATCAGCCCACGAGCTTATCGTAGGTACCTAACTCAGTAGGTATCGGTATAACATTTCTATGCTATATAGGTAGATTGATAACGCGCATACATTTAATGTAACAAAATGACAACTTGTCGGTGACTCACTCTTTGTTTCAAATGTAGGTCGTTTTGTTTTTACGCTGCTCTTTTGCTATTGATAAGGCAAAACTATTTCATAACGAGAATAAACGGCTAAAATTTCCTCACGCTTTAGGATTATCATAGCATGCATGGTAAAGAACAAAGCACAAAGGATAATGAAAGAAGGTTGTTTACCTGTAAGTACTAATAGAACAAACAGTAGCATGACATTAACACCTAAGCGGATTACACAGAATTAACATGCCAGCAGATAGGTACACATCTGTGGCTTATCAGGGCTTAGTGCACATTCCGGGATGATCCTGGTTGCGCCACGGATGTTTATGACTCGACGATAGCTCCGTCGGTGGTCTACCTAATTCAGGTGATTACCAAATGATACACTCAAAACACAATGCTATGATTACGAGCGGCAAATTTATCCATCACGAGGTAAGTTGGCACTTTGGCAGTGACGTCAAGATGTATTTTTGTTTGCAATTTTGGCACAACTCTTGCAGGTGAGTAGGCAACAATAGTCGGTGAACAAGTCAGTCAGGTATGTCATTTCTATCCGCAGCTCTACTTGACGAATGAGCTCTGAAAACTGGTGGCACTTTTGCGTCATCGCGTTGCCAGGCTGACTTATACATACCACGAATAAAAAGTCGCCATTGACCCTTGTAACGAAGGTGATGTGGCGTCCGCTCTCCTCAAGGTTAATGAGTCGAACACCTCCGAAAGTCATTATTATGTTTCTCGGAATAAGTAAGTTTCTTGCACCTGCCGCTAATTTGCCGTAGCGTCCGCCGAAAATATGACAAGAAATTAAATATTCTGAAGTAAAGACTCAATAAGTTTTCCTCAAATCTAAAACCTGAACAAATAATAGTAAGTTTCCCTAAAATTCTTACGATCTCTAAACGCAAACACTTAGTAATATTTACTTATGTGTACATAAAAATAAATGAAAATTGGTTAGAATATGATTTGCGCATCAACCGCATTTGTCATGCTTTAGTTATTGTTCTGAGGTCAACAGTGTTGATGTGAAAAAGTAATATTTATTTTTTGTTAAAAAAATTCTTAAAGTTCCGTACGAAAATAATAAGAAAAATCAGTATTTGAGAAGACGGTTAGATCTAGTATCTTTTAAAATTTTCAATGGGTCAATAGGCTTAGCAGGGTAAACAAAGTATTATTCTATTGAGTCCGTCATTTAGATTATCAAAAAATATTTAGACACGTATTTTTTCTTTTGTCAATCAAACAAAAAATGACAGAGATAAAGCGCGTCAAAGTTTGGGAGTGGGGGAAAATGACGTCACTTCTACGTAAAATTGTACCTAGATGTGACGTCACGCGGAACTTCAGCGGGATATATCTTCATCATTGTTTGTTTAATTGAAAAAAGAAAAAATACTTGTCCAATATTTTCTGATAATCTAACTGACGGACTAATACATTTTTTTAGTCATCATGCCTATTTACAAACGCGTTGCATAAATCTGCATCAAATTCATCAAGTTGTTTGATTTATAATCATATTCGCATCGAAGCATTTGATTCGTAAAACGGAATCTTTTTGATGCCAAAGTTGGACCATCCATCCATCAGCCTGTTTCGTCCACTGCTGGTAATAAGCCTTTCCTAGATTATGCCACTCTTGGCAGTCCTCCTGGAATAAATTCCCATACTCAGGTTGGACCATTGAGCATAAATACGTTGATCCAATCCAAAGCAGACCTGGCCTTATTTGTTTGCTGTTGGCTATAGGGCTTTTAACTGGAGTACCTAGCTGAAATCGTAATGGAAATGGCGCAGTGAGCTCATCTCGAGCCGCTATCAGACGTGCCGGGGCCAGGCAGCGTCAGGAGTCAAGGGGCAGCGATGATTGCGTGCAATATGGTACAGCATGACCTAATGTTTTATGATAAAGAGAACCGCCCTATCGCCGACACCTCTGTGAAGTTTCCGAACACCCGCTATCATCTCTCAATGTTATCAATTAACTGAAACAAAGGAGTGCTGTTTTGCAATTTAATTCTAAGCTACCTACCGGTTTATGTGTTCAGTAAATGAATGAATTAAATGCACCGATCCCAGCGTGGCTTGACCAAACGGGAGCCTCATGTTTCATAGGACTACAGAAACCTTTGCTTAACAAAGGGTCTACATCGGGGGGCGCTGTAATGGTAAGAAGACGTGCCCTTTGGATATGGAAAGGATTAGCTTGCATATACTGGATATGTAACCTTCTAGATTTATCTTAGTATAAGCATCTTTTGATATTCATTGGGTGTCTGACATGAAAAAGGAGGCGCAAAAGTTTTTTTAGCCTTGGATGTACACAAAAATGTGTTTTTAGGGTTCCGTAGTACCTAAAAGGTAAAAAAGGAGCCTTTAACTTTAGCACCGTTAAAGCTAGGTACGGACTTGAAATTTTCCACAAAAACAGCATCTGTCTACATAATATGGTATTAAGAAAAAATTGTAGATATTAAAGAGCTGATCTTAAAAATATATGTTTTTACTGTATTTACTTGCATCGATTTCGAGAAATCTTTGAAAAACCACGAAAAAAATCATGTCCCCCTTATTTCCGAAACTGATGGACTCGAAAAAATGACGATACATAACTGACCAATTACTGGAAATACAATACGATATGGGTATCAAATTGTGGATATGAAAGAGCTATATACTTTTACTGTATTTACGGCACCGATTTCGAGAAATCTTCTAAAAAACCACAACAAATGCATATCTCCCCCCCCCCCTTATTTCCGAAACGAATGAAACGAAAAATATTAAAAAAATCATGGTAATTAGGAATCACGTAAAGATTACAGGAAAAATATAACGGGTGAGAAATACACGATTATAAAATGACAAAGTTACATTTTTCATCCACCAGTTTTATTTTGAGTACGCTATAAAAATATTTGAATCTCTCTTTTGTGGTGCAATTTTTTGTTATCATAAACAGTTATGGGTAAGATTTTCAATACCTTCTTCCTGACTGTTCCCAAAACTATCGAATTACGGAACCCTAGGTATGCGAGTCTGACTCGCACTTGACCGTTTTTTTATCTTGAAAATTAAGCAGTTTTAGATCATTTTTGTTACGGGTGGTACCATCTAAAAAACTAAACTAGTTATATCATGTTATTTTATTACTGTAATTACAACAAAAACAAACAGCAAAAACTGAACATGAAGATCCATCCATAATATAGTTTATCTAACCTCATATCGTAAAATCCTCATTACAAACTTAAAACTACTGGCATAATAGAAATTTTTTTTCATGAACGTGTCTAAAACACAAAAAATTGAATTCTCCGAACAACATAATGATATAAATTTTTTTTCCGGGATTACAGTACATGCGATACCACGAAGTATCTAAATTAGGTACTTCGTGTGTGATACTAACTAGGAAGGCAAAGGGAACTTAGCCCATAGTCATTTCTGAGGTTTAATATCAAATACCAATGAGGTTATATAATATTCTCTAACACGTACTAAATAATATTGCGGCGTGACAAAGGAGGTCACAATTTCATTTTATTTTCGGCCTGCATTGTCTATGGCTGCCGGCGCACGCAACGCGTACATACACATGCGTGGTGGACGGACTGTTGGATTTTGGCGCCGCCGCCGTAGCTTACGTGGAAATTACTATTTATTACTGTGATTTTATACATAGACATAGGATTCGCTTATGGTTTTATAGGTAAAATCAAAAGTATTATTTTGCCCTAAAATAACTAACAGCAGTGATGGTGATGATAATTTGACTCCACCTGACATTCTGGAAATAACGACGGAAATCACGAACACTTTTAGAACGAGCTTTTACAAGAAAAATAAAAAATAGCTAACGACAAATTTTATCACGATTATGAAAACAGGTTGTTAGGCATGAGTTTAGATAAAGTAGTGTATAAAACTATACATTAAAACACTTTTATGTACCAGTTTCATAAACTGTCCATAATGTAGTTTATAATATAAGCTGACCATAATGTAGTTTGCACGCCATGACCAAAACAAAACAAAAAGCTAAAAATAGATCATAAATGGAACCCTAAAAGAGCTAGACCCGACTCTTTATTGTACTCTCAGCAATATTTTTTTAATACCAAAGTGATAGATTTCGCTCAGCTTTCCGCAAGCATCTTTTTCTATTTATCCAATCCAAATCTCTCTATCTGAGATCCAAATCAATCAGAAACAAAGGGAATAAAGAAAACTGACAAGGTAACAAACAGTAGATAGGTACTTCTGTTTCGTAGCGAGTGTGCGTGATGCTATTTCATAAACGCTCTTCAATCACGGCCGAGTTGAGTATTACGATAATTCTAGCAATCAGTGTGAAGGAGAATATGAGCTCGGGCTCTGGCTATCCGAACCCATAATGTAAGTAAAATTAGTCGAAGCTGTGAGTAATGGAGTCAGAAATAACACGCGGTTGGCGCCAAGCGGAGCAGCCATCGCGGCACGGCTAGGCTGCCTGCAGGAACAAACCGGCGCGCGGTGACTGGCAACTAGCCATCTCATCTCACCACCAAGTGGAAAACATGCGACGGGTGACGTTTTAGATCTTATGTGGTAAATTACGCCATGGGGGCAGAAGCTAAATCCAGAAAATAAAATGTTTTTTAAGGAAAGTAAGACAACTATCGAAAAACCTGCTAAATAGAAGATGCACCATCATTCATTTAAATATTTTCGTTGTATACCTATAATTGTATCTATACGATAGGATAAAGACAATTTAACTAACGAGCATTTAGTAAGAACCAATATGTCCGTTAGTTAATTAGTTAAACTTTTCCTTTTCACCATCGATAGATGATAGTGCAAAAAATAGCAGACCCTTAATCCTTGATAGAAACAAAAAGACTAATCCCATAAACAATCCCAAAAACATAAATGTGCAAAAGGGCCTGGTTCAATACAAAGGCAGGGCCGGTTGTCGGCTTCGTTGTCAATTTCGAACACTGAGAGCAGGGTAGCATGATATTAAGTATACATTCCTTATTACATTAAAATTATTATATTAAAATACACACGCAAACAAAAGAGACAGCATTTAGTTTTAGTTTGCGTGCGCCGCTGCCCCGCCGCGTCTGTCTTGTGACTCGATGGAATGACGCTGAGCTGAGCTGATTTAATTAGCTGCAGTTCTCTCGGACTTAAAGGTTGCTCTATTATTAATTTCTTATTGTACATTTAGACAGAACTTAAAAGGAAACTCGGCGCAAGAAAGTGTTCTAAAGTATTCAAGGGCCTCATAATTTTCCTTTAGTTAGAGTGAGATGGGAAACAAGAAGAATAATGTGCTCAAAAAAAGAGATTTCGATCAATAACAATCAGTATTAGCATTTTATTACATTATTTTTAGGTAATTTTTCCCTGAAAGAAATCTGGTTCAGGTAGATACATTTATATGAAAAATAAATTAAAGTTAAAAGGTTAAAAGCATGTTATTAGATAGGCACTTCAAATGGTTAATAAAACTCCATCAAAAATTTTCCTCCAAAAATGTAAACTTACGGCAGAGGCAGTCAACACGAAAATCTTAAAAACCGGCTAAGTGCGAGTGAAACTTTTGCACAAAGGGTTCCGTAACACGACTAAACTAAAATGATAGCGCCTGACAAACAATTCGAAACCCTCTGAGTATAGAACCCTAGTTTTTATTATTTTTGTTTTATTTTAGAGTTAGTACTAGAAGTAGTAGAGCTGATGCCGGGCTCGACTGTGGAGGTACCACCATCTTACTCGGAAACCGCACCGAAGTTAGTCAGGGGAGAGAGAGAGAACAGCTCGCAGACAGGCACAACTAGGTGGCCCACCATTGTCTGTTTGGTGGCGGTATTATCCATCCCAAAGTGCCGGGCTTTATAAAAGAACAGACTGGTTACGGGCAGCGGCGTCACTGGTGCGAGGGTTTCGGCACCGCGCTCACCAACCCGCCTGCCCAGCGTGTGTGAATATAGGCATTTCTTCCAGGATCACTACCAAGAGTGGCGAAATCTTGGAAAGGCCTACGTCCAGCAGTGAACGAAACATGCTGATGGATGGATGGATCGGAATCGGTCATTTGCGTATGTTTTCAAGATAGAGCTGATACAAATGACGTCGCAAATATGCTTGGGTTTCAGTTTCAGTGTTTTTTTTTTGGGTTCAGAACCCAGAGGGTGCCAAACGGGATCATTGTCTGTCTGTCCGTCTGTCACAGGGGTCTACTCTACAGCCTCAACCGTAATGTAGAAAGTTGTAACTTTCACAGAATACGTGTTCCTATCGCCGTACTACGACAAATAATTAAACATTAAAAAAAATAAACGAAAAAGGGGTATCCCTATACAAGAAACCTCGAAAAAGTTGCATTATTCAAACGTTATTGGTTTCGCCTCTTACTTAAAGAAGATAAAACGTACAAGTTATAATTAATACCCTAAAGTAAAATAAAATAAAATAAGTAGGGTTCCGTACGCAGACGCTGCCAAATTCTTTGTCAGCCGCCATTTTAGCGCCTTGTTTTTTGTAGCCTTGGTGTTGCTTTGGCTTAGTATTTTGTTATTATTTACCATGTCTTTAGTGTTCCGCACCTGGTGATACGGATACGGTGGTGGTAGATTGCTTGTGATTCGGGAGCCGAGCGAAGCGGAGCCATCTGTTATTACTTTGGCGGACCGGAGCGGGGCGACCCCTTTACTTTTTACAGATATCATGGTATCTGAGCATTGGGCCCGACATGTATGTGACAGACGGACAGACAGAGTAGGCTTAGCAATAGGATCCCATTCTATGTGTACGGAACCATAAAAATTTTGTATAATCTGCCATATCAAGAGTTTCATTATAACATGAACTTTACGCGAGCGTATTAAGATTCCCCAAATTCAACATACCGTACGAAAGTTTACTTCTATGTCACAGATACAATTTATAACACTGGTCTACAGTGGTTTTGTTGCCCCAGATATGAAAATGATTTTGGGTCCATTTATGCACACAATTCATGGAACTATCAATGATTTTGTTAGATTTGCTCTGATTTTTTTAAAATCTTTATTTTTATTTTACATTACAAAAATCAAAAAACGAGAAATAAAATAACAGATATATTTATAATGTCTGTAATATTTTGAGAAATTAGGATACATCGAAGTAAATAAAGAGGAAAATGTCGAAAATATATTTTATATTTCCATAAAACGCCTTTTATGAGCTTTTCTTTTATGATTTTTCGAGGGACAATCTCTTTTCAAAGACCAGCAGTAAAATTGTTCAAAATATGAGATATGCAAAAATCATGAAAATACGAGCACATTGAGAACTTTCATGAATATATTCGTAATCTGGGCACTTGAAAACGTAAAAATTTGCGATGATATCCAGGGCCACAAAACAAAACTTTTTATTTGTAGAGCTTTGTAATGATCACTTCTTCATGGATTTCAAAAACCGATCACAGGAGCCTTTCATATATAAGGTGACTTTAATTTATGCAGCCAAATCCTTACTGAAGACTCGGTAAGTGCTCAGTAACAAGGTTCGATGACCCTTTTAGTGAAATTCGTAAATTGTTCTTTTCGTGTTCCTTACAAACGCAAGCTCTGCCCTAAGTCAAGATTTTATTTTGCGAAATTAGCAAAAAGTGTTATCAATCCGTGTTACTGATCATTTACCAAGCCTCCAGTATGAGTTTGGCTGTAAAAATTAAAGTCACCTTATATATGTAATTACGGCGTCCCACAGGGCAGTGTGTTAGGGCCTACCCTTTTTCTCATTTATATAAATGACCTTACTGACTTAAATCTGACTAACGGACATATTATTTCATACGCAGATGATACTGCGTTACTTTTTCAGGGCGACGACTGGTCAGGGGCTTTCGCTAATGCTGAAGCCGGGTTGCGTAGAGTCATCAATTGGCTCGTACGTAACGTACTGACACTAAATATGGCAAAGACAAACTACATAACGTTCTCAATTTATGATTCTACGCAGCCAGGTAATGCCTTTATACTTACTGCCCATACTTGTACTAACGTTAACAATGAAAATTGCAATTGTGTTGCTATTGACCGAACTGATTCCACCAGATACCTTGGTGTTATTATTGACAAAAATCTTTCCTGGTATCCCCAACTTGAAGTAGTAGCAACACGGGCAAGGAAACTAATATGGTTGTTTAAGTATCTACGTAATATCTCTAACAAACAACTTATAACATACATTTACACAACCCTTGTTCAGTCTATTTTATTGTATTGTGTAACTGTCTGGGGGGGCACATTTAAAACTAAATTTAAATGTATCGAAATTGCCCAGAGAGTTATCTTAAAGGTCATGCTGCGTAAAAGGAAACTATATGGTACCTCTAAATTATATAATGATGCAAATGTGTTGTCGGTCAGACAGTTATACATATTACAATGTGTTTTAAAGATCCACAAAAATATATCTGTAGACCCACAAATCCTTAACAAACGAAACCCCTTTTCAGTTGTTAAAACCCCTATGGTAAGAACTTTATTTGCCTCAACTCAATTTGGTACACAGTCAATTTATCTTTACAATAAGATAAATAGGCTTTTAAATATCTATACTATGACTTATTACGAATGTAAGAAAAATATAACAAAATGGCTTAAAACATTAACTTACGAAAAAACAGAACTTCTTCTTTCAAAAGATGCTTCCATATATAACCATATTGGCTGAAGTAAATTTAAAACACACACACACACACACACACACACACACACACCCCTAGCAGTTATTATACACTGATCCCAAGACTTGTCGTAGGGCTAGGGAACCACCACCGATGAACACAAATACAAACACATATCCGCATCACTACACACACACCCTCACGTACATATTTGTCTCACCTTTCATACAGAAAGCTAGTGGTTTCATCCAAACCTACTATGTTTTTTATATTGAATAATAAATTAGGTTTATTCTTATTCTTGTATAAGACCTAGAAATGACATTTACAAAGTGTAAAGATAAATCCATTGAAAGAGCGGGTCTCTCTTAATACAGGTCAATAAGACTTAATAGGAGAGTCCCAACCCCCATAATGTTATCCTTGTAATTGAAATAAAGAATTTGTTTATTTGTTTATATGTTACGGGTAAAGTCCGAATAAAGTCAAAAATAGGTGCGACGACGAGCGAAGCGAGGAGGAGCGTGTTAGGTTGGCATGTTAATAAACATTGGGCGCCGAGCGAAGCGGAGCGGAGCGAAGCGACCCCCGAAGTTTTGTATAAGATTACCTGGGTAAACCTAGGTTTACCCTATCTTTTAGTACTAACCCGTAACATATGCATTATTACCTATATTATATTTATATACTATAAGCAAGTACTTATAGGTAACTGAAACGCAAGAGTTGCAAAGTGAAACCCTATGCATTGTATTAGTGCTGACTTGCACTGAACATGATAGCCGCTCTCTGTGATGAACTGACCGAGTTTCTTTGTAAATGCCATCGACACACTAGGGCTTCTTGGTAAAATTATCGTCATTAAGTAAATAAATAATCTTCATTCAAAAACGTTCATCAACCAAATTTACAAATATACATAAATATTTACTTCTTAAAATAAATAAAATATTGTTTAACGTTGGAGACAACACTAGAGAAAAAAAAATGTTTTTATTTATTGTACACAAAAAGATTAATTAATTGTGCTAAACAAGATGAGTACAATTTGCAATTTAAATAAGTACAGCAGCTTGTCTCTTAAAAGTTTTCTGACAGCAAACCGATTTAGGAGTGATATTTAAAAGGAAACTGCCTACCATAATATACTATAGTATGTTCGATTTATCATGATATGGGTGACAGATCGTAATTTTCCGTTTCACCTATACTACTCACACCATACTACATACACCCAGGTGCAAAAGAAAATATTAGGTTTTAGAAATAATGTATATCATCATTGCAAAAATACAATAAATTATTTATCTATAAATCGAAACAATAACCACAATGTATTCGTTAAATTTAACAAAAAAAGATTCAGAAAAGAATAATGTCTTTTTGCTACATGATGCGTGGATCGGAACGCTAACCCATAGGTACGGACACTACATAATCGAAAATACATCGATGAATCGGTGCGGCCATCATATAGGATCGCGTCGGTATGAGTGCATCTTGTATGCGGTTTGTGTTTTCGTTGCGGTTGGTTTACGTGCCATTTGTTTTGACGTTTGTTACAGTTTTTGTTGATTTTTGTTTTGTTTTTGTTGTTTGTTTTTGGTAAAAAGCCAAGAAAAACAAAAAATAATCTTTGATCTCTCAAGCTCGGGAGTTATTGGTTCGTTTAATTTAATTAATTTAGAAATTAACAAAAAGTAGTTTGGATAATAAAAGATCAATCAAATAAAAAATCGATTTGACAGCCCTTGTTAACGTTTTCGATACTTAAAAAAATCGATTCTATTTCGTTAGGGCACATAACTATAACTGCCAACTTTGAACTGCCACCCATATCATGATAAATCGAACATACTATAGGTGAAATTAAATCAACCGACCAAATTCATACTGGAGACTTAGTTAGTCATCAGGAACAAGGTTTTACGAACCTCCAGGTGAAATTCGAAAAAAAAAATTGTTCTGTCCCATAGTGCCTGCACTAGGAATTGTACTTAAACTAGTCCAACGAGTAAGGGATCAAAAAAAATATTTTTCAAAATTGGCCAAAAGGATTACTGAACCTAGTTCTTGATCACTAACCGAGTCTCCAGTATGAATTTGGTCGGTTGATTTAATTTCACCCTATATGTACACGTAAAATCCAAAAATACCGGGCCACGCGCAGTGTACGGTTCCGTAGTTGCCCAGTACATTTTATAAGTTGGTCTACTAATACAGATCGCGCCCAACTTCTAGTCCCATACATTTAGAAGAACGGCCCATACATTATTTGAATTTACATTAGTTGAATTTACGGAGTGCCTAGGCGAGTTAAATGCCATTGTTGACAGCCAGGACGTGGAATGTGTGTACATCCTTGGGGACTTCAATGCACATCCCGGTGAGTCGTTTTCCGATGAGTTATTAGACTTTTGTAACGAACACTCGTGGTCGTGTGTAGACAGGGAGATACTACCGGATGATACGTTCACGTTTGTGAGTGACGCACACGGGAGCCGGCGATGGCTAGATCATAGTGTAGTGACTGATGCGGCGAAACAGTCTATTGTGAATATCTCTGTTTTATATGATACTTATTGGTCTGACCACATGCCTCTCCAAGTCGAATGTAATATTAACATCATAAAACCTAAAATATTAATACCGACAGTTACGTGTGACAAGGTAAAATGGGGTGAGCGTGACTTGAGCCAGATTAATAAGTATCATGAACTGTGTAACTCTAGGTTAAGGTCAATTGACTTCGATCAAACATTTAACTCATGTTGTGATATAATGTGTAATAACTTGGATCATCGAATTTTATTGAACAATATGTATGACAACATAATATCTATTCTTTCTGAAGCGGCTGAGTCTTCTTATGTTGATAAATCTGTAAGGAAACGCAATCATGTAACCGGTTGGAATAAACATGTCCGTAGCGCTCACGGTGAGGCTCGTCTATGTTTTCAGACTTGGTTGTGGTACGGCAAACCAAAAAATGGCTTGTTTTACGACCGCATGTGCGAAACAAGAAAAGTCTTTAAATCCAAACTAAAGTGGTGCCAAAATAACGAACGGCAGATAAAAATGGACATCATTGCTGAGCACCATCATAATAAAAATTTTAGTAAATTCTGGAAAAATACAAACAAGCTGATTCAGAGACCTGCCCTCCCTGTGAGTGTAGCCGGAGTACACGAGCCCACTGACATTGCTAACCTGTTTAAAGAGCATTTTAGAGTTCGATCTTCACTGGGGCCTTCGTCTCTGGGGACTCATGATGAGGCTGTTGTGAGGGAACGTAGCGTCACTATCAGTGCAAAAGATGTAGAAACTGTCATCAAAGGCATGGTCAGAGGGAAGAGTCCTGGTCACGACAGCCTCAGCATTGAGCACTTGAAGTACGCAGGAGTTCATCTACCCAGAGTGCTTGCCATGTTTTATACGCTGTGTCTTGGCCATTCATACCTACCTGAAAAGTTAATGCGTACAGTGGTAGTCCCAATTATTAAAAACAAAACGGGAGACACTTCTGACTTGGCCAACTATAGACCAATATCTCTAGCTTCTGTAATCGCTAAGGTTCTGGACAGTCTGCTTGATAGACATTTGAATAAGCATATTTTTCTTAATGATGCGCAGTTCGGATTTCGTTCAGGTCTCTCCACGGAGAATGCTATCTTTTGTCTCAAGCGGACTGTCGAGTACTATACAGCCAGGAATACCCCCGTGTTTGCATGCTTTTTAGATCTCTCTAAAGCATTTGATCTTGTATCGTATGATGTGTTATGGGACAAACTAAGAAGAGAGACCACTGTACCAGACGAGATAATATGTCTCTTTAAACATTGGTATAACAACCAGAAAAACAAAGTTATGTGGGGAGGAGCCTTCTCGGATGAATATGGGTTGGAATGCGGGGTCAGGCAGGGTGGGTTATCCTCTCCCCGTCTTTTTAACCTGTATATCAATAAGCTACTCGATGAGCTCAGTGGCACCAACGTTGGCTGTCATGTAGACGGAGTCAGCGTCAATAACATAAGCTACGCTGACGATATGGTGCTGCTGAGTCCATCGGTAGGCGCGTTGAGGAGGCTTCTTTCCATATGCCAATCGTATGTTGAGGCGCATGGCCTTAAGTACAACGCAAAAAAGAGCGAGTTTTTAGTATTCAAGGCAGGGTCTAAAACTTATCATATTGTGCCTGAAGTCAAACTCAGCGGTACCTCGTTGTCCAGGGTCAAGCACTTCAAATACTTGGGGCACTGGGTTCGAGAGGACCTCAGTGATTGTATGGATATAGAGAGGGAGCGCAGGTCGCTGGCTGTCCGATGTAATATGCTTGCCCGCAGATTTGCACGGTGTACGAATCAGGTAAAGGTGACGCTCTTCAAAGCATATTGCCAGTCCTTTTACACGTGCAGTCTTTGGGTGGACTACACGCAGCGGGCATACAGCGACCTGCGTGTCCAGTATAATAATGCTTTCAGGATGCTGTTGGGGTTACCGCGATATTGCAGCGCCTCTGTCATGTTCGCGGAAGCACACACAGATGGTTTCGCGGCAATCATGCGAAAGCGCTGTGCGTCGTTGCTCAGTCGAACTCGGGCCAGCCCCAATAGTGTCCTGAAGGTATTATCTGACAGGTGGGACTCGCCCCTTCTTAAAAAGTGGATAGAGCTCCACAAGTCAATTTAATTCTAATTCAACTTTTACTCGCCTGATCTCTTACTAACACTAGTTTATAAGTTATATTGTATTACTAACACTTTATGGATCCTGTCCGAAATAAATGATTTTATTATTATCGTGTTTAGAGGGAATTAATAGTTTGGCGCGTCCTGTACTCGTAAACCTGTAAAGCCTACTTTAGCTGTGATAGTTTTCCATTTAAATTCATTATATATGTTACCGGCAATCTACATACTACTTCTGTGAATTTTTTCACATATGCATGAACGACCGTTTAGCAGGCAGGGGGGAGGGACACTTGACTATAACAAAAATTAGCAATTTAAAGCTTAATATTTCGCCAACGGATTCCTAAGTCGAAAAATAGTGTTCATACACCTAAAATGTTTTTAAAAGACATATCCAACGATACCCCACAATCTTGGATAGACGAGAAAAAAACATTCGTGTATAAGAGATAACATTTAAAAAAAAAATTTCGAGACACTTTTTTACCGTTTTGTCGGCATGATTAATAGTACACCCGTACCAAATTACAGCTTTCTAGTACTAATAGTCTCCGAGCTAAGCCGCGGACAGACGGGCATGCCGAAACTAAGGGTTCCTTGTCGGACTGCGGAACCCTAAAAATGAAAATTAAAATAAGTAAATCATTCATTTGTCTCAGAATTTGGGTACATAAAAGATTACATAGAAGATAAATCCCATCAAATTCAACCAGAAACTGGCGTACAAATATTAAAATAAGAATCACTTTGTTTAGAAACACAAAGTCAGTAAAGGAAATAAATCTATTAAAATGTCTCTTAGTCTTTATTTCTAAAATGAAATCCGTAAATAACTAAAATAACATGCATTTACAAATTTTAATGTCAATAAACCTGTTATAAATACCATGGAATACTGTGTTTATTAATGTGTTAAGACCTTAAATAACATTACAAAACTTAACTAAAAATAATCTCAAATAAAAAACCTAACAAATACAACCTAAAAACTTAAATATTTATAACAAATAAAAAATGCTGGCTAGATCGCTACCGTCGTTGGGAAGGGTGCCCAAAAGGCTGGCAGCGTTACCACGTTGAATGGCCAAACTTAATTTTTTGACAAAGTAGCTTCCAGCCCTTCGGTCACCTGAAGCGTCGACCAAACGCGATGAAATTTCTTGATAAAGTTGTCGCGCTTCTTGACCCCACGGCCCAAGAGTTTGAACAGAAAAAGGCACAAATATGAAGCCCTCGCCAAGGGCTCCATACATGCGCCTTTTTACACCTCCTTTTTCGGCTGCCGCGCCTGCCTTTGTCGCGGTCACTTGGACATGGGACTGTGCCAATGTGTCAACGCATGTTGCGTCCCATATCAGTGACCGCCCGTTTTTCCAAGGAATGAGCGTCATTCCGTCGGGCCGCCTGCCGTCGTCACGTGCTATGCCCTTTGGCTCTAATATAGCCGGCACACTCGCACTGGCAAGGGCCCGACGAATGACGTCATTCAAGGCTGCATGGCGCGGCAGACGTCCAGCACTATACTGACAAGATAGGCCGTGGTGGCCCAATTGGTCGACACTGTGTCCACAACGGCAGCGATGTGGCTCATTTATTTTAGCTCCTATTCTCAGACCGACTGCCAGGCTGAAAGTAGTCCTCTCCAGTAGTGTCCCGATGTTGGCAGATGGTAATGAATACTGTGTAAATACTCATCTCCTGTTTTTTGTCACTCTCCGGTCAGTCTCATCTCCTGTTTTTTGTTAGTCTTAATACATAAGAATACCTAAATCATAAAAATAATCCCATCTCCCAGCAGTGAAGATCAGTGAACCCAACGATACCTGCGGAACAAACCAAATTTAGAGCAAACAATAGCTGCGCCGTTCAAGTCCTGCCTGGCACTAACATCATTCATAGTAGAGGCTGGTTTTCAATGAGGGGAAAAGACGTTTGTAGTACGGCTTGCTATATGAGCTCAGCACCTTAATCCCATGTAAGAAAATCTTTTTCCTGTTAAAATACATGTTAGGACGCCGAAGAGAGTAGTTACAGGCTGCTGAAGAATGGTCCAAGGTTCTGTTTCGACCCCGCAGCATCCGATCAGAAAAAAATATATACGCTGGTGACATGCGCCCTGGCTTTCCATGGAAAATTGTGTTATCTGAAGATCTTCGTGAGATGAGTTCTCAAACAGCCTGGCTCGCTGGAACTTCGGTGTTGTGTGCGGAAAAGTATTACGTCATATTTTTTCCCAAAATACCTCAGTGTCTACCTAGATAGATCTCTGACCTTCCGAGAACACCTGGAGAACGTCACCCAGAAGCTGAAGACTCGAGTCAACCTAATCAACCGAGCTGGCATGTCGTGGGGAGCTCGCGCTGACGTCCTGCGTACCTACGCACTTGCCTTGGTGTACTCCAACGCTGATTTCTGCGCCCCAGCGCACATACAAATGAAATAGATGTCCAACTGAACAAAGTGATGCGAATTATACCAGGTAGCCCCAAGCCAACTCCGACACTGTGGGTTCCGGTGCTACGGTGCTATCTCACATAGCACCACCACCATCGAGAATACAGTCTATACTTAGTCTATGGGAGAGAGCAAGGAACTGCTAATGAGTGGACCAGAGCATTCAGTGAGACTCCGCACAAAATGCCTATAAAAAAAACAATTGACCTGGTACCGCTTCAGCGGCTTTATTCCCGCAAACCGATCTGAATTGACGCTAAGATCAAACATCAAATCGACATCCAGACTGAGTGGCGGGCAAAATGGCGAAAAGAAAAATCCCTATAAATCTAATAATAATAAAAGAACAAATTACAAAGTTAACATGTATAGTGTTTCGCCGTTATGCAGGCAGAACCAATTTTTGCAAGTCACCAATATTATACAAGAGACAGTCTGTTTATGCATACAATAAGGTTAACAATTTACTAAATATCTAGCTACCCACTTAAATTACATGACTGTAAAAATATTCATATTCATATTCATATTCTTTATTGCACACAGTTATTAATATTTACAAGTAGTCTTAAATTAAATGTGCTATAGGCGAGCTTATCTCTGAAAGAGATTTCTAACAGCAAAACCTAGGTGCTATGGACATGTTGGTAAAAAAGTGCATAGTCCTATGTGCACACATAAAGAAAAATACCCACATAAATGATTTAAAAAAAGGAAAACAAATTTGGAAACAATATCGACTTAAAACTAGCCTTAACATACTCGCTAAATAAATAAGTATAATATTTATTACATAATAATAAAAGTAATATATACAAATCTATAATACACATACTTAAATAATGTGTATATAAATGGACATATACCTACATAAACGTACTTACATAATACATATAATGTTTTAAATAAGAATATAAACATATTTACATAAAAATATTCATAAATAGTGCTCTTTGAGTTTCTTCTTAAATAAGCTGATCGTTTGACAATCGCGAATCGTGTGCGGTAGCGAGTTCCAGAGTTTGATGGATGTCACCGTAAACGAATTCCCAATACAGTCACTGCGTGGTAAAAATACTTAAATTATATTGAAATGGAGGAATTATTGCAAATAATCAAATAACTTTTTTTTTTTTAATGTTTGCACTTAAACACAAACCGTCGTTTCTCACACCCTTAGCTGTTGTTCTAGAATAAATCCGTGTACATACACTTCCTACTAGCTAATACTGACCCCAAGACTTCGGTCGTAGTCGTAGGGCTCGGGACTCACTTATTTATCACACCACACCCATACACCCATCCATATCACATTTTACATAATCTCCAACACACTTACCTTTATACTAACATTTGCATGCATAACTAAGTTAGCTTAAGTTTTAATTTCGTAGATAATAGTAATAATAATGTATTATTACTATTATCTACGAATTATCTAATAATAATGTATTATTACTACAGTAAAATTATAAATTAAGACCACAGACATATAATTATTACTAAGTAGCAGACCAAACATAAGGATTAAATAGCGTGGCAAGTTTCTATACAAAAAATAAGCTACATTTAGGCTTCATGGTACGAAGAAACGTATAAAAATGGGTTATTTTGGCTGACTTATGCTTGGAACATATTCTAACTAAACTAAACTAATCTCTAGTATATATTTTGTTTTAATGTATTATTTATTTATTATTAAATATACATTTATATTTGAAGGAGCCCAAAGTCTACTGAGCTAAAATTGCCACGCGTCGACTCTATGCGTTTATTATTAATGTTAGGTCTGCTACTATATCATACGTCTGTGATTAAGACACGTTTATTTTTGTAAGACTTAGATATGGAAGAGCGGGGTATCCTGACACACACAGGTACCGTATTACCCCATCGGCTATGTAACTACACTTGTAAGTGAAGAAAATAAACAAATTTTTACTTTCACTGGGGCCAAAACCACAATTTTTTGAATTTTTGTCTGTCTGACTGTATGTATGTATTTATGTTCCGTTTTAACTCGAGAACCACTCAACGGATTTGGATGCGGTATTTTTATATCATTGTAATAATCATTTTATTTTATATATATACAAAAAACACGTTATTTAATAGCCAGATATATTTCGACAATTATTATTGTCGGCATCAGTGGAATACACATAAAATATAATATTATAGTAATATGTACATGACGTAAAATGACCTAATGCGTATTTTAACTTATTGTGTAAAATGTGCCATTAAGGTGTCTTTAAGGTGTAGCTTAATTCATACTAGAAACTCAGTAAGTGGTCGGGACCAAGGTTCAATGACCCTTTACTGTGAAATCCGCAAAATATAATTTAGAATTAATTTAGACTTCCTATACTAATTGAGTCGAGGTTATTCTTGAACGAGTATAGAGGCACATAAAATGTTTTTCGTATTTCGCAAACAGGGTCATTTCAGTACACCTTGGTCCAGACCACTTACCTCGTTTCTACTATGAATTTGAATAAATATATATTTTACTCTTTTTGAGCCTTGTAATTTATTTTGAAGCAATTTATAATTTAAATAAATATATATTTTATGTACTCGATATATTTCGGCTCACGGCATGGGGCCGTCATCATTCGAATAGAACACGAAAGTATGAATTTGGGTATATAAACGAAAGTCACCTTATATGTATGGTAAAAAAATATTATGATCATTATTTTATTGTAAATTATTTTGTAAATATGGAGGCAATTGATTGATCCCCGTTGATCCTGTTTGATCCCACAGTCGTAAAGGTTCGCATTTAATATGTAAAAAATTTAGATTTCAAAGGTTTTATTTAATTAAGTATTTAGTTTATGGTGTAGGAAAGTTTTTGTAATTTTTTTTTATGTGATATTTTTGTGCTTACTACATTTCAATAAAAAACCTCCGAACGGAAAACGTTGTATCAATGAACCAATTAGTGAATGTAAATAACTTTTGCTTAGAAGGCCGAGGGCCATCGTAAATTATGCGTTAGAAAAACAATGTGTTACTACCCAACTAACAAAAATTATTCTTATAGTGGCTTATATTGCTAAAAATAATATATAAGTAAGAGCCGTATTATCTGTAATAATAATAAGGGTGCGTTTGGGGATAAATTATAAGGAAAATGAACTTATTCTCCCTTTATAATTGCTCACTAGTTAGCCTTTTTTTCTTATACATGCTTTATTATGACGAGCAAAAAGGGGGTTAAACTTATAACGCCAAAACAAAGGTTCTCAAAAAGCCTTTCGCCCTTATAATCGTAAATTAAAAAAAAACTTTAAAAAAACTCTTAAACTTCTTCCAGTCTTTTGAATCTATTTTTAAATTGTAAACTGCAAACTTCGAAATCGATTCACCACTGCTGCACTTTCAAAATGGCTGATCTAGTTATATAAAATATTCGAACCATCTAGAGAATAACGCTCTTATAATTTATATGTACGCGAATATGGTTTACTTTCATTATTATAAAAACATATAAAATGATATAATTCTTTTGTTGGGTAGACATCTTATAAAATACTCCTATAAGTTGAAAAGCATCATAGTTATCTTGTGCATTAGTTTTATAGGAATAATTAGTCATATTAAAAGATTTTATAAAGCTTTTGAATATTATATGGCTAAAAAGCAATTCTAGCCTCTATAAGAAGAACACATTTGGAGCCCTTATTGCAGCCATATTATTTAGATTTATTAACGATTACCCAGCCAGATTATAATAATAAAGGTAATATTAGCCAACACTTCTTATAATGTACCATTATAAGGTACATTGACATAACCTTCGAACATTCCAGAATAAACTACGAAATTATTTATTAATACAACCACTTTACAATTTAAATGAATTCTATAATAATATCTATTGAATCTTAATTGTAGTGACATCCATTTCCCGACATTTTGTTTTTGAATTAATTTCTTTTTCACCGTGCTTTAATCTTTTATTAATTTCACAATGTACTACAATTTTACTTTTTAAACTTTGATATTTTATTCTACTCATTCAATTTCTATCGTTTGTTATTATTGAAATAAGTTTTTTGTAAATTTTCAATTATTTATTTTTAACTTTATGATTTTTGTACCTACACTGATTTGTATACCATGTTTGGCTTACCTATATAATGCAAATAAATTTGATTTGATTTGATTTGAATGATTGCTCTTTCCAAACAACTATAAGAGTTTTGATCTTATAGGTTTAATTTTATAAGGTTAACTTGTTACTTGGGTACTTGCTGGAAAAGAATAAATTATTCATCCTAACCTAACACCCAACCAGCTAGCACCCAACGAAAGCTAAGTTGCTTCGATGGAATACCCGAATACATTTCTTTCTGTTGCTAACTGGGAGTTAATTCTTTCATCATGCATGCACGAACAACTCTATACATTTGCATCATATCACACGCGTAAGTAATCTAATTACCTCGTCTGTCCGTTTCTCGGTATCACACAAACTGAACATCAAAGAAAATGTAATAATAACGCTTAGGGGCACAGGACGTGAGCAAACATGGATAGAGTTGAAAGAAATTTTCGGAAGAGCCGGACAAAGGCACCGCGCCTAATTACATATTGTTTGCCTCAAAAAACAAACCCACTAGAAGAAAGGCCCCCTCATCGGCTTGCGATACGGTTTTTAGTAACAGGTAAGTAGATAAAGAAAAGGATGTTGTTTTTCGTCACTCGCCTATTGTATCTTATTGCCCTTCGTTGTTTTTCAGCATTCAAACACAATGTCTTTCGCTAAACTTCGCTGATGCTAATCTTATCTGGGAAACTATAATATCCCTAGTAGGTAGCCTAGCACTCTTTTTCATGGCACCTAAATAATAATACTAAAACATTGTTATTATTTCGCTAATGATAGATCAATTACATCAAGAGCTTGATATACTTACACTGATACACTAAAGTCCAAACAGAATATAAAACGGCATCTCTTTGAGTTAGGTTTAATTACCCATAACAGGACAGTGAGTGTATGCACCCAGTGCCAAAAATATCGTTGACATCATGAGAGAGCTCCGCCGGTCTGTTCCTATGCCTATAACTCGTGCTTTATGGGCCATCACGCTTGCAACGCCTACGGCCTCGTAAATATCAGAATACACATCTGCAAGCAAATGTGCGCGTTGCACAACCATCGCAACATATGTACCGTTGATATGGTATATATATGTGTCTGACTATAGGTGTAGTACATACACTACATGCGTTCACTGGAGTATGTAGCTACTAGCATCACTTGTTATTCATAGTTTATCTACTGGAGTTAGATAATTATCATCTTAGGTACGGCTATGAGCAATAGGAATTACATGTTCTGCGCATCTGTACCGTAATGATTGTCCGAGTAAATAATGTTTGTTGTACGTTCCATACCTAATTATATTATTGACTGCTTCTATCAAATAGTACGTTAGTAGCACAATGGAACTCCTATAAAATCTTGTCCAATATGCATAGGTTTCTTTGCACGTAGGCTTTGCACGACTCTTATATAACCTGTATACTTAAATAAATTATTAAAACTTTTTGACCTGCAGTACCATAAAAGATTAAAGAAATAATATTAACTAATTAACAAAAACGAAACGGTACAGTACGGTTTTCATCTACAAACAAAGAATAATGTTAAAAGAATAAAGTTATTCTTAAAAAAGTAATAAATAATGATTGTAAGATAGACCCATGTTACTCAAACAAAATTTCACCAGCTGATCTCTTGTATTTCGGAAGAGAAAGTGCAAATATATCAACATCGTTTAATTGTTTATTATAACAATTTGAGGATCGTCTAAAGAATGTATTTTTTGCATAATTTGTCCTACTAAGGCTTACAGAAAATGTGTTTTTCAAACGTGAGGAGGTCCGCGGTACACGAAACATTACTTTTTCAAGTAAAACGGTAGTCTATGTGATTGTTCACAATTTTGTATAAAAATGAGGCATCTAAGTATTTACGTATATTTTCAAGAGAGGTGATGTTATGGCGCTTGGCCGAGCCTACGCTACCTGTAAAGTGTTGTCCGGTACGGAAATCTAATGATTTCAAAAATTTATTTTGAATTCTTTCAATACCAATTTCATTTTCAATTTTGTAACCAATTTCATTTTAAATTACGCGCAAATATTTAATCTATAGACACAACTTTATGATTAGTATAAATTTTAGTCTATAATGCATCGGTATCATATATCAACACACATGGACATTGTGGCACCAGGGACGGAGGCAGTCACCAGACGACGTGTCGCCGCGCGCCGCGCCTCCTTGCTCGTAGACTGCTCGACGCCGCCATTTCTGCCCCATGGCTCATGCACACACTACGCCACCCTATCTTTATTACTTGAATATTTTGCTTCTTTACTCGTATTGTTATTCACTGAGAAAATGCCGCTCGAGAAAAGAGTTTCTTTATAATTGTAGAGCTAATCTGGACAGGGAATGGGAACTCTTATCTTATATGAATTATGTTACAATTTTACAACCTTATCTATTTAAAAAATACTTTGTTGTTTGAAAATTGTGTTTGAATGACATGCATTATATAAAAATAGCTTATAGGTTTTGTTTTTGCTATAAGTATGATAATTGTGGCCAAAAATGCTTTGTTTGTTCGTGTGACATTAATGGTTGAGTCCAAATTATTTTTTAATTAAAGAAGAGCAATAGACATTATTTTATAATACATGTAGCTATTTAAGGCATTCAAAAAAAAATTAAACCTACCTGCTTAAACAATAACACATGTTAGTATACATAAATAATTTTTAAAAAACCTAATTTGTTTTATAAACTACCTAATCAGCGTTTATTTATTAGTTCGGTACCTATTTATTTTATTACCAAGAATGCACACGTGATGAACTAATGACGTGAGAGGTTTGTTTATGCAGTTCTTTGTTTAATAATGAAATTATTAACACGCTGTTACAATAATAGGTACGTTCGTCGGAGAAGTCATACAGCATATTTATTTTCAAAGGTTGTCTTCTATTTTCTACCCATCGAAGAACGGTTACAAAAATAACGATTATGTAACTAAGGATCTAGGTAGAGATAAAAATGTACTGAAGTTTATACGACTCGAAACTTTTAGTTGTTTTGAATATCTTCAATGTTTTGAGGATACTTAGAATACTTACATAACATATGAAGCCATTACTGCCATCTTATCTTAACCGACAAATTTAGAAAATGCAATTATTATGTTAAGGGTACGGTATAGTCTAGAAAGAAGATATTATGACCCTACCATACCAACACAATTAGACCAATGGTAAACTTTCGTCCCTTTTGATAGAGGTGAATATTGTTTGGCTCATTGGCCTTATTGTCTTAGACAAATATTACCAATACAAAATCAGAATCAAGCAGCAAAACAACAGATAGGAGGGTTTTTAGGTAAAACTTTAAATTTGTAACTATATGCATTCATAGGATCGGAGTGGATTCACTTCAAAATCAGTAAATTTTACTAATTTTTTATCAAGTTATCTATCTGAAACCCCAAAAAATGGAGTTTTAAGGTTTTTGGACAATACTATATTAATAATGAATACCTTTTTCAGTTTAAGGAGTCTTATTTTCTTAAAACGAATCATCCAACGTCTGGCGTTTTTGATGTTCTAGGCTCAGTTTGATTTATGGCGCTTATTACGATATCGGCTGTAATGGTTTGATATTCCTGCACAATAAATTGATTGTTTTCCGTTTAAAAATCAATATGTTAAAGATAAACAAAACTAAGAGAGTCAGTTAGGAAAAAAGCCTAAGAAAGGAAGATTAATTAAAACCTCATCATTTATTCAACATATATATCTACATTTATTAATGCTTATCTTTAAATAGACTTTGCTACTATGATGATGTTCATGCTGCATACATAATTAAAACTAAAATGACAGTTTTCTTTAGTGTTTCTGTAAATAATATATGTAATACGATGAAATATAGTTTTTCTTCAAACGAGTATTATTAATCCTAGGTGCAGAATCTTATATGTATAATATAAGTACTGTTTTTGAGCATGATACATTTCCTAGAAATGCAAGATCTGTTGCGCTTTGCGTTTGCTGGAGCAGGGCAGCATGCAGGTGCGGGTGAAGGGGGTGCGATGACACAAAAGGATGCGGGCATTGTGCAGGTAGGGGAGGCGATCGGCTTGGCTGGCGCCGGCGCTACCTGCACACTGCCGACTGTCAAAGTCTTATCCATGAATAAAAATGCAATTTTCATAAACAACTCTTTATTAATATAATAATAATTCTGCATAAATGTACGCTTCATAAACTTCACATATAAAAATACGTTCTTAAAGTTATACACAAAAAATAAGCCATCGTGTAGAGACGAAGACATAATGCACTACGGCGGCGTGTACGATTAAGGCACGGCAATTAGGGCTACGCCCCGGGCGGCGCCTGGCGGGCGACGACGACTAGATCACAGAGGGTGTGGAGCAAAGCCCCGAAGGCATCTTCTCATCTGAGAGGCGCTGGGAAGGCGGGTACTGGCGCACACCAACGTTGTGGTGGGCAGGCGGCTAGCGAGCACCCATTTTGGTAGCTCTGTACAGGTACAAACGCTGACATGTGGGCTGACACTGTTACTGGCATCGTAATCACTGGCCGTTTCACATTCTCATCCTCGAGGAGATAGGGCCTGAATAATTTGAAGGGTTTACGTGATGGCTCGGGTGCTGACATTGGTGGCACGTGTGCTGACTGTGGTGGTGGAGTAGGCCGACGAACGGACAAGTCGATGGGTTCAACAAAGTTTGGTGCTACTATCACTGGTGGTGGTTGTGGCAGCATAGGCGTAGGCAGCGGCACGGGTGTTGGCAGCGATACTGGAGAAGGCAGCGTCACAGCTGGTGGTGGTGGTGAAGGAAGTCGTGCACTTTCAGGTGAACCGGCCGAGTACGGTGGAGGTGAAGGCGCTGGCTGGGGAGCACGTCGTAACAACGCAGCTCGTAAAGCGGGCTCAGCCTGGAGCCACTTTTGGATTTGTCGGCGATGAATGCCAAACTTTCTTGCGGTGGCGCGTTGATTTCCGCGACATTGAGCGTCGCGTCGATAAGCTTCAAGCACCTGCAACTTGAACTGCGGCGGGAAGATGCGTCTAGAACCAGCACGGCCCTCGGGCCGTCGGTCGGACGCGGGGGCTGGGTGTGCGTGGGGGCTGGCAGCGGCCATATCTTTTTTCTTTCTGTGTTACTTTGTACACGTGCGCGCTTGGCGGGTGTCGGCGCCGGACTGACTGTCGGCGGATGTTGTGCGCTCACTGGCCAGCGCGGCGCGGCTCGCTCGCGGCTACGTGAGCGCGTTGCCTCGTGTGCACAATAGCCTCTGTTCACATGCACAGTTTGTGTCTTAGCTATTTTACGCAGAATTTATTATAATTTTTTAATATCTTTCGTGCTTGCTTAGAGACAAAAAAGCGCGTTTCAACTAAGTTTTTATTAATGTTACTATGGCGAATATTCACCAAGTTTTAATGAGTTCATATTTAATAGAGCGTACCAAAAGGGTGTCTCACCAAATGAATTTAAAAAAACATGTTATTTTATGAATTTGGCGTGGCCGCCAAGAAGTTACGATTTAACTTGTTTGTTTCTTCATCTGGGGTTTTAAAAAAAGTATATGCAAACAACACCCCGAGACGATTCAAGATCTCAAAAACGAAATTGGACGCCAAGTTCAGGAAATCCAGTGACCCTACTTCAAAACCTGCCAGCAGAGCTACTTCGGTGTCCATTTAAGTGACATTTAATTTCATGTCTAATGTAAGTTAAATTTATATTTCATTGAAAAAAAATGAGAAATACCTAATAAATGATAACATACATTTTTATAATTTTTTTAATTCAATGTCTTGCTCAGGTACCCTTTAGTACCGAGTGTTAGACTAACTAGATAAGCAATTAATGCAAAAAATAAAACAAAATCCTTCCCAATGTGCTGTTTCATCGTACCTTAAAATGATTTTATTCGTGTGTTTTATAATATTATAATTCAACTCTTGTGCGCTATGTGTATACCGCCTTACAAAGTAATCTCGCCTCATTCTCGGCGTGAAAAAATGCCGCAAGTTGAAGCCGATAGCATGTAGCGCCACCATTGCTATCCTTTTCACTCATGTAAAATGAATTAGAACGGAGCGAGAAGAAGCTAAGCCTGCCTCGACCACTGCCACATCCGTTTACGAAACAAGTTTGAAAGCAACGTTGCCAGTATGTGCGCGCGGGTGTCATAGAGGGCGGGCGGGACGCGCAGGCGGATAGGAATGTGCACGAAGTGGCAACATACCCGTCCGCAGCAGACAGGGTGTCGCCGCCGCGCGATCGTAGACTTGCCGTCGCTCGACGGCGCTACGTCCCTCCTCACTCCGCTCCTGCCCGCACCACCCTGCGCCGCCATCAACAAGTTATTTCGGCCGGTTATACTCAGTTGATAAACGTCCTAACTGCTGTTCTTTGTTATGTCGCTTACGACATTTTAGGTCCAGTTTAGTCTTAGCGCCATCGCCCGTTTCGAGGAAAGTTGTTTTTTGTTAGCAGCGTCTCGACCGCCTGCCGAGCCGTGCCCGCTTTGGGTCCGGCGACCGTGAAAACGGCGACTCAACTTCCATCCAACACGATTATGCGTAAATAAACTCAATAATATAATCAACCATATTTCTGGAACATTTAGTACAATTTAAAACTTATTTTGACAGTATGTTATGGACGAAAAAAAAGATACTCGTGAGTAATGCAAGGTACACACGCTACACGTTAGTGTTATATTTACTTAATTAATTTACAAAACAGTTTATAAAGCTAGGTTATCTCGAAATGCTTGACGGTAGAAAAATGTAATATTACCGTGAATAAAACAGTGTAAAAAACGTTCAAAAGCGCCGCCATGTGATAGGATCGTGACGGGTCGGTCCACATTCCTGAGGCGCTCAGGAGCTTCAGGGAACGCTCTAGGAATGAAGGCAGGAACCATGGATATAATCGATTTTCATTACATCTTTTGTTTGTTGTTAACTCAAACAAGCAAACTTTTCTAATACTCAATGTGGCAATCAACGTGTTAATTTAAAATACAGGTATGTTTGTTTAAAATTGTAAGCAAATAAACTAGCTGGGTAGGTAGGTACCACAGGGATCAATTGGGATCAAACTATCTGGCAATATGCAGCGGATGTATAAATATAATATATTTAATTATATTTAATATATTCAATTATAATTGAAATGTAATAAACAAAATGTTACTTATCCACATTATATTAATATCATATAAATATATATATAATCAGTAAAACGACAAAATACCAGTATAATTGAAATTACGTAATAAATTATATTTATCCCAAGGATAAAAAAAATATAATATAAGTATATACTAGCGACTTTTATTTTTTATTTAGGTGCTATTAAGACTAATAAATAAACGATTAAAATACTTGTTACAAATACTTGTTGTTTTTCTTTTAGGCAACTTGATTACGTAATGTCTATTAAAATTATAGACTAAATATAAATTTCATTTGGAGTATTTATTGTTTCTTTGTTCCTTTAATATGTTTCTTTTATGGTAAATGTACTAATTTTATTTAAAATGCATAACATTACAGTAATCTAAAACTTAAATAACAATTTATATCTGAACAAAACTAATTAAAAATTAAAATTACCTAGCAATTTATTATACAAATAAATAAATAAAGGAAATTTTGGACACAAATACCTTTCTATCTGCAAATAATATATATACATACATTCCTCGTGAAAACCACATTGAAAATAGCTTGAAAATATTTAGACATACTTTGTTTTGTACTATTTAATAATAATAATAAAGAAGAGAAGATAAAAGTAGGTAAAATCAAAATCAGAACCTTGAACATTTTAAACTTTACGGATGTGATCATTCAACAATCATTTCAGTAATTTTTGCAGGGGTTCCGTGTATTTTTGGCACAACCAATGAAATTATATATATTTTGATTATTATATAGTTGGAGTGCAGACGGATAGTCAAAAAATATCGTTTCCGTGGTGGAACCCTAACTAGAAAAAATGGGACGTGTATTTGACACTGGGCTCCAAGCTCTACATTCCGTCTTCTTATCTGATGTTGACGAACGTTCCAAAAACTTTGGAATTCGTCCTGCGATGTTCTCTCTCATCCTAAGCGGCACGACAGGCTGTATAGAAGCTGTATTTTAGTTTATTTGTACGCCACAGGCTGTACAGTGAGGCTGTACAACGGGCACATTGTTATACAGCCTAATGCGTTATTATGGCTGTATAATAGCTGTATAGCTAAAAATTAGCTATACTATAGCTGTAGAAGAGCTGTAGTATGGTGTTGAAGGAAACCATAGGCGTAAAGTTATTCTCTTATAAGTTTCTTAAAAAGATAATAGTTTTTCGTTGGTTTTATAAGAGAATTTCAATGTGAAATTTATGAAACAACCGCAATATTCTTTTTAGTTATGATATGCATAGTGGGCCGCCGATTTACTGTGAAGTTATAAGTCAAGAATAAATGTTGGACTAGGCTTTAGGTAGTGATAATTGTAGATTAAACGTGCTGATTCATTTTTACTGTGAAATAGTACATAGTTTTGTGGAAAAATATTCACGCGCCCGCGAAATACTGAAGAATTCACGAGGAATATTACCAAAACAAGTAAGTAAGCTTATGGTTTTGAGGTTAGAATCATAAAATTGTTAAACAATACTGTACAATAGGTACCACTTATAATTTATTTATCAGAAAATCATAATTATAACTTCAGCAATACTCAAAATAATGTAAGAAGTCATATTTTATTTTGTTGTTATTTGTTCGAAAATGGCGACAGATTTTATACAGCCTAGATGATATCTGGAGAGTACTATAGATCCCGTAGTTTTACTACGCACTTTCTAGATTCCATTATACAGCTTTTACCCTTTAATAGCCGTTACAATAGAATATTTTTATTACATAAATTATCAGCACATAAATTATACAGCTCTTTAGGGTTATGTGTTAAAAATGAAAAACTCTTTATCATATTTCTTATCAATAAGTTTTGCAAACAAGTGACGCTTATTGGAACTATTTTCTACTTAACTTTCCGTTAAACTTATAAAAATAAAAATTTGTTTATTTCTTCGACTTGTATAGATGTTTTATCCCATGAGTGCGTCTGGGCCATCATGATTGTGTGTACATACACAATCATGGCCTAGATGCACTCATGCTCGTGAGATAAAGCGCTTATACCGAGTGTGTTAGATAAAGACAGCAAGCAGCGTCCGCATCGCAACGAACGCAACGTGATTAGTTTAGTTGAGAGAAAGTTCCAGGGACGCAAGCACGCATTGGTCTACCTCACGTTGCTGTCTAAAAAGACAATTGCTACCATCATACGAAGAAGCAGCACAAGAACTAAATCTCATGTTACAGAATAGCGACACCGAAATTGATAATGAAATAGAAATAATCACAACAAATATTACTAATAATAACTTCAGTTACAACACTTTAGCTGGTCAATTGGTAAGCATATTTTTTTAAATATTATTAGCTTATCCCGCATGTATATTTGACGTGTCTTCTTAGGTTTATAAGTAGTGTATACTAGCATATTAGCATGGGTATCACCGCTGTTACGCCGCTGCGCTGATTTGAAATCTCCAGTGCTGGCAGTGTTGGCGTCTCTCACCTCCACGAGTCCGTTAGGCAAATATTAACGTTCATTTAAAAGCAGTTATTATCAATTTGATGATTTCAATTTAGCAAGAATGTTTGGCGAAGAAAAAATGCATGGTGTAGTCTGGAGGATTTTTAGAGTAAATGTAACTGTTGTCAATTATGATTATGACAAAAATGGTTGGTCTGTAGGTAGCCGGTGGAAGTTAGTACTATTACCTATATGTATATTCTGTGGCGGTAGTGGCGAGTCGTTACGTGTGATCTAAGTGTGACAAATGGCGTGTTTGTACCTCTCTTATCGTGAAAGTTTTACTCGGTCAGACCAATTTTGGTATAAGTTTTTAAACAGCTTAATTGGGTTTTGACATAAGAACCTTGTATAAGAACCGGAACAGTGACCGAGTCCGATGTACTATACCTTGAGTTCAGAATATCAGAATTACCAGACTACGGTCCTGTGATCTCAATGTCGGTCCGTGATCAAGTTTTGTACAAATATCTCATTAATTAATTTTATATGTAATTTCAGGCATTCAGTCAACCAGAAAAGCCGTCAATTTCATCTATAGCAACAACATCCACACCAGTAGTTCCAACATCTGCAGCACAATACGTCATTCAATATGTGGATGAATCTGATGTGGCAGCAACGGTTCCACAGCAAAACACTGATGTAACTGAAAATTATCTATAATTGATTTTAGACAATCAAATTAATATGACACATACAATAAATGTTTTAATGGACAGTCAGAAAAAATGTTACATAAATTGGCAAGTCTATCTGTGCAGATAGAATACGAATTTTCCAAGTGTGACAAAACCAAAAATACAGATGTGGTTGCACTGGGTAAATCCAACAATCCGATTAAAAATGAAGCTTTTTTCATAAAACCAATTGATTCAGTTAAAGAGCTAGAGGAACTGGAATCATGTTTAAGTGACAAGCAGCAAAAAATTAAACTGCTGAAGCAATATTGTTTCGTATGTTCCCAATCGGATGGAAAGGGTGCAACGTGTGCATACAAAATATTAGACATGTTTTTACTCGTGATTTTTTATGCAAGTCTTCCTGGACAGGAGGCAGTAGAAAGAGTGATGACATAAAATTCCCTCTAAAGGCTTTTAAAAATGTCTTCAATTTTTTACCACCAACTAATACGTATCTGGGACCAAACTTATACCCTTGAAAGCAATGATTTTTTTTTCAAAACTGTGCTTAAAAATTCAGTAAAGAGAAAACATAGCAAAAATGAACGAGCATCAACAAAACGTAGGAGAACAAAAAAAGTTAAACTTATTAATCAAAATAATTCTGATCAAGCAAATCAATCCACCAATCAAATTGAAAATGTGGTGGTTATAGTAAACGACACTGCAAATGAAATAGTAAACACGAACGAAGATGCTACGAATGAAAGAAAAGAACAAGAGGAAAACGAGGAGGAGGAAAAGAGTATGTTAAAGTAGGGATCTCTCTTCAGAAAAATTAGAACTACACATGGTATAATGGAAAATCAATAAGTACTTATAAGGAGTAATTCTACTAGTTATACTGAACGACTTTCCCATGAAAAAAGCGGAAATTGTTCAATAAAATCAGTAGGATTACTTACCCCTTGTTCGGTTTAAAAGCGTTCGGAACGCACAAATATGTGTCAGATACTATTTTATTGATATGGCAACACGAGTTGTAAAAAAGTGAAATGTCAAAGTTGTTTTTTCCGGTTTACTGTCAGAATTTTGGTCTCAAGGAGATACGTGTTAAAATTAAGATCAACCAGTGTTGAAAGGATTATGTGTTTCAAGGAAACAAACGTTTAAAAAGTGGTGAAATAATTCTATTGATAAGCATCAATCGCGATCCGAGTCGTGTGTGAAAGGTTTTATGAACTTTTAGTAACCAGTGGAATGTGATGCAAACAGATTTGCAATTCCACGTTTTAACAAGTGTTATTTCTTAGGGGATTGGCATGCCTGGGTTAGATATTGGTGTTTAGGTAAACTCCCAAAAGCTGCGGGATGCGCCAGTAGTTCAACACAGATCTGTAACGTGCCGAGGGCGACGAAGGTCAACGAGCGAACCCCTGACTTCCTATCAGCCAGGGTTGATTCTGGCCACCCGAATGCAGTTTCGACGACCAATCAAGGACGTGGACTTCAACACTAACGTGAGTGTTTAATCGCTTACCCTTCAGAAAGGAATTTTAGTATATAAGAACCCCCCTTTGTGTGGAAAGCCCCTTTCAGACAGAATTTAGTCTTCGTTCAATATAAATGGGTCCAGCACGCGAGGTTTAAATCATATCTGTGGAGAGGGGGGCTTTTTCACATACACCCCTATTGATACGTATGATCGCCATGTTTAGTTCTTTTTTTCCTGATGAGTGATCTCGTTATACACAATGATAGGCATAGATATTCCCTATTTGCCTAAACTTCGAAGAATAGAGACAAGAAACGGAGACTTCGTCAATACTATTTTTTTTCCGGGACATCTGGCCTCAAATTCGGGACAAAATTAATATGTTATTTGGAATAAGTAATTCGCCTGTTTACCAAAAATTTGCTACTAGGCGTAAGCACAGTACAGTCGTTACAATCACTAAATAACAAGCCGCAAACTTTAGGCAAACATAGTTGAATTACTTTTTCCGAATAACATATTTTTTAATGTATATTAGTGTTGTCCCGAATTTCGGTACAGATGTACCGGAAAAAAATTAGTCCTAGGGAAGTCTCCATTCTTGTCTCTGTTATTCTTCCAAGTTTGGGCAAATAAGCACTACCTATTCCTATCACTGGTTATACAGGGGGTAACGGAAAGGATGTTTCAAGCCGAAAAGACACGAATCTACCCATGAAATCGAACAACTTTCCCCAAGGAACGTGGGTTGAAATATGAAAAAAATATTTTGTCATTCCATACAAATTGGGCGCTCAGTTGATCGATTTAGTACGGGGAGCGTATTTTTTTTAATATTTCGACCCATGTTCCTTGGGGTAAGTTGTTCGATATCATGGGTATAGATAAACCCTTACAAAGGAGTCCTTGCCCGCGGGGTACAGATGCGCGCGGGGGGAAATGACAGAAGGGAACATGACAGGTGCCCTGGCCCCTGCTCCATCCTTGCACCTCTTCTGTCGTCTTCCCCCGCACCCCTACACTCCGCTCGGGCGAGGATTCATTTAAACGGTTTACCTATAGATTCCAGTCCTTTCGGCTCGATACACCCTTTCCGTTACACTCTGTATATCAAGTGCCATAATTGTCATAGTTATTTGTTCCTATTTTAGTTACCTAGCTTAGTCAGCATTTATAAAGACGCGTAATCTCGTGGCTGTGATTGTCCTTAAGAAAACACGTAATCTCGTTACTGTGATTGTCCTTAAGAAAACACGTAATCTCGTGACTGTGATTGTATTTTAAGACACAAAATTATGTAACTGTTTTTCTTGTGTATCTAGTAAATAAGTAACTCTTTGGTTATTTTTAATTACTTAAGATATCCACTGATGGATATTTCAGTTATGTTTGAAGTTCCTATACGGGTTTTTCAATAAATAAAAATACATTTTCTCAATGACAAGGTTTTTTATTTCTCTTTTAAACTGTATGTAAAAGGGGTAAGAAGTATAAGTAATTTTTATGATCATACATACATCATACATACTAGTTTTGTTTTTATATCTTTGTAACTAACTATGGTCTCTGTCCGCCTGGTACTGGGTAATTTGGCTTTGAATATGTTCAAATACGATGATTTAATCGGTAGTTCAAAAACATCGGATATGTCAGTAATTTTATAACATGTAATCTTTATTTCGCTTTATATTGCGGTTTCTATTTTTTTCACTTCTAAAATGTCATTATTGTTGCATAATACATATTTATCTTGAGGCTTTACAGAAATTTTAAAATCTCTAAAATGTAGTGCATTTATTTTTCTGCTATTGGTGGTAATAAAGGGTTCCACAAATGCAATTTGCCGACTTTCTCTGCCCTTACTCATTTCTGATGCTGAATTTTCACTAAATCTCTTTGCCACTTGAGCAAGAGGTTTGTTGCCATGTCTTAGCATTCTTTTTATTAAATACAATTTATTCTCAAAAGGATAAGCGCTAAATGTATGCAGTGGGCCAAATTGTTGCACTTCGTCTGTGAGATGGACTACATTATGGATATTGCTAGTTATATAATCTGCCCCATAAAATTCTTTATAATTCTCAACAAAATATTGTAGAAGCTCTTTTGCCAAAGGAAGAAAATGACTATAGTTTTTACAAGAGCATTATTGTTATACCACAAAAAAATGACAGGAAATGTGAAAATGCGTCATGTTGCAATACTTCTGGAAGTATGGCAATGCTCAAATATAGTAAAAATGATCGATATTTGGAAGCTTTCCAGTGAGAAAGACAGTCTAGTCCTCTCACTGATCTGTGGATTTCAGATGGCAATTTTCGTTTTACAAGAAAATTCGAAACTGTTTCAGAATTTCTTGCACTCCATTTTGTAATATATTTTCCGAAATTACCGTTGCGCCAACCAACTAAGAGCCGCTCCATGATTTCTAAATCAACAAGGTGTAGAGAATCTGCTATCGGAAAGTCTTGTATGATGTCAACAGGCAACTTCAGTATAGGAGAATCTTTTTTATGGTTAGGCCCATATTTTTTATCACGAAATTCTTGATCTGTTCTAGGGCGGCAATTGGTTTCAGGAAATGTCACTGTATGTGATAAGTGTGAATATTCCCCTACAGTAACACATTTAAGGCAACCGTGTTTTGCGTTAAAATTACATACGCCTGAAAATTAAATAATACAAGAATTATTATTGATACCACAGTCGAAATTTTCATTGAACAAAACTACGAATTAAGCTGCGTAGATAATTTTACATAACTACGTTTTGGATACTTTATAATCAATATAATATATAATAGCTAGCTTAATCTGTAATTTGTAATAAGGTTAAATACTTTAGGTACCTTTAATGTAAGCTCTCGCTGGAGAATCACATATAAAACATCTGATTTCAATGGATACTATTTTATTTGGTTATTCGATATGAATTCCTTCTTTTATTAAAATATTAATTTCTTTTACAAAATCATCTAAATATTGATCACTATCTTTTGGTTTTCCAACATCAAAATAGATACCAATCACAAATGGATTTTTGTCAGGTCTTTCGTAGATATTGCATAAAATTGGCCAAATTTCTTTATTGGAACTTTGAAATATTGGGAGACCGTCGAAATTAAAATTTAACCTTACTTTTTTTGGAACATCAACCCAGTTTTCCAATGTTTTACGTAGACATTTAGTTAGACCATTATGCCAATATTCTCCATTTTCTATAGTCTTTATATGTATTTGTTTGACAGTACCTAAAATTGTCCTGGCGTCCTAAGGCGCTAAGAACTATTTGAGATATATTTCTTTCAATAACCCATTCCTTAATTTGACGACGGAATGTTAAATTTTTTGAATAATCATCTTCATCGTTATTTGAACTTGCACTGCTGCATGAAACTAAATCACTATCACGTTCCGTAGGCTTTTCTGAATCCTCACTTTTATTATCGTATGCCATTTTTGCTACGGAACCTTCATTAGACGTTGACTGAACTCGCGCTTGACTATCGATGGTTCGATCAATGAATTTGTTATTTTCAATGTCTTCACATGACGGCTCAGTATTCATCAGTTTTGTTTGGTTGATAATTAGTTATATTTTGATATTCTCTATTAATTTTCCTTTTTATTCCACCAAAAGTTTTTCTTTTTTTCCACATATTTCTATTCACCACACAACGTTTTTACAAATCAAGGACAGTCAGTAATACTGATTAAATGCGTGTACACGCTTCTGTTATAATGTTCCACCTCGTGCACACGTTACGCCTTACATAAATGAATGTAAGCAGTTAAAGATGGCTGCACGTCGGGATTTACATTTTGCTGTTCTGTTGTTTGGTGTTGTTAAACATAAACACCCAAAATATCCATTTGATAAACTACATTGGTCTTCTGATGTTAATATATATTCTACTAGGGCATCTGCATATCTTTTAATTGTTCCTAAACACCAAACAGCTGGATTTAGGGGAAGTTTCAGTTATAGGGCTTCAAAAGTATGGAACGAGAATGCATGACGAAAGCTAATTTTCGTATTAAACTCAAGAGCCATCTAATTGAAAAACAAATAACGATGCCTTGATGTTCAGTAAGATTAATGCGTAAACTTATATAGTATTTTTATAAATTATGCATCTTGTTTAGTATAACACTATTATTAATATATATATTTCATATTACTATTTATTTTTCATTATTTGTATGTATTTTACAGTATACGTTTAATTAAATTTATATTTAATTTAATTTAGATTTTAGTTATATTTAGATTAATTATTAGTTTTATTTATGTAGGATCCAGCAGAAAACCAGCGCTATGGCTTTGGCTGTGGCATTAAGCTGAGATGGACTCCCTTTTCTTAACCACAGAATATGCCTAATTTGTTAATATTACTTATTATTTGTGATAACTACTGTGGTTTTATGAAATAAAGCTCTTTTCTTTCTTTCTTTCTTTCTTTCTTATTAAAGCTGTATTACAGAATTATTTTATTATTATAGTTCTATAAAATCATATTTGACAGAAGTTATGAAACTATTACACTGACAAGAGTGTAAAATTACGCATTAATAATAAGCTTTAGAAAGGAGTTTTAATATACCATTATACAGAAACAAGTATAAAGTGATACCATTTTAAAACTTATAGCTGTAGTAAGTAAGTGATCACATGCAAAATACAGCCTCTATGCAGCTTGAAGGATAACATTAGATTGAAGTGTCAAAAAATGCTTAGGGTTTTAAAGTGGAGTTCAAATATTGTGTTTAAAAGCCTTAAGATTACACGAAGTATTTTATAAAAATTTAGTACGGCTTTAGCTGTATAATAACGGTTTAATCACTTTTATAAGTAAATAATCTTTTCTTGACACCTTTATAGGTCACCAGTAGAACTCTAAGTTCTAATAGTGCGGTATATTTGATGTCGGCAACGCTTGCGTGCTGCTTGGGATACGCCTCCAGTTGAAGGCTATTTTGTATTGACAACTAACATTACTCACAAGTCATGTTCCGTTCCGATACATGGAGTAAAGAAAGCAAACGAACTTTCAAACACTAAAACTGCACTCACGTTGATGTCTTTTGCGTCGTAGAAACAATAAGTTTTCGTAGCACTACGCCGTTCAAAGCTCGTATGCGCAGTTTTTCAACGTAGCATAGAAATATTTAAATATTTGTTTCGGTTCTTTGTTTTTCTTCATTATTATCGGAATATTAATGCGTGCTACAACTAACAACATGTGTACGTAGTAACGTGAATGAAATATTATACTTATACACAATGTATTATGAAACAATTCATTATTTTTGCTTGCCCTTCTCTGCTTAGATATAAACCGAAATTTAGAATAAAATTACTAGCCCGATGCATCTTTAACTAATAATAGTTTGGGAGCCAACACACAACAAAATACTGTGGTAAGTGGACTTTAGTGGACAAACCGGTAGGACGGCCTGCCCCCCGCGACTCAGGTTCCTCCCGCTTCTTGCTAATTTCTCGTTCTAAATTGTAATAGAGATTAATCCATGGCCCAATGGGGCCCCATGGGGCTGCGTAAATAAATGGCGTCTTGTGTGTGACATTAGAATAAAGTTTCATTACCTCAACTGAAATATTTCCATCTCTAGCTAGCAACAGATTATAGCCTAAGTCCTTCCGAGAACAAATTAAAAAATAATCTGGCAGTGGGATAGGAGGCGTATTCTAGAAATTCTATGCGTTTTTAGGATTGTTCTTAGGGTTTCGTACCGTAGCTCTAAAATTAAAAAACGGAATCGTTTACAGGTAATGTAATATAGGTATAGAGGTTATAGGATCACTTTGTTCTCCGTCTGTTGGTGACAGACCCTGTTTCTCAGGCCCCGTTAGAGATATCAAGCTGAAACGTATACCTCCTACCCCAAACCACGTGCTGTTACAAAAGCTAAGGTTTCTAACTCATTGCGAAAAAGAGTTATTGCCCCACGTTATCAAATTCATACAAATTAGCTCACCATAAAAACCACAGGCTTTATGGTACTTCCTATAAGAAAAACTTTGAAAATTACCCATGATTAATTATTCAACAAGAAATTAAAGGGAACAATTTAATTAGACCCTTAGGATACTTAGAGTTCAATATATAGTAAGTGTCAAATTAAGTTGGTCTACTATAACTGCTCTTGGAATTAGTGTAATGTTTAAAACGGTATGTACCGGAACCCTAAGGGCACGATTCCCTGAAAAAATATAAAACGTATAATCGTACACGAAAAAATCAAAATATAGTCAAAATGACAGTGGGCTACAATAGGCATAGCTGCCCTGTCAATGCCGAATTAATAAAAGGGAAGGGAGGAATCATCTAAATAGATTTGCTGAGTTGTGTGATTGATGTAAGTGAGTTAGAATCACCCATCAAACGTTCCGTCTAACGTGATAGTGTCGGGTCATACGTATGTATTGTTGGGTGTAATTACAAGTAGATAGGTAGCAACAGCTCCGCTTGAGTGACAGGCGAGGTCGGACGCAGCTAGCGCTCTCAGTAATTTAATACACCATGACATCATGGTGCGATGGCGTTCGGAGCGCAAGCCTCGAGCAGAATTTTCCACCGACCACGCAAGTTTTTGTGAGCACTCTTATACGGCGGCTCGGACATACTCTACCTACATACTACCTATAGTATATGTAATAAGTATAGATAGTATAGTACATAATGTCCTATATAGGTGGAGGATAAACTTCACGAATACATGCGAGGGAGGCGGCAGCATTCTGTAGGCAGGACACGCATTTTCCGAGGAACGTTAAACCATCAGTTGGATGCTAAACTTCATCAGATTTCAGAGGCTGCGAACTTGGTTGATGAAGCATCATCTTTAACTGCTTACCTTAGAATCTAAGATTTTGAGGTCGTTAAAGTTGCTAATGTTTCTCAAGATGTCAGGGAAACCAGTCGCAAAGATGTAGAACAATGATGGTGACCACACAAGTATGATTTCACAAGATGAAAGTGGACTCGTGGGTTCTTGAAACTTGTATAAATGTTATAATGTCATCTTGAGACGGTACCAAATTGTACTACCGATGGGCGAAGAAAAAACTTAGAACTTTAGAAGTCGCTGAAAAATGACCCCACGAAAACTGTGCTAAACACAGTTCAGTATGGCGACGTCTGTCCCTAGTGTCTGCCAATCATGGCTGGATCTGTTTCGCATGACACACAGTAAGAGCCAATCAAGAGTCTTTTACCCTTTTGTGTGTTTGCTACCATTTTCGAATTAACTTTGTTAGAAATGCTTCTTCTGATTTTTATTTCATTCGTCTTACCCTCTTAGCTGCTTACTCGTACACCGAAGGTTCTGCAAACATTTATCTACATTCTACATCTACACTATTGAATAGAGGAAAAATTTGATTGTTTGTTTGTATATGATGGATAATCTCTGGAACAACTAAAGCGATTTTAAAAATGATTTCACTAATTCCCAGTTACACTATCGCTGAGTAACATAGGCATAATATATAGTGAGTTCCCTGGGGACGGACATTTCCCTAGAGACAAAGCTTTTAATTAAATTTGCGCAGGTAATCTCTGGAACACCTGAACCGATTTTCAAAATTCTTCCACTATTGTAATAGCACTTGGACAATGGACATTTGGACATGCTATAGTTTGTTCCCTGACAACAAGTAGATCTCTAGAGACAGAGCTATAGTTAAATTCAAGCGGGTATATAACTTTGTAACTACTGAAACGATTTAGGAAATTCTTTCACAGTTGAAATGGTTAGACTCTTCACTTGGACATAGGTTATAATTTTTTCCCATGGAACGAATGCCTAGGGACATAATCATTAATAACTATGGAACCGAATTAAAAAAATATTTTACTAATTTAAGTCTAGATCTTCACTTTATCTCCATCTCATCTTTCCCTGGGAAATAGCAGTTCCCTAGGGACAAAGATACTAATTTGATTCGCGGGGGTATATTTTGAAACTACTCAACCGATATGAAAATTCTTTTCTGTTGTAATGGTTATACCCTTAACTTAGACATAGGCTATTTTTTTCCCTGGGGACGGGCAGTTCCTTAGGGACATAGTCATTAATAACTACGAAACCGATTTTGAACATTATTTTACTGTTTTAACGGCTAGTTCTTCACTTGGACATAGGTTATAGTTTGTTCCCTGGGAACGGGTAGATCCCTAGGGACATAGATCAAGGATCAGACATTTATAATTATTTTCATAATAATCGAAAGACAAAGCCAAATACATACTATAGGTATATGTATAATTATTGGTCCCAAAAATATTAACAGATTTGATATGACTATACCGGGTGTAAATAGACTGCTACCATTTAATGAAACCACATATTCTACCGACCCTACTGAACCACTTTTCCCATGAATCATACCTGCGGACACCCTTAGTTTGGGAAATTGTTCCAAACAAAAATGCGTGAACCCTAAAGCCGCGGGCAAAGGCTAGTTTGTTAATGAATGTCAAATGGGAGAGAAATAAGGACAGCGGTGGTAAAATAAAGTGTAGGAAACAGGAGACTGTACCAAATATGTAAATGGGAGAGTAACTCCGTAGTCAAAACAAAAGAAAATCTTCCATGATGCTTATGCGTATAAAGGAAATAACAGCTTTTTATGTTCCCATGTTCTCCTCAAATTTATCCTCATATCGTATACTGTTTGTAACAATATTGTGTCTTCAGGTGGTACAGCTGAATCTGGGTATCGATCGGTAGGTGCGTTTCATTTAGGTTCCGTCAAAAATTAAAAAACCTGGAGATCCTTGCTTGAATGAAGAATTCCAGATAAACTTACTCGCTGCATGTATTCTAGTAGCTTTTAGACCTTTAAGTTACGTATTTATAAAAATCATTGTTAAAATACCTATTGTTTTTTGCCAGCTAACATTTCGAATACAAAGCAAATTGTTGGCAATAATTGCATACGTTGAATCGGCCAACAAACAACAAGCAGTCACTTCGACTAAAACCTGTCTATATACTTTGCTTACTCTGTTGGTTATTTAGTGAGATTGTATACGTATATCCAGATAATATTTCCTTGCGTTCAAACAGACAGGCGGTCGCCGCTGGTACCATAATAAATGAGCTAATCAGACCCACAGACACATCGACGCCTGTCTGCTCACCATACCAATGAGACAGGCCCCAGGGCGAAACGACTGATCAGCCACAACGATTCACACCATTCTAAACTCTTTCACATTGCAATAAGCATGATAATAGCTCGAAAACATTCCGGCTATAAAACGTTTCAATCGAAAGCGACACTCAAAAACGATAAAGCTATATGGATCCCCAATGTTGGTGTATTATAAACCGTATATCCCTTGAAGAGAGTGGATAATCTCTTGTCTCACTGGAGCCGGGGCAAATCGAGGATGAAGTGTTAAGCACACGTGCGTTCCAAGCGTCACCCTAGTGGGGACCAGTTTGGGTTCTGACTCCACGCCATATCTCCTGAGATCGTGGCATTGATACTGTATCAATACTGGCCTCTTTCGAATCTTAATGGATGGAGAGGCTGCATGTTTCGTCCTCGTTTCTGTGTTAAGGCTGAGATTCAGAGTGCATTTTGAGTCCGAACTCAATCTTACAAACGTAAAAAAAAAGTGACGTGATCTCATACTAGAGTGACGTTTGTAAGATTGAGATCCTCTTGAGTTTGAAACATGCCTAAGAGCCTAAGACGCGACGATTTTCCAAGAAAAGGAAGTTGTATTAGTAATTTGTAGGCACCTGCGGTTAAGAACTCTATGCACGTTCACAATGTGAACGGATAGGGGTGACGGACAATCGTTCATATTTTATGGGTACATTGAATGTTTTTTTAATCGCAAGCGTTCGGCTAACTTAGATGTAAAAATTATTTTATTTCCTCATCATTTGATCGCAACGCAACATCAACAGATTTCACTGGATTATGCAAATTCTAGATATCTAGAAATACCTACTAATATTGCAACATATAACAGGAAAGTTAAAGTTAGCTAATAAAATTAATAACGTCAACCGAAAAAGATAAATGGTAGCAGGGATTCGATTATGCAAAATAACCAAAAACAAAGAAAGAGACATTCAATAAAATCTAATTGGTGTATTGTATATTATTTTTATTATTAAAGTTATATAAACATATAAAATTTTATATCATTGCGGTATAGAAAATCAGAAAAGTAAATCTGGACGTGAGAAGCTCTGAACCGGGACTCGAATCGGTGTATTTAAATTTTATAAAATTAAAAAAAATATTTTTTTATCTCCTTGCGATGGATAAATCGCCAAGTGTTTAAAAAAATACTAGGTGAAATTAAATCAATCGACCAAATTCATACTGGAGACTCGGTTAGTGATCAGAAACAAGGTTTAATATATCATATCATTTATTATTTATTAAAAGACCAACTATGGATCACACTTTTGTTAGTAAACTTAAAAAACTAGTCTTATATTTAATGTTAGTAACAGTGAGTAAGCTCATAAAATTTAGTGAACACAGGTCCGTCTACCGCCACATGAAGGCTGCAGCAGTGATTCATGTAACAGCAATCAAGTCTGTCCGCTTTCATAGCCAGGATACTGTTGGTGCTGCTACGCACTCTGCGCACCAGGGACGCGCACTTTTCTCTCATAGTGGCATGAAAATCGTCTACTCGCGCCTCAGCAAACATGCCCGATGCACTGCAACAGCAACCTAAACGCATTGTTGTATTGGACACGAAGGGCATTGTAAGTTTTCTGAGTATACTTAGCCCACAGGCTGCACGCGTAAAAGGAAGAACAAAATGCCCTAAACAGGGTAATTTTAACTTCACCTGAGGTGCGCGCGAACCTGCGAGCCACCATATTTGCCCTTACTGACAACGCCCTTCGCGCCCTCTCAACATCCTCATCATCTCTGAGGTCAGTGGTAATAATATGCCCCAGATACTTAAATTTGGAAACTCTCTGTAGTTCAGCGCCATGTAGAATAATGGGGGGCACATTCGCTGGAAACTTACCCCCGGCCCCAAAAACCATGATCTCGCTCTTCTTTATGTTATAAAGAAGGCCATGCTGAGCCGCATAATGCTCGCATATAGCTACAAGTTTCCTGAGGCCATCGGTCGATGCGCTGAGCAGCACCATGTCATCGGCGTAACTGATATTGTTCACGCATACACCATCCACATGGTAGCCTGCACGAGTGCCGCTCAGCTCGCCGATCAGCCCGTCAACGTATCAACGTAACGACCTGATTTCCATACCAATACTTTAGTATAGCCGTAATCTCATGTGGTGTGTTGATCTTTTCAAGTTTTTGCCATATGATTTTATAGGAAACCAGGTCAAAAGCCCTCGACAGGTCAAGAAAACATGCATATACCGGCGTTTTGCGCTGAGTGTAATATTCAACAGCCTGCTTGAGACACAGTATGGCATTATCTGTCGATAATCCGTTGCGAAAACCGAACTGATTATCATGCGCTACAAAATGCTGTTTAAGCTGTGCATTCAGAAGGCTGTCAAGCACCTTTGCAAATACAGTTGCCAAAGATATAGGTCTGTAGTTACATAGTTTTGTCACTCACATCTCCAGTTTTGTTTTTAATTATGGGGACCACAATTGTTTTCATCAGATTTTTCGGTAGGTATGAGTGACTTACACACAAATTGAACAATAAGGCCAACAATCTTGACACATGAGGACCTGCATAACGTAGGTGCTCGATACTGAGACCATCATGTCCGGGTGACTTGCCTTTTGACATTGCTTTTATGACTTTGTCAACACTTTTAGCAGAAAATTGGACACTTGGCACATGATGCGTCTCAGCACCGGACGATCCTTGTGATATCGGCCCCGTATTGGACTTCACAACAAAATGGGTTTTGAAAACATTAGCTATATCTTTGGCATCACTTACCCCATCTACACTTACGGGGAGGCCCTCCAGGTAAAATTCGAAACTTACAATGTTTTTTGTTTTTTTTAATTGTTTTTTGCCCCATATTCCTGTACTTAAACTAGTCCAACCAGTAAGGGAGCAAAAAAATGCTTTTCGAAATTGGCCAAAAGGATTACTGAACCTAGTTCTTGATCACTAACCGAGTCTCCAGTGTGAATTTGGTCGGTTGATTTAATTTCACCTTATTATATACATAGAAATTTATTTCCATCATAGTTTCGAAAAGAGATATTACTCTTGAAACAATTTGCTTCAAAAGTATGAGTATTAACTATGTTACTATTGTTGCGTTTTATGATTATGAATAACATAAATGTGAATTGAAATAAACATATTAAATTTCTTTTAAAATCGTTAAATATGTTGTCCATATGCCATGCACACATGCACGCACGTGTCTGTAGACAACGGGTAGACAGGCGCGTGAAGACTTGCTCATTCTATTAGAACTATTAAGTACTAGAAGAGAAAAGTCAATAAACGGAATTGGATAGAGATACTTCACCTCACTAATGTGAAATGTGTTAATTATTGATCGTTATCGGTTAAATAGAATTCGTATTTTAGGACGTATCTAAAAAACGGCACTCAATACGACTGTATTTTTTCATCCGACTTCAAAAAAGAAAGAGGTTCTCAATGCGACAGTATTTTTTGTGTATGTTAATTCGTAAGAACTATGTTATTTCTTAAAAGATTTGAAAAATAAAAATTGTTTGGCTGACTGTGCTTCCAGGTAAATCTCCTTTTAGTTTGGTCGTGATCTGATGATGGTCTTCAGAGATAAGCAGTGGGACTCCTCAACGGATGACAGCATATCACTCGATATTGAGGCAAATGCTTTGTGCCAGGATGCTGATTGGAGCGTCCTTTCAGGGATGGATGCTACCAGTGGCGTGCGTAGAACTTTTTGCTGTAAATGCAATGAGAAGGAAGTTTGACAATAAAAACAAGACAAGTGCGAGTCAACAGAGGACAACCGAGGGTTCCGTACAAATCAGTAAAAGTTTAAAAAAATCTAAAAAAAGATTTGGTCACCCGTACAATTATGACCGCGCATACCGTCGCTTAACCTCGATGATATTTTTAATTACAAATGTATAGTTTTATGATTTTTTCATATATTTTTACTATTAAACGATATTACTTGCCATGTTTCAAAGTTCTAGGTCAACGGGAAATACACTACAAATTTTGATTCCCCTAAGAGTAATATACGTTTTTTGCGGCAAAAACGGCCGTATCTTTTTCTTACGTTAACTTAGAAGTTTGATTTTTTCACAGCTTCAAGGGACTGTAGACTTGAGTTTAATAAGGTTTTGTAATGCGTATATTATTTGTAATATGAAAATAAATAAAAAATACTAAATGTAAATATTTTCAAAATTGCTTTCTTGAGGATTGCTTTCTGTGATATGAGAATACTACGTATCATTCGAGGTATATTTTACAAAAAAATATTCAACCGTATCGTATCTGGAGGAGCCCAAACTTGGTATGTTTTGAAAATGATTTTCATTTTAATTTAAAACAACTGAATGAAATGTAACGATGTGCTATATTTTTTCGTGTTACGGGTCAAATTGATTCCTAAGGCCTAAAGATCTATCGTTCCGATTTTCATTACTTTAACACTATTTGCAGTGGGCGTATTTTTGGGCGTACCGCTAGCACTATGACTTCGTGACCACCCGCCCTCTGTACTGACCCGAACTGTAAGTTTGTTTGTATCTAACGCTGGAACACAAAGACAAAGAATATCACACTAATGTAGATCCAATTCCAAATGTTTCTACCGTGAATCCTTGGCTCAGTCGAGACGTCCGGTCGCCAGCAACCGGTTCAAGACCACATCTCCGAACTCCGATGTTGAACGTCTATTTCGAGTTGCGTCTTAGCGCCGCCGCCGCGCCAACCGAGATGACCGACATCGAGTCTCGCGACCACTGCGTCACTTATCTAGCTTTCTACTCGAAAATACGAGTATCTACTTACATAGATACTTTGGTGATTAATAGCCGTCCTCGAAATTTTCCAATACCAACAACAAAGCTCATATATCACAGAGGAGTAATACTTATTAAAATTCAAGAATTTCATAATCGCTCTCTGCTGGGACTGGAATCTGCGTGGTCTAATAATGTATATTCTAATTAAATTAATTTTCCAGTTTTAAATATGTTTAAACTCTTAATTGTATTGGCGATTAAATAATGACATGGGAGACAATTAGAAAAAACATTTTGCTTGAAACAAAATCGCTTTGCGTTATAAAACGTACTTAATAATAATACGACAGCGATTTCGGCTCAATTTTTTATCTAATTTAATTATATATTTTTGCTAGGTAGTTTTAGTTTAGTTTATTTCGTAGAATAATTGACATTGTTATTATTTATTGTTAATGTAATAGAACATTAAAACAGAAATAGGCCATAATAAGTGAAAATAATTCTAGGGTAACATGTATTGTTAACTGATCAAATTCCAGAAGAAGAAAAAAATTTTGCTCAAATAATTTTTTCACTTCCCAGTACAAAGTGGTTGAGCCAGCTGACAAAAATTTTACAGAAAGGTAAAAAAAAATTACAAGCAAAAAAAATTTTTTTCAGTGGATTGTTCTCTATTAGGGATACTCTATCGTCTGTTAATTTTTTTTCACTTTGAATTGTAGGACCTTATATAATTGTTACTAATATCTTGTAAAGAGTAAATAAATCTGTGCAAAACACTAGCATAAGTTATATAACACAAATATTATGTGGGCGATGTTCATTGAAACGCCCATGTTTCAAATTGCAACGGATTATCTTTTAAAAATGTGGAAGCCAAAGTCAGAAAATATCCGACCAACGATAGGTAAAAGAAATATTTTCTGTTTTATCATGATAAAGTTGTTCCTAGTTTTTAAAAATGGATTTTATGCAATGGAATTTATGTCAGGGGTAACAATGAATCTGAATTACTGAAGTAGGCAATAATAAAATCTTTACCTATACTATCTCAGACATGTATTGCTTTTTTCGAAGGGCTCAAGCAATCGGATTATATAATAATTAATTATATAACAATTCGCAAATAGTAGATTGTTATACAAGGCAGGTAAGCGATCAATTGCACATGAAATATTTAGGCGCATGAGCGAGCGAAGCGAGCGAGGTTGCATATAGTTCAAGGGTGCAATTGATCACTTACACCCGTGTGATTAACCGTGTAGTGTAACACTCTGCTTTTCATCACTAATGCGAGGAAATAAAAGAAACTTGCAAAATTATAACATGATGATTAACTGCACCTGTACTTGTTCCATAGTAATAAGGTATATTTATCCAGCCGTTTTAAGTTTTACACCATTATCAAAGGGTCTATCTATAATAAAATAACTCATATCATAACACATTTTGCAGGATATAAAAATTTATTTGACGTGTAATCAATGAAATATGTCGTTAATCAATTATGAAATTATGTTTGCAACAACGTTTTCAACAAGATAATTTTAGTGCCGCCATTTTATTTTCATGTGACTTTTTCTTTTTTTTTGTGCAATCGCGTCTTACTGTGAGTGTTTTGTTTGATTGTTTTAAAAATATAACTAATTTAGTTGCTGTGTTAAGTCATAAACGTCTTTTTAAGATTTTATTGGGCATATTTACATATATACGCAAGTCACATTTTTCCATAATCACACTAATATTATAAATGCGAAAGTTTGTGTGTGTGTGTGTGTATGTTTGTTACTCTTTCACGCTGAAACGGCAGAACGGATTTGGACGAAATTTAGAATGGATATAGCTTATACGCTAACTTAACACATAGGCTACTTTTTATCCCGGAAAAAAGCATGTCGTTAAACCGAATAACACGCGGGCGGAGCCGCAGGCAAAAGCTAGTAATATATAAATAAAATTCAGAATAACAAAATAAAAAGGAAATAGGCAGAACAGATATTCTCCATTGTCATTTGGCGAAACGAGTGATTGACTACATAGTTATGGACACTCGTTTGATTTTCAAATTTACTTACCTCCCTAGGTAGGTAAATCGAATTTACCTCTCGCATTTCGAGTTATATATGACTTACTTTCAGAGCATTAGTGATGAAAATATTATTTTAGTGGTCACCGATTTGATACCTCGATAGGATTAATTAACCTAATGTAGAGCGGCAGAAAGTAAGTAGACAAGAGAAAAAACATATTTCGTCAAAGTTTTTAAACGGCTCATTATAAATTACTCGATAGCTTTCACATATTAGCACAACAATCAATAAACAATGTATATTATACACTAGCTCTTGCCCGCGGCTCCGCCCGCGTGTTATTCAGTTTAACGATATGTTTTTTTCCGGGATAAAAAGTAGCCTATGTGTTAAGTTAGGGTATAAGCTATATCCATTCTAAATTTCATCCAAATCCGTTCAGCCGCTTCAGCGTGAAAGAGTAACAAACATACACACACACAAACACACACACAAACTTTGGCATTTATAATATTAGTGTGAAGTGTGATGGTGTGATGATAGTACAGGCTAGCCTATTGCATCATTTATTTATTTATTTATTTATTTCATGGAAAAGACACAGAAGTAAACTATACATAGAAACATTAAAGTATAAACAAATGGTTAGTTTAATTTACTTCCTCTACGCTTTCCTCAAATACGTTATTTTTGTAGGGAGTAATTCGGTGACATTTCTAAACCATTCTCTGATAATGTTAAAAAATAAAAATAATGTTGTTTACAAAGCAATGGAATTAAATTAAATTAAAAACTAAGATAAGCGTTCATACACACGGTTACACACAATCATGCAATCTCACATATTACCATCCATACACACACACACATGCCTTTTAATTTGATATTATATTTGTGTAGTTTCACAATTTCTTACAATTTCTCGTTTTTGGTGTCTAAAATTTGCCTAACTTCCTTTTTAAATTTGATTTTACTATTATTAAATATGTCTATGCTAAGGAGTTTTTTATTGTAGGAGCTGCAGATTCTTCGTAGGGGGGCTCGACAGCCTGCGTTACTCTGTGAAGTAGGTACTGAGAATAAAGTCTTAGATCGTGTAGAGTGGGTTGGCGCTTTAAAGTTAATTTGCTCAAGAAGAGTAGGGCAGTCATATTCATTGTTCAATATATTGTAAAGGGTCTTTGCGTCTAATAGGAGCCTTCTGTCACAAAGTCTTTGTAGGTTATCATTTCCAAATATAGAGTGGATCGGTCGTAGCACAGCTTGTAGTTGTGCGTGCATTACCATCGCTAGATTCGCTAGTTCGCTACTCGCTACACATCGACCCTAGCTGTTACATTTCATAAAAAACCGGCCAAGTGCGTGTCGGACCACGCGCAATGTAGGGTTTATAGTAGGGTTCCGTAGTTGCCCAGTACATATAAGTTGGTCTACGAATACAGACCGCGCCAAACTTCTGGTCCCATACATTATAGGGGGCCAAAAGTTTGGCGCGACCTGTACTCGTAAACCTGTACAGAATACTAAGCTGTGATAGTTTTCCTTTTAAATTCATTATATATACTACTTCTGTGAATTTATTCACATTTCTATAAACAACCGTTTAGCCAGCAGGAGGGGGGTACGCTCCTAACTAAAATTTTCACTTTAAAGCTTAATATTTCGCCAACGGATCCCTAAATCTAAAAATGGATTTCACACACCCACAATGTTTTTAAACGGCCTATCCAACGATACCCCACACTATGGGATAGACGAGAAAAATAAAATTCATCCCCAGTTTACGTGTATTGGAGGAAACCTTAAAAATTTTTTTTTCCAGATTTTATTTTTCCATTTTGTCGGCGTGATTAATATTTATATCCATGCCAAATAACAGTTTTCTAGTATTAATTGTCTCTGCGCTAAGCCGCGGACAGACGGACAGACGGACATGGCGATACTATAAGGGTTCCTTGTCGGACTACGGAACCCTAAAAAACGTCATTCTACCTACTTGAAAATAATTGAATGATGTCAGTACCTAGATTATATCGGAAAAATGCACAGATGCTCGCAGTCGTAATCTAATCAGTCTCGTGCATCAAATGTCAGCAACAATTGACATTTGTAACTCTTTCAAAGATGAATTTTAAACAATCAAGTATGTACCTAACAAAAATGAATGTGTGCGAGTATATGAATATACCTTTGTATAGATAGCTCCGGCAAACTGACACGTCATCCACCTAACCGAGCCATTCACGCGAAGTTGGCTTGGCGCCGCCCGATCACAGCACGTAACCATTCCAACTAAACAAAGAGAACTGACTAACCTGCACTCCAGTTATTTGCAGTTGCACATTATGGCTAGCATTGATTCATCTATGGAACTATTGAAACAGGCAACGAGGGCGTTATAGGCTATCTTGTAATATCCTACCCGTCAAAGTGTCACCTTCGGGATCAGACTCACTCGTGCAATAATTAGATCAGTTGGCAAGACAGTTTCATCTAAAGAAATACGTGCTTCATTATTGAAGTTGATCTGGGTTGTCAGTGTTGTTTCGGCTAGTGTTGTGCAATCATCGAGACCTAGATTGGCACGCGGCGGTGGCGCCTGGCCAGCGCACCACGGTCATCTAAAACTCTACAACATACGAGTTCGATAATTATAGCTCTCCTCGAAATTTATTCATCCAACAAGGACTTCACCGGTTATTTCTTAACTTTTAGCAAACAAAGCATTGACTAATTCATTAGGGATTTTAGTACAATCATCAAAGTACCTAGTATGTTCATAGCATAACATAAGGCTGACAGATACAAAAATAGCTATTTACCTGGGCATTGCTTATCTGATGTGATAACTGCAAAACCCACTCTAAATAGCATAATAACCTATCACATAATATTTTTCATTTTACTTTTCTATCATTTCCGTTTGAAAATTGATAACGACCTTCGTCGTCCTTGTTGGAAATCTAATCTAATCTAGTTTTATTACAAGGGAAATTTTCTCTGATAATACGCATTCAGTTTCAAGTAAGTGCATACCTAAATATTATACACATGTGTATATATATGACCCACCCAACCAAGAACGCTGGCCTTCTTGGCTCGACGTTACAAGCTTGGCCTCACAAGCGGATGCAGATAGCATTTCGCTGCGTTGACATCAGCCGCATACCTGGACAAGTATTCATGGGAAAAGTCACCTACTGACTTGATTACACAACTAATGAAATGCGCAGTGCCTTTTGGAATATAACTTGCCCGTTTATTTTTAAATTTTACGTTTGTTGATAAATTTCTTTGAATGTTGTTGAAGTTGTATCGTGAGGGGTAGGTACATTTAAAGCTGCACTGCACTCATAATTATATCATATAATTATATGCCTTTTAGACTTCCTAAATACTGATAATATGATAAATGTTAGTTACTCATATGTTATTATAAATCTGAACCTATCGAAATCAACCTACATATTTTTTCAACGTAAGTAATTCTCTCAAGGAAAAAATATTGTCAATATTGTAATTTTCTAGGCATTAAGATTGTTAAGTAGATAGAACGATGAGTATAAATAAGTGTGTAAATTTATGGGAGGCACTTTGATCAGCTAGTTCCCGAGTCGGTCGGTGAGAGGGAACCTGTTTGGTAGGTCGCCGAATGTGGGCGTCTTGTTTGCCGCACCTAGCGCCGGCCGCTGCATAACATTCTGTGATCTTTCAAACCCAAAATTCGTTACTCATTATAAGAGCTATCCAAATTTTCTAGATTACAGTCACTGTTTGCTAACTTCATTATAGCGAAGATGAAAGTAATGTTTAGAAAATACAATTTACAAGCATTTTATTATATTAAGCTCGAGCTTGTTTTCTAGAATCTTTAACAATGTGAAAAAGATTTCCTTAGAAGTCCATTTCGTATTTAACTTTAGCTTTGTTAGATATGAAATAGATTTGTACAATTTGCTTGTATTTATGCAGCAATTGTGTAAATTTTTTATTTTCTCTCATTTTCCACATATTAAGATGTTTTGATACTGATCCTCCCTTTGCTTTCATTTGTTATTATTTTCCTTAATATTATAATATGAAGAGAAATGAAAACTTTTTTACTAAAATCTTACTTATTTGAACTAGATAAGTACTACTTAACAGTAGTTTAAGTACCTAAGTGATTTAGAAAAATGTTCTTGTAAGACAAAACTTATCCTAACTAATGCTCTCCTACCTATGGAATTTCTTAACATTTAACTTTTTAAGGAATTCATTGTTTCTCTAATATAGGTACACTTCTTTAGGACCCGGAACCTTTAAAATACGTATTTTGTAAATTTTCAATAATTTTATGATAAACTATAACATGTTAGTCAACTTCTGACACTTCGGTGAGGTCGGTACACCATTCATTAATCACTAAGTAAATATAGTAATTTTATTTTCTATTTAAGCATAAGACCGCAATAATCTGTGCCGAGTTGAGAAAAAAAATGCTGAATGGAAAAAACGATGCGGCAAAATCTTTGCCGGCATCGAAACAGGTTGGATTTTGTTTGAATGTAGGTAGGTCCATTTAAGGTGCGACAAAAAATAAGGTGCCAATAAAGGGACGGAAACCCATTGTTTGAATGTCGTTCTGGGATCGGGAATTCCAACAAAAAATGCTGACTGAGCTAAGGGTCCCTTGCATTTGGTCCGAGATGAATACAATGATTCTTTGTGTTGTTGTCGGTGCGCAGGCGCCGAACGGTCTGGCGGCGCGGACGCTCGACGCTGCGCCGCCGCTGAGTCTGGCGCGCTTCGATGCATGTTATTTGGCCTCGGTTTGTCACGCACGTTGCGGCACGGGCACGCTCATATTCCCAATATGGCCGCCGAAACCACGCGGGGCCCGGGCGTGCGCATGCATCTGCATACAATGCGACGTGTGTCCCCTGCCTGTCCTCGCCAGGCTTGACTCGTCCCTCTATCGACTTTAAAATGTAATCCCTACACAGTTAAACAACTTAGCTACTAACATTTTTCTGATCTTTTGAATTAAAATTTCCATCACAATTTAATACCCCCATTTCCTAAAGTCCTTGGATTATTATTCTTAGCCTACCTAAGTCTACCAACATTTTGATCGTTGTAATAATAATATTCATGTATTTATTTGTGTAAAAGAACTAAGGATTAATACATTCAGAATAGAATCTTGGCTAATGATTTGCCTAAACTACGAAAAGTAGCCAGTATTTTATTTAGGCACAAAATGGACAGAATATAAAGAAAACTAAAAAACAATCCGTAAGCTTAAAAATTAAATAAATGTTTGAAATAAGCCACGCACAAGCGAAACCGGTTGAGTGTAGTGGAACTAAATTATAATTATGTGAACAGTACCTACAAATATTTAATTTCAATTCAGCAAACTTACTTTAATTTATTTTGCTTATCTAGGACGCGTTGAAAATAATAATAAATTATTATAATGGTTGTATAATATACTGTAAGTATACCTACGTGAGTTGCAATTTTTTTTTGAGTATGTTATGTACCACAATTTTCTTGGGTGATATTGTTTGTTAAAATGTGTCGTAAAAAATTGTAAATATGCAAAAAGCGTCATACATAAAAAATGCACAAAGACAGAAATGAAATGCATTTTAAAAATAAAATTAACTAATGTCAAGTAGATTTGATTTTTGAAAGTAGCTCGAAATTTTGTTTCGTGTCCATTGGCCCTTTTTTCAACACATAGTTTCTGCTGTTTCTGTGTGCCTAGATCAAGGTTAAGTAAGGCGATTAAGGTTCATATTAATTTTAAATAATTAATCAGGAACACCATTTTTGTACGATACAAAGAATGTTCAGTGTGTAGTAGATGGATAAAGTATGTAGTCAATATATGCCTTGTTGCTTCACATCACGCCACGCCACCTTCGCTTCGTCAACAAGATGAGTCAACACAAATAACTGAGGACTGTTCACAAGTATTCGCAACCAACCATTACATTCACATTATTGACTCATTAATACCTACACTAGAACAAACTACACTACCGTAATTACTACCTGACAATTACAATGAGGCCAATGACAAAGATTTTATTAGCTTTTGCCTAATTATGATGGTCGGATAATGAATGTAGGATTAAGAGGATAATTTAAATTTTATTTTGGTCACTCTCACTCCAAGCAAAAAAAACATGAAAAAACGCGCAGTGCAAGACGGGTGGATTCCACGCAAAAGAGAAATACCTAAGTATGTTTATTAATTTTATTTAAAAAACTAAAATAGCTAGCTAAATATCCAAAATCAAAAATCTAGATGTTGTTAAACCTCTTCTAATAAAATTTGTTTGAATGTTCATGATTTCTACTCGTATTCGTAAAACGACGAAAAAAGACTAATTATTTCTATCGAGGAAAATTTATCCAAACGTGTTTTCCAACAATAAAATCCTAGATTATATAATTATGCAGAATGCATATACTGTACATAGGTAACACTAAAAGTTTCCGGAACTGGCCACTTACATAAACAATATTTAAAAATTTATTGCAACATTTGAAAATAGAACTCTTTGGGTGTAGAATGCAGTTTGTTTCATCTGACTGTCTTTTGTTTTTACCTTGTGGCGCCATTTAAAAAATTGTGTGTCTGCATCAACATGGATTTAACTCGGGAAAATTTTCGTAGTATGATTTTCTACGATTTTAAGTGTAATTTGACAGCTCAACAGAGCATCGCTTGGCTTGAAACAGCTTTTGGCAATGAAGCACCATGCAAGACGACTGTTTATAGCTGGTTTGCAGAATTCAAGCGTGGTCGTATCAATCTCAGTGACGAATCTCGCGATGGTCGGCCGTCCACCGCTGTGACCAACAAAAACATCGATGCTGTGCGCCGTATGATTTAAACAGACAGGCATGTGACCTACCATGAAATTCGCGCATCCTTAGAAATAGGCATGAGTCAAATACAATCAATCCTACACAAACATTTGGGTGTGAGAAAGCTGTGCTCGCGGTGGATCCCACACAACTTGACCGAGGCTCAAAAAACGGACCGCGTCACTTGGTGCAGTGCCACGCTTACCTGATTCAACGAAGGTGCGTCAAATTTGGTGTGGGACATAGTAACAGGTGACGAAACATGGATTTATTGCTACGATCCCAAAACAAAGCAGCAATCGAGCGTATGGGTCTTTCAAGATGAGCCGAAACCAACCAAAGTGGCGCGCGTGAAAAGTGCATCTAAGCGGATGATTGCTTCTTTTTTTAATAAAACTGGACACGTGGCTACTGTTGCTTTAGAGAATCGTCGTACCGTGAATAGTGACTGGTACACGACCATTTGTTTGCCGGAAGTTATTGACGAACTCCGTAAAAATAACCGTAAACGCCGTATCATCCTGCACCACGACAATGCTAGTTCTCACACGGCCAGACAGACAAACGACTCTTTGAAGACGAAAAATGTAGAACTCATGAGTCATCCTGCATACAGTCCCGACCTGGCACCTTGTGACTTTTTTCTGTTCCCAAAAATTAAGAACCAATTACGCGGTCAACGATTTTCATCACCAGAAGAGGCTGTCGAGGAGTATGAAAAACACGTTTCAGAGGTCACCACAGGGGAGTGGCACAAAAGTTTTCAAAACTGGTTTGATCGAATGAAAAAGTGCATAGACGCCAAGGGAGATTATTTTGAAAAACAATAAATTAATTTTGTACCTTTAATAGTATTTTTTCATATTCATTCCGGAAACTTATAGTGCGTCCCACGTATTACTCTTTTCTGTATACTTCATGAAATACACAGAAACAAAGCATCCATATTTTATTTACATAGCCTCTTAAACTAAAGCACTGAAAATTAGAAAGAAAATAAAACCAGCCAAGAACAAGTCTCGCTCGTACAATTAGGGTTCCGTATCAATAGTTAATTGATACTACAAATAGCAAATAAATAATAATTCAGTGAGCAGGCAATACACTAAATTAGTAGATCGGAAAAAATAAAACGAGCCAAGTGCGTGTCGGACCACGCGCAATGTAGGGTTCCGTAGTTGCCCGGTACATATACATAAGTTGGTCTACTAGTACAGACCGCGCCAAACTTCTGGTCCCATGCCAACGGATCCCTACATCGAAAAATGATTTTCACACACCCACAATGTTTTTAAACGGCCTATCCAACGATACCCCACACTATGGGATAGGTGAGAAAAAAAAATTCATCTCCAGTTTACGTGTATGAGAGGTATTTTTTTTTCAAGATTTTATTTTACCGTTTTGTCGGCGTGATTAATATTTATATCCATGCCAAATTACAGCTTTCTAGTACTAATAGTCTCTGCGCTAAGCCGCGGACAGACGGACATGGCGAAACTATAAGGGTTCCTTGTCAGACTACGGAACCCTAAAAAAGATGCTTTTAGCACAAGTCATCGCGGATAAGGTGTCATCTGGTGTCATTGCGTTCAGTATGACCTCCTGAATACACGTATAAGAGATGACAAGGGCGCAGACTGTGGGGGTAGATACTATGACGTCATTAAGATGGCGGTACAAAGATAAAAATATATATATATCATGTGGGGTATCAAATGAAAGGTATTTGGGAGTAGCTTACAATATTACCCTGCAACAAAATATACCCTACACCGGGGTAATATTCTCATTATTAGGGTTCCGTACCTAAATATGAAAAACAGCACCCTTCTAGGATCACTGTGTTGTCCGTCCGTCAGTCCGTCCGTCCGTCCGTCCATCCGTCCATCCGTCCGTATGTCTGTCTGTCAAGACTCTTTTCTCTCTCTCTTTGAAACCTGAAGCTGTTTAACGCACGACACGCTCTCTCTAACCTCGCCCGTATGTCGGTGCGTTAGGGTTCACGCGTATTTGTTTGGAACTCAATTATTTCCTAAACTAAGGGTGTCCGCGGGTATGACTCTTGGGAAAAGTGGTTCAGTAGGGTCGGTAGAATATGTGGTTTCATTTAATGGTAGCGGTCTTTTTACACCCGGTATTTTGTAATTATTAATAGGTGGTAGAGCTGATGCCGGGCTCGACTGTGGAGGTACCACCATCTTACTCGCAAATCCGCCCGAAGTTATTCGGGGGAGAGTAAGAGAACAGCTCTCAGGCAAAACCAGGCGGCCCACAACGGAACCCTCGGTGGGCGAGTCCGACTCGCACTTGTCCGGTTTTTTTATTGTCCAACTTGACCTTCTGGTTGCATTTCCAGCTAAAAGTCCTATGCACGCCACTGTCCAGTGTCTAACCATCACATTGAGACGTAATAATCGTCGGTGAAACGCGTGTGTACCGGGTGTACTGTGGATGTGACTTGCGTCTCAGTTCACACCGGAAACACCTCTGACACCCTCTCAGGGATTCATGTCGTGACGATATGTTTATATATTTTGATTTATTCTCTCTAATCTATACTAATAATAAAGTAGTAAGAAATTTGTGTCTGGAGTCTGTACACTGAATAATTTTACGAAATGTTTAATGAAACTGGTATAGTCCATTCAGAATTAGCTGCCGTCTTTCCACTTGAACACAAACAATAGGGGTAATAAACCAAACACTCATAGAGCCCATCCATTTTTAAAGGAGCCGTTTCGGCCTTAGCTGTTTTGTTGCAAACCAACCAGTGTTGATACTTTCCACTGAACTAATTTCTTCGAAGTTTAAAAAACAACCGAGTGGTATATCTTTTTCCATATATTATTAAAGTGAAGATAACATAGGGAAAGTATCAAAAACGTTTGAAACACCGCCTGCCGCACGTGTTTTAAAAGTGTTTATTGTTCCGTTCAGGCGAATTCATCCGCCACGACTTAATCCTATTGTTATTGCTAATGACGGTCTCAAGTGGAAAGACGCCAGCTAATTCTGAATGTACTATACCTATTGTACTCGGGCCAAAACTAAAATTTTTAGGGTTCCGCGCTCAAAGAGCAACTCGGAGCCCTATTAATGTCACTCCACTATCTGTCCGTCCGAATCTCACGGGTCTCTAGCTTGCAGGCGGAATGAGTTAAAGATCTAAAATTTGGATGTGTTATGTAGGAAGTTGATCCAAAAGCAAATATTGAATTAAAAATTCAATTAAATTATTATTCAGGGGGGTCCCTGAATATGAAATGTAACTAGGTACATAAAAGAGTAAAAAAAAAGGTTTTTTCTCGCTGCGAGGCGTGGGGTGTTATTGTCTAAATCTTATTGAGTAAAGTACAAATATATATAATATTTTATTTCTTTTCTCCAAAAATAAATAAGTGGTAACCCGTGAATACTGTATTACACGACCAACTTAATTTTGCAGTTTTGTTTCATACATTTTCATGGTAATGATAAGTTTGTAATTTTTATTCAAATCATTTAAGTCTATTAACTTATTTGATTGGTACGGAACCCTCAAGGCGCGAGTCCTTGCTTGACCGGTTGTATTCTATTCCGTGATGGTGAGTAGATATCAAGGGGTTCTATGTTACAATGACTGTGCTAGATAGTCTTTCTTCAATAAACAACTATGAAGTTAATTGGCTCATGGAGTCAGCCCACTCATTACCTTTTATGGTATGTTGCCGAGAATCTAGTTCCTCGCTCGAGTAAGGGCGCTTACACGTATAAAACAGGTGCCTGCTACCGGTTAACCGGCACCGGCACGGGTAAACCGAATAACGGGCAACAAACGACGCTTCAAGAGAATTCGACGTCAAGCTCATACGCGAGTTGGTTATCTCACATCCCCCTTTCTGGGGCGTGGGTATTCAGTGTCGGGGCGGGTGCCCCCTTGCTGAGACGTCTTCCGATGCCCATGACCATGGGCATGTCTTTGGGTTGTCTTGTCCGGTGGTGTTCGCGGCTCTACTCTCGAGGAGCACGGCTCGACTCAGGGAGGAGCTCGGCTCTACTCACGGAGGAGCCGCGGTTGATATGTGGTGTCCGGCGTGGGGGCCAGGTTTTCTTGAGCTTCTTATTCGTCTCCGAGACTAGGGCGTACCATGCCGGCGCAGCGTACGTGAGGCGGGATCTCACATAAGTTTTGTAGATCCCGAGCTTCGCACGCAGAGGTAGGCTTGAAGACAGGAGCGGACGCAGTCTTGCTCGCGCTCCTTTCACCTGGGCGACGACGTTGTCCACGTGTTTCCGCATTGAGAGCCTCCGGTCAATGGTGACTCCCAGGTACTTCACGTGGGGCTGCCATGGGACCTCGACTCCGTGGAGTTGGAGTGGTGGTGGTTCCTTGGTGCTTCCGGTGATGAGGGCCTGCGTCTTCCCGACACAATTGTATGATGTATGATATAAATGTATGAGCTTGACGCCAAGCACGTATCCAGGGGGGCGGATAGGTGGGATTTATTCATAACCACGTAAAGTACGTTAGAGTAGAGAAAGTTTTAATAAAAAAATGTACGATAATTTGATACTCAACTATATTATAGTATAGTAATCACACGCGTTTCTTTCACAATTCACATTGTTGTTTTAATTAATGTACCCCCCCCCCCCCCCCCACCGCCCGGAACAAAAATTTGGATACGTGCCTGCTTGACGTCGACGCTTGCAGCGCAGAGCGAATTCGCTTGGAGCGTCGTCGTTGCCCGTAGCCCTCGCATAATACTCGTACCTGGGCCACGAGTTTCACGCTTCTAGCGCATTTGACGCTCCGAGTGAAGTCGCTTGAAGCGTTTGTTTACGGCGGCGCACAGTGCGCTGATATCAAATTTTCGTGAAATTACTGATGAATAAAAACAACTTTACTTTTTAGATTGTTTGTTGTACTAGCGTATTCTACTAATTACGGCAATGATTTAATTCTTATGATTTTCTTTATAATACTATGTACTCTATCCACACCACCAAGGAGGTTGAATAATGGGATAGTTTTCTTTCTTTTTTATCACTAATTCCACGAAAATTCGATTTCAGCGCACTGTGCGGCGGCGTTAAAAGAAGCAACGGAGGTAGGGGGGGTAAGGGTAGGAAATATTAATATAATATTAAATTTCCGAGTCATATTTGTTTTAAATGGGTTTTTATGTATGTATATTTATTTACTAAATGTACACCTTTCTTACTGATATTTACATTGTTGAAATTATTATAAAATCTTAAACCATGCTTTATTACCGTTTTGAACAGATAAAATAAACGCCTCCAAAATCATGTTCCTCCCCACCCCCCTGGATCCGCCTTGGATCTTGGGCTAACGGGACAATTACTGCTGGTTACCCCGGGTACGTGCGTCTCACTCACTCCCATATTGATCTCTCCGTCGCTCGACGGGAAATCAAGCTGCGAACGCGCTTAAATACATTAATTTACAATTATCATTAACTCAAATTTTTCAAAAATAATCATGGGAGTCATTTAATTATTAAATTAAATTAATTAATTAATAATTATTAAATAAATTAAATGATTCTCATGATTATTTTTGAAAAAATTTTAGCGCGTTTGCAGCTTGATGTTTGTTGTTACATCTTCAATTTGACGAAGTTTCAATTTGTTTCTTTGCATACTCAACTTTAAAACATCTGTTTTGTGGAACTATTAAATTTGTAAGTGGCTAAGCGCTGCGTCTAATATAAAATATCTGTTCCGTGCTCTGTCTAGTCACATAGCATAGTAAAAAAAACCGGACAAGTGCGTGTCGGGCCACGCGCAATGTATGGTTCCGTAGTTGCCCGGTACATATAAGTTGGTCTACTAATACAGACCTAAAGCCTACTTAGCTGTGATAGTTTTCCTTTTAAATTCATTATATGTACTACTTCTTTTCACATTTCTATAAACAACCGTTTGCCCGGCAGGGGGGGGGGGCGCTCCACTCTAACTAAAATGTTCACTTTAAAGCTTATTTTTTCGCCAACGGATCCCTAAATCGAAAAATGGTTCTCACACACCCACAATGTTTTTGAACGGCCTATCCAACGATACCCCAAACAATGGGATAGACGAGAAAAAAAAATCATCCCCAGTTTACGTGTATGAGAGGTAACCTTAAAAAAAAAAATCAGGATTTTATTTTACCATTTTGTCAGCGTAATTAATATGTATATCCATACCAAATTACAGCTTTCTAGTACTAATAGTCTCTGCGCTAACCCACCGACAGACGGACATGGCGAAACTATAAGGGTTCCTTGTCGGACTCCGGAACCCTAAAAACCGGACAAGTGCGAGTCAGGCTCGCCCACCGAGGGTTCCGATAAAGACTATATTTTTTATGATTTAATTTCAAATGTATAGTTTTTAGATTTTTCCCTATACTTGACGTATAAAACGGTATTTCTTCCCAAATTTCATAGTTCTAGCTCAATGGAAAATACCCTATAAACGGCCGTATATTTTTTTACGTGAACTTAGAAGTGTGATTTTTTCACAGCTTCAAGGGACTGTAGACCTGATATGCTTTTAATTACAACTCTGTACCTCCACGCGTTCCCGAGATAAAGGGTCTTGACAAACAGACGGACGGACGGACAGACGAACAACAAAGTGCTCCGTTTTTTTCTTCTTGTGGTACGGAAGCCTAAGAAAGTAGGCAATGACGTACAAACTTCCGAATTAGTTCCGACCAAATATTAAATTTACAGAAATTGCAATATACCTATAGTATTCAATGCCTGCAAATATCTGAGCTTTATTATTCCCATCTAGTTCTCGACTGCGTCTCGGCAAAAAACAGTCGTGACTCGAAATATCAACCATTTCGCACTAGAATCAAAATGTACTATTATAAACTACTAGCTTTTGTCCGCAGCTTCGCCCGCGTTCAGAGAATCTTCGCCCCGTTTTCGGCTTGGGCGTTATTTTATGAACATACCTTATAGTCTTTGTGTTGAACACGGCTATTACGATGATAATGAAAAAAACCGCATCCAAATCCGTTCAGTGGTTCTCGAGTTATAAAAGCGTTTATTCAATATTTTCCTCGTTTCCGGCTTGGGCGTTATTTTATGAACATCTCTTTATAGCCTATGTGTTGACCAGGGTCACTACGATTGTAATAAAAAAACCGTATCCATATGGTTTTCGAGTTAAAACGGAACAGACAGACAACAGTTGTTTTGGCCTCAGTACAGTACCAATAACCCATTTCATTTAAAATTTTGCGAAAATACTCAATGTACAGACACAACTTTTTTACTACTTTATTATTAGTATAGATAATCTCTAGAATCTGCATTTTAAAATGATGTTCAGCTAACAATTAAAATTTAGCGCGATTTTATTGAAAAAGCGGCAACGATCATTAAAGTTCTGAACGGAGTTTCGTAACAAGCTGCCAATTGCGTGTGAGCTTTGTGTCAATCGATGAATTTTGTATTGAAAATAACGTGTTTAACAGTATTTACAATTATTTTTGATGTTTGATGATTAATTTATTAAATTTACTATTATTTTGTGAATTTTATAAAAAACTATCCTTTTCCCTCACCTCCGCCCGGGTTTATTTAATCTCGGCCCCGTTTTTGGTTTGGAAGTTATTTTATGAACACCCATTATAGCCTACATGTTGACCAAGGTCACTACGATGATATAAAAAAAAACCGTATCCAAATCCGAAGGATTCTCTCTCGTGGTTCTCGAGTTAAAACGGAACATACATACATATAGACTCATATAGACTGTCAATCCGTGCACACTCGTATAGACGGACAGACAAAAATTCTAAAAATGGTAGTTTTGACATCAGTACAATACTAATAAAATAACCCATTTCAATTAAAATTTGGAAATAATATTCAATATACAGACATTTTTTTACTATCTACTTAGAATTAATTATTATTGCTTTAGCTATTAAATCATTTTGATATTTTTTCTTTATTTTATTTTAATTTATGTTCAAGTAGTAGTTAGAGTGGTCGTCCATTAATAAATGCAATAAATTATTTTACAATAAGTAAATGCAGCAAAAAAATAACATACTCGTGTTGCTGTAGAAATAAAATTAATTAGGAATCAAAATAAATTTTACAAATCCCAATCACGATTTGCTGCTCTAATATCGTTGCAGATATATTCAATTTCTGTTGACATTAATGTTAAGGCTGCCCAATATCACAATACTTGCTGATCATTAGTTATTTTTGCTGACCACTAGAAACATACAATTCACTTTGTTTGCTAACAAAATACATTCTGAAGCTGACCAAAACCTCTTTAATTAACTGACTATAAAAATAATAGCCATTAAGTTAATATCTTACTACGACTACGAAGTACTTTTATTTTTTAAACGGAACCGCTTAGGTTAGACGCATTCCTGGGCTTCGACCCCGCCACGCCCCCTTTCTAGTCCCAACATTCCATTCTTCAACTTTATTTGGAAAAAGCCAAATTATACCTAAGTAATCATAATAACATTAATACCAAATACCAAACAATTTATCGAGACTATATTACCTACATTACATATAACTTTAACACATTTACATTTTAATGTAGGTAGTTTATCTTAACACAGACCACAAGAATATAGTCTGTCAAAAAAGTGTTGAAATTAATATTGAAGAAACTATTTTTCTTTCGCCTGGTTACAACAAACAAATAAGTACAAAATCTGGTAAATCGAGTTAACCGCGTTGTTATTTCATAAATATATTACCTCAATTATACTACTTGAACGTTTAAAGTCCAATAAAGTTCAATAAAGTTTCATTTTCATTTCAACACTTTTTTGACAGACTACACCTAGATGGTGATTTCAGTTAATGATCTAATTATAGTTGTCATTCATAATTTAAGAAGCTCGTTTTGGCATCTGTCATTGCAACTTACTACATATGGGTGTGAACCAAACAAATCGGTAACTAGAATAACCGATTTTCACGAGAAATGGATTGATTTGGATTATTTTTTGTTCATTGCTTTGTTACAAGTTCTAGATAGACTAACCTTATTTTGTACACTGGATTTTAATCAAACCTATATCCCGTTTGTTCAGTAATTTATGGTGCAATTTTTATTGCATTATTGGTATAATTTACTATAGTATAAGCGTTATTATTCACAAAAATAAATATATTTTTGATGCACACGCACACTTCAGATATATTTTTCTTCATGAAAATTATTTGAAATGGATATTCTTATGTGGCAGTGATATTTTGTAATGAGGTATAAGCTGTACTTGAAAAAAGCGGTGATTGAAGTAAAATACTGGCCAGTAATAAAATATGCTTCACGATGAAACCATTTACTTCACGATGAAACCATTTGCTTCTCTAAATCGCAATATCAAATTTTCTTAAAAGCTACCCTACCTATTGCTAGAAGGTTTTATGATTTTACCTTTACCTGTGAATCGTTTCTTAAATAAAAAACCGGACGAGTGTGAGTCGGACTCGTTCACCGAGGATTCCGTTAATGACTATATTTTTTGTGATTTAATTACAAATGTATAGTTTTCAGATTGTTCCCTATACTTGTAGTATAAGACGGTATTACTTGCCAAATTTAATAGTTCTAGGTCAAAATATTGATTCCCTTGAGAGTGTCGAAAAATACGTTTTTTGCGGAATAAACAGCCGTATCTTTTTTACGTTAACTTAGAAGTTTAATTATTTCACAACTTTAAGGGATGTCAGATCTGTACATACTCGTATATGGCTTTTACTCCAACTCGATAATACCTCTACGCGTTCTCGAGATAAAGGGTCTTGACAGACAGACATACGGACGGACAACAAAGAGATCCTGTAAGGGCTCCGTTTTTTCCCCTTGAGGTACGGAACCCTAAAATATAAAACAGGAAACAATGCTGTTTTTAGTATAAAAGTTATAAAAGTGGTATATAACGTATTTGGCACAATAATTTAATTAAATTTTCCAGTAAAATTATTCGATACTGATATAAATCCATATAAAAGTTCAGAACTATAAAGTACCTGAGTATGGCGTAATCGTCTTTATTAGTTGCAAAAAAAAGGATATAAAGGTTTACACCTGGCTTTGTGGCTCTGAGTTCTGAGCTCATTTAAGCTAATTACAGATCATTACAATTATTTTATTAATATAACGTGACTTTCGTTTATACTCGTATAGCCAAATTCATACTGGAGACTCGGTAAGTGATCAGGACCAAGACTATATTATTATGCGATATACGAAAAAACAAATTGGGCCTCTATAGGTACTTGTTCAAAAACCACCTCGACTCTATTAGTATAGAAGTCTACATTTTTGTTTGAGTATTTCACAGAAAGTGACATTGAACCTTGGTCCTGACCACTACCCGAGTCTCCAGTATGAATTTGGCTTTGTAAACGAAAGTCACATATTTATCAAATTGATATTTTTATTTGGAATCGAATTAATCGGTGATATTCGGCGATTAATTGGTTACAACACTATTATTTTTTTTTTTAAAAACGACTAAGTACCTAACTGTTTTTGATTAAACAGATTTTAAAAAAACAGTTTTTGAGACGTTTCGTCGTAATTAAAATTTGCCTTTTATTTTGGAATTCAAGTAAAACAAATACTTGAAATATTATCTATCATATTAAATAACGAGATAGTAAAAATTTACGGTTTAATACAATAAGGCAACAATTATTTGTTTACGGTTTCGTTTATTTCAATTAAAGTTACATTCTATGGTCGTATTCAGCTGTCAAAACGGGCCTTCTAAAGTCCTTATTGGTGGCAACTGTATGTAGTCCATAAATTTAAATTTTGTAGCTCATCCTCTTCATAGTCAAAAAGACAAGTGGGTGTCGTTCGTACTAATTGAAGATTTGTAGAAGTTAGTTTTTGCTATGCCCCGATTCTAGTTTTGCGGATGTTGAGCATTTCCGTTGGGAACGGTTCAACGGCACATTTTGTTTGATGGGGCCATCTGGCTGAAGACACTTGTTACAAATTAAAACCAAATATGTATATAGGTGTCAAATGTTTTTAGGGTTTCGTACCCCGAAGGGTGCCAAACGGGCATTGGCGCATATAGAGGAGGGGTCGGGTGGTTTTTATTATGGTTCCGTAGTCCGACAAGGAACCCTTATAGTTTCGCCATGTCCGTCTGTCCGCGGCTTAGCGCAGAGACTATTAATACTAGAAAGCTGTAATTTGGCATGAATATAAATATTTATCACGCCGACAAAATGGTAAAATAAAATCTCGAAAAAAAATTTTTTTATGGGTACCTTTCATACACGTAAACTGGGGATGAATTTTTTTTTCTCGTCTATCCCATAGTGTGGGGTATCGTTGGATAGGCCGTTTAAAAACATTGTGGGTGTGTGAAAGCCATTTTTCGATTTGGAGATCCGTTGGCGAAATATTAAGCTTTAAAGTGAAAATGTTACAGTGGAGCGTCCCCCCCCTGCTGGCTAAACGGTTGTTTAAATAAATGTGAAAAAATTCACAGAAGTAGTATATATAATGAATTTAAAAGGAAAACTATCACAGCTAAGTAGGCTTTACAGTAGTTTACAGGTTTACGAGTACAGGTCGCGCCAAACTTTTGGTCCCCTATAATGTATGGGACCAGAAGTTTGGCGCGGTCTGTATTAGTAGACCAACTTACTTTCGGGAAGGTTTTAGACTATGTATCATCTTCCTATGACAAAAGGGAGCAGCGCAATGAGAATTTGAGTGAAACATGGAAGGTTCGCGCCGTAGCGTAGCCGATCGTCGCGGGTTCAAACCCCGACTTGTAATTTTTATTTTTTTTCAGAATAAATATTTTGTTTTGTAAAATAAAAGGTGACCAGGGTCTGATGATGGGACTGGAAGATGGATACGGGATCTCCTCAACGGACAACAGCAGACCCTTTGAGTTTGGGCTTACCTATTTGATTGGTCTTTATTAGCACTTTGGTAAAACATGGTGACCGTTGCATATTGTCGTTCAAAAAATCATATTCTTTTGTTTTCCTTATTTCCACGAAAATCTCTTCGACGCGGGCGGAGCCGCGGGCAAAAGCTAGTTTTATATAGATAAAGAAATATCCCGTAAAGCTATAAATGGCTCCGCACTTGTTCAAGATGAAACTAGGGTATATATTTATTGAGATGATAGTACATTCGGATTCGACAGGGGGCTATGCTATAGCTTCAACAGTTACAGGAAACCAGTTGAAAAATAACATATCGTTACATGAATCCAAGCAAGTCACAATCCACACTCGGTACACCCGCATTTCACCAACAATTATTCCCAACCATGGAAGCACAAAATAAGGCGGAAGGAATTTCGCTAGCCAAAAACGAATGCACCCAGAGTAAGCCTACTCGCGTGTATGCACGAGCCAGACACGCACACATTCACATCATAGTAAGCCTATTTTAGAGATGTAAGCTCCATTTCTTACTTTACCTTACTCATGTAAGTTACGGTCATAAATGGTAAATTACCGTCAGAAATAATAAATTACCGTAAGAAACGTAGTTAACGTGAGCGTGATAAAGGTGTTAATAATTTATGACAAAAATCAATTAAAACCCACTATTAGGCAAGGATTTGCTGGAACTATCCTCCCTTATTCTATAGTAGGTAGTGTTTTTAATTTTTTCTATCTCACTCATGCCTATAAGGTTTGGATAATGGGGAAGGACCGGCGCTAAATTTCCAATATTAATCGTCAAATTAAGTGTTGTCGCTGTTTTGGACTCGTAAAAAGTTATTAATAAATTCATAAAGCTCCGAAATTAACTAACCTGTCTGACAGCGTCATGCATGAAATGTTTGCTATTGGCTATTGTTTATATTGCTTATGTTTGCCGCCTAGCTCAAACCTCTTTGCGTTCTATTTTCATCTTATTTGTTAGCGACGTTCCTGATTATACCTTACTGTAATTTATAGGTAAACTACCATTTCTGACGGTCAGATATTGTAGCTTACGGTCAGATAACAACCCTACCTATTATCCATAGTCCACTCTCACACACTTTTAAATTGTCCGTCGCCATTGCTATGCTTCATGCTTCAGTTGTTTATTAGCGGTGACACCGTCCGCCTTTTTTAGGGTTCCGTAGTCCGACAAGGAACCCTTATAGTTTCGCCATGTCCGTCTGTCCGCGGCTTTGCGCAGAGACTATTAGTACTAGAAAGCTGTAATTTGGCATGGATATAAATATTAATCACGCCGACAAAATAAAATCTTTAAAAAATTTTTATTAAGGTTACCTCTCATACAAGTAAACTGGGGATGATTTTTTTTTCTCGTCTATCCCAGATTGTGGGGTATCGTTGGATAGGCCGTTCAAAAACATTGTGGGTATGCCAAAAGCATTTTTCGATTTAGGGATCCGTTGGTGAAATATTAAGCTTTAAAGTGAAAATGTTTGTTACAGTGGCGCGCCCCCCCCCCCCCCCCGTTTATAGAAAGGTAAATTAAAAGGAAAACTGTCAGAGCTAAGTAGGCTTTACAGGTTTACGAGTACAGGTCGCGCCAAACTTTTGGCCCCCTATAATGTACGGGACCAGAAGTACCGGGCAAATACGGAACCCTAAATTGCGCGTGGCCCAACACGCACTTGGCCGGTTTTTTATATGTATAAGATCCCAACCACCCATCACTGGTGAGCTAGTACTTCTACACGCTATTTAGGGCATTTAGGTTTCCTCACGGTATTTTCCTTCATCGTTCAGAAAGTAGCAAGTATTAGGTAAGATAAGAAAACATATTATGCACAAAAAGAGGCCAAGTGCGAGTCGGACTCGCACACGAAGGGTTCCGTACCATTATCTATAAAAACGGCAAAAAAATCATGTCTGTTGTATGGGAGTGCGCGGGTCCGACTCGCACTTGGCCGGTTTTAGTATTTGTTGTTATAGCGGCAACAGAAATACAACTAACTATCACGGTTCATGAGATACGGCCTGGTGACAGACGGACAGCGAAGTCTTAGTAATAGGGTCCCGTTGGTTACCCTTTGGGTACGGAACCGTAAAAATTCCGAAAAACTCATTGATGCATCTGCATACCCGGCCGGGGATCGAACCTGGGTTTCAGCATTGAGAGGCCAGCGTTCTACCGGGTTATTCTCAAGTTCCTCCATTCTTTTGTTATGGAAAAGATAAACATTGCCTACATCAGTTCTCAAAATCCTCCACGGTTTTATTAAATTAATATTATTATCGTTTTCTATTCTCAATCTCATCCAAGTAGCTGAGGTACAGTCAGGTAATTAATTTCAAAGTGTATGGTGTATGACGGATGCACTGCGGGCCTAATATTTTAACAAACAAACTAAAGGTTTTGTAATTTTAAAATAGATCTATATAGAAGCATTGATTTATTTTTATTGTAGCATAGTAGTTTGAGTTTAAGACTTGAAAAAGAAAGACATATAATTCTTTGTTATGATTTATTTGTTCTACTCGAAACATAGGTAACATAATAAAAATTTACAAAACTCAGTCTGAGTTTAGGTTTAAATGAGGTGTTATAAACATGTTTAAAAGATCAAATCTTAATTACAAATAATAAAAAATATAAATATACAAAATCAGTCTTCTCTATCTCGATTTAAACTTAATCTAATTTTGAAATTTGGTTTAAAGCTTCTAAAACTGTAATTTCATTTTTAATGAAATGTTTTACAATCAGAGCCAGTTTCAGGTCCCGGTTTATGGACTGTCGGCTTCTATTTACAGGAGTTGTGCACCGATATATCTCGTTATAAAGAGCCTCCGTTTGCATAACATCAAGAAATTGAAGCATGCGTGGTTTCTTGGGTATTATGTTGTTTAACCGCTTATGCCACGATTCCACCAAATTTGTGGTTCTGTGACGTTGTCCTTCACAATTCCATAGCTCTATAAGGAGGGGAGTAGCTGTGGTATGGAAGTGGAGCTGCAACCCACCGACGAACACCCCCACGATTCAGATGACGTGGAAAGAGGGACGGACGGGGAATCAATGGATAGTGACATTCTCCTATCCTCTCCCACCCGCTCCCCCCACTAACGTCATCCAAACTAACCTCCAGCACAAGCAGGTAGCAGTAGCTACGCTGCGCCGCATACTGGAGGTTAACAAACACACTATCGCTTTAATCCAGGAGCCTTGGATTAGGGCCGATAGAATATGCGGTCTAAACAACATTGGTGGTAAGTTAATCCTCAATACCTCTGTTCATAGTCCACGAACATGCATATACGTCCCACGCCACCTGAATGCTGTGCCTCTAACTCAGTTCTGTTCCAGAGATCTGACGACAATCAGGCTCTAGGTTCGGGCCTGTGGAGGAGGCTGTGCTACCGTGGTGCTGGCATCCGCCTATCTCCCTGGTGACGAGGAGGTGCCCACCAGAGAGTTAGCGGACCTAATACAGCACTGCGAGCAGAGTGGTCTGGACCTGATCGTGTCAGCAGACTCCAACTGTCACCACCCTATCTGGGGCAGTGAGACACCCAATAGGAGAGGTGAGGCCCTAGTTTCTTATCTCTTTTCAACTAACCTTACAGTCCTTAACAAGGGCTCTGTCCCAACGTTTGTTACCTCCAGGTTTCAAACAATAGTAGATATCACCCTAGCCACGGAGTCGGCCTCGAAACTGGTTACCGATTGGCATGTGTCTGAGGAACCCTCCTTCTCAGACCACAGGCGTATCTGCTATAACTTAGATGTCCACATAAATAGACCCATGCCCAGACGTAACCCGAGGAAAACGGACATCGACAGGTACAAGGGTCTACTGAAAGAAGAACTGCAAAGGATAAACTTTCAGGATATGAGGACATCAGCTAACAACATTGAAGCTAATATCAAAAACCTAACAAACAGCATCAGCACATGCTATCAGAAGGCTTGCCCACTAACGACACCACCCAACAGAAGCTCAAAATGTCAATGGTGGGGACCTGAACTCGAACGGCTCCGGCACAAGTCTAGGTGCTTATTCAACAGAGCTATGAACACGAGAAACGAGGATGACTGAGACAAATACAGAGAAGCCCAACATTTCTACAAAAAGCGCATCAGGATTAGGAGATGCGAATCTTGGCGCCGTTTCTGCGAAAACATTGAATCAAACAATGAAGCTGCCAGGGTACGCAAGGTCCTATCGAACGACCAAGACCGCAACCTAGGCTCGCTTAAGAAATCAGACGATACATTTACAAACACAGACAAGGAGACCTGCGAAGTACTACTCGAAACACACTTTCCAGGTTGCAGCATCTCAGAAGAACGCAACTGGAAGGAACGACCGAGTAGATCTCCGAATGAGCAGGACTGGAAAACAGCCGAGACTGTAGTCGACAAGGACAAGACCATCTGGGCCATCAACAGCTTCTTTCCCTTCAAATCGGCGGGGCTGGATGGCATATTCCCCGCTCTTCTGAGATGGGGAATAGATTACCTAGCAGAACCGCTGACAGACATCCTGAGAGCATGTCTTGCACATAGCTATATACCACAGGACTGGAGAGAAGTCAAAGTAATTTTCTTGCCTAAACCGGGAAGAAGTGATTACACTCAAGCGAAATCCTTTAGACCCATTAGCCTCACATCCTTTCTTCTTAAAACTCTAGAAAGGCTCTGTGATAGGCATATCAGAGATGGGGCCCTAAAGAGGAAATCGCTACACCCGAACCAACATGCCTACAGTTCAGGCAAATCAACAGAGTCAGCTCTGCACAGCGTAGTGAAAAGAATCGAGAACACTCTGACTACTAAAGAATCAACCCTAGGTACCTTTATCGATATAGAGGGGGCCTTTGACAAAACTAGATTCATAAATATTAACCACGCTCTTCTCAAGTATGACGTTGAACCAACATTACGCGGGTGGATAGACAACATGCTTAAGCTGAGAGCTGTACAACTAGACGTGAATGGCACCACCAGAGCGGTGGTAGCCAAGGGCTGCCCACAAGGAGGCGTCCTATCACCTCTGCTCTGGAACATCGTAGCGGATGATTTGATCCGACGGCTAAACGATAAGAGCTACCATACTATAGGCTACGCCGACGACCTGGCTATCCTCATTAATTGGAAATTTGAAAGCACACTCTGTGAACTAATGCAGGGTGCTCTCAAGGTTGTTGAAAAATGGTGCGAGGAGTACCAACTAACAGTGAACCCGAATAAGACAGAACTAGTACTGTTTACCAATAAAAGAAAGCTGGTGAACATGAGACCCCTGAAACTCTTCGGCACTGAACTAACCCTATCGACTGAAGTCAAATACCTGGGAATGTTACTTGACAACAAGCTGAACTGGACTAAACATATGAACAACAAATTGAAAAAGGGGACCATAGCACTATGGCAGTGTAAACGCATGATGGGCAAGAAATGGGGACTACGCCCTAACATTATGCTATGGCTATACAAAGCAGTGATAAGACCAATGGTCTCGTACGGTGCCGTCGTCTGGTGGCCTAGGATGGACGTCGGCTACGTGCAGAAAGACCTAGAAAAGTTTCAACGGCTTGCTAGCATGCTTACCACAAATTGCATGCGCACCACCGCAACCGCGGCCCTCGAGATAATTTTGGACATCCCACCGCTGCACCTGTTCATACAACAGGAGGCAGCGGCTGCGGCGTTCAGACTCAGGGCAGCTGGACAGTGGAAAAGCGACGACAGGGCACCACACACGCGCATCCTTGAGCTGGCCGTGTCCCACCAGCCACTAATGGACGCGCCGTGTGATAGAATCCCAAAAATGCACATCTTCAATAGACAGTACAATGTCCAACTCTTTGAGGAGCCAACGGACCACTCTAATATCCATGAGATAAGGATATACACAGATGGGTCCAAAACGAAAGAGGGTACTGGGGCCGGAGCGTACTCAGCTGAACTTAATATTAAGAAATCAACAGCCTTAGGTAAATATAACACGATTTTCCAAGCGGAATGCGTCGGTATAATCCTGGCTTCAAGTGCGGTGCTCAGCAGAGAAGCTAAAGGCCTCAACATTCGCATACTTTCTGACAGCACTGCGGTACTCCGGGCCCTAAGCAGGACTACGGTAAACTCTGGGCTCATACTACAATGTCTAAACCAACTGGAAGAGGTAAGCCGACACAATAAAGTAACCCTCCAGTGGATAAAAGGGCACAGCGGATCGCTGGGTAACGACGCGGCTGATGAACTGGCAAAGAAAGGAGCAAAACAAAAACCGGTAGGTGTTGAACCACTGGTACCCCTGCCTTTTAACCAGATAAGAACATGGCTGCGGGAGAGAACCAGCACTCAACATGCTGAACAATGGGTAAGCGTGACAACCTGCAGGCAGACGAAAGAGGTGTTACCCACCGTGGACCGTCGCCTGACGAAGAAACTGCTACGACTTAATAGAACCAACCTTCGCATGATGGTAGGGCTAATTACAGGACATTGCAACCTTAACAGACATTTCTATATTATAGGTCTAACAGACAGCCCTCTGTGCAGAGCCTGCATGGGGGCCGAAGAAACGCCGACCCACGTGACTATAGACTGCGTAGGTGTCAGCACACAACGGGCCAAGATCCTCGGTGAACCGGGGACGCTCCGCCAGTCCTGTGGCGACCTAGGCCGCCTCTTGGGATTCTGGCGTGAGCTGGGCTGGCTAGAATAGCCAGTCCCACTATTTCCACGCACAAAGGTCCAAATGAGAGACTAGGTGCGGAAACCGAGCCCACCACCAAGAAGAAGAAGCTCTATCGGAAAATGCACATTATCGAGCCAAGTTGACACAAAGTAGTCATTAAACTTTGTGATACTTTCGCTGACTGGAGCTTCTTCCATAACTGCCAACCAACCGTCGCCCACTGATTCCATTGGAAGATGGGATAAAACACCACATCTACCCACATGTTTTTTTTCTTCCTTGGTTTCTATTCCAACCGTTCTACATTTTTTTACTAATGCCTGTTTAAAATGGAAGTTGCATCCTTTCAAAACGGCGCCCGGGTAAGACTTGCGCAGTCTCTGCGCTAGTTTAAATTTTCTCGAAATCCGTGTTACTATGGCCTCTATCACGGCAAATTATTAAACCATTGTGTTACTTGTAGGCGCGCGGGCGGCGGTGTGGCGCTCAATACTTTCACATGAATATTTTTGGTAGGATTTCAGCACCTTTTGATAAAAGAAAATGTATCTTTAAGGATATGGCATAGGCAAGATTAAACACATTATTTTACATCAGGCGAAAACAACATTTAATACGTTGTATTTTAGTCTACAATCGCACGCTCTTCGTCCTGGCAGTTACGACAACAGAAATGCCTCGCGTTCGTGAAAAAAACATATTATTTAGATTTATTTATCTATGTTTGCCGTAAGAACTACAATTTTGGGTAACTGCAATAGGTATCAATAATACCTATTTTACTATATAAAAACCAGGCGAATCTGTTGAATAATACAGGAGGAATTAATTTTTTAAACATGAAATATCATGAAAACTGAGGTTTACAAATTATTTTGTTCTGGATTGAATATTTGATTAATTTAATTATAATTAGGTAACTGCACTTTACAAAAGATCACTCAACGTCATATATTTTTTTCAAAGGATGGACCTTACTGCTTCTTCAGAAAACTACTATAATCGAAAAACATAAAACTTTTTTTTTGCGTCATGTTGACTCTTAATGGTAAGTAGGAAGTATGGAGTTATTGATTATGATAAACTCGTCCACTTTTGCTGATAAATAGAAGGTACTAAGTTATTTAACAATTAGGAGAATATACTATGTTTTTAAGTATAGTTATTGGTACATATACCTACACATTTTTAATAAAGAGGGTAGTTTCGTTTTTTGTTAATATCATTTGTATGTAACAACCTCAGTTGCGACTTGTTGATTAATTGTTGGGTGATAAAGATGTTGAAATAGTTATTATTTTACGATGAACACAACTTTGAACTACTCGGTTAAACTAGTGGGAACAAGTCGAAATTTTGACAATTTCCTTGTGGCCAAACTATTTTGCCAAACCTGTTTGGCTACGAGGAAAAAAGTCCTTCAGAGTTATAGTTTTATTCAAAATTGTAGTTACATGATAGAACTACTGCGATTTTTTTTTCGCTATTTGGTACCTAATACGATTTATTTTTTGTACAGATATCAAAGTGACAGATAATTAATTTTTATCCAGTATTTTGACAGATGTCAAAGTGACAAATGATTTATTTTTATCCAGTGTTTTGATGTCAAAATTTACAGATGAGTTTTTATAGATTTTTTGACAGATGTCAAATTTTAAGAGTTATTAATTTAGTTGTTTTTTTATTTAGTTTTAAGAATCAACATAAAGTTCTTAGTCAATCATCAACGTATTTACTCATATAAAAAATAAGCTAAGCACTTTATGTTTATTCTTAAAACTAAAAAAAAAACTAAATTCATAACTCTTGAAATTTGACATCTGTCAAAAATCTATGAAAAACTCATTATCTGTCAAAATACTGGATAAAATAAATCATCTCTCACTTTCACGATCTGTCAAAATACTGGATAAAATAAATCACCTGTCACAATACTGGATAAAAATATCTGTACAAAAAATTATTGTACGAGTATTTGTACAATAAGTATTTGGTACCAAAGAGCGAAATAACAAATCGCAGTAGTTCCATCATGTAACTACAATTGAACGAAACTATAACTCAGAAGGAGAGTTTGGCTACGAGGAAAAGAATTTCCTCGTGGCCAAACTGGTTGGGCAAAATACAGTAGTTTGTAGTTTGGCCAAGAGGAAATTGTCGATTTTTTAATTGCTTTAAACTTAAAACCAGGCATAGGCGCCATCTAGGGTGAGCAGTAAGAACTGATGGTTCCAACTCCCAAAATAACGGGAGTGGTGTATACCCTGTCGATGTGAGCGCCACTAGGTGCTAGCGCCCTCTGACTGCAAAACTTTCGAAACATGGAGTTTCGTTTCAATTTTTACTAAAATAATTCGTGTCGGTGATTGATATTTTTTTGTGATTTTTAATGAAATGGCTAAGTTATTAGTAATTGGGCAAAACTTCTGTTTTAACTTGAGAACTCATGGTAACCCTGCGCCTAGGCGTGGATCTGGGATTTCGCTCAGGGGAGAGGGCAAGTTTTGTTTAAATGGGCATGGGTCACTTGCGCGCTGCGGTCAAAAACTCATGCAGATAGCAGAAAATACTACCGGTCAGTTGCGCGGCGATTACCCTGGCCCTGGCTGAAAATCAGCGTCGTAAGTTCATAGAGCTTTTGAGCTAAGAGGGACCTTTTTCTTGCTACAATCATTATAGGTATTTATGTTCCATTATTTTTCTGTTTTCTTTGTTTTTGTATAAGTACTTAATGTTTTTTGTTTTCTCTTTTTGTATGTGTTTGTGTAGCGACAAATAAAGATTCTTTCTCTATGATTAGGACAGTTGCGCGCAATGGCTAGCCTTTTAGTTTAAATTTAACTTCTGGGTGGTCATAAAAAAATAACCACTAGGGGTGCGTATAATATTACAGCGTGTGTGAGTATGGGCATTTATTCCAGGAGGACCAACGAGCGTGGCGAAATCCTGGAAAGGCCTATGTCCAGCAGTGGACGAAACAGGTTGATGGATGGATGGATGGATTACGTATGGCGGTCCTTCTATCCTAAGCTACCGCCTCTCTTCTGCGCTGCAGGACTTCCGAAAATTTTCCTCTTTCTGATTTAAATCAGGCGGCTGATTTAACCAGACGACGGCGGCGACATATATGCATTACTCTAAAGTTCGTAGTATATTCCATGCTGCTGGAACAAGATGCCCATATTTGCGGCGGGAAAAAAGAAGAAACAGAGTAAGGGTAGGGCCATAAACATTTATCTGCTTGAAAATCTTAATCCCTAATTTGCGCGCAAGTGTCCTTTGCCTGGTCGGTAGAGTCATAAAAGTAATTAGAAGGGTCTGGAAATTGACCGCGGCGCGCAAGTGACCAACACCCGTTTAATTTATCTCCCAGAAAACTGATTCTAATCGAAGAATAAGTTTAAAATAATCGTTTGTATGTTTTTTGTTTGTAATGCGATATCAACATTTTGAAAATGCTTCGTTCATGGGTCGTGGGGGACAATTGCACCCATTGCCGCCCCCTTTGAACCCGCGCCTACCTGCCCCCGTAGCATGATAACGAGCGACTTCGCTAACTTAATGCGCACCATCTGTCAATAAAATAAGCGATATTACTCCCCTAACACCTCAGTCGTCAGAACAAAGGCCGAGTGACGCCGCGAGTCGCGCGCGCCATAAAACCATGCCACGGCCGCTGGTCAACTTATAGATCATAAATGGGTATTGATAAAATAACCGCCAAGCCGAAAACTGAAGATAATACTTTTTTGACACATCCACTCGAGCGAAGCTGCAGGCAAAAGCTAATATGACTAAAGAACCTTTGGGTGTAAGGGTAAGGCGAAAGTACATTAGACATTAGAAAATAAACAAAATCATTTTTAAATTGTTTAATCATGCCACACCCCAAACTTCCTCAAATGCTGTACACAGTTTAGCACAAGTCAATGCAGCTGACAGTGGATAGTTACTGATTGACAAAACATCTTCAGAATAATCAACTTCCACTTTACCATGAGCCATTGCACCAATAACCATAACTATTGGATCCTCATTCTTGGGAACCAAATCCCTACAGTTAGTAACAACTTTGGAACTGAAAGACATGGTGATTTTCTTCACCCCCACAGGTAGATGTGAAGTGACAGGGTTTTTGATAACCTTCAACAGTTTCATTGGACCATCTGAAGCTCGAATTGCAAACTTGTGAAGAAGTTGAACTGAAATAGAAAGTATATATATCAATGCAAAAGATATCACACACAAAGTTTGCAAACTATTTGGCCACTTTTATAATCTGTTATGCTTTGTGGTAAAATACCAACTGCAGCAGAGCTTTGATCAAACACAAAAAAATGCCCTACCACAGATAATATAATTAAAACCATCCATGATGTAAGAATAAATATTTTTCGATACCAAAATGTTAAATGTGCTCTCTGTATTTTTAAAATTTTGTACATTAATGATTTGATACATCTGTCGCCATCTATTGCCAGGAAAGAGAAATAAAAGTAACTTCTAGGCATTGCGACCCCATGGTACGCATACACCTACAAATGATAACATTTAAACATTTGAGAGGCATTTTCCAAAATATAACAAATTTTAATGTAAATAATATAATTTTTGAAGCTTAAAAGTTTTAATTACAGTTCAACACTTTTAAATTTAGACAAGACTGTATTTTTAAACCATATGAAGCGTGTGTAATCAGCTGTTCGGGCTTAGATCACAATATGCATGTTCTTCAGCACAGGCAATTTGACATAAACCAGCTTACTAGAATGGCTGACACACAAGGGATGTGTACTTATCAACACCTGGGATGCAATTATGCATGGGCCTCTATGACAGCAATTACATCACTGGTGTGTTTTCAGCAGTGAAAGTTTTAAAGCAATTGATCACAGTTCAAGTGTTTCATTAGTGTTTTGACAAGTGGTATCCAGGTCAAAAACCTACAAACAAATGGTGCAGTGGGCATTCTGGTAGCCATCCATAAATTAACAATTTCGTTAGGTTCCAACACTGACAGCAGGATAGCATATACAATTTTCAAAGCGTGCAACAGGGATGGCATTAGAACCCGTGTTTGCAACCCTAGTTTATGACCGTAGCCCAGATGGGGTTTGGACTATCGAGGCCCTACTGCATATGTATAAAAGGTATCTATTCTATTGATTTTCTAAGCAGGGTACAATAATAAATTAAATTCTTACTGACATAGAGTGACTACAGAAAAAGAAAACTAAAGCTGATTGCACATTTTCTATCATCATATGCATTTTAGAAATCATAGTATTAACTCCTACGCAACCTCAAAAATTTACCAGCATATATTTCAGTTTTTTAATCAAATGCAGGGTGTACTGAGCATGTGGTAGATTTGATGCTGAAAAGTGTGCAATCAGCTTAAGTTGAAACTAGGCCAAAATGAGCTTAGCCCTGTATTCAATTACAAATATGTAGTGTAGATATTTTGTATTATATTATATAGGGTGAAATTAAATCAACCGACCAAATTCATACTAGAGACTCGGTTAGTGATCAAGAACTAGGTTCAGTAATCCTTTTGGCCAATTTCGAAAAATATTTTTTTTTGCTCCCGTACTGGTTGGACTAGTTTAAGTACAATTCCTAGTGCAGGTTCTACGGGTAAAAAAATTTTTTTTTTCGAATTTCACCTGGAGGGTCATTAAACCTTGTTCCTGATGACTAACCGAGTCTCCAGTATGAATTTGGTCGGTTGATTTAATTTCATCTAGTATAGATACCCACCTATCAAACCAGCAAAACGTTTGAATGTTCTGGGTATTCTAGTTTGTGGATTGATTTCTATAAGGACATTTTTTTCAGTGTGAATGTATACTTGTAACAGGCCAGCTCGGTTCAGCGGAGAATCCATTAACATAAGCAGTGACTGGTGAGTGATGTCTGGTCTGCAGGAGCCAGGGTCACGGTCATTCTTTCGCAGGATATTTGCATGATCATCACAATTTAAAAGTTCGAAACTGTTCCCAACCTGCAAAATTAACTCTTTATAAATACCTTCTAAATTATACAATGAGCAGCTTCCTAAAAGTTGATGTTTTATAGGTTATGGTAAGGTTAAGTAAAAGTAACCTAACCTTAACAGTTTCCAACTGTGCGTTCTCTAATATAACAATGAGTCGCTTTTCTTGTTTCTTTATGTGTGCAGTGACCAGATGCTTTGGAACTGGATCGTATTCAAACTCATTATCGTTTGCGTGCTTCCTTTTTTTTCCCATTGTTATGCCTCTGCTCTTTCACTAAGTGAATTATTTATCACCTGTCGTTCACATATACATATATATTTTTTAATTGTGATACAAGCTTAACCAAACTGACGAAATCAAAAGAAAACTAATTTTTACAATATGTTTATTTATCTTTTCGTTTCAAACAGGGTTTCCAGATGTGATTTCTTAAATTTCCCCAGATTCAAAATATTTTTTCCCCAAAATGATACGTTTTTCAGAAAATACCCCCAAACTTCATTTGGCGGAATTAACAATGAAATACATGCTATTTTTTATACTTTCAGCTTGTTTCAGATCTCAAATTAAGGGCATCTTAACCTTAAATCCCGCAAATAAAACAGCTTTTATCAAAAGAACGCTGTATGACTAAGTTAAAAACTAACCTGAAATCTGTGGTTTGCCTTCCCAAACTGGTCTTTAACGTCTAGCCATTTATATAATTGTATTTTAGATTTTACTAAAACTGCTCTCGACGACTACTTTGTTGACCAACTAATCTTTTTTTTTTGTTGATCGGTTTTACATCACTAGAACAAAGTCCTTTAAACCACATCTAAAATTTTAAATGCATTTTATATATTTTAGTAAATTGAATATAAAAGTTATTGCCTTAATAGACCATATAACACGGGACTAAGCAAGCGCACTTATTCCCCTCTGCCCAAGTACAGGAACAATTTGTTCATGTAAGTTTGCTTGTGTGCGCGTTTTGTGTTTGTGTTGCAGCTTTGGTTTATTGTGATATATCAATTTTTCGCAAAAGTATGCGTGAATGAGTAAATTTGTGCTGTGTGTGCGTGTTTACCTTCCCTTCCATGGAAAACGGCAGAATAATTTTAGTACTAAGAGTCGCGCTTTACCAGGTCCCGTGTTAAATGTTCTAAGCCTTAGGTATATGTATGTATAACAGATATTATATAATAGATATCTCATTCTTGATTAACCTAAAATTTCCCCAAAGTCAATTTTTTTTCCCCAAACATTCCCCAAAGTACAAAAATTTTCCCCAAAACCGCGAAAAAAAAACCCAATCTGGCAACTCTGGTTTCAAAACAAAAACACGTGGTGGCATTGGCAGTGTTGCCGGTAGTCAAACTAGAAAAAGTCCGAAACTCCGAAACCGAATCAGAAATTACCCACAGACTTAAAGGAAATTACCCGAATTACCCGTTTTGTGAATGTGTTTTTTTTTTCAAGAAATAATAAAGGTGTTACATATCTTGTTTTTATTTTAACATTTATCATATCTCTTGAAAAATTTACAAGAATGTGTTTGTTTTAACGTGGCTTTAACAGTGTTTTTAATTAATTTCTGAATAAAATTACAATTATATATTATTTTAAGTAGGTTTTAATATCTTGGGGCTGCATATAAGGTCAAATTAAGCACCTAATTTTGCATCAATCAGAACTAAACTCTACGACGTTTGCTTTTAGTTTAACATAGTGTGCTCTCAGCCGTGGCTGTTAAGACCACCAAGAAACAGCGCCCACAAAAATCCGAGTTTTATTGAATAACTCTGCTTCTAAATGCAATTTTTAAAATATTCTAAGACGAGGCGAAGACGATGTCATTTGTTAACTTATTTTTAATACAAATTTCAAGGCTTTGTGATTTAAGGAAGGTCCTTTAATACTCAAAAAACGTGAAATTCAGATGTTACTTCGTAATATTTTTCTATTGAGTGAACTTAAACATTTTGCGTTTTTTCTAATTGCTTGCAAGGCTCAGTAAGTAGATATATATGATAACATAAAACGAAAGTAGGGGTCTTTGTCATCGTCAGAAACTTCGAATGAAACCACAAAGACACGGTGACAATCTTCAGAAATTAGTGAGTGGGATATAAGCCATGCATTCAGTTCTCCCAGGCTAACAGTAGACGGCCCGTACTTTTGTTGACGAATTTGAGCCAGGTACCTAATTTTTCAGTTGTGTGTTAGACGGTAACTATACCTTTTTTTCGCCAAGGCACCCATTATTGCCTTTGGTTTCAGTTTGAGTTCAAATAGTTTATCTATTTCACTGCAGGTTTCCGCATATATATATATATATATATATATATATATATACTAGTCCCTAATACTATCGATAGTCCATTAAATTTCGATAGTATTAGGGACTTAAAGTGAACATCTTAAATGGTTGATAATAATTTTATGTATTACATCGTGATTTGATAATCCTTTTTTAAAACTCACCTAAATATTATTATCCTTACCGCGTTGACAATAGTATTGCACTTTCATGGACTATCGATGAAGCAAAACAATCGATACTTTAATTGATTAATGTAAATAATACTATCGATAGTATTGCTAACATATAGTCGATAGTATTATGAAATTTTCGCTATCGATATTGTTTTTTTTTCAAGGTCACGATAGTATCGATAGTCATGCAACACTAGTATGTATTCCATTCCATACAGCGTTGCCGGTACGGGTATTTTTACCCGATTTCGGGTAATTTAGGCATTAAGCGGGTATCTTGCGGGTAATCATGACTGCCAGGTAATTTCGGGTAATTTTGCGACAAACAAAAATATTTTTTCTCCTATTAAATCAGTATTGACTCAGTTGATGCCAAAACGAAATAATTTTGGGGCACATCATGCGTGAATGCGCAAAACGGAATGAATCTTATCCTTATTGTGAGGGTGTGTGTGCGTGTGTGTTGAGTCCGATGAAGCAAAACGTGCGGAAAAGATGCCCATAAACAGACTCTCGTTAGATAGGGCAAGCAAGAAGATTTTTTTCAACATCAAATCAAAGCAGCGTCGCCGGTGCGTTGATTTTTACTCCATTTCAGGTAATTTAGGCCCTAAGCGGGTTTGTTGCAGGTAACCATGACTGCCGGGTAAAAAAACCTGTACCGTCAATAAAAAAAGCAGAAATATATTTTTATTAAATCGTCTTGACGCAGCTACAGCGCATAATTGAACACATCCTATCTTTCTCTACTATTTGCGTGTGTGTGAAAACCATGATATGAGTGAAGCTAATCCGCACTAAAAAGACGTGCAAAAGAGATGCCCACACAAATCATCAGTAGAAAGCACGATTTATTTCCTGTTTGTTCCATTTCGTTTTGTGGCTTGCTCTGAAAAGTCATAAATACTATAAAACGTGTAAATTTTGAGAGAAAGGAACCTTTAAAATAAACTCATTGAATTTATATATAAGTTGATTATTGATAAATTATTCTTTTTATTTGTCCATTTCCACCAAAATGGTCTGAATGTGTTTGTAGAAAATCCTTTAATAATTATTTTATTTGATAACAACGACATAAGATTTAAACTCTACCTAAAATATCTTTAGTTGTAATTTTTTTTCACCCTATCAATTAAAAGCACTTTTAAAACAAACACATTCCTGTTAATTTTTAAAGAGGTATGGGAAATGTTAAAATAAAATCAAGGTATTTAATATTTTATTTCTTCTCTTGAAAAAAAAAAAAATTCACAAAGCGGGTAATTCGGGTAATTTCTGATTCGGTTTCGGACTTTTTCTAATTTGACTACCGGCAACACTGATTCCATATGATCTGTGATGTAGTATGTATGTATTTTGGTGAGTGATTTATTTTCAAAGCATCGCAGTGTTCTTTATCTTTCACACAGAGATCGTGATATTTCATCGTCGGGATGGCTAACGATCGTGAAGTTCTACGAGAAATATGGGACGGAAAACTACCAATATGTTTCCAGTTAGATCAAGAAGAAATCATGGAAATTCAACAACCTGATCCATTCTATGTGATGGTTCCAAGACTCAGCTACTTTCCTCTCGTTACAGATAAGGTTAGATTTAGGTACTTACAATTCTTGGAAGTATTCTGAGAAATCTGTATTCTTTATTTACTTTTCCATTGAAATATCTATTTCAGATGAAAAGGCATTTCCTGCGTTTTATTTCTCAGGAAAGTGCTGATAGTGAAATGTGGATAGATTACAATGGACAGCCACTAAAGTGGCATTACCCAATTGGTTTCCTGTATGATCTATTTTGTGGAAATGACCCACAGTTGCCATGGACGCTGACTGTTCATTTTACAAAGTTCCCAGAGGAAATTCTTCTGCACTGTCCTAATAAGTATGATTATTATGTATAAGGTTTCATATTTAAACACAATCAACATAAAAAAAACGTAAATTATTATTTAACAAAATAAATTTTTAGGGACGTGGTAGAGGCGCATTACATGTCAACAGTGAAAGAGGCAGATGTTCTGAAGCACCGAGGTCAGGTGATGTCCACAATGCAGAAGAAGGATCACAACCAGCTGTGGCTTGGATTACAAAATGGTAATTAAGATACTTTTAAAAATAAACACTGGGAATGTTAAGTTACTCTTATTGTAGGTAGGGTGATAAAGTGATAATAAATAGTGTGATAGATCAGTATTTTTTGAATCATTTGAATTTCAATTCACATATGAATCTGCATGAAAACTTAAAATTAGTATTGTATTTGTATGCGAATCATGCGGATTCGTATGCAAATTTAAATTCAAATGATTCAAAAATACACTCCCTGAGCCTTGATATGTTGTGGAATTGAGTATGAAAATCATATCCATTTGACAGCCTAAATGTAGGGTATCAATTGTCAAACAAGCTAATTTGGTTTGTAACAGACCAGAGGGGAATAGTCATATGACAATCAAAATCTATATTTTAAGCCTTCAAATGAATATGCACACATTTGCACCTCTGGACTGCAATTTATTGTTTTAGTGATAATGATAATACAGGTTTATTGGGTTAAGGTACACAACGCATGAGTTAAATGCAGTCAGGGGCTGAGGCTAAGAGTGGTAGCATGTCCCCTTGCCAACTGTACACATCCCTGGCATGCCTGCTTTGTAGTGTTGTGTGCATAGAGAGAACAGTTGTGTGTGTATATGGTGCATTCCTTAGCTCTGCATTCAACTCGCGAGTTATGTGTATGGAAGTTCTAAACATTAAAATTACTATGTTATGTAAAGTTGATGAGATTATACCACTTTCATAAAATACGTTTTCCTTTCTAGACAAATTTGACCAATTCTGGGCTGTGAATAGAAAACTTATGGAATCACATGGAGACAGTGAAGGCTTCAAGCATGTTCCAATAAGAATATACACAGATGATGGCACTTTCGTTCAGAGACTAGTTAATCCAAAAAATTCTGATGGCAGTAGGAAAACAATACGACAAATGCTCTCAGAGTTATACCCCGATAAATCAGGTGATATGAATATTTTATCATTTTTTATAAGTACTAGTTATTATCTCTATACATAAATGCAGCATTAGTCTGTATGTAGGTTCGCTGATAAATCTGAGAACCACTCATCAGATTTTTATGTTGTCACTTGATTGCTTTTAGCTGCTAAAGTAGCTATGCTATGGTAACATAATTTTATGTGTTTTTTTCTGTTTCACAACTATGTATCATGATTACATTATGCATGTCTAAACAGAGCTGAGTAGTAACAATTATAGTGAGGCCTGTGAAAAAGGCCCAAGGCTTAGATTATTCAGCAGCTAGTCAACATAATTATAGGAAGGAATTAATGGTTTCTATCAAATTCTGCCAATCTCAAGTTTTAACAAAATACCTCAGTTTAGCCCATTTCATGGAAATTCACAAAAATTTAGTAAAATCCATAAGTTATTTTAATTATCTTTGGTAAGAATATTAAAAGCCCTGGTTATTATATTTTTACAATGGATATTTCATTAACATACAATTTATATTGTTGCAGTGAAATTAAGAACTCACGGCATTGTGGTTCCTACTGAAACTCCACTGCAATGGTTATCAGAACACATGAGCTATCCAGACAACTTCTTGCACCTTTGCTTATGTTAATGTTTATTAAGTGTTATGTGGTGTATTTATTATTTTGAACAGCCAAATGTTTAAATGATCTAAAGTAGTCAATAATAATATTAAAACAAGAAATACTCCAGCGTTCTAACTATGTACAGTACAAGTAAAACTTTAAAACATGATTTTATTTTACACAATTACAGGTACTGTTGAATAAATAAAATGTTACATTGTAAATCTTGGGTCCATGTACCATCAAAGAAATGGCTGCAGACCTACTTTTCGCCCGTATTCGTATTGTTATGGTAATAAGAGCGAAAAGTAGGACTCCAGCCATTTCTTCGATTGTACATTGTACAGCTGCTCGAGTTTTAAAACTCACTAAAATATTTACCTGCTTTTAAGCTCACATTTAAGTATATGCTTACAAGATATTATCACAATTTGTGTATTAATTAGGATTAAAAGATTTCCATTTACAAATCAGTTTTTTGTTTCTGTTTATATTTTTGTATGATGTATGGTATGTGCCTAGTAAACCTTTTGCAACCATTGTTCGCAAATATCGGCTGATCCTCTGTAGGCCCGTAAGTTATTACTGAAAGTGCATCTCTGGAAAATTTAAAATAAAATGTTACTACAATCCTAGCATAAAAAAAAAACAAGTTGATACTGACATAGGTGCTTACATCATCATTTCTTCTGAAGGGGCTAGAACGCCATGCGCCCTGAACTCTGCTAAAGCGCACATTTCTACATGTTGCTGCTCTAATGGTAAGAATGGAATATAATGATCAATTAAGTGCTGCGCTATAGCAGATGATTTTTCAAAACCACCTGAAAGACAAATATTATTTAAATACAGTTGGACCTTGATAATCCAAACACACAAAATAAAATTTAAACCCCGTCAAGCATTATAGTATTTAGATAATTCAAAAGGCATTTCCTATATTTGAAGACATGCCTGTTACCCCACAGTGGAAGATAGAACAAAATGGCGGGAAGGGGCGCAGCACACAACTAACAGACAATCACAGTACTGCATAGTGGCACTGCAAGATGCTATAAGGAACTATCAGGGCCTTGCTGTACTACATATATTGTAGCTGATTTTAAAGGCTTAAGTTTAGTTGATACAATAAAACCGATTCTCAAGGTTTTAATTTTAGTGCTGTCAAAACTAAATTTTCTTTGTTCCATAATGTTAACTTAATGCTAACATTAAACCCTTCAGAATCGACTTTAATGCTGTCAAAACAAAAATTTAGTCATAGGACTTAATAAAAGCTAATTTTACCTTGAAAATTTTTAATTTTGACATCACTTATACGAAAGCCTTTAAAATCAGCAACAAGATTCATCATTGTTCATGAATGATTTATTTTTTACCTGTATAATAAGCAACTCTCCTTATGATGGGTTCAAAATTGTGGAACTCTACATCATCCCGCTTCAACCCATCAGTATAGTAGTCCAATAAATTTGTAGCTATTTCCTGTCCACCTATGTTTGATATGAATATAAAAACAGAGTCTCTGAAATGAAAATAATAGATTAAACCACACTAAGAATAAAACTGTGTCTTGTTGCAAGTACAGTTTGCTTCAATGCATTTGATTGAGGATAGACCTGGCGAGACAGATAAACTTCAGAGGCACATATTGAATGAAACCATAAATATTGTGTCTCCTTGCTTATGTTTACCCACATCAATAGACCTTGGGATTCAAACCAGTTTCCCGCTCTGGTTGTATTGTGAGCATAAAACAATAGGCATGATGACTAAAAAAAAATTATTTGTCCGTCAGTTAGATTATCACAAAATATTAGACATGTATTTTTTCAATCAAACAAAAAATGATGAAGATATAGCCGGCTGAAGTTCCGCGTGACGTCACATCTAGGTACAATTTTACATAGAAGTGACGTAATTTTCTCCCACTCCCAAACTTTGATGCGCTTTGTCTCCGTAATTTTTTGTTTGATTAACAAAAGAAAAAGAATGTCCAATATTTTTTGATAATCTAAATGACGGACTAAATATAATAATATTTTGCTTACCCTGCGTACAAGCCTATTGCAACATGAATGGAAATATTATGATGAAAGGTAATCTAGAAAAGGCCTAGGAAAAAGCTTCACCAAGAATTGCTGGTTGTTTGAAGTGAACAGTTGATAGTTATTGTGACTTATGTAAGTAATAAATTATTTACCTATAATCAACCCCATCGACTTCATGATGGTGGTCCAACATTGGTTTAATGGCGTCCAACACTGAAGAACACATGTCATGAATTTCATCAAATATAATCAGAGATCTGGGACATTTTTTAACAACTTCATTTACCTTCCCAATTAATAATTTCTGAAATCAAATAAAAGATAATTTTAAACTAAGTACAGAAAAAATAATTTTAGAACTACATTTTATACTTACTTTACTTTGATTTAAATCAGTACAGTCAAAATCTTTTTTCCCCATGAACAGCTTTACATATTTACTGTGCATTCCTTTTTTGTAAAGAGCCTCTGCTATTAATGTTGCTGCATAATTCTTCCCAACACCAGACCATCCATGTAAACTGATAACCAAGGCTTTCCTATTTCCTTGGCTTTTCTTATAGCCCTCTGTATTATCTTGGTCCTTGCTATGGTTGATTGCCTCTTTATGAGCAATGAGAATATTCACCAGCTCATTTACTAGTGGTTGGCCAAACATACGCTGTGATAATGAATCTTTCAACTCTGTAACAGAGGTTGGTGGATTGGATATAATAATTTTGCTCACTTATAGTTAGAATGGATTATCTGATATATAATTATCAACTATGCTTACTTTCAAGGTTGTAAGGGACATATTCTGCATTACAACATTCAGTAAAGCGACATATAGTATTGTCCTTCACTGTGTCCCATTTGTACAAGCCACCTCCCAAAACTGCACTACCAACTAGCCATCCGGTCAAGGTGATCAATTCAGCCGTTGCACCAGTGATAACAATTATTGTAAAGGCTAAAGAGAAACATATACTTTTCATATTGAAAGGAGTTATGTTTGTTACACGATGGTTAAGTTAAAATACTTATTCAACCAAGATAATATACTGAACTGAGTTACAATATGTATTAATACAATTTATTCAAAAAACTACAAAATGCAATGCATTTTTTGATTTGTATTTTCATTTTCAATTTTCCACTCACTTCACAACTTAAGGAAGTGACTAAAGGGCCATTTTTTTTTTTTTTTTTTTTTTTTAATGTGTTTTACGGCCCTGGATTCGGTGTCCTTTTGAGCCAGCTAAAGGGCCACTAGCGGCAGTGTTGCCAACTGCTACCCATATCTAGTAGCTAGATTTGTCACGAAAAGTTGCTAGATCGCCCGATTTTCGTACCCCGGAAAGTAGCCAGAAGCAGCTAAATGTTTTTAAGTCTTTTTTTCATAGGAAAATCCATTTTCAACACAAATAATGGACACAATGACACAAATTAAGGCAAATCACTAAGAGCACAGTTAGAAATTGAATAATACAACTGAAACAAAATTAAATGCTCTTTTAGTCAACCAACAACAACTACATTCCAAAATATATGGCGCCTGAGAGAAGTTAGCTCCAGTCCGGCGAGCGAGATGGATAAAGAGTCAGTCGTCTATCCCGGTCACGGCCGCCACCGAGTCGACCATAGACATGAATTATCCAAGCTAATTAGACGAATAGCGAAGACTTTATTACCTTGTGATAGAGGCAATTATTGGTTGGCCCACGTGTCTTATTGTTTTGGACGTTTAAAGACAGACACAACGCCACGTTTCGCTTTTAAAATACTTTTCATGAAAGATGTTTCACGGATTAAGGCATTTTTGTATTTATTCTTTAAGGGGGTAACTTTTTACCTCGGTACAAAATGCACATCAAAATATTGTTTTCCTTACTTTTTAATAAAAAGTATGCAATAAATGTGTTTTAAAGCAACTTGCGGAAATAGTTTACTAATAATAAAGTCTTCGCAAAATAATTACGTACTTTATTACATTTTGTTTGCATTACATTAACAAACTTAAAAGCGTGTTTACAGTTGTAATGTAATTCAGCTAAAATGTAACGCATAAAATTGAATAATTTTCATGTGATCACCTAACAATTAACAAGCAGTTTGCGCGAATTGCTATAAAACGCATTTATTGCAAAAATTTTATTAAAAAGTAAGGAAAACAATATTATGATATGCATTTTGCACCAAGATCCTCCGTTACCATCTTAATAATAAGTACTTTGACAGCGGACTTCTTTCCTGAAAGGAAATTTAGTGTGAACTCACTCTCACTTACATTTTGTCTGTTACTTAAAAAGTAGCTAAAAAAATCTAGCTACAAGTTTTTGTAATTTGTGGCTGTCCGACACCAAAAAATAGCTAGATCTAGCTATAAAATAGCTAAGTTGGCAACAGTGACTAGCAGTCCTTTGATTTTTTAAATTATTGAACCGTGAGTCATTGTTTGCTGTTGGAATATCTTCCTTGGCACGAACAAATAAAGTTCAATTTGCAATTTACAGTTCGGAAAGGGTAGCGGTCGTTTAATTTTATAAATTATTGAACCGTAAGTCATCGGAAAGTGCTCGAAAAATGTTTTTTTCTGCATATCGGGAATTCTGTAAAAACCACAGGGGTCGCCTCGCTCCGCTCCGCTTCGCTCGGCTCCCTTATATGTACTTACATGTCAACCTAACCGCTCCTCCTCGCTTCGCTCGTCGTCGCAACCTATCCCTAGCGGTCGAATAAAATTAAGGAAGCCGCTAACGGCTATTTGGACACTTTCATACCACAATGGAAGTGACTAAAGGGCCACTAGCGGTCCTTTAATTTTTAAAATTATTGAACCGTAAGTCATTATTATGCTGTTGGAATATCTTCCTTAGCACGAACTAATAAAGTTCAATTTGCAATGTTCCTTTTGGAAAGGGTAGCGGTCCTTTAATTTTATAAATTACTGAACCGTAAATCATCGGAAAATGATTTTTTCTGCATATTGTGAATTCTGTTAAAACTACGGGGGTCACCTCGCTCCGCTCCGCTTCGCTCTGTTCCCTTATATGTACTTACTTGTCAACCTAACCGCTCCTCCTCACTTCGCTCGTCGTCGTCGTCGCAACCAATCCCTAGCGGTCGAATAAAATTAAAACTAAGAAAGCCGCTAACGGCTATTTAGTCACTTTCTACCAAAAATCATATTTTTTTATTTAGGTAGCGTTCCAAATCACTTTTTCAAGATTAAAATATTGCTCGCTGTCGGAGAAAAGTAGCTCGATGCTGGTTCCAAAACCTAAAAGTAGATGTTTTGGAACCAGCATCGAGCTACTTTTGTCTGACAGCGAGCAATATTCTAGTCTTGAAAAGTGATTTGGAACGCAATCTTAATGATGTGATATCGATTATTAAATTAATCGATAACAATCGATTACCTTAACATATTCGATTATGTTATGATTTAAAAAATTGCAAATGTTTTGGAGTTGGTTGGTAGGCATCTTCTTGTTAAGTCATCAAGCCTTCTTGTGTTATCTATGTCTACCATAGATAGATATTACTATGTCAACAGTCTGGTGTCAAGTACTGTAACCTAAATAAACGTTTTTCACAGCTAATTCTATTCCAATCCTTATTCATCATAAAGTATCCACAACTTTAACATGGTAGCAGAGCGTTAAATTATTGAATAAGGCAAGAAGTTTTATTCTAGGAAAGAGTTTTTCGTCTAATTTGTGTTTTGCGAAAAAGAAAATTCTTACGGTGAAATCTGTACCAGCTATCTACCGGTATGGATAGGGCGATTGTAGAAGCGTCTAGGGTGCAGATAGGACACCTAGATTCAAAGAACTTCAAGTCATGGAAATATAGAATAATGGTTGTAATAAAAGCCATCCCCGGAGCCTTAGACATTATTGAAGGCAGGCGATGTAGGCCACAACAACCAGCTGCACCGGCAGAAGCTACTGAGAAAGATAAAAACGAAAAATAATTGCAAAAATTCATGAATATTGACAGTGCAGTCTTAGTTCTCATCACGACAAATATGACAGATGAAACTTTAAATCATGTCATGCGTCTAACAAGTTCACAAGAGGTATGGGAAGAACTAAATAGACTATATGGAGAAAGTAGTGAAGATAAAAGCTATGATCTATGTCTACGATTCTTCAGTTATAAGAAAGAACCAGAACATTGTATGGCGACTCATATTTCTGCCTTAAAAAATATCTGGCACGAATTGAACGGCCAGTTAGATTCAAAATTACCAGACATGCTACTGATCTGCATGATTTTGGACACTTTACCGACAGAATTCTTCGCTTTTAAATCAAGCTGGCTACTTATGACTAAGAAAGACAGGACCGTAGATAATCTGACTACCGAGCTATGTGACCACGAAAAATCCTTAAAGAAAACAAATGAGAACGAGAGCACCAGTGAGGCATTATTTGTGAAAACTGCGAAAGGAAAAAGAAGCAAGAAAAATGCAAATATTGCGGACTAAACGGACATCGTGTAAAACAATGCAAGAAATGGATTTCTGATGGAAAGCCACCTAAACAGGCGACCTCTGTTAATGTAACCCTTCAAGTATTGGCTCTTAATAGTATCAAAGTCGCAGATAAAAATTGCTGGTTCGTAGACAATGGTGCGACAAGCCATGTAACGGATAGGGGTGACCTTTTCATGAGTTTTGAATACTTTAAAGGCCAACACACAGTAATAACGGCAAATGGTCAAACCATAGAAGCATTAGGGATGGGAAATATCCGCGCTGAAGCTAATATCTATGTACGTCCCAAATATAAAGATGAATATTTTTCTGTTATTGCTGCACATGAACACACGTACAACAGTGTTTTCGAGTCAACACCAACCAAGTGTAGGTTAAAAGTAGATGGAATCATTAAGTTAACTGGGACTAGGCAGAGAAATGGCGGTCTTTATAAACTGAAACTTACTTGCCTGTCACCAAAACCAGAAGTTAACCTGGTAATGACTAATCCACTACAAGTTTATCATCAGAGGCTCGTTCACCAGAACAAGAGACACGTAAAAGAGCCCATACAGAATGAGTTTGGAATAAAAGTGGACGACGCTCAAACAGATCTATGTGAAGGCTGTGTATATGGAAAGACAAATAGACAAAAGTTCGGTACAAGGATTAGAGCAACTCTACCTGGAGAGCTATTTCATACTGACATCTATGAGGACCTTTTGCATATTCGATCAAGAAGTTTCAATATTTCCTCATGTTCAAAGATGACTTTACTCGTTATCGATACATATATTTTCTGAAACAGAAATCTGAAGCACCGATAAAGCGCAAACAAATGCTAGCTGAAGTCAAAGCTGCTCGACATACTGTGGAAGAAATTCTGAGTGATAATGGAGGAGAATTCGACAATGAACAATTTCGAAAAATCTTGTGTGAGCATGGCATAAAGCAGAGACTGACGATGCTCCACACTTACGAACAGGCTGGCTGCCTTGAAAGAGAAAATTGGACGGTAGTAGAAGCAGCACGAGCAATGCATGCTCATGAGGAGATACCTCAAGGTCTTTGGGCAGAACTCATAAACACTGCGGCGTACATCTTAAATCGTACTGGCCCGACAAGTGTACAAGGGAAATCACCCTATGAATTATGGTATGGAAAGAAACCTGGTATCAAGAACCTGAAAATCATTGGTTGCAAATGTTACGCCCATATTCCTAAATCAAACCGCAAAAATCTAGACAAGAAAGATCAAAAAGGAATATTGATTGGCTATGATGGAGATGAAGGCTACATGATTTGGGATAAAGTTAATCAAAACTTGATAAGATCCAGAGATGTGACGTTTGAAGACTGGAAGAGAGGTACAGGAAGATGGGTACAGGATCTCCTCAACGGGCAACAGCAGACCCTTCGAGCTTGGGCTCATTTGAATGGTCTTTATTAGCACTTTGGTAAAACATGGAGACCAGGGTCTGATGATGGGACTGTAAGATAGGTACAGGATCTTCTCAACGGACTACAGCAGACCCTTCGAGTTTAGGCTTATTTGATTGGTCTTTATTAGCGCTTTGCTTAAACATGGTGTCCGTTGCATATAGTCGTTCAAAAAATCAAATTATTTTGTCTTCCACGAAAATCTCTTCGACGCAGGCGGAGCCGCGGGCAAAAGCTAGTCTACACTATTATATAAAGAGGAAAGATTTGTTTGTATGTTTGAGGTAAACTTTGGAACTACTGAACCGATTCTAAAAATTCTTTCTTTTATAAAAAGCTATTGCTGAGTAACAGGCTATATTTTATTTTAATAAAAATAAGTTTTCAGTTTGAAAATTCAATATTTGTGAACCATGTCGGGAGAAAAAACGCTGCTTAGCTGCTTTATCGGCGTTCCTTGACCAAATGAAACCGGTTGTTTTTCCATACGAGGAAACTGTAGCAGTTTAATCTGACTAAAGATTTCCATCTACAACGATCCTGACACACCTTTTGCTAATATTAAGCTTGAAAAAGTAACTACAGCCAGGTTTAAGCAAAGATACATGAAATACTATGGTTTAAGTAATGATTTGTTCCCATACGGGAAAACTATATCAGTTTCATTTGACTAGAGATTTACATCTACAACGATCCGGACACACCTCTTGCTAATATTTAGCTTGAAAAAGTGATTACAGCCAGGTTTATGCATTGATTTTTTCCTATACGAAAAAACTGTATGAGTTTATTCTGACTACAGATTTCCATCTACAACGATCCTGACATACTTCTTGGCACTTTGGTAAAACATGGTGACCAGGGTCTGATGATGGGACTGGAAGATGGGTACAGGATCTCCTCAACGGACAACAGCAGACCCTTTGAGTTTGGGCTTATTTGATTGGTCTTTATTAGCACTTTGGTAAAACATGGTGACCGTTGCATATTGTCGTTCAAAAAATCATATTCTTTTGTTTTCCTTATTTCCACGAAAATCTCTTCGACGCGGGCGGAGCCGCGGGCAAAAGCTAGTTTTATATAGATAAAGAAATATCCCGTAAAGCTATAAATGGCTCCGCACTTGTTCAAGATGAAACTAGGGTATATATTTATTGAGATGATAGTACATTCGGATTCGACAGGGGGCTATGCTATAGCTTCAACAGTTACAGGAAACCAGTTGAAAAATAACATATCGTTACATGAATCCAAGCAAGTCACAATCCACACTCGGTACACCCGCATTTCACCAACAATTATTCCCAACCATGGAAGCACAAAATAAGGCGGAAGGAATTTCGCTAGCCAAAAACGAATGCACCCAGAGTAAGCCTACTCGCGTGTATGCACGAGCCAGACACGCACACATTCACATCATAGTAAGCCTATTTTAGAGATGTAAGCTCCATTTCTTACTTTACCTTACTCATGTAAGTTACGGTCATAAATGGTAAATTACCGTCAGAAATAATAAATTACCGTAAGAAACGTAGTTAACGTGAGCGTGATAAAGGTGTAATAATTTATGACAAAAATCAATTAAAACCCACTATTAGGCAAGGTTTTGCTGGAACTATCCTCCCTTATTCTATAGTAGGTAGTGTTTTTAATTTTTTCTATCTCACTCATGCCTATTATAAAGGTTCGGATAATGGGGGAGGACCGGCGCTAAATAAATACATTTCCAATATTAATCGTCAAATTAAGTGTTGTCACTGTTTTGGACTCGTAAAAAGTTATTAATTAAATTCATAAAGCTCCGAAATTAACTAACCTGTCTGACAGCGTCATGCATGAAATGTTTGCTATTGGCTATTGTTTATATTGCTTATGTTTGCCGCCTAGCTCAAACCTCTTTGCGTTCTATTTTCATCTTATTTGTTAGCGACGTTCGTGATTATACCTTACTGTAATTTATAGGTAAACTACCATTTCTGACGGTCAGATATTGTAGCTTACGGTCAGATAACAACCCTACCTATTATCCATAGTCCACTCTCACACACTTTTAAATTGTCCGTCGCCATTGCTATGCTTCATGCTTCAGTTGTTTATTAGCGGTGACACCGTCCGCCTTTTTTAGGGTTCCGTAGTCCGACAAGGAACCCTTATAGTTTCGCCATGTCCGTCTGTCCGCGGCTTTGCGCAGAGACTATTAGTACTAGAAAGCTGTAATTTGGCATGGATATAAATATTGATCACGCCGACAAAATAAAATCTTTAAAAAAAATTTATTAAGGTTACCTCTCATACAAGTAAACTGGGGATGATTTTTTTTTCTCGTCTATCCCAGATTGTGGGGTATCGTTGGATAGGCCGTTCAAAAACATTGTGGGTATGCGAAAAGCATTTTTCGATTTAGGGATCCGTTGGTGAAATATTAAGCTTTAAAGTGAAAATGTTTGTTACAGTGGAGCGCCCCCCCCCCCCCCCCCCCCCCGTTTATAGAAAGGTAAATTAAAAGGAAAACTGTCAGAGCTAAGTAGGCTTTACAGGTTTACGAGTACAGGTCGCGCCAAACTTTTGGCCCCCTATAATGTACGGGACCAGAAGTACCGGGCAAATACGGAACCCTAAATTGCGCGTGGCCCAACACGCACTTGGCCGGTTTTTTATATGTATAAGATCCCAACCACCCATCACTGGTGAGCTAGTACTTCTACACGCTATTTAGGGCATTTAGGTTTCCTCACGGTATTTTCCTTCATCGTTCAGAAAGTAGCAAGTATTAGGTAAGATAAGAAAACATATTATACCCAAAAAGAGGCCAAGTGCGAGTCGGACTCGCACACGAAGGGTTCCGTACCATTATCTATAAAAACGGCAAAAAAATCATGTCTGTTGTATGGGAGTGCGCGGGTCCGATAAATGGTCAGATCTTTACTTTTAAAAAGGTTATGATTTATTTTCTGGGTACGGGCAGTTCCCTAGGGAGATAGTTATTTTTTTGCGTCGGCTATCTATGGAACTTGCGGTCCAATTTTGAAAATTCTGAGAGGAGTTTACATTATATGATAAAGAGTTAAGGGCTGGGGATTTGGGGGGGGGGGGGGGGGGCGCTGGACCTCCCCCTTTAAGGGAGGTTGCAAAACCCCCCATTCTTTATATATATTTTATTTTATTTTTGGAGGTTATGTTGGTGCTAATATATAATTTAAGGACTCATATGTATATAGTATAGTAAAGAGGAAGAAGGAGGATGGGTTCCCACCGAGCGGGGGGAGTTAAGCCTAATTATTTGATAAAAACTGTATTTGGGCTTGTTTTCCTACATTTCATCCATCCATCAGCCTGTATCGTACACTGCTGGACGTAGGCCTTTCCAGGATTTCGCCACTCTTGACGGTCCTCCTGGAAGAAATGCCCATACTCACACACGCTGGGCAGGCGGGTTGGTGAGCGCAGAGCCGAAGCCGTTGCACCAGTGACGCCGCTGCCCGTCACCAGTCTGTTTTATATAAGGCCCGGCAATTGATCTATTCTTGTTTTCACCAATATTTATGATTCGAAAACCATTTCGAGGAATAGCTTCCCTTAACTGTTTTTTGCAGACAGATTTTAAAATAAGCGTTCATAACATTTATTACATTAAAAAAAAGCAATGACATTAACTTGATCTTCAGTGACGTCATCATCACACATTTCCATTTTCATTGACCGCATCTTATGACGTATTTTTTTCTTGAACGCTTTCGAAAGACTGCAAATTGTAAATGTTACCAACTTTATCAAAAAACCCTGTTTTAATAGGTGTTTTACCAATAATAATCAGAATTCGAGAACTAACAACAAATAATAATAATAATAATCACTATCAACGAATAATAAAAGTTTAGGGTCAACTTTGAAACCTATTTATTACGCTCACACGTAGGACATGCTTCTGTTCTTCTTAATGTTATTAGTTCTTAGTGTTAAGGTTGATCTAGTTTAAGTTTATTTCTGTTCATGTAATAATTTGCTTGTTAAGAGGAGCGAGACCGCCTGATACAGGTATTTTAATACTTAATAGGTGGCCTCAACCTTGTCTGCTTATGTATGAAGATATTTATGAAATAAACGTTATAAATTAAGAATTACTCATTAAATTATTAATAATTACTAATAATTATTTATATTAGACAGAGGTCATTGTACGAATAGGTATTTAAATTTTATTTTAACAGAAATGTATTGGCTGTCGGATCGTGAACCTGATTTAGGTGTTAAATGTAGATTTATCATTTTCGTTCGAACTCACCCTAGCTGGACAGGTATCTATATTCTCTAGTTCTATCAGACAGAATCGAAGTTTTGCAAAAAGAAACACCGAGGTCGAAATTTTAAAATTATTCAATTCAATTCAATTTTTTTTATAGCAACGGAAGCCGGTGTCGACTATTCTGATAGATTGCAAACGCACTATCCGATAAAATATATATACAACAAAGAGGATGACCTTGTAGATGCTGAAACAAACACAACATATAAGTTAGTAATAGATACTATACGTATATAATATAAATATGAAAGCTTTTAAAAAAATTAGTCACACAAAAAAAACACTTAAATCCACCACCTATAATTTAATTTCATTTTCTCTCACAAATCTAATTAAAGCCCTTATGATCCTTTGAAAAATGAGAAATCATAGTAGAAAAGTTTGCAGGAAGTTGAATATTTATTTTGGGGAGTAATTTGTATAAATCAAAAGACTTCTGGTTCAATTTACATTGGAAAAATATATGGTTAAGGTCACCATCTCTTTGTCCACATTCGCAACGAATCTTTACATGAATTCAAAACGAATGTGTTTCTATTGGAGTGATGCGAATAGTGATCCAAGTTAACGTGATGAGGTCATTTCCTGTAAATACTAAAATGCTTATAAAATCGATTTTAAAGCACAAAAATATATATTATTATAATTAAATTCTTAAAGTGGTCTATTTATTCCAAAAAGCCGACAAAAATAGTACATTGATATTTATAAAATAGGTGAATTGAGGATGGATATACCGCCATCCATCAGTCCCAGGCCGCCTGGTTTTGCCTGAGAGCTCTTCTCTTACTCTCCCCGAATAACTTCGGGAGGATTTGCGAGTAAGATGGTGGTACCTCCACAGTCGAGCCCAGCATCAGCTCTACCACCTATTTCCTACATTTACATATATTTTAAAGGTATACACACACACACAAACTTTCCCATTTATAATATTAGTGGGATGGGATTCTTTGGCTGTTGTAATGGTGAGATATTTTACTTTGACAATGGATATAGTTTGTTCCCTGAGAATGGGTAGTTCCTTAGGGACAAAGACATAGGGTCAGACATATGCAATTGTTTTTGTGAGAACAAAAGTCAAATAAGTACGTACTCTAAAATTATAAGTCCGAAAAATATTAACAAAGTCGATAGGACTACCCAAAAACTAATCAATGCAGAAAAGTGCTAGTAAGATATAAGATGTATTAATAAATTTACCACTAAGCAAAAAACTGGTTAAAAGATGCTTCCACGCAAGTAAAGTCGCAGGCAAAAGCTAGTTAAATATAGTACAGGGGTAAATATGTTTGTTTGTTTGCTGGGGCTAATCTATACATATTTAAAATATATTTTTACTCTTGTAATGATTATCCTTTTTGAAAACAGGCTACTTTTTGGATTGGGAAATTCGTACGTATAAAAAATCTGTTAGCTAGCGCTCTGGTCAAATCGCAGACTAAAAAAAATATTTCTTTCTATCAGTTCCCTGCGAGTGTAGAAAAATGTAATCCCACGAGAGTGAACTGTGGGCAAAAAACCAGTCTTGAATATTATGTTTTTCTTGTTAATAATCGGGCATAATCGATGTCAATTATTAATATAATCGATTATAAAAATAATCTAATCAGCACGTCACTAATTCATGGATACTAGGCGTAGATAGAGGATAGAATAGATGTGTCAATGGAATAATAATACAAGAATAGAAAGAGATGCAGTCATTTGAAATCACTTATGCGTAAGCGAGAGGCATCTTCAAATTTTGTCCCTTTCTTGCGTATACGATTTTGCTTGTTTGCCACAATTCAAGTTGTGGCAGACAAACTGTTGAACGAGAAATTCGAGTTGGACTTTTTGTGTTTCTGGGCTTTACGTGTTTAATACTTGTGTTTCTGTGAAGTGCCGTGAAGTGAAACAATTGTCGCAAGATGGTGAATTACAGTATTTTAGGCTGCAAAAGCCGCAGTGAGCGAAAAGAGAGCAACATAACCTTTCATTCGTAAGTGCTCATTTTTTGTGATTATATGTATAATGTTCAAAGTTATGGTAGCAAATGAAATGACAAGTTTACTATGCCACACGTCTTCTGGTTACCTTTCCACTGCTAATTTTCGAGTAATTTAGGAAAATGATTTGCTCGTTTTTCGTATTATTCGTATCAAGTTATGTAGGGCACGCTAAAGCATACATCTGCAGTATGGTTTCTGACAATTCAATTTAGTCGGGTTATTGGGACTTTAGTGTTACCATGAGGGAAAAATTTATTTTACCCATTAAGTTGGGTAAATAATATACAGTCGTACATATTTCAAAAATATGAATAAATATATATTTGACTCTTCTTGAGCCTTCTTATTTATTTTGTAGCAATAAGTATGAAAGAAATAACTTTTATTATATTCAATATATTTCGGCCCACTGTATGGGACCGTCATCAGTCGAATAGAACATCATATTGACAAAAAAAAAGTAATAAAAAATTGGAAAAGTGACACTTGTTAAGGGATTTGTAAATTTTAACAAATAAGTTTCATTTATCGGATGATTTTTGTAGTGGTATTCCTAATGTTTTAATTACTGCTCTTCTTGCATAATATAACTAGCCTACTATCACCAACATATATTGTGCAAGAAGAACAGTAATTAAAACATTTCTAATCCTAGTCTTATTATTATTTTTTTTAATTTTTGGTTAACCTATTTTGGAGATACGGGGAAGACATTAATTTTATATGGGATTTCAAAGATTTCTCTAAAGCTGTACAATTAATTATAGCATTACTATCTATATATTTTTTCCTTCTTCCTTTTAATATCATCAATTTCAAAAGATTTTATTACAGGATTCATTGACATTACAAACCATGGACCTCGGGTCTAGTATAAAATTTACCAAAAAAGTGTCCTTAGTGAAGTGTCAAAATATTAAGAAACAAAACATTTCAATTTGAATCGTATGTTTATTACTGCACGGCTTAATTTTGATTGACGTCTGATTGACACCCTTTTTAATTTTCAATAGTTTTGACTCTCTTTTGGTTCGGACACTTTTGAACACAGACTCGATGTCCATTTAGTAGTACGTCAATCACAGGATTATTTTTTGGCTGATATATGAGTGATAAGATGATGTTGCAGAAGTCGGAAACTAACGGTGGTAATCGTTCACACAAACAACTTTAAATTAAGAAACTTTGAAGGATTTTTTTTAAATGAATGATCGTTGTTTTTTTGCCGAGTATTACTATCGGCAGCTTCCAGTGTCCGACTTATCATTTTAACATATATGTACTATATCTTTGTATTGTGAAAATATTTTGAGCAATTTCTATTTTTCCAATTTATTGCTCCTTATTAATGTGGAGTTAACGCTATTTTTGTGCTAAGTCTTTCCTTTAAACCGTTCATAAATTATGAGGCTGTGACATTGTGTCATTTACTTTAGTAATCGTATATAGCAATGAAAAGTCTTCCTTGTAACTACATTCTTGCAACCGATGTAAACACATCAAATGTATAAATAACTTCGCCTGAAGATGTTTTAAACGAAACCGGTCGCTAACAGGAGAAATAAACACTTTGGAACTAGGACAAGTAAGACTTTTTATTGCTATAATGGAGATCCATCAATCAAATCTATTAATTATTTTAAGTCAGGATTCAGTAAATAAAGCAATTATTATTAAATTATGTTTTTTTTTTCGGATCACATGTTTTGATCGTGGATTTTGTAGTTCTTAGTAATTTATGTTATCTTGTGACTAGTTGTGACTATACACTAGCTTTTGGCCGCGTCGTTGCTCGGGGGGAAGTATCTTTCAATTAAACGAGACTTTTCGCTTTGTGGTTATTTTATCAACATCTTTATAGCTTAAATGACCAGGGTCACAAAATCAAAATCAAAATATTTATTTTGTAAAATAGATACATAGAGTATATTTTCTACAAGTCAAAGTTAATCTGTACAATATATATCTTTAGAATATAAAAAAATATATACTAATAAGGGAAATACGTACAAAAAATATTATATAAATATTAAAAATATTAAGGTCACAATGATGATAATAAAGAAAACATAAAGTCTTCAGTCTTCGACAGTCTTCAGCTTGGCGGATATTTCATCAACACACCGTAAAGGCTACATTTTGACCAGAGCCACTACGATGATAATAAAGAAAACCGCATCCAAATCCGTAAAATACATTTAAAAATTTCGCTACAATATTCAATGACACACACTAATTTTTTAATACTTTAATATTAACATAAATACGTTGACATAATGACGACTTAAGTACCTACGGTAGTACCATCTTAATTATAATGTGCATAGGAGACTTCGCCACTATTCTGCAAAGGTCGTGTTTTTCTTAGTTTTCTATACAATCCATGACAGATATTGCGAGTCCAGTCGGTCGGCTATAGATTTCTATACGCATAGTAGGTACAGTATCTGAGGCAGATTTGTAATTTCATTTGTCAGAGATAAAATACATTTGGGGAGTTTAGGTTTCATGTTGGCAACCCAGAGTAACTATCTCCGTCTCAAACGTATACGCGAGTGACTCGTCTATCTTATTCTCTGTCTACGATACTAGGAGATCTCTGTGGGTTTGGTTATGACCAAAGAGAATATAATGTTTATTACGTAACAAGAGTCGGGACTTCCCTATAACTGATCAATGCGTATTTGCCACGGAATGCCCCGAAACTAGTACCAAACTACAATAACAAATGACAAATCACAAACATAGCTGCCAACATAAGTGTGTAGGGATGTACTACAGAAGCAATATATTTTATCGATATCGATTTTTTTTTACTGTAGGAATTTCATGTGTAATGAATACTAATGAAAAAGGCCAATTACGAAGACTTCAGTTTTATCAGGGCTTTCAATAATTTGTATGTGACAGTTTTGCAATAATACGTTTCTAGTTTTAACAGCTCTAAAAACTGAAGCCTTCGGACTTTTTATGCAAGAAAAGAAAATAAAAAGCTTCCTGTTCAATTAATTTAATTCTTATTACATGAAAAATATGAGCAATGATGTTGACTTAGACTTGTAGATGGCTCTGAAAAAGAATTTGAATTGATTGATGACGGCCTCATAGAAGAGGCCGAAATATTTTGAAAATTGTGTTTTTATTTAATTTTTATTGTAATAAGTAATATTTAAAGAAAATAAAAGGCTAAATATAGCAATTATATCTTTATTTATAATCTGAAAAAGAAAAAAACAATTACGTCTACATACTTTAAATAATAATATTAACAAAATGAATTTTTGCAACTTCAATCTGGCTGTCACATAAATAAAAATACCGGACAAATGCGAGTCGGACTCGCCGACAGAGAACTCGTACCGTACAAATTATAAATATTTCATAAAAATTATTATTAATTATACTTGTAGTTTAAGACGGTACTATTCGCTAAATTTCATAGTTCTAGGTCAATGGGAAACACCAAATAAATTTTCATTACCTTGAGAGTGTCGAAATATATATTTTTTGCGGCATAAATAGACATATCTTTTTTACGTTACCTTACAAATTTGATTTTTTCACAGCTTCAAGGGACTGTAAACTTGAGTATGTGGTTTTAATTTCAATTCTATACCATCTTGCGTTCCCGAGATAAAGGGTCTTGACAGACAGACGGATGGACGGACGGACGGACAGACGGATAGACGGACAACAAAGTTCTATAAGGGTTTCGTTTTTTCCTTTTGAGGTACTGAACCCTAATAATATTTTTAATAAAATGACATTTGTATGTACGTACCCTTATATAAATACACGTGACAAGTAAACTCATGCAAAATCGTATCAGGAAGTGATGCTTCTTTGAGTTGATTTGAAGATAAGGTTAACTTTTTGAACAGAGTTTTCTTATTGAAAAGTTTGTCATCAAAGTGCTTTCCACAGGAAAATTTTCTATTGGTAGATAAATAAGGTCTTCACTGCCAGTAACTTTACTTAATGCTGTCACCTGTAATAATAGTATTATTTATAAAAGCAGCTTCACAATATCGTAATTCCAAAAAAATAACAAAACCGCATTTTCGGAAAGTGATTTGACTATTTTGTCAGTTTAATTTTTCTCTATAAGTTCTGTCGATTTACCAATTAACAGAAAATAAATAATACAAAACATTTTCCATAATTTAAACAAAAATTATTTTAACTTATAATTTAATTAAGGACTATCAGCAAAAAAAGAGGCACATTTTACACCTTAAAAATATATTGCAATATGATATTAGAATGAAATTATGATACCCTAAACCTTAGTGGAAATGTTATGATTTATTGACACAATCCCATCACTATTCAATTTACAAATAATTATTATGAAACTGTTTTCACTTTTAAATTTCTTTATATCACAAAATAAGTCGCAAGGTGAGTACAGAGGTACTTACCGAGTCTCTTTTAAAAGAAATTTGGCCTGAATATAATGTTTTCATCATCATTTCGACCGCTTTGCACCTCACATATTCCACGCTTTTTATAGTTCATTGCGTGATGCAAATATACGTTCTATTTACTTCTCTATTAATAAAACACAATAGTAAGAAACATAAAGCACTATATCAATGTAACACAGTTAAATCTCATTATAATCAGATAAATTCTTCTTCTTCTTCCTGTACCATGCCCTAACGGGCGTCGGCTACCATCTCTCTAAACTTCGTCCGATCTAGATAAATTAAGAAGATAAATTAAGTTTTACAAATAAACAAACAACCGCCATATTGAATTGACACAACGTTAGACAGAGATGAGCTAAGTGAGCGAAAGAGTAAGAACATATCGCCATTCGTCCAAGCACAATTTTCATACATAACTTCATTTGTACTGAGTTTCGTTAGGCTGGTTATGACTTTCAACTTAGTCTGAGCTTTCAACAGAATAATCACTATCATCCACAGACATACAGACTAAACCTAAGAATTAAATATCGTTGGCAAGTTTCCAGACAAAAACCAAGCGACAATTCACCTATTTTTAAATATCAATGTGCTATTCTTGTCTGCTTTTTAGAATTAATAGACCACTTTAGGAATTTAATTTGAATAATATATATTTTTGTGCTTTAAAACAGATTTTACGAGTATTTTAGTATTTACAGGAAATGACGTCATCACATTAGTTTGGATCACTACATATTCGCATCACTCCGATAGAAACCCACTCGTTTTGAAACGGAACCCAATCAGTCAAAGTGACAGACCTCCCAACCACTGTTGCCAACTTAGCTACTTTATAGCTAGATATAGCTATTTTTCGGTGTCAGACAGCTACAAATTACAAAAACTTGTAGCTGGATTTTTTAGCTACTTTTTAGGTAACAGACAAAACGTGAGTGAGAGTTCACACTAAATTTCCTTTCAGGAAAAAAGTCGGTACTTATTATTAAAGGGTAAATACAAAAATCCGTGAAACATCTTTTGTCTCTGCGTAAATGTCCAAAACAATAAGACGCGTGGCCCAACCAACAATCGCCTCTATCACAAGGTAATAAAATCTTCGCAATTGCTTGAATAACTCGGTGAAGGCCACGACCCGGACGGACGACTGACTATAGTAGCCAAACTTTTCTTTGACTATCTCTCTCTTTCATATCTCTTGTCACCTATTTCTATTTATCCATCTCGCTCGCCGGACCGGAGCTAATATACACTCTGACGCCATAATATATTTTGGCATGTGGTTGGTGTTGGTTGACTAAAACAGCATTTGTTAAAGTTGTATTATTCAGTTTATAACTGTGCTCTTAGTGATTTGCCTTAATTTGTCTCATTGCGTCCATTATTTATGCTGAAAATGGATTTTCCAATGAAAAAAAAAGACATAGAAACATTTAGCTACTTCTAGCTACTTTCTGGGGTACTGTACGAAAATTGGGCGATCTAGCAACTTTTCGCGACAAATCTAGCTACTGGACATGGGTAGCAGCTGGTAACACTGCTCCCTACCCCTTCTCATTCAAACATTGACGACTGCATGAATAAATTCATTGAATCTAATATATTTAAAATGCAGCAAACATTACTTCAAAAAAAAAGAACTCGTCTAAAAGGTAAAATTAGTTCCCCTCCTTGGTGGGACCATGATTGTACTGAAGCTGTTAAGAAACGTAAAGAAAAAGAATTGGCCTACAGTGACTACCTCAACCTCTCCAACTTTTTGGATCTTAGGAACACCGAAGCGGTGACAAAAAGACTTCTCCGTAAAAAGAAATCCCAAGGATGGAAAAATTTCCGTTCCTCACTCTCCCCTCAAACACACTCGAGTATTGTCTGGAAAAACATAAGACGCTTTACTTCCTGCGTTAATTTATTCATGGATAAACTCGCTCCATCAACAGTTCCTAACTATGACTCCATGCCATACAACTACACCTCATCTTCTTCTGGCCTTCTTGATTCTGACTTTACACTCCAAGAACTCTCTTTCGTACTAGACCATGTCAAAGACTCAGCCCCAGGTCACAAAGGTATTCCCTATTCCTTTCTATATCATCTTACCCAAATTCCCAAAATCTATTTTCTGAATTTAATAAACCTGATTGTTGAAACTGGACACATCCCCGAATCCTGGAAAATACAAATTATTGTCCCTAAATTAAAACCATTTAAAGAACCTTCTGCATCCGCCTACAGACCGATATCCCTATCCTCTATTATTCCTAAAATCGTCGAACCTCTTACTAAAAATCTATTAGAATGGCACCTCGAACACCATAATCTACTAGCAAAATCTCAATATGGCTTTAGAAAAGGTAGAAGTGTTACTGACAGCCATACTATCCTGACCACAGATATCCATCTAGCATTTTCGAGAAGCGAATCACTAGTTGCTGCCTTCCTAGATGTTTCAGCAGCATATGATAACGTCAATCTCTTAATCCTTAAAAACAAATTACAAATTTTAAAAATACCATCGAAAATTGTTAACTTTATCTTTAATTTGTTAATTGACAGAACTATTGTCATAAGATTTCCCGGTGTCGATGTCTCCCCAAGACATACATGGAAAGGCCTTCCAAGAGGATCCGTTTGCAGCCCCATTCTCTATGACGTTTACACAGCAGACCTTGAACGTTCAGTTACCTCTATTTGCAGGATTCTACGATATTCCGATGACCTTCTGATTTATAACAACTATAACATGATAGAAACAGAAGCCGATAATGTGAATTCTGGCCTTAATATTCTTTCAACATGGTTAAGATCCCATGACTTATCCCTTTCTGCTCCTAAAAGCGTAGTAGTTGTTTTTACAAGAAACCGCATAATTCCAGGAATAAATATACTTTGTGAACGGTTCTTCTATCCCTATAGAAAAAGAAGCCAAATTCCTTGGTAAAATATTTGACTCAAAAATGACTGGTAGTTCCCACATTAATCATATTGTCCAAAAATGCGAAAAAAATAAAAACATCATACGATGCTTGAGAGGGGTCTGGTGGGGGGCCCACCCCTTCTCCCTCCGTCTTTTTTACAATGCCATCATCGGAAGTCTATTAGATTTTGGAACATTTAACCTCACACCAGCAAATAAAATCTCTTTTAAAAAACTAGACATAATCCAAGCCAAAAGCTTTTCATTCGGGCCATGAAAAGTACCCCAATTAACGCCCTTCAAGTCGAATCAGCTGATCTCCCATTGAACCTCAGAAGACAATTTTTGTCGGACCGATACCTATTTAAAATTTGTCAATTCTCTAACCACCCTCTCATCCCAAAACTTTGTCTGCTGGATAATTACTCGCATTCAAATGCCTACTGGGCAAACAAAACCATTCCATGTTTAATTAAAAGTTTTAGAAAACTCCGAGCTATTAACTTTGACATCCACAAATTTCCTCATCATCCAAATTTTGTATACGATTTCGAATCCTTAATTTTCCAACCAAATGTTCTCATAACTCTGGATATTAAAAAAGACTGCCCCAACGCGGATATTAAACTTTGAAATATTATAAATCAAAGGAGGCCAGATCATGATATAATATTCACAGACTCTTCAAAACGACATCCAGAGGGATCAGTTGGTTCCGCTTTTTATCATGAATTAGGTAATATTTATAAAATCTTTAAATATCCATTCATCAGTACAGTTTTTACAGGTGAGTGCATGGCCATCCTAGAATCGATCAAATATATCATAGAATACAACATAGATAAATCTCTAATACTTTCAGACTGTTACTCCAGCCTTCGGTCTATCATATCCAACCCCTTTGAGAAAAATTCCACATGCCCTATCGCTCTTGAAATCAGATATCTACTTAGATTGGCTTCACTTTCCCATCTAGATATTATTCTTACATGGATTCCAGGCCATTCTGGGATTAAAGGTAATGAAATCGCTGATTCTTTAGATAAAACAGCCACCACTCATGGTGAAAAAATAACTGTATTTTCTCATGACCTAATTCTTCTCCCAGTTCAATTTCTTTCAAAATCATGGAACACTTCCTGGAAATCCAGCAGGACCATTAAAGGCAAACACCTATTCAACATCCAATCTTCAATTAAATTAAAGCCTTGGTTCTCTAAAACTAAATTCAGTAAAAAAATCACCTCCATAATATCAAGGTTACGTTTAGGTCACTGTTGTTCCCAAGTACACCTTGCAAGAATAAAGATTCGAGAAAACTCCCTTTGCGAATGTGGTCTTGAAGATGGGACAATAGATCATATTTTGTTTAATTGCCCTTTAAATAACTCTACTCCGTTATTAGAACTTTTAATCCACAATAAAGTCACTGTCCCAACTAGTCCCTCCTTTATTTTATCTCTGACTGATAAAGATACCAAAGCGTTAATATCATTTTTAATTAAAAATAATATTTCATATAAGCTATCACGATCTTATTTTTATATCTATCATGTACTTAATTATTGTAAATAAATATATTTTTTACTTTCCCAGTATTGGCCTTAAATTATTGTACTTTTATTATATTTAAAACACAGTTACTTAAAAAAATACAAAAATTAACGAAATATTTCGACTCCTTCAGTGGAGTCAAAAAAAAAACTTTAAACTTACGTATGTTTATCTTTTCACTTCATATTTACCGTTATCTTTAAATAGCACTATCTTACTATATTATATACTTAATTATTTTTATTTTATGTATTACCAGAGAGGTAATAATTCCTCCTACGTCCTTCTCCGTAACCTTTTTTTTTAAATCACTTGACGATGGCAAGACTGGCCTTTTTACAAAGACCATAGTTGCCATAAAAAAATGAACTCTTTTACATTTATGTACAGCACTGTTGCAAACTTAGCTACTTTATAGCTAGATCTAGCTATTTTTCGGTGTCGGACAGCTACAGATTACAAAAACTTGTAGCTAGAATTTTTAGCTACTTTTTAAGTAACAGACAAAACGTGAGTGAGAGTTCACACTAAATTTCCTTTCAGGAAAAAGTCTGCTGTCAAAGTACTTATCATTAAAGGGTAAATACAAAAATGCCTTAATCCGTGAAACATCTTTCGTGAAAAGAACTTTACAAGCGAAACGTGGCGCTGTCTCTGTCTAAACGTTCAAAACAATAAGACGTGTGGCCCAACCAATAATCGCCTCTATCACAAGATTCACAAGGCAATAAAGTCTTCGCCATTCGTCTAATTAGCTTGGATAATTAATGTCTATGGTCGACTCGGTGGCGGCCACGACCCGGACGGACGACTGACTATAGTAGCCATTGTAGCCAAACCTTTCTTTGACTATATCTCTTGTCACCTATTTCTCTTTATCCATCTCGCTCGCCGGACCGGAGCTAAGCTAACTACACTCTGACGCCATTATATATTTTAGCATGTGGTTGGTGTTGGTTGACTAAAACAGCATTTGTTTCAGTTGTATTATTCAATTTCTAACTGTGCTCTTAGTGATTTGCCTTAATTTGTCTCATTGCGTCCATTATTTATGTTGAAAATGGATTTTCCAATGAAAAAAAAGACATGGAAACATTTAGCTACTTCTAGCTACTTTCTGGGGTACGGTACGAAAATCGGGCGATCTAGCAACTTTTCGCGACAAATCTAGCTACTAGATATGGGTAGCAGTTGGCAACACTGATGTACAGTGGAGACCGCATCAAGTGAGACACTTCGGACTTTGCACCTATCTTATATTTTTCCCTGTAGGGGCTAAGGTCGTACTGCAAGTGTATAGCTTGATGCGGTCTCCACTGTACATATCGTTTTCTCTTGAATTTCTGTTTATCTCCGAAAGGTAGAGGAACAGAAAAAATTGACATGCGAACTTTACCCAGTTTACTTCCATAACAATTTTGCTGAAAAGGTGGAACCTCCAAACAATTTTCGTCACAGTGTATCTATTGAAATAAATAATCCAATGAAATGGATGCGGAAGAAGATTACTCTGAAAGTGCTTGGACTTACTTGACTCTGTGTGGAGAGCCGACGTTATATGAAGGCCTGAAATTCGCTAAAGATCAGATTATACCGAATTTTATTTTACGGCTCATCATACAGAATATCAAACTTCCTCACAATGTTCGTCACAGTCTTTCGCTCGTATTTGGAAGTTCACTTCTTTATTTTAATATTGGTCAAGCATTTATGTGGACAGTAGGTATTACTGTTTGTTCCTACATTGTCATTGTTCTTCTTTCTTTAATAACCAAAAAATGGAGGGGGCTTGTTGTCACTCTAAACATGATCATATTCATTCTGAGTTGTGAAATTTATATTGTAAACCCAAAAATGTGGCAGCAAATAAGAGGGATTCAAATGATAGCAGCCATGAAGATAATATCAGTAGCCATTGAATTAGATCGAGGTCTATTCAAACAAATGTTGAATCCTGTTGAGTATGGAGGATATTTGTTCTGCCCGGCCAATTGTATTCTAGGACCATGGATATCTTTCAATACCTATAACCAGTATCTTAGTGTCAGATTTTTGTCAAGAAGGTGGATCAAAATTATAGCAATTAATTTATTTTTATCAATGATGTTTTTAGTTATGTCTAACTGCATAGTGCCATGGTATATAAATGATGATGCTTCAAAGTGGCTAGTGGCCTACCGTGATGCACAAGCATTCAGAATGTCTCACTATTTTGTATCTAGCATGTCAATTGTGTCCATGATCAGTGCAGGGTTTGGACTTACAAATGATTGTCATTCAGAAGTCCAAGTCACAAAACCTTACTTCATTGAACTACCAAGATCTCTTGTTCAAGTTGTCATTTATTGGAATATACCAATGCATCAGTGGCTTAAAAATTATGTATTTAAACCATGTCAACGGTATGGTCAATTTACTGCAATATTTATTACATATACCATGTCTTCAGTGCTTCATGGAATCAATTTTCAGCTCTCAGCAGTGTTGCTCAGTATAGGAACATTTTCTTATGTTGAATATAACTTTCGCTCAAAAGTTTCTTCAGCACTTGAAGTATGTTGTTTAGCAAATCCTTGTTTAAAACAGTGCAGTCATACACACAAAGGTAACAGTTTTCTAGCTATATTTTTAAATTCCTTGTTTTCACTTATAACCATAGTTCACTTGGCTTACTTAGGTGTTATGTTTGAAGCCTCTTTCTCTTTACAAGAATCTGGCTATTCATATCTCCACACTTTGAGTAAATGGGAAAATCTTAATTATTTTAGCCATGGGTTGATTGCATTTTTATATGTCATTTTTCTAGCCTTGTGATATTTAAGTTAATAACTTTAGTCATAAGTACAAGTACATAATTATAATATCACTCATGCATGAAGGACCTGTTTCACCACACGCTGATAAGCGAAACATAAGTTTAAAAATTGAACATATTTCATATGCTATAAATTATCAGGCAATTATACAGCGAGTAGTAAAACAGGCCTTATGGATTAGATAGTTTTTAAATATAGGAATTTTTAGAAATTATTAAAGATCTCTTTCAGTATTAATTCTTTTTTGTTCAAGAAATAAGAATGACTCATTAAACATAGTACTTATGATATAATTTTTCTAAATTTTTGTTTACTTACAAAATTAAATATCTAAAATAGAATAGTATTAAAATAAACATGTTTTATTCTCATTCAACCCAAGTTTGTAATTTTTACACCTTCCAGATGCACTGAGACAAATTAGAGGTTTTACTATAACTTCTTGCTCTATGTCCATGAAAGTTTATTATCATTAATTTGAAAGCTTTTTTTAAACTCTTTTTCAAAGTTTCTAACTGTAACTTCATACAACAAAGGTCCCTCTGGATTAGTAACGGAATTTAAACTAATTCTATGATTTAAACATTCTAAAGTAGGATTCTTACAACATGGCTCCAATTTTTGAATTAAATCTTTGTTTGAATTAAAGTACTGTGGCCTTGTGTAAATAATTGTGCATTCATAACCTTTAGTTGAATTTTGCACCAGTTTTAACATATTTTTTATGTATGTGTCCATTTTAGTTATTTTAAAACCTTGTTCAGACCAGTAATATGCAGTTAACGAATCAAATATTACCAATGATACATTGGAATGGTTCATCAAAATAGATTCAAGACCTTGCACTGTAATATAGAATTGAGAAGCATCATAAATCTCCATGATATGTAGACGATTCAAACATTCATTTACCAACTGATTCTTTAAGTCGGCATTAACTTGGGTCACAGATGATATCTTCTCCTTCAACAAATGTATCAACATTTCGGTATTCAAGTTCCCATCAGTATGGAATACAAGGACATCAGTTTCAACACCACCGAACTGCACTGGAACCAGAGCTTCAGCAATCATATCCGTGACCAAGAATGATTTTCCAGTACCACTTTCGCCGAATATTTCTATTACTTCATTTGGCTTCACGCTGGTAGGAAAAATATTTGTGTAAAATGTGTCAATACTTCTTTTTTTTGTTAATCTAGCTAAAAGTTGTAATCCAGACTCCAATCTAAAAGCTGCCATCGTACCCCTAAAGAAACAAGAAAAGTGTTCTACAAATACATGCAGACAGCAACACCAGTTAATAATTTAATAACAAATTATCATACATATTCGATCTCGGTTTATCTGAGGATCTCGCCTGGGTGCTTGGTGGCTGTGAATGAAAGTCTGAAACCACCAGTCCGAGTATTCATAGGAGCAAGTAAATATAATAAAATAAAAATACCTATCTGAACTGAAACGTCACTCCGTCAGCCGAAATTGAAAATACTGCTGCTGTGTCCGTTTACCGTTTTAGTTCCAATGTTTCCGCCTTAGCGTTGCGGTCAACAGGAAATCACTGCCATATTTTTCAACAGCCGCCATCTTGATTTATTTGTCAAGTAATGTCATTTTCGTAAAATTTTCGTCGTTCGTTTTTGAAGTGTGTGGCTTTTAATTTCTCCTCGCTTTAAACAGAGTTAAGGGTTAATTTTCGGTGATAGAAACCGGCAGCCGGAATAAAAAACGAAGCTTACAATTGATAGAGACCGGCGGCCGGCCAACGTCATAAGTAGTCATAACTGATTGAATTCACAAACATGGTTTGCGGTCTCTTGATAGAGCGATCCGCGGCTGCGCGCGGCAATTTGACTAGGTGATGTTCAATCCTCGATTTCTCGAGTGTTTCTTTAAAAAAACCTATAAAAACTATATATTTTATTAATCTACATAAAATTACCTGTTTCATGCAATTACTTTTATGTTGCAATTATCAGAACAAGTAACAATAATCTTGAGTTGAAAACAGGAAATTAGATTTTATCCCCAACTTTGTTGGTTTTTATCATTAAAATTACATGCAATGTGTAAAATATTTTATTTTTTTACCTTTTCAATAAAATATGCATCTAAATAAATAGTAAAAGTACAAAAAAGTAATATGCTTCTCAACAAAAACTTGAAAAAAATGACAATAGAAAGATACGTTAGGTGCGCAAGCAACAAACCGTCTGCATGTCACCTAGTTTTCAACTGATTTTAAATGATAGTCAGTTGATGCTTTGAACGTCCAAGTGGGCTGGTATTGCTTTCTTTTTCATTCATAATTAGAAACATATGCAAGAAAAGGTGATGGCAATAGTTTCATATGTCTGAGGCTACTCTAAAAGTGCACAGGTGTGAAGAACCGAGCGCCGTCCTCTATCATTTGTAAAGTTTGTTTTCTAGTCCGGCCGCCGGCTTCTATCAAACTTGCGCATGTAGCCGCAGAGCGCTCTATCAAGAGACATGTAAGCATGTTTTTGACGTCTATCACGGGAAGGGTTAAGTGCTATTCCAAGCCATTTTCTTTAAATTTAAATCTATATAAACAGACAAAGACCTAAAGTAAGTTCTTACGTTGTGGGACGAAGAAAGTGTCGTGTTGGTGGATGTCCTTCCACGAGTGAAACTCATAAACTTTTTAATGTCCTTATGAACGATGAATTGAGAGCACTGTGGATGACCTTTTTAATCGAAATAAATCCTCTACTTAGTGGTCTAGACAGAAAACAACTGACAAGTAAACGTGTATGCCAGCTACATTTCGACAGGGATCAATTTGATTTCAAGGGCCGTCGCCTACGGTATGCTTACCCCTGTTATCCCTTACCCTTTTTGAAAAGGAAATACGCCATGGATTACCTTTAAAATCGTCCGGTAAGTGTCTAACTTTTATTAAATACCTGCTGTGTATGTAACACGCTTTGGACTCTACAAATACAAGTTGGTTCATTATTATATTGATTTATGTAACAGTGTTCTAAACAGTTGGAGTGAGTTCCAAATCCTTTCAATAGAGTTCATAATGCATGATAACATTTTTTACTATCAACTAAGCGGCGGTAGCTTAGGCAGCAGAACGCTGGCCTGTCAATCTTGAGACTTTGGTTCGAACCCTGGTTGGGCATGCACCGATAAGTTTTTCAGAAAACTTACCACATGCTACACGGTGAAGGAAGACATCGTGAGGAAACCTGCGCTCTAAAAAGCGTTTAATTGTGCCCGAAGTACGGCGATAGGGCTCACCACCCATCACGTTGGGACATAATAATTGTTGATGAAACGCCGGTGCACCGGCTGTAGACTGTGACTTGTATTTCACAGTTCACACCCGGGAACACCTCTGACACCCTTTTGGAGATTCATATCGTGACAATATATATATTATTATTATTAACTAAATAACAAAGAAAAAAAACTAGTAGGTATATTTTAGAAGTACACATCTAAAAATAAGTATACTCATTTATATTTTCAGGTGATCCAAAACGTAACTACTGTGCAACGAAATCTCCTGCTGACACAGATTATGAAGATTGTGATATTGAAATCTGGATTTTCGGCTTAAAGAATGAAAGCAATCGCGACGTATGGAAGCTTTTATTGCCAAGAAAAATGAGGGATGTTATTAATTTTATTGTTTTTTTGAGTCCTCGATTCACATCTAATAATAATTAATATTGTATTGTATTAAATACAATAGAAGTTACTTGGGTAATTTGTCCTGAAAACTGCTAATGGTTGAGATGCAGGGGAGGAGGAGCAAAAATAATGTCTTTGTTAATTAAATCAAAATTACTTCTGTGACATATTTTAGAAATCAAAAGGGCCATAATTTTTGTTATTCTGTTTCGACGAAATTTTTTTTCGGCATGAACATGATCTCGTTTTGCATACAAAGAATGTACTTGTTAATATTTTGACTAGTAAAATTAATATCTATTTTATTAACCAAGATACAATTGATTTAATCATGCTAATTTAATACTGTCCATCGGCATAAAATGTTGATTCAGATTAAAAAGATTATAATGTAGTAAGTAGGTAACACAAATGTATTTAGGTAGAGATGTATTACATTTTTATATGAACTGAAAACAACCAAACGGATCATACACTTCTATGATTTACGATATTCTTAATTCAGTATTTAAATAGGAGATAAATATAATATGCCAGGAACATACAAAGCGTTTGTATAACATAAAAAAGTTTATATGTTTGTGGAAGATTCATAATGTAAATAGGGAATAGTTATATGATTTTTGTAAATAAAAATTTAAAAAAATCCTCCGTTAGTTCGTAGTTTTATTTGGAATACTTAAATAAAAATTCGGTTGATACCACCTATATCGATTCGCATCAGTTTGTCCCATCCCTATTCTATTGATATCGATAGGTATGCAAATTTCAATCGATATGGATGGACAACGCTAGCGGTGCGTCACTAGCGCCACTGTGGAAACATTGGAACTACTCGCAATTCACAGACTGTCCCATCTGTACTAATGTGACGGTGACATTGAAAGAAGAGTGTATGCGGGAAACAAAGTGAAGTGAACGGGGCCCTGCACTCCTTTATGGGCAGTCAAAGTGTGACTTCAAAGGCTCCTACGCTTATGTAGTGAATGTTGGGTCTGGCAAGATGAGCATCGCAGTATAGTGAATTCAATGGAAATGCGTTCCTTACGGAGTATGTGTGGTTTGACATTGAATGATAGAGTGAAAAATATCGACATAAGGGATCGTTGTGGCCTGAAAGAAGAATGCTTCGGTGGTTTGGGCATATAGAGAGGATGAATGAAAGTAGAGTAACGAAAGGAATTTATGCTGCACAAGTGGAAGGTAGAGCACAACCGGGCCGCCCTAGAAGGACGTATGCCGACCAAATAAGCGACATACTGAAAAAGGGCAAAGTGAAAAGTACCCATAATAGAAGAGCCTGTATGACTAGGTTGATGGATGTAGAAGAAGCAAAAGAGGTGTGTCAGGATCGTAGCAGATGGAAATCTGTAGTCTCTGCCTACCCCTCTGGGAGACAGGCGTAGGTTCGAATCCCGGTTCAGAGCTCCTCACGTCCTTACTTTTCTGATTTTCTATACCGCAGTGATATAAATTTAATTTATACATAACCTAACTTAACTTTTTATCGTATTTGGTGAACATTTATCCTTTTCTGGCGAACAGTTTTTACACTGCATGATAAATATTAATAAAACTGACCGTACTTACTGTGGAAATTGTTACATATCCTGTACATTTTGTGTTTTGGTGTAATTGGCATCGCCATACACTTGTAGTACTGTTACGATATGATGTATGTTTATAAAATTGATACCCAGAATATACCTATAGTAAGACATGTCCTCGTCCCCTTGGAATTATAAAATCTATTTCACTCATAATTTACAATTCAACCAAAATTCTCATTCCCTCACTAAAGAAACAAAGTAAGGTTTCTTATTTACTATGGAGGAAAAAATATGTGAGTAGTTGCATAAAATAATTATCTACCGTGTTGCTATTATCGCTTCCCAAAGCGACCAAAAATTCCAAATAAGCTATTTTAAATTAATAATTATAATGGTGATTGTTAAATATTTGCGCCCAACTACAAACAAATAAAAAGAAAAATTGAGTTTCACCCATTTTTCGTTGGGTGCGTTCACGAATAAATTAAACGACATATTAGTGGATAGAATTATTGAAAAGCGCCTGCAGGAAAAATGTAGCAACAACATTTTTAATTAATAGCCATTACAATTACTTAGGAGCTTAAAACTACATTTTGGCAGAATATTACAGATTTTTGTAGTTTACTGTACATATATTTCACGTTTGTGATATTGCATAAATATTGCGAACTTGTACTGTGGTGTGCATATTAATGAAAATTTGCCAGAGAGCACGACGTCAAAATTGTACTGTTTCTTTCATTATTTCAATCAATGGTTCTAAGTGTGTGGAGTTCAACATTCGTGGAATCAACATTTCAGGAATTCAACATTTTTGGAATTCAACATCCTTGGAATTCAACATAATGGTCCGGAAGGGTTTTTACCTCTAGAGGTTTTTACACTCTCGAAAATTTCGCAAGTGCTAAAAAATTTGTAAATTGAAAATTGTAAAAACAAAAAATCCCTATTTGAGTACCTATTCACCTCAATGTTGCTTTCCAGTAAAATGTGTTTTCTATTTTTACTGATTGATAAATATTTCTCTAAGACTTAAATTCCATGGAACAATTGAGAAAAAATTGTCTCACTTGTTCCATTGCCAACTGTAGTTCCATTCCAATGGAAGTAGTGAGAAAAAAAAGTCTCACTAGTTCCATCATGGAACTGTCCAATGGAACAAGTGAGAATCATCCGGCGTGACAGGTTAGTACACCCACACAGCCAACCTACAAGTAGATGCGTGAGTGAAATGGTATTGTTTGATGACGAATAACGAAAGGGTAATCTCAAAGTGGTTCAAGCGTAGGCTCGAACACCTAAATATGGGTATCGCCGTAAAAAAATGTACCATAACATCCGTGAATCAGTAACACACTATGTCATCGGTAACATTCAAGATAACGTAACATACGTGAGTTTCCTAAAGGTCTGTTTAAAATGTAAGTCAGCTAATGTGCACCATTTAGTTTTATTATTTGTTTGACCCTAGGAAATTGAAATTTTTTCTTAGACATGTTTCGTCATAGTCCTTTATCTTTTTTCTTTTTTTGTTTCGTTCAGCATTTTTTTTTCTTGGCCATTTCATATTTTTCTGGATTCTGTGACTTCATTTTTTCTCGGTACATTCTTATGCTTTTTAGCATTACTTAAGACCATCTGAAAATCAGAAATACCAGTGTTAATATTAAATGGAGCAGTCTAATACGGTTTGTGTCTGTAGATGTCAGGATGTGCAAAAGGAATATAAATAAGCACTATTATTAAAAAAGGTGAAACAGCTTCATGATTTGATATTAATTATTATTTTTGGTAATCTTTGTTTTATTATTATATTATACTTAATGCCGATAATTGTTTATGTATAATAAATAGTTATTGATTTAACTGAAAGCAATATGAATACAGCCTTGTTTCACGACTGTTATGTAACACATCAGTAAGACTTGGTAACATACGGTAACTTTCGTGAATCAAAAACATGCGCGACATAACCTTATAATTGTTTTATTTGGAAATGAATGATGTTAGTGACGTTTAAAATATATAATCGTTACAAGCATTAGTGAATCTATGAGCAAAATATACAACAGATAGACATTTCGCATATTTACCTTGATATTTCCAAGCTAAATCTCACTCAAAATTCGCACGACGACAGACAAAAAACTTCACGAACGCGACGTCGCGTCGCTCACCCACTCAAAACAAAACTTTAATGGCGGATTAGTTCATTAAGTTGCCAATACTGCATCAAAGGGTTGCTATTTGCAAAAAAATTATAGTGGTGTCCTTCTTTTACCAAATGTCGATAAAATTGGTAACACAAACAAAATGTAACATTCAAGAACCGAAATAGGCGACATAACATTTAAAATGGATATTTTGTATAAATATAACATCTATTCATACGATTACTAAATTAAACAAAAGATGCACCATTTATGTTTATGTTAAGACACCCACCTTTATTTATGTAAGGCTATTTTGATCGCATCTTATCTTAGAAGGGATCAAAAGGCAATGGCGACATAATTATTTTCTTACACAATTTAAAAATATGTTGTTAGTGTCATCGTGAAAATATCGTTACTTCAATGCTTATTTGCAATAACTTCTTGAATTTCAGTTCATTTGTTATTCTACTTCACCCTAATTTAATTGTGTTGTGCATAAGACCATCAGTTTTTAAGTAAAAAATTAAAGTCGCTGGGCGACACAAAAAAGAAAAAAAATACATTTTTTTACGGCCATACCAATATGTAATACCTATATTATTTCTTGAAAAAAAAATTACATTCACGAAACGGGTAATTCGGGTAATTTCTGATTCAGTATCGGACTTTTTCTAGTTTGAATACGGGCAACACTATCTATCTATATGAACCATAGAGTAACTTATAAACTGGGAATAGAGTCATCAGTTTTATCTCGTTTTATCGACATCTCGTTGGTAACGACGGACTTAGTTCGCTATTGTACCTACCTACACAGGTATATAACCTCATGTATAGCCACAGACCAAGCCCAACGGACACCTCATAACAGGCGACCGATTTCTGTCAACACATTCGGTAAATGTGTCTTATATAGACCGCCACTCGAACATTTCGAATCAGTTTCGACCACTTCCGTGAGCCGTAAACATTTCCTCGTACAGCGTTAAAAAATTGTAAAATTAAACTTTATCCTGGCAAGGGGCACCGTACGATGGTGTGGCAAAAATAGCCTAACTTCAGGGTTTAAGAAAGATGACTTAACATTTCATAGGTAAGTAAATAATCACATAGCCTTATTTGATTTACCAACCGATTTAATCCAAAAGAGTTCATCTTATACTGGTCAAAATATAGGTACCCCACGGGGCTTTCCACTACCATCTCTTTCTTACGCGAGCACTTGTTACGCTGTCTCTCGCTCTTTTTACTTGGCAAATGTAACTAGTGGTGCACTACATTATGTTATCGATGAAGCAAATTTTCTTTAAGAGATTTGGAAGATCTATACTTTGCAAACTACAAAACAAACATTCAATTTATTGTAAAACAATTTTATTAGGGTTCCATACCTAAAGGGTAAAAAAGGAACCATTATGATTGGACTCCGTTGTCCGTCCGTATGACACACGGTGTACACATATGTACGTTTTTAAATAAAACTTTACAAAGATCTATAACTGATGACTCTATTCCCACTAAAAACATAAATGTGAAAATGGGGCTGAGTTCAGTACAAAGGCAGTGCAGGATTTTCGGCTTCGCTAAAAAAAGATTTTAAATCAAATTGGGTGCCGAGGCTAATGGAGGCGCCTTCAGTCATGAGTGCAATAATGTACAACGTTCTTCACTTATTTTATTTAAAAAATTGTTAGGGTCCTTGCTACTAAATTTTGTTTATTTGGACATTATAGGGCGTCACATGAGTATTAATATACGTGATTTTTATCCCAAAAAACAGCATACAAACTAAAAATACCAATTGAAGAAAAAGATATGACCTTTTTCAGTGTCCTAAAAGTTTCTTGATAAATTGTCACTGCGCCGCGAAGCGCGACTGGCTGGCGCGGTCGAGTCACCATTGGCCACGCACGAAGTATAGAAGTACAAATAAAAATCACTAGTTTGTACAATTCACGATACTGATGACGAAAAAAAAAACCAAAAGTAAAGTATTCATCAGTATCGTGAATATAACCTACCATGTGACGGAATCGACTGACCAAATCAACAAGCTGTATAGAACTTGGCAAGTTTTCATAGATAGTTTCATAAATGCTTTTAACTCTACCCATTGTACACAATAGTTATAATTATTATTATGTTGTTTTATTTTTTCTCTTTTAGATATTTTTAGAGGATTATTATTATTTGCATGCATGACGTAACTTTAAAACGTTTAAACTTAAGCTGTGACAACTTGCCAAGTTCTACATATTCAGTAGCAATGATCCTAGCAAACTTTCTTTTAAGACAAGTGAAGAACGTTGTACATTATTGCACTTTAAATTTGCAACTTAAGTTTTTGTAGCCCAAATTAAATATTTTTTGTATGTATTTCCCTTATTAGTATAAACATTTTTTTTTTTCATTTTTTTTATTCTAAATGCATTCATTGTAAAGATTAACTTTGACTTGTAGAAAGTATACTTTATGTATCTATTTAACAAAATAAATATTTTGATTTTGATTTGTGTATAGCCCAGCCGTACTGCATTGTATTTTTATTTTTCAAATACTACATATTAGTTAAATAAAACAACATTTAACAAATTAATGATAATTTATTTACATGTAATTTAAGGAAACAATACATTTTAGATAATTCTAAAGTGACCTAACTTCACAAGTTTTCACAAATTTTGCAATTTACGTGAATCTGATATAAGATATGTTCGTTAAAGTCACATTCACCGGGGCCTAAACATAAAATTGCACAAGATAGATATTTACCACAGTTCGGCACACAGCACATTTTTGCCCATGTCATTGTAGCAAATCGAAGTCCATTCAACGTAGCCGGGGTCAATAGTTAACAAACACGATTGTCGGAGTCCAAATAAAACACAGTCAACAGAATCCATAAAACATTGCCGGGTCATAAGTTAATCGTCACTGATTTTTTTTTATCGCAAAATCATGAATACCACAAAAATACAGCTCACAACAGAAACAGACAGACATTGTGAAATTGAAACCAGGATCAAAAACCCAATTCAGCGCTAGCAACGCTTAAAAATGCGCTAGCGTCTACAAAATTCGGAGATAAAAAAACGCCAAATTCAGTTACAATTTTCAACATTATAAGACACTAGCTTTTGCCCGTGGCTCCGCCCACGTGTTATTCGGTTTAACGACATTCTTTTTACCGGGATAAAAAGTAAGCTATGTATTAAGCGAGGGTATAAGCTATATCCACTCTGAATTTCATTCAAATCCGTCCAGCCATTTCCGCGTGAAAGAGTAACAAACATACACACACACACACACACACCCTCACAAACTTTCGCATTTATAATATTATAATATTATTATGTTATATTATTATAATATAGTGTGATAAGTGTGATGTGATAATGTCTAGAAATGAAAACGTACACTAAATAAAACCGTTAAATTCTCCGCTAGGAGCAAAAACTCTAAATGCGCGCTAACCATACCAAAAATCCGTTAGACGTAGCGCAGAAAGCGCTAAAATGGCAGCAGTGAGTGATTGAAACAACCTCTTGTAGCGCAATCTATTGAGGAACGACGAAAATACGGCGATTACGAAAATAATAAATAAAAAAATTTGTGAAAAGACCCAAGACCCTGTATGAGCGTTTGCAAAGGGAACGCCATCAATAATAAATTTTGCTTTTGTTCCGTTTGGGTTAAAGATTAGTGAAGAGTAAAGACTTAAGAGTACTATATATTCTTTGGATTAGCAGTAGTTTTGAGCTTTGGAGAAATCTACGAAGATATTCAGCTTCCCGTCTGTTTGCATTTCAGTTCACTATGACCGATTTGCCTATTGTGAAAAGTGTCGAATAATGTGAATCAGAAACGCGGATTAGATGTTTATCACTGGACTGAGTGTATAATTTTGTAAAGATGGCTAGCCCATCTCCGCAGAGTAGCCCTATGCCACCGCCACAGGCTCCGAGTCCCATGGGGCCGCCAACGCAAAGCCCGGCGCCGCCACAATCTCCGCACAGTCCGTACAACCAACATGTAAACGGGCCGCCCCCCAACCACCCTACAGGGCCTGGTCAAGCGCCTATTCCTAACCACATGCCTCCCTCTGGCGCCTCTCCACATCCAAACAGTAATGGACCACCTGGCATGCCGCCACAGCATCCTGGAATGCCCCCTAGCGGCCATCAGATGCCACCTCATATGGGCAGTCCACACATGTCAGGTCCCCCTGGACACCCTATGGGTCCCGGTGGGCCTCATCCTCCAGGCCCTAATGGCCACCACAACATGCCTGGAGGGCCTCAACATCCTGGCATGCCGGGGCAGGGACCCCCACATGGTTACATGCAGCATCAAATGGGACACATGCCACCTGGCCAGGTGGGTACATAAAGTAGCAGAATGTGTAACAAATCTATTATTTTTTCTGTTCAAACAAAATGTTTTTATTGCAAAATACATCACTTTGGAATACTCTAAATATTATTATTAGAGTGCATGGAAGGGCATGAGATTATTTCCGCACTAATTAAGGGGGAGGAGTAGGGGGGTATCCCTCCCCCCATGGTAACCTCCCCCACTTGTGGAGATCAACTGTTTTTTTATATATAACCACAATAATTTGACACCTGGTTCTAAGAATTTTGTTCCTGGGCATGGTCTAACAAATGCGGTTTTTTTTTAAGGAATAAACAATACTTGAATAAAATTTGTACACATACATACCTATGGCTTGTCTCTAAATGAGCAACAAAAATATTGAGTGCAGACTGGGCGAATAAAAATGTTGAAAATGGCAACTTTACTATTAAAACTAGGGACATAGCCTCGCTCCGCTCCGCTTCTCTCGGCTCCTTAGTTTTTCTTACATGTCAACCTGTCTCTTATCTCTGTGTGCCTTTTGGCAAATTCCTCCTCCAACTCTCTCCACTGGACTCTATCTATTGCCACTCTCGTCCAGAATGGTACTAGGGTGTGACAGATTTCATCTTCTTAACTGGCATCCTCTTTTGCATTTGCCGTTTCGAGGGTACCAATCTGTTACCCGTTTGATCCACTTATCCAGCCTGCATCTCAGTAGGTGCCCTGTCCATCTCCATTTTAATTGGTCGACTCTTGTCAGTATGTTGGTGACTTTGGTTACTGACCTTATGTCCTCGTTGCATATTTTTTCTTTGAGTTTCACTCCCAGCATGCTTCTCTCCATTGCGCGTTGGCATTTAGCGAGTTTCTCCCTATGGTACTTCGTTAGGGACCAAGTTTCGCAGCCATAAGTTAGGCCAGGTAAGATACATGTGTCGAAGGTCTTCATTTTAATATGTATCCCTAGCTCTTAACTTTTCATGATCTCTTTCAGAGCCCAGTATTTCTTCCAAACGTATGCTATCCGCTTATTAACCTCTTTTGTCATCTGGTCACTGGGAGAGATTATTTGACCTAAGTAGACATATTCTGTAACATATTCAAAGAGATAACCATTAAGGCTGTGCCGAGCATACGACGATTAGACACCTTGCTCTGTACTCTCGTGGTTGTTTTATCGTGGTCAGTTTTACTGACTGCTGAGCTAAAAATGTATGCCGGATTTGTGGTGCATTTTGAATAAATCATATTTAAATTACCAGGCAATATTTCTAAAATGTAAGTTGGACAAATTGTAGTTTAAACTTTGGTGATTGTTTGAATTAAGTTAGAGATTAAATTCTACAGTTAAGTTGTTAAAATTACCTAAACGCCAATACACCTTTGTTACATTTTGGGCTTAGTTTAAATAGTTGTGCTTTATAAACAATAAATCATTTTTAATTTTCGACTTGGAGAAAGTGTACATACATTTTCTGTGATACTAAATATGATTTTTTTATATTCATTAATGAAATATTATTCATTAAATCAACTTAACGTGACCACCGATTTAGCTTCTTTTAGTCGGCGCATTCTTAATTATTATGTCCATCTGTTTAGAGTTGGTCATCACCTTAGTTTTGCTTTTGTTCATTTCTAGTCCTACTTTACTTTTTGTTGCCAGATCTTTAATCATTTTCTCTAGTATTTTTGGATCCTCATCAAACAGAACTAAGTCGTCAGCAAAACGCACATAATTAAGACAACAGGCGATGATATTAAGACCGCAGCTGTCCCAGTCCAGTTCCCTGAAGATGCTTTCAAGCACTGCTGAGAAAAGTTTTGGGGATAATGGGTCCCCTTGTCTAACTCCTTTACTGATAGGTAATGGTTGACCAGTTGATTCCAATTTTATGCTGCTTTTGCTTTGTTCATAGATGTTCTTAATAATATTTATGTAGATTTCATTTACACCCTGCTGTCTTAGGCTTGACCATATGCAATTGTGATTGAGTGTGTTAAAAGCCTTGGAGTAATCAATGAATGCTATGTATAGGGGTTTCTGGTACTCATTGTACGGGTGGCCCATAAGTCCTTTGAAAAGTAAAATTTGAATAAAACGAACAGGGCGGGCGTGAGCGGTGCAGGGGAAGCGGGAGGAGTAACTTCGGTTTCTGGGAATTTAGTCGCGATGGAGCGTTTTATCGGAGCGGACCGTGCGTTTTGTGTGCGCGAGTTTTATCAAAACGACAATTCGGCAACCGTTGCGCGGCGTAAATTTCGAGAACACAAAGGTTTACACAACTTTGACGACATTCCAACTCTTCAAACGATTAAGAACTGGGTTGCTAAGTTCGAGGAGACCGGTTCGACGTTAGATAAACCGCGGTTGGGTCGCCCAAGGACGTCACGTACGGAACAAAATATAGACACAGTGACACAGTCAACTCGTAAGCGCGCCAGAGCATTAAACGTATCCAGGACATCGCCACAACGGATTTTGAAGAAAGATTTACATATGCACCCTTACAAAATTCAGTTGGTTCAAGAATTAAAAGAAACTGACGGTATTCAAAGACAAAATTATGCGAATGAAATGTTGAATCGGTTTACTTCCTTCAATAACATAATGTTCTCTGACGAGGCTCATTTCCATATTAACGGGCATGTTAGTAAACAAAATTGCCGCTATTGCAGCCCCATCAATCCAAAACTTAAGCATCAGAAGCCCTTACATAGTCCGAAAGTGACTGTTTGGGCCGCTATGTCAGCCCATGGTATCCTAGGGCCTTACTTCTTTGAGGATGGCAGAGGGCGCGCAGTTACTGTTACGTCGGAGCGATATGTGGCTATGATCGAAGAGTTTTTCATACCAGAATTGCAAAACTTTTCAGGCTTTAATGCCAGGACGTGGTTTCAGCAGGATGGGGCAACTTCTCACACCTCTAACACTTCTATGCCCGTTATCCGTCAACTTTTTCCTGGCAAAGTGATCTCTAAGAGAGGAGACATTTCCTGGCCTCCACGTAGTCCGGATCTGACCCCGATGGATTTTTTTTTTGTGGGGCTACCTTAAAGCTAAAGTGTACGACACAAACCCGCGGTCAATTGAGGCCCTAAAAGAAAACATCCGCAGAGAAATGGCAAGCATTTCAGCAGTGACGTGCCGCGCAGTCATCGACAATTTTAGACGTCGTTTGCAAGAGTGCCGTGATCGCAACGGATTACATTTAGAAGATGTTATTTTCAAAAAATAATTCCCGTTTTTTAAGCTTTTTTTGTAAGTAAAAATATAATTCACAATGTAATTAGTTTTATTTTAATATCAAAGGACTTATGGTCCACGCTGTACTTCTGTATAACTTGTTTCAAAGTATGTATGTGGTCAATTGTGCTGAAGTTTTTCCTAAACCCTGCCTGCTCTATGGGTTGGTTTTCATCTAGAGTTTTAGATATTCTTTGTAGTATCACTTTTGCAAACACTTCGTACACATTTGACATGAGGCTTATCGGCCTGTAATTACCAATCTCATCTTTAGGGATTCACCCCACTGCTTTGGAACAGTCTCTGTGCGCAAGATGTCGCTAAATAGCGCTGCTAGAATTGGGCTCAGTTCCTCTGTTGTTCCTCTCATGAGCACATTTGTAATTCTGTCTGGGCCTGGCGATTTTTCTAGCTTTTGTGAGTTCACTGCTTTCTCTACTTCTGCTGGAAGAATATCGGGTACTATATAATTTGTGCTTCAAGTTGATTTAAGTTATGGATATATGAATATAATTTGCAATATTCTGGTAAACAATTCTTGTCGTGCTATTCAAAATGCAGACTCGTGCACCGCCCGCCCGCCCGTCCACATAAAAACATGCAACAAGCAAGCAATACGAGCATAAAAGCAAAGCAATCTTAAATAACAGACAAGAAAACTTATCGACACGTGTTTCGCCTCTAACACCTATTTCAATTAATTATCAAGTTGATTTGTTGGGTCTTCGATAGTTGCATGATTATTGGAATAGAGTGAATGGTAATAGTCTGTGGCTAGTCTTTGTATTTCTTTGCGTTTTGTACTGTTAGTTTGGTTTTTCTTTTTTATTTTAGGTATCCATTCTTTTCCTTTTTCTCTTAGCTCTTTTAGAGCTTTCTTTACGCCTCCTTTCCTTGCTATGTATTTCTCGAGAGTTTGTAGTCTTCTTGTTTTTTTCTCTTTTTTCATGCTTTGTCTTATTTGTTTGCTGAGTTCTGAAATTTTGTGTAAGTTCTCGTTCTTGTTTACTGTTATTATCTTTTTCCTTTCTTCTAGGAGATTGGTAGTTCTTTCACTGAGCTTGTTGTTTTTGTTTGTTGCATTAGTTTTCACTAATTTAAATCCTTATGTATTTTTCTAACACGTGTATTTCAGATTTGGCAATCTCAAAGAGCGGTTTAGTGTGCGCTGTGTCTAACTTCTTAAACTCTTGATCGGAGGGTATGAGATTTTTGTTATTTCCTTGATATTTTTGCCGAGGTATGGTATGGTATGAAATCAATTTCGTTTTTAGTTCTCCCATTTGGGGATATCCATGTCCACTTGTTCTTAGGTATTTCTTAAAGACAGAATTGAGTAACATCAAATTGTTTTCCATTAGGTGATCGATCAGGTTGTGGCCATTGGTGCTTCTCTTGCCAATGCCGAATTTTCCCATAATTTGGTCCTCACCTGCTTGTTTTAATCCTACTTGTGCATTGAAATCCCCCATCACAATGAGGTAATTATTGAGGTAAAGAGTTGCTCTCTTTGGCTTGCTGTGTAGGTGCATATACTTGGATTACGGTCCAAACTTTCTCATAGCAAGGTATGTCCATATGTGAAGCATCACTATTCGGTCTAATATACCTTCGAATTCTTTGATACTTTTTTTGTGTTTTATCTTTACGACGAAGCCTATTCCACGGTGCCCAGCAGTTCTACCTTTGTTAGACAGGATGTAGTCTTTTTTCTCTTCTATTGCCTTTCTCCTTCTCGTCTCATTTCACTGATACCCACTATGTCCCATTTTAGGTCTTGTGAAGCTCGTTCTAATTCATGAAGACTTTCTTCAGTTCTTAGTGTTCTGGTATTCAGCGTACAGATATACATGAGGTCCTTTTGGTTTTTATCTCGTTTTTGTGCATGAGTTAATTGTGTTGGTCATACTTTCCCTTGGTGACCAGCCGGCTTGGGAAACAGTGTTTTTCTTTTTTAGTTGTTGCTGTTTGATTATTTTTGATGTCTATTTCTGGGTTCTGTTGTTCCTTTTGTTGCTATTGTTTGTTTATTGTGGTTGGTGAAAATGAGTGATCTAGCGCGGTGCACTAGTTCTATCTTGTGTGCCTTGCTGATTTTGGTTATTGTGGTTGTAGTTTGCGCATTGGGGTCAGTTGACGGCGAACGTTTCCGTTTTTCAGTGGGTTTTTCTTCATCATTAATTTATCATAGCGAATATATGCCAGTTTTCCCTTTTTAATTTCTTTCTGTTGCTGGATTTTAAGCTCTTTCTCCTTTGGGAAGTCTTCGCTGATGTAGGCGTTTTGAGGAAGGAATTTCTTGTTCTTGAACAATTCAATTTTGCGCCATGCGAGGGTAACAGAAATAAGGATAGGTCGTATTTTGTTTTGAGTTGGTTTCCTAGTCTGAGCATGTTACTAATCTCCCATTTATCCCATTTTTCGATGCCGGCTTCTCCACAGGCAACGTTAAAGGTTCCTAGAACCAGATTCAAAAGATCCTCGGGCTTTTTTCCAACTCCGCAACTCCATGTAGTATTATGTTGTTTTTCCTCATATCCCTATCCATGATTTGCAATTTCGTTTTTAGAGCGGTAACCTCTTTTTTCAGTATCTGGTTTTCTTCTAAAAGCAGTTTTAGTTTCTCCTCTATTGTTTCAGATAGGTTTTTCGTGACGTTTTCGGTTATCCTGATTGTTTGCTTTTCAAATTGCTCCTCCATCATCAAATTCTACTTGCTAAAATGGAGGAGCAAACAATGTACCAAATACAAACATACAAAAATGTAGCTGACAGAAATAAATTTTTGTATTTTTAAACACTTGGTGATTTATGCATGGCAATGAGATAACAAATTAAATGTATATCATTGTGGTATAGAAAATCAGAAAAGTAAAAGTAATGAGGAGCTCTGAACCAGGATTCGAACCCGGAATTTATTGATATTCCTCTCAAATGGTTGGTGTAAATCAAAAATATTTAGCATTAGTAGAAGTTGATGCCAAAAAATAGAAAGTTGTAAGGAAGGAAGTTTGGGAAGTAGTGTTAAATAGCAAAAGGGCTTATTTTTAAGAAAATACTTTTCTAACATTTATTAAACCTCAACTATTTAATCAATTGTTCGAAATTATGCCTATTATTCAAATTCATCCCTGAATTCGACATTTCCAAGATTGTACAGTATTCAATCCATCCATCCATCCATCAGCCTGTTTCGTCCACTGCTGGACATAGGCCTTTCCAGGATTTCGCCAATCTTGGCGGTCCTCATGGAAGAAATGCCCATACTTACACACGCTGGGCAGGCGGGTTGGTAAGCGCGGTGCCGAAACCCTTGCACCAGTGACGCCGCTGCCCGTCACCAGTCTGATTTATATAAGGCCCGGCAATTGGGGATGGATATACCGCCATCCATCGGTCCCAGGCAATGGTGGGCCGCCTGGTTTTGCCTGAGAGCTGTCCTCTTACTCTCCCCCGAATAACTTCGGGAGGTTTTCCGAGTAAGATGGTGGTACCTCCACAGTCGAGCCCGGCATTAGCTCTACCACTCTATTCAGTATTCAACATTACAGGATTCTTGATTCCAATGCATATTGGTTTAATTGTAGAGTCCAGATGTGGCAGATGTGTGTTGAAAAGTGAGCACCAAGAAGAATAGTTACGAAACTAATCTATGAAAACTTATAATAATAGTTTATTCTGATGGCTTTAGTTTTAGTGCTGTAAACTTAAATTTTTTCAAAGTAATATACGAGGGGTGGCTGAAAAGTAATCTACCTGACTATGAAAGAAAATACATGGATTAATAATTTATTTTTTATTTTTCAATATAGTCCCCTGCAACTGAAATGCACTTACGACATTTGTCAATAAGTGACAGCATACCATTAAAATAATTATTATTATTTTGTTCGTCAAAATAGTCATTCACAGCGTCCTTCATCTCTTCGTCTGTTGAAAATCTGCGCCCTATCAAAATTTTCTTTAAATTTTTAAATAAGAAGTAGTCAGAGGGAGCCAGGTCTGGACTATAGGGTGGGTGGTTGATCTCTGTAAAGCCGTTTTTTGTCAGAGATGACCGCGCCTTAAAGGCCGTGTGCGCGGGTGCATTATCATGCAAAATCAAAACGCCTTTGCTAATTTTGCCCCTCCTGTCTTCTTTTATTTTTTTGCGTAGCTGGTCAAGTAAGTTCGCATAGTATTCAGCATTCATCGTGGTGTTTTTTGGCAGGTAATCTATCATAAGAATCCCCTCAACATCCCAAAAAATGGTTGCCATTAGTTTGCCCGCTGACAGCCGGACCTTAAACTTCCTTGGTGGTTTTTCCCCTTTAAATTTCCATTGCATCGATTCTTGTTTGCTTTCGGGATCCCACTGACGAATCCAAGTTTCATCACAGGTCACTATTCGCAAGATAGTTTCTTCCTCTTTATCCTTTACCAAGTCTAAAAATGACTGACAACATTCCACACGCCTTTGCTTATCAAACGGGGTCAACATTTTAGGCACCCAACGTGCGCTCACCTTGGACATTCCCAAATGTTCATGAATTATTTCATGAACTCGTTCCTTGCTAATGCCAACATCTCTAGCTATTTCCCACTGCTTAATTCGCCGATCGGCAAGGATCAGTTTCTTCACTTTTTCCACATTATCTGCGGTAACTGCAGAAATGGGCCTTCCACTACGGGGATCGTCTTCTAAGCTCACACGGCCTTGTTTAAACTGCTTTGACCAAAACTTTATTACAAATTCGGAAGGACATGAATCTCCGAACACCTTAAACATGCGCTCTCGGATCTGCGTCGGCGTATTCCCTTCTTTACCGAGGAATTTAATCACAGCGCGATACTCAATTTTATCCATTTTTAATTTTATTGCAACTTGATAAAAACGAAGACGCGCCAAAAAAAAATTGAACTCGTAGAAACAAATAAGTGTCATAATTTTTAAAAAAGGAATAGACAAAGAATACGAGAATATAGTGGCCAGTAACATTTTTTAAACTTTCTTTAACAAAGGAGATTTTATATCAGCCACCCCTCGTAGCTTCTATTGTTACCATATCAGTTATCACTAAAGAAACATTTTGGAATAAAGAATATTTAGTTTTGACAGCACTAAATCTAAAGCCTAGAATTGGCTTTAATAGAAGAATTAAGAATTAGTTTAATAAAAATGAGCACTTTTCTTTAGTTTGCCATATATCATAACTTATCAGAGTTTGATTCTTATAAATGACATTGGTGCAATAATATAAGTAGGTAGAGTGTATTTTTTTAAATCATTGTTTCGATTCTATGCTAGGGATTTTTTTTCTACAGTGTAGACTGTACACTTTATAACTTTTTGGTTCACACTAGGAAACACCTCTGATTGCATGGCTCATTTACTACCTGACGTGGGTCTGTTTGATCAGTCTGAACATAACTTAATAAGTATAGCAGTTGGGATAGCACAACGCTGAAGCAGCATGGATCTTTTCTTAAGATCCGTGGATAGCAGATCAACATTTTTATTAAAATCATAAATTTTCGTGTTTGAGGGCACAATGTTATTGCATACCTCAACCTGATTTAGTTGTGTACGAGTACATGTTGCATAAATTTATTATTTTTGACGTGTTCTCTAATAGAAACAGATGAAGCCTTATTTTTAGCAAGGTCTATATTGGATTAAAGAAACACCCTAGGGGCTAATTATTTTGGCCAAAGCGAATGTACACGTATATTTGTTTGTTTGCTTTTGACAAAGTCAGGCCTGGACTTTTAAAACAAGAAAGTTAATTCTTATTAAATATTTCAGGGTCCTCCACCGATGTCGGGTGGACCGCCGCCCCCGGGAGGTGGACCTCAGGGTCCGGGCGGGCCCCCGGGCGCGCCGCACGGAGGCATGCATCCCGCGGGTCTACCGCCTGGCGCGCCGCACATGCCGCACCACGGCATGATGGCGGGCCAAGGTGGACCGCCGCCGCACGCCGCGCCGCCCGCCGGCAGCCCTGCGCCGCCGGGCCCGCCGCCGCCCGGACAGACGCCGCCCGCCACGTCCTCAAGCTCCAACGCGCCGCCCGCCTCCTCGCCAATGCAGGGCATGGCGCCCAACCCCGGCGCCGACAACCTCAACGCGCTGCAGCGAGCCATCGACTCCATGGAGGAGAAGGGGCTGCAGGAGGACCCCCGCTACTCGCAGCTCCTAGCGCTCCGAGCACGCTCCAACCCGCAGGATCCTAACAAGGGACTCTTTTCCAACAATCAGCTGAGTCAGCTTAAGTGAGTATAGTAAACCGTGGCCAATTCTTTGGAAATTTTAGAGTACACTTTTAAGAATCAATAAATGAATTACGTTGAGAAATGGTATGGTAAAATAGCACAGGGTTTTTTTTAAAGTAAACCCGTGCTGTAGAGTTTCATATTATTATCAAAAACTTACAAAAGTCGTTGTAAGTTAAAGGAATGTCGAACAATATTGTTCTATTTCAGAGCACAGATAGCTGCGTACCGCAGCCTCGCACGAAACCAGCCGATCTCGCCACAGATATCCATGATGGCGTCAGGGAAGCGCACGGGAGACACGCCGCCCGAGTGTCCAACGCCTCCCGCGCAACCACCCTCGCCGTACGGACAGCAGGCGCCGGCGGGCGGGGGCGGCGCGGCGGGGAGTGGCAAGCCGGCAGGGGGCGCGGGCGGTGAGGGCCGCGGCGGGGGCGGGGCTCCTCCCACACCGCTGCCTATGACGGGGCAGATGGCTCCGCCCACGCAGCCCACACCGCCGCTTGTTAACCCAGTAAGTAAACAAATTCTGTTGAAAGTAATTTCTCAATACTCGGAACAGTTTCATTGTTTAAGGACAGCCATCACGCGGGAACCTCCATACAAACGCAAACACAAAATTGTGAGGTGCCTGTGGAATATTTTATAGAGTTTGTTGACAATTCTGCCGTGCTAAGGATAACAGCGGTATGTGCATGACAACTACTTTCGAGAAAATGGCGCCTAAAGTTTTAAAAATACTTTGTTCATTTACTTCTTCAATAGTTACTGTTTTTTTTTTCTGTTTCATTTATATTATAGAGAAAATGATGTAGTTTGTATATATATCAAAATAATACTCGTAACACATATATAATTTTTTTTTATATTAAGAAACTTTTTATTTTTAGGAAACATTCTGGTCAGTTAAGACAAATCCTTACAATTAGCGTTGTAACCCACACACATAGAGCGTTTATGCTATGGAACTCATTTCACTGCGCCTATGATTGAGAATCATTGTAATTTTTTTTTGTTGTTCCTTATCATTACCGCTTTATGTATCACATTTATGGCGCTTATATCTAGGAATCATATTCTCAAAAGTGAGCTTTACTTTAAAATAAACGCAGCATACACACATGCGGCTGATATCGTAGGGCTTAGGCGATTGAGGCTGTTGCAGCTTCTTAACAACCTACAAAATCTTGCTTAAACTTCCTTTACTTAAATACACGGAGTGTATGTAACAAATTCGATGAGCTGAAATGCATATTAAGTTCTTTCTCGTCTACTACACATGTCATATTACTAACTGAGTCTTGGATAAAATCCGAAGAACAAGCCCAAACCTTCAGATTACCAAACTATACGCATTATTACAGCATTCGCGATGACAGAACAGGTGGAGGAGTATCGGCATTTGTACATAATGACTTGAAACATAGTTTGTTAGAGTCTACTTATTCTGGAGGAAACAACTACCTATGGCTAAAGTTAGAGAAATATGCGTTGAATATTGGTCTTATATACAACCCCGGCGACACAAATTTTGATGAATTTATTTCTACTCTTGAGTCACAACTCCATCAAAGGAAACGAGTAATACTCTTCGGAGACTTCAATATCGATTTACTAAGTAAAAGTCAACAAAAGCAAAAATATATTAACTCTTTGAATTCAGCAGGATACAAAACACTGAACAAAATTAATAAAAAACACTACACAAGAGGTAGCTCTACAAGGAAATCTATTTTAGATCACGTCAATACTAGTTTGAAGAATGACAATTATCACCTTGCGCTGATTGAATCCTCGTTATCCGACCATAGACAAATTCATCTAGCACTTAAGAAATATAAACCTCCTCGCAAGCAGCGGATCAGTTACAAAGGCCTAAGTTATGAAAAACTGTGTCGAGTGGTCGAAAATACACAAAGAGATGAATATCAAGATTTTGAAAAGTTCAAACAATCTCTTAAAGAACAAATAGACCGAAGTTTAGTTGTTAAAACAAAAATTTTAAACCTACCACAAAAAGATTGGATACAACAGGACATCATCGATAGTATTAATCAGAGAAATGAGCTATGGGCTAAATTACAAGAGGACCCTGAAAATGTCACTTTACAGAACCAGTTTAATATGAAGAAAAATACTACAGCTAATCTTATCAAGACAACAAAAGATTCGTATTACCACAATTGTAGCTATTAATCAACTTAAATGCGTTCTGCTACCAACAAAATGTATGAAAGACCCTGTCCGGCCATACTAAATATACGGGATTCTACATTGGGCCCATAGAATATCAGAAAACCCATATACCTGGCACGAAATTAGTATGCAGACAGAGTCCTCACCCAGATTAATAAATAATACGAACTCACAGTAGTTCTGCTGAGACTTCCCAGACGCCGGCTGCCCTCGCAGATCTCAACTGAGTTAGATTTTAGGATTTTATAGGCTCAACAACGTAAGAACAAACACCAAGTTCGGCAACACACAAATATATTAATCTACCTTCATATACAATTATTAAACTAGGCAGCAAATACCCTACACGTCCCCCCTTAAAAGAAAATTATAGCATTCATTGCTATTGTTTGTTATATAATACAAAAGCAAGAAACACTAACTAACAAAACTCATGTGAAAGAACGTGCAAACAAAAATATATATATATCTATATAATAAACAAGGAATATTAGGCACTTATCGTTATCACTAATAATTGTAACTGTTAAAAGTTGGATACATAACACTCTAAAAAATAAAGTATAACAAAAAAAATCTTAGCTATAGTTCTATTGACAATACTTTCCTTTAAATAAACATGCTCGCCTAGGACGCGATGACATGTTACTGTTATCATTCTCTGTAACAGCTGACGCCGGAGCCGGACTCGGTGACTCATTCACACAGTTATCTAAGCAACTCTGTGTGGGCTCCGGCCGCACAGGTGACTCATGCGCTTCGGAAGATTGCGGGACCGTCAGGTCATTAGGAGTGTTATTGTCACTGTCACTTTGAATACTTAAAGAGTGGCGATGAAATGATTTTCTGTTTGACAAAATTTGGTCAATATGTCTTTTCCATACCCGGCCGTCATTAAGTTTGACGGTGTACGAGTGTGGCGCTTCGCGAGAGAGAACGGTGGCGGGCTGCCACTGCTGGTGGCGCGCGCGGGGCCCGTAATCCCGCGCGAGCACGGCTTCACCTAGCTCCACATGGCGCTGGAGGTCGGGGGCCCGCTCTCCGGCGCGCTCCTGCGCCGCCGCTACTACTTCCGCCGTACTCGGACGCACTGCGTCTAATCGGCCTCGCGCTCGCCGCCCAAGGAGCGCTTCAGCTGGCGCTTTGCCCGTTGTCGCGTGTTCACAGTTCCTATACTGAAATAAAAATTTTGATAAGGCTGTGTCTACGTCGACCCCATCGTGAACAGCTTTTTTTATAGCTCTTTTTACCGACTTCACTGCATTTTCCGCAGCCCCGTTCCCGGCCGGCCTGTACGGGCTGGTTATGGTGTGTTTGATGATATTTTTGGCTAGAAAATCCTCAAATTCAAAAGAAGAGTAGGGCGGGCCACCGTCACTAACAATTTGAATAGGAAGACCAAACCTGGCAAATAATTCTCTCAATTTTATAATTGTCGCCTTCGCTGTCGTGTTCTCCATTTTCTGGGCCTCTATCCATTTACTATGGGCGTCCACTGTAATTAAATAGTGTTTGCCATGGTATTCAGCAAAATCAATGTGAAGACGTTGCCATGGGCGGGTAGGGAACGACCACGGATGCAGCTGTGACCGCGCTGGCGCGTCACGCTGTTGAAGACACGCGGTACAACACCTACATACATTCTCTATCTCTTCGTCAATATACGGCCAATACACATAACTTCTCGCGATATTTTTCATTTTTATCATACCGAGATGTCCATCGTACAGTTCTCTCAAAACTTGTATCCTCAGAATCTCAGGAATTACGACACGATGGTCGTATAAAATACAACCGCGGTCAATGGATAGTTTTTCTCTACGATTAAAATATGGTTTAATGCAATCTTCCTCCACGCTAGATGGCCAACCGTTGACTAAAAAATTGAAAATTTTAGCTAGCACGATATCTCTCTGTGTTTCACACGCAACTTCTTTTGAGCTGATTGGAAATGCTTCTTCAACAAAATGAATGAAAGAAACCGTGTCCATCCCCTTTCTGCTGTCTCGTTCGCACGGCAATGGCAGTCGAGATAACGCATCCGCGTTACTATTATCATTCGATTTAATGAACTCTAAGTTAAAATCGTATGCCGCTAACCGCGCAGCATATTTTTGTAAACGGCTCGCAGCCGTTTGGGGCAAACCATTTTTGGGGCCAAATATAAAAGTCAATGGTTTATGGTCCGTTTTAATGATAAATCGACGACCATAAAGGTATTGGTGGTGTTTTATAACGCCACTAAAAATTGCTAACGCTTCCTTGTCAAGTTGGCTGTATGACCGTTCTGCGCTGTTTAATGTCCGCGACGCAAAACATATTGGACGTTCATCTCCGTTTGAATACCTATGCGATAATAAACTGCCTATGCCGTACGAACTGCTATCAACCGACAATACAACCGGCAAATTAGGATCATAGTGCACTAGTACATTTTCGCTTAATATGGCTCTCTTGACTTCATTAAACGCCTTATCGCATTCTGTAGACCAATCCCACGTTACATTTTTTTTTAGAAGCTGATGCATAGGGTACAGTATTGTGCTTAATTTTGAAATGAATTTCCCATAATAATTGACCATACCAAGGAATGAACGCAGCTGTGTTACGTCATTAGGTGGTGGGGCTTCAGCTATTGCTTTAACTTTTGTAGGGTCTGGATGCAAGCCATGTTTATCTATGATAAAACCAACGTATGTGATGCTCTCTTGCATGAATGAACATTTCTTGAGCTTAATTCTAAGACCAACATCTTGTAAACGTTGAAACAATGCCCTCAAGTTCGTGACATGTTCCTGGTCATTTCTACCAGTCACGGCAATATCGTCCATATATACGGCCAGACCTTTAAGGCCTCTTAGAGCCTCCTCCATAAATTTTTGGAATTTTCCGGGAATGCAGTTCAACCCATAGGGTGTGCGTCGATAAACAAACGTTCCCATATGAGTCGTAATGGCTGTGCATGCCTGCGAAATACCCTCAGATAGAAAAAGTTGTTGGTACGCGTTTGTCAGATCAATTTTTGAGAACTTATCCCCACCACTTAATCCCGCAAACAACTCTTCAATACGTGGCATAGGGTACGGCTCGCGTTCTAACTTTGGATTCACAGTTATTTTGTAATCGCCGCAAATTCTAATCTCACCATTACTTTTAATGACTGGGACAATCGGGGTTCCGTAGTCGGAATGCTCAACCGAATAAATGGTACCTTCTGCCACTAATCGTTTTAACTCTAACTCTACTGGTTTACGCAAAGCCAATGGCAGTGACCTAGCCTTGAAAAACACTGGATTCAAATCGTGTAATTTTAAAGTAAACTTTTTTGTACAGGTTCCCAAACCAGGAGAGAAAACTGAAGGAAATTCTTTGGCTAATTTAGCAATAAAATTTTCATCACCTAAATGCCATAAATTAGTAATTTGCACCAAATCAATGTTTAATTTGCTCAGCCATGATCTACCCAACAGTGGGGGACCTCCTTTTTGTATCACAAATAATTTTAAATTCCGAATGGTTTTCTCACCCATCGTTACATGAACTTCAATAAATCCGACTGGTTTAATAATCTCTCCCGTATACGAACGTAAACAAACATCATTTCTCAAAATGGGTAAATTACTAAAGTGTTTTTCATAACAATCATGACTAATTGTGGATAATTTACTTCCAGTGTCCAATTCAAAAGAAATTAATGTCTTTCCACTCACCAATAACTGCACCATATATGGCTTATCGTCCTTACCGCTGACGAACAACCTATAAAGGTCACAATCCGATTCAACGTCAGAATCATCTTCCAGAAAATTTTGCGCCCGGGAACGTGCTCCGCGAAAATCACTCCTATCACCGGCACGTTGCACGCCACGTTTACACATCACTTTAATATGGCCTTTTTGATGGCATACGTCACAAGAATAATTTTTGAAACGACATGTTTCCGGTCGATGGTCACGTCCACACCGCCAACAGCTGCGAGCGACGCGCCGCGCCTGCTCGTCACCTCCTGCAGCCGAGGAGCGACCGCCACCGCTACCACCGCCGTAACCGGCGCCGCGCACTGCTACACGATGCAGCTGCTCGGCCGCCGGCGCACTCTCAGCTGGTTTCGTTGCTGTGCAGCCCGAGCCGCTCGCCTCCCCATGCCGCTCCGCCGCCTCCAGCGCTAACGCCAGCTCCACTGCTCGCTTGTACTTTAAGTCACGCTCCGCAAACAGTCGCGACCGCATGACGTCACTGTTCAAACCGGACACAAATTGGTCACGTAGATTTTCTTCAAGCGTGGCCTGAAAATTGCAGGTACTGGCCAGATGTTTCAGGGCCTGCAAGTATTCGCTTAATGACTCGCCGTCACGTTGCCGACGCAGCCTGAACGTATGACGTTCCGCTATGTCCGATAGTTGCGGTTCAAGATGGTTGCCAACTATGTCGACCAACTCGGAAAACGTTTTAGCCTCTGGCGCTTCAGGAGCACATAAGTCGCACATTAAATCATATGTTGCGGCTCCCACTACAGAAACGAGCATCGCAACTTTGAGCTCACTTGTAATCGCATTTAACAAAATAAATTGTTCAACGCGGCGGACATATTTTGACCAATTTTTGCTCGAAATGTCGAAAGGCTCAATTTTTCCGATTGGCATTTTACTAAATGCACTTCCGCACGCACTAATACACAACAATAACACGTTATTAGCAGATTTTCCTCGTCGCCAGTTAGATTTTAGGATTTTATAGGCTCAACAACGTAAGAACAAACACCAAGTTCGGCAACACACAAATATATTAATCTACCTTCATATACAATTATTAAACTAGGCAGCAAATACCCTACAAACTGATGCTCGAGTGCGCCAAGCTGTCCTGCCTTTCTTCCACGTTAATCCCGACGACCAAATCTAGGAAGGGATTGAAAGGGCAGATGGGATAGAAACGGGAATTTGGCCACAGGCGTACACGTGGCGTGTCAAAGGTTAGGCCGATCTTGCTTACTGCCCCGTGCATGTAAAGTCTAATCGACGCTTTCTTCACTTCACTGTTCAGCACTTTTGTATTGTCCAATTAAATACTGTCCCGAAACACATAAACTAGCCCTGGAACGAATCCGATTCTCCAGGCGCTGTTCCCGATCTGAACGCAGTGAACGCGGAAACCCCACTTTCCGAATGACAGCTCCAAATGTCAAAATGAATAGAATGTTGCCAGGGTGCGTTTTCACATTTTGAACCAAACAACAATCAATTCAAGAAATGCAGCAACAAACCCAAGAAGATGTGGAGTCTAATTAACGACCTCTCTAACAATAAATTAAAAACTAGCTGTGCTCTCCCTAAACTTGTAAGTGATTCAAAAACCATTACCGATCCCACTGTAATTTGCAATACCTTCAATAATTACTTTTCATCTATTGGACCGCTATTGGCTAAAGAAATCCCTTCATACATCCACAAAACTGATACTACCATCCCATCACCAGGTTCCTCAGACAGAACAACACAACTAACAGACCTAGCACCAACTACAGATAGTGAAGTAACTAAAATAATAGATGACTTAGACTGCAACTCCAGTACTGGTTTGGATGGCATCAGCACTAAAGTTATCAAATGCCTGAAAACTTTGATAGTCCCTCAACTAACCAAATGCATAAATGAAGCTCTTTTGAGAGGACACTTCCCCGACACACTCAAAATCGCAAAAGTCTCTCCCATCTACAAATCTGGCTTAAAAACCGACCCAGGCAATTATAGACCGATCTCAGTTCTTCCAGTTCTCTCGAAAATTTTTGAGAAAATTCTTTATAAACGCTTAGAATCCTACTTAATTTCCATCAAATACATTACAGAACGGAAATTCGGCTTTAGGCCAAAAAGCAATACCCTAGCTGCAACCGTAGATGTAATCACTAAGATTAGACAGAATATCGATGGTAAAAAGATTACGCTAGGAATTTTTATTGATCTGAAGAAAGCATTTGATACGGTGAGTCATAACCTACTAATACGGAAACTCAGCGCGATTGGAATAAACGGCATTGCACTCAGTATGTTTGAGTCATATCTGATGAATAGGAAGCAGATAGTAAAAATCAGCGAGTATCAAAGTGAACCCCAACTTATATCCTTTGGTGTCCCGCAGGGATCAATTTTAGGCCCTTTATTGTTTTTAATTTATATAAACAGCATCACTGATTTAGGATTACATGGGCATATAACCCTATATGCAGACGACACATGCCTATTCTACTTTGGTTCCTCCATACGTGACATTATTGCTTTAGCACAAGAAGACTTGAACGCTCTAAACTGCTGGTTGCAGTCAAACTTGTTAACAATCAACGTCTCTAAAACATCCTATATTATATTTAAAGCAAAAAACAAACCTATAGATACATATCCCCCATTAACAATCAACAACATGCCAATACAAGAGAAACACGAAGAAAAGTATCTAGGATTGCGAATTGACAACCGATTAACGTGGAAGCCGCATATTGAATATCTAAAGAAAAAACTATCTTCACTAATGGGTTCTCTACGTGGCATTGTACGTTCTCTCCCCCGAAAAGTGCGAATGACAATATATAATTCGTTGATAAAATCACATCTCATATATCTTATCGAAATATGGGGCAGTGCATGTAAGACCAGTTTATCTGGTCTGCAGATCATCCAAAATAAATTAATCAAAATGTTATTTCACTATCCCTACTTAACACCAACTACTACATTATACAAACAAACCAACATTATGAATCTAAAACAATTATATATTTACAGCACATGCATCCTTGTTAGAAAAATATTAAGAAAATCAATTCACACATCAATCTCATTTATCCAGCACAGGCAAGTGTCTAAACGCTCCACGAGACGGCCTAGCTACGTCATACTACCAAAGATCCGAACAAATTACGGCAAAAGAATGTTTACATATGAGGGAGCACAGCTTTTTAACAATCTACCCTCAGAAATTAAAAATTCTGAACTCTCTAATGATTTCAAGCGTAAATTGGCTCAACATATTTTAAATAAATAATAACTGGTGTTAGAGAGGTGGTTATAAGATTAAAGAAGTGAACTGCGGAGCTTACTAACACCTTCAATTATTGTCTGTGCGGATGGACGAAACTATAATTAATTAATTAAGATCTCTTCTTATGTAAGTGACATATTGTCTTTAGTAAGAATAAAGTATCTTTAAACCTTAAACCTTAATATAACCGCTGTAAGTGGTAGTTACAACGCTTATTTTAAGAAATCAGTTCCCGACATAAACGGAAAATTTAATGCATAAAAGTGTTAGTTTCAGCACTTTTTAAATTTCACTCCTTAGCATTATAGTTGTAATCAGCAGTTACAACTATAATGCTAAGGAATGAAATTTAAAAAGTGCAGATACAGCGGTTATTAAAATAAAAAATAGCCCTTAGAGGCTTTATTTTATAAAACTGTCAAAGTAAAAGTTACAGATCTTGATACGGCGGTTTCAAATATGTAACTAACTCGATTTGGAGAAAAATGCTGCTTACGGCGGTTATTCTTAGCACGGCAGATTCATTATCAAGTTTTAAGCTTAATTATTATATGTGCTTTTATATTTTAGGAATGTAATCTAGATTAATTTCAACGAAAAATATCTTTGAAAACCTTCACAGTATTTGTTTCTCTTGACAATTTTATGCCCGCGATGAAATTTGTGCGATTGTATCATCAAGCGTGCACGCGGTAGCGAAATGAAAAGCATTACATTTGGTCTCTCCCCCAAATGAGTTGTTGCGCTCGTGACGACCGTCCTTTACTGGAAAACCTACTCGTGCATAATATTATATTTCTTCAGCTCAAATCGTATATGAGTTACGTATACCGAGGCTTCGCTATAAAATGCCTAAGCGATTAAACTATTGCGTTATTATGCGGCGCGTAGTTCGATATCGCGTTTTAAACATTAGTATGTCCATATCGCACCGCAAGGTTCTTTCAAAGTTTCAAGTATTGTTTTGTAAATGTTAAGTTCGTGACAGGGCGGGAGTGCAGGCGAATACATACTGACTATATGTAATGTACTCACCCGCACTCCCGCCATGTCGCGTACTATATGTACAGGAAGTAGTACAAAGCCACGCGACGCATGGTATAATTCAATGCAGGTAAAAAGAGCTCTAGGGCGTCAGTGGAAGGGATACGTGGGACGCACTATAAGTTTCCGGAATGAATATGAAAAAATACTATTAAAGGTACAAAATTAATTTATTGTTTTTCAAAATAATCTCCCTTGGCGTCTATGCACTTTTTCATTCGATCAAACCAGTTTTGAAAACTTTTGTGCCACTCCCCTGTGGTGACCTCTGAAACGTGTTTTTCATACTCCTCGACAGCCTCTTCTGGTGATGAAAATCGTTGACCGCGTAATTGGTTCTTAATTTTTGGGAACAGAAAAAAGTCACAAGGTGCCAGGTCGGGACTGTATGCAGGATGACTCATGAGTTCTACATTTTTCGTCTTCAAAAAGTCGTTTGTCTGTCTGGCCGTGTGAGAACTAGCATTGTCGTGGTGCAGGATGATACGGCGTTTACGGTTATTTTTACGGAGTTCGTCAATAACTTCCGGCAAACAAATGGTCGTGTACCAGTCACTATTCACGGTACGACGATTCTCTAAAGCAACAGTAGCCACGTGTCCAGTTTTATTAAAAAAAGAAGCAATCATCCGCTTAGATGCACTTTTCACGCGCGCCACTTTGGTTGGTTTCGGCTCATCTTGAAAGACCCATACGCTCGATTGCTGCTTTGTTTTGGGATCGTAGCAATAAATCCATGTTTCGTCACCTGTTACTATGTCCCACACCAAATTTGACGCACCGTCGTTGAATCTGGTAAGCATGGCACTGCACCAAGTGACGCGGTCCGTTTTTTGAGCCTCGGTCAAGTTGTGTGGGATCCACCGCGAGCACAGCTTTCTCACACCCAAATGTTTGTGTAGGATTGATTGTATTTGACCCATGCCTATTTCTAAGGATGCGCGAATTTCATGGTAGGTCACATGCCTGTCTGTTTCAATCATACGGCGCACAGCATCGATGTTTTTGTTGGTCACAGCGGTGGACGGCCGACCATCGCGAGATTCGTCACTGAGATTGATACGACCACGCTTGAATTCTGCAAACCAGCTATAAACAGTCGTCTTGCATGGTGCTTCATTGCCAAAAGCTGTTTCAAGCCGAGCGATGCTCTGTTGAGCTGTCAAATTACACTTAAAATCGTAGAAAATCATACTACGAAAATTTTCCCGAGTTAAATCCATGTTGATGCAGACACACAATTTTTTAAATGGCGCCACAAGGTAAAAACTAAAGACAGTCAGTTGAAACAAACTGCATTCTACAGCCAAAGAGTTCTATTTTCAAATGTTGCAATAAATTTTTAAATATTGTTTATGTAAGTGGCCAGTTCCGGAAACTTTTAGTGTTACCTATGTATGTTTGCGCATGGGGGTATAGTAGCGCACAAAAAGGCTCGAGTGTAATATTGTTTGATTATGTAAGTAAAATGTTTATTGTAGAATAACATCGGTATAACAGCTATTTTTTAACAGGTTAGAAATAAAAATATACTGTGGGTGTTGATTTGGTCCACAACTTGCGTCACATGAATGTTAATATACCTACGAGATGCTTATTCCAAAAAAAATGCATACGAAAACCAAATACTTCTATCAGCTTCGTTCCTCATGCAACAGTAAACATTGTAAATAATTTTTCTTTCTTTTCTCTGCAAACCCACATTAACACAAATACATTTTTGCGCGTGACTGTAATTGGAGATCGACCGGACGTGGACACTGCGCCATGAAGCGCACGAACCAATCGCGAGACAGCAAATCCACGCGCCAAGTATTTTCGCCGTCGCGGCCGCCCGCGCCGCACCTCATACCTCCAATTTGGTCGGTAATTCGCTCAATACGCAGGTACGTCGCTCGGAGCTCTTTTTACCTGCGTTAACTTAAACCAGAAGCTCAGCGTCGCTTGAGTTTATTCGTTCACTCCAGAAGATTTTTGTTTCTTCACAGTTCGGATCCTTATCTAATACATAGGTTGCAATAATATTTCTGTGTGTCGGAAGCATTGTGTTTGTGTCCGAAGTCCATTTTGAAATTTAAATATCTTCATGTCGGAATCATTGTGTCCCAAATCCATTTTGAAGTTTAAATATTATTTTAACTTCAAAATGGACTTAGGACACACGGCATCTGACATATATACATACATATTTGTAAAGAGGACATTAAATACCTACCACTTGACATTTCTGTATGACTTAGGACACACGGCATCTAACATACAGATATTTAAACTTCAAAATGGACTTAGGACACAATGCTTCCGACATATATTGATATTTTAACTTCAAAATGGACTTAGGACAATGATTTCGACTTATAGATTTATTAATTTTAAAATTGTACTGGGTGTTGATGATGTTACGGAAGCCGAAAACTGGTGATAGTACATGTCCATACGAACAACTTTTACATGAAACCAACCCTCATGACATGACATGTGACATCTTAACACCCTGTTATCTCGTAAATTCATAACATAACATGAATAACACATTTTTACAGCCAATGATGGGTGGCGTTCCTCAAATGCGCGGGCCAGCGCCGGGCGGACCGGCGCGACCTCCTGGCCCGGGCGGTCCTTTGCCACAACCTACTCAACAGGTTAATTATTTCCGTTAATTTATGTTTTTTCTTACCTCTGACACATGTCATTTGGCGGTGATGGTCGACAAAGACCTTTGAAAAAAATCATTTATTGGCGCTAGCACGGGAGGAGGTCATAAGAATAACATTGATCTTGGATTGTTACTATTTTCTGACATTTGATACATGTTATTATTCCAATATCTCTAAATAGACCAGCTACGATGAACGTTAAACACACGAATGTTAGAAACGACATGTGTTTTAAATATTTCTATCCTTAACATATCATGCATATCTATTTGTTGGCAGCCCGGTGCTCCGACTCCTGGAGCAAAACAGAACCGCATCACCACCATGCCCAAACCCGTTGGTATTGATCCATTGCAAATCATGAATGAAAGAGAAAACAGGTACCTACAATTACACATGTTATACCTACCAATATTAATAAAGGATGTCTCAAAACCTACTCGAATATTGTGCATCACGCTTCATACAAATATTATAAATGCAAAAGTTTGTGTGTGTGTGTGTGTGTATGTTTGTTACCTTTCACGCCGAAACGGCTGGACGGATTTGGATGAAATTTAGAATGGATATAGCGTATACCCCAACTTAACTTATAGGCTACTTTTTACCCCGGAAAAAAGCATGTCGTTAAACCGAATAACACGCAGGCGGAGCCGCGGGCAAAAGTTAGTAAAAAAATAATGTGCATAATAATGACCGAAAAATGTGCATCATGTAAGATTCTCACCATTTAGTTTCCGATGCGTTATTCGAGTAAAAGACGCTGTATGACTTATTAACTTTTCTGATGCTGATGACAACTGCAAAATATCTGCGTTCCATGTTTGATAACGAAAATAGGCATGATGGTTAAAAAAAAACAATTAGTCCGTCAGTTAGATTATCAAAAAATATTGGACACGTATTTTTTCTTTTTTCAATTAAACAAACAATGATGAACATATAGCCCGCTGAAGTTCCGCGTGGCGTCACATCTAGGTACAATTTTACTTAGAAGTGACGTCATTTTCCCCCACTCCCAAACTTTGACGCGCTTTATCTCTGTCATTTTTTGTTTGATTGACAAAAGAAAAAATACGTGTCCAATATTTTTTGATAATCTAAATGACGGAATAAATAGAATAATATTTTGTTTACCCTGTGTACAAGCCTATTATTCGAAATTCAAAATTCCAGTAGGTTTTGAGACACCTATATTAAAGTCTGTTTCAAATGGAAAAATGTAAAAGAAAACGATACGTATCGTTCGCCAATCTTCCCATACAATCTTTATCGCTGAACGCAAATTAACGCGTTTCGTGGTACTGGATCTAATACAAAATGCGTGGAGGCAATGACTAATTTTCCAGCTGCTCTAGTAATTAAGTATAACCAGCTTTGTTCTTTTGATAAAAGAGATACTCCAGGTTCGGATTTTGGTCACTGGTTTTGATCACTGCAAAATAAATGTCTCTACCGATATTGTATTTTCGACACTGTATGTATAAGATGACTTACTATAGCATGTTTATTCACAGAATAGCGGCTCGTATCGCGCACCGCATGGAAGTGCTATCGAACCTGCCCGCGAGCATATCGGACGATCTGCGTCTCCAAGCGCAGATCGAACTGCGGGCGCTAAGAGTCCTGAACTTCCAGAAACAGTTGCGTGCTGAGGTAACCTCGCTCTTTGATTTATTAGTCACTAGCCTCCCGCCCGCGTTTATTCAATCTCTGCCCCGATTTCGGCTTGGGCGTCATTTTATTAACACTCCCTATAGCATATAAGTTGACCAGGCTCACTACGATGATAATAAAAAAACGCATCCAAACCTGTTGAGTGGTTCTCAAATTCAAACGGAACATAACAAAATTCTAAAAAAATGCCCATATTCACCCACGCTGGGCAGGCGGGTAGGTGAGCGCGGTGCCGAAACCCTTGCACCAGTGATGCCGCTGCCCGTCACTAGTCTGTTTTATATAGGGCCGGCAATTGGGGATGGATAAACCGCCATCCATCGGTCCCAGGCAATGGTGGGCCGCCTGGTTTTGCCTGAGAGCTGTTCTCTTACTCTCCCCCGAATAACTTCGGGAGGATTTGCGAGTAAGAAGACTGACCGTTACGAATAAAGTTCTGTATTCTGTAAGATGGTGGTACCTCCACAGTCGAGCCCGGCATCAGCTCTACCACCTGATTCAGTACTATACTAATAAGTAATTACTAATAACGCATTTAATTTTATTTATTTTAAAAAATAAAATAATCGGTGTCCAGACACGACCTTTTTACTAATTTATATTAATATAGATAGTGCTGCCACTTTAGAAAGAAATCCATTTCTTACCAGAATAATTAATGAAAATCTTTTCAATTTTTTTAATAGCAATATTTTCATAAACAACATTGTTTAGATTCTTATTGATCACCGAATCTCTAGTATGAATTTGGATGATAAACCAACGTCAAACGTATGTGCCCAAAAATTTATTTATTATCGAATTAGGACATGAAAAGTATGCTACAGTCCGTAAAATTTAGCTTGAGCCTTGTGACAGGAGGACAGTGCTATACATAGAATACATATACTCACGCCCGCCTACCAGAGGGGTAGGCAGAGATTACAGATATCCATCTGCTACGAGACTGGCACAACTCTTTTGCTTCTTCTACATCCATCTAGTCATACAAGTTCTTCTATTCCGGGTACTTTTCACTTTACCCTTCTTCAGTATGTCGCTTATTTGATCGGCATACGTCCTTCTAGGGCGGCCCGGTCGAGCTTTACCTTCCACTTGTGCAGCATAAATTTCTTTCGTCACTCTACTTTCATTCATCCTCTCTATATGAGCGTTATACAATTTGTTTCTGTCTTTCTCATGCTCAAATATGTGTACCGCTGACAGCTGACACAGGGCTCAAGCTATATTTCACGGACTGTGGTACCAACAGTCTTGCTGAACTCTGTGAGCACAATCTCGTCGTCGATCGATTGGTGTTGGATCGCGATAAGCTTTGCCGTTATACACACACGCAGTATACGTATAAATAGCAAAAATACATATCGCCACGACATAAATATATTCTCGAGGGTTTGGCAGGTGTGTTCCGGGTGTCGTCTGTCGCTAGAAAAATTAAAATTCTTACAGTTTTCACCGACGATTAGAGGTTTAACCTTATAACGCGCAACTTCTGATCGTTTTTCTTATTTTTGAATTAAAAGTAATAAGTAAATGTTTAAAAACATAAACTTGTGTTTTTTACATTACAGTTTTTTTTTTTAATCTTAGCAAAGAGTTTTGATTTCTTGAGAAATAGTAAAGTTTTTGCGAATAAATAGACTGTCTCAGTTGAAATAATATATAATAAATAATCATTTAATTTCATCAAATTATTTATTTTTATCATTTTATTTTTATATTAATTTTTTGTTGTAAATACTAAATATTCAGTTTGTTAATATTTAATATTTGGCTGTTTGGATTTTTGCGTCAGTGCCTCTATTTCCATCTACGCAAAAAACAAAATCTCATGGTCCTAGATACCTTTGCCTGGCCTTGAAAGGGACGAAAGAAAGAAAAAAAAAAACAAAATCTCTGCCGCCATTTTTCAAAGAAAATTGTTAGTTCATAGCTGTGTTTTCGATTATGTGGAAAAGAAGACAGTGAAATTTTATTATTTTCCTCGCAAGTGTGTTGAAAAACGTCGTATGAAACGCGTGAGCATTAGACATTACACTCTCGGCTCCACCAACGCAGCTCACTTGTATCATAATGTACTATTATGGCACTACGCGACAATATTTTAATATCCATAGTATTTCTAATCTAACAAAGTATTTTTCAACAATAAGAAAAACAATTATAAATTGTGCGTTATGGAACGAGTCCTGGAGTAACATCCTTAACATTGAGCGTACGACGTCCTATCGACCGAGTTACCGCTGCAATTAAAACCAAGAAAAACTAGAATGCCAAACAAAAACTTCGATATTTTCAACTAGCAAGTTCAACTCCCGACACCGGCCGATAGCACACTGGAACAATAAATAACGCATTGTCTTCCGACAAGCTAGTCGTAACAAAACGCGATGGCACATTTGTTTACAGATACTAGGTCAGACTCGGCGCGACACGACGCTCGAAACTGCCGTCAACATAAAGGCGTACAAACGCACGAAACGCCAAGGGCTGCGAGAAGCGCGCGCTACTGAGAAACTAGAGAAGCAACAGAAGTTGGAAGCGGAGCGGAAACGTAGGCAGAAGCACCAGGAGTTCCTGCAAAGCGTGCTTCAACATGGTTAGTAGACTTGCTTTGTCATCTCGTCTCTATATTAACAATAGACATAGAGGTGTTATTAGTACTTAGAGGGATATATGGGTTTTAAACTGACCGCCTCTGTCGCCGAGTTGTATTGCCTGCTAACGCTTAGGTCATGGGTTCGTGGTACACGTTAATTTGTGTTCGGTGTGCGTGTGTAGGTGGTAGAGCTGATGCCGGGCTCGACTGTGGAGGTACCACCATCTTACTCGCAAATCCTCCTGAAGTTATTCGGGGGAGAGTAAGAGAACAGCTCTCAGGCAAAACCAGGCGGCCCACCATCGCCTGGGACCGATGGATGGCGGTATAACCATCCCCAACTGCCGGGCCTTATATTAAACAGACTGGTGACGGGTAGCGGCATCACTGGTGCAGGGGTTTCGGCACCGCGCTCACCAACCCGCCTGCCCAGCGTGTGTGAGTATGGGCATTTTATCCAGGAGGACCGCCAAGCATGGCGAAATCCTGGAAAGGCCTATGTCCAGCAGTGGACGAAACAGGCTGATGGATGGATGGATGGATGGTACGTGCTTCGGAAGGCACGTTAAGCTGTTGGTCCATTTGTGCCCGAAGTACGGCGATATGGTGTAATAATCGTCAGTGAAAAGCGGGTATACCAAGTGTGGTCTATGACTTTCATTTCACAGTTCATTGGTGAATTCATGTCGTGACGATTTGTAAACTGACATGTCGATAATTTTTGTTCAAACCAACACAAACTAGTGTTTACAATATTCCAATCATGATAATTCTGTTAATGCGATTTGGCCTTATTTTCAAGTACACAATAAGACTGATCAAGTTTTATAAGTATACTACTTGAATCTGAACCTGAGTTTGTATATACTTTGGTATCACCTTGTGGCTCTAATACTAACACTGCTATCTCTATGATATTGATAATAAAGAAGAAGCTGAGCGAATAAACTTTAGGAACTATAGCATCGCATAGCATTGCGTATACTAACATGAGTAATATAGCAATTTTATATTTGCGCGAATATATTTTTGGGAGATTATTTAGAGTGTCCAAAAGCGATGGATTTCGTTATAAATCATATAATTTTTGGGAAGGTTGTTACAGATTGAATGCCGCTACGATCATGGTATTATTTTTCCACGATTGGATTGGAATTCAGAAGTACCGTTTGCATAAGAGTATAAATTAATTGATTACTCGGGTACTTAAGACCATCAAGTAAAATTATTATCAAATTTTTGCGTTTTATGTACTTATAGATGTTTATAAAAGTTTATTGATCAATAATATTGCTTCTCCAAAAATTTTATGATCCCTGATTTAGTTGTCTGAACTGTTTGCTGAATCTATTTTCAATTGTTTTATATTTAAATCTTTAAATTTTATTTCACAAATCTGTCATTATTTGGCATTGATGATGAAGTTGGTGAACCTATGAGTGATTGATCATCAAAACAAATGGCGAGCTGACATTTTTAAGAATATCATTTTATTTTAATTCCACGAAATGTTATTTTGGTAAAATGTTACATTTTCTTCACATTATAATTTCGCAGTACTGACAATAGTTTCTCACAGTTTTTACGTATTTTTGCACATCCTACCTTTGGTAACTGTCATTTCATACATTCGCCTAAAGTTGACGATCGCACCTCATTCCCAATCCAAACGTGGAACAATAATACACCTTTTTACGCGCACTACAAACACAAGGTGGCATAATACTTAGTTGTTGTGGGGGAGGAGGAAGTGCGGATGCCCTAAGCCACAATAAAACACTACTAATTAATTGAGGTTTTATTTATTATACAAAATTTTAAATTTTTATAATATTAGTAGCTATAGCTTTCTCACATGGGGGTCCAAGGATCCAAAAATGCAAAATAAGAATGTTGACCGCCCATAGTAATAGACTCGGGGCTGGGGCTTGTGTTTATAGGGAACACAGAAAAAATTATTTGTGAATTTCACAACAAGGGTCATAATCTTGATACGGAGTGCTTACAGAGTCTTCTTCACCTTATATTTTATGGCACGGAAAATCCATAACGGATACTAATAGTAATCTTACGCGAATATTTCATTTTGCCCCTAAGGGGGGGGGGGGGTCCCCATAAACCCCCATTATATACGACCATGATTTTTATGTTCTTTATGTAAAATTTTATTGACATCTACTGTAAATCGAACCTAATGTAAATTTTAATTTTTTGGAACCTAGTTCTGAAATAAATGACTTTTCAGTGCAAGTGCTCGTAAAGGCCTACTTTATATGCTTCAAAATTGTTGTCAAAGTCAACCGTTTACCGCTTATGTATGGTAGTAAATGTTGGGTTTGGCGAGATGAGCATCAAACTACAGACCATTCACTATAAGAAGTCCCCTGGCTTAGGAAATGGTAGCACTGCATTATAATGTTGCCAATGGCTCAAGTAGCATTCACCCTGCTACACATTCCTAATATTTACTTAACTGCGTTTTTTTATATATTAATTAGACTACTCTTTAAATGAAAATACAATGCAGAATGAAAAAATCAAAATTACCAATTATTTATTGATTTGTATTTCGCAAAAAATACGTATGATCTAATGATACGAATAACTATACAGGTATTTCTGTACTAAAACGGTATTTTTTATTTCTTGAGCTCGACGACGTTTGTTCTAAATATTCGAGCTCTCCCCGTTTTTTACATTATTGATGATTATTTCCAGGCGACTTAATGTGAACGCTTTTTTTCAATATGCCTGCAAAAGTAAGTGAATAGCTAATTATTTGCCCATAAAATTGGCATTATGTTTAAAGCTGGTATCCCTATTTTACTAACCCGTCATGGCACTGACACGAGATCGAACTTGATCGAGAGGAATCACGGTGCATTGTTTGCATCTTCTCTTTCACAAAAGGCGTACCTTCAACACAATCTCTTTTGCACTATTTTTCAACGGTTTTTGTAATAATAATACATAATTTATCAAATAATTTTGAAAAATCTGACTGACAAACAACATGATAGCAAAAGTTCACTTCAGGGGACAAGTTATGATGAATGGTCAGTAAAAGCAGCTTATTTCCGTCAAGTTGGCAACTTGCGTGCAAGGAAAAAGAATGCCCACCTAAAGTTCATTGGGAGCACAGACATACAGACCAAACATTAATAATAAACGCATAGAGTCGACTTGAAGCAATTTTAGCTCAGTGAATTACGGGCTCTTTTAGATATAAATATTGCTTGTTTCCAAACAAAATATATACGAGAGATTAGTTTAGGTATTAACAAATTTGTTTCAAGCATAAGTCAGCCAAAACAACCTATTTTTATAAGTTTCTTCGTACCATGTAGTGTAGCTTAAATGTCGCTTGGTTTTTGTATGGCAACTTGCCAACACTATTTAATCCTTAGGTTTAGTCTGTACGTCTGTGATTTGGAGTATTTATTGTTTTTTTATTTCTTTAATGACCTTACATTTATTTACTCACACCATGCATTAAAAACGTAGTATGATACACGTGGGTAAGGGCAATAACTTACTCGTAACGTTTAAAACACTCGCTTGTCGCTCGTGTTTCAAATCGTCCTCGTCAGCTATTTCCTGCTTACCGCACTTATAGCATAAACTACTACTATTTGTTCAACTCGTAGCTAAGGACTTCAAGGAGTACCACCGCAACAACGTGGCGAAGCTGTCCCGCATGAACAAGGCCATCATGAACTACCACGCTAACGCCGAGCGCGAACAGAAGAAGGAGCAAGAACGTATCGAGAAAGAGAGGATGAGGAGGTAACACTTGACAGAGACATTAACCATAGGCGTAACTAGGTAGGGGCAGGAGGGTACGGCAGTTATGTAAATAGATACTTTATCCATTTTAAGCATTGACCTCTCATAAAACAACAAGACACACAGTCTCTAAGAAAAGTTGAAAGTGTACGAACGTGCGACGAACAACGTAGCAAAAATCTTCAACCAAATTAAGACGTTATGACGTTAACATAAGATGCAATGTCAGTTGTACGCCATCGTCATTAAAATTTGGCACCCCATAGCGGTGACAAATTTAATCGCGGAGACTTTTTGAGCGAAATTTTAAGTCTAGTTGTTTATGAGACGTCAATGATTTTAGGCTCTATTTGCTTTGTTTTTTGGTTTGTATGTGATCAAATATGATCTCGTCGTATGGAGGGTTCTCTCTATTTATCTTATTGCGACCACATGATCGAGAACAGATATTAAATGATGGCTTCATGTGTCGGTGCCGAGGGCCGGCTCCCCAGCTACAAATCCTAGTTTCGCTAATGATATTAAGGTGGTAACGGAGAATCTCGGTGCAAAATGCACATCATAATTTCGTTTTCCCTACTTTTGAATAAAAAGTATGCAATAAATGCGTTTTATAGCAACTCGCGCAAACTGCTTGTTAATAGGTGATCACATGAAAATTATTCAATTTAATGCGTTACATTTTAGCTGCATTACATTACAACTGTAAACACGCTTTTAAGTTTGTTAATGTAATGCAAACAAAATTTAATACATGGAAGTACGTAATTTTTTTTGAAGACTTTATTATTAATAAACTATTTCCGCTAGTTGCTTTAAAACACATTTATTGCATACTTTTTATTCAAAAGTAAGGAAAACAATATTATGATGTGCATTTTGTACCGCGGTAAAAAGTTACCCCCTTAACTTGTTTCTAATTGATCTTTTCTAGTTTCTAATGCAGAGTGATCATAATATTTAGAGTATTCCAAAGCGATGGATTTCGCAATAAAAACATAATGTCTGTTAATGAGAACTGTGAATTTCTTAACTGTCTGAAGCTTCACCTATTGTAGCAACGACAGCACCGTCTGTTTCTTAAGAACAAGGCGTGAAATCACATAACGCCCTCGTGAGCGTTCAGTATGTGCATTACAAGCTGGTTAGATCAAATAGTTACAAAATATTCGGTGGACAAGTATGGTGGAAAATTTCAACGGTCTAGGTAAGTACCTCGGTGGCGTAATAGGTAGCGAGCTTGTCTCGATAACAAGAGGTCGCAGGCTCGAATCCTGGCCCGAGGATCTTTTTCAAATTCTTGTCTTTACATTTGTTTCTAATTGATCTTTTCTAGTTTATAATGCACTCTAATAATAATAGTTAGAAATGGCTGAATTTTTAATCACTGAAAATCCGAAAAATAGATATATTTTTGTATACATAGAGAGGGTGAATGAAAGTAGAGCGACGAAAGAAATGTATGCTGCGCAAGTCGAAGGGCCGCCTTAGAAGGACGTATACCGACCAAATTGGCGACAAACTGAAGAAGGGCAAAGTAAAAAGTTCCCAAAAATAGAAGAGCTTGTTTGTCTAGATTGATGGATGTAGAAGCAACAGAGGTGTGTCGGGATCGTAGTAGATGGATATATCTGCCTACCTCTCTGGAAAACAGGTGTGAGTATATGTATGTATGTATTAGACAAACTTATACAATGTAGCCAATGCTGAAAAAAGTGAATACTTCGATACACTTTGGTCAAGCAAGTCAAGTGGTTTCATGAGCGACCGCATACTAAAAGTAGTTCGTTCAGAGACGAATACTGTCTTTAGTTATCTACCTTTCGGGGACAAATAAGGCAGGTTCTTCAAATGTTTTTTTCAAAACTAACTTATGTGCAGTTATAGATACAAACTGGCGCCTGCACATTGGGCGCCCGCTTTTAAAAATTTCATTTTGGTATAGGGTTTAAATATTCTAGTATCATTCCTTGTGACATCGATGAGATTCGCGTCGGAAATATCTATCTATAACTTTTGATTGTTTGTAGACTGATGGCCGAAGACGAAGAGGGCTATCGTAAGCTCATCGACCAGAAGAAAGACAAGCGTCTGGCGTTCCTCCTGGCACAGACCGACGAGTACATCGCCAGCCTCACAGACATGGTCAAACAGCACAAGCAGGAGCAAAGGAAGAAACAGGTCGAGGAGGAGAGGAGAAAGAGAGTGAGTGCTGAAACCACAGATATAGATCTAAATAGATGCCGCGAGTTTATGTACTCCGCGTGCCCAATCGCGCGCCAAAAGGGAGAGCAAGTCCTACAACTTTGACTCTTATGAATTATGTTTTAAGTCTTATAATTCCTTCTAAGATTACTATTTTCATTGTAAAATGTGAAACGCTTGGTTTTCGTGAGTTTGATGCACTTGCGTCGTCCTATTTAGATCTATATCTGTGGCAGAAACAAAGTTGTCTTTACAATATAGCAAAACCGGTCGGAAAACCGATAGTAAATTGTAGAGTTTGTAAAAGGAGGGTCACGATACACGTTACCGACTGCGTGAAATATGGCTTTTGGGAATTCAGTCGCTATGGAGCGTTTCTCGGGTGCGTGCGAGAGTTTTACAAAAACGGTGCTTCATTGACTGTAGCGCGTAGAATATTCTGCAGTGTTCGAGGTTTTCGTCACTTAAAAGATGCGCCAAGCATTCCTCTCATTCAACACGAGAAAAACCAAAATTTGGGCGGTCAAGGTCATCAAGAATGGCAGAAAACGTGGAGAGTGTAAACCAGTATGTTCGTGAGGATCCGAATTTTTCAATTCGGAAGCGCGCAAGTGCTTTAAATGTGCCTCGATCATCCGCATTTTGCATAAAGATCTAAAACTGCACCCGTACAAAATTCAATTAGTGCAATAATTAAAACCCCAGGATGCCAGTCATAGGCTTGACTTTGTAAACCAGGCGATTGAGCACTTTTCGACGTTTAACAACATCTTGTTTTCGGATGAAGCTCATTTTTCCCTTAATGGGCACGTAAATAAGCAAAACTGCCGCTACTGGGGTGCAACGAATCCGAAACACAAGCATGAGAGGCTACTTCATTCACAAAAAGTGACTATATGGGCTGCGATGTCGGCGCGAGGAATTATTAGCCCTTACTTTTTTGAGGATGCAAGAGGTCATGCGGTTACAGTAAATTCAGAGCGTTATGTGGCAATGTTAGACAATTTCTTGGTACCACAACTGCAAAACTTCTCTGGCTATAACCAAAGAACATGGTTCCAGCAGGACAGGGCAACTTCACACACGTCCAATACGTCTCTGACAAGAGTACGTGAAATTTTCCCTGGCAAATTGATCTCCAGGAGAGGCAACATAAACTGGCCTCCACGCAGTCCTGATTTAACTCCTGTGGACTTTCTCCTGTGGGGTTATCTTAAATCTAAAGTTTATAACAATAAACCGACTTTTCTGGCGTATTTGAAAGAAAATATTCGCCATGAAATCGCGGCCATCACGGAGTTGACCTGCCGAGCCGTCATTGGGAATTTTGCCGTTCGGTTAAATGAATGCCGCGAACGCGAAGGTTTACATTCAGACGATATTATTTTCAAGAAATATATTCCCAAATACTATACTTTGATAATTAATAAACATTTTTTTATAGACATCTTACTTTTTATTTTATCGACTCACAAAATAGAAACTTTCTTTTGGAACACCTTGTATTTATATACTTTTCTTTGTTGATTTTGAATAAAAAGTCTCGAATAGATACAAGGCGAAAATACATAGCACCTTTTAAATCAACCCTCTTCGGACGAAAAAATTTTTACTCTATTGCGCCTCGTCTGTACCATCTATTACCTGATAGTGTCTCCAACTATATTGATACTGACACAGAACCTTTCTTAAAACGTAAATCAGTTTTAAATAAAAAGTTAAAAGAATATTTATTAGAGTTAAGTGAAGATGAAATTGGAGATCTCTGGCATAAACTGCTCAATTGAAAACGCTGTGTAGGCAAAAAAACGAAAAAAAAACAAAAGAATTTTAGGTGCGGTTACCCTAACTAATTTATATACATGTGTAATTGATATTTTATTACTAAAATTATTTATAATTTATATACATATTAATATAATCATATAACGAGATACAAAAATATATTACATACTTATATAAGTACTTAATAATATTACTTGTAAATTTGCATGAGGCTGTTATAGCATACAATTGCTTTCTTTTCTTTTTTCATGTAGTGTTTTTTTTTTCTCGTCCAACCCTCTCTTACTTTCTATGACCTTATAGTCATTAAAGTGTCGATGGTCCTGTAACAGGCCTTTGGCTCATTAGGGCTATCACAGTCGATACATTGGTCCCTGTCGGCCCAAACACGAGTGCTCCTTTTTAAACACGAATGCATATGTAAATTTTTTTTTCCCTTAAATAAATAAATACAAAATAAATACAAATACAAATATGAGAAATTGTGCAGCGCCCCTAGCGCCTCACGAGAGGAAACAGAATTTCTCATACAATATATTTTATGTAGTCGGTAACTTGTATTGTAACCAAACGCATGTTAGGCAAACAGCCTCGTGAGAAGCCGTACCGGGAGAATGGCTACAGGCAGTTGTGTATTCCGTACATTTCGAGAAAATCCTTGGGCAGACTTATTAAGGTGGTAACGGAGGATCTCGGTGTAAAATGCACATCATAATATTGTTTATAGCACACCGTGCGTAAAATGACCACTTTACGCACGCTGCGCTTGCGTAAAGTCGGCATTTTCCGCACTTTTGCTATAAAATATTATACGATACTACCACAAAGTATCATTTGAACTCAACTACCACCCGAGCTACGATTCCCGATGGCGATATAGTAAATAGCGCATGGAGTCTGACGCATAGAGAGCACTACTTGTATCAAAAATGAATACGATGAATAATTGTACACGATGCTTACAAACAATACCAGGTAGAACGTTCCTAACTTGTTCTACTTGTAATGACAAATATGATCTAGATTGTGCTAACGTCTCTAGCCAACGTTTCCGCAACACTATGACGATCGAACATAAAAAATCATGGATCTGCGATACCTGCCGTAATAAAAAAACAAAAAAGAATAATATAAATACTCCATTACGCCAACAAAAAACGACTTCACCACCTAAACAGAATTTGAAGTTACCCCTAGAAGAAAATAAAAACAAAGTAACTTTAAGGACAGACACGTTTGACTCTCCATCGGATATCAGCTCTTTAGGAGATACACAAATAGCTGATATCTCACCAACTAAACAAGACAACCTACCAGAAACCCCTGCGTCTGTTTTGGTAACAATGAAGCAGATGGAGCAACTATTAGACATAAAACTTGAAAACTTAAAAATAGACATGTTAGCAGAACTTAACATTAACATGACCCAACAATACAAAAACGTGACTTCTCAAATAAAGGAAGAATTCACCCCGAAAATTAACTTACTAGAATCAAAACAAAAATCATTAGAAGACGAAATCTTACTGTTAAATACAAAAGTTGAAGAACTTCAAATAAGAAATGAGCAACTACAGCAAAAAATAAACGAAACTCAAGATAAAGCAAACAGAAACAAAACAAAAACAAACATAGAAGAACGGCAAATAACGGTAACCAATAACGAAGGGAAAATTATAGTCTTATATGGAGTTAAAAAAAATCAATGGGAAAGGGAAGATGACCTTTACAACATAGTAGTACAAGTTTTTATGGACATACAGCGCATCAACCTAAACGGATACATCGAAGACATAAAAAGAATCGGTCGTACCGGACCCATCATGATAGAACTTCTAAGCAAAAGCATGACTCGTCGGATACTCCAAAACCAACAATACTTTAAGAATACAAGACTATCGGTCTCAAAGTTCCTAGACGAAACATCTCGCCAACATAGAAAGGAAATGACCCAGATCCTGATAAAAGCGCGTCAGGAAGGGCAAAGAGCAACTATCATCAATAACAAGCTATACATAAACGGAAAAATACATGAAAATCAAACACAACAAGATGATACGCAATACAATCCATTAACAAATAACAAAGATACACCCAAAGGACCGTCAACACGACAACCCACCACTTACAAAGTGATCCCCAATAGCCCGTTTGATAACCATCACGACACGAACTCTCAGAAGAACGCAACAAACCCAGAACCACCATCAGCATCAAACACTACTAAACCTCGAAAAATCCACAATTATAATTTTCGTCGCTAAAATCGGCATCCTATTTCAGAACATAAGAAGTCTAAATAGCAAACGAGATTTGATAGAGTCAGACACAGACATTGATAATAACATTCAAGTCATTTGCCTTTCCGAAACATGGATACAAGAAAAACATTCAGATTTGCTTTTCATCAACGGGTTTAACCTAATCTCCTCATTTAACCGTTCAACTTACATTCACGGAGGTGTAGCAATTTTTCTTAAAGAAAACTTTAAATACAAAGAACTAAAAATTGTCAAAGATTTATCTATAGAAGCAATATTTGAAGTATGTGCAATGGAAATACATAACCTTGATCTGATTATAGTATTAATCTATTGTCCAAACGAATGTAACTTCACAGCCAATATTCAAAACCTAGACAAACTCCTGAACATCTTAAATATAAAATATAAAAATAAAAATATTATAATAGGTGGGGATTTTAATGTTAATTATTTAGAACAATCTCCCCACAGCATAATGTTAATTAAACAATTCCTTAGTTATAATTTTCACCAACATGTTAAAGAACCTACGAGAATAACTGCTACCTCATCCAAATGTATCGACCTAGTATTTACGAACTTTACCAACAATGATCTCACAATATCTGTTAAGGAATTTGGCTTTAGTGACCACAAAGGAACTATTGTAACCCTACCTGATACCAAAACTAAAACCAGAGAAAAATGGATAATTCAAAGAAGAATATTCAGCGAACACAACATGCAAACTTTCAAAAATGACCTAACAAATATAGATTGGAACAACACCCTCAACACAAATGCAGATACCAACACTAACTACAACAGTTTTCTCCAAGCTATCCGAGAGTTACTAGATAAACATATACCTAAAAAAACTATCATTATAAACACAAAACCGAAAAAAGACTGGCTGACAAAAGGCATAAAGACCTCTTGTAAAAGAAAAAGATTACTAAAGCTATTTATAGAAAAAACTAGTAATACTATCCTACACGACAACTACAAAGAGTATGAAAAACTTCTCAAACGATCCATAAAAAAATCAAAAAGGTTAACATACACTAAACAAATTGAAAAATCAAATAACATAACAAAAACAATGTGGTCAATAATAAAGACACGAACAAACAAAACAACAAAAAAAAGAACTCGAAATTTAATAGTAAACAACAACAATCAACTAATTCAAGACCCATACCTAGTTGCTAACACTTTTAATAATCACTTTATATCAATCGGCTCTAATAGCGGTCTTCCACCTACAGGCAGACCAGTGAAATACCCAGTTCAAAATTCATTCTACCTGACTCCTGTAAGTCCCAACGAAGTAAACAATATAATCAATAAACTAAAAAATAAATTAAGTTGTGGACATGACGAAGTACCACCCCTTTTGATTAAAGCATGTAAAAACGTACTAATATACCCTTTGACATTCTTGATCAATCAATCCTTCTCTGAAGGTAGCTTCCCAGAATCATTAAAACTAGCGGTGACCAAACCAGTACATAAGAAATATGACCAAACAAATTGCAACAACTACAGACCAATAGTTAATCTATCATCATTTTCAAAGATCTTCGAAACAGCAATGAACAACCGCCTATACACCTTCTGTGAAACTTTTAAATTATTTAATAAAGATCAAAATAGATTTAGGAAAAAACACTCTACGACATTAGCAGTATTTAAATATATACAAGAAACATTATCTATAATTAATCACAGACAATACGCTATAGGCATCCTCATAGACATGAGTAAAGCATATGATAGAATCCTACATGACATCCTATTAAAAAAGCTAGAAGATATAGGAGTAAGAGGTATCCCATTAACATGGTTCCATACCTTCCTAAAGAACAGATCCCAATATGTTGAAATTGAAAACCATGATCATGAAAATGGCAAAATAAAAACAATAAAATCAAAAACAATCGCTTTAACCAGATCTATCCCACAAGGTAGTAACCTAAGTTGCTTATTGTTTCTAATTTATATCAATGATCTCCCACAAGAAATAAGCAATCCATGCTCCCTTTTTGCTGACGACACATCCGTCATAATTCCATGCAAAGAACCTTCTCAGCTTAACAACGATCTCGACAAAACTTTCGACCAAATTTCTAATTGGCTATCTGACCATAACCTAGATATAAACCTGGAAAAGACTAAGTTAATGCAATTCCGACCCTACCAAAGATCGCCCCTTAACATCAGTTACAGCTACAAAAACACACCCATTAAAACCGTCGATACATTCAAACTTTTAGGCATTAACATAGACACCAACTTAAACTGGAAAAGCCATATTAACACCACAGCCTCCAAACTCTCCAGCTTCACATATGCTCTTCTTGAATTAAAAAGATCGACAGATTTAAAAGCATCTATAAGCGCCTACTACGCCTACGCATACAGCAGACTCCAATATGGAATAGTCCTTTGGGGTAATAGCACAGACTTTGACAAACTCTTTATACTACAAAAAAGATGTATACGAATACTCGCAAACATAGACCAAATGCAGACTTGTAGAACCTATTTTATAAAATACCAAATACTTACCTTACCATGCATATACATTTTAGAAGTTTTTAAATTCACCACAACACACAAAGAACTATTCCCAATTAACACACGCCCACAAAATTTACGACCAAAAAACAGGCTAGCAAACCCCATATCCACTCTACAAATAATACATTCAAGTCCCTTTGCAATGTGTGTAAAAATCCACAACAAAATTATAAAAAAACAAATTTTAACAACAAACAAAGATGAATCAAATATACAACAGCTAAAACTCTACCTCCTGAAAAAATGTTATTACTCCATCTATGAATTTTTGAAAGACTGAATTTATTAATATTAGTTATAATTACTTTAGAATTCAAATACCAAAATTCAATTATTATGTTAAAAAAGATGAACAATTTTGAATCGTTAAGAAATGAATATAAATATTGAACTAAATCTATCTCCTAGACTATTTAAATTAAGGAAATTGCTATTTGTTACCTATATAAAGATTTAATAATGTATCTCCTAGGCTAAGGCATACTTTATTATTGTAATAATTTATTTAAATTTAAGAAATTGCTATGCCCTGTCAGGGTTCATGTTTATTACAAAAATGTTATTTAAGACCTGTACTGTATTGTACAATTTACAACATGAGTGCAATAAAGAAATACTAATACTAATACTAATACTGATACTCGTGTGAGAAACTTTTTCTCGACTCGTGTCGATTGCAGCACTCACCTTCGGCTCGTGCCGCAAACTCACACTCGTCAGAAAACGTTTCATCGCTCTCGTATCGTAATGTTTCCTTACTTTTTAATAAAAAGTATGCAATAAATTCGTTTTATAGCAATTTAATTTACAATGACACCCGTATTTCTGGAGGGTGGAGGGGAGGGGGGGGCAGATGCTATTCTAGGGGGGTTCATGCCCCCCTGACCCCTACCTAGGTACGCCTAAGGTCTAATCGACGGTTACCATCGGGCGCGGTTGTGATTAAGCGTAAGGTCATACTGAATTTAAAAAAAAAATTAATACAAGAGCTTTCTCTTCGTAACTTTGCATCATTCTACCAAATGCCGGTAATCTAAAGTCTAAATTTTTAGAAACAATGACACCTATTCTGTGTGGCACACACCTAAATTTAGAGCGCCCTAAAAAGTCACAATTTTAGGACACACCTTAGCAAAGTGGTATTCTGAGTAGCAACCAGCCCTAAATTTAAGTCACTTTTAGAGGTTCCTAAGATGCTCTAAGTTGAATTCACAGAAGAAATTATTGATGAAATTTTTTTTTGTATCTGTGGTCGACTAGAGCTATACTTTCATTGATTACCGGTTTATGAATAAACAATCCTGGCTTAGAAATGTTTAGTTTAAATGATTTTTAGCTATGAAAACAATAATAATTAACGTATATGTAGCTAATTATTAATAAAAATTCCAATTTGGAGTTGTTCTTTTAAAATTTTACAATTTATCATAATGATTGTAGACCCAGGCTAGTAAAATAAAAAAACAAATGTCATTCTCTTTGGTCACAAGTTTTTGGATTTCGAGGTTATTTACCTTAGATACATTTTTATTCTAAATCTGTTTTATGTGTTACATAATTTCGAATGAAAATTCACCAATCTTACCGAGTAGAACAAAAGATATATGGCACGGGAATGACCGTCAGCTGTCAAGATTAATGGTACCGAAAACAAACAACAAACCAACAAAGTACTTATAGCTTAAACAGACTGAATATAACACCTCTTCACTACAAGTGTGACTGACAATCCCTATGTAAAGGGTGCTTGAACGAGGAAGACAGTGGAACATGTGCTGCTTCACTGTGCTGTCACTGATGCCATGAGACATAAAGCAGGGATCGAAACAAGGTCCACCTCACCTTTCTGTGCCAGATTTTGGGTCAGCAAGCAGAAGCCGTTATGCTCTATTTCAAGGAGATGTCCTCGCTGGGCTGGCCTACCACTACGAATTTAGAAGAATATCTAAGATTACAAATCAGCCTACCGCTTTTTTAATGTAATATACCATTGAAAATGTTAAAACGAAACTAAAATTTATAATAAACACAAAAATCCTTCATGGTGTTTCTATTTCCTTAAGTAGGACCATGGCTAGCAACAATAATAGTGAGATGATGGGTCTAATTATTTTGGTGCATTGTAATAAAGTTATACTTACACTTTGGTCGGGGTATCGAAGAGTATCCCTTACCTACATATATCCTGCCCCTGCACCCACCCCGCAAATGATACCTCAGAAGAAGTAGAGACTGTTGTTTTGTGCTGCAGGACTTTCAGATTTATAAATTATCGTTTTGAGGTGCCTTACATATTAATTAGGTACTTTTTTTCCTGAACTTCAGTAAGATATTAAATTTTTATTTAAAACGATTCATGTTGTTTTTGAATTCAATATTAAATTTGTTACCTTGTAAGCATCTTTTATATTTTTAAGGCAGGCAGAGCCATGGGCACATCTAATAAATATTAAACTTAAAATTGTACCCGTCTAGGTACTTTTGTATTTAAAGCAAATATAATGATTTGTTGTAAATAGCACTCTCAATGCTCAATTGGTTTGCTGTCAGAACTCCCTTAGAGAGCTAAGCTCAACGGTGTATTTCTTCAAATAAAACCAGGAGCTGGGAGATCAACACTATACCCCTTTAATAATATTAGTTTATTTTTGTGTCATACTATTTACTAACTTTGGAGCATTATTGGCTTACCAGTAGGACTAAAACATATAGCTCTATGCGGGACACTCTATATCTATACCTAGGTAGCGTTCCAAATCACTTTTTCAAGATTAAAATATTGCTCACTATCAGATAAAAGTAGCTTGATGCTGGTTCCAAAACCTAAAAGTAGATGTTTTGGAACCAGCATCAATCTACTTTTGTCTGACAGCGAGCAATATTTTAACCTTGAAAAGTGATTTGGAACGCTACCCTATTTGGCATTTGTGCCCCCCCAAAAATAAATCCTGGATCCGCCCTTGAATGCTTGGTATAGATACCTAACCTTTTAAGAATAAGTAACAAATAAAAGTCATCATTTTGTAAAATGAAATTTTAATACTAAGTAAATCTAGAAACTTTCCCTTTTGTATTACCTACCTACCTATTTACTGCTGCTGATTGATAAACACATGAAAAAACATCTAATTTATATGATAAATAGCAGTAGTAGAAACAAAATTCACTTGAAATCATAGCAGTGTTTTCACACATATTTCAGCTTAACTGTTGGATTATGAAATTAGGTAAGGTACTAGAACACACCTGTGATTATTCAGTTCCACCTAGAAACCAAATAAAACTTACTAATACTGGGAAAAGGGTGGAAAAAACTCGCATTTATACTTAGTAATATTTTAGGGCACACCTATTTAGGTATAATAGGTGTGCCCTAAAATTCTCTAAAATTAGAACTGTCAAACTCTAAATTGTTGCTTCAGAATACCAAAAACCCTAAGTTGAATGCTTTAGAGCTGTCATCGTAAATGTGTCGTAAATTTAGTAACAATCTTAATTTGACGTTCGTAAACGCCAGCTTCAGAATACCAAAAAATTTTAGGTCACTCTAACTCATTTTAGAGCACTTTTTATAAACGTCAGATTAGGACATGTTGCTTCAGAATAGGTCTCACTAGCCATGATACCCTCTATGGCAACATTAATTTGTGTTTTGTAATACTTAGAAAGGGGATTGGGTCTTTTATTTAGAAGAAGCAGATAATATAATTGTTTTTTTATAATTCATGCTCACAAATATTCTTAAGAACTGTACTGTGTGCAGAGAATGTAAGAGAACAAATGTTTAAAATTTCTAATTTTTTATCTTTCGCCTTTGTACAGAAATCCCGAAAGAGGAAGCTACTGGAAGGTGGCGAGATCGATGCTATGGACGATAGTTCGCAAGCCTCAGATCAACGAGTCAGCGTCATGGATCCCAAGAGTGGTGAGGTAAGTGTACAATTTCTTTTTTTTTTTCAAAAATTCTGAGTTTTTAAATCTCTGTCTAACAAATTGAGCAAAATATCAAAGTCGTGTTAAGGTACAGATATTCTACCTCAAGAATTCCGTTTGTCCACGGTTGTAATCAAATATAAATTTTGTTAATAATGTATTCATGTAATCATTAATATTGTAAAGGAAGAGCTTGCCGCCTATAGCTCCGGTACATACACCCTTGTAGGCGTCAAGGCAATCCTAACCTTTTTGTGTAAATTTTACTATAAATAAACCATATTCTATTCTATTCTATTCTATTCTGTAGTAGTTACGTGTATAGATAAGCATGTTTTGTAGCGCTCTTTACGTTATGCACACTTACTAAAGTATATTTTTTTGCACGAAGGAGTAAACTGACACTTCATGCCTGTGGAAAATGCGCTTTTAACTCCTATGATGCACGAGCTATTTTACATTGCAACATTCAAAAGTTCGCGACAATGTGAAATGGCTCATGTCATGCACCATAGGAATAAAATCAGTATTTCCCCCTATCAAGAACTGTCAGTTTACCCCTTGGTTAACAAAAATATACTTTTGAGCAAAGTGCGTGTACACGCATTACAACCATATCCAAATGGATTCCGTGAGATAGAATATCTGTAATATAGAGATATGCTGAAGAAATATTCTCGAAAACAGCCGAATCGTTCGAAATTCTAAAAGCCCTAAACATTGCACTTGCATTTGGAAACTTGTTGGAGAGGAAATAGGAGTCAAGTGAATTTTAGAACATGTGCAAATAATCGAAACTGGAAGCAATTAAGCTCGTCATTTTCACAGTTGTCTTTAGCATTGGCGTAACTAGGATTTCTACCTGGGGAGGCCAGTCCCTGTCTCCAATACATAAAGCCATCAACAAGTATCAGTTCCCGATTAAAGAGATCCTCCATACACCCAGATCACATGCAAACCAAAATACTAAACAAGTAACGCCTTAATTTGGATAAAGCATGATTATTTTTATATCAATGAAACCCGTATTTTCAAGGGGTGGGGGGGCAGACGGTTCTCTGGGCATGGCCTTGCCCCCAGGCCCCTCCTAGTTACGCCTATGGTCTTTGAGCGATTGGACGTGCCCTGTCTTTTAGAACCAGTACATTAGTAACCACTCTACGTACACGTAAAACATCGTCTTTCGAGCTCTCAGAAATACGAACTTTGCCGGAAATTGGCGAAGTTTCTTATGTGGGTTATATTATGCTAGGCCGTACTGCAACTAATTTTGCTTAGCGCCATCTACCGCAAGCTAAATGTACTCGCAATAGATAAATCTGACTACTGTGCACCCCTAAGCGCAGCATCTGTTGCGATCCTGAGTCACTAATCCTACATCGCGATAACGAAGTTTTTTTTGTACTCTGGTATAAATATAAAACAGTTTTGTTCACAGTCTGCGTTATAACTAGCCAGCCTCGGCGTCTATCGCTTTGGGTGGATTCCTCAACGCAAATATTATTTCAATAATACTACAAGGTGTATATTATCGTGGTATTTACCCAAGATATTGTTGAAACAGTTTTATTTTATGACTACAAATGTTTAGGGCAATATGTCGTAATATGTAAATATTTGATCCACGTGGGCTCATCTTTACTTATACTATGTTATAAACGAAATTTATCGGTATATTTGGGGTTCCGTTGTGAAAAGTTAATTCCTTATAGTTTCCTTAATGAATTTGTTTGTCTGGCTGCAACATAATTAAAAAAAATACGATGATATTTTTTCATTAGTAAAAAGAGCGAAATGTGTGTCTGCCTAATTTATGCCGATAGAAGTACATAATGTGAGTTAAGTAATACTTATATGTATAACATCCCACTAATATTATAAATGCGAAAGTTTGGATGTATGGATGGATGGATGTTTGTTACTCTTTCACGCTGTAACTACTGAACCGATTGGGCTGAAATTTAACATTAATTTAGTTCTAGACCTGGAATAGGACATAGGCTACTTTTTATCCCATTAATCAGTTCCCATGGGGTGAAAATAAGCTTTCAAATTTCAATAGAAAAGTGATGTGTCACCTTTTCACACCATGCTTACGAAACCGATTAGGCTGAAATTTTGCATAAATTTAGTTCTAGACTTTGAATAGGACAAAAACTACTTTTTCCCTTTGTTCCCATGGAAAAACTATAAAAGTGACACACAAAATGGGAGTACACAAAAACTAATTCAACGCGGGTGAAACCGCGGACAAAAGCTAGTTATGTACATTTACTAAGTTATTTTCACGAGGAAAAATAAAATAAATGTTCTAATGACCTCTCTTTTGTATCTGTAAGGATTGTAATGTACTTTAGTAATTACAACAATAATACATTTATAGGTACTGAAGGGCGAGGATGCTCCCCTGCTGTCTCAGCTGAAGGACTGGATGGAGACTCACCCCGGCTGGGAGGTACTCTCTGACTCGGAGGACTCGGGCGACGACAGCCAGGACGATGAAGGTAATCATTCATTTACAAATTTATAATTAAAGTTATTTGTTATTTAAGATATATTTTTTTATAATATATATGCAGTGAAATTAAATATATAAACAATAAAATGTTATCTAGATATACATATTTCAGGCCCTAGCTAAGCCGGTTTATAATTAAACATTCTTTCATAATTAAGTACCATTCATTTTTAGATTTCATGTAACTTCTATTATTCCTATCCGTCTTGTTCGGACTCGGGGATCGATTGAACTAAATCTCATGCAGAGTTACAGAGATATCCATAAAAAGTACGGAATTTATTAAATAATGCGACATTTTGGGTTATTCCCATCGGCTCACTGGTCCGTTGCAGAGTTGCTTTTACTTATTTCAAATCACATTCTTAAACATGTGAAAAGTAAAAACATTCATGAGAATACATATCAGAGGTGCAATTGTGTAAGCCAATGGTATTCAAATTGATTGTCATATGGCTATCCGGTTAAGCAAATTAGCCCGTTTTACAGGTGAAATCGTACATTTTTGGTGACAGCCAATGAATACAATTGTCTTATTTTGTCGTTGACTACCAAAAACGTACGATTTCATTTGTCAAACGGGCTTATTTGCTTAGCCGAAAAGCCATATGACAATCGAATGTAAATACCAAACTTACACAATCTTCACCTCTGATCTGAAATTTTACTGATTGCTAATTTGTATGTTTTTATTTTGAAATGTTTAAGAATATTATTTTAAATAAGTTAAGAAAGCAACTCCGAAACGGACCAGTGAGCCGATGGGAATAACCCGACATTTTCTGTTAAAATCCGAGTTGCAATTGTTTATGAGATCGTATTGATTTGACGCATAAAATGTACGATTTCGATCGTCAAACGGCTATTCGGCTGAGAAAAATTGCTCATTTGACATTTGGAAACTAACGTTTTTGGCTGTCAAATGAATACGATTTTCTTACACAATGCCACAACAGGTTACAGAAGATTATCTTGTTATGTTGTACGATGGCGATTCATAAATATAACTGTATTTTTTCCAACAGAGACCAGAAGAGAGAAGAAGGAAAAGAGAGACGAGAAGCATGAAAGAGAGAAAACAGAAGAGGAGAGAGCGAGAGAAATGATCAAGAAAGCTAAGGTCGAGGATGACGAATACAAAACCGAAGAACAGACTTACTACAGGTTCTTATAAGAATTACCTACATATTTATTTATTTATTTAGATTTAAGGGGCTGATTAAGCTGTTTGTATAGATTGAAAAAGCGAAGTACAATTGAATATCGATATATGATATCACTATATAATAATATAATAGTGAGCCTTAGCGACTTCGGTCACAAATACACGGTTTATGGTCATGCAACTTTACCTCGGTTTCACACTGAAATTATTTTTTGTTATTTATGTATGAGAGTTGGCCAGTTCGACCGAAATGCTAAATAATCTTGTGCAATATTGCAGTATCGCTCACACGGTCCACGAGTCGGTGACAGAACAAGCCAGCATCCTGGTCAACGGCAACCTCAAGGAGTACCAGATCAAGGTAACGCAAATCCAGACATAAATTGATCGCTAAAGTTTATTTCTCAACTTAAATTACCCTCAGATCAACGCGTACTGCCGGTCCGAGGGGTCGTCACAGGGATCTTGACCCCCCCCCCCCCCCTTCCATATTCATTATATACTACATACTCATAACGTCAACTCAAAAAATCTAAAACTTGAAGGTTTACAAACATTTCAAACAAACGTTTAAGCTAAAAATATTCAAAATAACGTTATAAAATGTAATTCAAACGGTGCCAACCAAATTTGAAAAGCCCGCGAAATATTTGTGCCGACGCGGACGTTAGTGGTAGCGGCCATGACATCAGAAAAATAATTTTCTACTTTAAGGCGCGTAAAAACTTTGCTTCCATTTGTTTGGGGATTGAGATTTTTAAGTATTTTCTTTACTGTTAAAGTTGGCCTCTTGAACTGTACTTGAACCAGGATAACCCCCCCCCCCCCTTTCCCGCAAAACCTTGAGCTGCGTACTAACGCAGATCTCAGTTTTATGTGGTCCTGGCAGCCCTATTTCACTTCTACAGCACTCATTGATCGAGTTATCCCCTTTTCTGTTTCATGGTTCGAACATAACTATAGAATGTATAATACCACAGAACAGATAAGCTGGTTTCGTTTTCTTTGTCATGTGCAATGGCTTCTCGATCCCCAGGGTCTGGAGTGGCTGGTGTCTCTGTTCAACAACAATCTGAACGGCATCCTGGCGGACGAGATGGGTCTTGGGAAGACCATACAGACCATCGCGCTGGTCACCTACCTCATGGAGAAGAAAAAGGTCAACGGACCCTTCCTCATCATTGTACCGCTCAGGTTTGTAACTGATCTAAAGATATAATGCACGTAGACGTCTTCGCTAGTGTTAGTTATTTTGAAAAAGTGCCGAATCTTAAATTGTACGAGACCTTCTCAAAAGTTCTGTTAGAGAAAATAGGAGTCACAGTCATTTTAGAACTTAGCAAAAAATCTGATGCAGATGCAATTAAGGCGCATAATAGGCATGCCATCGTCTTAGTACAAAATTTGATAAGTAACCTGTTTCTCTGTTGTTTTTCCTTATAGACTAAAGTTCGAGACCTAGAGTTTAATACAGAGACTTACAAAGTCACAATCTGAACTGTAAAATTTTGGTATAGGTGCAATTTAAGACAAGAAAACAACTTTATGTAAATCTGTCCAGCTTGATACCTTTAAAACAAAATCAATATGCAAAATTTTGGCAAAATGGTGCCTTTTGAAATATCATTACCAAATGATAAAGGTCTTATACTTTGGTCTATAACGAAAAACCATTGAGAAAATGACAATCAAATTTTGTACTAAAACGATGGCGTGCCTATGCGCCTTAAAGTATCATTTTCGTTGTCTGTAGCCGACCGCATATCCATCATCTATCATGGATTGTATAGAAAGCGTCCCGAAAGACTGGCCGAAGACTGGCGAAGATTCCTATGCGCATTATTTAGATGGTACCATTGTACTTGATGATTCTCGACATCCGAACAGCCAAATAAAGTCAGCTAATCGGTAGATAAGATTAAAAAAAGCGAAAAATAAAAAAACTTCGTAAGTTGTAGTGCACACAGATGATAAAGGGATCATATTAATTTCAACTATAGGCCCCATGCCCGCATTGGCGTAACTAGGATTCGTAGCAGGGCCCTGCCTCCAGCTTATGGAGCCATCAACAAGTATCTGTTCTCGCTGTGATCATTACAAGCCAATAAACAAGACAAATAACGCCTTAAACTTGATAAAACATCTTTTTACATCAATGGCACCAGTACTTGGGGGAGGGGGAGGGGGCAGACAATACGAGCTTTAGAGGGGCCTGGCCTCTAGTTACGTTTTTGCATAAACTATGCAACTCAATAAATATATTGACTTTCATAATTCTTTATCTTGAAAAATTTCTGCAAATTAAATGTATTCCTGATTTCGTGGCATGTAACCGTAACGATATGCGTACAACCCGCAGTACCCTATCGAACTGGGTACTCGAGTTCGAGAAGTGGGCGCCGACGGTGGCCGTGGTCTCGTATAAGGGGTCGCCGCAGTCGCGCCGGCTCGTGCAGACCCAGATGCGCTCCACCAAGTTCAACGTGCTGCTCACCACCTACGAGTACGTCATCAAGGATAAAGGGGTGCTCGCCAAGGTATTCCCTTCATTTATTATTATTTTAATTTTACAAGCTCGACCGGGCCGCCCTAGAAGGACGTATGCCGACCAAATAGGCGACACACTGAAGAAGGGCAAAGTGAAAAGTACCCGGATTGGAAGAGCTTGTATGACTAGATTGATGGATGTAGAAGAAGCAAAAGAGTTTTGCAGCTAAACTAATTCGTCGTACAATATAGGGTGACTTTCGTTTATATAGCCAAGTTCATACTCAACTCAATTAGTATAGAAAGTCTATTATTTTATTTTGCATATTTCACAGAAAGAGTCATTGAACCTTGATCCTGGCCACTTACCGAGACTCCAGTATGAATTTGGCTTTATAAACAAAAGTCAACTTATATAATTAGAACAAAATATTAAAAATGTGAAATCATAATAGAAATTAATTAAATATGTAAGTAGTTTATTTTATTTTATTTATAACGAAACTAAACAAAGTAAAAATATGAGGGTAAATTCCTTTTTTTTGCTACAACTTTCATTACATTCAATTCAATCAATAAAATAAAAAGAACACAAGTAAAAAGCAAGTTAAATAAAAATAAAGTCAAACCCGTGATTACCCGTGAGATTTTTTGTTTCGTGTGTGTATGTGTGTGTGTGTGTACGTGTGTTTTTATTATGTGAATACCGATTCTGAGACAAATTGAAAAAATAGTGCAAAAGTATATGTAAATGTAATATGTAATAAAGAAATGTTTTTTTCGATGTATTTCGGCCCCCAGTATGGAGCCGATTGATTCTACTGATGACGGCTCCATACCAAGGGCCAAAATATGAGATGACTTTAATTTATACAGCCAAACTCATACTGGAGGCTTGGTAAGTGATCAGTAACACAGATCGATAACATTTTTTGCTGATTTCGCAAAATAAAATCTTGACGTCCCATAGTAATTGACTCGAGGCTGTGCTTGCGTTTGTAAGGAACACGAAAAGAATAATTTACGAATTTCACAAAAAGGGTCATCGAACCTTGTTACTGAGCACTTATCGAGTCTCCAGTAAGAATTTGGCTGCATAAATTAAAGCCACATTATATATAGAAAAAAAAACTTTGTTTTTCATAATTATCTAGTAACTAAAATTAATACATGCGATTGTCGGCACTTGGTGAAACATCATCATGGTTGAAGAAAACACTTGTACTGTTTCACAAAATTAGATAAGTATATTTATTTACGACTAGTTTCGCCTTAACGGCATTCTCAAGGATTTATAATACTTATAATTACTGATATTCTTAATCGTAAATATATGTATTATAAATCCTTGAGAATGCCGTTAAGGCGAAACTAGTCGTAAATAAATATATCTAATTTTGTGAAACATTACAAGTGTTTTCTTCAACCATCTAGTAACTATATCCAATAAAATAAAGCTTAGAAGAGTACCCATATTTTTATTCATAATATGTAATAACTATGTTGTAAATACACTTGTTTTCTTGATACCTTCAGAAAAGCATTTGGGTTTACTTGAATTAGGCGATCTTGTTCCGAAATTAGTTCTAGAGACTAAGCTTATTATAAAAGTAACCAATATTGTCTTTTTGTTTAAAAATTAGAAGTTTATATTTAAAAATAGTTGAACCATGAGCTGCTGGACACAAGCCTTTCTCAATTTTGCCATAATTATCAAGCTGGGTATACCGGTTGCTAATCGCAGTACTAAAAGTACACGAGTAGTTTTTATTCTCAATCTTATTGCGTCTGAGATAAAGCTCAAATCAAAATAATCTTTTGTTCAACAACTTTAACACGAATAATTTCCCATCAGGTGCAATGGAAGTATATGATAATAGACGAGGGCCACCGAATGAAGAACCACCACTGCAAGCTAACACAAGTGCTCAACACGCATTACATCGCGCCGCATCGCTTGCTGCTCACGGGCACGCCGCTGCAGAACAAGCTGCCGGAACTGTGGGCGCTGCTCAACTTCCTGCTACCTTCCATCTTCAAGAGTTGTTCCACCTTCGAGCAGTGGTTCAATGCGCCTTTCGCTACTACTGGTGAAAAGGTATAGTAGTCTTCAAACATACATACCCCCGATTCCACAATTGAGAATTTCTAGTTAAGTAGTGCTTAACTTTCAAATGCAGCGCTGTGATTGGCCAATTCGTCACTTATGTATCCACTTAGCGAGACTTTCTTAATTCAGATACTGGCCTACAGTGGCTTTGTTTGATGCAACCATTTAAGCTGGATACTTAGAATAAGGGGTCAGAACCAAAACGCGAAGGAAATGACAAATCACGTCACGCGCGGTTAATAATAAAGAATTAATAAAGTTACTTTATTTTGGCTTATGATTTTAAGTTGCGGATAATGCGTAAAGTTGCATCATTTGACTGTCGATTTACCGCGCAATGTTTTCTACCAACCAGCCAGTATTTTTGAATCTGTTTAGAAAATGTGTACACGATTTTAAAGAAGTTTTTGCTACTTTATGGTTAGTGCAATTTTTGTTGCAACTCTTTAGTGATACAATTTTTTAAAGGTAAATCGAATTAGGAAATAATAGATTTTTAGAAATACACTCTAATTAGATTAAGAATGGTTATTTTATAATAAGTGGTAGTTGGAAGAACATATTATTATTGTAGTTTCTTTAATTGTTCGTCTTTTAAAACGCAGGGATCATTGTTGAAGATGTCACATATTATTATGAGAGTATTGCGTTATTACTAGCCATTCTCTGCGACAATCGCTTTGAGTGGATTCCTCAACGCACATATAAAATCATCAGTGACTAGGTGCTAGTTAATATAATTAGTACTTGGCGCACTACTGAAACATTTGTTGTTATGACAAATGGAAGTATAGGAAATTTAGTTGTGTTTGCAAACGACTAATAAACCGTAGCTAGGCCTTTTAACTTCTCAGCAATTTTAAGCACAAAAAAGTCCATTTCCTCCTCATGCTCGTCAATAGTCACTTTTCTTTTGAAATAAGAAGGTGCAAAGAGCCTCTTTTGCCCTAGTTTATGTTCCATTAGGTACATTATTTTTAACGCATTTTATTGCCTCACATCGTTTGAGAAAAGCGCTAAGATTATGTCTCGGCGGAAACGGATATTACCTGACTCGTATTATAGCAGGCCGAGGGTTCCTAAAGTTCACTTAGAGACAGAACTTCCGTCATTCCTCCCGTCGGATATAGTAGACTATTTCCCCACAGTTTGTAGCTAGAAAAAGATATCTTAATGAATAATGATCACATCCAGGTGGAGCTGAACGAGGAAGAAACGATCTTGATCATCCGTCGTCTGCACAAAGTGCTGCGTCCGTTCCTCCTGCGTCGTCTCAAGAAGGAGGTCGAGAGTCAGTTACCCGACAAAGTGGAATATATCATCAAGTGTGACATGAGTGGCCTGCAGAGGGTACTTTACAAGTAAGTACATTTGTATTTGAACTGGAAGTTGTGGTGAAACTTATCAAATAATGTAGTAGGTTGAAAATGTACCCCCTCTGTTCTATGTTCAAAATAAAAAATACATGTTTTGTTACTTTTGTCATGATTCATAATTTAAAAAAAAGATATCGACCGTCAAAAGAAGCACTAATACTTCAGTGACAGACGACGCTCTACGAAGCCGAAGCTACATATCATTATTTACCACCGGAAATATGTACCTATAGTCAGTCACATATTGCTTTGCGTAGGTTTCCCATTCATTAGAAATTTTGAAACAAAAAAAGATAATTTTTTATACGGTTTTGTATTCTATTAATTATTCTGATTCATAGATTTCAATAAAGTTATGGGGTTCATTTTCAACCGTAAAAAAAAATAGAACATTCTTCTTTTTTCAATGCGCAATCAATTTAGTGTGTATGTATAATAATCTGTCACAACACTGCTTTATTGAATGAGCGCGCGAGGCGAGCGAGTTCTCCGAGTCTACTTGAACAATCCGGCGCTTGTATGTACCTATATATTTCGCGAGAGGCGGGAGTGCGGGCCATTTCATACTGACATGTATGTACTCGCCCGCACTCCCGCCGTGTCGCGTACTATATGTATGAATGAATGTTTGTTCAACGATAACTCGAGTATCGTTGATCGCAATGTCATGAAATTTGGCAGGCGAGCAAGTAAGGCAAAAAATATGTTTAAGTTCAAACATGTGCCAAATCGGTCAAGCGCGAATCGGGCGAGCGCGTGTTCCCAGTTCGGGGCGAACTACTAGTTATAATCTATATCGACATTTCCAGACACATGCAGTCGAAGGGCGTGCTGCTGACGGACGGCTCGGAGAAGGGCAACAAGGGCAAGGGCGGCGCGAAGGCTCTGATGAACACGATCGTGCAGTTGCGCAAGTTGTGCAACCATCCGTTCATGTTCCAACACATCGAGGAGAAGTTCTGTGACCACGTCGGTACTGGCGGCGGGGTCGTGCAGGGGTATGTCTTGGTTCTCGTTTATTTCCTATAATGGATTCGAATCACGGTCCAGTCTGCTATCTTTTGTCAAAGTTTTGTTTTAGCCATAATGGGAACAGAAAAGATTGAAAACGAAATCTGTGAAATGTTCATCGTACACTATTGACCGACCATTAATGTGATCTGCTTAAAAAAAACTTAATTTGACAAATAGCGTCATCTTTTTTTCTATAAGATTTACGATTAGAAAACCCTTTAACCCAAATAGCTCTCATAAACTGTTTTCACCAGACATATTTTTTAAAATAAGCATGCTTATCCTTTATATTAAAAAAAGCAATGTCTTCGAATTTGACCTTCAGTGACGTCATCGTCCCACATTCCCATAGGCATATTTTATTTTTCTTGAACGCATCCTAAAATCACAAGAAGCCGGCCATTCAACCTTAAGGCTGTCGAACCAAATCTCGGTGCAAAATCCACATCATCATATTGTTTTCCTTACTTTTGAATAAAAAGCATGCAAACATTTCGTTTTAAAGCAATTGGCGGAAATTTATTAGTAATAAATAAGTTCTCACATTTAAATTCCATCATTTTATGATTTACGTTTTGATTGCATTCGGTTAACAAACTTAAAGGCGCATTTATCGTTGTAATCGAATGTAATCAAAATGTAAGGCATAAAATAACATAATTTTAATGCGAAAACCCTATTATAACTAATCAATTTCCGCCAATTGCTTTAAAACGCAATTTTTGCATTCTTTTTAAACAAAAGTAAGGAAAACAATGTTATGATGTGCATTTTGCACCGAGATTAGGTCACTTCCTGTAAACATTTAAATACTTATAAAATAGGTTTAAAAGCACGAATTTTTTTATTATTGAAATTACTCATCTAAATATTCCAAAGAATCTATATATTCCAAAGAGCAGAGAAAAATTATATAAGTTTATAAACCAACGTAATTGCAGGCCGGACCTGTACCGCGTGTCGGGCAAGTTCGAGCTGCTGGACCGCATCCTGCCGAAGTTGAAGCAGACCGGGCACAGGGTGCTGGTGTTCTGTCAGATGACGCAGTGCATGACCATCATCGAGGACTACCTCGGGTGGCGCGGTTTCCAGTACTTGAGGTGGGTACACTACACTCTAACGGCTGCCTATCGAAACTAGGGACTGGAAGAGAAGGCAAATTAAAAAAATTGTAATGGTAGATGATAAAGGGATCTGATGAGATTGAACTATGGACGTTGTATGCATGGGCTCCTGTCTTGGAATTATTGTCTATGATTTGTCAAATCATTGGAACAGAATGACCCTCTTTCGACTATATTTTTTCCATGTCTCGTTGATAACGGCACCACCATTAGTAGATCTAAGTTTAAATATACAGAAATACAACAGTATTAAATTAAGTAAACCCTAAATAAATTCGGGCCCAAGTGGGTCGTCGTCGTCAGTCGAGTAAAAGAACTAATTGTAATTGTTACAACCGAGCAGACTGGACGGTATGACGAAGGCGGAAGACCGCGGCGAGCTGCTCAAGAAGTTCAACGACCCCCAGTCGGAGTACTTCCTGTTCCTGCTGTCGACGCGAGCGGGGGGGCTGGGGCTGAACCTGCAGAGCGCTGACACTGTCATCATCTTTGACTCCGACTGGAACCCTCATCAGGTGACTACTTTATCTATATACTAAAGTATAATAAAGTAGTAAAAACGTGTCTCCACATTGAATATTCTCGTATATCTCTCTCTAAAAAAAAAATTAAAAATATATTTATATTTTTTTAAATTAAATGGGTATATTGCTGTAGTACTGAGGCCAAAACCACATTTTTTTTAAATTTTGTCTGTCTGTATGTGTATGTTCCGTTTTAACTCACTCAGCGGATTTGAATGCGTTTTTTTTATTATTGTCGTAGTGACCCTGTTCAACACTTATGCAATAAGGGGTGGTTTAAAAATAACGCCCAAGTCGAAAACGGGGCAAAGATTGAATAAACGCTTTTAACTCGGCGACCACTCAACATATTTCGATGTGTTTTTTTGTTTTAATAAAATAACGATTAAGCCGAAAATCGGGCTAAGACGGATTTTTATGTGTTTTTTTATTATCATCATATTGACCCGGGTCAATGCATAAACTGGAAGTTGTGTTTATAAAATAATACCTAACTCAAAAACGGAGCAAATAAGAAATTCCCACGTGGAAACGGGATCCACGCGAGCAAAGCCGCGGGGCATTCGCTAGTATAATAATCAGAAGATGTCTGTAACTTAAAATACGTCACCGAATAGCTAAAATACGAACAAATATGTTTCCAAAAGAGTAGACAGAGAGTACAGACCTCCATTTGCCACGATCTTTACACATATTACACACGAATCGGTAAAATTGTAAAAGAAGTTTTCTAGCTATAGTTGAACGAGCGAGCGAGTTCTCCGAGTCTACTGGAACAATCCGGCGTTTGTATGTATGAATGTTTGTTCGACGATAACTCGAGTATCGTTGATCGGAATGTCACGAAAATTTGCAGGCGAGTAAATAAGACAAAAAGAATTTTTAAGTTCGAACATGAGCCAAATCGGTCAAGCGCGAATCGGGCGAGCGCGAGTTCACAGTTCGGGGCGAACTACTAGTATAGCCAACGTTTGTGACCGTGTATTATGTTTGATAGGATCTGCAAGCCCAAGACCGCGCCCACCGTATTGGGCAACGCAACGAGGTGCGCGTGCTGCGACTCATGACCGTCAACTCTGTCGAAGAACGGATCCTTGCTGCCGCCAGGTAACTAGAATACGCTTTACTTTTAAAACCTTAGTTAGACCTTCAAGCAATTTATTTATTTAATATTTGGGAGTCTACAGCTTAATAACTTACATAAATTGATAAACCTATGCCATTGACAAGTCTCCGCATATGGATAGACAAGAAAAGAAAGGAAAATAAATATAATTATTATAAGAAAGATAAACAATAGTACATTGTTCACCGAGTGGAGAAAGAGGCTGATTACCAACGAGGGTGTAGTTTACACACGAGTTGGGAATCGCACTTTCTCCCGAGTGATACATAGTGCTTTATACTACACCTACGAGGAAAATAAAAGACAAAATCTTTAATCAAAGTTTATATTAAAATTATTACGGTTATTGAAACTCAGTGTTATACATTTCCCAGGGAGATTAATTTTAGTTTGGGACGTTTGAGACAAAGCAGAAGAGATAATTGATTTTTGACTTTCACTTTTTTCATATTTTATGATCATAAATAGCAAGTGGACAGTATTATTTTGCAAACTAAGACATAAAAACTTTTTGTATTATTGTTCAAGCTAGGTTATGTACCAAGAAGTTTATACCCTTTTTAATGTAACATTTATGCTTATGGTAAGGATGTTGTCAACAAATAAAAAAACAGCACGTTAACAATGGATTTTCATATACTTTTTCTGCCCGCTCAGCACTTTAACAATGGATTTTCATAATTTTTTATAGCAATGACGTATATTCTCCATCGTTTTCGAAAAAGTAAGAAGGAACTTTCCAAGCAGGTGTAGTATAAATAAATAAACTTTAGCGACACAAACCGACAATTATCTTTAGCAAAGAGCGGCGTAGGGGGGAAAAGTTGGTGCATAAATATCGCCCTTCGGTCCGCTAATAATTTATCAAGATGTTTAGCGACTAGAAGACGCCCTCGACTTCGTGTGAATTTGGGATATAAACAGTCCGTTCTTCTTCTTGGGGACGCACTTTTGTTTACAAGTGACTTTATCCGTGCTGTCTACCGGTAGCCTTAGCATGAAAACATTACGGTTACGTTTAGTTTGAACGAAACGCGGTTTTGTATGGAATTCTGATAAGTTCCGCTACTGACCGCTAGGGGCGGTTATCAGATTTCATACAAAACTGCGTTACGTTCAAACTAAACGTAACCGTAATGTTTTCATGCTAAGGCTACTGGTACGCAAACTAGCGCTATCTAGTAGTTATTTAAAATAAACTACCCTTTTGTCCGCGACTTCGACTGCGCTGCGCTCCTTAATTAAACGTGACGCAGTGAGTAGCGCAATCTTGATGTAATAAATCCCATCAACTGAGTAATTACCATATAAAAAAGGGTTATACTCTAATGTACGAGTAGATCCACGTTGAAAAGGGGTTCAAATTCCACAAAATTTATTAAAAATGTATTCATTAAAGTAGGGATGAAACTTATGGCCAACTTTCGGCCAAACGTTCTTGCAATCCACGACAAATAAATCTGCTGAACTCGTGGTAAGCCGTGTATACACAGTTTTCGCTAGTATGCGTTCCTGCCAAAGCGTGTCACATCCATTTTCACGTTATACAGTTACTCCGCAAGTAAAGAAGATCAGTGGTCGTAGATCGCAAGAACGATAAGTAAATAATAGTGTTGGTATCCAGGTACAAGTTAAACATGGACGAGAAGGTGATCCAAGCGGGTATGTTCGACCAGAAGTCGACCGGCTCGGAGCGGCAGCAGTTCCTGCAGACCATCCTGCATCAGGACGGAGACGACGAGGAGGTGAGATGACACATACCATTTAGTCGCTTCCTTGTTATTTGGGTTTCGTAATGAAATATAATAGTAGATTGTTATACAAGGGAGGCAAGTTATCAATTGCATCCGAGATATTTAGACGCATAAGCGAGCGAAGGTGCTTATAGTTCGAGGGTGCAATTGATCCCTTAGACCCGTGTGTAACGCTCTATTTTTCATCACTAACGCGAGGTAATATTAAAACTTACAAAATTATGTTATATTTAATAAATTATACACAAATTCTTGTACTTTTATTCCACATATATTTATTTTTATTCTAACTTAGGCTACCGGTTTCGTATTACACATCATCGGGCCAACAAATTATTAATTATTTAACATGACAGAAGAAAACAAAAGAAAACATTTTTAACAAGCAAATATAAAATAAACAGAGGTGAATCACCACAGCTTGCGTTTCAAAATGGGTCTACGCCAAGGTTAAATCAATAAATAACGGCAATAAATATGTTGTGTTTCAATATCATTTTTCTATTATATGTCAGGATACACTTCTAAAAATTAAGTCAAATAAGTTAAAAAATATAAAATATTAACTTCAATTAAACATAAAATTTTGATTGATTAATTAATAACATCATTTAAAATATGTCAGAAGTGGTGAGGAATTTAATTCTAATTGGTCATTTAAAATTCTGTCTGGATCGTTATTAATAATTTTATTTATTGTTAGGGCTTCCAAATAATTCAATTTTGCACTTTTATTAGCTTTGTGTACTATTTTCATGTTAGTTGTCGGGTCAAAGGAATGATTTGAAGAGTTGAGATGTTCCGCAAATGTTGAGTCATTTTTCTTATTTTTCCACGATCTGACATGTTCATGAAGCCTAGTTCTAAATTTTCTACCTGTTTGACCAATGTACACTTTTTTGCATGTATCACACTCTAATTGATAAACACCACTTTCATCCAGTTTTGGGACACGGTCTTTGTTATTACATACTAGGTCCCTCATATTGTTTCTACAATAGAATGCTGCTTTCTTGTTATTTTTACGAAGTAATTTACTAATTTTTTCTGAGAATTTTCCGATATATCTTAATTTTACCCATTTAAAGCTTTCTGTGTCTTTTGATTCAGTGTGTGAATATAATAATTGTCTTGCTAATTTACTTTTTCTGCGTCTTAGTATATTGTTTACTATTTTTGTGTCATACCCATTATTACTCGCGATCGCTTTAATACTTCTCAGTTCACATTGAAAGTCCTCATCGCTTAATGGGATCTGAATTAATCTGTTAATTAAATAATGAAAAACTGCATGTTTATGTGAAACTGGATGTTGTGATTTTGCGTGGATAATGTTGTCACTGTAGGTTTCTTTTCTAAAAATTTTAAAAGTATGTTTATTGCTAGATATATCTATTGTCAAATCTAAAAAGTTTATTTTTTTATCTCCAATCTCAATAGTAAATTTTATTTTTTCATTTAAATTATTAATATAAACTAAAAACTCATCCAATTCCTCCCTTGTTCCCAACCATAGACAAATAACGTCATCTACATATCTAAACCAGTATCTTATGTGTTTTTTAAAATCTGACCTTAAGATGCGTTTTTCTAAATCATCCATGAAAATATCTGCACATAGTGGTGATAAAGGACTGCCAATCGCTAGACCTTCATTTTGTTTATAAAATGTGTCCTTAAATTTGAAGTAGTTTTGATCCAAACAAGTTTTCAACAACGCTTCTATTTCCACAACTTGTTGCGGTTCCAAACTGGACATACACAATTTCTCCCCGATAATATTTGTGCAATCTTTAACTGGAACACTCGGAAACAAACTTTTTACATCAAATGATACTAATATTGCACTTTCCGGCACGGATATGTGTTGAATTTGATTCACTAGCTCTATACTGTTTTTAATCGTATGATTAGTTTTGAACTCTGGCATGGACTTCAGTAGTTCATTTACTTTACCGGCTTATCTGTAGCATGGTGCATTTTTATGAGATACTACGGGTCTAATTGGTGTATCTTTCTTATGAAGTTTGTAATACCCATGTAAACGTGGTGGAAGTGCATTCATTTGTTTAAGTTTTGCCTGGTCTTTGTTGTTTAAAATGCTGTCACAGGAACTGATAAGTTGTTTAATTTGTCTATTATATCTCTCCGTAGGGTCTGTTTTCAATATTTCGAAGGATCTTTCTTTAAGAAATGTGTTTATTTTATGTTCATATTCAGATTTTTGTGCTATAACGACCGTGTTCCCTTTATCTGCTTGAATCAAAAGACACAGAAAGCTTTAAATGGGTAAAATTAAGATATATCGGAAAATTCTCAGAAAAAATTAGTAAATTACTTCGTAAAAATAACAAGAAAGCAGCATTCTATTGTAGAAACAATATGAGGGACCTAGTATGTAATAACAAAGACCGTGTCCCAAAACTGGATGAAAGTGGTGTTTATCAATTAGAGTGTGATACATGCAAAAAAGTGTACATTGGTCAAACAGGTAGAAAATTTAGAACTAGGCTTCATGAACATGTCAGATCGTGGAAAAATAAGAAAAATGACTCAACATTTGCGGAACATCTCAACTCTTCAAATCATTCCTTTGACCCGACAACTAACATGAAAATAGTACACAAAGCTAATAAAAGTGCAAAATTGAATTATTTGGAAGCCCTAACAATAAATAAAATTATTAATAACGATCCAGACAGAATTTTAAATGACCAATTAGAATTAAATTCCTCACCACTTCTGACATATTTTAAATGATGTTATTAATTAATCAATCAAAATTTTATGTTTAATTGAAGTTAATATTTTATATTTTTTAACTTATTTGACTTAATTTTTAGAAGTGTATCCTGACATATAATAGAAAAATGATATTGAAACACAACATATTTATTGCCGTTATTTATTGATTTAACCTTGGCGTAGACCCATTTTGAAACGCAAGCTGTGGTGATTCACCTCTGTTTATTTTATATTTGCTTGTTAAAAATGTTTTCTTTTGTTTTCTTCTGTCATGTTAAATAATTAATAATTTGTTGGCCCGATGATGTGTAATACGAAACCGGTAGCCTAAGTTAGAATAAAAATAAATATATGTGGAATAAAAGTACAAGAATTTGTGTATAATTTATTCAAGATGATATTCCACCAAGAACCATCAATCGAATCCATCCAATATATGTTATATTTTACTGCCACTATTTTAATTTCATGCGCCTTTTTTTTCTTTGGGCAATCGTGTATTATGCAATATAATAACATTGAAAGAAGAGTGAATGCGGGAAACAAAGTGAACGGGGCCCTGCACTCCTTTATGGGCAGCCAAAGTGTGACTTCAAAGGCACGATTGGCGGTTCATAATGGAGTGTTGGCTCCTACGCTTATGTATGGTAGTGAATGTTGGGTCTGGCAAGATGAGCATCGCAGTAGAGTGAATGCAGTGGAAATGCGTTCCTTACGGAGTATGTGTGGTTTGACATTGAATGATAGAGTGAAAAGTATCGACATAAGGGATCGTTGTGGCCTGAAAGAAGATGTAGTGACTAGAATAGAAAAAGGAATGCTTCGGTGGTTTGGGCATATAGAGAGGATGAATGAAAGTAGACTGACGAAAGGAATTTATGCTGCACAAGTGGAAGGTAAAGCTCGACCGGGCCGCCCTAGAAGGACGTATGCCGACCAAATAAGCGACATACTGAAAAAGGGCAAAGTGAAAAGTACCCGGAATAGAAGAGCCTGTTTGACTAGGTTAATGGATGTAGAAGAAGCAAAAGAGGTGTGTCAGGATCGTATCAGATGGAAATCTGTAGTCTCTGCCTACCCCTCTGGGAGACAGGCGTGAGTATATGTATGTATGTATAATAACATGAATAAAATACAGAATAACAAAATAAAAAGGAAATAGGGATAAATGATATTTTCCTTTGCTATTTAGCTAGACGAGTGACTTACTAGTTAGTTAGGTGACTGTAAGGGACAATCGTTCGATTTTCAAATTTACTTACCTCCCTAGGTTTGTAAATCGAATTTACCTCCCGCATTTCGACTTACTTTCAGAGCATTAGGTTTGAAAAAACTTTTGTCGGTCTGTCTGTGTGTCAATACCACCGAACTACTACAAATGGAACAATAAGCGCGCTTGAAAACTGACGCCACTAAATAAGCGCCACGGTGGGCATTTACTTAGCTATAAGTGCCGCACCTCGATCAGTCTCGTGGCAGCCGCTCGTGAACTGTGTCGTCGAGTACCTTCACATAATAACCTTGCAAAAAAAGCCATAAAATGCCTAGTTGTATTGTCAAATGGTGCATAAGCAACTCCACGAAACATTCCAAGCGTGATGGCATGACTATACATGCGTAAGTATGAAAATTGTCATAATTTTTCAAATATTTGTCGAAAATAAATAACCTAAGAATAATTGAATAAGTTCATAGTTGGTTATAGCATTTTCGTCCCTATCACGTTACAATAAATATAACAAATGAATCTAAATTGTGTGGCGAGGCCGTAGACTACAAAACCACACCGATTTGGATTGCATTCAAGCGCCTTTGGTTCGAGCGTCATTCGACTTTGTTATCTTGTTTCGTTCACACATTGCGTATTAGTAGAGGACGGCGATACGCTTGCTTACTTGTTGATTGTCATTTGGTTTGAAATCGCGGTGTTGAAGGTGTACCCACTTTACTTTTGAAAACTTTTTTGCTAGGCATACAGAGGTGGGGAAGTACCATCGCGTGATTTTTGTTGACCAATAATAGTGCAAATTGTCGTTGTGTGCAAAGCGTTTGTAGTTCACCAAAAAGCACACAAAATCTTTATAATGTGGGGTCACGTTTTAATTAAGTTTTCTACTGAGTTCCAGTAGTTCGGTGGTCAAGACCCTTTGTCTCGGGTCCCGTTAGTGATATCAAGTTGAAACCAATACCTCCTACAGAAGTCTTCGTCCCCATTGTGCAGGTTAGAAAATCAGGCTTCTTAACGCAAAAAAGGTTATGCCCTTTTTTATACCCTTGGGATACATAGAGTTTAATAGATCGTAAGTGTCTAGTTAAGTTGGTTTTTAATAACTGCACATAACATTGTGTTCTAAACCGTAAACAGGGTTAGTTTTTCAAGTGGCCCTGGATGGCGAAATCCAAAGCTATAGGAAATTGCGAAAAATGCTCAAAGTAGTTTCGACGCCGATTTTGATAAAAACGAAAACTGCATCATTAGATTTTTGAAAAAATAATTTCCCTATAGCGGGTAATATAAAGCGCCGTTTTAAAAAAAACAAAACACTATTTTACTGCAACATCTGATAGTGTCGCTTATAAGGATCAAACTCTCGAAAGTAATGTAACGACGTACGTCAAACTATAGAAAAGTGCTCATTTTTCATAAACTGAATCATTATTTTCAAATTTTGGTACATTATCCGTAACTGTTTATTTACTTGCACAAGTTTGCGAAAAGTTTTGATCAATATCAATTTCCCGCAATTTAAAGACGTGTTTGTTCGTGCTGAAATTGTCGATTGGGCTGAATAACCTGAAGGATAGACAATGCTATAGACATGATTTAACAAAGACAAATGTTTTCATGATCACACTGTTTACTAGATGAATATTCCTGCTCCCTTATTGCCTAACTTTTACATCTATCGCTTTCAAATATATCGTGATTGGCTAGGAATTACAATCCTACATCATTTGTAGCCATCACGAGACATTTGAAAGTTATAGCGATGTTGAAGTTAGGCAACAAGGCCCCTGATTTCTTACTAATTAATTGTTCATCATAGGAGGAGAATGAAGTCCCAGACGACGACCTCATCAACGAGATGATCGCGCGATCCGAGGACGAACTGGAGTTGTTCAAGCAGATAGACATCGACCGCAAGAAGACCGAAACTCAGTCGCGACTGATAGAGGAGTGCGAGCTGCCGGACTGGCTCGTGAAGGAGGACGACGAGGTCGTCTGTAACAAGGTCAGTTCATTTTCATATTGAGATATTCAAGCAGATAGATATCGACCCTCAAGAAGACCGAGACTCATTCGCGACTGATAGAGGAGTCCGAGCTGCCGGACTGGCTCGTGAAGGAGGACGACGAGGTCGTCTGTAACAAGGTCAGTTCATTTTCATATTGAGATATTCAAGCAGATAGATATCGACCCTCAAGAAGACCGAGACTCAGTCGCGACTGATAGAGGAGTCCGAGCTGCCGGACTGGCTCGTGAAGGAGGACGACGAGGTCGTCTGTAACAAGGTCAGTTCATTTTCATATTGAGATATTCAAGCAGATAGATATCGACCCTCAAGAAGACCGAGACTCAGTCGCGACTGATAGAGGAGTCCGAGCTGCCGGACTGGCTCGTGAAGGAGGACGACGAGGTCGTCTGTAACAAGGTCAGTTCATTTTCATATTGAGATATTCAAGCAGATAGATATCGACCCTCAAGAAGACCGAGACTCATTCGCGACTGATAGAGGAGTCCGAGCTGCCGGACTGGCTCGTGAAGGAGGACGACGAGGTCGTCTGTAACAAGGTCAGTTCATTTTCATATTGAGATATTCAAGCAGATAGATATCGACCCTCAAGAAGACCGAGACTCATTCGCGACTGATAGAGGAGTCCGAGCTGCCGGACTGGCTCGTGAAGGAGGACGACGAGGTCGTCTGTAACAAGGTCAGTTCATTTTCATATTGAGATATTCAAGCAGATAGATATCGACCCTCAAGAAGACCGAGACTCATTCGCGACTGATAGAGGAGTCCGAGTTGCCGGACTGGCTCGTGAAGGAGGACGACGAGGTCGTCTGTAACAAGGTCAGTTCATTTTCATATTGAGATATTCAAGCAGATAGATATCGACCCTCAAGAAGACCGAGACTCATTCGCGACTGTTAGAGGAGTCCGAGCTGCCGGACTGGCTCGTGAAGGAGGACGACGAGGTCGTCTGTAACAAGGTCAGTTCATTTTCATATTGAGATATTCAAGCAGATAGATATCGACCCTCAAGAAGACCGAGACTCAGTCGCGACTGATAGAGGAGTCCGAGCTGCCGGACTGGCTCGTGAAGGAGGACGACGAGGTCGTCTGTAACAAGGTCAGTTCATTTTCATATTGAGATATTCAAGCAGATAGATATCGACCCTCAAGAAGACCGAGACTCAGTCGCGACTGATAGAGGAGTCCGAGCTGCCGGACTGGCTCGTGAAGGAGGACGACGAGGTCGTCTGTAACAAGGTCAGTTCATTTTCATATTGAGATATTCAAGCAGATAGATATCGACCCTCAAGAAGACCGAGACTCATTCGCGACTGATAGAGGAGTCCGAGCTGCCGGACTGGCTCGTGAAGGAGGACGACGAGGTCGTCTGTAACAAGGTCAGTTCATTTTCATATTGAGATATTCAAGCAGATAGATATCGACCCTCAAGAAGACCGAGACTCATTCGCGACTGATAGAGGAGTCCGAGCTGCCGGACTGGCTCGTGAAGGAGGACGACGAGGTCGTCTGTAACAAGGTCAGTTCATTTTCATATTGAGATATTCAAGCAGATAGATATCGACCCTCAAGAAGACCGAGACTCATTCGCGACTGATAGAGGAGTCCGAGCTGCCGGACTGGCTCGTGAAGGAGGACGACGAGGTCGTCTGTAACAAGGTCAGTTCATTTTCATATTGAGATATTCAAGCAGATAGATATCGACCCTCAAGAAGACCGAGACTCATTCGCGACTGATAGAGGAGTCCGAGCTGCCGGACTGGCTCGTGAAGGAGGACGACGAGGTCGTCTGTAACAAGGTCAGTTCATTTTCATATTGAGATATTCAAGCAGATAGATATCGACCCTCAAGAAGACCGAGACTCAGTCGCGACTGATAGAGGAGTCCGAGCTGCCGGACTGGCTCGTGAAGGAGGACGACGAGGTCGTCTGTAACAAGGTCAGTTCATTTTCATATTGAGATATTCAAGCAGATAGATATCGACCCTCAAGAAGACCGAGACTCATTCGCGACTGATAGAGGAGTCCGAGCTGCCGGACTGGCTCGTGAAGGAGGACGACGAGGTCGTCTGTAACAAGGTCAGTTCATTTTCATATTGAGATATTCAAGCAGATAGATATCGACCCTCAAGAAGACCGACACTCAGTCGCGACTGATAGAGGAGTCCGAGCTGCCGGACTGGCTCGTGAAGGAGGACGACGAGGTCGTCTGTAACAAGGTCAGTTCATTTTCATATTGAGATATTCAAGCAGATAGATATCGACCCTCAAGAAGACCGACACTCAGTCGCGACTGATAGAGGAGTCCGAGCTGCCGGACTGGCTCGTGAAGGAGGACGACGAGGTCGTCTGTAACAAGGTCAGTTCATTTTCATATTGAGATATTCAAGCAGATAGATATCGACCCTCAAGAAGACCGAGACTCATTCGCGACTGATAGAGGAGTCCGAGCTGCCGGACTGGCTCGTGAAGGAGGACGACGAGGTCGTCTGTAACAAGGTCAGTTCATTTTCATATTGAGATATTCAAGCAGATAGATATCGACCCTCAAGAAGACCGAGACTCAGTCGCGACTGATAGAGGAGTCCGAGCTGCCGGACTGGCTCGTGAAGGAGGACGACGAGGTCGTCTGTAACAAGGTCAGTTCATTTTCATATTGAGATATTCAAGCAGATAGATATCGACCCTCAAGAAGACCGAGACTCATTCGCGACTGATAGAGGAGTCCGAGCTGCCGGACTGGCTCGTGAAGGAGGACGACGAGGTCGTCTGTAACAAGGTCAGTTCATTTTCATATTGAGATATTCAAGCAGATAGATATCGACCCTCAAGAAGACCGAGACTCATTCGCGACTGATAGAGGAGTCCGAGCTGCCGGACTGGCTCGTGAAGGAGGACGACGAGGTCGTCTGTAACAAGGTCAGTTCATTTTCATATTGAGATATTCAAGCAGATAGATATCGACCCTCAAGAAGACCGAGACTCAGTCGCGACTGATAGAGGAGTCCGAGCTGCCGGACTGGCTCGTGAAGGAGGACGACGAGGTCGTCTGTAACAAGGTCAGTTCATTTTCATATTGAGATATTCAAGCAGATAGATATCGACCCTCAAGAAGACCGAGACTCATTCGCGACTGATAGAGGAGTCCGAGCTGCCGGACTGGCTCGTGAAGGAGGACGACGAGGTCGTCTGTAACAAGGTCAGTTCATTTTCATATTGAGATATTCAAGCAGATAGATATCGACCCTCAAGAAGACCGAGACTCATTCGCGACTGATAGAGGAGTCCGAGCTGCCGGACTGGCTCGTGAAGGAGGACGACGAGGTCGTCTGTAACAAGGTCAGTTCATTCTTCACATTGAGATTTTCTTTTCTAGCAAATAGACATCGACCTCTCATCGTTCTTTGTTTCAGATAGATTCGACTAGATTAGACCAAAACTTTGATTTGACAATATAGTTTTTACTGATATATTTTTTATTAAGAAAGGAGCAAGTCGCTTTGAGGGAGAGTACACCGCTACGTTCCGTTTCCGTTTACTGTAGTACCCTTTATAAGGTGACATTTATTTATGCAGCCATACTCATACTGCAGACTCAGTAAGTAGTTGGTATCAAGGTACAATTTCCCTTTTAGGGAAATTCGAAAATTATTATCATCCTTTTACCTATAAATGCAAGCCAAGCCCCGAGTCTACTATGGGAGATCAATATTGTATTTTGCAAAATTAACAAAAAGTGTAATCGATCCGTCGCTCTGATTACTTACCAAGCCTACAGTATGAATTTGGCTTGGAATATATTACCTTATATGTGATCTAGTTTTTTTGCATAATCGTTACCATAAAACAAATAAAATTGTAATCGGTACAGAGTCAAGGCTGGAATTCGTTCCTGGACGACGAGGATGCGCTGCTGGGCCGCGGCACGCGACACCGCAAGGAGGTCGACTACACGGACTCCATCACAGAGAAGGAGTGGATGAAGGTCATCGACGTGTTCGACGACGAGGAGGACGAGGATGATGACGACGAGGTGCTCGACAAGAAGCGAAGGAAGGGGAAGAAGAAACGGTGAGGGGGGACTTGTTTAGCGTGTTCGATGTTATAATATCTACATAGTCCTGCCATAAGTTCTGTCCCTGTTTTTATGTATAATTCTAAGGTTCCAAGAAAACTCTAGCAGTCAAATCTATATCCACGGGAACGAGTAGGTTAAAAAAAACTACAATAAACAAGTGATTGTAATATAATATAACATATGTATTTTTAACGAATCTATATTGAAAAAACACGGTTTGATTTTGGGTCTACAAATTTCCATCGGGATGGGTGAAAACGAGTTAAAGGTTGAATTTTTATGCTAATGATAGGATAGACAATGACAATATTTTTTTACTATAAGCTATAAATCCTCAAAATAATTAGTAAAATCGCTATAGATAAACCATACAATTGGCGGATCGCCCGCGGTAGGAGGGAAGCGTCGGGCGGCGCGGAGGTAAGAGTGGAGCGGGATGGGGTGGTGCGGGCGCGGGACAGGGCCGCTTCCAACTCCACGTCGCCCGACGCTCCCCTCGAACCGCGGGCGATCCGCCAATTGTATGGTTTATCGGCAAATTTTTTTTTTTCTATGACGTCCAGTTTCATGTCGGTGGTGCTGTAAAATGGCTCCCAAAATATTTCAAACTCCTTTGTTTTCCAATGTTTATTGACTTATCTCCAAGAGAAAATAGCTTTAAGCCTTACCACAAATTCTAATTGTAAGGGCTATGATTCAAAAAGTGACGAGGCGAAAAGCTCAAATTGTGTCGCGTGTTTTAAGATGTCTGCTTCGGACGCTTCAATTATAGCTTTTTTTTTAATGGTCACTGCTTTGAGCAGCTATAATATTTTTAAAGTGTTTGATTAGCCAGCCAACAAATTCCATTAATTAATTTAACTAGATTCAGTCTGGGATGAAAAATATCCAACTTAATCTAAGGGACAGAACTTTTGGCAGGACTAGCTACATACATAAACAAGCGAGTGCTATCGGCCAATATTATTAGTCGTTGTAAAATAGGCTTTTTGTGGCAGTGCTGAATGGATAAGACATGCATATACTCACGCATGTCTCCCAGTGGGGCAGGTAGAGACTACAAATTTCCATCAGCTACGATCCTGACACACCTCTTTTGCTTCTTCTACATCCATCGAATGGGCTGAGTTAGGCATGTATTTATATATGTAACGTATTAGTATTTAGTATATCGGTAGCTATTATTATCATATCGTATATAAATAATAGTAATTGTATACATAAATACCTTTATTTTAGTTCATGTACGTGTATTTACTTATAAAATATAAGCAAACCCTAAACCTATTTTAAATTATATTGTATTTTCCCTCTTTTAAATTTTATTATTTTTCTTATTTAATTAATCCTAACGTGCGATAAGTGTATTTATGTACCTATATTGCAAAAATAAAGTATTCATTCAAGCTCTTCTATTCCGGGTACTTTTCACTTTGTCCTTTTTCAGTATGTCGCTTATTTGGTCGGCATACGTCCTTCTAGGGCGGCCCGGTCGAGCTTTACCTTCCACTTGTGCAGCATAAATTCCTTTCGTCAGTCTACTTTCATTCATCCTCTCTATATGCCCAAACCACCGAAGCATTTCATTTTCTATTCTAGTCACTACATCTTCTTTCAGGCCACAACGATCCCTTATGTCGATATATTTCACTCTATCATTCAATGTCAAACCACACATACTCCGTAAGGAACGCATTTCCACTGCATTCACTCTACTGCGATGCTCATCTTGCCAGACCCAACATTCACTACCATACATAAGCGTAAGATGTTATACATGGGCGTGTAACAAACGTCTTCGGTCAAATCCTTTAGATCAGCATTTCCCAAAGTGTGGATAGCAAGCAGATTCTTAAAGGGTCGTAAAAATATATGAAAAATAAAAACCAGGACCATCTTCTCACTAAAATTACTCGTTTCCGTTTGTAAAAACGAGTGAACAATAAGACGTGTAAATGCATGTAACTTTAAATATGTACGAGTATGTACTCTCCCGCCATGTCGCGTACTATATTTATGTTAATTAAACAATTACTATCCTCTTTTAAGTCATTTGTGGGCCCTGGAGTCTCACCTTTAAGTTTGGGAACCACTGCCTTAGGGGCATTTGGTTGATATGCGTGCTTCTGAACACACGTTAAGTTATGCGTCCATCATTGTGCCTGAAGAATGGCAACAGGACTCACCACTCATCACGTCGTCCTGCGACTTGCATTGCACGGTTCTTGCTCAGACACTTCGGGGTTTTATGTCGTGAGATTATTTTCTTATACATTGGCTTCTTAGCGTGTTTATACGCGCCTGTTCCGTCCACTGCTGGACATAGGCCTTTCCAGGATTTCGCCGCTCTTGGCGGTCCTCCTGGAAGAAATGCCCATACTCACACACGATGGGCAGGCGGGTTGGTGAGCGCGGTGCCGAAACCTTTGCACTAGTGACGCCGCTGCCCGCCACTAGTCTGTTTTATGTAAGGCCCGGCAATTGGGGATGGAAATACCGCCATCCGTCGGGCCCGGGCAATGGTGGGCCGCCTGGTTTTGCCTGAGAGCTGTTCTCTTACTCTCCCCCAAATAACGTGGGGAGGATTTTCGAGTAAGATGGTGGTACCTCCACAGTTGAGCCCGGCATCAGCTCTACCTAAGTTTCTATAGTGTAATATTATAATAATAAGTATAAAAATATTAATTATAATAATATAATATTATTATACTTGTTATTATAATATTACACTTATGTCGTCTAAAAATAAAAACTTTATTTATTACTAGCTTTTGCCCGCGGCTCCGCCCGCGTGTTATTCGGTTTAACGACATGCTTTTTGGGGCTAAAAAGTAGCCTATGTGTTAAGTTATATCCATTCCAAATTTCATCCAAATCCGTCCAGCCGTTTCAGCGTGAAAGAGTAACAAACATACACACACACACACCCTCATCACACACAAACTTTCGCATTTATAATATTAGTGTGATTAATCCATCCATCCATCCATCAGCCTGTTTCGTCCACTGCTGGACATAGGCCTTTCCAGGATTTCGCCAGTCTTGGCGGTCCTCCTGGAAGAAATGCCCATACTCACACACGCTGGGCAGGCGGGTTGATGAGCGCGGTGCCGAAACCCTTGCACCAGTGACGCCGCTGCCCGTCACCAGTCTGATTTATATAAGGCCCGGCAATTGGGGATGGATAAACCGCCATCCATCGGTCCCAGGCAATGGTGGGCCGCCTGGTTTTGCCTGAGAGCTGTTCTCTTACTCTCCCCCGACTAACTTCGGGAGGATTTGCGAGTAAGATGGTGGTACCCCCACAGTCGAGCCCGGCATCAGCTCTACTACTTCTAGTACTAACTTCGGGAGGATTTCGCAGTAAGATGGTGGTACCCCCACAGTCGAGCCCGGCATCAGCTCTACTACTTCTAGTACTAACTTCGGGAGGATTTCGCAGTAAGATGGTGGTACCCCCACAGTCGAGCCCGGCATCAGCTCTACTACTTCTAGTACTAACTTCGGGAGGATTTCGCAGTAAGATGGTGGTACCCCCACAGTCGAGCCCGGCATCAGCTCTACTACTTCTAGTACTAACTTCGGGAGGATTTGCGAGTAAGATGGTGGTACCTCCACAGTCGAGCCCGGCATCAGCTCTACTACTTCTACTACTAACTTCGGGAGGATTTCGCAGTAAGATGGTGGTACCCCCACAGTCGAGCCCGGCATCAGCTCTACTACTTCTAGTACTAACTTCGGGAGGATTTGCGAGTAAGATGGTGGTACCTCCACAGTCGAGCCCGGCATCAGCTCTACTACTTCTAGTACTAACTTCGGGAGGATTTCGCAGTAAGATGGTGGTACCCCCACAGTCGAGCCCGGCATCAGCTCTACTACTTCTAGTACTAACTTCGGGAGGATTTCGCAGTAAGATGGTGGTACCCCCACAGTCGAGCCCGGCATCAGCTCTACTACTTCTAGTACTAACTTCGGGAGGATTTGCGAGTAAGATGGTGGTACCTCCACAGTCGAGCCCGGCATCAGCTCTACTACTTCTAGTACTAACTTCGGGAGGATTTCGCAGTAAGATGGTGGTACCCCCACAGTCGAGCCCGGCATCAGCTCTACTACTTCTAGTACTAACTTCGGGAGGATTTCGCAGTAAGATGGTGGTACCCCCACAGTCGAGCCCGGCATCAGCTCTACTACTTCTAGTACTAACTTCGGGAGGATTTGCGAGTAAGATGGTGGTACCTCCACAGTCGAGCCCGGCATCAGCTCTACTACTTCTAGTACTAACTTCGGGAGGATTTCGCAGTAAGATGGTGGTACCCCCACAGTCGAGCCCGGCATCAGCTCTACTACTTCTAGTACTAACTTCGGGAGGATTTGCGAGTAAGATGGTGGTACCTCCACAGTCGAGCCCGGCATCAGCTCTACTACTTCTACTACTAACTTCGGGAGGATTTCGCAGTAAGATGGTGGTACTCCCACAGTCGAGCCCGGCATCAGCTCTACTACTTCTAGTACTAACTTCGGGAGGATTTCGCAGTAAGATGGTGGTACCCCCACAGTCGAGCCCGGCATCAGCTCTACTACTTCTAGTACTAACTTCGGGAGGATTTCGCAGTAAGATGGTGGTACCCCCACAGTCGAGCCCGGCATTAGTTCTACCACCTATTGTGTGATTAATAATAATATAAATATTATTAAGTGAAATAATGATATGTTTGTGTGTGACAGTCGAAACGAGGACTCTGACAGCGAGGAGACGGTCAGCTCCACCAAGAAGAAGAACAAGACCGAAACTAACATGAACAAGAGACTGTTCAAGCGCATCATGAAGAAAGTGGTCAACTACATCGACGGGTGAGTACATTCACCAGTACTGCGTCATCGCCATCTTCATGTACTTATTAGTTTATTTGCAATACTGACTTTAATTTATGCAGCCAAATTCTTACTGAAGACTCTGTAAGAGCTCAGTAACAAGGTTCGAGAATCCTTTTTGTGAAATTCGTAAATTATTCTCTTCGTGTTCTTTACAAACGCAAGCAGCCCCGTGTCAATTACTATGGCGTCAAGATTTTATTTTGCGAAATTTGCAAAAATTGTTATCGATCCGTGTTACTGATCACTTACCAAGCCTCCAGTATGACTTTGGCTGCATAAATTAAAGTCTCCAAGGAGACTTTCGTTTATGTAGCCAAAGACATACTGGAGACTCGATAAGTGGTCAGGACCAAGGTTCAATGACCTTTTCTTTGAATACGCAAAATAAAATTTTGACTTCCTGTTATATTATTTCGAGGTTCTTCTTGGGCACAAATTTTTTTTTTTGGGATTTCGCCATCATCGTCATTGAACCTTGGTCCTGACTACTTACCGAGTCTCCAGTATGAATTTAGCAAAATAAACGAAATTAACATTATATTTTATATCCGTAATATATTGACAGATCATTATTACGCCACCGCTTTCGTAGGAAACCGTAAGCTTCACTTTATGAACGAAATCTCAGGACTAGAACACTTTAAAATTATCTCCCAGCTAAAGAAAACGTGTACATATAATAACTTACAAAAACGGTGTTTTTAATATTGTAGCAGCTTCAAGATAATTAAATTTTCTATATTCGTGAATTCACGACTTTGGAAAATAAAATGAAAGTTTTTGCAGAACAGGGTTGTTTCTTTTTTTCTTAATATTTCGTATCGTATCTACGTATAAATTCTGCATAATTCCAACAAAGATCATAATTATTGTCGACAGAAATGGGCGTATGTTGTCGGAGCCCTTTATGAAGTTACCGTCGAAGCGTGAGCTCCCGGACTACTATGAAGTCATCAAGAAACCGCTCGATATAAGGAAGATCACGAACAGGATCGAGGATTGCAAGGTTCACAAAACAGAAATAATTGTTAAGTTTCGACTCTCAAACTCAAACATCGCGTACTACGCACTCATGTTTAGTAAAATGAACACGGGCAACAGATCTTTTTAGGGTTCCATATATGGTTTCCAGATGGGAAAACCAAAATATCTGGCCAAAATTTCAAAAAGTCGGGATTTTGGGATTGTGGTCGGGACAAATAAATATTACGAATCAACTTTTTTAGGGTTCCGTACCCAAAGGGTGACCAACGGGACCCTATTACTAAGACTCCGCTGTCCGTCCGTCCGTCTGTCACCAGGATGTATCTCATGAACTGTGATAGTTAGACAGTTGAAATTTTCACAGATGATGTATTTCTGTTGCCGCTATAACAACAAATACTAAAAACAAAGTAAAATTAATATTAAAGGGGGCTCCCATATAACAAACGTGATTTTTTGCCGTTTTTATGGATAATGGTACGGAACTCTACGTGCGCGAGTCCGACTTGCACTTGGCCGGTTTTTTTTTAAATTATTAATATAAAGCAATTACAACAAGATACCTTTTTTGGAAAATTATGAGATTATACAGTTGAAAATTATAATATTAAATTATGAGACAACTAAAACATACTTATTTCCTACGTTGCCACAAGTATTTGGCATTTGAGTTCACTGGCTCCACCAATTTGGTGTTATTTGTTATTTGTCGGGACAATTTATATTTTATCGGGACTCTGGACATCATATAAAATGTCGGGACAAGACAATCCAACCCTAGTTCCATACCCAAAGGGCAAAAAGGAGCCCTATTAAATTCAAATTTATTTATACGAAATTTAAAGTAACGACCGATTCACACTAAATCATTACAATGACATGTTCTTAAACTAAAGCACTTACAACATTCCTTCATTAATGTCATTCTGCAGTCTATCCGTCCGTACGTCATTGAAATTCAGATATGTTGTGTAAAATATTCACCCAAAACGGATTAAATTGAAAATTTTATTCAGGGGGGCCTCTCATACATGAAGAATTTTTTTTTTCTTAGTTAGCCTTGTAGGGTATCATTGTCTAGTGCTAATTGAGCAGAGCATAATCTTCAAAAATAAATTAAATTTATCAGTCTTAGACCATTTTTGTCACGGGGTTTATCTCAAAAACTAAATTAAATTTTGGAATTTTCTAAATATTATTTTATGTAGTTTTAGAGTTACATACCCGAATCCTCAACCGACTTAATTTCAGTTTTGTTTCATAAACTTTGAAGGTAATAACAATTTTGTAATTATTGTTCAAGTTATATAGTCTGTAAACTCATTTGAATGGTATGGAACCCATAGGGCGCGGCTCCTACTCGCTCTTGATCGGTTTTTTCTGTCTGGCTCTGCAATTATGTTCCCTGTACTAAAGCCAACATTGACATAGATAGGAAGAACTACGTGACTTACGCCCATATAAACTTTGATTTACAATTCCCATCCCTATGTCCAGTACTTGGAGATGGCGGACCTCGAGCGGGACTTCTTCACGCTGTGCGCCAACGCGCAGACTTACAACGAGGAGAATTCGCTGATATACGCAGACTCGGTGCGCCTGCGCAACGTGTTCATAGAGGTGCGGCGCCGGTACGAGGGTGGCCATCCCGTCAGCGACGACTCCGACGAGAAAGAAGGTAAAACTTTTTGGTCTCGGGAAAACTAGACGAGTGGGATTTTAACTGAAAACAATTCTTCACTTTTTGCGGGTGGCATTCGTGAAAGTGATAAGACCTTATTATTTAATAATAAGTTTCATGATATTTTAATAGACCTGGTCCCTTAAAAATGCCACTTTGGATGAATCATATTATGATTCTGTTCTATTGCCGTCTCTTTTGCATGGGTGAATAAATTCTATCTCTGTCCTACGTTCAAATCATTTTATGATTCACCCAAGTCGGCCTTTTTAGATGTCCTGTGCTGGGTATTGAAAGTTTTAGTCTTGGGAAAGTACTACGCTGGAAAAAGAATAATTCATCATGATTAGATACACTTGTACTAGTTTCACAGGTTTATTTTACAATAATACTCCCGACCGGTTTCGGTTAATACACCATTTTCAAGGGATTTTGGGAATTCACTTATACGACGAGCCAAAACGTTGAACACTTAAGGACTTGCCTTTGGTCTTTCAACGGTTTTTGCTTTAATATGCTCAGACCACTTGTCTGATCAATGTACAACTTGGACACGTGTTTTTTCAGACCTTTATCTTTCCGTCGTCAGGTCGGGTACCTAGTCGGACACATTTCACTTGATAGATTTATTTTTGAAAATAATTCCTTGTTAATTATTATAATTTAAATATTAATTCGTTTTATGTCTAAACGCCTTGAGTTTTATGTATGAAATTACTGCTATAACAAGAAAACATGGTTTATTTGTGTATATGTCAGGTGAAAAAACTCCTTTTACATCAATTACTTTTTCGTAAAATCCACATAAACCTCGAAAATTCAATGATTATGCGTACCGGCAGCGCGCGAAGCGAGCGTTCTAATGTAGACTTTCTGACAACACACTTAAGTTCAAAATCACTCAGTAAGATGATCGTGCACCATGGGCCAAGCCTTAACACATATCAGTAGATGTATGCAACGGTCATGTTGAAACGAAATAAAAATATTATTAGTACGATTAAAATCAGTTAACGATTCGGCCAACCTCGGTAATTGTCGTGAATCCCTCATCTCTCACATAGAGTTATCAATTTACAGATATGACCTTTAATTATATTACTCGTTGTCTTATTGAATACAACACAATACAAGAACGATATGAGCAACAAAACCTCCTTTGTAGCTCAAAACTAACACAACCTTTATTGAAATAAGAAAAATAATTGACTATTTTGACAGTATGACTTCTTAGTGTCAATAAAAATTAATTATTAATCCGACGTAATATTGTACTGTTACTTACATCAAACAGTAAAATATTGACTTATATATGTATTTTTTTATATATTTTATACAAGTATAGCTTCAGTGAATAATGAATGTTCAAATTCATGTCGCTTCTGCATAATAATTTTCTTAGGTCTACCGGTTAGTAATGTCATCTTGGCAGGTGCTATACATTGCGTTTATGATACTTCAAATTGAATGCTACCTAAAAGAAATCGCGTTAATGTATTTCGTGTCATTTCCTTCTCGGGATTTAGGCGATGATATCCGAGAAAAGCCGAATCGTTAACTGATTTTAATCGTATTGTACAAGTGTATTTGAATTATTGAAGTTTCACCAAGTGCCGACAATCGCAAGTATAAATCTATATAAGGTGACTTTCAATTTAAGCAGCCAAATTTTTACCGAAGACTCGGTAAGTGCTCAGTAACAAGGTTCGATAACCCTTTTTGTGAAATTCTTAAATTATTCTTTTTGTGTTCCTTACAAACGGAAGCCCAGCCCCGAGTCAATTACTGTATGGGACGTCAAGATTTTATTTTGTGAAATTAGCAAAAAGTGTTATCGATCCGTCATACTGATTACTTACTTAGCCTCCAGTACGAGTTTGGCTGTATAAATTAAAGTCACTTATATACTATAGGTAGTACTAAAGTAGTTAAATAGTCGTGTCTGTACATAAAATATTTTCGCGAAATTTTAAATGAAATGGGTTATTGGTACTGTACTGAGGCCGAAACCACATTTTTTTAATTTTTGTCTGTATGTTCCGTTTTAACTCAAGAACCACTTGACGGATTTGGATGCGTTTTTTTTTATTATCACTGTAGTGACCCTGGTCAACACAGAGACTACAAGGGGTGATTAAAAAATAACGCTCAAGCCGAAAACGGGGCAAAGATTTAATAAACGCAAACGGCAAAGACTATTGTTGTTGTTATATAAATCTATGGGAAATCTGACTCGAATTTATATCTGAAACCTACGCGGAAGAAGTCGCGGGCAAAAGCTAGTTATATATATATATAAAGAATAATTAATAAATTACGTCGTTGTTTTACAGAGGAAGAAGATTCAGACGGCGAATCGAACCGTTCCGTGAAAATGAAGATAAAACTGAAAGGCAAAGGTAAGAGCACCCCGGTGCGGAAACGGAAACAACGGAAGTACATCTCGGATGATGATGATTACGAGGAAGATTAGTGGCGAGGGGTTTAGACGTAAGGCATTATGTGTTAGTTCCGTTACTCGAGATCTGTTGGTTGACGGGCGGCTATTCCGGCATTATGTCGCAAATAGACATGACAATGAAATTATCGCTCATTGCAAGTGCTAATGCGAGGATTAAGAGGATAGGTTCCGAGAAATCATAAATTATTGTTTGAAGAATACTAGATATTTGAGAAAAATGTGGGCTTCTGTTAAGATTATAATGCACCTCCTTATCGAAATACACTCAGCGGCACAATTAGTGGAACAGAGCAACATTTTCATATAAATGTGGTAATTTCGAAGTCTCGGTTCTCCGTCAGGTAACGATTCGGATGAGATCTTATAGGAGCTATCTAGACTACAATAGATGAGGTCCAGACTGCTTAAAGGAACCCAACTGATCAAACCGACAGTTAACATAAGAGTTATCCATGAAACAAAAAGCCTCATAAATGGTATCAAAATGTATGGAAATCTGAACCCTCAAAACTCTACACAGTATGTGGTATAAATGGCTTGTCTGATCAATTGGGTTCCTTAGGCGGTCTGGATCTCGTCCATCCGTGCTCTAGATAGCTCCTATAAGTGTTGTGTTGAAGTTTACATCTAGGCACCAAAAGATCCTTGTCGCACTGTATACTCGATGACAGCAGGCAGCGGCGCGCGCGGCGCGGCCCAGTTTCCTTTGATCGCACCGCTGTTTTCGAGAACAGTCCAATACAAATCTATGCGTTTGAACGCATCGCTCAACGCTCCGCCCCGCTGTCGCTCACTACCGCTGTCATCAGTGCAAGGCTGTCGAACACAATAATTATGTCGCATGGTGCCAGAATCGCTGCCCTGCAGTCAGGCACAGCTAATTTACGTTGTACTTTCCATTCACAAAAGTACGTAGGCTTCTATACACTTGGTATACAACAGTGGTATTTTTAAATAGGTTAATGTATAGGTATAATTTAAAATTTTTCATTGTATTATGATAGCCAAGTAAGAAAATATTTTATAATTTCCGATTTTACGGAGCGAGAATTTGTAAGTTCAAATTTATGGACATTTTTATTTTAAAATTAAAATTACTAAATGAAATTAATATGATTTATAGGAATATTAGCGTTTCTGTATGAATTCAAATATTATGTGCTTGACATGTAATAAAATTCCGTAATAAATGTGTGAACAGTCTTTTTATTTCTAATTAGTTGAATGATCTTTTGTGTTTAATGTCACACCATTTGTAGTTGATCCCATGGGCATTCCGCATGTGTTTGTTGAGACTGCTACTGTGCATGAACCGTTGCGAACAAGTTGGGCACTGATACGGCTTCTCCCGAGTGTGGACACGCCTGTGTGTGCGGAGATCTCCCATTGTGTAGCATGACACTTCGCACAAATCACACTTGTAAGACTTATCTCCAGTATGCCTGAAAATAAAAGCAAAGTATATGTTTTTATTAAAACTTTTAATAGGGATTAAAGGGAATAGTGCATTAGTTTTAAGTACTGAAATATGACGACACCATTAATTAACATCGTGTAGTATACAACAATTCTAAAAAAGTACATATACCTAGTTCGTAAACAATTTTGAAAGTCCCTGCTCTAATGCATTACAATCACAATAGTAATCGTTACTAGCGTCAAGAAGCTCTTTTTAAGAATTATGCAACAATCACTCGATAAGTTTATGACATTTCTTATAGTGTTAGTAAAATTAAGTAGGTAAAAGCCGATTTTGAAGGTTTTAATTTTAAGCAAATTTTTATTTTAAGAAACTTAATAAAAAACGTAATTTTAAGTGACAGAACTTTATATTGCTATTCTGAAGGGCACACCAACTAAAATTAGCAAGTCTTTTAAACACTCTTAAATAAAAATAATTTCATCGAATGACAGCTCTAAAATGTGCCTTGAAATTACCAAAACAAGTTAAAATCACTAAGTTGAGTAAATTATGGCTGTCAAACTAAAATTTTAGTTTGACGTTTTTAAAATGGTGACTTGAAAATGGCTCTTCGTTTTAACCATACTTAAGTTTAATTTTATGTATGTCAAACTAAAACTAAAGCCTTCAAAATCTGCTTTAGTATATTTGTATAATATACAAGTTTTTAGGTTAATCTATTACCTGAATCTTTTATTTCATTATCGCCTATCCCTTTTTAATTTTCGTATTATTATAATTTCTTCACTTCACCACCCAAGAAGAAATTATAATTTAATTTAATGAATATAGTAATCAACAAAAAGTAGTTTGGATAATCAAAGATCAATTAAATAAAAAACCGATTTAATAGCCCTTGTCTCGATACTAAAAAAACGATTATATTTCATTAGGGCACATCACTATAACTGCCAACTTTGAACTGCCACCACTCAGAGTGGCCCGGAAAGAGACGTCCAAAAAAATTTTTTTGCTGCCTTACATTAAGGGTGTCCGAATCACCCCCATGTATGTTCCGCGATTTTTAGTAGTTTAGGAGATATGATTATTTTAAATGAATTTTATAATAATTTTCTATCTAATCTCTTTAATTTAATATTTGTGAATGTTTTTTCGAGGTTATTTATGTCAAATATGTGAGTACAACTACCTTGAAAAAAAATATGGTTTACCTAGGTCTTGTGGAACATGACTAAAATTTAGTCGAAAGTTCAAAATTACTGTTCAATCATAATACAGACCATTCACTATAAAAATTCCCCTGGCTTAGGAAATGGTAGCACTGCATATAATGTTGCCAATGGCTCACGTAGCATTCACCCTACTACACTGTCATAATATTTACTTTAACTGCCTTTTTTATACATTAATTGGACTACTCTTTAATGAAAATAAATTTTACAGAATGAAAAAATAAAAATTATCAATTTTTATTTTGCAAACAATACGTATATCTAATGGTATGAATATCTATACCGTGTATCCCTGTACTAAAACGGTATTTTTTATTTCTTGTTCTAGCCCGACGACGTTTGTTCTAAATCGTCGAGCTCCCGTTTTTTACGTTTTTGACGATTATTTCCAGGCGACATAATGTGAACGATTTTTTGCGATATGCATGCAAAAGTAAGTGAATAGCTAATTATTATTTGCCCATAAAATTGGCTTTATGTTTAAAGCTGGTATCTCTATTTTACTAACCCGTCATGGCACTGACACGAGATCGAACCTGATTGGGAGGAATCAGTGCATCGTTTGCATTTTCTCTTTCACAAAAGGCGTGCCTTCAACACAATCTCTTTTGCACTATTTTTCAACGGCTTTAACAATAATAATACATAATTTATCAAATAATTTTGAAAAATCTTACTGACAAACAACATGACAGTAAAAGTTTGACAAGCAGTGATGCCAACATGACTTTAGGGGACAAGTTATGACGAATGGCCTGTAGTCTTAAAATAAAAAAAAAAATAGAAGTGTCTTTGAAATCTTGTCAATGGTCAGTCTCAATAGGCCTTTTTTTTCTGTGACCAACCTTCAAAGTTAAGAGTAACTCCTGAGTAACTTTTTTTTTTTTAATTAATAAATCATTGTATGTAATTTTTCTTTAAATTATGATTTTATTTTTTTCAAACAAAGTTGTTAATATATATAATATAATAAGATAATATATGGGGTGAAATTTAATCAACCGACCAAATTCATACTAGAGACTCGGTTAGTGATCAAGAACTAGGTTCAGTAATCCTTTTGGCCAATTTCGAAAAATATTTTTTTTGCTCCCGTACTGGTTGGACAATTCCTAGTGCAGGTTCTATGGGTAAAAAAATTTTTTTTTTTCCAATTTCACCTGGAGGGTTATTAAACCTTGTTCCTGATGACTAACCGAGTCTCCAGTATGAATTTGGTCGGTTGATTTCATTTCACCTAGTATATATATGTGTCAGATTAATTTATTTACAGCAAGTTTTCGAAGTGCCACCCTCCAACAGAAATGCACAACCTACACCTACGCAAGAAATTTGTTTTAATTGCCTAAGAGCTACACTGTTGCTTCTTATAACATTTCCAGGTTATTCAATTTTTTCCCTCAGCTCATTTTTACAAAAAGCTTATTGTGCGTATTCTATTTCCTTAAAATAACCCCAAAGAAAATATTCCATGAGGTTAAGGTCAGGAGAGCGTGGAGGCCAGTTGATTGGTCCGCGTCTTCTGATCCACCTGTTAGGATATTTTCGTTTTTTTTTGTTTGGGGTTATTATAAAGAAATAGCACACGCACAAGAAACATCTTGTGAAAATGAGCTGAGGGAAAAAAATGAAGAAGCTGGAATTTTTTTTAGTAGCTTTTAGGCAATTAAAACAAAATTTCTTGCACAGGTGTAGGTTGTGTATTTCTGTTGGAGGGTGGCACTTCGAAAACTTGCTGTAAATAAATTAATTTGAATCATAATCAACTTGTTTGAATAAAATTAAATCATAATTTTAAGAAAAATTACATACAATTATTTATTAAGTTTTAAAAAAAGTTACTCCTTAACTTTGAAGGCTGGTTACAGAAATAAAGGCCTATTGATGTCTGGTTTTTTTATGGTTTTTGTTGCTGAAGGACAATAGCAGTTTTTGAAATTACTTTGAAACCATTGAAAACATTTCAAATATTTTGAAATTTTAAGACTATTATGATTGAGCAGTCATTTTGAAATTTCTACTAAATTTTAATCATGTTTCACAAGACCTCGGTAAACCATAATTTCCAAGGTAGTTACTCACATAGTTGTCATACGTAACCTTGAAAAAACATTCACAAATATTTGATAGAAAGAGAAAAAAATCAAAACTAATGTCAGGTGAAAATTATAATAAAAATCATTTAAAATAATCAAATCTCCTAAACTACTGAAAATCGTGGAACATACATGGGGGTGATTTGGATAATCCTAAATATAAGGCAGTCAAAAAAAAAATTTGGAAGTCTCTTCCCCGGCTAACCTGCATATGGATAGGTGTTCAGGGTTTTGACAGCGTAGCGACGTGATTTTGATGTTTCGAGAGCCACCTACTAGACAACCAAATAATTACAATGAAAATTTCTTTTGAGAACAGATGTAATACAAATAATAAGTGGCTCTCATACACTTTGAATATTTAGACCTCATACATCACTTAAAGCTCTGAGAATATTACAATTATTGGGATTCCATCTTTGACTTAATATCTTTAGGACAAAGCTGCACACATTATGAACCGCCATTAGTTTGTCCCATGAGCTGATGAGACCCACAGGTAGCTAGGTTGTATTAAACATATATTTTAAAGCCCACCTTCTGTACTGACCCTTACATAAACAAATTATACATTCTTACCTTTTTAAATGCAATATCAATACTTTTTTTGTATGAGTCTTAAAGCCACATAAATGACATTCCATTGTCTTTTCAAACTTATGCTTCTTCCTGTGGTTTATTAATTCTGATTGTGTAACAAATGTATCTCCACATTGTTCACAGTTGAACTCCTTTACATTATAATGCCGACGCAAATGATGTTTCAAGGAGTCTGTAGTTTTGAGAATTTTCTTGCATATTTCACAGGAATAGGTTCCTGCTTCATGGACTTTAGTATGTTTCTTAAGTGAAAATGAATGCTTGAATTGTTTTCCACACTCAGAGCAGGTGAAGTTAGTTTCATCACTATGAGTTTTGCAGTGAGCAACAAGACTAGAAGACTGAGTGAAACTCTTCCCACAGTGGCAGTGATATGGTCTTTCTCCAGTGTGTTTTCTATCATGATTCACTAAAGTTTGACTGTGAGGTGTTGAGTATGAACACTTTGTGCAATGGTACAAACGAGTAACTCCAAATCCTGTGACATGTCCAACATGCTTTCTGTTTTTATGCATTGTTACTTTATGTCTTACCAAAGAAATTTCTGTTTTCAATACCTTGTTACAAGTATCACATCTAAATTTGGTACCTTTGCACTCATCTTGGAAAATATTATTGGGTTTTAAATCTATATCTGCTTTCGGTTCCTGGATAAAGTTGTGAGTATCTTCATAGGAATAGGTGTCAGACTTGTGTTCCCCAGAATCTTCTGTATCTCCAGCAAAGTTTTCTTCTTTTACACTAGATTGGTTATATTTGAAAACTTCTTGAAGCATTTTTTCTGAATTGATGCACTTTGAACGGAAATTATGTGCTGTGTTAAGTTCTTCCAAGCAAATGGTGCAGATATCACTTGGATAGTTTTTTTGATGGAAGAAAAATACGCGAGTGCATAAATATATTCTATTAACTAGCTCTTTGGATTCCTCATTGTTGCAAAACAACTTTATCATCGGCCCAGCTATTTCTTGCGTACAAACACGACACAAATTCATTTTATTTCTTGAAATTTCTTAGTTTAGTAAAAAAGAATCTGTGAACAAAAACGCACCACTGAAGTCACTGACATATAACAATGTACTCTGTGGTCACTGATCAGTCGCACTGAGCTGAGCAAATAAAACAATCAGTTGATCACTGAACAAAAAACAACCAGCATAGGGGGGGATCCGCAAAAAGTATCGATATCTGAGTTGTATCGATACTTTCTCTTCGATACCTAGTATTTTTGTACTCGATACTTTGGTTCTGATACTTTACTAGGTATCGATACTTTTTCATATAATCGATACTTTTACGATTAGGTGGTAGAGCTAATGCCGGGCTCGACTGTGGAGGTACCCCCATCTTACTCGGAAATCCTCCCGAAGTTATTCGGGGGAGAATAAGAGGACAGCTCTCAGGCAAAAAAACCAGGCGGCCCACTATTGCCTGGGACCGATGGATGGCGGTATATCCATCCCCAATTGCCGGGCCTTATCTAAATCAGACTGGTGATGGGCAGCGGCGTCACTGGTGCAAGGGTTTCGACACCGCGCTCACCAACCCGCCTGCCCAGCGTGTGTGTGTACGGGCATTTCGTCCAGGAGGACCGCCAAGAGTGGCGAAATCCTGGAAAGGCCTATGTCCAGCAGTGGACGAAACAGGCTGATGGATGGATGAATACTTCTGTCTCTTCACGAGTGTAATTTTACGCAGTCACCATTTCTCTTTCGGGTGTTATAACGTTATTATAGCATAGCTCTCTCGGTCAAGTGATAGATTTCGGTAAAAATAGACTTCAGTGTGGCCATGTCGTAAGTAAGTTTGCGGGAATTCGCCAATGGTAACTATTTAAAAAAATTATTCGAATTATACCGTATTTGAAAGTTATTTTAATTTTATACATCATAAATTGTTTTAAGTGGTAATAGTAATAACGTAGAGATTGATTCTCTGTTGATGAATTTTATTGCATTTTGGAATAATTCATTGGACATTAACAACATAACAAAATTAATCAGTTTGGTTCTTTTCAAAAAGTAACTCGAAGTGAAACAAGGAAATAAAATAGAAACTGTCTTAGTATGGTGGGTTTGTTGGAGTGCGTTACGCCAGCGGCATGTTGGCGTTTTTCAGGATTTCAGCTTGACAGATAATCAGAGCGTCATTTCGTGTAATTGTGCCCGAAATAAAAAATTAGTGCTTCCAGCCGATCCAAAGATATTCACGAAAAACAGATTCCGCTGAATTAACATTACCCCAACGGCATGTTTTTTTTCCTGTAGTCGTCGCGAAATAAAAACTAAATTTAGCCAATTGCTGTATCTCTTAAACGGCATGACATACAACGACGGTTTTTTTTACCAAGGTGCGTCTTAATTAGTTCCTATTTGTGCAAACTTATTTTTTCTATAATCGACACCGTTGGTAAATTATGTTTTTTTTTTAAACCCTAAAATCGGCCCTTGCGCTTCAATGAGAATACCTAGAAACTTACCAATTATGGTGGTTTGTACATTTTATCAACTCAATTGATTCTATTAATAATTAGTACTTTTATCACATTATTTAACTTAAAAAATCTCCTAACTACTGAAACTTAAGGAAAAAAAAAATGATTTACTACGGACATGGGAAGGATCTTACATCTGGTCACTTGGTGCCCATTACGGTCCAGGTCTGAACAGACAACACTGACCCCTACAAGAAAGCAGCACAAAAACCTCCATTAAAATAATACTTTTTTATATTCTGTCTATCTACCTGTCGAGCTGTCATCGTATCATCAAAATCAAATTTTATTAATTACCATTTACAAGAACAAATCATTAATCCTATCTTTTTTATATCTTATTATTGTAAATATTATTTTATTCTACGAGTACCTACATAATTTAACTGAAGCCGACCACATCAAGTGGTCGAAATATATCTTGAAAAACTACTTTTGATTTATGCGTTTCTTTATTTATATACTACTCAAAACAAAATAAGGGCCACTTGTTATTTTTACATTTTAGTTTAATTAAATGAACATAACTAACTGATATGTAGCAAAACGTTGACGTTACGAACTCTTTGGTATCTAACCTCTTTGATGAAGTGCCTTAAACCAAATACTGGCCCTTAGCAAAAAAAAAATCAATTTCAAATTTTCTTCTAATTTTGTGTCGATTTTTCTTTGAGATTTGTTTCGATTAGCGTCTTGATAATCTGAAAATTATCGTAATTTTGTTTAGTTATCTTGTCTAAACGACATTCAACGATAAAATGCCACAAGTACAAAGACATATGGACACAATTACTGCAACCAGAGCCGTTACAATGATCCGAGAAGGAAATTCTCAGCAGTGTGTGGGTTTGCACCTGGGTTTTTCTCGAAGAGCTATCCAAAATGCTTGGAATCGCTTTCAAGAAACCGGCAGTGTTGCAAGAAGACCTGGCTCGGGTAGAGTTCGCATTACAACTGCTCAGGAGGATCGGTTCATAAGGTAAAGTGCCCGCCGAGAACGCATAGTAACGGCTCGTAAGTTACAGAATCGCCTACAGTTGACAACGGGTACTCGTGTCAGTGATCAAACGATCCGTAATCGGTTGAACGAAGACCAACAAACTTCAAAACGACGAGTTCATCGAATTCCTTTGTCCAGGACTCAACGTACAAATCGTTTAAGGTTCTCCCGTCCATATTTGGACTGGGGCATAAATCAGTGGGGCATGGTGCTTTCTACCGACGGGTGTAAAGTAAAAATGTTCAATGACGATCGGCGCATTAGGGTGTGGAGACGACGCGGCGAGCGATTTTCGGAAGCTTGCATACACGAAGTTGACCGTTTCGGTGGTCCCAACGTAATGATTTGGGGTGGGATTGGCTTACATGGCAAAACTGAGCTCGCTATTTTAAATTAGGGTTCCGTAACTGCTCAGCGTTAGATTGAGGAAGTTATCAGGCCTCATGTGGTCCCATTTGCCCAGCGAATGGGTCCTGGATTCATCCTGATGCAAGACAATGCCCGTGCACACACAGCTCAAGCAACCCAGTCTGTACTGAAAGACTCTCACATTCAAGTGTTATCGTGGCTAGCAAGCAGTCCAGACTTAAATCCGATCGAGCACATGTGGGACCAATTGAAACAAATTGTTAAAGAGAGTGAGCAAGAGGTCTACAACCAGCAGCAACTGGTTGACGCTTTGAAACGTGCCTGGGAAGAGATTCCAGCTGAAAACATCAGGCATTTGACCGAAAGCATGCATTCCAGGCTACAGGAGTGCATAGCTAAAAGAGGAGGACATATCCGTTATTAACAAACAGAAAAATAAATAAAAGTAAAGAATTTTCAAAGGAGAATGGGCATTTTGGTCTACAGACTCTATAGAAAAAAAAAATTGAGCGGCAGTCTCAAAAACCTATAACATCTTATAGTTTATGGCATAAATAGCAACTTCTTATATGACAGCCAACTCGAGTTATGGTTAGAAATAAAAATAAACCGTGTTATATATTTCATAAATATTTATACTTTTATTTAAATAATTATGCTAAAAACAATCCAGTAAGAAAATAAGAGGATGAGTCATAACACTAATAACAATAGAACTGCGCTTGGGACGCCACAACGGTTACAAATTCCAACCCATGCGAGCGAGAGAGATATATTTTTTCGCGGCATCATGTACCGATACTCGATAACGACAAACGCGTTCACTCTGCTCACAGATTTTGTTTGCATTGTGTGTACTCTCTGTTCGATCATTTTTACGTTCTTATGATTCGACCCACGACCCGGCTTGTTATTTTTGGACACTGTGTTTTTAATTTTGTGATTTGGATGTGCTTTAATCTGGACTTTGGACATATTCTTTGGTGCACATAACTAAAAATGGAAGCTCATGATTGTATATTGTGCAATCACCGTCGCCGCAGATTGCATTATAGAATATCAAGAGAATTGTTTGACGTCAACCCTGCAATAGCGGAGTTAATAAATCATGAAATATTACCTCGACAAGTAAGTTTTCTTCCTTTGATTCATAACTATTAGGTTGATTTTGCGTTGCTTTGATTTTCTACACTGCACCGCCGCCACACTGCGCCATACGCTGTGGGGCCGGCGCCTTAGTGGCTCTCGAGTTTCAATTGTTTACATTTACGTTGACATTTTATTCCATGGCTGCGCCCCCCGACGTTGACAGATAACTTTTAACTTTTTTACCTATAGTTGTGTAATTAACGCTAATGTTGTATTTATTGTATTTTCTTTTTATAGGTGGCGTTCAACAACGTTGAATTTATCTGTCGACCATGCTGGCAAAGACTTGAACGTGCAGTGTTACGCCGTCAGCAGCGCATCATAAATGAATAAAATGAAGTCGTGGCGGACATTGCAGTACAACCTGAACCGGAAGAAGAGGATGTCGATCGGCCAATATTAATCCCTGATGAAGAAAGGACATCTCTGGTAGTGCCGGAGTACATGCGTGCACCCTCTACATCTGCCAGGTGTATATTTTATGGATGTGGAAACGAAACACGTCACCGAATTTCCGATGATTTAAAGAGTATGTTCTTAATATACTTCAATTATTATGTTCCTGACGCTGCAAGAGTCTGCCAAGATCATTTAAATGGGAACGATTGGGATGAATTATTTATTGCCCCAAATATTTCACATACATTTAATAGGCCACAGTTTTTAGATATCATGAGGATAATGAAAAAACAAACATTCCGGGTACAAGAGGTAGACTTTGAAAATGTAGAGGCCATGAATCCGAGTGAATTACACTTTCGAACAGGTATGACTGTATCGGAATTCAATGCAATATTACATGAAACACCATCCTTGCGGCAAGCTTGTAAAAAACCGAGGCAAACTCTGGGTATTTATCTAATGAAGCTCCGTACTGGAGAACCCGATGAACGCCTAAGTGTTTCTTTTAACATGAGTCGACGTACCTTGGAGAGACGACTAAAAACTGCTAGAGACTGCATGTCCCAGGATTTCGTACCTGCGAATCTTGGGTTTGATAGAATGTCTCGCGATGACATCGTTTCAAGAAACCTGTTCGTACCGAATGCTATATTTGGGAACACTGATTTACCGGCAACTGAAAAAAAGGCCATAACCGTACTTGATGGCACTTATGTGTATATACAGAAGAGCTCCAATTTTTTTTTCCAAAGACTAACATATAGTCATCATAAATTCAGTAACTTACTGAAACCATTTATGATTGTGTCATGTGATGGGCATATACTGGAAGTATTTGGGCCATATGCTGCCACCACGTCAGACGCAACAATAATGAGTTCGCTGCTAAACAGCGAAGAAAGTGTGTTACACTGGATATACAGAGAAGGTGATGTCTTTGTGGTAGACAGAGGGTTTCGTAACTCCGTACCAGATCTAGAGTCTTGCGGCTATCAAGTTGCTATTCCACCGAACAGAAACCGAGGAGAAGACCAGCTGTCTACAATAGAGTCAAATAAAGCTCGGCTCGTTACATTATGTCGATGGGTCGTTGAGGTGGTAAATGGCCGCATAAAACGGGACTTCAAATTATTCCGGCAAGACTTCTTTAACAGAGCAATGTCTCATATGATGCAGGATTTCAAAGTTGCGGCTGCACTCACAAATCGTTTTCACCGAGTGATAGAAGACAATATGTACGCAGAGAGATTTGTAGAAGTAATAACCGAACGACTGGATATGCCGAACATCTTAGCTGATTATGTTATTGAAAATAACATAAATAGACAGCGAGTTCCGTTTAGAGATCTAGTTGTTGGACCAGACGACATAACAACATTCCCTAGGTTGAGCGAAGAAGACCTCTTATTATTGGCCGTGGGTACCTATATTATAAAACTCGCGTATAGTTATTACAGTGAGCACATTCGCCAAGGACTGTATCACATCCAAATATGTGTACAGCCAAACTACGAGATCTTAGCTCAGTATGGAATAGATATGGAAAATGCTCTTTTCTTAAGAGGTAGAATACAGTCTCGACACACACGTTCGCGATTATATTATACATACATCATCTGCTCCACAACTACTCCCGGAAGAGAAGCAATAACACAATACTATTGTACTTGTGCAACGGGAAAACGCACACTAGGCTGCTGTGCCCATATAATGTCAATAATGTGGTATTTAGGATGGGCTCGATATCAAGAAACTATTCGTTTACCCGCTGCGTTTTTAGACACAATTATTGTGAATGAATGATGCTCTGCATATCTAAGAATATTCGTTTCATTCTGTAAATCTTTAAGCTGTAATAAATCTTTAAAATGTGTTAAGTTTTTTTTATTTACCATCTTAATGAAATATCATTTCACAATTAGGTACCTATATATCACAATAATACGAGCTCAACACTCCTAACACCGATAAAGAAGACTAAATGTATGTTACTTTTAATAAATACATATATATCTCCTAAAAACGGGTATATTCTATTATATATAGTGTGGCTCTAGAGCTGCTTATTTCAGAGACTAACGCTGAGTTTAAAAATTACACTCTTTACACGCTAAAAAAGAAGAAAACTAAAAAATATGTTGCTTTTAGTAAAAATAATAAAATATATATATCTCCTAAACAAACCGGTATATTCACGTGCATTTTTTTTTAATAATGCTGCACGATAGTGTGGCTCTAGAGATGCTTACTCCAGAGACTGCCGCTGGGTTTAAAAATTAGACCAAGCTCCATACATTTTTGCCCATTCTCCTTTTCAATGACCTTTCGTTGTTTGTGTTTTTTATTCTAAATTGTATTTTTTATGAAAAGTTAAATAACCATATTTAATGATAATTAATTTAAACAATAAGTAGCCTAAACGGTAGAAAATAACATTGTTTTATGTTTACGGTAATTAAACAATGTATTAATTTTATAATTTTCTTGGTACACCTTAAAAACCTAGTGGCCCTTATTTTGTTTTCACTAGTATATAATATTAATTCTAAAAGACAAGAAGTCAATTATATTTTTATGTAATTTGTATTAATAACTTACTTGATGAAACATTATAATTTGATCAAATTTGATAAGTACTTATATAAATCATGGTGACCAGGGTCTGATAATGAGACTGCAAGATGAACATTGGAACTCTTTAACGAGTAACAGCAGACCTCTCGAGTTTGTCAAACATGGTGATCAGGGTCTGATGATGGGACTGGAAGGTGGATACGGGAACTCATCAACGAAAAATTTACAAAAGTACTCATCAAGACCTTTCAAATTGTCCAAACTCGAGAGGTCTGCTGTTATGCGTAAAAGAGTCCCGATGTCTATCTTGTAGAAAGTAAACAAAAGTATTGTTCTGTAGTACCGGCGCACGAAACAAAACTCTCACACATCATGGAACGCGTAAGAAAGTTCGTAAATAATCTCAGCGCGGATGACGTGTGGACGCTTCCAGGCCAAGGTCCCAACTGGACAATGCGAGAAGTTTCCGCCATTGAACTCGAAATGTCTCTGACGAAGAAGTGAGAGAAAGCATTCGGGTTGGAAAGGGACGGATACAGACTGGAGTCCTTGACACGCTGACGTGAAGAGTGACGCGCGTTCCATAATGTGCGAAAGTGTTCTAGCGACATCGCGTCACTTGAACTGGAAAGAAGTGGGAGAAAGCATTCGGGTTGGAAAGGAATGGATATAGGCTGGGGCAAAGATATTGGGGCTGGGGTTCTTGAAATGCGTTCCATAATGTGCGAGAGGGTTCTAGACAGATCGCGAAGCCGGCGTACGGTATAAAAAACGGGACGGGTAGAGGTCGACAGTCAGTTCTGTTAAGTTATAAACAGCTAGACACATGAACACGACCTTATACAACATGTGAGATGAACACGCGAGCGGTGCTGCCGCCAAGCGGATATAAAATAAATGTATGTACTTCTCTCTCTCTTGCTCCTGTCCACCATTAAGATGAAGACAGTGTTTAATAAAGTAAATATGTTACTAAATAAATAAGGATATTGTTCTTGCTTCCTGACCCCGCTCCATATAAAAATTCATCAGGTTATGGGCCCAGGTTTAAGCCAGATGGCACAGATCAAAGTTAGAAAGTAAAACAGTGCCAAAAATTGAAACTTAAAATCACAAGGAAAATTTTACAAGGAAGCAAAAATGGCGTCGTCGGCAAATATCGCATATTACGGAACATTGCCCATTTTCAACGGGGAAAATTTTTCAAGCTGGATGTTTCGAATAAAAAGCTGTATGGAATTTAAAGAATGCCTCGAAGCATTGTCAACGAAATCTGATTTAAAGACTTGTGAAGAAAAAGAATCATTTAAGAAAATGGACGCCAAGGCACGAAATATTATCGTTCAATCTGTATCGGACAGTCAACTGGAATACATAAAAGATGAAGAAACGGCAAGTTATATGATGAAAAAGCTCTGCGAAGTTTATGAAAGAAAAAGCACGTTATCAAACATTTATCTACGAAAGACTCATTGGGATGAAGTGCAAAGAAAACGAAAACTTGAAAGAATATTTTTACGAATTTGATAAAATTGTAAGGAAAATTGAAGATATGTCAAAGATGGAAGAAACTGACAAAGTCACGTATCTCCTTATGTCATTGCCCCAATGTTATCAACCCATTATCACAGCCATGGAGACATCTACAGAAATATTAACAATGGAGTATGTAAAAAGCAAATTATTAGATGCAGAATTAAAAATCAAGAATACTGAGCAAAACCACACAACATCATACAGTTATACAGCGCTGCAAAATAAAGATTGTTTCAACTGTGGACAACCAGGTCATCTTGCGAGAGAATGTCGCAGCATATTTAGACGAGCACGGGGAGAACGAGTTCAATCACGAGGACAAGGACAATTTCGTGGTCAAGGCCAAAGACAATTTCAAGGGAGAGTACAGTTTCATGGACGAGGACAGTTTCATGAACGAGGGCAGTTTAATAGACATGTACGAGGTCAGTATGGAAATAGAGGCAGAGGACAATATCGAGGAAGAAGTCATGGACAAGGACAAGGAAATTGGCATCAAGCAGCAGCAGTAGCAGTCGAGGAAGATGATGAGGAAAAATTTTGCTTTGTAACAGGTATTGAAGAGAATTGTTGTAATAGTGTAGACATAAATATAATAGAATGGGTTATTGATTCTGGCTGCACAGAGCACTTAATACAACAAAGTTTTGAACCATACATGAGTAATATTAATAAATTAGATAGGGAAATGAAAATATACTTGGCCAATGGGGAATATATAACTGCTACTAAATAGGGTACTATATTATTGAGATGTAATGGTAATGAAGTGTCTATAGATGCAATAATTGTTGAAAATTTGCAATTCAATCTGTTATCTGTGAAAAAGGTTATAGAGAGCAACTGCAACGTTAGGTTCAGTAACAATTATGTGGAAATTTTTAATAACAAAACCATGAAAAAGTTAATAGGTAAAAGTACAGGAAAACTATTTATTTTAGAGATGGAAATTTGCTCTACTAATGATAATTTATGCAATAGTGCATGTAATTCAGACTTATGGCACAGACGTCTAGGTCACCTGAACGGGAACTACTTAAGAATGATGAATCTACCAGCGAGTGAGGGAACCTGCAGTCCCTGTCAAATGGGTAAGTCAACACGTTTACCATTTAACCCAGTACCAAAGCCGAGGTCTTATCAGATTGGAGAACTTTTGCACACGGATGTGGCAGGACCGATGTCAATACCCGGAATTAATGGTGAGTTGTATTATCAGGTAATAATTGATGATTTTTCACACTTCTGCGTTGTATATCTATTGAAACAAAAAAGTGAGGCCACAGACAATTTATTGGACTACATAAGACAATTGGAAACAGAGAAGGAAATCAGAGTAAAGAAGATCAGATGCGACAATGGTGGAGAGTTTAAGAATCATAAAATAGACATTTTTTGTAGGAACAGAGGTATTCTAATCCAGTATACACAGCCATACTCAGCGCAGTCAAACGGAGTTGCTGAAAGAATGAATCGAACGTTGTACAACAGAGCAAGGACTTTATTAATTGAGACAAAACTTCCAAAGCATCTATGGGGAGAAGCAGTAGCATGCGCTACATACCAGCTGAACAGATGCCCCTCATCATCCATAAATTTTCAAACACCGCAAGAACTTATGCATGGAAAGTTGAATCTATCAAAACTAAGAGTATTTGGAAGTAAGACATGGAAAATGGTTTTACCTAAAGGAAATAAATGGGAAAAGAGAGCAATTGAAACGCGAATGTTGGGATATTCTACAGCAGGATATAGATTATGGGTTCCAGAAGAGGACAAAGTCATATCTTCTAGAGATGTGAGATTTGATGAGAATGATTATGTATTTCAAGAAACAAGGACAACAAAGGGAAACAATAATTATCAATACATTGAAGAAGAAGAGGAAGAAATCAAAAATTCTAAAGTAAATGAAGTAAGCTCAAAGAAAGCAGAAGAAGAACAAATTTATGAAAAGGAAATGGAGAATGAACAAGAAACTGAAAACATCCAAGAGAATAAAACCAATAAAGACTGTTTCGTCGAAAGAGAAAATCAGAACATTAATCAACCTAATATGACAAGAACAGGAAGGGTAGTAAATGCGCCAAAGAAGCTAGATGATTATGAAGTTTATACAGCATACTGTTTATACACAGGAGATCCACAAGATTACAATGATGCAATGAAAAGAAAAGAAGAATGGGAAGAACCAATCAAAAAGGAAATAAAATCACATGTAGAATTAGGAACATGGGAAGTGGCAGATTTACCAAAAGATAAGAAGGCAATTGATACAAAATGGATATTCAAGACTAAACAAAATGATGTTAAAAAGGCAAGACTAGTAGCAAAAGGCTTTCAAGAAGAAAATACATACAATTGCTATTCACCAGTGGCTAGACTATCAACAGTAAGGTTACTGTTAAGCCATGCAGTACAAGAAGATTTACATGTTAGCCAATTAGATGTGCCAACAGCATTCTTACATGGAAACTTGGATACAGAAGTCTATATAAAATGTCCACAAGGAGTAGAAATACCTAAAGGAAAAGTACTTAGACTGAGAAAAGCTTTATATGGACTACGAGAAGCTCCAAAGTGTTGGAATCAGCGTTTTCACGAATTTATTATAAAGAAAGGATTCACACAGTCTAAATATGATTGTTGCCTATACACAAAAGATAAAACATGGCTACTATTATTTGTGGATGATATTTTGACAATGGGAAAGGATCAAGGATCAAGGAATCATATCATTATTGAAGAAGGAATTTAATACAAACTATCTTGGAGAAGTCAGGGAATATCTGGGAATGCAAATTACAAGGAAAGCACATTCTATTGAAATCAAACAAACTGAGATGATAAAAAAAGTTTTAATAAAATTCAACATGCAAGATTGTAGACCAATTTCTACACCTATGGAGGCAAACTTTAATACAAGCTATACAGAACAAGAAATAATTAACGTTCCTTTCAGAGAACTTATAGGGTCACTCTTGTACATTTCTCTTATCAGCAGACCGGACATCACATTTGCAGTAACATTCCTGAGCAGATATTTGGACAAGCCAACCAGTCAATTATGGAAGGCAGGTAAGAGGATCTTGCGTTATCTCAAGAGCACTATTAATAAAGGTTTAGTATACACAACGTCTAATACAGCAAAGAACAACACAGCATATTCAGATGCAGATTGGGCAGGTGATACCACTGACAGGAAGAGCACAAGCGGTTGCGCAATTTTTTACTGTAATAACTTGGTTTCATGGTTCACTAAAAAACAGTCAACCGTAGCATTATCAACTGCAGAAGCAGAATACGTTGCAGGAGCTCTATCTGTAACAGAATTAATTTACATAAAAGGTTTAACAAGGGAATTTTGCAATGTTAACATAGAATCATACCTTCTCATAGACAACCAGAGTGCAATAAACATGATACAAAACAATGAAAATAGTAAGCGAACCAAACATATAGACATAAAATACCATTATATTAAGGATTCTGTGAAAAATAACTTGATTAAATTGTCATATGTACCAACTAATAATAATATTGCTGATATCTTAACTAAATCACTATGTCTGAACAAGCATACATATTTTTGTAAGAAACTTAATATTGGTTAACTGTACACTTACACTAGAACTGCATTTGTATAACTAAATATTTGTATAACTACATACACTTAAGATATTTTAACATAACTACATAAATATATAAATAATACTTCAGTTCATTAATTTTGTAATTTAAACATAAGCAAAGCATGATGTTAAAAAAAAACTTCATTATTTTTGTTTAATGTGCAACATTGAATTTATTTGATTTGTAAATTAATGTTGAGGGGGAGACAAGGGAGACAACCTTATTGAATTCAAAATTATTAAAAAAATATATGTTGTAGTCTTAGTAAAGATTTTTTTAAAGTGTAAACTATTATAAACATTTCAAGTAAAATATTAAGTAGCAATTACAAGATAATGTTTTGAATTTAAGTTGTTAATTTTATATGATTAAATAGAACAAACATGATCTTTGTAATTGAGAGGGAGTGTTAAGTTATAAACAGCTAGACACATGAACACGACCTTGTACAACATGTGAGATGAACACGCGAGCGGTGCTGCCGCCAAGCGGATATAAAATAAATGTATGTACTTCTCTCTCTCTTGCTCCTGTCCACCGTTAAGATGAAGACAGTGTTTAATAAAGTAAATATGTTACTAAATAAATAAGGATATTGTTCTTGCTTCCTGACCCCGCTCCATATAAAAATTCATCAAGTTCAGTGTTAACTACGAGACAAAGCGGAAACTCTAGTGAACTAAAGGACAACTCTAGTAGTGACTAGTGAAGTGCGACTGTATAGAGCGAATGTAACCCGGTAACGATTCTAGTTAGTAGTGGTGATACATTTTTAAAATTATAGTGTGAACAAATTAGGCAGTCCAGTGAATTTATTGAGTCCAGTTAGTAATTCCAGTTGTTATTTAGTTTCAGTTGTGTTTTAATAGTGTGTGTGATTACAAATAGAGACAGTTAGTGGTTTTTGGTGTAAATTGGTATAAAATTAATTTATCCCGAACCCCAGCTCGTAACAGTATTTATTAAGGCGATCAAAAAGTACAAACTTAAGAGGTCTGCTGTTGTTCGTTGAGGAGTTTTCATTTCAACCTTCCAGTCCCATCATCAGACCATGGTCACCATGTTTTACAAAATTACTCATCAAGACCGATCAAATGGTCCAAACTCGAAAGGTCTGCTGTTGTTCGTTGAGGAGTTCTCATTTCAGCCTTCCAGTACCACCAGACCATGGTTAAATGTTATGTTAATGAAATGTTAAATGTTTTACAAAATTACTCATCAAGACTGATCAAATAGTCCAAACTCGAGAGATCTGCTGTTGTTCGTTGAGGAGTCTCATTTCAACCTTCCAGTCCTATCATTAGACCCTGGTCACCATGTTTTACAAAAATACTTATCAACACCGATCAAATAGTCCAAACTCAAGAGGTCTGTTGTTGTTCGTTGAGGAGTTCTCATTTCAACCTTCCAGTCCCATCAGCAGACCCTGGTCACCATGTTTTACAAAAATACTTATCAAGACCGATCGAATAGTCCTAACTCAAGAGGTCTGCTGTTGTTAAAAGTCAAACGTTTCTTACAAACCAAGTGTACAAAAAGATAGAAATAAAAAAAGGATCTTACCACTTAGTTGCCTTTTTCTAGGCACAGCGAATATCTGGTAGATACATATTAAAGCTTAAAATAAGGTAAATTTTATCATTTTTTCTTACATCTTAAACACTTAATAATAGGATATAGCATCGATATTTTTTGTTTAATATTTAATGTAGTTATCATGTATATTATCTATATACCTACGTATGTTATGCTTTTTTTTATATAATTCTTTATTTTGAATGAGTTAAATATTCATCAATTAAGTTTGGGCATTTTTGTATCAAATATGTTCTGAGTTTATTACTGGAGCTGGTCAACTTAGGTTCATTTTTTAAATTTTCTGGTAACTTGTTAAATATTTTTATTGCCATATAATATGGACTGTGGTTCAGCATTGTTAATCTTGATTGTGGTAAATGTAGTTTATTTTTGTTAAGAGTGTTAATATTGTGCGTATATTTTATTTGTAAAAATATTTCACGGTTTGTAAATACGAATGTACATATGTCGTGGATATATATTGCGGGTAGGGTTAAAAGGTTATATTTTATGAAATACGGTTTACAGCTGGTCATGTTATCAATCCGGGCAATTATTCTGATACATTTCTTTTGAGTTAGAAACAGATCAATAGCATCCACGCTGTTGCCCCACAATATTACTCGGTATTTAAGCCACGAATATGCGTACGCGTAGTAAGCTGATAATGCTTCTTCATTGAAGAGGTCTCATTTCAACCTTCCAGTCCCATCATCAGACCCTGGTCACAATGTTTATAAAAATACTCACCAAGACCGATAAAATAGTCCAAACTCGAGAGATCTGCTGTTGTTCGTTGAGTTCTCATTTCAACCTTCCAGTCCTATCATTAGACCCTGGTCACCATATTTATAAAAATACTTATCAAGACCGATCAAATAGTCCAGACTCGATAGGTTTGCTGTTGTTCGTTGAGGAGTTCTCATTTCAACCTTCCAGTCCTATCATTAGACCCTGGTCACCATGTTTAACAAAAATACTTATCAAGACCGATCAAATAGTCCAGACTCGAGAGGTTTGCTGTTGTTCGTTGAGGAGTTCTCATTTCAACCTTCCAGTCCTATCATTAGACCCTGGTCACCATGTTTTACAAAAATACTTATCAAGACCGATCAAATAGTCCTAACTCAAGAGGTCTGCTGCTGTTCATTGAGGAGTTCTCATTTTAACCTTCCAGTCCCATCATCAGACCCTGATCACCATGTTTTACAAAAGTACTCATCAAGACCGATCAAATAGTTCAAACTCGAGAGGTCTGCTGTTGTTAGCTGAGGAGTTCTTATTTTAACCTTCCAGTCCCATCATCATACCCTGGTCACCATGTTCTACAAAAGTACTCATCAAGACTGATCAAATAGTCTAAACTCGAGAGGTCTCCTGTTGTTCGCTGAGGAGTTCTCATTTCAACCTTCCAGTCCCACCATCAGACCCTGGTCACCATGATTTATAGAAATCAAATTATAATGTTTCATCAAGTAAGTTACTAATACAAATTACAAAATAAAATATTTATTTTTCTATACAAAAGTCCATTCCACACAACTGAACATTAGTACTTTGGGGTAAAAAGCATTTGTATATCCTATCACTGCTAATAACGTATCATATTTATATAAAAGTAAATTAATAGTTAGTTAAACCATTTGTAGGCACCTGTCAATCAAAACTGAATTATAGAACTACTAATTTAAGGTTGGCACCATGTATGGTACGGCCGCTTTTATGTAGTCATTGGAATTTGGTTGGTTAATCGACGGATTTGCTTTCCAGCCCCGGATTCTGTATCGTAAACTCAGTTGCCACACCAAGTGCCTATCGTCTAAAACACAAGGTGCTTTGAGTTGATAAAAGGTACCAACCATCATAATTGGTAAGTTTCTAGGTATTCTCATAAAAGCGCAAGGGCCGATTTTTGAAAAAAAAACATAATTTACCAACGGTGTCGATTATAGAAAAAATAAGTTTGCACAAATTAGGAACTAATTAAGACGCACCTTGGTAAAAAAAACCGTCGTTGTATGTCATGCCGTATAAGAGATACAGCAATTGGCTAAACGTTACGCCGCGCCAGCGGCATCTTGAATAACTCTCGAAACCTCTGGACGCACTAATTTTGTTTTTGGGGCACAATTGGGCACTAATTATATCTACCTAATGGTTTTTATTTCGCTACTACAGGAAAAAAAAACATGCCGCTGGGGTAACGTTACTCCAGCGGAATCTGTTTTTAGTGAATATCTTTGAATCGGCTGGAAGCACTATTTTTTCATTTCGGGCACAATTACACGAGATGACGCTCCGATTATCTGTCAAGCTGAAATCCTGAAAAGCGCCAACATGCCGCTGGCGTAACGTACTCGTTTAAATTGTGATTTGCTGACTACCTGATAGAGACAGAAAGCAAGCCAATGGCCAAATAGAGAAAAAAAATGTACTCGATCAATATTGAGTAGTATCATCGATACTTTTATCGGTATCGATATTTTTGAATTTTTGCGGATCCCCACATAGGTACGTCCATCTCTGACGCACGCATTTAAAGAGTGTGATAAAGATGGATAACGATAATCGATCGATTTTCACTAGTAGCCCCGAAGTGGCCTAAATAAAAGAGAGTCTCAGTCACAAATGGCATTTATTAACTGGACGCCATTTATGCTTCAGCCTGAGCTTGGAGCTTCCTGATGTAGGTTTCCTTCTTCTGCTTGATCCTGTTCTTCCTCTCAGCCAGGGTCAGCTTGCGCTTGTTCCAGCGTTTCTGCTTAGCTGGGTCTTTCTTAGCTTCCTTCTTTTTGTGAGCTGGGTTTCCACGGATCGCTTCGTGGGCCTTTTTGTAGAGGGATTCAATCTAAATAGAAAAATCATATATTTTTTATGGGTAAATTAAAGCCTAAGGATTAAATTTTAGTTTTAGTGCTTTCAAAACTTTAATTTGTCTTCTGTTGTTAACACCAAAGAACTATTTGGGAATGAAGAAAATTTTGTTTTGACAGCATTAAAACTAAAATTAAAGGCTTCAGAATAGGCTTTAATATAATATGGCTTTTGTTTTATAAGGACATTTTTTTGTAGCAATAAATGTCTTTCTAATAAGTAGGCATACCCATTAGTATAGGAAAAATCGACTGCAGATATTTTAGTCCAATTTCGACACTATTCTCAATTAATATAAGAGCAGTAATTTGATTGGACGTAAAAAAAAAGTGATGTTGCCCTAATAATAACAATATACAGAAACTTACAGCATCAGCATTCACGCCCAGTTTAATGTACTTGCTGAACTGTCTCTTGAATGAGTCTTCATCTTCCTGTTCTAAGTTACGCATGTACTCTGCCACGTGGAGACCGAAGATGTGTGCTCTGTGATCAAAACAGGTTGTTATAGTCACTAATCAAAATTAAATAAAAAAAAAAATTGAGGTTATACCGTGAAAACCAGCTAAGTGTATGTTTTATTGTTTTGAGAAAATCAGATTAATACTTGTTATTGTTGGCAGTTGGTGAAACATCATCAATTTAAAGGTAATAATGCTTTTTTTGCGATTCTTTGGTAAAAATTAGTGAGAGTTCTTAAAGTCACATTGTGAAAGGGGTAATTGTGTGTTTTTATGTGGATATTAAAGCCTATTTAGAAGGCTTTAGTTTGCCATACATAAAATTAAACTTAAATATGGTTAAAACGAAGAGCCATTTTCAAGTCACCATTTTATAAACGTCGAACTAAATTTTAAGGCACATTTTAGACCTGTCATTTGATAAAATTTTAAAAGTTTAGTTTGATTTAAGAGCGTTTAAAATACTTTCTAATTTTAGTTGGTGTGCCCTTCAGAATAGCAATATATAGTTCTGTCACTTAAAATTACGTTTTTAGTAAGTTTTTAGTTTAAAATTAAAACCTTCAAAATCGGCTTTAATGAGTTTAATTTTAACATCATTAGATATTTATTATAAAATCGAAAACCTTGGTACTTAAGCACAGCGTCTAACTGGTTTTAACAGAAGAGCACAAAAAACTGAGCATAGCTGTTTTTATTATCACATTTTCGGCCATTTTGTTAGTTGGTTTTCACAGCACACCCTCCCAATATAATAACAAAAAATTTTAATGTTCCCAAGACCGGTTTCAAGAACTTACAGAAGCTCTTAGGACAACCAAAAATTTTGGTTTGTTATTGCTCTTCTATGGCTGACCAATTGTTAGATGAACTATCAATCGGAGGATGAATGGAGCAGACTTTAAAAATAAGAAATAGATCAGAATCCTCACCTATGTACTTCAGCATTAAAGTTCTTTGCTTCAGCGTCATAACCAGGGAATCGTTTGACAGAGTGTGGTACATTGAGGCCTCCATCTACAGCACCCTTCATGGCACCAAAGACACGAGCGCCAGTGGTTGTCCGTGCGAGTCCGACATCTAGATAACATCTAAGCAAAAATTTATTTATTGAAATATACTTATCAAAACTGGACAAAATCTACTGGCATTTAGGGTCCTAAATCATTCCTCATTTTAGAGAATGTAACCCCTTAAAAAAGAAATGATGAGTTGGCTTCTGTACCTGAATGCGCCAGGTCCATTGTCAATAGGTTCTACATTGTATTCATCGCCAGTAACATCTGTGGTGCCAGTATACAATTTGTCAAGGCCAAGTTTCTGTAGGAGCCGCCGAGCCAGCAGCAAGCCCGTGCAGTATGCAGCCGCATAGTTTGTGAGACCCACCTATGGGAAGACATCTAGTCCAAATTATCTATGTTTACAATTAATGCACTGTTTTTTTAATTTTTATTTTTGTCAGTAATGAACATATAACAACAGGATTGATTGTGATTGTACGTCACTTTCAGACCGCCCGTTCTGAATCATCATTGGAAATTTAAAAATATTTTTTCACTCATCAGTATTTAGTCATGTTAATAATACATACCTTGATGCCATAGTTAGGCAGTTCGTGTGAGTAGGCAGCGCAGACAATGTGGTCTCCCTCAATGCGGGAGTATGCAATCTGGCAGGTCACATCTTTGTTGGACAGACGGACAGTCAGGCGGTATTTGGGAGTGTTGTATTTGTTCTTGTCCTGGAAGTTAAAAGGGAAATAACTAAAATGTGAAAGAACTTATCAGATGTATGAAAGAAACATATTTATGTAACTAAATTCCTAATAGATGAACAAGGTCAGAATGTTAAGAATATAACAGATTTATACAAGCTACCATAAAAAAATAAGGTTATGGACCTATAGCATACATTAAACTCACCATTCCTGGCTTTCTAACCTAATCTACCGCCTCACTTCAGTGCTGTAGGATTTCTGGGTTGGAATTTTTTTTGAGTCTTGTCCCATAGTCCCTATATCAACACCCTAACCAAGAACACATGTGTGTGACCACATTGCTTAAGTTATGCTTATGATAAATGAAATGCTTTTAGAGAAGTATGTAGTTTACCAAAATTCAGTCAACAAACAAAGTATAGACACTGGTTAATATAAAATACCTGAACAGTGAGACGTTTGCGAGCATAGTAGTCAGTTTTTCCTTCACGACGCCTCTTGAATTTAACTTGGAACCTCTTGAAGTACTGCTTGTTCTTGACGACTTTCACGAAACCCTAAAATACAATATCAGGTTAGTTACATACATGAATCTTTAAAATGGGTTGTTCATTGAAGAGGAGAATAATCAGAGACACTTTAAAATCACTATAGCTGCATTCGAATACAAAGTTGAGTATACTGCACACGTAAAACACGGCACAGGACATCGCATTTGCTTCTTATACAGCGTCAGATGACGCGCATGTGTCGATATTTCATCATTTTAGGTTAGGAGTCGTAATTCGTTTAAAGAGGTGATTTACTGTTTAGAATGGAAAACTAATTTATTGTGGTAATAAGTAATAACGATGTATTGATGTTAAATACCAGAAAAGCTGAGAATCACTAAAACAAGATTTGGAGTCACGACACTAAATCAAATTTGATAACATGAATCACGAATAATTCTTGACTAAACAAGGGATAACAGACGCAGAAAAAGAAAACACTAAACACATTTGCAAGTATTTTTGTAAAAGCTCTCACCATTTTTCTTTAATATTTAATAATTACACCGAATACGGTCGGCAATCACTTCAAGGGGACCACCGGAAAAGGATTATTTTTTTTATACAATGATCGGTGTTGCCATCCATAATATGACCATAATGCGGTCACTCATATTCACACGAATACGCGAATCACAAGAGTGTTAGGCTGAGATTCAGAGTGCATTTTGAGTCCGAACTCAATCTTACAAACGTCAAAAAGCGACGTGATCTCATACTAGAGTGACGTTTGTAAGATTGAGTTCCTCTTGAGTTCGGACTCCAAATGCACCTTGAATCTCAGCCTCAGAGTGCATTTTGAGTCCGAACTCAATCTTACAAACGTCAAAAAGCGACGTGATCTCATACTAGAGTGACGTTTATAAGATTGAGTTCGGATTCGAAATGCACTCTGAATCTCAGCCTAAGATGACAAACGCAAATGAATACCCATCCAAAAAAATAATTCGTTGATTTTTGCCGCGTTCATAAATTAGGGGTCTCGACATGGGTTCTAATGCCATCTCTGTCACATGCTTTGAAAATTGTATACGCTATCCTGCTGTCAGTGTCGGAACCTGACGAAAGTGGTAATTAATGAATGGAGTCAGTGTTGGAATGTGTTCGCGCTTATGTGTTACCGGGGCCGAGTTCAGTTTGAACGCCCGCTCATTCATCAGTCATCCATCACCATCAGCATCACTGATAGTGATATTATAGCAGCCAGCGGGGCTATTATGTAACTCAGTTTCGGTTGCTAGCTATAGTCACTATAGTCACCAAAAACAGATAGAAAATGAACATCCAAAATAACCTTTAATGGGTATTGAACTATTTACGAATTGTGAAGTCATTGCAAGTGCAAACTTATCCTTAGATAAGCGGATATGTATGTTTTAGACGATAGCCACTTGGTTTGGCAACTGAGTTTACGATACAGAATCAGGGGGCAGGATAGCTCATAGAGTAACTTACCTAGTCGGTGCTTAAATTCTGTAACAAACGAAATTGGCTATAAAATGAAAACTAGTCATGATATTCAAAAAAAGTTTTTTTTTTTTTAAAAAGGTAATTTAATTTTTATACATTAAACACAAAATTTATTCAAAATGATTGCAACCATTTTTCACACAAGCCTTCAATCTTCGCGGCCAATCATCAATAGCAGCACGGACCATATTCATGTCAATATCGGCCACTGCTTTAATCAATGATGACTTTAGGCTGCTCAAATTTTTGTGAGGTTTAGAACAGACCTTATCCTCCAATTCCTGCCAAATTTTGTAATCCAGTGGATTGAGGTCAGGGCTAGATGAGGGCCAATCTTGATGCCTTATTAGCTCGATATTCTGGCGCTCGAACCACTCCTGAGTTGTTTTGGCCTTATGAGCAGGTGCGGAGTTCTGTTGAAACACAAATGGCCGTCCTCGAAAGAGTGTCTGGGGCAGATCTTCTACTATGCGATCTAAAACCGTGTCTTGGTACACTTTTGCACTGGTTTTGATACCTTTTTCACAAAAATTCACTTCAGTAGGGCCATAGTAGGACACTCCCAACCAAATCATGACTGATGATAGATGATGGCCGTGTTGCACTCTAGGAATGGCATTTCCAGCGGCCGCAGAGCTGGTAGCGTACACCCTGTCATTTTTTTGTTGTACTTCTCTTCGATATTAAAAATTTTCTCGACTGTAAACAGGATATCGCGGTGTCTGTTTCTTGCGTACCGCTTTAGCAAAACTTTGCATTTTTTGGCTCTCATAGCTATCAGACGCGCGTTCAGAAGATGCCCACTCTTTTTTCGGTAAGCTCATTGTCCCAGGTCTTCATTGAGTACTTTTTTACGGTACTTCTGGTTAATCCCATCTCCAAAGCCATCAGTTTCTGCTTGCGGACGGGATTTCTTGCAATACGCGCCTTGATTGCTTTGATGACCCCTGGAGTCCTAACGGAACGAGGTCTGCCAGTTCTTTTCTCGTCATCGACACTAGAGGTTTCATTGTACCTCTTGATGGTACGGTACACGAACCTCTTCGTGATTTTTAATTTTTGAAGCAAGTTGAATATCGTCTTCGGTGAATGGCCGCAACGATGCAATGCAATTACTGCTACTCGGTCCTCTTTGCGAGTCCACTCCATCGTAAAAAATGGTGATTTGGCAGATTATTAATAAAAAAATATTAAAAAATCGAACACCATTTCATTTTTTTTCTAGGTGTTCTATTTTTAAAATAAATGGCCAGTGACAGTATTTAAGAACCGACTAGGTATAAACTGGGAATAGAGTCATCAGTTTTATCTCGGTTTAGTGACATCTCGTGGGTAACGACGGACTTAGTCCGTTATTGTACCTATCTATACCTACACAGGTATTTACATGTAATTAAAGTAAAGAATATATTTTAGATAACCTAAAGTGACCTAAATTCACAAGTTTTCACACGCGAATCTGAAATACGATATGATCGTTAAAGTCACATTCACCGGGGTTTAAACATAAAATTGCACAAGATAGGTATTTACCACAGTTCGACACACAGCACATTTTTTCCGATGTCATTTTTGTAGCAAATTGAAATCCATTCAACGTAAACAAACACGATCGTTGGAGTCCAAAAAGACAGCTGGGTAGTCAAAATAAAACACAGTTAACAGAATCCATGAAACATTGCCGGGTCGTAAGTTAATCGTCACTGATTTTGATTTATCGCAAAATCATAAATACCACAAATGCAGTTCAACACAGAAACAGACAGACATTTTGAAATTGAAACAAGTGCTGCCAAATCAAAAACCCCATTCAGCGCTAGCAACGCTCAAAAAAGCGCTAGGTCCTATAAAATTCAGAAATTAAAAACAGTAAAAGACATGATGTATAAAAATGAAAACATACACTAAATAAAACCACTAAATTCTCCGCTAGAAAACTCTAAATGCGCGCTAACCATACCAAAAATCCGTCAGATGTTAAAAAATGCCCCCTTATCCATACCCAAAGGGTAACCAACGGGACCCTATTACTAAGACTCCACTGTCCGTCTGTCACCTGGCTGTATCTCATGAACCATGATAGTTAGACAGTTGAAATATTCACAGATGATGTATTTCTGTTGCCGCTATAACAACAAATACAGAAAAACCGAATAAAATAAATATTTAAGGGGCTCCCATACAACAAACGTGATTTTATTGCTCGTTTTTGCTCGATATTGATAACAGCAACAGGTAGACGCTTCAAATATTCACAGAATATTTAATTATATATTCACTTTAAAAATAAATAAATTAATTAATATTTAAGGGGGGCTCCCGTACAACAGACATGATTTATTTTTGCTTTTTTTATAGATAATGTTACGGAACCCTTCGTGCGCGAGTCCGACTCGCACTTGGCCGGTTTTTTAACCCCGAAGTCCGTTTGAATATGTTTGTAGTAGTGATGTAGAGTAGACTAGAAAAAGTGCGTGTGGGACCGATGGATGGCGGCCGGGCCTTATAAAAACAGACTGGTGACGGGCAGCTGCGTCACTAGTGCAAGGGTTTCGGCACCGCGCTCACCGACCCGCCTGCCCAGCGTGTGTGAGTGTGGGTATTTCTTTCAGGAGGACCGCCAAGAGTGGCGAAATCCTGGAAGGCCTATGTCCAGCAGTGGACGAAACAGGCTGATGGATGGTTATACAAATTACTTACAAATATTTCAAGACTTTAAGGGGGTTATTAAAACGCACTAAAATGGCATCAGTGATTGAAACAACCTCTTGTAGCTCAATCTATTGAGGAACGACGAAAATAGGACTTCGACGATGTTTCGACGTTTTGTCATACAAAGAAAAAAAAATGGTCTATGTGAAAAGACCCTGGGATAGCTTAAAAAAGAGATGTCATGATCACCGAGTTGTCGCCAAACGTCGTCGGAATGAGATCAAACTGGGTAAACCTAAATCTTACACACACATTCGGGAAAACATTCGTATTTTTATGCATTTGAAAAGCCGGCAGCATGTAATGCAATGCGAAGCCTGCTTTAGTTATTGTTCTAAGGCGAAGCCAATTTTTGCGCTTCTACACCATAGATATTTAAACCCTAAACATTTATTAGTATTCTACACTTGTTCACAAAGGAGAGGCTGAGAAACAAAATACGATTAAAATCACTCACTTCGTTTTAGGTCTCAGCCTTTTTTGAACCATGGATGGACAGTGAAGATGATTGTTTTTTTTTAGTGCAATTTGTTATTGTATTTGCATGGAGCGTAAACAAAAGCCGCACGCAACTCGGCAACGCAATTAATAAGACGCAAACTTTGCGAACCTCGAGGTTCGTCCCCTTTGATTTGTGGCAAAAAACCAAAACAGCTCAGATTTTTGTTTACCTATAACTTAAATTTGAATGGTCCAGAATACCATAACAGCACCTAATTTTCAATTTTTTTGAAAGGAATAGACTTTTTTAAGGTCATATACTAAAAGTATAATTTTTTTTCTCCTTGAAATTTATTTTATTTATTTATTTATTTTCTTTATAAGGAAAACCAGTAGTTAGTAAGCTAATTTTAACACTACACATTGAACATAATTATCTGCTAAACTTCTAACTTATTAAGGTAATCACAGCATGCATTTTATATAAGTGACGCATAACATGTAAGTATACACATATCTTAAATTCTTAATTACTAAAATTACATTAATAATTTACAAATTCTAAATTTTATCTTAATATCTAACTACTAAAACTAACAAATATCATTTAACTTTAGATAGAGCTTTTCTACACAATAATTTAAAACAACCTAAACTATCTGCATTAATATCACAGGTGTGACTTACTTTATTATAGGTGTTTAGAAGTCGGGACAGTGGAGCAAATTGACCCAGAACAGTCCGGGATAAAGGCGATAAATAAGATAAATACAAAAGATATACATGAAAATATTCAGGAACTGAAAAAATAGCTTTGATGACGTAATAGTCATGTCATTTAGGCATTACAGGAAATAGGCTATTGCCCACAAGAAAAAAAAACTAATGTCAAAACCGTCGTCTGTTTTTTTTATTTTCAGTATGTAATCCAATGACATTTTACACATGGACATCGGGTCGACGCTCAAAAGCGTCCGAACCAAAAGAATTCCAAAACTAAAAAAGAGTTCCAATCGCGCGTCAGTCTTCAATTGGTCGAGCAAGTAACAACGTGTCCATTATGCCGCACTGCGTAGTGAAATGGTGTAAAAACTACTTCGCTAAAGTGAAAAAAGAGAACGGTTTATCGTATTTTCAGTAAGTAGATTACTATTTTGTCATTTAAAAGTATTATTTTATCTAGAAACGTACTGTTTCATTAAAATTTTATTTAATTGTAAAAAGAAATTACATTACCAATGAAATTTAACAAAAAGTATCAATCTGTCCTTTTCTTACTCATTAGGGGTAGTAGACAGAAAAGAGACCACTCACGTCAACTATATTTGTTTGGATTACCATGTCAGTTTTAATAGTGACAGCAATCGAAAAGATTTGGAACAAAGAATCTATAGAGTAGCTATGATGTATTTTTGTAATTAATTATTTTGTTCTATTATTTTATGGAATACCATAATTACCTATATTTATTTCAGTCTCCCTCGAGATTCTATACGTTGCTCAGTATGGAGAAACATTATAGCCGAATCGCGGCGAGAGGAATATTTTGATCCAAAAATATACAACCTTGTGTGTTCGGATCATTTTCAAGAAACAGATATGTACATTACTAGCAAGGGATTAAGGAGGCTAAAAAAAAGCTATACCAACATTGCTAGTAAGTAGCGGTTTTTTGTGCTTTTGTATTGTTTTTTTTTGTTATTGATCTAATAACTTTAAATATATTTCTTCACAGTTAAATAAAGACGTACATACATCTGAAACCACAGCATTTAGTGTTTTAACAACTGACAATACGGTAAGATCACAGCATATGTGTAATACTCACAATTATTGAAATATTTTGTTTATTTAATACTCACCTTTTTTATAGATTGAAATGAATAATGAGATAATATATGAAACTAATGAAAATGCAATAACAAATGTTTCAGCATACGACGATATGGTAAGATAACTGTGAACTAACTTAACAAATTTTTATTTATAATTTTAAGAAACATTTCATTTTAATTTTGTATTTTATTTTTAGATCACTCCAGACTTAGAACAAGAATCGGAAAAACCTTCTACAAGTTTATTTGTGCAAGAACAAGGCATAGCAACCCCGAAATCTCCCGCTACATCATTAAATATAGGATCTATATTGGATACCCCGAGAAAAGTTACATTAAAAACAGAACTTCGATCATGTAAGCGACAAATAGTAATAAAGAATAGAAAACTAAATAACTTACAAAAAGTTAATAAACGGCTCAAGAAAAAAAACATTTCTCTGAAAAGTGCGTTAACTTTATTAAAAAAACGCAAAGGTCTTGATGAGTCTTTGCTACAAGATTTATCTCAGCATATAGAGGTGACTGATACATTTAACGCCCTATACCTAAAAACATTAAAAACAAGAAAAGACCTTTTTCTAAATATCCTCCTGGAGCAAGAAAATTTGCAATCACATAAATACAAATATACAAATACAAATAGTTTATTGGACTAAACAGAAATAGCATACCTACAATAATCCAAAACAGTATTCTTAAGTAAAATATAACAATAATTGTATTACAAAAAATATATTAGACCCTGGCATCTGCGCTGGCCACATGGCCGTCCTGCAGCATGACAGTAGCAAAAAAATAATAATCAGTAGGGATGTATAAAAAAAAAAAAAATGTTATTATTATTTTAAGCGCACGCATATGCTGTAAATCTGTGAGGGTGTGTGTTACGGGTAACAAGGTATGTATGTAAAGGGGTATTAGAAAGTGTGAGTGTACGAGGTGTGTGAATGTGTGACTGTAGATGAGTGTTTATGGTATTGGTTAAATTTGAGAATACCAAATCGTATCCATTTATTTATTTAGTTATCACCAGCAGCTCCTCCGTATCATCATAATCAAGGTTCGCTAACCACAATTTGAACTTATGGGTATATTGTTTTGGTTCCACGACGTCTGAAGCTCTAATAAATTTCTTAAAATGTAAGGCCCCAAGAAACTCTGAAAACCCTGGGCAAAACAGGTTTTGCAAAAAGGTGTATGTTAACGCATCGATGTATGGCCAACTTCATGTCGAAGTGAGGCATTGGCCCGATCCTACTCATCATCGCATCACCACGGACCAGTAAGAAGAACTATCACGGCATCTACGACCAATGAGCGCCTGGATTGGGCTCCCCCTCTTCATCTACGTGGAAGACGCACTTTCATTCTCTTACTAACAGCTTTTTGGCGTGCGTCGCACCTAAACAATATTTATTTGTAATATTAATATGTAGTATACAGTAAAATTAAAATCAAGAATATCTGCTTTGAATCCTGTGTCGACTACATTATTTACACCTGCTGCCTCTCCGCATCATCATCATCAACCTGCTGTACTGTGTGAACATAGAATTTGGACCTTCGACCTCGAATACCGAATCCAGCTCCGTGGATGTCTTTGTTGCTGATGTGAGAACGCAATTGGGAGCAGTAAATACGACGACAGCAGTCTTTGGAAGCAGTACTGCGCATTTTGGTGAGACGTGCCAGCCATCTATCCTACCCCCTGTCCGTTCAGTTGTGAAAATATCGTGCTTCTCTAAATTCCAGTGTTTGTGATCATCTTCGTGGTCTACCATCGTCGCAAGGTGGTTCTGCAGCTGTCTCCGTGTACAGCTCAGATTTGTGCGTGAAAATCCAGTGGAAATAACTGTAAGTACTCCCACATTTCCACACACAAAGCGAAATGACTAACGATGGTATCACGCCCTGCAATCAGGACGATTCTATAAAAATGCTTAGTAGGAAAAGAGGGTCTATTAAAGGTAGATTAACTAATTTCAAAAAATATGTGGATGCGTATGGTGATAAAGTCCTTACTATTAATCAAAACGCTGAGTTGAAACTTCGCATGCAAGGAGCTATGAGTTTGTACACTGAGTTCAATGAAATTCAAAATAAAATTGATGAAATAATTCCAGATACAGAGTTATCAAAGCAGTTTGAAGCTAGAGAAACCTTTGAATGTGATTATTACAGTGTACTGGCTAAAGCTAAATGTATGACAACCGACGATGAAGTCCCTGAAAGCTCTAAATCACATAGTAACTTTCACTTATCATCAGCACGACTTCCGATAATTCCCTTACCTTCGTTCGATGGATCCTATGAGCACTGGTTAGAGTTCCGTGATAAATTCATATCACTGGTCCACAATAACAAACAAGTAGATATTGTAGGGAAAATGCACTATTTGGAAATGTCGTTAACAGGAGACGCAAAGTTAGTGCTTGATTCTGTAGATATTTGCGCCGATAACTACAATATCGCATGGGAAGTTATCTTGAGTAGGTATAATAAGAATAGATTACTTATTCACTGTCATGTAAAATCACTGTTTTCCCTTCAGAAACTAACCAAAGAATCACCAGACTTACTTAAAAAGTTCATCGACACAATTTTGAAGAACATACGTTCATTAAAACAGCTTGGGGAGCCCACTGAGTACTGGGACACATTGATTATTTATTTAGCTGTGTCTAAACTAGATAGTGCAACAGAAGAAAGGTGGGAAGAGCATAAAAGCAAGTTGTTATCAAAGTCTGATGATTCCAAGGCGTCTCTGAAGTTGAACGATTTGTTAAACTTCCTTAGGGGCAGGGCAGATACGCTAGAAACTATTAAACTAAATCACACTGATACTACAACTAGTGTTTACTCGATTTGCGAGTCAAAGAAAAACAAATCGAATGCACAAAACGCACCTAAAGTGCATTGTAACGTTGGGAATGTTGCCGCGGGTTACGATAAAAAATCGTTAAACCAATCGTCAGCTAATAAGACGCAATTTAAAAAGAAACTGTGCTTAGCTTGCAATGATAAACACCCGTTATATTCTTGTCAGGTGTTTCTGGATTGTAGTTTGCAAGACAAATTAAAGATTATCCGCGACAACAAGCTTTGTGAAAACTGTTTAAAACCTGGACATTCTACGTTACAGTGTAATTTCGGCCCGTGTAGGAAGTGTGATAAAAAACATAATTAACTAATCCATGACGCATTTAGTGGGAGCCAGGAGACCAACCGCACGTCACCGGCTTTAATGATGACTGACCCCCACCCCAGTAAAAAACTTGTTTTCCCTACGAATAGGCCAGAAGATTCTGATATTCACGAGAACTATAAAAATACGCACACACACTCACTCCAGGCGCATAGCTTACCGCGTGACGCGCAATTACAATGCGCTCACTCGTCTACGGTGCAGCCTGTTTTGCTATCGACAGCGATATTAGAAGTCCGCGATAGTTCGGGTGTTTATCACAAATGTCGCGGAATTTTGGACAGTGGGAGTGAGCGGTGTTTTATATCCCAATCATTATGCGATAAATTAAATATGTCTACAATACAGTCCACACAATCGATTTACGGTGTAGGTGGCCTAGTCACAAAGTGTACGCAAACTTGTGACATCGAAATTAGGTCAACAATCTGCACATTCACTAAGCGTATACAGTGTATCGTATTGCACCAAATAACGTCGAACCTACCCACTATTTCTTTACTGAGTGATCAGTTTCGCATACCAGAAAATGTTGAGTTGGCGGATCCCACCTTCTATGAAAGTCATGCAATAGACATTCTTTTAGGTGTTGATGTTTTCTGGGATTTACTCAGTGAGGGTAGATTGCGCCTATCGAATGGGCCGTATCTACAGAATACGAAGTTGGGTTGGATTATTTCCGGAGCACTTCGTGCAAACTACGAAGCGGTTAGCCGACGGGAGATTTAGCGTGCGAGTTCCATTTAAACACTCACCTGACACTTTAGGTACTTCATATTCTCAAGCAGAACGCCGGTTTATTACGCTTGAAAAACGATTAGAGCGCAATCCAAGTTATAAGCAAAAGTACAGTGATTTTATTCATGAGTACATAAGTTTAGGTCATATGAGTCGAGTCTACACATACGGCACCCCGCATTATTTCATGCCCCATCACGGTGTTTTTCGCGAACATGCCACAACCACCAAATTGAGGGTAGTTTTTGCTGCAAATCAAACAACTTACCCCTTTAAGCCATCCCTTAACGAATTACAGTTGACGGGCCCACCGTTACAAGGCGATTTGATGGCTATTTTATTACGCTTTAGAGAAAATCGTTACGTAGCTTGTGCTGACATTGAGAAATTCTACAGGTGCGTTATGGTGGATGAAATTCAACGGGACCTACAGCTTATTCTATGGCGTGATAAGCCGACCGACCCGCTTGGTATTTACCAACTAAACACAGTAACCTACGGAACCGCGTCCGCCCCCTTTTTGAGTTGCAGATGTCGATTACAATTAGCGCAAGAATGTACCGATCCTGACGTTGTAAGAACGCTCCGTGATGATTTTTATGTTGATGACCTAATTTTCTCACATTCTGATGCACTTAAGTTACAACAAATATGTGAAAGAACATCTGAAGTTTTAAAACTTGGATGTTTTCATTTGAGAAAATGGGTTTTCAATTTCGACTGCGCAACCCTAAATGGTGCGGACAGCGTTTCTAAGGAGCTGTCACTAGGTGAATACACACAAAGTAAAACTTTAGGCCTAGGTTGGTATAACCAGCGTGATGAATTATTTTATCACACAAAGTTTGAGGACGAGTCTAGACAAATATCAAAACGCATAATATTGTCTGTCGCTTCTCAAATTTTTGACCCACTAGGGTTACTAAGCCCTACAATTATGATCGCAAAAGTTATTTTACAGAAATGTTGGTTATTAAAAATAGATTGGGATGAACCGGTTCCAAAAGACATCGCGCAAGTGTGGCATCGGTTTATAAACAATTTGGTAATTTTACAGTCAATTCGCGTACCACGTTACGTAATGTGCAATGTACCTACACGCATAGAATTGCATATTTTCACGGACGCTTCGCAAACTTCTTTCGGGAGTACAGCCTACGTTCGCACTTTCAACAGTGAGTCATGTGTTACCGTTAGGTTGCTGTGCGCTAAGGGTAAGGTCGCACCAATTAAACCCGTTAGTATACCTAGACTGGAGCTATGTGGTGCGTTAGTAGGTGCACGATTATACGCAAAAATTGTAAATTCGCTTCGATGTCAATTCGATAAGGTTGTGTTTTGGACAGATTCCACAATCGTTTTAGGATGGTTGCGTATGCGACCTAATGCACTGAAAACTTTTGTTCAGAATAGGACCGCGGAAATTCACGACTTGACAAAATCAAGCTCTTGGCGTCATGTGAGTGGTAAAGAAAACCCAGCTGACCTGGTGTCAAGAGGTCAAAGTTTGGACAAGCTCCATACCTCCAGTCTATGGTGGGATGGGCCACGCTTCCTTTGGGATCCTAACTTTGATTGTTCGGGTTTAAATTCGACTTTAGTACCAGATGAAACGCAATTACCGGAGGTCAAGTGTTTATTACTGCATGAAACTAATAATTCAGTGTTTCCATTTACTAGATTCTCGCAGTTTAATCGCATGCAGCGAGCCCTAGCGTATGCACTTCGCTTTATTTATAACGCGCGTAATAAAGATAAAAGATTGCAGGGTGAGCTTAGTGTGAGTGAGCTAAAACAATCTGAGCTAACACTGGCTAGGTGGTCACAGATGGAGTCGTTTCCGGAGGCGTACGATAAATTACAAAATGGAGAACCTGTAGGGAAATCGCAACATAATTTATCGAAATTAAATCCATTCATCGATGATATGGGAGTAATTCGCGTGGGTGGTCGTATTGAATACTCGGATTTTAGTTTTGATAAAAAACATCCGATATTATTATCGCATAAGCATCATTTGACATTGCTGTTGTTCAGATATGAGCATAATAATCAGTTGATGCACGCAGGGCCACAGCTTCTATTGTTTACACTTAGAGAGAAATGGTGGGCAGTAGGAGGGAGAAATCTCGCGAAGGCTGTAGTGCACCGATGCGTCACGTGTGCACGGCTACGCGGTAAGACCGTTCAACCCATAATGGGGAATTTGCCCAAAGAAAGGTTAGTGGATCCAGGGTATCCCTTCTTACGTTGTGGTGTGGATTATTTTGGACCAGTGCTCATACTGAACCGCAAAGGTAGAGGTGCTAAAACTGTAAAAGCATATGTGTGCATATTTGTATGCTTTCTAACTCACGCAGTGCATTTAGAGCTTGTTTCGGACTTATCATCAAACGCTTATTTATTAGCTTTAAACAGGTTTATTTCACGCAGAGCTAAGCCTATTGAGATATGGTCCGACAATGGAACGAACTTTGTTGGCCTAAAAAATGAATTTGAGCAATTTTTAGCTAGTTGTTCGAAGGAAATAGAAGAATACGCAACTTCACAAAACATAACTTTTAAACTGTTGTGTCCCTACGCTAGTCATTTCGCTGGTTTGGCGGAAGCGGGAGTAAAGAGTTGTAAACACCACTTGCGACGTGTGGTAGGAAACGCACATTTAACGTTCGAGGAGTTCAGCACAGTATTAACACAAGTCGAGGCCATCCTGAACTCCCGTCCCCTTACTCCTATGTCTTCAGATCCGCAGGACTTTCTCCCACTTACCCCAGCTCATTTCCTGGTTGGTCGTCCGCTGACTGCGCCGGTGTCTGCTGACCTACACGACGTTCCGGTACATCGTCTCTCGCGCTATCAAAGAGTGGAGCAGATACGTCAGCATTTTTGGACCAGGTGGTCAAAGGAATACGTCTCGGAGCTTCAACAGAGGACCAAGTGGAAGGAACATGAGGACGATTTGAAGAAGGACACTTTAGTTCTAATTAAGAACGATAATCAGTCAGCACTGAAATGGATGTTAGGGAGAATTGTTAAAACTTTCCCAGGCAAGGATGGCATCGCAAGAGTTGCTGAAATTCAAACTCAAAACGGCATTAAAAGAAGATCCTTTGCCAAAATATGCCCGCTTCCAGTGGATACACAAGAATAATGTTGGAACCTGGGGGTTCCAAGGCCGGGAGCATGTTAACGCATCGATGTATGGCCAACTTCATGTCGAAGTGAGGCATTGGCCCGATCCTACTCATCATCGCATCACCACGGACCAGTAAGAAGAACTATCACGGCATCTACGACCAATGAGCGCCTGGATTGGGCTCCCCCTCTTCATCTACGTGGAAGACGCACTTTCATTCTCTTACTAACAGCTTTTTGGCGTGCGTCGCACCTAAACAATATTTATTTGTAATATTAATATGTAGTATACAGTAAAATTAAAATCAAGAATATCTGCTTTGAATCCTGTGTCGACTACATTATTTACACCTGCTGCCTCTCCGCATCATCATCATCAACCTGCTGTACTGTGTGAACAGTGTATCTAAAGTACATTTTCTTCGGTTGTTTATTAATTATTTTGCAAGATTCTTATGCAAGTTTGTTAATTTCCTTATAATAGAGAGTATGAATAGCTGTCGAACTGATAAAACATTGCACTCAGTCAAAAGTTTACGTGTTGAGTACCTATACGGTTTTTTAAATAGAACTTTAAGTAAGGCTCTCTGTGCTCTTTCAACTTCTATTAATGTAGTTTTAGAAGTGCCACCCCAGGCAGTGATACAGTAGTTAATCAGTGACTCCACGAGGGCGAGGTATATGTTGCGTTTGAGCGCTAAGTCAGTAATCGTACTGAGTCTCTTAAATATATGTAGTAGCCTACGAAGACGATTAGAAAGATCATGACAATGTTTAGACCAGTTAAGTTTATCATCTAGCTGGATTCCCAGATACTTAATTTTCTCTACTTTATCTATCTTCGGACAGTCGCAGTTGACATGATTTTCTCCGTTGTGGAGATATAGAAAAAGAGTGGACTCCGCCCTTGTTCTTTCTGTGATGTGGAAACACATATATTTTGTTTTTTCTATGTTAAGGGTTAGAAGGTTATTATCCAACCACGACTTGACTAAAGAAATGCCGCGACTCGCTTCCCTAAATGTATTTTCCCAAGTATTACCACTGTATAAAAGAACGGTGTCGTCGGCATAGGAAATGACAAGACCATTAAGAATATTCATGCTACATAATCCATCAATATATATCAAAAAGAGCAGTGGTCCTAAGACGCTTCCCTGTGGAACCCCATAATGGACGTTGTTCCAGCCGCTGTATGTATCCTGAACTTTGACACATTGTTCTCTATTTTCAAGATACGTATGAAACCAGGAAAGAGCTTGACCTCTGACACCTATCAGTTCTAATTTCCTCAATAACAGGGGAATCGAGACGGTGTCAAAGGCCTTGGCTAAGTCTAAGAAGACTCCAATGCAGTGGCGGCCATTATCAAGTTGATTTACAACAAATTCTACTATTCTGTTTACTGCATCGGAAGTAGATTTTCCATCTCTGAATCCCAACTGGTTATCGGAGAGGAGATTTTTTCTCTTTAAGAAAGTTGACAGCCGCAACTTGACAAGTTTTTCAACAATTTTAGAGATAGTTGGTAAAAGCGAAATGGGTCTGTAGTTTGAGATGACATCAGCCTCACCGGTTTTAAAGATTGGAACGACTACTGATTTTTTGAATGACTTAGGAAAAACGCCTGTTTCAAAAGAGAGATTAATTATGTAAGCTAGAGGAGCAAGAAGAGGTGTTCTCACAGATTTAATAAGCTTAGAAGTTATGCCATCTAACCCTCTCGCTGTGCTTTCCTTAAGCGAAGCAATGGATTTTTCTATCTCAAACGAATCAGTTGGAAACAGAATAAATGAATCAATACTGCTAGAATCAACAGAGCAATTTCTTAGTAAGTCATTTTCTGTTGCCTGGAGGGAATTAAGAGTCTTGGTCGCTAAGCTGTGTCCAACGCCAGTAAAATAGTTGTTTACTTCATTAATAGCTGCAATGGGGTCCTTGTTTCTATGAAGAAGAGCACTAGCCCTTGATTTGTCGGCTATCGGTATTGCCGCTGTATCCTTTATAATTTGCCAAAGCTTACGAGGATTCTTTCGGTTAGTTTTAATTTCTGCGTTAGTGTATAAATTTTTTGCAGTACGAGTGGCCTTGGTACAGATATTACGGTATATTTTATATTTAAGTTGTAATTCAGTATCTAGAGGGTTACGACAAGCTTTCTTATGTAATATATCCCTAAACTTATAGCACTTGATGAGACCTGGAGTAATCCAACCCTTTTTTATTCTTCTGGACGAAGGCACTAACCTTATAGTGGTATGTTTTTTAATACTGTTCGTTAAAGTGGTCAAAAAGATGCTAGTAGCCTCACTAACATCTTTGCCTGAAAGTAAACTATCCCAATGTGCTTGAAGTAAATCAAGTTCAACTGACTTGTAATCAATTACTTGCACTTTTTTGCTTTCAAGTTTTGTAGTATGTTTAAGGCCAATCCCCAAGACAACAGGTGAATGATCGGTTATTTTTGTTTCGCAAACAATACTAACGATGTTTTTGTCTGTGTTTACCATCGCATGGTCCAAGCAGGCTTTTTCTCTTGTACGATCAGTTACAGCTGGTAGGAAACCGTGCGATGCCAGACAGCACAGATAATCAGTACGTCGAGCGTCCGTAGAATCAGCGTGTATATTAATGTTAATATCGCCACAAATGATGAAGTCACTGCGGCTACACAGCCGGGACCTACGCAACATAGAATTAAGAGACTTAACAAACTTTTCTGTACATTTTATTGAGGGTGATCGGTAAATGGCAAAGAGGGTCAACGAGCACTGTTTATTATTTTCGGTAATTTTCAATCCAGATGCATCATCAAGGTATATTTCAGAACAAACTACTCTAAACTCCTTAATTAATCTTTTGTTTATGTAAACTATGACGCCGTCGGCTTTATTTAATTGTTTTAATGTGTGGAAACTTTGATAGTTATGAAGACCTAAAATCTTTCTTCTAATCCAACATTCCGAGAGTATAATGAAGTCAAAATCAACATTAAAACGCTGTAACAGAACTTCAAGCTGATCCAAGTTTTGATAAATACTCCTAATGTTGTATTATTGTATTTATTGTTTATCGCACGTATTAAACATGTAAATATTATTTAAGTTATTTTTTATGTAATAAAGCCCTAGACAATGCTTATAAGCGAAACCGGTCGGGCGTATTAAGTGAAAATATAATCCTGTGGACAAGTACAAGTGTCTTATTTAACAAGATGTATAATAAGTTCCACCAAGTGCCGACAATCACAACCATCAACTCCTAATGTTCAAGCTTAAAACAGAGAACTGGTTTTGCTCACTAAGTAAAGTCTTGCATGTTTCTACTTCATCCACAACATACTTCTGTACGACGGACAAATCACCATCCATGTCTAAATCAACTATATCAGACTCGAACATAGTTATGTAATAGTAAAAACAAGTTAGATATTTTCATCTGGATGGCAATCTCTCCGTCGCACAAAAGTTCTGAGTCTATCCATAAAAAATAAAAGAAACATGCATGGGCTCGCAAAACAAATATATTTAAAATAATCATTTCTGAAAGTAGGAGATGTAAAATTTTGATCAAAACACAAACAGTAAATTTTGTGTGTAAGTAAAGAACAAAAACATTAAATTTGGACCAATAAATTGGATATAATGCATTTTTATAATAAACATCATAACCGGATGAGATAACCGCCACTAGTAAGGAAGTTGAGATATGGTATAATTTGCGATCAGTAATTAGAATTAGTTGGAAACAATAACATGTGGACTGGTAATAAATTGGCAGGTATTTATAAAGTAGGTCTGCGAATATTTTAAAGGTATTAGTGTATAGATAGACAAAACAGTTACTCCCATCGTAATCGATCGTGCAATATTCGGTCGAATGTCGTTCAATCGACGCAAGTGGTACTCTGATAATCGATTTTCGAACGAAAATTCATTTTGACAGCAGTTAGATCGAAATGCTTACTCTGAAGTTTCCGAACATCGGCCGATAAATCGATTTTGACAGAAGTTCTATCGTGATTTCTTACGTGAGCTCAAGAGGTGTCGTTGTAATATCGTAAGCTTGAAATTTACTCATTATTATTATGTTTTTGGCTGTTTTAATAATATTTATTGGTGGCATAATTTATAAATAATACGTTTTTCCATGTTTTAGCTGTAATGGCAAGACTATATTTTATTTTTGCTGCGCTGGAAGATGAGCAGCGGGCTGACCGTACAAGGTGGCGAAGAAGCCACCGAGAGAGCCTTGCTGTCTATAGAATGCCAGATATTGAATTTGAAAGGCACTATAGACTGACAAGGCCTCTATTCGAGGAGTTGTGCCAGGAAATTGTTTCGCTGCTCCCTCCCCGCGGAAACATGCGCGGGATTGACCCCGTGCTGAAGGTACCTAAGACTTACATAAATGCAACAGCTTAAATAGATGCATACCTACCTTATCACTTATCTAACCTCAAATTTTTCCAGATTCTTACAGCCCTAACTTTTTATGCACGGGGTAGCTATCAAGGAGCAGTGGGTCAAAACATAGATGCTCCCATGGCACAGCAGACAGTGTCGAGGTGTTTGCACGAGGTGACGAATGCACTCAATGCTCCCCAGATAGTGCAAAGGCACATATACTTCCCACAGAACAGGGAGCAAAGGGCAGTTCTGAAGAGAAGGTATAATGCTTTATCCTCACTCACCTCAATGTGTTTCCTCACCATATTTTACTATAAAAGATATTACTATTGTAGGTTCTTTGATAAGTATGCAGTGCCAGGGGTCATTGGGTGTATCGACTGCACCCACATAGCAATCATTCGTCCCTCAGAGGATGAAGAAAAATGCTTTAATCGGAAGCATTATCATTCACTTAACACTCAAGTGGTAAGTATTATAACAAAACCTTTTAATTATTTTCAAATATTTTGCAATAAATGTAGATACTCATACAAAGATAAATACTAGCAAAGAGTGAAAACTAATTTGTAGTCCTTGTAAAATATATAGGTATTACATAAGTTACAACAATAAATAAATACTACTTCACATGTATTTCAGATATGCGACTGTGATTGTATAATTATTGCAATAGATGCCTCCCACGGTGGTGCCGACCACGACGCTTTCATCTGGCGCGATTGCGAGATTAAGGACCATCTCGAGCAGTTGGATGGAGAGACAGTCCATCTCTTGGGTAAGTTATTGAGTAACCCATCATCATAAAAATGTATATTAATCCATCAGCCTGTTTCGTCCACTGCTGGGCATAGGCCTTTCCAAGATTCCTCCACTCTTGGCAGTCCTCTTGAAAGAAATGCCCATACTCACACATGCTGGGCAGGCGGGTTGGTGAGTGCGGTGCTACCTGCACCCAGTCATTTAGCCCGGCAATGTGGGATGGATATACCGCCATCAATCGGTCCCAGGCCATGGTGGGCCACCTGGTTGTGCCTGTATGAGAGATGTCCTCTTAGTCTCCCCTGAATAACGGGTCTTTGCAAGTAAGATGGTACCTCCACAGTCGAGCCAGACCCCAGCACTACCACCTATAATTATATATATGAAGAAATTGTTTCTTTTTTAATTTCAGGTGATTCAGGGTATCCTTTAAGGGAGTACCTAATCATTCCCTTTGATAGACCTGTCGAAGTCTCTCCAGAAGGCCGGTTCAATCGCGTGCACAAAAAAGCGCGCGCCACCGTGGAGCGCACTTTTGGCATACTAAAAGGACGCTGGAGGTGCCTACTGGCAGCTCGAGAGTTGCATTACACTCCTGAGTTCGCTGGCAAAATTACTATCGCCTGCAGTGTGCTGCACAATAAGTGCATGCGTGCCGGAGTGAACCCTGTGGAGCTGGAAGTGGAGGAAATGCAACAGGAGCAGCTCTTGCAGCCTCCCATTGTTCCACCTCCCCGTGATCCCAACTACCATGCAGCTGTGCAGGGACTTGAGCGTGGACGGAGGGCTAGAGCTGCTTTGGTACAAGTCCTCGAGGCAAACAGAGCAAGGTGTGTATACCATTTGTAATTGAACTGCTTTCGCCTTAACTGTAACTGCACAGGGACTTTACTGATCAAACTTATGTGGTGATGCTTATCATATAACAACCTCAAAAAATTAAAAAACTAAATCCTACCCTTCTATTTACAGGTCACACCCTATGATATTACTCATTATTTATTATTTTTGTTTCAGATTAGCACAATAGATCCATCCACCTTGTGGGAATTCGCCATTAACCAAGAAAATTAAACTTAATTTTTTTTTGTCTTGTAAATTTAAACCAATTTTATTGTTATGCAGTCAATAATTTTCAATATATTTTTAAAGTTACGAAACAAGTGAAGTCACATGTTTATAATCACCAAGATACCCTTTGAATTGGTATGAAAAAATAAATAATTAATTTGACATTAATTTATATGTTTATATAAAAGTAAAGTAAAGGCTGTGTGTAATCTTTGTGTCAAAGAGAGGGAAGAGACATACGAAATTGCATACGTGACAGATTATTCTGTTCAGCAATTGTAAAAGTATCTATAATCTTATAAGAGGCTATGTAAATTATATTTTTGTCTCTCACTCCAAGCGCAGTGCGAGAGGGGTGGATTCAGCGCAAAAGAGAAAAAAGTATGTTTTTAAATTTTATAAAAAAAACTAAAATGGCTTGCAAAATTGCTACAATCAAATATCTAGATATTGTTAAAACCCATCTGACAGAATATGTTTGAGTTCTGTAAATTATCCCTTTGTCAAACGAGGAAAAATTCGTTAGAAGACCTCATTCCAATAATTATTTCTATCGAAGAATATGCATAAGTATACCGAAAATTTATTACAATTTTCCGTGTACTTCATGAAATACACAGAAAAAATGGCGAGTGGCTGGTTTTTTCATTATTTTTTATTAAAACAACCTATTACAAAATATTTCAGGGTTTTATTTTACATTTATTAATTTTGAACTTAATATTTTATGATGAAATGTACTCACTTTGTCAAAAAAGGCAGTGACGCGTTTTGCATTTGCGTTTCATTTCATCAAAATGTTGTATTTTTTAAATGGAAATAATTACAAAACTATAAAATAAAATAGTTTCCCATGGTCATCATTAAATTCTACTAAGTAAATAGAATACAAAAAAACGATATTGCGTTTTTCGTATTCTATTTACTTAGTAGAATTTAATGATGACCTTAAACAAATTAAATTAAAACATGAGTGGCATTATTGATTGGTTCTGCTGGCCGTTGACTCCACGAAAGCATGCAGAAAATCCCTCATTGTCTCATTAAGGGCGACTACAGCCTCGCGGATCTCGCGCAGCTCCTTAGCCCGCTCAGTCTCAGCTCGCACACGCTCCTCCTCCAGCCTGAACAGCCGACTACTGATGCTGCTCGAGGAAGCGGTTGCGAGCGCTGAGGTGCGAGCAAGGAGAGTGCGCGGTGGACGCCACTGACGGCCTCTGCCCCGTGCATCTGTTGAACATAAAACAGCAATATCACTTGGAGCTTTATTTTAAAACTCGTTAAGCTACATTCATTAATGCTCTAGGTTTCTTAAAAACCAATTCAAAATGAGTCAGTGGGTCTTAAGTAGATAGATATTTTCATAATTCGCAAATGGATGATTTAGTGAATAAAAAAATATTTTCTTAAAAGTAATACTTACTTTGATTGGCTGGTGCTTGCTCTCTCCTTGATGGAGTGCGGGCTGCAGTCAGGCCTCCAGTAACGCCTGGGCTGGAAGTGACCTGTATAGCTGTTGAACATAAAGAAAATAGGCAATATTATAATATATTTATTATCAATATGTAATTATTGTGACAGGTTATTGTCAAGTTTATAGCATTATGTATGATGTAACACAAGTTAATGTGTGACAAATGATAATACTTATTTCATGAAAATTTATCCAATAACAGATAACTGTATGCTATTTCTATTTTTTTGTAAACAATATAAAACATACACTGATGGATTTGGGGGCTGCACTCTGGCCTGGAGGCGACTGGGCTGCGGTCTGGCCTGAGTGTGCTGCGGTCTGGCCTGAGTGCGCTGCGGTCTGGCCTGAGTGCGCTGTGGTCTGGCCTGAGTGGGCTGCGGTCTGGCCTGAGTGGGCTACGGTCTGGGCTGGAGGCGAGTGGGCTGCACTCTGGCCTTGAGGAGTGGAGGCTGCGGGCTAGCCTAGCGGAGGGGGAATTGGTGGGGCTGCGACCACTTTCGACTGGTCTTCGATTAGTTCCAGACTGAAATAATAAATTAAACAATGTGGTTAAATTGCAAGCACCATTTAGTTTCAATATCATTATAGGTATGAAAGTCTTAAACATTACTATATTTTTTAAAACAAGCCTTACTTGAGGGAAAGCAGGCACTCTAGCATTTGAGACCGCCTTGCCAAATGCTGGTCCCATTATGACAAGTACCCGCTTTTCATTGGTGGTAAGTTCGGTTTCTGAAGGTGGTCCACCACCCGTTCCACCAGCATGTCGGCGGGTTTCAGATACCACCTTTTTGGTGTTGTATTTTTTGTCCGTCCAAACCTAGCATAAGCAAGTAATGTTATGTTGTTAATTTGCATTAGAAAGCACACCCAAGACACAATTCTTTATTGTTAGTATTGTTATTTTAATATAAAACAATTAGAGAAAATAACCAATATACCCTTTGCCATTGCTTCACGGTTTTTATTGTTCCACCCATGGAATTTAAAGTATCCGCCAACTCTTGCCATAGGCGGCTAGCCTTGACCCGACCATCCAAGTCCCGCAGCCGCCCCTTGGCCAACTGAGGGTGCTGCTCAAGGAAACTGAACATTGTTTCTAATTGTTCAGCAGTCATTCTGAAACCAATTATAGATTAAGAGAGTTAAAAGCTTGAAAGCGCAGTGGAAACTTACATGAATTTTAATGCTTGGGTCAGTGTTTGGGGCTATAAAATTCTGTTGATACAGTAGGTATCTAATTGGATTGCAAGAGGAAACAGTGTAAGAGATTATAAAGTATTACTTGGTGCAGTGTGGTGTGGATGGTTTTCGTTCCAGATAAAAATTGTTTATCATGTGACCCATCAAAGGAAATTCAAGTTCATTTCATTGGAAAGACTATAAAAGCACTTACTTACTTATTGTTTTCGTTCGTTGAAGACAGGAAAAACTTTTATCAATCAATCAATCAAAGCCGTTTTATCTGGCTTCCTATAATGTGTCTCCGCACATTAGTTCCGCCAATATCTAGTTTTAAGTGAATAGACTTGCTGGAAGTTTTCAAGTTAAAATTTGGTTGAGTTCTAAACGATGCGTTGTTACCGCTAATTTTAAACTTCAGTTGACATTTGGCAACATTCCCAAACACTCATATGATAATAAAAAATATGACAGCGGAGATAGCATACCACAATCAATCAAGTGTGAAAAGGATGGCATGATATCAATGACGAAATGTCAAGTTGTCGGAACGTTTTTTTTTACACATCCGGTTATTGTTAGAGCAAAAAAAAAAAAAAAAACCATCGACAATGATTTCGTTAAATCATTCGGTCACGATCGAACTTTGTACGATACGTTATTTGAATATCGAAAACGATAGTGTTTCGTGGTAGACAAGGCAAAATAGATTCGGTCGTGTGTCGGTCGTTTATCGAAATATCGTAGTCATTTTCGGAGTAGGTATCTATACAGACCGGCTCATTTGTTTTTCAAGCTTTCTACCTGAAAACCAGATTCCTTCAGTACCCATTCAACGCCGACGACAGTAGTATCTCTGTTCAAGTATTATGAAGATTGTGACGTCATCAAGAATAACTGTAAATACATGCAATATACGGACAGGTCGGACAGCCTCCGGAAATAAATGCGGAAAATAGATCACAGTATATATCTCGCTCTCGCTGAGTTAACATCGTTTATAAGTCGCTCCGTATATTTTTGTGGTGAAATAATTGTAAAAGTGATATTTTCGAAGCAAACTTTGTACCATTACAAAGCTCAAAGTGTCAGCCAAGTGATTAATGTGAAATTGGATCCAAATTTAACATATTTCACCGAATAAACACTCAAATTCCACAAAGTGAAAACCGTTTTGCAATTACGTCATCGAAGAAGTCATTTGTCATCGCGGCACATCGAACGGTCTGGGCTGGAGGCGAGTGGGCTGCACTCTGGCCTTGAGGAGTGGAGGCTGCGGGCTAGCCTAGCGGAGGGGGAATTGGTGGGGCTGCGACCACTTTCGACTGGTCTTCGATTAGTTCCAGACTGAAATAATAAATTAAACAATGTGGTTAAATTGCAAGCACCATTTAGTTTCAATATCATTATAGGTATGAAAGTCTTAAACATTACTATATTTTTTAAAACAAGCCTTACTTGAGGGAAAGCAGGCACTCTAGCATTTGAGACCGCCTTGCCAAATGCTGGTCCCATTATGACAAGTACCCGCTTTTCATTGGTGGTAAGTTCGGTTTCTGAAGGTGGTCCACCACCCGTTCCACCAGCATGTCGGCGGGTTTCAGATACCACCTTTTTGGTGTTGTATTTTTTGTCCGTCCAAACCTAGCATAAGCAAGTAATGTTATGTTGTTAATTTGCATTAGAAAGCACACCCAAGACACAATTCTTTATTGTTAGTATTGTTATTTTAATATAAAACAATTAGAGAAAATAACCAATATACCCTTTGCCATTGCTTCACGGTTTTTATTGTTCCACCCATGGAATTTAAAGTATCCGCCAACTCTTGCCATAGGCGGCTAGCCTTGACCCGACCATCCAAGTCCCGCAGCCGCCCCTTGGCCAACTGAGGGTGCTGCTCAAGGAAACTGAACATTGTTTCTAATTGTTCAGCAGTCATTCTGAAACCAATTATAGATTAAGAGAGTTAAAAGCTTGAAAGCGCAGTGGAAACTTACATGAATTTTAATGCTTGGGTCAGTGTTTGGGGCTATAAAATTCTGTTGATACAGTAGGTATCTAATTGGATTGCAAGAGGAAACAGTGTAAGAGATTATAAAGTATTACTTGGTGCAGTGTGGTGTGGATGGTTTTCGTTCCAGATAAAAATTGTTTATCATGTGACCCATCAAAGGAAATTCAAGTTCATTTCATTGGAAAGACTATAAAAGCACTTACTTACTTATTGTTTTCGTTCGTTGAAGACAGGAAAAACTTTTATCAATCAATCAATCAAAGCCGTTTTATCTGGCTTCCTATAATGTGTCTCCGCACATTAGTTCCGCCAATATCTAGTTTTAAGTGAATAGACTTGCTGGAAGTTTTCAAGTTAAAATTTGGTTGAGTTCTAAACGATGCGTTGTTACCGCTAATTTTAAACTTCAGTTGACATTTGGCAACATTCCCAAACACTCATATGATAATAAAAAATATGACAGCGGAGATAGCATACCACAATCAATCAAGTGTGAAAAGGATGGCATGATATCAATGACGAAATGTCAAGTTGTCGGAACGTTTTTTTTTACACATCCGGTTATTGTTAGAGCAAAAAAAAAAAAAAAACCATCGACAATGATTTCGTTAAATCATTCGGTCACGATCGAACTTTGTAGTTGTTGTTGTTGAACTTGAGCAGCAACCTCAGTTGGCCAAGGAGTGCCTGCGGGACTTGGATGGTCGGGTCAAGGCTAGGCGCCTATGGCAAGAGTTAGCGAATAGCTAAAAAGAAGATATTATAATAATGCTATAGAAAAGCAACAAATTGAAGACTTGGCCATGTGGCCTTCAAGAAATAAAAAACAATTCTTCAGATTGTATCATTTATGAAGACAAGTACACAGAAAAGAACACAAAAGACAAGGCGGTATGGCTTAGCACTATAGCCTTTCCCTGAAGGGGTAAATTAAAACCGAAAAAAAACACCACCAAAAAGGTGGTGTCTGAAGGCCGCCGACATGCTGGTGGGAGGGGTGGTGGTTGGACCACCAATGAGAAGCAGGTACTAGATATAATAGGACCAGCCTTTGGCAAGGCGGTCTCAAATGCCAGAGTGCCTGCTTTCCCTGAGGTAAGGATTGTTTTTAAAAATATAGTAAAGTTCAAGACTTTCATACCTATAATGATATTGAAACTAAATGGTGCTTGCAATTTAATCAATTTAATCACATTGTTTAATTTATTATTTCAGTCTGGAACTAACATCCATTTGTGAAATAAGAAACTTAGGTCCACTTGCACCAAGCAAACTTAACTCGGGTTAACAAACTTTTTGTTTTGTCCTTTTCACATCAAATTATACTGATAAGGACAAAGCATAAAAAGTTAGTTAGCCCGAGTTAAGTTTGCTTGGTGCAAGTGGATCTTAGACTTGTTATGCAAGACCTACTGACTCATTTAGAATTGGTTTTTAAGAAACCTAGAGCATTGATGAATGTAGCTTAACAAGTTTTAAAATAAAGCTCCAAGTGATATTGCTGTTTTATGTTCAACAGATGCATGGGGCAGAGGCCGTCAGTGGCATCCACCACACACGCTCCTTGCTCGCATGTCAGCGCTCGCAACTGCTTCCTCGAGCATCATCAGTAGTTGGCTGTTCAGGCTGGAGAAGTGTGTGCGAGCTGAGACCGAGCGGGCTAAGGAGATGCGCGAGGCTGTAGTCACTCTTAATGAGATGAGGGATTTTCTGCACGCTTTCGTGGAGTCAACGGCCAGCAGAGCCAATGAATAATCCATCTATCCATCAGCCTGTGTTCGTCCACTGCTGGACATAGGCCTTTTCCAAATTTCGCCACTCATGTCGGTCCTCCTCATCCAGCCGAACCCACGTCCTTCAGGTCGTCGGTCCAGCAGGCACGAGGTCAGCCTACACTACGCTTAGCTGTACGTGGACTCCATTCTAAAGCCTTTCGGCCCCAACGGCCATCATGTCAGCAACAAATATGTAATGATTAATGAATAATAAATAAATTAAAAACACTTTCGAGATAATATTTTTTTTTTATTGGTTAGCAAAATAAATTAAGAGACTTATGTAAAATTATATGGATGTTTTTTTCTGTGTATTTCATGAAGCACATGGAAAATTGTAATAAATTTTCGGTATACTTAAGCATATTTCTCGATAGAAATAATTATTAGAATGAAGTCTTCAAACGCACTTTTTCTCGTTTGACAAAGGGATCATTTACAGAACTCAAACATATATATATGTATATCTAGATATTTTTTTTTTATAAAATTAAAAAACATCCTTTTTTCTCTTTTGCGCTGAATCCACCCCTCTCACATTGCGCTTGGAGTGAGTGACAAAAATAAAATTTACATAGCCTCTTAATAAGATTAGATATTAGATATTTTCACAATTTCTAAACAGAAGAATGTCACGTATGTAATGTTGTATGTCTCTTCCTTCTCTTTGACACAAAAATTACACACATCCTTAATTTACTTTTATATAAACATTGAAATAAATGTCAAATAAATTATTTATTTTTCATACCAATTCAAAGGGTATCTTGGTGATTATAAACATGTGACTTCACTTGTTTCGTAACTTTAAAAATATATAAAAAATTATTGACTGCGTAACATTAAAATTGGTTTAAATTATACTTTACGAAAAAAAAACAAGTTTAATTTTCCTGCTGAATGGCGAATTCCCACATTTTACCTATCAAGGTGGATCTATTGTGCTAATCTGAAACAAAAATAATATATAATAAGTAATATCATAGGGTGTGATCTGTAAATAGAAGGGTAGGATTTAGTGATAGCACAAGGTTAACTGGACATACAATTATTTCTATCTGTACCAATAATAAAGTAACATAAAATTCTTTGCTGTACATTGATTATTTTTGCAAAATTTCTTATGAAATGGGTTCCCATTGTCGTACTGAGGCCAAAAGTACAGTTTTTTCTGTCTGTATTTCTAGTTTGAACTCGAGAACCACTCAACGGATTTACATGCCGTTTACTTTAGTATCATTGTATTGACACTGGTTGACATATAGGCTATAAGGGGTGTTATTCAAATAACCGCCAACTCAAAAACTGAAAGACACTTCCAGGCAAGCCAAGCCACAAGCAAAAACAAGTGTAATATAAAACTAGTTGGTATACGATAAGCATCACCACATAAGTTTGATCAGTAAAGTCCCTGTGCAGTTACAGTTAAGGCTAAAGCAGTTCAATTACAAATGGTATACACACCTTGCTCTGTTTGCATCGAGGGCTTGTACCAAAGCAGCTCTAGCCCTCCGTCGTCGCTCAAGTCCCTGCACAGCTGCATGGTGGTTGGGATCACAGGGATGTGGAACAATGGGAGGCTGCAAGAGCTGCTCCTGTTGCATTTCCTCCACTTCCAGCTCCACAGGGTTCAGTCCGGCACACATGCACTTATTATGCAGCACACTGCAGGCAATTGTAATTTTGTCAGCGAACTCAGGAGTGTAATGCAACTCTCAAGCTGCCAGTAGGGACCTCCAGCATCCTTTGAATATGCCAAAAGTGCACTCCACGGTCCCATCCAACTGCTCTAGATGGTCCTTTATCTCACAATCGCGCCAGATGAAAGCATTGTGGTCGGCACCATTGTGGGAGGCATCAATTGCAATAATTATGCAATCACCATCACATAACTGAAATACATGTGAAGTAGTATTTATTTATGTTTGTTTCTAAGGAAACAAATATAGAAGTGAAAGGTAAAACTTAAACCAACAAAGTTTCCATACATAATAGGATGCAGAAATAGTCATAGATAGGTTAAGGGACAACATAAATATCTTTTTGAATCAAGAATGCAAAAAGGTAACTTATGTAGTATATGATTTACAAGGACTACAAATTAGTTTTCACTCTTTGCTAGTATTTATTTTTGTATGAGTAACTGAAGCTATGAGTATATACATTTATCAAAAATATTTGAAAATTATTAAAAGATTTTGTATAATACTTACCACTTGAGTGTTTAGTGAATGATTATGCTTCTGATTAAAGCATTTTTCTTCATCTTCTGAGGGACGAATGATGGCTATGAGGGTGCAGTCGATACACTCAATGACCCCTGGCACTGCATACTTATCAAAGAACCTACAATAGTAATATCCTTTATAGTAAAATATGGTGAGGAAACACATTGAGGTGAGTGAGGATAAAGCATTATACCTTCTCTTCAGAACTCCCCTTTGCTCCCTGTTCTGTGGGAAGTATATGTGCCTTTGCACTATCTGGAGAGCATTGAGTGCACTCGTCACTTAACTGTCTGCTGTGCCATGGGAGCATCTATGGTCAATCCCGCGCACGTTTCCGCGGGGAGGGAACTGCGGAACAATCTCCTGGCACAACTCTTCGAATAAAGGCCTCGTCAGTCTATAGTGCCTTTCAAATTCTATATCTAGCATTCTATTGACAGTAAGGCTCTCTCGGTGGCTTCTTCGCCACCTTGTACGGCCTGCTGCTCATCAAAAATGCGCAGCAAAAATGTAGTAAAGTCTTGCCATTACAGCTAAAACATGGAAAAACGTATTATTTATAAATTATGCCACCAATAAATATTATTAAAACAGCCAAAAACATAATAATAATTAGTAAATTTCAAGCTTACGATATTACAACGACACCTCTTGAGCTCACGTAAGAAATCACGATAGAACTTCTGTCAAAATCGATTTATCGGCCGATGTTCGGAAACTTCAGAGTAAGCATTTCGATCAAACTGCTGTCAAAATGAATTTTCGTTCGAAAATCGATTATCAGAGTACCACTTGCGTCGACTGAACGACATTCGACCGAATATTGCACGATCGATTACGATGGGAGTAAGACCGAGATTGCGCAGGAGATCATTGACCTCATACGCCGTCTCACCCGCTTCTGAGTCAGGTGCGTGTGACGTGCCTACTGCTATTCGATCTGCCTTGCGCATCATATTGTCATCTCTGTCGCACTGGTGCTCGCCTTGTCTCGCATCGCTGCTGGGTGTCGTGCGTAGTTTTGATCCTGAATCATACCCAATTACTACAATAAATAACTAAGGTGCGTAACGATGCCTAAAGTTTCCGCGAATGGAGTTATCTCACTCATCACTTCCCTATGCCATGCTTGTAGCGAATTCATTGACGATGGAGAAGGTAAAGTCTGCTGTACGCTTGCTAGTTGCAGTAACATTTTTCATACTGCTTGTAGTGATGCTACTTTGGCCACCGCTGTGGATGAAGCTAATTGGGCCTGCCCCGAATGTCGCTGTAAAGCTACCGAGCAAAAACCAAAAGGCCCTGCACTTAAAATAGATGTATCGAACGTTACTATCAGAAGACAAAAGACTAAAGTAACAAGCCCTTCAGAACTCGCTGATAATGACCTTTTAGGGGTGATGGCCGAGATGAGATTGATTCGCCAGGAAATATCCTCTATGAAAAATGTCCTTAATAAAGTAACCTCATCTTTAGATATGTATAATGAGAAAATAGATAAATTCATATCTCTGTTTAATGCAAAGGCAGTCAATGCTGTAGTTCACCCAAGCCAAGATGTAAACACAAACTTGTCAAAGAATATGCAGCATACTTTTGCCACCGTTGTCTCTAGTTCACCCAGAAATAAAATAGTGGCCGCTAAACCTGCTTTGCCATCAGACATACCTACAGAAGTTCGGTGTTCAGCTCGAGGTGTGGGTATGACTAACCTAGATGACTAGGCAATATTGATTAAGTCTAAAACACAGACTCAAAAAACTGGTAACAAACTACTACCTGTGATAGAAAGTAGCTACGAAGAGAGACTGCCAGTCTAGAACAAAAGCCGCCCAGCATCCCTGCGCTGCACTGGTAGCTCTACAGCATCAGGTCTGAAGGCAGTGGAGCGTTATCACTACTTTCATCTATGGAATATGGTCTCTGGAGTAGAAGAAGTGAAAAGCTACTTACCAACATTATGTCCTACTGGAACCTTTACGATCCAAGAACTCAATCCTAAAGGAGACTACAAGTCGTATAAAATCGGAGTTCCTGCTGAGTACTATGAGGGTTGTATTTCTGTTGCTGTATGGCCGGACAACGCCAGGGTCAAAGCCTGGATTCCATTTCGAGGCCCAAAAAATATCCAAGAACAACGTAGATAACTCTAACAGCGCGTCTTCAATTACCTGTAATTCAAGAGATGACCATAGCCTGGATATAATTTATCAGAATGTACGGGGCTTAAGAACCAAGCTCAAGCACTGGCGACAAAACCTTCTTGTGGTCGAACACGACATTGTAGCTGTTTCTGAGACGAATCTGGACGCATCAATCGGAGATGCAGAGGTAACCGAAGGAGGCTGGAGCGTACTGCGGCGCGATCCCCCCACCTCATGCGGAGGAGTACTGCTAGCTGCGCGTCCCGGTATCACTCTGCATCGTCGACGTGATTTGGAGACTGAGAATGGAGAAGATCTCTGGGCATCTTTCACGTTTAATGGCGAAGTATTTGTTGTTTGTGTAATTTATATTCACCCGAAAGCTCAAGATAAGGTCTATATGAATTGGTTTTGTTTGTTAGAAGACGGATACTTAAATATTGATGGTACTGTATTAATTTTGGGAGATCTAAATTTAAATAGTGCCACTGTCAACATTTTTAATTACTATGGATATTTCGTAAATTTTTGTGGTATGGTAGAAAAAAATGAGGTGAAGAATGAGCATGGTGGAAAGTTAGACGTGGTGCTGGCGCCGGAGTGTGTTGGAGGGGTGAGTGTGTGTGCGGCGGACATCGGTCTGGTCGAACACACCGACAAGTATCACCCTCCCTTAGACATTGTAATCCCATTAGCTAGTGTGCACCCATCTCGTTGTACTGGTCGCCTTGATCCAAGCAATATTAGTCCGCAACGTGACTGGAACTTTGCTAAAGGTGACTTTGCGCTGTTTTATGGTCTACTTTGCCAAGCCTCATGGTTTGCTTTATACGAATGTAGAGACGTTGATTCCGCGATCGAATTATTCTACAAGAAAATATATGACATATTTGATATCAGCATGCCGAAAAAAATTCGATCAAAGAGTAGCCAGCGAAGATACCCGGTTTGGTTCACGGGTGAGTTAATCAACGACATAAACCATAAAGCTGCACTTCATCGAAAATGGAAGTCAACCAAAAATAGAGCTGTATATGAGGCTTTTAGTAAGATTAGGTTGGACATCAAAGCTAAGCTTGCCTTTAAATACGACCAGTATATACGTGATCTTGAAACCAACTTAAACGCAAATCCGCGGGCTTTCTGGAAGCACATTGCTAATCTCAAGTCTAAGGGAGGGTTTGAGCCAAAAGTAAGCTATGAGAGCAGGGAATTCGTTGGTGAGGCGGCTGCAACTGCATTTGCGGAGTTCTTTTCCGGAGTATTTTTACCAGAAGAACCCAAATTAAGCGCAGAATACACAAATCAAACTGATCACACGCGAACGGCCAATTACGTTAACATTTCTCATGTTTCAGAGCGGGATGTAGAATTAGTACTCCGTAGAATAAAGCCCCGTAGTTCAGTAGGACCTGACAATATTCCGCCTTATGTCCTGAAAGCATGTGCAGATGTTTTTGTTACACCCTTGTGCTACCTATTTAACCTAGTGTTGGCAAGTAGCAAGTACCCGACACAATGGAAATTATCTCGCGTGAGCCCTATCCCTAAGACCTCAGATCATTCCCATGTAGAGTTTTATCGCCCTATCGCAATAAAGCCAAGGTTTTTGAGACTATATTGCATAAAAAATTATGCCCTCAAATTCAGCCATACTTGGCAGATTCACAACACGGATTTAGGAGTGGTCGATCAACAAACACAAATCTATTGACGCTGGCGGACACTATATCCGGTCATATGGAGAGTGGCTTCCAAGTGGACGTAGCATACCTCGATTTTAAAAAAGCCTTTGTTCGGGTTGATAATGACGTCCTACTTGAAAAGCTGTGCGCCATTGGATTTGCTCCAAGTCTGCTCAGCCTGTTTGCCGACTATCTCAGAAACCGACAACAGTATGTCAAGTATGGCTGTTACACCTCAAAACCTTATCATACGCGATCAGGTGTGAGTCAAGGTTCTATCCTCGGCCCGCTTCTTTTCGTTATAATGATTAATGATATAGAGGCCATTCTTAAACACGTATCTTGTCTTCTGTATGCTGATGACCTGAAGCTGATACTAAATGTAAATCAGATGGCTGATTGTGACTTATTACAGAAGGACCTAGACGCTGTGTACAGATGGAGTGTACAGAACAAACTGCACTTTAACGTCAGCAAATGCTTTTGTGTGTCTTTCACGAGGGCGACCCAGACCTATGAAGCAACTTATGTGCTTGGGTCCGAAATGATTGCTCGTGTGAACTCTATCAAAGACCTTGGTGTCACTTTTGATACTCGTCTAACGTTCCACGAGCACATAAAGACCCTGGCTGCTGATTGCTCCAAAAGGCTAGGTTTCGTTCTTCGTAACGCTAAGGATTTCAAAAATCTAAAAGCAATAGAACTTCTCTTTACAGCTCTTGTGAGAAGTAAGATTGAAACTGGAGCCATCGTCTGGAGCCCTCATGAATCAACATACGTGCTATTGCTCGAAAAAGTGCAGAAAGCGTTCCTTCGTTTTCTGTACAAAAAGAAATTTGGGTACTACCCTTTTATGTATCCGACAAAATACCTCCTTGGTATGCTGGGGTTCAACTCGTTGGAAGTTCGACGAGACTGTGAGCAGCTTGTTGCAGCATGTCGCATGTTGCGTGGTGAATCAGACTGCCCACAGCTCACCAATCAAGTATGTCGACTGTTTGTGCCTGACAAATACCTCCGATCTCGTAAGCACGTTCTATTGTCGGTTCCGGCGTCGCATACTGTTGCTCGTAGCATGTCTCCGCTCGTCCGGGCCCGGTCATCACTCAACACACTGTTGTCTTCGGTACCAGAGTGTGATTTGTTTGCTGATAGATTGATGACTGTGAGTGAGAAATGTCTGGCGTTCTGTGAGCGTGATGAATGAAAGGAACGTCCCTATTTATAATTAATTGTATATCTTACTTTATCTTTTTAATTGTTAATTGTACATATTGAATTTATATTTTATTTTAATCAATAATTAATTTTAATATATAATTGTATAACGCATTGGTGTAAGCTGTAATGTTATACTTTTTAAATAAATAAATAATAATAATAATAAATAATAATAAGATACTGAGATAACGCGATGCTAGTGATAACGAGTGAGATATGTGTGTAGTGGTGTGTCAAGTGTGTGTGATAATGTGTGGAGTGCAGATTATTCATATGTTGGTAAGAAATTGACCAGTAAACTGAGTAAATAAAACACATAATTACAAAAAAAAGAAACAGTAATATCGTGAAAACAGAAAGTAAAAGAAAATCATGGAAAAAACTTTTTTAGGTCCAGTTCGTGTTTAATAATAAAATATCTGCTATTATCTTGCTCCCGCATAAGAACTTGACCATCTTTTGTCCAAACGTGTTTGATGTCGTTTGTTTTAGCGAAGGACTTGGCTTGAGACAGTAACCGTTTACGTTTGGATGTCAGGAGCTCATTTACATAAATTTTCTGGTTCTTAGAATTCTCGTCGGTGAGCTCTGGGCGTATATCCTGCAGGCGTAGATTTTTCTTCTTCCTAATCTCTCTCACAAACTTATCACGTTTTTCCTTTGATTCAAGCTTGACAAAAACATTACCTATTTGTTTACCTTTTTGTGCCTGAGATACCTGCACAATGTTTTCCTGTGAAATATCTGATTTACAGATTTTTGCCATTTCGATTATGCTTCCTTGCAGTTCGTTAAAGTTACATTTGGGAAAACCTTTGATTTCTAGTGAGCAGTTGTTCTTGCTTTGGTCATTGTCATCCTGCAGGCCTTGCAATTTAGCCAACTCTTGCCTATACGTATCTAACTCCAATTTAAGTTGGCCAATCGAGAGAAGCTCATGATCAATATCTGCAAATTTATTTTCAAATTCTAAAATTTTTTGGATGTTTGAGTTTAATTGCGATTGGATTTCTTTCTGGTTCTGTAAAATTTCTTTTTGTGTCGTTTGTAGATCTGTTTGTGTAACCTGTATATTAGATATGTTGTTTAATATGTTAGCAACGTCTTTCTGCAACTTGGACAAGCTGTTGGCGACGTCCACGGGAATGCTAAACGGGCCTGATGCCGGCGAGCACGGAGCACTTTTGTGTTGCGGTTGTGCGTCACTTTTGAGGGTTGCTGTTTGGGGTCCTTAGCACTAATACACTTGCTACATCGCCATGTACTATGCTTGATGTCAGCTATTTCTTGATCAGGTACTTTATAACATCTGTAGTGCAACCAACGCTGACACTTGCCATTACATTGCAAACCATTTTTCCGTTGCACACTTTCTGAACAAATTGCACATATGGACATGACTAACACTGTTGTATTGATGAATTATCGACTAAAGTAACGATTTCTATAAATATTTATCACTTTGGGGCAGATTAAGCAATTAAAAGACTTCAAATGCGAGGAGTAAACAACTTTTGCGTGTTATCCCAATGGAGGGTAGGTAGTAAATGAACATTACATTTTTATTCAACCAGCGGGTACAAATATCTGAGAAGGATGCTTAACTCATGTTTACCCCACCCAAGCACTTTATACGACTGGTACAGGAGTATGGAAGCTGAACCCGGCTTTACGGCTGAAACACTAGATAGATTAAAAGAAAAATCAAAAAACACAGAGATCGAAACAATGTGTGCTATGGTTGTAGATGAAATGTCTATAAGACAGCAAAAGATTTGGAATGGTAAAAAATATGAAGGCCTTGTTGATTTGGGTATTAAAACAGCCGATTCAAATGAAACTGCAACCCAAGCTTATGTTATCCTGCTTGTCTCCGTAAATGAATCCTGGAAAATACCATTAGCATATTTTTTATCACGAGTTTGACAGCGGAAATGAAAACTAATATAATTACTTTAATTGCGTTAGCCAAATGCCATATGTCTGGGGTGAAGATAGTATCACTAACATTTGATGGATGCAAAAGTAATATCGCCACAATGAAATTACTGGGTTGTGATATTGCCGATTGTGAATCCCTTAAAACCCATTTCAAGCACCCTACCGCCGATTATGAAGTACCTAGTTATTTTTCTTGATGCTTGTCATATGATAAAGCTTATGCGTAATACACTTGAAGCAAAGAAGAAAATCTACAATTCTGAAAATAAAGCAGTTAAATAGAAACATATTACTGACGTTCATGAAATACAGGAAAAGAATAATTTGCATCTTGCCAACAAACTTACACACAGACATATTGCTTTTAGAAATGAAATAATGAAAGTGAAGCTTGCCACTCAACTTTTTAGTAAAAGTGTGGCAAAAGCTATTGAATTCTGTGACTGTCAACTTCAATTACCAGAGTTTAAGGATTCTTCCACCACTACTGAGTGCATAGAGCTATTAAATGATGTATTTGATATTTTGAACTCACGGAATTTCAATAATTATGGATTCAAGCAACCATTTCATCCCAAAAACACCGACAAAATCATTGCACGCTTAGAGCAAGCTGAAGAATATTTGACGTCGTTGAGTATTAACATTCAACGAAAAAAAACATTAAAAAATAAGAATGAAAGTCGAACAATATTCCAAAATGAAAATGTACCGTTGACAAAATGTCAATCCGATACAGGCGTTATTGGATAATTGGTGTTCATACAAAGTATTAAATATTTATATGAAACATTGGTACTGAATAACAAACTCTCTTTCTTGACGACCTACAAGTTTTCCCAAGATCACGTGGAGCTATTTTTCGGAAATATTAGAAGTCAGGGAGGCTTCAACAACAACCCAAACGCTCGTCAATTCAAGTAAGCGTACAAGAAGCTTTTAATGCACCTTGAATTGGGCTCAAAATTTTCTGGAAACACTATACCCCTCGAAAATATTCCAATTTTGACCTGTGGTAATACAGTCGCAAACATTAATAATTCGACAACCGGCTACAGATATGACCTTGAACAAGAAACTACATGCAACGAAAACAACAAGGACGAGATGGAAGACCAGCAGCTTCAAGGGACCTGTGATCAGTTGTCATCAGCTATAGAAGAATCTGACACTGCGTGCAATTATATTGATCAAATTGTGGGTTATGTTGCTGGATTCGTCGTAAGGCACTTATTAAAAAGAATTAAATGTTCCGATTGCAAGAATGCATTACTGGCAAATAATCATTTGTGGTTTCATAAATTGGTCGATATAAAAACAATGGGTGGACTCTTATACACGGCGGAGGATGTTTTTAAAATTTGCAAAAAAACAGAAGAAACAATACGGAGATTTTTGCGTATGAAAAGTGCAATGGTGAAAGCAAATATTTGCAAAACTGTAATGAAAAGTTTCATAAATCTAAATGTTTTGGAAGAAATCCACTTACATTCATTAGAACAACCAGCTATGTTTAATCATAGAATAAATTTACTGAAAGCTGTAGCTGAAAAATATATTGATGTAAGATTGCATTACATTGGCAAAAAAGAAACATCTGACAGAAAAATAAAATCCAAACGTCAACTGTACAATAAATTGAATTTATTTCAAGGAAATTAATACATATATGATAGATGTTATTGAAGATAATATAAATATAAATATTACTGTGGTGCAATTAACCCAAAAAACGGCCTAACCTCAACATCCAAAGTAAAAGTATCATTCCAGCTCCAAATTGTTCCATATAGTCCACATATTGTTGGGAAAAGTTACACTATTTTTAGTGTCGGGTTTGGGGGAAGGGGGGAAAAGTTGGGTATTTTTCAGTTTTTCTTGAATATTTCGAAAACTATGCAGTTTAGCGCAAAAATGCCAAAGACAAAAGTAATTCCCATTAAATTGCAAACTAAAATGCAACTGCATAACCTTGCTAAAGTGAACGGTTCCAGAGTTACGGAGGGTGTAAAGTAGCAATTGTTCGGTTTTTTTAGATTTTTGGAAAAGTATGACATTATCACAAGGAAACTATTTTTTTTATAGAGGATTGTGTTTTGTAAAAACAAATGGCAATTTAAGTGGCCATTGGTATGTTGGTGATAAGCCCATAAAGGAACGACAACCAAGGGGTGCTACTTACCTAAATCATCATCAATCGTCATCAGTATTCAGTCCTCTTTAAAAATTGCACCCTTTTCTTCTAAATATTCGTCTATGATGTTGATGTCCCTGTTATCACATCCTAGGCCTGAGCAATTACCGCATATGTTTGGGCAGTTTAGACCACTCTTGTTACGAGCGCATCGCACTCGCAGTTACGGGCGCATTTATCTTTGCGAGCGCACACTATGAGGGAGGGTAATTCTTGGAGAGCTGCAGGACGTGCTGTTGTAATTGATCTCAGGTGCTTGCCAATCTTCTTCCACCCCCCACTCGAGCGGATTCTTTTCCTCATTCAGCCACTGCTACACCTGGTGGTAGGTTCTAAATGAATGCTGCCTGGAAGCTGCTGAAGTGGGGGAAGCGCAGCCAAATTGAACAATAAATGTATAGGCTGCTTTGCAATAGCCCGTGAGTAACACTGGTAGCAAAAACAATCTAGATCTTCAGTGTTCTTGGCTCTAAACATCGCAAGAAGGAATTGCTTTCGAGCGTCAGCCACTGCATACCACCGACCACTAAAATCGTAATTTGTTTTTACAAAATACAATCCTGTATAAGAAAAAATAGTTTCCTTGTGATAATGTCATACTTTTCCAAAGATACAAAAAAACCGAACAATTGCTACTTTACACCCTTCGTAACTCTGGAACCGTTCACTTTAAAAAGGTTATGTTAGAGACCATTTTTGTTTGGAATTTAATGTAGATTACTTTTGTCTTTGGCATTTTTGCGCTAAAACGCATAGTTTTAGAAATATTTAAGAAAAACTTAAAAATCCCAACTTCTATCCCCCCTCCCCCCAAACCCGACGCTAAAAATAGTGTAACTTTTTACTTTGAGGTCTGGGGTTAATTTCACCACACTATATCGTTTGAAATATCATTTACATTGAAGGGATAAATTCTTGATTTTCGTTAAAGATTTATAAATAAATATATTTTGTTGAATTAATGAAAACAAGTTTTTATTTGACACATTTTAAAAATACACCATTAGTTTTGTTTTTGTTCCGTATTGTTGATAAAAGTAAAAAGTACCTGGAATATAAGAGCTGTGTGGCTAGATAGGATCGTAGCAGATGAAAACCTGTAGTGTCTGCCTACCCGTCTGGGAGACGAGCGTAAGCATATGTATTTATGTATTGTAAATAAAATTTAACAAAATTCTATAATAGTAAAACATTAATAAAAACCGTCAATGGAATCCATCAAATACCTTTGTATTTTCAAAAAGGTAACTTAACATATTTTTTATCAAGTTTTAGTTTTTTTTTAACAAATATGCAACACAAATCAGATCAAATTAAAAGCTAAAATTGATTATACGAATATTTTTTCTCAGGGGTAAAGATCAAAAAGGGTGGTAAGAAGCTACTCTATACATTCTGTGTTCGCATAATCTTTACTTGAAGCTGCGTAAGCTAAGAACAGTGCGGCTTCTTCCAGTCGAAGCTACGTAAGCTAATAAACTGATGCAATCAAAATTAAGCAGTGTAGTAATGACATACGGTTCAAATTAAAGTGTTTTGTTTCTTTATATGTCTATACAAATTTCTACGTTTGTATACGTTAACTAGGGATACTTTTTTCGTAAATTTTGTACTAGACCCTAAGTCCATGTGTAAAATGTCATTGATGTAATCCCATCAACAGGTTTTAACCCCTAAATTTTTTTAATTATTTCTTTACGTCAAGGAACTCTCCCTATTGAGCCTAAACGGTATGACTATTACGTCACACTACCATTTCTCCAAACTGACTTTCAAAAAATAATTTCGTTATAAAAAATACCACCTGAAAGTTATGTATCTTTCAGAAAAAAAAATACTAAAGGGCCTGTTACAATTTATGTTTGGTTCGAATTCTGTTAATTTCCGTTAAACTGTAGTGCTTCAGCACATTTTCTTTAACCATGAGTTTTTATGAATAACCAAATTGCAAAACTTTCTTCCTCTTATACTAAGAGTATACATTACTCTAAGCTCTTATACCAGAAGAAGAGAAAGGGAAACTTTTCTTTAACATTTTGGAAAACTTGAAATGTTCTTAATTACTTTACAACGCAACAAGTAAATCAGTGCATTTATGACTTGCAAGGCTTCACCAGTAAATTTATTACAAATCTTCCTAAAAAGTCTTGTACTCCCATCTATTGATATCCCCACTTTGCTGTTATCTTTATTAATATTTTTTTCAATACCATTTATTGTCTTTGTGAAGGATTTCTCTAAATATTTTTTACGCAAAACGGTCTCACTAGGCAAGCAGTTAGGTGCACATTGACAGCATATATATTTGGCAAAAATGCTGAAATGCAGGACTATTAATTCGAACCCAAGGAATATTGCACAAAAGTAAGAAATTTAGGAAATCTATGTTAAACGTTTCCTGATCCATTTCCGTGTAATCTTGATGATTTTGACGTACAAAGGCCAAATAACCCAAATTACTGGCCAGTTTTTTGAAAGATGTCATTAAAGCAGTATTCAATTGTTATCTTAATCCTACGATAGATGACGCATCATCTGACAGCTGTCATACATTTAAATGGCATGGTTCTGACTTTGAAACCCGTTGGAAAAGTTGCTATAAGAACTATACATAATTTTTCTGTAAAATTATACGGCTCAAGTTTTTTATTGCCGTTTAATCGTTGTACAAAAAACGATTTTTTAAGAGTATGGAATCTGTTCCTGTTGGTATGTACAGATAGTAGGTTTCATCAACATACTGTTTTAAGACAGGATTTTAGCAATACCACCATTAGAAGTATAAGATGGTAACTTTCCAGGTTATATCGGAGAAATTAAAAAAAAAGTTTATTATTTCGTGGTATTCCAATAAAAAAAATACGCCAACTTAAACTTCATAATGTTACCCAACTGTTAATCACTAATTTTCCCGCCGAAGTTTGCCGAATAGGTTATAATAAAGGTAGACCAAATCGCTGGGTAGGTAATTATCACTTCTTGCTATGTATACTACGCTCGCTAAACGTATTTCCGGCGGGAACTTCTTGGTTCGAGTCATACCCTTAAGGTCGCGAGTAGTGTGTTTGCATTGAAACTGGTTGTTCGGACTGGTGTCCAGTTCTCGCCGGTATCCCACAAGGTGGTGTTTTATCGCCTTTACTTTTTTCTGAAGTTTTGATTATATTATTTAATCGCTGCAATTTTTGGTTAAGTTTTTATAGTTACTTAAGAGTCGAATCTATTTTATTCAGGTACCGTAGGTAATTTTAAATTTCTGAAGCATGACAATCATATTTACATTATATATATAGCAATATATATATATATATATATATATATATACTTCATTAATTTACACATTAAACATTAATGACCAGCTTTAAGGCTATTTCGGCCATAGTGCGACGCCTGTGTGTTGCAGATTGTATGTACATGTCTTTACTTCGTCGTTTTGCAACCAAATGTATCTCGAATTTTGTACAAAATATCGAACGGTTTTCGTAAATTAAATCCGTATTTTCACCTATCCATCTACGAACAGTGTCTTCATTTACCATAGCTAAGAACAAATTTAAACTTAAATAAAGCAAATACAATTAATTGAAGCTAAGAATAATAGATAATACTCATAAATGTCAAGGAGACAATGTAGAAAATAAATGTCAAAACATTACATAGAGCATAGGAATCAAATAGTTTGTATGTTTACGTCTTCATTGTATAGGATAGACTAGATCCATGTCCACGTTATACTTTTGCCACAAAACGACTCCCACCTGCCGAGCATTAGTTATGACGAAGAAACTCTCAGTGGTCTTCTGCTCTCCAGACTGACGATGCTCTCGCTTTCTATTTTAGACTCTATGTTTCATGATTTCGATAAAAAAAACCCTAGTGCTCTTATCTTACCCCTCTCTCTCAGATGGGTTTATTTGATATCATATCCTCAGGCTAAGGAACCCAATTACCTACCCTCTAAACACTGCACACACAACACAAGCAAGCTTACCTAACATAATGCGCTTGCGTATAAAAGTAAAATTCGACATTTTTTTTAAATAGCAACACTTAGTATTTATTTGTCAAATTGTTCGTTATGGCTTCCTTTTACTCATATCCTGAATTATTTTTGGCGGGTTTTATATTTACCTTGCCCTTTTTGTATGAAAAAAGTAATGTTTTCCGATATTACCTGAAGTTTTTTCTTTATTATGTTTATGTGTTGTTAACCTGTACAGTGTTAATGCCTGTAGTTCTACTATACCCTCGCGATGTTACAAATCTAGTGTAAGTTATTGATTATATTTAAATGCTAATGCAAGTCATCGTAAATAAATTCTAGTACTCACTAATTAAATTAAATAAATCGACGGATTGTTAATAATCTCTTTTTCAGCGTTGCTTCCAAGTTTTGTCGTTACGCGTCGTACATAGTTGGTATAGAATGGGAATTAAGGGGATTGAATCACTGGGACAGTGAGGAACCTTGCATTGTTATATCAAATCATCAAAGCTCCTTGGATATCTTGGGTAACTTAACTTACCTATTTCTATTGCTAATTATTAAATAAAGCTGTTTTTAGTATTATTTAATAAATAAATAATATTTATGCTTTTTTAAAAGCTTTTATTTTGTTTAAAGAGATAAATAATAAATAGAAAAAAAAAGGAAATTAGCTCAAGATATATTTCGGGCCCTACTGAAAAACAGGAGGGCCCGAAATATATCTTGAGCTGATTTCCTTTTTTTCATATTTATTATTTATGTATTATTTTGTGAAATAAAACTCATTTTAGGCATGTTCGAAATGTGGCCGCGTATGAAGCGATGCACAGTTGTCGCCAAACGGCCCTTGATGTTTGCTGGAGCGTTTGGATTTGGAGCATGGCTCTCTGGTCTAGTCTTCATTGATCGTTTGAAAACTGACAGAGCGAGGCTGTTAATGAGAAAGGCTACTGATAGAGTTATACAACAAAAGGTAAATAATTTGTATTAAATATCATTAATTAGTCTTATGTAAGTATTAAAAAAGTCAATGAAAGAGTGGGTTGGGTTTAGAAATAAGTACCTAGAATTTGGGTATACTGAGAATATGGGGGGGGTGTATGGGGTAGTACTGAAAAGTCCTATAAAGTTTTTTGTAGCCGGAAGTGCATAATTATTTTCAACCAAAAAATAGGTGCGACGACGAGCAAAGCAAAGAAAAACCAAGGAGCCGAGTGAAGCGGAGCGAGGCGACGTCCCTTAGTTTTAATAGTAAAGGTTGAGTAAGATAAGTAGATTGACTTAAAGTGACCAAGTTTATTAGACCATGGCTAAAACCAAATACTCCTTAGAACAGGTGTCTAATTAATTTGGTTACTAATAGTTCAAAAACTCTATGGTTCCGCCAGGGGGTGAGGGTCAAAGGGGTCCCCCCTCCCCAATACCCCCACTAAGGAACTTATTTCTAAACTTTAACAAAGAGTTTTTCTAATTTCAGACTAAACTGTGGGTTTTTCCTGAGGGAGCAAGATTTAACAAAGGCAGCATACAGCCATTTAAAAAAGGCGCATTTTATTTAGCCATTGATGCTCAGATTCCTATTATGCCAGTAGTATTTAGTCAGTACTACTTCCTTGACAGTGAGAGTAAAACATTTGAGCCAGGTATGATATTTTTATGGTTTAATTTGACAAAAATATTATTAAGACAGGCAAGTCTGCATACAGCCCGCGACCTTTGATTCTCAAGAACATTCCACATTGACTGAATTGTGAATTATGTAGATGTTGAGTTTTTGTAAATATAATTTGTATACTACAGCTGCATCACAGCCCATTAAAAACCACTTTAAGTTGTAACATATTACTATTTATTTGTTCCAGGAAAAGTAGTTATTTCAACATTGCCACCCATACCAACTAAAGGTATGACTCATGATGACTTACAAACCCTTTCTGACTTGGCTCGCCAACAAATGATTGAGGTATTCAATGAAAGTTCCAAAGACTTAGTTGTACAGAGAAAAGTAGCTGTTTAAGGAGAAAATATTAATTTCATTAGCTTTAAGCTATCCCACCTACTGGTTATGATCAACAAATATCGGTTAATTTAATTTTACAAACTTAGATGAAGAATTATCTAGTCAAATATTGTTGCTAATTTTGATTTTTTTAGTTGCAAAGAGTGTGCTTTGCCCTAAATTATGTATAAAATGAATTATCTAGTCAAATAGAGTGTGCTTTGCCCTAAATTATGTATAAAATTGACACTAAAATTATGCATTTGTAGTTTTTCACATGCAATGTATTGATGATATTGATGACGCATTATGAAGTAAATATTTTACATATCTACAAACCCTAGTCAAATAAATTATGTAATACACATTTTGGTTAAAATCCTTTATAATCACATACATACTTACCTAGATTTAACAGTAATCATTTGCCTTTTATTATTTTTAAGTAACTGTACTATGTTGGTACTATAAAAGTATTTTAAAATACATACTTACCTAGATTTAACAGTAATCATTTGCCTTTTATTATTTTTAAGTAACTGTACTATGTTGGTATTAGAAAAGTATTTTAAAATATTTCATTGGCTCTGCTTTTGTTAATAATTAACACTTTACGGATGTTATGTTTGACTTATTAAATAAAACTCCATTTTGGCAAAGCCAAAATTAAATTAAGGGCTGTGTTTACAATTTACTAAGTCAAAAATGTTGTATGGTTGTGTGTAGTAATAAGACGTTAATTATAATTACACACGTAATGGCTTACAATGTTATAAACGGATGAGTGAGGAAAGATAATGATGCAAGCAGTGATATTTAGAGCCAGGGAGATTAATAATCGCTTGCTAAAATGTGAAACAGTTAGTATATAAGATTTTTGAGAAAGAATATGAGGTGGTTACGATTGTATAATATTATCCATATAAAAGTTGGCTTTCATTTAATAGCAATAATTTCTTGCAATATTTTATAGGAAGTTAATATTGCAGATTTTGCGAGTGAAGTTATGACATGCTCTGACATTTAACACAAAGGCATCTTAACTAATTTTATAAAAAATAAATATCACAGGGTGAACGAGATTAAACTGTAGAAAAATAGATAAAGACCAATGTAGAATTAGCATTGCTTTACTAAATCTAGTATCAACGTTTTATAATTTGATAGAATTCTCAGCTATAAAAGTTACGATATTAAAAGCATTTTACTTCCACGGTAGCAATTTTCCTGTACTCTTCCATTGTGTTAATTTCACAAATAAAACGAACAATCACAACTACTGTTTTTTTTTCTTGACATGATATTTTTTCATTAGTTATAATTTGAATAATTTAGTGATCTTACAAATTACCAAATTGGATTATATTCAATATTTTGTGTATGTTTTAAAATAAATAACATAGATATAAAATATATTAATAACTATTATTTATTTTAATTTCATACTTAATCATTATTATTTATTTACATTCGTTTAAATATGTACTAATTCCAATTATCACTCCATCCTTCGTTGTCCTCTCCTTCGTCATCTGGTACAAAGTTAAATTTGCTGCTCAAGTCAGGAGCTAGCTCTACAATCGCTGCAACGGTTGCTTTTTCTATCACAGGCTTCATATCTGCAAAGAAATCAAACTCATCCACACTTTTCGAATGATCAGTCTTTTGTGTCTTTATGTCCAGGTCTGATATGTCAACCATATTTTTTTTTGCATCAAGAGCTGCTTTTCTTAAAAGAGCAGTCTTTGTAATGTCAGTTTCCTTTTTTGGTACTGCATTAAAATTTATATTTGGTTCTTGAAAACTTAATTGAATCTCTTGGTCAACATTTTCGTTGTATGTTTCTGATTTATCAATGGCATGCATTTGTTGATTATTACTGTCCCAGTCGCTCCAATCATCACCACTTTCAGCTAAGTTAGTATTTTTAGGTTCCACTAGTTCGATATCATTATTAATATCATATTTTATATCATCATCTACAGCCTCCCCACCCACTGGCGAAGGTCTTTCGTTCATTGGTAGAGTTAAGGAGTTATTGCTTCCTTGGAATGTCTCTTCACTACATTGGAATTCTCGTAGGGACTTTGTGGGCAAACTATGATGTCTAGCTGTCTTTAGGTTAAGGCAACTATTCTTTGGGTTTGGTCTGCCGTCAGTAAATAGTTTGGACCGTTTTCCTCCTACAACAGTATCAGCTCCCAGAATCGGTACTAATTCACTTAAACATATTAGTGTTGCTGCAACTAGGTTGTCATCTGTGTCCTTGATCCCAAGAAGCAACTGTAATAAACAATAACAGTTTCGAAGTTTAATTATTGTTTATTAATCCAATAATCCCTTGGTTCCCGATAGAGGATAAGGGAAACACAGGCAGCCAGCACAGACATTGGAGAAACTAAATTGAAAAGGTGGCTGGTGGAACATGGACGAGGCTGACACAGCACAAAAGGTAGTGGAAGAGGTCGAGAGAGGCCTTTGCCAAGGGGAAAACAGACAATATTCCACTTTGATTTTATTATTCCCCTACAACTACAATAATACGTGAAAATAATTATAGGGTAGATCATGTATCGTTAACTGATTAATTGATCACATTCGAAAAGAAAAAAGTATTGTTTTGAACAAGTAATTTTTCACTTCCCAGTACAAAGTGGTTCAATCCGCTGATTAAATTTCTATGGAGAGGTAAAAAAAAGTGTGAGCAAAAAAATTATTTTTCATTTGAAAGTGATTTATTAGGTAGGGTAGGTAGATTATGTATCATTAACTGATCACATAAAGACTGTAAAGTTCAATCAGCTGACTCAATTTCTATGGAAAAGTCGAAAAAAGTTAGCGCAGAAAAAAAAGGTGGGAAATGGTCTATTATATCAATACTCTATCTATCACCCACCTCTTATATTTTTACCATAAATTATATTATATCATAGTGATATATTACTTTTCTGTTTAGTATGTAAACCAAAGACAGTTTTTTCTTAAACATAAATATACTAAGTAGTTTGTCGTGAAATCGCGCTCGCCTGATTCGCGCTTGACCGATTTGGCTCATGTTTGAACTTGAAAATTATTTTTGCCTTATTTACTCGCATGCCAAATTTCATGACATTCTGATCAACGATAGGTACTAGAGTTACCGTCGAACAAACATTCATACATACATACAAACGCCGGATTGTTCAAGTAGACTCGGAGAAATTGCTGGCTTCGCCCGCTCGTTCAAATATAAACATAATTTAGTAGGTAGATTGCTACATACCTCTGGCAAAATATGCTGTGAAAGTTCTTCATGGGAGAACACGTGTACGAATTTAGAAAAATGATTTAATAACAGCAGCCTTATCTGGGAATCCCTGACGCCAAATAACTGCATCAACCTTGGCTTTACATGTTCCTTGAAAACACTAAGACTAAAGAATCCAGCATTCTCACAATTTTGTATTCTTTCTGTAATGTTAATTTATGATATTAGTGATTATACGAATTGATTTCAAAAATGCATGTTTATACCGGGTGTAAATAGACCGAACCGCATATCGGTAGACTATTCTCAAGAAACATGGGTATGCTAGCTAACCATTAGTTTGGGAAATAATTGAGTTCCAAATAAAAATGCGTGAACCCTAATGCACCGATATACGGGCGAGTTTCGAGAGAGCGTCGTCCGTGAAACAGCTGTTCCGGTGCAGCGGTCTAAAATAGACCTTCCCCCTACGAGATAAAGTATTTGACTTATCGTTGAATATCTTTTTTAAGATTTGCGCGGGCTTTTTTTCCAAAGAGTTGTTCAGTATGGTTAGTAGAGTATGTGGTTTTATTTAAAGGTTATTTAGACCCGGTATATAAGGAAAATGTAAACCAAAAAATACCTAGATAACAATAATAATTTAAATCTAAACTAAGCTAAAAAGAAAAAAAAACTACAAACTAAACCTACGTACCTAAAATAGAAAAATTCAATTAAGTACATATGTTTTTGTTTACATTTTCTGGCTTAACAATATATAAGGATAGTCACCATTGTTTGGTTTGAATAAAAAGGGTATCACATCTTTCCTTGCTGTCTCATCCAGCATCGTCAGTCTGGAGAGCAGAAGACCACTGAGTTGTTTAGCAACAGTTTCTTCGTCATAACATTTCAAGTTTTCCAAAATGTTAGAGAAAAATTTCCCTTTATCTTCTTCTGATTTAAGAGGAAGAAAGTTTAGGAATTTGTATATTGATATAAACTCATGGTTAAAGAAATTGTGCTGAAGCACTTCAGATAAATTTGGTCTCTGGGCGGGATCTGGGTTTTGAAGGAACTCCTGGCAATACTTTTTGAATTCTTTAAGATGAGGGACATCATCTGTAACAGGAATAAAGCATGTGGTTATTTGTTTCCATTTTGTTTCTTTAGTACATTTACTCAGTGAATACAGGTAATTTACCATCATTGCAGCTTTTAAAGACATCTTCAACTAACACTGCAAAAGCATATTGGTCTACTTTATTGGTGATTTCATATGAATCTTCATTTGGATCAACCGCTTTATCATACCTATATGCATAAGAAGAAGAGTTAGTTTTTCCTTAATAATACATACTGATTATATTATATAAGAAGAAAAACTTCTATACTTGAAAAAAGAAGATAGTTTTCAAATAGGTACCTATGAATTCGAGAATGTTTCAAATAAGCAGGCGTTAGTTCAGTAAATGGTATCAAATACTGCAAACCACCAAGTTTCCATTGACCATCTTCAGTCACATAGATGGCAGACAAACCAACATTGTTGTGCGACATTCCTGCCTGTAAATACAAAATAGTTATCATGAAAAATATAAATCTATACTAATAATAAAGTAGTAAAAAAAGTTTTGCCAGAACATTGTATTTTTTTCTTGTTATTGGTTATAATTATTGTACTGAAGCCAAAACAACCATGTTTAGAAATTTTGTCTTTTTATGTACGCAACAAAATGAGTGTAAAATTATTATTATCTTTTTATTTAAAGTAACATTTTATTAATCACAATCAAAATCAAATGAACTTAACTTATGTATAACATTGCTACAGACACTTCAGGAATCTGTTCTGAAATAGTACATTACGATACGAGAGCGATGAAACGTTTCGCACGAGTATCGTATAATATTTTATAGCAAAAGTGCGGAAAATGCCGACTTTACGCAAGCGCAGCGTGCGTAAAGTGGTCATTTTACGCACGGTGTGCTATAAAGGAATTGTTTATCTGGCCCTGATTTTGATTCGGATTTTATTCTGGACATAGTTCTTTTTGATATGCTGGTGTAAAACACAGCACTGTCTAGTGTCAGATTGACAGGATATTTTATAACAATAAAAATTTTTTCAGTGTCACAATTTTCCAATACTTTTATGGCTAGTTCTCGTGCACAGTGCTTTGAGCATGCATGAATTATTGTTTTTTTTAACACATGATGAAGATACATCATTTTCGATACAAAACTAAAGGCAATTAATAACATAAGGGAGATCAAAATCGATAAACGCGGTCGATGCCAACTCGTGCAGCACGACTAAGATGGCATGGCACGGATCAGGTGTGCAGTTTGTCACCCCCCTCCATGACTCACCTCTTACCCCGATTGCCATGTCGACCTGTTGTCATCTATAGATAAGAGATGTGCAGAGTACTCGGTTATTACTCTGTACACACCGTATTATGTTCAGTACTCGTATTTAGCCAATAACTCAGCTTAAGTGGAGAGGTATTCAGTAAAAAATGTTGTGTAAGAATAATGAAAAAATCATTGCCCTTTTTCAAGAATTATTTTAAAAAATAATGCCGTGTAATAACCGAGTACTCAGCACATCTCTAGATGTATGTTCCATTTTAACTCGACAACCACTCAACTGACTTGGCTGCAGTTATTTTAATTATTATCATACCTAGTGATCTTTGTCAACATATAGGTTATAGGAAGTATTCATTAAATAAAGCCAAAGCCGAGGCAAAAACCAGATAAACGCAGGCTATTGTAATATAATCTTTTCAATAAATCAAAATTATTGTTCTTTTTAAAGAAAATCATGATTACATGGTAATTTTACCTGTTCATGTAAAAACACCAAGGCTCTTAATATATTGTTAAGCCCAATACATATTTGTAGTGGATTATGTAATTTTAAACATAGTACAAGTGGCTGCACAAACTCTGTAGCCAGATGAAGTGTGGACCGTTGCTGCCATGCGGAGATGTAGCGAACTATGCATGGATGCCTGTATTTAAGCAGATTCTGGAAAAGAAAATAAAACAAATTTTTATATTATTATTTTTATATTCCAGGTATAAGTAGGCATGGTCAGGTATATTTTAATGAACCTCAGACTTTCCTGATCATACTGACATTAGAAGAAACACAAATAAAAATAATTGGACTTGCTCATTAGGATGAAAAAAAATACAATTATAGCTTTAATTTTATATTCTAAGAGCTAAAATATTTCTTTTTTAAATTGTTTATTTTTGTTTTCTTTTTTGTTATTGCCATTTTGAAAATTCTGCTGTGTTCAAAGGTTGTACAAATAAAAATCTGGCACAAACATTGAGTTACACATTATCACTTCAATGGGTACAGAAGGCCTCAAATGAGATATGTTTCTTTGGAATGTTATTCAATACAACCAATAGTTTATGGGTTTACATTTTAAGATTATTATAATTAAGTTTCACTTCTACTGATCATGTACAATAAATTTAACATATTAATTAAACAGTGTGGAGTAAGTTGTTTTGGGTTGCACAGCAACTGCACTTCAAACAGATTCTTAGAAAGATGATAGGGGTAGGTTGTTTTCTTACGTTTGAAAACTTTTCGAGTGGGGTTGCAACAGCCCATAATGGCCCCGGAACTGCTTCTCCTTTAAACACAGACACAGATCCGTCTCCTTTCAAGCTAAAGTATCTACAACTATCGTTTATCGTCGCTTGATAATGAGCCCAAAAGTCTGTAATCTCTGTGGGCTTTTCCTCGATTTCCAGGCCTCTCAACTGTGAACTTTCGTTACCCATCATGAAGGTAAAGTTAATTATGTATTAAATAAACATAACTTTTATAATTTACACGATATTAAACTGTAATTTTTGATTCATTTACTTTTTAGCTGCTAAAAGCGAGATGCAAAGAGAATGTAAACACTACTACGTAGATCTTTCTTGGACTTGGAAGTGACTAAAGGGCCGCTAGCTAAAGTTGACACAATTTATGAGAGAGGTCACAATTTACGGGACCGTTTCATAACGTGCGATGGTAGTGCGTTTCACTCGTTTAATAGAAAGAGCTAAATAAAGAAAGAGTGAGAACATCTGGTTTTGAAACGCTTGCGAGTGATTCCAGTGAGAAAAACGTTTTATAACGGGTCTGGGTGACAAACTTAGACCTTAACATAAATAAATAAATAATAATAACTTTATTTGTTCATAATACAAAATAATACTTAAAGAATGTTCACTGTCCCCTAACCTACGTATTCGTGTATCGTAGGGTCACAGACTTATCCTTCTAAATTCTAAAGCAAAGACTATTCTAACATGCATGAGTTATAACTAATTTTAATACATTTAACATAAAAGCAACGAACAACAAAAACATAATTCATACATTAGAATTAAATGTGTAAGTGTGTGAGGGTGCGTGTGGTTGTGTGGAGAGTATTCATGAGCGGTGTGTTCTTTGAGTATTTAGGATAATATGTGGTGGATGAAATGTTTGTAAATTTATTAGTGCAAGGTGTGATAGTGATGTATACGATTTTTATTGTTGACTGTGTGTTTGTCCTTAATTGACATAAATAAAATGAAATGAAGGGAATTGGAGCTTAACCCTAGGTAGGTATTTTAAGAAGCTCTTCAGTTTGACTGTAATTTAGTCCTAATAAGTATTGGTGAATAGATTGTCCACAACTTCTTCGAGTGAGGGAAATTAAAGTAATTTTTTTGCTAATGGTGTTATAAGTATATGGTCCAAGAAAAATATGGCAATTTTGTGCAAAGCAGGTACGGGTTTTTGGTGTAGTAAATATACGATTTTTCCTCCGTTTAATTTCAAGCTGTGGTTTGAGTGCTTTATAATCTGCTTTTGTGTGTTGACGTAGTATAATTGAATTTATATACAGTTTCCGAACCGTCAAGACAGGACATTCTCTATACAACTCTCTAGTGGGATGACGCCTAGGCATAAACAGCATGACTTTAAGCAATGCGCGCTGTGCACGTTCAAGAGGAAGAAGATGACTTTTGGCTGCTGCACCCCAGGAATGATACAGTAGCCAAGTATAGATTGGGCTAAAGCGTGGTAAACCATCATTACGACCTTTCGCTTACCAACATGTCTTGATCTTTTAAAAATATTAATAAGTTTGCGTATTCTAGCAGACATAGGTAGTTCCAGCTGGGGTGTCTCCAACCCGAAAGTCAGAGACTTCTTTATAAATCTGGGTCGGATAAATAAAGAAAGTTTGTAACTCGTTTAGCACCACCCGGAGGTCACGTGTCAGGTCTCGAGGGTAAACTGACGGACGCGAGTTACGGCCAACCTCGATACGGTAAATTATGCTAGGTATACTCTCACCGGATGAGTGAGATGAGTAGAATAAGTTCCGATCTAGCTTGTATGTCCAATTTTTCGAACTTACATTTTTCTTCGGCGCTCGATGTTGGCGATAATTTCGTTTCGCCGCTAACGTAATCCCATAGTTCGGTTTTTATTAATACGGCCTGGGCTTGTAAACACCTGGGTACCTAGCATAATTTACCGTATCGAGCTTTGAAATCTCGATAAACCACTATCCACCCCTTTTTAGATAGATCACCAGAGTGAGACAGAACACTGTATCAAGCGCTACCGAGCTCGATATAGTAGTTTGCTATGCTAGAATATATTTATATTTAACGTTTCTATCGAGCGGTATGTCGAAGACGCCATTTTTATGTTATTTTTATTTCTTTTGGCATTTGTATAGATAACCACGCCCTGTTACCATTTGTTGGGTGTGAAATATAAATATACCATTCGATAAAGAATGCCTTTTATTTAAAAAATTACAGAAAAATAAAACTCGTGACAGGATATACAAGACAGAAGATTGTCAAAGAGCTGCTACAACCATAGAGGCTACGCTATACCAACATTTACCTCCCCTCCCGTGGAAAACGGCAGAATAATATCTGTACTAAGAGTCGCGCTTTTCCAGGACCCGTGTTAAATGGTCTGAGGTGACAAACGTCAGTCTGAAATCTAATTCAAGGGGGGAAACTGAAATTGCCCTTTGTGGTCAAAAAAAAATATTATATATAAATGAGCTCTCTTACGAGCCTAATGCAACTTTCACAATAATAATTTTCACTGTTTCCCCTATATAAATTATGAGTAAATTTTTAAAGTTTTGAACTTTGTCCAAAACCCGCCAAAACTCGGAAGTGACAACTGTCAGGCGAACTGTAACGGTACCCAGGGCCACGTTCAGTTTGATCGCCCGCTCATCACTGACAGCAGGATAGCACATACAAATTCAACGCGTGCACAAGAGATGTCATGATCGCCGGGCGTGAGCGGGCGATCAAACTGAACTAAGCCCATACAGCGTTAGAATTCGCACTAGCCAATGTGATTTTCGCATCACTCGGAAGCGTTTCAAAACACTTCCGACTCTTCCGAGCAACTGTGAGGTAACAGTTCGGTTACCCTCGGTTTAACTCGGGTCAATTTTTGAACGCTCTAGGGTGAAATTCGCATCACTCCGAGTGTGATTCACTCGTTTTCAAACGGAACATAAGAAAGGCCCGTTTTGTTGGCATAGCAACGTATTATAAGGGTGTGAATCAAACAAATCGGTAACTAGAATAATCGATTCGCAAGAGAATTCGATTTTAAATTGTATCAGTTTGTGATCGTTTGGAATATTTTTATGTTTATTGCTTCTATAAGTTCTAGATAGAACTTGCATTCAATCAATCAAATCTGTGGCCCATAGATAAATATCTTACAAACTAACATAATATATTACAGTATATTTGTGCACACTTCAGATGTTTTATATTTTTTCTCCATGAAGATTGTTTGAATTGGATATTCTTAAGTGCCAGTGATATTTTGTAATCTTGTTATTCATGACCTCAATAGAGGTATAAGCTGTACTTGAAAAAAGCGGTGATTGCTGTAAAATACTGGCCAGGACGGCTATTCCGGCACTATTTTTCACTCGCAATATAAATCATTAGATATTTGTTTACAGTTTGATAAATGCCATGCGATGGAGATTAGAGTGACTAAACGGCATCAAATAAAAACTTTAGGAATAACGAATGCTTACTATAAGTTTTCAGTAAAAAAACTCAATAAACATAGGAAGAAAACCCTTTTTAAAATCACCCGAAATCTGCCTTAGAAATTTTTGCGCACGTGCTGGAATAGCCATCCAGTAATAAAATATGCTTCACGATGAAACCCTTTGATTCTCCAAATCGCAATATAAAATTTTCTTAAAAGCTGCCGTACCTATTGATAGAATGTTTTATGATTTTACCTTTACCTGTGAATTGTGTCTTAAATAAAAAAAAAACCGGACGAATGCGAGTCGGACTCGCGCACCGAGGATTCCGTTAAACACTATCTTTTTTGGGATTTAGTTACAAATGTAGTTTTTTAGATTTTTCCCTATACTTGTAGTATAAGACGGTACTACTTGCCAAATTTCATAGTTCTAGGTCAACGAAAAATACCCCATAAATTTTAATTCACTTGAGAGTGTCGAAAAATACGTTATTTGCGGCATAAACGGCCGTATCTTTTTTTACGTAAACTTAGAAGTTTGATTATTCCACAACTTTCAGGGACTGTAGATCTGAGTGCATACTCATAAGGTTTCATTTCAACTCAATTCCTCTACGCGTTCCCGAGATAAAGGGTCTTGAGAGACAGAAAGACGAACGGACATCAAAGTGATCCTGTAAGGGCTCCGTTTTTTCCAGTCGAGGTAAAGAACCCTTAAAAACAGGAAACAATGCTGTTTTTATCATACGGTTAGTTCAGAAGTTATGAAAGTGGTATAAAACGTATTTGGTATAATAATTTGATTATATTTTCCAGTGAAATTAAGCGGCACCGTTATAAATGCAGACAAAAGTTCAGAACTAAAAAAGGTTTACTTATGCCTTTGTGGCTCTGAGTTTTGAGCTCATTTAAGCTAATTACAGATCATTACAGTTATTTTATTAATATAAGGTGACTTTCGTTTATACTCGTATAGCCAAATTCATACTGGAGACTCGATAAGTGGTCAGGACCAACACCATTTGCGATGTAGGAAAAAAAAATTTGGTACTCTATTCTTGTTTAAGAACAACTTCGATTCTATTAGAATAGGAAGTCTAAATTTTAGTTTGAGTATTTCACAGAAATTGACATTGAACCTTGGTCCTGACCATTAACCAAGTCTCGAGTATGAATTTGGCTTTGTAAACGAAAGTCACCTTATATTTATCGAATTAATATTTTCATGTGGAATCTAATAAATTCGGTGATATTTAGCGATTATTTGGTTATTGAACCTTGGTCCTGACCACTAACCGAGTCTCCAGTATGAATTTGGCTTTGTAAACGAAAGTCACCATAAATTTAACTAATTAATATTTTCATGTGGAATGTAATTAATTTCGGTGATATTTAGCGATTAATTGGTTACAACACTAAAATTAAAAAGTAATCGACTAAGAACGTAAATATTTTTGAGACGTTTCGTGGTGATTAAAATTTGCCTTTTATTTTATAAATTTAAAGCCGATTTTGAAGGTTTAAATTTTAATTTAAGACACTTACTAAAAACGTAATTTTAAGTGACAACACTATACAACCAACTAAAATAAGGCTCCGTTTGGAACACAGATCATATAAGCTAATACATATAGGACAGCTCTGTAAGACAGGTAAGAACCCAGCGCTAGTGTCGTTTTAGTGATAGGGATGGGGCCACATTACAAATGGAGAAAGTAGATATCGATATATTATTCTATTTAATCCGTTATTCAGATTATCAAAAAATATTGGACAAGTATTTTTTCATTTGTCAATCAAAGAAAAATGACAGAGATAAAGCGCGTCAAAGTTTGGGAGTGGGGGGAAAATGACGTCACTTCTAAGTAAAATTGTACCTAGACGTGATGTCACGTGGAACTTCAGCGGGCTATATCTTCATCATTGTTTGTTTAATTGAAAAAAGAAAAAAAATACGGGTCCAATATTTTCTGATAATCTAACTGAAGGACTAATTTTTTTTTGTCTTCATGTCTATTATAAATGGACGTCAGTGAGCTTCATATTTCAGTTTCTCAAAGTAAAATTTATCTCAATAGCGGGCACAGTATTTTTCCTCGGTGCTTTCATACGGATTGCTCCAAACCTTCATTGAGTTTTATAAGTATAACTAGTATTTGCGTGGTGCGCGGGCTGCAAGCAGCCCGCGAGTATTGGTTTTCTCTCCTTTTTTTTAAATTTTTATAAGTGTTTTTTTCTTTGTATCTGTTTGGTCTTGGACTCTATCTACAGTGAATTAAAAGGCAATCGGTAGAAAATCCGTGATTGACAGGGGATGGGATGTGTGTCGAGTGTCAAAACCTGTCATCGGTTTGAAGATGTGTCAAAAAGAATAATTGTAAATGTAACACAACCAGACAGACAGGATGTCGCTCCTCCTATTCTACAGCAACAAGCAACTCCTATTCCGCCCACAACGACGTCTACTGCAACTGTAGATCCTACCACTTCTAAACAGCCGTAGACCACACGGTCTGACAGGATTGTTAGATTTAAGGCTTACGATTAATTAATCGCTCTCCGTGGGGGGGTGGTGTGGCGTTTATGTACGCCTCCATAAATTATTCTGGTAATGGTAACATTGCCTTTAAAAAAAGAACAGATTTCCAAAGACAATAATAAAGCCGATTCTGAAGGTTTTAATTCGCTTATTTAAAAAAAAAATCAATGCGCTATTTTTGTCTACTTTTTGGAATAAATAGAGCACTTAAGGAATTTAATTTGAATGATATATATTTTTAAGCTTTAAAACCGATTTTATAAGTATTTTAGTATTTACAGGAAATGACGTCATTACATTAGGTTAGGTAAACCCACTCGTTTTGAAACGGAACCCAATTCAAACGAATGCAAAGCAAAGCAGCGCTGACTCATATGGAGGCAGTGAAGGCAATCAAAGTGACAGACACATCAGTATCAGTGTTTCCAACAGCATGAGTAATTTTAAAATTTCGACCTCGGTATTTCTTTTTTCAAAACTTATTCCAATAGAACTAAAGAATATAGGTACCCACCAGCTGGGTTGAGTTCGAACGAAAATCATAAATCTACATTTAACACCTTAATCATGTTCATGATCCGACAAGCAATACATTTCTGTTAAAATAAACTAGCTTTAAATACCTATTCGTGCAATGACCTCTGTCTAATATAAATAATTATTAGTAATTAATAACAATTAAATTAATAATTCTAATATAAGTAGTTCTATGCGCATTATAACTTTGGGCGCACTGTACTTGAATTTTTGTTTTGATTAAGGGTGTGAGGCAGTTCTCGAATTCTGATAATTATTGGTAATATACCTATTAAAACAGGGTTTTTTGATAAAGTTGGTAATATTTAAAATTTGTCAGTCTTTCGAAAGCGTCCAAGAAAAATACATCTTAGGATGCGTTCAAAGAAAATGGAAATGTTGTGATGATGACGTCACTGAAGATCAAATTAATGTCATCGCTTTTTTTTAATTTAATAAATGTTATGAATGCTTATTTTAAAATCTGTCTACTAAAAACAGTTCAGGAAAGCTATTCCTTGAAATGGTTTTCGAATCGTAAATATTGGTGAAAACAAGAATAGGCCAATTTTAGTTTTTTGCTGGCAAAACTAAATTTTCTTCATTCCAAAATAGTTCTATAGTGTAAACAACAGAAGCTATATTACTTTCAATAAATTTATATTTTGACAGCACTAAAACTAAAATTAAAGCCTTCAGAATCGACTAACAAGATTGTGCACTGTACAAAATTTTTGCTCAACTAAACTAGATTTTATCTCCTTAGAAATAAGGTTGTGATTATTATGGTACCATTTTCAAGCGAAAAACGAGCCGAGCGAGATAGCTCTCGCTCGCTACTCGTGTGTCCTTGTCTAGCAAGTTGCCAGTGTATATAATATATCCAATATACTTATATAGTGTTGTTGAGTTTCTAACGTGTTAGAAAGGGACCTACGAGTGCCAACACCCCTCTCGCTCGGCTCGTTTTTCGTATCGTAGTGCACAGTCTTGTTCTCTATACAATGTCTTTGCAGATTTCTTCTCCTGTTTGTCAACACGATCATTTTGTTCTTATTTCATTTTGTTATCCTAAAGATTACAGATTCTTAAAGGAGTACCTACTTACGAAATTTCATTTGGGGTGGTGCCCCATCATCAAATACACCAAAATGACAAAGTAACTTTTAATAGAATCTATTTTTCTTTCTTTCTTTAATATCCTTCAGTACTCAATCCAGAAAGGCTATCATGGTCTAGATACCTTTGCCTGTCCCTAAACGGGACGAAGGAAAAAAAAAACCTTTCATTATTTTTCAAGTTTCAACACAAAACCCACCTGTCAAATCAAAAGTGCAGAAAAGGAGTTTGGTTGGTTTGGTATTTTTCAGAAACAATGGTTTCAGCTTTACTTAAAAAAGTACTGCTAACGAATCCTCATGGTTTTCGTAAAACAGTAGGAGTATTCTGTAATGCTGCCAGGAATCGTTAGTAAAACTCTTAGGATTCGTGTTTTTCGAGTCAATTGTTACGTCATAACAAATTAACTTTTTTTCAGACTGGAATTATCAGTACAAGCCGGGTCCTTACCCTAAAACCCCGGAGGAGCGTGCTGCTGCCGCGAAAAAATATGGCTTGCCTGTTGAAGAGTACAAGCCTTTCCCTGAGAGTATGGGGTATGGAGACTACCCTAATCTTCCTGATATTGGAGCAGATTCAAAGGATCCTCACTACCCATGGGACTCTCCTGATATGAAAAGGAACTTTAATGAGCCTGTAAGTGTGGTTCAATTAATAGCAACTACACATTTATTATCGGTATGGTATGGGTAATTTACAGGATGTCCTGTTTTTCAGCTACAACTTTGGCCGTTTTGGGGCCATTATGGTCCAGTGTTTTGTTTGTTTAAATTTTTTATTTTCTATTAGTAGCAGACTCTGTGCTGTTGAGTTGTTGAGATCTTGAGTTTTTGTGACGAAAGTATAATTTTATATGAATAAAATTTATGATGTCCCATATTTCAATTCTTGAATAAAATATTATTTTTAATAAAATGTAGTATAAAATAAGGACACAGGGTTGGTCACCCTAGTTGTGTCTCGTACTTTGGAGAACTTTTAAAATCATTATTTAAATCTTTTAATAAACAGAATGTCAGCAGCTGCACTCAGGGAGCTCTGGTTTTGCCTTGATCAAGTAAATAAATTGTATTGATATATACATCTTTAAGAATTGTCCTCAGCTGACATAATTGACAGCTACTTTTGTGTAAATAAACAAAATTTTCTATTTGTATTTGACTTCCAAATGAAGACTAAATATTTGTGGTTCAGTCTTAGCAAAATTAAATTTTTTGTATACTGCTGTGTGAAAAAATAAAGATTGTTTTTGTTACAAATACCTACTACTGATCTAGGTGTAGAAATCTCAGATTAAATCAAATATTATTTCTAATTTTAACCACTGTAATCATTGACGTCCTACCAAATGGACCTTGGGTCTAGTATAAAATTTACTAAAAAAGTGTCCTTAGTGAAGTGTCAAAATATTAAGAAACAAAACATTTTAATTTGAATTGTATTTGTAGGGCTTGACGTGTGATTGTTGCCCTTTTTAAATTTTCTATGGTTTTGGTTCTCTTTTAGTTCCGACACTTGAGCACAGACCCAATGTCTATTTATTAGTATGTCAATGACTGTAATTCAAAAGCTGATGTTACTTAAATCAAGCTTTATTATAGAGACATAATGCAGACTGATGTATTCTTTTTCATATCCATCTTACTTGGTTTGGAAAGCAATAAGTTACAAGGAAAACAAAATCTTTGAGATTCAGGTTCGATCGAATGAAGGAAATATTGTAAGGAAACCTGCATGCCCTTGAAAGTGTGTATTTGTGCCTGAACAATGGCAATAGGGCTCACCATATTGGGACATAATAATCATTGGTGAAACGTGGGTGTGCAGCGTGTGACTTGCATTTCACAGTTCACACCCGAAACACCTCTGACACCCCCTCGGAGATTCATGTTGTAACGATAAATAAAATAAAATTTTCGTATTTAATCCATTTGATTGACAAGGTTTCAACTTACTTCACATGTTTCACCAAAAAAATGAAAACTACATACCCCTAAGTAAGCTTATGGGTACCTTTTTCTCAGTTTTGAGTAAAAATATTGTTTGATTTGCAGATTCATGCTACTATGGAGATTTTTGGTGAAGATCGTTATGACCCATCCTTAAGGCCGAGGTTCTCTCTGGCACATCAATGGACCTGGTTCCTGGGCACAATTGCTGCTTCTTTTGCTTTGTACTTCTACCTAGAAGATCACAAGATTGGCAGACCCGTCACTGCCAAGCAGTACCCATGGGACGGACCTCATTATGAGTTCAGTGCAAAGTAGATGGTTTTGTGTCAAGTGTATTGCTACATTATAATATAATAGTTTAAAAATAAATGTTGTTCTTAATTTTATCAGTCTTCTGAATTATGTATGCAAGATGACACTCATTTTTACAGCCAAATTCATACTGGACGCTTGGTAAGTGATCAGTATTAAAGACCAATAAAATTTTTTAAGGAAAGAATAATAAAATTTTGTCTTTCCAGTCTTGAAGTCTTGACTCAGGGCTGGGACAGCAGGAAAAAAAAATGGATATCACAAAAAGGGTCATTGAACCTTGATACCGATTACATACAGCGTCATCAATATGAATTTGGCTGTATAAATTAATGTCATCTTATAAACTCCTAATTATACCATGCTGCAAATATTAAATTTTAACCAGTTGAACTTAAAAAAGCGTCATCTACATCATTAAAATTTTAGCACCACATTAAGGTACTTTTTCCCATGAATAATTTAAGTTTTAAACAAGTTAAAAATTTATATTTGTAGGATGGAATAGATTAATGAAAATTATCATCAAAAGGTCAGCAATAACAAAATCCACACTGTTTTTGCAATTTTAATTGACTTAAAGCTAACTTACATTAAACATTTAATACAAAGTGTAAATTAACAAAAATTACTTATAAATACTAGTAAAATATTCATCTTCTAAATCATAAAGGTCAGCAGCAATATCATCTCTGAGAGACATCAGTTTCTGATCGCATTCTTGCTGTTTTGTGCGGAATAGTTTAGAGTTTTGTGTAATAGCCTCGTTTACAGATGGGAAATCATTCAGTATGAGGTACTGCTTGATGTCTGACACCAACTTCATCAAGGACTCACCTGCTCGAACTGAAAAGAAAAAATATATTTTTGTCAGGATCAGGAGGATTGGAAGTTCTTTCTGTGTTATGTTTTCAACTAAAACAAAATTCAGACTGAGAGACATCAGTTTCTGATCGCATTCTTGCTGTTTTGTGCGGAATAGTTTAGAGTTTTGTGTAATAGCCTCGTTTACAGATGGGAAATCATTCAGTATGAGGTACTGCTTGATGTCTGACACCAACTTCATCAAGGACTCACCTGCTCGAACTGAAAAGAAAAAATATATTTTTGTCAGGATCAGGAGGATTGGAAGTTCTTTCTGTGTTATGTTTTCTAACTAAAACAAAATTCCAAGAGTAGTGTTCTCTCTCTTCCCATTTTTGCTACCAGCTAGTAAGTCCAATGAGTCTGCTGTGTGCTACAGATTTTCTGCTTTGCAGACCCAATCAAGGAAGGCTTATTTATGTGTTACGAATTACTAATTTATGATCACAAGCAACCTAACACAATCCTCCTCGCACCTATTTTTTAACTTTTGGTGAAAGATTTTCGGTTTCACACTTTACAATCTGCCGGATAGATAAGCTCAAAATGACTGCTTACATCCAGTGTTGCATTATTTTTTATACTTTTTTGTGAGGTTTTGACAACTGACCTGTACCAAATTGACAGAATTTTGTTTCTTAATATACATATTTTGTGTATTTTATTTATTCTAGCATAGACTAAATAAATTATCCATCCATCCATCCATTAGCCCGTGTTCATCCACTGCTGGACATAGGCCTTTCCCAAATTTCGCCACTCATGTCCGTCTTCCGTCCTCCTCATCCAGCCGCCCCCCGCAACGTCCTTCAGGTCGTCGATCCAGCGGGCACGAGGTCGGCCTACACTACGCTTTGCTGTACGTGGTCTCCTTTGGGCCCCAACGGCCATCATGTCGGCGACAAATATGGCCTGCCCACTGCCACTTCAATTTACTGATTCTGCAGGCTATGTCGGTTACTTTCGATCTCCGACGGATCTCCTCATTTCAGATTCTATCCATCAGAGATACCTCAAGCATAGCCCGCTCCATAGCTCGCTGAGCGACCTTAAACCGGTGGATCAGACCCTTTGTAAGAGACCACGTCTCAGCGCCATACGTCATCACAGGAAGGACGCACTGGTTGTACATCTTAGCCTTTAAGCACTGCGGTATTGACGACGTAAATATGTGACTCAACTTTCCGAATGCTGCCCAACCCAAGCATATTCTTCTGTCAGCCTCGGCGTCGAAGTTGTTTTTATCCAGCTGTATGACTTGACCCAGATAAACATATTTTTGATGCTAACATTGTCGACGGTTATTGGCCCTTGGATGATGTGACAGTTGGACATGACCTTAGTCTTATCCAAATTCATCTGCAGGCCCACTCGTCTCGAAGAATCGCCATGTCCATAAATAAATGATAATAGTAAATAATTCAAAATGCATTCCCATAACAAAAAACAGTAGAAAAGGGTTTAACTGAAGTCAAACAATCCCCCAAAACTCAAACCATAATTAAAATCAAGTACTGGATATCTATAGCCAACCCGGGATAACAAAATACCTACTATTCGTTTCAGATGCTATTAGTATAGGACCTTGTCATACCTGATGCCTGTGACGTTGAGTGCATGAGTGAATCAGATGCACATAGGCATCAGGTATGCCCAAGGGCGGATTCAGAGGGGGGCACAGGGGCACATGACCCTCAGACGATTCAAATAAAACAAGGAGCTGGGAGATTAACACTATATCGCTTTAATAATATTAGTTTCTTTTTGTGTCATGCTTTTAACCACATTTGCAGCATTTTTGGCCTACCGATAGGACTAAAAGATATTGTCCAACTATGTGGGATATACACCTATTTGGCCTTAGTGCCCCACCCAAAAATAAATCCTGGCTCCGCCATTGGGTATGCCAAGGTCCTATCCTAATAGCATCTGAAAAGGATTGTACTTACCAATATTAGCAGCCCGGACTTGCATTTCAAAAGTATCTTGCTCTATTTGAGTCATCCTATTCAGTTGGGACTCATTATCACCTTTAGCTAGTTTGATAATTTCTGGAACCAAGATTTAATTAATGTCTCTGTAAATACATTTGACTGATTGTGAGTTACAGACAAAATCACAGTGTATAGAGTTCAGTAATATGAAAGACAAATTGCATTGAAATGTTGAAAATTATAGACAACGCAAATAAGAGGAATACGTAAAGAGAAAGAGCCAATTTTTAAATAAAGTATACCTTCAAAGTTCTCCAGCATGCTTTTTACATCTTCTTTCAATCGTGTCGTGTATGATTTTAGTAAAGCTTCTTTATTCTGGGGTAAGTTTCTGTGCATTTTGTACAATAGGTAAGTTAAACAACGAAGTGATTGATGTCGGTAAATATAAATATAAATTGCTGGCTGGCTGGTTTGTGAATTTGTTGATTTGAATTTAGGGATGGCGATTTTAAATCGATTTAATCGAAGATCGGTTAATCGGGGTTAAGAAATTCGATTTTAGATCGAATTTTTAGAAGCGATTTGATCATTGAATCTATCCATACAGCCGCAGAAACGTAGACACGATTTTTTGCGGTTTCACGGAAATTTTTTCTAACGATACGCGTACCTATAAAAAGAGTACTTACATTTAATTACGTTTCCGGCAAGTATTTGATTTCAAAATTGAAAATTAGTATAAGAGCCTTAAATTTGGAGAAAGGAAGTTGGAGTAGGTAATTGAGATTCATAAATATTGTTACATAATATTAACTTAATAATAATGTTATGTATGTGCATTTTAAGTTACTATGGCAATAAAACTTCAAAGGGGGTTATCCCGATTTTGTCTCTTTTCAAATTAATTTTAAACCAATAAATAGCGATGGTAAATTGTGTAAGAAATATATATTATGTTATATTTCACTCTTTGATCTTGATATTTCGGCTGCTTGATACACGATTACTTACATTTTCCTCGATCCATTTAAATCGCAAAGATACGAGTAGGTCTGAACTATGATCTAAATATCATTTCATATGAGACTTATACTAAAATAAACGTCTTAAAAATGTGATATAGAATGCTTTTTTTGAGAAAACAACTAACTTTACTTACAAAAAACTCAGGAAAAACTAACGCTTATGAATTTTCACCAAGATTACCAACATAAATAAAAATTAATTAAAGCTAATTGTGTGAATTTCTGTTCCGATTTTAAATCAATTTTTGTGAATCGATCTTTTCTGTACCGATTTTTTTTGGATCGATTTTTTCATCATGATTCGAAATCGATCTTTTTTAGAAAGAATTACATCCCTAGTTGATTTCAAGGAAGCGTTTCAGGGCCGCGTTCAGTTTGATCGCCCGCTCATTACTGACAGCAGGGCCGCGTTCAGTTTCATCACCCGCTCATCACTGACAGCAGGATAGCATATACAAATTCAACGCGTGCAAAAGAGATGTCATGATTCACCGATCAAACTGAACTTAGAGCCCAGAACGTGCGATGGCGATCATAGTGCGAAATTTTACTCTTTTATTAGAAAGAGAAGACCTATATAAGAAAAAGAGAATGAAAAATCTGGTTGCACCAATCAGGTGGCCCAGTGTGATTTTCGCATTACTCCGAAGCGTTTCAAAACACTTTCATGCAGCTGTCAGGTAACAGTTCGTTTACCCTCGGTTTAGCTCGGGTCAATTTTTGAACGCTCTAGGGTGAAATTCGCATCACTCTGAGTGAAATTCACTCGTTTCCCAACGGAACCCAAATGAATGCTCACTCATGTGTTACTGTTACACTTGTCGTTAGTCAGAATGTTTCTGTGATGCACAACCTGAAAAACGTGCAGAAACCGAGCTTCAGGGCGATCAGTTGAGAATAAACGTGATTGACAGATTTTGTCAGCTGTCAAATGTCAAAATTTGTCATCAGTCGCAAAGTGCCCGTGATACCCGTCATTGGTGTCCAAACCCGGAAGCGCTACCCCCAGCCGTTCTGAAAATACTAAGTTTTTGGTATTACTACACTATAGATAGACTCTCGTCTTCAGTGGGGTCCCCACATAGAAGCGCTCCGCGGTAGACTTAGTTCAGCCGCATACGCTGTTAGACGCATAAGGCAGATTACTGATGAAGATATTATATACAATATGAGACGAGTTGACTAAGATACATTTTTTCTCGTTACATAATTCCTGCAGTCTTATATTTCTTTATGCCTTTACTTGAGTAGGTATGTATATAATTTTGTATCATATGTTTTTTTTAAAAAGGAATGTTTGCTAAGTTTCTTGCTCTTATTCATAGCAATACTAATCGAATGGTGCGGATGGTTAGCCATTATTTCTATTTATGGTGTATTTAGTTAATTTTTCAACACATTGTTCATTGCATTATGTATATATAATAGTTTTATTCCTATATTTTATGCAGGTGTATAACTTTATTACATTTTAGTAGCCCTACCATCACATTTTTTGTATGTATTTCCCGTATTTATTTATCAACTTATTTGTTAATTGCATTATGTATATATAATATTTTTATACCTAGATTCCGCTATTTTACGCAGGTGTGTATTTTATTTCCCATATTATTATATATTTTTTTATATTCTAAAGATATATATTGTGAAAATTAAGTTTGACTTGTAGAAAGTATGCTTTATGTATCTATTTTGCAAAATAAATATTTTGATTTGATTTGTTATTAGAGCAATAAAAAAAAGCAAAATGTCAAACTTTTTTGGTCATCAAGTACCCCTTGCCGAGCCATTTACTAAAGTGTAAACCCAGTAGCCCTAGCTCTAACCGTTCCTAAGATATAGCCATCTGACTATTTTGACCTAAAATGACCCAATTTTTTTTGCATATTCAGGTAGATCTCGTCGAGCCCTTTTAAAAAATCCCTGGGAACAGGGGTCTAGTTACAACCATTTAGGAGATATGGGCCGAAAAAGATTTGACACTTGGGAAAGAAGGACAATTGTTTTTGGACCCCTGGGCTCTAAGTTTGGAGGTTTCAAGACCAACCGTTGTGGAGTTATGGCCAAAACAAAATTAATTACGCGCCTCGGATAAAAAAAATCTTAAAAGTTAAAAAATTTTTTTGGAATCCAGGGTTCAAATTTGGAAAGAAATTAATATCAATATAATTATTGTTATCCATGATCAACTCAATAATCTATTAATTAATCTAATTTCCCCTATTAAATTTAATGGTCCAAGACCAACCGTCGCGTCGCGGAGATATGGCCAAAACTATTTTTTTTTCAATATTTTTTTTTTGGGCCCCAGTTTTTTTTTTTTGTTTTTCAGAATTCTTTATTAAATAAAAACAAAAAGTAGCACACAACATGACACTGTCAAGTAGGTACTTAAACTAATTTAGGAGTTACTCCGTAGGCTTATACAACCACCGCCTGTTCGTGCGAATGCTTACAGCTAGTAGATCAACATACCTACTTAGGATTGATAATTGACAAACACCTACATTGGAGACCTCATATCGAAAAACTGTGTAACAAATTGAGATCGATTAACGCCAAATTAGCTATCCTTAAATACAAACTGCCGTTTACTATTCTACGAACTTTATACCTATCACTAGCTGATTCTATCATAAGCTACGGGCTGAGTAGCTATGGGCGCACATATAAGACATACTTGCATAGTATATACAAACTACAATTAACTATCCTTAAGAACATGGTGTCGAAAAGTATTAAACAAAAATACAAAGAGGATGAAGCTGGTTTGTTCAATCATTGTAAGGTAATGTCAGTTTATAACAAAGTAAACTTATCTCTCTTACTAGATAAACTAGATAAAATTAGTTTGCTGACTAAATATAGCAGACAAAATCGACTGCGTAGCTTACCCTACCTCCCTGTATATCGGCTGCCAAGATATACTAACGTCTACGGCATGAGGAAGTGGGAATACCTTCTACCGGAGATTCTAAACGGCTTGCCAGCCGAGTTGTGCGCAGAATTATTGTCTGGACTATCCAGAAGAAAAACCTTATCTCTAGTGAAAAAATACTACCGTGGGTGTTAGCATATAACTAATCAATTGTATTACCTACTTCGTAGCGAGCTGGTAGCGTGTCACTCGCATAAACCCGTACGGGTTTCAGAGAGACGGCTTAATCATTTGAGACTATTTCTTACAGTAATTTGGTTAAATAAATAAAAAAAAAAATAAAAAAAAAAATACGCCTCTTAAAGCTTATAACATGAGTATAATAGAATTTTACACATAATTAACTACATACAAAAATCACAATACATTAATATATGAACCTTTTGTGAAGGTTTCAATTTGTGGCCTCACGTAACTTAAACTAAACAAAAACTTTGATATCACTATATCTTATTTTTTGCATTGGGCAAGCATAGCAACTCTCTATGATAAGAATTATTTAACAAACCTAATAATTCATATTTCATAATACAAAATGGACTCTATGTCGTATGATTAAGAATTATAAACGTACAAGTCGGTCTAGTTAAGTTTGTAGCAACTTTTAGTCAGCCCTCAGCACGTAGTGATGGGGCAATCGATAACGGTTGTAACTATGGACGTAAGATAAGTTTCCTAGTTTGATCTACCTATAGATGACACTAATGAGTTAGAATGATAAGGGTTCTTAGGAATGTAGAAATTTTGGCCCCTGGTTTCAAATTGGGGGGTTCCGAAAATTTTGGGGTCCAAAAAACTTAGACTCGACCGACTACCTATATACCTACAGTAGGATTTTTTTCCCGTAGAAATATCTCAACGCAAACAGAAATTAAACAAAATGTCAAACAAATTCCATGGATACTACTAAAAATGTCAAAGTCAAAGTTTTTTTCATGGATACACCTAGCTGGCTTGACCTTTGGTATCGCCAGGTCGGTTAGTTGGAAAAAAAATCCCATACAAACGACCTCACTTTGAGCCCCCCAACCCCCAACCACGTCAAATGTCAAAAAATGTCACATTTCAGTTTTTTTCGGGGCTACGGTCGACTACAACACCCCCTACATCATTTTACTGTCCGTGAGTCACCGTATTGTAGCTATATGAATATGTATTGTCAAAATCAAAACAAGAACAACAATAAAATATCAACACCCATGCGACCTCGAGTCATGTTACTATAATTTGATTGATTACAGACATTTTTTTTTTCATTTAAATTTTGTTGGGTACAAAATATTTGTTTCTATATGTAGAAAGTTTACCTAGCACGGGAAGTGCCTTAAAAAGTCATAAAAAGTATTTTTTGTTTGTAAGTAATAATTTTCTCTAGCGTATATTTTTATGGGTATACTAAAGTTGATCGTATTCAGGAGCAGATATACCTACCTACTTTCGCCTCACTAAGGTTTTTAATAGTCAGCAATGTATGGCGCAGGCATCTGGTTAAATTCAGTGACTTAACTAAATGATTACTTCTACCTGATTTAACCAAACGTCTGATTTAACTAAATGCCTGCGACATTTACATCAATACCATACATTTTGTATAAAGCAGCTTATATGTTATATGTTGTTGAATTTATGGGTAAGTGCATGCATACACTGAAGTATTACTATCTAATAAAATACTTAATTACGCTGACCACTTCTATTGGTATTTAAGTCTATGTAATTTAGCCCGCTTGCCACTTCTATCTGTTTATTGTTCTGTGGATATACTTACTCGTACAACCATTTTGTAAAATTAAGTATGTTCCGTGCGAAAATGCCCATATATTATAACCGGCGAATGAGGTACCAGCCAAAAGGCAATTTTTGAGATAAGTTCTAAAACTGCAGACATTTCCCCCGAAGTAGAATGTCAGATAAATATAAAAATACCTTTTCCGTATGACCCTGCCAAAGTTGCGAATTGGGCAACGAGTGAAGACTATTTCTTAATCATATTGCCAATTCCCACAGACTGTAGTCATTTCCCCGAGTCGCAATAGCACATTTGCAAAAAAAGTAAAAATAGTGGTTCCGTAATTCGTATCCCAAACTGCACTTTTGGCAAACGTAGATTAGGGTACTCTAATTCGTATGTCAAATTGCACCGACTGTAGATAATTTTACCTCGAAGTTATAAACAATAATAGCATTCACCCCTTTCCATCCCTTGCCTAAGGGATGGTTCTATTGTAGGTTACAATACGATAGCAATAATGGTGTTCAAACGTCAAACCCCTCAGTCCGAATTAATTGTAAGTTATCTTACAGCCCCCTGATTCTGTATCGTAAACTCAGTTGCCAAACCAAGTGCCTATCGTCTAAAACATACATATCCGCTTATCTAAGGATAAGTAAGCACTTGAAATGACTTCACAATTCGTAAATAGTTCAATACCCATTAAAGGTTATTTTGGAAGTTTATTTTTTATCTGTTTTTGGTGAATAGCAACTATAGCTAGCAACCGACACTGAGTTACATAATAGCCCCACAGGTCATTCAAATTCATGCCGTCCTTATCGCACTTACTAAAAAAATAGTGTGCTATCTCTGACTCACACACAGCTTGAGCGATGTAATTCTATTTCGGACCGTACGAGAATATGTATGAAAATCATTCACTCAATTGACATGGGCTTGAAGACCATACCATTATTTTACGCGGCACGACGAAGCGCTGCCAATTCCGGGGAAAATCCCCGATTTGCGGGGAATTGAGGGTTAGCGCGGGGAATGAGAAAAATCGGGGAATTTCGGGGAATCCAGGCAAATATTTTTCGGTGGGCTAAAAATATTTGTACAGCTCAACGATTCCAAGATTCCAGTAATTTCTTGCCTTTGCGAGAAATAATAGGTCGGGGAAAAAGTAATTTCGTATTTTCTATGCATCAAGTTGTAATAAAGTTTCTTTGGTCGTACTGATTGTATTTGGCATTTTTGAAGAGATTGATACTGGTGATGAAAACTGGATCAACTACGACAAGAACGTGCGAAAAAAACGTCAGGTCATGGTCAAAGGGCGGTCAAGCTCCACAGATTATGGCAAAACGCAGATTAACAGGCAATAAGGTGATGCTGTGTGTATAGTGAGATTAGAAGGGCATCGTTCATTATAAGCTTTTAACGCCGGGCAAAACCATCGATTCGGGTCTCTACTACCAACAGCTGATGAGACTCAAGCAATAAATAGAGAAAAAATGACCGGAATTGATCAACAGAAAGGGTGTGGTCTTTTATCATGATAACGCCAGACCACAAACATCTTTGGCCACTCAGGAAAAATTGAGAGAACTGGGTTGGGAAATGTTAATGCATCCACCATATAACCCTGACCTTGCACCCTCAGATTTTCACCTATTTCGCTCTCTTCAGAATTCTTTAGGTAGTGTAAGGTTAACATCAAGAGAGGACTGTCAAAACCACTTGTCGCATTTTTTTGATCAGAAGTCCCAAAATTTCTATAGCAACAGGATTATGTCACTACCTACAAGATGGCAACAAGTTATTGTACAAAATGGTACATATTGAAAATAATTAAATGTAAATAAACTTTGAAAAAATGTGTCTTGAATTTTCATGTAAAATACGAAGAAACTTTTTCCCCGACCTATTATATCTTGGTATGACAGCAAATGAAAGTATTAACAATTTATGCAAGGATCAAACTATTTCCAATACTGATATGGATGAATTTTATAAATCCTGTTTAGCTTTTTATATTGAACTAGCGGCAGACAGGTCCGACTTCAGCGATCCTTTGTTTGAATTAATTTCTGTTGTCGAGCCATCTAAAGCCCAGGCTTTCAACATTAAATCTTTAAGTGGAGTTTTCATAAGATTCCCTATTTTAAAAAAATATGTTGATCTACAAAATTTTGACAACGAATGGCGAGCACATGCGCTGCTGGAATTTAAGAGCTTAGGGTTAGTATCACTGCCAACCGACGAGTACTGGCCTAAGGTTTTTAATATAAAGAATACGGCTGGTATGTCTTTGTTTAAAAATTTGGTAAAAGTAATAGGTCTCCACCTGACATTACCTTTTTCAAACGTGTCTGTGGAGAGGGTTTTCAGCAACTTAAATAACATCAAAACACAACACCGTGGGAGTCTCAACAATGACACGATTGCTGCTTTAATGCATAGGTACCAAACAATGTATAGCTAAAGCGGGGAATCTTTTAAAATTTGAACCTGATCGAAATATGATTACTGCGAGAATATGGCAAAAATAATATACTTTTCCAAATAAAATAAGGGCTACTAAATATTTTACTAAAAATATTTGTTTTTGTACCTGCACTAAATTTAAATAAGCACGAGGCCCTTACTTTGTTTGGAATAGTATAGATGTAGTCTGTAGATGTAAGAGTTAGTTTTGTAATAAGGTAAAGTATTTCAAGTTTCAGTAGTATATTAAATAAATGTTGTATAAAACAGTGTTTTTATTACAAAAATATAATCTCGGGGAATTTGTGGGGAATGAATCGCTACAAGCGGGGAATTTCGGGGAATGCGCAACACTGGAGCGGGGAATCGAGAAATTTTAATTGGCAGCACTGGGAAGCAAATGGGCTTCATTCAATTCAACTGTCAAAACGAAGCCCCAAAGAGTATAGTAACTAGTACAGCGAAGCCCATTACCATTTTCTATGCTCAGTGCCCATTACATTACATTACGATGACCATCGAATTACGTGGTAGACACGCGGTTCATCGATCGCGTCAAGAACAGCTTAAATAAGCTTAAAGTGCCTCGGTTCCCAAGTGTGACGTTGTGCCAGTGCGTTATATACATTCTTCTTCTTCCTGTACCATGCCCTAACGGGCGTCGGCTACCATCTCTCTAAACTTCGTCCGATCTTTAGTGAGCTTGCAGATCTCTGCCGCTTCCTTAATATTAGTCCAGGCTTTTAGGTTGTCAATCCACTTAGTCCTTCCTCTGCCTCTTCCCCGTTTCCCCTCTATTTTTCCTTCTATAATGGTTTTTACTACATTGTATTTAATGTGTCCATAAACATGTCCCAGATATGCTAGTTTCCTTCTTTTGATTGTAGTGAGTAGCTCTCGCTTCCTGTTCATTCTCTTAAGGACATCTTCGTTGGTCACTCGGTCCCTCCAGGATATTTTAAGCATTCTTCTAAACAACCACATTTCGAAAGCTTCTAGTTTAACTTGGGTGACTTTATTTAGTGTCCAGCCTTCTGTGCCGTACATTAGAACCGAGAGCACGTAACATTTTATCAATCTCTACCTAAGGTTCAGTTTTATGTCTTTGTTTGTGAATAGGGATTTCATTTTCATAAATGTACTTCTCGCTATTTCGATTCTAACACGGATTTCTTTGTTTGGGTCCCACTTTTCGTTGAGCCAGCAACCAAGGTATCTGTACTGGGGTACGCGTTCAACCTGTCTCTCTGCTATCATTAGTTCTTCAGTTACTACTTCGTTTTTGCTCACAACCATGAATTTTGTCTTTGAGATGTTAATTTTAAGACCATATTGTACTACCTTGGTGTTAAGGCGTTCTAGTAGTTCTCTGAGATCATCCAGTGAATGGGCAAGAATAGCAGTGTCATCTGCGTATCGCAAGTTATTAATCAGTATTCCATTGATTTTAACACCAATGTCTATACACAATTCTCAAAAGCTTCTTGGAATATAAATTCCGAATACAAGTTAAAGAGTTGAGGAGACAAGATACAACCTTGCCTAACTCCTTTCTCAATAGAGATGTCCCTAGATTTTAAGTTTTTAATTTTGATGTGAGCGGTTTGATTCCAGTACAAGGATTTGAGAAGTCTCTTGTCCTTGGCATCAATATCGGTTCGGTTCAAGCATTCCATTAGTGTATCGTGGTTAACGTTGTCGAATGCTTGCTCGAAATCAATAAAGCAGATGTATACGTCTTTTTGATATTCTAGACAGTTCTGCACCAAAACTTGTATTGCTACCAGTGCTTCCCTTGTTCCTAATCCATTTCTGAAACCAAACTGTGTCGGTCCTATATTTGATTCTATTTTATTGCAAATTCTAAAGTGAAGTATTTTTAGGAAAATTTTTCGTAAATGACTCATGAGACTTATCAATCGATGTTCCCCACATGTTTTGGCGTTTAGTTTTTTCGGTAAAGGAAGGAAAGTGGATTTCAACCAGTCCATTGGCAAGTGCCCTGTATTATATACACTATTAAACAATTTGACTAAAGTCATGATACTATTGTCATCGAACAATTTAATAATTTCCACATGTACTTCATCCGGGCCCAATGCTTTGCCATCTTTCATCGATCTTATCGCTCTTTCCACTTCCGCCCTTATGAAAGGGGGCCCTTCCTCTTTATGCTCTGGCATCTCGGCTCCTGATCGTTGATCGTGGAATAGCCTTTCTATGTATTCTTCCCATATTCTGCGTTGCTCCTCTTCCTCGGTCACTATTTTGTTTTGGTCGTTGGTGAGAATTCTTATTACTTACATGTTTTTTATTAGTTTTCGTTAATTCTTTGATTTTCTTGTGTAAGTTAAAAGCATCATGCTTTCTGTCTAAATTTTCAATTTCTATTAATTTCTTCTTCATTCTTTATTGTACACTAAAAACTTATTTTTAAATAAAACTAAACAAATAAACATGTACAAAGGCAAACTTATCTCTAAGAAGAGATTTCTTCCAGTTTACCTCTGGGGATTAGAGAAAAGATAGTTTAGTTGTTCGTTGGGCTAGCTAGCTATCTAGTTAGCTGTTCGGTATAAATATTTATTTTTGAGAATGCGGGTAAGTATGGATGCGAAGCTAGAAAAGATATGCAGAACTACAGAATTGAATTTGGTTTAATAGCAATGAATTTAGATAAAAAGAAACAAACAACTATTTTTACAAAGAATAAGTTAATTACTTTACGAAATAAAAACAAAGCAAAAAGCGCGGGATCGCGTTTACGAGCGGAACGTGCGATGCGCGTGATAGCCGGTAAGCGAGAGGTGTGTCGGCTCCACGCGGCCCGACTGGTTTTCCGGTGAGGAGCGGCTCGCGGGTGAAGGGACGAGGCGCCGCCGCCGCTGCGAGCTTGATCACGCCTTGGCTGCATGCTCACCATGTCGTGTGGTACAAGTGAGAGGCGAGTTGATATTCTTGAAATCCGCTCCGCTACAGTACTCCCCCACTGAGACCGGTACTACGGGCGATAGTGATCTGGGAATCTGACCACCCGTCCACTCCTTGTTCTTCTTTCAGGAACAGGGATGATTGTTTCTTCCTGGTTCGATGCTGTGACTTCCTCTCGTGCGACGTATGCTGGTTTCAGTCGGTCGATTGTAACCGTGACTTCTTTGCCTTGAACGTCTATGATAAAGGCTTTCGTGCCTCTTCGCAGCACTTTGTAGGGACCCAGGTAAGCTGCTTGTAGTGGTTTACGTGCTGGGCCTTGACGTAGGAAGACGTGTGTAGCTGTACTCAGGTCTTTTGGTACGTAGAATGGATGCGTGCCATGCCATGACGTAGGTCGTGGAGCAAGTTTAGCAATGTGCTCACGAAGTCTGCTGGCGAAATCAGTAACATCTGTGAGAATCTCGGTTGCAGATGTTGGTGAAATGAACTGCCCAGGTAAGCGCAATGGCTCTCCGTAGACGAGTTCAGCGGTTGAAGCTTGTAGATCTTCTTTCCATGCGCTGCGAATACCAAGCAGTACTAGTGGTAGTGTCTCAGTCCATTGTGGTGTTGCGTGGCAGACGATGGATGCTTTGAGATGGCGATGCAGCCTTTCCACGAGGCCGTTGGCAGCTGGATGATACGCGGTCGTGGTGTGATGAGTGGCCCCTATGAGGTTTGCAATCGCCTTGAATAGCCGTGACTCGAACTGCCGGCCTCTGTCTGTCGTGATGTGCTCGGGACAGCCAAACCGCGCGACCCAACCAGAGACGAAAGCAGCTGCGCAGGTGTCGGCTGTAATATCTTGCAAAGGGTATGCCTCCGGCCACCTGGTGAATCGGTCGATGAGCGTGAGGCAGTACCTGTAACTATGAGACAAAGGTAAAGGACCCGTGATATCTATATGTACGTGTCGGAAACGAGCTGATGGGAGTTTGAACTCAGTCAGTGGTGCTGAAGTATGTCTATAAATTTTGCTTCTCTGGCATTGTAAGCATTCTTTGGCCCATTTTCGACAGTCCCTCCTAACACCCGGCCATACAAATCTTTGAGTGACTAACTTTACTGTCGCTTTAGCCCCTGGATGACTAAGATTGTGTAAGAAATCAAATGCTTGTCGGCGAAATGTCTGTGTAAGGAAAGGTCGAGGCTCGTTTGTCGAAGTGTCGCAAAAGACGAGTAAGTCTGAATATGGAGTACAAACTTTCTCGAGCCTAAGTGTCGATCCATTCTGGAGCAGGTCCTGAAGTTCAGCGTCGGCTTCTTGGTCGCGGGCGAGGGACTGGTAATCTAAAGGGTTTGGAGAAAGCTCCTCTATTCGTGAGAGGGCGTCTGCGACGGTGTTGTCTTTCCCATCTATATACCTGATGTCTGTTGTGAATTGGCCTATGAAATCTAGATATCTGAATTGGCGTGGGGAACATTTGTCTCGTCTCGTGCTGAAAGCAAACGTGAGTGGTTTGTGGTCAGTGTAGACCACGAACGGCCTGGCTTCTACCATATGTCTGAAATACCTTATTGATTCGTATATCGCCAAGAGTTCGCGATCGTACGGGCTGTATTTCTTCTGCGATGGGCTTAATTTTCTTGAAAAAAATGCCAATGGTTGCCAAACATCTGTGTGTTTTTGTTGAAGAGCTCCTCCAATAGAAATATCAGACGCGTCGCAATGAATGGCTAGTTCATCTGTTATATCTGGGTGTGCTAAGAGAGTAGCCTGAGAAAGACTTGCCTTACATTGGTTGAATGCTTCTTTCTGCTCTGCTGTCATGTCGACGGGCTGTGCACCTTTTCTATTTGACCCAACCAATAATGAATTAAGTGGCGCTTGTAAAGCTGCTGCCTCTGGAAGAAATCGGCGATAAAAATTCATCATGCCGAGGAAACGGCGAAGTTCCTTGACCGTCTTTGGAACAGGGAAGTCTTGTATGGCTTGTACCTTAGACTCAAGTGGACGAATACCTGTTGCAGTTACTGTGTATCCCAAGAAATTCACCTCAGCTTGACCGAAGACACACTTAGATGTGTTGATCAGAACTCCGTAACTTTTGAGCTTTTGAAAGAGAGTCCTGAGGTGTTGTTTGTGCTGGATTTCAGACTCCGAGAAAACCAGAATGTCATCAATGTAGCCGTAGGTGAAATCCAGATCTCTGAGGACTTCATCGATGAAACGTTGGAATGTCTGGGCGGCGTTTCTAAGTCCGAAGGTCATGTACGGGAATTCGAACATCCCAAAGGGCGTAGTGATGGCCGTTTTAGGGATATCGTCATTGAAAACTGGTATTTGATTGTAGGCCTTCACCAGATCAATAGTACTGAAGATCTTCTTACCTGCCAGCTGGTAAGCAAAGTCCTGGATGTGTCGCACTGGATACTTGTCTGGAATCGTCCTTGCGTTCAAAGCTCGATAATCCCCACAGGGCCGCCAGCCGTCGTTTTTCTTACGTGCCAGGTGAAGTGGAGAGGACCATGAGCTTTCTGAACGACGAGCTGTGCCATTTTCTAACATATTGCTAAACTCCTTCTTTGCTATCTGTAATCTCTCAGGGTCTAGACGGCGGAAATGGCCTGTGACTGGCGGTCCTGGGGTCGTTCGAATGTGATGAACGGTGCTGTGCTTTGGAGTATCCGGCTTACCAGCTGGACGGGTAATGTCTGGGTACTCACGTAAAATATCGTGGAATGGCGTGTTATCGGCAATGGTGCGAACCGATGATATGTCCTGTGATGAAATCTGACGGGGTGCTGCGACAGCGAGTGAAGTGACGCCATCAACCAGTCTCTGATTACGGCAGTCGACGAGTAGGTTGTAAAAACCTAAAAAATCTATGCCTATGATTGGCTTAGAGACTTCTGCAATGATGAACCGCCATCGAAATGCTCTTCGTAGTCCCAAATTTAGGGTGAGATTGATATAGCCATAAGTTGGTATTACTGTACCATTTGCTGCGAACAACTCGTACTTTGTCTTCGCTTGTGGTGGTGCCCGAACAGCTGACCTAGGATATACACACAGGTCTGAACCCGTATCTATAAGATATGTAATCTTAGTCTTCTGGTCTGTTATGAACAAGCGGCCTGTTGTGGTGGTAGGGCAGACGCTTGCCGCCTCTAATGGCTGCCCTTTTCGTTTCCCGAATCAAAAGAGCACGGCTGTACACATTTACGAGCTTTAGATCCGAATTGAAAGTGATACCAGCAGTTAAGGTGGCCTTCTGGGCGTTGTCTGGGTCTGGAGCTTGAACGTTGGCGTGAGCGAGATTTGGATCTGGATCGTCGCTGGCCGTAGGAACCTTCATGTGAGGAACGAGATTGTCTTTGTACCTGAACGAGTGACTCCACCTGCCGCGTCAGCTCTGCTACTCTAGCCTCTAAAGCAGTAACTGGCATCATACCCGCGGATGTACTGGCTACGTATGCGGGAGCAGTGATGTCGTTGACTCGATCAGCCAACTCAGCGACGTCGTCCAGGTCGACCTTAGTCTGTGAAGCCACAATAGATTGAACATGAGTAGGTAAACGACTAGTCCAAATAGTTCTGATAAAGTCGTCAGGCATTTGCGGGCCTGCTAAATTACGCAAATGGCGTAAAAACTGCGAGGGCTTTCGATCTCCAAGCTCCTCATGTTGTACCAGTTGCAAGGTCTTCTTTTCTCGTGACTGTGAAATACGCCTGATTAATTCGTGCTTAAATTTTTCGTACTTGCCTGTTGCTGGTACATTCATTAAAACGTCCTTCATTATTCTCGCATACTCTTGATCTAGTTGCCCCGTTATAATATGATACTTCGAAGCATCTTGAGTCACACCAGACGTAATAAATTGGCTATCCATTTGAGCAAACCATACCTCGGGTTCCTCCGGCCAAAATGGCGGCACACGTACGCCAACACGATACACATCCTGTCCTGAACTGGTATTCGTACTTTCACTTACATTTTGCTGTCCGCTTCCGCTTGCACTTGGACCACCCGTCAAATCTCCGCCATTACCTGTGTTATCTTCTCCGTTTTTGCTCATTTTACCACCTTTATATCGTGCTCCAATGTCGAATAGGTCACCACTTTAGTTGTTCGTTGGGCTAGCTAGCTATCTAGTTAGCTGTTCGGTATAAATATTTATTTTTGAGAATGCGGGTAAGTATGGATGCGAAGCTAGAAAAGATATGCAGAACTACAGAATTGAATTTGGTTTAATAGCAATGAATTTAGATAAAAAGAAACAAACAACTATTTTTACAAAGAATAAGTTAATTACTTTACGAAATAAAAACAAAGCAAAAAGCGCGGGATCGCGTTTACGAGCGGAACGTGCGATGCGCGTGATAGCCGGTAAGCGAGAGGTGTGTCGGCTCCACGCGGCCCGACTGGTTTTCCGGTGAGGAGCGGCTCGCGGGTGAAGGGACGAGGCGCCGCCGCCGCTGCGAGCTTGATCACGCCTTGGCTGCATGCTCACCATGTCGTGTGGTACAAGTGAGAGACGAGTTGATATTCTTGAAATCCGCTCCGCTACAATAGTAAATAGGTAGACATACATAAGTGTACATTTATCAATAATTGAATAATATATAATAATATATAATACATAATCTAATACATATATACTTATTAATATATAAATAAGAATACTAATACATACATATATACTAATGATACTATATTAAAATGCTAAAAGATACTCATGAGAGTGATATATAGTGCTCTTTGAGTCGCCTTTTAAATATATTCATAGAGGGACAATCACGAATGTTTGCTGGAAGCGAGTTCCAGAGTCTGACAGCCTCAACGTTAAAAGACTTGCTAAACGACGCAGAACTATGTAATGGGGTTTTAAGGAGAGAAACAGTGTGTGATCGGGGAATTTTGTTCGTTGAAAACAGGGTCTCAAAACGAACACGGAGATAATCAGGGGAAAGGGGGTTATTGATTATACTATAGAGTTGAGTTAGGATATGAAAGTGACGACGAAGTCGAATGGGGAGCCATTGAAGCTCACGACGAAAATGAGATACATGATCATATTTACGTAAACCATAGATGAATCTAATACCAAGATTTTGAAGACGTTCAAGCTTATTGACCAGCTCCACATTGGCATCAAGAAAACAGACATCTGCGTAGTCAATAAGCGGTAGGAGAAGAGACTGAGCAAGAGAGACTTTAGTTTTGTAAGGGAGGAAGTTCTGGAGTCGCTTCAGGGAATGAAAAGCTCCATGGACTTTTCTGCTTACTTCGTTGATCTGTGTGACCCAAGAAAGTGTGCTGTCAAAAATAACGCCCAGATTCTTAGCAGTGTTGGAAAATGGAATAACAGTACCATCGAAGTTTACAGAAGATGTTCCAGTGCCCTTAAGTAAATTTAACATATACCTACTGCCAAGCAGCATAGCCTGTGATTTATTAGGGTTGACAAGCAGTCCATGTGCATCTGCCCATACTTTAATTTTTTGCAGGTCGGTGTTTAACTGAGTAATAGCTAACTCAGCTTGATCGGTAGGAAAATGACGATAAAGCTGTAGATCATCTGCATAGAGATGGTAGTGAGAAGTTAAAGTTTCAGTAATAGAGTTTATAAAAACAGAAAACAAGAGAGGTGAGAGAACGCCACCTTGCGGTACACCAGCAGTGAGCTCACACCACTCAGAGGAGTTATCATCAGAGCGTATGCACTGCTGGCGACAGCGAAGATAGGAATCAAACCATTCAGTTACTAGAGGAGATACGTTAAGAGAACCCAGGACCCCTAAAAGTATATCAGAATCAACACAATTGAAAGCACTGCTAAAATCTAGCAGTGCTAAAACAGTGATCTGCTGTTTGTCAATATTTCATTTATCCTCTAGCCATTTATCTCTCACCTATCTCTATTCTGCCTCTAATTTGGATATCTAGTTTTTTGTAATTATTCAGGTCACAGTGTTTAAATTGTCTACGTTTTTCCATCATGTCCAATATTTCCTTGGTTATCCAATCTAGTTTTGTTGTCTTCTTCCAGTAACCTAAATATTCTTTGCCGGTATCTACTATTATCTTTTTAGTACCTGCCACTGTTTTTCTATTGTTTCTTGTGTATTTATCATGGGATCTGTTTGTAATACAAGGTTATCTTTGATTTGGTTATTCAGGCTATTCATTAACTGTACTTTTACGTTAAGATCTTTCAGTTTAGCTATATCAACCTTTGTCGTGTCTTCTAGTTTCATAATTGCTTTAAGCTTTAAACTGAAATTGGCTACTAAAGGGTTGTGATCTGAACCTATATCTGCTCCTGGATATGTTTTGACATTAGATATTGAGTTTCTGAATCGTGAGTTTATCATTATATAATCTATTTGGTTGCGCACAATCTTCTCTGTTTTATGCTGTGGGGATGTCCAGGTATACAGTCTTCTTGGGTGATGTTTATACCATGTGTTTGTCAGTATGAGATCTTTTTCTATACAGAACTGAAGTAATCTGTCTCCGCGTTCGTTCCTCTCACCCAATCCGTACTCGCCTACCGTCTTTCCCATTGCACCCTTCCCTATCTTCGCATTGAGGTCTCCCAGAACTATCACTATTTCTTGGGATTTAACACTGTTCATAATTTCCTCTACTTGTTTGTAGAATTCTTCTATTTGATCTTCGGAACTTTGAGCGGTAGGGGCATAGATTTGTATGATATTAAGTTTAAATGGATGCGCGTTCAATTGTATGAGCATGCAACGGTCAGAATATGGGACGAAATTGCAGACATATTTTTCGTAGCTTTTTTCAAGCAGTATGCCTACTCCGTGATGATGGTCTTTGTCACTTTCGGGTTTTCCAGAATAGTATAGTACAGCATTGTCTTTTTCGTATCTACCAGCGTCATGCCACTTAATTTCGCTTAAACCGAGAATGTTCAGTTTAAGACGTCTCATTTCCTGTATAGTGTTCTCCAGTTTACCTTTCTTGATTAGACTTCTTACATTCCATCTTGCTATCTTCATGTGTTGCTTTCTCTTTTGGGTAAGCCGCATACTATTCATATTCGCATTTTCTTCGCCGGTAGTAAATTTAACATCACGGGTCCCGGGAGCCCGATGACGCCGGGCGCTAGCCGGATTGCATGCTTGGGCATTCGTTATATTTGGACTTTTCATATTTGTATTTCGAGATGGTTTTCTTAGGGCATTTTACGGTGCAGCGGGGCCCAACCTTCCTTCTGCACTTTTCTGAGGGTATTTAGTCCTCAAGACTGGCAAAACCTCTTCCGGTTGGTTGCCCAGTCGGGTGAATGGTTATCCCGCCATTTACTCGGTCGCCAGAGCCCCGTCTGTTTTCTAGCAGGGAGCACCACGGCCTCCGATTGGCAGCCGTCGCCATCCGGCGCGTGCAGGTGGGTTTGACATTTGGGTCAGCTAAGGTGTATTTGCCGGTCCCCCTTACTCCCCTAATATATACATGGCATTACCAAATACCCCCGAAAACCCTAGCGTCGGCACTAAGCCGTACGTATGTAATCGGTTCACGCAGCCAAGGCAATCGCTATGCGATCAGCATCTGCGATTGCGAAGACTGTCGTGCCAGGCTTATCATCTCATCTCATCAGTGTCCGAGGCGCTGCTGGCATTCGTCAAGATCGAGTGTCGTCGGCGGTTTCGGGAAATTTACAATTTAAAATTAGACTCTAGACACGAACAGTGGCTGTATTATTTAGATCGAATTATTATTAAGAGATGTAGAATTTTCCCGAGACTGCATCAGCGGCGGAGAAGCTAATCTCGACGACGACCAGTATAGCGAGGACGACAACTATGGCGAGGAAGAATACTATGATGACGAAGAGCCAAAGTGTTTATGCGATGACACTAACACCATCATAGCCACCGTCGTCAGTAGCGAGCCCGAGGAGGATTGGGATACGTAGCGTAGTGAGCGACGGGTAGTGTACAGTAATCCTCCTCGGGCTCGCTGCTGACGACGGAGGCTATGGTGGTGGCAGGGCCGTATTTTAAGGTTTGGAGGCCCCTGGGCAAGAACGAAGTTAGTTGTACTTAGTGTTTGAAAACTATTTTGTGTTTTAATAATACTCTTTGAATTAGTATAGGTACTTAGTTACATTTCTTTAAAAAATCATAACTGTACAAATGACCATCTAAACTGTAATTGCCCTGCTATTGTTAAAATTTCCAAAACTAAATACTTAGGCGTAATGATAGACCAGCGACTATCCTGGTTCCCACAAATTGAAATACTGGGTTCTCGAGTAAGAAGGTTAATTTGGATCTTCAAAATGCTTAGACATATAGCTACCCCTTCACTCCACATAGCCCTTGTGCAATCTGTACTTAACTATTGCATACCAACTTGGGGAGGAGCTGTAAAATCTAAATTTATCGAATTGGAGAGAGCCCAAAGAGCATTATTAAAGGTTATGTATTTTAAACCCTACAGATACCCAACAGATAATTTATATTCTTTTTGCGATCTCTTGTCCGTAAGAAAATTGTATATTGCAAATGCAGTGCTAAAAAAGCATAAAAATTCTGATTTCGACCCACATTTTTCAAAAAAGAGAAAAAGAGGCAACATTATTAAACTTCCATTTTACAAATCTACTTTTGCACGCAGACAATTTAATTATCAGTCAGCTTATATATACAACGAGATAAAAGAAGTCTAGATATATGCACAAAAAATAATTTTGAATGCATAAAGCAAACAACATTATTATTAAAAACAAAGAGCTACGAAGAGGCTGAAAACCTAATTTACCAAATTACTTAGAAATAAAATTAACTAGTATGTAGTATGTAGATAAATAAATATAAAAATAAAATATACAAACAAACAAACACACACACACGCACACACCCTCTCCCTCTCACCCTCATACACATCCTCACACACACACATACACCCTTCCATAGCACTGACGCATGCTGCATGTTATTTTTCTTTTATTATGTACTAAAATAAATTTTTGTAAATTATTCGAAACAGTATTTTAAAACCAAAGCTGTGGACTGAAGGAGCGGAGTCTTCTGTTACAGGTATTTATTACTTAAAAGAAGGCTCCAGTTGTAATTGTAATTAAGAAAATATTTAGTTACCACAATAAACATTTTTGAATTTGATTTGATTTGATTGAAAAAAGTAAGATAAAACTAAAAATATATAGTTCTCATTGACAAAGCCAATACAAATAGAAAAAAATACATCGTGAGCTATCTTTATGCAATTTGTACTTTCTGTATTATTATGTATGGTTAGTTAATAATATGTATACTTCGAGTTTTTTATTCGAAAAAACAATTAGTGTACAAAATAAAAAACTTGTGGAGACCACTCTTGTGTGGAGGCCCCTGGGCTTCAGCCCCGGTTGCCCTCCCCTAAATCCGGCGCTGGGTGGTGGTAGTGTCGCATCGATACTCTGACTCTTCGTTATCGTAGTATTCTTCCTAATAGAGCGCGTTCAAAAAAGATTTTTCCGTCACATTAATTTTCATAACAAAATATATTTATCCATCTATTTAGAATCATGTAATAGTGTTATTGGTTCTCCTTTGTGTTTTATGTTTTACTTGTATCATCTGCTTATTACTCATCAATATTGTGTTGCTCAAATTTACTTATTTATGTCAGTAAAACTTTATTTGTTTGATTACATTCAACTAATATGTTACTATTTAGTGAAAACTTGTCATTGGCCATATTACAGTTATGTACTCTGTTGATATTTTTTAGTCACCTGGTGCTGTAAGTTTTCCTTGATGTATAAATAAAAAAATAGTGTATATAATTTAGTATAGGTTAGCCGAGTTAGTTTGTTAACTCTTTTGTACTTAGTTGTAAATATAGGGAGATTTTACTCAATACGCTGCCAAATTTTTAGTTTTAAGAGTCATTGATAGTACCTAATAATATATTACTCTGTAGATTTTAAGAAACCTAATAATAAACTTAACAGGATAAGGCCAACATACTTTTTACGAATAAACTATTTTGTATTTTTCTGTATTGAAATTATATTTTTACATATCGTTAAAATGCTCGGTTTATTTTTTCACCCATACATAAAAAACACTATTAGGCGAGCTGTTTTCATCACCTTTGACGTTATCAAAGTACCTTATTGCTCTTGTTCTACCTCTACAAATTCGGAGGAGGTAGAAATATTCGATTATCAGATAATTGAGAGAGATCATTCGACGTAAATAAACATTTAAAAGTGAGCCTACAAAGGATTTAAAATTTGCGAGTCTACAAAAGCTTGTTTAAGAAAAATATATGTATGTAATAATTAGTTGCATGTACATAGTTGTTGTTTAATATTAATATTTCTTGCCGAAACCTTAATTAAAGCCTTATAATTAGGTATGTACGTGCACGTGTCTACTAACAAGCTTTATTCACATATATATTTTAAAGGAATAAAAAATTGCCTACTTTTACAACGATTTTCGTAGTATTTCTGGGATCGAGACGTACTAATTTGGAGACCACTACTGGCAACATTGTTCTCGGCTGCCATTCCGCGCTCTTGGACGCACGGACATATCGCTTTTTTACAAATAAAATAAAAACGAGAATGCCCGTACAATACGATCAAAATCAGTTAACGATTCAGCTTTTCTCGGATATCATCGCCTAAATCCCGAGACGGAAATGACACGAAATACATTACCGCGATTTCTTTTGGGTAGCATTCAATTTGAAGTATCATAAACGCAAGCACCTGCCAAGATGACATTACTAACCGGTAGACCTAAGAAATTTATTATGCAGAAGCGACATGAATTTGAACATTCATTATTCACTGAAGCTATACTTGTATACAATATATATAAAAATACATATCTAAGTCAATATTTTACTGTTTGATGTAAGTAACAGTACAATATTACGTCGGATTAATCATTAATTTTTATTGACACTAAGAAGTCATACTGTCAAAATAGTCAATTATTTTTCTTATTTCAATGAAGGTTATGTTAGTTTTGAGCTACAAAGGAGGTTTTGTTGCTAATATCGTTCTTGTATTGTATTCAATAAGACAACGAGTAATATAATTAAAGGTCATAAAGGTCTGTAAATTGATAACTCTATGTGAGAGATGAGGGATTCACGACAATTACCTAGGTTGGCCGAATCGTCAACTGATTTTAATCGTACTGTAGGTACCGTGGTTGAAAAATTTTTATACTTTTTCGGATTTTTTTGTTGACAATATATAAAGCTACTACAAAACGCTAATTCACTCTCTGATTGACATACATAGTAGTTTAGTTTGATTTGAAAATGATGTAGGGTTGTAGGGGGACCAGAGATAAAATCTGACATTTCACATGGTTTCTGAGGGCGCAAAGTGAGGTCGTTTGTATGGGATTTTTGTATACCAAAAAAAATTTTACTGTCAAACCGAGCTTGCCGTATCCATGAAAAAAAGTTTTGGCTTTGAAATTTTTGACATTTTCGCTAAATCCTGTTCCCGTTGAGATATTTGAACGGGAAAAAAATCCCCTGTCTACTGTCTAATGTATCCATGGAAAAATCTTTTGACAGTTTTGACATTTTCGCTAAATCCTATTCCCGTTGAGATATTTCGTGTCTTACCGAGCTGGCGAGGAGTATCAATGGAAAAAACTTCATTTTTCGCTAAATTCTGTTCCCGTTAAGGTTTTTGAAAGGGAAAAAATTCCTACTGGATAGTGGGTCGCGTCGACTTTTGGACCCCAAAAATTTCGGAACCCGAAGAAAAAACATTTTTAAAATGTTTGATCCGGTGACGGAAAATATTTGTTTTGGCCATATCTCCGGGATGGTTGGTCTTGGAACCCTCAAACTTGGACTCCAGGGGTCCAAAAAAGCTTTTAAAATTTTGAAAAAAAAAAATTATCCGACCCGAAAAAAGTTTTGTTTTCGCCATATCTCCGGAACGGTTGGTCTTGGAACCTCCAAACCAGAACCCCAGGGGTACAAAAAAAGATATTAAAGTTTTGAAAAAAAAATTGTCCGAGGCGCGAAAAAAATGTTGTTTTGGCCATATCTCCAGAACGGTTGGTCTTGGAACCTCCAAACTAAAACTCCAGGGCCCAAAAAAAAGTTTTTTGAAAAAAACGTTATCCGAAAGCGCGAAAAAAATTTCGTTTTGGCCACATCTCCGGAACGGTTGGTCCTAGACCACTCATATTTGGACCTAGGGGACCAAAAAAATTGTCCTTTTATTTCAAGTGTCAAATCTTTTTCGCCCCGTATTTCCTAAACGGTTGAAGCTAGACCGCTGTTGATGGTATTCTAAGAAAAGGGCTCGACGAGAATATGCAAAAAAATGTGCCCATTTTGGTTTTCGTAATAGTAAATGGTGTAACAAGTATCACATGGTCAATAAAAAAATTGACATTTGACAAGTTTTGACAGTTTTTTTTTATTTGGCCACTTTGCTATATCTCGGGAACGGTTGGAGCTAGAGCTACCGGGTTTTCACTATAGTAAATGGACCAACAAGGGCTACTTGATGAAAAAAAATTGACATTTGACAGATTTTAATTGCTATATCATCGGAACGGCTGGGCCTAGCGCTTCCGGGTTTGCACTTGAATGACGAGTATCACGGGCACTTTATGCACGTTGTGGTTACTCTCCGTCACGAAAAAGGTATATTCAATGTATACAATAATATATACAGGGTGTAAATGCAAAGTCAAGAATCCCTTTAGGATATGAAAGTAAACACGATTCTGATGTCATTTCGAGAAAAAATAATATACCTTGAATTTTCACCAAAAATTCCATCATTTTTCTAAGCTATGGCTACGCAGCTCACCGGCCTCCCCACACACCTAATTACACCCCGCAACCCGCACCCCTCAATGCCCTTCATCCGAGTGGTCAGCAACCAGTGAGGGTGTCCACGCGATTAGTATATTTTGAGTAAATAAAACCGTCTTATTATGAGGTACTGGTACTTTATTTAGAGATTCCAGTATTTAAAATAATATCTTTACCGATCATACTAACACACCCTTAAAGGATTCTTGCCTTTGCCTTTACACCCGGTATACCTAACTACTATATGACAATGATAGCTAAACATATACTAAAACGTTACATATATAAATATACGCCTAACTCCGCCCATTCGATTAGTCTTGCTAAGAATTTGGTTGGATAAATTAACTTTATGCAGGTACATACTTGTTCTACATTTGCGACAAGTGCTGTGAATTCATGTTGTTATCCAAGTTTCACCAAGTGCCGAGAATCGCAAGTATTAATCATATTTTCTACATATTTTGGTCTTGTTCTTATCAAATGTCATATTCGTTTTAAACGCCCTTAAATATTGCATCCACCATCTTAAAAATGCAGTCGTACTCACCAAAACTATACTTATTTTTTCAAAAAGGAATCGTTCTCTCCTTGATATGTCCTTAGTTGGAGACTCTTGACAGACAATCGTTGTTGATATGCTGATATTATTCTTATGCAGATGTACATTAGTAACAAATACCAAATGCGGTTGCAAAGTTTTGTCACCTTATTTAATTCAATAAGTTTACGTAATACTGACAAATAATACTTCAAGTATCACGATTAGTTTGTAACGTATAAAATCGAGCGCAAAGCGGTTTCAATGTGTGCGTGCGCCTATAATGTATCGTCGCGCCTCAAATACCTAAAATCGAGCGCATCAAAAATGTTATAGAACGTTTCGAGCTCGGTGCAAAATGCACAACTTATGTTTGTTTTTCTAATTATTGCATAAAAAGCTAAATCAATGTGATTTATGGCATTTCGCGACCAATGTTTAATGTCAATTAAGCTTTTCTACTAAAATTTTGTAATTTTATGCATTACGTTGTAAATGAATGTCCACACAAACTTAAAACAGGCTTGTTTGCCTATTCATTTAAAACGTAATGCATAAAATGACGTAATTCTGCTAAAAACCCCTAATAATTATTCGACAATAGTCGCAAAATATGAAAAAATGATGAAACTATTTTATTTCATACATTTTATTTTAAAATAAGATAAACAAACTTATGTTATGCGCTTTGCACTGAGCTCGAAACGTTCCCCCGTATTACACATTTGGTCGTCATTGGTGACAGACGGACCGACAAACGGACGAACAGGGTCCGGTTGGTTACCCTTTGGGTACGAAACCCTAAAAACTATGGAGCCACAGGGAGGGGTGGAAGGGCTTCAGGAATATGCTACGGAAGGCTTCTACGGGTTCCAAAAGAGGAGAAATTGAAACCACGTGGTTTATGGATGCTTCCTTATGTGACTTGACTTACAACGGAAGGATAGACAAAACGTAGAATCTTCTCAATAAGTGTTTACATTATTTGAACCCTAAAAATATAAAAACAGTAAGATTCAATATATTTATTAAATCTAATAATAACATAATATACCGGGTGTAAATAGATTGCTACCATTAAATGAAACCACATATTCTACTGACCCTACTGAACCACTTTTCCCAAGAGTCATACCCGCGGACATCCTTAGCTTAGGAAATAATTGAGTTCCAAACGAAAACACGTGAACCCTAACGTACCGACATACGGGCGAGTTTAGAGATAGCGTCGTCGTGAAACCTGCTGTTTGAGTTTAACGCTCTCTCTGACCTCGCCCGTATGTCGGTGCGTTAGGGTTCACGCATTTTTGTTTGGAACTCAATTATTTCCTAAGCTAAGGGTGTCCGCGGGTATAATTCTTGGGAAAAGTGGTTCAGTAGGCCCGGTAGAATGTGGTTTCATTTAATGGTCGCACTTTATTTACACCCGGTATAATGTTTAACAAATCTGAGAATTATTGTGTTTTGTTTTGCGTGCTGAATCGCGCATACTCCTTGAGTCGAAGCGCGTTGATGTTGATGAAGCCGGTGCTGTCTTCGGGCGAGAATCCTCCAGCCACGTCCATCGATACCAACTCCTTGTTGTACAAGCTCGATGCACTCTTCCGTGACAAGATTACCACTAAAATTTAAAATGAAAATGTCTTTATTGAAAAATGAAAACTGTAACACAATTTGTGCAACTTGGACATAATGAGATATATTGGGACACGAGTGCTTGTTTACTAGAAAAATGAACTGAGTTGGACATAATACCTTATTCACGGCCACAAAAATATCATCTTCGCGTGACATTAGATATTTATAATATTTTTTTCAACACACTTGCTTATAAAGTGGCCATTATTGCAGCATCTTTAGGGTCATAATGCAGCATATTAAACACGCGTGTTTTTTACTTTACACTATCGCACTAGTGTTTTTTATATTTAGTATTTTTTTAAATCTTAGCCTAAGAGTTTTGATGTCATAGGATAGGAAATAGTAAAGTTTTTGCGAATAAATAAACCGTCTCAGTTAAAATATAATAAATGATAATTTCATTTTATCTAATTATTTATTTTTATCAACAATATAACTCTAATCTTTGTTGTAAATACATAAATATTCAGTTTGTTAATATTTTATATTTGGCTGGTTGGCGGGTGCGTCAGTGGCAGTGCCTCTACTTCCATCTGCGCGCGCATGTGATCTGATAAACAAAATTTGCGCTGCCATTTTTCATAGAAAATTGTCAAGCGGTTTTGATTTTGTGGAAAAATAAGACAATGAAATTTTATTATTTTTCATGGCAAGTGTGTTGAAAAACGTCGTATGAAACGCGTGTGCATTAGACATTACACTCTCGGCTCCACCAACGCAGCTCACTTGTATCATACATAATGTACTATTATGTAACAATTTCACGCAAAATAATAACATGAAAAAGCGGCTTTTTACCTTTGATCTTAGCCAAGGGTCTTAGCCGTTCAGTTCAATTGTCGGTAGTCTCTAGGTTAACCCTTATTGAAGGTGTTCTGTGGTAGCGTACGAGGCTGCATGGCAGAGATAGCTTTGCCTAGCCCAAAGCAAAAGAAGATATATTATTATTAACCGCTGATTAGTTATCCAAGCAGTGTTATAATAAATTGGGCCAATCTCAGCACAGAATTACGTTGTTGATCTTATTTGTTTAACCTGTTTAAAAACCAAAGTCCTCTGTATTTATATGTACAACAAATTAAAAATTGTCGACTAGCGTACGCAGATTAACGCTTATTATCCCAAAACATGGTTTAATTTCATTTTTAATTGTGTTCTAATTTATTTTAAACTAATGTTTGGCTTAGACTGAAAATCGGCTGCTATTAACCCACATGCTTAATAGCTACATGCAGTCTTTGGCCATTTTGTTTTCCAGACTTATTTTATTTCAAATTGTATGTATTATTTTGAAAACAACTAAAATGCTATTCTATATACCGGGTGTAAATAGAGTGCGACCATTAAATGAAACCACATATTCTACCGACCCTACTGAACCACTTTTCCCAAGAGTCATACCCGCGGGCACCCTTAGTTTAGGAAATAATTGAGTTCCAAACAAAAATGCGTGAACCCTAACGCACCGACATACGGGCGAGTTTAGAGAGAGCGTCGTCCGTGAAACGAGAAGACGATCACGGTCTGCGAGATCAGAAGCGGTGTCCAGAAGATGCTTCTGGATCTGTTCGCAAAGAGGCTCGTCCCATAATTTTTGAGATTCAGGAACGATGGGCAGTTAATATAAGATGCAATGTCAGTTGTACGAAATCGTCATTCGATTGACAATATGAAACGCGGACACTTTTTGGGCGAGATTGTGAGTCTAGTTGTTTATGAGAGGTCAATGCCCCTGCCCGATACCCCGCGGCTCGCGTAATGCGTCGCTCGAGATAACAGAAACTTATTTAATAGTTGTTTATGTCTCTACTATTTATCTAATATCTATTTCTTACATGTGTGTACATACACTACACCTTGCTTGTACTGTTGAGTGTAAAATTCATACAACTAACCATTTCCTTTAAATATTTGTACGGTAACAGAGCCGGTGACGGACTCTTGAGACATTTGTAGACATTTGCGCGTGTACGTGGCCTCAGGGGAGAACCAGAACCCGTTGTACACGAAGTCGGCCATTCTATCTTGTAGGTATTTCTTCAACCTAAAATAAAGTAACGGATTAGAATATTTAATAAATCATATCTATCTGTCTGTCTGTTTGAAATAAAATACATCATTTAAGTCATAAACCATACCATTCTTCTGAGGGGAATGGTGTATTAACCGAAACCGGTCGGGATTAACGTGTAAACCTTAAAATTAAAACCGGTGAAACAAGTACAAGTGAATTTAATTATGATGTTTTCCAAGTTTCACCAAATGCCGACAATCGCAAGTATAAATTACATCATTAAGTCTTATTTATGTTTCACGCGTGGATACAGTATACATATATGGTTGTATGATAGCAATGCTACTATTTTAAATGATAAAGAAAAGGAGACGGGCGACAGTTATTGCATACTTTTTATTCAAAAGTACATGAGGAAAACAATATTATGATGTGCATTTTGTACCGAGGTAGAAAGTTACCTTAAATCAAAATTGTATGTCTATGGATTGGGATCGAAACTATATGTGACATGCACTTTAATTGTTCTTTGACACAGCTGTGATGAATGACTGTATAAAACTAAAATAAAAATAACCTCAATACTTCTCTATCGAGAGCGTACGCCTCTAGGTCAACATGCGCCACGTGCAATATCGTGCCAGCAGGAGTTTCGTAGAGACCTCGACTCTGAAATAAGCGATAATTTGCTTCTGTAAAAATTGATAAATACGCCATTTATTTAATTGCAAACGTTAATCAGAACTGCTTCTCGTTTCAAGAAGCATAACTAAGCCCAAAAAATAGTTCCACTAAATATATACCGCGGAGCGCGGGGCGCAAAATAAGTACCGCGCGGCGCGCCAGTTCGTCATAACACATTGAGTCGCGTGTTTGTGCCGCGGAAAGTTTTAATTGTGCATATTATTGTGTTTTCACGCCAATTGATTTTACAAATATGCCTTCGTGTGTCGTGAAGTGGTGTAGAAGACATACGGATATGAAAAATACTAGAACTATATTTCATACGTAAGTAAATAAACATTTTGAAAACTCATCGTCTGTTGCTCGCTGCTAGCAAGCCGTTGTGGCCGCCATGTCGACAGAATGACGACGTAACCAATCGCGTACAAGCTTTGATTATGTGAGTGTTTCGTTGCTATTGGAGTAAGTTTGTCAGCGTAAATGGAACCAAAATCGAAGCAGTAATTGTAGGGGAGTTACTCTTCTAGAGAATTCCTATTCGTAGATTGAATATTACCCAATGACAGACCTGGAATAGTTCATTCTTCAGATAAGTGCCACCCGCACTGTAAGTTAACATTGACAGGGAAAAGACAATGAGCTCTTTATTTTTTTTGCATTGGGCCTAGTTAGCCTCATTTAGAGGTCAAATGAAAGTGAAGATCCTTTTGTATTTTTGTTAAAATACACATAATCTCATGGTTCTAAAAGCTACAAATAGAAAATACGGTCTAGAAACCTAATATCTCGAAACGGTTTTGGAATCAGCACCGTGTACTTTTGTCCTCCATCAGCCTGTTCCGTCCACTGCTGGACATAACCCATTTTGGGCAAGCGGGTTGGTGAGCGCCGTGCCGAAAACCTCGCACCATTGAAGCCGCTGCCCGTCACCAGTCTGTTCTTTTATAAATTTTGGGATGGATATACCGCCATCAATCGGGCCCAGGCAATGGTGGGCCACCTGGTTTTAACTGTCTGAGAGCTGTCGTCTTACTCTCCCCCGAATAACTTCGGGAGGATTTGCGAGTAAGATGGTGGTACCTCCACAGTCGAGCCCGGCATCAGCTCTACCGTCTGTAAGTTACGTTACCATGGAATGCTTACTTTGAGTCCAAGAAAGCGGTTTTCGACAATGTCAATACGCCCTACGCCGTGTTGGCCTCCCAACTTGTTCAGAGCTTCGACCATGGCGAGGGAGTCCTTGATAACCAGAGACTTCTCGTGGCCGCTCGGGATTTGTACCGACACCGGCACACCTGTACCACAAATTTATGTTAACAGCTAGCTTTTGCCCGCGGCTCAACGTGTTATTCGGTTTAACGACATGCTTTTTTCCGGGATAAAAAGTAGCCTATGTGTATTATAATATTAATGTGATAAGGTGACTTTAATTTATGCAGAGAAATTTTTACTGAAGACTCGATAAATAGTTGATATTAAGCTCAATGACACTTTTAGCTAACTTTTACTCAAGAGAATAGGTTCCGATTGCATTGATCGCTGTTACTCCACGCGGAAAGGCCCGCAGTGCGAGAGAGACAAATTCTGGAAAAAATCAAAATGGCGGATTTTATCACGAATTTTATTATATAAAAAAAACTGAAGTTTGTATCAAATATCTGTTCGTTTCAGAGTTTAATAAAGTTTATACAGATTTCAAATTATAATATGATTTTGCTCAAACAATGTTAAAACTCGACATGAAAACTTTTCTTGGAGTCATCTTTGATTTTTTATGATTCAATGTTGGGGTCACGTCTGAAGATTCTGTTCCGATAAGAGTGTGCATTATATTCTTGATAGAAGTCCAATTTTTTTAAATATCTGGTATTGCTAGATTCTTTAAACACGAAAGAATAAATTATGGTTTTTCAGAGCCTATCCTCTTAATATTCTACCCAGTTAATACAATGGAGAGCCAAAATTTACTTTTTCAAATTACGCAGAAAGCGTTATTGATCCGTGATATTGATCACTTACCAAGCCTCCAGTATGAATTTGGCTGCATAAATAAATGTTACCGCGTATGTACGAGTATACAAAAGAATACAATGATTGAAATATTACAGTATTTGTTTTACGAATTTTCGTACGTACGCCTTTTAGGCAAAACATAGAGCACTGTAATAAATGTTTGTGATCTACGCATGTCAACCAATGTTTTACAAATAAATTATTTGATTAATTAATTTATCGACGGACTGATCTACCAGCGGGAGCTACTCAATAACGCTCGCGCATATTTCAACATTTCATAAGCCTTATCAAATTCTACGTTAGTGGCGTTCTGTTTAAATTGTAATTTAAAGAAAATCTCGTATCTAGTCACAAGATGGAAATGTTTGCACCAACTCTAATGAATTCAACTTACGCTTACTATATTACGTACCTTTAACAAAGTTGATGTCGACAGTACTTGCGTAGTCTTCGGCGTGCTTCAGGTCTCTGGTCATTTTGTAGATCCCGCCAGGTGGCGCTGCCGACGGATCCTCGAGGACGCCTGATTCGTAGCTGAAATATTTGAAGTTAAGGTGGTAGAGATGGCTCGACTGTCTTACTCGCAAACCCCCCCGAAGTTATTCGCGGGAGAGTAAGACAGCTCTTAAACAGGCACAACCAGGTGGCACACCATGCCTGGCATCGAATGATGGCGATCCATTCCCAATTGCCGAGCCTTACCATAATATTATGTATAATACAGACTGCGGGCAGCGGCATCACTGGTGCGAGGATTCAGGCACCACGCTCACCAACCCGCCTGCCAAGCGTGTGTAAGTATGGACAGAATGGGTGTGAAACTAGGACCAGGGGGATCGCCAAGAGTAGCGAATTCTTGCATAGGCCTATGCCCAGCAGTGTACGAAACAGGCTGGTGGATGGAAGTATTGTTGTTTAAAAATATATAATTTCTTGATACACTGTTCATTCCACTAGTATATCGTTATTATAAACTGCGCGGATTCGATGACTTCATCCGCACAAAAGATAAATAAATCTACTTAGTATAATCCGTATCAAACGCTATTAGGACAGGACCTTTTGCCCGTGTATGCACATTATGTGCATCTCTTTATTCTCATTCACTCACGCACTTCCTCCTTAACGTTGCTAACACACACAGGCATCAGGTATGACAAGGTCCTATCCTAATAGCATCTGCAACGGATAGTATAGTATTATCTTGTTAAGAGAATGTAAAATAATATTTTTTTTTCAATGTCCGAGGTTTTTATATATTTAATAAACATACCAACGAGGTTTTTATATAAAATTGTCTATATGTAAACATAGGTATCATAACAATATTATTCTGATAGAGATCCGACCCGACTAAGGCGGTTACAATATTTTTTCTATGTCTAACTGGCAGCGCGCGCTAGGACGCATGCACGGTGTACTCAAAGAGAATATAATATACTACGGTGTACATACTATTGGGTTTTGGCGCCCTTGTATAAGGGGAAATTTATTAACTTAATACATTTTTTTTAAAAGAGCATAATATTATTTATTTAAAAAATAAAATAAAATTTAATGTGATTTTTGGAGTCAAAAGTTTTATTTTGCTCTAAAATGGCTGACAGTAGTGTTACTGATTATTTGACTCTACCTATACAACGTGTTTTTATACTTGAACTACCAAAACCAGGCTCAAGATACAAAGGCTCTTCAAAATCACCTCTATTGCTAGACTGTTAAGAGTTTAATTAAGTGTGTCAGATACCTAAGCCAAACCAGTGCCAAAGACATGCGATACCTATACATTGTTGTTGAGACAATAGGTCCTAGCGACTGGTAATTTTGGGTCAAGTATAAAAACACGTACTTTAGTGACATTCTGGAAAAAAACTGAACAATCTTTTACCACAAAAATAAAAAATATTTTACGAGAAATTTTACCAAGATTATGTAAATAGGTATCTAGGTTTATTCTATTGCGTGCAATAACCTATAGAGCTCGTTGATTGCATGAGTTTAGATAGTGTGTGAAACCGCACATAACTGGGCATTAAAACACTCGTGTGAAACTCGCCTACACTCACACTCGTCTTTGAATAACCTCTTTGTGTACCAGTTAATGAACTACTATAGATAAACCGGATGTTTGTTCAGTGCAAATAAAAACGCAGTACAGAACAACATACCTGACGTGCATGATGTTCTCGTCAGTAGACCAAGGTTCTTTAGGAGTAGCAGAGACGGGGATGCCCTCTCTCTTCGCGTACTCGATCAGGTCGCTGCGACCTTGGAACCGGGTGAAGAACTCATGTTGACGCCACGGCGCGATAACCTGGACACCGTTTACTTAATAAACAATCTTATATCATTTTTTGCCTTGTGCAGCGGTAAAGCCACCACCCTAGGGATTTATGGGTATCGTCCTTCGAACACAAGCGACAGCCGTGGATTGCCACCCTCACTCATGACGAAATCATGCCAAGGGACATGACGTGTTCCAGCACAAGGTATTGAAAAGCCGTATGGATAATCTAACTAAGGTGGTAGAGCTAATGCCGGGCTCGACTGTGGAGGTACCACAATCTTACTCGGAAATCCTCCCGAAGTTATTCGGGGGAGAGTAAGAGGACAGCTCTCAGGCAAAAAAAGCCAGGCCGCCCACCACTGCCTGGGACCGATGGATGGCGGTCTTATATAAATTAGACTGGTGACGGGCAGCGGCGTCACTGGTGCAAGGGTTTCGGCACCGCGCTCACCAACCCGCCTGCCCAGCGTGTGTGAGTATGGGCATTTCTTCCAGGAGGACCGCCAAGAGTGGCGAAATCCTGGAAAGGCCTATGTCCAGCAGTGGACGAAACAGGCTGATGGATGGATGGATAATCTAATCTTAAACTGCACCCCACTCCACCTACGATTTTATCTCTAATTATAGAAGTACTGTATTACATCATATTATTATACTTCTAATTGTATATATTTATACAATATTGTAGAACTATAATAATATAATAAAGTACCTTTATAATTATAGAGGAGATGAGAACGGAGGTGAAGTGGCGTGCAGTTCAAGATTAGACAGACCCTACATAGGTATTTAGGTATAATTATAACATTAAGGAAAAAATGGAAACTATAGAAAAGGCAATTACGGTCTTACACACCAGCGTTGCCAGACGGTGTACAATTTGATTCCCGTACTAAAATAGAAAATTCTCGTGGCATTTAAAAATTTCGTGCATTTGATTTCTATTTATACAAATCAATAAACAAGGAAATCGGAAGTACCTACATAATATTTTTTTATAAAGGTTTGGCCCCTCATCCGATTTTGGTGCCGCTGCTGCTGCAGTTAGATGGTTTTCGATTGATGTCTCTACTATTGTTTTTACACTATAAATTATAACTACGAGTATTGTACAGCACGTACCACCCCTTTTCATAATTTACATTTTTGTACGTACTGTATTATACGTACAGCAAAGCGTAGTGTAGGCCGACCTCGTGCCCCCTGGACCGACGACCTGAAGCTGAAGGACATTGCGGGGAGCGGCTGGATGAGGAGGACGGATGACCGACATGAGTGGCGAAATTTGGAAAGGCCTATGTCCAGCAGTGGACGAACACGGGCTGATGGATGGATTGACGAGTATTGTAAGACTGTTTCAATTTTTTATTTCTTCTTTAAATTTATGTTCCCTGGAAGGGTAGGTTCAAATATTATTTTTTATTCATTTACCTTTCCTTCAGGCCATAACGAGTAAACACTCAGTTCGAATCTGACTTGATCGTTGCCTTTGCCAGTGGCGCCGTGCGAGATGTATCTGTAAAATATGTATGCATTACGAGACCGAAGTTATCAAAACACCTCTTATACAATACACGGGAAAAGTAAAACCAGTCGTAATCGATAAAAAAAAATCCCTACCCACTTTTACACCTACATGCTAAACTTCATCCGTATCAATCAACTCCGAGTTAAAGTTCAGTAAATTAAGGCATTTTGATTCGTATTCCAACACCGGTAAGGACTTCGCCACGGAACTTCTTTGGTTTGCCCACGGGCGGCGGACACTGAGGGTTTGCTTTACAGATGTACGTAGTAGGGTTTTAGACGACTTACTTGGCACCATACTTCTTAGCAGCATGAACGATTCCCACAGAGATGCACGGTCTAGCCAATGAAGTGCCCAGGTAATACCGACTCTCATACACGAGGCCCATTTGTATTGCTGGCAGCATGTAGTTGTTTACAAACTCTTTACGCAAGTCCTCAACGATCACCTGTAACACGAAAAAAAAAAACTTCGTCGTTTAGTAAGTCATTGGCAAAAAATTAAAAAAAAGCTCGGTTTGTGCATGATATGAATGAAAAAACTAGTAAAATACAAAATGAAAGTAGTTTGCAACTTACATCTTTGGCTCCAATAGATATAGCTTTTTGTTTTGCTTTCCCAAAGTCTTCGTTTTGGCCGATATCTGCCATATAACAGATGACATCGTAGTTCTTTTCAATCAACCTGTATTCATCATTATTGTAACAAGTTATTAAAGTTAAACAAAAGGAAAATTCAACTGAAAAAATCAAGAAATTATCTCAATAGTTACCATTTTAAAATACAGCTAGTATCCAAACCTCCAGAATAGGCCAGAATCACCAGATCTTTTGCCATAATTATTAGTATCTAGTAGATTGTACTCACAATAGGCGGAGCCGAGAGGTAATATAGTTCTGAGTCGGACAAGAGTCCCAAGATACAATACCAGAGAAATGATAACCTTTTGCTTCAATGATAAATAAACAGCAACTTTTATGTTTACCAAGCTATTGTGATAAGATATTTATATAACTAAGTAAATTTCATAAAGCGAACAAATAATTACTAATACCGGTATGAGATAATATTTTTAGGTTGTCAGATAAAGCATTTTTTTAAATAATATTTGATCTGTATGATTTTTTTTAATTATTCAGGGAGAAGAGTGTTTATATCCTTAGAGTTAAATATTTATCCAGTGTATTAAATATATAGTGGTTTTATCCACGACCAATAAGAAAATTTATCTTTTTTTATGTTCTATGTAGGTACAGATATGCTATCTCACGAAGTTCGTTTAGCTATGGCTGTTGTAAGAATAAGGCACAATTTATTCACTGCAACAAGTAAATAAGTAGCAAACACAATAAAAAAAAAAACACAAGTAGTGATATAGTACCTGACGTGCACAGATGAACACGTTTTGTGTGTGAGGCGCCCTTTGTTTTACGCACAATACAAAAAAGTGCATGTGCATGCACTACTACAACCTTAGCCAAACGATAGATATAATCTATCTGTAGTCCTAGTAAATATAATATAATAGTAAAATCTGTAGTCCTTCTTCTAAGCAAGTTTAGGCATTATATCTATTTATATTGCATTGCGTAGGTATATATATATATTTTACTTATGTTTGTATATATTTGTTTAGTGAGTATATTTATGGTCTATTTAGTTTATCTATAAACTTATTTATTCATTGTACTATGTATTTATAACATTCTCATTTCTATATTTTATGCAGGTGTATAATTTTACTGGCCCAACTTAAATATAGATTTTTCATTTATTTCCCGTATTATATATTTGTTTCATCAAATTATATTGTTTTTATAAAGATTAAATTTGACCTGTAGAAAGTATACTTTATGTATCTATTTTACAAAATAAACTATTACATTTGATTTGTAGCGATGGTGGATGAGAATATAAATAAAAGCATTGTTTACCATTATATAATTTAATAAAAGTTAACGGTTGAATACTGACACAAGTATGTCTAGACAAATATATTAGACCTACGTAATTGCACAAACATGATCGGCTAGGTATGTTAAAGAACATGAAGATAACAGTTTAAAATTATCAAATGACTAACACTTCAAACATGTCGACAGAATATTAATTTAAAATTCTTGAACCTGGTGTAAACAGGTTAATACCACAGACAGGTTTCATTTAAAGATAGCAATCTATATGCATCTAATATATTCGGTGAAACAAGGGTTTCTGCACGGGAATTCCTGGAAAATTTGGCGTTACCTTAACTGGGAAGATTTTGGCTAAGAACCTGGGAGCCCGCAAATATAAACCTCTAAGTATATTTTTTGAATTTTCGCGTGAATGCCACGCGATTTCAGACCCAATGAGACGACGCGATAGCAAGCTTTTTGGCTCATTTGTATTTTAATAAGAAAAATAGGCCCCCTTTCTGTTTTTCCTTTTGACTGGGAAATTTTTATCTTACGCAATTAATAAACCTTAAAGAAACATTAACTAAGACATTATTAACCCATTAAAAATGGGGGTTATCAATTTGTGGTGTCATTCGTGTGGATACCACAGAGCACATAAAAAGATGGATACGTAATGTTGTCCGTTTGCTTGGAACACAGAGGAAAATAAAGAAAAGAGATGAAATGCCGATCTATCCAATACTGCAGCAAGTGAGCATGTGCGCACTAAAACAGTACCGACCAGAAACTAGACCTTTCAAATTTAAAAATACTAAAACGAACCAAATTTTGAGAGCCATTTAAGAAACCTAAAAAAAGCCTTTTTTAAACCATGCCAAAAATATTTCACGTTTATTGTTGTTTTGGTGTTACCGCTCGCGAGTCGCTGCTCTGGAGTAAGGCTGATTTATGTTCATACGTTTTATGCGGAGTTTTTTTATGTACATTTTAGTATGAATGTTATAAAATGCAAGAGAAAAAAAAACATCAATAAATATATAATATTAGAAATATATAAAATATTATAATATTTCTATAATATTTCATATAATATATATAATATTTCGCAAACAGGGTCATCGAACCTTGGTCCTGACCACTTACCGAGTCTCCAGTATGAATTTGGCTATATAAACGAAAGTCTCCTTATATATAGAATTATTACGATTTATTTAGTGCAACAAATATACCTAATTATTTTTCATTTAATTTTATCTTTTATTTAATCATAAAATTATAAATAACAAAATATTATTTCGTATTTATTGAACTATAAATTTATTAATAATTTTATACACAGTTCATTACAATTTTGTCATATGTATGTATTTGTTTTAGTTTATTTCCATTTCCCGAGAATTCCCGTGATCGTCGAATTTCCCTACCAGTCTCGTGAAACCCTTGATATTTTTAATAATTATATTGCAAACAACACATAAACACTGGTAATAGCATAGTCTATTCTAAATAAAGATAAACACTTGAATTAATTTGTTATTCTCGGATTAACTTACAGAAATAATGTCTTGTTGTGTAGCAAACCTGTGTTGATGTGTGATATTGATATTATGTAAATCAAAGTACATATTTTTTATAATAATGCTAACATCATACAATTCATATAACACTCCCTTAAACGAACATAAATATTTATTTACTAAACAATATTTTGTTCTTAGTAGTCAAATTATTTAGAGGATTTTTTAAAAATATATTATATTATAATATAGATTCCTCGAGCATAAAATGCTGAATGCATTTTAATGCTTTAATTTTTTGAGAATGTATTAATGCAGCTTATAATTATGTTATTTTATTGATTTTAAATCGAAGTGCTTTAATTCTATATTTGTTTTTCCGCTGTAACATAGCACTAGCATTGAATATACACAGATATTGGAATGTAGATGGACAAAAATTAAAGTTTAATTAATTACATTATTCAGCATTCAAAATATACTAAAATGCGTTAAGTCATTAATATTATATCCCAAAGATAACAATTATACTAGATGTTTTATGAGGATTTTTTCCAAAAATAATTAACACTAGTTTGAAATTATAAGGATTATTTTTGGGGTCATGAGGGGAGAAAGTCTTCATTTCCGCTTCATCAGATACTCAACTTGACTACAAATCGTAAGATCTAGCATTTGGCATTAAATGATAAAGAAAAGCAAACCTAATCGCTAATAACACACAGGCTAAAGGCATAATTCCATATTACTAAATGATTTGATGCTACTTCAGTAGTATCGCCTAGAACTTTTCACTAATATATCAGTAGGCCTACCATGATGAGTTTGGATACATACTCACACCTGTCTACCAGAGGAGTAGGCATATACTACAGTTTTCCATCTGCTACGATCCTGACACACCTCTTTTGCTTCTTCTACATCCATCAATCTAGTGATACAAGCTCTTCTATTTCGGGTAATTGTTACTTTGTCCTTCTTCAGTATGCCTCCTCGAGCTTTACCTTCCACTTGTGCAGGATAAATTTCTTTCGTCACTCTACTTTCATTCATCCTCTCTATATGTCCAAAAAGTTTGTCTATTGAGGCATAGTCATGGTGGGCCCGCTGAAGTTTGTTACATGATGCTGTCAGTATGGTGATACTAAGAGAATGCTTGTTATGATGAACTTACAAACAGCTGCTAAAACATTTTATGCCGATTTCGAAAACTTTTTTCCTTATAAATAGCTTATTAAGCCAATAGTTCAATAAACAGTAAAGCCGATTTTGAAGGTTTTAATTTTAAGCTAAGAAACTTACTAAAAAACGTAATTTTAAGTGACAGCACTATATTTTGCTATTCTGAAGGGCACACCAACTAAAATTAGCAAGTCAAGTAATTTTTATTTTAAATCCAATCAAATGACAGCTCTAAAATGTGCCTTGAAATTACCAAAGCAAGTTAAAATCACTAAGTTGAGTAAATTATGGCTATCAAACTAAAATTTTAGTTTGACGTTTATAAAATGGTGACTTGAAAATGGCTCTTCGTTTTAACCATACCAAAGTTTAATTGTATGTATGTCAAACTAAAACTAAAACCTTCAAAATCGGCTTTAATAGTTTTAGGTTGTGAACGTCAATTATTGAAATTGAAATGTTTAATGCTTTCGATCTGTGTTTTACAAGCTTATGTCACCTTCATTCTGCGACATTATAAAAGTTAGACATATGTCATTATATTCAAAATAGCTTTTAAGGTGGTAACAGCGAATCTCGGTGCAAAATGCACATCATAATTTTCTTTTCCTTACTTTTGAATTAAAAGTATGCAATAAACTCGTTTTATAGCAATTCGCGCAAATGGCTTGTTAATAGTTAATCACATGAAAATTTTAAATTTTATGCGTTACATTTTGACTGCATTACATTAAAACTGTGAACACGCTTTAAAATGCAATGCATTAAATTATACATATATTTTTTTACAAAGACTTTATTGTTAACGAACAATTTTCGCAAATTGCTTTGAAACGCATGTATTGCATAGTTTTTATTCAAAAATAAGGAAAACAATATCATGATGTGCATTTTGCACCGAGATAAAAGTAACCCCCTTAAAATACTCTCACTGTCGAAACCCCCTTAGATTGTCGTATAGTATCTTATAATAATGATTAAAAATGAAGTAATTATGTGACCTATTTCCTAAATTCTACGATTTTACTATGTTAATAGAAGCAAGAATAACTCGATCTGAAGTTTAGAATTTATTAACGTCAACAATAATAATAATAATAATTTTATTAAAAACAACGTAAAATAGTTTAAAAGTAAAATACGGCCAGCATTCTCTAATAACTTAAAAATTAAAATATCACACAATAAATAAACGATTTCGTCGATTTACATTTGACCAATTACAATAAGTTAGCAGACATGAAGGAAAAAGGAAATACTGGTGTATTAGAGATCTTGAAATCTTAAATATGTGTAACACACAGTAACTCAGAAATACCAAGAACTGCTGTATTTTTCAGTTAAGCTGGCCTAGAATTCAAACTTTTTAGAGTGAGCGTGATAAACTGTTTTATATCTCGCTTACATAAGTCCCAAGCGGCGGCGTTCCTTCTAGGCCCAAAGTATTGCTTATCTCGTAGCAGACATGCTATATTGCAATTATGAAGTTAGTTAGAAATGTTAGAACAATCTGAAACACTGATCAAATGAAATTGTACTTTACGATGTAACATGTGAATAAATGTTCACTGCGCGGGAGTTTGTTAAATCTGGTTCAGTGCCTCGCACGTTCTAACGCTGACAATTTCTTACCAAACCCCGATTCTCTCATCGCCTAAACAGGTTAATCGTTTTACTGCAAAATTTCTGATCATTGAATTTCAAATTGCACAAAGTTTTCATAGAATCACAGCGTTTCTACTAAAGATTTTATTTGTACATTCTTTTTGCATATCCAATTACGAATATAAGCAAAATATGACATGATAAACGCTGAGGATGTATGGACTGAATGATAAATGAAATGGAATGAACAGAAAAGCGTAGGCCTTACCCCTCTAAAAGTACGACTATTTGAGAGAAAGACTCGACTAGCCATACGTTTAGAGTAACACAGGCACTTGCATCTCTATATATATCTCTTTCTCTCTCACGTATAGCCTGCTGGTGACAACGAGAGTGGGAAAGAGACAGTGATATGGCAGTGTGTTTATGCGGTGAGCGAGCTGAGGTCTGAGAGGAAGCTGTCGGGCGTCAGGATGTGCGAGGAGCCGATGATCACCTCCCAGTTCTTGACAGCGGCCGTCACTTCGTACGCGCACCGGATCTCAGAGAAACTCATACCTAAGGGACAAAAAAATAGGAATTACTTACCTAATAAAACAGAAAACAGGTTTAAGTCTGTCATTTCAATGATATTTCTATGATATTGTTCCATATTCGACTGAAGATGACCCAAAGTGGGTCGAAATAATATCTAAAATATTATTTTTTCTTGTATTTCAATATATAATTTAGAAAAGGCATTTACCTAAATAGCGTAAAGCTGTATGAAAATTCATCATATCTCACTCTATCAAATACTCAATTACCTCGTAAATTTGTTTCACTTTGAATTTCAGAACCTTATATACTCATTAATTATGAACGAAAGTCTAAAATATTTCAACATTCTTATTCCCATATATTTTATTTGCGCGGATAAATTTCTTTGGTGTTATTGTAAAGGTTGCTATAGGCAATAAGCACTATCGATTGCCTTAGGTTTCATTCGCGGGCAATAGGTCTGACTGATTTGGGCCAATTAGTTGCGTTCTCCTTTGCAACTAAACATATTACTAGCAATAAATTAATTTAAATATAAGTTGGTCTCACCTCCAACGATGAACACAAGCAGTCGCGGCACATTTTTGACAGTCTGTTGAGCCTTGTCCTTATGCCAGTGTCCGTAGCGCACGCTATAAACAAATTTTATATAATATATAATTTATATTATTTTATAATATTATCTTAAGACGACATAGGTAGTATAAAATTAGATTTTAAAACAGTCGAACTCACATACAACAGATGGGGTTTTAAAAAAAAACATGTTATGAATGAGGCCTTTTCCAAGACGATAACAAAGCCCAAAACGTAATACACAAAATTTCGCAGGATAAGAAAAAATTGCAAAGTGAAGATTGTCTTTTCAGTTTAAAACAGTAGCCCGTCCAAAATAAATATAGTAAAAATAAAAATAATGACTGTTGTAAACATATAAACCTATTATGTAAAACATAACGCGTTTATTAACGCTCTCTTGTGATTTTATATAAAATAAATTGTATTAACTAAAACACAGCAATATCCAACCTTTTCTTGATTCACCGCACTACTCGGCTGCGTATTTTTTCAGATATGATTATCTCTTTCGTTGTGCGATGGACATATAGCGCCTTAATATATCTCTACATATCTTAATAATAGGCTCTGTGATAGCGGGTTTAAATTCCGTAACGGCATATGTGTGTTCGGTTTGCGTGCTTTGAAAAGCACGCCAAGCTGGGAGTTCATATTTGTGCCCGAAGAAAGGCGTCTCACCATCCATCCCACTGGGACATTATAATCATCGATGAAACATGGGTGTACGAGTGTGGGCTGTGACTTGCATTTCACAGTGTATACCAGTGGTGCCTAACCGGTAGCTCGCGGCCTGTTTTCTAGGCGCCCGCGAACAAAATCGGATACAAATTCAAGCACACACTAAATTGATAGAATTAAATAAACACTAATTAAACTCTGAAAATCTAAATAAAGCTGACAGTTTAAGGTACACTCGCGCACATCAGTGCTGTGCTGCGGCTTTTTTCATCTCAACTAAAAATGCTAAACACCAAGCACAAAAGTACGTTAACAAACGAGCACGTCATAACTTACTATTTTGGGACGCACAGAAGATTACAAACTAGACTTTCAGAAGCTTTCTGAAAATGTGAACAGCCAAGTATCACATTAAGTTTGTGTTGTTCCGTTATATCGTTTTTGTAGTATGTCATAATAAAATAATCAGGGATATAATAACATAATGTAGTTTCCATTATCAAACTTAGGTTTCTTTAAACTCAGCGGTGCCCGCGAAGTATGTCGAGATTTTCAAAACAGCCCTCGGAGCAATACCGGTTGGGTACCACTGGTCTATACTCTGACACCCTCTTCGGGAATTCATGTCGTGGCGATGTATATTATCTTGTCCTACCCACAAGCTAAAATGCACAGGCGAAAAGCTACTAATTTTTATTTATTTTTTATTTATAACACTTTTTGCACATTTACAAAAATTATATGGGAGACAGATTATCGAAACAAACAAATATTGTGTACAAAGGCGGCACTTATTGCTAATAGCAATATCTTCCAGGCAACCTTTGGAAGCATACAGAGAGATAGACAAAGAAATTACATAGAAGGTGTAAATGCTAATTATAAAAAAGGAGACTAAGAAGAAAATACATCATCTAGGACATAAACTTACATATATTTACAAATTCATGAACCTACTTAAATTAATACTTAAATTAAAATATACACATATATACTCATAACTATAAAAAATAAATAAACATTAAATAAATATACATAATACTGGATATTCGAATTCTACTATGATGGGTACTCTGTTGAGAAAAATTGTTTTAGTTTTATTTTAAATGAATTCGTATTTTTCAGTGACTGAATAGACCAGGTAAGCGATTCCAAAGTCTTGCAGCGTGTACAGAAAAAGAATCGCTATAAAATCCGGTTCTGTTTTCGGGAATAGCCAACCCGAGCGCATTGCACGCCCGCGCTCTGTAATAAATGTAAAACGTTCACGGAGGTAACTAGGAGCAGATTTATTGTTTAAGACACTATGGAGAAGATTAAGGATGTGAGCATTTCTGCGAAGACGAATGGGGAGCCAATTTAACTGCGAACGGAACTGTGAAACATGATCGTATTTACGAAGAGAAAAGATAAAGCGAATACATAAATTTTGAAGTCGTTCGAGTTTATTGAGAAGCTCCTCAGTGAGATCTAAATAACAGGAGTCCGCGTAATCTAGAATGGGGAGAAGAAAAGACTGTGCTAGCATAATTTTGGTTTTGATTGGCAGAAAGCTCTGCATGCGTTTTAATGCGTGAAAGGTACCATACATCTTTCTGCTTAAAGATTCCACGTGTGGAGCCCAAGACAGCGTTCTATCAAACGTCACACCCAAGTTTTTCACTGTATCTGTGTAAGAGATTACCGAAGTATTAAATATAAGCCTTGGAATTGCGTCGATATCAATCTTAGACCGCATACGCGAACTACCAATAATTATAGCTTGCGACTTACTGGGGTTGACCAGCAAGCCGAAGGCCTTAGCCCATACTGATATTGTACTTAAGTCCTTATTCAGAGCACAAATTGCTTCATTAATGCCATCTACAGGTGCATCAACATAGAGCTGCAGGTCATCAGCATAAAAGTGGTAGCGAGAAGATAACTGTTTGGCAAGGATGTTTATGAATATAGAAAAAAGTAATGGAGACAAGACACCACCCTGCGGTACACCTGTTGTTAATGGACACCAGTCCGAAAAACAATCACAGGCCTTGACGCACTGTTGGCGACCGCGAAGATATGATTCAAACCAAGAGATGACGGCTGGAGAAATGTTAAGCGTGCGTAACGCCCCTAGCAGAAGGTCAAAGTCAACTGAGTTGAAGGCGTTGCTGAAATCAAGCAACGTAAGAACTGTGAGACGCTGCTTCTCCATATTAAAACGGATATCATCAAGTGACTTTGACAAGGGCAGTTACAGTGCTGTGACCGGGACGAAAACCAGACTGTAGCGGGTTAACTAAATTGTTTCGGAACAGGTATTCACTCAATGGACAATTTTCTCAAGGACTTTGGATAGGAAGGGAAGTATGGAAATTGGGCGATAATTTTTATAGGATGTAGGATTATTGATCTTAGGTAGTGGTATAACGAAAGCTTGTTTCCACGAAGAGGGAAATGTGTTGCTGGCCATAGAGTCATTAAAAAGTTGTGTGAGAGGAGGAAGCAACACATCTAGGATAGGTGTGAGCATGTCCAAGCCTATGCAGTCACTACCAACAGCTTTCGAGGAAATGGAGAGGATACACTTCTTAACATTCTCAACCGTGACATTATTAAAATTAAAAGGTTCATGCTCGAGAGTAGGCAAATTGTTTAAATAATTTAGGGAATGACTTATAATTACTTATAATATTTATTTATTTATAAAATGTTTGTACAGCATTACAGAAAAAAATCTTTTGCGCTATAAAATAAAAACTTGAAAAAATATATTAAATAAAAACAAATAACAACATTGAATATCCAATAAGAAATAAAACGTCACATTTAGGCATCACTCTCACAGAACCGTACACATTATCACTCCCTAGATCAGCTAACAGCAATGCGTTCAGGCAATGGAGGACACGTGGGAGCGGAGTGTTGTATAATAAGCAGAGATCGGAATTGGGTGTGTGAAAATACCTAAAGTTTGCAGCGGGACATAACATAGAGCTGTTACAACCACTTAAGTTGAACCGGTTTTGAATTTTCCCGGTTTAGTTTCGATTTTATTGTTTTACATGTTCCTTACCTTTGAAACACCGAACTATAAACATTTGCAAGCTGCTAATACAGTTTTAGATTAATTTTTGTTTTGTACTTTTCCGGTTCAAATTCGGCTTTTAGTTCACTTGTTCTTTATCGGTAAAACACAGAATTTTACATATCTGAAAAATGCTAATGCGGTTTTCAGAAGTAAGGAACATGTAAAACAAAAAAACCGAGACTGAACCGGTAAAGTGGTTGTAACAGCTCCATGTCCCGCTGCAAACTTTAGGTATTTTCACACACCCAATTCCGATCTCTGATAATAAGTATAGTCCGTAGAATATAGCTTGAGCGCTGTGACAGCAGGACAGCGCTATACAATTTGTATACCTAACTCTCTCATGCTCCAATATGTACCTAGTCGGTTCTTAAATACTGTCACTGGCCATTTATTTTAAAAATAGAACACCTAGAAAAAAAATGGAATGGTGTTCGATTTTTAAATATTTTTTGATTAATAATCTGCCAAATCACAATTACATTCATTCATTTTTTACGATGGAGTGGACTCGCAAAGAGGACCGAGTAGCAGTAATTGCATTGCATCGTTGCGGCCATTCACCGAAGACGATATTCAACTTGCTTCAAAAATTAAAAATCACGAAGAGGTTCGTGTACCGTGCCATCAAGAGGTACAATAAAACCTCTAGTGTCGATGACGAGAAAAGAACTGGCAGACCTCGTTCCGTTAGGACTCCAGTGGTCATCAAAGCAATCAAGGCGCGTATTGCAAGAAATCCCGTCTGCAAGCAGAAACTGATGGCTTTGGAGATGCGATTAACTAGAAGTACCGTAAAAAAAGTACTCAATGAAGACCTGGGACTACGAGCTTACCGAAAAAAGAGTGGACATCTTCTGAACGCGCGTCTGATAGCTATGAGAGCCAAAAAATGCAAAGTTTTGCTAAAGCGGTACGCAAGAAACAGACACCGCGATATCCTGTTTACAGTCGAGAAAATTTTTAATATCGAAGAGAAGTACAACAAAAAAAATGACAGGGTGTACGCTACCAGCTCTGCGGCCGCTGGAAATGCCATTCCTAGAGTGCATCACGGCCATCATCCATCATCAGTCATGATTTGGTTGGGAGTGTCCTACTATGGCCCTACTGAAGTGCATTTTTGTGAAAAAGGTGTCAAAACCAGTGCAAAAGTGTACCAAGACACGGTTTTAGATCGCATAGTAGAAGATCTGCCCCAGACACTCTTTCGAGGACGGCCATTTGTGTTTCAACAGGACTCCGCACCTGCTCATAAGGCCAAAACAACTCAGGAGTGGTTCGAGCGCCAGAATATCGAGCTAATAAGGCATCAAGATTGGCCCTCATCTAGCCCTGACCTCAATCCACTGGATTACAAAATTTGGCAGGAATTGGAGGAGTAGGGCTGTTCTAAGCCTCACAAAAATTTGAGCAGCCTAAAGTCATCATTGATTAAAGCAGTGGCCGATATTGACATGAATATGGTCCGTGCTGCTATTGATGATTGGCCGCGAAGATTGAAGGCTTGTGTGAAAAATGGTGGCAATCATTTTGAATAAATTTTGTGTTTAATGTAAGCAAATTAAATTACCTTTTTTTAAAAAAAAACTTTTTTTGAATATCATGACTAGTTTTCATTTTATAGACAATTTTGTTTGTTACAGAATTTAAGCACCGACTAGGTATAGCGGTGACAGCTGTCACAGAGCTCAAGCTATATTGTACGGAAGTAAGTACCTGGTGGGTGCTTGGTACCCCGAGGTCTGAGCACGTCCGGCCAGGAACGGGTAGTGGCGTTGGTCGAGCTTGTCTTCGATCGCGTCTTCCATTATGTCCTGAAATGTTTCATTCAGTTGTAAAAACTGTTACTTTAAAGAGGTTTTAATGTCACGTCCAAGCAGCTCAGCTCGCTAGCGACTACACCGATTCAGCTGAGTTTTAGCATGTAAATGCAGAGTATGTGGTTGGAACCCACGAAAATTATGAATATTTTATGATAAATATTACTAGAGAGCATTTCGAGATAGAAATTATCAAGTAAGAGTAGTATTAAAACAAAAACCTTGGGCCAGGACCCGAACCTGCTACCTAATGCTTACTAGAGCACTTGCCTTGCACTCTTATTTAGAGTATCCAAAATCGATGGATTTCGCTATAAATCATATAATCTATATTTAAGAGGCTTCTGTAATCTAAATAAGCAGCTCGATGGTTTTCGGTACAAATAGAAACGACATTGAAATAACGTTCATATCGGCGTGCATTGCAAAGGGGCTGTTAAAGTTGTGTTATTTTATGCATTACTTTGTAAATGATCTTTCATATTCATATTCGTTTATTGCAATTAATTACATGTATGATAATAGGTAATAGTATTATAATTATGTATCAATGTAATTATACCCACAGGGTGTAACAATATCATGCACACAAATAAATTATATAAAATAAATTTGGATGGACAAAATATTTACAATTATAATCAAACAACAATGGACTCCGGATACGAATCATTACACTATTATTCTAATGCGAAAGTGCCAAACACTGAGCAAGTATGATAGAAGTTAAAGATCGCTGTAATTATAATATTCATTGAGGTCATATGGTGAGATTTTTAACAAGTAGCCTTTTAATGCATCAAGGAATTTAGATCCAGTGAGGCACTTAATTACACTTGGAAGCGCATTATACACCTTCACAGCAACCATTTTAGTGGATCTTGCACAAGCAGCTGTACGACAAGGGGATTGCTCAATGTCATATCTATAGCGCTCCCTTAACCTGTCACTGTGGCTAAGTGATCTAATAGGGAATTTGTCTGGATACCGCTTGATTAGTTTACATAGTTCAATTATGTATAATGCCGTAATCGTGTGAATTTTTAATTGCCTAAAATAATTTCTACAAGACACCGTGCTTGATGTCAACCCTACAATTATTCTTATGCAACGCTTCTGTAATATGAACAGTTTTTTTATGTCCACACTAGCACCCCATATTGACAAACCATAGAGTACCCTCGACTGGAAAAAGGCAAAATATGCCTGAAGTGCAGCACGTTTTGTTGCTACATGAGTTAGCATTCTAAGGGCGTAACAGAAGCTACTAAGTTTGCATTGTAAGGCTTGGATGTGGCACTTCCAATTCATAAATTCATCAGCGTGTACTCCAAGAAACTTGGCCTCAGATACAAATTCCAAAGTTTTGAGTTCCAGAGTGACACTAACATCCATAATTTGCGTATTGTAGTTTCTAAAGTGAATCATTTTAGTCTTATTTACGTTAGTGCTTAATTTAATATCTCTGAACCAATTTATAATAGCAAAAATGGAATGTTGGATTTCACTTGCTAAGTCCTTATCACTACCTCTTTCAAAACTGAAGAAAACCGACACGTCATCGGCAAACATTACCACTTTGTTGTTTGACACCTGTGGCAAGTGGTTAATATATAGTAGGAAGAGGATTGGGCCCAATATACTACCCTGAGGGACGCCTTTCTGTAATACTAGTGATTCAGACTCCACATTTACCAACATATCATTACTGTCTATGATAGGAAGTAGGACACTTTGCTCACGGTTTGTAAGGTATGAAAAGAACCACTCATTAACCTTGCTAACAACTAAAGACACGCTTTAAAATTAGCGGGACTCTGGGTCATTTCAGTAAATAAATAAATAACCTTGACGACGGGAGTCCACCGCGACATCTGGTATGTTTGCTCGGTGATGCGTTCCTTTCTGGGGACTTGGTATTGCTTCTTCCTGTTGCCCTGCAGACCGAAACATAAACTTAACAAAGGTAGACAATTTATCTCTTAAGTGGTTTAGGTGAAGGTTCAGTTTGTTTTGAGTTTCCCCTCAGCTTTGTCTACTATCAGAGAGCATAGACTCACTCAAGGAAATATGTACTTGTCTTATTGAGTAACCATGGGAATTTGTGACATGGCATTCTTTTGAAATTTGAATCCTGAAATGGAGTGAATGCCCGATCAGCTACCACGTTCAGTCCCAGGTTGGCGAGGTTCAGCAAGGTCTGCTTGTCGGTGGGCTCGAGCTGCGCGTGCGTCACCAGCTAGTTCAGCTACAATACGTACATCGACGACCACGTTCAGTCCTGGTTGGCGAGGTTCAGCAAGGTCTGCTTGTCGGTGGGCTCGAGCTGCGCGTGCGTCACCAGCTAGTTCAGCTACAATACGTACATCGACGACCACGTTCAGTCCAGGTTGGCGAGGTTCAGCAAGGTCTGCTTGTCGGTGGGCTCGAGCTGCGCGTGCGTCACCAGCTAGTTCAGCTGCAATACGTACATCGACGACCACGTTCAGTCCAGGTTGGCGAGGTTCAGCAAGGTCTGCTTGTCGGTGGCCTCGAGCTGCGCGTGCGTCACCAGCTAGTTCAGCTACAATACGTACATCGACGACCACGTTCAGTCCAGGTTGGCGATGTTCAGCAAGGTCTGCTTGTCGGTGGGCTCGAGCTGCGCGTGCGTCACCAGCTAGTTCAGCTACAATACGTACATCGACGACCACGTTCAGTCCCAGGTTGGCGAGGTTCAGCAAGGTCTGCTTGTCGGTGGGCTCGAGCTGCGCGTGCGTCACCAACTTGTTCAGGTTCTCGTCGGAGATGCCGTTCTTGGACATGATGTAGAGCGCGATGATGCGCATCTTGTTGTAGTTGGACACGGCCTGGAAGAGGGTATAGGTTTCATTATGTTGATGAGTGGGTATGTATAGCATATACAAAAAACCAAAACTAAGCTTTTCTTGATACAGTGTTATTAACTATCCATCCATCAGCCTGTTTCGTCCACTGCTGGACATAGGCCTTTCCAGGATTTCGCCACTCTTGGCGGTCCCGGAAAGGCCTATGTCCAGCGCGGTGCCGAAACCCTTACACCAGTGACGCTGCTGCCCGTCACCGGTCTTATATGAGGCCCGACAATTGGGGATGGATAAACCGCCATCCATCGGTCCCAGGCAATGGTGGGCCGCCTGGTTTTGCCTAAGAGTTGCGAGTAAGATGGTGGTACCTCCACAGTCGAGCCCGGCATCAGCTCTACCACCTAATCAATGATACTTAAATATTAAAAACTAACTAAAAAAACTAGGTTGAGAAATATATATTTTTTTGTAGAGCTTTGCGTCTTTAACCCTAAAACCTATGTTTACAATAGAATAGAATAGAATAGAATAGAAAAAGTTTATTTGTCTAAAAACACATAAAAGTAACACAACATAATTAAACACAGAAATACATTAAACAAAAAGGAGACAGCTCAGCTTATGCTGCGAGTATGGTGAAACATATCCGCACAGCACTGATTTTCAGCTGATCCTGTATCATCTACGATTAAACATAAAGTTCGGTACGTGATGCACAGTATGAACTACAACACAGCAGTCAAAATATATATAAAAATACACACCAAATTACACTCTCAAGAAACAAAAATAAACCACTATTGATAAATAACATATTTGAGCACAAAAAAAATATATATATTTGATTTTAACGGCTTTCTTGCTTTTGTTTGTCAAAAAGATGTTTTTTTAACTTTGACTTGAACGTGTGAGCTGTCACAGACTTGCGCAAAGGGGGAGGCAGATTGTTCCAGACACAATTCATTTGCAACTATCACCGAAAAGGAAAATATCTAGAAAAACTAAAATACCACCGTTTTCGGAGAGTACCGAGATGCAGATGACGTAGAACATTTGTTCCAGTTGAAATACTACTGGTAAAAACCGCATATGTACAAGTAATTCTAAATCCAACATTGCGGTTTCCTTCTTAAGGTCCAAAAATGCACTCAAAAGTCGAAAATACCATTAATTATAATTTTCGTGTTTAGATAATAATTGAATTAAACGTAAATGCAAACATTATTTAAAACAAAATACGCGAATGGTGTCAAATTATATGAATGCGTCGATTTTCAGTTCCCAATTTCAGCAATGTAACGTAAATCGAAAATTACATACGTCAGCGTGCGATTATAAAATCCGATAGTTTCTAATTTCACTAGTTTAGTTTATAGGCAACTTAAAAAAACCTTCCGTGAAGGTTCCAGCTTATAAATTCTTACTATCGAAATAAAAAAAACTTTCGGATTTTACAATCTTCCGGTGACATTATACATTTTCAGTTATTTTTTTTTGTTATTAATGCCTATGTACAAGATTTTCATCTTGTTTGCCTGTGATGTCACCTCGGTGCCCGGTTCTTACGTCCGTCCTTTTGTAATATTGCTAAATAAAAAGTTATCTCAACAATGAAAACAGCTCTATTTGGAAAAAAAGTCCAAAAGAAAAGAGTCCTTTAGTTTGTCACCATCTTACAAGTTGAACTCGAAATCTCGAGAGTCAATTGACTATTTCTTGGTCTTTTATCCGCATTTTTCACGGGTGGGTAGTTATATAAAAGCAGTTACCTGGTCTAGCAGCACAGGGACGATGCTCCTCATGTGGTCCTTGATCTTCTCTCCCTCAGCGTCAGTGCCCATCGCTAGATCCTACACGAACAAACAAAATGTTGTAATAGTCTGTATCCATTGAGCCCTTTATATAAAACATACCGTCACGATATATAAGGTCCTACAATGCAAAGTGCAAAAAATTTTAACAGAGGATAGATTATCCCCAATAGAGGACTTTCCACCGAAAAGAAGTTTTTCACTATATTTTTTTCACCTTTCTATAGGAATTAGTCAGCTGATTGAACCACTTAGTACTGCAAAGTGAAAAATTATTACATAAAAAATAAAATTTCGTCTGAGTGAATGATACATTATCTATACTATGGTCGATTCGGATAGAAAAATGAGGTAAACAAACCGTTTAGGATGAAAATTACCGATATTGTACACACCTCTTATTAAAAACTTCATGTAGAATACATTTTTGGTCACAATAAAATACATACTAACTCACTTTTTGATAAAAAGCTTTTCAACAAAACGATCATTCGTTTTTCTAATGGCGGCTGCACATTTTAATCTGTGTGACTATATTGACTAGTAGTGATGTTCACTTTTACACAGATTAGAAAAAAATCCAATGAACATTTGAAAAGAAGACGTTCTGTGTTTTTCCAACTAAATTTACCGCAAGCACCTAAAAAAATTACATTACATTACATTATAACAATTTTAACAAATTTAGTGATTAAAATAATTTCGTTCATATATCTTTCATCGCTTAAGCATTCGCAAAATTTTAGACATCCCAAATCGTAGGTAAGCAAGCTTTCGTAGAATTCCATATGCACCATGCATGAATGAGGGCTTAAACATTACAGATCAGTCATTGCCCCTATTGCAGTCCTTTATTTTAGTTTTAAGGTTAGGAAATATTTTATTATTTATTTTAATTTTAACACCGTTTATAATTTTTGAAGCTCGGCAATGCTGAGGTCGCAGATCAATAACGGACGGACATCTGAGCTGTCACTGAAATAGTCGAACATCGCCACTGTTAAAAAGGTACTCAGGTACATCACTATAACTGTCAAAAGTGGTCAAGTGTCAATCTTTTCTTTGTTTACATCACTGCTCAATCCGACTTGATCGTAGTATACCCTACAATTTCACTTATTATTATTTCACTTATACTGAAGAAGGGCAAAGTAAAAAGTACCCGGGATAGAAGAACTTGTATGACTAGATTGATGGATGTATAAGAAGCAAGAGGTGTGTCAGGATCGTAGCAGATGTAAATCTGTAGTCTCTGCCTACCCCTCTGGGAGACGGGCGTGAGTATAATGTATTGTATGTTATTATTGTAAGACCTTATACATATTATGTTCGAAGGGGTTTCAGAAGTGTTTCCGCGTTTGCACTGTCAATACACCCTCTTTTCACAGACTATATTCGCGGCCCAACGCAAGTAACTTTACAGTACAGCAAGTGGTGAGTATACAAATGACCCGATTTTTAAACTAAATTGAGTCATATACCATTTAGTTTAAAAATTGGGGCATAATCAGATAGATCAAGTATCATTGCAGTTTAATGTTTTGTAAAATAAGGTGTTAAATTTCAAAGTTGATCAGGTAACCGTGCATCATTTATATTTTAAAAGCAATTCCAATGCAGTCTGACATAATCACTGACATACCAATGGACATAATAAACAATATTATTCAGATCTTCACACTATTATGCTTACATCATAATAATTCCTTAGTAATACTTATTAAGGGTTTAATAGTGTATAATAAATAAACGCAATAGATTGTTTATTGTCGCCATACTTAGGGTACAAATAAACGATTTTTGGGCACACAGTTTTATCTCACAGTGTTTTCCTTCAACGTTCAGAAAGTGGTTAGTGTATAATAAATTCCGAAAAACCCGACCGACGTTCCATCAACTTAGTTATGTAAATATAGCTTATGTAAATAAATTTTCCTCTTTAAATATATAATAATATAACATGTGAATACATATTATGATTGCATGCCGTTTTAAAATTTTAATATCGAGTAATTTTATATTCATATGCCTTTCGGTAGTGTAGAATGTTCATAAGATCAGATGTATTACTACCTACGTTCATGAATAAATGACTACCGCTGCAAATCATGGTCACACTTCAAATAGTTTATATTGTAAAATAGGCACATCAAATACTCGTTTTTGCAATAAATATTTACAAAAATTATAGATAAATAAATATATGCCCAACTCCACCCATTCGGATTAGTATTGCTAAGAAGAATGGCAAGAAACTTAGCAAGATCATGTCACAATAATTAGTCTTTAATCGTGTCCCCACCTGTTCCACTTTGCAGAGCTTGTCGACGTATCCCTGGTAGGCCTTCATGCAGTCCTCTGCGAGCCGCAGGTGCGTCGCGTACTTAGACAACTCCTTCTGGTATTGCGGCATCTTCTTTATCATCTGCGAGAGATCGCGCATCGACTGCTTGTCTCCTGGAACAAAAGTCATCGTGGACAAGTTTGACACATACATTAATTTTTTTGGGACCTCATCTGATGATTTTTATTATAAAGCTAAATTCTAGTTTAACTGGTTCAGTCGTTCTTAAGTTTTACTACGGATATCATGGACGGATTGACATACAGACGGACACTGAGGCTCGCGATTCAATTTGAAGAAATCTAGAATATTTGTATTATTATATTACTTATATGACAGTACTAACCGTCCTGTCGTTTTCTTTTTGATAGAGAAAGAGAACGATAGAAGTCTAGCCCTGTCAAGGAAATTAAGTCGTGCTACACCGAATCGACATCATTAGAGGCTGAAATTTATGACAAACCGATGCACCTACGAGCTCGGCATCACCATCTTCTCCGGGTACCGCACGCGAGCTCGGTAGCTCGAGCCCACTCCCCTCTGCCGCGAGCCATAAATAACTTAAACACCTCACTGTCGACGAGGCCACAGGTCGATCTGTTTGTGGATGACTTATCATCATGTTTTAAAACAAAGATTCCGTGAGTGTTTGCGTTTTTGTGACAGTAAAAGTGTGAATGGTTAATTTAAGTCTAGTGGGACAAATCAGTGTCACTAGTACCATTGATGGTACAGTTCAATGGTACTAGTGGTCCGGAGGCATGTTTGGCTTGTATGTAGATTTTTGTTATAATGTTTCTTGTTTTGTTAGATATATGTGATGTTCAGGCATTGATATACATTTTAATATTGTGGGTAATCGCAATATCTGCGACTAATGAGAATGCGGGTAAGAGTCACGGGAGAACCAGTCTGCTTCGCCCTCTTGTCTTTCGGCACTCGTCACGGTCGGACGGTCTTCCAAATACTCGGTCAAGTGAAGATAATAACGGACTATACATACTCTATATAACTTTTGTGTACATAATTGGTGATTGTGCAGCTGGCCAGCTAGGTGAACTAATTTAGAATTGGATTCTGCTCAGCCCTCGGCGGTCAAGGTGAGTGGTTATCCCTTTATTTAGTGAAGATCAGTGCCAAGAATTACACCTCGACAGAAAGAAGTAAAACCACAAATTTACAGTCCACTTCTCGAACATGTATACTAGTTTCTAAGTTAGAAAATGTGAACTCACCTACCTAATTTATACAGTGAAATGGGTCTCTGTAATGCTGTATAAATATATAATAAAATAAATGTTACAATGATTTGAAGAGGTAAAAATAGTTACTAGGGCATGCAAACTTTCACAGCAATTTCACACATAGTAAAAGTGAATTTCTGTTCATTATAGATTTTCCCTTCATCGTTGCAAAAGTCTAAAAATACTATGCACATACTACGGAAAAACTCAATGGTACATGGACTAGTAAGATTAGATCTCGCGTCATGGTATTGAGAATGACCTGCTGATAATGCTACCGACCCGATGAAACTGAGACGCAGTGCTGGTGAAACTCACCTCCGCCCATACGCTTGGACTCTGAGAACTTCTTCAAGTTCTTGGTAACTGATGTGGAGACGACGGCGATGTGCTGGTGACGCAGCTCCACCCACAGCTCGTCGTTCTCGTCCAGCAAGACCTCCTTCATCACACCTTGGCCAGGGGTCGCCTCGTATCTGCAACAAATTATATCGTACACACGTATACCCCGTCGGAAATTTATCGGCACCTCAGTTTACCCGTAAAGGTAGGTGGAGACCCTGCGGGAGGGGGGTTTCGGTGGCTAGATATTTACTATATTACTGTTGGTGACTACATGCAAACACCGTTAGTGAGCCGATTGAGAACGACGGCGAACGCCGCGTCTACGTCCCAAAAACGACACTCGCCTTGAAAATGCCGAAATTGTATCGGTTCAATTTATTCCCTTATTATTTGAGATGCAAGTCAGTGCAGAGTCTACGTCCAGTGATGGATGACAGAAACTCGCTCGCTTGAAAATTATTTTGGAAAGAGATTGAAACATGGCATATCACGGGATAATGTAAATAATAATAAAATTATTATCCGTAATAACTTACAGTAATTACAAATCTAAAAATGTGCTATAAGTTTTCGAATTTTTAGGGTTCCGTACCCAAAGGGTAACCAACGGGACCCTATTACAAGACTTCGCTGTCCGTCGGTCCGTCAACAGCTGTATCTCATGAACCGTGATAGTTAGACAGTTGAAATTTTTACAGAGGATGTATTTCTGTTGCCGCTAAACAACAAACACTAAAACCGGCAAAGGGCGAGTCGGACCTGCGCACTCCCATACAACAGACATGATTTTTTTGCCGTTTTTATAGATAATGGTACGGAACCCTTCGTGCGAGAGTCCGACTCGCACTTGGCCGGTTTTTTAGTGTATTATGTCCGCTCACGCAAGTTGGAGTGGAAATAATTAATATAGTCCTGGACAGCGATTCTTTTTAATACATATGTATATCAGTCATGGTACTTGCAATAAATTAAAGTCCAATAATTAATTACTATTTAAAATAATGCATGAGCCATCCTGGTTTAGGTCGTCGGCACAAAAAAATACCATCACCATTTTCGTTTGAAGCACCAATTTCAGGTATGTTACAACTATAGGTAGGGTTGTAACCAGAAATTAATATGCGGGACTTGGCCAAAAAAAGCGGGACCTGCCTACAAATGTATAGAAACGAGAGAACTGTTGTAAATACGGTTAGTTACGTACGAGCTCGGGAAATGAACGTTCGGGTCAACCAATAACAGTCAGTCAGTGCTCTATAATCCGAAGTTGAATGTAGAATGAAATAGCAAGCATAGCGACCCCGTGCGCGACTGACTTCAAGCCACCGACTACAGGCCTCTTAAGTGTAAATAATGTAAATACGTAAACACCCAACCAACAGTTTGTTTTTCAAGTGTTCGTGGATGATAATTCGCTATTCCCTATAGTTTCGGATTTGGCCTTCCACGCCTACTTGAAAAACTAACCCTGTAAGCGAAGGTTTACTCACCTGTAAACGTCATTCTCGATGGCGAGCAGATCGTAGCTCATGGCCTGCAGCGTCAGCTCGTGCAGCAGCGGGGAGACGCAGTCGAAGCCGCGGTCGAGCACGAGCAGCTGCGAGCGAGCCTTCTCCGGGCCCTCGCCCATCGTCGGCTCGTCCGCCTTGTACGCGTCCAGCTTCTGCTGGATCAGCTGGGCCAGCTCCACGTTGCGCTCCCAGTCGCTGGGGACATGCGCAACGTTACGAGATACGCAACTAAATTATACTTCGGTTGGAGATGAGGAATATGGGGGAAGGGAATTCAAATTATATTTTTTTTAATACCAGTATAATGCGAGGGCCATAGAAGAATCACGAGCAAGTAAAGGATTCTAACGACTGAATCAGGACCGTGGGAGTGATTCATGACGATTTAATGGCCCTCAATATAAATCCGTACTTTATTCAAGAGTTGCATACTATACTTTATACAATGACTACGAGAAAAATAAATAATTTAAGCGAAAATAGACATTTAGTGAAGGTTAAATTAATTAAAATGCACATTAAAATTGGAACAATTACTAAAAATTTTTTTTTCTGTAATGGCAGCTATTAACTCAAAACAGTTTTTATTTTTATTCTAATGCTAAACTCCTTGTCGCAAATATCGACCAATCAAAACTCGAGGAGTTATTTGCACGAGTTTCAAGTATGTCGAGTATTCTTTGCGCAAGAAGTTTGTATCGAGTATTTTTTGCGCAAGGAGGTTGTATAAGCATTGAGATGGAGGTCGAATATATTGGTGTTCTAAATTCAAACACCAAAATAGTGATTAAGTGGCTTTTTATTCACTGTTTTCAGTGAATAAAATAAGATTTTTAGATGGTATAAAGAGTTTTTATCTAACCTCATATCGTAAAATCCTCATTACGAACTCAAAAATACTGGCATAATGAAAAATATTTTTCATGAACGTCTCTAAAAAAAATATATATATATATATATTATATTATAGGTCTCCGAACAAGATAATGCTATAAAAAAACTTTTTCTGAGATTACAGTACATGTGCTATGTGTGATACTAACTAGGAAGGCAAAGGGAACTTAGCCCAAACAGCCATGTCTGAGGTTTAATATCAAATACCAATGAGGTTATTATATAATATTCTCTGACACGTACTAAATAATATTGCGGCTTGACAAAGGAGGTAACAATTTTATTTTATTTTCGGCCTGCATTATCTATGGCTGCCGGCGCGCGCAACGCGCACACAAGCGTGGTGGACAGTTGGATTTTGGCGCTATAGCTTACGTGGAAATTATTATTTACTGTGGTTTTATGGGTCACACCAAAAGTATTATTTTGCCCTAAAATTACTAACAGCAGTGATGGTGATGTTAATTTGACTCAACCTGACATTCTGGAAATAGCGACGGAAATTACGAATACTTTTGAGCTTCTACAAGAAAAATCAAAAATGGCTAACGATAAATTTTATCAAGATTATTATGAAAACAGGTTGTTAGACATGAGTTTAGATAAAGTAGTGTATTAATTATTATTATGTACGTAACTAGGTATTAAGACACTAGTGTTCTATTAAAAAACGAGCCGAAGTTCCAGTTTCATAAACTACTATTATAGCGTTATATTGATTTGTTTGGTAAAATCTACCATTATGAATGATGTATGAAAACGAGATACTGCCGATATTAATGGCGTTATATAACATTAGTTTTATGCTTATTTGACGAACAATAAACGATATTTTCAAGATATGGATAGTGGTCGGTGGATGTTTTATTCATATTTTTCCAGTTGATTGCATATCTGTGTGAGTGCGTGTGTACATGTAACACTAACCTGCGGTATCGCACAGACGGGTACTCCCCGAGCGTGGCGCACAGTGTCGCGATCTGTTCCGCGATGCGCTCCATGTTGGCGTTACGCGTTTGTGTGAGTGCTGGGTTGTACATGCACTGGAATGTATCAGGTGAATCCAGAGAGAATACCTAAAAACATAAGTTTAGAGTGAGAATAGTGAAATAAAGTTGATAGTAAATTGGTACAGAAAATTAGGGATCATCAGATGCGTGGGTTCGAATGGATTTTTAAGGATAAAAAATTTATAGTAAATGGCAACAGAAAATTCAGGATCAATGTTTCAGATGCGTGGGTTGGAAAGGTTAGTCAAAGGATTTCTAAAGGTTATCAAGTGGGAGGCACCTGAATCAATGACCTTTGACCTATACCTTGTTGCACAACTAAAACCTGTCAATTTGTACAGTTTAATTTCTGCTGTAAAGGTCAGGCTACAGAATTTAGGTATAGATAATTTGCTGTCACCTGACACTCATATGGCAAGAAGGCAATGTTGATCTCCTTCAGTGTTTTTATCTTCCTGGCTGCGGAGGACTTGCAGATTTCGTTAAACAATTCTTCAGGGCATACTAATCCAATGCAGCATGTAAAAGTATATATTGATGAAGTGACTTTAAAACTAGAAACCAGATAAAGGGATGAAATTTTCAATTATTGAAGGAGTTATTTCGCTAAAATCGGCACTTTTTGAAGTTGTTTACTTGTTTATCAGAAAAAGTCACTACTTTAATAAATGTGTATATAAATTTTGGAACCGTTTTCTAGTTTTCTGGTACAGTAACGCGATTGCAGAAATTTCGCTCGATAGAAATAATTATTGTATAACAAGTATGAATGATATAAAAACTCAACAATATTTTATTAGATGAACTCTAAAAATATCAAAGTTTTGCTAATTTGAAATTTGGTAGCTATTTTAGTTCATTTTTTATTAATTTAAAACTGTCATATTTCTACTTTTTCCAGAATCCATCCCTCTCGCACTGAGGGTCTTTCTAAATGGGGTGACAGTGACCTTTAGAAGCATGACATTACCCATAACAGGAAATTTCATCCTTTATCCTTTAGACTAAGATATAAATGTAACAAACCTGTTGTTCATATGGAACGAAAGCAATATAAATTTCCTGTAAAGTTTTGATATATTTAGCTGCTGGACTACGAGACAACTCATCAAATAATGCATCAGGACAAGCTGTAAATGGAAAAAACAATGCAAATAAGTAGCAACTAAAATCAATCAAGCAAATTAATGATTAGCACGACAAAAGCAAGTTATTGTTTACCTTCAGTGAAGAACACATGGGCAGCCTTGTACATAATGCGGTTGCCGACCGAGAAGTCATTGATCAGTGCATGCACAGACTTCTCACAAGGAGTGATGAGGTAGATGCCGTCCATCGTGCACAGTGGCTCTCTCTTCTTGTGAATATCCTCTACCACTGCAGGAAAAAGGGTTGCTTGTTAAAATCATTTACCTCCTATTCTCTATTTTATTTGTATTCTTAGTCTATATGAGTTAAAATTGCAGTGGGTTTTTTCCAGGGATGTAACGGAGCTCTGCCTCCGCATCCGCAAGTGCGGAACTTCCGCATGAAACCTTAACTCCGCCTCCGCAACTTTCAAAACGGAGGCTTAGCGGAGTTTTGTTTGTGTGAAATAACTCGCACGCGACGCAAAAACAATGCAATAGCAAATTTGAACTCGCGCAGAAAGGGCAGCGGGAATCTTCATTTGTATTTTAATTTTTTGATCAGAGCGTAAAGAAAACAAACTTATTGTTTATTTTCTTATATAAATTACGGGCTTGCGCTTGACCATTCCGTGCTAATGAAAAGCGTCGATAATACCTAATAAGGAGCGCGCTAGCTCAGAAAGCAGGAGAGTGAAAGCTGGTAAGGTGGTAATGAACCAGTTCAGAGACTTCCGCAAAATCTACGTAAGTTGGTAACGGTTCCATAACTGGTACTACGTAACCACCTACAATAACTCTCACGGTACGGCATCTCATGATTTTTTTACACTTTTGTATCCAATCATGCATAAAATGGTATATTTAAGTTCTTCTGACTGTTTATGAAGCAATAAAAAATAATATGTACATAAGATTTCATCACATCCGCCTCTACCTCCGCAAAGTTCAAGTTGCAGACGACCGGCTCCGCATCCGCCTCCGTTAACTGACCTTCGTTACATCCCTGGTTTTTTCCACTGATATAATTAGAGAGACCTCTTTTAATTTATTGATAAGCTAAGAAAATTTACCCCAATATGACAATAAATCTTGACTACATTTTTTTTATTTCTCATTATTTTAGTAAAATACAGGACATTAACTCAATGCTATAATAAATTCAAAGTAAAAATGACAACGTTTTCTTCACAAGAAAAAACCACAAACTGAGATCAAAATGAATATTTTGGAAAATTGAACCCTTTTTTTACAATATCGAGTTGACAAATGCGCTTATGTCTAAAAAACTCGATATGTATAACAAAAAAGGGTACATTGACCTTAGTTTGTCGATTTGATTGAACCCATGTTTTGCTGGTCGAGTGCAATTAATTATCTGAGTTTCTCACGTGTGATCCCTTCAGCAGAGATGTCATGCATCTTGCAGCAGGCAGACACCATGCGCATGGACAACTGATCCACAATGAGGATCCGCCACTCGATGCGCTGGGACTCCTTCCCTTTGGGTCCGCGGTAGCGGATCACCTCATTCATAATCTCTGAAATTGTAAGAAAATTCGTGAGAAAGTTTTACAGACACTCTTTTATACCTTAAAGTGTCAAAATATAATAATTTGTAATAAAGGATCCACTATTTAGGATGGATTTATTTCTAGATTAGCAGTCAGAGGTTAGCAAAAGGTGTGTTGAGGATCCAAAGCGTAAAAAAATGTTGACAAAAAATTATTTTATTAATAATCTCAGTATTTATTATTATAATGGTTAGAGTAAATAAAAATAAAGGCTTTAAGAGGCCAGCAAAGCATTTGTAGTTCATACAAAGGAAATACCAAAACCATTTGTAAATCATTGATATTCTTAGGGTAGTTGTGTGTTTATTCCGATCCGGAATACAGAATATCCAGGTTTCCAAATATATATTTTGAAAGGACACTGATTTGAAGACGAGATATAGGAAATTTAAAATTTCCATAGAAAAATTGTTTTACTCATATTTCCTGTTTACATCAGTGTTCTTATTTAACATGTATTTGGGAACATAGATATTCCGTAGTGCAATTGAAATAAACAAACCCTACCTCAAGAATTTGTTTAATTTAAAAAATATTTTGGTATTTAGTTTGTATGAAATATGCATGTTTCGCCGGCCCCTCAATACAAATTCATTTGTCTCCAAGACTTAAATTTCTTGATTACAACCAGGCCTTGTTTTTTTCAGCCATGCATAACATGATCATCCGTGATTTGCTTATTCTCACACCTTTTTTTGCATTTTGTTAAGACTTTTGTAAATTTATTACTACTGATAAAAAAAAACAAAAGGAAAATCAATAAGTATAATTGTATAAACAGAAAAAAAATAATAGGTTTATTGAAACAGTAACTTGTTTTTTTTAAGTATAATATCATATCTCTTGCTCACAGGTCGGGCTCGACTGTGGAGGTACCACCATCTTACTCGCAAATCCTCCCGAAGTTATTCGGGGGAGAGTAAGAGAACAGCTCTCAGGCAAAACCAGGCGGCCCACCATTGCCTGGGACCGATGGATGGCGGTATATCCATCCCCAATTGCCAGGCCTTAAAACAGACTAGTGACGGGCAGCGGCGTCACTGGTGCAAGGGTTTCGGCACCGCGCTCACCAACCCGCCTGCCCAGCGTGTGTGAGTATGGGCATTTCTTCCAGGAGGACCGCCAAGAGTGGCGAAATCCTGGAAAGGCCTATGTCCAGCAGTGGACGAAACAGGCTGATGGATGGATGGATAGGTTGATATCAAAAAAAAGAAAAGCCAGAGACAAAATTCCAATCAATTTCTAATTTCATGGCATATTGTTCAAAGATGTGACATATTAAATGTTTCATAAAACTATCATAAATGAAACCGAAGTGCTGTAGAGTACATCTGGGAGTTCTAAATATAAAAATTATTAATAACAAAAAATATGTAAAATAGTGCATTGTAAAATATAAATAAATACCTAGATATAGTTGATATGAAAATTATAATTGTGTTGAATAGGTAGAACAGGAACTAATGTTGATAATGGTGTCGATTCGGTGTAACACAACTTAACTTATTTGACGGGACTAAACTTATTTTAGGCGTCCTGTCCTAGTCTTGTCGATACAGAAAGAAAAAGACAGAATGCTTAAATTAAGTTTAGTCCTGTCAAACAAGTTAAGTTGTGTTACACAGTGGTGTCGATTTGGCATAACATTAAGCATTCTGTCTTTTTAATTCTCTATCGAAAAAACAAGGACAGGACTCTTAAAATAAGGTTAGTCCTCTCAAATAAGATAAGTTGTGTTACACCGAATCAACACCATAGTGGATGTTGATTTGATAAAAAAAAATTATAGTAGGTACCTATTCCATTTAGGATTTTTCTTCCTAAGTGTAAAAATTCCTACAAAAATTGTACATCTTAGAATTCCCTCTGCATTCCGGACAAAGAACCAAATTTCTGGACATGTCTGGAAAATTCCAGACGTATGGCAAGTGTCAGATTATTTGCACCCCTTTTCTTTGTAAAACTACAACCCATTTAGCAAAACAAACAATGCAGTTGAAACCAAGTCAGTCATAAAATCATCTTGTAGAAAATCAATAATTACAACAAAAGATACCTTGACATGTGCACGTTTAGTAAATATAGGTAATAGTGGGGCAGTTTTCTTATTTATTTTGGCGATTATGAAGTGGTAAAGTAAATTCTAACTTCAGGAAATAGTGAATAAAGAAATTGTGGTGCAATTTTAATTACGTTCATAGATACCATTTTTCATTTACATTATTGGTTTTCTGCGTACAATTTGGGGCGTTTTCGTTCTGTCTAGAAAATGTTCAGTTTGTCCTCAAATTCAGCAGTCTAAATTGATAAAAGCGTAATATTAGTCATCGATGGGTGCTAAAAGAGAAACGCTGTATGATCCGCCTACCAGTATTGAGGATAAAAAAATTTATACCATATTATTGGGCGTGATTTTACACATAAGCAACAACGGTATTCAGGTGAAAATACAGTTCTTTCTTTATGAAAAATATATTTAAAATAACTCACTTTGTCCGACAAGTGCTTTGAGCGCCATTTTGAAGCATAGACTAAAGTTTTTTTTAAAATAAAACGTCAAAAGTTATTGCTAAAGGTGACTACACATTCGTTTGGTCATTCGCGACTATTCGCGAGAGTGGTTTTTTGTTCGTCCGAGGGTTTCAGGTTTCAGAACTCTCGCCAACGATTCGCGGGAAAATCGTGTTTCTCTCCTGCCCACACGTTGGCGATGATGATAAAGTGACTATACAATACAACTTGTTTTGGTTTTAAGCGGGAAAGTCAGGGAAAGTCTCGTTTTTAGCACAGACATACATATAATGTATATGCGTCTGTGATTTTCAGGCTATCGGTCTCGCTGTCTTTATTAGAAACAAAAAAGTCACGAAGTTACGAACACATTCGCAAACGTGTAGTGGGTGCTAAATATCTATGCTCGAGGTACCTATCCATCCATCCATCAGCCTTTTTCGTCCGCTGCTGGACATAGGCATTTCCAGGATTTCGCCACTCTTGGCGGTCCTCCCTCCTGGAAGAAATGCTAATACTCACACACGCTGGGCAGGCGGGTTGGTGAGCGCGGTGCCGAAACCCTTGCACCAGTGACGCCACTGCCCGTCACCATTCTGTTTCAAATAAGGCCCGGCTATACCGCCATCCATCGTGTCCTTCACGCCATAATCCTCACTTTTGAAACCTTCATGAAAATCAAATTTGACAATGCCAAAAATTAGTTTCTTGGCGGCAGGGCGCGAGCTCCTTATCTGAATTCCAATTATAGCCATATACTTAATTTTCGAAAAATTAATTTTTTGATTGATGTTCTAATTTGCAATGTGCTTTTACAGATGCAAGCGATGTATTTTGGCCAAAAAATATTTTCTCCTTTATTTGGTTGTTCAATTCACCTTGATGGTTTCAACTTTTATAAACCCCTGGTTTACACAATACTGTATATGTAAAGGGTAAAACCCAAACCCAAAAGGCCGAAAAAAAAAACAAAAATAGGTGCGACGACGAGCGAAGCGAGGATGAGCGTGTTAGGTTGACATGTCAAAAAACATTGGGCGCCGAGCGAAGCGGAGCGGAGCGAGGCGACCTCCGAAGTTTTGTATAGGATTACCCGGGTAAACCTAGGTGTATCCTATCTTCTAGTATTACCCGTAACATATACATATAAACAAAGCCTATTCGCTGATAACATGACTAATAGCAGCAGCCTGCCTGATAACGGGGTAGGCAGGTCAATAAAGGATGGAAAGAGAAGACGCTTGCTGTTGTCTCACGTCGACGTTGTCGGAGCGGGCGAGATTGAGCAAGAACGAACTCACCCACCCATCAGTGCTCTCCCCTTTGGGTATTTTCCTTAAATTTAGGGTATTTATTTATGTTTAGGGGTTTTTTAAGGTATAGAATTATTTTGGGTATTTTTTTGGGGGAAAGTTATTTGGGAAGAGTTTTTGAACTTTGTGTGCAGTTCTCTATCGTTACTCGCTAGCAACAAATAATGGATATTTTTCGTAAGATATTTTTATTTTGATTCCGAATCTCTAAAAATTAATGGTTAATATCAAGATTCTGTATAGTTAACTAAGTGTTTACAAATTAAATGTTATTTATTTGTGTTAAAGAAAATCAGAAAAGTAAATCTGGACCTGAGAACTCTGAACCGGGACTCAAATCCGGGACCTCTCGCATACCGGGCGGTTGCTCTCCTCCAGATTTACTTTTCTGATTTTCTATACCACAAAGATATAAAATTTAATTTGTTATTTTCTTGCGATAGATAAATCGCAAAGTGTTTAAAATATAGAATTTCTATCATAGTTTAAATGTTTACAGTTAATTAAACAGACAAAGTTTATCGTAAAATACAAACATTTAATTATGTTAAAATGTTTAATTAAATGCTCAGGGGAAAAGTAGTGAAAAGTGTTAATTTTTGTAGATTTTCACAAGGAGTTAGGGGAAAATCAAAATCAGAGGCTGGTAGCACTGTCACCCGTACAGTCAGTTTATTTATTGCTTTGGTTGAGAGTGGTTGCGCGTGGTGCTTCTCCCGTGTGTCTGTTTTCTCGTGTACGGCAATAGGTTTTTCACAAATTTTGTTATATTTACAAAATGTGTTATATTTTATGACTTTAAAATGGAATTATAAAACAATAAGGAATTTTTCTGAGCGAAGAAAAAATAAACCTTACTGGTAAGTGGTTCTAGGTAGTATACAATACATAGGTAAACATTGGATTTACAAATATCTACCCTCATTTTTATTGTGGTTTAGCAAAGTTGTATGAAAATTCTCGAGGTATGCAATGAGTGTTTTGGAATCTTTCTCATTTATTATTTTTTACTCTTTAGGGCTTATTTCACAAAATTACGCTATTTGTGTGACGTGACTTTATGGAACGTAATTTTCTTGGAATTTGGTGTAGATACTTACCTAATGTTAATTATGTTTTTTTGGTCTAAATAAATGAAAAGGTTGTCAATAAAATTGCTGAATTCGATTAGTTAATGTTTTTAATTTATTCTGACATGATGATTGTAATGATGTATTATTCAGGAGGTACCACCATCTTACTCGGAAATCCTCCCGAAGTTATTCGGGGGAGAGTAAGAGGACAGCTCTCACGCAAAAAAACCAGGCGGCCCACCATTGCCTGGGACCGATGGATGGCGGTATATCCATCCCCAATTGCCGGGCCTTATATAAAACAGACTAGTGACGGGCAGCGGCGTCACTGGTGCAAGAGTTTCGGCACCGCGCTCACCAACCCGCCTGCCCAGCGTGTGTGAGTATGGGCATTTCTTCCAGGAGGACCGCCAAGAGTGGCGAAATCCTGGAAAGGCCTATGTCCAGCAGTGGACGAAACAGGCTGATGGATGGATGGATTATTCAATACAAAAAATCGTGGTACCTAAACTGTTTACATTAATCGGGATAAAATAATGTGATAAATACCTACAGGATAAATACATAAATAATTAAAATTCTATTACATGTGTGTCAACTATGTGTCTGATATTTTGGCATTTAATTTTTTCAGTAAAGTTACTGAACTTTAATAAAAGATTTAACTCTTTGAAGTTGGCAATGTGTATTTGTCCGTAAACAAGATTAGAAAAAAATGATGATGATTTGAAAATGAAATACATTAATTGTCAATACGTAAGACTGTTCTATGCAGGTAGCATTATATACCTATATATCTTTGGTTCTATGTTTAACAAGTGTTCAAATATAAAAGTAAGTTAGGCGCTTGAAGCTTGACTCGTCTATAATGAAAGCCGGCCCATAAAAGGACGAGGGCTAAACAAGGAAATCCCGGCAGGTTCAAAGACGAATATTAGGCGGACTGGGCACCAAAAATAAAATCAAAAACCGGCCAAGTGCGTGTCGGGCCACGCGCAGTGTAGGGTTCCGTAGTTGCCCGGTACATTTTATAAGTTGGTCTACTAATACAGATCGCGCCAAACTCCTGGTCCCATGCATTTAGAAGAACGGCCCATACATTGTCGTGTTTAGTGGGGACTAAAAGTTTGGAGCGACCTGTACTCGAAAACTTGTAACGCCTACTTAGCTGATGCTTAGCTGTGATAGTTTTCCTTTTAACTTCATTATAATTATTACTACTTCTGTGAGTTTTTCCACATATCCTTAAACAACCGTTTAGTCGGCAGGGGGGGGGACACTTGACTCTAACAAAAAATTGCACGTTAAAGCTTAATAGGTATTTCGCCAACGGATCCCTAAATCGAAAAATAGTTTTCACATCCTCATAAAACTTATAATGTTTTTGAACGACCTGTCCAACGATACCCCACAATATGGGATACGAGAAAAAAAAATCATTCCCAATTTACGTGTACGAGAGATCCCCAAAACAAAATTTGAAGTTCATACGCAGATGCCGCACTTCTCCTTAAGAGGGCAGTATACCCATACCAAAAAATTACAGCTTTCTAGTACTAATAGTCTTTGAGCTAAGCCACAGACAGACGGACATGGCGAAACGAAAAGGGTTCCTTTTCGGACTACGGAACCCTAAAAATTAGGGTACCTACTGTACTCGGTGGTAACGAATTATTTAGGATAAATTATACACAAATTCTTGTACTTAACTTGTACTTGAATTATTTAGGGCCTTTGTTTTTTGTCGCCTCGATTTTGCTATGACATCTATTTGTTTTTATTTACCATAATGTTTTTAGGGTTCCGTACCCAAAGGGTGCCAAACGTCAACCCCAAGTGGATTATATACAACATTTATATTCTTTGGTTGCACGAGCCTTTTGTGCGTGAGCCCGATTCGCACTTGGTCGATTTTGACAATTTTATCAATACCTTTCCGAAACATAAAATTCCCTTAAGGTGGTAACGGAGGATCTCGGTGCAAAATGTACATCATAATATTGTTTTCCTTACTTTTGAATAAAAAGTTTGCAATAAATGCGTTTTATAGTAATTCGCGCAAACTGCTTGTTAATAGTTAGGTGATCACATGAAAATTATTCAATTTTATGCGTTACAATTTAGCTTTAATACATTACAACTGTAAAAACGCTTTTAAGCTTATTAACGTAATGCAAACAAAGTATAATACTTATATTAAAGTAAGTTATTTTCTTGTGAAGACTTTATCCATATACTAATAATAAAGTAGTAAAAAAGTCGTGTCTGTACTTAGTAGAATTTATTTTTAGAATTTTTGTCTGTCTGTCTGTCTGTATGTTCTGTTTTACCTCGAGAACCACTAAACGGATTCGCATGCGGTTTTTTTTATTATCATCACAGTGACGCTGGTCAACACAAAGGCTATAAGGGGTGTTCATAAAATAACGCCCAAGCCGGAAACGGAGCAAATATTGAATAAACGCTTTTATAACTCGAGAACCCATCAACGGATTTGAATGTGGTTTTGTTTATTATCATTGTAATTACCTTTGTTAACACATCGACTGTAAGGTGTGTTCATAAAATAACGCCCAAGCCCGAAACGGGGAAAATATTGAATAAATGCTTTTTAACTCGAGAACCACTCCCCGGATTTGCATACAGTTTTCTTTCTTATCATCGTAGTTACCCTGGTCAACACATAGAGTACAAGGGGTGTTCATAAAATAACGCCCAAGATGAAAACGGGGCAAAGATTGAATAGACGCAAACGGCAAAGGCTATTATGTAAATCTATGGGTAGTCTGATTCCAATTTATATCCGAAACCCACGCGAACGAAGTCGCGGGCAAAAGCTAGTAAATAATAAACTATTTCCGCAAATCGCTTTAAAACACATTTATTGCATACTTTTAAAAGTAAGGAAACTAATATTATGATGTGCATTTTGTACCGAGGTAAAAAGTTACCCTCTTAAACAAATAAAATAAGGCGAGAAAAGCCAACGAAGTTAAGTAGTTACATAGTGCATCTATACTGCCCTACAAAGCTACTCGTATAAGGCGGTATCTAAAAATAACGTTTTTTTAATTTTCATCATATTCTTATACTAGAGCGCATAAGGAATCGAATGCACTTAGCCAAATAGCCATATCTTGCCTTAAAGATACAAAAAAAACCTTCAAAAAATTCTCAAGTTTCTGATCAAATACGAAGCCAATCAACGGTCAAGAAATTTTCGAAAAAGCTTAATATCTCAAAACTTAGTCCAGTTGAGATAACACTTTTCAGCTTAGTAGGTGGAATAGAATAGTCACAGAGACCTTTGTTCAAGCCTGCTAGGTATTTCTATTTTAATTGATTTATCATAGTTCTCTTTTTATCGACAGCTAGTGAAAGCGGCGCGTCGATCGAGAAGTCCGCACCCGTTGACGACTGGCCATTGTACTCTGGTCCGAGGAAAAAGTGTATGTACACTTTGATGTGAATTGGCAATGAAATACAGTGAGTGAATTGAATTGGGATAGTGTTTGTGCTGTGAGTGAGTGATATGAGGAAAATGAAGAACTCTGAAGAGACGATTGTTATACCTTACCCTTGTCGCGCTGAAGGGTGGCTGGAGAGTTGTGGTAAGTCACCTCTTGTTATATCCTTAGACAAAGAAAACATGGCCCGGGCGGCTATTCCGGCATTATTGCGCATTCGCAATATCAGTCAGTAGATATTTGTTTAAAGTTTGATATATGCCATGCGATGGAAATCAGAGTGACGAAACCACATCAAATAGAAGCTATAGGATATGAGGAATAACCACTATAAGTTTTCAATAAATAAAATCTAAACATACAGGCCCTCAATTCTGGCACGTGCGCAAAAATTGCGAAGGCAGATTGCGGGTGACTTTAAAGGGATTTTGTACAGATATGTGTTGATTTTTTTTATTGAAAACTTATAATGAACTTTCCATATATCATATAGCTTCTATTTGATGTGGTTTAGTCACTGTAATTTCCATGGTAAGGCGGTTATCAAACTTTAAACAAATATCTAATGACTGATATTGCGAATGCGCAATAATGCCGGAATAGCCGCCCTGCTCTAAGTAAAATGTTAAATCTATCATAGCATAACATTGTTCATACAGATGTGTATGCGTCTGTTTTTGTATAAATGTTATCGTTTGCATCCGTTTCCCTGCATCCTGGTCTGATCTCAGGACAGCGAAGAATTCTCTCCTTCATTCGACGTAATGTAACTAACAAATATGCATTCGCGCTATTTTTACCTTTGGCAAGTTATTTGGAGCACTTTACGTAAGTGCTCATGAGAACAAATGCAAACGTTATAGAGGTCGAATTCTAAACAAAATAAATAGGTATCAATATTTGCAGGCCGTTCAGATCATTTGTTTTTGGGTCAAATTTGCTGCTAATTCTTTGGTGGAATTTGCCTGTTTATCTAATAAACTCACACTGGGACATGTAAAATTCGTGGTTTTCATTTGTAACTAACCTCTTTTGTTCGCGGTTTCACCAGCGCGAATGTAATTAATTAATCGTCGTCGCTAGGAAACTGTCCATGCCCTAAACTATTAGAACAGTAGTTCCAGAGATTACCCCTACGAACAAATAAACAAACGAAACAACCAAACAAACAAACTTAATATTATTAGTGATAATAAAAATTATTAATATATTTTTAGGTATTTTAATAAGTAAAAAAAACTTCGAGCTGTATTTCATCCTCTTCAGAAGTACTCCGCAATCGACAACATTACAAATTAATAATTGGTGCAAAACCAAACACCATTTCGAGATATGGGCCTTCTGCGCATCATATTTTTTTTCAGAATTAAATCGTGATTAAGTGAAGAGATATTTTCAAAAAACTAAAAATATGGTAAACACAGGATTTTAAAAACAATTTCCTATGCTTTTAAGTTCATTTTGCTTAAAAAAAATCAACTGTCATATCATGTGACAGTGGACATAAAAATGCCAAGCTTTTTTTTTAATAATCGATTGGCAATGAACTTACGTCTTTTTAGAATGAGTGAATAAGAAAACATTAAATTATGCAGGAAAAACGTAAAATAAAACAAAATAAAAAAATACATTAGCTTCTTTTTTACGCAGCCTTTCAATATAGATATTAAAAACAAATGGTTATTTAAAATGAAATGTTGTCGATTTTGTAGCCTTTGAAATCATTATACTTATGACCAAACACGCACTGCGAATAAAAATTCGAGTATAACGTCGTCGACGCTTTCAGATGATTGTGCGGCCTAGCACTTTAGGCGCACGCACGGCATAATATGACGGCGACAAAAGAAAATCGCACGACGTTTTTTATGACAATGAAAAAATGCTTCGATAAAATTTTGGCATAAATGCAGGCAAAAAAAAGTTGTGTGTGTCGTCGCCGCTCAAACAAATGAATGACACAAACTTATATCCAAAGAAGAGAATCGTGGGACGCACTATAAGTTTCCGGAATGAATATGAAAAAATACTATTAAAGGTACAAAATTAATTTATTGTTTTTCAAAATAATCTCCCTTGGCGTCTATGCACTTTTTCATTCGATCAAACCAGTTTTGAAAACTTTTGTGCCACTCCCCTGTGGTGACCTCTGAAACGTGTTTTTCATACTCCTCGACAGCCTCTTCTGGTGATGTAAATCGTTGACCGCGTAATTGGTTCTTAATTTTTGGGAACAGAAAAAAGTCACAAGGTGCCAGGTCGGGACTGTATGCAGGATGACTCATGAGTTCTACATTTTTCGTCTTCAAAAAGTCGTTTGTCTGTCTGGCCGTGTGAGAACTAGCATTGTCGTGGTGCAGGATGATACGGCGTTTACGGTTATTTTTACGGAGTTCGTCAATAACTTCCGGCAAACAAATGGTCGTGTACCAGTCACTATTCACGGTACGACGATTCTCTAAAGCAACAGTAGCCACGTGTCCAGTTTTATTAAAAAAAGAAGCAATCATCCGCTTAGATGCACTTTTCACGCGCGCCACTTTGGTTGGTTTCGGCTCATCTTGAAAGACCCATACGCTCGATTGCTGCTTTGTTTTGGAATCTTAGCAATAAATCCATGTTTCGTCACCTGTTACTATGTCCCACACCAAATTTGACGCACCTTCGTTGAATCTGGTAAGCATGGCACTGCACCAAGTGACGCGGTCCGTTTTTTGAGCCTCGGTCAAGTTGTGTGGGATCCACCGCGAGCACAGCTTTCTCACACCCAAATGTTTGTGTAGGATTGATTGTATTTGACTCATGCCTATTTCTAAGGATGCGCGAATTTCATGGTAGGTCACATGCCTGTCTGTTTCAATCATACGGCGCACAGCATCGATGTTTTTGTTGGTCACAGCGGTGGACGGCCGACCATCGCGAGATTCGTCACTGAGATTGATACGACCACGCTTGAATTCTGCAAACCAGCTATAAACAGTCGTCTTGCATGGTGCTTCATTGCCAAAAGCTGTTTCAAGCCGAGCGATTCTCTGTTGAGCTGTCAAATTACACTTAAAATCGTAGAAAATCATACTACGAAAACTTTCCCGAGTTAAATCCATGTTGATGCAGACACACAATTTTTTAAATGGCGCCACAAGGTAAAAACAAAAGACAGTCAGATGAAACAAACTGCATTCTACAGCCAAAGAGTTCTATTTTCAAATGTTGCAATAAATTTTTAAATATTGTTTATGTAAGTGGCCAGTTCCGGAAACTTTTAGTGTTACCTATGTATAAAGTACTGCTTATAACATGTGATTCAACTGCCTTTAATGCAAATGAGGTCTACCCAGAAAAACCAACAGTCAATCAAAATAAAATTGCTAGTCGACGATTTATTTGTATAATTGTCATGGACAGCAGTAATTTACGGAATGAATTGAATTTGATTTGTGGTCGCCACGGTACGATTGTGTCTAATTGTGGAATTGCACAACAGTGGGCGGGCGTCAGCATCCCACAATCATGGCCCACTTGACACTTTGTAGCTCTAATCGGTTATTGGAAACTCAGGAACACAAACCAATTGATCTTGCCAAGAATCGGTTTTGAGCGACATCTCTCAAGATTGCCAAAAGCACGATTATCATTCCCTTGAGATTGCTGGAGGCTCACGAAGGCCACCATACGGACGGCGCGGCGCGGCTTTGCGATGCTAGTAGTGTGTTGACCACACCGAGCTTGGCGTTCCTATGTGACTTCTCTCACATACTTGCATAACAAATGGCCCGCCAATATACTTACTTTTAACAAATAGTAAGCGGCTTCAAATGTTACAGCAGAATTCACAAAAAAAAATCTGATCTTCGAGTATGTATGTTGCCGAAATAACACTTTTGCCGACTTCTTTCTTCCTGAAACATATGTTCTTAAATATAGCTCTCATATTGGTTTTTGTGTTCCTATACTATAGGGAATGCGCCGACTTCTAGATAACATATTTTTCAGGAAGAAAGAAGTCGGCAACTGTTATTCCGGTATCATCTTTTAATACACAATTATTTCAAACTTTTTAGTGAATGTCTGCTATGACATTTGAAGTCGGTTACTATTTTTTGGCTAGTAATTAAAGCTCCGAAAACTAAATTAAAAATGAGGATGTTCAATTTATGAATGTTACTGCTTTCAATACTAAGTTACCGAAAACTTGTGTGCTAATAAATAAACTACTAACTAACGAAAACTACCGAATGAAATACTGAAAATTCCGAAAACTTAATACATCAAAAAGCTGACATAATACTATTTCACCAGCTGAAAATACATTTCAGCGAAAACTATTGTCAGATTTTTTTGTCGTAGATCTCCGAATAAAATTCAAAGTTGCCAGACTATATCATGAATTCTGTTAAAACCTAGGGGTCACCTCGCTCCGCTCCGCTTCGCTCGGCTCCCAATATGTATTTACATGTCAACCTAATAAGCTCCTCCCCGCTACGCTCGTCGTCGCAACTATTTTTTTGACTCAGCAAAACATTTTTTTTCGTTAACTTAGTATTTCTTTCGGAAGTTCAGTAATTTATTCGGAGGAATTTATTTAGTTTGCTATTTTTTATTTATTTTTTCGGTAGATGTTACACAGTTAAATTAGTATATTTTTCGGTAAGTAATTTTACCGCTGCTGAGATAGTATTACAGTGTGCAGCAGTTCGCTGGGATTTAATTTGTTTTTCGGAGGCTTTATTATTACCCCTATTTTTTTGTTAAATGTTTATTTATTTCAAGTTTTTTGGTGTTGACGTATTAAATTTAGAAATATGGAAAGGTATTTTAAACACGTTGTTCATATGTAACTAAGGTCAAGTGGGTTTTATGACAATGTTTAAATGGTATACCTACTACAATGAGCACCCCAATCGCGAATGGTCGCGAGTTTCATATTCGAAGGTCAGTTAGTATTCTGTAAATTTTCGTGTAATACCCTGCAGTCAGCACACTTACACAAAGTGATTGAAGAAATCTTAAGTTATATTCTGTCATCCGTTGAGGAGTTCTATGGTAGTGAGGCTAGGATCGAAGGGCAGGTGTCATAGTGACAACTTTCATTTTAAGTAATACCCTGCAATCAGCACGCTTACACAAAGTGATTGATGAAATCTCGAGTTACATATGTTGCCACCCGTAGAGGAACTCCTGTGATGGTGATGGGGCCAGGATCGAAGGTCAGATGGCATAATATCAATTTTCAAGTAAAAGCCTACAATGAGTACACTTCCACAAAGTGATTGCCGAAAGTTATGTTCTTTCATCCGTTGAGAAGTGAGGCTAGGGTCGAAAGGCAGGTGTCTTAATGACAACTTTCAAGTAATAGCCTGCAATCAGCACACTTACACAAGCTGATTGCCGATATCTCTACTTATGTGTTGTCATTCGTTAAGGAGTTCTATCGTGATGAGGCTAGGATGGAAGGTGAGGTGGCATAATGACAATTTTCAAGTTATATCCTGCAATGAGCACACCAACACAAATTGAATGCTGAAACCTCGAGATATGTACTGTCATCCATTGAGGAGTTCTGTATTGTTGAGGCCAGGATCAAAGGTCAGGTGGGTATGTGTATATGATAATTTAAAAGCAACACCCTGCAATCAGCATCCTACTACAAAGCGTTTGCCTCATATCGAGTGATATGCCGTCATCGGTTAAGGAGATCCACTACCTATCTCTGAAGACCAAATTGTTTAAGAAATGACAGAGTTATGGAGTAACATACTCAATAAAAATACAGTCGAATTGGGAACCTCCTCGTTTTCTGAAGTCGGTTAAAACCACAGATATATAATGATTACTAAGTAGCAGAACAAACATAAGGATTAAATAGCGTGGCAAGTTTCATACAAAAAATAAGCTACATTTAGGCTTCATGGTACGAAGAAACGTATAAAAATGGTTTGTTTTGCCTGGCTTATGCTTGGAACATATTTGCTAATTCCTAAACTAATCTCCAGTATATATTTTGTTTGGAAACAAGCAATATTTACATTTAAAAGAGCCCGAAGTTCACTGAGCTTAAATTGCCACGCGTCGAGTCGTTTATTATTAATGTTAGGTCTGTTACTATATAATACGTCTGTGGTTAAAACACACTATCATCGCGCCCTGACAATTGTCGTGTGTAACAGGTTTGCATCGCTGCAGCGATGAGTTGTGCAACTGTTGCAGCGATGGATTTGTGTTAAACAGCCATACGTCAAAATGACAGATAGCCTATACGCTGCAGAGATCACCGGAAATTAATTGCGCTGCTCGATGCTTGCATCGATTCTTGTCAAAGTCATGTGAAATGGTAGTTTATAACTCTTTGCAGCGGCTGCACAGTTCATCGCTGCAGCGATGCGAAGTTGTTAAACGCGACAAATGACAACAACGCTCTTTCTGTCTGGCAGGACTTTAAAGTAAATCATAAACTACACCAACAATACGTTATCATCATCACATCACGCCCCGACAACACGCCACGCTTATTCTGTCTGCCGCCGCCGAGGCCTTTAATCCTCCAAATTGTATCGGTGTCACGTTTGAAAATAGAACGCAATCCGAGGAACGAATTACGAAAGCGAAGAGCTTCATTTCGACGATTAATTTGACATTCATTGATTTTGAATCGCCTTTTAATGACGGACCTTAGAACAGGTCATTTTCTTGTGCCCTACTTACAAAGTGAAAACTAATACAGCTGCGGTTTTCTATCGGGTTACGGTCCACCTGGCCTGGCGGGGCTGAATTTCTATAAATACGTTGGCTACTCAAGGTATTCCACACCGCACGAACAAACTGAATGAATCCAATAGGACGCCGGGACTATCAATCTTGAGACCCAAGTTTGAATCCTCAGGTAGAGCATGCACTGATCAGTTTTTCGGAATTCATGTGCATAGTTATTTTGTGTCTTAGTAACACTTGCTGAATGGTAAAGGAAAACACTATGAGGTAAACCTTCACCCACTAAAGATATAGTGTTTTTGTGCTGGAAGTACGGCGATAAGGCTCACCATAACCATCTATCACGTTGGGACGTAAAAATCGTTGGTGAAAAGAGGATGTACGAGTGTTGGTTGTTCTAGTCACTAGAATCTAGTGAGATTCTAAATTTCTTGACTTTTTCCATGTAAAGAAATCTTTAATTTTTACACATTCACTTTGAATTTACGTAAATAACGTAATAAACGTAAATAAATAAGCAATCTTGCACTTCGTGTGTCGGGACAGTTTGTGTAATGTACGTAATATAATATGTGTCTTTGCCATCGTTGTAGCGGGTGATTCCGCGAACTCTTTGATAGAAGCCAGTGTAATGAACAATATCAATTAAAGAATGTGGTGGTGTCGGTCTTGCTTGATTATTGTTGTTGATACATACACAGCTACGCAATGCAAGAGCTTGTTGCGTTTTTAGGGTTCTCTCTGAAAATGGAAACCATTCTAGTGGTCGCGATTATGAAAATGAAAGTGCACTCTCTGATAAATACAAGCTGCTTTTCACAAGTGAGTGACAGTTGAGATATCAAAATAAGTGATTTTACTGCACCAAAAGTTTGGGAATAGAATTTTTATAAATCTGTTAATATCATCGTTTGACACCATGCAATCGGTGCACTCGATTAACCTGTAGTTTTTTATTTTCTTTAAAATATTTGGCGTCATCGGTTTTTCTTAAGGGCTTGTATTGGGTCTTTCAACGGTTTTTGTTTTAATATGCTGACTCAACTACTTATCTGATCAATGTAAAACTTGGACACTTGTTTTTTCAGACTTTTGTCTTTCCGTTGTCAAGTCGGTTACCTAATTGGACACATTTCGCTCGATAGATTTTATTTTTGAAAATTATGCCTTTTTAATTTATTATTTCGTTTTATGTCTAAGCGGTTTGAGTTTTATGTCTGAAATTACTGCTATAAAAAGAAAACATGGTTTATTTTCCGATGTCAAGTGGAAAAACTCCTACATCAAATACTTTTTCGTAAAATCCAGAAAAAACTCCAAAATTAACTGATTTTGCGTGCCGGCAGCGCGCGAAGCGAGCATTCTAATGTAGACTTTCTGACAACATACTGAAGTTCAAAATCGCTCAGTAAGATTATCATGCACCAGGGGTAAGGCCTTAAGGAATGAAACCTTGCTGCTTTGAGTGAAACCACTTATTTTGGTCCCAACTATCACTCACGGTGCAAAGCGGGATGTTATTCAAATTTTTTTTATCGAGCAAAGTGTAACGTATCGCAAATTGAACCGTAAGAAGGTCTACAAAAAAGCGTATCTAAATCATTTTTTTTCAGACATGGTCATGAATGGTCATGAAATGAATTTTGAAAAGGCACAATGTCGGGATAACCCCCCCTCACCCCATAAAGCTCATCTAGGGTATAAAACCTCTTCTACATGTAAATCACTATTAACAGAACCCTCTCATTCTGTACAACTTGTGCTTGACAGACTTTTTAAACATTTTGCTCGCCCATCTTTAACGACCACTTACGTACTTCAAAAAGAACATTGTGATCAATAACTAACATTTAGTAACTCGGGTGTTTGATTAATTAGTAAGTAGGACTAATTAATTATGTTCGAATACAGGCCACTGCATTTTTACAGATGGTATGCTGTTATGTGTGGCGGTGCGGATCATTGCTGCATATTTTCTTTTCCAATTGGCGCCCATGTTGAAACATCTTTGTTAGCGTGTAAAAGTAAAAGGAAGAATTTTCTATTCTATCATTCATTCATGCTGGTATTTTCTGTATGCGTGTTTAACATAACTATACCAACCTATTTACATACATACTTAGATACAGTGGCTAGGCGACTGAGACACATTTCTATAATAGGCTCACAGTGTTAAAACTCGATTTCGAATTTGATTACGATATCAATACTTTCAACAAGTTTCCTGGTACAGTCCTAAGTAATCCCTCCGCAGGAATCGAAGGTGAGGTGTTTTCCGAAACCCTCATCAGGATGTGTACCAGACTATTCATTGGTCACGAGTAGAATTACCAGATCTAGTAATGTAAATTCCTGACAAAATCTCTAACAATTCACAAAATTATCTGTGATTTTTATGTAAATAATTGTCTTATGTCAATGTGGGAGCGGCACGATTTTATTAAAAGTTTTTATTAAACCGAAATAAAAGAATATTGTACCTGTCCGCATAAAATTCACACCTAGGTTTCCCAAATCAGTGACGTGAAAATATTTTTCATACCCTTATGTATGTTTCTTTGGAAAAGTTACTCAGAATTATAACTAATGGTTTCGTTTAAAGAATGCATGTCCATTCACACTGGTATATTAATAACATTAACTTTGCTTAATATCTTTTGAAATTAGTGGCAAATCCTATTTTGAAATTCCCGACATGTCAGGAAAATTCCTGCGCTGTGGTAACCCTCGTCACGAGCAGGTCGCAGAGCCTGTCCGTTACGGCAGGCATGGCGACGCACGTGCCGCGCCTCGAAATGTCATTGGAAAGTAAACTCTCACGTTCCTCGCTGATGTGATGTCAACGGCGGCGACAGCCAACAGTGGCCGACTCTTTGTCTTACTGTTGACAGGCACAAACTTCCACTGAGAAACGTTTAGAGAATGATACGTTAGTCAGCGGAGTAGCTGCGAAGATTAGTGTATGTGGCGGATTTAGATGAAAGTCGCAGACTTAATCCAAAGATACCAAGTTACTATGGTATGTTAGGTATAGTCCATTCAGAATTAGCTGGCGTCTTTCCACTTGAACACAAACAATAGGGGTGATAAACCAAACACTCATAGAGCCCATCCATTTTTAAAGGAGCCGTTTCGATCTTATCAGTTTTGTTGCAAACCAACCAGTGTTGATACTTTCCAATGAACTAATCTCTTCGAAGTTTAAAAAACAACTGAGTGGTATTATTAACTTGTGTTTTTATAATTAAGAAACTGTAATCTTCAGTGTAAAGAGCGCATCACGCCAACAAACTGTTGTACAGTTTGGCGTAATTGTATTTTGTTATCTGTGTATTTACCATAAATAAATAAAAAAAAATAAAATAAAAAAAATAATGACGGTCTCAAGTGGAAAGACGCCAGCTAATCTGAATGCACTATACTTGTAGTGATTTCCACCTCAATACAAAATTAATTGAGTTATGTTACGTTAGTAAATGGTGCTCATTCCAGAGAGACAGACGGGGGTGGCTAGGTGTCGTCGAGGGAGAGTGGCAACAATCTAATGGGCACACTAGCAGGGTCATTTCGCCGTCAAGTTAGGATTAATTATGCCTGCCTACCATTCGCAAGGACCCTCAGGATATCGGGCTATAAATCAGGATAACTACTCGATGTGCCCAATCCTGCTATCAGATCAGCTCCCCTATTCCAAAATTGAATCTCGATTCGAATAATCGACGGAAAGTCCTCGGTTTGGACACTAACAAAAGTTATCAGTTTTAATGTTCTCATTCAACTTATACAGGCTGCTAGGAAAAGTACTTCATTCCATTAAACACGTGTGCTTTACGTATAACAAAGTATGTAAAGCGTGTTTTTTTTAACATAAATAATTAAAATATTTTTTTAAACTTTCATTAAATTTGTTCAACCCTAGTTCAGCAGAACGCAATAGATAGATAGAGATACGAGTAGGTGATAGATAATTGCAAAAAACGGCGCGTATGAGAAAGGGATGATAATTTAATTGAATAATATAAAATAAAATAAATAAATACAAAAAAAAAACATTTTTTTATATACTTCTGGACACATCTATTGGCCCACCTTGCAATTTCAGTTTCGTTTGGTCCTAGCTAAAAATTTATATTAGGTCGAGCAAAAAGTTTAAAACAATGCGATCGAAAAAGATGGTAAAATGTATCAGGTTTAAAACTGGATCAATAGTTTTTGTTCAATCTAGCAATCATATTTAGGTAGGAACCATCGAAACCTAAACTCTAAGGTGAGCCAATAGATGTGTCCAGAAGTGTATTGAAAAAAAAATCAAGCTCGCTTAATATACTTTAATATACTTAATACTTATAGCACACGTCGTTTAAAGGAACGAAGTACTTTTCCTTACAGCCTGTATATAACTCTAGATATTTTACGCGATGTTTTAGGGCGAGGCGAGTGGACTCGCCCATCTGTTTAAACAGACTTATTTCTTGCATCACGGAAGGTACAGTTAATTCTTGCGCAAAGTGTTTGTGCTTGCATTCCAGTGCTTTGTCCCATTTTTTACCGACTTCAAAAAAGTAGGAGGTTCTCAATTCGCCTGTTTTTTTTTTGGGGGATCATACTCTGTATCGTCGAAGTTGATTAACTGATTTGAATGATTCTTTTTTGTTTTGAAGAGTGTGTTTTCAGGTAGGTTCCGTTTAAGTTTGGTTATAATCGGATGAAGGTCTTAAGAGACAGGCAGTGGAACTCCTCAAGGAATGACAGTATACCACTCGAAATTGAGAGAATCGCTTTGTGCCAGGCAGGATGCTGATTGCAGGGTATTACTTGAAAATTTACAGACTTGGATCCATCACAATAGAACTCCTCAACGGATACAGCACATACTAACTCGAGATTGCAGCAATCACTTTGTGTTGATTACAGAGTATTACTTGAAAATTGACGTGCCCAACTATCCTTCGATCCTGAAACTCCTCGATTAATGACAGCTCACGCGCGATTGAGACAAATGCTTTGTGTCGAGGTGCCCATTGCAGGATGCTACTTGAACATTATCATGACATCCACTTCACCTTTGTTTCATATGAAGTTATGAACAGCGCGTTTGCAAGACCTACCCATATTTCAAAATTGAAGCCGATAACACAAAAAATTAGAGACTAAAAAACAAAAAAAAAATTGTAAGCGGCTTCAAATGTAACAGCAGACATTCACTAAAAGTTGGAAATAATTAAATTACTCGTAGGTAATAACTGACCAATAGTATCGTAATAAGTACACTTTTATCGACTTCTTTCTTCCTGAAACATATCTCATCTAGAAGTCGCCGAAATGACTATGATAAAGCAACACAAAAACCAATATGACAGGTGCCAACTTCTAGAGAACTATGTTTCAGAAAGAAAGAAGTCGGAAAAAGTGTTAATTCGATACCATCGGTCAGTACATAATTATTTTAAACGTCTGCTCTTACATTTCAAGTCGGTTACTATTTATATTTTATATCTTAAAGTTTATTTCATTGTTGTACCTATTACATTACATTTTCGTTGTGTCCTAGACGAAGGCTTGTAAGAAAAGAAGTTCGTATATTACACATGGCAACATGGTTGTTGTTGTTTGAATATTTTTTTGTTATTCCTATACAGAATTGGGCCCTGAATCCGAACCTGAACTCGGAATATTTCTATCAGCTCTCAATTTTGGTTATATCAACTTTAAATATGGAAATTATACGTTTTTTTAAATATTTCTGAAGAGATTTTGCACTTATTACCATTTATTTTATAGATTTATTTTTTATCATTACAAGCCCTTTATGAATATTCATCATGGTGAAAATAACAGAATTTGTGATTGATCCTTATTTTTCCAAATAAAAAATAATTCCGTAAGAGCTTACTCTGTCCATACATTTCATGCTAGGTTTTTTATATGAAAAATCGGGTGTGATTGTTTTGTACTCTTAAATTAAAAACTACGCTTGGTTTCATGAATCCTTTTATCTTAATATTCAAAAAAAAAACATTAAGGAGAACTATTATTGAAAATTAAAGTCGGAAAACTAATTGTTCCGAGCGTGAACCCCCACCAAAGATAGTAGAAAAGTGTTAAAAACACACGATTTTTCAAAATTTAACCTGTCTTAGGTAAATATTACGAGCTGATAGAGAAAACTGAGATTCAGCACACAAATTACTACAAGAAAACAAAAGAAAAATTCATACAACAACAAAAAAGTTCGTTCTTTGATTGTAAGCTTCAATTCAGCTCAGCTTTTACCCGCGAAATCACTCGCGTGGACGTGTAATGTATCTTTTATTGGCTCGTTGGATAAAATATCGACAGTTTTCGGCTAGGCGGTTATTTTATCAACACCCCTATAGCCTATATGTTGACTACGATGATAACTATAAAACCCGCATCCAAATCTGGTGAGTTGTTCTCGAGTAAAAACAGAACAGACAGACAGATAAAAAATCAGTTTAATTCCAATAAATATTTCATTTAAAATTTCACAAGAATTTTCTGTTTACAGACACATTTTTGCTATTATATTATTAAAATTCACGTGAGCTGACATACTAAAAAAACTGCGGCCGTCCTAAGAACGACACTCGCCTTGAAAATGCCGAAATTGTCTCGGTGAAACAGTTGGCATATCATCCATCCATCCATCCATCAGCCCGTGTTCGTCCACTGCTGGACATAGGCCTTTCCCAAATTTCACCGCTCATGTCGGTCCTCCATCCTCCCCATCCAGCTGCCCCCCGCAGCGTCCTTCAGGTTGTCGGTCCAGCGGGCACGAGGTCGGCCTACACTACGCTTTGCTGTACGTGGTCTCCATTCTAAAGCTTTTCGGCCCCAACGGCTATCATGTCGGCGACAAATACAATAATAATACGTGAGTGTTAATACGGTCTTTAATAATAACATTTTTACTACTTTATTATTAGTATAGATAAGCGAAATATATTGAAAATTATTGTTTGATTGATTTTATGAATAAATTATTCCAAACAATAATAAAAAATTAAATCATAAAAGATTTATAAGCCGAAAAAAATATCGTGGGAGGATAAAACCATAACAATATCATATTAGGGGAGCATACAGTTCTATAAATTGCGTCTTCATAATGGAAGACACGAGCTGGACAAATGTCCCTGTTTTGTGCAAAGTCATCATCGTTCTCCCCTTCCCTACATTGCACAAAGGAAACAATAATGGCGCGGCTTTTATTTTTTGCAATTATCGAAGTACTGTGATATTTTTCTTGCTTCACAATTTCTGCGATAAAACACGCGATTCTTTGCACCAGACAACATCAAAGGTTAGATAAGGCATAACTTCGTTAACGTTGTATTGCGCCAGAAAATAATGCTACGAAAAATCATAGCAATTAAAATTGGTAATACCACTTACAAAGTGTTATTCAATTAGAACTGATGGCGTAGGTCAGAAAAGCGGTTAATTCGTCCCACGGCCAACATTTATCAGGCTTATCAAGTAAACTGGAGCGGGGCGGGTCACCGCCCGGGCTGACGTTGATTTCTCACCATACATTTGCAGCATCCTAAGATACAATGCTAGGTTGTCAATTAATCAGTAAGATAGATCCAAGCGTCGATCTGGAATGCGATGTATTGTTTTATAATGAGAACTGAAAGGGTTAAAATCAACATATGGATATATGGATTATATGAATGCTCGACTGTGGAGGTACCAACCACCATCTTACTCGGAAATCCCCCCGAATTTGTTTGGGGCAGAGTATAAAGACAGCTCTCAAACAGGAACAACTAGCGGTAGTGGCTTACCATGCCTCAGAACGATTGATGGCGGTATATCTGTCATCATAAAATTGCGTAAACTGAATTTTCGTGAAAAACCCACAGACATATAAGCAGCAGACCAAACATAAGGATTAAATAGCGTGGCAAGTTTCCATCCAAAAAATAAGCTACATTTAGCCTTCATGGTACGAAGAAACGTATAAAAATGGGTTGCTTTGGCAACATATTTGTTAATTCCTAAACTAATCTCTAGTATTTATATTTTGTTTGGAAACAAGCAATATTTATATTTAAAAGAGCCTAAAGTTCACTAAGCTAAAATTGCCACGCGTCGACTCTATGCGTTTATTATTAATGTTACGTCTTTGGAAAAACCGAATTATGGCGTAAATGCCGAACCATATAGCTACGCGATCATACGAAATTGTTTCGCTTTTTTGCGAAAATGCAGATTATTCACGAAATAGCGAGTTCAAAACAATTAGTTACGAAAGGCTTTCAGCAAATAGTCAAAGATGCGACGACGAAGAAGCGTGTTACGTTTACATGTAAAATTTGAGGAGCCGATCGAAACGAAGCGCCCCCCCCCCCTAGTTTTAACAAAAAATAATTTCGTATTATCGCGTAATGGGACTGTCCATCCATCCATCAGCCTGTTTCGTCCACTAAAATAGGCCTTTCCAGGATTTCGCCCCTCTTGGCGGTCCTCCTAGAAGAAATGTCCATACTCACACACGCTGGGCAGGCGGATTTGTGAGCGCGGTGCTGAAACCCTTGCACCAGTGACGCCGCTGCCCGTCACCAGTCTCTTTTATATAAGGCTCTATACCGCCATCCATCGGTCCCCAGGCAATGGTGGGCCGCCTGGTTTTGCCTAGGAGCTGTTCTCTTACTCTCCCCCAAATAACTTCGGGAGGATTTGCGAGTAACATGATGGTACTTTCAAAGTCGAACCCGGCATCGGCTCTACCACCTATGAATGGGACTGTATTGCGATATAATTCGGTCTTAACGTAAAAGCGTGATCTAAAAAAAACAATGAATATTACTTTAGTATTCATTTCTAAAAGTAATTAGCTAACTATTTTTTTAGACAATTGATAAAACATAGCCATCAGTTAGGTACAATTTAAGGCGACATAGGTAGTGAAAAATTAAATTTTAAAACAGTAGTACAAACAGCAATAGATATGGTTCTGAAAAAAAAAACATGTTATAAGGGAGGCCTTTTTCAAGACAATAATAGCACACACAACCCAAAACGTGATAAAGAAAAACACGCTGCATCGAAAAAATATTTTATAGCACACCGTGCGTAAAATGACCAGTTTACGCACGCTGCGCTTGCGTAAAGTCGGCATTTTCCGCACTTTTGCTATAAAATATTATACGATACTCGTGCGAGAAACTTTTTCTCGACTCGTGTGATTGCAGCACTCACCTTCGGCTCGTGCCGCAAACTCACACTTAGACGCTTTCTTGTGAATTTACGATAGGTATATAATATTCTCGTATATTAAATTAAAGCAGCATTATTCAACTTTTTCTTGATTTACCTCACTACTCGGACGCGCACTTTTTCATTATTTTGTTTTCATAATATTATGTTTATCTCTTTCGTTATGCGAGTAGTAGGTATAAAATAAAAGCGGTACTTTATGATTCGTTTGTCATTAACACTTAGGTGTGTGGTTAGTTAGTGTGTTATTTGGACCCATTTTAGATTTGCCGCTTTTAAACGGCTTCGGCTGCAACGGTCATTTGGACCCATTTTAGATTTGCCGCTTTTAAACGGCTTCGGCTGCAACGGTAATTAGTTTAGAGCTTGTCATCAATAATTTGGTAACAACTTTTTTCTAACCGAGCTTAAATCTAGCTCATTTAGTCGTCCGTTCTCGGTGTATAAAAAAAGTCGCTACAAGTCTTTTATGTAAAATTAAGTGGTTTACCAGATGTTACAACATAATAAGCAGATATACGCGACGAGACGGTCTAATTTTGATTATTTTGAATGGCTAATTTTACATAACGTGTTATCGTTATCTGTTACGTAAGAGTTTAAATTGTTGCTTGAATAACATAATAGATTTTTTACAGCAAAGATTTTGAAATATTCCCATTGACAGCGTAATTTTTGGTTCAAATACGAAGATAAATTAGAAATTAAATCAAGTATGCTAAGCTCCAGTTTTTCTCATATGATAGTTGATTGTCACTTGATAGTTCATGTGTTCAAATAATCTACCGTTCGACGGCGTCTGCGCAGAAGGCGTGACGCGACGTGGTGGTTGCGGCAGATCTTCTCGCTTTACACCGTGGGAAACTTATGAAATATATCCAGGTCATTGAGGATACAATGCTTCCCATGTTGGATATATCATCGTGTATCATTTACTGTCGACTGAGGTCAATAGTAGACGAAACTGCAGCGAATTTACTGATTCATTTACTGGTGCCTATTCCAGTGCTTGGCAGCATAGGGTATAACTAGGTAGGGGGCACGGCCCTTCTCACAATACCATCATGTCCCCCCCCCCCCCCAGAACTACGAGCGTCATTGATCTATAAATCTGCTTTATCCAATTTAAGGCGTTATTTGTTTTGTTTTTTTTTTTGGTTTTTAGGTGATGTCATTGTATGGTGGGTTATCTCTATTTATCTGGTTACTTTCACATAATAGAGAACAGATACTTGATGTCTTCATGAGCTAGAGCCGGGGGCCGGGCTCCTCCTAGCTACAAATCCCAGTTACGCCAATGATGCATGACAGCGGTAGCTCTTGGTAAGACTTCGCCTCTCCGAACTCTCAATTTTGAGGCCTGACCTGAGTCCGGTCGGATGATGCCAGATGAAACTCATGAATGAATTTTTTTAAATGTATATGCTTACATGTAAGTATAAGTATACTAACCAGTACTTGCAAAGTGGCATCTGAACGGGGAAGGAAAACACTGTGAGGTAAACCTGCTGCGTGTATTTGTGCTCGAAGTACAGCGAGGCTCTCCCCCTGTCACGTTGGGAAGTAGATCACATCGGAGAAAAGAGCTTTGACTGTTATATTCACAGTACACCCTCTGAAACATCTCTGACACCTATGATATATGTCGATATACGAGTACTTATGTCGTGGAGATAGTATTCCTGCATTTCCTCCATAAGACCTATAACGTATTTAAAAAATATATTATAACTACAAGTTGGTAATTTCAACGAAAACGTAAAGTTTTATTGTTTCCAAGATCTCGTTAACTGCCATGGTGACAGTTCCCACAACGAAAGCGTCAAACACGTCATCGTCGCTATTGCTTTTGAGTGGTCGTGATTCGTGCCGAGCGGAGTTTAGCGACTCGTGCGTGACAAAGAATCGACCCCTCCTGATTTTACTCACCGTTTATTTACCCAAGACTTCGTGGTCAACACTATTTATGCGTGGGAGGCTAATGTTTGTAGATTGAACTTAATTGCCGCTCAATAAATATTGCCACGGTGAAAGGTATATTTATCTAAAGAATAAAGAGAGAGTTGAAAAAATTATGTAACTTATTGTCAGTCTTAATTTTTAAAAGCGTTCTCATGTACGTACTTAATTTTATACTTCTATCTTTTATCCGTGAGAAGATAATGGTTCTCATCATTTTGTCCGCTAAGATATTGTCAAATAAAATTTTATAGGTCGTTGTCGTTGCATGGTTACTCTTACAAATCCCCTCGCAGATATTTAAAGAAAGTAGATACTTCGATAGTTTCTCTTCAACTTGCGCTATCCCACTCACCGACACGAATGTTTGTTTGAAAAGGACTTTCAGACAGCGCAATTCTATCGTACAGTCTCCAATACGTTACGGAGTACCATACCAGTTCTTATTTCGCCCACGTAAAGGTTACAATAAACCTAAAAGGCATAACTTTGAGTATTTCCAATTGTACACATCGTATCTCCTTCGCCCTCCGACCCTCTCAGTGCATCGCCAGAGGGCAGCGACCGCCATGTGCGAAGCGCACCCTCGTCACCATGGCAACGCCTCTTCCCGCGAAAATTATTGACAGACGCGTCGTTCCAGACTCCAGACACAGGACCGATGGGGCGAACACAGCGCTTCCGTGCCTTGCTATATAGGGTGACTATGGGGTGCACATTCACCCCAGTTTATCCAGCCAACATCGGCGTGTGCATGTAATGATATATTTTTGCAAGAATTAATGGCACAACAATGGCAACGTGTTCATTACTGATAAGGAGTCAACGCCATTGTGGGACCGCAGCGGGACTTTTATTGCTGCGCTAATGGTCATAAAGAAGATTTTAATTGTTGATTGTTAGGGACCTAAATAGCATTTTATATCATTACAAAATGTAATTATCAGAAACTTTTGCAAATCTCGTTTAGGGTTTTGCTGCAGTACTCAGTTTTACGTAGCCTCCTACGTATAGCAACACAACAACTGTGGAGTAGTACGAAGAGGCAGTGACATTTCACTTTCGATACGGAACGTGCATAATTAACCGGTTCCAAGATATACCGAGAAGAGTTCTACTATCTATTTATACAAGGTAGACACAAAGGTTTATTTATTGTGTTTTTTTCTACCGAGAACAGAACGCATCGGATCAAAGGGCCTATCCCGTTTTATTACGAACGCATTTTTCACAAAGAGCTGCATCCGTCGGCATCAGGTTACTTCCTGGTAACTCATCAAACATTATTATCTGATGCTCTATCCACGTGTGCAAACTGCAAAGTGCTTTTAAGCATGGACAACAAGAATTTTAATGACAAACGTTTGATATTTCTACTTTTACAATTTACAAAGGATTCATGAAATGAGGCAAAAAGAACGATTCATAACGGCAATGCAAGTGCGTCCAGAGTTAGTCGAGACGAGACAAAGATCATCACAAATTCGCAGAGCCATTTAGCTCGTTTAAATTATGAACAACATGGAAATGCTTTTTGCTGGTTTGTTGTTTATTTAGATCTTTTCAAAGTAATGTAGGTCAGGGTAAAGTTACTCGTATGTTTGGGTCATACAGGGCGTGTCAACAGGATTTTATAAAAATCAAATATATAATATTTAATATACATAATACTTAATATGTATTTGTATTTTCCGGACGTTTATTATTTTTTAAAACGATAAATATTTATGAAAAATATTTGTGTTATTTTCTTCAAAGTACAATTACGTTTTTAGAAACACAAAGGCTACGTAGCGATACCTATACAATACAGTCATGTCTGAGGTTTTAAAAGTTTTAATATCTAATACCAGTTTTTTATATACCTAATATTTTTTAATCATAGATACTTCGATAAAATAAACCCATAGATATCATAATAAGTAATATTGTTTGATATTATTATTATGTTCAATACTAATTACCTCTATCGTAAGTTTAGGTATAGTAGTTTATGAAAATGGTACATAAAAAGGTTATTAAAACACGAGTGTCAGTTTAAAAAACGAGCCGAAAGCGAATTTTTTAATAGAACCCGAGTGTTTTAATACCTAGTTATGTATAGTTCCATACACTACTTTATCTAAACTCATGCATACTAACTTGTTTCCATAATCTTGGTATGTTTTTCGTTAGGCATTTTTGATTCTTCTTGTAAAAGCTTGTTTTATAGGTGTACGTAATTTCCGTCGTCGTTATTTCCAGAATGTCAGGTGGAGTCAAATATCATCACCATCCCTGCTGTCAATAATTTTAGGACAAAATAATTATTTTGACACCTAAAACCACAGTAAGTAATACATAAATTTCCTCGAAAACTATGACGCAACAAACAATTCAGTTCATCCATTGACATAACGAGTCCAACGCGCTGTAAGCCATAGACAATATCTGGCCGAAAATAATGTTGACTGTAACCTCGTTATTGTTTTTTACGTATTGGAGAACATTTTAAAAAGACCTCATTGGTATTTGATACTAAACCTCAGACATGGCTGTATGGGCTAAGTTCCCTTTGCCTTCCTCGTTAGTGTCACATATACTGTAATCTCAGAAAAAGATTTTTTATAGCATTATGTTGTTCGGAGACCTATACTATAATTTAATTTTTTAATTTTTTTAGAGACTTTCATGAAAAATATTTTTCATTATGCCAATAGTTTTGAGTTCGTAATGAGGATTTTATGATATGAGGTTAGATAAAAGTAGTACATATATGAAACCGCACATGACTACTAATAGGTAGTAATTAATACATTCTTGTAATACTATTAAAATCTTCGCCTACGGCTCGTTTTATAAACTCACATATACCAGTTTCATAATCTCTTAGAGTTGTATACTCTAAGCATAAACTACTTTTAGTGCATATAACACACGGAAATATCTAGGCACTTTGAAATAATGCGTTTCTGCCGCCCGCGCCCCGTCTCGCACTTCACTCGCGGATTACTCCCGGTCTGTGCGAGACCGGGGTGAATAAGAACGCGGGGCGGGGACAGCGCATTCTTTCAAGGTGATATTTCCGACATATACTTACTTAGCCACAGAGAAAATAACCAACCGTGCTACTAACTAACTTAGTCTTAGTTTAATGTACCAGTCACCTGCTGCATGCAGTTCAAGCTGTTCAAGCTCCATATTTGCCATAAGAACTCCCAATAGGTAGCTGCTATGCGGGAAAGATCTGAGAATAGAGCCCAATAAAGCAAATTACTGCTCTATAATTTAAAAAATATATAGTTCTCTTTCTTTCTTTCTATCGCTTCAGTTTCACGTGGCTCGTAAAGACGCATTTTAAATGCTTCAAAACTGTTGTCAAAGTCAACTTTACCACACTAGTGTTCTATTTTTAAGTTTTTAAATAAACTAGTCTTTTCTTGTGTACCATAGATAGACTTGACAACACTGAAAGCAGCTTATTTCCGTTGGTAACTTGCGTGCAAAGAAAAAGAATGCCCGCCTAAAGTTCATTTGGAGTATTTTATTGTTGGTTTGTTTGTTTATTTACGTTTCATTTATTTGCTCAGAATATGCATTGAAAAACGTAGTATGATACATCTGGTTATATAAAGTGCAATAAAATAACTCATTCGTAAAGTTTAAAACACTTACTGTCGCTCGTGTTTCAAATCGTCCTCGTAAGGTATTGCCTCCATACCGCACTTATAGCACAAAAAACCAGGTAGTAAAATAGATACCAATAAATTAATTTCCTCCTACGACATAATGTATGCTTCGAGATCTATTATAGCAATATTTAGTGCAAAACAAGCCCAGTAGCAGTTTTGCGGGGCCTTGACACAGATATTGAAATGCATGCTCAGAGCCTCCAACAAGTTCTCGGGTAAATAAACAAACTGCAGGGCTCGCTGGCAGTATTACAGTGGTCACACGACCGAATATGGACTGTACGCTGGCCTCCAAGCGTTCTGGTGTTAAACATTGTGTTTGTTATGTTCTCCTTTGTCAGGGAGTCGTTGTAGGTGGATGTCCTTTACTGTACGAGAATATATATGTATACCCATTGTTACGATTATGTTGGTGTAGCATATTCATTATACACCGATTTGTCAACAAATATTTGGGGTCTAGGCATTGACCTCTCATAAAACAACAAGACACACAGTCTCTAAGAAAAGATCCTCAGAAAGTGTCCGAACGTGCGACGAACAACGTAGCAAAAATCTTCAACCAAATTAAGACGTTATGACGTTAACATAAGATGCAATGTCAGTTGTACGAAATCGACATTCGAATTTGTCACCCCATAACGGTGACAAAATTCATCGCGGACACTTTTTGAGCGAGATTGTGAGTCTATAGTTGTTTTATGAGAGGTCAATGGGTCTAGGGGTCTTAGCTGGGAAGCTGCATATTCACAAACCTAAGTTCCATACTAAAACTTGTTTGTATGGACGTACTATCAGTTTCCGGATTCTACAACATAATCTCAACATCCAGTATAAGACAATGAGAAGACAATCTTATGTTATCATTATCAGTATACGCCATACTAAAAACGTATATTGTATTTGTACTGTGATGATAAGAAACAACATGGTGCCGAAATGTTACAGAGATTGAGTGATTAAGATCCGAAAGCCATTACTTAATCATCCTGTAACTGACACATAAAATGGCTGCCGCTTCCAATTTCAAAAATGGAATCTGAAATACGTTGGCGACTTGGCGTTCAAATTTGAGCCTTTTTGTTCAGGTGGTAAAGTTGCTATTAACATACAATATATTGTTGTTTATGTGTTTCGTTATGCACTGCTCATTTAGCGTTCGAACTTAACAATAGATAACAATGCCATTCATTGGAAGATAAGAACTAAAGTGGATAGGGATATTAAAAAAAAATCCTACTATAAATTAATCACTGTACTATAATATTATTAAGTATCAAAGTATAATACATTTTTTTATTAAAACGTACTTTACAGTGGCTATGAATAAACATTCCCGGACCCGTGTATGTCACGTTAAATTTCAGGGGGGGGGGGGGATAAATCTCACCTATCCACCCCCCTGGATACGTGCTTGAGCCAAACTAAGGCCTTAATTTTTATCACGTTTTGCTTGGCGGCACGAAGTTACAATTATCGTGATGGATTTGTGAATTGGTATTAAAGATTTATTGATAGACGCATTCACTGAATCAATATTATGGAATTAACGACTAAGCTTTTCCTAAATCAAAGTGTGGTACTTTGTCCGCCTGTCTACTTACGAAGCCAAACCAATTTATTAATTTTGTAAAATCAACTACCAATATTCATTACTTAGTTAATCAAAGTTTTTGTTACGAAACATTTAAATACATCGTCACGACACGAATCAGAGGGGTTGGCTGGGTGTGAGTATGGACTCCGAAATCCAAGTTACATTTCACATTCGTTCACCCACATTTCACCGACAATTGTTACGTCCCAACGTGATGGGTGGTGGCGGCGCCGCTGTTCTTTGGGCACAAATTATATATTAGACCCGACCAAATTATTACACCCGCATCACGTAGACCGAATACAAATGAACGGGATGACAGGATGTGAACCCATCACCTCCGGTTTAGTGGTCGAGACGTACGAACCAATAGACCACAGAGGCTGGCGGTATTTGTAATAAAAAAAAATATAAACCTAAACTCATGCAAAATGCAATATTTTCCTCCCCGGTACGAGATATCTCTACATGTATAAGTATAGAATACAGCGCGCTCAGGATAGGTAGGCGTGAAACAAGATTTCTTACAGTCGCAGCTTGCGTTGGTCGGCTTTTCCGCTCGTGACGTCATCGCCTGCCTTCTCACGGGAAAACTCTTTGGAACGTTCTGGAAAATACGTGATACGATGATGCGGGCAGGGGGGCGGGGTTCGTATGCCTATTCCTCTTGATATTTAAATTAAATTTTTAGCAAATACCTAGCACTGAAAAATAATAAACTTTGCATTATTGTTCCAAAACATGTGAATTAAAAAAACAGTTTATATTACAAGTACTATTAATTAAACAAACATTCGTTACAAGACTGTATTGCAATAGTACAATTTCTTTTACGATACATAAAAAAATAGCGATGGGTACTATTTATTTCTTAGGTAGCGATACCGGAGAGCAAAAAACCACGATACACAAGTACAAAGATTTGTATAAGTATAGGTTGCCGTTAAATTAAAAGTTCAAAACAAAAAGTCCTACTTAGCAATAAACGATTGAACTGCAGATGAACTAGAAGGAGCAAATTGTGTTCAGTAAGTTTGTTCATTTGGCACATTATATCGCGATCAGGGAGTGTATTTTTGAATCATTCGAATTTCAATTCGCATACGAATCCGCATGATTCGCATACGAATACAATACTAATTTTAAGTATTCGTATGCGAATTCAAATTCAAATGATTTAAAAATACACTGTATTACTTTATTGTTCCCTATCTTCCTATCAGTTTGATTTCTTAGATACTCGCATATAACTATGATCATAAATCAAGTAATTTGGATTTGCCAATGTAATTAAATAAATTCTTGGGTAAGAATTAATAAACAAAATTCTCGTAACATAAATGATTGCTATATGGGAATTAAGTAACAGTTATGTGATTTATTTATAGGTATTATATAGATGGCCAACTTTGTTTTTGTTTACAATAAAAATATTGCTGAGGTCATCGTTTTTAAATTACATTGGCATATGGTAATTTATGACATCATGTTGTGTTTGCAGTAACCTTCACAAATATTAATTAAAATAATTTTCGGGGTGTGGTGGTGATATACTTAATAACATTTATATTTGGTACGTATATATACTCTTAGCACCACTCATAATTATTGTTCTATCAGTAAAGTTACTGAAAACAATTACTTAGCAAAGTGACATTATTTTGTGTACCTTCTTCATAGAAAAATTATTTTGCAAATGTTTAGGGTTTGAAATAATCAAACTGTTATTAAACAGTGCCTCACAATAAAGGATCATACAAATACAAAATAATATTTATCTCACTAATATTATAAATGCGAAAGTTTGGATGTATGGATGGATGGATGGATGTATGTTTGTTACTCTTTCACGCCGTAGCTACTGAACCGATTGAGCTGAAATTTTGCATGAATGTAGTTATAGACCTGGAACAGGACATAGGCTACTTTTTATCCCATAAATCAGTTCCCATGGGATGAAAATGTGGATTCAAGTTTCTATAGAAAAGTAATGTGTCACCCTTTCAAGCCGTATCCATTGAACCGATTGGGATGAAACTTTGTACAAATAAAGTTCTAGATCTAGAATAGGACAAAAACTACTTTTTATCCCATAAGTTAGATCCCATGGAAAAGCTATATAAGAGACATACAAAATGGGGATACACACACATTTCACCAGCTGTATTTACTGTAGGTAACAGTCCGAAAAATATTGTCAAATTTTATAGGAGTACACAAAAACTAATTCGACGCGGGTGAAACCGCGGGCAAAACATAGTAATAAAATAAATAAAATAAAAGTAAAGCATTTTTTCAAAATCTACCGTCAAAAATGTTTTGATATTTTCGATGTTAAATATAATTAACTGTATTAATACTGTTTGTTTTAATCGTTGTATAGTAATTAAATCAACATTTATTTAAAGTATATATACATCTTAGAATAAAAACTTACATAAATAAACTATTACCTACAAATAAATATTCATCTAAAATCTGGTCTATAATTATTAATTATACAAAGATAAAAACCATCAGTATTAATACAGTACATTTATAATAATAATAATAATAATAAAATTCTTTATTGCACACTATAAAATTTTTGTACACAGGCGAGCTTAATACTATTTAGTATTTTCTACCAGCTAACCTTTGGCAATGGGGAAGTTGTTGGGGGTAGTGCCATGATGTCAGAATAGTATAGATACAATTTTAAATAGATATATTATTTGTCACTAAAATACTCAATAAATTATAATATTACACTACATCCTAATAAACATATACAATATTAAGAATTAACAACATAATGTGATAAAATACATATACTACTTGCAAGTTTACATACATAAGTACTCAAAGACTCGTCGATTGCTTTATTGAGGAGAATTGATCGAACAACTCAAATCATTATAAACAAAAGATTTAATTTATCATGGATCGTTCTGCAAACCAAGAAAGTGTTGCTTTATTATAGTCTTGAAGACTGACACAGATGAAGCTTCACGGATGTGTAGCGGCAAACGGTTCCATAAGCGTATTGCACTCACGGTAAAAGAATTTGTATACATGCATGAACTATGCTCAGGTGTGCGAAGAAGCCAAGCCTTGCTAGGACGCTGATTGCGGTCGAGGGACGAAAGGGGCACAAAACGTTCTTTAAGATAAGATGGGGAACTAGGGTTATGGAGAATACCATAAAGAAACGTCAAAATATGGGAATCTCTACGGAACCTGATATTAAGCCAATTGAGTTCAGTGCGGAATTTGGAAATGTGATCATACTTACGCAGTCCGAATATGTAACGAATGCATAAGTTGAGAAGACGGGCAAGCTTATTAAAAAGTTCCATAGTGAGGTCGGGATAGCATACATCCGCATAATCTAAGATGGGGAGCAACAATGAATTAACAAGAGTAACTTTAGCAGAGTATGGCAGAAACTTTTGCATGCGTTTAAGAGCATGCAAAGATGCAAATATTTTTTTGCTGCTTTATTTATACACTAAAAACAGCTTTAATTGGGTTTTATTGAATACATGTGGCAAAGTGCATGTGTACGAATCAGTGTCTTTCGAAAGAATGCCGTATTTTCGCAACTAATTATACTTGCGGTGTGCCATAATTATAATTTATTAGTTATTATAATCGGGTTTATTATATGACATGTCGCCACAGAGCCACGGATGTTGCAACGGCCGGGGTCATCGAAGGCTGGTCTACATTTGAATAGAGCCTCCGCGGTTCTTGTATTCTTGTATTAAAACACTATTGCGTGACTCCCACTATGGCCAGAGCAATCGTTGATGGTAATTGTTGCAATAATTCTATTGTTGTTTTTATCTTTGTCACTAGACGAAGGACATTGTTTTAATTTCGCTACACAGAATTATCAGCCAGCTGTGGTGATTTAGCTATGAGTTTATTAATAATACTATTACATAAGTGTTTAACTGCTTGAGTAACGCAATACTAAGTTTTACACATCTGTTGTAATCACAATCTTTAGTATTTATTATCGTGAACTGATTTTCTTATCTATGTAGGCTTAAGTAGGCAATAGATTACGCTGACTAAAACAATCGCTAACTATATCTTCTTTGTAAATTAATAGGTAATTGTTGTATTTGACGATGGGGCACCAGTCCCAAAATAAAACTTCGTAAATAGGTACTTCTTCAAGTTTCTGCAATACTTTAGGATAACAAAATGAATTATGAACAAAACAATCGTGTTGACAAAACGGGAGAAAAATCTCATCTTTTTTAGATGGCAGTGTTGCAAATAGAGTAAAACACATCTAGAAAATTTAATTTTTAATTATTTAGACCTTATTAATTGTAAATATTTGTTTTGTTTGTGGAATAAAGGTTTACTTACTTACTATGCTGTACGAGTTGAACTTGCAATATTTTGTCATTGAGCCACGTGAAGGTAGATGTGAAGAACTGGTTCTCTACAAGAAATTTTAAAACTATAACTGTTTTGTCTATAATATTTTCGCCATAGACGAGTTCAATGTACCGAAAGTGAACCGAAGTAGCAAGAAAGACTATACGGACGAATGTTTCCAAAACCAGGCGGCACGATGTGCAAATATTCACAATAACGGGCGCGTGAGTTCCGACTGAATGAAGACAGACCGGATATGAGTGTGAAGACTGTGAAGAGGCTCTCATGATGCCGACACGAGGGTATCCATCAAACAAAGCATTAGAGCTTGGACTAGATCAGAGCATCTCGTAACTGTTGTTGAAACTAATACCAAACGTCAATCAAACAGCTCCAACATCAAAGATCGAAAGTGGGACACACTACAAAGTAAGGATAGGTACCGTTCTAACTTCTAACCCGAGGGTCTTTTCGAATACAGCCATGGGACCGGACGGCTGAGACCCACATCACTAAACATTCACCAAAGACACATCACGCATACCAAAACCTTGCATGCGATTATATCGATGCTTCGAGTCGATTTGAATAAAAGATTACGGTGTTTCACATTCATAATTAGGTTGTACCCCGAGCGGCTGAGATCATATCTTATTCCGTATAATACTGTGATTTCATAGTTGGTAAGCATCATTTTGATAAATGTTCGTCAGACACGTAGTAGTAAATTAATTCAACGTGTGATTTAAGTTCTTGACACACATCTCGACGGTGATGGCGCGCCAGTCTGCGCCACTGACTCATTTCATGGCATCATCCGCACTGATATTTCCTCAAAGGCCAATAACACTGAAGTTTACCTTACAATTTGAAGAAAAGAGTTCTTGAACTAAATTGTTTGGTAGCACTCGGTGGGACGCTGGACTTTCAACCAAAAGGATCAAGTTCGATTACTGTCGCGCCGGAGTAAATTGTATACAGATGAGTTCCCACTTGGTAGACAGTAAAGAAAACACTGTAAGGCAAATATTTTTTCTGCTATGTGTTACCATAGTTTTAAAAGGGAATGGTTCAAATAATGGTCGTATTTTAAAGCACATCTAAATTGTCGGTACCCATTTTAACGATGAACTTTGTCCAATGTAACATGTTGTAACATGTCCGACAAACCTTGATACATTTCGTGAAGACAATTAAAAAAAAAATACAATTCTACGAGTACCATGTGAATACGTATTTTTGTAAAAGATAATTTTTTGTTGGGAGTGCCTCCGATGCCGGCCCCGGCACCCGATAATTACGCAGTTGGGAACCGGCAGTACATTACTGCCGGCAGCAGAGATGAAAAAAATATCGGCTGCCGGCGCCTTCGGCTCCCATAATGGACACCGGCGGCGCTGACGGTAGAAATTTCTCACGCGCAAAGGACGTTAAATTTCTAAGTATGAGATTGTAATATGTGATTTGTTTTTTTGAAAATCGTTGAAATCATTGACTTGAAAATACAAATTCAAGTTACTGTCAAAACTAGGGACGTCGTCGTCTCGCTCCGCTCCGCTTCGCTCGGCTCCTTATTTTATCTTACATGTCAACCTAACATAATATGCTAACCCCATTTCCCACTTCTTTTTCTAAAATCAGTGCCGGCAGCCATTTCAGCAACCGGCGCTGGCAGCTAATTCAGCAACTGGCGCCGGCAGCTGAGACACTTTCTTTATTTTTACATATTACTAGCGACATCTGTTGCTGAGTAGCATTATTTTATAAAAGCGCCATCTAGTAAATATCACGGGGTACTACAAATTTTCAATAGATGGCGCTATACTTTCAGTTTAAGTTCTGCTACTCAACACTAGGTGGCAAAAAGGCAATGTTTTTGTCAACACTGTGCAGCGTTAGACTTCAAATTGTTTGCGGGTATTATTAATTACAGCCCTTACTTAAGTATTATAAGATAATTAAAGCGTATGCTTTAAATTTTTGACGATTGATTAAAAATCACACTAATATTATAAATGCGAAAGTTTGTGTGTGTGTATGTTTGTTACTCTTTCACGCTGAAACGGCTGGACGGATTTGGATGAAATTTAGAATGGATATAGCTTATACCCTAAGTTAACACATAGGGTACTTTTTATCCCGAAAAAAAGCATGTCGTTAAACCAAATAACACGCGGGCGGAGCCGCGGGCATAAGCTAGTAATTAAATCAATTAATTCAGCTAAACGAAAAATCTTTACAACAAAAAAGAGATTCTGGGAGTGTAACTAGCTATTAATATACTTGATAAATAAACGCAATCATTTTACATTATTTTTCTGGAGTCACGCGCCCCTCACTGTTACTGAAAGTAAATTCAGATGGCACAACGTAAATGCTTTACTTTTGACCACAAACCACATCGGCATGTCGTTCTCTCATGTGGGCATTGAGTTACACGAGTCCATAATGCATGACCGATAGAGCAGAGCACTCTACGAGTCACGTAACGTCTATTCATTACGAGGATTACGGCGCGATCGCGTTCTTTACAAGGCCAAGATCAGAGGGGCCGCGAAGTACACATGGCCATGTGTTATTTTATATATTTTTGTACGAGTATCGCTTTTGTGCGCGTGTAGTAAGAACTGCTGTGGTAGAACGTGACGTTTTAGATACTGTTCAAAATGTTTCAAATGTTGTCGGCTTATTCGATCTAACAAAATGTAGGTATATGCAGGGGCTAGGAGTAACTCGTTGGGTATATTTTACCGGCCAAACCTTGGCTTAGGCCAAAATACTTTGTCCTAAAATCAGTTTTGGTCGAAAACTTATAATTTCGAAAATTATACCTACGCCTACTTCAGTTTGCTACGACTCGTAGCAAACCATACAGCTACGCCGTAGCTTATTGCTTTGGCTTATGTATGCTTTTGTTATGACTCAAATCAAATCAAATCAAAATATTTATTTTTGCAAAATAGATACATTAAGTATACTTTCTACAAGTCAAAGTTAATTTACACAATATAATATATCTTTAGAATATAAAAAAAAATATATAATAATACGGGAAATAAAATATACATGACTTATGACTTGCCAAAACGCCTGTTTGTGAAAATAGTGTGAATACAAGCAATCAATGAATCAGTAAATTTAATATTTAACAAAATGTCGAGAAATTATTATAACTGTTTACATTTTTTTAAATTACTTCCAAAAATAGAATTAAATTCTGTCATAATTTTTTAAAGGCTACGCTTCTTCACATATTTCCTCTTGTTAAAAAAAAAAATACTGAGCTGTCAACATTTCCGAAGCTGATCTACTTCCTCACTTGTAGGTACTCGGAGTGCCTCGTCAACAAAACGCATTATGGTCATTATTTAGAATGCCTGGCCATTACCTGCTAGTGAGAGATAAATTAAGCTCAAAGTAGGCCTGTAAAGATCTTGTCAATATTATTGTCAAAGCATAAATACTAAAATGCCTTAATCCGTGGGACTTCTTTCGTGACAAGATCTTTAGACTGGTAGTCGGGGAAATGTTGCAGAAACAAACAAACATACATATGCTCACGCCTGTCTCCCAGAGGGGTAGGCAGTGACCACAGATTTACATCTACTACGATCCTGATACACCTCTTTCGCCTCTTCCACATCCATCTTGTTGCAGAAACTGTCATATACCTACTCATTCATACTCTTTCTTTAGTAATAATAAAGTAAGTAATCACGCCAAAGACTTCATTTGTAAATGATTAATTGAAAAACGATGATGACGATAAACGGGGGATTAAAGCCGGACCAAATGATGGGTGCCGATGACTCCGATTTTAATGTATTATTACTATTGTCATAGAATTAGGGTTACCAGAGGACTAGAATTTTCCTGATATGTATGGAATTTGGGTCCTCGGTCAGGGAATCAGGAAAAAATTGGATTTGTCAGGAATTTTAAGAGATAATGAATACATGCTTAGCATTATTATTATTGTTCATTTACTGTTCATGTAACTGATTTTAAAGGCTTTTAAGTTTGATGCTGTCGAAATAAAATTAATTTATTGCAATATGGTACTTATATGGACATAATAAAAGCTAAATTACCTTGCAAGAATTTTAGTTTGGACAGCACTAAATCTGAAGAATTCAAAATCAGCTATTGTGCTATGTTTATAACAAAAACTATTGAAAATCGTGCTGCCTCCGCATAAGTATAAAACTTTTATGAAAATGTCAGGAAATTTATTGGAATACCAGGGATTTTGTCAGGAACTCACGTTATTGGATCTGGTAACCCTAGTGCAATTTTCTCCGATAGCTCGTACGGTGAGAATCAGACGCTGGCTCTTTAAAAAAACCGGTCAAGTGCGAGTCCACATATAGTTATTGACGACCAACTTAACTTGACCCGTACGATCCATTAAACTCTACGTATCCAAGCCAAGATGAGGTGGTAGAGCTGATGCCGGGCTCGACTGTGGAGGTACCACCATCTTACCCGCAAACCCCGCCGAAGTTATTCGGGGGAGAATAAGAGGACAGCTCTCAGGTAAAACCAGGCGGCCCACCATTGCCTGGCTGAGACCGATGGATAGCGGTATAACCATCCCCAATTGCCAGCCCTTATATATAACAGACTGGTTACGGGCAGCGGCGCTACTGGTGCAAGGGTTTCGGCACCGTGCTCACCAACCCGCCTGCCCAGCGTGAGTGAGTATGGGCATTTGAGTGGCGAAATCTTGGAAAGGCCTACGTCCAGCAGTGGATGAAGCAGCCTGCTTCATGCCTGATAAATGGATGGATCCAAGCCAAGGGGTCTAAATAGGTTCGTCTTTTATATCTCCTTCAAAAATTTAATGTTGGCGATTTTTAGATTTTCTCATATAAATGTGCTATAAAACCTTCTTGTGTACGGAATTTCAAGTTTCTTACTCAACTGGAAGTGTCCCGTTGGTTTTCATGAGCCAATTACTATGAAATTCATTACGTTACACGCAATAACTTTCATTTTTGATTGAAAAACACTTGTACTTGTCCACTTATTTATATTATTTCCTTTACCGGTTTCGCTGTTATAGCATTATCCTATTGAATAATGTTCGGGTCCGACACGAACTTGGCTGGTTTTAGTATTTGTGGTTATAGCGGCAACAGAAATACATCATATGTGAAAATTTCAACTGTCCAACTATCACGGTTCATGAGATACAGCCTGGTGAGAGACGGACGGACCGACGGACAGCGGTTACCCTTTGGGTACGGAACCCTAAAGAAGAAACAAACAAATAAGGTATAAAAAAATAAGTCCACTCGTGTTCTCTTAAACGATTTATTGCCGAAGAGGATGTAGGTGTCGGTAAAAGATTGCAGTTTGTGACGCGTTCCATGAATGTTATTCAGAAAAACTCATAATATAACGGTTTTAAGATGGGCTCGTGTTCGTTTGAATATTCCACATTTTCGCCCGTGTTGTTAAATTACAAACGCTATATTCTTACTTGCTGTTTCATCATTTTGACAACTAATTTGATTGATTGAGTCGAATTTCGGGTGTAGGCGCAGGATTACAGACTGCCAGGAAAACCAATATTTCAAAACGTCACATTTTATGAATAGTTATTAAATCACGTTTTTTTGTTTTTAAACTACGCAGACGATACTCGCACATAAAAAAGCAAGTATTATTATCTCCGATTAGGGAATGTAAACAGTCCATATGTCGCAGTAAAGTAGTTAAATCAGAGAGTTAGTTGAATCTCTAGAGAGTTAATTAAAGATCGACATTCAATCAAGTCGCTAGCATTTTGATTCAAATAAAGCAGCGTCGAAAACGTTTAACTATCTGTCTGACCGAAAGCCAGCGTGTTGATTGATTAATAATGTAAAACAAGATGATGGCTCTGAGTTGTTTCATAATGTTCAAACCTGACCTAACGTACTGTTTTTAAATACATTTTGACCTATCCATTATGCACCTATTTAGTATCCTACTCGGGGACGCCTCGCTCCGCTCCGCTTCGCTCGGCTCTGAGTTGTTTCATAATGTTCAAACCTAACCTAACCTAGTGTTTTTAAATACATTTCGACCTATCCATTATGCGACTATTTAGTATCCTACTCGGGGACGCCTCACAAAGGTCACCCTACCAAAGTTGAAATGCGCCTAGGAACGTTTAGGAAACTCGTTAAACGTTTCGTTCACTCACTTGTCTGACGGAACTTTAGCGACTTGATTGAATGTCGATCTTTAATTAACTCTCTAGAGATTCAACTAACTCTCTGATTTAACTACTTTACTGCGACACATATACAATATTGACTCTGTTACGTGTCAATATTGACGGTGGCGGGCATCTGCCCAGTGAGCTAGAAACTGCGATTAAATTGTTACTCCCCGTGAGAACATATACGTCCTTCTGACTCATTTAGTCAATAAAGTAAATATAACTATAATGAAACATAACTATAATGAAATATAACTATAATGAAAAACTTAATAGTACATTACGATACGAGAGCGATGAAAAGTTTCTCGCACGAGTTTCGTATAATTTTTTATAGCACAAGTGCGGAAAATGCCGACTTTACGCAAGCGCAGCGTGCGTAAAGCGGTCATTTTACGCACAGTGTGCTATAAAAATATTTTTATTACATAACGTAGAAATCGATATATTTTTAATACTTTTGAGTTGTTTGTTGTATTTTGTATACTGAAAGTTTAGTTTTTTACCAAGAATAGAAAAACTGAACACTCTGTCAAAGCTACTTCAAAAGTTCTGAATCGAAAGTAATCGAAACGAATAGAAGTTAATTAACCGTTAACCCAATTTTTATTTTATATGATGATTTAATTACAAGTACGAGACTTAGCTTTTCCAAAAGTCAACTTGTCAAAGTAAGTACCTCTTTCGTAGGACGTAGTATAAGATTTTACAATAAACTTCTAAAAGAGGTCCTCAATTTGACAGAGAATAAGTTTAAACCATTAAAGTATAATGTACGTAGTAATAAATACGGTTAAAACTAAAGCCTAACATGAAAATATTCTTTATGTATTTCTCCGTATTATATTTTATTTTTATTTTTATGTATTGTTTTATAAGATCGATGTGACCACGGCTGGCCGAAGCCTACCGCCAGTAAAGAGGTGCTTATCTCGTCCCTGCAGACAGGGCCAAGATCCGATGACCTTATAACCCTGAATACTACAGAGAAATCTAGATTGTCAGCATACCTTTTTATAATCCCTTAGTCGCCTTCTACGACATCCACGAGAAGACTTGGAGTGACCACATTCTTTTTAGATGACGTCGCCCACGCCTCACAATTACATTACTGGTTTACTTGCTACGAGTATAACGAAGCAAAAAAATACTTCCAATTACAATCAGCTCTTTTAACTATGTTTTTAACATTAAATAAAAATAATTAAACTGCTTACTCCACTGTGACTGAGGCGACTAAAATCTCACATTAAATTCATATTTTTATAAAAACACAATTAAGAGCCAAAATAGTACAAAAAGCTCTAAGATTATATTTTATGCACCTTAATGCTACTCCACAGCCAGCTCTACCCATAATATTATGACCTTTACGACTGACCAATTACATTCCATTAGGCAATCACTAAAGTAGTTGACATTATTCAGGCTTTGTTGGAACTCTAACATATTTTGTAATTGACTATAGATTTGATATACCATAGGAAAAGTAAAAATATTATTTACCAATTTTTATGAGCGTTGAATTTGTCATTTACGAGTACCTAACTAATTGGATAAATTCAATGATTATTAATTACGAGTTCTCTGGTTCAAATGGGAAAGCAATTCATGACAATGCGGATCACTGTCGGTTAATTAAATTATCATAAACATTATAGAGGCGTTAGCACGATGATGTAACTGGAGCCCTCTATTATTATTGTTATACGTCGATATGAAGTCTTTGTGCAGAGCTAGTTTCAACGACAAGGGACGTGTAAGATTAGTAAAAAGTAAAGCGCATTGTTTGAATTGAATAACTCAATTCAGAGCTTGTAAAGGTGAGGCACTCATGAATACAAAGCAGGATTTGTTTGTGACATTAAGCTCTGTAGGTATGTGCGAGAGCGGGTACCACGGGTATGGTACGGAGTATGGCGGCCAGCTGCGCTGTGTGAGCGGGTGAACCCGTGTCGTGGCGATGCCGGTTCGTGGACGCGCCCGGCTCGGCGCACGCGCACTCACAGTCGGCAACAGTCGGCCCGCGCGCGATCCTCCACGCGCACCTATGCACAGTGCGCGTTCCGAACTCCGAACCGAACTATTCGAATGGTCCTGTCAGTTCATCACTGACAGAATTTCAAAAGTGTTGACAGAAACAGTGCTGGATTAAAGTGAATGTGTCGGTACCCATACACCGATGTTTATTTATTTACAACAAACTTCGGTCGGCGTCCTATAAATTAACGTTTGCTATCGATTAAATCAAAAGTCGTACGTGAGGGCTCTTGAGGGATATTGAAAATAAACGAACGGATCAATGAAGTTTAATTGCTATAATGAGTCGTCTGGTGTTTAGTTTTTATTCCTTCGCCGGTGGTTATATTTAAACGTGGGGAAGGTTGATGCTGCGGAGTGCACGTTGGGGATGCACGTTAATGGACTTCCCTATTAGGGCTAATGTTTTAGTGAGTTTCTAATTAAATTTAGAAATTTATACAAAATTGTGTGTGTGGACCGCATTTCCATAAAACATCGTTTTGTGTTGATTGGAGCGGGATCGCTCGGCAACAATAAACCTAGTTTACAAGCCTCAATAATAGCAGGTCGCGAGTGGACAGCTCTCTCTGGAGCCACTTCCTCGTCAGCGAGGCTCACGCTCTATTCTCCCTGGAGTCGCTACTTTCTTCACGACATTCGTTCAGCATGTTAAAGTGTTGAGTTCTGTGGAAATTAAGTAACAGCATTGTTATTATTGTATTCTAAAATTTGTAAAACGTTCAGTGCTGACAATTGTTGAATAATTGGCAATATCCTTTGTTTCAAATTGCGAAAACATTGTGCCAAACGGAGATGGTGGTAAACTGGTGACAGTTGCGATTTTTGGGACTTATACCATTCTCGTTTCAAAAAACAATCATTTTAATAATAGATATTTTTGTCTTTGATTTTTTTTCATTATTATGTTGTCTACGTAATTACAGAAGAGTTAAAGTTATGTTTATATGAGAAACCCTTTGCATAATACCTGTTATCTACGGGGGGAAGCTTCAAAAGGTTTATTGTTTCGCGTCCATATTTTTGTAATAGTCGTGTAAACAGTTCGAATGTTTACAGAAGAAAGCAGTAATGTTTATAATACTCTATTTGCGCGAGCATGTGAAATTGTTAAACATTTTGTAGGAGCTTTGTTCCCTCGCTTTCAATAAAAGCTCGTTCTCTTTAAGGCGCATACATACCCTAAGTTGGCAACTGTGTGTCGGTACAAATATCGACGGAAACTACATTGACATAGCGTTTATATCAACGTGCATTGCAAAGGTCTATTATAACGTGAAAAAATCATCAAAATCGCTTCAGGCGGTCGGAAGGAGTAAGAGATACTTGTATAAATCGTGGAAAACTTTTGATTATTTTATTTATTCCCGTCTTTAAGGTGGTAAAACCGAATTCCGGTGCAAAATGCACACCATAATATTGTTTTCCTTGCTTTTAGATAAAGAGTATGCAAAAATTGCGTTTTAAAGCAATCAGTGGGAATTGATTACTAATTATGTTATTTCGCATTAAAATTATGTTATTTTATGCCTTACATTTTGATTACATTCGATTACAACGATAAAATGTAAATCATAAAATGATAGAATTTGAATGTAAAACCTAATTATTACTAATCAATTTCCGCTAACGCAATTTTTGCGTACTCTTTATCTAAAAGCAAGGAAAACAAAAATATGATGTGCATTTTGCACCGGGATTCGGTTTTACCACCTTAAGTAAGAGCCAAAACCAATAATGTTCAAATAATGCAACCTTTTCGAGGTTTCTTGTATCCCCATACCTTAATTTATTTTTATATTTTATTATTTGTCGTGATACAGGCCAAGTAACATGATTTGTGTGAAAATTTCAACTTTCTACCTACTACCGTTGAAGCTGTAGACCCCTGTGACAGACGGACGGACAGACAGTGCAGGCTTAGTTATAGAGTCCCGTTTGGCACCCTTTGGGTACGGAACCCTAAAAACCGCAGACGTCGACGAACAAATCTAACTCAGCAAATGTTTCACTATGTACGCACTGTAGAGCGTTTTACAATAATGATAGTCTGTATTTACCTACTTCCTGTCGGCTGATGTTTTAGGATCATCAAATTGTTAGCTATTTCCGTTCAATGACCGCGAATAGTAGGTGTTTTTGTCATAGATGGAAGCTCATCAAACGGTGCTCGAATTGTGGCACGTGCGTGATGTGGTGATGTCCCAACACTTCGTTTACCAGCAAGCAATAAGATATAAATAACTACAAACGTACATCTCTCATCATCATGCACTAGCGCAGGGCAGTAAGCCATGAGGAAGAAATTTTAATGTATCTACAGTCCAGATAACGTTCTAAAAATTTAAGTGTTCTCTGCTCAAACGGTCACGAGTCCAAACCCTGTTATTATCTAAGCCGCTATAACAATTTTGTACTACAATTGCGTTTTCTAGGCACGATTCCGAGGCATTGACCTTTCGAGTACGTTTATGTACGTTTACCTAAAAGGTGCTTTTCTCGATGTAATGTAAAGAATGTTATCGCTGTTGCCGCAGTCGGACGGTAACGAAGTTATTGGCGCTGTACTTTAGGATCAATAATTAAAATGAAAAATGCCCCGTTTTTAGGATTCGTAAATAAAAGTTTAATTTAATATCCGCATGCACAGATCTATGGGGGTGAGGGGATGACTGCCCCTCAAAAGATTTGAAAAAAGTAAGTTGACAAAACTAGACAAGATTTCATCTGAATAACAAAAACATCTGTTTCCATGTCTACATATAAAAATAATAATATCAACGAATACGATTAGTAAAAAAAATATTTGTTCTGTTTTTACACGACTGACCCCAAAAAAGGATCCATGTGGGTATATTTCCTAATTCCATCATAACTTATAATGCCTGAAGCGATTTTGATGTGCATCCTTATAGCATCCTAAGTGGAATGGGCTATACATATATACAAAAAAGTATTAAATAAATATCAAAAAACACGAGTGCCGGAATAGAGATTTATTTCGGATTTCAGTGCAGTCGGGGGACTATTACATTGGATACTCGTACGTGTTTTGTATATCCCCCGAATGCACTGAAATCCGAATTAAATGTCTATTCCGGCAGTCGTGTTTTTTAATATATTTTATTATTTATTTTTATTCTAAGAAACCTTTGGCGAGCTTTGATTTCACCCGCGGTACTTCGAAGCCGCCAGACGTGATCCTTAATACCCAGTGACTACAGTTTGCATGTTCTGGGTTCAAAGTTAGTGTAGTGAACCTGCGTTAATCTGCGCGGACATGCTGATAAATAATGTCTTGATCAAATCGCGTCCCTGCACTAAAGCGGCATGTGACAAGAAGTGACAGAGGGGACATAACTCGTGTTCTCAGACGAAAAACAGTAATTATCCGGACATAACGGCCTCCATGTGCCCGTAGCTGGTAGAAACGACTTGGTACCGTAACGAAGCTTACCTGTTGCCTCAACTCGTGAATTGACTAAACCAGTTTCCAATACGGCAACAAGTGTAATCGATAGCACATTGCTAAATAATTTGCAAATCAACTTGTAGTAGTCCAATACCGGAATGTGCCACAAGTTCAAAATTACCAATTTTGTCATTAATAGGTATATATAGGTAATATTTCGTAGAAGAGCTCTATCGTACTGACCTACTTCCTTACACAATTCGTCATTGTTTATTTGAACAGTTGCGGACGTCGACCGTAGTGAAATATCCTTTTTGACAATAATCGAAAGATAGGAAGTATGACATAAGATTTCATGCAAAGAAATCAATTTATTGTCGTCGGGTGACACGTAATGAGGACAATAGGTCCATTGTGAGTGTTCGACCAGTGATGCGGGTGCATGCTCCGCCGCCATGCCGGACTGGCGATACAACGTGCTGTCCACGAGCGAGGCCTACATCGGGGCTCTGGAGGAGCAGGGGGGAGCAGGGGTCTCGGGACCCCCTGCCGCCGCCAGCTACCCCCGCCGCGCCGATCGCTCCCGTCCGTACCACACCTGTCCCTACACCACCATCTTCTTAGGAGCACGAGCCACTGACGCCTCGTACCGCCTGCCGGCACAAACCGATCCCGCCGATCCCTACGGTGATGTCTACTCCGTCGATCGTTCTTCAAACCTCACTGACACTTCAAGCTTCGCTCGCTACGAAGATTGTCGTCCGGAAATCGATGAAATGCTAACAGTGACAGACGACCACACTTTCCCTGCCGACCAATTAGAAGACGGTCGAGTGACTCTACACGTTCAGAAAGTGCCCTACACTTCGAGCGTGTTCTACGTAACGGCGAAGAATGATGTCTCTCAAACCGATGGTACGACATCTTCTGACGTGTATCTGGTCGAAGGTGACTCGGAAGCATCTGACGCTCTGTCGTCGTGCACCTGTGACAGCTTCGAGCGCTGCGAGTTTGACTGTAGAGACTTTGAACCGTTCTCCGATACTTGCTGTTGTGATCCTCTCAGCGACGGTGTGTGCACTCGGAGTCCCAAGGAAGTGGACTCCCCGGAGCATTACTGTGACCGCAACGGAGAAGATGACGTGGTGTCCACTCGGAGCGATATGGAAGGGCTGGATCTGACGCTGTTCGAGCCGGCACAAATGGACAGTAATGACTGCGAGGAGGAGGTCCCTGAGTCCCGTTCTCCGCCAGTAGTCGCCGCCCTGTGTGGAATCCTCTACGCACTACCGGACACCGGCACCGGTAAGTCAACTATACGACGATTTATTTGCAGTTAAGCGCAGGCATCCGGGAACAGACGTTATGATAACGTCAATTACAGTGATTAGGAGAACAGTGGACCGCGGTGCGATTCTGGTGCGGTGTGGTTTGTAGTCCGACTGTATTGGATACGAGCAACGGTGTTCGGAAAATTACTATCGCATCAATCACTAAACAACAGACATTGTCATTGCCGTAATAACATAACATGCTCCATGCCTTGCTCGGTTTGACCGCAGGCAGATTATTCACATATTTGTGCAACTATTTCTGATCTGTTGGATATTGAGCCATTCTTAGACTCATTCCGTCCCTCTTTTTGTATAGTTTCAGTATGTATTTGCATATGGTTCAACACGGATGTAACTAGATTTAGTATGATGGTGCTACTATTTGTTTACCGTTATCGGCTTGCACGTTTCTAATTACCGAGATAGAGGCCGATTGTTCGGTTACATGCAAATCGAATGGATGTGAGAACGGATAAGCCGATCGTATGCCGCTATGCTACGTTAATTGGTCTGCTTTTCGGGGTTCCACTCTGTCAATGAAGAAGTAACGGTCGATGAGGTTGATTCTGTTAGGCTTGAAGAAAAACTGTTCTAATCTTTATTATGAGGTGCTTATTAAATTGAAGTCTCATCGCGAATATTTCGCAAAATGACAATATAATTATTGCTGAAAGAATATTCTTATACTCGTAGCTCAAGCTCAACAGACAATTAAAATTATTTCCCGATCAACAAACTACTGGCCAATTAAACTAATAATAATATCGTAACGCTAACCAATTAGGCTCTTATTTATCTTATTGCAGGCTAGAGAAATACTGAAATTAGCTATTTGAAATAATCACACAGTTCACGACTCCTTCGTTGTGTCGATTTTATCAGACACACCTGTCAACTAACAAATTAAACTGCCTGTGGAACCCTTAGCATTTTGTTGTTCTATACTCATTTCGTAGTACCATACCTAATGTTTATTTAAAGCGAGAAGATCTTAACAGTTGACGGATTTATTTTAACTCCTTCTTTTATCTCAATTATGAAGAATCACAGTGAAGATTACTATGAAATAAGTTCTTAACATTGTAACTTTACACGATCATAAACAGTTTCGTCTGCCATGGCAACGGGTGGGATGAACGGAAAAAGCTGTAGCGAGTAGCGATCAATACTTCGTCATATAAAGAAGAAACAAGAACTCGTCATCATCAAACATATTCGGACGGTTATACATACATGACTACTTATAATTCTGGGATTCCAATTAATGGTGTCGGTAGCGGCTCCTATCGAGCTAGTATAATAAATAACAACTTCACTCTCATGCTGGGCGATGACCCGTGCATGACCGTTACCAAATATAATGAACACTTTAATCTTATAATAGACATTACATTCGTTCCCCAGTTACAACCAAATCTTGTCGGAATCGTCACGAAAAGTTTGACTTCTCTCTGACCTTATATATTTAAATTTTTGGTCACGTTCGTTTAGAAAACTTTTTCACGTGCATCATCATTCGGAATTTCCAATTTCCGAAGTAATTTTATTTCAGACGCGATGAATACAACAGTGCAAACAATGTATTGTTGCATCGCATACAAGTGTCGGGGTCATTGTTAAAAGAGTTACGGTTTACCGCGAACGAGACCAATGCATATACATGTATTTGCACTGGCCGCGCAAGTACAGGGTCAGTCGTTTTGATTTTTTATGGTGTTTTATCGGGCACAAAACGAATAGGACTCAAGTTCCTTTGTGTGTTCCTGCCAGATTTATCAGGTTGAGATTTGCATGCTTTCAAGCCCAGGCTTGAGTTATTTGCTGATTCAAAAGCTCCAAGAAGTGGACATTTAAGTCTTGTTGGGAAAGTGTGAGATAAGAATTAACATAATATTGTCTTACGCTCTTCCTGGGCCGGTGTCATGTTTATCTTCATCTCATGTCTCGACGGAATGTATGTTTAGAGAACGTAGCAGCGGCAGCTAGATGTTGACAGCCGGCGTGGGAGCGGGAGCGGGAGCGGCCGCCGCGTGTGCGCCGACGACGTTACCTCTTGCGCACCCAAGTACTCCTTTTTTTGTTGATGTAGCGCATTGTTGTGCGTGGAAAACTAAGTCAAGTGACCAAGACGCTCGTCGTCGTTCTTTTACATATTCAATTTTGGTGTTGACTAGTAGTCGACCTTCGGCGAAGAGATCGGTGTTGGTTTTAGTAGGGTCATGGAAACAGCCGAACAAATTACAGCAGGTGAAGGGTTAAGTATAAACATAATATAAAGAAAGAAAGCTTCCATCTTCAGTGAAGATAAGCTTTCTATTTCCGCTGAGATTGCTAATCAAGTAGCTGTGGTCTTGAAGAATGTCGCCATTTCTGCCTGTAACCTGTCCATGTTTTCACAGCTTTGGTTCCATCGTCTGCAGCTAACAGACACGAGTGTGTTCTCTTCCTTAGAACTTGAATTGTGGTGAAAATTTAATTGATATTGCGATTGCAATAAAAATGTGACCGTGTGCTAGTAGTATTATAGGTACGTATGACAGCTGCAGGTGTAGATGAGCTAATTGTTTTATCCACATCATCGTAAATATGGAAGACTTTCATGAAGTTTAATCTTAAAATATTCTTCGGAAGGAAAATTATTATTTGTAATTGCGAATAAGTATAAATCTACAAGTTTCCAAAACATATAGTCGAAGTATTATAAAATAGTAATTCAGTAACGGTACAAGATCCTCTTAGAACTGATCTGGAAGTGCATGTTAGTATGTACGAGTACCTACCATATCCAGTTCTCTGCGATGCAATCTGCTACTTAGACTTTCTAATTAGAGCGCCCTTCCTGCACATATCTCCGCAGGAAGCCAATGCGATGTTTGCGTGCCAGTTTAGCAGGATACTCCGAGAACTGCGAAACGTACATACGTTCCAATGTAGTCAGGGAATGTACGCGCTCTTGCAACGCAGTTAGTACAATTTAAGTTACTGTACATATCGCCCATATCGTAAGTAATACCTTTAAGTGGGTTGATAACCCGTGAGCGAAATAAGAATGGTCATGGTATGATTAAGTATTGTCAACTATCAGGGACCGTCCGAGTGTTTGGTTGCAAAAGAGAAGGGACTATAAATGCGCTCTAACGAAATAATGATCTTTTTACAGTAATAAAGGCAACATTATAAGAAAAAAACTTATCAAGGTAACGCGATGCTCTCGTTAAGCTGTTCAAAAAGGGTCACTGCAGCAAGAGTGAAAGGAAATCTTTTAAATGGCGCAACATAATCATAAAAATTATCCACTGTTGCCCTGCCATTTACTTTATATCCTTTTAATCGCACTGGCATTATCGTGATATTTACTTACACTTAACAAGTAGACAGACAATTAAACGTATTTAGCCTTATTAGCCCTGCAAAGGCCGCAAATGTAATAACACCTTTGGAATTTATGTTGCAACAAGACTGAGATAAAAAGCTTCGCTTTGTACGAGTTCATATTGTTAACTATGCTAAAGTAGGGGTTTACATAGCGAGGAACAGACATGCTCGGTAATAGAGCCGAAACAAAATGTAAATTGAGTGAGTTGAGCACAATCACAACAATATAAGAAGTGGCAGCCAGGACAGCTGCCTCAGTAAGGCAATCTGCCGTAATCGCAGCAATTTGTGTGGGAACCCTCGCGAATTGTACAACTCCACGGACACGGAATCGAGCTAACGGTGACTATAATTATGTCATAATAGTCATGTTATGTCAGTAATCTAAATGAAATGCGCAACACTCTCATATGGGAGAATGACTAACTTATATCTTGTACGGTACAAATATCTATCATCTAAGTACATAGTATTCCTTTTCAGTCTATTGGATGGATGACTCACTTTGGTAAGCAGATACCCCTTTGCTTGTATTTGATAAAGTAACGGTCACAACTTGGCTCAGATAAGTTTCTGATTGCGTTCAAGGTGAGGAATAAGTATAGGTTTGAGTGTTATTGACATAGTTTACGAGTATATACGTGGACATACATTCGTAGATTAAATCACAGGGCCATACAGCTCGAGTTAGTATTAATGCAGCAAACGGTGAGCATAGAACGAATTGAACATTTGAAAATTAAATTAACCTTGTGGCGAAACAAGCTTTGCGAAGTTGGGGTAAAATACTAAATCAATTATGATTGAGGTTTAAAACTTCAATCAATTATAGTAAAGTGAATAAAACTTCAACATGAATTTCGCGTAGAAGACAATGTGAAGCAAGAGGGATGTCAATAACCGTTCGAGGAATTTCGCCACCATGAAGACGTGTGGCTCCTCAAATAAATATTCATTGGCTGACCGGTTGGTCCCGCGATCATTTCGGTTGCACACTGCATAGTGCCGACCACTGACCGCAGTCATTTTCTGACCATCATCACGAATACACACATTGTTTTGTATGTCGAATGTATCGTGTCAATTGTGAAATGTTATGCATGATCGAGCGAACTTGTAATTGCTTATAATTTGTTAGTTTCATGCAATAGACAGAGCGACCCTCTTGAAATATCTGTAATTTATGTTTTCACCTCTTCGTAATGGATACGCGAAAACGTGATGAGTTTTATTCGTTTACCGACCAAATAATTGGTGACTTACCGCTCGTAGAAGGGACAAGTCAGTACATGAAATCTATGATTGTGTAAGAAGCGAAAAAATATTGTAGCAAATGGAGATTCTGTTGTCTCCTATTGCCTGTCCACCTCTTATCTCGGAGAGAAAGGTGCGCTCAAGGTACATAGGTATACAGATTATGTTTTATTCGTTATCAATACAATTCAGTTTTTTTTTAAACATCGATGTGCTATATTTGTCTGTTTTTTGGAATAAATAGATCAATTTAGGAATGTAATTTCAATATTTATTTTTTTCGTGTTTTTAAACCGATTTTATAAGCATTTTAGTTTTTACAGGAAATTACGTCATCATATTATTAGTGCCAGATCCTTGGCAGACTTTAGGATGCTTTCAAGAAATGTTTTTTTTTTCGTATGGAAATGTGTTGTGATGACGTCACTGAAGGTCAAATGAAAAACATCGCTTCTTTTCATTTAATACATTATTTTAAAATCTGTATACTAAAAACAGTTAAGGAAAGCTATTCCTCGAAACAGTTTTCGAATCGTAAATATTGATGAAAAAAAGAACAGGCCAAATAATCCAGCACAGCTCAATCGGTAGGACGCCAGTCAATCTTGAGACCTGGGTTCGAATCCTGTTATTCGAGCATGCAACTAATGAGTTTTCCGAGATTTATATGCGTAGTTTTTGTATACTTACCACTGTTACCACTTGTTGAACGGTAAAAAAACATTAAGGTCCATCTGTGTGCCCTAAAAAGCATCTAATTATGCCCGAAGTAACATTTATCACGATAGTCCACAATCAGGCACACCTCTGACACACCTGGATATTATTGTGACGATATGAGTTGTACAATCTAATACACATAACATAGATTTGTAAACTCACTCCATGTATACCAATGATGTCCGAGAAGTGGTAAAAATTGTAACGATGTGCACACATTGTTGGTAGGTTTCGGATCTGTGGTTGGATCCTCGATGTAGCTAAATGTCAGCAGCGGTCGCGGTGCTCGAGACCTACTTAGTAACACCATCGACTCTTAGACGAGATGACCCACTCAAGTTTGCTATACGCAATCGCAACCAGTCAGCTTTCAATATTGTTTTTTTGTCTTAGATTTCATCTTTATTACCGTCAGATTAAAAACCGAAATAATTTTCTTAAGCCGCTGACGTTTAATCCAGGCATTATTATGCGAAAACCGAAATGATTTTCTTAAACCGCTGACGTTTAATCCAGGCATTATTATGCGAAAACCGAAATGATTTTCTTAAACAGCTGAAGTTTAAGGCGTAGTAGGTCGATCGCATAACTAAGGAGATAAGCGTATCTGAAAAAGCGCGCGTCTGAGCAGAGCAGTAAATCAAGAAGAGTGTGGATAATGCTGTTTTTCAAGGAATAAAGTTTAATATAAATTCACACAAGTGCGTTTAAAAAAAATCGCTGTGCTTTCGTTTAGAAATAGGTTTACATGTTTAAAAGAGTAAACATTATTTTTATTATTTTTAGTTTATTAGTTTCGATAGACTGCTTGTTTTAAATGAAAAAATAGCCTTCACTTTGCAATTTTTTTCGATCGAGCCAATTTTTCTCCAATGCGTTTTGGGCTGTTACATCTTTGTTTATAATATGTATGTATTTCAGAACCATATCTTTTGTGGTTTGGGAGTAATACTTGTTCAAAAACTCCGTTTTTACTACCTACGTCGTCTTAATCCAGGCAAAACGAAGCTCAGGGATATACATGATCGTTTGTGCCTCAGATTAAAGTTTGTGCCAGCATAAAAGGCGCCCGAAGGTCTTTCTTCGACATGCGTTTTGTTGTTTTTGTTACGATTCATAGCCGAAACCGTAGTAATTTAAAAATATATATATTCGTTGGATTTGATTGATTGTTCTTGGTGGGATATCAACTTCAACAAATCATATAAAATATAGTTTTATTCAACAAATTATATATTTATGTCTATCTATGTATCTAACAGTTTTGTAATACGTTATCGAAGACACGAATTTTAATTATTATTATATTAAAGATTAATCAGAGCTAGCTATTTATTATTTTCTAAAATAAATTCAAAAAATAAAAACAGAAGTTGATATGTAAAAGTTGATATAAAATTGCAAGATGAAATTTAAAACCTAATAAACATTGACCCCAGATACTTTTTTTGTATATAAGGTGACTTTAATTTATACAGCCAAACGCATACTGGAGGCTTGGTAAGTGATCAGTAAAACGGATCGGTAACACTTTTTGCTAATTTCTCAAAATAAAATCCTGACGTCCCATAGTAATTGACTCGGGGCTAGGTTTGCATTCGTACGTAGCACAAAAAGAATAATTTACGAATTTCACAAAAGGGGTCATCGAACCTTGTTACTGAGCACTTACCAAGTCTTCAGTAAAGAATTTGGCTGCATAAATTAAAGTGAACTTATACTTAATTTCCATGGTAATATTCACATAGACGTTTTGTTCACTTGACGGTTTTGTAAGTGAGCCGACACCACAAGTAAAGGAGGGTAATGCTTTTTCTATTTGCAACATCATTGCACTTAATAGTCTGCTACACAGTTCTGTCTTACAGAATTGTGGAAGTAGGGTATCCGTTAAAACTGTTTATGCACCGCTTTAGTGCCACTGACGTGAAGATTGCATCCTAATTTCTTTTGGCTTGCGAACATATTTCGTTTTCCACTCAGAAGTGTGTTGATAACCTAAACTCACTAAAACTAGTTGAACGACTATCGATTTCAATCATTTATGAATTGTTAATTTGAATTAGCATTAAGTTTATGAAAGTGGGCTCGCCTCGTGACCTACAGATTTGTATTTTTTGGGAACAAATTCCAATGAAGCTGCAGCAATGGCTGAAATACACTTCGAAACCGTCGGCACGCAAAAATTCTGTACCTGACCCTAGAATATGAAATAAGACAGATTTTCGAGGGTTCTTTTGACGAAAGTAGGACTATCTTAATATTGGAAAAAATATATTTGGTTTATTGATCTTTTATCTAGGTGATCTACTTATAAACAATGTACTAAGATTTATACTTTTGTCAAAAAAAATATGTTTTCTACCATCTTTTTTTTGGTTTTCAAACCTTAGACCATGTTAAATGGTCTAAGTTTCAAACGGTCGTTTCAAGAACGCGTTTAAGAGATTAACTTGATTTTTTTTTCATAAAATAGGTAATAGAAATATAAAGGTTTTCTACTTAAATCCAGTATTTTATTCCCTACAAAATATTTCAGTATTAGCTAAAAACCCTCCGATCTGCTGTTTCACGCGTAATTATATTATAGGTATTGTTACGTATCCAAGACAAATAGGTCGATTAGCTAACCAATAATCGCCTCTATCAAAAGCTAATGAAGTATTTGACATTGGCCTTTTTGTGTTGGACGGTTCATAACATTTTTTCCTACGTTACGTTAAACCCTGTTTATGAGAGAGATCATTATGATAGTTGTTATACTTAAAGATGTTGTGACTAGAATAGAAAAGGGAATGCTTCGGTGGTTCGGGCATATAGGGAGGGCCGCCCAGAATGCATGCAGACTAAATAGGCGAAAAACTGAAGAAGGGCAAAGTAAAAAGTACCCGGAATAGAAAAGCTTGTACGAGTGTGACTAGATGGTGGATGTAGAAAAAGCAAAAGAGATGTTTCAAGATCGTAGCAGAAGGAAATCTGTAGTCTCTGCCTACCGCGAGTATCATGGTACTGATAAATAATTGACCAATAAAAGAAAAAAAATCTCGAAAAACTTTACGCGTCAGAAATGCATATATAAGGAGACTTAAATTTATGCAGCCAAACTCATACTGGAGGCTTACTAAGTGATCAGTAAGACGGATCGATAACACTTTTTGCTGATTTCGAAAAATAAAATCTTGACTTCCCATAGTAATTGACTTCGGGCTAGGGTTACGTTTGTAAGGAACACGAAAAAAGGGTAATTGAACGTTGTTACTGAGCACTAACTGAGTCTTCAGTAAGAATTTGGCTGCATAAATTAAAGTCACCCTATATAATTAAATAATCAAAAGGCTCGGATACTAAATTACTCTACATTCCCGAGACCGCCACATGCCCTTCATGCCAATTTTATCAAAATGCCATCCCCAACAGCTGAGACGACATTATCAGCATTATCCGGCGACACTACGCTGCGCACGCGCCACTTCGCACCTGTACCAGTTCCACCGGGTCACTCGTCCGACTGGTCCATTCTGCTGGCCACCGGTGACGTCATGCAGGCCTCGGAAGTATGGCTTCAAAAAACTTTATTCTAGAGCTTTCATTTTGTATGAGTTGTGTGACAGGAAATGTGCTTTACGCGTGTTAGACGACTTTGCCAGAAGAGTATGCTTTGAATTGAAGTTTGGAGGTCAGTAGGCAAAGTTTCTTGATATCTGCGTCTTTTAGGCCTCCAAATACACACGTGAGAATATGAAGAATAATAAATTTTAAAAATGCTTTTTGAAAAAAGAATTTGAGGTAGATACTGAAGGTTTTTTTAAATAATGACCATTTAGGCTTAAGGTTTGCTTTTGTTCTTTACTAGCCTTTGCCCGCGGCTTGGCTCGCGTGGAAGTGTCTTTTAATGTTTGAGTAGTATCGACGGTTTTCCGCTTGGCGAGAATGTTAAAAAGACATACGGACCCACAAATATTCTTAAACTATTTGTTTTGATCTCAGTACAATACTAATAATGGGTTAATTACTGCTAAAATATAATTAATAAGTATAGTTAATAAATCTCAATTTCGTAATTATGACATCAAGAAAGCAAGTAACTTCAATATAATAATAATTGAACGTTATTTGTGTAAGTATATGAAGAGATGCTATAAAATATCTAGGTATTTTCCTCGATGAGAAAGTCAACTTCAATAAACATATATCTTTCCTTGCCGGTAGGGCAAGAAAACTCATCCACGTCATGAGACTACTACGTAATAGTGCCTCAAAAGAAACCTTAAGACTCGTATATATTACTCTTTGTCAATCCGTTCTGAATTACTGTATAAGCTGCTGGGGTGGTTCATCTAAAACACATATTATCACAATTGAAAGAGCGCAAAGGTCAATTCTAAAAGTAATGTTTAAAAAACCTATCGATTATCCCACAGAAACTCTCTACAGAGAATGCGGTGTCTTAACTATCAGAAAACTTTTTATCCTTAGAGCAGCACTAATCCAACACAGAAAAATTATTAACTCTCCCGAATACGATAAATTGCTTCGAAGAAGAGTATTTAGGACAACAATAACAGCGACAAAAACTAAATTCGCACAAAGATTTCCTCCCTACCTACATCCTCATATCTACAATATTGTCGCTAAAGAATGCAATTTAAAACTGGCTTCCGTACATGAAGCAAAACGAAAAATTGAAAAATGGCTTCTTAACTTAAATTATGTCGATACTGAAAATATATTAGGTATATTTGGAGAACAGATATCATACACTTGAATATTCTCTTATTTTCTATATATCAATAGTAAATAATGCTCTTATATATGTATATATATATATATTACTCATACATACTCATTACTTATTTCAATACTATCTATTCCATTATATATAAACACTCGCTTAATTTATACATATTCTTTCTATATAGGTAACTATTTATTTTCTTTAGTAGCATTGAGTCCTTATTAGATATTTAGATTAAGACCCTAAAAATGCTTTTGTTCTTTTTTGTTTTAGGCTTAGGTTAAAATAAGTTTTAAGGTTATAGATCTTAATCACCTTATTCACAAATAACACATTTATCACTTGTCCAAATATAAGACAAAACTTTTGATTAACCAACCTACCAGCACCCACGGAACAGACTACCCATCGTCTAGTCTGGGAGCTACTGAATTTTTTGTAAATGTTACCATGTGTGTGAAATAAATATTTTTGTATTTTTGTATTTGTATTTGAGCTAATGACGAATGATGTAACGTAAAAGTAAACAACATGTTTATTCAAAAATAGAACAATAAACTATGGGTTGCATGAAATTAATTTCCTGGCTTAGACCATATAACACGGGACTAGGCAAGCGCACGTATCCCCCTCTGCCGAATTGTTCATGTAAGTTTGCTTGTGTGCTCGTTTTGTGTTTATGTTGCAGCTTTTGATTTAGTGTGACATATACATTTTTCGCAGGAGTGTGCGTGAATGAGTAAATGTGTGCTGTGCGTGTTTACCTCCCCTCCCGTAGAAAATGGCAGAATAATTTCAGTACTAAGAGTCGCGCTTTGCCAGGTCCCGTGGTAAATGGTCTAAGTTTCCTGGCAATACTTCTCGTACCTACATACAGATATTCTGTGCCACGAAGTCCGTTTGGCTATGGTTGTGTGTGATAGTGCGTGCACACACATTTTTTTAGGGCTCCGTACCTCAATAGAAAAAAACGGAGCCCTAATAGGATCACTTTGTTGTCCGTCTGTCCGTCTGTTCGTCTCTCTGTCAAGACCCTTTATCTCGGGAACGCGTGGAGGTATCGAGTTGAAATTAAAACCATACCCTCAAACCTACAGTCCCTTGAAGTTGTGAAAATATCAAACTTCTAAGTTAACGTGAAAAAAGATACGGCCGTTTATACCGCAAAAAACTTACATTTCGACACTCTCAGGGGAATCAAAATTCATAGGGTATTTCCCGTTGACCTAGAACTATGAAATTTGGCAAGTAATACCATCATATACTGTATACAGTATATATACATGTATAGGGAAAAATCTGAAAACTATACATTTGTGATTAAATCATAAATAACATAGTCTTTAACGGAGACCTCGGTGGGCGAGTCCGACTCGCACTGGTCCGGTTTTTCTAGTGTGCGAAACCTCGGGAGCGCTACAAAACGCAACAAATACACCAAACGCGCTTATCTGTCTCTACATTAGTATGATTGGAAAACCAAACTAAATAAAATGTAATTACTCATACACACATATCGTGCTCCGGAATTAATCAAAAAATTACAAGAGTTTAACCAATGGGTTATATGAATAGTCACGACTTTCAACTGCCTAAAGCTTTGAATGGTCCATTCAAGTGAGATTAATGGAATTCCTTTTGTATTTAATGGATTCTTTCAATTGAAAAGTAGAAGTCAAGTCATCCATGGCTTTTGCCCAAAGGCGGTCGCCGCTGTTGCTCCACATAACTAATTCGATTTGTATAATATTTCCATGGTCGCAGTCAGACTGTATGTAGTAGTTTCTTATTTGTGATTAATACATAATATATACAAAAGTTTTGCCCCGAGATACTCCTTATAAGAAGCTATACGTTTTAAAGTTACAGGTTTTAATTATTCTACATTTTGTGTCCATTATTTTTTTGTATTTTTAATCGTATGCTATTGTGATGATGATGAAAGTTAGCAGGTTGTAGATTCTTACGTTTGTAAAATGCACTGGATCAGCTCCTTCGCAGAATCTAAAAGAAATTCAATACAGTTGTATTTATTTGCACACCACAGAAAAGGAAACAAAATAATCAAATAACTATTGACAGATTATGTAGGCGGCCCTATCGTTTATAGCGATATCTTCCAGATAACCTTTGGGTGCAATAAGCTGACTAATATTCTTACGATGTAGACAATTTCTATTTTGGATCTCCGTTTTTATGTGTACGGACGCCAGTATGACAGGCTACCTATCTATTGGAAGTTCTTATTACGGCTGATTAAGTCGTTTTAAATAGGGAGCTTGAACAGCGGGCGACTGTACGTCAAACGGATCCCATACAGGCACGTATCAAGACTTTTGTTTCGTGGGGGGATTTTCATTTCATTTCATTGAAACAACAATGTGAATTGTGAAAGAAACCTGTGTAATCACTGTACTATAATATAATTAGTATCAAATTATCGTACCTTTTTTTATTAAAACGTACTCTAACGTACTTTATAGTGGTTATGAATAAATATTTCCGGTCCCGTGTATGTCACGCCAAATTTCGTGGAGGGATAAATCCCACCTATCCACCCCCCTGGATACGTGCTTGATCCCATACTTACGTGTACGTGGCGGAAGAACTCCCAGCAGTCAGTTCGTGGAAGTAGAGTGTGTTGTGCGCGGGCGCATACAAACGCGTTTCCTGTGACACACTCGAGACCTATCATCAATAGAGAAAGTCGCGTTCATCTTGACAATGCTAGAGTTGATACTCGAGACATATCGTTTTTTTTATTGTATAACGTGATTACAGGAAAGATTTCATACGAGTTTCTTTTAGTATGAGAACGTACGAGGAAATCCCGAGCTTTATATAATGTAGCTCTTGAAAAATTGCTTGTTATTTTGTATTACATTGGACTATGGTATTATCATTATGCTATTTACTATATGCAGAAAAGATATTAGAATATCTGGTCTAAACATATGCAAGAAGCCTATATTTACATAGGCCCATATATAGGGTGTAAATGCAAAGTCAAGAATCCGTTTAGGGTATGAAAGTATACACGATTCTGATATCATTACGAGAAAAAAATATATACCTTGAATTTTCACCAAAAATTCCATCATTTTTCTAAGCTATGGCTACGCAGCTCACCGGCCTCCCCACACACCTAATTGTACCCCGCAACTGGTACCCTGAACCGAGTCGCCGGCGACCAGTGAGGGTGTCCACGCGATTAGTGTATTTTGAGTAAAGAAAATCGTCTTATTATGAGGTACTGGTACTTTATTTAGAGATCCCAGTATTTAAAATAATATCTTTACCGATACACACCCTTAAAGGATTCTTGCTTTTGCTTTTACTCCCTGTATGTATAACATACCTACTTTACATTTCCGCCCCGTGAAAAGCACAGTGATAGGCAAAGTTACGCGTTTTCACTTTAATGTGCAAAATAAGTACTCAAAATTTGAGTTGTTCCCATCTTCTAAAATTTAGTTCCCAGTATTTATCACAAATAAAAGCCAATATACATAAGGGACTAGCTGAAAATCAGCATTGTGCTCCTAATTTTAGCTCACAACAAATGCTGAGTTTATTCCTTTTTACCATACAATAGTTGTTAAAATTAATGCTTTTTTGTTTTTTTTTGTTTATAAATATTGGGTCTATGTTCTTTGTTCCTAATATGATAAAATAAATATATTTTCTTTCTTTTTTTATATAAAATACTGGGGTTGGGCTTCGGATGAATGGTATACATACACTGTAAAGTATGTATTAGATACTTTATTTTAAAACTGTTGGCAAGGTCTTCCCTCGAGGCGTGTGAAAACGCTTGTGGTTTATTCAGCGAATCCGGTTGCTTTATAATTACAATATTTTGTAGAACAAGTCCACAGAAATCTGACCTCGAAGGCGATACCTGTCTCTAATCATAATCACAAATTCAGATTTTTTTAGAACACCTTTAAAATACTGATTTGGAATATATTACTCGATAGAGCTAATAGTACTAAATAGATTTTTAGGACAGAGTTACCTAACTATCAACGTAAAATGCTGTGGTAAATGTGTGGTACGAGTATATTTATCCCACCAAAAACGTAAATGTGAAAAAGGGGCCGGTTCAGTACAAAGGCAGTGCAGTATTGTCGGCATCGCCGACTTAACTTGACATTTACGATCTATTAAACTCTATGTATCCAGAGGGTTTGATTAAGTTGCTCATGAATAACTGGAATTATTAAATATACGTAATTCTCTGTTTTTTTTTCTTTGTATACGCTCAACGACGTATAAACCATCATGTAAAATTTCAAGTTTTTTAGTCCCCTGGCAGTGGTTTAGATTTTATATGAGTGAGTGAGTGAGTCAGTCAGTCAATCAGTCAGACAGTGGTTTACGAATTTAGATTTCATTTATAAAATTTAGAATTTTAGTTACTTGCTTGCAATTTCGTAGTAGGAATTGAGTAATTAACTCGAAATCGTTGGTGTAATATAACAATAGCTGGTGTACCGGCCTTTTCTTTTAGAACTCCTCTCTGGACAGGCTGCCGCGTATCTGGATATAGTGTATATTAATAGCAGCTAAAAAGTGTTTATGTGCACACAATTTTTAATTTCTGTTCTATGGATAGATAAAAAAACATGGAAAATCTAAAATATTCCTCGTATGGAAGATTATAAAATAATACATGTAAATGCAACTATCTAAACTGCAGAGGAATAGCATAAAAGTACACTGGTGTGCTGCCGCTATCAATAAAACTGTATAATGGCAGGTATAATAATAACGCGGGCATAATCAGCTCTGAGGTCGTAGGGTTTCCGCCGCAACAATGGATGCGTGCAATGTTATCCAACGTGGATCTGTTTCAGTTACATCAACTGTATCTACGATTGTACCAACTCATCTAGACAGCTTACAGCTTCACTATTCCGAAGTGATACAGCCTATTATGGCTTGTTTGTGTTATTTAAATATGTTGGTAAGTTTGTACATGTGGGAACTATATTGCATCCACTCATTGTCGCGTTCTCGGTAACGACTTGTATGTAACTGGAGTAAAGCAAACAAAAGCAACAACGAGGACGTATTTATGATGCGTTCATTAATTTGAATAGCATCTTTTTACTGTCAAGCGAGTTTTTTTAGGTCAACGTGTCTCGAGGCTGAAATAATATGAATTAATTGCTGTGTTAAACTTTGATGACGGCTCTTGTCTTCTATGTTTCAAGTCAATCTTAATTAATTTAAGAACAAATTGCATAAAGATCTTTTAGCGTCCTCGCAATTTTCTAAATCGTTTGAATAGTTTTGTAGACGCAATATTGTCATAACCTCTTTGCTGCAATTTTTTAAACATATTAGTTATGTATGATTCGTGGAGTAATTTGTTTCTTTGTAGTGATAGTAAGTTATTTAGACCAAGTATAAAGTCACTTGAACTGGTAAGTGTTTAAAGCGACACTATGTATGTCACACGCCTCCGGTTCAGTTGTCAGTGAATAGCTTCAAGAGGTCTCGAGCTAATTGACGCGTTAATTGTGCCAATCTAGCCGTAGGGCCAACAGCTTTCACTATAGAAACTAACAAAGAACCTTTTTTTAATGCAGAATAGTCTTTATATGAAACACAATAAGAGCTAGCGTACTTGGTGGATCTAAAGATGCCCACCCGTCAACGTAGTGAGAATGACTGATAAAAAACAGTTTTATGTTGATTAATGTCTGTTTCTCTTCCTGACTGTACATTTGTGGTTGGGGTGGGGGGTGGAGATGGAAGCTGTCTGATTTTCTTCCGAATTAAATTATCATTCAGTTTCTTCAGAGCTCCGTTTTTATACGAAATAAATGAACGCAAATTTTTAAAGGGCAAAACCGCAGTCCGCTACGTAAAAGTATTTTCAAACTTAATTGCTAAGTAAATATTATAATAATTTAATTTGGACACGCACGATCTTCATTACAACATCCGGCTAGGCCTAGTAATTTTATTTTATAGTCTTCATTCATCATAGCAAACAGTATATTTGTAGACGGAAGTGCTGCAAACATAAAGACTACGTTCAGTCAGTACGTAGTCCGAGCGACACGACGTAATTGACATCTTTTATTCAACTATTCATGGCACACATAAAAGTTCCATCTCTACTATAATCGACGCCGTTCTCTATTCAAATCACGAAATGCATGAGCTTATGTTTGTTGTGTGTAGCATACCATGGTTTCTACTCCATTACCCGCCCACGTTTCTACGATATGTCAAAACGTCCCAAATTTTCCCGCCCAAGTGTTGCGTCGGTTACACTGACGCCCACGCATCAATTTGCTCGACGGGAAGCTTAAGATTGCTCACAATAGTCACAATGTATGAGAAGATAATTTATGATTAAACGAACTTACCTGAAGTGAAGTTCTATCATAATTATACGAGGTGCTTCGTCCGAAGAGATTAGTAACTGAAATATATAAAACACAGGTAGTATCGTGTCTAGGATTCACCACTCGCACTAATAGTTGAGAATTTTAAAACCAAAATCCTCTAAAACCAGTTTTTTTTCCCACGCTGGCAACCCCATCCCTAGGTACGTCATTAAGTTTAGAGCTGAATTCAAAACTTTGATATTTCCTTGATAATTTCAGGGTATAAGATGGGCGGGCGGGAGTGAGTTACTAATCTCTTCGGACGAAGCACCTCGTATAATTATGATAGAACTTCACTTCAGGTAAGTTCGTTTAATCATAAATTATACTTCGTGCTTCGTCCTCGAGATTAGTAACTGAAATATATAAAACACAGGTAGATATTGAGAGTCAAAACAGGAAATATCAAACACCAATAATTAATAATGAAAATACGCTGTATTTCTGGACCAGATAAGAATTAAATCAAATTTGCATATAATAGAAAGAGTTATACAACTAATTATAAAAGGAACAAAATGTGAAACATATTATCATCGAAATATATATAGGTCGATGCATATTATGGATACCTTTCTAAACCAAATAGGCAACTGCCTTTTGTACCAAAAAATTAAATAAAAAATACTTCAACCTTGTTTCTTAACAAATAACAATTACTTATTTCAAACAATATAATTAACTAGGAACTTTTTTTTTTTTTTTTTTCTAATACGGATTTAACATACGTAATTAATGTTACTTAAGCTTAATTAATGATTAAGGATGGCATTAGCTACCGATAATTGATCATCATTATTAATGATGCCTCTATTATAGAATTTCCAAAAAGTATTGGACGTGCCACTCCATCCAGCTGTCTTACGAATCAAGTCAATGTTCACACCTGAACTACAAGCGCGCGAAGTGGCGGCGTGGCGCGTACTGTGTGCTGAAAATATGGACACATCAATACCGGAATATTTTAAGGTGTCTTTTATCCAGCGACTTAACGATTGTGTAGAAGCTGGGTGGTGCGGTTTCTTAATTGTCAGGAATAAGGCGTCATGTTGACGAAACTGAGAAGTTTTTTCGACATACATTAATAAAGTCTGTGCTGGGCATATTGCGGGGTTTTCAGAGAAGTAAGGTATAACTAACATGGGCTGATTTGTTCCAAATTTAGAAGTTTTGATTAAGTCGGGAATTTTTATAACAATTTTATCATTATGTCGTTCTATATTTTTTATATTTATTTTGGACAATGTTTGCACTCTGTGTGCAGTTGTAAGAGCCAATAGTGTGATACATTTTTTTGTTAAATCTTGTAAACATGAGTCTTCATTGTGATTTAAAGTTTGTAAGTAATTTAATACACATGATGTGTCCCATGTTACGTTATATCTTGGTAAGGGTGGTCGTAATCTATAGACGCCCTTAAAAAACCTCGCAATTGACTCATTTTTACCGATTTCAGGGCCTAGTACTAGCGATAGGGCTGATCTGCACGAGTTAAGTGTGCTGTACTGTGAGCCGGTTTCATATAACATAGTAAGAAATTCTATAATTTTAGAAATCGGCGCTTCAAGTAAACTTATGGAATGATTATTACAAAATTCTGCCCATTTTTTTAAATATACATCGTATTGTTTTATAGAGCTGTCTGCTAGTGAGGCAACCATTATTTCTACTGAGGCTGGCGTTAAGTCTCTTCGTAGAAACGCTTTCCGGATAAGATCCCGGCAGCCAGTGTAAGATTGTTCTGAATGTCCCATCTGCTGTAATGAGATATTAAAAATTTTTGATTAGAATTGAATTGAACTAAATCCGAAATTAATAATCTGTTAAAAATTGGGTACCAAGGTTGGGTTGGCCACATAGGTACAACAACAATGCCCGTGGCTTTGTCTGATATTATTTTTCTAAGCGTTTTCAAAATTACGGAAAATGGAGGAAATGCGTAGAAATAATATTCAGACCAGCAGATGGTGAACGCATTTATGGCAAATGCGTCAGGATCTCTATCCCAGGAGACGTATATGGAGCACTTGTTATTTAAGCGGCTAGCAAAAAGATCAATTTGTGGTATCCCAAAGCTTTTTACAATATTTTTGAAAGCGAACTCCGTCAATGTCCATTCAATGTCTGGATGTATTTTCCGCGATTCAGCGTCAGCTACTGTATTATCACTAGATTTTATGTAATACGCAAAAATATATAATTTCCGGGCTTCACACCACTGCCAAATGTTTCTAGTGACTTTATTTAAATGGGGGTATTGCACACCACCCATTCGGTTAATGTAACTTATTGCGGTTGTATTATCGATACGCAATAACAATTGGCAATCGTGTAAGTCTTTTGCAAACACTTTTAATGCAAAAAACGCAGTTAACAACTCCAGATAATTAATGTGCATAGCACATTCTTCCTCAGACCACCTCCCACTGGCTGTCTCGGAACCACACGCGGCCCCCCACCCCCCAGTAGTTGAGGCGTCAGAAAATATTTCACTGTGGTAACTATCGTCTCTGATTTCGCGAACAGAATTATCGATAGTCCGCAACCACCAGTTAAAGTCCGGTTGAAGAGTCTGAGGGATTGTCATATATTTTTCGTAATCGGCATGACCTCTTAAATTAAGAAATTTGCACCGTTCGAACTCTTTTGTATAAAGCATTCCATATTCTACCCCAGGACATGCAGAAACCAACAATCCCAGGAGCTGCGCGAATTCTTTTATTTTACATCTCTTTATTTTTATAAATTTGAGTAGTTCTGTTTTTATTTTTATTTTCTTTTTATCTGGTAGACTAATTTGTAATTTATTTGAGTCGATAATGAAGCCAAGAAAATTGCAAGACCTTGACGGTTGCAAAGAACTTTTCTCAAAGTTAATTTTGAAACCAAGCGAAGTTAACAGTTTTAATGTGACGTCAATATTTTCTTTACATTCATTATAAGTTCGTCCAAAGAGACAGAAATCGTCTAGATATAAGGTTGATACATATCCAGCGGTCCTTAATAACTTAATTACAGGTTTCATTATCTTAGTGAACACGTATGGGGCTGTATTCAGACCGAATGGCAAAACATTAAATTCGTAAAGTTCGTCGAAAAAAAAAAAAACGTAGATATTTTCGTGAGTCACTGCTAATTTTAATTAATAAATAAGCGTCTTGAATATCTATTGAAGCCATGTAACAATTTTCTGTAACTAATTTAACAGCAGTCCGTAAATCTTCTAGTTTGAAATGACTTGTCTCAATATGCTTGTTTAAGTTCTTTAAGTTAAGAATGAACCGCATTTTGCCATTTGGTTTGGGTCGCAAAAAAATGTTTGACAAAAATTGCTCAGAATGTTTTTGACATTTAGATATTGCTCCCATATGTAACAGTTTATGTATGGTTTCATCCAAATGAAACCGTTCTATATTAGTAAAAGAAGGCAACTTTGGCAATTCATTTTGATCTGGGGTACTAATAAATTTTAGGCTATACCCGTTAATCCACGACAGTATGACGCGATCGTTGGTAATTAAAGACCACTGTTTTATAAATAACGCCAGCTGTCCGGCGTACTTTACCTCATCTAGTGGCGGTAGGTCTGTCTCGGCTGATACCGCGACGGCCTGGATAAGGCTGCAGGCGGCGCGCGCGCCAGTGGCGGCGGCAGGGGCGGCGGCAGATGCGGCGGCAGTGGGGGTACAAATTGGCGGCCCCTCTGAAGCCCCGACGGCTGCCTGCGGTTCGTCGAGGGGGACTTCCAGTTTTTTGAAGTCGATGGTTGTTGGTTCCCGGTTTTTCTACCGTATTTGTTATTATTTGGAGTGACTCTAATCTCCGCACTTGACTTCGAGACTGCCTTGGCTGACTTGAGGGTTTCAGCGAGATTCTCACCAAAAAGATATCTATCGATCTTAGTTTTGGTAATATGGTCATGGATATCTTTCTTGACACTTGTGCTCGCAAAATAACGACGTTTCAAAGAATCGAAATATTGGATATCGCACAATATTTTCGTAGCGTCCATCAGTTTCTTAAGCAAGTTATTATCTTTATTTTTGATCTGCAATTGAGATGAGATAACATCACCTAGGCAGGATATGGCCGATGCTATATGTTTTTGTCGATTTTCTAATCCTTTGTCTCGTTTTATTACTATCTCCGGTAAAGCAGCTTTTATTTCGTCATTCATGATTGGAGCCGAGATTTTCGTGCAGTTGGCTGGAATGAGATACTTAGTACTGAGCTCCTTGCGAGTCTCTTTATCTAAGCCAGCTGTGGCTATGTGTTGTAAACGAATACTCAGTTCGCAGTGTAAGTCAGGACCATGCTCTGTCGTTACAGACAAGTCTTTACCCAGGATTTCTAACAGATCGTCATCTACCTCTGCAGCTGGAGCGATGGAAATCGGCTCATCATTTTCCAAGATCGGTGGTTCGTTATCTATAGTAATAGATTCATTAGCGGCATTGCGTACGAAGCCGGGTTCCATGGATACAACAATGTCGTCCCCGTGATTATCTGCGTCCAATGACCTCACTGGTTCTTCGAAATGCTCGGCTAGAATTATTAAAACTATTTTTAGAAATTGAGGGTAGATTGAAAATTTTCCTCAAACTTCTGTAGGGAGTTAAAGAGTTTTGCATTGCTTTTACAAAGTTTTATTATATAGGCGTATGCTCAAATCCTGCGAAAAGAGCGAACCTTACTTAATAAATGTCAGGCGTATGCTCAAGTCCTGCGAAATGAGCGAACCTTACTTTAATTGGCACTATATGTTACAATCCCTATGAAAAGAACGTGGCCATAGTTTATTGGATAATATTCCAGATTAGATGAAAATAACCAATCCATTGATTGTTTTATGTTACATACCTGCTAGTTGATCCAAGTCCTGCGGCGGCGAGACCCTCGGTGACGAACATGGCGATGGTACTCGATGTTTACGAGCACGTTTTAATTTGCGCTCCAATTTCCTTATTTTACGATTGACCTCATACTGATCATCACCATGACGTTTCCTTTTCGGCATAATGCCCTTATTTCACTAAACTTTTACTTAAATACAAAATAAACGCGAAATGTGCACAAAATATTCGCGAAAGATGTTGAGTGGTGAAGCACTAAACTGTGAATGACGTACCTAGGGATGGGGTTGCCAGCGTGGGAAAAAAAACTGGTTTTAGAGGATTTTGGTTTTAAAATTCTCAACTATTAGTGCGAGTGGTGAATCCTAGACACGATACTACCTGTGTTTTATATATTTCAGTTACTAATCTCGAGGACGAAGCACGAAGTATAATGTATACGAGTGACGCTTTGTACAGACACCTCTTGGCATTTTATAAGACAGCATGCACGCCTCGATATACCACGACGGATTATTTCTGTCGTTTCACTATTTTATTCAAATACCTATTACTCGTAGATAATAAAATTTACTTGAATAATGAAAAAAAAAAACAAGAACCCTCTCTAAAAATCCTCATTTAAGTAGTTAAAATAGAAATATATGCTCACCTTGACTAAATATATCATTCTGATCTTATTTTGGAATAAGATACATACTCGTAGAAAAGAAGGTTTTGCGAAAGCAAATTTTATGAGCAGATACTTTCATATTTTCGGTCTGGAAACATACGGCAAAAATAAAATTAAAAATACAAGAAATACAAAATCTTCCAGGCGTTAGTGTAGAGTTGAAATAATAAACAGTTGCTAATGCGCGATGCGAGTTTACCCGCTAATTAAAGTTGGGAGTAGGTCCACCAATAAAAGAGCGTAGTTCGTTATAATTATAGAGAGCGTGTGAATGCGTGCAATGTAAATGCAGGAATTATTGCAACTGCATTGCGGGCCAGGGGTGCAACGATACCTTTCTGTTGTAGGGCTGGATTGTTATATTATGACAACATGTCATGTCTTTTTAACCGCTCAAGAATGATGTCATTTCTCGATTTTAAAGTAGAGAAAACTGTTTAAATGTATTTAAAAAATTACTGAATCTAAAACTAATATATGAAATTGAATAACTTATTAATATAACATAGTTATATAACATAACGTCATATAACAACGTCATATAACATATACTAATAAATTTCATTTATATTTCAAAAATTCAAAAGAATAGCAGAATATTTTTTCTTGTCCAGCTGTAATATGATCATTCAGGGACTGCTTTCAGTCATAGTCGCGTGGTGTCTTAATATTTAAGTAAAATTATGTAAAATGATTTACACCTTTATAGTCCTCATCGCTTATGGTATAGGCAGAAGTTGAAAATTTTAGATGGTTTGCTGTGACGCGACGTAGCGAACAAAGTCAGCAAGTCTTATTACCTACATTTACATACTAATAAGAGCTACTAAAGAATTTTTTTGATTGATGCCGGCCCTAAACCCAAAGTGGGCTGAAACGTATTTCGAAAATTACCCTATTTATTGTTATTATTGTGCTTTTAAGTGTTCAAATAAATGAACAGCTTACTATAGACAAATATACAAATATTTATTTAATGAAATTTTTGCCATTGTTGTCAATTTTAGGTGTAAATCTTCCGTTTCGCTAATACCAAGAATTCAGCAGTGCAATAACGTAGGTTCACGGGCAGACCGGGGGGCCGTCGCCCTTTCCCAGGACGACAAGTGACCTTTATGGTCCACGGGCCGTGAACGGAACTCATGCTTTTTATATGAAAACCATGAGTTGTTTGTTACGTGTAAGAAAGTAGCAGCAACTTTGTGGTGGCTGGCTTTGTTGTACTACTTTGTAGGTGGCCTGGATCAACTAAACAAGTACCTACTAACAAATATTTGATCTGAGGTGTATAACCTGTAGCCTTAGCATGAAAACATCACGGTTGAGTTATAGTTGCGTTCACGATAGATTTTGTATATAGAATCTGAAAAGCTCCGCTACTGTTCGTTTGGGGCGCTTGTTGGAGGCCATACCAAATCTAACGTGAACGCAATTATAAAGTAACCGTTACGTTTTCCTGCTAAGGCTACAGGTTGTGCACAAACATGATAGAAATAGAAATACAAGTAAATTTCCATGTTTTTTGCAACCTATTAAAAGTCTGGTTCGTCCCCCGGTAAACACAGGCCTTTCTAAGATTTCACCACTCTTGTGGTTCTCCTGGAAAAAATAAATGCCCATACAAAAACATGCTGGGCAGGTGGGTTGGTGAGTGCGGTGCCGAAACGCTTGCACAGTGACGCTGCGCCGCTGTCCATCACCAGTCTGTTTTATGTAAGGGCTGGTAATCGGAGATGTATATACTGCCAACAATCGGTCCCAGGCATGGTAGGCCTGTTTGAGAGCTATCCTCCCACTTTTCTCCGAATAACTTCGCAGGGTCTGCAAGTAAGACGTAAGATACCCCCTACCACCTATAAGCTATTCGATTTTTGCTTTGTAGAATCTGCACAACGTATAGATTCATTTTAATAAACATTTTACAGTTTTTACTTTTATTTCTACAACTACGAGTATGTGTAACTTTTCATGTATCAACGAACTAACCATACAAAACAATAGTAATTAAATCTACAATAACATACACATCACTCCTTTCAAAATACAAAACTATAGTAATTAAATCTACAATAACATACACATCACTCCTTTCAACATACAAAACTATAGTAATTAAATCTATAATAACATACACATCACTCCTTTCAACATACAAAACTATAGTAATTAAATCTACAATAACATACACATCACTCCTCTTAACATACAAAACTATAGTAATTAAATCTACAATAACATACACATCTCTCCTTTCACAATGTCACCCAAGATAGAGAAGATTTTATGATTAATATAATTACTGCGGCACAAATACAAACATGATTTCTATAGAAGCAATAAAACGCACCTAGAGCAACTCTATTGTGCACGTCCATTACAACAAATGAAGTAGCACTTACATTAATTGTGTCAGTAAGTCATGTTTCGTTACAATTACACCGACTTTCGTAACGGCAATGTAATATTATGTGGCTTTTGAAATTAATGAGATCGGTGTGTACTGTTGGGTTAAATTGCGTAGACCCGCTTTTTGACGTTATTACCGTGTAATGAGTGGGAACTAGGTCTACGGAGCTTACCCTGATAGTACTTTAAACCTTCAATGGAACCCGTTGTGCGCGCCACTCGTAGCAGATAGTGTTTCATCTGATAGTGAATGTGGCGGTGCAGCCTCGAGCTTTTTTTTGCACGCCCACACGACATACGGGGTGTTATTATAGACTAATATTTAATTTACCGAGGTAGAGCTGATGCCGGGCTCGACTGTGAGGGTACCACCATCTTACTCGCAAGCCTCCCGAAGTTATTCGGGGGAGAGTAAGAGGACAGCTCTGAAACAGGCACAAACAGGTGGCTCACCATGCCCGGGACCGATGTATGGCGGTTTATACATCTCCAATTGCCGGGCCTTATATAAAACAGACTGGTGACAAGCAGCGGCGTCACTGGTGCGAGGGTTTCGGCACCGCGATCACCAACCCGCCTGCCCAGCGTGTGTGAGTATGGGCATTTCTTCCAGAAGGACCGCCAAGAGTGTCGAATTTTAGAAAGGCCTATGTCCAGCAGTGAACGAAACAGGCTGATGGATGGATGGATATAACTAGTATTTTTTTAATGTATAAACATATAAAATAACAATAATAATAATTTAAAATAGTACTTATAGACGATTATAATTTTATTTCTTTGCTCAATTATATACATTTTTGGTGAAGTAGTAATCTATTTATACGCTATACTTAAACTGTGATAAAAATCGATACTTATGCTTTAATGGACGGTACGATGCAGATTATAAATAATGATACGTTGAAATTCAATAAATCTCCGTCAAAGCCTCAAGGGTAACCGCTCAAGACCACGGCTACTATCTCATTGCGTTGAATTCTCATTACAAATACAATGTAAACAGATGTGGGAAACAATGAAATTTATTTAGATTTTACTGTGTATACTAATTATCCCGGAAAACCGTAAATGTAAATTCGTGCTTATTCTATTTTCAGCAATCTAATAAGTCGTTTACATTAAAACTGCGGCGCATGCTTGCGTATACGCACGTATTTTATCGATCCAAGATTGGTTTGTCTTCAGCAATTGTAACATGTTAACGATTTATGGTGTAGCAAGCGCATTCCAATGTGGCAACCGAAGCTTCCTGTCTTTGAATATTTGCAAAAAAAATCGTGGTCGTAGTGAAAACGTCGTGTCTGTACATTGAATACTTTTTCCAAATTTAAGAGTAAGGGATTATTGGCTTATATTATTAGCATTGTACGGAGGCCAATTTTACATTTTTTTGATTGTCTGTCTGTTCCGTTTTAACTCGAGAACCATTCAACGGACTTGGATGCAGTTTTTTTAATCGTCGTAGTGACCCTGATCGACATATATGCTATAAGGGGTGATAATAAATTAACCACCGAGCCGAAAACCGTCGATAATAGTTTGTTTCTTATGCGCAATGATACATTAAGAAAAGAAAAGCTAGTTGTGCGAGTCTAGCATAGCAAACCATTTCGAGCTCGATAGCGCGTGATACAGGTGCTCTCTCTCACTCTGTTGATCTCCCTCGAGAGGGATAGACATTCTGTATCGAGCGGTTAAGAGCTCGGTCCGCGACGACGACAACTCTGATGAAAAACAATAGGTTAAATATTTTTCTGGCCTTTATCGCGATGTTTTTGGAAAAACTATGGACATACACCACTTCATATTGGCCGTCTAAATAAAGGTCTAGAATTTATTTGACTGAATTGTTTCTCTTTCGCGAGTTATTTTATTACTTACGAGCCCGCTCCGAATCGTTATTCATAATATCTAAGTATCAAAATAACGCGCAAAGGAGAGACAATTGAATGAAATAAAATTTAGATCTTCATATAGATGCCCGATATGGACTGGTGTATGTCCCTGATTTTTACAAAAACATCGCGGCAATGACAAGAAAAATTAATAATATAATGCTTCGCATCAAACAAACGAAGAATACGGAGCGGGTTCTTAAAGCTCGATATGATCTGCTGTGCTAGGCCCCCTGATTTTAAATTAGGAAGCACTTTTAGGGAATGAAGAATGGAATAAATGAACGGTTCGTTTATTTAAATAGTTAGTTCCGTGGTGGTGTTGCAATAAGCGCGTGATGACGAGCAAGTATCGTCGCGGTTTGTTTATATATTCGGCGCCTCAGTTCGTTGTCGTGTTGTTGCTCTCTGAACGCGACCGGTCTGCGCTCGCGCACGCCCGCGGCACTGCGCCCTCCCACACAGATACGCTATGATTCAAATAATTTGACCAAGTATGAGTCGGATTCAGGCACAAGGGGTTTCGTACCACCGCACAATACGGTACGGAACCTTAAAATATATTGGTAAATAACAACAATATGGATGTCATAGTAACATCAAGGAAAAAAACGGACTGAAATGGTAGCGCCTGATAAACAATTCGGCACCCTTGAGTAAGGAACCCAATTTTTTATTATTTGTTGTTTATTTGCCCTAACAGAGGACATAGCAACCACGTATCCTGTGAAAAGTTCAACTGGCTACCTGTAAATGAAAGATTTGAGGTCGAACTAAAAATACATTAGTAAAGTGGTTTGGAAATAAAAGTATAGTCATATTATTGCCACAACCCACAAAAAAGCGTATGTTTTTTTTTTAAATACATTTCCAAAGTTAATTAGACTCCTGAGGTGCAATTGTGTAAGCAAATCATATTCAAATTCGATTGTCATATGGCTATTCGGCTAAGCAAATAAGCCCGTTTGGCAATTGAAATCGTACGATTTTGGTTGTCAACAATAAAATAAGACAATTGTATTCATTTGACAGCTAAAAATGTACGATTTCAACTGTCAAACGGGCTAATTTGCTTAACCGAATAGCCATATGACAATCGAATTGGAATACGATTTGCTTACACAATTGCACCTGAGATCTTACTAAAATTCTCCTTAGCCATGACCTTATTAACCTGATTCTTTTTTATCAAATATTTTAAAGGGATTCTTGTGAATTAAAAATTTTCAGGTATTTAACTGATATATTTTTCAATTTTTACCCAGTGTCGATTTAATTCAACCTACTCCATATAAATATTCTCAGTTTGACTGGACTAATGGTGACAGACGGACGGGCAGCGGGTGCTTAGTAATAGGGTCCCGTTTGGCACCCTTTCGGTACGGAATTCTAAAAAGTCTTTAACGCGTACTTTGAAGATAATGTATTTACTGGTTCTAGCTGGCTGAAAATATGCTTCACTTGACCACTTCACTTTAAAAATGTGACCCCGTTAAAAGAATATTCTTGTGTTTTGTGGGATTCGTGTATATTTTCTATGCAACTACATAACAAATGTCAGCAAAACTGGACCACCCATTTTTTATTCATGTCACAGTATAGAAATAATATCTCAGAATATCTCTCACATCTCGGAATCGAAAATAAGTAAGCGGAGTTAGGCATATATTTTTATCTATTTAACGTCTTTGTATATCAAGTATCAACATTTGTTCTATTTACTGCATTCCATTTGTTATTTACGAGTATTTTTATTAGGTACTCGTACTATAGTTTTTATTTGAGCGAGTGCATTATTTTAATTGTTGCATTGAGTGCATTATATTTAGTTAAATTGTGTTTTCTTACATTAAAGTTGACGTGTAATAAGTGTACATTTAGTAGGTGGTAGAGCTGATGCCGGGCTCGACTGTGGAGGTACCACCATCTTACTCGGAAATCCTCCCGAAGTTATTCGGGAGAGAGTAAGAGAACAGCTCTCAGGCAAAACCAGGCGGCCCATGATTGCCTGGGACCGATGGATGGCGGTATATCCATCCCCAATTGCTGGGCCTTATATAAAACAGACTAGTGACGGGCAGTGGCGTCACTAGTGCAAAGGTTTCGGCACCGCGCTCACCAACCCGCCTGCCCAGTGCCCAGCGTGTGTGAGTATGGGCATTTCTTCTAGGAGGACCGCCAAGAGTAGCGAAATCCTGGAAAGGCCTATGTCCAGCAGTGGACGAAACAGGCTGATGGATGGACATTTATTTCTATGAGTAATGGTTGCGGACGGTCTTGAAGACTAATCTCGTGTTGCTGGTTAAGACTGTCGGTCGGGTCGGTTGGTTCGCACCCATACAGCTTTAGGCGATGGAGATGACTAATTGTATTGTCTACATTTTATATGAAATGACGTAAGTGAGAAAATCGATCGCTAAAGGAAAATGGCCGCTAGCACTTACACATTTTAACAATATCTTTAAAACAGCTTCACAGTGAACTCTTTAACGTGACCTAGATTTATTTCTTAGCCAAGAATTTATTAAATGTTGAAGTGAAATAGTACATTACGATACGAGAGCGATGAAACGTTTTCTGACGAGTGTGAGTTTGCGGCACGAGCCGAAGGTGAGTGCTGCAATCACACGAGTCGAGAAAAAGATTCTCGCACGAGTATCGTATAATATTTTATAGCAAAAGTGCGGAAAATGTCGACTTTACGCAAGCGCAGCGTGCGTAAAGTGGTAATTTTACGCACGGTGTGCTATAAACATAATTTCTTCAACACAATAACACGACTTATGACATACATACATACATACATATACTCACGCCTGTCTCGCAGAGGGGTAGGCAGAGACTACCAGATTTCCATCTGCTACGATCCTGACACACCTCTTTTGCATCTTCTACATCCATCAACCTAGTCATACGGGCTCTTCTATTCCGGATACTTTTCACTTTGCCCTTTTTCAGTATGTCGCTTATTTGGTCGGCATACGTCCTTCTAGGGCGGCCCGGTCGAGCTTTACCTTCCACTTGTGCAGCATAAATTCCTTTCGTCAGTCTACTTTCATTCATCCTCTCTATATGCCCAAATCACCGAAGCATTTCATTTTCTATTCTAGTCACTACATCTTCTTTCAGGCCACAACGATCCCTTATGTCGATATATTTCACTCTATCATTCAATGTCAAACCACACATACTCCGTAAGGAACGCATTTCCACTGCATTCACTATACTGCGATGCTCATCTTGCCAGACCCAACATTCACTGCCATACATACGTGGGACGCACTATAAGTTTCCGGAATGAATATGAAAAAATACTATTAAAGGTACAAAATTAATTTATTGTTTTTCAAAATAATCTCCCTTGGCGTCTATGCACTTTTTCATTCGATCAAACCAGTTTTGAAAACTTTTGTGCCACTCCCCTGTGGTGACCTCTGAAACGTGTTTTTCATACTCCTCGACAGCCTCTTCTGGTGATGAAAATCGTTGACCGCGTAATTGGTTCTTAATTTTTGGGAACAGAAAAAAGTCACAAGGTGCCAGGTCGGGACTGTATGCAGGATGACTCATGAGTTCTACATTTTTCGTCTTCAAAAAGTCGTTTGTCTGTCTGGCCGTGTGAGAACTAGCATTGTCGTGGTGCAGGATGATACGGCGTTTACGGTTATTTTTACGGAGTTCGTCAATAACTTCCGGCAAACAAATGGTCGTGTACCAGTCACTATTCACGGTACGACGATTCTCTAAAGCAACAGTAGCCACGTGTCCAGTTTTATTAAAAAAGAAGCAATCATCCGCTTAGATGCACTTTTCACGCGCGCCACTTTGGTTGGTTTCGGCTCATCTTGAAAGACCCATACGCTCGATTGCTGCTTTGTTTTGGGATCGTAGCAATAAATCCATGTTTCGTCACCTGTTACTATGTCCCACACCAAATTTGACGCACCTTCGTTGAATCTGGTAAGCATGGCACTGCACCAAGTGACGCGGTCCGTTTTTTGAGCCTCGGTCAAGTTGTGTGGGATCCACCGCGAGCACAGCTTTCTCACACCCAAATGTTTGTGTAGGATTGATTGTATTTGACTCATGCCTATTTCTAAGGATGCGCGAATTTCATGGTAGGTCACATGCCTGTCTGTTTCAATCATACGGCGCACAGCATCGATGTTTTTGTTGGTCACAGCGGTGGACGGCCGACCATCGCGAGATTCGTCACTGAGATTGATACGACCACGCTTGAATTCTGCAAACCAGCTATAAACAGTCGTCTTGCATGGTGCTTCATTGCCAAAAGCTGTTTCAAGCCGAGCGATGCTCTGTTGAGCTGTCAAATTACACTTAAAATCGTAGAAAATCATACTACGAAAATTTTCCCGAGTTAAATCCATGTTGATGCAGACACACAATTTTTTAAATGGCGCCACTAGGTAAAAACAAAAGACAGTCAGATGAAACAAACTGCATTCTACAGCCAAAGAGTTCTATTTTCAAATGTTGCAATAAATTTTTAAATATTGTTTATGTAAGTGGCCAGTTCCGGAAACTTTTAGTGTTACCTATGTAAGCGTAGGAGCCAACACTCCATTATGAACCGCCAATCGTGCCTTTGAAGTCACACTTTGGCTGCCCATAAAGGAGTGCAGGGCTTTTAAAATACTTGCATAATGTACATATAATGTGTGCCTTTTGATAGGTGAGCGCGCGTTGATGTCTTTTGTATGCACTACGCCTGATGCTCCAAAATCAATATAGGAACATACTCGTAATCTATGTTGCAGTTCAGTCGACCGGGATAAACAGAATGTAAATAAAGTACGTGTTTTTATACTTGACCCAAAACTACCAGTCGCTAGGACCTATTGTCTCAACAACAATATATAGGTATCGTATGGCTTAAGCACTGGTTTGGCTTAGGTATCTGACACACTTAATTAAACTCTTAACAGTCTAGCAATAGAGGTGATTTTGAAGAGCCATTGTATCTTGAGCCTGGTTTTGGTGGTTCAAGTATAAAAACACGTTCTAAAGATGACTGACATTTGCTACAACCTCATGATTTACTGAACATTTTAAACAACTCCTTAGTAATTTTAAATATTTACTTTCATATATAGATGACTCTTAGGAGAATTTCTTAAAAGACATCGAACTTTCCTTCCCACCACAAAAGCTATGAGCTTTACAAACGAGGCAGCCCTATGATTTGCGGCGCAGAAACCACGAGTAATGAGGATTGTGATGACAACGCGTGCACTTGGACGCGACTACCTTTCAACATTGCGGGTTCCTCGGGCGAGAACAGAACAGAACCTGACCAACAAGGAACCAGGTGGAAACCCGTCCCGATGAGTCGAGGATACTGAATAGCAATCTTCCGACCACCGCCACCCTGATAACCATCCACCGGATCCTAGATTATCTTGCATTTATTACGATCCCACCGCGATAATGATTGTGTAAGTGCCCCCTGCATTGCCATCCTGTTCTCTCTTTAATTTTACTGGCACAAGTGTTGGACTTTACAGAAAATCATGGTGGTTCTTATTTCTTCCACGCAAGGGTTATATTCATAACAAAAAGGTATTACTCTCGACGTGGCCGGTTTGGTGAACCGGGTGTCTTACGTCTGATTTGTGCTTAGACAAGCCGTCCTTCCGATGATCTGCTGGACGGTAATCATTGGTGTTAAGTTGGTATGCAACTGGAATTGGTCGTAACTATGAACATTATACCTTATTTTATGATCAACTTTACTTCTAAACCTATTAAAGTCATCGCCGTGCTAGCTGGGAGCGCGCGTGCGCTTCAACCGGCTACTGAGTTTACAAACTTGATACTTACAGCCAGGAACACAGATCCGTCCGGTCTATAATGCCTGAATGCAGTTTCAGGTGTGACTAAGAATCTTGCCATTGCAATCTTAACCCGATGCACTAGGATGCATTTCACTCAAAATGCACTTGAATTTTTTCACTACAAACGGTGGTTGCGAGCCTCCGGGCTTGCTCCTGGATAAGTTCTAGACATAAATCTCTGCAAAAGACTTGCAGGTGTTGCACAAAAGTAAGAAAATCACAGTTGCATAGCCCATGAAGCCCACGGCGCAAAACTTAGACTTCTAGTAACGTAACGTCGATCCTAGGCTAGCTAGGCTTTCTTAATCTAGAAACGTTCGTGACGAATGTAGAGATCATGTCACGTTTTTTTTTGTATGTGTATATGTGTGTGTGTGTGTGTGTGTGTGTGTGTGTGTGTGTCTAGTTAGTGTACGAACATTTTATGAACATTTTATTTATTTACATTATAAAGCTGTGTGTCATCCGTCACCGTCTTGCCCGCCGGACTCTCAGACGGCGAAAGCAGCAGCAAATATGTTAGCGAAAAGCGTTTTCATACTTTAGTTTTGTTTTGTGGCCGTAGCAACGAAATTAACCCAAATACTTTATCTTGGGTTTTTCATAATAACTCCACGGGTGTGTTAGCACCTCATTTATCGATTCACAAAGTGCTTTTCCTCGTTATAAACGACCCGTCGTCAAATGAAACGATCGATAAAAGTCGCCTGAATATATGTGGCAAATACATGCAATGTCGTAACGGGGAATTCCAGTGAATTTCAGCCAAGGTTGCGGCAAGTACCTTGGGCGTGGAATCACATAAACAAAAATTATGTGCGGCGCGCCCGAAGTGTCGCTACGCTAAGTGTCTTAATAGGAAACCCCAGTAAATTTCAGCGGAATGTGGGCGTGTAATGATATAATTAGAAATTATGACTGCGACACTGCGGCGCCCGTAGGCGAGTTTACGGGCGCCTCGCAGGCGAGCACCCGCTGTGTAACGTTCGACTGCACTTTCGTATGTTGCGACGTATTCGCTGATGGGCTCCGAGCCGCTGTCGATAAGCCTGAGTAAAATACATGATTTTTTCTTCAAAGATAGCACAGTCGCCGCACCTGATTCCATTGTGTGACCGGGAGCTCCATGCAGCGTTGGAGAGTCACCTGCACCGCGGTTTTATCGGTAGCTCGATGGTGCGACGACTCCGACACGAAGTCTTTTAAGATTATATGTAACGTAACGTCGTTCGTAAGCTCACCTGCTCGTAGACCTTTGCTACAGACATTCCTTAATCTTGAAACGTTCGTGACGAATGTAGAGATCATACCACGTTTGTATGTGTATATGTGTGTGTATGTATATAGTTATCGTACACGTACACGTATGTTGCATAGGTAAGATAGTATGACGTGAACATGTCTTTACTACGTTTACTACGACCGTCGTCATGTAGCAGTCAGCATGTCAGCAATGATAGTATAACGTTAGGGTGCCGGAGCAGCAAGCGCAAGTACGAACGTCTGATATATGCACTCTGTATCAATGCGCCGCAACGCTCGAGACACATCGATGGTGTAATGTTGCATAAACATTATTTACATTATGAAAGCTGTGTGTTATCCGTCACCGTTCTGCTCGGACCCTCGGACGGCGAGATGTTTCGCTATGTTAGCGAAAAGCGTTGTCAAACTTTACTTTTGTGTAGCAACCAAATAATCCCAAATACCTTATCTTCGGTTTTATAAAAACTAGCACGGGTTCGTTGCTACGTCATTTCGTGATTCCCGAAGTATTTTTCCTTGTTAGCCAAACGATTAAACCCATAGGTATAGGTCAAATAATTATTTGACTTATCGACCCGTTGTAATGAGGATAACGATCACTAAAAGGTATGTCGCTAGGCATGACCATGTGTGGCAAGGCCGAATGATGTCATTGGGAATTCACCTGAATTTCAGCCAAGGTTGCGTCTATCGTGTAGTTAATTAAACATTCTCGCCGCGCCCCGTTGCTATATGCGCACCTTTGAAAACAAAATCACGGCAGGACTTTTGTATGTTGCGACGTGTTCGCTGATGGGCGCCAAGCCGCTGTCGATAAGCCTGAGTAAAATACATGGTTTTTTCTTCAAAGATAGCGCACTCGTTGCACCTCGTTCCGTTGCGTTACCGAGATCTCCATGCAGCCTTGGATAGTCACGTGCAGAGCGGTCTTATCGGTAGCTCGGTGGTACGTACGGCCAAGACGGAGTTACACCTGGTCGGCGTGCAAGTTAATCTTGTACGGAGTTTGAAAAAGTTAGCATGTCAAAACGTATGCACTTTGTATTAGCTACATTAGGTACAAACCCAACTTTAGTTTAAAAACAAACGGTATGATAACATTTATTTAGTTATGGCATAAAAATATGGTGAAATTTCCGTTGACGTCAGGGTTTCAGCCAAACCACAGAAATAGTTGCCTATTATTACAATGGTATCGGCATTATTTCTGATGGGTGACGCAAAAGTATAAACCGCTCGCGATTTAACCACAATTATTTATTAATTTTATTTCAGGATTAATGCCTGAATGCCTAATCAATTTTCCTTACATTGCGTCATTGGATCGTTCATTTTGCGGCCGCTGATATCAGCAGGCTACTATATAAGGCCCAAATCTTCCTTGATATTCATAAACCCACCGACAGCCACTGAGTGAACAAGTTCGCCCACAGGAATACTGTGACCCGTGACTCGTGACCCTCCGTGCTCTATGTAAGTATTGAATATTTAAATTATTTATTTTGTGCATTTTTATACTTCTCCTGTGCCTTCTTTCCAGGGATAAAGCGCCTGTTTTATGACTGAATTCAATATTTTATTTCTTTTCATTCGCAGCTACTGAATCAAAATGCTGCCAAACAGTCTGCTGGTGCTGATGGCGGTGTGCATGCTGGTCACGGCGAGGCCTGAATCAAAGCTGGAGCTGCCCAACCATCAAAAAGCTGTGAGTATCGAATTTCTACAAACTCCTATCAACGACCCATTCAAGTTTCTTATTACCGTTGCAACTACTAAGCAAAGAGTTTGTCCTATGCCCCGACTCTCAGTACGTCTTGTAAGCTTCAACGAAATTAATGTTAATTTTTCTATTTACAGATGACCGATCCCACCAGGTCCCGCCGGAGTGCCGAAGGACCACCAGAGTCGCACGTCGTCAAGAAGTCCGGGGTGCTGGGGACCCGCATCGGATGGCGTGAGGGCCCAGACCCCAACACATACTGGGAAGTTTAGGGGAACAATACGCTTATTTGTTTTTTTATACTTTTTAAAATAAAAGTTATTGTACAATATTTCCTGGTATTATTGACGTAGATAAGCTGACGCGACACCGCGTCCAGTAGGTATCCCAACTGTTGTATATACCTGGCTGCGAGCTTAGGTTACCATCGGTCTGCTAGGCTACATGCACATGTAATGTGCATCGGACCGATGTGCAGATATAGACGTCACGCTGCAACTTGTGCAACAGATACTGCACTCTAATAGGTCGAGCATAACGGCTTGGGAGTTAGCACCATTGCATGATAGAACTGTGTCTCCTGAGTTCAAAAATACCACTCCCCGCTCCCCCCGACCCTTAACTTTGGAGTTATAGGCCGTACGGACTTGTGTCATTGGGTGTATATATGAACAAAATAAAATGAAAATTATGTAAAGGGACAGGATTATATTAACCAACTTCCTTAACATTTACAGGTCTAAAAAAAAGAACAATAGTAAAACAATAGAAGATGGGACATATATCGCATCAGTCCTGTAAGGATTAATAGTGGAGAAAACAAATACAATGTCCAATATGCTTATACTAAAATTAGTAACATCAAGTAAATAAATTGCGTAGTATTATTTCGAATAATTAATTTATTTGGAAAAGATTTTTACAATGAACAGTAATTAATTAATAAGTGGTCGTTTGTTTGTATATGCTGGTCAGTCAATACGTCCACATTTCAATCAAACATTTTGGGTCATGTATATTTCAGATGAATTAGAAAATCTGGCTAGAGGTAATCACAGAAACTACTAAACCAATTTGTTTTACTTTTGTAATAGCAAGACTACGATTAATAATGGATAATAATAAAGCTTCCGAAAAACAAATTAAATCCCAGCGAACTGCTGCACACTGTAATACTATCAAACCAGCGGTAAAATTAGGTACCGAAAAATATACTAATTTAACTGTGTAATAACTACTGACAAAATATACAAAAAATCCATCCATCCATCCATCAGCCCGTGTTCGTCCACTGCTGGACATAGCCATGCCTTTCCCAAATTTCGCCTACTCCAACAGCCGCCCCCCGCATCGTCCTTCAGGTCGTCGGTCCAGTCGGTCCGCTGGAACGACGACCTGAAACAAAAAATAGCAATTTTAATTCCTTACGACCACCTGGTTTAAATAATGAACCGCCGAATAAATTACTGATCTTCCGAAAAAAATAAGTACTAAGTTAACAAATAAAAATGTTCTGCCGAGTCAAAAAATAGGTGCGACGACAAGCGTAGCGAGGAGGAGCGTGTTAGGTTGACATGTAAATACACATTGGGAGCCGAGCGAAGTGGAGCGGAGCGAGGCGACCCCTGAAGTTTTAACAGAATTCATGATATGGTCAGGCAACTTTGAATTTTTATTCGGAGATCTACGCCAAAAAAGAGCTGACAATAGTTTTCTCTGAAATGTATTATGTCAGCTTTTTGATGTGTTAAGTTTTCGGAATTTTCAGTATTTCATTCGGTAGTTTTCGTTAGTTAGTAGTTTATTTATTAGCACACAAGTTTTCGGTAACTTAGTATTTAAAGCAGTAACATTCATAAATTGAACATCCTCATTTTTTATTTAGTTTTCGGAGCTTTTATTACTAGCCATTAATATGCAGGGCGTTTGATAATAGGATTTTGTATTCCAAAAAGATCCCTATGGACAGCAAGTTTTCTAGATATTCGTACAAAGGTGCAAAAGGAAACTATTTCCGCGCGGGTAAATAGAAAGCAAATTATATTTTAGTACTATAAGCTAAAAGGGAAAATGTGGACCTGGCTCTCACCTGATAGTTTCACGAAACATCAGATCGATTTCATATTGGCTAACAAAACCAATTCAATAAGAAATGTTAAAGTGCTTAGCCACTTTATGATAAACACTGATCACAGACCCGTAATTGCTTGTATTAATTCTAAAAATATAAAACGAAAGAGACCAAAACCAAATAAAACAGCACAATATATACCCCAAGACGATCATAGATCCATAATAAAGGCGGATTTAGATTTTCATGGAAATAACTTTTCCATCCAAGAAATGTACGACAGGTTAGAAAAAACTTTACAAGCTGTACAAGACAAACATAAAACAGCGGACATTATTAAACCCAGAATTATAACTTTAGAAACGAAGAAATTAATTGCAAAAAGAGACAAAATCAAATGGAAACCAAACAAAACCAAAGAAGAAAAAGAGTTCTTCAAAAATATACAAAAAGAAGCAAAGAAAAGTATACAAGAAGACATGAACAACTTTAGCATGAGAATGATAGAAGAAATAATGGGCACTACTGGATCAATAAAAGAAATAGCGAAACGTCAATCTCAAGGCAAAAATATAATTCCAACTCTACTTGACAAGACAGGACAAAACACAACAACACGAAAGGATTTACTGAAAGTAGCTACCGAATTTTACAAAAGTTTATATGACTCTACAGAAGCTATGAGTTTGAAATTCATATCAGACAAACAAGAAAACGTGCCTTTGTTTCTCAAGTCCGAAATAAGATTTGCCTTAGAAAACTTAAAAAATAAAAAAGCTACGGGAAACGACCATGTCACTAATGAGATCCTAAAGTGCTATTTAGATGAACTACTGGAACCTATCCAAACAATTTTCAACTCAATTTTAACAACAGGCCTCCTCCCAACGCAATGGCACACCTCTATCATTACTTTATTACATAAGAAAGGATGCCAAAAAGATATAAGCAACTATAGACCCATTACATTGTCCTGTAGTCTTTACAAACTATTTATGACGGTGCTTAAGAATAGACTTAATAAAAAAATTGACGAAAATCAGCACGTAGATCAGGCAGGATTTCGACAAGGGTTTTCTACAACGGACCACCTACATGCACTGAATATGCTTATCGAGAAATACACGGAGTGGAACAAGTCTTTATATATTTGCTTTATTGATTTCACAAAAGCATTCGACACCATAAGCCAAAATTACTTACTTAAAGCTCTTAAACAACAAGGCATTGAACCGAAATACGTTGAAACGCTCGGAAAAATATACCAAAATAGCAGTGCAAAAATAAGACTGGAATCAGAGGGTCCTTCTTTTCAAATTAAGAGAGGAGTGAAACAAGGCGATCCCTTTTCTCCTGTTTTGTTCAACGCTCTGCTAGAAGAAGTATTTAAATCAATGGACTGGAGCAAAAAGGGCATCTTAATAAATGGATATCGGATGACCGCACTGAGGTTTGCGGATGACATTATTTTACTAGCAGAGTCATCAGAAGAATTACAACAAACTATTGTTGAATTTCAAGCCGCTCTTGGAGATACAGGTCTCATAATGAATGACAAAAAGACCAAGATGATGACAAACAGTACGAAATCACCAGTTCAAGTAAATGGTAAGTCGCTAGAATATGTCGAAGACTATATATACCTGGGCCAACTTATCTCTTTTGACAAAAGGCTAGACAAAGAGATAGAAAGAAGAATAAATGTTGGATGGAAAAAGTACTGGGCTCTAAAACACATATTTAAGTCAGATCTCCACATAGATATCAAAAGTAAAGTATTCAACATGTGCATTTTACCAACAATGACGTATGGCGCACAAACTTGGGCAACAACCGAAAAACAGAGAACGAAGCTATTAGTAAACCAAAGAGCAATGGAACGTAGTATGCTGAACCTACGAAGACAGGACCGAATACGAAATGAAACTATTAGAAAGCGTACACAACTCAAAGACATCATCACTACAATAAAAAAACTGAAGTGGAATTGGGCAGGACATGTTATGAGGATACAAGACAATAGATGGACGCGTCTTACAACAGAGTGGATACCTAGAGACGGTTGGCGGAGAGTTGGGAGGCCACTGACGCGATGGATTGATGAACTTAAATCCTTTAACCCATTATGGTGGAGGTATGCCCCAGACAGAGCTGAGTGGAGCGACATGTCAAATGATTTCATTGCTCATGGTAATGCTAAAAAGAGCTCTATAAAAAGCACAATATCAGTCACCCAGTCAAGCCTGGTCAGCTAGGGTGACCTAGACCAAACCTCACTGAATAAGTGAGAGGCCTACCATGTTCTGAAAGGACTTAAAATGAATTTGACATTTTTGCAAATTTCATTTTGTCATTAACTTGAAAATGACATTTAATCTAATTTGTTTTGAATTTTATAATGATTTTTTATTTTATGAATTTATAATTTTGTTAATTTGACATAATGAATTATTAGCATTTCCGCATGAATTTTCGAATGTAATTTATTTTGTTTTTATTTAATTTTGAATGTCAGTGCATGTCAAAAATTGTATTATGTTATGTAAAATAAAGGCTTTTATTATTATTACTATAAGCTTGGCTATAATCTCCGCCTAAGCTTTATTTTATTTTTGCTGTTAAGTTCGGTGCGTGACTGATTCAGAGATAGTCGGTTCGATTGCCGGTGGCTATTCTAGAATCACGAGCTCTCTGCATTTAGATTTGTTCTCTCCAAGTCCCGGTGAAACCGAGCTTTTATGGTTACTGTTATTGTGTACGACACAATTTCCAGTCGCTTTGCGAAACGATAAAGTCGTGCGGTGCATTAAAACGTTCATTAGAATGGTGGAAATACATTGGAATCTGTATTTATATGCAAAACGTAGTTTTAGCTTGGAGTTATTGATCTGAGCGTCTAACTAAAGGATTACAGTGCAAAAATACATTTTGTTACCAAAAAATATATGGGATATAATATACCTATAATATACATTTTGTTTTATTTATTCTATATACTATACATTTATGGATTCATGTCACGCCGCCAGGACCGCCAAGAGTGGTAGAGTCTTGGAAAGGCTTTGCCCAGCAGTGGACTAACCAGCAAGCTGATGGATGGATGGGATGACTTCTCTAGTCGAGTGGTAGATCGCTCGCCTGTTAACCCGTGACCTAAGCCATGTGGCAGAGGCTGTAGGTTCAATTCCCGCGGTGCACATTCTTTGGAAGTCACGCAAAGCTGTTGGTCCATTTGTGCCCGAAGTCCGGCGTTAAGGCTTACCACCCATCACGTCTGGTGAAAATTGGGTGTACAACCAAGTGTGGACTGTGAACTGCATTTCACAGTTAACACTTGGGAACACCTCTGACACCCTCTTGGGGATTCATGTCGTGGCGATATGATATGTTAATTGATCTCAAACTTGAAATTTTGTATTTTTCTTTTATTTTGAACTCATTTTATCAGTAATTAAATAGGATTTTTTTGGCCTTAACGCATCAGCTTGGCCATACAGCAGCGTGGCGATTCGGCATCTTATGTACTTTGTTTGCCATTTAGTTTATTTAGTAATTAATTTGGAAACAATGTAGAGTTTGCCCCGGACTTCGCCTGCGTGTGTATCGTTTTCATAACTGACTTTATATTTCAAAAGTGACAGAAGTCTAAAGGGTCAGAAGTGACAAATGTCAAAAGGAAGATATTTTTAAACTGACAGATGTCAAATGTTTCCAGATACTTCGATAACTATGCAGTTTTCGGGGATAAAAGGTATTCGATATTGTTTTTCACCCTTTACTTTTGTTTGTTGAGACGTGTAAGAGTAATAATAAATCAAACAGACAAGCAAACTCACTTTAGCATTTATAATAAGATTTGGATTATAAACCTATTAAAGCGGTAGATAAATATGTAATAAACAGAGACCCATTATCGAGTATGAAGGCCAGCAGTTTGGAGATTGTATGGCATGCTATTGTCGGATACTCTCTCACGATGTTATCGCCTCTGCCATACATAATACAAGGAAAATCATGTTATACTGACTTGTTCATTAACCCACATTACTTAGTTTGTTATTTTACTTGGGTATCGAACCGACAAGCACCATCCATCATCCATCCAGCCTGTTACGTCCACTGCTGGACATCGGCCTTTCCAAGATTTCGCCACTCTTGGCGGTCCTCCTGGAAGAAATGCTCATACTCACACACGCCGGGCAGGTGGGTTGGTGAGCTCGGTGCCGAAACCCTAGCACCAGTGACGCCGCTGCCCGTCACCAGTCTGTTTTATATAAGGCCCGGCAATTGGGGATGGATAAACCGCCACCAATCGGTCCCAGGCAATGGTGGGCCGCCTGGTTTTGCCTGAGAGCTGTTCTCTTACTCTCCCCCGAATAACTTCGGGAGGATCTGCGAGTAAGATGGTGGTACCTCCACAGTCGAGCCCGGCATCAGCTCTACCACCTATATGGCACCATCAAAATGTTTTTTATTCAAACTGAGAAAGAATTTCATTTAAACTCAGAGTTGACTACTCTTCAACTGCATGCATAAGCCGTCAAATAATTAATCATTTAATTACCTGTGAAGTTGAATTTATTATTAGAAAAGTCATCGATTTATTCATTATTTAGAAAAAAAAACTTTTTCCCTTCCCACTTTGAAAAGCTTACGAATTCTTTTGATAATAAGGTAATAAATATTCTCGAAAAAAAAACAGTTAATTACTTAAATTTTTAGTAAATTGTATTTTTATTAATAAACACAAAGAAATATACAGTTAATTGTGCTATATTTTGACTCCTTAGTGGGGGCGTCATCAGGCGAATATTTTGATGCATTTTTTTATATTTTAACTTATACTTCCATGCAAGGATGAAGTACTTTACTGTTGCATTTGGGCAGCATGAGTCAGTTAATAGATTAAGTGGAACATACTTATTGTAGTAATTTACGAGTAGCCAGCGGCGTGCGCCCGCGCCTCTGCTACGTCATTGCCCATGCAAGTGATACAATTACTGTCATTGTCCTTTGCTCACAAACTCATAACAGAGAATTTGTAATAAACCAACTTTTGATAAAGGTGGTTGTGAATTATTGCATAAAATAGCACAACTTTGCTAGAGACGCCTAACTGACATTAAACTAATGTCGCGTAATGTTCTAAATTACATTTATTTAATACTTTTTACTAAGTCTCCGCTGTTTGTTTGTCTGTCCGTCCGTCTGTCACAGGGGTCTACAGCTTCAGCCGTAATAGGTAGGCAGTTGAAATTTTCACAGGATATGGCCTGTACCATGACAAATAATAAAATATGAAGAAAAAAATGCAATATTTCCAAGGTTATTTGTTTCAGCTTTATCCTAAAGACGGTAATACAACTCTTTCACGCTGAAACGGCTGAACGGATTTGGATGAAATTGCTTATACCCTAACTTAACACATAGGCTACTTTTTATCCCGGAAAAAAGCATGTCGTTAAATAGAATAACACGCGGGTGGAGCCGCGGGCAAAATCTAGTAAATAATAAAAAATTTGGTTCCGTACTCAAAGGATACCGAAATATTTGACGGGGATTTTTGACGCCTTTATGTTGCTATGGTATCTATATTGATGTTTTTTATCATATTTTTAGGGTTAATTACCAGCTTTGTGTGGTGTTACGGAACCCTTTGTGCGCGAGTCTGACTCGCACTTGGCCAAATTATTATAAAAAAATATGAGAAACAATCATAAGTTGTACTTTTGGTGACAATATTCGTAGCAACCACCTTAAGGGTTCATACCTACATTATTATTGCTGTTTTAATGGAGACTTCTTGGAGTTTTGCCAAAAACGGAATTTTTCTGATAATCTTTTGTTGCCTGGCTGGCGATCCGAGGCTCAAGTCAACAATGTTTGAGGTGTTAGAGCTGAAATTTTGGACTCAGATGCAAGTAGGACTCCAGAAATACACATAAAAAGAAGAAATGTGTACACTTATTATTATTTATTTTTATGACTCTGACTGTCATAGCAAAGCCCATTGAAAGTAATGACATACCGCTTCATCCTCTCTAATAAATTTCATTGAATTAAATCCAAGTGATAATTTTCCAAGCTTCTTCCTTCCTTGTCATCCGAAAGCGTCCGATGTTGTAATGCCCTGTTACTCAACCAGTTACACAAGACTAGCTCTGGATTTGAATAAAACATTTTAAATAACACATTCCTTTTGCTTCGGACCTCCTCCGTCGGTGTAGCGAATAATTCAATACGCGGGTATTCAAATGAACAGCCGATGAGTAAAGATTTGAGAAGTTCCAATGGCAAATCCTTGAAACACTCGTACGGACATTTACAACAAATATTTTGAGATTGGTGTAACGGGTTTTCTGTATTTCCTGTTAGAGATGTTTTTTAACGAAACTGTTAGCAGACAGAAATTTAAAATAGTATATGTTACTCGTATGTAAACTTAATTTGTCCGATTTTTTATAATTGATAATAGATTATTTAGTCAATTACTAAGCTGTAATATCTTTTTGGTTATAATGGGCACTTACAAATTTTAGTGAAATAATCACAAATTCCTTTTGTTTTTAGTGTGCCGAATCTCAAGAGGAAAAAACGAAACCCTTATAGAATCACTTAGTTGTCCGTCTGTCTGTCCATCCGTCCGTCCGTCCGTCTGCCTTTCAAGACCCTATATCTGGGGAACGCGTTAAGTATCGAGTTGAAATTAAAACCATATACTCACACAAGTCTACAGTCCCTTAAAGCTGTGAAAAAATCAAATGTTTAAGTCAACGTAAAAAAAAATACGGCCGTTTATGCCGCAAAAACGTATATTTAGACACTCAAGGGATTCAATATTGAATTAACCTAGAACTACGAAATTTGGCAAGTAATACAGTTTATACTACACACAAATATAGGGAAAAATCTGAAAACTATACATTTGTGATTAAATCATAAAAAATATATCTTTAACGGAACCCTCGGTGGGCGAGTCCGACTCGCACTTGTCAGGTTTTTTTTACTTTGCTTGCAGCATACATAACTAGGTTTCGTGAGTTTGTAGCCCAAACTCGGAGGCTTTTATTGATGAAACCAAAATCTGTACAAACAAATAAATGTTTTTCATTTCTTTTTTTTTTTTTTTTTTTTCTTTTTTTATTTAACCCACAGGTAATTTACTTATACTAGGTACATAAATTTCGCAAAACTTTGCAGTTTGTCTGCGAAAACGTAGCAGCTTTAATAGTTTCTACTTAAATTAACTCAACCCTAACTACTTTTGTCCTTTATGAACACACCTTAATACTTAATATAAATAATACTTGGTAACTGATACATAAGTTTGAAGTTAATTATGTGCATTGTTCTACTGAAATAAAGAACGATGTAAAAAAAAAACATATCTTATAATTTCCCTACCTCTTGAACGTATAGCCCGAGCTTTGGAGGTGTCTAAAAAGAAACTAAACCACCAACTTTACAAACAAATAAAACAATGCATTAGTGTGCAATTTACAAGAATTTGAATGGAATGAACCCCGATTCAAATTACCGAGTTCGGGCTTCAAAATTAGGAAGCTACATTACTTTAAAGCGAACTTAGAATAACATACCTCAGGAAAATACGAATAAGTTTTTATATTAAATTTTTGGAACCGGTACAAGTACGAAGAAGTTACACTGGTGAACATAGAAGACGTATTATTAACTTTGTATTGGGGTCTTACTCGCGATAACTAACAACATACCTTAATAGATATGTGCTTGACGTTTCGACGCCTCTGTAGGCACATATCTATTAAGGTATGTTGTTAGTTATCGCGAGTAAGACCCCAATACAAAGTTAATAATGTGTGAAAATCGCGAAAGTTTCAAGTTTACTATAGAAGACGTAGTTTACAACTTCTGTCCCTACAGTGGCGGATTTACACATTATCCCAAGCGTAGGCTGTTAAATTTTGGCCGTTCTTACCTCTACTAGTTTATTTTAGCCGCCATTACCTCTCCTATTTCTGCAATTTAGAAATACCGCTGTAATAATGTTTTTAGGACATCAGACATAATTTATTGTCACAACAAAAATTTTTGTACACAAATTAACAAATATAAGTAATTAGATAAACTAAACTCGGAAAATTAATACATAAGAGAAAGGGAACGAAACGACTCAACTTCATCATTAAGGGTACCCATAAGATTGTAACCCTGTCTGCCAAACGCATGACAGCCAGTGCTTTAATCAAAATCAAAGCTTAATAATTAATGTACGACTTTACAGGGGGCTTCGGGTCTCCTTTGAGCATTTTTCGCTTCTCCCCATAGTTTTGGATCTGGCCATCCATACCCACTTGAAAAACTAGGCCTGTATAACACAGGATATGGTACAAGATATTATGCTACCTACACAATACGTAGATTCGGTGAATGTAATTAAATTGGTATGTTTATTGCTCACAAATAAAGACTCGGCCCCTAAATTTGCCACCCCTAAAATCTGCCGCCATAGGCTCAAGCCTACTCAGCCTGCTGGTAAATTCACCACTGTATCTCTATCACAGAAATAATATTAAAGTAGACCTTGCGTGCCTAATTGCGTGCCCTAACTCAGATTTTTTGGAACCTGCAAACCTACAACTTTGAGTCTTATGTACTATGTCTTAAGTCTTACAATTCCTTCTATGATTCAAACAGGTGTCAACCGTTTTCATTGTAAAATGTGACACGCTTGGTTTTCATAGAGTTTTATGCACTTGCGTCATCTTCTTCAATATACGAGTATGTCTGTGATCTCTATGCAGTCTTTTCATCCGTTACTAGACCACATGAAAATGGAGTTAAACATCTCAGTATGCCCAGTCGTCTTACTGACCCTGTCCTCTGGTTTGCCAACAGAATCAGCGGCCAGCGCGGTGGGCGGAGCCAGTGCGGGGGTGCCCCCCTCCTGGGAGCCGTTCTATTGCGTGCTGCAGCAGGACCGGCGCACCCTCACCGCATACACTAGTGAGGAACTCGCTGTAAGTACACTACCTTATTGATTTAAGGTTTGACAGCACTAACAATAAAATTAAAGCCTTCAGAATCGACTCTATAGTGGACAGTGGTATGTTTCACCGACGATTATTACGTCCCAATGTGATGTGGTGAGTCTTATCGACGTACTTCGGGCACAATGTGAACCCACAGATGTGCCTTTCTAACCTAGAAGACCTATGTGCTCCTACACAGATTTGAACCCGCAATCTCCGAAATATATTTCGGCCCGCCACGCCACAGTAGCGGCATTAGTCGAAATAACGAAAAAAAAAAACATTTTGTGTTTATGTCATTACATTACCGATAGACATTTCGGAAACAATTATTTTCACAATTCAAATATTTCAAATATTGAATAAAAAGCATTTGAAACGATACTTAATTTGCTTAAGTAGCTTAAATATTAAGAATGATGGATATGTTTTTAGTTGCTGTTTGCTAATTGAGTTAATTGTTTCAAATGCAATAATGAAAAACGATAACCGGACGTAACATTTACAAAACTGTATTCGATAGAGCGTGGTGACCTGTAGCCTAGTTACTCTGTTTATGGATAGGCAACTCGTTTTCAAGGAACTAGGATATTTTTTACCAAATTCCCAATAAAATTATGGTAAATTATGTACAAATAAATGATTTCTGGGAAGGGAAGATTTTTTTGTAATTATGTATGCCTACAAAATTTATACAATTCTACTTTTTACATGACTCGCTTTGTGTAATACACATTTTCATGATATTGTGAATGGTTACATAATTATTTAATTTTGGTTCACTCTGTCTAAATTACATAAAGAAATACGTAGCATACGCGTCGAATTAGAGCTAAAAACGAAACAAATATTATACTAATGAAATAGGATAGTGAAAGTACGAGTACTGTAAATATTTTTTCAAATTTTTAAATGAATTGGGTTATTAGTATTGATCTGAATTTATACTTGCGATTGTCGGCACTTAGTGAAACTTGGAAAACATCATAATTAAATTCACTTGTACTTGTTACACTGGTTTTAATTTTAAGACACGTTAATCCCGACCGGTTTCGGTTAATATGTACATCATTCTCAAGGGATTCAGGAATTCAGTAAATTAAACTAACATTACGACGAGCCGTTTTTAACGTCGTAATGTTAGTTTAATCATTAGTGCAAATATGTATAATATACAACGAGCCTTATTTAACGTCGTAATGTTAGTTTAATTTCCTGAATTCCTGAATCCCTTGAGAATGGTGTATTAACCAAAACCGGTCGGGATTAACGTGTCTTAAAATTAAAACCAGTGAAACAAGTACAAGTGAATTTAATTATGATATTGCACTGGAGCCAAAGCTACCACCTGTAGAATTTTTGTCTGTCTGTCTGTATCTATGTCCCGTTTTAACTCGCTTAACTTTTAATGGATTTGGTTTGGATGAGGTTTTTTTCATTATCATAGTGACCCTGGTCAACATAAAGGATACAAGAGGTGTTGATATAGAGGCCCGAAAACGGGCCAGAGAATAAACGCGGCATTTCGATTACTCGATGGATGGTAGCAGTTCACGTAAAGCAACGTTGTCACGAGTTAATAGATGAACGTATCAGTTTCAAACGAAAGCTAGAGTAGACAATGTTATCTCTTGATTTTCAAGACGATAGTAGTCCTTGTTTCGTTGATATAAAATCTACTTTTCATTGTCCAAAGACTATCTTGTTGATTACAACAACAATAAATGAAGATCACGTTTCTGCGGTTTGCTAACGAGTAATTCTCAGTTGCACTTTTGTTTGGCGGCCACTAATAAATCGTAAATTTTCTTTTGTATCCACGAAATGTGTTCCGCTTTCCAAAACTTAGTCGTTAGATCTCCGATGCGGAACTCACAACATAAGTGGGAGGAAAATGGCTTGTAAGTCTATAATTAATTATTTTATTGCCCCTTTCTTTTGATCGAAACCACTTACCACTGACTAATAGAAGAAATAGGTTTGTGTCCTACTTGCAAGGATGGTCGAAGAGTATGTGGGTTCCGCATTCCGACTATATTTGTGTAGCAAGCTTTAAGTTCGTGTTTTATTTTGTTGAGAAAACCAGTATAGTTTTGGTAGCCTAAGTTATTCGTAGGCTGGACATTGCGAAATGCTATAAAAACACCACCAAACTTATAGTTGGCTTTGCTCACGGCTCCGCCCGCGTTATTTTATGAACAGCCCTTACAGCCTGTATGTTAACTAGGGCCACTACGATGGTAATAAAAAAAACTGCATCCAAATACTTTGAGTGGTTCTCGAGTAAAAATTAAACTTACTTAAATACAAACAGACAAAAATTCAAAGAATTGTAGTTTTGGCTTCAGTACAATACTAATAAAATAACCCATTTCATTTAAGATTTCGCAAAAATATTTATTCTATAGACACGACTTTTTTACTACTCTACTATTAGTATAGATATAGATCATTTGTGTAAATATGTAGAGTGTATTAATTCATGTGACACGTTCAAAATATTCTTTTATATTGCGAAATATAATAAATAAATAGATTATGATGATTATACTAAAATAAATAAATACTACTGAATACACGTATAGGTAGTTACAATAGATTGTCGAGTTGTACTGATTATAATATCATTAATCATTATCCAGTTGATCGTATGAACAGTGTATGATATATGCCTTATTCTACCTTGTTTTTCACAAACATTGAAGTGAACCTTTGACTGGTAGCTTTGAGCTAGCGCAACAGCGCCACCGCGGATGAACTTTTAGTCTGCGACCGATATCTGCGCCGTGCGCATCGATTAACCTTGGTGTGATCCCAATTTGTGAACATAAGCCTAGCAGTGCCAACCATTTCGTCAGACCTTGGAGAAGCTTCATACCCAACCCCAGCTGGTGGAGTCATACTGGAGATGTTCAAGGTGAGTGATTGACATTGTGGAATTTGGCGTAGACTCATTACAACCCTACATCATTCCGGTATTACTATTCTTAACAAATAGGTATCTTTAATTTAGAGTAGTTATCGAACATATTTTTGGCCCTTCGAACCCTAGATCCTATGGATTTTAATCTATTTAAATCTTTTTGAGTGCTTAAAAGTACTTATCTCATACAATCTGATTGTAGGGATCATAATTCCTATTTAAAACTGTAAAAAACTTTAAATTCATCAAGTTTTCTTCATAAATAGTCTACAGAAAACGTGGTTTTCGTCCCTTTGTACAACGCCATATTGGAAAGTTCTCGCAGTTATAAACGAAGTAAACAAGAAAATGGCGCCTAAAGACCCAATAGCAAGTGCGACTAAGGCATTGCAAAGATTAACGGCATTGAAGCAAAGATATTTTCAACAAATAACTTCAATTCATGATCTCGGTAAAAAGATTACTACCTACCCTGACCAGACGGACATGTTTTTGCTTCAAGTCGAAGAAATAGATGATATTCGAAAAAGATACAATGACCTTATTTTTGACATCTATGAAAATGAATGCATTTTGGACGAAAAGGCGTCATTAAAAACGATTGACTTAAATAACTTTGATGAAATATACTTTCAAATAAAACTTATAAAATCAAAATTACAAATTGATAATTCTGAAAGTTCCGTTAAAATGGAACAAACTAACTTAAAACCGCGTCCTCGCCTACCGAAAATTGAATTAGTGCAATTTGACGGTAAGATTGAAGAATTTACAACATTTTATGAAACGTTTTGTTCTTTGGTACACAGCCAGGCTGACATCGCAAATATAGACAAGTTTCACTATTTGATTTCCTGTACTTCCGGGCCTGCTCGTAGTCTTGTTACAAGTCTTCCTTTGACATCAGACAATTATGATTTAGTGTGGAATTCTCTGCTTAAAAAGTATCATGACAACAGAGTGCTTGCCGGACTTTATTTAAAGAAAATGTTGAACTTTGTTCCCTTAACTCTGGAGTCAGCTGGAAATTTAAATACATTTCTCGAAACGTTTGACAATTCTTATAAGGCTATACAGTCAATAAAAATCAATGATTTGGCAGATTATGTGTTTTGTCACATCGCTTTAAGGGCCTTAGATCCTCAAAGTAGAAGATTATTTGAACAAACACTAGAGAAAAATGGTGAACCTACCTTCTCAAAAATCATTGCTTTTGTGGAAAAACATATTAATGTTTTAAATCATTCGACGCCTGAAATTGTGCAACAGGACGCACCTAAAGTGAAATATAACAATAAAAACTATAATAAAAATACTATTAAAAACAATTATTCACACGCTTCTTCTTCAGCGCGTCAAAAGTTTTCATGTGCACATTGCACAGAAAATCACATGATTTTCCGTTGTGAATCTTTCCGGAAAATGAACACTTTACAGCGCATTGACCGTGCGAATGCGTTAAAATTATGCCATAACTGCTTAAAAAGTAATCATTCTACCAGTGATTGTAACAGTGAGTTTAGGTGTTTCATTTGTCAAAAACCTCATCACGCATTGTTACATCTGGAACAAAACTTTAATCAGTCAATCGGAAGTGAAAGGTCGTCAGCGTTTCCCGTGACGGCAAGCGTTTTGCAGTCACAGGCGCCGCCGCTGGTGCATGCAAGTGATTCCGTGAGCTCAGCTGATGATGACGTCATCGTGAACTTGAACTTGAATCATCACGCGTCGACGCAGAACTATACCGTTATCTTGGGAACTGCGATTGTAGATGTTACGGATGCGTTCGGAAATGAACAACCGTGTCGTATTTTAATTGATTCTGCGGCACAATCGAATTTCTTGTCACTTGATTGCTTAAAACGCTTAGGATTGCCTCAAACAAAATGTCCTTTAAACATTTTTGGATTAGGTGGCGTTCAATTAAAAAATAACGGCATGGTAACTTGTGAAATAAAACCTCGCAATAGTAGCAAGTGTAATTTCAAAATTGACGCTGTAGTTTTGCCGAAAATCACTTCAGACCTTCCGACTGTTCAAATTCCTAAAAAGGTTTTACAAAATTATAGTGGTCTTAATTTAGCTGACCCAAACTTTTATAAACCATCACCAATTGACATTATTTTAGCTGGTGATGTATTTCCTCACATTTATGATGGAAAAAAGATTATTTTTGCTGACTGTATTCCTCCAGCATTGAGCAGCATTTTCGGGTACGTTGTCACTGGAAAGTTGGAGGTCGAACAATCCAGCAATGTAATGAGGGTAGCGTCTACACATCATTGCTCAGCGTCGTACGCTGTTGAAACGTGTCTCGAAGACCGTTTGAAATCCTTTTGGGAGGTGGAATCTGCGCCGTGCGAAATTCCACAAGATCCACTCGATGAGATCGCAGAAAAAATATACGTAGAAAATCACTATCGCGATTCATTTGGTAGGTATGTTTCACCGTTGTTACTTCAACCTTCGGGCGCGTCGCTTGGGGATTCTTATCAAACTGCATTGAAACGTTTTCTGCAGTTGGAACGTCGTCTTGTAAAAACGCCTGAAATATATAAGACATATGTTGACTTCATGAACGAGTATGAGTCATTAGGGCACATGGAAGTGTATTCTGGTTCCGAAAAATCTAAATACGTCATACCTCACCATGCTGTCGTGCGATTGTCTAGTACAACGACGCCTGTTCGTGCCGTTTTTGACGGATCGGCAAAAACAGATGGTAATTCGTATAGTCTAAATTGTCATCTTTTGACGGGTAAAAAACTACATCAAGATATATTTAAAATCATTTCAAACTTTCGGTTGTTTGATGTTTGTTTTACTGCTGACATATCAAAATTCTACCGTCAAGTCTGGATACGTCCCTGTGAACGTAGTTATCAACATATTTTATGGCGTGACTCACCTTCTAAACCACTAAAAATATATGAGCTTAAAACAAATACGTACGGTTTACGCAGTGCACCTTTCATTGCCGTGCGTACTTTACAGCAGCTGGCTCATGATGAACATGAATCTTTCCCGCGGGCCGCGCCTGTTGTAATGGAAGGATTTTACATCGATGACTTATTGTGGTCGACACAAACGCTCGCTGAAGCCTGTACGTTACAGGATGAACTCAATCTTCTTCTGAATAGAGGTGGTTTTGAGTTGCGAAAATGGTCAAGTAACCATTGTGAGTTACTTACCCGAGTACAGACACAACAAACATCTGATATAAGCTTTCAAGATGATACCTTATCATCATCTATTAAGGTGCTTGGTCTTAAATACATTCCAAATCAAGATTGTTTTGCATTTAATTACAATCTAGCTGATGCAATTTCCACAAAGCGATCGGTTCTGAAACTTTTGGCCAGCATCTTCGATCCAATTGGATTTATTGCTCCCTGTACTTTTGTAGCAAAATGTATCATGCAAGATTTGTGGAAGCTTAGCCTTGACTGGGATGAACAATTACCATCAGATGTCCGTGACAAGTGGCAGAGGTTCATCACTAGTTTGCCCATGCTATCCGAACTACGTATCGAGCGTCACCTACTCATAACCGGTTTTAAAGAAATACAGCTAATCGCATTCTGTGACGGAAGTTCTCGTGGATATGCAAGTTGTCTTTTTCTCCGGAGTACAGACTCGATTGGAAATGTTAAGGTTAGATTACTAATGAGCAAATCTAAAGTTGCGCCTATTAAACCACTTTCAATCCCTAGAATTGAGCTGATGGCGGCCGTGCTGCTTTCAAAATTAGTAAAATGTGTCTTAGAGAACCTCAAACATTTAAATTTACAAATCATCGCCTTTAGCGACTCAAGTGTTGTTCTGTCATGGCTTCAAATACCACCATATAAATTAAAAACTTTTGTGTCAAGTCGCGTGGCTGATATTATTAGTGTGGTTCCGCCTAACAAATGGTATCATGTAACCAGCAACAATAATGCTGCAGATGTTGCGTCACGTGGTGTTATGCCTGAGCAACTGGTGGAGCTTGCTGAAACTTGGTTACACGGACCGGACTGGCTATATTGTAACCGTGAAAATTGGCCAGTCAGCACATTTTTTATAAAAAATTCTGAAAATATTCCAGAAGTAAAACCAAACGTTGATACTTTTTGTCTGACTTCAAGTTCTGATATGTCACAGAATAATGAAAAGGCCAATTCAAAACCTCAAAATAAATGCTTTGAAGTAAAAAATGACTTAGAAACTTTATGTTTGAAGTTTTCTTCTTTTGTCAAAATTCAAAGGGTGTTTGCTTGGTGCCTTCGATTCATAAAAAACTCGAAACTTAAATCGGAGGATCGTTGTGTAGGACCTTTGAAAACTTCAGAGCTTCAAAATGCTCACGACTCAATTATAAAATGTGTTCAAGAGAACCACTTTTCATCTGAAATTAAGATGCTGAAGAATGGAAAGTTTGTTCCATCCCTTAGGAAATGTTCTCCTTTTATTGACACCCGTGGTTTTCTCAGGGTGGGGGGTAGAATCTCGCAATCGACCCTACCATTTGGAACAAAACACCCACTTTTGCTCCCAAAAAAGTGTCACATTACAAAACTTATCATCGAATATGTTCATAAAAAATATTTGCATGTTGGACCTCGGTCTTTGCAAGGTATTTTATGCAAATTCTATTGGATTCTTTGTGCTCGTAGTATAATTAGATCCATTCTTTCAAAATGCTTAATTTGCTTTAAATGCAGACCTGTTTCCTTACAACCACCTATGGGTGACCTTCCAACAACTCGCTTACAACCTGAAAAGGTATTTAATCATGTGGGTTGTGACCTAGGTGGGCCCTTCTACATAAAGGAAAGTCTCCGAAGAAACGCTAAAGTGTATAAGGCATACCTTTGTTTGTTTGTATGCTTTTCAACAAAAGCAGTCCACTTGGAAGTCTTGACTGATCTAACAGCTGATTGTTTTCTCGCTACACTAGATAGGTTTGTAGCTCGTAGAGGATTAATGACTTGTCTATATTCTGACTGTGCTACCAACTTTAAAGCTTCTAGCAAACACCTAAAGGAAGTTTACCAATTTCTCACAAAGGAATCTGTCCGTGATGAAATCTTAAATGGCTGCACTTTGCGCCAAATAAATTGGAAATTCAATGTTCCGACAGGTTCAAATCTAGCAGGGCTTTGGGAGGCAGGAATAAAATCTGCCAAGTACCACCTCATTCGTGCTATAGGTGACAAATCTTTGACGTTCGAAGAAATAACGACTTTATTTTGTAAAATAGAGGCCGTTATGAACTCTCGTCCTTTATGCAGTTTATCAGACTCAGCTGATGAGTTTGAAGTTTTAACCGCAGGACACTTCTTGATTGGACAAAATCTTCTGGCCGTTCCAGAAATTAATTTAGACGACTTAACGATCAACAGATTGTCTCGTTGGCAATACATACAGAAATCGACCCAATTATTTTGGAAAATATGGTCTAATGATTATATTCATACTCTCCAACAAAGACAAAAATGGTTTACAGTGACGCCAAACATAAAAGTAAATGATCTATGTTTGATCAAATCTGACTTTACCAAATCTTTGCAATGGCCTGTTGGACGTGTAGAATGTGTTCACCCTGGTGCAGATAACATTGTCCGCGTTGTAACAGTGAGAACACCAAAGGGTCTCTACCGTAGACCAGTTAATAAGTTATGTCCTCTTCCTAATCAATAAATGACTAGTTCCTAATAGTTTTAATTTAGGTTACTCTCAATAGTTAGAATTTAAAATTGTTTATTTTCATTGTTATTTATCCTTAGTTCTGTTAATAAATAAGTAGAGTCTCAACTTCATCCTCCATGTAGAGTCTTCTATTTTTTATAGAGTTGTAGATACTTAATCTTTTATTTTTTCTAGAAATCATACTATGATTTCGGTGAGGGGTTATGTATGATATATGCCTTATTCTACCTTGTTTTTCACAAACATTGAAGTGAACCTTTGACTGGTAGCTTTGAGCTAGCGCAACAGCGCCACCGCGGATGAACTTTTAGTCTGCGACCGATATCTGCGCCGTGCGCATCGATTAACCTTGGTGTGATCCCAATTTGTGAACATAAGCCTAGCAGTGCCAACCATTTCGTCAGACCTTGGAGAAGCTTCATACCCAACCCCAGCTGGTGGAGTCATACTGGAGATGTTCAAGGTGAGTGATTGACATTGTGGAATTTGGCGTAGACTCATTACAACCCTACATCATTCCGGTATTACTATTCTTAACAAATAGGTATCTTTAATTTAGAGTAGTTATCGAACAAACAGATTAGACTATCCGTTAAGAGTATGGCATACCCTAGGAGAAAATGTTATTACCCGTCCAACACAAAAAGGTCAAATACTTTATTAGCTTTTGATAGAGGCGATTATTGATTAGCTAATCGACCTATTTGTCTAGGACGCGTTATACTTATACTTCCGCGCGAAACAGCAGATCGGAGGGTTTTTAGCTAATACTGAAAAAAATTGTAGGGAAAAAGACTGGACTTAAGTAGAAAACCTTTATATTCCTATTACCTATTTTATGAAAAAAAAAATCAAGTCTATCTCTTAAACGCGTTCTTGAAACGAACGTTTGAAAACCAAAAAAAAAGAGGGTGGAAAACATCTTTGTACATTGTTTATAAGTAGACCACCTAGATAAAAGATCAATAAATCAAATATATTTTTTATAATATTAAGATAGTCCTACTTTCATCAAAAGAACCCTCGAAAATCTGGCTTTTTTCATATTCTAGGGTCAGGTACAGCCTTAACTCATAATAACTACTCAACAAAAAGTTAAGAACCAAAGAATCATTGTATTGTTGTATCGTGCAAGTATTAATATTACTGCCAGTATGAAGTTATTTACTATCATTAAAGATTTCGCTATCTCACTTTTCGCTCTAACTGAAATTATTTAATAATACAATAGAGTACAACTTCATTGATCGCCAAACATGATAAATGACTGATGGTATGATTTTTTTTCAAATATGTTATTCCAACTCTCCTTTTCTGTACTTGTGTGTTGCGCACGCAACAACATAATATTGTGATTGATCTAAGCAAGATCTTTATTACCTGGGTAATAATACCTGGGTAATAAAGGTGATAAACCGATAATGATAAGAGATTGGCTCATTTTGATGCGTGTGCGTGTGATATCACAGATCATTAATTTTTCTGTGTTGTGAGACCGTAGTGTCCCAGTTTAAAAATCCATACAGTTGTCCAACGAAAGCGCTCGGTTCAGACAGAGCAATTTTACGAGGCCTGCGATTATAATAATCTGTGCCTGCGGGGCGAGACGCAGGAAGTAAGCCACCAAGCTACATCAAATTTTCGAACAAGCAGTTCGGAGTCTCGCACATACCGTCGTCGTCGTCGGAACGCTTCGTTGGACAACTGTATGGTATTTAAACTGTGGTAGTGTAGTGCCGGACGGTGCGTGCGTGGGCGCCTGCTATTACTTTTCATTGTTTGAGTAAATAATAAGATTAGGGCGAGATTAATAAATTCCTTTTTAAAAGGCGTTTACCAGGAAACAGTACTTTAGTGAGAAAAGTGCGTTGGTGGTAATTGCAGGGATGAGTTCTTTCATTGACGATACAAATATTATGTACCATTACAAAAATTGCCGCTGACCCACTTTCGTTTTTATGATTATTGCGACAAGGAAAACAGTGAACTGGCGGATTTTCTTGGATTTATTGGTATTTTTTTAATTTATACCGATTCAGAGGTCCCCATATCCAGATTTACGTTTCTTTTGCGTTTTTATACCGCAATGATGTGATGTTAATTTATTTTAATATTAATGTATGTAATTTATCTCCTTGCGATTAATAACGTGTTACAATAATTTTTTAATGAGGTTACGCTTACCGCAGCAGATGAAAAGCGTCGGTCAGACCTAAGATGCTCGCTCATAAACATAAAGCAGGAGAGTCAAACAGCATGCTCTTAACGCGGGCGAGTAGTACGTCTCGCGGCGCCCCACTTGGTCTTTGTTTTGTCGACTGACGTGAGAGTTGTATCGCTTATTTAAAAGCTCGATAAACGAAGTCGCGCGTTATCATGCTAAGGGCGCAGGTGAGGCGATAAATCAGTTTGTCCAGAGACTTCCGTAACTGACTGACTAAACTGACCTAGGAACATGAAATTTGGACTGTATGTTTTTTTTCTGACGTCTTCTTCTTCTTATCATGTGAGCTGCAAGACCTACCGGCCCGACAAGCCCTGGTGTCAGAGTTTCTAAACCACCTTACGGCCTTTGACGTGGTTTATGTAACGACCACCCTACTAGAAAGTGGCAAGGACCAACGGCTTAACGTGCCTTCCGAAGCACGAAATCATCTTACTTTTCGGACAATCAGGTGATTCAAGCCTGCAATGTCCTAACCAAACTGAGAAAAATTTACAAAGTGACTTTCCACTATGTGTGCTCTCCGCGGGAATTGAACCCACGACCTCCGGGTTGAGAGCTCAAGGCTCTCACCACTAGACCACGGAGGTAGCTTTCTGACGTAGACATCCGTAAAGAAGGAATTTTCGGAGATTTTCACGGGATCAAAAGAAACAGGGCCCACTCGAGCAACACGGCAAAACGTCCGCGTGTTTCTCATATATCAAATGTAAATACCTACACCCTTGCTATAAATAGTAAGACATCAAAGGACAGCAAATGTTCCCCAAGAATGCTTGACAAGTCCTCGCTAATTTGCTTCAGTCTTTGTTGTTTTTCATTCGTCTTCCTTTTTAGCACTCGCGCAGTCCAGATACAAAGTCTAACTAACGTACTTGGTCACACATGTTACGTGCTATCTGCCCTCGGTTTTATGAGCTTGGCTTCCAGGAATCGGTCTTAGATACTGGGACCATAAAATGTGTAATAGATAATGTTGATAGACCCGTCCCTGCTAATATTAGAGTAAGGAAAGGCAAAAAATACATATTTTGTACAATAAAATTTATCCTTAAAATAAATCTCTTACTTTCCTGTTTTTTTTTTAATTTGTCTTTTCTATTTTGTAATGCACTTGTGTCGGATTTTTGTATTTTAAAGTTTTATTAATTTTACATGAGCCACCTGGCATAGATGTACATAACATAGTGTATGGCATAGGCTAGGAAAAAATTTACTACCCGTCCAACACAAAAAGGCCAATGTCGAATACTTTATTAGCTTTTGACAGAGGAGATTATTGTTTCGCTAATTGGCCTATTTGTCTTTGACACGTAATACCTACTAATAATCACGTGCGAAACACAGATTAGAGGGTTTTAGGGTTCCGTAGTCCGACAAGGAACCCTTATAGTTTCGCCATGTCCGTCTGTCCGCGGCTTAGCGCAGAGATTATTAGTACTAGAAAGCTGTTATTTGGCATGGATATAAATATTAATCACGTCGACAAAATAGTAAAATAAAATCTTGAAAAAAATTTGTTTTAAGGATACCTCTCATACAAGTAAACTGGGGATGAATTTTTTATTCTCGTCTGTCCCATAGTGTGGGGTATCGTTGGATAGGCCGTTCAAAAAAATTATGGGTGTGTGATAACCATTTTTCGATTTAGGGATCCGTTGGTGAAATATTAAGCTTTAAAGTGAAAATTTTAGTTAGAGTGGGGCGTCCCCCCTGCCGGCTAAACGGTTGTTTATAGAAATGTGAAAAAATTCACAGAAGTAGTACATATATAATTAATTAATTGAAAACTATCACAGTTAAGTAGGCTTTACAGAATTACGAGTACAGGACGCGCCAAACTTTTGGCCCCCTATAATGTATGAGACCACAAGTTTGGCGCGGTCTGTATTAGTAGACCAACTTATATGTACCGGGCAACTACGGAACCCTACATTGCGCGTGGCCCGACACGCACTTGGCTGGTGTTTTTATATAATACTGAAATAAATTTTTGGATTTTAGTAGATTTACTCCTGTATTACATATTTCATGGAAAAAAAACCAAGTACTTAAATCTCGTAACCGCGTTCTTCTATAAGGAACATATTCAAATGAAAAATTGTAGGGTTGAAATATTTTTTAGACAATGGTATAATGATTTCATGATTTCTTATACTACTTCACTTCATACGAGATCAACAAATCAAATATTTTGTTTTCAATATGAAGTGACTCCTAATTACATCAAACAAACCTATGGCGTTGTTCATATTATAGGCTCAGGTATTTTAAATCAGGGTTCAACAGAATACCAGCGCTGTGGCACTTTTTCTAAATGTTATAATCATGCAATATTTAATGCATGTTCTTACTGTTGGTAAATTTTTATTGTTTTTATATTGTATGTTCTTTTACTATCTGAACTAAAGTGCTCTTCTTTCTTTCTATTTAAGAAACTCACGTCAATTTTGTATTTTTTCACGCAGTCCTTCCCGGGATTCTATGTGGATCGTAAGGTAAGAGAAGATTGTGTGGAGTCCTTGCACGATCTGTCATGCTTTGTGGATATTATATGCTGAAATCATTTATCACTAAGAATGTACAAATTAAGTTACTATGTATATTACCATTATTAAGTTAAAAAATCGCCAAAAACCACTTTTCATACGATTTGCTTTAATTAGTAATTTTACTAACAGCAGCTGTGAATAGTTACTTATGTAGAAGTTACAGATTTAATTCCTTATACAATCAACGCATTCCTCAGTAATGTTACTCAGGTACCATTGTTCCTTTATGTGCTTAAAGAACACTTTTATAGAGCTATTGTACAGCTAAATCATTAAATCATCGTGTGGAATTGAATTTGTTTTTAACAGTCGCAAAACTTAAAGCTAAAGAAAAAAGAGTTGCTTTAATTAATTTACGTCGGTTTGAAACATGTGGAGTGATGTCATAGTACCGTGTAAAAACTCTGTGAGGTGTTTCTACATATACCTATACATACATACATACAATGTACGGGTTCCGACGAAACCTATACAAAAATTTTATGTATCATCGCAGAGAATGAGTTACAGATCTGAAATTTGGATACGTTGTGTAAAATGTTGAACCAAAACCGAATATTGAATAAAAATATTAAATTAATTAATTTTCAGGAGAGGTCTCATGCATGAAAAAGGAACCGAAAACAATGTTTTTCCTAACCCCGTTAGGTGGGGTGTAGAAATAATTAAAGAAATAGGAGGGGCCATCAAATTTGCCAGTTTTAGATAATTTTTGTTAGGATCTATCTCGAAAACGAATCAAAATAAAATTTTTAATTTTCTGTGTCATATATACTGTATTTCAACAACAAATACTGAAAACGCCAATTTTTATATGGGTTTAGGTTACATACTCTAATACTCGACCAATTTAATTTTGCTGTTTTGTTTCATACATTTTGTAGGTAATTTGTATTTTTTTATTAAAACCATTTCAGTCTGTTATCGTGAATCAACTTAAATAACATAAATAATACTTAAAAATACTTAATTCAATAATATAAAACACTAAAAACTATTTAATGTAAAACTAAACTTGTTCAAAAAAAGAAAAAAAAATGTCCGAATCGATGCCGCTGGACTAAGTCTTCTCTTCGTCTCTGTTAACTGAATTAAATGTAACGAAACCCTCAAGGCGCGAGTCCCACTCGCACTTGGCCGGTTTTCTTTGGTTTATTTGTTTTATCATGTTAATTATTTGTATACATAAATATTCAATATGGGTTCTGTCATAATCTTTTTGGAAGAGAGTCTCTCTTTTCTTACCCAAGGAATTTATTTTTAACATAACGTGATATACAGACGGAGAGATACGGGCTTCAATAAGGGTTTCCATTCTTTATTTGAACCCCAATGTCTGCGCAAGAGCATCGAACCGTATCACAACTCCCACATGGGTCCTGTTTTTAATTCGGGCCACATACTTTACTAATAACTATTACTCGGTTCACTCAGACTCTATTATTATAACTCTACTATACTCTATGTTAACTAATGCTGTTGTTAATTGTAAGATAATGTATGTAAATTGTTAAATAATTTGTATCGCTTTACACTCCGACGAATATGCGTTTAATTAATGTACTCTACTGATCATACTGGATAAAAATCGCGGAGAAAATAATATTTATACAATTTTTTGGGTGATTTTACAAACATATGAATGTTGTTGTTTCTTCGACAGTTATAGACTAAGTTTGCATTTGTGACATATTGCATTTATAAGGTGACTTTAATTGATGCCAAATTGCCAAACAACGGATTTAACAAACCGCGAGCTCAACTCATACTGGAGTTTCTGTAATTGGTCACGATCAAGGTTCAATGACCCTTTTTGCGACGAACGAAATATTTTTTTTTTCGGTTTCTTTTTACTTGTTCAAGAACAACTTCGACTCAATAAGTATAGAAAGTACATTTTATTTTGTGTACTTCACAGACAGGGTCTTTGAACCTTTTTCCTGACCACTTACCGAGTCTCCAGTATGAATTTGTAAATGGACTATTATTGGTCTCACCTCACTATACATCGGAATGTAATGACCTTCTGATGTATATTCGATGGTCAGTTCCAAAATTATTAAATAATAGTCACAAAGTACGAAGAAAAGTTTCGAGTTCTCTTGAGCAGTAGATCAGCGACGTGGGACAACTCCTCGTCCTCCAAACCAAAACGAACGCTGGTGAAACTTGCATGTTGTTTCCCCAATTCGCTTTTTCGTGGAGAAACGGACTCTTTCGCGTCTTGTGTGGTTATCTATCCACGACAATCCGCGTCTATCTATCCTACTTGCGCCCTACGCATATCTGGTTAAGCCGCGATTACACCATCCAATTTATCGGGATCCTAACAAGGAAAGAATTGGACTAAGGGCAGTGTAATCGCGTTTATGACGGTCTGTTTCTTCGCGCATTAGGAACCCGATAAATCGGATGGTGTAATCGCGGTCTTAGTCAACGAGTGAGAGAGAAGGTTTGATGAAAAGACGTTGTATCGACGGCGCGTGCTAGACCCGACAGGAATCTTGTCTAAAGCATTTTGCAAACTGTCAGCACATCGTTTAAACATTGTAGTAAATACGGCCGTATTGCCGAAATATCGGTAAAACTATAAAAATAACACCTGCAAATAACGTTTTTTTTTATTATGTTTATTTAAGACTGTCACATTAAAATAAACGATCTACAAAGGTGATATGTTGCAAAACGACACAACTCTCCAATCTAATAGGATCAATAACAATAATTCTTCAACTCCTAACGGTGAAATAGCTTTAGATACCAAAGTACGGTCGATCACACGTCAGTATAAGCAAAGGCACTTCTTATTGCGATGTAATAACGGCTAAAATCGTCAAATATATAACTGCAAGCGCAAAATAGTGCTATGTCACCCATAGTCTCAGACCCTCAGCTGCATTCAGCGCACGTGTGCAGATTATGCAATACCGTTGTTCATGATGTCTACGAGAAGACTGATGCATCTTCCATGTCACCGGAACGTATGTTGTATCAAAGCAAGAAGGTCCTTAACCTTTGTAACTAATCTTGCTAATAATAAACAGTTTGAGTACCTAATGAACGAAAACGCAGATGTGCGGTATGGTGAATAAACATGGTGGCGACGAATTGTAATTGAAGCCAGGATTGGGCTGCGCTGGAGCCAATGACGTCATCGTCTGGTGCCCGGCATTACGTGTTGTACCAACGATGTTTAACTGAACAATCGATTGTACTGGTACTGCATACTTGCATTTGATGTAAATAAACTCCAAGTAAAAATATGGTTTGTCCGTGCTTTGGCTTTGCCCATTGAAAACAGTGAAAACACGCAGTCTTTATTGGTATCCATAGAATCTACACGTGCACTTGTTGGTTCAAAAATATATCTTCCAAGTTTCAGATTCTACATTTCTCTCTGATTTCTACATGTGAACGGAGTTTCGGAAAAAGATAATAAACATAATATACTTAACTCAATTAGTTCATAGAAGAGCTTGTATGACTAGATTGATGGATGTAGAAGCTAAATAGGTGTGTCAGGATCGCAGCAGATAGGAATCTGTAGTCTCTGCCTACCCCTCTGGGAGACAGACGTCAGTATATTAAAGTATTCAAGTTCATCTTTGTTGTGAGACGTTTCCGTTTAAACGACGACATTCGGTTCGTTAAACAGTGAATAGGTTCAAATATCAAGCCGACAGTCTAGCCCTTTCTGATTTCACAACGGTTTCTCCGACCTATTTATAACTTTCTATTAGGTGCAGTGTCCTCTTCCATGCCGGATTACATTTCCCTGGACACTGGGCAGAATTCTAACTAAACCCTTACTTCACAAGTCATAAGAACTAGAACAGAGCGTGAATTATTGCTGGTAGTTAGTTCAAATATGTTGTAAAAGCAGAGTTGCTACCATGCCATGGCCATAAAATGGAAGCTACAACACGGAATTGGGTCATATTTGATGTATATTTATATTTGCTATGTTTTACGCCATCTTTCACAACGCCTTGTTTAGTTCAAGGAACCTTTATGCAAAATGCATCGGCAGTAAAATTTATGCTCATCGGAATGTGCCATACAAATTTGATTTCTCTTCTATTTTTCATACAAACTATGTCATTTGCGCATGTTGCATTTAAACATTATATAGCGTTTGCTTGCTGCTACGGCAACGTTGAATTAGTCTATCGAATCGGTCAATATTTTTGGAACCAATAGCGTTGGGTTTTTCGGTAAGCTGTTAGCACAATAAACTGAAGAAGAGCGCCAAGAATAGTATTAATTGTTAACGTCTGAATAGAATAAATAAAAGCGGGTGATATGTTACTAATCTAGCGAAATCTAGCTAATGCTTGAATATTATTCAATCACACACAGGTACTCGTACTTGCATACTATAGTATTCAATTCAGTTTAGTACAATACAGTCTGCACATACAGCAGACACAAGGACGTAAGAAGATAGGCAGTATAGAGTGACAGTCGTACCGATACCGTCACGCATCAACTATTTGTGCCATTCACAGCCTCTCGCGGCTTCTGTCTAGTCTACTAGATAATGGTGTCGATTCAGCGTAACACGACTTAACTTATTTGACACGACTAAACTTATTTGACACGACTAAACTTATTTGACATGACTAAACTTAATTTAAGCATTCTGTCTTTTTTTTTCTGTATCGAAAAGACTCTTAAAATAAGGTTAGTCCTGTCAAATACGGTAAGTAATTTTAATAACACCCCTTAAAGCGTATATGTTGACCAAGGTCACAAGGACGATATTTCAAAAAACTGCATCCAAATCTATTGAGTCGTTATGGAGTTAAATAAAACGGAACATACATACAGACAGACAAAAATTATAACGTTTAGTCTACCCGCCCCGGTAGACTCTACCGTACAAAACTAATAAGTAATGTAATAACCCAAATCATTTAAAAATATTCAATTTAAAGACACGACTTTTTTTACTTTTTTATATATTCCTGAGATTCGACATTCGACGTCTATGGACATTTCCGTTGCGGTTTTATTCATGGAATGAATGCTACCACCCGGCAAAAAGACCTATTCGCACTGGGTGGTTTTATCACGGTAACGTTTTGCTAGCAGCGCACCCACTTTTGGATGAAATCTGCTGTTGGCTACTTTGTTCTGACTTGTTTCACTGAAAATAGTCACTGCTCAGTTCTTTTCAGTAACATCGCAATGAAACATACTTTTGAATCTTTTCTAAGGTCACCTTTAGCTAAACCGCATAAAAAAATATCCAGTTCTCGAGTTAAAAGGCAATACATCCGGAAAATCCGGATAGACATACGAGTATATTATACAGGAAAAAAGATAATTCTAATAAATTGCTGATAATGACAACCGATAAACATTCATACACTCGTTAACAAACAAAACTTATCTGGCAAACTAATTAAAGCTCAGCATTAATGAGCTTTTGCTCACCCTATTCAAAGCACCTGACGGTGATATGAAAAGCGAGCTTGCTGTACAAGGCCTTGCCTAGATCCGGCATCCACTCCCAGTCTATGTTATACAAAGGTTCCCACGACGCAGGCCGGTCGGTCTATCCAATCTCATTTACTTTTGATACCGCCTATTATTTACGACTCGAGCCGAGAGGGAGCAAAGCTAAGGACTGGATTATGTGGACTGACTAGTTCTTGATTACGATGTTCTTAAAATAGTGCTTCGAGTAGTTCGAGCCGTTTACCCTTTTGTGTCTTAGCGAAAGTAGAAGTCTACAAACATGTAACATGTTCGGGAAATATAGGTTTTCCGATCTTTGAATTTTAGGCTATTCTTGTCTTATAAAAATATTTATTTTGTTAAATTCGAAACAGAGGAATACTCGTAGATGTGAATGGGTAAACCTAATAACGAGTTTTGAATTAAGATATTAACTTGTTGTTAGAAAACAATTATAAAAATATGTCAATAATACGATATTTTGTTTATTAAGTATTTTAAATCCTTATTTATATAGATAATACGATAGATAACTAAATAAAGGTGAAAATACATAGAGCAAATAATTCTCCTACTTCGGTATAATATAAATAAACCCTGTCTGTGTTTCCTCTGGCGCTACAATCTATCTATATCTATCGGTCGGTCATATCGTAGAACTGATTATTTCATAATTTGAGGTGCAATTGTGTAAGACAATCGTATTCATTTCAAACGGCTATTCGGCTATAAGCAAATTAGCCCATTTGACAATTGAAACCGTACATTTTTGGCTGTCAGATGAATACGATTTTCTTAAACAATTGCACCTCCAAAAAGAGAGCTGTTTTTTTCTCTCCCCCGACTAACTTCGGGAGGATTTGCGAGTAAGATGGTGGTACCTCCACAGTCGAGCCCGGCATCAGCTCTACCACCTAATAAAATGGACCACAGGTATTATATTATTAGTAATTATACAGAAGGTAATTCCATGAAAACTGACCACTTTTGTCACACCCGTTAAAGTATTGATAATTCGGAACCTATTTTAATGTGCATTGGTAACATAAAAAAATATTATTTAAATACAACGCTCTTAAATTGGTACAATTATTAAATCCTGTTAATACAAAATGTAACGCGACATGTTCCGTGGAATTACCCAGAGGCCAAAACTAAAATGTTTGTCTATCTGTCTGTAGGTTCCGTTTTCATATTTTCAATAAATGGTGTAGACATGTTAGATTATGTAACCCTGTCAGGGCGCAGCAATAACATTTTTAGTTTTAATTGAATATAATAATAATAATCACTTTATTGCAAAAAATAAACACAGATGAATACAATTTAAATTCAGAAAATAGATGGCCAAGGCGGACTTATTTCTAAAAGAAATTTCTTCCAGTCAACCATAAAATACAGAGATGAAAAAAAATGTATACATTGGCTTAATTGATTTTTAGTATTATATATATTTAGTACCTATAATATTATACATAATTAGATAAAGTACATATTTATATTTGATTTTACATGTAAGGCAGGACACAGCAATTATTATATATTATGATTAGAAGTATTTTGATTTAGTTGATATGGATTTGGATGCGGTTTTCTTAATAAAATAACCGCCAAGCGAAAAGCTAGCGAAGTCGCGCGTAAAAGTCATAAATAATAAATAGTAAAATTATTTTCGTGTTATCAGTGCGGTACGGTTTGTGGTGATTGAATTAAAGCTCCACAGTGGCAGCTGCTAGTATGAATGCGGGCCGTTTATCTGACACGCGTGTAATGTGAGTCAATGATTAAACCGATTGTTTATGTTACGTGGTCGCGTCAGTCAATGCACTCACAGATGTCTTTTATTGCGTGACTAGTCATTGACTAGTAGAGCTTAGACAAACAAAATCTTTTTGCCTACTTTACTGTTTTGTTCTGTCAAATAAATCTGCTAACAAAGAAAACTGACAAGCACATACAAGTGTAAAGTATTTTGCTAATGATTCTCATCTTTTTGTGTTATGCTCTGCCACAGATAAATAGACACCGAAAGGAACTGCCACAAAGATTTCCCTAAAACCAAACCAATGTTTATGTTAATCAACCGTTTTATTTTTTGCGCAGATTTCAAGCAACAATGGAGAATACAGTTCAAGAAGTTTACCTAGAGTCAGATTGGATGCTGGAGGTCCCGGAAACCCAAACCCCGGCGTACGATTAAGATGCTGGGCAGCACCGCCTTCTATTACAGAGGAGGAAGCCGAAGATGAAATTGAAGACGATGCTGCGTCGTTACGAGCGTTGCCTTCTCAAGGTAAGCTAAGAATATTCTTCTCGGTAATGGTTGTTTTTTAAACTTAGTTCACCATCTAACGATAAGTAGCAGAACAAGATTCAAAAAGCGACATCTACGTTGAACAATGTGAACTAAAATTCTGACAGCGCCACCTCTTAGCAGATAGTGATACTATAACTAGTAAACTAGTTTGAAGAAAAGCAAGCACATGTGGATGTTTCCTACTTGACAATAGATGGCGACACAGCACTTTTAAATATTATTTTCATTTGGGCTTAAATTCCTTTGGTTTGATTCTTCTATTCGTTGTTGAACTACCAAAAACCTTGTAAAAATTTTGATGATAAAAAAGTTCATTTCATCACGTCATATTATTTTATACGTATTGTTTAATAATAATGATAAAAAAACTGTATTGCATAAGAAATACATTTGTTTTTTTTTTTTCGTTATTTTTAAGGCTATACAGCTAAAACCCCCAAAGTAGTAGTATAGAAGTGACTTGTCTGTAGCATAAGATCTTTTAAGTTACACAAAGATGTAGGTAATTATAATACTTATATAAAAATATTATAAAAAAATATTAAAAAATATTATATATTATAAAAATGCAGCACTTTACGATGAGTTTGGCTGAGTATAGGCATAGTATTACTATGGTATAGGTACAATATGTAGCAGCGATATAAAATACTATTGCTATAAAACTATCAAATTCATACTGTAGGCTCGGTAAGTGATCAGTATCACGATCGATAATACTTTCTGCTAATTTCGCAAAATAAAATGTTGACCTTTCATAGTACATAATTGGCCCGAAGCTTGACTTTGTAGGGAACACGAAAAAAATAATTTACAAATTTCATAAAAAACGGCCATTGAACCTTTATACTGAACAATTACCGAGCCTTCAGGACGAATTTGGCTTTGTAAATAAATTTCATCATATATTATTTTAAATCTTACTAGTATGACCTTTTTACATGACATTAAAATTCAATACAGCTGATCAACACACGTTTTATTATGCTACTAGAAAGTCTCATAAGTTGCTATATGTCTTTGGCCACCTACTATCATATAAACGTAGCTTGTACAAAACTTATGATCAAATATACATATTCCGGGTGTAAAAGCAAAGGCAAGAATCCTTTAAGGGTGTGTTAGTATGATCGGTAAAGATATTATTTTAAATACTGGGATCTCTAAATAAAGTACCAGTACCTCATAATAAGACGATTTTCTTTACTCAAAATACACTAATCGCGTGGACACCCTCACGGTCGCTGGCCATTCGGATGAGGGGTGCGGGTTGCGGGGTGCAATTAGGTGGAGGCCGGTGAGACGTAGCCATAGCTTAGAAAAATGATGGAGTTTTTGGTGAAATTTCAAGGTATATATGTTTTTCTCATAATGACATCAGAATCGTGTATACTTTCATACCTTAAGGGATTCTTGACTTTGCATTTACACCCTGTATAAGTTGTCTAAAAAGATATTATCCAGCACTTAGACAATCAATATAAATGAAAGACTTTGTCCTGCGAGTGAGCGACTACCAGAAAACCACTTTCAAACTTTCAATCGATAAATATTAATAGGAATATAATGTTTTGTTTTGACTCTTTCGATTTGTCTTTTTGAAACAATTTTAGACTCCATGAAGACTTAAGACAAAATGCACTCTGAATCTCAGCTTTAGAGTCTGATTATAAAATCACAATGTAAATAGGGTTGGAAATTATCAAGATAAATATGGCTTCTGATAATTATCGCGATACTTATGATGATAATTATCTGATAGTTATCAATCAGATATAAGCCTAGCAATCATTTTGTAACTGGTATTAAATATTAATAATAATAACCATATTAACATTTACTTTAGATGCTAGTAGTTTAGTAATTAAATGATGCATATTTTACAATCAAGGCAATGTTTTTCCAATTTTTTGTTTATAATTTCGTGAATATAAACTTGCAAACCAAAATAAAAGAAGTTAATCAACTACATTATGTACTACTTAGTTGAACTTGTGAGTGGAATATCATCCTCATCAGTGGCAAATATTTTCGATTATACTTATCAAAGATAATTATCAACCTATATTTATCATGATAATTATCAATTCGAACCCTGGTTGAAAGTAATCAAATAATTATTAAATCACAATTTCCCTAATGTCCCATTAATGGTGTGCCAAGATCCATATAACTATATAATATATCTATACCTAGATAAATTACTAATAAAGCGAAGCCAAAGGCCTAACCATACACTCCGGACCCATAGAGAGACTACTAGTGGCAATCGTACATTTGCATTATGTTTTCGTGTTTAATTGTATGGTAATCTATAATAATAACAACAAAGTATAGTACTAAAGTTGTGTCTATCTCTACCACGAAGTCGTGACCTTTACTCTACAATAAATATTTTTTGAACATTTTTACTGAAATGGGTTATTGGTATTGTAGAAGGCAAAACTATTTTTTTTTTAATTTTTGCCTGTCTGTCTGTCTGTGTGTGTATATGTTTGTATGTTCCTATTTACTCTTGGATGCGGTTTTCCCTATTATTGTCAACCACAAGGTGTGTTGATAAAATATCGCCCAAGCCAAAACCGGCGTAGGATAAAATAAAGGCGAGTGGAGCCGCGAGCGAAAGGCTAGTGATAATATAATCGTAATATGTTATGTTTATATTGATGAAATGTGTTAACCTGTGCTGTTTTTTTTTGTAAATAATAAACTTGTGAATTAATAAAATGTATAAGTAAATTTAATAAATAAATAAATATAAGTAAATTCGAATTTAGATTTTAATTTATTAATAAATAAACTTTTATTTTGTTAAGATCCCTGTGTGTTGACAATTGCATCGGCTCGAAATCTTTTTTGTCTTTTATCTTTGAAATGCGATACGGTTAGGTCACGAGTTGCAATACTATAGTCACTACCTATTCGTAAGTATAGCATTTCACAAATAAGAATAAATACCGTTCCAAATCTTTGGATATTTTTTTGTTTTTTTTTTTTTGTTAATAAATAATGAATGGAGTCATTATGCGGTAGTCTCCTCGAGCATTCGTCAGAGTTGAAGACGTCGTGTTACTGTCATTAGTGTCAGTTCCCGAAGGGCTGACGCAGACCGTGACGAGGCGCGCCCGCGCATCCACCCGGCTCCAATCGATTACTCTCATCCCTTTATAATTAGACTACTCAACCAAACCATTATCAGTTTTATTCCCACGGCTTAAGAGTCATTTACTATACGAAGACCTTAATGTCTAGCTACATAGTTAGAGAGCATTTTATCGCGTCCATTTAAAATATCTGGAGTTTTTTTGAAAAGGAATCCAAGTCCGTATTCTTGTTTTAGGTTAGGACGAACGTTAAACTTCATTTTATACCCAAAACACGAACGTTAACCTAATCTCTATCATTATCGTTGATGAGAATAACAATATTCTTCCTAGCAAGCACAATAACTATATTTTTCAACAAGTTTAGTAAAACATGTCACTCATTGTCATTCTCGGCGCGTAGGGCCAAAAGGGACGTTGGCATTGGCCTCCGGGCCTCTGAGCGCGGCTGTCGCAACCGATCCTAAATGAGCACAATTAGGGCTCGGCCCACTTTAATTGACATTGTTCGTTCGCCAACACTCTACATCATTATACACTTTCGGTGCGCAACGACCCTTTTGAACCGGCTAAACGTAATACCACATTAACCTATAAGTAAGTATATAGTATAGTAAGTACCTATAGGAGTATGTCTCGCCCAAAGACAATAATAGCAACGAAGACTGTCTACCATTTGTTCTTGAGATAATCATTTGTCTTTTAAATAAGTATTGTGTTGAGTGTGAGATGTTGAACTCTTTCTAGGGTTCCGTCAAAAAATGGAAAATTTCGCTATAGCATGATAACGTGTGACTTCGTTTATCGCGCTTTTTAACGCACCTCGGTCAAAACAAAGGACAAATAGCGCCGCGAGATGTGCCGGTCCCGCGCCATAAGAGCTCGCTACAGCCGCTGTACAAGATTAGTAATAATATCCGTTTACGTCACATTTTCAAAATTGATTAAAATTAGGAAAAAATGATTCTGACAATTTTTTTGAATACTTTTGATTGATGGTAGTGACGAGATTGTAATAAAGACATAGGTATTCAGAATCAATGGACGATGTTCTGCTATCTAACTGTCTCCACATGGTTGAGGGGACGCGAAGTTGGTATCGTTCCGGCGTGGTAGCCCAAGCGAAGAACTTCTAAAGAAAATAAGGAGCCGATTGACATCCCCGAAATAGCGGCGTCTCCAATTTTCTACCGTAGTTCTAATTTAGAAACTAACGAAACGAGTTTTTTTTGCTGTTCGTCGACCGTAGAAACAGTTTGTCATATTTTCGTGGTTAAGGAAAGGGGAATGGACTCTGTTTGATTTCATTTCATAAATTGTCATAGAAATTAGTCATCGTGAGTCACACTTAAAGGAAGGAGCCAGTAAGTTATAGTTTGGCTCAGAGTCGCTCGTTTCTGTGAACATAATACACTGGGGTAGAATACTAATGACGTCGTGCTTGAATAACTGAATATTCCATATCTGTCTATTTGTTATATACGTATATATACGTGCAGACATATGTTTGTTGTTTCAATAAACGCCGTTTAAAAGCCTATATATACCTATATACAAGTCAGTGTATGTCTCTACTACATTCAGTAATAGTAAATTTTTGTATGTTGGTTAGAATTCCCGCGCGGTATTTCATGAAAATGCATAGTTATTTATCAAAACATCATTGTTTTGAAGCTAATAATAAACTGTCTGTAACAAAAACAATGTGATAAAACAATTAATTATTTAGTTGTTGTATTACACTTGCCGATTTCCTTGTTATTACAACGAGGTTATATGCTTTGCCTCAATTAAATTGTATGTAATAAATTGTATATTTTAAACAAACAATACGGATAAACACGTTAATACGTGAATATGATAATATAACCACGTAAAGTCCTTAAACATTTCCGCACATGCTTGATCAGAAAAAATAATCAAAATATTCAATTCTTGCCACCTTATTGTTGACAAGAAAATTATGTTATTTTAATTCACGTATTTTTGAACGACAAAAAGTTTATTCGGAGATTACGTATCAAGAAGTGAAAGTTACGCTTTAAATTCATTACATTAGTTTTTAATGAATTCAGACTGTTATCGAATCTAACTTTGTATCTAAATTAATTCGTCGTCAGACGATGTTATGATCATTGATCACCAAGTTGGACTGTTCTGTTTCACATGAAATTGAATATGTTTCACGGTCCACGTCGCCTATTGACAGATTCAGGATATGGATGGCATGCATGGGCTTCGCACGTCCTATTTTAACATTGCATGAATGTGATTCGTGAAGTTCGTGTCCCTTTCGTACCAATCGATCACAATTATTTAAAAATGTGTATAAAAAAGAAACTCTTCGAAAATAACAATTATTTCCACCTCAAGTAGTTTAAGTAAGTAGTTCGATTCAGTGGGATCGCATAGTCGGTGTCCGATAGTAGCTTGAACAGATGCGGTGGCGGTAGCTATGATATACGTATTATAGTGCCTTCTCTGTGATCCTATTACATTGTTATAAAGCTCACTTTAGTATGAACTGGAGCCCTCACGCAGGGCAGTGTGCACATCGCGGCTGATACTGCTCGCGGTGTCTATTCTCTTCACTAACGCATGTACTATTATAGGGTTGTCGATACAAACAAACAAGTACAAATTTATTTATTGAAAAACTATGTACGGTTCATATACTTCCTGGATTTTCGTCGCTTAAAATCCGTAAACTAAAGATAAACTAAACATGTCTATACGAATAATCTTTCAATCAAAGCAAAAGCTGATATAGCGAAAAAAAAATCAGCTGCTCCACATTTCTCTAGTTTTTAGTAAACTAAAAATCCAACCTGTATATAACATCGCTGTATATATTGGGCACAAAATGTACCTTTGTTATGCTACGGGTGGCGCTTGTGTGCTACGCCGTAGCCGCGTAGCACAACGATACCCGTAGATAACGTTAGGACAGAACTCCGATTGTTTCAAGGTATTTTTGTCATAACTTCTTGACAATAAGTACTTTGAAAGGGAATTTCTTTTTTGGCGTTTACCCTAGCTGAATATATATAATATATTTGTTTACTTTCTTAATTCTTTTTATTATTTGGTAATCACATTAACTGCTTAGTTTCTTTGCAAGAATGTCACACGGTTGGCAAAATGTGATGATGTTTATTATATATAAGACAATTGACATTTTATACGCTAAGTAGTATCAACTATACTTATAAGCAACCATAAAATGAACAGAAAGATAAGCTAGGTATCTTTAATTCATGGACCAATTAACTGTCACGAGTGACAGTCTATGTGTAACAGTTTTTTTTAACATAGTATGAAGATTATGCTAATGCTCAATTGCAAACTAATAAGCGGAAAATTACATTGAATGCAGTAGTCGTCGCGACGCCCCTACTTTTCTCTGACTCGATGGTGGAGCTGTCAGCTGAGACTTGGCGGCCGTGGCAGTGTGCGCCGCCGCTTCCGACTCGCCACACATTGTCCCGAACGCGGATTTTGAATTTCGAATCAAGTGTTCGCAATTTTCTTTTTAAATTAGCTCTTTCAAAGCACCCTTTGCTTTTTTGAGTAAAAGTAACGCGAGTGTAGTGTTGTGTGTAAGTTAGCAGTGAATGTTGTGTTGTGTTTGAGTTCATAGTTCAGAAGTATCAGCTGTTTATAATTTCGCTGGTGTGCATAAGGTTTCGATCTGTTGACTTACGAGTATCTTCACATAAATTGAATAGTTACTGCAGAATGCACACTGCACATATACCTATACATTCTATTTGACTTTGTTACGTATAAAGTTCATAGATGGGCTAGAATCGTTATCGTTGTTTGACTACCGCTCACTCATCCAGGCGCGAATCCAGCTTGATATTTTGGAGGTCTTAGAACAATAACTTACTTATAAGTTATAGCTAATCAAATATAGACCCTCGCCCTGCAAATTTAGGGTTGTCAGAATCTAAAATAATGCATGGTGATTATTGGTGATTTGTCTTTTATTTTGTAGCTGTTTCCGAATGAGTAATTTTAGGTTAACGTTTAAGTGAACATTTGCAGCACAGGAATAGAAGTAAAAACTATTTATTTGCTTAAAATTTATTTCAAATTTGATCAAATATGTTTACATGAATACAGATTATCTAATCTATCCATAATATAATACACTTATTAATTTTCCTATACATATACAACCCCCTCCCTCTCTGCGCGTGCACATGAACTCATGGGCGTCGGAAGACAAAAATCTAGGGGGGGGGGCGACAGCGGTGACCTCTTTCAAATATCAACAGGATTTATAGTTGACAAATAGAAAAACGTACTTTTGTGCAAACAAAAACTTCCGATATTTCTTGTCTCTCGTATGTCCGCTGTATGTGTACTTTGATACAATTTTTTACTGTCCCATTCCGTTTCCAGGGGGGGGAGGCAGCTCCCCCCTTGCCCCCCCCCCCCTTCCGACGCCAATGCATGAACATATTTGAACCATATTTGAACTGATAGCGTTGTTTATCAATAAAAAGTTATTATGAATGCGTCTTGCTTATCTTGTCAATGAAATAACTAATGTTATGTTTGTGTTTTTAGACATTTGTTACTAATCATCTAGATTAAAAGCAGCAAATTCCACATTTCACTGTTTTCCTTACCGGTATAGATCTAAAGCATTTTTAAGAAATTAAATAAGAATATGTATATATTATCTACGTTGCACGTTAACGTGCAATTTGTAAAATCATTTACGTGGATACAATTACTTTCAATCACTTAGTACTTTACCATCTTTGCTACGTACAAGACTTAAACATAAATTACAAATTTATTAAAGCTTACCGAAAATCAGCCAAAGCTATATTAATTTATTTCTTCAATGACCTTCGCGTATTAATAACGTTCCTTTGAAACGTCATTGATCACATCATCACCGTATTGAACGAACCTGCGTAGGAGTCCGCCAAGTCTCGTCTTCACACGAATCCTTAACGGAAATTGAGCATGGTGATTGAATATTGTATCTGTAATATATTATGTGAATTAGCACAACTATGGTTGTATACTTTGCTTAGAACTTCATCCGATTGGTTTGTGGATAGCCTTGACGATAGATAGAAATCATTAGTGGGATGTAGCGGTAATGATCAAGTTCTTATTCATGTCGCAGTCATATACACATTAAACTATTTACGGTAATGACAGTAAGGTTTTTAAAGTTGACACCCTGTCTCACAGATTACTGGGCCTGATATAGTAATATGTTATCTGGGTTTCCAAAAGACAACCAATTTGGAGAGTGAAGAATTGGTATTATTTCTTATTTATTTAAGGCTGTACCTGACCCTAGAACATGAAAAAAGCCAGATTTTTGAGGGTTCTTTTGAAGAAAGTGGGACTATCTTAATATTGGAAAAATATATTTAATTTATTGATATCTTATCTAGGTGATCTACTTATAAACAATGTACTAAGATTTACGCTTTCGTCAAAAAAAACATGTTTTCTACCCTCTTTTTTTTGGTTTTCAAACGTTCGTTTCATGAACGCGGCTAAAAAATCAACTTGATTTTTTTTTCATAAAAAAGGTAATAGAAATACTACTTAAATCCAATATTTTTTTCCTTACTAAATATTTCAGTATTAGCTAAAAACCCTCCGATCTGCTGTTTCGCACGTAATTATTAGTATTACGCATCCTAGACAAATAGGTCGATTAGCTAACTAATAATCGCCTCTATCAAAAGCTAATAAAGTGTTTGACATTGGCCGTTTTGTGTCGGTCGGGTAATAATATTTTTTCCTAGCCTATGCTATTCCCGTCGACTGTATTGAAAAATACTGCTACTGTATTGGCCGTTTAGTTGGTAACTGAGTACTAGAAATAGTGAGGATTAAATTTTGAGAATTGTTTAAAACCCAGTACTTAGAAACCAGACTCATGTACCTAACCACGGAATGAAGACCACAAGACCAAGCATGTTTCAAAAGTACAAAGTTACGATTCTTGGTACATTTAGAACTTTCGCTTCCATACTGACCCAAATTGAAGAAAACTTTAATAGCCACGGACATGAAAACATGCGTTTTTATTATTGCCCCAAATTATACTCCATAACCAAGATTAACTGTTATTTCACACTTTTATGCAATGTGTTCTATCATCAGTTCACAATTTTTTTTTATACGCATTGCATAAAATCTTCGTGTAAAAGAACTTATTCGTTTTCGTGCAAAATCCGATTCGAATCTTGTTCTAATTCGACCAATCTGGTACGTATCCATTGCTGGTGAGCGCGGAAGTGATGCAACGGTTGGTTTCGTTGATTCGTTCCGATTGTTGATGCATTCATATCGGCTAACAGATCAACATAAATTTCTATTAGAAGCATCTGCAGCAATTGGAGAAGTGGTCACGCGAGGGGAAACTCTAAGCCCACTCCGGTGTCTTGAAGTTGATTGTTGAGGCGACAAAAAAAAGGAAAATTCAAGTATGCCTGTAAGTAGAGACTGTGTTAAACAGTGTGTGTGTGAAATACTTCGTTACATTCATCAGGCACTGTACTTGGTGTGTATAGAGTATAAGCGAAGTCTAGTGGAACATAACTGAATACTGAAAAGCTTTTCAAGTTATCAGTAACAAATAAAAAAGTGCACACAAATTCATCAAAATTAAATTCACTTGTACTTGTTTCACTGGTTTTATTTTAAAATTTTTACTTTAATCCCGACCAGTTTCGGTTAATACACCTTTCTCAAGGGATATAGGAATTCAGGAAATTAAACTATCACTTTATACAAGTGAATTTAATTATGATGTTTTCCAAGTTTCACTAAGTGCCGAAAATCGCAAGTATAAATTATGCACACAAATTGTCAGTAGGCATTTAAAACTAGTAAAATTATTACAAAACTGATTTTCATTGGTACATATTTCTTTGGGAAAGTGGTTAAACTATAAGGTCCTACAAAGTGAAAAAAATGTAACAGATGATAGAGTATCTCCAATAGACCACATTCCACCTCTTTTTTCACCTTTTCATAGAAACTTTGTCAGCTGATTGAACCACTTTGTACTGGGAAGTGAAAAAAATATTTGATCAAAAAATCTTTTTTAAATTTTGGTTGTGATCAGTGTTCAATACATTATCTACCCTAGAATTATTTTCACTTATTATTGTAGAACCTATATATAGAGGAGGGTTTCAGTTTGTGTTAAATTTAACTAAATTTTCACTCGGTAGGTACTGTACATAATTACCGAAGCGCATGATTATTTGGAATTGAGAAGCAGTGTAGCAGAAAAATATAGTTTTGTATATTTTCTAGATTTGCATTTAAATGAAAAGGAATATTTGTACAGGCAGTCGTCTGCCGTTTAAGCTCCCTACTTGGAAACGAAACGATTTTAACGACTATGACAACGAAATAAGAACGACCAATAGGTATAGCCTGCCATACTGGCGTCCGTACGTATAAGGATGCGTGGCATTTGCAAAATACCGGCACATAAGCGATGGCGATAGGGCTCACCACCCATCACAGCTGGGGCAGAAAATTATCGGTGAAAAATGGCTGTCTGAAGTGTGGACTGTGGCTCACTCCGCACAGTTTACACTTCGTACACCTCAGACACCCTCTCGCGAATTCATGTCGTGACGACTTAGGTAAAAAATATACATATAAGGTCTTTCAAATTTAAGTGGAAAGTATTTTAGGAGGTGATTCAGTATCTTTAATACATCGCATTGCACTGCATAGCCCTTTTTTTTGCGCAAACTTTTGTTCCACTTCTCTGTACAAAGTGGTCCGATCAGCTAACTCAGTTTGTATGGACAAGTGAAGAAAAAGTTCGCGCAAAAAAAGTGGAATGTGATGTATTAACGACACTGAATCACCTCCTAAATTACTTTCAATTTAAATTAAAAGACCTTATATTATTCGTAATATTATATTATTCGCACAGTGTTACCAAGTTACGAGTATGTTTTATGTACAAACATAATTTTTACTGTTGTGTGTCACTATTGATGGAACTTTATTTCAATATTAATGAAAGTCTCCTTGTACGAGTTCCACTATCATTTTTATTATTTTTTACGACTCGTTTCATCAAAGTGACATCGTCGGGCAATACAACGATGGAGGGGCATTGATATCAATTTAACGAAACAAGTCGCAAATTATAATAATAATCATAGTGGAACTCCTAAAATAAGACTTTCATTCATATTAAAATTGTATTTGTCTCAAAGGGTAATAAAATGTGTTTTTACTGCGAGGTTTTTTTTTTTCATTTACTTTGGCTTATTTATATAACAACTTTATTTTTATTTGCTTTGATCATTTTGCGCATTTTTGGATCACTATTAATATTTTGATCCCTAAAGAGCTGTTGAATACTCTTGCAATACGCCATTAGACAGTGATTAGACTAGCTAAGATCCATTGTAAAGCCATCATAATGCAATGGGCTGGTACGTAGACTAAAGGATTGCCATTATACAGCAAAGAGCATTACAAGAGAGTGATACAAGAGTAAGTGCTGTATAGTAAATAGACGCCATTTCACAACAATGAAAATATTTGTTTAAAAAAAAAAATACGATATCTTATTTGTTTTCATGAAATTTGATGCCAAATAATGTGATAATATTAATTTCACTTAATTTATTTGACAAAATCATATGTATAAAATACAATAAAATGCGTCACAATCCATAAAATATTCTTACACCGTATATATTTTGAGATTTTTTTTCGGCTTATCGTTATTATTTTGATGGCCCGTGAAATATTTAATACAAACACCTATATATATTTACAGTAAAGTGGAATCCCCAACACAATATATTCACGGAAAGACAAAAAACGTGTTAATTACACTTTACCATAAATTGATATTTACTGACACAGACCTCTAATAGAGAACAATATACAAGAATTCAGATTAATATGAATGCGATAGCAATATATTAATATTTTTTGGTTATTTCTTTCTTGTAAAATGCTGTTGTCAAGGCCTTAAACAGTCGTGTGCTGCACAAGAGCATTATAAGAGCTGAATCGTAAGCTAGAATCAGACTTGTACAGCTCTTATCATGCTATTAACCAGCTATTGTAATGCTCAGTGCTGTTTAATTTGGGGCCCAATTTAGCATTACAAGGGCTGTGTAGCAGCTTACTCAGCTCTTGTACAGCAACCTAATACAGCTACGAGCATTTAGTGAGTCTATATTCCAGCTGCTATGCAGCTGTCATGTGCCGCTTGGGGTGTTACTGACCACTTACCAAGCCTCCAGTATGAGTTCGGCTGTATAAATTAAAATCACCTTGTATATCGTCACGACATGAATCCCCGAGGGGGTGTCAGGTATTCCGGGTGTGAATTGTGACTGAGTTACCGTGTCTCCAGTATGAATTTGGCTACATAAACGAAATAGATAGGGCCAGATATAGGTATTTGACCCCCTTTCAATTTAGGAAAGCTATGATTTTGAGTGAAGAATAAAAATAATTAAAAAACTCATAGGCTGGTTCACTTTTCTCAAAAAGGGACATTTTATGAACTCTAGCGACATTGATGGTAAAAAAAATCCCAATAAGCTATTTCCACTGATTTGGACCAACTGAACACAAATTTCGATGTTGGCAGGCCCAAATCTTGACCACGAGTTCAGAATTCAATATGGCGGTCGTTTACTTGATATCATACAATACTATGATTATCTCTCCCGGTAGTTTTTTTTTCATCTAGGGCTTGTTTGTCGAAATTCCCAATAGTATTCGTGTTAAACCGTTAAATTGCGTCCTTTTTCCCGGTAGAATTTTTTAAGGTAAAGTTTTTTTCGCCTCTGTTTGCTTCCCATCTTGAACTCACGAACTCACTACTGCGTATTTTACAACTTAGTATTAAATTTTAGCGTTAGTAGTCAGAGCGTAAAGCAGCGCAGGTCCATCCAGCAACACGTCTCACCCCGCACTGATTTTTCGGGCGAAAGCGGGGTACGGCATGAACTCGCTCTCGAATCAGACGCATTATTATTTAATATAAATAAAGTAAACGTAATTTCGAAGAAGAAAGAATACCAACTCCTTCTACTTTATTATGTAGTGAAGTTCACAAATTTTGATATGATTTCGACAAAAATTGCAGGAGTTAGACCATTACAAGTGCAAAAATCAAGGCTGAATTAAAATATTTTTTTCTTCGGTTCTATGTATTTTCAGAGAATTCGGAGAACACCACATCACTCTTCATATCTTGTAGATTAACACATATTTTTTTCTGATAAAAAAGATGATTTTTGGTCGTTTTATATCAATGCAAAATGACTCAGTTTCATGGTATTTTGCGAAAGAGGAGCCTTAACGCGACATGTCGACGTGTTTTGTTACGAAATCCGCTATTTCGTTCTTTTTTGTTTTGTTACTGAATTGACATAATATGACATTATTAAAACATACATCAATAAAGGAAACTGTCACATAAGTACTTAATAAATAACACTGATTACAATTACTATAATTATAGTAATAATACTAATATATAGTGTTTCCGCTATTTCCTCAATTAATATTTCCAACTTATGACATCGCCGTTAGCTCAATTAATGAACGTCCTAGTATAGTAAAATGAAACTGTTAGATCCGCAGAGAAAAAGCGTTTGTGGGAAATTATGCCGTAAAACTTACGCACCATGAAATCAATTCATCTTAATTACTTGATAATATCACAAAAATATTTCCTCGGATTGTAAGTTATTTTTCTATGCGATATTTAATTATAAGGCCTCGATTTCCTTTGCGAATTTTTGCTAAATAATATTTAGGTGAGAATTTGAATAAAGCTAATATTCTTTTGTAAACCTATTGTTAAACAGAAATATTTTTTAAGAATGTTTGCATGAACCTTGGATGTAAGTAGATAGTTAAATGCAAGGATAATCAACATTCCGTCGCTGTATTAATTTAAAAGAACTGGTGGTCGGATATGCCTATTTGGTAGAGAGCAGGCTCTACCAGAGAAACTTGCATTTATTCTAGAGAAAGTTGCTTCGAGTAGCTCGTGCGAGTGTCGTAGAAGCCGCCTCTCTAGGGCCTTTCCTCTCCATTACATAATATCCACAATCTTGATAAAGACCAGCCTGTAATGATCGATGGAAATTGACGGTTACGCGATTTCATACGTGATATAACTAATTGATTCGATCGAACTGCACAACGACTGGGGAGACTTTAAAAAAGTCGACGCTGCCTTTAGGGAACCGGCGGATCAAAACAAAAACCCTGCTGCGCTTTTTGTAGAGTGCACCCTGGAATAGCAGCCTCATATAGGGTTCAACCCTCCCGATGCTGACTCCCCTACTACTGGAAACTCTATTCTTCAATTATCACCTTTACGCCGTAGTTCATAAGACAAGCATTGTTTTGGAATTTTCCGCTGTTGTAAATGCCTAAGCGGTGTCTCGTGCAATTCATCAGATAGGTAATATGGGGTGACCTAAGCTTTACCCCTTTTGACGACAGATACTGTGAGGAAATGCGTGGTGAATCTGCTAAATCATTGTTCCTTGTTTGTAGTTTACAAACACGTATACAACTATACATTTTGTCATCCTGTTAAAGCAGATTAAATCACCATCAAGGTGGTTCGTGATCAAGTCATTGTATTGTTTGTTTGTAAATAGTATTCTTGTTTTTGAAACACTAAAGACTGCATGCCATCTGTTGATAAAAAGAAGTAAGTGATAATAGGCAGATTTAGCAAATCTAAGTCCATCTAATAGACAGCGTTTAGTCAGATTAACAGCGTGCTAACCAGTGGCAGCTAGAAGATAATGATGCCAAGGTCGGGTGGTACCGTTCAATGCTTCTGTATTGTGTTTGTATTTTGTACATGACCAGTTTTGTTACTTCTTCCTTATATGGGGCTGCTGTTTGAACAAGTGCTGCTATTTATTAGTCCTACCTTTGTTTAAGGTCCTGTTGTAAAGCTGGCTCGAAATGTTTTGAATGCAAGTATGTGTTGTCGTTTTGTTTTTAAGAATCCATGAAAGAATGCACGTGTATATGAAGCAAAGTGTGTTAACAAGAATTGTTTGACGCACGAAGGGCGGTGCTATTACATGCTAAAGAAATAAATAAAGCTCTTCTTTATTTTAACAAATCTTTGCATCAACGTGTCTTTCGTGACGTACGGCTAAGACAGCTGGATTAAGCTGTTACAAATTAAACTACCAAAGTATCAGTTTAACTGACGGACAGACGTTTGTAAATACGCAGCTAAAACCATAATCGCTGTAAGACTCAGAATGTGTTGAAGTACCTCAGATTATTTTATTAACTATGTTGTACACGCACTTATGCAGGTGTTTGCGATGGTTCTCGTTTCCAAACACAACTTATGATTGTTTTTCCTATTTTTGAACAAAAAATATTATATAAATGTGGTTCATATCATAACAGTACGCGACAATAGTTTAATGTTAATAAGGTCGTTATAGCAAAGTTATATTATTTTTTGCATTACTCTGTAAACGATTGTGCACAACAACTATAAACACGCTTTTAAATTGTTGTGCAGGCTCATTTACAATATAGTATAAGTTGTGCGCAAAGAATTCAATGATGAAATACCGGACACGCTGTTCGGTATCAGAAATATGCTCGCGCCGCTGAACTTTTGTCTCGCTCACTGTCACTTGCGGTAGACCTGTTGTCTCGCTCGCTCGCGGAGGATTTGTGGCCCATGGGCCACAACTCGGTGCGCAATTTTTTAATGCGGTTCGCCATGCCATGTCTATAAAAAGAAGTTGTGCGTTTAGGAACGACAACCGTCGCACCACCTTATGGCTATATTCTAACTATTACAAACATCGCGACTCCTTGTGTTCAATACAGTTATAATATAAACCACTGCTGCTTGCAAATGGCGATCTGTGATTGCTCGACGAGCTGTCAAAGTGACAGATATCTGTAGCGCTAGCGCTGCATGTGTCAAGAATATGACAAAATGTCGACGCAGGGTTTTGTTTTGTACTCCTCTAAAATCATGATGAGTGGCCCCTTATTAATTCTTGAACTAACTTAAAATAGGTATCATCTTTTGAACCAAAATGTAATGGAATTAAGGCTATGTATTACCCCAATTAGCCTAAAACTGGATTTTTTTTACGTAAAGTTTAGGGTCCCTGAACAGACTGAAAGGTTAAAAAAAATGCTCGGCATTACTGACAAATTTAATGATTATTTGAACATAAAATTGCTTTAAGTAACTTTTAAAGTAACTTACGTCGGAGATATTTAAGAATATTGGAATATTAATTATAACTGTACCGTTGTATTAAATAAATAATCGAGTACCTTCCTTATATAAGCCTTAGTTTTCTATAAAATAGGCTAGTAAAAATAACCTGCAAAATAATGTCATTTTCATAGAATAGAATAGAATATCCATTTATTTATCTACCAATAAATTATAAAAACAAATTATAAAGTCAAACACAAGGAAATAACATAAAAGAATAAAACAATGTGACTAAAGCTAAATGAAATCATGTGTCGAAGCAGACAAAAAGGCTAGAACTCAGCATATGCTGTAGTCTTACAGAGTAAGACCGACAGCGCTGATTTTCAGTCCGAGCCCGCGTAGGTAACGCACGAACAAACAAAACAGCGCGAGTATTCTTGCACATTTTGAAAATAATAATTACGAATGGCAGAATAAATATGATATACATATACGAGTACATAATGTAGATGCTAATATTTGTAAATAAATAAATTCAATTAATAGGTAAGCTTTAAATAAATGTCAGAAACTCGTTGGTCAAAAATTATTAAAATGGTGATGAAGCGTCTAGTTTTAGGCAGGCGAAGACATTTGTAAGTCAAGGAGATACTTTTTTAGTTTAATTTTAAAAGTATACTTACACTTAAAGTCACGTAGCGGTGGTGGAATGTTATTCCAACATTTTGACGCCATGTACCTAAAACTACCCCTAAATGCAGTGGTTTTGTGCTTTGGAAACAATATACGATTCATCCTGGTGCTGTATCTGCTAACAGTGGATGACCACGTAGATTTGTCATGTAAATATTTGGGAGAACCAGTTTTTATTACACCAAACAGTAAAGCAGCGAGATGCAGCTCACGACGACCCTCTACCCTTAAAATATTCGCGGCATTGATATAAGGTGTGACGTGTGATCGCCAGGGGATACGGAAGCAATAGCGAGCACACGCATTCATACATGTGTTTATCACAAGCGCCCTCTCATACTAAACGAAATTGGCTCTAACAGTGCACATTAAAAGGGGTTTTCGTTAACTGGGCGGTTTCGTTCGAATAAGCCCGCCTTAACAGACAAATGCAAAGGATTTTCCTGATCTAAAAGAAGACAGGAAGTTTGGCAAAGTAATAACCGTACAGGTAACAACGTCTATTGAAACTGAACAGCAAAATTTTGTTCTGTAAACTGCTTTATTTAGTGGTATCGGACAGATTGATAAGACGTATTTTACAAATAATAAAGTCGATTCTGAAGGCTTTAATTTTAGTTGTAGTGCTATCGAAACTTAAATTATTCAAAGTAATATAGCTTCTGTTAACACTAAAGAACTATTTTTGAAATAAGAAAATTAAGTTTTGACAGAACTAAAATTCGAATCGTCAAACTCACTTGATGCTATCCCACAATATATCATATTACATTACCGGTTTCGCTCAATCAACAGATTTAATCATTATAACTATGTTTGTTAAGAAGAATACACGAGCAGGTTAATAAAATTAGAAAAGCTTGTAACAGTAACCAACAGTGTCAACACATTTTTAACAATCGATTCGGGTTACCATTTATTCCTCTACAGTTTATGATTATGATTAGTCACTTTAGTTGTACCTAAGTATAAATAGAAACGTATACGATCATCTATATACTTTACACTATCCAACTTCACATAGTGATCTTCCAGCACGTGTTCAGAAAACTGATGTTGACATTAAAGCCACCTGTAACACTATTATTATACGGTTAATTGTTTAAAAAGAGCGAAAAATGCATTTTACAAAACTACGCGTTTTGTATAGTTAATTTTCTTGGAATTTGCAGTAATATCAATTGTAATTTTTAGTCAAATGAAATTATATGATTGTCAATAAAATTGCAGAATTCAATTGGATACAGGTTATTCTGGCATGAAATTTTGATGGTAAAAGTATGCTTCATTTAATACGAAAATCGTGGTAAACTGGCGGTATTAATCGGTAAAATTGGAAGTATTTTTTCGACAGTTGATGTAATGAATAATAAAAATTCTAGGACATTAGCTGTCAACAAATATATACAGGCTGAAAATAAACCCCTAGCTTTATTGAAATCTAAGAATCAGAATCACTATTAGAACCCAAAACCTAGCTGAGGGTTCATTTTCAACCTGTAACTATATCTGATGTTTTGGGTATTTTTTTTTAGCAAAGTTATTGAACTTAAATGAAATATTTAGCTCTTTGAAGTTGACAATTTTATTTTATTTAAACATCTTACAATAAACACTTAAATAAACTAATAACCTACACATAAATAATAATCTAAAATATAACCAAATAAATTTAAAAGCTATAGATAAAAAACTGGGTCCAGGTCGCTGCCCCTCGGCCTACATTTAAGATATATTAAAAAGTATAAAAATATTTCTTAAGGGTTAGGGGGGGGGGGGGAGGGGTTCTGCCAAACATGCTCTCGCGTTTGGGCAATTAAGTATATTAAAACAGAATATTTTTAACAAATAAACTTTGTGTAATTAATTAAGAAGTTGAACTACATTGTGTATATTATTTGACGTTTTGTTTGAAGACTAGAGCTGTTCACTATTCCTTCCTTTCCGTTAATATGTCTTATTTTATTATCCCATCCTACTAAAAAAGTTATCTGTATCTTGGGATAATTTATCCTATCAAATAACATACAAATATGATTATTGTTCTTAAAAATTTTACTGTGATGACGAAACGGCGGCGTTTGAATCTTTCAGAATTTGATACTGGCAAAATCTGGCGCCTGTAATAAGAGACATCGCACTAGGAAAAAACTAATTGGCACTTTTAAGAGGATATGTCACGCTTGCAAAAGTCACTGTTACTCCATGCGGAACACCCCGCAGCGCGAGAGGGACGGATTCCGAAAAAAATTGCAAAATGGCGGTTTTAAATTTATATAATACTAGCTTTTGCCCGCGGCTCCGCCCGCGTGTTATTCGGCTTAACGACATGCTTTTTTCGGGGATAAAAAGTAGCCTATGTGTTAAGTTGGGGTATAAGCTATATCCATTATAAATTTCATCCAAATCCGTCCAGCCGTTTCAGCGTGAAAGAGTAACAAACATACACACACACAAACTTTCGCATTTATTAGTGCGAAATGTGATGAGATAACATAGCCTTGTCTTATTACACCACAAACGATTAATGACCGCGCTAATTAGACACCTGATGTATGAAATAACAAAGCCTTGTCTTATTTTACCACAAACGATAATGACCGCGCTAATTAGACACCTGATTTTTCAATTATATTGATCTATCCTACAGGAACCATGCATTTTTCCGGGATAAAAAGTAGCCTATGTGTTAAGTTAGGTTATAAGCTATATCCATTCTAAATTTCATCCAAATCCGTTCAGCCGTTTCAGCGTGAAAGAGTAACATACATACATACATACATACACACACACACAAACACACACACACACACACGCACAAACGTAGGATAGGATAGTAGGATTAACTAAAATAGCTATCAAAATTTCCAACTGAGAAAATTTCGATATCGTTAAAATCTATCTAATTATACATCAATGCAAATAAAACATCGTTCAGGTCTGTATGTCATTCCTAATAAAATATCGTTCAGGTCTGTATGTCATACTATGAAAAAAAGTGTAGAAGAAGACCTCATTTGAATAATTATTTCTATCGAGCGAAAGTTACACAAACGCGTTGCTGTACTGAAAAAAACTAAAAAAAGGTTCCGAAATTTATATACTGATTTATCAAATTAGTGGCTTCATCTGAAAAGCGGGTATAAACTTCAAAAAGTGCAGTTTTTATCGAAATAGCCTCTTAAAATAAGTATATAACCCAAATTAATCGTTTCACGACCGATCCACGGATTGTTCTACTTTCATTAGGTATTGAAAAATAGTTTTATTTCCTGTTGCTAGCAAGACTCACTGGATTGTCGAGTAGGAAATTCGAGTGTGTCTGTTTTCAGTGTTTCTCGGTAAACAATGAAGCTGGCGGGTCGCCATGTGTTTGTTTGCACCATGACATCAATTTCCTTTACCTCATGATGAGTAACGTGAGGGTGATTCGGAACACTATGGCTGCTTGAACTTTACTGTTGTTTACTTTATGGTTGTGGTTATTATATGACTTCTTGGAGACTTCCTTGGCCTTCATATCGTTGCACGTTGCGAGTATGTTAGTATTATTAAATGAGTTCGCTTGCTGACTTTTCATTCAAATGGTTTGTTTGCCAGAACTTGTCAAGTACAACTAACGAAGTTCAGCAAACCTTCATCTATTACTCTGTACAAGTCGAATCTGCTGATTACTGCTACTTACGAAGTACTTGTACTCCAAAGAGAAATATAAAAAACTAACGCCTTTCCCCGTGGCTCTACTCGCGTTTATTCAATCCTTATGAACATTATTTTATGAAAAACCCTTATAGCACGTGTTGACCAGAGTCACTACGATGAGAATAAAAAAAAACTTATCCAAATCCGTTGAGTGGTTCTCGAGTTAAAACCATGTTAAAACGGAACATACATAATTACATAAGACAGACAGACGAAAATTTTAGAAATTGTGGATTCGGCCTCATTATAAAGCCTCATTAATAGCTCATTTAATTTCAAATTTTGCGAGAATGTTCAATTTACGGACACGACTTTTTTGCTACTTTATTAATCAGTATATATATACAGGGTGTAAATGCAAAGTCAAGAATCCCTTTAGGGTATGAAAGTATACACGATTCTGCATTATGAGAAAAAAATATATACCTTGAATTTTCACCAAAAATTCCATCATTTTTCTAAGCTATGTATATGCAGCTCACCGGCCTCTCCGCAAACCTAATTGCACCCCGCACCCCTCATCCGAGTGGCCAGTGACCAGTGAGGTGTCCACGCGATTAGTGTATTTTGAGTAAAGAAAATCGTCTTATTATGAGGTACTGGTACTTTATTTAGAGATCCCAGTATTTAAAATAATATATTTTCCGGTCATACTAACATACCCTTAAAGGATTCTTGACTTTGCTTTTACACCCGGTATATGTGGATCTTTCCTTCCAATTAGATCTTTTTGTTGCTAAAAGTTTAATTCAAGGAACAAAATCCATCCCAATTAGGGAATATATGTTGAATACAAATTTAATCTCAATTTTTTGGTAGAACAGGCTGAAAAAGTTCCGTTTTCCCCATCCTTAAGTAGTGTTTCTGTTTCTTCAGTATAATCATGAATAGGTAAAAACAATCTTTACTCTTGCGGTAGTTAGGTAAGTAATAAACTAAAGGAGTGAGCTAAGAAGTGCTGGAGTTGCACACCAACGCCTTAGATTTGCGAGGGCGACTGAAGATGAGTAATAAATAAGCCAGCTCATGGTAATACATCAGTTGGTCCTGACGTGGCTTAGCGTTTATTCATTCCATGGTTCCCACGCTTATTAAACTAACAATCTACCACCTGTTGGCTCATGCAATTTTGATAGAAAATAGTCGATCAGCTTACATAACAAGCATTAATTGTCAAAATAAATCCTGACCGAACAATCCATACTCGATGCAAAAATTAATTGTTCTTCCTCAAAAGAAAATGAACAGTAGGTAACTATTTAAGGGGGTAACTTCTTACCTCGGTACAAAGTGCACATAATAATATTCTTTTCCTTACCTTTTAATAAAAAGTATGCAATAAATGTGTTTTGAAGTAACTTGCGGAAAAAGTTTATTAATAATAAAGTCTTCACAAAAAAATTACGTACTTTAATGTATTACATTTTGTTTGCATTACATTAACAAACTTAAAAGCGTGTTTACAGTTGTAATGTAATGCAGCTAAAATGTAACGCATAAAATTGAATAATTTTCATGTGATCACCTAACTATTAACAAGCAGTTTGCGCGAATTGCTATAAAACACATTTTTTGCAAACTTTTTATCCATAAGTAAGGAAAACAATATTATGATGTGCATTTTGCACCAAGATCCTCCGTTACCACCTTAAAATAAAACGCGGGCTTAGTTTTCCGATAAATTATACACAATTTTTTTTTTCACAATATCTTGTCTTTCAATATCTGTGAAATAAAAAGTTTAAGAATTTCTGTATAACTTATTCAATATGATATTCCACTAAGTACCATCAATCGAATATTATACTTCATTAGTTTTTTGGAAATTTTGTTAGTACGAGTATATGAGCAGTATATGTGTGGTTTCAGTAATCATTAGTTCTCTTTGTACCGCTAGTACACATTTGTGCAATAAGAATGGGGTCTTTCTATTGATGTTGAATATCGTAGTTTATTTATCCTTTGAGCTACTATGAGTGGTCATGCTGACCACATTTCAAGAGACTCATAGACGAATGAGCGATGATTTCCGATGTTAAATCGATAAGGGCCCGTGAATCATCTTCATAATAACTCTTGCCATTGTATGCAAACATGAGCGCTCACTGCGCCATCTTCCTTTAGAACGGTGGCATAATTTATGCGCGATTATACAATTTATCGTTGTTGAGATAAGAGTGATCAGGTTTCTCCGGTAGCTTTGGCACAAGTTTGGGCAGTCTCGCTTGGAGGTTGCCATAAAAAGGCTGCGAACAATGACCGGCTAAGACAAAAGCTTGTTTATTAAGATTCATTTGTTAGTAACGCATGGCTGGCTGCAGCGTTGCCCACTTTAACTCGTTCTTTAATTGCTAATTAGGTAAACAATTTATAATTAAGATGCTAACTCTAGAATTCGGTTTACAAAATATTCCTTTGTACGAAAGTGTTGCTTTTTATAGTCGCTTTAGATTCCGGAGTGGCTTGGGTAGATTCTTCCTTTTTTCCACTATACAAAGACAATTACAATCCATCGAGGCGTCGACTACGGAACTCGACAACCGCAAATGAATAGGAGCCTAATTGCACAAAATTAGTTTCGGGAAATGACATACACATCATGACATGCAATAACCATGTACTTTGGGAGGATTAGGATAGTATAAAAGCACTCTTATTTCTAGTATTTAGGAGTCATGCCTAGGCATGATTGTGATTGTGGAAGTCATTGTGCGCGTGCGCAACGTGTGGTCCCAACATTGTTCCATTGTATCAGTCATATCATAACTTCAACAAAAATTCTCGCTGCTAATTCTTAATTGCAGACATTTTACTTCTAATTGAGATACTATTTCATTTTTATTTTGAGGAAATTTATGCACATGAAAGTGTTTACAATAGTCCATAATAGTATTATCTGTTTTTCGGCGTGAGTTGAAAAAGCTATTAGTGTTACAGCCGATGTTATCACAGATTTTATATGACTTTGTTGGCTCTAGGCCAGCGTCTAATTAGTTTAACTGAGCGTCAGCTTTCTTTTGTGTATTTCGTTTCTTTTCAAGTCCAAGTTCTTTAATTATTTCAAACGTAATATCCTTAACTTATTCCATTAAGGAATTTTAATCACCCATTACAATGTTTGATTTCTTACCATTTTGCTCTATCCTCTTGGACGTTCCAATGAATGTTGGAAGCCTATCATTTAGATATGTGTCCCACAAATAACAAAGAGCTATGATTAACAGTCTGTCGTTCTGTATATTAATATTTTATCGATTTCCGATAATTAATTTAACTGTGCGCTTGTAGTAGAACAGAGAGCCATATTCTCGTAGTGCACGTCCGTAATATCGATATGTTTCTGCAAGTGTCACGGACAGTTACTTGATCTGATTTCCCCATCGCTGGATAACCATATAAGTCTTGTAGGTGATTCTAGTGCATGATTGGATACGTCTTGGCATACAAACACGTGGTGCATAACTTAAGGTGATACAACGAGATTTACTATGAATTTTTCATGTTGTATAAGAGAACAGAACTCTATGACGGCCCCATACAATGGGCTGAAATATACAGAGTATTAAATATGTTTTGTTGTTTTATCATTAATAACCATCCCACATAAATAAATAACGCTTGAAAAGAGCTAATTATATTTTTTAATTTTTAAACTATATGTAGAGAGGATTCAGAAATGCAAAAGAAGGCTAAGTTTTTGAGATCGAATGAACTCTCAGTTAGTCGCATGTCTTTTCTGTCTATATGATAGATATCTATTACGGCAATTTAACAGCGGACCGATCCCCTATTGTTATTGAAAGTAGTTAAGGTTTATGGGCTACGGCGGCCACCGATTTATTTACGAGAGTGCAATTGTAGACTGTGATGTTGATGCTTATCGACTTTAGTAACTGGAACTTTGCCCTTTCAATGCTTATCGGCTTAACAACTAGAATTTTATTACTTTGTTACTAGTATAGTATTATATTATCTGTGCTTTGGGTTTCAATAAAGTGTGAGAACGATTTTGCAGGCCTGTCAAAGTAATGGTGTGACTAATAACAAAAACAACGATAACGAATCAAAGAAAAAAAAACAACTTTCTATCGCAGTCATAAAACTACAATGTTACGCTTAAAACAAAAAGAAATCTTGTGCGTTTCCAAACATAACACAACTACACAGAAAGTTTTGAGGTGGCAGTGTGATTAAAACAATGTAAATGAGTCTACAAAGACAGAAGAAGTCAAAGGCCAGTATGTGGAAAGCTCTGGTGCACAGGAAGAGGAAATACAGTGAGGTGCAGTTACCATGTGATAACGAGTCGTACGCCGCTCTGGCGGCAATGCAAGGAGGTAATTCGGCGACGCTACCGCCCTCTCTCGATGCTTTCCGTGCATGTAAGTATTTTAGCTACTCGACCACAGATGGCGCTTCCGTCTGTACTCTTATTCATTAGCTAGATGGCGTTACCATAAATTCAGGAATGTTGAATTTTTTTTTCCCACAGACATATAAATATTACGATGATTTTGTCCGTTGTTTTTTTTCCTTTCTCCATAAACAACTTTCAATTGTTTCTCTAAAATAGATAATACGTAAATAATTAATCATTTCTTTTACGTATTATGGAACGTGTTATGTTAGTACAAAATAAATCGTAGTCTCATGTTTCGTGAGAATTTTGTTGAATAATGGTGGTGAAGACTCATTTCATGCTATTTTTCACAGACGTATAATATAGTAGCAGACCTAACATTAATAATAAACGCATAGAGTCGACGCGTGGCAATTTTAGCTCAGTGAACTTCGGGCTCTTTTAAATATAAATATTGCTTGTTTCCAAACAAAATATATAGTAGAGACACAGACATACAGACTAAACACTAATAATAAACGCATAGAGCCGACTTGAAGCAATTTTAGCTCAGTGACTTACGGGCTCTAATAGATATAAATATTGCTTGTTTCCAAGAAAAATATATACGAGAGATTAGTTTAGGTATTAACAAATACGTTTTAAGCATAAACCAGCCAACACAACCCATTTTTATACGTTTCTTCGTACCATGTAGCTTAAATGTCACTTGGTTTTTGTATGGAAACTTGCCAACGCTATTTAATCCTTAGGTTTAGTCTGTATGTCTGTGACTAGGGATTAGTTTAGGAATTAACAAATATGTTCCAAGCAAAAGCCAGCCAAAACAACCCATTTTTATACGATTCTTCGTGCCATGAAGCCTAAATGTAGCTTATTTTTTGTATGGAAACTTGCCACGCTATTTAATCCTTATGTTTGGCCTGCTACTTAGTAATAATTATATGTCTGTGGCTATTTTTATGCAATTGTGTCGAAGATTCCAACTGCAATAAAGGATACCGTAGGCCATTGATGTACGTATCAGCGTACGTTGCCGTTAGCCCAGCGGAAATACCTACTAATAAAATTAATGAAAAAATCATTTAATTTCCGAGTCAAGTTTTGTTGTTTAAATGGGGTATACTTATCATCTTATTCTATCTATCAGCCTGTTTCGTCCACTGCTGGACGTAGGCCTTTCCAGGATTTCGCCACTCTTGGCGGTCCTCCTGGAAGAAATGCCCATACTCACACACGCTGGGCAGGTGGGTTGGTGAGCGCGGTGCCGAAGCCCTTGCACCAGTGACGCCGCTGCCCGTCACCAGTCTGTTTTATATAACGCCTGGCAATTGGAGATGTATATAGGTATACCGCCATCCATCGGTCCCAGGCAATGGTGGGCCGCCTGGTTTTGCCCGAATAACTTCGGGAGGATTTGCGAGTAAGATGGTGGTACGTCCACAGTCGAGCCCGCCATTAGCTCTACCACCTATTGGTACTATATTGTATGGATATTTATTGAGTGTACATTTTTCTAATTGATATCGGTCGAGGACTAGATATTTGTAACTGACGTGAATGAGGCGAGGCATTGATAAACTTTTAATTTCAAATTGGCGCCTTAGGGGAGTGGAGTGAGGGGAACTTACTCCATACAAATATGCGCTTACGAACTAGCTTATGCTGTAAGGTCGTATGCGGCAAAACAGTAAAATGACAACTATAAGTAGTTTAATAAATCCCATCGGCTATATTGAAGTGTATTTGTTGACTAATTTAAATAAAAAACTTAGACGCTTCATTCGCTCCCGTTTGTCAGTAAAATAGAAATCTCTGTTTTAAGGGAGGTTTCCTAAATATTTTTTCTCTGCTATGAAAATTAATCAATCAACTAAATGAGGGCAAAATGATGTCAATGAAATGCCTAATCTAGTATATAAATTGGTAATAACATATGTTTTTTTATTGCTGAGAAAAATGGAGATCCATGTCGCCAAAATTTCGTGGCGTCGCCTTAGAACGTTTACATATTGAAATACGGTATATACCTAGCATGCTTTATGATTTTATAAAAATTTCAACAATGTAAATAAATATAAAACATTTTTGGCAAAAATAAAAATATAATCCTTGTTATTTCATAAAATTTATTTACATTGTTGAAATTGTTACAAAACTATAAAACATGATTTTTTACCTTCTTTAAACAGATATATGTTTGCAAGATTTATTCCAAGTTTTTTTCCCTTTGAGTTACACCGCTAACAAAATACCTACCCCTCGACCACGATCTGTTAAAAAACATCAAGTTCCTTTTAAACATGGTTATTTGTTAACTCTATCAATTAAACATAGTTGATGCTTGTGATTGTTGGCACTTGGTGGAAATTAATACACATTATGTTTATTTATAACTCATGTACTTATCCTTATATTTTTTTATTGCACGTATTTTATTTGTAGATTCTGAAAATGTAATTAAATAAATATTGTAGTTAAGCCCTTGAGAATGCTGAATAGCGAAACCGGTTGGGTATAATATTTAATATAAGATTGTGGATAAGTACATGAGTTATAAATAAATATAATGTCTATCAATTAAAACCTAAAAAAGCGACTCGTTAATTAATTGTTGTTACAAACTCATTTCATCGGACTAAAATAATCATATCGGTGATTTTTGCTGACTTGGCACCTGCGTTATGTTATATTATATCTACCTATCTATACTTATATGGTGTAGGTACAAAAAAAACATTAGGTAATGGAAGTCGTTCTAGTTTTTTCTTCGTGTGTGTGAGTTGTGACCAGGGCCGTATTTTAAGGTGTGGATTCCCCTGGGCAAGAACGAAGTAAGCGCCCCCAATCTATTTATTAGACTTACACTTGCTACTTTGTTACACGACTCTTCACTGAAGTAACAACATTTTTAGTTCTAATTAGTGTTTTAAAACTACTGTTTGAATTAGTATATTACATTTCAGAATAAAGTGAGATAACGGAAAACAGTTCTCGTGTACAAAGTCAATACGAATAGTAATAAAAAAAACCTGAGCCTAAAGAACAACAATATACCTTAATTATGGTTAGCTTGAAAAAAAAATGCAGCGAGTTGCTTTTTTGAAAAAACAAAGTGTGTATGCAACATAGATTTAAATATCTATGGTATGCAATATTAAACACTTGTGGAGGCCCCTCATGTGTGGAGACTCCTGCGCTTCAGCCCTTGTTGCCCTCCCCTAAATCCGGCCCTGGTTGTGACGAACTAAACTAAACATACATTCCGTCTAAATGTTAGCTTTTAGAGACCAAGTCCTTGTACTATCTCCTAGTCCCTACTTGTATTCGAGTCCTAATTTAATTTTGCCGTTCAAGTTGCAATTTCCAGATTTGCAAAATAAATACATAAACAAATAAAACCGGACAAGTGCGAGTCGGACTCGCCCACCGAGAAGCAAGAAATAATACCTCGGTATTAACTTGCTCAAGACAAGACTTGCATTTAAAATGACAATAGCTTTTGTCTAAAGCAAAAGCCATGAAAGGACATCACTTGGCAAACAGCAGGCGTGTTATCCTCCATTTGTATAACAATAAGCTGTCCACAAAGAAATTATCAATAGCTGTATATGCTATAGTCTGATTACTAATAAACAACCACGTTCATACGAAAAACTACATAAATTGTATCTCCTTGTAATTTTGTTTTCGTTTATCCCATTGTAACTCCATTGCAATGAAAAATTTAAATTATTGCAAAAATTACTGAAAGAAGACTATTTTATAAATTATTTAATTACATGAAATCTTTTGGTGGCACACCAAATGTACGTAATATTTTTTTGTGTAGACTTAATGTAGGAAACTACTTTCCTGAAATAAATAGAAGTTATGTAGATCCTGAACTTCTTGTCTGCCAAATTTCATTGATATTTAATTCGATTTATTTTATCGGTTGGGAATATGATGATGACTAGAAAGCTCATATTTCTAAAGCCCCAATATTTGAAAGCGCCAGATTCTGCCTCCTTTGCTTGATACGACTACAGCGCCACCTTTGTCGGAAAATGTTTAATTGTTAATCTTAGTTGGAGCAGACAATATGGCTCCCACGGCACGGTTTCCATGGTTTGCGCAAATCCACTAATTACCTGCGCATGCGCATTATTTACATATAATTTACACATTTCCACACGTTATAGGTGGTAAGAAAATGAACAAAGCGGTTCAAGGAAATATGTTTGTTTCCGTTACAATTTAACGCATTTTAAATTAATTCTTTACTATCATGTAACATTCATTTCATACAATTATAGTTTCAGTATAGTTATGTAAAGCTTCCAATCGACTAGTACAGCCATACCATTCCGCGAGGCTTTACTTGAAATTTAGTTATTATTTAATTCATTTTACGTACAGTCAGCAAGGTTCCCGCCTGACCACCTTAAGGGCTAGTTTAGTGTGCAGTGGTTCGCGGCAACTTCCGCTAGATGCCGACCTGCTAGGTTTGTCTACCAATAGTCTGACTAAAGTGACCGATGCACACTTTACTTATGCGATTGGTAAATTAAATAAAAGGCGGTGCTAACTGAGATCGCCACATGCAAGCAAAAAGGTTTTGAAATTGGATAGGCGGTATCCTTGGTGATGGTACAGTCAGCAAAGATAAATGTATACAGGCCCATCGCAAACACTTTGATCTTAATCTTGATTGATTGTTTGACTGATTGATTGATTGATTGATCTTGATTTGATGTTTGATCAATAGTACATAGTATACCTTATCTCATCTATCACTTACCTGTGGGTCTTAGGAGCAAAGTGTTGGCGATGGGCCTGTATACCTTTATCTTTTGCTGACTGTACATAACTACATATCGGAATCTATCTGATCAACTTACAAGTACATAGTACGAGTAAAAATATAAAGCAAACTATAGTAAGAAAAAAATAGTAAAAAGGTCGTGTCTGTATTATAATTTCGCAAAATTTTAAAAGAAATGGGTTGTTATTAGTGTTGTTCTGAGGTCAAAACCATAGTTTTTAGAATTTTTGTCTCTCTGTCTGTGGGTATGATCCGTTTTAACTCGAGAACCACTTAACGGTTTTGGATGCGGTTTTTTTAATTATCATCGTAGTGATCCTGGTCAACATATGCTATAAGCGGGGGTTTTCTTAAAATAATGCCCAAGTTGAAAACGGGGCAAAAACCGAATAAACGCGGGTGGAGCCTCGGGCGAAAGATTAGTTAAATATGAAGTTTACGGCGTAATAAATTTCGGCCAATGTGTGTTTTTCACAGAATCTTCAATTTTTGTATGCGTAAAGATACATTTTACGAGGTTCCGCTATAGGGCGGTGCTTCATTGCACGACACGGCACGACAACGACACCAGTGGGAGAATTATTGTGTGAAATGCCGGCGATGACATGTCGTAGTCGGACCGTGGCAGTGAGACACCGTGCAGTACAATTTCATACAATAATGCTCCCAGTCTAGTGTCGTTGTCGTACCGAGGCCGTGTCGTGCTATGAAGAACCGCATCTTTGCATCTTTCGTTGTGTCAATTCAAGAGTGAGTTATATAACACCTTTACTTAAAAATTATAAGCATGTAGTATATGATATTTTTTCTTTCCTTGTTTAATTTTGACTCTTTTTTTTAAATATAATTAACTTTTACAGCCATTGGGCTGTATTGTTTGTGCTGATATTTTTAGTTTTGCATGTTGTCTATTTCTTGTGCATTAATTTTGTTTGTTTTTAAAATTATTAAGTGGAAACTGTTTTTGGTTAAATTATTAGCTATAATATTCTCACTATGTATGTAAGAAATGATAACTGTTTGTTTCCCAATAAAGAAAATGAAAATGAAACCGCCCATAGGGGTATTATTTTTACAGAACACTAAAAATATTCAGGTTTCAATCAAGGGTTTTTAAATCTTTCATCTATACAAGGGCACTTGTATATTCTGCTGAGGTTTTCGTATACTTTATCCACTGGCGTGCTGCATTATCTTGGCCCATTTCTTTTTGAAATATTATGCCCAAGCGCATGTTTTACCACTGCCATTGTTCAACAATCTGACGACATGAATCAAGGCTTGGAAGTCTTAGAACTGCTCTGAGATTCCTAATATGTATTACAATACAAAGTAAATATAACATGCACGAATACCATCTGGTGCATCTGTCTCTGTGAATATGTAACGACGAATTCCAAGACGAATTGTTGGTTGTGAGACGATATGTTGTATGTCTACGGAATATATGTATGTTTTGTAATTCATCTTAGATTATTTCATTATCAAAACAATTGAGTTCGGATTATTCATCGCTTAACCGTTAACGAACAAGAATAATGGGGGTTAGTGTCAGTTTCTGAATTGAGAAAATAGAGTCGAATCAGCCAATCACAGCGCTGCATTTTATAGTAGGCAGGCCACCGTTTTAGTACAAAATTTGAAAATCCGTTTCTCTGTTGTTTTTTGCATGCATTTACAAAGTCACTATCTGGCTAAAATGAAAAATTTTGCTAAAGGTAAAATTTAAGGCAAGAAAACAATTGTGTATTTAATGCTGTACAGCTTAATTGACATCGTTAAAAATTTTTTTTGGCAATATGGTGTCTTTTAAAATTTCAGTACCAGATGATAGAAGTCTTATACTTTAGTCTATAACGAAAAACAGCTGAGAAAACGGTTATCAAATTTTGTACTAAAACGGTGGCGTGCCTAATATGCGCCAGTGTGACATTGTCCAACCAGAAACGTGGAGTAAGTGTTTTGAAAGTGTCAGCAGACAAAAACTTTCAATGACTTATTTCAATGAGTTTTCGTGGTGATCTAAACGTACTGATACTTTTCCTGGATGAAAGGGTTGCAACTATTGAAAATATTAGTAAGTTTAATAGGTTTCAGTAACATACTTTACAGACAAATTATATAACTTTACATCAATAACATTAGAGTGCATTATAAATTATAATACAGAAAAGATCAATTAGAAACAAATTTCAAGGAAGAGAAATATCTTGAAACAAATTCTCGGGCCAGGGACTGCGACATTTTCCTTACGTGGCAAGTACGCTACCAACTGAACTACCGAGATACACATCCTAGACCGTTGAATTTAACCACCATACTCGTACACCGAATTTTCGTAACTACTTCAAATTCACATTTCGAATGCTCACGAGGGCGTTATATGAATTTCACGCTTTGTTCCAAGGCAAACAAATCGTCGCTTCAATACCTGTTTCTTCAGACAGTTAAAAATACACAGTTCTCTTTAACTGAAAAGTTTACATGAAATCCATCGGTTTGAATACTCTAAATATTATAAGTTTATACAAATGTTTGTAAATTTACACGAGCATTTTTTTATTGTTTTCGTGGATGTTTATAAAATTTATTGATTCCATTCATAAAGATTTGTAAAAAACTATTACACATATAGAAACTTTCGAAAATAATATTTTAAACCTAAACGGCCGAAATTTTAAATTATGTAAACTTGAATTGAAACATGCGTTAAAGTTAAATGTTCAAAGGGCTGCATTCATATTTTTAATTAAAGTAAGTTATGTTAAAGGTTAACTGGAAGAAAATGCTAACTAGCATTAAGCTCGCCTAGTACACTTCTTTTGTGCAATAAAGAATTTTTAATAATAATAATAATAATAAGTTATCATAAATTACTCGTAGCGTAAGTACATATTTAAATTCTTCACTTCAACAGACATCTACGATTGCTTGACAACCTGTATTCAGCATTATGTTCTAATTTTTTTTTAGGGTTCCGTACCTTAAAATGGCAAAACGGAATTCTTATACGATCACTTTGTTTATGTCTATTTGGTAACAATAAAAAAACATAGAAGGACGATGAATGCATTGGAGTAGCCAGGAGTAGATTTTGAGAAAACTGTAAGATATGATTATGAGTACCGTGAAGAAACCGAAAGCGAGCTTTGAGATAAGAAGCACACTAATGATAACTTGTGAAAATGATTCAGCGTCTCCATTGTCTGTTGTCGCATATTCTAAACTTCAGATACGTAGAGTCTTAGTGCCTTGAAATTAAGGTTATATTGCGTCGTTTGAGGGCTCTACATAACATGGTTGAATGTATTATCATTCATCTCTCATTATGAGAGACTTTCGTGGAATTTTGTGTAATGGTCCGCGGAAAGGGAATGGGCCTCCTTTGTTTCAATTTGGTTGAATTAAAAAAGGCCGTAATTTAAAAAAAGCGAATTCCTTTTTAAGAAATCTAAATGAGGGAAAACCGAGAAAACAGTGTTTGCTATAAACAGAATACCTATGTAATCTGCAAAACTGTTTTTAGGAAATTCTACACTAAAATCCATGTACCTATGTATTTTTTTGTTATTGCATGTCACATAATATATGAATCAACTCAGCTTTTTCAATATTTTACTATTATCCACTTATTCCAGTTTTTTATATTTATTTACTTGAATTGTTACATTAAAATTGTCGCGTAATAAGTGAATATCGATGTACCATCAAGGAGAACTGCGCAGGTCTACTTTTTGCTCATATTGCACTGGTCTTAAGAGTATGGCATACCCTCGGAAAAATGTTATTACCCGTCCAATACAAAGAGGCCAATGTCAAATACTTTATTAGCTTTTGATAGAGCTAATTGACCTATTTGTCTAGGACGCGTAATATTAATAATTACGCGCGAAACAGCAGATCGGAGGGTTTTTAGCTAATACTGAAATATTTTGTAGGGAAAAAAATACTGGATTTAAGTAGAAAACCTTTAAATTTCTATTACTTATTTTATGAAAAAAAAAAAAACAAGTTGATCTCTTTAACGCGTTCTTGAAACGAACGTTTAAAAAGAAAATATTTTTTTTGACAATAGTATAAATCTTAATACATTGTTTATAAGTAGATCACCTAGATAAAAGATCAATAAATCAAATATATTTTTCCGACATTAAGATAGTCCTACTTTCGGCAAAAGAACCCTCGAAAATCTGGCTTTTTTCATATTCTAGGGTCAGGTACAGCCTTAAGAGCGAAAAGTTTCCCCGGTGGTACATTGCGTAAACAAATTGTTTATTCCTGTGGCTTGGGATCCTATTAGCGCGCTATTCTTTATCATTAGCAGTTTTTACAAAGTCTATGTGTATTCGCCGACGCAAGCCTGGCTAAAGAGACACCTGCTCCCTATACCAGATCAGGAAGAGAGAGTGGATACCTAGAATCTCAACAAAAACTAGTTGCAGTAGGAAGTCCATCTCCGCTCCTAAGTCTTTTACTAAAGTTTCTAAAAATGTCTACAAAGTGAAACCATTATCTTCGTCATTGTATTTCGGGAAAAATGTGTAAACGCACTTTTCGCTCTATAATACGAACAGCGGGAATTTCCCCCATAGTACATACATGTACATCTTCAAAGTTATTAAATTGATCATGTTTTCCTGTATTAGTTACATACTTTTGTGTTGAAAATATGGACTATTTATTGGAATTATTGATTTGATGCAGTTAATAAATTTTTATATTTTACTAGCTTTTTCCCGCGGCTCCGCCCGCGTGTTATTCGGTTTAACGGCATGCTTTTTTTCGGGATAAAAAGTAGCCTATGTGTTAAGTTAGGGTATAGGTCCAGTCTAAATTTCATCCAAATCCGTCCAGCCGTTTCAGCGTGAAAGAGTAACAAACATACACACACACAAACACAAACTTTCGCATTTATAATATTAGTGTGAAGTGTGACATAATTAAAATTTTCATCCTCGAGTTTTATTTCGCGTACGGTACAAAAATATTCGTGTCTCTCTTTTGTGGTACAATCAATTCTTTTTTTAGTTATTTATCATAAACAGTTATTGGCAAGATTTTAAATACTTTTTTCCTAACTGTTCCCAAAACTGTCGAATTATGGAACCCTAGGTATGCGAGTCTGACTCGCACTTGACCGTTTTTTTTTAGATGTATGCTATAAAACTATAATAATATTGTTATGATATCTATGTATAAGATCTAATTGTGAACAGAATTTTAAATTTTCAAGTCAACTGGAACTAACATATAGGTTTTCATTTTGAGCCAATTTGTATGAAATTAAATTACGTAGAGGCAGCCAGCAGTTTCCAGCAGCTGTTTTTAACAGCACTATAGGGCCGTAGACTTTTGTAGGTGTTAGTTTCATCTTGATATCTCTCACGGGGCCCCTAAAAGGGTCTCGACAGACGGACAGACAGACAGACAGGCAGACGGACAATAAAATGATCCTGTAAGGGTTCCATTTTTTCATACAGAACCATAAAACAAATCTTAACCAGACCTTGGGTAAATTAATAATGAAATGAGTCATAGAATCGAGAAGCCTCAGATACACCTACTTAGTTCTGGCATTGAAGAGATTGAAGGAAGTATCCATTGTTTTAAACCTATCAGACCTTGTGATTTTAATTAGAAAAACCTTTTTGTCTACCTCTACGTAGAAATAAAATCTTGAGGTTGTTTTGTCGTCTCTTCCACAAACAGTTGATAAGGTTGTGTTTTGATAACTATTATTTTATGTTTCAGGTAAATATTGGTAATAAAATATAAATAAAATAAAAACAGAATTTTCAATATATTTCGGCCTCTTCTATGATGACGGCATTCATTCTATTTTACTACCAATATTTAAAGAAAATAAAAGGCTAAATATAGCAATTATATGTTTATTTATATTGTTTCAGGTAAGTTATTCTTGAATGTGTACCAAGAAACTGCCTACTGTACTGATACAAGTATTACTAAAAGAAATGTAAGTATGTGCTTTCGAAAACCAAAGCATTTGACTTTCGATTTTTATGCTATCTGTTAAACATGTCGTAAATCTAGTCTAAAATTAACGCGTTGAAATTTCCCAAATGGTCACACTAAAGCCCGTTTCTCGTTAAATATTCCATGAATCGGGCTATTTTCGTTCTTATTCCAATACATTAAGCAATTGTAGGTTTCTGTAACAGGTGGTCAGCGGAAGTCGGCATTAGCGTGAATACGCGGGTTGCACCGTTATTCTTGTTATATCTGGACACTGCATCCGCTCATTCCCGAATCGGAACGTGTTTCAGATCGACTTTGTTTATAAAGTTATTCTTGTGACCGACAGACAGACAACTGTTAGTGAACATTACACTGGGTTGTAGGTGTTTGAAATAAACACTGCTCCGCTATCACTAACACATTTTACATTACCCGCCCAACCTTATAACTCCTCCGCCCGCTGTTGCTTTGAAGTTACAGTTTGGGAACAGTAAAAGAATACAATTATATTTAAAGGTACTGTCTTTTGTTCATACTGTGGTTTGGAACATTACATTACATTAATTAAGTTGTCATTTGCTCAGTATCCCCTCGCGCATTTCCCCCCTCGTCGAATCTACGAGAATGCGCAGTTAACACCATCTCTTCAACATACTCGAATTTCTTTTAAAATCATGGGTTCTCGATAACAATTTATTTACAACCAGCTTTTGCCCGCGGCTTTGCCCGCGTGTTATTCGGTTTAACGACATGCTTCTTTCCGGGATAAAAAGTAGCATATGTGTTAAGTTAGGGTATAAGCTATATCCATTCTAAATTTCGTCCAAATCCGTTCAGCCGTTTCAGCGTGAAAGAGTAACAAATACACACACACAAACTTTCGCATTTATAATATTAGTGTGATAGACTACCGGCACGGAACCCCGCTATCCTAATAAAACGCAACTCATTCCTGCGTAACCCTTACAAGCTGCGCCCCTTGTCGAACTCATCCCTGCGCCAAAAGAAAGAGCCTTGTCGCATTGTACCTAGTCCTGCCATAAATTCTGTCCCTTTTGAAATCAAGTCTATATCCACAGGAACGAGTAGGTTTTAAACTACAATAAACAAGTGATTGTAATATAATATTATAATAGTATTTTTGACGAGTCTCCAAGTAGCAGATCTATATTGTAAAAACACGGTTTGATTTTGGGTCTACAAAATTCCATTGGGATGGGTGAAAACGAATTAAAGGTTGAATTTTTATGCCAATGATAGGATACACAATGACAATATTTTTTTATTATAAGCTTTAAATCCTCAAAATAATTAGTAAAATCGCTAGGCAAAAATTATTTTAATGTCTAAACATCCAATTGACGTGATTTGTTTATAACGGTGGTGCTGTAAAATGGCTCCCAAAATATTTCAAACTCCTTTGTTTTCCAATGTTTATTGACTTATCTCCAAGAGAAAATAGCTTTAAGCTTTACCACAAATTCTAATTGTAAGGGCTATGACTGAAAGAGTTATGAGGCGAAAAGCTCAAATTGTGTCGCGTGTTTTAAGATGTCTGTTTCGGACGCTTCAACGATCGTTTTTTTATTGGTCACTGCTTTGAATAGCATTTTTAAAGTGTTTGATTAGCTAGCCAACAATTCGATTCGTTAATTTTACTAGATTCTGTCTGGGATGAAAAATATCCAACTTAATGTGAGGGACAGAACTTTTGGCAGGACTAGGTAGACACATTGACAGTAAGTAGTCTCGACATTTGTGTCAGTATCTTCGTGTATTCATAGTTTCCATGGAACGCATCGTGGTTTAGTTAGAATTCAGGCGGCTTCTTTGAGAAATGAGTAGGGACCATAGTCACGTTCTTATTCATGATTACCTAGAACAGTATGTCAGTGAAGCCCTTCGCGATTTGTACTGTATCATAATCATATTTCATGCGTTCGTGCACAAGATAACAATGTTTACATATGAAACGTTTAGGAACGATGCTGTAAAAACATATCGTCACGACATTCGTCCCCTAGGGATCGCCAGAGGTATTTCCTACTGTAAACTCGAACAGTAAACATTCGTGCATCCTCTTTTCATCAACGATTTTAACGTCCCAGTGATACGTGAATCTTGTCGACAGGTACAAGCGCTTTTAGGGTATGTTGGTTACGCATTCAAATGTATAATGTACGTAGTAATAATAACTCAATAAGTTACGTCACAATGGTTTCCTTTACCCATATCGTAGAATTGACAATTTCATAAAAATTATCGACAATATCGTTAAGTATGAAATAAGAAATTTACGGGAGACTTTCAACAAAAAGTCAAAAATAGGTGCGACGTCGAGTGAGCGTTGTGATGAAATCATGAATTCGGGAGCGTAGCGAAGCGAAGCGGAGCGAAGCGGAGCGAGGCGACCCCTTTAATTTACACAGATTTCACGATATTTATGACCATTTGTACGATATGGCCACGAAATATACAATACTATGCATATAAATAAAATTGATTTATATTATATCATTTCGCCTGATGACGACCCCACTGAGGGGTTGAAATATAGCGCATTTTACTGTTATTTTGCTTTGCTTTTATTTAAAGAAAACACAATATGCTATTAATTTAAAGACAGTAGGTACCTGGTTTTCCTAAAATATATATATTAACTTCATATGAATAAATAAAAAACTAAATGGTGCATGCCCGACCGGCAGTATTCAAACCCAGGTCTCAAGATATTGGATCCGTCGTCTTACCGACTGAGCATATTCTGAACACAAAACCATTCGATGCTTCGAATTGTAAAAAACAGTAAGTCAAGGTAAAATTATAACTGGAGCTTCGTGTCGACTGTCGTTGTGGTTTTGGCCTGGTTTTTAAATGTTCCGTGCCAAAATTATTCTCGTTTTCAACGGCAATGCAGATGTGCCATTTGACGCATACGAAGTGTAACGGCGGGCGTTCACTACACGGTTCGCTGTTGGGCCCATTTTATGGGAAAATGTCAATTTGAGTTCTATAATTGAATAAAAACATAGAGCCGTTTTTGCAACATACTTGAAAAACTACTGGTTCGAATAAATTATGATAGGTAAGCTGAGATAAAAAAATATGTATTGTTTCAAATGAATTGTCTTAGCTTATTACAACTTACCTTCGAAGAAATAGCCGAAGACCCGCATTTCGCTATTATAACCATTTTAATTTTGGTGAAAAAATGCGTTTTTTTATAGCACCTACATTGTGTACAGTTTACATATATTCTTTTGTTGCTTTGTAAAACATGAAAACGTTTTAACTGACCGGGTTAAAAGTTATCCGGAATAGAGTACAACGCTCGTTGTTACTGCACGTAATTTCACAAACTTTGGCTCCAAGATAGAATATTGGACCGCCAATCTCCAGAAATTATGGTCTAAAAACTTAACTGGATAGTTAAAACTTAACTAGACCCCTAGCCTTGCCACCATATCTCGACTAATCTTATTTGAGACGACATGACTCCACGTGCGTGGGGTGGGGAGATGCCATTGGCTCCTGGATCTTCGTGACTCATGATCTCCCACGGATTTAGAATGCTCTTCCTCGGTGTTTCCCTTTATTTACCTCGTTTGCGCTTTCACTGCAACTTTGTAATGCCCTTCTAAAGTCAGCACTTTAGATAAATCGAGTTATGATTAAAAGTGAGAGCCGATTTAGATTAAAAGATTCGGAATGTGAGTCGAATAAACAGTCACTTTTACTTTTTTCTGGCTTTACATTTTTTTTGCATAAATTACAAGCTAACGGAGTTTTATATAGCATGATTACATACTTTACTGGATGTTATGATTATGAAAATATTCTAGTAATATTGTAATGATATGTGGGTCTTTAGTTATTCTGAAACATTGTGGTAACTGCTTCATTTATTGCATAAAGATAGCGATTATGGTGTTGTATTTCATTTGCATACACATCAAACTGAGGTTGTGTTCGTCGTATCGTATCGTACATGTGTGGTGTAGTATGCGTATCGAAAAAAGAAATTGAGTTTAGTCAAATTATCTTGTCGCGTGTGTGTGCCCTCAATTTTGTTATCGGTGTCAATTTGTCGAAGTGAAGTTTCAATTAATGTTTGTCGTTCCGACTAAATGGTTTTGTGTTCAGAATATGTACGACGATGAGGATGAATTCGTTTACGTGTATCTACAATATCACTATTTCCAAAACAATATTGGTAAGTATAATTAACTTTCCCAAGAGACCACCTTAAATTGTAAAAAAATACTCCATCGCAGTAAGTTGATACCTAACAACGATATTCCAAAATACCTAAGCGTAAATTTATGATTTACCATAAAACTTTTCTAAAACTCTCTAGAGGATTCGATAACGACACTGAAGTTCTAGTGGTATGATAAATGCTTATCGTACAAGCCCGTTTTTCTGCGTAGCCCCTGTACCAGTATTTTACGGTGTGGTGGGCGCGTTGCCCTGACTGCGGCGCGTTGGTAAACAGAACAGAATCAGAACAGTCGTCAACTACCAGTGTCGCGCGCCGTACGTCCAGCCGCGCTGCACCAGTGTCGGTGCGTTCCGATTTGCCGCTTGTCGCGTCGCGCCTCGCTACGCGTGCACAAAGCGCAGGAACTTCATGGTTGTGTTTCTAACATACTGTTTACTATTATTGTGCTTAGTTTGTGGTATCAGTGCCTGCCTTCATCGGATTTGATGTTAGTCACATCACAAAGCATTCGAACATGGACTAATTGAGTGACAGTTACATTATTTGTAAGATATAACATATTTTAAGTTTTTTTAAATCAAATGCTCCATAAGCCAAGGTTTTGTGAATAAGTTCACCTAAATCACCGAAACAAATTAAATGCGATCAATCTGTCAAATTATTGCAACAAATTCTAAACAGAGTTTTGGTTGCTTTCGTATTTATTACATTGATTTGAACATTGACACGTCTAAGTGCTAAACAGGTCGTATGAATACCAATGATCTTTCGAAGGATATTCCAAGATTATCCGAAGGTTTCCTAAATGTCAAGTTTCGTCAATAACGTCATTAGATGAACGTTGACAGTGTCCTTGTGGTCCGGTGTACCGTGCTGTTATGAGCAGCCGATCATGAACGATTGTCGCTATCCTGTCATCACATCACACATCGCTGAGCCCACCGCCATGTGTAAGCAGCCTAAATATAGCTGCCGGGTACGGGCGATGCGCTCCCTGCCTACTGCCACCCTTTGTGGCTCTGTACACATACAGGGCGCATATTTACATGCATGCACTCCATAATTTGCATATTACCTGGGAAAGTTAGGTTAAAGTTTTAAGGTACAGCGGAGCACCTTGCTTCATTTCGGAATATAATCGCACGTTTGCACCTTTTGTCGTTGTTATTAATGTATTTTAGTCAAGTCACGGGTCTTTTGTCAAGAAAAGACTTTCCGGCATTACTGTAATGGAGAATTCCTCCTCGATCTTGAGATTCCAGCAGCGTGACAAAGTAGCCGACACTTCACGGTCGGCTGAACCATTGAGAGAGCGTTTAGGTACGCACGAACTCCTTTAACTCTTGGGCAATTTTTCAATAATATTTTATGCTCCCAACGTTTTTATATCATAAATCGTGAATGTTCTTGTGGGGTGCTAATACTCGTGAGGTTTTATCTCAAATAATTCTCATGCCTATTATAGCAATATAATAAAAAGCTGTTGAGAAGAAATCTTCCGGAATAATCATCTACAAACAGATTTTATTGTTTACTATAGTTTGGTTCCCATAAAGATGTACCAATATAATACGGCGAGTGCTTGAAATTCTTGTGAAATAAAAACCATTACAAATTATACATTTGTGTGCTTTCAAATAATATTATGATACCAATGACTAATGACCGCGAAGCAAGAGAGAAATAGTCTTACTTAGTGGTTATAAAAACCCTTATTTGGTTAAGTTTCCTAATTTTCTTAGTACGATCAAAGCAAAACATATTAAAAAATACACTGGTAGCATCTGCCGTCAGCCCGGTGGCGTGCAATCACGGTCGCAGGGCACGCACCCCACATGTCTTCACACGGAGCATCTTGCATTCGGCCCGCATCCTCTACCTGCTCTATGGCCTGCCGCCCACCCATTGTTACCCCTCTAGACCCTACAGATCACCTCACAATAGGACCTGTTTACCCTGATTGTTCTGGGGGTACTTAACGAGGAATGCTTTGTTTTCAAGTACTGCTGTGGCAATTGAGTGGAACTCTCATCATAGTTTTGGAATTTTATGAAACTTTTGTTTTCTTTCACATACATCCTATTGTTTATCTGGCATTGGAGCGTGCGATTCAGATGAATCGGATCGGACGCAATTTGTAACACGCGAATGTGTCCTTTGTAAACATTGGCATAAAAAATGTCAGGTAAACGATTTATAATGGGCCATGCTGTTTATTTTAATTGTACTCGTATATCCAACCACGTCTTCAATGTTTGTGGAATGCGACAAGAATTTGATGCGATACCGTTCATGCCGGGGCATTTTAATCACAATCTCACTATGACCGTTCATTTTTAGGGCAGCTAGGCCTGCAGAAGCCATTCAAGAGGGGATTAAATAATTCTCAAAATTGTGTATAAATTAATCTGAAACGAGCTTTAGTCATCATGGAATTCTTTGGAATTTTTAACGCTTTCACAGTTGCTCCCCCAGCTGTAAAGTAGTCAACATAAATCGGGCCCGGTGTTCCTCGACGACAGATAAGTGTTTTGGTTATCGTCACAAATTCCCTGGCACACAGATAACGCCCGTGAGAAGCCATGTAACCGGGATACTTTTGGGTTTTGAGGAACATTACACACATATGAGTTTATTTGATTACGCTAAAAGCTTTCATCTGCTTTTTGGTAGGCGCGTTCAAGTGGTTAATTTTATCTTTTTAGGTTAAATTATTTGATACATGCTTGAGAATATCTGTGTTTTTCGGTGTCTTCCAATTTTGTATTCCAAATTGTATTTACTTTACCGAAATATTCACAAGCAACTCAATACCCAATCTCCGGTGGTCCGTCCGTCCGTAGAGCTGTTCTCGAGTCGTCTCCTCTGTTGCGTTAATCACATGTTTGTGCATTCTCAATTAAACAGCCAGTTGGTAAGGAAACGAGATACTCTGTAAACAAAATAATTCAATTTGTGATGCATTGTGATCTCAACTATTCACGAGTCATTCATTCCTGATATTCCAATCAGTTCCCGTGATTGACAAGATGCACGAATGCTTGCGGTGATTCTGTGAAATATGAGTACAAATCTAGAACTTCAAATGTACTCGTTCGTTGCACATCAAAAGGCACAGGTCTGATTTATCTTAGGGATTGTCAACATGACGAGAACGTTTTCTATTGTGCAGTTAGTTTCTCATTATACTTCAACGTAATTTAGCTCTAGCTAGGTGAGAACTTTTATAACGAGGTCATAGTTACTTCTAAATCTTCACAACACCATGACCACCTTTGCCGTGGCTTTCCTATGAAAGCGTGCTCGAACTTTAACAGTGTGAATTTTGGCATTGCTAGTCATAATGATGGCACAAAGTAGACAATCACAAAGGACGTGGCTCGCCACTCGTCTAAGCGGGTCATTTACCCCGCAGTTCCGGTACTGCAGCAGCGCTGGACGGAAATTGACGCGCAATCGCGATGCGATACGATATACTACACCGATTCTGTAACCCGCACGATACGGGAACTCTTTGTCCATTGAGCGAATAGACTTTAAATTAAAATCTTCAATTCGATTATCTACCAAAATATTTTTCAGGAGTAGCTATCCTGTAGTTTTTGTACAGTAATGAAATAATTTGTAAGTACGGTTTTCATAATGTTACAATATTTTCCAAAATAAAATCGAAAAGTTTCGATATAAGTCCGAAATAGCCTTCCTCAAATCGGTAATCAAGTGGTAGCGCTAACTGATAGTTTAATCGATAGAGCCCTTCTTAATAGTCATCGAGTTTATTGCCTATTGGTTTTCAATTTACCGAAGCGTAAAATAAATATTATACGTTACCAAAATCACGTGGTTGTTTCCAAAATTGGGGTCACATTTTCTGTATAGTATTTCATAAAATTTTCTGTACAGTTTTATTAATATTTCTAGACACGTAAATGGCCCATTACTCTTTGTTTTGGTGCAATAAATGTTGTGATATGCGTATGGAACTGATTCGACATTTAGAATTTAATGTGGGTCCGTTACATTTCGACTGTGGTTTGCAGTTAGGGTATTTGACCCTATTTCTATAAAGGGCATGCTAAGTTGTGCAAATAAGAAACAGATCTGTAGTGAGTTGAGTCGTGCCGATTGTCACGAATTCTGTATCAGTAAATGTATTGGTCAAGTTTGTAAATTGTCTCAAATTAGGATCAATTATAGTGATGATGTTGGAGACTGAACAGTCTCACGATGATGCTAATCAGGTTACTAATGGGAAAGAAAATATTTTTTAACGACCGAGATTTCTATCTAAATATTTTATTTCACATAGTATGTTTTTGGTGGACTCTTAATAGCACTTACTCTTCATGTCTGTATAATTACTTGTGTGTACCTACTTAAGTAAACATAAGTGTAAGTGTAATTTGACTTTCTCAAAACATACCTAAGTCAGCTCTAAAATTGCATGTCGACATGTAATTAATAGCGTGAGAATTTATTTGCCGTGAACCGCTTTATATTTTTGGTATTTTTTACGGCACAGTTCTTTAAATTACGTTGAAAAATTTCTTGATCTGTTAGATGGATCCGAAACATGATTTGGACTGCGATGTATTATTTTAGGGATAATGATGATAACTATGATTATAAGTTAATAGTTGGAAGTGTTGGAACAGTGTTTAGACAACTTGTTACTGAGTTACTGTTTCGGAACTGCTACTGGCTGTTGTCCAATCTATAGTTTAAATCTGACACTGGTACCCGTATAGCCTGAACCAAGTCATGTATGTATATGTCAGTTCTTATCATACCCTCGTTAAGTTTATATTCAATTAAAATGGTACAACTTTAGGTGTAGTCGATTGTGCCAAGTTTTCGAGCGCCTCTGGAATACGCCTCCGTTGCAAACTACGACAAACATTTGCATTTACATTGAATGGTATGGATATGATACTTCGAAATTCTAGTAAAAAAATGTCCGGAACGTAAGATCAATTTATTGATCCACAAATCAACCATTACTGCGTTTTGATCTACGAGTGTAATACCATTTATTTTGGGGCAAAAAGCTTGAATGGAGTTAAATGTTACACAATAAATGTCAATCGCTCCATTTTTTGTTTCAAGTGCTAGCTTTTTTCGAGGTTTGTGAATGTTGTTGGTCGAAATTCGATGCAACATTTACATTTTTATTTCCAAAATGAAGGTTTCTCCGTTGCTGATTGCAGGAAGTTTAAATTTTACCACATGTTATTTTTAATTAATCCTCCGACTAATGCTGTTACAATTTGAAATGGATAGCTGTGAAAATAGTATTAAATATTATCACATCTTTAGCACCAATGGTCCTACATACATACAATATCGATGAATGTTATTTCGTATAACTGTGTCAATTCGGTGTAACACGACTTAACTTATTTGACAGGACTAAACTTAATTTAAGCATTCTGTCTTTTTCTTTCTGTATTAAAAAGACAAGGACGGGACGCTTAAATAAGTTTAGTTTTGTCAAATACGTTAAGTCATGCATGCTACACCGAATCGACACCATTATGAAACACCTTAAACTTATTATTACAAAGCAAAGTTAGGCTAAACAGCATAAAATTCAGCAGATGCTGTTGGCTTTTGTTTTAGTGCTGTCAGAACATAAATTTCTTCATTGCAAATTTGTCCTTGAATGTGAGTAGTAAAAAGTAAATTATCATGCAAAACTTCAAGTTATGATCACTCTAGAACAGAAATTAAAGCCTTAAGAATTATCTGTAATGAATCAGTGAAATAAATTAATGCAATAAAAACATTTCTTAATAAAAAAACGATTGCATCAAGCTTCAAGAAGTAGCACCAAGCTGGCTATGTTTTATCTACTACTAAAGATTGTGCGTGATGTGATAGTAAAAAATTACGAGCACATAAGTGTGCCAGTGTTGTATGTCACTAGTAATTGCACGTTACAACAATGCAAAGCTTGTTTTAACTGGCTGGATGTGTGTAAGTGACGCCGGTTGCCTGCGTGCTTAATCTTTCCGTCTGAGCATTTGTAAGGTGACCTAAGGTATTAAGGAGTGTTGTGATATAACGTTGTCATCTTCAAGAATCTTCTTATTATGGATCTTGTTTTGCAGAATGGTTTTCTTCTTTGCATGTTGTAAATAAATGTGGGACAATCAGTTTCACTTATTGCTGTATAAGTTACATTAGTGATGCAGCTATTCGTAACAGCTTCACCGATTGGCTGGCGAACGCTGATCCAGCACGCGAGTAGCGCCGGCGCATTCTATTAGCACACTTCTCTTCAATGAAAGTTCTGTATTATTGGAGTTTTTCATTCTTTTCGCCAGTTGCCGCTTCATTGGTCACTGTTCTATATTTAAACTGATTGGTTTTGTAATTATCATGTGCCTGCTTTCAATTGTTTTTGATTCGGAGACTCGTTTGTATTGCTTAGGTACCTACTTCTTGAAATAGATGCCAAGTGGGTAGTCTAATATATACAGTTTCCTAATTTGTATGTTTCTCGATGTAGGTGTGAAAATGTTGGAGTAATACCTTGCTGTCCAGAAGCAGAAGATGAGTCAGTCTCTCGGGACGAATGCTTTTGTTAAATTAAAAGACAATGGCAGCCAATGAGGTGAACCATTGCATGAATTGCGTTCCACTAATTGTGTCGTTAGGAGGATAAGCAACAATAAGTCCATTCAATGCTCTTGTTGGCACATTCTTCACAATTGTCATTTCTTTTTTATGTTTATAAGAATAAGTATTTATTATTTACGAATTATTTATTTTAATTTATATTTTATTTCCTCTTTCTTTTGTTACCTATGTAATTGTTTGATAAATATGTTTCCGAACAAAGCATTGATCACAATGTTTTTTATTCTTGCATTTGATTAAAAGTAAATATAGATATAGGATAATGTTAGTTTTATGAGTATTTAATTTGCGCAATGACTGCTCGTCATGGCCCAAGTACTACCACCTACTGACGCCTTGGCCACTCCTACGCAGTTGTTCTACTGTACTGTTTTTACTCAGTAAATCATAATGATGCTGTTAAGTTTAATGTATTGATAGCTAGAATCATGCTGTTATTTAGATTCTTTTTTCTTGTCGATAATCCAATCCAGCTTGAATTTGATATTAACGTTGTCTTTTTAACCCCTTCAATCAGAAAATTCTTTCCCATCACTCCAGTTAGTAAACATGTTTGTTCCCTACAACTGAGGAAACTAGTTATACAAACTGGAATAACAATGCCAACTTGTACGTTTGTCTTGAAGAAGCCCGCGGCCGTTGCGGAGTGGACTAGTGAAGGTCGACCACTTGCCTATGAGTCCTACTACATTAATATTTACCAACCGTTTACCTACACAAATTATGCCACCAACACCTTTGCTACTTCATGTAAATATGAGTAATATGCCCACGATTACACGATTATCTTCATTGCTTATTACAGCTTGTGGTATTGAATTTTTATGATACTTATGTTTATCGTGTATATCCAGCGTGATGTCTTTTAATACAGTTGACATTCCTAAGAGTCTGTTTGCCCGTTCTCGTCTAGCAGGCTTAAAATAATTACACAAGTGCGCAGGCGCCAGCATCACAACCCTTTCGAGTTCGTTGCGCTTGCTTCCCCTCCTGTTTCATCTACCTGTTCAAACTTTACACATTCGACTTCTCAAAAGTAAAATTTATCGTCATGTTTCAACGGGTTTTCGACTGGTCGATCATTTTGCGTACGCAGAGAGAGGTTAAAGATTACGACATCCACTTTCTCTTTCGCAATCTTGTGTAATGTGTTGGCTTCGGTTAATGTCATGTAAATACTCATATGCGTATGCTGGTTTTCGTTTCACTTGAGAATGGGGTGATGTAGCGTTGAGGTAATTATTTTTCTTTTATCCGTTTATCTGCAGGCTTCCGCTTCTTCCTTATCCACTGTAGCGTGAAGAAACCCGGCCCATCCACGCCATGGTGATTATTGGAGCACGTTCGTATTTCAAACTGTGAATAGTAAATAAACGGCCCGTCACCGGTCGCGGGCGGCGCGGCGCACGCGCAGCTTACCGCGTCTGACTCAGTGTACTACTAGTGCCACTGAATGGTGGTAGTCACGCGCTTTTCTGTCTCTACATCTTACTACTACGTTTAAACAGTCTTGTAAAAAGGGAATGTGGTTTAAATCCGTCACGAATAAACAAACAGTGTTCCAAGGGATTTCTCAAGTGTTGTTTCAGTACGGTTGTGAGAGTGTTCGTATTTCTTCATATCTTTTTTTATGACGTGCAAATATATTTCAGTGTTGGTTCTATTTTCGTGATACGATCTCGTGTGAATAAACGGCATGTTTATATTCTGTATATTATTATGATTAGGCGTGCTATGGCAAGAATGATCATTGTTTATTCAACCGTCGAAACCTGGTTGGAAAGATAAGACCTGTTGGTTTTTGCTGATCCTGATGTTTTTGTCAAAAGAATCGATACAATATTTCTTGGTATACTTATGTACACCAAACCGATTTATATCGGAATGTTTTTAAAATATAGATAGAGATGAGTCATGATCATGTTAACCAAAAATAGGACATAAAGACCGCAAAGACAATTTAAATTTTATAACTGTGATGATGTCAGGCCAAGACTCAAGGTTGCTTATTATAAGTAATTATAAACTCTACATTATAATAAGATGTCGTGCAATCTATATCTGCAATCTGCATGCGTACATGCACAGTATCTTGTGATCTCAAATATGTACTATGTACTTAAAATCATGCAAGGTTACCATTGAAGGGCACACTGGCCTCGATCTTTTAAAAAGCAGATTAATTGCTTCAATGGACGTGTGTTGTTCTACTTGTCTCAATGGGCATATCCGTCGCAAATCGTCAGTTTCCTTTGCCCTCTTCGTCGCGTATTGTGGAAATCTACTAGGCGATCTACATTTTCTACTCATACATATTTTTTGCGTGTGTTATTGAGTCACACGTTACTCTTAAGAGTTACGGCATTGCGAACACTTTACTCGGGGACTACCTAGTTTCTACTTAATTCATCTGTGTGAGTTTTCCTTCAACATTCAAGTTTTTTTTTCAAGAGAGAGGCTTGTTCTTTTGTTTATTATAAATTTCCCTCAAAAAAGATTGTCATCCGTCACTGACACATGCATTAACATTGTGATAAACCCAATCATTCGAACGATTAATTTTTTGAATTTTGTCAATTTAATTAAAGTATCCCCCAGCCCCCATTTCTTATCATTTTAGAAATAACTTGTCATATGATGTATTCAAATTCAAGAAAGACACTCAGTTTCTGGAAAGAAATACTGTACAATTTTCCTAAAACATTTTAGAACACTCCTGACCCCCGTTCATTAATTAACACTATCGTCAGGTTCCGACACTGACAGCAGGATAGCGTTTACAATTTTCAAAGCGTGCGACAGAGATGGCATTAGAACCCGTGTCGAGACACCGAATTTATGAACGCGGCCCTGTGTTGAACCGTCTGAGAGTTTCACAATGCGCTTCTGTCTTCGCGAGCGGTTATTATCCGGATGATTTATACCTGTACTCGCAGTGTGTCGTTAACACAACGGATGCGTTCTATTTGTGCCATTACAACCCTTACAGCGTTTTATTACGGAAAACAGGCTATACACGATAGTTTTATTACTTACCTTTTTTAAACGTCGAGTATGTACTACGTATGTATGTCGACGAAACGGAACGTGAGAACACAAACCTTACAGCGTTGTCAAAAACAGTGTCAGTCCAACCGGACTAGCTAGTCCCTTGGAGACTCGCCAATGTATTTCAATTTTCAATTAGTACATTAACCTAGATTTTTTACAAGTTGAATGTATACTTAAACTGCAATATTAGATATGTCTTTTAAAGCTTACTTCTCGTATACGGGTGGTCCCGACACGTAAAAAGGTATATAACAGGCATGACATAATCAAAATTAAATTCCATTTTTGATAAAAAAATACTTTCTTTTTTTGACAAAACAAATCGAAAGTTATTTAAGTAAAATAAAGTTTTTAATGATTCTTTCACCATACTAAAGACAATTTATAGATTACATCAAATTATTGTTCCAATTTATTTTTCGTCCATCGCGTCCATGTAAAAAGTATTATTTTCTCCTATTTTGCGCTATCCAGAGGCGCAGTGATCGTCGTAACAGCCACTTTGCAATGCACGCTGATATGAACATTATTTCAATGTCGTTTTCGTCGATTTTTGTACTGACACATATCAACTACCTAATTTAGGGTAGGCATGCGCCTTAAATAATTTTTCGGGATTCTTAATTACGGGAAAATTGTTGCCAAATAAATTATTTAATTATGGAAAATCTTTGTCTACGACCATAATTGCTAGAATGATATTGAAACTGGAAACAATACTGGGAAAAACAAAAACAATGTTTATCTTATTACCTTGGCGATAGCTACTGAAGGCTATGTAACGACTGTATTTACAGATTCTTGCATTGATAAATTTAAAGAGTTATTACTATATTCCAAAGCCCCTTTGTTACACGCGATCCCTCCGAAGGTGATTATTGATCTAGGAGGAGAATTCTCTAACTTTTAAGCCATTTCTATTCAGTGATTCTCTACAATAGTAATAGATATGACTAACCTTATTAGTTTGTCGGTTTTATTGAAAATGTCGATTGCAAATATGTCTAAATCCAGAGAATAGGGTCCTTGGCGGTTCTTTATCATGTGAAAATATCGGTCTCGTGCCGGAAAGTGTTAGGCGGCTGGCTTAGGCAGTTGGGCGATAGTTGGCCGGGTGCCAGACTTGGGCTATTGCTCATTTCCATTGCCGTGCTGAGGTTGGCATACTGAGCCAGCTACAGACCATTCACTATAAGAAGTCCCCTGGGCCGCGTTCAGTTTGATCGCCCGGTAATCACTGACAGCAGGATAGCATATACAAAACCAACGCGTGCAAAAGAGATGACATGATCGCCGAGCGATCAAACTGAACGCGGCCCAGGGGACTTCTTATAGTGAATGGTCTGTAATGTCACGATCGTTGTTTCACTACGACGTAACAGTTACCTTTTCTTTATTTCTATAAAATGGCTACGCTAATATTTGTCCTCATAATAACATTTTTATCACAAAAAAGAAGGAAGACCTAGTTTTTCTAATTGTTATATAAAAACACCAGCATTTACAGGAATGATGGGATATGTAAGGCCCTACAAGAGGCATGATGACAAAAAAAAAATATTGGTCCGTTCGCTAGATTATCAAAAAATATTGGACACGTATTTTTTCTTTTTTCAATTAAACAAAAAATTATGAAGATATAGCCCGCTAAAGTTCCGCGTGTCGTCACATCTAAGTACAATTTTACATAGAAGTGACGTCATTTGCCCCCACTCCCAAACTTTGACGCGCTTTATCTCTGTCATTTTTTCTATTATTATTTTGACAAAAAAGAAACAATACGTGTCCAATATTTTTTGATAATCTAAATGACGGACTAAATAAAATAATATTTTGTCTACTCTGTCTACAAGCCTCAAATAGACAATTTCCCAAAAAAAAAAATTTTTTTTGACTGAACTTTTTTTCACCTTTTTATAGAAATTTTGTCAGCTGATTGAACCACTCTGTATTGGAAAGTGAAAAAATTGTTTCAAGGAAAAAAAAAATCTTCTGGAATGTGATCAGTAAACGATATATAATCTACCCTAGAATTATTTTCACTTATTATTGTAGCACCACATTACTTACCATTTTTTTAATTTTAAAATTGTTATTTTTTAGTCCTGTAGGGGTTTAATCCTTGCCCCGTTTTTGGCTTTATACATTGATTAGGGTCATTACGACGATAATAAAGAAAATCGCATCCGAATCCGTTCTGTGGTTCTCGAGTTAAAATGGAACTTATACAGACCGACAGACAAAATTTCTAGAAATGATGTTTTGGTTTCAGTACAATCCATTCAATCTGAAATTTCGTATTGCACTGATGCTAAAACTAATATATTTAACGTTCTTATCTGTCTGTCTGTAGTTCCGTTTTGACAAAATAACATTCAACGGAATTGGATACAGTTTTTTATTTTATCATCATATTGACTTTGGTCAACGTATAGGCTATACGGGTGTTCATAAAATAACCGCCAAGCCAAAAAGTTTTGATATTAGCTTTTAACTTACCCGTAATCTTTAACTATCTTTTAGATTGATTGAAAGATATTACAACGTGAGCGAAGCCGCAGGTAAAAGCTAGTTTGATTTAAAAGAACATGTTTCTAACTTATTTAAGTTAAACTTGTATAAAAAAATGTACATCCTTTAAGTTGCTGCCTTCATTCTACGAAATTGTTCAAAATTGAACCTCGTTGACATTCGGTAAATTCAATTCTGACCTTTCCATTGAGAATCAGCTCATTGTTCGACTATATCGTGCTGGAAACGTAACATTACAATGAAATATGCAATGGCGATTAATGTCAGAAGCCGTTCCGGTCTGGCTGCCACCTTGAGACGACCTTCAGAACAATGGTAACAAATGGGTAACAAATAACATAAGTCAGCGGGCAATGGCTGATCGCTGCGGGGAACTCGAAAACGGGCACCGAAACTCCTGGTCATGTGTTCTGCAAATGTGCAAGAATTTTAGAAATTATTATTCTTACTTGTATACTTGGGCAAGAAATACATACATACTTGGGCAAGAAATATCGACCCATAAAAACTACCCGTATCAGCAGCAGCTGTATTGCATACTCAAAATCGTTTTTTTTTAAATAAGGTCCCAAGTAGAAAATTCCAAATTCATTGATGGCCTACAAATCCAGCATTGTAGAGATTTGCAAACATCACAGAAAGTAGGTTTATTTCGGTTGTAAACTCTTTTCAGCCCAGGTATTGACGTCACGTGTTGTGTTTCTAAAACATTTTACCTAACAGCATCGTAAAGCTAGATAGCGATTTTAGTTGCATTTGTTCCGCAATTTTCTCTTTCGCGGAGCCATTGAGTCGCTTCATGTTCCCACAGTGAACTTTCCAAGAAGACAATGGATCGTTCAGGTTTCACTCTTTTTGTCACCCATGTTGTTAATTATGATACAGTGCTCTTCTGTCTCTTCCTAGATTAGACTTATGTCACAAACACCATTGTTTTTCTTTCTGTAAAGAACGAAGCAAAGAATTATTATGACGAAGTTTATATTTTCCCTTTGCGCTCAACGAACGATGTTCCAACTTTTCCAAGCCCATCGTTATTTGCGCTAAATAACTTTTCTTCAAACTGGACTTAGTCATAATAATAATAATGGGCAGAATTGATTCTCTAGCAGTAACAAAATTTGTTATTTAGCAAGTGCTCAGTGGCTAATTTAAAAGGATTTGTCTCGGCTATGTAGGCAGAATGGTCATGGCTACGATTGCGCTGCTAATTACCACTTTTTGTTACGTTTTTCGTCAATAACTACTGTGATCTGTCGCAATGTACATAGTCTTTTCTTACACGTGTTTTTATGATCTAAAACACGCGATGTGGAATATTTTTCGAGACCGAGTTATTATTAACAACGTAGGAAGCTTTGAGCGAATGGCGCTTTTTCGAGCACACGTGTCTCTTTAACCTTTGTTCGAATCTCGGTCCCTTCAAACCTTAGGGAACAAAGCGCTGGAGCACATCATGATGAGAAAGGGAAGAGTTACGTCACGTGACTGTCGACATACGAGTACAAACATAAGTCACAGGGTTGTGTGAATAGGAACAACGGCTATGGTACCGCAGAGATGCGCCGCTTTGTTCGCTTGCCATTCATTAGTCGCATGTCACAATGCTGAAGCCCCATTCTTTGGGCGGTCGTTGACTCGCGATGTGACACTCATTTTCCTCGGTGTTTCCCAAAGCGGACGCAGGAGTCGATCGACGTGTTTTACGGGTTACTTATCAACGTTTTTGGTACTTGTCGCAGAATCTTGCGTCGCTTACTGCCGCCCGGGAAACAGTTACTTATTTATGAGAAGCGACCACGTTTTTTCTTGTAACTGGTTACAAGAGTTCGTTTATGGAATCGCTTTTCCCTTTTATCAAGATCGCAAAACGACCATTTCCACCTAAGTTTTGTAATAAATTCAACAAAGTTCCTGACTTCCTGTCTAATTTCTATGTAATTTGCTAGGTAAATGATGGCTTTAACCCAACAGTCCGAAGCGACGCACTTCCTGAAATCAGAAAGGTGTGAAACTTTTTTGCTCCAACGCATATTCAACGTGCACTCAGAAAAAACATTGTACTATGAATATATCTATATACAGTTCGCGTCAATCTGTGAAGATAGCCTGCAGACGTACCTATTTACAAAACAATGGTTTATTGGAGTAGATTTCATAACATTTTCATGTAGATCACTATTACAGTAGATAATGGAATCTGTGCGATAACAGGTCCTTCACGATAACGTTATACTCCATAATGAAGATAGTCATATCAGAAGATTTGTTCAAGCGACACAGCCTTATTTGTTGTGAATAATGTGTTAAATCAGCAAAAGGTAGTTGTATGTCGACTCGAGACTGAACATAAAAAGTGTTAAGTTACACCTGACGTCAGTGCATTGATGAAACGAGCTTAGTGTGTGTGATTATAAACAAAACGCAAACCCAGTGTCTCGTGCCCAAGTCACATTAACAAAAGTGCTATAAACGGAACCGTGTGTGGAATCTATCATACAGTGGTATCAGGAAATGTATGAGAATGAGTACGGAGCGTCGCTTGTCCCGGAGCTTCCACTCGTGTCTGAAGGGGTCCTCCACGGAGGAAGCGGCTGATGATGACGACAGCTGCTACCACTCCCTTGGAGGGCGACACTCTCTCAGCAGGCAGCCCCAGGTTTACGTCGAAGACCTCTCGCATGTCTCACTCGCTGACTTTGAGACTACTCAGGATGAAACTAATGGTAGGAATTTGATTTTGTTTTATTTACTAGATTTTGGCAGTTTTCCTATTAAGTTTTAACTTCATTCCTGGAATTTTGACGTTATAATTCATTAAAATGATGCGTTCGATTACTGACTCGTTGTTATCTTTATGACGTCAATTTAACATGAACACTGGTGTAACACATAGCAGAGATGCGTATATAAATAATATACAACCGTGCAATTGCAATAAAGAAGAGAAACTCTCGTAGAAGATAGCGACGTCGTCGTCAGTTTCTCTCCTATCACAATAACATTAAATTAATTGTGGTTGCAGAGGAGATATACTAGTAGGTATATAGCTATAAAACACGAATTTGTTTTGTTTAGCTTCTTTTGTATTAAGACGTGTAAGGAAGGAGACATGTTTAGTAATGAATGATGGACTATCATCGCAACTGCAGCCTTCTCCTGTGCGTGTGTGTGCGTGTGCGTGTGCGTGTGCGTGTGTGTGTGTGTGCGTGTGTGTGTGTGTTTGTGTGTGTGTGTGTGTGTGTGTGTGTTTGTTTGTGTGTGCGTCACGCTCGATATAAACTTCTTGCGTTCGATCCTCACTCTTTTTTGACCCGACCTTTTTTCAGACTTCAGAATATTTTAGTATCTGTGTATTTCTAAGGCATACTGTCCACGGAGCGTAGCTTCATATACGCCTAACTATTATACGCTCGGTGTGCGCCTACCAACCAAAGTCTCTGCATGCAGTTTCGTTGACAGAAATTTCGTAGTTTTGTATGTAAGCAGCAAGCAAGCGTACACCGAAGTATAATGAATGAATGACGATTACACGTAAATTATGTATGAAGCTACGTCTTCGTGGACAATATGCCTCACTAGACAAGTTTCTCCAATTCCCAACATTACCCTGAAAACTTGTCGTGTCAAAGATGAATTGGGCATTGAGCTTAGCACAGCTGTCTTCTAAAAATATGCTGTGTATTTAAACGTTATTTGTAACCGATACTATGAATTATTACTTAATTCTATACTATTTTTGCAATTCCCAACTTAACCCTGAAAACTTGGCGTATCAAAGATGAATCGGGGATTAAGCTTAGCACAGCTCTCTTCTAAAAACATGCGGTATATGTAAACATTATTCGTAACCGATTCTATAATTATTATTACTTAATTCTATACTATTTGTACTCGTATGATGTGTTCGCAGTACATTAAATTTAATTTGCACATCCACTGACTTTCCTTAGTCTGAGGTTGTTATTGTTAGTTAAACAAAAAAGTTTCGATTTGATTTTACTTTGATCTTGACATTGTTAGATTTGCTCGTGTTTTGTAAAGTGAGTTATTTAACACCGGATACATAATTTTGTTTCTATTTTGTGAATCTAAAATTTTTAGAAGATGACATTTTGTCTGATTCTTTTGGTACTTAATATTTAAGACACGCGTTGTTGATCTTTCTGGAATTGCTCGTTTTGTTTATTGTTCTATCACGTTCGTAGCTAAATCGTTCCACGAAAGTTAGCCTGCGTCGGCGCACCTGTGTCGTTCCATAGGCAGCGTACGCGCAAACCGTTCTTGCTGACATCCGCTTCCTGTGTTCCTGTCTCTTTCCATACACAACCCTTCTCGTTATTTTTTGTTGAACATTCGCTTCCGTTCCGTTTTACAACGTAATAAAAAAGAACTATTTAAAATTCTTCGCCTTTTGTCTCATCTCAATTCCGGACACATTGGGTCGATAGACTGGCTAGTTAATTGATCGTCCTGAGGTATTGAAGAACGTCGGTTAGTTCCAAATCCGGTTATAGTAGGATTGTCGTTAGCGGCCGGTATGCGAGCGCGCTCATTTACAGCGGGGGCAAGTTTTTGTGTACAGCATCCATTACTAACGGAAGTTGTGGGTTGCCTGTGTACCTAAGAGTATGGGGGCTTTTGTTACACAATTTGAATGAAGTTTCGGGTGGAGAGAGCCAGGAAGTAGGCACGCGTGGTAATTGTTTGAGCAAATATTTGATTCGTGGGCTTCTTTTCTCATGTCTTTTTTTACAAGACCTTTGTAGTGAGTTGTGTATTTTTAGCCGCTGTAGCCTCATATTCTTGGTAATGGAGCGTTCAATTAGCTTACAAATTGTAAAAATTAAAGTGTTTGCTGAGGAGCCGCAAGCGCAGGCAGTCTACCGTCGGAATGAGATCACGCGTGAGCTCATCAAAATATTGCAATTACCATGCCATGCTTGCTGCCTTCACTCGGTGTGTTGCCTATTAGCGGGTCTAATACCCAAACAACACCGCTGGGTAATATTTCTCTGAAGTATGTAGAACATTCATAAAAAAATGGTTTGGAGAAATTCCTTATTGTACCTACTGCTGATGCGGTGATTTGTTATCATTTGCATTGTTACATACACAGCATAAGTAATTTGTTAAAAGACCATGTAGCGATGAAAACGATTAATTATTTAAAATTATTAATTCTCACATTTTTCCCTATACTTGTAGTATAAGACGGTATTACTTGCCAAATCAATACCCTATAAATTTTGATTCCTTTGAGAGTGTCGAAGTATACGTTTTTTGCGGCATAAACGGGCGTATCTTTTTAAGATGACGTAGGTAGTAAAAACGGAGTTTTTGAACAAGTAGTACTCCCAAACTACAATAGATGTGGTTCTGAAATAAATACATGTTATAAACAAAGCCTTTTCTAAAGCGATGTAACAGCCCAAAACGCGATGGAAAAAAATTGGCTCGATCGAAAAAAAATGCAAAGTGAAGGCAATTTTTTCATTTCAAACCAGCAGTCTGTCGAAACTAATAAAGTAAAAATAACAATTATTACTGTTCAAAACATATAAACCAATTATCTAAATGACAGTACAGCGATTTAAAAAAAAACGCACTTGTGTGAATTTATATTAAATTTTATTCATTGAAAAACAGCATTATCCACTCTCTTCTTGATTTACCGCACTGCTCAGACGCGCGCTTTTTCAGATATGCTTATCTCTTTCGTTGTGCGATCGACCTACTACGCCTTAACTTAGAAGTTTGATTTTTTCACAGCTTTAAGGGACTGTAATAGACTTGAGTATATGGTTTTAATTTCAACTCGATACCCCCCAAGTGTTCCCGAGGTAAAGGGTCTTAACAGACAGACGGACGGACGGACGTACAGACGCACGGACGCAAGGACGGACGGACGGGCGGACGGACAGACGGATGGACAGACGGACAACAAAGATCCTATAAGGGCTCCGTTTTTTCCTCTTGAGTTACGGAACCCTAAAAACCGGCCATGTGTCGGGCCATGTAGGGTTCCGTAGTTGCCCAGTACATTTTATAAGTTGGTCTACTAATACAGATCGCACCAAACATACATTGTCGTGCTTAGAGGGGGCCAAAAGTTTGGCGCGACCTGTACTCGTAAATCTGTAAAGTCTACTTAGCGGTGATAGTTTTCCTTTTAACTTCATTGTACCTAGTCGGTCCTTAAATTCTGTCACAAACAAAATTGGCTATAAAATGAAAACTAGTCATGGTATTCAAAAAAAGTTTTTTTTTAAAAAAAGGTAATTTAATTATCTTACATTAAACACAAAATTTATTCAAAATGATTGCCACCATTTTTCACACAAGCCTTCAATCTTCGCTGCCAATCATCAATAGCAGCACGGACCATATTCATGTCGATATCGGCCACTGCTTTAATCAATGATGACTTTAGGCTGCTCAAATTTTTGTGAGGTTTAGAACAGACCTTCTCCTCCAATTCCTGCTAAATTTTGTAATCCAGTGGATTGAGGTCAGGGCTAGATGAGGGCCAATCTTGATGCCTTATTAGCTCGATATTCTGGCGCTCGAACCACTCCTGAGTTGTTTTGGCCTTATGAGCAGTTGCGGAGTCCTGTTGAAATACAAATGGCCGTCCTCCAAAGAATGTTTGGGGCAGATCTTTTACTATGCGATCTAAAACCGTGTCTTGTTACACTTTTGCACTGGTTTTGACACCTTTTTCACAAAAATGCACTTCAGTAGGGCCATAGTAGGACACTCCCAACCAAATCATGACTGATGATGGATGAAGGCCGTGCTGCACTCTAGGAATGGCATTTCCCGTGGCCGCAGAGCTGGTAGCGTACACCCTGTCATTTTGTTTGTTGTACTTCTCTTCGATATTAAAAATTTTCTCGTCTGTAAACAGGATATCGCGGTGTCTGTTTCTTGCGTACCGCTTTAGCAAAACTTTGCATTTTTTGACTCTCATAGCTATCAGACGCGCGTCCAGAAGATGTCCACTCTTTTTTCGATAAGCTCGTAGTCCCAGGTCTTCATTGAGTACTTTTTTTACGGTACATCTGGTTAATCCCATCTCCAAAGCCATCAGTTTCTGCTTGCGGACGGGATTTCTTGCAATACGCGCCTTGATTGCTTTGATGACCCCTGGAGTCCTAACGGAACGAGGTCTGCCAGTTCTTTTCTCGTCATCGACACTAGAGTTTTCATTGTACCTTTTGATGGTACGGTACACGAACCTCTTCGTGATTTTTAATTTTTGAAGCAAGTTGAATATCGTCTTCGGTGGATGGCCGCAACGATGCAATGCAATTACTGCTACCCGGTCCTCTTTGCGAGTCCACTCCATCGTAAAAAATGAAGGAATGTAATTGTGATTTGGCAGATTATTAATCAAAAATATTTGAAAATCGAACACCATTTCATTTTTTTTTCTAGGTGTTCTATTTAAAAAAAAAATGGCCAGTGACAGTATTTAAGAACCGACTAGGTATATACTACTTCTGTGAATTTTTTCACATTTCTATAAACAACCGTTTAGCCGGCAGAGAGGGGGGGAGACTTGACTCTAACAAAAATTTGCACTTTAAAGCTTAATATTTCGCCAACGGAACCCTAAATCGAAAAATACTTTTGACACACCCACAATGTTTTAAACGACCTATCCAACGATACACCATTCTATGGGATAGACGAGAAATAAAAAAATCATCCCCAATTTACGAGTATGGGATCGGGAGGTACCGTCAAAAAAATTTTTTTCTAGATTTTATTTTACCGTTTTTTCGGCGTGATTAATATGTATACCCATGCCAAATTACAGCTTTCTAGTACTCATAGTCTCTGAGCTTAGCTGCGGACAGACGGACATGGCGAAACTATAAGGGTTCCTTGTCGGAATACGGAACCCCAAAAATGGTTCCGATTAATACGTGAGTTTTTATTTTATTTTGAAGTTAGTTTTAATATGTGATGTGATGACTGATGAGTATATTTTTATTTTATTTAGACTCCGTCGCGACGCTTTGCCTTTTTAGCGCCTGCGATCTTTGCGCAACCAACGAATTCTTGCTCTTCTTCCTCTTTCTTAATTAAGAGGTAAACGCTCTAGGGCATTGAGTATTGTTCCACCCTAAAGAGAGGGTCATACGAGTGATTACGAACATGTAGGAGGTGGTAAGGTGTTTTTTATCTAGCAGATGTAAGGCTACAAAATTTTGATACTAAATATTTCTGTTATGATTTCTAACTAAACAACAACACATTGCTCTACGTAAAGTATGTCCGCAGTGCGAAAATTATTAAACTGTTTTATGTCTTTGAACCGAATTAAATACCAAGAACGTGGACTTGAAAAACTGTGAATTTTCTAATAATAATAATTGAATGCATGATTTATTCCAAGTTAATGTTTTGTATGACTCTATGACACATAATATTAAATGTATGGCTTAATACTGTTATACCATATCATAAAGTCTATGTTGAGAAATCGTCGCTCAATTTCCACACCACGTATCTCAGTTTTAATCATTTTCTACTCCCTACTATCGGAATTCTGAATACAATTGAAAACGCCAATAATTTTGACTCAAGGGCTTGCCTTTGTTCTTTCAACGGTTTTTGTTTCAATATGCTGAGTCAACTACTTATCTTATCTTATCTTATAACTCCTACATCAAATACTTTTTCGTAAAATCAAGAAAACTTCGAAAATTCACTGATTTTGCGTGCCGGCAGCGCGCGAAGCGAGCGTTCTAATAGACTTTCTGACAACATACTAAAGTTTAAAATTGCTCAGTGAGATTATCGTGCACCAGGGGTAAGGCATAAGGCGATGTTTGGGATCTAGAGCAACTAATGAACCAAAGATCTACAGCGCGTCAGTTAAAATATCAATTGTTTTCTATTTTATGTGGAGTTTTGAAGTTAGGAGGTAGAGAAAGATCAAAACTGAGATAATCGGTGTTATAAATAAATATATCATATGATATGATATGATTATGATACGTATTTTAAAAACTAAAGAAACAAAAAATGCTATGTTACGTCTCTAATGCTACGTCTTACAGTCGCCGTTTTTGTGTTGGTATTGTATAATTTTTTCTTGAAACTGTCCTATATGATATATCAAGAATCCGTACTAAGTACCATCAATATAGTAACCATCAACAGCTACGATTCTGCCATAACCGTGCCACATACATACATGCATGGTACAAGACAATGTTTTCTAGGTGGAGCTGATGTTGCATCCGCGTGAAACTCGTGTTATCGCCGAACAGAAAGTGTGCCAAGCGAAGGAAACGCCGGCTTGCATGACATTACAAATGTAAATTGTAAAACAATATGAATAAAAAAACTTGTGCTCTAAGAATACAGGTGTTAGCATAAAATATGCTTTTTCTGCTTAACATAAGCCGGAAGGTCAAGGCTGTATGTATATATGACATTACATTACATATGTAAATTGTAAAAGTTACTACAAAACGAATATAAAAACTTGTGCTCTGACAATACAAGTGCTAAAGAAAAAATGCTTTTCCTGCTAAACAAGCCTGCCGGTAAAGGCTGTATACGTATTATGGAACAAAAATGAAAATATGAAATATATACAAAATCACAATCACTAATTTTAGTTTTCTGTTTGAAGGTAAAACTAAATAAAAAATTGTATTTTGTTTCAGGTAAGTTACGAGTAAAAGTCTGCCAGCATTATTTTGTAAGTTTCAGGATTTTCTCTGTGAGTAGCGCCCTCTGTACTGATTGTGTTGTAAGTAAAAGTTTTAGCTACTTGACGACAGATGGCGCAGTGCGATGTAAACATTGTTAGTTCAAGTATTAACCGCAAGGGACCGCTCGTTGCTAGAGCTCAAATAGAATACATTTTATGCAGTGCTCCCAGCTTGGAGTGTTTTTTCTAAATCTAGGGTATTTTTTCCTGATAGAGTTTCGGTTGTAGAATGCTTGTGATTTACTATCGCTAGCAACAAATAGTATAACTATATTTTTCACAAGATATTTTTTTCTCCACTTAGAGTTTCCAAAAATGAACGCTTTTCAAGACCTATTAGAGTTAATTAAAAAAGTTACTCATCAATTGAGTTTTATTTTTAAAGCAAATCTTAGGTTTAGGGGAAGAAAGGTTGAAAAGTGTCAAAAGGGTATTTTCACAATGAGTTAGGAAAATGAAAATGAAAATTTTTACATAAAATTATTACAATAAACAAAAAAACATAAATTCTCACTTTAAGTTTCCTTGTGAAGTGGAAACTCTACCCAAAAACATTTAATTTTTTTTATAAATAAATATGAAGTCCGAAATCAGAGGGTAGCGATACTCTTTTTATGTTACAGAAAGATGTAGTGCTATTTCAGGGTATTAAGGATTTGTCCATGAATATTATCGACCTTTCCCTAGGAACATGGGACAAATATTGTCAAAAAAAAAATTAACCGTTATATAAAACGGCAGGTCTGAACTAATTGAGAAATTTCGATCCATGTTCCATGAAGAATAACGGGCTGTACGCCTAGTCTCAGTCTGTCGAATTAGGCTTCTCGATCGTAAAAACCCGTTTTATCTGTCGAACTCTATACATTTTTAGACCGAGTTTTATAAATCTCACTTCGACTGTGTCTCCAGAATTGCCCCCCTGCAGGCCTACCATGGTTGCCACTTTAAGACCATTTTAAAACACCATTTGACAGAAAATATATGGGCTTTGCTTTAAAATGGTGTTAAAGTGGCACCATGCTAGGCCCCCTGGAATATGACTTCCAACACCTCTTAGTTAACAATGAGTGTATAATGTAAGGTGACTTATTAATTGCTACAGAAACATACAAATACCCACGCCTGTCTCCCAGAGGGGTAGGTAGAGACTACAGATTTCAATGTGCTACGATCCTGACACACCTCTTTTGCTTCTTCTACATGCATTAATCTAGTCATACAATATCTTCTATTTCGGGTACTTTATACTTTGACCTCCTTCAGTATGTCGCCCATTTAGTCGGTATACGTCCTCCTAGGGCACCCCGGTTGAGCTTTACCTTCCACTTGTGCAGCATAAACTTTCGTCACGCTATTTTCATTCTTGCTCTCTATGCCCAACAAAAACACAGCCAAATTGATACTAGATACAGCCAAGTTGTAAGCGATTCGAAACTAAACTTAATGGCTCTTTTTGTAAAATTAAGAAATACAATTGTTTCTAATTCCCATTCAGTTGGGAAGCAAAAATTAAATTATATTAATAGAGTAATTATTCCATACCTTACCAAGTATCTAGTATTAATGTAAAAAATATGCATGTATTAATGCAAATGAAAGGCACCTTATTCGTCAAATCATCGAAACTTTCATAACCCCTCTGAGGCAGGCCCTCTTTCTTGCCGTACCCTTGTATGGGACTCTGACTGAACAATACCAACGCAAACCAGTTTTGTAGGTTCATGACCGGCCCTCGATCAACCTCGCATAATTCTGAGCCTCTGTATCGTGATTTATTTATGCGCTTATGCCCTCCGGCAAGCAAAAACTGCCCACATACAAACTTTAGCTTATTGCAGGAATAATTAACTTTAATAAGTGAGCTGACAATACTCTGTTGTTTAAACAAGGGTTCAGAGTTGCTTAATAATTTGGTTCTTTGTTTATACTTTTGGGGATAGAACGAGACTTAACTGTAAGGAAGTAAATTAATTTCCAATATTCCATATTTTTTTTAAACTTGTTACTATTGTTTGAAGTGGGGTCAGAAGGAAGGGAACAAAATTAAAATTTTAAAAATTTCCGGTGAGCAGAAAAACATTAAAATTTCTATTTGTTGGGACTTTTCATAACAAACCTCAAGTTTGGATGACATTTTTATGCTTTTTCATCCTTTATACCGGAACCATATTCCATAAAATTATGGGCTACGGATTGAGTTGTGGGTTAAAAAAAACCAGGTTCGCTCAGAGTTATGGACCGGGCCATTTTTTTAGACACCGCTGCGTTTCTATACTAATGGAATTTGTAGCGGAGAAAAAACACATAAAACAAATTTTGAAAAATTCTGCCATTTAAATGTGCTACGAAACGGCGTAAAACGAACAAAAAACTACGAAAAAACTAGGTGGTAGAGCTGATGCCGGGCTCGACTGTGGAGGTACCACCATCTTACTCGCAAATCCTCCTGAAGTTATTCGGGAGAGAGTAAGAGAACAGCTCTCAGGCAAAACCAGGCGGCCCACCATTGCCTGGGACCGATGGATGGCGGTATATCCATCCCCAATTGCCGGACCTTATATAAAACAGACTGGTGATGGGCAGCGGCGTCACTGGTACAAGGGTTTCGGCACCGCGCTCACCAACCCGCCTGCCCAGCGTGTGTGAGTATGGGCATTTCTTCCAGGAGGCCGCCAAGAGTGGCGAAATCCTGGAAAGGCCTAAGTCCAGCAGTGGGCGCAACAGGCTGATGGATGGATGGATGGACGAAACGGCATCACGTAACACTACAATTACGTGCCAAAACTGAAATATTTCTTCAGGCGTGGCAAATGCATTAAAACAATTGTGAGACGTGGCAAGATATTTTACGATCATGTTTGTCTAAAACTAGTTAAAAACCTTATACTAAACATTATCTTTAAAATAATAGCGAATATTTTCCTACGAAACGTCCTGACTTTTGTATTCAAATGTAATAAGAGGGAGTGGTAGAAGCCTTGGTGAAGAAAGGAAGCGTACACCACTTTGATCGGACCTGTACATTTGTTACCACAAAATAAAATAAATAAAAAGGTCTGATAAATAGCAGAGATCTAGTTAAGATGGACGGGCGTGGCTAACAAAAAAAGTGTTAATCGTAGACCGGCGGCGTAGCACCTTAAATAGAGGCGGATGCTGGGTATATAATTGGAATGTCTAGTATTTTTTTATAGAACAAAGTTTTTTTAAATACGATATTGCATGTATTTATATGAGATTACTTAAAACACAGGTAGATAGATGTGCTACGCTTTTCGTAGGATGATGGTAAGCGCTAAGAATTTAAGTACAATCGAATTGTTTTGCAACTTATTGTGGTGTAATTAATTGTCTTATAGTAAAACAAGCTGATTAGAAGCTAGAAAGTTTAAAATTTTCTTTCACCAAGTATAAGACCGTAGATTTGTAAATCAAAATAGGTACGTTACAACTGTGGTAGGAATATGCAAGCCCACAACAGCAACCACAATCGACTTGAACCACGAGGTGGTTGTAGAACAACTTTCCGAAGACACCCGAAGTCCGGCGGAGAAGGCCGAAGTATTCCAACATGGCGCCCGAGCACGCTCGCCCCGCTTGTCATGTCAACAATGTTGGTTGGTCGGGCTGCGTTGTCGGCCGTGCGCGCCCCGGTTACATTTCAGTGTGTTAGTAACGCCACTCATTTTTGTTCCACTAAGAATTTTGTGCGCGAATAATTACATACTTTACAGTGAATAAGGACTGTCTGTTGGATTAGTTTTAGTGAAATTGTGAAAGTTTTGAACAAAGAAAAGTGTGTTTTTAGTTTGTAAAGTTTCAAAACTTTGGTTGGTAAAAGTGAACTAATAACGCAAGAGATAATGGAATATTTGCTATTAGCTACTGAAATTGGGATTATTTATTTTTTACAGAGAGTTCTGAAAACTCATTAAGTCATTAATGTATCGAAATTTTTTTTTCATATAAAATGTTATCTGGGCTTTGAACATCGTTATCGTAACGTGTCTAGTTATCTACTACATAATTACCTACTTTATTTGTTTACATTTTCTTAATCTTTCTTCCTACATTCTCATTTGTTATCAAAAAGATATTAATTTTCCACACGTTAGAAAGTTAGAAACCAATTACCCAGTCCTACCGACTTTTTTCAAAAATTACGGTTGATTAATTAATATCATAGGATAGGATATTCGGATCGATATATACCTAAAGTTGATAAAATGCCAGAAAACGTTTGCAACTATGGAGTCGGCTTCTTAAAATATTATTTATTTAGATAGTCAAAGTTCCGGAAATTACGGAATTGCTTAAAACGTTACGATGATGTACCTAATAAGTAATAGATGTTACCGTAAATGTATGTATATTTTTTGGTCATTGTGTGCAATTTTTAGGTTTTTTTTAAATTGCCAAACAGATTAAGGTCGAACAGAGTAGAAAGGTCGAAAATATATAGTCTATACTTCGACCTTCTACGCTGTTTGACCTAAATCTGTTTGTAATTAAAAAAAATCCTAGAAGTTGTTTACAATGCCTGAAAAATATACATACATTTACGTAACATCTATTAAGTATTAGGTACATCATCGTAACGTTTTAAGCAATTCCGTAATTTCCGGAACTTTCACTATCTATATAAATAATATTTTAATAAGCTGACTCCATAGTTGCAAATGCTTTCTGGTATTTTTTCAACTTTAGGTATTATATATCGATCCGAATATCCTATCCCTGGTTATTAATTTTTAGAATAATATACGTCAATTCAAAGCCTGAAATGCAGACCAACATAACAAGTTGTCAAACGTGAGATTGTTGTAAAATGAGAATAGACAAAAACGAATAGTGGGGTTCGAATATGTTACTTGGTATAGTTTTATTAAGGAATTGAGTAATTTGCACACTGGTCCCTGGTACCCTTTATTTAAGTCGCCGCATCATGCGGGGTGCAAGGAAGTGCTTCGTGTGTCTCCCACGCATTTGTTAATAAATATGAATAGTTTGTAGTACCCCATTAAATGGTCAAATAATGTACTTACTTATTTTTACATAGTTCCCAAAATAGCGTGTGGGTGTACTGTAGACTATTTGAGTAACTGGACAGTATAATGCGGTGACAAAAGTATCTTTTCAGTCCGTTAATTTACCTGCAGAAGTCGTCTACATTTGTACAGTCGAATTTTTTGTGAGATATCCCCCGCATTCACATATGTCGTTACTTAATTAATTATTAATGTGCAGTATTATTATTTTTCTTATTTAGGTATAAAAAGTATATAATCATTGTCATTAATTGAATAATCAACGACATAGATTAAAGGGTGGATACCTCACTTGGTCAACAGACCGTACATTGATCAAGATGGCAGTTTTCAGACTACCACTTTAAGCACCCTAATCGTTTATCAAAAAATGCACTTCAAAGTTGGACATGCACGTGCTTGAGTCGACTTGTTGCACACAAACTTCGCTTTGTACTTTGTTGAGCATTGTCACGGGAGTACAATGGCGCATAATATTTCTTCAAAAGTGACGTGCCGGGAATTGGTAGGTTGGCACTAACTCAACGTGATGATACGAACTTTGTCTGCTGGGCTATTAACTAATGACCTGACCACCCATTACAAATATGACGGGCAAACACTGCTTACGATAGGTTCCCTTGTTTCGTTAATTTATTATCTGGATGTAAATACCTAATTAACTATTGAATGTTCCTCTAGTAACGGTAATTTAAGATACGGAAATCTAATTGCAATCTCACAATTGATAGCATTGACGTTTTATTGAACTGTGTGGTGGACTTTCATAGTCACTTGACCTCAGTATACCTCGATAAACAAGATGACATTCATAGAGAATTCACTCGGAAGGAACGCAAACTGTGTTTGAACGAAGGAGGTTGGGACGCCGCCTGAATTCCTAACTTAGACGACATACCTGCCTTCTCTGTGACAGACCTCGAAGGTATGCCAAGGAATTCCAGGGTCACATGTGAAGACACAAGTATGCTAGCTCCGTGTTGCTACGATGGAACTTTAGAATATCTTACCGTAAAGCTACAAGATACACGAAAGCTCTTAAAAAGCCCTTTTTATTCACAACCCAAGCGTAATCTTCTTACCTCTATCCTTACACGTGTGAATTAAACTTTACCTCTCACACGTGTTTCAAATAAACCTGTTTCACAAACTTGCCTCTAAACGTTTGCTTTGACGACTAAACACTGCGTGTTGTATTCGATCTTTCACTTTGAAATGCTGCAATGTCGTTTGTGTGTGACTAAATAAAAAGGATGTAGGTGGGTAATCCTGTTTACCTATGCACCCACGTTAAGCTAACACACTAAACTTTCTAAATACACGGGATTGGAGGTTGGTGGCAGACGAATGAATAAAAAACGTCCCGTTCTTGTGAGTCACCGATCCAACTCCCAATGGGTCTGGGTCACATTCCAGGCTCCTCGACGCCAACAAACCGGACCTGTGCGACGACACGAGACCCTAAGCTTTTATAAGCTCTTATTATGCAACTTTTCTTCCACCCCCTTCGATAATTTGCTGGAATAGAAGTATATTTGTAAATACAATCTACCTACTATCTTTCGTATTTTATGGGGCAACATAATAATTAGCCTCAAAAGAACATAGGGAATATATCAACTGCCCACGCACTAAAATATTGCTAATGTATGGATTGATCGACGTCTGATATCGAACATGAAATAGTAGAGTTTGAAAATATAACAAAATACATCGAAAACAACTTTCATTTTGTCCTTCTGATAGTGAATCTTATTCCTTAGGGGTTTGAGGTGAAAATAGCCCCATAATAAAGTAGCCCAGTTTTCGAGTAGGCCTCGTTCCCTAAGTTAGGGGAGGTTGTTTTTTGTTCCCCGCCTGTTGGGCAGCAGGTGTCTCTTTACATACTAAGCAGGTGATTTGAATTCGCCTCTTTTATTTCTTTTTACTTTTTCTTTTAAATCTGTATTATTTTTGTGGTTAAATTTATACAATTTTGATTTGTCATATCCGTTTTCGATGTTCTCATCCCATCTTAGCTTTAAAATACCGTATTTCATCATTTGTTTTGTCAATATTTAATTCATAAATTTTGATGGTCTAGTTTGTTAGACAATGAGGGTGACATAAATATTATAATACATTCCATATGACAAATGTCTGCCAAATAATGTAGTGATATAATTAATAACTCATTATATTACAAAAACAAACAGTTTTTGAGTAGATAAATATTATATTCAGAACTGCAAAATCTAATAGTCGGTAGTTTCTATCGTGATTTGTAGTATTCAGAGAACTTTGCAGCACATTTCTCCACGCACCTTATCTTTCCGTGGCCATCGTAGAGTTCTCCTAATTTGGTCTTACAGTCCTAACATTACTGCCAGCCAAAAAAGGATTTTATGTACAGAACTAACCATTCTACTATGTTTATAAATCTGTGCTCGTTTACACAATAAATTTGTGTGCATTGGTGCATTTTAAACTATTGCCTATTGTCTATCTATTACACGAAAAACCCAACCCAAGTTTATGTTATGCATCATTTACTACTGTGACTATAATTTACTATAATTCCACAATTAAATTGTCGTATTAATAAACGATAACGTAAAATATGGAGATATATATTGAGTGGTGGTCCAGAATATTATCTATATTGGAGTTCAACAGGAAGACGGGTTATCACAATGTCAGATGAAATACCGGCTATGACTCTTGCAGATTTCTTGTACAAATTATACGTTATATCACAGGTTATATGAACGAATTATGGACTATTTATTTTGGCATTATTTAGTCTGCTGATTTCATAAGGAAAGAGGTGTGGCTAGTTATCTAACGATTTAAAAAGAAGTGTTTAGGTAATTTAATTACAAGTTTTATGATAAGGTATAGTAGTATATATTGCGTTTTAGGTCATAATTTCACAGCATAGCTTGAAGTGCTGATTCATCATCGTGTGATTCCATATTTTTTCTGTTTATCTTCGACAACATCCAGTGTTGAATCATCTTTAGCGGTGCTTCTTTACTAGACCAGTTCGAAGAATTGATTAGCTTTTAAGGTGATTACATCCCCCAACTGCAATTTAGACCTGTATTTGAAGCCCTACTCCTCCTTCAAGGGTGGCTCAAAAACTATATAAAAATATACATGACAGGCGTAATATAGTTAAAAATAAATTTTAAGTTTGATAATTACTTTTTAGTTGATATTTTAGACACAAAAAATTGAAAGTTAAAGAAAGTTTCGTATGATTTAAGCAAGAAATCTTTTACTCCTTCCGAATGCCTAAAGCGATTTTAATTATTCTTTCACTTAATTACAGACAATTTATAGAGCTATAAAATTTAAGTTCAAATTTTTCTTCCGCCGATCGCGTCTATGTGAAAAGTATAAATTTCTCCTATTTTGGGCTCTCCGGAGTCTTAACGGCCTCGTTATGCAATGCGCGCTGATATGAACGTTATTTCAATACAGTTTCTGTCGATATTCGTACTGACAAAAACGACTCAAGGTCGTTGGCGTATGTAAGCGCCTTAAGGGGAAATTGCGTGTTTTTATTTTGTTTTGGTAATTTACTGATAGCTCGTTGATTTACTGGTATTTAATTAATCTAGCTGTTTTAAATAAATTATCAAACATTAATTAAATAGATAATGGAAATATTGTAACTAACCAAATCAAGATTCAAAAATAGCACATCGGATAAATAGTTTCTTCTCGTGAGGAATTCAATAACAAACGTATTACAATCATTTCTATCGATCATATTATTGATCTTTTAAAGGCAATTTAGCTCTGGATTATTCTAATTGCTACACGAGTTACTATATACATAAAAATAATTCACATTTTGACGGTTTGTTAGTCGATTATAATGGTAGCCATCAACAATCCCACAACTATGAAGTAGGAGTTACACGGAATACGTTAGTGGTTTATTGTAAAGTTTCTCTTATGACTGTGGTGTTGTAAATAAGTGGCGTATTAATATGCACAGATATTCGTCATCATAATGTGCACCTGACCTTGCCTAGTGAACGGATTTAGGAGCAGTCTTGCAGACCTCGCGTCATGTCACGATGGTTGAACCAAAGGCATGGTTCGCTACGTTCTACTGTATCGTTTCTGGGCTCCGCTTTGTATGCTATCCTTTTGGCACTTCCGTATAATTTCGTGCCTTGATTATAAAAATAAGATAATAATCCAACCGAAGTCAAATTGTAGGTATATTTTTTCATACGTAATAGCTTGTTAATCTCTGCAAAACAAGTTACTGGAGGCGATAACTTGTTTGATTTAACATTTGAAGCTTATAAAAAGTGGCTATAAGTTTCTTTGATCCAGATTAGATACGCAGTACCCGTGGCGTTGAAATTAGTTGTTGCACAATCGATGCCGGATAGCCTCCAAAACACGTTCTGTAAGCGTCGTCCCTCACAAATAACATTTTTTTTGTAATTTATTTTATGGATATTATCATTTGTTTTGTGATGAGATTCTATTGGGAAAATATTATAATTACACTGATGTGTATTTTTTTTTGTTTTTGCTTGATATTTTTAGGTATCCTGTGTTACTACCAGGAGGTCATTCTCAGTCTCTCCGTAAAAACCCATTTTATCTGTCGAACTCCATACATTTTTAGCTCGAGTTTTAAGAAATCTCGCTTCGACTGTTTCTGCGGAATCGCCCCCAGGACTTTGAAATCACCCAAATCCGTTTCATAGGTTTTACGCGAATGGCGAGCTCACAGACAGACAGAAATGTTTCATGCTTTTAAAATTATAATTGAGGGTCTAATCGTCCAAGGATGCCACCGAGGAATCTACGAACCCAATGTATCTAGATACTGGTTTCTTTAACTTGCTTTAAAATCTTTCCTTTCCAACTTAAGAATAATGTCATCAGTTAAGGTTTATTGCTGATTCATTCTACGGTAACTTAGTTAAAGCTTTATTCCAAAACAGGCCAACATAGAGTCACGTACTTGCCCTCGTTTCCTAAAGCTTGTCCTATAGCCGTCGTGTGTGCTGTAACTAAGTGCTTTTGGCGTGACCTGCTGACTCCGTCCTATATCTCGAGGGTTAAGACTACGCCTTCGCAAAATACAAGTAAAACAGTCCTTAGGCTTTGGCACAAAATAATATCAAAGCGCAGGTAAAAAAATATCAATTAATATATTCATGCAACCTGTTTTCGAGATGAGAAAGGATTCAATACAAGTTCTCATGGACTTGGAATTTAGCGTCTTCCGGTTTCCTGTCTCAGGCTTTTTGTTAATTACAAGTTAATTAGTAAGGTTATAGGAAGTTTGTTGAAAGGTCAAATAAACTTTGACAATCTGCAATTTTTGTCCCAAAACCTTTGATACTTCAGTTGTACGTAGTGTGGTTCTTCGCCTTTTATATTCACCGACGTACACAAATAATTCTTGATGCAAGTCGAAGGTACCGTACAGAGGTCAGTCTCGGAACAATCTTCAGTTTAACGGGACTGACCATTCGGTGTTTGCTTTTATAATAACGTTGACCTTTCTTGTTTCGGTTGATTATAATCAGAACGTGTGTCTACTAATTGAAACTGCATTCTTCTCACCAGCCCCTTCAATCAGCAGTTGTAAACTTTGCATTTCAACGGCACAAAATTGCAACGGTTTGAATAAAAATGCGTTGCAATTTATGGTTTCGTCTCCAAAAAGGTTTAATTGCACTTCCTGGTTCCAAAGAACCAAACCGGATTGGGATCACTGGAGAAAGATGGCGGATTGGTAACCGGGTGAGCTGAGAGCGGGTCAGCGTCGGTCATCCCCCACTTCCCCCCTCGCAGCGTCCAGCTCCAGGCTCGTTCTGACAACGGTACTTAACCACTGGCTTATCTAAAGCCGATTAATCTGCATGATAGACTGGTCCTACACGACCAACAGGAAATCCACAGGATATCCTGAACAGCCAATAAGTCGTTTATATGATAATCCGTTTTACAAACGGTAAAGTTTTGGGCCTCTTTGTGTAAGATCTCCTTAAGAGACTTAACCAAATATTGACCTAATTCGACTAGCGACAGACAAGTTTTAACTTGCGAAACTAACTACGAACCTCTTACAAGAGAAAGGTAAAGCCTCTTCTTTACAAAGTAATTTCCCCGTCCTATGTAAATGTGGGGTCGGACGTATTGACTACTCGGATCCTTTCATTAACACCACTTGATAGATTGCTTCTTATAGCTTTCATGAACTTGATTACTTTCGCGGAAATTCATCATACGAGCTTTACTTGGGGCCATTAGACGAAATGAGCTTTATACTCCTAGACCTTAAAGCATTCCTGTCATTTGATGTGACAGCTTTTGAAAGATAAATATGATTCCGTTGAACTCGCTTGGATAGAACTTATTTAGCCACAGCTGCGTCCGAAGAGTTTATCACTTTATCTCTCTAAACCATCTCTAAACATTGATTCAAGATGAAATAAAAATAATAAGTAGACCCCACATATACGTGTACTATAGCTGGTTTCTGAGGCTACGTCTCAGTATGGGGTCTCAACGAACTCGTCTCTATCTCAGGAATCTGGCACTGGCTCGCCAGTGACAAGGAAGTCTTAAAGCACATCCGCACTTTAAGCGATATGTCTTTGCCCCTCGCCGTTCCTCGCACGAGCCGCCCAATACATCTTCGTTATTGCTTCTCTTAAGATGTTTACGATATTTCCAATCGTTATTTATGTCCTCACTAGGAAAGTTAAAACTTATTGCCTGGTATATAGCTGTTTGTACGTGTTAAAAGAATTCAAGTCTCTCTCTTTGATGCTTATTTTATGTCTCAAAAGGCTTGGCATTGTGTATGAATATATCGTCGCGCGGTAGCCGAGGGTAGCGTCCCGGCAATGTAAATAAGCCACAAACTCGTTATGTGCTGCGTGTGCACCGGTCGGTGGGCTCTCGTAGCCTCTATCGTCCATCGCTCGCTGGCAACTACTTGCTTGTACGTACTTGTATGATCGGGCTTTTTAGCTTATTCATTGATTTATGCAATAACCCTTCAAAGCAAACCGATGAAAAACGTTCTTTTGTTAACAGAACGTTTGATTGTTGCTTCAAGTAACAGTATCCAATGACTCATTTATACACAAAACCTCCTTAATTAGGCTGCATTGATGTGCTTTGTGATCTACCTACGCAGTGATTAAAGGGGTCGTATTCAAGATTCATAGCACATATTTCTATTTTGCAGCATTCATAAACTATTTTATAGATTTTATAGCGTAAACATTGAGACAGTAGCTGAATTTGTACCTGGACAGAATATTGATGATATTAAATAGAAAAGTTCAGTAATATTAGATAAATAACTAGCGTATATCCCACAGCGTTACTTGTGTCGATCCCGTTTCTCTCAATCCTGAGGGAATTTCCTAAAACCTCTTTATGGATGTTTACATAATACAAGAAACCTCATGTTCCTAGGCGCAGCTGTTTGCTCTACGCATTGATAGATTAGTCAATCAGGGTATTCTTTTATTTATACAGATATAAGTTCATCTCTGTAAGATACGCGCAATGTTCACCAACTAAGCCACTATTTGCGTAACATTTAGTGGTTTCGTGGCGTCAGGTTCGTTCGGAAACCCGCGGTTGACTTGAGCACGAGTCACTTTACGAAAGCCTGTTCGTTACAGAACTTTCGCAACTGTGTTTTAGTTTCAAGCCGCGCGGTTGGCGTCGGAGCCTGGTATTATAGGATTTCTCTGATTGAACTTTCTAGCGGTAAATTATCTCATAAACTACGAATTAATAATGCTTAAACGGTAGGGCCTATAACGGACAAGGTAGAGAAAATTAAACTTCCATTACACCTGTACTGCAGAAACTTGTGTTTCTTATCTTTAATCGGACAGTTGACATTCGTATCTCTGGTATAAGGGTCATCAATTTGTCTGAACAAAATTGCTTGAACGTTTTATGCACGCAACTGACAAGACATCCTACCGCGAGACGTAAGATACGAGTCTTGATTCATAATAACATAAACGAGTTAATACAACAAAGTGTTATTTTTTTTCTATATGCATAATAATAAATGCGGGCGTGGAAAGAAACGTGTACCACTTATCGTGCCATTCCACAGCTGACGAGTAATTTATGAGGATAATTTGCAACGAACTGCATGGGAGAATATGATGTCGTGGTTTTATTTCTGTTACCAACTTGTCAGTTCGTGGTCTACGAATAGTAGCCGCTTGCCGTGGTGAAACTACGATCTCTCGTGTAATAATAGCAGTTATAAAAACTTTGTAATAGGAATTAGGGATAGAAAACTTGACCAGGGTGTCGGATTAATTTTGTAAGTCACCCTAAATGAGGAGAAACCTGTTAAGACCCTCTTTGCTGGACAAAATAAGCTGTTAATCACCAATTAAAATAAACCCATAGTATTCTGCTATCCCCAGAGGTAAACTGGAATAAAACTTTTCTTAGAGATAAGTTTGCTTTTGCACATGTTTTTATTTAAAAATAAGTTTTTAGTGTACAATAAAGAGTAAGAATACCCTTGCTTTAACTTGGAAACTTACAAAAGTGTACACAGATAAAGTGATTGTTTATTTGAACAAGTTCTTAGAGGCTCGGCGGTCTGCGGTGCGCAGGCGCAACTCTCCATGAATAATGATTCTCCTCGGTCCGTGCGCGTTAGTCACACCAACCAACGAACTGCACTTGCACTCGAGATCGCATTACCACCTATTTCTTTTTATTTTGCAACAACTCTATCATTTGACATCGCAAGACTGCAATTTGTTTTTTTTTCCGTTTTGTCCCTCACTAAGCAATTTAAGTTTTGCATAAATCACGAACACATTTTCCCAAGGTTACAGTTACCTTATCGTGAGCCCTACTAATCTCGTATTAGCTAGCACTGTAATTTGCAAGGTCGTATTATCTCTCTTTTATTACCCTGATTTTACTCTAGTTTTACCTACTTTCCCTTAACAAAGTACAAAATTATCGTCGCCCATGTAAGCATTTTTTACTTAAGCCAATTCTGGGTCCCAGCGCCGAGTTTATTAAATTAAGCTGCTCTTAAATAAGCCTGATTCAACGGGAAGGGTTGTTTGTTCAGGTTTAAATCGAATTCGTATATAAATGTACTCTAACAAGCTCTCGCGAATTCACTGAATTAGTTCTATTTTGGATGTAACGCGCGGTACTATCTTGCTTTAACATCAAATTCATGACCAGCCAGTAGCTTGCTTGCTCTAAGGTCAATTTTATTCGTTCCGCAAGCTTGAACTGCATTTAGATCTTTGCTCTTTGCCTCCCGATCACGACATCCGGCGTGTTTAGTTCGTTTTTAGGGTTCCGTACCTCAAAATGAAAAAACGGAGCCCTTATAGGATCACTTAGTTCTCCGTCTGTCTGTCCGTCCGTCCATCGGTCTGTCTGTCAAGACCCTTTATCTCGGAAAAGCGTGGAGGTATCGAGTTGAAATTAAAACCATATACTCAAGTTTACGGTTCCTTGAAGCTGTGAAAAAATCAAACTTCTAAGTTAACGTAAAAAAAGATACGGCCATCTATGCCGCAAAAAACGTATATTTAGACACTCTCAAGAGAATCTAAATTTATAGGGTATTTTCCGTTGACCTAGAACTATGAAATTTGGCAAGTAATACCATATTGTATTACAAGCATAGGAAAAAAATCTGAAAACTACTTGTAATTAAATCACGAACAATACAGTCTTTAACTCGGTGGGCGAGTCCGACTCGCACTTGTCCGGTTTTTTTAGTTCAACGAAATACTTAATACTTTTAGAAGTACCTTTAAACGAAATGTTGAAAGGTTCCATATTCAAATTACGAGCAGACTTCTCACGAGAGCATTTCATCCAGTCGTAGGTTGTTGACGCAAAGGAAACTGTTGTTGTTGACATTGGCGCACCTGCAGTGATGCTAGGCATAGAATTCATTTTTGGCTCGTACTACGTTCACCATCCTTAATATTTAGTAACTGGGAACGTATTCCCTAGCTGTTTGTGTTTATGAAACACCAACGTGCGTTAATTAAATTAACAGATCCTCGTCTCAAGCTAATTGCGAACGTACGCGAACTGCGCTATACCAGGCCATGTCTAATAATACAATGTGTACGAAAAACATGTGTCAATATTTGAAAAGAGGGACTAAAATCTATTTGATCATCAGAAAAGCAGTCTTAATAAACTAAATTTTTACCGTAGAGTTATTTTCTTTGATAAATGATTTTTTTCACGAAGGGTATGTGATTTATAGCGGTAACCCATCGCTTGGAAAACTCTCAATATTTATTAGAGTGCAATATAATAGGAGAAATCTGTGAGAAAAATAAAATCAGATGTGGCTTGAATCTTCTCCATATCGCAGGCCAGCGACTTATGCACACGGGTTCGAGCCTCGACTGCAACTTAAAAATGAATTTTACATTATACATTCACTCTAATAATACCTTTTTTTAAAGATTTTTTAAATAAATTATGCATTTATGCATGGTCTCAAAGTTATACACATAAATCTACAAAAACTGTAAAAAAAAATTGGTTTGGTTGTAGACTGTGTTTTTTGACAAGGAAATCGATTCTAGTTCCCTTCACATATTTCCAGGACACTCAGTCCATGTTGAGTCCGCACGAAGGTCCACACCCGCCTTGCTCCTTCAAACGCAACATTAAAGCGACATGTGTGCTTCTACTCGCTAAAATTATTCATTTCCGACCGGCACGAACACTCCGTTATGGTGTACTGCTTTTATGTTTTGTCTTTGTACTTGCAACATTGTTATTCAAAATTTTGCTCTACATTTCAACAAGATTGTCCTTAGTTTCTAAAATCAACATCTGTAAAGAATTTGTATTTGTGCAGTAATAATAAATGCAAATCACACATGTGACCTCGTTCCCCGTTAAGTTCTCGTTGTTTGGCATAATCTTATCGGTCTTTGATAAGCACAAACGTTGACGAAGGTTTCCATTGCGTTGGACTGATTGCTTAGTATACAAAATTGAATTTATCGCTTCACTAGTTTAATAAAAAACACGTTGCATTAGCTGCTTTGTAGACCGTATAAGATTACGACAGTCCACGTAAATTTTTTATTTAATAGCCTTACATCCGTTGATAAGGATCACTGACTAATTGACCATCGATCGCTTTGTGATACGGAGTTTCAAACTAAACTTTCTGGATTCGTCTACTGGTAAAAGCGAGTCATTAAACTTATATGTCATGTGGTTGGCGTAAAACCTAAAATTGTTAGAATATTTTATTCCATCCATCACGCGTTAAAAAACGTAATCATGGGGATTAAACGCGCATTTAATACGTTTTCATGTTTAGTTGACACCCAAAACACATCTGACACTTCTGTGAAATTACTCATCGTGAGGATATACTCGTATAAATAATACATACAATATATAAATAAATACGCTTTTATTTCGTTTAGATCACAATCCAAGCACAAAAATATTCCTCCATAAACGCCTTTACCGATCTCATAAAGCGCTTTTGTGCGAAGAAAAAGCTTTTATCCTATTATAGCAGCAGAAAGGGACGTTTATTTATCTACTTAAAGCACCAATATTCCAGTATTCCATTCTCAGCCTAAGAGCATTACTCACCGTCCTGTGATGCAATTACAAACCCGAATTGAAACTTTCAGCCCTTTGAACGTGTTAATCAGCAAAAGCGCGAAGTGTGAAATGAAACCTTGTGCAGACAATTCAATCGGAAATAAGCCGAAGTGAGACGAATGACCGCGGTGATGCGGCGAGAAGACGCCAGGGACGGCTTGGAGTCCTAACGCGGCGTGCATCCGTCCTGCAGCGGCCGCAATGTCGGACACTCTCTCGCCGACCCCCGGCGACGAGCAGAGCCGTCGGCGATCCGTCTTCTACGTGCCATTGTTCGAGAGCTTTGACAATTATCTACCCCTCACACCTGAGGAGAAGGAAGCCTTAATATCAGGAGAAAACGTAGAAAAAGTCTCCAATAGAAGGCAGATAAGGAACTATTCTGATTCTGGACGATTGCTAATTCCCTCTCGTGGTAATGCATCCCTTACAGAAAGCGATAGTGACATTAGCATCTTCAGCCCAGAGAGACGGTATCGACGACCACTGTCCTCAACTGTCAGCTCCAGTGAAGCGTTGACCAGGCTCGGTCATCGGGACTTGACGAGTCCTAGACTCGTGGCTGAAAGTGGACTCCTGAGGCACTCGAAGCCGAGATTACGAAGCACAACTTCATGTGAACCTCGATATGATAGAATCTTTTCACCATTAGGAGGCTCAGTATCCTCAAACAAGCTCAATGAATCTATTAGCAGTGTAAGACAGAAATCACCTTCCAAAAATTCCATGATGACCTCGAACTTGTCCTTAATTCCGGATTCGCCGAAAATGCACACTCCGGGAAAAGAAAAATCAAAGACGCTTCCACAAAATCTCAATGTGCCATCGCCTATCCGAGGCAGCAGCAGTTCCACATCGATATTTAGAACGCCCAAGATTACTGTTACACCTGACAGTCCCAACAAAAGCCCTGGGAAAATATCAGGGTTGAATTTTATTCGTCGCTCTCGGAGTACGAAATTGTCCAGAAGTAATTCGTTGCTTCGAAGTGTTACATCAAGGCATATCGAAGAGGGGCTCGAGGAGCAGGTTGCAGTGGTGACTGATCTGACTCAGGATTATGACAAGTTTGTTGATGATAATGGTGGAGAGACTGAAGTGATCGGCGCTTTGATCAAGAAGAATGAAGCGCAGGCTGCGAACAGTCCGCTCAGTATCCGTCGGGGATACTTGGATGTTGATGATGATGTGGCCGTACATTCAGGTGAGAACAACAATTATTGATGAACCTCTTAAAGGTTTTGTAAACGCTTTTTCTCATGCAAAACATAGGTAGGTACTGCTAGAATTTTAAGGCTAGGTTGTGCCCTTCATCTGATTCTATTGTTCAAGATATTTTGTAAGCAACAGTTAGGTCGTTAGTTACGCAAACAGATTATACCGTGCACCTTTTGACATTGACTCTATCATGACCCGAGAATATTTTGAGAACCTTTCTAAAAGGTTAAATCACACTAATATTATAAATGCGAAAGTTTGTGTGTGTATGTTTGTTACTCTTTCACGCTGAAACGGCTGAACCGATTTGGATGAAATTTAGTAGATATAGCTTATACACTAACTTAACACATAGGCTACTTTTTATCACGGAATAAAGCATGTCGTTAAACCGAATAAAAAACCTAGTAGGTACCTAATAATGTTTTAAAACCATTTACAAACTCTACAGGTTTTATTCGGCTCTAATGTAACATTTGGATCAAAAGATATCGAATGAATACATAATACTTGTAATATGGAAGGATTATTATGTTGTAAGGGTTATTTAACGCACCAAAGCGGACTCTTACTAAGCATTTTCACGAGACACGTTTATATGGATGACTTTGGTATTTGATTCTTCACAACTATTCATAAGTACTTTCACAGACAATGCGCACTAATTGGTAAGAAAACGCTGTTTCAGCCTTCTTGATACACACTTGATAACGCAAGTCAGGTTTTGATGTTGTTTTGGCACTTTGGAACTGTTGTTTACATCGCTATATAAACACGTAATATCTCTCATTCCAGATATCAACAAAATAAATGTTCTCGTAGCCAATAAAGCCAGCAAAATAAATGGTCCCATAGCAATTGAAGCGTTGTTTGCACGTGTTATCCCAAAAACAGTTCCAAGGATTGAAATAGTGGGCGAGACAGACGGACAATGGTCACCTCGATGTAAAACACCGCTATCTTCATTGTTCCCTTTATACCTACTCAATATCCGGTTTTGTGGCAAAAAGGTGGGCATTAGAATAATGTTCTTCTCACCGATTAGAATCTCACTAAAAAGTGATTATTGCGCTAAATGAAGGTTATAATTTATAATACTATAATTGAGTGGATTTTTTGTACCATTTAGGTATATACATAGTATATGTTTTTTTAGTTTTGGAGCTTATTTGTAGGATAAGGTTGTGCATGTTTTGGTTAGTATCTAGTTCAATTCGAATTGTTTCATGAACAAAGAATAACGTATGGTTTGTTAATTTTTAAACATAGTTCCAATATACATAATTACTTTATGAAACAGTATTTGCTAACAAGCCGTACTAGTGAATGAGTTAATGGAATTATTAAATGGGGCATGGCTTGTTTACGAGGATTGTGCTGAATATTAGCACCACGTTTATCACTGTTGTCGCTAGCACTTCCTCGTGTGGACTTATCGCTCTTATATACACATGTATATCACAATATTTCACCGTTTGTTGGTACATAATATGTCTAATGGCACTCCTACATGCCACCCCCACCTTCCTCACTAGCTTATAGAACAACTGCATTCGATAATAGTCCTTCTCGGAAACGATTAGTATCAAACCGTCCACACAATATACCCATAAAAGTAGAATTTAATATCAGCTGTGTGTATGTACAGAGAAATTACATTGACGGCTAGACGACGCGACATACACTTTCATATTTCGTAATTTTGCCGACACATAATCGTATTCTTTAGTGACTAATAAAGTAAAAGTGGTAGTTGTGTTGAAGGCTGATATGTGTGCCAAAGAGCTTGTTCAGACAAAATTGGCTCTAGATTATTTGAAAGGCGTGCAAAACATACCGGAGAACAGCTTAGAAAAAGAACCGATCACAATCAACAACGTTATTGTTCAAGATTGCAATCAATCTGACATAAGTTCGATTTCCCATACATAGAGTGCGGTTTGAACAATAACAGTACAGCCCTGTGGTGGGCTTTAAAAACATCTGTTACGTTCGCACGTTGTGCCATCACATCAGTGTCGTTGACACCGGCAGGTACATTCTCCAACACTTCACGTATACCATTGTGGTTCTTCTCTCACCTACTTAAGGGTTATAATCAAACAAAAATTGTGTGGTCGATTGTACCACGTCACATCAGTTCAGTAAAAAAAATCATCCATTAAACTAAGTAAAAAAGTCTTAGTATGTTTTAAATTACAAAAATAACTGCTCGCCATAAATACAAACCATAGGTGGGCCGCGACCTTATCGGTCCCATAAAGTTTATTGGTAGCTCTTATTAACTAGCATTTAAAAGGAATTTTGACAAACCACAAGAAAGCTACCTTGTGGCCTATTTACTATTTACATCTGATCCTGCCCTAACTCAATGTATAGAATACGACTATATGCATAGTAAAAACAGATTTTACTATGGTATATGGCACAGAAGTTGTGGGGAGTTTAAGCGTGATTAGAACCGATAAGACAGCGTCTTGAGTATGTTTTGAGCTACAGTTTAGGACGAAGTGAAAAATTTGATGAGGATTACATCAAAAAGACTTACTGTTAGAATCTTTGTACAATGTAAATATATTGTGTATTTCACATACCGTAGAACAGTTAATTATTGTGTTATTGCTGATTCCTGGCTAATACTCTCTCGTCATTCGTTCGTGACCTGAGATAGTAAGTATCGAGTATGTTTGTTTATTTATGGGTTTTACTCTACACTGCAATCTGCGGTCTGTAGAGTATAATTTTGGCACTAATAGCCCTCCGCAGCTCGCACGTGGGTGGTATATTCGAACAAGCAACTTGTGTGAGAATACTTTCCTACAACCATTCATCATAGATTTTGAATTGGAAAAAAACTGAGTTCGATAATGCAATTAACGACGCTATTGGCACTTTTCGTTAATCTGAATTGAAGGTATGATTCAAACGAAAATCCCGGTTGTTTTAAAGTTTTATAACATAGTATACATATTAAATCTGAATCATGGATCCTGTTTGGCATTATACCAACACGTGTGATTTTTTTCGTGATACAGATTTAATGGTTTTCCCAAAACATTGCCTTATTGTTTACAAAATTCCTGCCGTTTATTTGTCAGTAGCTGTAAATTGTACTTAGGTTCCTGACACATGTGTAATTCAATTGCAATTGCAACAAATTGTTATTGACATCAGCTCGGCGTGTATGTGGCCGCAGTAGCGGTCACGGGCGGCGCGGCGTGCGCGCAACTTCCGCCGGAAACCACGCCATACACAGAAACCGTGCGGCCATTTTGCTTTACTGTTTATATACAAGTTGAATTTTTAGTCGCTGTAAAGCCATTTCGGCTTTTGGCTTTACAGGCAACCCTGAAATCCCAAAAAAAGACTGTTGTTGGACACATTTTGTCAAACAGGGATATGTCACAAATCATCAAATTAAAATGTTATAATTTTCCCAAAACAACAAGGGGTCTACAACGCGCCGTCGATACAGGTTCTCTCGCACAAACGCGGTGTGCGTGAGAGCGCATGTAGGATAGATATACCTGTAACTCTGGCCCGTGCTAGCCATACAGAGAAGCTAACGCTGTTACCTTTTTTTCAGTGGCTGCTCAGCTTACGTTAAATAAATTAGTTCAGTAATTAATGTCGTCGGTAAATCGTAGAATTCGGCATATCATGATAAGTCTCGGCAGATCGTAAAGATTAAAATCGAAAATCTTCCAACAAAGGTTATTAATAGGTGCGAGGACCGTGTTTGGTTTACATGTAAATAAATTTGGGGAGCCGAGCAAACCGGAGCGGAGCGAGGGAACCCCCAAGTTTTACTAAAAGGTCACCGAACATTGATATCGACTACTTACCGAGTCTTCAGTATGAATTCGTGTATAAATTAATGTCACTGTACATTATATGTAATTAATAACTATATGATTGTTTATGTATGTCCTCTCTTCTCTCCCTCAGACACATCATACGAGAAGGCATGTCGCCGCGGCTCGGCGCCCAGCACGCCGGTGCCGGGTGGGCAGGCGCAGCACAGTCCGTCGCGGCTGGCGTCCTTCTTCTTCTCCAAGCGCTCCTTCCGCAGCAACCCGCTCAAGAGAACCAAGTCCGCGACCAAGTTGGAGCGAGAGAGGGCGCTGGCGGCCGTGCCCACGCATCCGGCGTCGCACGCGCTCAGAACTTCAAGGTGAGACTATACACATTGGCTGAGTTAACAGAACGGGATCTAAAGATAGACCGAGCCTTTTCTGATCATACTGAATAACTTTTTTTAACGGACAAGTCTTATGTGTTTAAAGCTACGAATCATATGAATTATAAATTAATAGGATTTCTTGAAAGGTAGGTACTGTCAAGTAAAAATTTGGACGGCCTACTGTCGTTCTGTACCTACATGCTCAATCAACTAAGTCGACTTGCCATGAGACTTTCTTAGAACTTATAATATAAGGTTTTCTATGTTTTGAAGGAATTCTAGAAACACTTATTGAAGATATCTTGGACGGCCTACTGTCGTTCTGTACCTGCATGCTCAATCAACTAAGTCGACTTGCCATGAGACTTTCTTAGAACTTATAATATAAGGTTTTCTGTGTTTTGAAGGAATTCTAGAAACACTTATTGAAGATATCTTGGACGGCCTACTGTCGTTCTGTACCTACATGCTCAATCAACTAAGTCGACTTGCCATGAGACTTTCTTAGAACTTATAATATAAGGTTTTCTGTGTTTTGAAGGAATTCTAGAAACACTTATTGAAGATATCTTGGACGGCCTACTGTCGTTCTGTACCTACATGCTCAATCAACTAAGTCGACTTGCCATGAGACTTTCTTAGAACTTATAATATAAGGTTTTCTGTGTTTTGAAGGAATTCTAGAAACACTTATTGAAGATATCTTGGACGGCCTACTGTCGTTCTGTACCTACATGCTCAATCAACTAAGTCGACTTGCCATGAGACTTTCTTAGAACTTATAATATAAGGTTTTCTGTGTTTTGAAGGAATTCTAGAAACACTTATTGAAGATATCTTGGACGGCCTACTGTCGTTCTGTACCTGCATGCTCAATCAACTAAGTCGACTTGCCATGAGACTTTCTTAGAACTTATAATATAAGGTTTTCTGTGTTTTGAAGGAATTCTAGAAACACTTATTGAAGATATCTTGGACGGCCTACTGTCGTTCTGTACCTGCATGCTCAATCAACTAAGTCGACTTGCCATGAGACTTTCTTAGAACTTATAATATAAGGTTTTCTGTGTTTTGAAGGAATTCTAGAAACACTTATTGAAGATATCTTGGACGGCCTACTGTCGTTCTGTACCTGCATGCTCAATCAACTAAGTCGACTTGCCATGAGACTTTCTTAGAACTTATAATATAAGGTTTTCTGTGTTTTGAAGGAATTCTAGAAACACTTATTGAAGATATCTTGGACGGCCTACTGTCGTTCTGTACCTGCATGCTCAATCAACTAAGTCGACTTGCCATGAGACTTTCTTAGAACTTATAATATAAGGTTTTCTGTGTTTTGAAGGAATTCTAGAAACACTTATTGAAGATATCTTGGACGGCCTACTGTCGTTCTGTACCTGCATGCTCAATCAACTAAGTCGACTTGCCATGAGACTTTCTTAGAACTTATAATATAAGGTTTTCTGTGTTTTGAAGGAATTCTAGAAACACTTATTGAAGATATCTTGGACGGCCTACTGTCGTTCTGTACCTGCATGCTCAATCAACTAAGTCGACTTGCCATGAGACTTTCTTAGAACTTATAATATAAGGTTTTCTGTGTTTTGAAGGAATTCTAGAAACACTTATTGAAGATATCTTGGACGGCCTACTGTCGTTCTGTACCTGCATGCTCAATCAACTAAGTCGACTTGCCATGAGACTTTCTTAGAACTTATAATATAAGGTTTTCTGTGTTTTGAAGGAATTCTAGAAACACTTATTGAAGATATCTTGGACGGCCTACTGTCGTTCTGTACCTGCATGCTCAATCAACTAAGTCGACTTGCCATGAGACTTTCTTAGAACTTATAATATAAGGTTTTCTGTGTTTTGAAGGAATTCTAGAAACACTTATTGAAGATATCTTGGACGGCCTACTGTCGTTCTGTACCTACATGCTCAATCAACTAAGTCGACTTGCCATGAGACTTTCTTAGAACTTATAATATAAGGTTTTCTGTGTTTTGAAGGAATTCTAGAAACACTTATTGAAGATATCTTGGACGGCCTACTGTCGTTCTGTACCTACATGCTCAATCAACTAAGTCGACTTGCCATGAGACTTTCTTAGAACTTATAATATAAGGTTTTCTGTGTTTTGAAGGAATTCTAGAAACACTTATTGAAGATATCTTGGACGGCCTACTGTCGTTCTGTACCTACATGCTCAATCAACTAAGTCGACTTGCCATGAGACTTTCTTAGAACTTATAATATAAGGTTTTCTGTGTTTTGAAGGAATTCTAGAAACACTTATTGAAGATATCTTGGACGGCCTACTGTCGTTCTGTACCTGCATGCTCAATCAACTAAGTCGACTTGCCATGAGACTTTCTTAGAACTTATAATATAAGGTTTTCTGTGTTTTGAAGGAATTCTAGAAACACTTATTGAAGATATCTTGGACGGCCTACTGTCGTTCTGTACCTACATGCTCAATCAACTAAGTCGACTTGCCATGAGACTTTCTTAGAACTTATAATATAAGGTTTTCTGTGTTTTGAAGGAATTCTAGAAACACTTATTGAAGATATCTTGGACGGCCTACTGTCGTTCTGTACCTACATGCTCAATCAACTAAGTCGACTTGCCATGAGACTTTCTTAGAACTTATAATATAAGGTTTTCTGTGTTTTGAAGGAATTCTAGAAACACTTATTGAAGATATCTTGGACGGCCTACTGTCGTTCTGTACCTACATGCTCAATCAACTAAGTCGACTTGCCATGAGACTTTCTTAGAACTTATAATATAAGGTTTTCTGTGTTTTGAAGGAATTCTAGAAACACTTATTAAAGATATCTTGGGGGGCGTATTTATTTATTAATATTTCTTTTTTTATTAATTATTATTATTAAGTGCGTACCGCGGCCCCATAGCGAGCAATAACATATTTAAAAAACAGGACAAGTGCGAGTCGGACTCACCCACCGAAGGCTCCGTTGAAGACTATATTTTTTATGATTTAATAACAAAGTAGTGTTAGAGGGTATTACTTGCCAAATTTCATAGTTCTAGGTCAACGGGAAATACCCTATGAATTTTGATTCCCTTGAGAGTGTCGAAATGTACGTTTTTGCGGCATAAACGGCCGTATCTTTTTTTTACGTTAACTTAGAAATTTGATATTTTCACAGCTTCAAGGGTCCGTAGATTTGAGTATGGTTTTAATTTCAACTCGATACCTCCCCTCCACGCGTTCCCGAGATATAGGGTCTTGACAGACAAACGGACAACAAAGTGATCCTATAAGGGCTCCCTTTTTTCTATTGAGGTACGGAGCCCTAAAAATTACAATTTTCCATATATTTTAATGAAAATCGTTTAATCGACCAACTCGTATATTGATTTAAGTTTGTTCGGGTGATTTCTTTGGATTCCTCGTCTCCAGTAGAGTATGGTGTTTCAGGAAATGTTTTCTTTGTACACTCTTTATGTAAGAAAGAATCCTGATTTTAATACGTAATCGACCAAGGAAGGACCAAAATCTTGGTTCTCCCACATTGATAGCAGTCAGGCGGAAATTTTCCTGAAGGCTACCCCAATGGCATACAAATTGACTTCGTTAGTGCGGGGTAATGAAAACTAACGACAGGGTGGCAGACGGGACGCCTTATAATTTCACAATTTATTCTCCTCTCAATTTACTGTCCTATCTGCATAAGTCATACATAAATTATCGTCTGATGATAGGTTTCCATTGTGAAATTGCTATTTTATTGCTGTCATAATTTTAAACTTATTACATTTATGTGTGACGTATCATCAAGGAGAGGTATTACCTATAAATAGTTCACTATTTCGCCTTTTCATCGTCCACTGCTGGACATAGGCCTTTCCAGGATTTTGCCACTCTTGGCGGTCCTCCTGGAAGAAATATCCATACTCACACAAGCTGGGCAGGCGGGTTGGTGAGCGCGGTGCCGAAACCCTTGCACCAGTGACGCCGCTGCCCGTCACCAGTCTGTTTTATATAAGGCTCGGCAATTGGGGATGGATAAACCGCCATCCATCGGCCCCAAGCAAAGGTGGGCCGCCTGGTTTTTGCCTAAGAGCTGTTCTCTTACTCTTCCCCGAATAACTTCGGGAGAATTTGCGAGTAAGATGGTGGTACCTCCACAGTCGAGCCCGGCATCAGCTCTACCACCTATAAGGTTCTAAATGGGATACATAAATACTACAACAATGTTTCAAGTCCCATTTACAACAACATGTCGTGACATAATGGCGTTACTCAGGAACTAAAAGTTAATAGATTCCGTAGGTTCAGTTTTATACTGTAGGAGCGTCGGCCCTACCTAGTCTGGGACGTGTTATTTACAGAATTGACTTTAATTACTTCCATGGCGAACGCAAATAACTTTATCAGGAAAATCCTTGGAGAAATTCTGCGTATGTGCTATTTCATATGAAATTAATTAATTAAAATCCAGTGTACTTAAAATTAAATTAAATGAAAAAGCTTAATTTTATACTCATACATAATGTTCTTTAAAATCGGACCTATTACGAGTATTACGAATTTCAAAACAAAGGTCTTCTATTTCAACCTTGATACTGAGCACTTCCCGAGTGTTCACTTCAGTAGGAATAAGACTGCATAAATAAATGTCAATTATAAAATAAATGTTAGGTGGTAGAGCTAATGCCGGGCTCGACTGTGGAGGTACCACCATCTTACTCGCAAATCCTCCCGAAGTTATTCGGGGGAGAGTAAGAGAACAGCTCTCAGGCAAAACCAGGCGGCCCACCAACGCCTGGGGCCGATGGATGGCGGTTTATCCATCCCCAATTGCCGGGCCTTATATAAATCAGACTGGTGACGGGCAGCGGCGTCACTGGTGCAAGGGTTTCGGCACCGCGCTCACCAACCCGCCTGCCCAGCGTGTGTGAGTATGGGCATTTCTTCCAGGAGGACCGCCAAGAGTGGCGAAATCCTGGAAAGGCCTATGTCCAGCAGTGGACGAAACAGGCTGATGGATGGATGGAAATAAATGTCATTTGTATGTCGGGGTATGATGTCGAAAACTCTCTAAAACGCGCTTTTTCATGAATAACCGAATTGTTTTAATTACAGTACTTTTACACGATCATAATTTATGAAATAATGTTCTGCTAAGGGGAGGGTATTCAGAAAAATATGTCCTGCTCCAACGCTATTATTTTAAACTTATCTATCCTGCTGATTGGAAGCGGCCCGCTCAAAAAACTCGCGATTTTGGGGTGTTTTCATAAGTTTTTAATGTTTATTTTAACTATTTTACAAATACTGTTTCCATGAAAAAACTAGAGAGTACTAAATCCTTTTACTTATTATATTTTTCATTGCAAAATAATACTTATTTAATAAATTAAACTGTTTTTACCTGAAAGTTATCTACATGTTTCAGAATTATTTCAATGTAGTAAATTAAAATAAATTTCTCAAGAATTCCTACAATAATTTGAATAAAGACATGAAGAAGTACATACATGATTTTTGAACTTTTCAATCTTTATTTTAACAACCCGGAAATTTATTTAAAAGAGAAGCATTTTTGGGTAAACACGAATTCCCTCGCCTTAAAATTAAGAGGGTCGCCTCGCTCCGCTCTGCTTTGCTCGGTTCCCCAAATTTATTTATTTTTACATGGTAAACCCGCCCAACCGCCCGTCGTCGTCACTTTTTCTTGAAAAACTTTCATATTTTTTTTTCCTTTTCGTGAAATATCTTCTACCTGGAGAAAAAGCGGAATAATTTCGAATGATGGCGTAGTGACGTCTTTCTTTACGCTATAATTCGTTTTTTTACGAAAAAGGGGCTTTATGCGAAAAAGGTAAAGAATACACATTACTCGTATGGAAACAATGAAATTCTATTTTTTAAACACTTGGTGATTTATCCATCGCAAAGAGATAACAATTTAATCTATACCGCAATAATATAATATAGCTTCTGCCCGCGGCTTCACCCGCGTGGCCTACAGGAAACAAATGTTTTTTTTTTCAGAAACAAACATTATAAGTGCTCGCCTCACCCCTCCGCAATTGAATATAGATAGGTATACAAATTGACAATCTCCCAAGCAAAGCAATAACGGACGAAGTTCTCCGTAAAACTAACCTAATCTCTGGAATGAGAGTAGTATGGTTGTAACAGAGCTCAAACCGTGTGTGAAAAGATCTAATTAGGAGACAAGCAGAAGTGGATAATAAATAATAAATATTGTTTACAAGGAAATACTATACCTACCGCAGTATTTCTTTGTAAACAATATATATATTTTTTTCCTTCAAGTGCTAGACTAGACTGCTCCTATTTGTACTTAATTTTATTAATATAGAAACAAACGCTTTTTTTACGTGTACTTACTTATAACTTACAAATATTAGTTCATAGTAATATCATGTACATATTACGGATACACCTCTATCTCGGAAAAATCCTACCTACTTACTAATAGGTAAATTCCCCCGCGGTTTGCGCGCTCCCCCGCACGCTCTGCGCGCCATATGCCCATCTACTATGCCATGTAGGATTTTCAAAGCCCTGTTCATTTGAATTGAACAGTGGGTATACCAATTTTCGATTTAATCGACCCAGAGAATAAAAAGTTTCACAGAAAATTCAACCCCCCATTTCACCCCCTTAGGGGTGGAATTTAGAAAAATCTTTTCTTAGTGGATACTTACTCTTCACAAAGAATCCCTCACTCTTCAAATTTCATGCCTCTGCCTCTAGGACCAGTGGTTTAGGCTGTGCGCTGATATATCAGTTAGTCAGTCAGGACTTTGAATCTAACATATACGTATACGTATACAGTTATATATTACAGATACACCTCTACCTCAGAAAAAGCCTACTGTCTGATAGGGACATAATACCACGCCGCGAACAATTGGCACGCTCCCCCGCAAGCCCTGCGCCACCCTGTGCGCCATGCGCTCATCTACTATGCCGTGTAGGATTTTCGAAGCCCTATTAATTTTAATTGAAGAGTGTGTGTACCAATTTTCGAGTTAATCTATCCAGAGAATAAAAAGTTTTACAGAAAACTCAACCCCCCATTTCACCCTCTTTAGGGGTAGAACTTCGAAAAACCCTTTCTTATTAATAGAGAAATACTTACACTGTATACTTACTTACTTACTTACTTAGTGGATACTTACACTTCACAAAGAACACACCCTCCAAATTTCATGTCTCCAGGACCAGCGGTTTAGTCTGTGGCTTGATATATCAGTCAGTTAGTCAGGACTTTGAATTTTATATATCTAGACTAGATTAAAATGGTTTATTTCTATTTAATGTATCGTAATTAGTCCTGTTTGGGCACACTCTATGTAATGTTATGTATTTTTGAGGAACATAAAACAACATGATGGTGGCCCTGAAATGGCTTCCTTCGGAAACGCGAAATAACGTCATCAAAAACTTCGACAAATCAATTCTGCGACGTCCGTCCTTACCATAGGCAGTTTACTACGAGTATCTAGCAACATCCATTAGAGTGCATTGGCAGTATCAGCGATATTAAAAAGCAGTTAGTTCAGATAAATGAAAATATAGTATTAATGACCTTGGGAGTAGTTCTCTAACTATTGTTTATTTACAAAGTAAAGTATAGTAACATGACATATAACAAAATAAAGTATGTTTAACAGGCCAGCCCCCTGATTCTGTATCGTAAAATCATTTGCCAAACCAAGTGCCTATCCTACACATATCCGCATAACAAAGGATACTTTCGCACTTGAAATGACGTCACAATTCGTAAATAGTTCAATGCCCATTGAAGGTTATTTTGGAAGTTCATTTTCATGTTTTTGGTGAATAGCAACCATAGATGGCAACCGACACTAATAGGCCCGCAGGACTAAAAATCATCTACTTGTGTATTCACACGCAGGACCCAGCTGAACCTGACCATTTTGTCTTCTACCTGTAATTTTGATATAAGATATTTTGTATTTTGAAGACAAATGATTTATTTTTATTCTTAATCCTTGTTACAGATCTCATGAAAGCCTACTATCAGCACACTCCGCAGCAGTATCTACAATGGATTTAGGACCACCAAATCAAGTAAGTTTTTTTACATGTTCTTTTGTGGTATACCCCCGATTGCATCTTAAAGGATATCAAGTAATGGATACATAGGTCAGTGTCACGCACTTGCTCTATGATTGGTTCTTTAGGTACTAGATTATCAGATTTCCTCAAATCTATAACTGACCTCTAAGATATTATGCAATTCAATATTTCTATCAAAAGACATCAACGGGTTCCCGCACTTACTTCAAGGTTATCTTTTATCAATGGATATTTATTATCAGTGGTAAAACGGCACTGATAAAGTTTATAACATATACTTAAAAATAAAACAGAATACTCGTAGGAGAATGAATGGATGATGCTTTGATTTGAATAACACATAGTGGAGGCACAGAAAATTGATCAAAATGGTACTTCCTTTTTAACCGTCATTGAATACCTACGTTTACTTTACGCATATAATACGTTTTCATTGATAACTTACAAGCATAATTTAGTACCATCGTGATTAATAGTGAAGTAAATAAAGGACCATTGAATAAATTAAAAAAATAAATACGTATATATGTTTGTTTTCATATATTAATTAATTAATACGTTAGTAGGATTCCAAAATGAATTTCCTAACGAACCTGAATACAAATAACGTGACATACAGTACGTATACTATACAACTAGTACAGTTGTTTCTGAAGGCTTTAATTTTAATTTTAGTGCTGTCAAAACTTAAAGTTTTCCAAAGTAACAATAGCTTCTGTTGTTAACACTAAAGAACTATTTTGACAGCACTAAAACTAAAATTAAAGCCTTCAGAATCGGCTTTGTCACAAAGTGCAGGTTTCATCAATGTGAATTTCATTTGTTGACTAAAATTATTTTCAGAAAAACTGCTCTGACTGAAAATAATAAATGAGTTTTGGGCGACATTTTTGATTCCTGCCCTTGGACGAATAGTTCCTGCCTGAAGCACATTTTCAAGCACATCTGTTTGTAAAAATTTGTTCTTCGTTTGGACGCTTTTAAAGACCAATATTTCAGAATTACATGACCATCAGATTATCGAACAACATTACGTGTCCGCAGGACGAACTCCTTTTGTATACCATAGGTTGACACCATATACATCTTATAATATTATTCTAATGTTGACATATGTATGTATATACGAGTAGGCAATTGGAGAATAATTTGCGTATTTTTATATATTTTTTTGTAATTCTGCACCTACAAAACAAAAACCGACCAAGTGCTAGTTGGACTCGCACATGAAGGGTTCCGTACCATTATCTATAAAAACGGCAAAAAAATCATGTCTGTTGTATGGAAGCCCCCCTTAAATATTTATTTATTTTAATTAAATATTTATTTTTAAAGTGAATATAAAACTAAATATTCTGTGAATATTTCAAGCGTCTACCTGTTGCCATTATCAATATCGAGCAAAAAAATCACGTTTGTTGTATGGGAGCCCAACTTTATTCTGTTTTTTAGTATTTGTTGTTATAGCGGCAACAGAAAAACATCATCTGTGAAAATTTCAACTGTCTAACTATCACGGTTCATGAGATACAGCGTGATGACAGACAGATGGACAGCGGAGTCTTAGTAATAGGGTCCTGTTGGTTACCCTTTGGGAACGGAACCCTAAAAAAAGAAAATTTAACCAGCCAAGTAGTTTTTCGCCTTATGCCACAACACTAGAAATAGAAAACAAGCAGGGACTAGCTAGGAGAACAGAAGTCATCTCTTTGGCTAGAGCACTTGATCCGGCTTGGGTAAATGGCTTGAGCGTGGGGCAAGAAGAAGGCGGCGTTTTTCTAAAGTGGTATTTTTCTAAAGTTAGGTACTTACGTAATTTCATTGACACGTGTATTCTGCATAGTTGTATAGTTTTATTAATAGTGCGATTTAGTTGTAGTTTAATGAGCACAATGTAGAGTGTATTTGTTCTGATGTTCCAGGTGGAAATCCGGGCCCTGCACTCCTCGGTACTGGGGCGGCCTCACTGCTTCGCGCTCAGCGCCGAGAACAGAGCGCCCAGGTACTTCGCCTGCGCCTCCAGGAAGGAACGGGATCGCTGGATTTACAGGTAAATACGAACACAAATAAAAACGAAAAACTAAAAGCCGTAGCTGCAAGCTAAGGTTGACTTATCCTTCTCTCTCTATCTCAATGAGAAAGAGTAAGAAAAGCATACACAGAAAGAGTAAGAGAAGCGGCCGCTGTATAACGCTACCGTTCTTCACAATCGCTCTAGCTCTCTAAAGTCACAAACTGTCTTGCCAATGATGACGATGGAATGGAACAACTGCTGAGCTCAGGTGGATGTTTGGCTCTCAAATTGGTGGTATTTCAACCACTGCTTTGGTATCCTACTCGTATGTCCTACCTATCCTAACAGTCCTAAGGGCATTTTCTCATCAAATATTTCACATCTCGTTTCAGCTCGTATTATATCTGAGTACATATGATACACCAGTAGCCTTAGCATGAAAACATAACGCTTACGTTATAGTTGCGTTCGCGTTAGATTATGGAATCTGAAAAGTTCCGCTACTGTCCGCTAGGGGCGGTTAACGTAACCGTGATGTTTTCATGCTAAGCCTTCTAGGACTTCTTATTAATATCGTTATCCCAAATCTTTCATCTTGAGCGTAGACGTATAGTATCGGAGACATTGTTAGGGCAGTCTTACTGAGCACTTTATGTATGAAGGTACAGGTACCCTCTTACGGGCGCATTCAGCGGGTTGTCGCGCGCAATATTTGTACATTACAGGGTTAGTTTTTTAGGTGGGCATGGATGAAAAAATTCAAAACTATAGAGAATAACGAAAAATGTTCAGAGAAGTTCCGGAACTGATTTTTAAGGAAAACCAAAACTGCGTCATTCATTTTTTTAATAATTTCCTTAACCGTGAGTATAAACCATTGATTAAAAAGAAACACACGCCTATGTTGCACCATCAGATAATGTCATTCATAGGGATTAAATTCTGGGAAGTAATGACATACGGCAAACTAAAGGAAATTGCTTTTCTTTAAAGTACTCTTTTAAGCGTACGGTGTAGGCAATTATATCAAGAGGTATGTAGCGCGGGGAAGAGCTAGTTTGCACTTTATTACTGCTTAGCGAGAGCAGCTATTCATTTAAATATCTTAGCAATGTGATTCTTCTGTACGTAATATTTATTCTGTGCCATTGTACTCAAAGGAATTCTTACATCGCATACCATTACTCTGTATTCGTATAAAACAATAAACAGACTATGAAACAATTAAACAAGCCATCTTAAAATACCGACACTATAAACAAACGAGTAGTTCCGTTAGCTAACAGCTACTGCGTGGTATTGCTTTTAACTTCATACTCTTGTTCCTGTGAAAAACAAAACCTCATCATGTTTAATCACAGTATCTGATTTCAATAGACAGTGATTTCTTATGGGAGTCACGGCAATGTAAGCGAAGCCACAAGATGGCAATCATCTTTGAGTCAAGGTGGTAATTTCACATTTTGCTTAAATATCTATTTTGGTCCTCAAATACTGACTTTGTCGTTTCCTAAAGGCTGATATAATATGATGATGATAGAGATATACTGTGGGGTTAAATGTAGTTGGAAGTTCGTAATGATATGCTGATTGCCCGCTGTGTACTAAGAAGTTCTGCTTTGTGGTTTCAATTTACAAGGGAATGACAGTGAACTTCTCATTTGATGGTAAAATCATTATAATGTTACATCCGTCTATCTGAATATCTATGTAAGTAGGTATGCTCTTGCATTTTCTTCTGTGCCTTAAATTGATATAATCGAATGAAACTTAGTGTCAAACGGAGAACCGCCGCGTAACCATGTTTGCCTTTGAAGAAACCGAACGATTACCGTGAAACTAGTCATGCGAAATCTGACTATTAAATCGTGAGTAGCCGTTTCGTATCAAAATGAAACTTGGTTTTTATAATTTTCATATTGTGTAGTTTATGTAGATTATTTTCATCGCATGGAAACCGGGTTTGTGCTCTTTCCCATCACGGACCAGTGCAGCAGGCATTTAATGGTTTGACGATCGTACACAACCACATGGTCGGTGGGTTTTGGGGAATTAAATTATAGTTTTTAGTAATTCACAAAACCTCGTTTATTTCGCAGCTTACGTCAGGCAGCGCGACCGGAGGAGATGCGCACGCGTCGCTGCGAGCGCTCCGTCAAGCTGTGGCTGCTGGAGGCGAAGGCCGTCCCCCCAAAGAAGCGCTACTACTGCGAGATACTGCTCGATGATACGCTCTATGCCAGGTAAGCTAGCACATACCTTCTTCTGATTATTTGCTAGATCTACCTGACCGATTCTTTTTACGAGCCATGAACTCCAGAAGTTCACATACTGGGATAATGTTGGCATTATTTTATATTGTTAGAAGTTGGTAACATTTGTTTGTATCTTTATTAGCTAAAATAGTATAGTGCCTCGGAACTAATAAACCAGCACAATCAATGACGGAATTTCTTTCTGACAAAAACCATGTCATTCTTAGTCAATCAAGGTCTTTTACTGGGTTGTTTTCCTGTTTAAAGATCGTCATCAAAGCTAAAGACGGAGCTGTGCTTCTGGGGTGAAGTGTATGAGTTCAGCGGTCTGCCGGCGGTCGGAACCATCAACGTCAACGTGTACCGCGAGCCTGAACGACGCGCTAGGAAACGAGATAAGCATGCGTTAGTCGGTAAGCAACTTCACTTGATTATAGATTATGGGCTTATAACTTTTCCACTTTTGCACCGCCTCAAAGTCGCAAAAATGCTACACAGTTTGCCTTCACCTTAAAAAATCTGGTTTTATCCTGCACTAGCTGCTTAAATTATTTTTGTTAATTATTCATTACTAGCTTTTGCCCGCGGCTCCGCCCGCGTGTTATTCGGCGTAAAGAAATGATTTTTTCCGGGATAAAAAGTAGCCTATGTGTTAAGTTAGGGTATAAAAGCTATATCCATTCTAAATTTCATCCAAATCCGTTCAGCCGTTTCCGCGTGAAAGAGAAACAAACATACACACACTTATAATATTAGTAGGATTATATATCATTATTTTATTTCACTAATATGGTAAAAAAGATATAAAATTCTGATTAGATCTGCAGTTCTGGAATGTATCTGGTGAAGTCATTGGCAGTCACCAGCCAGTTTTACCTCTAGCTTCGGAAGAATGTAGTGTAAATTGATATGGTTTGCAGGTACCGTGCGTATCCCGGTCGACGATGTATCGTCTCGATACCTCAACGAGCGGTGGTACCCGCTCAGCGACGACAAGCCGCAGTCCCCCACACCCCGCGCCCCGCCTCCACCCGCTCCCGCCCTCCGCATCAAATGCCGGTACCAGAGTGTTGACGTACTGCCGATTGATCACTACGCCAGGTTCCTTGACTATCTGAAGAGGAATTATAAAAGGCTTTGTGAATATTTGGAGCCTGTTATAGGTATGTACCTTCTTGATTGCTTTACATGGCTTACGTATACATCACACATATTTTTTTGTGCTAACCTTATATTCCCTAATCAACTCTTTGTGTTATTCCAGGTGTAAAAGCTAAGGAAGACATTGGCTGTGCTCTAGTCTTATGTATGGCGGGCGCAGGACTAGCTCCTCGATACTTGGCCGATGTGGTAGCGCTGGACGTAAGAAGAACGGGAGATCATTCGTTGACTTTCAGAGGCAACTCGCTTGCGACAAAGAGTATGGAGGCATATTTAAAGCTGGTTGGCGATCAGTATCTACAGGTAACATTGATTTTTATATCTCAATCGATTATTTAATGCCTTTCTATCTGATTTGTTAAAGATAAGTGTTCTAATTTTTCAAAAGTTCAATATGATAATCAATTTCACTTTGAAAATATTGTTTTAGCTTTACTGATATATTAACAATGTTACATTATACATATTGTATAGTAAATATTATTTATGAAAATTTCAAGGACACTCTTGGTGAAGCAGTTGCAACAGCAGCAGGTCCTGGGGCAGCGGAATGTGAAGTAGATCCCTTGAGGGCCGGCAGCGGCGCGGCGCTTCGTCGTCAGCAGACAGCTTTAAGGGACGCGGTGACTCTGGCGTGGAGAGCTATTGCAGCTTCTGCGCCAAGGTTCCCGCCGCCGTTGAGGGATTGTTTTGCTACTTTCCGGGAGAGGTAAGCCTTTTGCTTACCATTTGTCATCTTGGTACATAAAAACTGTTTTACAGTTGCTTACAATATGACTTTTATATTCGTAAGGATGGTTCCACTTTGTATTTGCAAAACATATTATATCATCTAAACTACATACATTACACTTATATTATCAGATTTACCAGTAACCTTTAAAATATTTCAATGTTGGCCAATTACTTTTATAATAAACACATTTTGTTTTCAGATTGATATCAATGGGTCGCGAAGACATCTCTGACAACTTGATCAGTGCGTCGATATTCTTGCGGTTCCTCTGTCCAGCTATTCTATCTCCTAGCCTCTTTGGCATTACTCACGGTACGCATCAGCCATACTTGTCCAAGGATTAAGTCGGCTTGGTTAACGAGGTGTGTATTCTCATTACAGGTAAAAGATTAACCTTTTGTTCCATTTTACAGAATATCCGAACGAAAGGGCAGCGCGTAACCTAACGCTTGTTGCGAAGACTCTGCAAACTCTCGCCAACTTCACGCGCTTTCAGGGCAAGGAGGCCTTCATGGAGTTTCTCAACGACTTTCTAGAACAGGAAGCACCTAACATGAAAGCATTCCTGAGATCTATTTCGGTAACCATATCCTATATTTCTTGAAAAATATCCATATTCAAATTAAATAAAACAAATCTAACAAAAATGTATCATATTACAGACTCGCCCAGCAGAGCAACAGCAATTATTACAGCAGCAACAAAACCCAGATGGCAGCAAACGTAACTCAGCTGCATCCCAAGGGTCGAATGGAGGATCGGAAGGGCCGAGAGGGGAGTGTGCGGGTGTAGGACTCGAAGCTGATCCCGAATGGGCCCCACACGTGGATCTTGGGAAACAATTAGCTACATTGCACGCTCTCTTAGTTGATAGCCTGCCCAAATTGCCAGCTGCAAGGTTGCAGGAGTTAGATCCACTAACCGACATATTGGACGAACTCAGCAAGAGACTGCTAAGTAACGACATTGGACCATCACCACCTCTACCTGATAACATCTTTAGGTTCAATGACCCGACTTGCAATACTCAGACGAAACAAAACAACAGTGAAGCCCCGATTAACGGTCACGCAAACAACAATTTTGCCCATAGTTCACCCATCATGAACAAGAACTGCGTCCAATTTAATGTAAGTCCATCCAAGTCAAATGCCGAAGAATCGAAGTACAAAGGATCTTATGTATCAGTCTCAAAATCACCAAGCTTCAACTTGAGATCGCAAACTTTACCCAGAAATGGGTATGGGTCTACTCCTGTAAGTCCAAATGTAAACCCAGATAGATACAGTTCTCAATACAACAACCAAGAGCATTGTGTCAACCTGAAAGTAGTGCAAATTGGCTTCGGCTCTGATCAGTATGCTAAAGGAATTAACAACGCCGTAAACGAGAGCCTAGAGCGACGTTTTCAAGAAAGGTATAAGCCGAACAACTATAACCAGCAAACGCATTTCCATAACTCTAACTACAATAGCACCGAAAGATCTCCAAGCAGCGATAATGTTAACCACAACTATTGTTCCAACGAAATGCAGAATCTTATCAGAGAAACCCCAACATTGGAGGAACTCTCTGACCTTCTGAAGTATGCTGATGACACCGATATGGTTGACGATAGTAAACTTATTCTAAATAAAAAGAACTTACAGCAATCCCAGTCTAATAATAATATCGTTAACGGAAATAAGAATTACTCACACACAAATAACGGTTCTAATGTGTCCATTAGTGGTCTCTCGAACGTTGCCAGCTCCGGTTACCAAAGTATCGCCACTTACAGCCAAAGTTCTAGTCCCATTGAAAACCCGACACACCTCCACCAACCTTACGAGAATGGTGGTCAATCGATGAGCCGGTACTCACAGCTAAACTACCAAAAACAGAGAGATAAGCAGTATTACGATAACAAAAATGATAAGTTTTATCCAAAGAGCCCAGTGCAACAAAAAATCGATTATGATATCCAAAAGTATGGTATTCAGAATTTCACTACAGCTGATAATGGCCAGCCAAATATAAACGTAAACTCGAAGATGGCTCCATTAGTATTCACAAATCCGGTATACGCTATGGAGGACAAACAATCTCCAGAAAAAAAGAAGTGCAATGAAAACAGAAATTCCAAGCGATGTCCTTGTGGCTCATCCAGTTCATCCATAGATGAGGAGGGTTTGAGCACGGACAACGTTGAAACAAACTCAGAAGGTTCTACCAACTTGAACGATGAGAGTAGAACTTATAACCAACAGAATCGTAACAGTACCCACCGCAAACTCACCAGAGATAATTGTAATTACGAAGATGTTTACCAGAGGAGTAACCACAGTAACTCTCCTAGAATAAGGGATGATGAATCGTCGAGTAACTCACCGAGTCTACGGAAAAGCAACAGCAAGACGCGAATGCCACGAACAAATCCTATGCTCTCTTATTCAACAAACCAAAACCAACTAAACGTGAAACACTTCGGTCAAAGAAACGAAACGTTATACGAAAGCAAACCTCATCACATCTCCACAGAAGCGGGGTATCCGATGAGCAGATCAGATTCTAATGTGGAAGAAGTCAATAAGGAAATGTATAGGCTACAGATTTCACGAAGTCAAAAAGCATTGTTCAACATGGAAAATTCCAAAATTTCACCAGAAAAATATACAGTCTCGGAAAGTACCATTCCAGAAACAAATTATCCTCTAGACAGGACGTACTCTGGAGCTAAAGTATCGAGTAGCAGATTGAACGAGGATTTGGAAAGGCAACAAGAATTTTATGGTGTGCGAGAAAGACGAGACAGGGATTCTCCTTCCCGAGCAATATTTAACCGCGAATCGCAATCAAGTGAGGCAAGCGAGCGGGCAACCGAGCGAGGCGTTCGGGCCGAACGGAATGAGCGGAGTGATCGAAGCGAGCGAAATGAAGTCACCGGGAGGGAGAAACTACAACGACGACTGAGTTTGGAGTCCGCTCGAGAACTCACTGACAGTTCCGATGAAATGGAGGACACCTTATATAGCACCACTGGGCGAAGAAGGGCTTCTAAGCATCATAGGACCATTGAACAGGTAAATTACAATCAACTCTCCTATATTTACATCTTACCATAATTATCAGTTGTTATTGTTTTCAGTTATGAGTGTTGACATTTGTTTTGTGTATCTTGGGTAATTTAATGTATGTAATGTATCTTTGGGTTCTAATCTTAACTTTTACCTTTAACAGTACGAGCGTGAGATTGAGAGGTTGAAGTGCTCCGTAGAGTTTCTGCGCGGACGTCTGGGACCAGCCGAGCCCGGCCAGGACCATACTGATGCAAAGATGAAGGCTATAATTTCCAGGTATGATATCTCATACAAGTACAAAGCGCACCCCTTGGTGTCACGATTAAGTTTTTTTACACTCAAACTTAAAAATTAACACTATCCAATTTATTCTAGATTGTTCTGCGTAGAAGAGGAACTTCGTCGCGAACAACGCAAGATGGCGGCCGCCCTCTCACACAAGCAAAGAGTCATCGAAGCTCAGGAGCACCGAATCGCTGCCCTCGACGAAGCTAATACCAGGCTTCTGTCCGCCTTGGTGCACTTGCAGCAGCGCGCCCCGATCCCCGCGCCACACTCTCCCGCGCACACCCCCGCGCACGCCCAACACTCGCACCAAGAGCTACAGATCTGAGCGGATAGAGGGCACTAATGTCATGACAAAACATTGAGGCTATTTTGGAAGGCGATGTTTAGAGGACGACAAATATTATGCCAAGTGTTATTTTACGGATACAAAGATACGTGATCTTAAGACGCCTTGTTATAATTTGCAGTCTTATCGCTTTTAATCTTTCAAATGGGAGCTATTTAATCAAGTGTATAAAATAATTTTAAATAACGATTGAAATTCCTCGTATGCACAATATTCTTTGAACCTTCAATGCCAATTTCGATGTAGGTTACTTTATTGAATTGATGCATTTCTCGACTTTTAAAATCGTTGTGTGTTTTCGATAATAACTTTGTTTATTTAACATCTAACTTAGATCACAATCGTTTGTTCTGCTTTGTGTTCGTTGAATGTTGTTTCTAATGTTTATTTAAAGTGGGAATGCTTTAAACACGTTTTTGTTCTATTATGATATCAGTATTCTTTCTGAGTTAAGTTTTCGCGTCCTGTGTCAATATGTTTGTTTTGTTTTCATCGATACCAAAGACGATTGAATATCCCTTAGATTAGGGCTGTAGTGGTCACAAGTAATTCCTGCTACAATTCTGGCCGTAGTTATAGTTATACTATTTTAAACAAACCGTATAGATTTTATAATAATGAGACTTGTAAAATAATATTTTAGTTTGTAAGTATATGTAAAATTAAAAGAGAAATATTTTAATACCTTTTGAGTATTACAAAATGAGTGTATTCTGTGTAAAAAAAAACATGAACTTTTTTAAGACGCAATTTAACTCTAATGTTAAAAACTTTACTTGTCTTCATCTTCCACAACAAAGTTGTTTTACAGTGACCGTTTAACTTTTAGCCATAATCTTTATGTAAATGTACCTAATTAGGTATAATACTTATTTCATTAAATTATGAATTGTAGTCCTGTCTGCGTTTTATTATTCACCATAATTTTGAGCTGAAAGCCTTTGCCGCGGCATCGCCCGCGTTTTTTAAATCTCTGCCCCGTTTTCGATTTGGGCGTTATTTTATGAACACCCCTTGAGCCCATATACATACAAACAACCCATTTCATTTTAAATTTCGCGAAAATATTCAATGTATAATGTATTTAGCGCCAGGACCTTCTTTACGACTTTAATTGGTGGCAGATTCACTGATTCAATGATTAATAGCATTCTTCATTAATTGATCCAATCACTGCCGGTGTCTTGTCGTTGACAGACAGGAGCCAACATTACGGTAGAACGCACTATACAACTAAGTAAACTAAACTTGCAAAAATGACAACAATCTCTTCACTATGGGGTTCAAATGTTGGAAACAAACTCCTTGAATTGGGGAAAAAAATCAAAAGTAGAGAGGAAGGAGGTTTATTTTAGGACAAAATTCTCAGTACCAACATCAGTTAATGAGACTGACTTATTTGTAATGATCAGTCACCCCGCAGTGGTACGGCCTACGTCTCATGCGCCTAGCACGTTCTGCGCTGACCGCTGAATCATAGGGACGCATCAACGTAACATCCGAGACACGGGATGGTAAGTATGCAAAAAATATTTCACGAAACCTTTTGTTAGGCATGTCAGCCTGAAACATGATTGGCCAAAATAAGTTTGCCATCCTGGCTTGAGCCATAAATACATTAAATTTGTATTGGCGAGTGATCCTCTCAAGCGTTCGTTTTAGTTCATCTCTCCTGGCCCACGTGTTGACTTTCTCTAGAGAAGAATGTTTTTGAGGGTTGATGTGACCGTAGTTTTTCTTGGTGAAGATGGCGTGAAAGTTTGTTGCGAGGGTGCTGCATCTGTGCACTAACTTTTCTTTCTGTTTGGGTGTGAGAGCGCCGTATACACGGCGGCGCATCCAGGCCTTTATCTCTGGCGTCTCGTACACTGAAGGTAGGGCCGCCGCCAAATTGTACCGTACCAGTGACTTCAACGCACTCCTCATGTAATCCATTGGCAGAGGGTACATATTCTTCTTCTTTTCCTTCTTGTCAACACCTCCGTGTTCTCCCAGTATACTGTCAGTCGCCCAAAGGTTTTTGAAAGCCTTACTAATGTTAAGATTGGCCTCATCTAATTCGAAAATATTAGCAAAATCGAATCTCGGTGGAGAATATTTTGTTGGTTTATGAAAAAACAGCAGTTCCTCTTTGGGGAATTCACCTTCATTGCCGTAATCGTAATAATGTTCACATTGACATTTTGAAAGTTTGAGAAAGTGAAATACGGCGTCTTGCCATTGCTTGACACAATCGCATGGCTCGGATGTGGGTGGCGCCGCCTTCGCAAAGATTCCATCGTGGATGTTAATGAAACCTCCTTTTAAAGAAACCACTCCACCGTGTATCACATGACCGAGAGGTGGCAGAATACACATATTTTCGATGATGAATACACTCTTCCCTTGTACTGTAAAAACTCCTTGAATTACGGATTGTTTGTTCCAAACGTCTGTCTTCGGTGGTCTGATCCTTTTTCTCTTGTTGGGGATATACTTTGGAACTTGGAGGTGCCGTGGAATTAAGTGGGAGGCGTCAGTACTGAGTGCATAGCCAGACTGCCGCGGTGACGGCGGTGGAGGTGACCAAGTCTGTTGTGCTGCCTCTTCCAACTTGTCAAAGTCGGGTAATGTTAACGTTATGCGTTTCTTTGATTTAACTATCTTTTCTGGTTCTGTTGGAATTAATTCTGTTAAATATGGAGATATAGAAGACACTCTAGTTTTTGGTTTTTGTTTGGGCGGTGGCGTTGGTGCCTTTTTCTCAACACGAAATATTTCGTTTAATGAGTCCTCCAAACTGGCTTGACCTAGATAAAATATGGAAGACAAGATCAATTTAGCATTCAGGCTATATTGAGTACGTTTCAGGTTGAAGGCGTGATCGTAGATAATGATAAAAAGTTGTGCAAAAAATTGCTTTGGGTCCTTCCGTCCCAGATACACACAAGTCAAGAGGTCTGTGCCGGTAGGATATTTATAAATGCCTAGATCCTTTAATATTTGGGTGACACGTGTGGGCCGGCCTTCAAGTAGATCTTTATAAATGCAGCGTTCCATTTTGTTTAAAGTCTGCCTCTGCGATTCGCTCAGAACATGGTACCAGTCGGGTCCCACCATTTTGAAAAAGGATTTGATCTTATTCTGAACTATTTGACGTCGGTGTTCGTTTAGGTCTTGGAAGAAGACCTGTTTTTTCTCCATGCGTCTAGCGTAAACCGCTCGCACCATCTTCTTGCATCTCGGATCGCCCCTCATAGCTGATGGATGCGACGAGGGTGGTGGTACGGATGTCCCTGATGTCCTTATGCTTTTGGACTGCACCATCTTCCTTGAAATAAATGTAAATTAAAATAATAAAAACATAAAACAAAAGTGTATGGGTAATTAATAAACGAAAAAATGTTTCTGTCAAACACAAATTAACTGAACATTATTTTTTTATGTTTTTTGTTGCTTAACAGTCTGAGTTCTGGTTAATAACAATTTTCCTTATAAAAAATAGGAACCTACGGTAAAAAGGTTGTTAAAAAACGGTTGTTCGCGTTATGGTGAGTCCGTTGCTCGTCCGTAATAATTACATGTCTGTGGTCGCATCCGTACGTGGGTCATAAACTCATACATAATCATAATAACTTATGCACTTTTTAGGCTAGTAATTTGAAATTTAAATAAAAATACGTACTTGTACACACAATATAAAATATAACGAAAAAATGTAGATGCATCATTATTATTACCTTACTAATAAATAAACATTTTTTACTGACGCCATCTACAGTCAAGTAGCTGAAGCTTTCTGGCGCTACGTTGTTATTTGGTTAGATGAACTTATGGGATTTTTTCATTTTGTCATGTGCCTCAAAACTACTACACAATTTTCGGATTTTAAACAATAATAGAGAAATAACTTTGAAGCGATCTTTAAAAAGCTTTTTTTCAATGTGTTACAAAATGTACGGAATATTTTTTTTGTCTTGAATTTTATTATAGTAATTTATAAAACTACAGTAGCCTTAGCATGAAAACATTACGGTTACGTTTAGTTTGAACGTAACGCGGTTTTGTATGAAATCTGATAACCGCCCCTAGCGGTCAGTAGCGGAACTTATCAGAATTCCATACAAAACCGCGTTACGTTCAAACTAAACGTAACCGTAATGTTTTCATGCTAAGGCTACAGTAAAATAGGAAGAAGTCATTAAATCATATTTGTTTGCAAATAGAGAAGGTATATTATTGTTGAAAGCAAAAAGCAAACATTTTCTGACTGAACAACTTAGTTTTATTAATAGCCTTAGCATGAAAACATCACAGTTTCTTTATAGTTGCGTTTACGTTAGGTTTTGTATGGAATCTGAAAAGATCCGCTACTGTCCGCTAGGGGCGGTTATAGATTCCATATGAAATCTAACGTGAACGCAACTATAACTTGTATTATTTAGTCTATGCTATAACGTAACCGTGATGTTTTCTTGCTAAGGCTAGAAGGCGATGATTCTGTGAAACGTACGTACGAGTCCACAAATGCCGTATGTCGAAGCAAATATAGTACTTTTTATAAAGAATGTGAAGAAATTACAAAAAACTTGCTTCTAGGGATTAAATCTATGTATGTACCTACAAATAAATGAATTCATTTTTGGGTTACGCTCAACGCGTTATAGTCGTAGCGTAGGTTACGCTGCAAATATTTGTATGATTATTGTCTTGTCCTTGGATTGTCCTTTGAAATACGCTAGGCAGATATTTTCAAAGAATGCTTTTGCGTTTTGAAGTTCGTTTGGCTATCGTTGTAGTAGTGCGTGTACATGTACTTTTTCTAGTGCGCAGGGACGCTACAAAACGTGCCGTACACTCAATACACACTTATTTAGTACACGTATCTTAGTTAGATACTTAAATAAAAACAAATGGATAAAAAAACTGAAATTGACTAGGTAATCTGTTTAAAAACAAAGGCGATTAATTTTACACAGTTGTCAATCTGTTATTAAATTAACATTATTAAAGAATTTGCTGCGAAGAATATTGAGGCTCATCTGTGAGGATTACCAATAATTATTGATTAACGTAACCCAGTCGTGGTGGATGTCAAATAAAACAAATCCAAAGCCAGAAACCGCTATTATGGTAATTACTCCAAGTTCCGGGCGTGCCGGGTGGCTTGACCCCGCCTATGGCAGTACGCGATCAGCTGGCCCGCTGAAACTCGGCCGGTCATCGGCACCTCCACCCAGGTGAACAACCCCATCCATCACCTGAATAATTCCTGTTCGCATTTCATTCATAAGCACCAACGACTACATCTCAATATTTAAAGTCAATGGTATTATACAGAACTAGGGACGCCCCGTAGCGATGCGTTGCTCTCGTGGATCCCGTTTCTTTCAATTCGGTGGTTATTTCCTGAAAATTCCATCTTAGTGGATGTCTACATCATACAAGAAACCTTAATTATTTAATGAAACCTGTAAAAGGGCCTTTAAGGCGTTAGGATTTATCATGCGGCAGTCTGCTAGATTTACACATATTCGACCAATACTGACGCTTTATGATGCTTTTGTTAGGAACAAATTAGAGTTTAACGCAATCTTCTAGGACCCACATGAGGCTAAATACAAGCTCATGGTGGAGAAAATCCAACGCTACTTGTATAAGAGAATGTATGGGTGTTATTCGTACTTATTTCCGTCTATGTTCGTAACGGGAATGGTAGGGATAGACACCCCAGAGATGAGACGCGAGCTGGCACTACTAGTGCACTATTATCTGCCGTTACACAACAAAGTGGACAACCCCACAGCTCTCGAGGGTTGCGCGCTGGCGGTGCTGGATGCCGTCTTCTCGCGACGGGTGTAGTTCGCACACAGCATGCTCGGTTTGCACCCATTCACAATGGGTGCACTCTTATAAATAAATAAGTTGGTCGATCAGTATCCTGACCTAGATATATTTAATGTATCTCTGTCCGAATTCGTATTATATATTAAGTAGCCTTTTTATATTTTTGCATTCATTGTTTATAATAATATGGTTAATATGTGTTAGTTAACTAAGCTTAAGATTTAGTTTAAGAACTGAAAATAAATAAATAGATAAATAAACCTACAGTTTAAGTTTCAGGTTCCTAAGTCAAGCTTGGTCTAGGCATAGACTAAATAATTATATTGTATTATTATGGTATAATAATTGTATTAGTTAGTCTATGGTCTACGCTTTGATAGATCATTCATTCAGGGTATCTATTTATATAATATGTATATAATGTAGTAAAAAGTAGTCTTGGTAGTTTAATACTTCTTTCAGAATTTCAAATTAATTGGTTAATTAATATAGTACTGAAGCCAAAAGTATCATTTTTAGGGTTCCGTACCTCAAGAGGAAAAAATGGAGCCCTTATAGGATCACTTTTTTGTCCGTCTGTCCGTCCGTCCGTCCATCCGTCTGTCTGTCAAGACCCTTTATCTCGGAAACGGGTGGAGGCATCGAGTTGAAATGAAAACCATATACTCAGGTCTACAACCCCCTTGAAGCTGTGAAAAAAAAACTTCTGAGTTGACGTGAAAAAAAGATGCGGCCGTTTATGCCGCAAAAAACGTATATTTCGACACTCTCAAGAGAATCCGTTGACCTAGAACTATGAAATTTGGCAAGTAAATCGTCTTATACTATAAGTATAAGGAAAATGTAGTTTTTAACGGAACCCTCGGAGGGCGAGTCCGTCTCGCACTTGTCCTTCCGGTTTTAGAATTTTTGTATGTATGCACGATTAAGTATGTGTGTTCGGTTTTAACTCAAGAAATTTTATGAATGAAATTTTGTCCAAAATCGATGTCGGTAGTCGGATTGGCAAATTTTTCTACCTCTCATAGTTTATATTTACCCCATACTGCTCCACCTCAACGCACCTTCTGTATGGGGTACCCTATTTACGAAACTAATATTCCCATACGGAATACATTCCCTACTTGCTAGAAAAATAATCTGGATGTTCAAAACGACGGATGAAGTTTAAAATAATAATTTAAAATAAAAACAAAGAAATATACCTCTATGAAGATAGTAAAAAAAATATATTTCCTTGTTTAGATCCTCTTTCGGATAACACAATTTCTGTCCGCAGTAACTTATTATTGCTTAGTTCTCACTCACTTCCTTATTGATTGAGCAAGATGTAGATGTCTATCTCGGAGTGCACTTCGGGGCTAGTCGGGGCCAGTCGGGGCAGGAGAACGCGGATCGTGACGACCTGCGCATGATTGTAAATTGTAAAGTGAAGAAGGTACAATAACTAGACCTCGTGCATACCTATTTACAAAGGAAGCTCATAATTAACAAGTTTTTTTATACAATTTTCTCGTGACGAAATTCGCTTAGAATTTCTGAAACCCTTTCACCAGAAGTCTACTTCTCAAGCTGGATTTAGATTAAATGAGCGAATGCTTCTTCGATCCCTATTATTTCAAATTCCCATTGTGTTAACAGGTAAATAGCATTCTTTCGTTGTTCGTTTGAGGCTTAGACCATATAACACGGGACTAGGCAAGCGCACTTATCCCCCTCTGCCGAAGTACATGAACAATTTGTTCATGTAAGTTTGCTTGTGTGCGCGCATTGTGTTTGTGTTGCAGCTTTTGATTCAGTGTGACATATAAATTTTTCGCAGGAGTGTGCGTGAATGAGTAAATGTGTGATGTGCGTGTTTACCTCCCCGCCCGTGGAAAACGGCAGAATAATTTCAGTACTAAGAGTCGCGCTTTGCCAGGTCCCGTGTTTTTTTTTTTTTAAATGAATGATGTTCTACGATCAAATATAAATCGACCGTACTTTTTTAAGTTAGTTTAATTAATTAAAGTTACTTTAGTACTATTTTTCTTTGTCGCTCCATAAAAACAAATTTAAATTTATTCTTAATAGTAAGACCCTACGTTTTTTTAATTTTTTTATTATTATCTTATATATTTTTGTTTATTTATTTATTTATTTTTTTAATTGTTATTTTAATTTATTTAATTTTTAATTTATTCATTAAAAAGGTTGTGTTTTTTTTTTCTTTTTTTTAATTTTTTTTTTAATAAACTATTCTTATTTACTACATACATGCAATTTACAGAAAAAACAAATATATACTATAAATTTTTCACTAATTTCTCTTAAACAATAATAAAGAGTAAACAGGAGGAGAGAATCATTTACATTTAAACTGAGACACATTTAAAATACAAAAATAAAATGTACCGCCCGTGCCACCCCTCAGCATTGCGTCCACAACTGACATGTCCCGGTTTCTCCACGCCATCTTGATGTTATATTCCTTTATGTTATCGGTCTCTGCTGCCAGGGCGTTCATTATTAGGCGAGCTATCGCGTCATCCTCGCGGCGAGCTGTGTAATATACACAGCTGCCGGTATGCCTGGACACCGCCACGACCGCATGATGGACACTGCTGTGCAGCTGCTGGTTGACTTTAGCAGTTCTGATGATCACCACTCTCTCCCACGTAAGTCCCTGAGCTTCATGGATTGTGTGGAGGTCCCGTGTTAAATGGTCTAAGGTTTGAGGTAAACGTCGCAGAGCGTGTACAGTTGCCGAGCTAGGGCCTTTCGAACGTGCTCGCTCTTTGGACCGAGAGTCTCTTCAAAGTGTTCTTGTCTTCTACTAAATGAGCGACTCTCATTGCTTAAATAAGTTCGCTGGCTTGACAGCACCAAAGCCATGAGATTCAGGTACAACGCCTGTGTTCACTACGCGATGACAGCGTTCCGATCAACAACCTAACATTGTTATCAGTAAGTAACTGTACCAGCCAGCTAGCGCTAGGTGTTCACTTTCCACATGGCAGGAAGTGCAGCGGCCACTTTCACTATGAGATCCCAGCCGCTAGCTCGTTCCGCCTAGTGCTGCGCGCGCGCCGCTGATGCAGACAATTCACCGCCTCAGTACTGCGTGCAACTCTGTCTGATGCGATCCTGAACGAAATTGTTATACTTTACCTAAATTATTGTTATTAGATACCTCGGAGTGGTGTCAGATACGTAATCTAGATTTATATACCGGGTGTAAATAGACTGAAACTACATATTCAACCGACCCTACTGAACCACTTTTCCCAAGAATCAAAGAGTTCCAAACAAAATGCGTGAACCCTAACGCACCGACATACGGGCGAGTTTAGAGAGAGCGTCGTCCGTGAAACAGCTTCAGGTAGCAGTCTATTTATATACACCCGGTAAATTTATCAACTTGTATCAAGCAGTAGAATTTTTTTCGCAATTTCAATGTATGCTCTATATTAAATCGTAATAATTATCCCCAGTTTTGGTTTTGCAGCAATTAAAAATCCATCCAGTTTATATATAGTTAGATAATACTAAATGTGAACTTACAATAAAACATCCTTTTTGGCAGTAGTGCCATCTTAAAAACTAAAATTTACGCGGGCTGAGTTGACAACTTGCAAATATATTTAAGTTTTGTAGGGGACAACTCATCCCGGATTCAAAATTATGAAAAAATACTAGGCTTCGTTTGCATAAATTTCCATGATGGTACTTACTTTATTTTTTCACAGATTTGTGACAGATGTCAAAAGTGAATTTTTTTTTACAAGGATGTATCGGTTTTTTGCTCCTTGAAATCATTATGCTGTATCTAACGAAAGGGGAAGTGTTAATTACAGCACTAAAACAACATCCCATACTATAGTTACTATGCTCTATTGTCTTGAGGTCTAGATCAGGGTTTCTCAAAGTGGGGTACGCGAAGCTGGGTTAGCCAGTTAATCGTAGGGATTTCGTTGTGGCGTCTAAATAGTGGCGTCTCTCGTGCTACACGCTCGGGACAACCTAACCTACCTATGTGAGAGTGGGTTTTTACACCTGGTCATGATAAAAACCAAATACAGAAATCGACTCAATACTAAATTCGAATTAGGATTCAAATTTAGCAAAAATTAAAAAGAAACACGCCTTCATCACATTAATTAACTAACAGCGTCTGCTGTCAGCTAGGAAGTTTAATAGAGGTACACGGGGCTATACTATAAGTATAAGAAACCACGGCTGACTAGATGTTGTTGTGTGTTCGAGTTTAAGTTATGTCAAGTTTTTTACTACCTTACGTAGCCTTATAACATTTTTCAGAACAGAATGAAACGTGTTTTTAAATTACGTAGAGGATAGTCCTCCTTTTTTTTGATATTGTGTCAATGACAGGAGCAATTTCTGTCAGCTTCTCAGCAACGAATCGATTTCTTTGTTTTTAATATGACTAGCGGGTGTGAAAATATGTAAATCAGGTGTGTATCTTGCCCTGTGACCTCTAGGAACGACTGAAGTACCCCTTGGGGTACGCAAACCGCACTTTGAGAAATCCTGAGTAATGTGAATGATTCGGAATCGTTGCGTGATGGTGTTAAATCTACCAAGTGTGCGAATGATTTTGTAACTAACAAAAAGAAGAAGAATAGATATCACTACCGACTCGTTAGCAGTTTCCTGTGTTTATAATATTAATTATGGATAAATTGAATGTTTTGCTCAGAAATAATTGTAAATATTAGAATTAGCTACAAGCATTTCGTAACAAAAGAAAAACCTTATTAATTTGCACGCGTTACCACCTTAGACCAATAATGGTCTAAGGTTCCCAAGGACCTTATACGTCTAAATTATGACGTAGCGAGTTTATAAAGTGGGAAAATGAAGCTGTGAATGCTTGCTACGTTGCTACGCCGTAGCAGAAAGGGCATAAAACTGTTTATTTTAGTAAATCCCAAATTACGACTGAAGCGTCATCTTGAATGTAAAGCTAAAACAAAACGTTATTGTACTTGGGAGAACTGAATACTTATACAGATTGAATATACATATCGTCACAACATGAATCCCCGAGGGGGTGTCAGAGGTGTTCCCGAGTGTGAACCAAGTCACAGTCCACACTCGGCACACCCGCGTTTCATCGGCGATTATTACGTCCCAACGTGATGGGTGGTGAGCCCTATCGCCGTTCTTCGGGCACAAATACACGCTTTTTAGAGCATTCAGGTTTCCTCACGATTGCACATAAATTCCGAAAAACTTAAAAACTTACTTAAAACTTAAAAATACTTATCTTTAAATCGGTTGCCAAATATGGTTGCTATTCACCAAAAACAAATAAAAAATGAACTTCCAAAATAAATAATCTTCAATGGGTATCAAACTATTTACGAATTTTGACATCATTTCAGGTACGAACGTATCCTTAGATAAGCGGAAATCGATAGTATATGTATGTTTTCGACGATAGCCACTCGGTTGGCAACTGATTTTACGATACAGAATGAGGGGGCAGATCTTATCAACCACGCTGTAAAGAATCGCTTTAACCACTCTCCCAGAATTAATAACTGTGAAAACTGTGTCAAAATCTGTTCAGTAGTCCTATTGTTTTCAACAAACATTGTAATTCGATTCGTATTTCGTATATTTGGAGTATAAATACAATTTACTTCCGTCGTATCTATCCATCCATGAGCCTCTTTCGTCCACTGCTGAACATAGGCCTTTCCAAGATTTCGCCTATCTTGGCGGTCCTCCTGGAAGAAATGCCCATACTCACACACGATGGGAAGGCAGGTTGATGAGCGCGGTGCCGAAACCCTCGCACCAGTGACGCCGCTGCCCGTCACGGCAATTGGGGATGGATATACCGCAATCCGTCGGGCCCAGGCAATGGTGGGCCGCCTGGATTTGCCTGAGAGCTGTTCTCTTACTCTCCCCCGAATAACTTGGGAGGATTTGCGAGTTAGATGGTACCTCCACAGTCAAGCCCGGCATCAGCTCTACCACCTGCAACTTCCGTCATAGGTTTATTTATATTATAAACAAAACATCCAATTAAGATGTGTATCAAATTATAATAGGTAATTACATAAATTCAAATTCTTGAGTTCATTATTTGATCCAATCCACACATGCTCGCTCATTGAATCCAATCACATCATACACAGACAAGCTGTGACATCATATAACTAAACCCAACGTAAGAGGTACCAAGTTACAAAGTTTACACGATTGTTTGTTGTTACAGCTTCAGCAATCATGTAGTACATTGTACATAATATATGTAGGTACATGTAAGTACATTCGAGCATGGAGACAATTTCACAGAGAAATTTCATTGATGGCGCCATTTCTCCAGGGGTCGTCGACCGCTCTTATCTGGGCTGTTTATGTGTGCGTGCACGTGTCGCGCTTTGTCGTGTGATGCGCGTGCCCATATACATATAAAATATTATTTAGTTTAGGTAGTACTATTATTATTGAGAAAGGTATTTGAAAATAGGTCTTATCGAAATACATGTCTTATAAATATATATAAATGCTAATAGATTTTTGTTTCTTTTTTAACTTTTAACCTAGTAATAAGCCCTATGCTTCTATTTGTTTCCTTGGGACAAAGGCAGGCAAACGGTCGATCGCGGTAATATTTACAAAAATTTTGAAAAACATCCAAAGAACAATTTACACGTAGAATAAATGTACTTTAATAAAACATACATTTTTTATCTGCTAGTCTATTGCCAGTGGATCGCGTGCCGCCCATTTTTTTAACTGTAGGTAGACCGCACATGGGAGAAGTTTTCCCACCCCTGCAAAAAGGCAAAAAATAATCTTTATTTCTAAAGCTTGTGTATGTGCGGAATGTTACAAAACTAAAGTAACATGGCCATCTAAGGATCTTACTTAACAATATAAATTATTACTTATTCGAAATATCGCGGAAAAAATGTCGCCATTTAAAAAACAAATTTCATTAATTTTTTCAGGGAATGTTTTCCTAGCAAACTTATATGTAAGTATATAATTGTAATTTTTTGCTTTATTTCAAAAGTTGTCAAAAAAGTGGTATATTGTGATCCGTAGAACATGTGGTTTATTTCTGTAGTGATAGGCCTTGTTTAAAATTCTTGATCTAGAAAAAATATCTTGTTAATCGTCAAGGGCCCGTAATACCTCAATTCGCAGTCCTGTTCTAATGCTTCTGCTTTTTAACTGTCTATGCTACCCCAATCATATGCCGCGCACGCAAAAACTTCAGTTAGTTTGAAATCACGGCTACACTGATGGGTTTTTTTCATTTTTATGGAACTTTATACGAATATCAGGTTGGGGAAAAAGTTTCTTCGCATTTTATATGAAAATTCAAAACATTTTTAATCAAGTTTATTTACATTTAACTAAAGTATGTAGGTGCCATTTTGTTCGATAACTTTCTGCCATCTTGTAGGTAGGAACATGATCCCATTGCTATAGAAATTCTGGGGCTTCTGTTCAAAAAACCGCGACAAGTGGTTTTGGCAGTCCTCTCGTGATGTTAACCCGACACTGCCTAAAGAATTCTGAAGAGACCGAAACAAGTGAAAATCTGAAGGTGCAAGGTCAGGACTATACGGCGGATGCATTAATACGTCCCAGCCAAACTCTCTTAAATTTTGCCGAGTGGCTAAAGATGTGTGAGGTCAAGCGTTATTATGATGAAAAACCACACCCCTTCTGTTGACTGATTCCGGCCGCTTTCTCTCAACTTCTTGCTTTAATCTCATTAGTTGTTCGCAGTAGAGTTCAGAATCGATGGTCTTGCCTGGCGTTAACAGCCCATAATGAATTAATGCCCTTCCAATCCCACCATACACACAGCATTACTTTGTTGCGAGATAACCCGGGTTTCGCCAGAGTCTGTGAAGCCTGACCAGCCTTTGACCACGACTTTTTTCGCACGTTCTTGTCGTACGTGATCCACTTTTCATCACCAGTTATCAGGTTTTTCAAAAATGGTTCGGTTTCATTACGCCGTAATAAAGAATCACAAATGAGTACACAGTTCATTAAGTTTCTTTCAGTGAGCTCATGAGGCACCCAAATATCGAGCTTTTATGTGTACCCAGCAAATGTGCCAATACTGTTTTATTGTCAATCCCCAGTTCTGGATCTTGCTCCACTTTTTCAAAAATGGCATCCATTTTATTCGTAACAGGGCGCCCAGAGTGAGGTGCATCTTTGACATCAAAATTTCCGGATTGAAAACGCTTAAACCAAATTTGTGCTACTGTCACAGACACTGCACTAGGTCCACAAACATCACAAATTTTTTTCGCGGCTTGCGTTGCATTTGTACCTTTTTTGTAGTAAAATTTTAAAATGTATCGAATTTCTTCATTAGATTCACTCATCTTAACAGTAAGAAAAACAAATGAAAATCACACATTTTACCTAATTTGAATTTGGAATTATTCTTTTTAAAATTAAAACTTTTTAATTATACCGAAACCAGCCAGATACAAATGGTATAGCCAAAGAGATTTTATTATAAGTTCATACATACTATTTGCGAAAAGAGTTTTTCCCCTACCTATTATTATGCAAAGTTTCAGATCTAATTTCATGTATTATCGGTTTATTGTACGGCTCGGAGGTAACTTTGTAATTTTTTTCTATAGAGAAAATTTAATGGAATCATGTTTTCAAAAGTGTGGACATAGCATTAGTCCTCAACTTTATCATATATTAATTTCAGAGTGATTGTTGCAGTATTTGTTGGTATAAAACAGGATCATGCGAAGCGAAGTGAGGTATTATACATTTCTGACGAAAAGAAAAAACAAACTTCGTGTAGGGTTGAAGCTGGCATTGGATAGCCAGGTGGTTCACCACACACTTTGACATGAAACGTAAACTGTGAAAGTCCAACTTGACAATGATTTTATGACATGAAACATGTCGCGTATCGTGGGATAAACCCGTCACATATTTTAATTATAAATTAAACCTACCATAGTCACAAATAAATAGTCCACACAGTGTACCTCGTGCACAGCGTACTTAGAGGTTTCGTCAATACGATGCTTGAAAAGACGCTTCAGTTGAAGGTCATCGAACATGGTCATATTTTTGTCAAGGTCTCAGAGTGATTCTGTACTAGTAAATGTGTAATATTTTAAACCTTTAAAATGTAATCACCCGGGTAATGTGGTGAATAAATAATGTGTATGTCTAGCATGCCAAATAGTTCAATCCGCTCTAAAATGTTTGGTTTAAATCCGCGGAAAGAACACAACATCGAGGGTACACGAATTTTCGTTTTTTGACTGAACTCTAAAAAGCATTCGTCGCTGAGATTGTATCCTTTGACAAATAGTGCCTTAAAGGGAGGGCGATGCCCAAATGTTTGGGTGAACAACCTCTTAATGCAGGAGACATTTTATTTTTACCATAGATCGTAAGTACTTACCCGGTGCCACTGAGAACAGATTTGTCGGATAAAACTCCACTGTGACTGAGAAGTTCTAACATAGAATTATAAACTTCCTATACCTTTGATCTGAAGCTTCAATCGTAATAAAATAAGTTTTCTTATGAATTGACATCAACATCAAACAGATTCGTATATGTACAGGCACCCACACGTTTTACTACATAGGGCAGTTCTTATTTCGCTTCCTTAATGGTTAAAGTCCAAGAAACTACATTTAAATTTGCCAGTAACTTTGTACCGCGATTCCGAATCCTAGGCCATAACGTTTTATCGCTTTCCTATTTCCTATATATTCTTCACACCATACTAATGAATTTTTCAATTATTTATGAACTACCACGAGATTATTTAGCGATCGAATTCAAGAAAAATGTTGTTATTATGGAAAATCTATGTGAAAATGCAACGTTTTAGAGCTTAAAATAAAATACTTCTCAACACTTATTTTACTCGAAATTTCAAGACGTATTGGGCGATAAATAAAGTAATTTTAATTTTTATTATGTTTTCTGCATTATCGGACAAATGAAATATTTTTGTATGGCATCAAAATCTGACCCTCTTCCCTTCACGTTTGCCCTGGTAGCTGTACAGAACAACCTCTTTTTGACCTTCGATGCCTTTCAGAATTAAACATAGTAAAATCAGAAGTATCCACTGTAAAAACCGAACGATCGTATCTCATTCATACATCGTCACTCCATCCGACTTCCTCGACCGAAAAGTTTGTCTATTGAACCCAGACGAAAATACGCGGTTATCAATGTAATCAGTAGGTCTAATAATACCGGGCATTGCTCGAGTCAAGGGTACGTTGCCTCCAAGTTCAGAGGTCGCGCAGGTCACGGCTGAACTCTGGAATCAGACCAAATGTTCAGTGGGGACGTTCCTTCGCGCTGACCTTTAGGATTTTCCGCCGGAGTCTAGGCCTTGGTTTGTCGATTAGGGTTTAGCCGGGGTTGATGGACTTGGCAAAAGGCGTTTTTGTTGACTGGCAAATCAGAAAACGATTTGAATTTTTTTTTGTGAAAATGATGTTTCCGAATCGGGGTGAAAATCCTTTACCGGGTGATTGACACTAGAGAAATAACAGCTGAATTATTCAAGGTCAAGATCAAGGTTACGTCTATTCTGTAATGCTCACTTTACTGCTATTTGTCTTCTGAGTAAGATAATAATGTAAATAATATTTCAATTTGTTATAATTAGTCACACACTCCACAGTCTTAACTAAACAAACGACTTGAACAAACAATTTACTTATTTTTGGAGAAGCAACACAGTGTCGTTAGGAACTTGTTTCTGATTATACATTTAGATGGATTACAACAAAAGCTAGCAACCAGGAAATCAAAATCATCAGAAATCGTTCAAATTGCGACAAAGCTTTTCCGCTTCCTCACGGGATCGCGGAGTCATGCACTCTGCATCAGTGTGAGTGCATTTGTTAGTGTGATACCGCCCCTGTGGTAGTGTGAGTGCGTGCAGGATCGCGTTACAGCTGAAACCCGGCGCCCTGCCGAAAAGTGCGGTCGACGACCCGGTCAGGAGTGGCGCCGAAATACTTCGTCGCAAGGTTTTGATACTGTCAGACAAAAAGTGGAAAAATATAATTACATATACGATTTTTAGGAATCAAAGTAGTGTAATTAAATTCAGCGCAGAAATTTCGGGCCAGTTCTTTTGTCCGTTTTTTTTACCACCACATAGTGAAAAACTACTAATAACCTTGCTAGAAAATCGGGTATACTAAGTTGCGATTGGTAATTTGTGTGAGGTTAGCTGTCAGTTGCATAGAATCGTCCCGTGCAGAATACACACTTTTAGGGCGTGAACACTCTTCGTTGCCCCAAAAATGGGTATCTTCGACGCCATCTTTGACTACATTCACTTAAGCCACGCCAACTTATTTGACACGAACTGTATTCTTCGAAGCTTTCGTAAGCTTTGCTATAATACTATCCCCTACACTCTCCCATCTCTTTTATCACCAGAATATTTTTTATCGCGAGTACCAAGACGAGTCGGGCGCAGTGCACAAGCCGGTGATATATTTGGTGACATTGAACCGCGTCCATTGCCAACGACCTCGAGCGGGTCCTCGGGAAGCGCGCCGCTTGCGTAATCGTTCTCCTGCGTACTGCGTACCAATCACTGCCGCTGCCGACTGTACTCGAGTGTTGGCTTAGTGATGCAATGACGCGGTGTATTTGATAGTAATAATTTAAATTCTTGGTTATCAAATTAAACTTAGAGAGTATAAATAACGTAAGTTTTTTTAGAATTTAGGCATGTTTTTCTTTAAAAAAATCTTTGTGTCATTGGTTGAACTGATGTAAACAACATTATAATTTAAATCTAAGAATAATTCCTCTGAAAATCCCATAAAGGCGAAATTGGTCAGGAAGTTTATAATAAATTTGTGGAATAGTACTAGTGATTTTCTGTTCATTGTATAAAAAATCTTTCTTTTTATAATAACACCGAACAAGTTGCAAGTATAGAAAAATAAATAAATGGTACATCATCTTATAAAATTTCGGTAGAGTTCCCCGTTAATTAGCCCCCTCACTTTGTATTTGGATAAGAAAAACGTCATCATCACCGGTATATAAAATGACTTTCTTTTATGCAGCCAAATTCCTACTGGAGACTCGGTAAGTGGTCAACATTAAGGTTCAATGTCCCTTTTTGCTAAATACAAAAATATTTTGTTCAAGAACAACCTCGGCTCAATTAGTATAGGGAGTATTAGGGAGTCTAAATTTCATGTTGCGTTTTTCACAGAAATGGTCATTGAACCTTGGCCCTGAACTCCTGACCACTTACCGGGTCAGTATGAATTTGGCTATATAAACGAAAGTCACCATACATATAACGCCGGTCACATCACTAGTTCTACTGTTTTACTATAGTATAAAGCAAGCGTGAGTCACGCACACGCTCCATCGGCGATTCCCTTCTTATTGCTTACCCTCCAGTTGAGGGTATATCGTCTTGCGTGATGAGCTCGCTTATGGCTGTGATGTGCACATAGAGAATCCACAGCTACAACACCAGCGCATGTTGATGGAAAAATTCAGCAGGAATGTAGCCGAGCGGGCTAGGCTAGAAAGAAAGTCGAAGTAAAAACATAGTATTTTCATCGAGAAGTATTTTTGGTCAGAAGTATTTGAAATTCAAAATACATATTCTGGAGTTATTAAAGTTTAAGAATTTTATTTCACAAAAAGAATACAATTCACTTACATGAGAAACAATATTTGAAATACAAAATACGTATTTTAGAGGTATTGTTTCAAATACTGCCCAGCCCTGTTGATATGATGTTTTGTGTTTGAGTAATATAAACATTAAAAAATATGTATCCGAATTATAAGCAAATTATTGAAATCGTTCGATGTTGTATTGTACCAACAGGTCATATCGAAGCAGAGGGGAGAGAAGAGTCACAGTTACTCCACCGACAAGAGCATAGTTCCTAAATTTTGGATGGATGTATATTCAATTTAGAGCACGCCCTCAAGCATCTCCTATTTCCAAACTTGTTAGAGCTGTTTTAAAATATATATTTAACTTTTATTTATGTATATCTATATAAAATATATATTTTATTTTATATTTCATTTTATTTAAGACCAGCTTTTGCCCGCGACTTCGTTCGCGTGGGTTTCGGATACAAATTCGAATCAGACTTCCCATAGATTTATATAATAGCCTTTGCCGTTTGCGTCTATTCAATCTTTGCCCCGTTTTTGGCTTGGGCGTTATTTTATGAACATCCCTTGTAGTCTATGTGTTGACCAAGGTAACTACGATGATAATAAAGAAAACCGCATGCGAATCCGTGGAGTGGTTCTCGAGTTATAAAATCGTTTATTCAATCTTTGCCTCGTTTTCAGCTTGGGCGTTATTTTATGACCACCTCTTATAGTCTTTGTGTTGACCGGAGTAACCATAATGATAATAAAGAAAACTGCATTCAAATCTGTTGATTGGTTCTCGAGTTATAAAAGCATTTATTCAATCTTTGCTCCGTTTCCGGCTTGGGCGCTATTTTATGAACACATCCTAAAGTCGATGTGTTAAGAAAGGTGACTATATTGATAATAAAGAAAACCGCATTCAAATCCGTTGATGGGTTCTCGAGTTATAAAAACGTTTATTCAATCTTTGCTCCGTTTCCGGCTTGGGCGTTATTTTATTAACACCTCTATGCCGCCTATGTGTTGATGATCAGCGTCACTGCGATGATAATAAAAAAACCACATCCAAATCCGTTCAGTGGTTCTCGAGTTAAAACGGAACATACAGACAGACAAAAATTCTAAAAATTGTTGTTTCGGCCTCAGTACAGTACCAATAACCCGTTTCATTTAAAATTTCGCAAAAATATTCAATGTACAGACACGACTTTTTTCTACTTTATTACAAGTATAGATATTTTTTATATTAAACAGCAACACGTTATAATTGGGAAGAGAACGTGAAAGTATGTATAATCCAGGAATAGTTTAGATCTAGGCCCGACCTCGATCGAAGTTACAATGATCCCCGTCATATTGCATTTCCACTCAAAAGTTATTATAAAACAAAACAAAAAAAATGTATCGCTTTGCACCGTTCTTTTACATTTTTAACGATGTTGTTTTTGTAATTTAGATCTCCAAGTCCATCGTGAAGTAGTGTTGTTTAACGCAAAACATTTGCCAATTTCAAAGTGACAGCAGCGGTAGAAGTTCATTGTGGAAAATACAGTGTGAATGAACTACCTTTGCTGAGTTCGGAAGTAGAAAACAGTGCAATTACCCAGTATTTAAATTTGTAAAGCGAAACTATTCAAACGTTAAAATATAATTAAAGTGGCTTCTTTACATAAGTGTAAATAGTATTCTCATAACATACTACACAACAAAGGAGAAGTTATTTGCTCTGGTCTTATATTTTTAAACTTCTTATACTACGTGTCTCTAAATTTCGCTTGAGGGTTATTGTATTTAAACTATTCTAAATTAAAGAGATAAACTTTAAGTAAATAAATTACGAGTACGAGTCATATTGTTTACCTCCTTGTCATTTATTAACTGGTAACGTTTACCTCTAAGTCAGTCGATGATGAATTCAGTGTAGCAAATGAGTAAATCATCATAGTCATCATGTCAGACTCGCAATTATTCTAATTAAAGTGATTGCTGTGTTTGATTCAGTCCAGTATCTATACTATATATAACAACAAAGTAATAAAATTGTAGCAATGAATATTTTTTTCAAAATTTTAAATGAAATGTATTGTTAATATTGTACTGAACCCAAAACTACCATTTTTAGAATTATTGTCTACCTGTATGTTTCGTTTTAACTCGAGAACCACTCAACGGATTTGAATGCTGTTTTTTATTATCATCGTAGTGACCCTGATCAACATATAGGCTATAAGGGATGTTCATAAAATAACGCCCGAGCCGAAAACGGGGTAAAGATTGAATAGACGTTTTAACTCAAGAACCATTTAACGGATTGGATGCGGTTAAATTTTATTATAATCGCAGTGACCCTACTCAACGCATAGTTCACTATAACATAACTCACGCTACTCACTCTAGGTAGAAGTATTGTGTTCACTAAAATACTCGTCCAAGTAAAATTTGACAAATTAAATATAAAATTTTGTCCATCAAATGTTTGTGACTTGTAAATTGTACATCATTGCAAGAATAGTCAATCTCGAAGTAAAGAGCTCGAACCGGGATGAATCGAATGATCTTACGATTAGGGTTGCCATTATTATAATTATTAAAAATTAATTACTTATGCGAGCTTAGTGCTAATTAGCTAACCAGCTTTTAGCTTTGACGATGATGTGGAACTAGTCAAGCGTAGTGCTTCAATGAGAAAACAGTTTTAGTTAAATATATAAATAGGTAACTTATAATAAAATGCTTATACGATTTTGCTATTAAGCTAATAATAAATACACTAATACATAAAAATTCTGTTCGGGTTTCCCGGATTTTTCTTAGTTTAGAGGGCGTCCCGGATAGCATCAGGGTGTGCTTTTGCATACTATCCAGAGTCCGGGTTTCAAATTTTCGTGCGCTGTCCACCATGCACGCGATATAATGGTTGTCCTACTTCTTAGTTAGAAGATTTATTATTATTTCTTGAATGATGAGAGAAAAATAATTTGCTCGATTTTCAAATAATATTGTTACCAAAGTTTATATAAATATTAATAAAGGTGAAACGTTTCACGCTGAAACGGCTGGACGGATTAGGATGAAATTTGGAATGCTTATACCTAATTTAACACATGGGCCACTTTTTATCTCGGGAAAAAGCATGTCGTTAAACCGAATAATACGCGGGTGGAGCCGCGTGAGAAAGCTACTCAATAATAACATTTTATATTTATATTATTTTATTTGTGCATTAAAATAAAAAATACAAATGTTCTCGGCTTTTACGCTCGAAAATTCGGGGTTTTCGAGCTCCTTGTCCTGGTTTATCAATTCAAAATCCATCCATCCATCAGCCTGTTTCGTCCACTGCTGGACATAGGCCTTTCCAGGATTTCGCCACTCTTGACGATCCTCCTGGAAGAAATGCCCATACTCACACACGCTGGGCAGGCGGGTTGGTGAGCGCGGTGCCGAAACCCTTGCACCAGTGACGCCGCTGCCCGTCACCAGTCTGATTTATATAAGGCCCGGCAATTGGGTATGGATATACCGCCATCCATCGGTCCCAGGCAATGGTGGGCCGCCTGGTTTTGCCTGAGAGCTGCTCTCTTACTCTCCCCCGAATAACTTCGGGAGGATTTCCAAGTAAGATGGTGGTACCTCCACAGTCGAGCCCGGCATTAGCTCTACCACCTAAAATGTACCTAGATACTGCATACAATACCTGAATTATACAGATTGCTGGTGACATATAGACATTGTAGTTTGGTGCAATACGTTCAATGAATCAACTATCTAGTCGTGGACCAACATTTCTCTAAAGTCATCAAAGTCAAGATCTCAATCCCTTTCGCTTTCATTTACGGCCAGTTCTCAACATTGGTTGTGTACGATGTCCATTACCACATTTAGTTTTACACTAGCCTTTGCCCGCGGTTATGCCCGTGGTTATGCCCGTGGTTATGCCCGTGGTTATGCCCGCGTTTATTGAATTTATTTGAGTTGTTGGGTGTTATTTTATGAACACCCCTTATAGCCATGGGCGCCGGCAGGGTTATTGTCAGGGGGTGCATCTATACATTATATAATACAATACTAATATACTTCCTTATATAAATACAGGGACAAGTAGCCGAAAAGCGAACAATTTTCAAGTCCGGTAATCGTGCCCCCTTATCGACACTCCGCCCCAAGTTAATGTTTGGGCATTTACGTCACATGAAGTCACGTTCTATTGAAAATACATTTAAAATATAATATTTTATATTTCTCCATGTGCAAGTGAACCCCCGTGCACCCTACTAAGGGCGCCAACGCTTATAGCCGCTGTACTGACCAGGGTCACTCGGTGAACCGCATCCAAATTCGTTGAGTGGTTCTCGAGGTAAAACGGAACATACATATCTACATATATACCGACAGACACAGAGACAACATTTCAAAAATTTTTATTTGCGGCCTTAGTGCCATTATACCAATGACCCATTTCATTTAAAACTTCGCGAAAATATTAAATTTACAGACACGACTTTTTTACTACTTTATTAATTAGTATATTTTACATTATTATTTTTTAAGTTATGTTGTATAATGTTATACAAATAGAATTCGTCTTACTTACGTTCTTGTCGAACATATTCGGGTGAGTTTAAATTTCCAAATTATTTCCAATAGGTAAATTTACATGCGCTGTTACTGTTACAAAGTAATATTAATGTTTACCGAAATTTCACGATCGATTCAATTCCTAGTCGTTTTTAAATTTTAGACCAAAAAGCTAACCAATTTTCATGGTTAAACCTACAAAAATAACGAAGTTCCATACAAAAATTTCATTCCCTATTTTACCCCCTTAAGAGCAGATTTTGGTCTGGTAAAGATCGACCGACCACGCGATTTTTTTCAGTTTTACCTTTATAGAAACCTCGTGATTTGTTAAAATAATGCAGTTCCTAGCTTTTTTTCTCTGAGCACCGTTCAAGTTAACGTCCAAGTCTTATCACAAAACGGTACGATGTCCACTCAAAATTTGGTTTGAAAAATTTCGAGGGTGAAAATTAGCTTATTTCCAAAATCAATTTCTCCTAAGATCCTGAACACAATCAATATCTAGTAAGTCGTGCCTTCGAGGTGCCAGTCGACCATACGAAATTATCTGTTTTTTTGCAAAAAAGGTAGAAAAAATAGATATTTGACAAAAAAGCAACAAAAAGTGAAAAATAGGTGCGATGACGAGCGAAGCGAGAAGGAGTGCATTAGTTTTACATGTAAATAAAGGGGTCGAGCCATCAAAAACAAAACTTAAAAAAAAACAAATCTCTCAACTTAGTTCTTCTACCGTAAAAGTTGTGAGATCCATGTAAGTCCAAGTCGATTAATTTATTCAGTCCCTACTTAAGGGACCTACTGTCTTAAGTTATTACGTAATTAGCTAACCTAACAACATCTTATAGTAACCATATCAATATTAAAAATCTTTTATGTTTAAATAAATAGATTGACAGTATACTGTATACTGTGGACCGAAATATATCGAAAATTGTAAATATACATATTTTTTCTTGTTTCTCCATATAAATATCGAAAAAAAAACTGATATATCTATAAGATAAACCATACAATTGGCGGATCGCCCGCGGTAGGAGGGGAGCGTCGGGCGGCGCGGAGGTAAGAGTAGAGCGGGATGGGGTGGTGCGGGCGCGGGACAGGGCCGCTTCCAACTCCACGTCGCCCGACGCTCCCCTCGTACCGCGGGCGATCCGCCAATTGTATGGTTTATCTATAAAATGAAAGATTTTATTCAATGGGTAGTTAGCAATTCATTCTTACTTCGATTAATTATTTAATTAGTTTTCCCAGCAATGCATAGCATCTTTCTAGGCTTTGAGTCTGCTCAGGAACCTTACACTTGACGTTAAACATTTCTAGGTTTTGGCTTATACGTGTATCAGTAGCATCTTGGATTGGAGATTCGGAATGCCGTGTTTAACATTTTTTAAGAACTTTTTCCTCTATTTTATAATAGAGGGTAAAACAGGGAATGAAAGTTTGTATCGGATATCTGTAAATCAAAGGTTTTCTAATTAAAATCGGGGAAAATAACTCTTTGTCGATATTGCCTGCTGAACCTTGATACTGGCTAAAAATAAGTTCCAAAATTTATTTCGGCTAAGTTTCTGCACAGAATTTCTGTGTAAAAGACCTCCAAGTTAGCGACAAAGACCCTAGTGTCGGGATTGCCGCCGCCGTGGAGGCAGCAGCCGGCAGCTAGACGACCACTTTCACTATCCGTCGTGACCACCGCAACTGCCTGCACTGTATACCTGTCTGGTTTGATCATCGGCACTCACACACAGAGAGGTATGAGAAAAACAAGCGGTAATATCGGGTTTATAGTATGTACCCGATATTACCGCTTGTTCCTTTTACGTAAAAATATTGTTTGAGTGATTTAGGGCCTGTTTCACCACTTGATGGCAAGCGATATCCATGACAGAACACGAGTTTAAAAATGGAACATATTTTGTATGCGTTAACACATATTCTATGTTAGCGTGTTAAAGAAAATAGGCCCTCGGTCAGTGAAAAAAGCAACTTTAATATAGGGTACTAGAATTTCGATGAAAGCTTTTTAAATATTGTTATTATGCTCCTAAAGATATTAAAAAATTCGTGCTGAAAAGAAAAGCTGCTATGAGCGTGGTTTAAAAATAATAGAGATACAAAAAAGCAATGCATTTTTTGATGTATTATATCTTTTTATAAATTTATATTCATACGAGATACCCAAATCTAAATTATTTCTACTACGAGTATCATTACTAAATAGAACTTTAAATATAAGCTAACATTAATTTATGCAGCCAAATTCATACTGGACGCTTGGTAAGTGATCAGTATCACGAATCAATAACGTTTTTAGCTAATTTCGCAAAATAAAATGTTGACCTCTCAGTAATTGACTCGGCGCGTTTGCAGGGAAAAAGAGAAAAAAAATTACGAATTTCACAATAAGGATCATCGAACCTTGATGCTGAGCACTTACCGAGTCTTCAGTATGAATTTGGCTGGATAAATTAATGTCACCTTGTGTAAGCGTTTGCCCAGACCTTTAAAAACATAAAATAGCCCCATTATCTAAATTTATTAACACAATAAATTATTGCCTAGGGAAAGTCCTCGGATAATTCCTTGAAATTTTTAAAATAGTGAAGAATTTTCGTAAGGGGAAATAAGGGCCTACTTAAACTAAAGAAAATATTTTATGTCGTTAAAAAACGCGAGTGAAATAAGAAAATTTGGGAATCCAAAAGATGAAAAAGAAAAGGCCAAACGTTTCTATTTCTTAGTTTAGGGTTTATTTGGGATCAACGATGTGCATAAAAGAAGCCTGGCGTAAAATGAGCTGTACAACCATTCCATTCATCCATCAATCAGCCTGTTTAGTCCATAGGACATAGGCTTTTCCAAGGTTTCGCCACTCTTAGCGGTCCTCCTGGAAGAATGCTCATAACAACAAACGGTTGGTGAGCGCGGTGCCGAAACCCTCGTACCAGTGACGCAGCGGCGTGTCACCAGTCTTTTTATAAAGCCCGGCAATTTGGGATGAATATACCGCGATCAATCAGCCCAGGCATTGATGGGTTACCTGGTTATCCCTGTTTGAGAACTGTCCTCTTACTTTTAACTTCGGGGGTTTGCGAGTAAGATGGCGGTACCTCCACAGACGAGCCAAACACTAGCTGTACCACCGGGAATACAATGGAATTATTCCAAAGCAAAGACGCCTGACGGACCCTAGGCAGTTAGATGAAGACCCAACTAATTGACAAAACCTTTCACTTCAATTGGTGGTAGCTAGGCTTCGACCGTAGCTTGTCGCCACCCTCGTGACGAGACACTGCCGGCAAGTGAAACCGTACCTGGAAGAGAGTTCTACTTTTTACGTATTTTCTAGGTGATCGCGCTTCATCCTAGGGCTCATCGACGCTTCCATACGAAGCGGTAGGGACCAAGTCGAAGCCCAATGTGAGCAAAAGAAAACAATAAGAAAATGAAAGCCTTGAAAATATATAAAAATTAATAGTATAATAAACTAGGCTGTAGAGACCCTGTTCGCAGTCGTAATCCTGTGGTGATAAGATTAGTTGTGGAATATTTAAAATATTTTTGAAATTATACGGGTCCCTGAGAAAAAAACAGGCGAGTTGTATTATATAAATCTTTTGCTCCCTATGGGAGTTGGAATTATTAGTTTAGTATCAAATTAATGGCGCTGTGAATTTTAGATACTTTTGTGAATAAATAGGGTGATGTTCACAATGGAGAGATCAAACACATATAGGTATATTATATGGCTCAATTATGTTGTGAATCTTGTGAAATATACAACAATTATTGTTGACTTCTCATACTGACAACATTAACAATTTGGCCTAGAAATAAATATCATAACAGTGTCCTATTACTAGCCTCCGCTGTCTATCTGTCCGTCTGTCACAGGGGTCTAGAGCTTTAGCCGTAATCGGTAGAAAGTTGAAATTATCACAAAATACGTGTTACCATTGTCTCTGCCATGCATGACAAATAATGTACACTATTTACAATAAATCTTGTTTTTTTTACATTATTTCTTTTAAATCTATCTTAATGACGGTAAAACATACAAGTTTCAAATTTGCACACGCGTTACACACTCTAAACTAAAACAACAAAAAAGGGTTCCGTACTCGGAGGGTGCTAAATTGTTTGTCAGGTACCACATTTGAGCGCCTCGTTTTTTGTCGCCTTAATGTTGTGTATAGCATCTATATTGTTGATATGTATGTTCTTAGGGTTCACTAGGGGCATGTTATTTTTATTTATTACTAAAATACATAGAATCGTTTTTGTTGTATAATCATTTTGACGATTTATTCGACCAATTTGGCAGCTCAATTGCGAATCATAAAATGGTAAGATGGCAATTCGTGATTTCGTGATTCGTACGTTCAAAAGAGGTTCAAAACGAGGTACACGATTTTTTTTTCGGAAATCTTGCTTTTTTCACGGACTTAAAAAAGTCATCCAATTATTTTTAAGATAACCGATTATTCGCCATAATATCTATTACATGTCTAGATGTGACTAACAGCAGTAATTATTATTTTATTGAAACAGGTCGGAGAAAAGCGGGCGCGGACAGTGATTATATTCAACTTAGGTGGAGCCGTGGGCAAAAAGTATTCTACAATAAAATTCTTGGGGTACCAGTATTTACACATTTTCAGCTTATAATAAGACTGTGTTGAATAAAAATGTCGATTCTTACTTCAGTACCTACCAAATTGTGGTGGCCTTACAAACTCTCAAAAGGTTACCTTTATAAATTTAAAAAAATCTTCATAAAGGGGTAAAGGAATTGCATTTTTTCTTACCTTCTATTTGTATTAAGAGAAACAGAACTCAATACATCACACCTCCTTATACGTATATAAAAATTAAAAACAAATTAAAACTAAAATCCTAACCTAACAACGTCTTGTTAACGTCACCATCACTCTTGGCAATGAAAATTAATTTTCAGTGGCTCGTATAACCAAGGTCAATGAACTCATTGTCTTTCGAATACAATAATGTTGATTTGATGTTAATAGCAACTGAAGATGATTCATTGGCCAATGATCGTGGTGGATTTGGTAGTTTGGTGGTGTCATCGGGTCCCGGTGGCGACGCGAAGGGTCCCGCAGGAGCGCTCCCGGCCGGCGGCGGCGGCGCGGCAGTGGGCCGGTCAGTCACCGCTTTGCCGGCGAGCCGCGCACTCGTTACCAGTGCAGTCTTCCTCGTGACGCGACGCTAACGATCTCTTCTCTACCCCTTTGGTGCCCTGGTACATGTCACTCGTATGAACCTCTGTGATGTGATCTTTCAGGTTTTCAGACTAGTGGATTGTGTGCATAAAAGTGGATTGTGACTGTGAGTGCTCCCTAACTGAAGGATTCTAATGGTGATGCAGCTCAACAGGAGGCCTCACTGAACATTACAGGTTCATAACTTTATTACATAATTACTTCGCATACTCATACGATGGAAATGGTTAAAAAAATATGGATATTATTCAGACATAATTTTAACATTATTTCTTGCGCAGCGTTTGAAGCTAAAATCGTTAACAAAAATGTAAGGATGCAGTCCACCGACTGAAGCCTTAGCCATTAACAATGGTGTTGCTTCTACATTTCCAAGATTTGCAAAACTTTCTGCAACAAAAAATTCAGTTCGCCTTCAAAGTTTTCGCTAGCATTTTTTCACAAGTTCCAAGTTAGCACTTTAAATAGCTCGGTTAGAAAGAAATCTTGTTGCAATTACATTTCAAAGGTAGTTTCGCTTTATGCCTTGAACCAATGGGGTTTTTAGCTTAAAAACTCAATCGAACTCAAATATCTACTCAAATAAGAACAGCATTTTCTCCTTCAGTCTAACGTGGAGTCTAATATGAACTTGAAAGTCTCTCATGCTATTTTATGATTAAGTTACTTATTAAATGTAAATAGAGCCGGTTGTTTTACAAATTAAAGCAACAATAACAATAACCTATGAGTCATACATACATTCTTGTTACACATTCTGTCTGTCCGTATGTTTGTTCGAAAGGCTTCGTCCATTGAGCTGGAACTAAAAACATGGAAAATTTGGAGCTTACACAACAATCAGGGATATGGAGTGGGGTATCTAATGGACCATATAATCAATAGATTACATCTTTGCCGTACATTTTATGGACCTCTTTTTGTTTGGTTTATAAATTTTCGCAAAATACCGTGAAATTCCTGTTTTTACCAAAAAAGGCATGGATATTTTTTTAAAGCCAATTATTTGGATTTTATTACAACAGGTTGATAATAAGTTCACTTAATTTTTTTGGGCCCTTCTAATGATATTTTATTGAGAATATCTTCAGATTATTTTTTTACGACGGACGATCTGAAAACTAAACCTTAAAGGAAGTTGATAGTTGAGATTGTCGGCACTTGGTGGAATTTATCAAACATTGTTGTGATTAAAAAACACTTGTACTTTTTCAGTTTTTTTAGAGTGACATCCCTTTGACAACTGTTTGATGCATACCCAACTCTTACGCAACGTTTAGTCAAAATGCGGAATGCCAAACACACTATCAGCTATCTTTAACAAAACGGTGAATTCAGTAAACATTTTAATCTTAGGTTTATCTGTCATGCGTATTCAATATACCCGCAAGTTATTTATATCGTTTATTGCACGGACATCTAGCAACAGAAAGGTTGTTTAAATAAATAATTATATATAAAATTATGTAATTAAAAAGCCCCTGATGATGCTTATATAGTGAAACCGGTTGGGTAGTGTAGAATTAAATATTATCTGTGGAAAAGTACAAGTGTTTTTTTTAAACCTTAAAGTTAGACCTGTGAAAATAGTAACTCTATAGTTATTATGTGAATTTTTAGAGCGGCTTCAAGCTTGCAAAGCTATTAAACCAATTATTATCTTAACCCAAAAAAAAACAAATCTGTTTATTTTATTTCATATTCAGTCACGTATGATATATGAGAAATCATAAAGAATAGGTAATATCGTGTTTTCGTCTATTTCAGAAACGCGTGCGCCTTACCTTTACTCCACTGCTTTAGAGATGAAGGAAAAAGGTTGAGCGAATACAACGAGAGGTCCTTGAATGAAAATGTAAGTTTTTTTTATTCTTAAGCCCACTTGCTCCAAGTAATTTAACCCGGGTTACCTGACTTTTAGTACTTGTCCCTGAAATATTAAGTCATGAAGATAAAAGCACACAGCATAAAAAAGTCGTTTTTTGGTACAAGTGGGGCCTTAGGGAAACATTTTGAAAGTTGAAAACCTTTTTGAGTTTGCGAAAACTGTCATTACAAATAATTTAAAGATAAATATTGTTAGAACGTTAAACAAGCAAATCTCGAATATACATCCATCTAGCACGGGACGCGGGACAATACTGTCGATATCGGGACTGTCCGGCAGAATCGGGATGGGTGGCAACTCTGTCGTAAACTGCTGGGCATAAGCCTTTCCAAATTTTCGCCAGTCTTGGCGGTCCTCCGTTATCCTCATCCAGTCTCTAATAACAATATTGAAAAATTATGTAGTGAAGTTCTCTTAGAAATTTTTGCCAAGACGGGGAATCAAAAGATGGTGCACTTTGCTTGGTATTTTTCGCAGTGGAATTCTTTGAATGTTTAAAGATTGATTTGTATTCACTTTATTACCGACTGTTAGGTAATATTTTAATCTTTTTTAATTAGCCTAATAATTTTAATTTTAATATATTTTTTTTCTGTTTATAATTTGAATGTTAGTACCAACTATGGATTTAATTTTTTATGTGTTGGGCACTACCTGAAAAAAAAACAAATCCATGTTGTGTTTTTTAATGTGAGCGCAAAGGGACAGGCTGAAAAACAGCGTTGTGCAGCTGTATGTCTGCAACTCACAACACAAGCTGAGTCTGCCCCCCTTCGTCATTTCTTTTATTTTTTATGATTTATTCCTTGTATTTTTTGTGTGTGTATGATGGGTGACGAATAAATGTATTTTCTTTCTTTTTAAGTAAATGTTTATTTATAACTAGCCTTTGACCGCGGCTACGCCCGCGTTCATTCGATCTCTGCTCCGTTTTCGGCTTTGGCGTTATTTTATGGACAGCCTTTATAGCTTATATGTTGACCAGGGTCTCTACGATAATTAAAAAAAAACTGCATCCAGATCCGTTTAGTAGTTCTTGAGTTAGAACGGAATATACATACAGACAGACAAACAGACAAAAATTCAAAAAGTTGTGGTTTTGGCCAGAGTACAATAACACATTTCCGCAAAAATACTGAATGTACCAACACGACCTTTTTGCTACTTTATTATTATTATATCCTTTATTGTATACACACAGAAACTTAGACTAAAAATTACAAAAAAGAAAATATATGCACAAAGGCGAGCTTACCTCTTCAAGAGGTTTCTTCCAGCCAACCAGTACTGTGGTGAAAGATTACATGGAATAGGTTGGCAGCAAGCATACAACAAGATTTTTACAACACAAAACTTATTGTACACAAATAAAAATAATACATATAAATAAAATGGATATAAATAAATAATTTATATATACAAATATATATTATTATATATCTACTTAAATAATTTAAAATACATACTTAAATATTACTCATAAAAAAGGAAGTGCTCTTTTAATTTACGTTTAAATGAAGATACTGACGGACTATCTCTCAGAATCTTACGCAGTGTGCTCCACTCTATTATTAGTATATAGATTTCGTAACGTTGCTAAATTTCTGGAGCAGTTTAGTCAGATTCGTCACTTCAGTCAGCGGCAACAGTTATTAACGAACACAGTAAAACTGAAAACTATAAATTACTTTCCAGTAAAATGATTCCGTGAAACGTTCGGCTTCATTCAGAGCTAGTTTTCAGTTCAAGCGGAATTCAGATTTACGGTAATGAAACAAGGTGTAATTTAGCGTGTCGTGGTGACCATTGTTGCAGCAATAATGCACTGCCGGTAGTAGTTTACGGGGTCTTTCACCGCACACCGTATATAGGTCAGTTAGATTAGTGACGCTCCCCGACAAGTGTACGATTATTCCGAGGAGTTATGAGAATAGCCCTAATTCTGATATGAGTAGGCTTGACTGCAGGAGTTGTGCTAATTCCAAGTAGGCAGATTTAAAAAATATAGGTACTCGTATATCTTTCTCTGACCTAGTTAGGCGGTATATTTCTTGTCGTATGTATTTTAAACGCACATAATCTTGAAATAAATATAAGGTATTATGTTGTAGCTTTTCATCCCATCCCACTATCCCACTAATATTATAAATGCGAAAGTTTGGATGTATATGGATGGATGGATGGATGTATGGATGTTTGTTACTTTTTCACGCCGTAACTACTGAACCGATTGGGCTGAAATTTTGCATTAATGTAGTTCTAGATCTGGAATAGGACATAGGCTACTTTTATCTCATAAATCAGTTCCCATGGGATGAAGTTTTCAAGTTTCTATAGAAAAGTGATGTGTCACCCTTTCACGCCGTACCATTGAACCGATTGGGCTGAAACTTTGCAAAAGTAATGTTCTAGGTCTAGAATAAGACAAAAACAACTTTTTATCCCATAAATCAGTTTCCATGGAAAAGCTAACATAGACATACAAAATGGGAAACACAGAGGCGCAAACCACACACATTTCACCAGCTGTGTTCACTGTAGGTTACAGCCAAATTCTTTACGAAGACTCGGTAAGTGCTCAGTAACAAGGTTCAATGGCCCTTTTTGTGAAATTCGTAAATTATCCTTTTCGTGTTCCTTGCGTGTTCCTTACAAACGCAAGCCCAGCCCCGAGTCAATCACTATGGGACATCAAGATTTTATTTTGCGAAATTAGCAAAAAGTGTTATCGATCCGTGTTCCTGATCACTTACCATGCCTCCAGTATTAGTTTGGCTGCATAAATTAAAGTCACCTTACATAATCGAAAGTCACCTTATATTTCAGCCCAATTTGGAGCCGGCATAAGGCACATACTCAATCTTTTTTGAGAAATAGCTTATTATTTTTTTAGGTGATGTGATTTTATGTCTTTACCACCATTTTATCAAAGGAAATGCAAAGCAAATTGTAATGAGTTTACACACAATACTGGGTTAATGATTTCCTTCAAGCCTAATCTAGAACTTAGAACAATTAAAAGATTCAGAAAAAACTACGCCGACTTCAACTCCCAAAACTAATTAATACCTTTACCCCGACTTTTTTTTCTTATGATACAATTTGCAGAATAAAATCCGTTTTTATTAGAAATATCTAGTTGATTGTAATTTTATACCTTTTTACAATCATTTTATCAAAACAATCCATTATCCAATGCTTATGATAATGAGTTTACATACAATAATTAATTTGCTGTTTCGTTCAATTTAAATTTTCCCATGCAATAACATTACTGTACAATTTCAGTACCTTTATTAGCGCAAAGTCGCAAATGTTGTTAAGTTTTTCTTAAGTGTTTCAATCTGATAAAAACTTTCAAGTGTTATATGTATATTATATACCGTAAACTAATTTTCTTATTATTTAAATAAAAAATGAAAAAAAAAACTTTACTTTAATAAAGAATTCAAGAATTGATTTAAAATAACTCTATTCAATGTAAAAATTCATTGAAATAGGTTCAGTGGTTTTGGAGTTATACCAGGCTGATAAACAAACCTACATATACATTAGTTTACGTTTGCAAATAATTGTGAGTTCGTTTGAGGAGGTGTATATCTCATTATAAAGAATCGGCATATAAGAATGTGTCTAGGAAAATCGTAATTCTGTTAAAACTAGGAGAGAAGCCTCGCATCGCTTCGCTTCGCTCGGCTCTCCATACTTTACGATCTGCCTAGGCAAATCATGATGCGATGAATTCTAAGATTTTCCAACATTCCCGAATTTCATGACAATATGACATATTTACATACGTGACGAATGATAACCTCCTGTTTCTAAAGTCGGTTAAAAAAGGTGTTTGATGACCTCAATACTATGTACCCTAGTATTTATATTATCCCTTATCGAGTATTGTTATTTGCTAATTTATAGCTTTCATGGACTACTTAAGCCATGGTAATTTTCTTGGTTTCTTGGTGTTATTTATAAGAACAATTTACTTTCAATTTAAAACGCCATTGCTGTGATACGAGTACCTTTATAATTATTTCTATTGTAATATAAAAATATTTGTATCCATACCAGAAAAACCGGAATCTCCTCGTATTGATTTTGACAAAGCTTGAGCATCAGCCAGCCTACTCGCATTGGCGACAGTGTATTTATATTGGCGTTCAGGAAGGCTCCAGACTATGCCCGCCCCAATTCCGTGAGGTCGCCGCCCGTTCGTGACCCCTGCACTCCGTTCGATATTCGACACTATCAGGAGATTTCTCCTCTCTGCTAAACAATCGGCATCCACGTCACGGTTACGGATGATTGCGGTTGTGGAAACTGAATTAATTTTGACACGCTATTTTTTACCGTTTGATATGAAATGCACCATAGGAATACCTATGCGGCCATCTAGACTTGCTAGAATATAATCATCAAAATAAAATGTATATTCTAACTGCCGCCAGTACCGGATTAACAGTGTAGCAAGAGTAGCAAATGCTACGGGCCCCATGCCTTGGGGGCCCCGCACTTGTGCGCAAAAATCTATCAAGAAGTAAGAAGTACTATAAGTAATTTTATTTTATTTTTTTCATTTTTATTTATTGAGGTATCAAACAGTCACAATACAATGAAATAGTTATAAAGATAAAAACACACAAATAAACCTTAAGTACCATGTAATATTAATTTTGTGCCAAGGGCCCCTTGTACGATTTATGTCTTAATCCGGCACTGGTACTGGATTAACAGCGCAGCGTAGCAAGAGTATCAAATGCTAGGGGCCCCGCGCTTGTGCGCAAAAATCTATCAAGAAGGAAGAAGTAGTAATTACATAGGTAATATTAATTTTGTGCCAAGGGCCCCTTGTGCCATTTTGCTACGGGCCCCGCGCTGTCTTGATCCGACACTTACTGTCGCTGTTCCTGTATCTCCAAATGGACATTCTTGTTTAGGACTAGACCACTTTTCCTCAATTTTGTTTGTTAGCTTCCTGTGTCGGAAAAATCAACGTCTTTCTAGAATATTGTTAGTTTTTCTTAGAGGATCTAATCTATTTATGCTATGTTACGTACTTACGGTGTTATAAACATGAATAATGGTTTGTTAAAGACATCGATTGTTAACCCATTTAGCTACATTAAGCTAAATAAATAAAAAATAAGCTGGAATATGAAATAATCTAAAAGAATATAACCACTCCCTAGCTCTAGCTAGATAGAGTTGGTAAGGAAATATCGCAATTCAACCTATGACCGTACCGCAGCCATCTGTGGCAGGCGAGTCTACGCCCCCAGGTCAATGTCCGCGTCCGAAATTAGGTCATGAAAGACGGGCGCCTGTTCGTCTCTATATCACCCTGGTACCTTGACTCAACCTTATTCTTTTTTGGCCTTAAACTACTTTATAACTTTCGTAAAGAGCCATTTTTTGCATGCCCACTTTGTTAATAACCGGTTCCTAATAATGAAATGTTCACAAGACCCCAAGCTGCATATTATGAAAGGGGTAACGTGGTAAACCGTATCAAAAACCAATTTTATTGTTATTGAAATGAAAGTCATACGATACTTTGCAAATACACAACGGCTAGACCACACCGGTCGTTGACACGGTTTCCAAAAGTTTCCTGCTTTGGTTACAATTGCTTCTGAAGCTCTTCAGGGCGTAACCTTCTGTAAGACATGTTTGATGCAGCTGCCACGCTTCATGAGCACAGAACACTTAACCCCATTTGTTGATTAACTGCATTATACGACGACCGATCGAAAGTTGCCTTTAAAAGATGCTTCATAGTCAGTGGATAGAGTGTCTGATATTGGCTGGGTAATAATGGTACATACTGCGGTCGGCTGCTGCGCACGGGCAAAAGGGAAAGTGTTTGGATCGCTTCCTGCTTGCATGCGGAAGCATTCGTGCATTTCGCGACGAGCAATGCGCTTGTGCCGCTTCTAATGCACTTTATAAACATTGGGCTATATCAAACAATCTGTGTTCTGTTTGGAAGTTTTGTTATTTTTGGAGTTTACAACCCATCGGGTTGATGCTTCCTTAAAATAAAACAATTTAATAAGTAGACGTTATGCTGGTGTTATATCACTTTGCAGTTGATATTTGTTGAAGCGTTTCAGTGCGATTGAAAGTGGCTGTTTGTTGGTTGTTTATCTTTTTATTTCCTTCGCGGTTGCGACGCCTCTTCCTGTACTTTCTAGTACGAGCTGATACTGATTCTTGCACAGCTGATACTAAGATACCAAGTACTAAGAAGAGCGTATTATACAGATGGCTGATGATTTATTTCAATAGTTGTGCTTATTTGTCCTTTATTTACATATTTTGTCCTAGATCAATTTTTTATAGAATAATTTTTAACATGTTCCATTGTTCTTTTTCAGTCACAAGTGTTTCAAAATCCTCAATTCTCAATTTAAAACTCATGTAATGGCTACGTCTGCTACGGGACGGGCACCAAGTGCACATTCGTCTCCCAATTACGGCGTAGTCGAAGACTTATTTAGAATATAATTGGGCGTAGTATGCTACGGGCACAGTGTAAAAATTTTATAGGACTGAACCTATGAAGTTGACCGTAATGCAAATAGTAATAATATCGGGTTTCAGATTGCTAAAATAAAACAATTATTTATTTATTTTATTTAATGATTTACTGATAAGACTATTAAGCGATCTCTTTTGATTTATATTTTTAGGTCCAGCAACATTAAAATCCATTATTTAATTTTACATAATTATGTAAAATTAAATAATGGATTTTCGTACGTTTTTTCTACAAATAAATTCGTCTTGTGAAGTCTGGTATTTCTCTACTCAGAGTATGTGTCACATAATTCAAAAAGGCTTGACATAACAAGCTAAAACGTGCTATGAATATGTGGAGCTAAATAAGTAGAATAACTCCGGGAAAATAAAGCCTTCTTCGACGCCACATTTTAAAACTCTTTGGAAATTTAACTGGTTTGCCAAATGAAGTTTTCCTTCGAGCTGATTATTTTCTTACACGCGAAGACTATCAATGTATCTTTGATTGAACAAAAGTACTATTCGAAATGCTATTAAACCTCTTACATGACGTGGTGTCACTATAGGTGTATGTTACATCATGTTTACTAGAGCCAGAGGTACCTTCTTTGCACTCTTATTGCGTTGTGATAGAATTTGATGAGATTTTAAGTCTAAAAGACGTGGTGGGATCATTTCTTACATGATTTCTTCGTGCAAGTGTGCACTCAATATTTCCACTTTATTTGTTTCGTGTTTCAACTGTCTTTTGCTTCTTGTAAAATTTATAACTTGATAGGAAGTCTTCGTTGCAATAATATAAAATGTAATATAATTGGTGGGAAGTCATGGTTGCAATAATATAAAAGGTAATATAATTATTTAAAAGTAACTTTATTTTAAGACACTCTCTTCTTTTTTTCCCCATTTCCATTTAGTAACAGCTACTTTACAAAAGATCTCATTTTTTGCATTTTGCTACGCCCTCAAGAGTTAAAGATTTACTGAAGATTAGTACTGTATCAACCACATCTAGAACCTCTTAAGCTGGGTGTACGTAATAGTGCTGCAGTTTATTTACAGAAAATCTTCAATAATCACCTCTATTGGCAGCAAGAAAAGAGCTAGCCAGGTCTCTTATATGGTCGTCTATTATGCACGTTGCACTTTCTCTGCGTACGCGCCGCTGCAGTCAACAATGATGCACTTTGCAAAAAGCAAAACCAATGTTGAGGCACTGAGACCTGTGCTGATGGGTTGGACATCGCATGTTTATGTTGAAAAGCCTTTACTCTTACTTAATATTATATCATAGCTTGCCTTTATTGTACTTGCATTGAAGGATTTATTTACTACTGATATTGAAGCGGCTACTCACGATTTTGAAAGTCAGATTTTGCCTGACTAGTTTCACTGTATTCGTAGTTTCATCGGAGTTAAAAATCGTGAGTAGCCGTTTCAATATCAGTATCAATCTAAACCACGAATCTTTTAGTAGTAATGTAGGAAATCTGGTTTTAAAAATGCCACAAAATATATTAGTTTATTTTTCAAATATATTTTTTTATAAGTATCCGTAAAAGAATTTTGTGTCTGCTTAAATACCAGACCATCTTAAAAATGTGCTATGTTATGATCAATACCATTAATCCTTAATGTCAGGAAAATGAGTCAGAATATTTAGAAGGTTGAGAGAAATAAAATGGTGATCTTTACCTTATTAACATAAAATTGCTCATACAAATAGTTTGTACAAAATGAATAGAGGCTTAGAAAGTTTAAAAAAATTAAAGGTTTGCTTGCGTGAAAATTATTGTTCAATAATATTTTTATCTTAGTGTAACCGTTACTACAAATTCAAAGCAATAAAATTCGCTGAGATAGTATGTGCAATTTCTATCCCCATTTCTCATACGAGAGCAGTTCCATTAGGTTTAGAATCGTCCGTTTAGAGGGGATTTGGAGGGCGCTGAGAGACCTACGAACGCCCTTCGAGAACACAGACTCCAATATGTCTTTATCTACGGACATGTCGGCACTTTCTATGTACAACTATGTTGGTTGGTGCTCTGCGCTTTTGTCTCCATCGCACTTCTGAATGCATTGCGGCAAACGTCACTAACAGCAAATATACAGCATCGACTCATGCATTTTTGATGGTGGCTCTCTTCGTGACGCTATTATCATAAAATAATGCTTATGGGAGGAAATTGTCTTAACATCCTTTTACTTTAAACAAACTTAAGTAACAGAAGTACAATTTTTCAACGATTAAGTTCAATGCAATGTAATAAATCAAAATACTATTTCTGAAAAAGTTTTGTCTCCCATTAAAGGATTGGTAGGTTCTTGCTGTTTCAAATCTTAGGGTATTATGAGTGGGTAAAAAAAAACGAAAGCATCAAAGTTGCGTTTTACATAAATCTTCATATTACGAGTATCACAGTTACTTGCGTTATTCCCCAAACGTTTAGCAACAGTCTTCTCTCTGTGATGTGATGAATATCACGTTTAAGGCGAGGCATTGATAAACTTTTAATTTCAAATCGGCGCCTTAGGGTACTGAAGTGAGGGGGACTTACTCCATACAAATATGCGGTCACGGACTAGCTTATGCCGTAAGGTCGTATGCGGCAAAACAGTATTTTTCATTTAAAATGACAACTATAAGTAATTTCATAAATCCATTCGGCCATATTGAAGTGTATTTATAGACTAATTTAAATAAAAAACTTAGAGGCTTCATTCGCTCCCGTTTGTTAGTAAAATAGAAATCTCTGCTTAAAAAGTTTTCTAAATATTTTTTTCTCTGCTATGAAAATTAATCAATCAACTAAATCTTCGGGCAAAACGATGTCAATGAAATTCTTAATCTAGTCTAGTATATAAATTGGTAATTACATATGTTTTTTTATTGCTGAGAAAAATGGAGATCTATGTCGCCAAAATTTCGTGGCGTCGCCCATCGAAGTTGCGCGTTAAACCTAGTTTTACATAAAGCGTTATTACGTTATTTCCCAAACGTTTAGCAGACTCATCAGTCTTCTGTGATGTGACGAGTGTCACGTTTAAAAAAATAACTTTCCAACACCTCGGAAAGACGACGTCAGTCGGAATTTTCCTGTTATACGATCCTCTCTGAATGGGCATAGATCGCAGCGTTGCGTTGCGTAGGTGCGCGTGCGCATGTGTTGCAGACACGAGACGCGACGTCACGGGAGCGCCGCCCGCGCCGGCAGGGTTCAACGCCTGACCGACCAGCCAGGTGGGTTCAGCCACGAGGGCCACAGGACTTTTTCATGTCGTTATAATTGTAGATTGCAGCGCAAACGGTTTTGATATTTTCAATGATTAAATTATATCATCCGGTTACATTTCCGAATAGGGATGGGATGTATTAGACTAAATACTGTCCCAGAGAGAGACTTATTTGTTTTACTCATAGTCCGTTTTACGAAATAAATTTAAACTCCAGTTACCAAACGCTGGTAGTTCAGTAGCACAGAAGGAAGAAAACAAACTTAACCTGTGTATAAATTAGCGGAGGTGCCGATGCGTGACACTACATTGTACGCGTTATTCTGATCACTTGCATAATGTTTACATTTCACACTTTACTTACACAGTTAAGTAAACTTCCTGCTGAATTTGTGTCATTCATTGTAAAGAGTCCTAGAGAGACTAATAAATAATAATAAGTTGCTTGTTAGACGTCTACGTCATTGTACTTAAAAATTAGCAGCCATTTGCCAAAAACTTACATAGTATATATTTTTTTAAATTAAACTGTATCTTTTTTTGTAATACTCATTGAGTAAAAAGTATTTTTTGGTGTTAATAATTATTCTTTAATATTAAAATAAAAAAAACTACACAAAATAAATTGGAAAAACATAAAATAAAAACAAAAAAATTGTATCATTTGTTTTCTTCATAATGTGTTTTGTTTGGCAATAATTTTCCACTTTCTTTCTTTCTTTCATAAAATCAGCTTCTAATACGTTGAATACAGAAGATCAGAAATTACGGGCTTGTTTCACCACTTGGTCACAGATTATTACAATAGTTACTACGTAACTTGGTGTTAAAGAGCCTGATAGTTAATACAAACCTGTTCCATTTTATTACTTATGTTCTGGATATAGTCAGATGGTGGAACAGACCGTAAGTCTCTGTTGTCATCCTAACTAAAGAAATATAATATACAAATCAATGGATTATAACCCCGAATATAGAGAACGCGCGACTACCGCTCAGTTGGTGCGAGCGAGAGGTTACGCGAGAAAAAGGTGGCGCTAGGTCTGTGCGCTCCGCACAGCTGTGCTAAGGACGGTCGTTGGCCCCGCGGATGGCCGCGAGTGAACTCCGAAATATCGTACGCGCTTTATTTATGTTTGTGTTCCGCTGCCGTTCTCCGTATGCCGCATGACTCCGAATCGGACATAAAATATGTACGATTAATTTAATCGGACGTTTCATCTTTACGATTAAGTGAGTGATTGATGCTGGTTTAACTGATGACCGTCACCGTATACTACAGGGGTACTACTTGAGGTAATTTATCCTTTTCTTCTTGTTTACGAGTATCGCACGTAATGTTTTTTCAGGCTGAGGATTTATGTAGTACTGAAGTGAACTTGTCATAATACGAAAAATAAAGCAGTATCATTTATTTATGACTCGAAACTTCTCAATGTCAATATCACGACTTATTGTATTTTAATTACTGAGATTGTCTTTCGATTAGTTATAATCGCATTTCTTTCTTTAAGAGCTGCCAAAGTGTTGCCATGACACAAAAGAAAAAAAAACTTACTTACCAGAATCATTATTGAAAGTGTGCTCAGTTAAATGTCTCGAAACAGCAATGAAGTGTTTTTACTCGTAAATTGCGTATTTTTCATAGAAAACGTCTTCGACGAGCTAAAACTAACAAAAAACGACCTCTTTTCACGTAGTTAAAATTTTAGCTTTATGACGCAATGTGTCCATCGCACAACGAAAGAGAAGAGATAAACATATCTGAAAAATTGCGCGGCCGATTAATGTGGTGAATCAAGAAAAGGTTGGATATTGCTGTTTTTGTGAATAACATTTAACATAAATTCATACGAGGCCGTTAAAAATGCTTTGATATGTTTTAGATCCATCCATCCATCCATCCATCAGCTGTTTCGTCCACTGCTGGAAATAGGCCTTTCCAGGATTTCGCCACTTTTAGCGGTCCCTCTGGAAGGAATGCCCATACTCACACACGCTGGGCAGGCGGGTTGGTGAGCGCGGTGCGAAACCGTTGCGCCAGTGACGCCGTTTGTGGCTGTTTTAGATAATAGCATTTATATGTATATTATAACAGTTATTGTTATTTTTACTTCATTAGTTTGGACGAACTACTGTTTTAAACTGAAAAAACTGCCTTCACTTTGCAATTTTTTTCGATGCAGCGAATTTTTCTCTCTCACGTTTTGAACTATGTTATCGTCTTGGAAAATGCCTCATTTAAAACATGTTGTTTTTCAGAACCCTATGTTTTTCTACTGTTTTAAAATCTAATTTTTACTACCTTATGTCGTCATAAATAGACGCTGTTCCTAAAAACTTTACTATTCAAAAATGTATTCTTAATTAATTTTTGAAACAATGAATAAAAGATTAATATATATTTTTTATGTACTCGATATACATATGTATGCTCGTATATGATTCGACTGGACGGCCTCATTATATACCATGGGCCGAAAAACATAAAAAATAAATGTTATTCTTTTGAATAAAAATATAAATTTATTAATATTTATTATAACATTATTTAAAATATTAATTAATAAAAAAGCGGCGGTAGCTCGGGGGTAGAATCTTTGAGATCCAGGTTCGATCCCCGGCCGGGCATGCACCAATGGGTTTTTCGGAATTTATGTGCAGAGTATTTTATACTAACCAATTGCTGAACGGTGAAGGAAAACATCGTGAGGAAACCCGCATGCCCTAAAAAGCGTGTATTTGTGCCCGAAGTACGGCGATAGGCCACCCATCACGTTGGGACGTAATAATCGTCGGTGAAACGCGGGTGTGATGTGGCCTGTGACTTGCATTTCACGTTCACACCCGGAACACCTCTGACACCCCCTCGGGGATTCATGTGACGATATATTCATTTATTTAAGTATATTTTTTTGTTCATTGCTATTCAAAATAAATAATTAAGCTCAAAAAGAGTAAAATATATATGTATTCATGTTTTTAAACAATGCTAGAAATAAATTTCTATATCTTAAACACTTGGATATATATCCATCGCAAAGAGATAACAAATTACCATTATAATATAATAATAATGTGAATTCAGTGTTTTTAAATTATTTCAGAACTGCTTTTATTATTCTTGTAAGAAATATTTTTCTTTAGCGGATTAACAAGTAAAGTGGCAGGGCACGATCGTGCCAGAAGTCTTGCAAATCAATTATTAATTTTGGTTAATTAAAAAAAGTATCACTATTTTATCGTGCATTCCGAAGCACGCAGATTGAACACGGGGTTTGAAAAAACTAGGTACGTTAAATATTTCAATAACTAGTAAATTTAGTATTAATTTAGATAAAAGAATATCGATTGATTTCTAAAGAGAATATTATATTAGATCTCATGAACCGTGATAGTTCAACATTTGAAATTTTCACAGATGATGTATTTTTGTTGCCGCTATGACAACAAATACTAAAACCGGCCAAGTGCGAGTTGGACCTGCGCCTTTCCTGTCACTCCCATATAACAGACATGATTTTTGCCGTTTTTATGGATAATGGTACGGAACCTTTCGTGCGCGAGTCCGACTCGCACTTGGCCGGTTTTTTTATTAAAACGTACCTTAACGTACTTTACAGTGGTTATAAATAAACATTCCCGGTCCCGTGTATGCCACGCCAAATTTCGGAGGGGGGGGGGGGATAAATCCCACCTACCCACCCCCCTGGATACGTGCTTGAGGCGGTCAGAACTGTAAAGAACAACTTATTTTACTACGTAGAGACCTATGACGTGTTAGCGTCTGTACGAATACCCGAAGGATGCTCGCCATGACGCCATGGTACATAATCTAGATTGGATCTTCATCCACTTTAAACTACATTCTCTGAGATAAGTTCATTTGCCAGCACAAGTGAAACAGAAAACACAATTAGTTACATTACAAAAGTACTTTGCTACTTAAGGGGCTCTACAATGTTAAACTTCAGTTTCAGTTTCGTTTATGTAGACGACAAAAATTTGACAAAAAATATCCGCCCGGCCATTCATCCGTCTGGTTCGTCCATTGCTGGACATTGGCCTTTCCAAGACGATATCTTGGCGGTCCTCCTGAAACAAATGCCTATACCTACTCACAAACGCTGTGCAGGTGGGTTGGTATACACCATAAAATTATTAAACATACTTTTTGTTACAATTAAATTAATTAAAAAATATATTGTATACCTATACATTTCGAAGCGATTAAATTTATAAACCGATTCAAACGAAATAAACACATGCAATTAAAAAAATACGCAAATTAACTTAGTGTCTCTTCTTTAATACAAAAAAAATAAATTATTATTGATATCCTAATTTAGCAGCAATTTCAAAATAACTAAAATATTGCATGCGCAACAGTTGATTAGAGCAGGATAGACAATTAAAAAACAAAAGCGTTAGAGTAGGACTGAAGTTTAGCATTGTGTAGACTCTTAAAGACAATTTTCAGAAATAGGCTACCTACATACATTTAATGTATCACCATCGTGTGGGTTTGATGTTATAAGCCCCAAAAACTAATATCAATCCCATCCCACTATCCCACATCCCACTAATTGTTATAGATAGATTATGTAGCTAAAGCTAGGTATAATAATTATTAATAGTGTTACCAGCATAACATTTGGCTATGGTATAAAGCTCTAGCTAGTCTTGTGTTCCGTTTCCGGTTGTCATTCCATTCCAATGAAGAAAAGAAATACACATTTGACTTATCAACGAAATCAAGTTTTGTTTCTGGAATCCTACATCGAAATCTTTCTGGGAAATATCAACACTAATATTATAAATGCGAAAGTTTGGATGGATGGATGTTTGTTACTCTTTCACGCCATATCTACCAAACCGATTGAGCTGACATTTTGCATGAATGTAGTTCTAGACCTGAAATAGGACATAGGTTACTTTTTATCCCATAAATCAGTTCCCATGGAATGGCAATGGGGAGTCAAGTTTCTATAGAAAAGTGATGCGTCACTCTTTAACGCTATACTTACGAAACCGATTGGGCTGAAAAATATTGACCGATTTTATAGGAGTATACAAAAACTAATTCAACGCGGGTGAAGCGTAGTATTAAACAAAACAGGACACATGTACTAAGCCTAGAAGATATGATACAACTTCGGCGTTAGGCACCCTAAAAGATAATCACCAAAAAATCACTTTCCTTACATATTTCCTATAAGAGGTTATATTTATTACAAAGGCTTTGGAATAGAAAAAAAACATAGTTTTGACAAAAAGAGCAATGGATGAAAGAAAAGAATAGCGAAGGAAGTACAATTTTCAGGCTGCCACCCCAGAGTCAATAATAGATAATCGATATAGATAGAAGATCGAATGATAGAAGAGGCGAAAAGGTGTGTCCGGGTCGTAGCAGATGAAAATCTCTGCTTACCCCTCCGCGAGACAGGCGTGAGTGTATTGAGTATACTAATATAGGAGAAGTGAAAGAGGAGAATCATAGCAGATGGAGCCGTGCCTCCTCACCTCATATCCCTTTCTCTAGACAGGCCTAGCTAATTACTATTACGCGTGTTCGGTAAGACAGCCCAGTCTTTGTTTCACGAAGCATTGAATGAATACCTATAGTTGTTCGCAGCGCCCTTCCGCGGTCTTTTCCCCGTACCGGCAAGTACTGAGAACGCCTGGCCGGTCCGACCGAGTGGCGTAATGTAAACACCCGCAGTTACTGCTCGCTTATCGTCAGTTACCCGGCCGAGCTGACGAGGTTCATCCGAGAAGTCATTGTCACCGCGCGTGTGTGTTTGTGTGTACAGCGATTGTGCTGCCCGTGTTTATTAATATTATCAATAATGTTGATGAGGACGCGGCCGTAGAGAGAGATATGCGATGGAGCTATTAAATCCAACAGCTTGTTAACTGGGAATCTCTGAGTAACATTTGATCAAGGAATTGCATGTTTGTCAAAAACCTTGTGTGATAATGATAATCCCATCAAAAGTTTCTGTAATCTGTTTTTTTATGGCTATTTAAATTAATTCGCATGATTTCTGCAATAAATAATCATTTACTAATGTTCAACCAAACTCTACCAGTTGTGACAAACTAAATGAATAGTACAGAACAAAGCGTATGTTGTTTGTGGTCTGATATGGTATTTCCGGTTTGCGGTAACACTGTAAAATACCAAACAAAAAAAAACGTGTATGATATAAGCACGGCGTATATTACGTCTCTCAGCGATATTAGAACCATATCATTATAAGTACATACATAGTTCATTAAAAATTACGTGCATTGTACAAGGATAAGTTATAATAAATTTACATCATGTTTGTCTTTTTTAGCGCGTTTGTACTCAATCTGTACTACGTTTAAGCCGGTAAAATTTATGTCGGTGCAAAATGCACATCATATTGTTTTTCTCACTTTTGAATAAAAGTAAATTGTAAATATTATTATTATTAGAGTGCATTACAAACCAGAAAAGACAAATTAGAAACAAACGTAAAAACAAGAATTTGAAAAAATTCCTCGGGCCAGGATTCGAACCTGCGACCTCTTGTTTCCCAGACAAGCGCGCTACCAATTGCGCCACCGAGGTACTTACCTAGACCGCCAAATTTTTCCACCATACTTGTCCACCGAATATTTTTGTGACTATTTGATCTAACTAGCTTGTAATTCACATACTGAACGCTCACGAGGGCGTTATGTGATTTCATGCCTTGTTCTTAAGAAACAGATGGCGCTGTCGTCGCTACAATATGTGAAGCTTCAGACAGTTCAGAAATTCACAGTTCTCATTAACTGAGATTATGTTTTTATTGTGAAATCCATCGCTTTGGAATACCCTAAATATTATTATTAAAAGTAAATTGCTTACTAAAGATAATTAGGTTTTCACAATAAAATTATTTTGTTTTATGCAAATCATTTTTGCAATACACTACAACTGTAAACACGCTTTAAAGTTGATAATGTAATGCAATTAAAACGTTATTCGTGAAATGACGTAAGATTTTTGTTATTTTTAAGCAATTCGGCATGTTCACCAGGAAAATTAAACTCAATTTGAATTTTTTTCGTAAAAAATAGTCCATCCTGATTTAAACCAATTTCAGTTTTATGCCAAGAATTTGTTCTTTTAGCGTCTTTTGCTTCTGTTAGGGATAACCCAAGTTATCCTTTGCATTAGTATGAAAAAAAAGAACAACAATTGACGTTGATGTCGAAGAGATGTGTGTGTGTATCAAAAGTTAAAACGTGACGTTATAATGCAAAATGTCGGCCATCGGTAAATATTTTTATTTTTTTAAATATTTCTTTGGCTAGGACCAAGTTTCTCTGTTCAGCCACAGCACAGGGTCACACGAAAACTACAAGTTAGATTCTGAAAATATCTATAGTTATTTCGCCGCAGAAATAACTAAATGTTGCCAAAAAGTTAAATATATTGCAACAGTTTTTTAATCAACTCCTCACATAGCAGATATAAATCTTTGGTCTCTATCTACTACTCTGGGACACAATTTTTTTTCTGTGCGAATATGTATATATGATTGATACTTTTTATTCAAAAGTGAGGAAAACAATATTATGATAGCATATATATAGCATAATATTATATAGCATTTCGCACCGAGATAAAATTTCACCACCCTAATATATGACAATGCGTAAAAATTTATGAAAATTATCGTAGGCCCAAGATAGAGAGTAACTTCGATCAAGATATCATCGTAGAAGCGTCACGCTACTAGCTCCGATATCTCGGCTCGCAGTGTCCACACGCCCTCACCCCGGGTTCAAGTTCGAGTTGGCGACAATGAACTTGAACGGTCGTGAGTCATGAGTCATGCACGCCGCATGCCACCGTATACCATCGCGAGTTACTGCTGATGTCACGAAACCATAAACATCCTGCTCATCAAATACTCACACCTGCGCCCTGCACTAGCGGTTTCTGACTGCATTCTGATTAAAATGCAACGTTTTTGGTGTCTGTCAAAAAAGGGAACCTGTAGCGAGCATTGGTTGGTTTGTCCGTTTCACGAGGTGTAGCTGTGACCACGGAAAATATATGGAAAATCTACAATACCAAGCGCATTTCATTATTTTAAACACATATTTATTTATGGTACCTAGATCCACCCATATACAAGGTGAAATTCAATCAACCGACCAAATTTACAGTGGAGACTCGGTTAGTGATCAAGAACAAGGTTCAATGACCCTTCAGGTGAAATTCGAAAAAAAATATATTTTGTCCCGTAGTGCCTGCACTAGAAATTGTACTTAAACTAGTCCAACCAGTACGGGAGCAAAAAAAATTATTTTTCGAATTTGGCCAAAAGGATTACTGAACCGTGTTCCTGATCACTAACCGAGTCTCCAGTATGAATTTGGTCGGTTGATTGAATTTCACCCTATATTTGTGTAGGATGTGACGCGACGTGACTTGAACTAAAAACGAGGCTGAATTAGGCATGGGCGTGTCCAGAGCATAAAATTTACAAATTAACGGTATTTTAAATATATACCAACGCTTATTGAAATAGCTTCCACTGAAAGGGATTATCTCCAAAAAAAAAAAAAAACATTTTGCTGATAAAACCTTGTACGAGTATAACCTTTAAAATAGACAATGCATCTTGTTCTAGGCTTTATAAACCATATATATTTAATACGCAAAATCATCAAAATCAAGCGTATTTTGGATAAAAAATTGGTTTAACTCTGGAACTACTCGCTTGATTTTAATAGTTCTTATTTTCAAATTCAAGTAAAATGTAGCTTAATTAAACAGACATTGAAAATATTATGTATATAATATTGATGTAGAAGTGACAATAATAATTGTATTATAAATAAGTAAGCGCATACTTATTATACCTACAAACTATATAGCTCATTGCCTACAGAAGAATTCGGTCCTATTCAAATACATGATTTCGACCGCTTAAAATTCAATATGCAACCATTGGCTGATGAACTGGTACATAGCAAACTGCAATGTACACAAAGCACACAACAGCACGTAGTGAAGCAGTGTGAGACTGCCAGCACCCGACACCTGAAACCCGACCCCCGGCCATGACTTTGAAGCTGCAGTGTAACGGACGCTGTAATTTCAGTTCCGTCGTGACACTTCTTGTCAGTCAAGGACTGGATTTCGATTCGCTATGCAGATTTTTCAGATTAAGTTTAAATCCATCCATCCATCAGCCTGTTTCGTCCACTGCTGGACATAGGCCTTTCCAGGATTTCGCCACTCTTGACGGTCCTCCTGGAAGAAATGCCCATACCCACACACGCTGGGCAGGCGGGTTGGTGAGCGCGGTGCCGAAACCCTTGCACCAGTGACGCCGCTGCCCGTCACCAGTCTGTTTTATATAAGGCTCGGCAATTTGGGATGGATAAACTGCCATCCATCGGTCCCAGGCAATGGTGGGCCGCCTGGTTTTGCCTGAGAGCTGTTCTCTTACTCTCCCCCGACTAACTTCGGGAGGATTTGCGAGTGAGATGGTGGTACCTCCACAGTCGAGCCCAGCATTAGCTCTACCACCAAAGTTTTTTCAGTAAAAAGAACAAAATTTAAGGAACTCAGAATAATTTTTCCTAAATAAGATATAAGAAGAATGTATTAAAGCCGATTCCGAAGGCTTTAATTTTAGTTTTAGTGCTGTTAAAATTAAATTGTTACATTCCAAAATTGTTTTTAGTGTTAAAAACGGAAACTATATTACTTTACAAAAATTCAAGTTTTGACAGCACTGTCTAAAACTAAAATTAAAGCCCTCAGAATCGACTTTATTGCGTTGATAACTTTTATTTAACTACGAATACACGACAATTAGAGTCAAAAGATAAAAACTTATCGAAGTCCTCCAAAAATATCATGCTTTATGCATTATTTTTTTCAGAGGTTCATTGATAGTTACGGAGATTATTTTTTAGTGTAATGCAAAATGAATTTTAGATGTATTTACATTTCATCAAGAAAATTAAATTACGAAAAATCTTTGTTTGTGACACCGGATAAAACGTGAAAATATAAAAAAAATTGTGACTTCCTCAACTGTTGATTTTATTAATTAGTCATACATTTTTTTTCTGAATACGTTTAAGTGAATCTTTTGAGTTGCATAAAAGAAACCTCCGCGTGTAGCGTAAACTGAAATACAATAACTGATTAATCTGACGCACCTATTATCGCCTCGCCTGCTTTCACTCTCCGACTCGCTAGGAGAGCGCCATTCATCCTGGACCTCATCGATTCTATTTGTCAGGCGCGATAGTGGCGAAGCGACAAGAAAGTGCTTAAAAAATAGGAAACTGAAATTGTAGTAATGTTTGTTATGAGTAGTTTTCACAGTACCAATGTCTGTCTGGGTTTGGTTCCCAGACGTTTTATACGGTTGTATTACGAATCTCTTGGTATAAAGTGCATTGTTTACGATTTTGTGCAGAAACCTTGGAGTAGCGTGATTTTAAAATATTTTCTCAATGTCATGCTCCAAGGTCGTATAGTATTAGCCATTTACACAAACTTAGCTCAATATTGTCTCTTCATAACATAAACATGAAATTTTTAACTTTATGTCGTCTATTTGTATTGAATCATCATTTATAGCACTGTACAGTTTTTAGACACTATTTTAGGTAGCTTTATCAAAAATAAAAAAACGTCAGCTCTCGTAATAAAATATAGAGCCTTTCGATTTCATTCAGCTACTAGGCTACTTAGCTAAATTTTTAATCAACATGATAAAATGCATTGACCTCTCATAAAACAACAGGACACACAGTCTCTAAGAAAAGTTCGTCAGAAAGTGTCCGAACGTGCGACGTGCATAGTAGCAAGAATCTTCAACCAAATTAAGACGTTATGTCGTTAACATAAGATGCAATGTCACTTGTACGAAATTGTCATTCGATTTTTTCACCCCGTAGCAGTGACAAAATTCATCGCGGACACTTTTTGAGCGAGATTGTGAGTCTACTTGTCTATGAGAGGTCAATGATAAAATGGCATCAATTTATAGTTCATCGTATCTCATAAACGAAGCCGACTGAAACCGAAGATTCCCGAAGGCGCCCGAAAAGAAAGATGACAAGCGGGCGCTTTCCTTGGAACGCGGAAAACACCGGCAGATGTTGAAAATACTATGGACAATGACCCCGACCGCGTGGGCTACCCACAGCTGTTGCTAAAACTAACGCGAGTGCATCCCTGGACGCTGTTGTTTATGTGCCAGCCTGTTTTCCACTACCTTGCTCCGATAAACAAGAGCCTCAGCATTAGATACCAGGAAATGCGGTTCTGCGATGAAGCCGCTAGAAATTAGAAGCCGATGTAACGAATGGTAGACCAAAATACGCAAAAAATAATATAAATAATAATATCAGTGTACAATAAAACATCTCACAATGAAAAAAAAAAGATTTATTGAGCCGAAATTTAAAGCCAATTAAACTTTATGCCACTTTAAACGAAACGACGGACGTTCGAGTTGAGACTCCTGACAAATATATTTTCCGGAGACGGATAAAAAGTAAAAGTAAATCTTTCGGCCGCGGTAAGTAAAAAAGTGCTTGCATCCGCCCAAACGAGCATTACTTAGTGTAGTATTTCCGCGTGTCGTAAAATTTAATTTTCTTGATGAAATGTAAATACGGCATCGTAAGAACCGACTGAAAGTTGCAACGAAATCGTTGGCTGGAACTTTGACATCAATAAGCGTCTCGTTTAATTAAGTGGACAGCTGCTGCTGGTGATCTTAAATATCTACGAAAAGGTCCGGTTTTATCCAGATAATACGATAGAAAAAAAAAGATAAACTGTAGAATATTGGGAATGAGATGGCTTTATTTGTATTTTTAATTTTATTATGAGTTTTGACCAAATAAATACCAAAACGAGGTCCAAATTAAGACATTAAATTAAATTCCACTTAGTAAATTAAGTATGCAAAGAAACAAATTGAAACCTTATGATGTATAACTCAACATTATTTCCATTGATTTAAGGAATTTATTTCTAATAATTGTAATTATTTAACGTGTCTGTTCTTTCTTTTATATAATTTTAAAGTTTAAATGAGATTTTCTGCTTTACTGATGTTGGCAGAAGGCAAGCCAATGGTCAAATAGAAAAAAAACTGGACAAGTGCGAGTTGGACTCGCCCATCGAGGGTTACGTTAAAGACTATATTTTTTACTAGCTTTTGCCCGAGGCTCCGCCCGCGTGTTATTCGGTTTAACGACATGCTTTTTGCCGGGATGAAAAAGTAGCCTATGTGTTATGTTAGGGTATAAGCTATATCTATTCTAAATTTCATCCAAATCCGTTCAGCCGTTTCAGCGTGAAATAGTAACAAACATACACACACACACACACACGCGCACAAAATTTCGCATTTAAAATATTAGTGTGATAGTGTAATAGTGTAATATTAGTGTAGTAGTGTAATGTGATGATTTAATTACAAATGTATAGTTTTCAGATTTTTCCCTTCACTTGTAGTATAAGATAGTAAGTCAACGGAAAATACCCTATAAATTTTGATTCCCTTGAGAGTGTCGAAATATACGTTTTTGCGGCATAAACGGCCGTATCTTTTTTTCGTTAACTTGGAAGTTTGATTTTTTCACAGCTTCAAAGGACTGTAAACCTGAGTATATGGTTTTAATTTCTACTCGATACCCCGCGTTCCCGAGATAAAAGGTCTTGACAGACAGACGGACGGACGGAAGGACGGACAGACAGACAGACGGACAACAAAACGATCCTATAAGGGCTCCGTTTTTTCCTCTTGAGGTACGGAACCCTAAGAAAAGGTTATAAAATGAACTTATGAACCAGTAAAACAAAAAGTTCTTTACTGAAACATTTTAATTTCATTGACAAATAAATGTAACTTTCAATTATGAAGATACTCACAGTTTTACTGTCAACGTACCGTTTTGCTGTTTCTGGCAACGATGCTTTTTATTGTTATTTTTAATTTGAAATGCAAAATCATTTTCTGCTTTACGTTTTCCGCTGAAAGCTGTTGTCTGCACTTTTATCATCTTCTCTCCGGTTAAGAAAACATTAAAACTCATTTTTAAATTCCGAATGAAACGATGCGTAAGCGCATTAGTCATTTCGTTTAATTCGGGGCGGGCGGCGGCAAACACGCTATTAAGGGTTCCGTACTAGAAAGTACCAAACGGGACCTTATTACTACGCTTCCGCTATCTGTCTGTCTGTCTTTCTGTCCGTCTGTTATAATATTTTTTTAAGCCAAGCCTCATACAAAATACCTAGAGGAAGTAGCGTTTTTTCACGTCATTGTTTGTCATCTATCTTAAAGACGGTAATATATATAAAATTTCAAATTTAGTCAGATTGTTGTACATTCTCTAAAGTAAAACAACAAATTATAAAAATTAGGGTCCCATTATCAAAGGTTGCTGAATAGGCATGATGACTAAAAAAAATCATTAGTCCGTCAGTTAGATTATCAGAAAATATTGGACACGTATTTTTTATTTTTTCAATTAAACAAACAATGATGAAGATATAGCCCGCTGAAGTTCCGCGTGACGTCACATCTAGGTACAATTTTACTTAGAAGTGACGTCATTTTCCCCCACTCCCAAACTTTGACGCGCTTTATCTCTGTCATGTTTTGTTTGATTGACAAAAGAAAAAATACGTGTCCAATATTTTGTGATAATCTACATAAATGACGGACTCAATAGAATAATATTTTGTTTACCCTGTGTACAAGCCTATTCTTTGTTAGGCGCTATCATCTTAGGGCTTTGTATTTTGTTGCCTTGATGTTGCTCCTAACTCCAATTTTATTTGGATTCCGTACCCGTATCACCCACGAGACGTCAGGTTTTGGTTGTATACTTGGTGCCTAATTTACTTTGAATTAGGAATGTTTGTTTGTGTGTTCCTTGAACTCCATTAGTGGAATAAACCGTTGATAGAAACCACATCGAATCAAGATGACATCTTGATATTTTCTCAAAGAAGTCTACCTTAGAAATAATATGCTTTCACATTTCTTTGTGGAAAATATCGGGAGACTTCTGATTGACTATCTAAAGACGCAATACTTTGAATTTCCCTGGAGTTCAGACATGTAGTCTAGATAAGGCTTTGATTAAAGTGAGTTTAGTAAAGCTACGGATATACGAGTATAAAAGTGAGATATAACAACAACTGTACGTTAAATAGTTTTATCCAATTTGTGAACAATATGAGCGAGTGAGTACAGTATATTAATTTTACCGGTTTGTTTAACTACGCTGCCTAAGTGGTAATAGGTACAACATATTGGCCGGTGTGTTGTTCACGTGAATCATTACCAAGGCATGACTTGTGGAGTTGATATGTCACCAGTTTGCTACTGGTATCCCCCTCGCTGCAATACAATCTCCATATTTGACACAAAGAACGCAAGGACAAGGTTTCCTCAGCACGAGGAGCTGGTTTAGTTTGAGAATGTTTATCTCGGTGATATGATCTTTGAATTTTGTTCCATAGTGATGTTAATTGTGGTTCGTTTAGATTTTTCTTGTGGGGAATCGTGCTCTATTAAAATATGAAAAGGGAAGGGTTCTACTCTACGAGTGGACAGTAAAAAGTATAAATAGAACTCCTTTAAAAATAAAATAATGTACCCATAAGTACCGAGTGGCCGAGCCTATTAGCGATAGAACTGTACCCGATGGAAATAGCATTGTTTCGGTATTGCACGGCGGAAAGCGGAAACTGGGCAGAGTTCATTGAACTTGTGCTCAGTCAATGTCAGCGAGAAGCAGAACCGGTAAGTTTCGGCGAGAACAAGGGTGCGTTCACAAGACGGGGTAGCGGGGTAGCAGGGTGCACCCGGGCTAACGACCCGGCCGGGGTCGACGCCCGGCGACACGAGGCAAGCGACCGAGCCATCCGATTGATCGGAGCGGGACGACGCTACTTGCACCCTCATGATTCAACTACCCCTCCATTCATTAGGGGAAATAACACTTTGTTCTGTAACAGATAAGGTGTGATTCGGTTTGCCTCTTTAATAGCCGATCTGACTTTTGGCTGCCGGGACCGCGAAGGCTGCTAACGCACACAGCGGCGGTAGGGGAAGTAGTTTTGCTCAAAATATTGATTTTTCCCCGGTCGCTTTGCGGCCGCGTGGTGTGTGCATGTGTGCGTGTTTGCGTGTGTGCGTGTTGCGTTGTGTATATCTATTTTGGTTGGAGCACGTGGTGGTTGTTGCTTGTTGACGAATGTTTTTATTTTTATGGCGGCAGCTTGAGCGCTAATAACGTTACATCACATGTCGAATACTTTGCACCGGAAATCGGAATACGTCAAAGCAATTACCATTCGGTTAAAATTTAATGAATTTTTTGATAGACGGTAAAAAATAACTGATTGTGGAGTTCTGCAATTTTTATTTCCACAAATACATTATTTATAATGCTTAATAGACTTGTTTTTTTTGTTCTCTAAGGTTTTTATAAGATAGAAGATTTATTTTCCCGGAAATGAGATTATTTCACCTACTTACAGAGCTTAAACTCGAAAATGCTGTCATTAAATATTTTACAGCTTGTCCGACTACAAGACAAGGTATATTTTGTTTTTATTCGTCAGCTCTACGTGCTGGGTTCAACAACCTTGCCATATATCGAACAAAGTGCACGAATTTCATGTAGAGTGTACCAACACAAGGCCAGCGCTCCACGCACACGTGCCGACAACCTTACCCTTGATTTTGCCAGCTCAAGGTCTCTACCCTACGCGGACCTCTCACTCGCTCCTTCTTTAACTTCCATATTCTATCCCGCTCTAAACTGCGGATATTGCCGAAAATCACCGAACAGGACCTCAGGTCGACGACCGGGACGCCACTAAATAATATTAAATAGGCATATTACATAGAAGCTTATCCATTGTTTTGATTTTGTAATTTAATTGTAAGGTTCGGTGAAATACGATGCAATGTGTCCATTTTACTAAATTCGTGCCTGTCACTTGAATACTCGAGGTTTTGACAAACAAACAGGAAATCGCGGGTAAATATATCCAATCTATTGTATTCTCATTATAGCACCAAATAAAATAAAATAATTTATTCTGTAATTAAGGTACATAATACCGAATTCCACCCATCAATATACACTCATTAATTACATGTTAATTTTAACGTAAAAAAACAATAGAACTAAGTACAATACGGGGAAATACAATAACAAAATGAAAGTTACATAAAAATAAAATAATACACTTACATAAATGAAAAATATAGGAAAGTAATTAATGTACTCGTATTGCAAAAAATACAATAAAGTTGACATGTAAAATAAACTCTAAATAAAAACAAATATGTTAAATAAATAAATATTACGCCTAACTCCGCTAAGAAGGGGAAGATTAAGTCTTTTTATATAAATGTTCCTTTTTCAAGAGGAAAAAACGAAGCCCTTATAGGATCACTTTGTTGTCCGTCTGTCTGTCCGTCCGTCTGTCTGTGAAGACCCTTTATCCAGAGAACGTGTGGGGAGGTATCGAGTTGAAATTAAAATCATATACTCAAATATACAGTCCCTTGAAGCTGTGAAAAAATCAAACTACTATTTATGGCACAAAAAACGTATATTTCGACACTCTCAAGGCAATCAAAATTTATAGGGTATTTTCCGTTGACCTAGAACTATGAAATTTGGCAAGTAATACCGTCTTATACTATAAATATAGGAAAAAATCTGAAAACTATACATTGTTAATAAATCATAAAAATATAACCTTTAACGGAACCCTCGGTGGCCGAGTGCGGCTCGCACTTGTCTGGTTTTTTTTAATAATTTTTGTTACAAAAGCAAAACTTATGCTTTAGTTATGGGATAAAAATACAAGAGAGGAGAAGTTTATCTCACAGGAAAAAATAAATACCTATTTGTACTTGTTCCATTCAGTCAAATACATTTTACAGTCAGTTTATCTATTTATTAATTCACGTTAAGTCTTTAGAAGGATCATTTCCTCTAAAGACTTAACGTTAATTAAATTTGTACAATTATTACTACAAAAATCTCTATTATTATAACACCATGCGTCGTCAAAATATTCATTTATTTTACAACTAGCTTTTGTCCGCGGCTCCGCCCTCATGTTATTCGGTTTAACGACATGCTTTTTTCCGGGATAAAGGTAGCCTATGTGTTAAGTTACGGTATAAGCTATTTCCATTCTAAATTCCATCCAAATCCGTTCAGCCGTTTCAGCGTGAAAGAGTAACAAACATACACACACACACACCCTCACACAGACACAAACACAAACTTTGGCATTTATAATATTAGTGTGAAGTGTGATGTACCTTTTCAATAGGTCCTGCTTAATATACAGATTGTGTATCGACTGTGGAGGTACCACCATCTTACTCGGAAATCCTCCCGAAGTTATTCGGGGGAGAGTAAGAGAACAGCTCTCAGGCAAAACCAGGCGGCCCAACTTTGCCTGGGACCGATGGATGGCGGTATATCCATCCGCAATTGCCGGGCCTTATATAAATCAGACTGGTGACGGGCAGCGGCGTCCAGCGTGTGTGAGTATGGGCCTTTCTTCCAAGAGGACCGCCAAGAGTGGCGAAATCCTGGAAAGGCCTATGTCCAGCAGTGGACGAAACAGGCTGATGGATGGATGGATGGAATATACAGATTAAACTTATTCTCTGGCAAACTGAGGACCTCCTTTGGGAGTTTGTTGTATAAGGTTACACGCAGGTATGGGAGCACAAAGAAATGCTTTTCGGGTTTTATCAAAAATTCCACTGAACCGTTGTTCTGACCACTAAGACTCTCGTAAGAGTTTCGAAATATCAACCAGTCCCCTTTAATGCTGTAGAGTTTAAACTTAGTGATTATTCGAACGAATTCATGACAACAAAAACAAACCGTCTCATAAAAACATAAGGGAGGCACGAGAGGGAGCTAGTTGGGTGCAGTTTGATTGCGTGTGGAAGTGCAGCGGGGGCGGGGGTAGTTCCGACCTACCCCTCAGGACCTACGCCAACATTGCAGCGATGCACTGAATCTAGATACCTAGCTAGATCTAGCCGTCTGGCGACGCACACTGATGCACCGGCTACCAATACAGGCATCGTAAATACGTAGCGGGTGCTTATATGCAATTTTGCGATCCATGTAAAACGGTTTCAGTGTTGGTGACTTGACATTGCAATTTTCATAATGTATGCCCGCTTTATGTGCTTCACGATGTTGTTATTTATGTCTTGCTAAGGCATTATTTTCAAAAAGTTATGAGAATTGTCTTTTTGCTTATTCGTAGCGTTTCGTAGCACTTCCGTAGCAATTTGTCTAGTTGTATTTTTTAAATCCTACTTAATAATATGGAATATTGGTGTGTCCTGGACATTCCATTATAGATTTGATCTCCGTCGTTGAATTGTCAAATTTGAGCTTTTCTTTGTGTGTGTCAGTCGGCGCACCCGTTTTTCAATTGTGTCGCGGTTTTGTTCGATATTCATTATATAGAAAAAAATAATTTCAATATCATTATATTCGGTTTTACTACTATTAATAATGTTTTCTGTAAAATTATATGATACTACCGGACGCTCCGCGGCGTTGGATCCCTTGGGAATATCGTAAAACGTCTAGTATAGAGCCAGCAAGTTAAAATTTCATGTTCCTGTCCAGCCGTTTAGTCAAGGCGTTGATAAATCAGTCAGTCAGATTTTTCTTTTTTTTATAAAGATTATATATAATAATGGAGTCATCCGCAATACCGATTGATTTCTCGGTATTAGGTTAATGTGGACAAATTCAAGGACGTCACGTATTAAAAACATTTCAAACTCATGTTCATTGTCAATATCCTGGTGTCTGAATCGACGAAACGCCTATGCCTATGACGGACGCTTAATAATTTTTTTTATCAAGTACTCTTTTTATTGGAAGATTATTACGTATTTTTCTTAGGCAAGCAATTCTATTTTTAGTTCCTAAAACATAATGCCTTACTCCTATTATCTCAAACAAAAGGCCTCCTGCCCACGGTTTGTCGGGTAGATCTATATTCTCTTCTAATAGGTATGTCCTTACTGATTGCCGTTGGATTCCAGTTTTTTATTTTGTTTCTCTATTAAAATTATTATCCACCGGCCCCGTTAAACCGAACTTTAAATTGATTGGTTGATCTCACTCTTTATGTGCTGTTATACCCTTGTCATATAAACCATATAGATCAGGGCATTGTTTATTTTTTGTAAAGATTAACTTTGTAAGAAGTATACTTTATGTACCTATTATACAAAATAAATATTTTGAATTTTTTGAATTTTGGACAATTTGCAAGAATTTAGATCCTTTTAGGTATTTCTGAGTATGCCGAATTAATATTACACCATGGTGGCAGAGACACCTAAAAGTTAAAAATCATTTAGAATATTAATTACTTCTATTTATTTTTAAATTTTTATAACAAATTACCCTGATCAGGTTTAAATTTTGTTTGGAACTTAATTATTTCCCAAACTAAGGGTGTCCGCGGGTATGATTCTTGGGAAAAGTAGAATAGGGTCGGTAGAATATGTAGTTTCATTTGATGGTAGCAGTCTATTTACACCCGGTAGAAAAGTAAGAAAAAAAAAAGATCACTAAAATATATATTTTTTTCGTTCAATGTCACAGAATTAAGATTAATTAAGAGGATTTAAAAGGACATATAATTAAATTTTCATCCAGTAAGAGAGCTCAAGTTCTTTTTAGATCTTGATTGACTGCAGCTATACTGCGTTAAGTTCAGACGTAAAATGTCCAATGTACGCTTGGCCACTACACTACTGCGCCTTTTGGAAGCCGTCGTTGAGACCCAGGATGTAGAGCGCTCGCCCAGAAAGTGGGAGAGTGTAAGAAGGCGAGCCGTTAATCAGTATGCCCACGGAGTTTCGCAAAATCTCCAGTAGTCGGCAACGGACGAACGACTAATACTTATAATCAAGGGCGGATCCAGAGGGGGGGCACAGGGGCATCGCCCCCCCCAGATGGTTCAAATAAAACAAGGAGCTGGGAGATTAACACTATACTTCATTAACAATATTAGTTTTCTTTTGTGTCATTCTTTTAATAATTGCAGTATTTTTGGCGTACCGCTAGGACACAAATGCTATGCGGAACACTCTATAATATCAAAAAACCTATATGGCCCTTATACCCCCCCCCCCAAATCCGAGATCTGCCCTTGCTTCCCATTATGCTACTTTACTCTTTGAACTTTGACTGATACTATATGCAACCGCCTGGACCAATCTCCTGTAGCCTTAGCATGAAAACATCACGGTTACGTTATTATTGCGAACACGTTAGATTTCGTATGGAATGGACAGACAAACAGACAGACGGACATGGCGAAACTATGAGGGTTCCTTGTTGACTACGGAACCTTCAAAATCGGCGGTGAAATGACAACAATCCACACTAGGAAACACCATCTTACAACACCCAAAGATAGTTCATTTTTCATTTTTTTTGGCCTTTTTATTCTAGTAAAGTCAGTCAATACAAAAACATCACGTAGTGACCGCAACGCAGCGACTTTGTTTACCGCCATCTAGCGGGGAGTAGCGGAAGTAAACGTAGTTCTTTACGTTTTCACTAGATGGCATCAGTAGTATTTGTGTTATAAACGAAAAAGTATTCTCCTGAAAAAAAAAATACTGTAAAAATGAAAAACTATAATCATTTATTTTTTTCATCTTCTTTGAATTACGTATTTTCCTGAATGTCAGCAATCTTTAATTCGCGTAGTTTTATAGGGTTACAAAAAAAATATTGTAAGAGTCCATATTTTTTATTACTTAGACGCCAGCATTTTTAATTTAGTAAAACCGCACAACTCAGACAGAACCGGACATTTTCCTGGAAGTATCAATGACTATGCGACTAGGCACTTTCAGAAATGATGACTAATTATATTTGGGCACCGCGCCAGCATGAGAAGAAATATAGGGCGTCGGCCCCTTATTGTGGCCTGAAACGTTTGAACACAACATCTAACTAAAGGTTAAATGGGTAGATGAATGATGCTTTCAAAATTGTCAAGAAAACTCGTCAAGAAATAAATTCTTAGTGGAACTTTACAGTGGATTTTGTTTGTTAAAGATATACGTGCACTTTACGCTAACAAGTTTTTGTAAAGTTTCATATTTTGTGCTAATCTTCTTGAAATATTCGTAAATTTTTCGCATTGATTTATTTAATCATTGACATTGATTTAATCATTGACGACCCCATACCGTGGGCCAAAATATAGCAAATGTTAATGTTTTAATATTTGTTATAATTATTAACTATCCCAAATAAACAAATAAGAGTCAAAAAGAGGAAAATATATCTTTATTTATATTTTTTGTATTGACTATTCATTTACATGAAACTTTTTTCAAGATCATAATTATAAGGATGGACGACTACACTTTATTTATTGAAAAACCTCAACTTGCTTCAGGTTTCAAGCAACAATAAAACGAACGTAAAGCGAATAGCGATAAGGTAGTAACAAAGTGTTCAGCACCTGATGGCTCCCGTTATCTTAACTTCAGGATCGCGGGCTGGTGTGGTAACCCGAAGCGATTTATCAAGATAACCCAATTGCAATGGGAACTGTGTGGAAGGAACATACAACACTCGTGAAAGTCGAAAATAAGATGATAAACATGTCTTCTGTGTTCAGGATTCCTTTAGACTGTTAAACTAAACCCTTATAGCAAAACCTTAGAGGCTCGGTGTCTTTATATACGTTTGTCTGTCTACACTACTGTACGATCCGATAGTTGATAATTTACCTAGTGAGTGTATCATTTAACGGTAGGTTTTTGTTAGGTAGTTTATAAACTAACATAACCTAGTGAATTGATTAAGTAACGGATTTTACAATTTTACGCTGACATGTCATATGGTAAAAATAAGAAAAATATAATACCCTTACAATTTAAAAAAAATGTCGATATACATAATATGGGTTGTTATGTATTGACATTTGACAGGACCCGTGTGTTTAAAAATAATAAAAATTATGATATGACATTCTTTTGTGCCCTCATCGTATTTTATAATAACTCATTTCATACAGCAATTAAAACGACAGTAACAAAAATCCTAGATTTTCACAAATAAAATTTATTTCCGAGATAAAGCAAGATTAAATGTAAAAGGTAAAAAAACTCTTTTTAGAAATATTGAGATTTCAAATAAGATACGGTATCTTAGAATACTAAAGCACGACTTATGTAGAAGAATATGCGCGATTCATTTGTATCTGAATAAGTATCTGAAACTTGCGAGTCGAACTTTCCCTTTCCTTTCTCTGCAGAGCGCTAAAGAGATTTACTAGCGATTTATTGCCAACTTAACCATATCTATTATTTATTATTTGTTCCGGGCAATTGCAAGCACTTTTTATGGACGTTTATCTACATATTTTATTCAACTTGTAAATACTATATCTACGATTTAAAGTAGAGTGACTAGCCGTCGTCAATAAAGATTAAAAAATTGTGGGAATACGCACTTTCGGTTTTTAATTGAGAATCTCTATACATCCATTCATCCACCAACCCGTGTTCATACACTGCTATACATAGGCCTTATACATAAACAGATAAAAATTGTTTTCAAAATCGCTTAACATCTGCCTTTGCATATGCAAAGTATGATGGTATGGTAGGTAGATTTCCTTTTTTTCATCTCTTTTTTATACTCATTGTCACCATGTCATTTTTACTTGCCGTCATTTCATTGTAAATATGTAATTATTATATCAACTGATGCCAGGCCCAGCGGGGCCCAAAATATATCTTGAAACATTTTTCTTTTATTTTTTCTTTTGTGTAAAACTATAATATAATAAAAAACAAAAAGCAAGCTATAAAAGTTTATTATTAACATTTATTCTTTTGAATTGGAATCATACCCCCAACATGTGTTTGTTTACAGCAAACCGACTATTTGATTGCACAACCGCATTACGCTCCGTGCTCATGAATCCGACTCAATATTTTTACATAAAATATGATTGCACGCAATAATGTGATGATGATAGTGGGCACAATTTGGGCCGCTATTGGGGGTACTCGGGTTCACGCCAGGTTCTAGGACACGCTGTGGCAATCGCAGCACGCGAGTTCGCCGGACTGAGCGAAGGGAGATTGCCATTTCTACTGCTAAACAACATGGTGGAATTCGCTTTGTGTGTTGGTTGATGCGTTTGACGAGACAATTTTAAGTTTAGATAGCTACAAAAGCGTGAAATAATTGTTGGCTGTTTGGAAGAAATGAAATAGGAGTATCTAATATTATTATAATATTATGGCAGCAGCGAGATGTATTTCCGACTACAACACCCATTCATTTTATACATTTTGTATAATTAACACCAAAAAATATTACTTATTACAATAAAAATTAAATAAAAACACAATTTTCAAAATATTTCGGCCTCTTCTATGAGGCCGTCATCAGTTGAATCAACTAAATATAGCAATTATATCTATATTTATATAACACCAAAAAAGTTACAGATTCTTATGTTCATTCAGAAACTGGGCCTAAAGAGACCTAAAATTGTTTTCAACGTTGCTCATTTAATACAATAACCATCTCCAGTCTCTAGTTTCTTATTATTTAACCCTTACAGGGCTAATAGGATTTATAAGGTCCTACAATAATAAGTGAAAATAATTCTAGGGTAGATTATGTATCGTTCACTTTTTTTTCATCAAATATTATTTTCACTTCTCAGTACAAAGTGGTTCAGTCAGGTAACTAAATTTCTACAGAAGGGACAAAAAAAAGATCGCCCAAAAATATTTTTCGGTGGAATGTGATCTATTGGGGATTTTTTTTTCACTTTGAATTGTAGGACCTCATATCCCAGTTTGTAATGTTTTACTATTGTTCTTTTTTTTGCAATCCTATAAGAGGAAAATCAATATTTTTTAATCCTAAAACTTTTTAATAATTTCAAAATTTTATGATTTTATCGAATGTACAGCGACTATTATTTTATTCACTTGAATGGAATACCTAGAGATGTTATTACAGACGTGTAATTGATATACTAATAATAAAGTAGTAAAAAAGTCGTGTCTGTACATTGAATATTTTCGCGAAATTTTAAATGAAATGGCATATTATTGTATTGAAGCCGAAACCACAATTTTTTGATTTTTCGTCTGTTGTTCCGTTTTAACTCGAGAACTACTCAACGGATTTGGATGCGGTTTTGTATTATCACTATAGTGACCCCTGGTCAACACATAGGCTATAAAGGGTGTACTGTACCTACATAAAATAACGCTCAAGCCGAAAACGGGAAAAAGACTGAATGAACGTGGACGGAGCCGCGGGCAAAGGCTAATTAGTAATAAAAATATGTTCTAGGTTCATAATTGGATAAGTAAAATAACAATTTAATTACTGTAATTGACAACTAACCGATCGTGCGGTAATATGAAAATTGTAAAGGCGGTCTTAAACTGAATCCCAGCATGTTGCACCCGTCGATGAAATGCCAACCGGCTGCGGCCCCACGTTTATCGTCGCGCGTATCAGCATCAAGTGCGTATTATACACTCGCTCGCCCAATTTCCTGCTGATACAACATAACCTCCTTTACAATGTTACCATTCCGTGGCCTAGACGGTGGAAAACGGACCAAAAACCTCTCATGGTTCCGTCGAAAACGGAAACCTTTGTCGCGGCTTCGCTGGCTGTTGTCCTTATAACAGCGACCGAACCCGCCTTATAGAAGGTAAAGGATTATAAAAATTATTAAAGGATTATTAAAATAATCTCAAATAATAAAAATTAAAATTCATGTGAAATGTCAAAAAAACATTTATTTAAGCAAATTGCTTCATAAATCGTAAAGACATGAATCCCCAATGTCACTCTGCCCTCTGTCCGTCTTTTTGTCTGTCTATCTGTTCGTATATCACGGATCTCTAGCTCGTAGAGGAAAAGGGTTACAAACCTGAAATTTAGATATTTTGAGCAAAACGTTAACCTAAAACCGAATATTAAGTTATTGAGTCTATTATTGAAATGTGTCATTGTCTAGAGCTCTTTGAGTAGAGTAAAAATGTATTTTTATTCTGTTTGTCTTAAAACCTAAATAAATAGGAATCGTCAACGTTCTAATTATCAGAGCATTTTTATTACGGGGTATATCTAAAAAACTAAACTAGATAGGAAATTAGGATTTCTATATATTATTTAAAGTATACTGTATTTTATCAACGAATATTGTAAACGCCGGTTTATTAGTTGTATACTTCATCAACTTAATTTTGTAGTTTTGTGGGTTGTGATTTAAAGCGTATATAAATTTGTAATTTTTTTTCAGCTTATTTAAGTCTGTAAATGGTTTAAATGATACGGAACCCTCAGGGCGGCAGTACTACTGGCACCTGACCGGTTTTATTCTTTATACTCGTACTCTGACATTGATATTATCATTTTGTTTTGTTCTTGATCTCTGCGATACCGAAAATAGAGCTTTAAACGATAATATGGATAGTATTTTATTCGTCATTGCCCATCACTATTTTTAAGTAAATTAAGTCTTTGTGCTTTAACAACGTATGACCAGTAACTAACTAATAACTGAATGTTCTCTAGTCAACGCGATCTAGGCTCATAGAAATAGAAAAGGTACGCCTGTGTGGGTAAATGGCACTTGTAAGTATATACTTATGTGTGCAATAAATACTTTATATACCCTTCTCTTTCCTCCTCGACACTTCACTGATAGCTATGGCCTTGTCTAGTCTAATGCTAGCATTAGTCTGTTCACTATATTGCACCACTTGTACAAGCTAACTTGCTCTAGTATTTTTTATTCATCTTATTTGCTTTTGACTACGAATTCGTGACACAGATATGTAATTGATAAGATATTTAACAAATAAAGATTAATGAGGTGTGCGTTGTGGGTCAAACTCTGAATAACTGTGACCGACAAAATTGGTATGAACACATGGTATTTTAAAATTTTACGGTCATTGGCATGAATATAATTACTTTATAGCAACGAAAGAGTGTATGTATATTTAATGCATTTCCTTTTTGTTCTAGGTAAGTCGATACAGAGAATATTCGTTTTGGCTTGGTTGAAGTATCAAGGTTTGTTTCATTGAAAAATACTCTGCTGTGGACACTGAATTATCACTCAAAAAACTATAATTGAGAACCAAAAATATACAGGTACAGATATATACCGCTGGTTAATTTTTTGATTCGCCTAATTTATAAGCGGCTGTTAAAACGCGCACCTCTTCTAGTGGTTTCGCTACGATGGTGCTACGAAACCGCTACGACGTAGCACTAGGCAGTGAGAGCAACGTAGCGTCAAATCACTGAACTTTTCAGCATCTCGACCACCTCCGGAAGCCAGGTTAGACTTGTCCAAGTAGACTAGACATCTAAACGCGCCAAATGTCCCTGTAGCGAGTGTTGACTGAGCCGGAGTGTTGACCGGAATCTAGGTTACATCGCGCGAACCACCGCGCGCTGCGAGTTCCCCCTGCGCGCCTCTCCTCGTCTACGACCATCGGTATTGAGGGGGCAGGAATGAAGTGTATAGGGTTCATTTGTTAGAATAAATAAAACTTGAGCAAAGTATTTTCATTGGGTTTTCAAATTAATAGGGACAGTGCACATTTTTTTGTAATTCGTGTACCTAAAATAGGTTTCTATTGGAGATGGGTTAAATTTCTTGTTTTTTCATTTGCCGGGATAAGCCAGAGTAATACGTATTCTGTAAGAATTTCAATTGGATACCTTTTACGGCTGAAGCTGAATACCCCTGAGATAGACGGAGAGACAGACGGAAAGAAAGACAGACTGTAGGGGCCTCGTTAGCACCCTTCGGGCATGGAACCCTAAAAATGTAAAAGACCCAAAAATTGTGAAGAATTACAAATTCTATTGTAAATTACACCTATTGAATTTACCGAAAACAACTTAAATCTTGCGTCGCAGATTGTTAACCGGTTGCAAAACTCTAGGCTCAATATCCGTAGTTATCGCCCTATTACGGCTGAGCGCTGTGGTTGAGCCATTTGCTATGCTATCAATTCAGGCCCCTTCAGTTACGATGTTCACTCGCCTCCCCCACCCCCGCAGTCGCATCTACCCCCGTGAACCGATGCACTTTTCAAATAGAAATGTCAGATGTACACTTCAGGGAAAAACCTGCCCGCTGTTCTGCGAGGAAATTTTGTTGTATTTTCACTTGCTATTTGTTGTATTTTAAGGGTCGAAGGAAAAACTGAGTTACGAGTAAGTTTCATTAAACGCCTAGGTTGCAGTCACTCTGTATGTACGCCTATAGCCAAAAAACGGCCATGCTGTTTTAGTTGAGCTTGCAGCAATTGATATGCTAAATAGTTTTTTTTATCATATTAAACATTTGAAATCTTTATGTAATGCATGTGGAGTGTTGATTAGTTCTAAATTAAGCATATTTTCAAAGGACTACTTAGTTCTTTGTTAACTAAGTTTTTGTCTTGTGCACTGGATCTTTGTTCTGTTGCTTCAGTGGAAGATTCCGTTACGTTCCTGTTTTGTACATGATAGCCTGATTTATTACTAGTCAAATGTTTTGTGTCACGGTGATCCCAATTTTTTTTATGAGTACTGTTTACATTTCTGTAAATAGTATTGTCCGTACTTCGGTATTTTAATAAACAAATACAGAACTGAAAAAGTATGTTAAAAGTGCGTTGTACCCCATGTAGAGAGGTTCCGTCGCTGAATAACGCCTAAAACACGCTTCATTTGAATTAAAAAGAAGTCAGGGACAAAATTATTTGATGTTCACTAGTGAAATTCTCTCCCTACATACCAAATTTCAACAGAATCAGCCAAATTATGCCTCGGATAGACGAAAACACGTTGCAGCTTCGATATAACGATTTTATTTTTCAGAGTAATCCTAAAAATGGGTCAGCTTAAACGACCATGTGCCATCTAACGGTTCTATTATTGTCTTCGGGAGCTTTCAGACTTCAGACGCGGTATTTTTACACAGATCGCTCACTGAGTGAGTGGTCTTTGGTCACGGGGGCAAGTTCGCATTCCTCTAAACTTATAATAAAAATCGTCCAAGTTCGAGATCTAGACCGTGGCCGAATCTGCGGCTAATCGCCTTTAAATAAAGCTTTCCGTTTATTGCGTGGGCAGGTTCTAATAGAAATATGGGGCAAAATCGTAAGTCCATTGATATTTACCCTCTTCTACTTTCGGTTCATTAGGTTATTTTCGGTTTTGACCCGGTTTAATTCAAATTTATCTTTCTTTTCTTCATTGTAGACGTGATTCATGCACTCAGTGTAGTTTAATTTGGATTAGTTTTGGGTTGAAACAATTTTTAATAGTCTCTATTCAACATGGAAATTTCCTGCGAAACATACATATCCAAGTAAAATAATAAATTTAAAGAAATCACTCAAATATTTGTAACTAGCTTTTGCTCGTGGCTCCGCCCGCGTGTTGTTCTGTTTAACGACATGCTTTTTTCCAGGATAAAAAGTAGCCTATGTGTTAAGTTAGGGTATAAGCTATATCCATTCTAAATTTCATCCAAATCCGTTCAGCCGTTTCAGCGTGAAAGAGTAACGAACATACACACACACACGCACAAACTTTCGCATTTATAATATTAGTGTGATATACAATATATGTTCAGCCTAATATCATAATTTAAATAATCCTCAACATTCATAGAGCAATAAACTGCATCATACATATTTTGTCTTGCACTTTAATTGAGGTTACTATGTGCAGTGCAGTGAATCAAGGCTTAGCTTTCTGTCCTCATTATGGAACTGATATTTTATCTAGATCCAAAACAACAGCGATAAGGCGGTGATCGTTCTGGGATCGATAAACGGCCATGACTTAGATATTCATAGTTATCTTACTTATTATTTGAAAAACAAACTGACTTTGTTTGATAAGCAAAGGACACATAAAAAAAATATACATGTCTAGCAAGAGTATTTGACTAATTAAGAAATAGGAGTTTGCAATAACTATATATTTAACTTTGACTTGTAGAAAGTATACTTTATGTATCTATTTTACAAAATAAATATTTTGATTTGATTTGATTTGATTTGATTTATAAAAAAAATATTGAAATAATACAATGTACTTACTGCATCCCCCGAAATCAGACATTTATGGGCAAAGTTCGGCAATTGCTTGAAACGTCAGTGACAGGCTGCAAGACTTTTTACTTGACTGACACCTTTGGTACTGTCAGAGATATGTTACGTCCTTCCTTACCAATATGTCCAAATTTTATTTTAAATTAAAGTTAAGCATATTATTGACATAATGACATCCGAGCATAATTCATGCATGTACATAATTTTTTTCACTGTAAGTACGTACAATACGCTTATGGAATAGCTGGCCTTTATATAGGGTGAAATGAATTTGAATTTGAATTTTGAATTTCAATCAACCGACCAAATTCATACTGGAGACTCGGTTAGTGATCAAGAACACGGTTCAGTAATCCTTTTGGCTAAATTCTAAAAATACATTTTTTTGCTCCCGTACTGGTTGAACTAGTTTAAGTACAATTCCTAGTGCAGGCACTACGGGACAATTTTTTTTTTTTTTGAATTTCACCTGAAGGGTCATTGAACCTTGTTCTTGATCACTAACCGAGTCTCCACTGTAAATTTGGTCGGTTGATTGAATTTCACCTTGTATATCCGTGAAATTGGTGAAACTTCATCAATATCAGTCTTCAAGAATAAGATTCGACAACACTTACTTTGAGTTGCAGAGCATTACTTAATTTCTTCTCGTGGTTGTTGTGTTATTAGAACAAATAAATTCGCGTCACTATGCTAATTATTATTACATATTTACGTTAACACCTTATGTATAGTTTATATAATTTATTATAAACTATAGCTGTACTTTAAATGGTTTTAGGAATTAGTTTAATCATTTCAACGATTTAAGTACAATGTTATAGTATTATTAAAACTTAAATGTTTTCGCACTACCCCCATGACAAAGTTTAGTTGGTATAAAATACTAATTAGTATTAAGCTCGCTTTTGTACAAACATTGTAAGTTTTATTATTATTTGTATTGACATATTTGTTTTTTCTTTCGCAAAATTGTCACTTTTAGTAATAATAATAACACAGCCGAGATATTTCAGGCTAGGCAGGACTCGGTAGTAAGACATTTTGACCAACCCATAACTAACAAACTCATAAAGAAGATGTTGCATGTCGTACGTAAGCTGCAAGCATCTATCTTACGTGCAGAAGTTTCGTCATCTATTGCTCATTCTGACAACGTACAAGTTGGGTGCATTTTAGTGAAAGTGCATTAAATGCAGCTGCCAAGGTTTCCATTCGGGCACCGAAGACACGCCCACGCAGCAGTTAGATACTGCACATAGTCACGGTACCTTATCAGAGCTGAGCGAAGAAGCGGATTGGTGAGCTTCGAAAATAACAACCAATAGGATCGCTCTGAGCAGCGCGGAAGAGGAAAATAAAGCGTTACTATTGGCATGTTTTCTGAGATCACCGCACAGCTTCTTCGCATAGTTCTGGTGGAGAGTTCGACTAACGCCTGTGCGTTCGTCTGGCATCCCGTAGATTCATGTGTATTGCTATAAGTTTATTAAGATTATAAATGGATTTGCGCAAATTGCACATAGCTTTGTGACCGGGGCCGTCAGTAAATGGGACTGGCTGTGCGACGCGGTGAGATACTATCGACGCCAGCGCTTTGTGATCCCTTGCGATGCGTAGCTTGAGATCATCTCCAATACATTTCGTATATTGTACACGGCGGAGCGCGGTTCGTTCAGGTATTCCACGTAATAGTTTGGAAGTAATACAAAACTATGCGTGTCTTGGTATCTGCAGGGTATAACATCGCACCGGCAAATAACAATTTAACACTGAAAACTATTCAGTGAAATGGTTTATACCCAAGTGTGTGTATGTACGTCAGACATAGTACACAAAATACGAAACATGACGTGGATTTATCAATTAACGATGGTGGTCCTAAGGGTGGTTTCATCAATTAAGAACTAGACAATATCCAGGTAATACTTACAAAACAATCTGCCAGTTTATTCAATGATTGATAAACCCACGTTAAAAGTTGACTGCTTATTTATTGGGAGGTATCGTAGAGTTAGTAAAAATATATTTCCGACAGTCCTTGTAATAGATGTGCCCAATGACTCTTGTCCCTACTACGTAGATGGTATTAAATTTTGATACAGATATTCTGTCTCACGAGGTCCGTTTGGTTATGGTTGTAGTAGTGCGTGCGTACGCACTTTTTCCTTGTAACGTTACCTTGGGAGCGCTATAAAACGAGTCACACACACAAAACCATGCTTATCTGTACAGGTGAATACTACAACCATAGCCAAAAGGACTTCGTGAGACAGAATATCTGTAAATGTATAATTACGTGCAAGGTTTTCCTTCATAACAGAACCTTAATTTTCTCAGCTACATGCAGCGCTTTGATCAAGTACCTACATATAGGTAATTTACAAATCAACGCAGAATGACTCTCTCCATTACGATAAATTACAGCTTCGAACAAAGACTCGCTTTCTCTTTCTAAGGTGTAAGTAGAAATGTGGTTCAGTAAACGTGCCTCGGACCATAGATCATCTGTCGACGAACTCGCCGGAAATAGAGGCTTTAAACTGTCGAGCACGCTGGATATAATCTATATATCAAGCCTTTATAGCAATCATTTCGAGTTTCTTCCATTCAATGATTGTTTAAATAAATTGAAAATTTTGAAAAAACCCACAGCTGATGTGAACGTTGTAATCGAAAAAGGAGATTTTTTCAAAAAGGATTCATTTGTCGCGAGGTCGTCCTTAAAAGCAAGAAATTCTGACTTTCCTTAGTCTTTCCTACCTTTATGTACCGATTTTTTTGCCGTAGAGATAGACACAGCAATCATATTCACCTACAACGAAAGGTGGTGAGAAATAGTATATCGTTATACTCGTACAAAGGAGGTAAGTTATCACTTATACCCAAAATACCTTTACATCTAGTTTACACCCGTGTGGAACACTCTTATTTTCATAAACGATGTGAGGAAATAAAAAAAATGTTAGCAATAACGTCTTCAAAGATGAAATTTTAGTGCAGCCAAATTTTTTCACGCCTCATTCTCTTTTTACGTGCAGTCGTCGTGCTGTGTTGGTCAGTGTGATTGTTAAAAAAAAACAATTTATGTTAACTTTTATGTTTATTTTTTCTTTATTGTGTACAATTTCATTAAGCATCTACCTATTACATGAAAGTAATTTTTTCCATATTGTTAATAGAAACAAAATACTGAGTAACAATATAAAAAGAGATTTGGCAAACAGATATTTTCCATTGCCATTTTGCTAATCGAGTCACTCACAGCTAGTAAATGTAAAGGAGCTTCGTTCGATTTTTTAATTTACTTATCTCCCTAGTCCTGTAAAATAAATTTACGTCCCACATTTTGAGTAAAAATACGACTTCACTTCAGAGTTTTGAAAAAATATTTTTGAATTTTGTCGTCATGAAAGGTTTTTCTTAGCAGTGCCGTTTTCGAATTATGCCGAATATTTATAAAGGTTTTTGCTTCTTGACAGAACATCAAAAACATATGTAAACCTTCCAAGGAATAAAATACGACGTATAATAACCATAACAGTGATATTGAACGTATACAACGGAAGTTCTTAAAGCATCTAAACTATCGTTCACAGACAAAGTGTAGGGACTATGAGGAGTCCTGCGTTCGCCACGGTGTGTTACCACTGCGTGACAGACGTATCATCTCTGACATGTCATTACTGCATGATGTGTGTTCAGGTGCACTTGACTGTCCAGCTTTGGTAACAGAGATGTTCCGTCTGTCAGCCCCGTTCACCCGGACTCGACATACCAAGTTATTTGCCACCCCCCTCTCGCGCACTAACTACATGTCGAATTGTGTCTGCCGCCGGCTTCCTACGACGTATAATAAGCGCTTCGCGGATTTAGATCTGTTCTGTACAAGCAAAATTACGTTTAAACGCAACGTATTCCAGCAGATAAAGGACCTAATGTAAACTACTATATTAAATGAACATTTCTTTTATGTTTAATATTCAATATTGTTATATTTTATAGTTAATTAGAATAGAATAATTAAATTATTCCATGTAAACCCACCTTTATCCAAACTCTTAACCTGTTTATTAAAGCCACACGATGAGACACACACACACTCACACACATATACATGCACACTAATCACTCGACACACACAACCCTTTAGTTTTTAATACGGAGTCTTGCTTGCGTCTTTTTATTTAAATTTATTCAGTAGTTATAGTTATGTTCCTCGTCTTTTAAAATATATTGTTAGCGTAATGAAATCCGTCATTGGCACTATTTCTTGATGTTATTTTTATGTTATCTTTAAAACTGTACTTGCTGTGGATTTTTGTTTATAAATAAAATAAAATAAAATAAAATAACTCAAATTTATTTATTAACGAACAATCAATAACAATATTTATTAAGCTCATTAAGCATGTTGGAAGCGCAGAGGACACACCAAAAATCAAATCCAAAAAAATCTTGAAACAAAATATGTGCAGGCGCATCTGAATGTGGCAACATGTGCCACTGCAGTGAATTCCGGTGCCTTATTATCTAAGTTCAATATCCATCTATCGCTATTCCTTTCATAGGTATTATATTTCTAACGAATTATGATACTTTTGAAAGCGATAGATGTAGAACTTAGATAATAAGGCCTCTGCTCATCCACTTTTTATACACTCATGAGTTTTTAAAATGTTTATGCATATATTTGATTAAATACCACTACGCTGAGCAGTGAAAAAAAGCACTATGAAACTTGCATGCTCAAAAAAGATTGTATTTGTGCCCGAAGTCTTATTTTGATACGTTGATACGCCTAAAATCGTTTGTGAAACGAGACTCTAAAGATCTTGTCACGAAAGAAGTCCCCTGTCAAAACACTTATTGTCAAAGCGTAAATACGAAAATGCCTTAATCCGCGGGACTCCTTTCGTGACAAGAACTCTACGAATGTTAACTATTTTAGTCGGAGTCTACACTTGAGTCTACACGCGTCTGAAATCTCCATTTTGTTGAGTTAAAAGTGGATGAGAATCAATTTTCGACGGAATATGCAGTGGCAGCCAACCATGTATTGTACTTACAGAATAATTCCGACAAACATAACCTCGACTGCAGAAGACCTAGACATTATTACTATAGACATTATCATTTGAATACTAGGTAACCGGTACATGTACTAAAGCTCCGTAATAAGCTTTCTTGCATTGCATGACTAAGGTTCTACTGAAAATTATTCGTAGGTATAGTATAAATAGGCATTCTTAGGTACAAAGCATTCTCAACTTGTTAGAATCGCGACTCGTCTGTTTCAGTTTTCATAATAACTCGAAGGTTTTTGGTCACTTGTAGAATATTTTTTCTACGAAGGTTACCGCTTTATTGTTTACGAAAAACAGATGGCTGCCTACGTGCTTACAAGCTTGTAATCCCTAAAATAGTGTGTGTATGTTGTGAAGAATAGACAAACTCCGTCAATGTATGTGTACAATGTATTAATGTCAAATTTTGACAATATATATATATTTTCAATATGACGTCATCGTGATTTTGTGCATTACAGTAGTATTTACATGCTGAATTTTAGCTAAACGGCTCAGTCATGCCCAATTTATACCACGAATGATTCATTCATTCGGAATTAACAAATATGTAGACTGTCGTCGAAGATACTTAAAGGGTTTTCTGTTTTTTACGGAAACATCAAGATGCTTTATTTTTTTGTAGTTTTCAGTGACGCACTTCAAGGGTTTTGCTGCTTCTGAAGAAGATGATATTTAAGCTCAGCCGCTGACATAGATCTTGAACCTTTATTCTCAGAGGAATTTTTGTTTGGCACGCATACGTGGCGCAGCACTATGACTTTGTGGCGCAAGAACAAGCGCTCTTTTGAATTTATTTACGTTCAAGCTTCCCCCCTCGATTTCACCCGCGTTCATTAAGTTTTTGGGTAGTCCTACCGAATCAGTTGATATTTTTGGACCAATATTTTATAGTACGTATTTTAATTTGTATTTTGGTTCCCACGGAAATAATTTTGTATGTGCCTGGAAAACTGCTCGTATCCAAGTAAAGATCTAACCATTAGCAGTAACATCATTTTTAAAATCAGTTTCGTAGTTATTATTGGCTATGTCCCTAGGGAACTGCCTATCCCCAGGGAAAAAACTAAAGCCCATGTCCAAGTAAAGAGTCTAACCATTACAACAGTGGAAGAATATTCAAAATCAGTTCAGTAGTTCCAGATATTACCCGCGCGGATCTAATAAATGGCTAAGTCTCAAGGAAACTGTCCGTCTCCAGAGAACAAACTATAGCATTCAGGAATAATATGTAAAAAAAACAAAATCGCATCAGTAGTTCCGGAGATTACACCCTACATCCAAACTCACAAACCCACAAACACCTCTTTATAATATTAGTGTAGATATCTTTTTAAACTTACTAGAGTTTTGTTACTAGTTATTTTACGTCTCCCTACGTCATTAAAACCCATCACTATCGCATATCATTTAGTATATTCTCGTACACAACATACCTACATAGATAGTACATGGTTTCAAAGAAATACGAAGTACGGCGATAGGGCTGGCCGGACATAATAATCCTCAGTGAAACGTAGTTGTACTAGTGTGAATTGTTTGCTTTTTACAATCCACACTCGATAACACATCTGACACCCTCTTGATGAGGATTAATGTCGTGACTATGTTTTATATATTTTAAAGACAACTACGAGAAAAGTCACAATTGAATGTACTCGACCGACAAACGTTCCATTTCCATCTTTTTGTCTTGTTAAGTCTCAAAATGGCTTGACCAGAGTGGAGGTATAGACGCTCAGCTTGCGACTTAAGCCAGCCCCCCCCGGTCGGCGGCCGGCCTAGTTTCGCTCTAGGAATAGACCGCCCCCGCTCGTCCCGCCGGTTCCCTGCCACGAGCGACTACTGGCCGGCGACTCATTAAAGGACACATGCACGCGACGGTTCATGGCTGTTTCGCCAATTACGCCTACAAACCCTTTTGCCCCCTGCTGCCTTGGTAGATCGTTTGAGCTATGTGCGAGTATGTCTATGTACAATACATTTGTATTTGAGTATCTCTCATGCTATGATGTCCTAGTAAATCTCTAGCTGGTGGGTTGTCGCAATAACTGAACGTGTACCTAGCTTCCTGTTCCATTCATAGCAAGCGAGTTAGGTTTCACCATCCCATTATAACACTGGTACCTAATAATAAAACTTTTTAGGTATTACTACGTATCCTAGCTTTTGCCTGAGGTTCGCTCCAAGTGTATTTGCGCGTAAGATAAAAACCATCATTGACCATTTCGGTTTGAGGGTTATTTTATCAACACATGCAGGGTCACTACTATAATAATAAAGAAAACTATTATACTGTGGTTGAGTGGTTCTTGAGTTAAAACGGAACAGACAGACAACAATTCCAAAATAAAAATAGTTTTGGACTTAATACCAATACCATCCATCCATCAGCCTGTTTCGACCACTGCTGGTCATAGGCCTTTCCGAGATTTCGCAAATTTGGCGGTCTCTTGTAAGAAACACACGCTGGGCAGGCGGGTTGGTGGGCGCGGTGCCGAAAACCTCGCACCAGTGACGTCGCTGCCCGTCACCAGTCTGTTTTATATAAGATCCGGCAATTGGGGATGGATAAACCGCCATCCATCGGTCCCAGGCAATGGTGGGCTGCCTGGTTTTGCTGTCCTCTTGCTCTTCTCCGAATAACTTCAGGGAGGTTTGCGAGTAAGATGGTGGTACCTCCACAGTCGAGCTCGGCATCAGCTCTACCACCTTAACCATACATATATACATACCATACCTATTTATTTGAAACATCGCAAAAATATTCAGTGTACAGAAACGTTTATTTTTTCAATGTACTTTATTATTAGTATAAAAACTCATAGTGAGATATCGTCGTATATAGACACCCTGTTATTAGTTACTCTATGCCCTACCCCAAAACTATACATTTTCTGAAACAACTCTAAAACAGTTTCATTCATCCGTAGTACGCTTTCCTTAGATGTCGTCTACATAGGGAAGTGAGGTTACTAAAATTAATACTTTTACCTTGCACTGCACCCCCTTAACGAGGTGCGTATCTACTCAGTCGTACACTAAAGCTGTTAGAACCTAACATGAACAGATTTTACTCATTCTATTGATCTTTTTATGGTTAATTAACCACAAACACCCCACTAGGAGTATCGGATATTGGAACTTTTGGGCCGTACCTCTTATTTCAAAGCTGCAATCTTGCTTAAAATCTGAGGGTGCATTTTTTTAGAAGCCGCAAGCTGCATTTCTTAAGTAAAATACATACTGTCACAAGGTTTTAATAAAGAACATTAACGATATGAAAGCACAGAAAAAGTCCGAATATTGTCTCTCGACTGTCAGTTGAGTGCGACTTCATTATGGAAGCAGTAAAAATCGATACCTTTGAAGTTTTATTTTTGAGTAAGCTTGAAGTGAAATTTGCGTAATCTTGCAGCATCACAAAGTTACGACCATTTTATGTTTAGACAACAGTCTGCATTTCATCTTGTCACCACGCTAGATAAATGTGCGACACGAAATTTACTGCCGAGCAAGTTAAAATGAGATAGAAAATAAATTAATAGACCACAACAGTGCGGCAAACTCAACACTTCCACACTTTTAGTGTAGTCCTTCTATTCCTGCGTGGCTAGCACGCCCCAAAAATATAGCGTAAATCTATTCTAATCTCACGCATACCGCGTTTGTCAACATGTGAGAGAGCAAGTATGATAGAAAGACGCTGTATCTACGGCGCGTGCTAGAAGCCCTGCGATATCCTGTAGCTTTTTTTAACCAGAATATTTGTAACTATTCGTGTAGGAGAAAAATAAAAACCATTCAGTGTCAAGCTCTGATTTTCTCAACTGAACACAAACTATCTATATACTGGGTAAAAACGTTTGCTTCACCAACTTTTGTTTTTGTTATATGAAATTGAAAATCAAATCTTTCAAAGCATCCCGTCATAACCGCACTACTAAAAACGTTAAAGCGGTCTAGCTAAACGCGCATGTGTGTTCTGTTCTGTTACAGTAGTTGTATGCGTACTGACACTGTTCTATGTATGTGGCTTTATAGACATTGACACGTCACTCACACATGAAAACTTAGCCTAGGTTAGGAACAGCAGAATCTAAAAATATGAGAACCAACTACCAGGCAGTTCTTGAAATTAATATTCATGCATTTTGAAATGGTGATCTATGACATGAGTTTAATGAAATTAGGAGAATGAAATTAGTCATAAACATTATAAAACTATAATTTGTGATTTTTCGCTATTGTAATTTTAAATTTGTCACCATTTAATCTTTTACGGACGGTTTGTATACTTATTCAAGCACCAATATGCTAAAGTAACACAAGAGAAATCCGTAATTGGCCTTTGTTTTGGTACATATATAATAGTTACTATTTTATATTTGTTCTGTAAAGTGCTGTGGATTTTATTATTTAATTAATAAATAAATAGACTTCAAGATTCTTATTATTATTATAATTTTATTAATTCGTTCAAGCATTACGTGTTTGGTCTAAAAGCACGTATTTATTGGTGCTCACTGCTAAAGCACAGAAGAAACAATCGTACTAGCTCAAGCCAAAAATAGTAGCTAAAAGTAACGCAAAAATGTCAGTCTCTTCACGTGTCCATAGATAGGGTGGTGGCAAAAAATGCGGAAGCCCACTTGTTACAATTAAAAATGTATCTCTGTTCCTAAAAACTAGAAATTGTTAACTTTACGCAAGTAACCGAAGTACCTAAGGAGAAATTAAAGGCTATTCCAGCATCTCCAACAAATCTCCAACTACAGAACTTTAACCAATAAATCAGATAAAAATCAGTACATCCCCCAGCTAACCTCTCATTTGTACCGCTTCTCTAATAAACAACAAATATTATCGCTTACGTGATCAAAACAAAACGAGGAAGACTTCCCAGTGACCCATCTAACCTAGATTCCGTCCCAAACAGAATTAGTGGCAGGGAATCAATACATGGGGTGACCCGTGAGTTCCATAGGAGTGGGTACCTGTGTTTCAGCGCTCGTGTAAGTTGAACTTTGACCCAGAGTTTGGAGGTCATTAACATTTGGGCGGGCGGGCCGGGGAAGTAGGTCGCTGCGCCAAGTCCGCGTCGCGATGTGCAGGTTGCCATGGCAACGGCCTGTGGCGCCTTTTCGTGGTGGGAAATAACTTGGCGGAGGCGCTAGGGCGGCTGTAGGTTGTTCCTGAAAATAACTGGGGTTTCAGTTGCTAAGGTTTGTGAAAAATATATTCCGGTTACTTCTGAAGACGACCTGAAACGCCTGTTTTTATTAAGAGTAAAGCATGAACTTTTCATAACAAAAAAACGCGCCTACTAGAAATTTTCAAATCGATATTAATCTTATTTTCCACGCAATTGGTAACAGATTTTTTTTCTGCGTATAGAAAGTATGCGAGCGCTTATTTAAATACTAATTTTTTTTTCCCTATAAAACACCATCATTAAATTTACTACATTGTAGTCTTTATTGTATAGTCTATCTATTTGCTTGCACAGACCCGAAATTAAAAAATCGTTGCTTGTATACTGTAACCCGTAGCTACGATGGGAACCGGACGCAAAAAGATTCAACACAAGAGCTAGAGACTTGCAACATCAAATAATTGTTTAAAAAAGTTTTTTTTTGCCTATGGTACTCGTGCCCTAAGGGTTATGTAATTCTGTATATAATGGTAAAACCGAATCCCGGTGCAAAATGCACATCATAATATTGTTTTCCTTACTTTTAAATAAGAAGTATGCAAAAGTTGCGTGTTAAAGGAATTAGCGGAAATTGATAGGGTTTTACATTCAAATTCTATCATTTTATGATTTACATTTTGATTGCATCCGATTAACAAACTTAAAAGCGTATTTATCGTTGTAATCGAATTTAATCAAAATGTAAAAATAACATAATTTTAATGCGAGAACCCTACTACTAGTAATCAATTTCCGCTAATTGCTTTAAAACGCGATTTTTGCATACTTGTTATTCCAAAGTAAAGAAAACAATATTATGATGTGCATTTTCCACCGGAACTCGGTTTTACCGCCTTAAAACACAAACTTATTTCACGTGAAGTAATGATTATGATAATGATTATCCAAATTAATTCGACACTTACAATCCATCAAACCTTATGTATCCAAAGGGTATAATTAAGTTACTACTTCTTGAATAATAAAATATAGGTAATTTTCAGATTTTTCCCTATACGTGTACTATAAGACCTACTTGTGAACGGAATTTCAAGTTTCAAAGTCAACTGTTAATGCCCCTAATTAATAAAATATATAAATAAAGGCCAATAACATTTTTCACATTCAGTTAGAAGCTTGATTTTTCAACAGCATCATAAGGTTGTTAGACTTCTGTAGGAGATATAACATAGTCTCAACTTGATATCTCTCACGAGGCCTGAGAAAACGGGTCTTGATAGGCGGACGGATAGACAGACGGAAAACAACCATTTTCTCATTTTGAGGTGCGGAACCCTAAAACGTAAAACATATTATATGTGGAATAAATTCAAATTGGTCATTTGTTTGTTTGGTAAAGTTCCTTAGAACTATAAGGCTGTCCGAGATATCATGATATGGGTGGCAGTTCAAAGTTGACAGTTACAGTGATGTACCCTGACGAAATATAATTGTTTTTTTTTGTATCGAGAAAATTAACAAGGGCTATCAAATCGATTTTTTATTTGATTGATCTTTGATTATCCAAACTACTTTTTGTTAATTACTAAATTAATTAAATTAAACGAACCAATAACTCCAAGGCTTGAGATTATTTTTTGTTTTTCTCGGAATTTCACCAATAACAAAACAAAAAATCAACAAAAACTGTAACAAACGTCAAAACAAATAGCACTTAAAGCAACCGCAACGAAAACACAAACCGCATACAATATGCACTCATACTGACGCGATCCTATAAGATGGCCGCACCGATTCATCGATATATTTTCGATTATGTAGTGTCAGTACCTATAGGTTAGCGTTCCGATCCACGCATCACGTAGCAAAATGACATTATTATTTACTGAATCTTTTCTTCGTTAAATTTAACGAATACACTGAGATTTTTTTCCGATTTATAGAGGCATTATTTATTGTATTTTTGCAATAATTATTTACATTATTTCTAAAACCTATTATTCTCTTTTGTGCCTGGATGTATGTAGTATGATGTGAGTAGTATAGGTGAAACGGAAAATTACGAACTGTCACCCATATCATGATATCTCGGACAGCCTATAGAAAACTATGTAACACAGTGGCGGGAAAAAGTTTCAAATAGTCACCCAATGCAGAGATCTCGTTTTTTGCTTTTGTTTTAATCTATGTTGCTACCTATTTTTTAGTAAAACAGAGCAGTAGATACGAATTAACTGAAAACATTGTCGCCAATATATATAAGTACTTCTTGATTAAAAAATAATAAATCCATTAAATTTTTTAGAAAAAAAATAAAAGACGATACGTAAAGTAACTGAAAGAGAAGACAAGTTGTCGCAAACTGGGAACAGATAGAAAAGCATTAAATATAATTGAATGGTGAATGCTATACCAACAAGACCATTTATCCATCAACCTGGTTCGTTCAGTGCTAGACTTCGCCACTCTTGTCGGTCCTTCTGGAAGAAAATCCCATACACACACAAGCTGGACAGGCGGGTTGGTGAGCACGATACCGAAAGGTATCCGGTGAAACCGCTGCCCGTCACCAATCTGTTTTATGTAAAGGCCGGCAATTGGGGATGGATATACCGCCAGTAATCTGTCCCAGGCATGGCGGGCAACCTGGTTGTGCCTGTTTGAGAGCTGTCCTCTTACTCTCTCCCGATTAACTTCGGGGTGATTTGCAAGTAAGATGGCGATAAATCCACATTTAACAAAGAAGAAAAAGCCATTCCTGTGCATGATGTGTCACCAGAACCTGACTTGCTATTCATGTCTCTTAGGAGTTCCAACAGCACAGAAAAATTGTCACATGATAATATGGATTTTTCAAATGTGATTTTTTGATTTAGCTAAGTAGAATTATGGCAAAAAAGGTTTCGTTCAGGTTAACCTACTCTAAACATCATCCACCAAGTTTCAGTCATTTTGAAGAGCTAGGGTTCAGAAACTTCCCTTGTGAGTAAAACGTAGAACGCCATTGTTAGAGTAGTCGGCATAACGGAGCGCGTGTATGCGTCACGGCACGGCCAATTCTGCTCGAAGGGACCAGAAAATAGGTCAAAAGGGGCCGAACCACTGTCACTGCCACCTTATAGATTTACGCAACAGTATAGATATACATACCAGAAGCTACACAGACATCTATAGCTTCAGACCCTTACACGTGGAACGGAGTAACCTTCGAAATTTCGAGAGGTCGCTTGAATGGCTTCGGCTTACGGTTTCCAGGATTGCGCCTTTGGCCTTGTAGGAATTTATTATGGACCTGTTGTTTCAGTATCCTGCGCATTAAAATATAGTCCTTCTAGATTTCACTTTCACCTTAACGAAAGTTGTTGTTAAAAGCTCTAAGTAGGCGCCTACTTAACTTTTTCTGATCGTGTTACCACAAATTCGTATAGATATGTAGATATATTTTTTCGTTGGGCTTACAATATTTGGTTGTTACCGCGTCTGGTGGCGAGCGTTTGTATGACCTAAGATGAAGCGCGCTTGTCTAAAAACTGGGAGAATGACACCAGGCGAGACCTTTCTAGAGACTTCCGCAAAAATCTACGGAATTTGGTAACGGAGGTACGACTGATACAGCACAACTGCCTTTACCGTATCCATAATTCTAACGTTTTTTTGCATGAAAAATGTTAATGATCCATTGTAGACATTTAAAATAATATCTACAGAAAAAATGACTTCAAAAAATAGTTTTAGTTTGACCTTAATTACTTTCAGCTATCCCACAAAGCTAGCAGATGTGTTTGTTGCAACTATTTATATTTATGAACGAAAATAGATCAGTTTGCTGAGCTGAAGACAACATTTTTAAACGCTTTTGGTGTGTTTTATTTATCAATTAATTTTCTATACATTTTTTCAATGTATAGAAAATTAATGGTAGAGCTGATGCCGGGCTCGACTGTGGAGGTACCACCATCTTACTCGCAAATCCTCTCGAAGTTATTCGGGGGAGAGTAAGAGAACAGCTCTCAGGCAAAACCAGGCGGTCCACCATTGCCTGGGACCGATGGATGGCGGTATATCCATCCCCAATTGCCGGGCCTTATATAAAATAGACTAGTGACGGGCAGCGGCGTCACCGGTGCAAGGGTTTCGGCACCGCGCTCACCAACCCGCCTGCCCAGCGTGTGTGAGTATGGGCATTTCTTCCAGGAGGACCGCCAAGAGTGGCGAAATCCTGGAAAGGCCTATGTCCAGCAGTGGACGGAACAGGCTGATGGACGGATGGACATTTTTTAAAACATTGTTGCACAAAAGTCTGTGAATACGGAGAAAGAAAATAATATTGTTTTTAGAATCAGTCCTTTTAACTCTAACTCTTTACGAACCTGTGCCTCCTGAGCCCTAGACTAGATATGGATTATGTAATAAAAAGGCTTTAAATATATAAATTTTTTATTTTTAAATAAAAAAACCAATATAATCTATAATACCTACCAGTTTATATATTTTGTTATTTAGCATTTTTTAAAGCTGAAAATAGCAGTTAACATAAGCGGTTAAGCTTGTTATCTTCTATAATTTTTTAATCAAATTAGAATCTTGATTAGGAGAGTGACAGATGGAAAAACAATAAATTTAATTAAAAAAAATATTTATTGGTAGTTATTTTATTCTGGTTGTACAAAACACTTTATTAATTTTCCATACAACACGAGAGCACGCTTAAATCTGACACGTGATGTCATCGCCAGTCGACCATCAGTATCATCACAAAATACTAGAAAGAAGTAAAATATGTAGTAACCAAAGGACATGAATATTGTACTTGCCAGTATAGGAGTATATGCTTTCAATTTATCTTCCACACGTCCACTATGTTATTTACGAAAGGGCAGTCCTTATCACGATCCCATAGAAATCAAAATCGAACATTATAAAATTGGCTTGTACTTCTAGCTTTTAAAAATAACAAGGAGAAGTGGCTTTACACACGCTACAACATCTTCATACAACGTAGATTAATTCCAACACATCTACTTTATCACATCCGCACACCACTTCCTTTAAAACTAGGCCAAAGTATCTGTAGACCTGTTAAGACCCTGTTTTAGTTAAATTGTAGTCTGACGCATGCTAGCCTAAAAAGTAATTCGCATACATTCTTTCGCCAGTAAGAACGAGAAAGACTGTGAGAAAATAAAAGACCGGACAAGTGCGAGTCGGACTTGCCCACCGAGGGTTTCGTTAAAGACTATATTTTTATGATTTAATCACAAATGTATAGTTTTCAGATTTATCCCTATACTTGTGGTATGAGACGTTACTACTTGCCAAATTTAAATAAAAATATATAAATAAATAGATTTATTTCGGATTTCAGTGCAGTCGGGGGACTATCACATTGAATACGTGTTGTTTTGTGTGTCCCCCCGACTGCACTGAAATCCGAATTAGATCTCTATTCCGGCAGTCGTGTTTTTAATATTATTTATGATTTATTTTTACTATCTTGAAATATAAAGAAATTTGTCAGTTTTAGACCAGTTTTGTCATGAAGTCTGTCTCAAAAACGAAATAAGTGATAATTTAAAATTATTATTAAATATGCTGTATTTAAAGAACAAATTTAATTATGGAATGAGAAATTAGGGACTAACTTCATCAATGTATAAAAAAATACTGCAAAATTAAATTTCTTACTTATGTTGAAATTTAATTCAGGTGTACTAACTTATTAGGATTCTACAGAAATTTCAAGGCATGAGAGCTGCTCGCACTTGACTGGTTTTTAGATTTCCGTAGTCCGACTAGGAACACTTATATGTAGTTTCGCCGTGCCCATCTATCCGTCTGTTCGTCTGTCCGCGGCTTAGCTCAGAGACTATTAGTAATTAAAGCTGTAATTAATCACGCCGACAAAGCGGTAAAATAAAATCTTGAAAAAAGAAATATTTTTAAGTGTTCCTCCCATATACGTAAATCGGGGATGATTTTTTTTGTCATCTATCCCATATTTTGGCATATTGTTGGATAAGTCGTTGAAAAACATAGTGGGCGTGTGAAAACCTTTTTTCTATTAAGGGATCCGTTGGAGAAATATTCAGCTTTAAAGTGTTAATTTTTGTTAGAGTCAAGTGTCCCCCCCCCCCCCGCCCTGCCGTCTATACGGTTGCTTATGAATATGTGGAAAAATTCACAGAAGTAGTATATATAATAAAGTTAAAAGGAAAACTATCACAGTTGAGTAGGCTTTACAGGTTTACGAGTACAGGTCGCGCCAAACTTTTAGTCCCCTCTTAACACGACAATGCATGGGCCGTTCTTTGGAAAAGCAACTTCCAAGCGAACTAGAAGACTAGTATCAGTAGACCAACTTATAAAATGTACTGGGCAACTACGGGACCCTACACTGCACGTGGCCCGACACGCACTTGGCCGGTTTTTTACATTATGACCTTGTTTAGGCAAGTAAATGCCATTTTTGTACCAAATTTAAAAACTCTAATATAAGCTGACCGAAAGTTATGGCACTGAGACAAACGTACGGACGGACGAGCGGACAACAACGGAGTCTCACCATAAAACTCTAAAAATCAATTTAAGGCAAAGGATCATTGACGTCTCATAAATGAGAGGTCAATGCAAAGGATCAAACCGATCAGAAGGCGCCCAAAAGGGGCTTTAAAATCTAGATTTTCCTCATTTGTTACCCGTGAGTATTTTTAGAAGACGATTTTTTTTTCTAAAATGTTCGTGAAATTCAAAACTGGGCTAATGTTTCTACGTGTTTAATATTCTCCAAAGTTATTTAGAAATGAAGTCTTTAAAACCTTCCTGGCTTCCCATAACCCATAATTAGAATTCAAACAAATAAAATGTATACTTATAATATTTAAAAATAAACAAAAACTATTTTGTGTTTTTAATCATGGCGGTTATTATTTATTAATTAAATATTTTAAACAACCAGCGAATATATGTAGTAAGGTATTTAAATATATTTGATAGTCATTTAAATTTTCTAAAAGTAAATAATAGTTAAATACGTAAACATTACTCAAAGAATAAGGTTCTTAACGCCTCATAGTAGAAAAACTGCTGTGAAATGTAATTATATTATCAAATATCATCAAATTATCATATTAAAATATTATCAAATATATTATGAAGCATAATTAAATAAGTATCCATGTTTTCTTTATACTATATTCTATTTTTTCATATATTATGAACCATGAGACTATAAAAAACAGATACAATTTTGTAAAATGGTATATAAAATGCTTGCAGTGTATGACTTCCACAGATACTTCTGTCGTGTTTACCACAAAGAAGTGTCAGACAGAACTCGTAGGGCCCCTGACATTGGTCCCCGACCTCACTCCGTCTTTTGGCAATCGCCTTGACAATGCACCGGGGCCGCAGCCGCAGTGACGGATCGTGCTTACAATTTATACCGAATAATTACTGCTACATTCTGGTGGCCTTTGCCTTGCGTCTCAATTCGTTAGTTTATTCCTCTATTCTTGGATTTTGGCGCATGAGGATGCAGTATTTTTGGCGCTTAACCGCTTTATTTCCTCTTGTCCTGCTTTTCTCGACGACAGATAGTTGAATTTATTTGTAATTGTTGGAGACGTGGATTGTGACCATAATTTTCCATACATACATACATATATAGATGTTATCATATACGAGTACATACAAACAACAACAATATTTGGTTCATGAGGTAAAATACTAATATTTCAACGTAGTGCGATGGTCGCACGATAACGGAATCGTACTCAATGCCGAAAAAACTAACCTCCTTGTTATCCGGTCTCCGTACTCTTGTACCCCGGACTCTTCATGTCAACTGGTTGCCCACGACTTTAACTGTTTCCATAATAACTTATCTAATTGTAAATGTAAAACAATAAAGCAAGTTCCATGTGTTACATACCTAGGAATGTGCATCGATGAAAATATGGGCTGGACTAAACACATAGAAAGGATATTAAATAAGCTACGCATATTGTTATTTAAATTCAAACATCTTAGTTACAAAGTACCAATTTCTGTGCTAAAAACTATATATATGTCGTTGGTTGACTCAATTATATCTTATGGTGTGGACTGCTATGGATCTATATTTAAAACATACATGGATAAGATTGAAAATATACAAATAAAATTCTTAAAATTCCTAGTCAGTAAAAATGTTAGGAAAAAACACAAAAATAATATCAAAATATTGTACTCATTATGTAAAATACTACCGGCTTCATTAAAATATAAATACATAATTGCAGTAAATGGCCATGGCACCCCAGATCATAAGATACCTAAACAGCATGGGCTCAACACGAGAGCAACTGCTCAGGGTAAATATGAAACAGTAAAAGTGAATAACTACTTTGGCGGCAGATTGCTTAAACGCAAAATTCCAATGTTATATAATGAAATGCCTGTTCGTATAAGATCTGAACAAAATAAAAATAAATTCGCAAAATTATATAAAACTTACCTTCTACAAAACATGTAAACATAGATTAAAATAACAATGTTATTATTTATTGTTAATGTACCTACCTACTTATAACTTAGTAAGTGACTAATTATAGAAAAAGAAGTGCGACTCCCTCCCCACAGACAAACCAAATTCCTACTTGGTTTTGTGGGATGTATTTAGATTTAAGTTATTCTTGAAATAAATAAATATATTCATTCATTCATTCAATTTATCAATCGATTACGAAATTATCAATGTAAAATACCCGCCACAAAGTATAGAATACCTAGATTAAAATTCTACTATTTGTAGCTTCGTAGCAAACCTCGTAGAGGGTCTACGAAAACTCAATTACCCGTAAAAATAGTACAAACAATACCTATAACTTTTTTCTTTATTACATTATATTTAATTAAAAAGACGATAACAGTTAAAACTGAATGTTGATATGGCGGGATGCACTGGGCGACGTCGGTGCGGTGGCGCGTGCGCGGCGTCCCAGTTCGGCAGCACGAGGTCGCGGGTTCGTTTCCCCGCCATGTATTGATCGTTTCTAGGGGCCGGAAGTAGGATACGTTGCAGTGGACATCCATGGGGTGGATAACACCACTATTTATTTGCAAATTGCAAAACCTGTTTATAAGAATATGTTTTTTGCACCCCTACTGCAGCAGCGATATATAAATGCTATGTAGATGACATATAAAAATATAATTTAAAATAAAAAAGGGGAATTGTGGTATCTGGAATAGAAGAGTGATTTTGTAAAAGTACTTAAAAATAATAACGATATCCGAATACTTTAAAAAATGTAGTGGTAACAATAATTTTAATAGGGCTCTTATATTTTTAAATCTAAAACAATTATTACAGTTTGAATAAACTTATAGGTTTATATACATATACTGTTTATATACATAGTACGTTCAATCCAACAAGCTAAAGTTGAAAATTTAACCTGTAGTTTCCAAAAATGAAAAACACACATAAAGATTTATCAGATGCCCAAAGTGCTGTTTTTTCACATTATTAAATTTATAAATTCATAACGCATATTTAAATATGCAGTGTCACTGTCAGAAAAACGAGTCATACTTGACATTGACACAGAATACTACTAGATCGCGTTGAGGAAAGAAGGAAAATCACTCGGTCTAGGTCCAACTTGCCTACCTTCAACTGACTTACAGAATATTCATACACTATTTTAATGAAGTACCTAGTGGTAGCTCTATCGGTGGGACCCCGGACTCTCAATCTTTAGACCCGGGTTCGATTCCAGTCCGTCAAGCATCAATCAGTTTTTGGGACTATATGTGCATAGTATTGATATGTTTACCACTTGCTGACTGTGGGGGAAACACAGTGAGGAAAACCTGCAAGCTCTTAAAAATCTTGAGGTACGTCTATAAGACTCACATCTATTACTTTGGTCCACACTTAGAAACACCTGGGACACCTCTCAACCTAATGGATATGTTATCGGCACAACGTAGAGTTGGATATATCATGGTTTTCATGATCCACCTAGGCATATCGTATTTCTGTCAAAACTAGGGAAAGTGAATTTTTTTTAATGCAACTAAAAAGTTTCTTTGAGTAGTGCAAACTATAGGAGAGTCGCCTTGCTCCACGCCGCTTCGTTCGGCTTCCCAAATTTATTTATATGTAATCCTAGTACGCTCCTCTTTGCTCCGCTCGTAGTTAACTTTTGGTGAAAGATTTTCGATTTCATACTTTACGATCCGCCCAACTCTACGATCTGCATCGATACGAATTCTATATGTCGCAGGGTTATTGCAAAAGCCATTATATTATAATTGCAGACTTTTGTCAATTTTATCCTCATAGAAATTAACTTTCTATTTAGAACTAAAGAGGTTGCCTCGCTCCGCTTCGCTCGGCTCCTAAATTTGTTGTCACAAGCAACCAAACACGCTTCTCCTTGATACGCCCATCTGAGCTCATCGTATTTTATTGATTGGCAAAAATCTGTTAATAGTGAAATTAATATCACAGCTTTGCAAGTTACTAGTGAAATTAATATTACAGATTTGAAAATTTATCTGCGATATTATTATATTAAGGCAACTCTATTCGCCCGAACTCCCATACTAGCACAGTTCGCTGATCATATCCTTATTTATAGGTACTTGCTTATTATTTTTTCTTTTTCAACATATCCCATACAATATCCATGACGTGAAACTAAAACATTTATCAAAATCAAATATATACAAAAGTTACAAGCGTATAAATGTCGTGGATTTGATACATATTCTCATGAATGTTTATGTACCGTAACATCCTAGAAACGACACAACAAATCAAATAATTTTAGTTTCACAGCATAGTATATTTTATACTATTTAAAATATTTTTGTTTCATTTTGATTTTTGGGATATTTCTTCTGAAATCATAGGAACCACGAAAACCATTCTCGAGTTTTTTCAAAACATGAATGTTGTCTCGCGTTAGCTTGCCTCTCACATCGTGTTCGGTTAGTTCCGCACGAGCTCGTGAAATTAACGTTCGAGCCAACCAATAGCAGTCAGTCAGTGCTCTATAATCCAAAGTAGGAGGTAGAATGAAATAGCAAGCATAGCGATCCCGTGCGTGACTGACTTCAAGCCGCCGCGCCGACTACAGGCTTCTTAAAGTATAGCTTAGGTTTTTTTTATCTGGCCTATTTTTAATTTGCTGTTAATCTTCAAATTAACTAAAATAGGGTTAATGTATGTAAAAAGCTAACATGGTGTCGAATTTGTCCGTCACATATCTGTACACTACTGTACAGAGACAATAAGGCTTATTTGGCGCGTGGATGGTAACTTCAGCTCTCTGTATCTCTATATGGTGAAACTCAATCAACCGACCAAATTCATACTGGAGACTCGGTTAGTGATCAGGAACTAGGTTCAGTAATCCTTTTGGCCAAATTAGAAAAATATCTTTTTTTGCTCCCGTACTGGTTAGACTAGTTTAAGAGGCCGCCCCGTATTTTTCGTCTGTTTGATCCGAAGCATTATTTTAATTATTTTTCTTGTCATTGGTGCGATGTTTTTATAAAAATCAGGGACATACACCAGTCGATATTGGCCATATTAATGAAGACCTATAATTTATTTGATTCAATTGTTTCTCCTTTGCGCGTTATTTTGATACTTAGATATTATGAATAACGATTCGGAGAGGGCTCGTAAGTAATAAAATAACTCGCAAAAGAGAAACAATTCAATCAAATGAATTCTAGTCCTTTATATAGACGGCCAATATGAAGTGGTGTATGTCCCTAGTTTTTCCAAAAACATCGCGATGAAGGCCAGAAAAATATTTAACATATTGTTTTTGATCAAAGTTGTCGTCGTCGCGAAACGGGCTCTTAAGTACAATTCCTAGCCCAGTCAGTAAGAAAGCAAAAAAATATATTTATCGAATTTCACCAAAAGGGTAATTGAACCTTGTTTCTGATCACTAACCGAGCCAGTATAAATTTGGTCAGTTGATTGAATATCACCTAATATAATTTGAATTTCACAAAATACTTTCTAAGACCGTATGTCTTAAGGAATCTGCCAACCAAGCTTGTAGGTTGTTTAATGTGCAAAACGTGGGCAAAAGAAACTTGAATCCACACGCCAAAGGAGCTTTGTCGCCCAGTAGTCACAGGCGCAACAAAACTCAAACACACACAACAAAATCTCTTCTGCCATCCGGAGGGGTGTTATCATCGCCATATAAGTGGGGCTTCCAGTTAGGTCAATGACGTTCGTTCACCCGATGCACTCGCACGTGCCGGCCTCGCCCCCCGACCCCTGCACCCCACCCCGCGCCTCGCTGCGAATATCACAAGCTACGACTGTCAGACTCATATTGACTTGCAATAGAGCAGGTAATTGATAAATCTCATACGTCTAGTTAAAAACCGTAGATATTATAGGGTACACGATCGTTACCGGTGAGCCTCTTAATAATGCACCCTAGAGATGGGTCCCTATTACCGGGTTTGTTTTGGTAGTTTTTTTCATTGGATACGTGAACGAGGGCAGAAAAACCTTCGAGTCTACCAATCCTTTTGGCGCTGTGGTGCGTTGCGTTGGCATGGGTTTCACTTTGACTATGATTATGACGTGTGATTATGACTAATTCAAGTTTTGCAATAATGATTTTGTACCATTAAATTAGTATGAGTATGAATGAAGAATATACTCCAATGTGCCGATATATCTTTCGGTAACCGTCATGTGATTTAATGAAGTTTGTTACCCTAGTCCAGGGGCCTTATCATCTAACTTCTACTTCTATCGCTTCCAAAGAGATTGTGAATGGCTACAAATTATGTGTGTCGTAATTTATAGGCAATCACGATACCTTTAAAAGCGATAGATGTTGAATTTACATAATAAGGCCTCCGTTCTTTTAAACAGAGACCTGTTTGTGTTAGTTTATTTACTTTATTGCGATTATCCTAGATCTTCAGTTAATTCAATTAGATCCAATTCCTTGAAAAATTAAGTAATAAATATGCAGCATAGTGATGGTTTCCTGAAAACAACAACTTTGAAGAAATTAGATGTTATATTTTTAAGGTTCCTTTAGAAATGAAGACCCTTTTAGTAAATAGTCCGTTTTTCAGGTATTTACATTCAAGAACATCTAAGCTGATTGCGGGCATTTACCATCGGGAAAAGGTCTACAGGCCCACTTTTCTGTATTATTAAAATGTATTCGTAAGAAGCGCGGAAAGTTAGTAATAAGTATGAATGAAAATGTCTTGTCTTAAGCGCGGAATGTTTGTGATAATCGCGGAAAGTAGTGAAAAGTGCGGACAGTGAGTCTGAGCGAGTTAGGTAGAAAATTGCATTGACGGAAATTGTCCATTCTGTACGACGTGACGTACACTCAACGGACATATTATACACATTTGAGACACGGTATATCTGCCACTTTTATAGGTAGACTATATTTTGCCCTCTGCTTCGCTTGCGTGGAAATGTCTTTCAATCAGTGGATATTTTATTTGCGCGTAAGATAAAGACTGTTGTCGTTAGTTCTAAGCTTGGTGTAATTTTTTTTAAGATCCCTTATAGCCTGTATTTTGACCAGCTCACTACGATGATAAAAAAGAAAACCGCATCCAAATCACGACATTTTAATACTTTATTATTAGTATATACTACTCTTCTATATCTATATATAGAATAATTTAGGATCCAACTTTGTTTTTAGGGTGCTGTACTCAAATACGAGAAAAGGGAATCCTTAATTGTGTGACTTTTTTGATCGTCCGTCTGTCAGTCTGTCACGTAGGCGTTGTTTCTGAAAACTTTGCTATTTAAACATAGTTCATTGCTATTTCCAGGCATTAAATTGAGTGTACTTAAGACTAAGTAGTAGACTTCAATAATTATCGATAGGTAAGAAATGTTCTTTTTTCAGTATAGATAAATTTTGACTCTCTAAAAAAACGTTCGACCAATGGACACGCAGGACGAGTCGTTTTATTTATATTATTTTCCTCCATGCTAGCTATATACTGAAGGAGCAGCACTTTCGTAGTTTCTAAATTATATTAATTAAATTTTTTCTTCATTTCAAGACGGTTCAAAGTGAAAGAGTGCAACAAAATTGACATGTGTAGTATCATTTGAAACAGAATTGCTAAACTAAAATTATAATTATCGTTAAAACAATGGATCACAGTCCAGATTGTGGCTTGGATTTATATAAATAGAAACAATACGATTTTCCCAACATTCACATAACTTGCAGAAACACTATTTATGATTTATGGGTAGATTAGGAATAATAATATACTGAAACGATATAATGTGTTACAATAATTTAAAATCAATTATTTATTATAATAACTTTAGTTTAATTACGGAACCCTCGGCAAGCGGATTGAATTCGCACTTTTTCGGTTTTTCATTCATTATTCAGGCTTTGTTACAAACAAACAGAAAGTAGGAGTAAATTAGTTGCAATTCAAAATCATTGCTCTACAAACAAGCTAACATTGCGAATTGAAAAGAAATATATATTATGTTCGAAGTATTCGCTATAAAATGACAACAATAATTATTTTCAATGCCACCGGTCCCCTACTATATTCACTATCTAGCTCGGGTTGGGAGGCGGGGTGCGGGCGGGGGGTGGAGGCGGGGGTCCGCGCAGCAAGGTACTAGGTGGGTCAATGACGGACAACGACTCGTATGCAGCCTGAGCAGAAACTAGGGCGGCGCTATATGCGCGCGGTGTAGATAGCACTGCCTGTGCAGTTTATATACAGCCAATAGGGTGGGGTAGGTTAGGCGAACTTATTCAGAAGGTTTAAAAACAATTTGGAGGAGTGCTTCGGTTTTATTTCTGTAGTTTTAGGTCACTGCTAAAGCTTTTGAGGAGAAAATGCATAAGACATCTTTATTTTACCTACATGAAAGGATATTTCATAACCGGAGTATTTCATAAGCAAATACATTCTTCAATGTGAAGACGTATTCTGAACAAATTGTCGACATACTGAAGAAGGGTCTTTTGAAATACCCGGAATAGCTCTTTATGAGTCATCTGGTAAATGTGGGAAAACCGACAAAGGTGAGTCAGGATCGTAGCAGACGGTGACTTTTGAACTGCCTAACCCTCTGGAGGCATGAATATTATGTACGAGTATGTATCTATTGTACATGTCTATTTATAACCAAACAGTAATTCACGTAATTATTTTAATTAAGATTCCTAGATGGAGTTACGTTATCTTCAAGTAAGATAAAAGAATCAATGAACTCCAAAGGTTTCATTTCAATCAATCAAAGGTTGCAATTACCTACCAATTAACATAATTGCAGCTATTGGAACGGATAGAATACAGTTGAAATTAATATTGAAATTAAGTTTAACCTTGGAATGAAGAGAACTTTGAATGCTAATCTAAAATTATGCAGTCAAATCTTCTATTGACTGTATAAGCTCAATACACCAAAAAACTGCAATTATGTATTACAACTATTGGAACGGATAGAATACAGTTGAAATTAATATTGAAATTAAGTTTAACCTTGAAATGAAGAGAACTTTGAATGGTAATCTAAAATTATGCAGTCAAATTTTCTATTGACTGTATAAGCTCAATACACCAAAAAACTGCAATTATGTATTGCAACTATTGGAACGGATAGAATACAGTTGAAATTAATATTGAAATTAAGTTTTACCTTGAAATGAAGAGAACTTTGAATGCTGATCTAAAATTATGCAGTCAAATTTTCTGTTGACTGTATAAGCTCAATACACCAAAAAACTGTAAAACTGTTATTAATTTAACCGTTATGTCAATAGTTACATAAACCAATAATATTTAAAGAAAAACATGTCAAGTGCGAAGTGAACTTTTGAGTTGGATTTTTAGTACATACTCGTAAATACGCTTTGAAATCTTCTTATTAAGTTGAATTTTTGTACAGCAGTAGAAGCTAGAGATGTTTTGTATTTGGCATTAATTTCAACTTGATACCTCAAGCCGTTTACTGGGAAAAAGAGCCTTGGTATACGGAAGCACAGACAGACGGATAAGTGAACCTAAAGCTTAAAGAATAATGAGCTACGGAACCCTAAAAAGGGTGAATCATCAAAATCGTATGCAATTTAAAATAGGTAGTCACAACAAGACCTAAAAGTACCAAAGTCTGATACTGGAGCCTTCACTCATGTAAAAGTAGATAGAATGTCTAAGTCAGCCAGGCCAGTTGGAGCCAAGGCTAGGTTGTGCAACACCACCATCAGAAAATAGCCTCTAAGGTGCAGATTTTAAAGTAGAATTTTCCGCGATACGTTCTTCAATGACGTTCGTTGACTCCAGCGGTCGATGTCGGCGTAGTGCATTTTCCTTCTCCGTTTTCATGCATTGATGTTAGAAACTATTAGTTTCTATGGTTTGGTACTTATATAGCTATTCAGAGTACTATTGGAATATTTATAATTGGGCTTTCAACTATTAAATGTTTAAATAAATGTAAACTTCACTTGATAATCACATATAAATGGTTCTGATGTGTGTGTACGTTCGAAGATGCGCGAGTATGTAGGTCAAAATAATAAACGTCCAATGTCACAGCGCGACAACTGCTTGCTGTGCAAATTTTCAGAGATTAATTTATAAGCGAATATTTATATTACTACCAAAAGTGCCTAAGTAAGTGAATAATAAATTGCTAAGGTATAAGTAAAAAAATAACAATTTTGCAATATTTGGCCGAGTTAAATAAGTTCAAGTATACGACCGTAGCAATAATAATCTGTATCTTTCTTTTTACATTGTTACATTAACCAGCAGAAGTTTGGTTTCATTCGTCGTCTTGCACACACAGCACCACTCTCGCGGGGCCCCTCCACCGCCCCCACTTCCTTCCTCCGACGACGATCGCAGAGGTATCGTGTAAAATGTGAGGGGTCTACTCGAATTGGTCGGTAGATACGTGAGGTGGCGCAGAGCTGGTGACCCAATTTCGCAGCTGCTGGTTTCAGCAGCGCCGCGGGTGTCGGCGGGTGTGCGGGCGGCGTGCGGGCGGGGCGGGACGCGTGTCAATGCCGTTCGTTGACTCTCGGCGGCGACGTCGATGTGGCCTCCGCCTTACATAACCACCGACAGTGAGCGAGCGATGCGTGTGCTCCTACCATACATAATACTGATTCCAGCTACCGTTTCTACTCGCAGAGTAACTGAGTTATGTTGTTTGTACGAGTCATTAGATGTAAGTATTGGAACGGCTCACTTTCGGTTTCCAAAACGTATAGTTTATGCAAATTTTACCGGTCTGTATATTGCGTATGTGCAATATGCATAATGTCACGACATTGTTTTGTTTGAACGCTTCATTTCATTATGTGTCTTATCTTTTTAGCTTTTTGTGCACTCGTATATACTTACTCATACATAATAAGTCACACAATACTCGGGAAGTTCATCAGGAAAATTTCCCTTTTTGTTCAAAATGACCGACCGTCAACCCTTCGATGATGAATTTTAGCCTCATACATATCTATAGTTAGGTGTACAAAACATCTCTACATATACTTAATATAAAGGGTCTGTGTAACCTTCATCATTCATAAACACAGTATACTAATGGAGTTATCGAAAAACGAACTTAACCATTTTTTATTCGATTGGACTCTAATCTAAACTCTAATCATTAGAGCATTTAGGTATCTGTTATTTGTTTTATTATCAGATATGCAATATAGTCAAAGTAACTCAGATACATATTATAGTTATCAAAGATGACTGGCAACAAAAGATAAAGGTTAGGTATATTTTTGTCTGTTTAAAGGACACAACGAGCACCTTAGTGCTACAACTTAAGAAATCGTTATAAAGCCCAACTACTTCCCTTTTCGAAACTCAATATTATGTATCTACCCAGATGCTTATCTTATACCTGAATGGCTAGTGATTGTATGAGCGGGAGTGTAGGGCGGGCTACAGGGAGCGCAACAAGGGCCGCTTGGGGCGGGCGCTTCAAAAGTGAAAGATGCGCGGGCCGAGGGCGCCGCGAGCGAGCCCGGGCGCCGCGGCTAGCGAGCAACTGCAGCGCCGCAGCCTCACGCAAACAAAACTTTAGTTACTAACCTACTTCCATGCGGGCGCCAACCGCGGACGCGAACCGATCCCGCTCCCGAAACACGCTCGCCCTTATTCCGCCCAGCATACGGTCTCAAATCGCTTAAACCATCCATCCAGCGAACCGATATGACTGAAATGTAGTGATGAACTTATACTATTGCTAAAATCCTCGGCATCACAGCCGTTAGTTTTAAATGTTTTGAATGGACTCTATTAAAAATCCCACCGCTGCCGGACAAGGGACTTTGAACAAAATGATTTATGGTGAGATTGTCTGATGATGTGTTGTTGTAGAAGCTTTTTATCTGTATTTATTTTTAGCACTCGAGCATGTTTCGGCGTTTTATTGTTTCACTCATCTGTTGATCGTTTGGTATGTACTACGTGGCTACGCAATCGCGCACTACCTCAAAACACGTGTTGTATTCACAGTAATATATTTGCGAAATATTAAGGATTTAAATAAAGGTAACTAAATAATTTTCAAGTTTTTGAAACATACAAGTCTTCAAAATGTTATGCTCTATTAGCACATGCCCTTCCCACCCACGTTTTAGTAGTAATCGAGTTGTATTAGATAAGGTGCCAAGATTTTTTATTCATTCTGGCTATATTCAATTAATTCTAAATTACTTTTGCGATAAAATTGAGAACCTATAGACTATAGATAAATATTACTTGAGTATTTATAAACCATTAAACTGAAATAGAAGAACCAACCTAGTATAATTTAATCAGTATTAATATAACTTTCACGACTTCAGATATATCAATGTTACACGTTTAATTACGACTGAAGATTTTTTTTATAAATGTGTTGTTTGTTGCTGAAATATATCATTTTTGTATTCTATAAGTATTATGATAGTTTTCCTCAGTGTTGAGTTAGTGGCGGCCATGTTGGATTGCGTGTTGGAGTACCACTAATGCCATCTAGTGACAAATGAATGCATTGATGCAATAACCTATCAGTAAAAGAAAATTTGAGTCTGACTGAAGAATCCTAGGTGATATTAGTTGTAGTCTACGCAACCTACGCTTCGTTACAATAAAGTTGAAAGTTTGAGTCTGACTGAAGAATCCTAGGTGATTTTAGTTGTAGTCTACGCAACCTAGGCTTCGTTACAATACAGTTGAAAGTTTGAGTCTGACTGAAGATTCCTACGTGATTTTAGTTGTAGTCTACGCAACCTACGCTACGCTTCGTTACAATAAAGTTGAAAGTTTTTCACCACGACGGATAAAGTTTTATGAAAATATACAACTTTCAACTGCTTTTGTGCTTTTTATAGTCAGATATAATATTTTGATTTGAAATAGCTAAGTGGTTCATAGATTAATAACAACTTCATCTGTTCCTTATATTAAGACATCTGTGAGAATGGCGAGCTTTTTTAGTTGTTTCATTGCAATTTGTTTTTATGATAATAAATTAATAAGTTAGAGGCTTGTTATGAACAGCATTTCCCTGTACCTTGTTTATTTGTTCTCTAGTTTGGTCATAATCATAAAATTGAAAAGCTCGTAATGACATCGTATCGTTTTCGCCATATTAATCCGATGATCTCACAGTTATATTTTAACGAACAGCTTATTACTAACCACAGTTATTATAAACACACACATCTATAACATGTGCGTTACTGTCCCTACAGGCAGTCATACTTGTGTGCAGAGACGTCTGTGTGCGTGAATGATGGACGCGTGCTAGTGAGCATTTTTGTCTAAAAGCGAACAGTCGGTTAGGTCGTTCGGACTCGCGGCTCGCGAAACTAGGTCGGTTCAGTGACCCATATGTTTATCTTAGGATTGTGTTGCTGTTGCTCGCGTCCCGAGGCTAACTATCACGTACCTACTCGACCGAACGAACGCACTGCTATCGGTGCGTTCGCATTTTCCGTCAGGTTATCAGTAGAACCTGTACTTTGCATTCCTGATAGCAGACACGAATGGCCATGTTTCGGTTCTGTTAACAGATTTGTGGCTTGGCTTTTAGACTGTTTCATATAACTTGCGAATTAAAACTAAGTTGCGTTTTGCTGAGAGCTTTTTATTTCTATGCGATTACTTTGAGTACCTTTACTTCCTACGGCGTAGCACGTCAAATATATTAAGAATCTTTTACATTACCAGCTACTGAGTCTGTTTTGGCTTTGTTATAGATATGGAATAAACATATGAGCATATTTTCGAACTAAAAATTTCACTAACATTTGTGCGAACTTTCTCTTCAACTTTTAAGACGCATGCAGCAGTACGAGACCGATCCTTGTTGGATAAGATCAAATCTGGTTGACAGTTGTGTGCAATACATATACAAATAAAGTGACTAGGCAGGTACGTATGTTTAGGGGCTGACCACACAAAACCGCATTCTGCGTTCTGCGTTCCGCAGTCACTGTAATCTAGTTATACGCGATGGCTTGGATCTTTACACCGATCGCGATGGTCAAAGGAAACGCGCGTTCTGATTGTTTAGAACGCAGATCACGGAACTCGCTCTGTGTAGCGGCCCCCTATTACGTTCGCTCGCCAAGGACGGTGAAAGCGAGAGAAAGGATGTACACCATAACGTCACAAAGTTAACAACTGCTGCGTTTCGCTCGACTTTTGGATTTACGGTTCTTTTTTACTTCGGATAAAGGTTTTTTTTAAATAAGCAGCTGCTATATATCCGGTTCGATCTTGTTCAAGTGCAGGTTCGTCAGCCTCGGGGCCGGTTGTGCGTTTATGCATTGTTTGGCGTTTCCTTTACCATTATTTACCTTTTAATAAAATAACTAATTCAATATGTAATTCAGACCTAAGCTATTACAAATCAAAAGTACTTGTTTATTGGTAGGATTTAAGTGCGTGCGATAAGCTTATGTTTTGATAATCATGACGTGGACGATACCGGGGGTAACGCCGTAATTTTTTTCTTTTAAAATTAATTTAAAATTGTAATTATTTTAAATATGTTATAAGCTGTTTTGATACGTTACTTGCATTTTCTTGCATCAATTAAAATCGCAAAGATTCCTAAGCTGTTATTTTAATAACATCTCACTATAGTTACGTTTGATTTTGGGGAATAAAACTTATAACAAAATAAACGTAATATAAAATTTCATATAAAACGGTCGACATATTGAAAATCTGCCCCTCTAATTCCAAAATCATCAATAAAAACACCTCGAAACCGCAAGGTTTCTGAGCGGTCCGATTCCACAGCAAGATAGACAAGTGGCATCTAAAATAAACTTTACAATATGTGTTGTGTATGATTATTTAAAAAAATAACAAGTACATAATGTACGGATATCTAACCGGTGATGACAACAATAGTTAAAACCTTGACCGGCCTCCGACGCATCGAGACAAAGCAGTTAGTAGTTAACCTAAACTTACGAATACCTTTAAAACCTCTGCCGTCCATCGCCCTTCATTTACGTTAGCGTCTTCCATACCTCGATCATGTGACGAAGGTGAGCGTTGGGCTCCAAGCCTTCTGCCACCTTTACACTAGGCCAAACCGAGCAGGACAGATGATAGTCGATTAGTAAAGGGTAGTCTATTATATCTAACACGCAATAAGCAGTTAAGGTCGTTCGACAAACGCTGGGCACAGTCAACGAACGCTTGCAAGGTGACGCGCCATCTCTGTACACTAGGAATGTACTCTTGATCTAATGTCGCTCTAAACATTGTGTGTATTGGAAAATACTACATTAATTCAACACTAATGAATACATATGTAAGGTTGCTTATCATGGAAAGTTATGAAATATTCTGCCTGGTAATTTTCCATGACACGTTTTTCAGGACCTAATGTTCCATTTTAAATGAAATTGACTCACTGAAACGTTGAAAGAACAGAATAGATAAATAAGTTTATGACATAAGAGAAGAAGTTACAAAATTTACAATGACAGTTTCGGTAATTTTATTATTTATCAGGACATCCAAATTGCAACCTGAGAATTATTGTGATAAGTACCGTTATACTATTTATTTTTAATAATTAGACCGATGCCGACTCAATAGCGGGCTGAAATATATCGCGAACCATTCGTTTTAGAATTAATAACTGTCTTGTAAACTACCCGAAAAGCTCAATATACACAATTAATGACGTAGCATAATTCAAAAAATAATGACTGCGCAACTAGCCATGCGTTCAGCAATTCATCCGCCGGCCTAGTTGCCATTCTATAGGTGCAAATTGTCTCTGCAATATTTTAGTGTTACCTACTTTGACTGGTGAATCTCATAAAAGCCTGTCCGCATTCCCATGTAATAGCTAGTTAACAAGAACGCAGTCCGTAGACTCCGTAGTATGGCGTAGTGTGTTCAGAAAACGGGCAAATTAATGAGTCCTGTGCTCTAGAAAAAGGAGATGCGAATATGTTAGTATTTCTGCAATCCTCAGATTTGAATCCAAGTTTTAACAAATAATATAAAATCAGTTTTATGTACATATTTACCAATTTCAGCGAGTACAATGAGAATAAAACTATGATTTATAATTTTGAAGGTCCCGAAATTTATGGCTGAAATCTGAGATGAGCTGTGATCAACACCCTGCTTCAACAGTTTATTGTACAAAAATGATAGATATCATCAAAGTTTTTAGTCTGCAAGCGGGTTTTCACAAATAAAAGGACCACCAACGTGCTTATAATAGCCAGTTCTCCCACTTACGCTATAACCTATAAGATTACGCTACGCACTTTAGCATAAAGCTAAAGTTTTACTGCAACTGTTATTTACTGCTGTATTGTTTACGTGAACTAAAAACTAAGACCTTAACATGATTTTAGTTCTCCGAAAAGTACTGGGTATATAGGCACTTGAAAATGCTGAAGGTATCAGGTTACTTTGATTTAATGCCAGTTTGCCACAAAACAAACGACAATCTGTACAATCAAGAAATATTGTTTAATAAATTGAATGACGGGTCGTCAAGTAGGATCGACAAAATGTCTCCCGCAAATTAGGGTCAAAGATGATGATAGCGTCATAAACGCGCATTTAACAAAACGCACACATGCATAGTATGCATACTGCATATACGTACAAGTGCACTTCATTTCTGTGTACTCATTGCTGAAGGCTGTTACATTCAAAACGTTTGTACGAGTCTGTATTAAAATGATGTATTATCTCTCGAGTTCTTCACATCGAAATTTACTTTCACTCACCGTACATAGCCTCAGGCAAAAATGAAATATAATAATCACATAACAGGCCCCGGCATTATGCGTGGAGTTCGATGACTGTTGTTGATGTAAAGCTGGCAAATGAAACGGCAATAAAAACCGGTCAAGTGCGAGTAAGACTCACATTCTGAGGGTTCCATACCAATGAAATGATTTAAATCAAAATTACAAACTTATCATTACCTATAAAAATTAAACAAAGTGCAAAATTAAGTTGCTCAAATACGGAACTCTAAAACTACATAATAAAGCGACGTTTTCAGTATTTTCTGTTTAAATTATGGTAAATAATTTAAACAGCATTAACTGAAAATATGAATTCCAAATTTGTAGGTAACTAGTTCCGTTTTTGAGCCCTTAACAAAAAATGGTCTTAAACTGTAAATTATGACAGATTTCTTTATCTTTAGAGATGTCGTAATAAAGAAAAAATAACGTAATTTGTACTATGACCAATGAGCTCTAGACAATAACAACCCGCATCTAAGGGAAACAAAAAGCTTTCTTTTGGTTACTCTTACAATAAAAAAGCGCATTCCCTTTAAAAAATATATAATAAGATATAATAATTCCTAATTAATAACCCCAAAAGGTTTCTGATACACCTTCGTGTAAAATTGCATGTCATGTTATGTTTGATTAAAAATAAATAAATAAATAAATAAATAATTCAATATTCGGTTTTGGGTCAACATTTAACACAAAATTTCCAAATTTCAACTCCACAACTAATTTCATCTATGAGCTAGAGACTCGTGATATAAGGACGGACAGACAGACGAACAGATGAAAGCAGAGTGACATCAATAGGGCTCCGTTTTGTCTTTCGGGTATGAAACTCACAAACGCATTGTAAATAGAAATAGATGTTGATAGAATGTTGAAAACTATTTCACATTCGTTTTCTTTAAATTTCTGATGTTAGCTATCATAACAATAAATAAACACCAATATAGTATCTCTTAGGTGGAAAAGAGATCAAAATAGCACTCTTCAACTGTACCGTTGCTGAGATTGCTACAATGACAAGAGTTACGATTGCACTCATTTCATATTATACGTGGTTATAATAGTAGTTTATGCTATAAGTGCGGTAAGGAGGCAATAGCTTACGAGGACGATTTGAAACAAGAGCGAAAAGAGAGGTTTTTAAACGTTCCGAGTAATTTATTGCCCCTACCTTACCCACGTGTATCATACTACGTTTTTCAATGCATAGTGTGAGTAAATAAATGAAACGTAATAAATTAAACAAACATACAATAAATACTCCCAAGTAACTTTAAGCGGGTACTCTTTTTATTTTTCTTTGCTCAACTTTGTTATCAACTTGACGGGAATAAGCTGCTTTCAGTTTGATGCGTTCGTAGCTCATTTCTGTCAAGTCTATCTATGGTACATAAGAAAAAACTTGCGACTCTTTTTCAATAAATTAATAAATATAAACACTAGTGTGGTAAAGTTGACTTTGAAAACAGTTTGAAGCATATAAAATAGGTCTTTACGATAGCACTTGCAATGAAATAGTACATTATGATACAAGTCGAATGCTCACGCCTTTCATACGACGTTTTTCAACACACTTGCGAGGAAAAATAATAAAATTTCACTGTTTAATTTTTCCACATAATCAAAACCACAGCTATGACTTGACAATTTCTATGAAAAATGACGATGGAGATTTTGATTGCGTAGATGGAAGTGGATGCACTAACGCACCCGCCAAACAGCCAATTACAAAATATTAACAAACGAATAATTATGTATTTACAACAAAAATTAGAGTTGATTTGTTGATAAAAATAAATAATTTCATAAAATAAAATGATTATTTATTTTATTTTAACTGAGATATATACATACTCGTATTTTACAGAACTTACCCTTGATTATGTGTTCCCTTATATATATGTATTATTATAATATATATATAAATACATATAATATAAAAACATATCTTAATGATATTAATGTAGAAGTGTAGATTCACTATGTTTGAAGAAAGAGATGCATATATTTTTATATTTGGGAGCCATAAAGTGAGATTTGATGTAAATAATTAATTAAACCTGGCTGTAATTACATTTTCAAGCTTAAAATAAGCAAGAAGTGTGTCAGGATCGTTGTAGATGGAAATTTGTAGTCAGATTAAACCATACAGTTTGCCCGTATGGAAAAACGAACGGTTTTTTTCACGTAGGTATTATTCCAACTATTTGGTCAACGCCCGCCGATTAACAAGGTTGTAGATTATCTAAAAATTTTTTAGTACATTAGCAATAAAATATTATATATAAAATTATAATATACAAACATTGATTAACAAGGCGGCACTAAATACAAATGGCAATATCTTTGGATGAAAGAAAAATATATGAATAAAATTATGCGTCAATATTAATAAATAATGATAAAACACAGTACCACTTTTTTAAGTCTATAAAATTATATTCAATATACCTATGTATCTACTTATTTAAAATCTATACGGAAGGCACGAGTCTAGTTTTGAGGAGATTTCTTGTTTGTGATGTCAACTCAGTTTAATATAAATGAGTTCATTTAAGCGGTAGTTCGATTCGTGTCACAAAGTACCGAAGCCCATATTCGTGTTAGATCAGTCATGGCTGGAAAACGGATGTCGTGGGTTTGTGTCTACCCACCAGCGGATCTTGTTATATTGCGAGGCTTTATGGCGTACGGTGCTTATTATTTGGGTTTTCTAAAACCTGTCCTGAAAACCTATGCCAGATTTCTTCTAAGCTTGTATTTTAAGCTGCGTTATTCAATCAACATAAAAAAAAACATGTGACAAAATAATAGTGTTAATCACTAAAACGGATCACCTTAAAGATTATATAGCTACCTAATAATATGATCAAAAGCCTACATTTAAGACAACTCAACGCAAAGTTATAAATAAATCCGACAGTTTTCCGTCATACTTCGACTGCGCCCGAAGATAGCTTACGAGTATGTTTAGGTATAGTAGCCGAAATTCCTAGTAAAACTCCGTGCGCAGATGCCAGAGCTCCTGTTACCTAGAATATCACCTTCTTAATATTCTTCCTTAAAGTAGGTTGCTACCATTTTCACCATTAATGTATTGTATCTTATTGTAAAATGCTTATCTGAGGTTTGATGAAACAACCCTCAGATTTTTATATAGCCCTTCTCAACCAATATAATTGCTAACCATACTTTTGAGTCTATCATTTAGGAGCTAAAGTTAAATCGAAGTGAATGCCAAATAATAATTCGAAATTAAATGTTGAACACATGTCCTAAAGTCAACATTACTTAAGAAAGCCCTGTGTTGGTGATGCACTAATGATAGTGATTCATTCGAAGGAAACGGCTCAATTTGGACAACGGCCACCACAAGCTTACAGCATATATTTATAAACAAGGAAATATTATTATTGTAAAGCTGGTGCACATGGTTTCCCACGCAGCAGGCAGGCAGTAGGCTCGAGCGGAGACCTTGCGGTGGAACCTTTGCCGGCGCCGCGCTGCGACAACACCGAGTCATGGACTTATGATTGTCATGATTCTAACTATTATGACCTTCTACGCTTACCCGTTGAATGGAACTACCTAGTTTTAGGAAAATTATATGAGATTGTTGTATTTGGTTACGAATGTTTCTAACATGGCGACGGTTTTGTCTAGCCTGCTTAATTTTCTTTTTCTTAACAGATTTTGTTGCTCTTTCAGACATAAAGCTGGACAAAGTCGTAAATTTCTTACACGTTTATTTAAGGCTGATTCATTTTCTAAAGCTAGGAGAGTTGGAATAAAATAAACATCAATCATAGAGTGGTTGTACTGTCATGGCTCAGCAAGTGTAACTTTCATAAGTCAACGATCTTTGAACGATTTGAAACCAAAGATAGTGTTATGGAAAAGTGAGCGCATCTATTCTTGCTATAAATAGAATAGTGACCTTTCGCTTGGATGTGTCAGCCGAACTTGCATGATGTAATCCCCGCCGTAGAAGCTGCCAGTGTACAAACACAAGCGAACCAACCTGCGCTTGTGTGGGTAACTGTGTAAGTATTGGTAGACACGATCAGCGGCCATCGAAAGAGAAAGTGGTAAGATCTCTTTGAGGATTGACCGATGCTAGTACTATTAACTGTACAGTACACGACAATGACGATGACTTAATTTTGCAGCGAAACTTGAATAGTTTAATCTGTTCACTTACTACGATAAATAATAAACAGAAGAAAAAAGCCAACAGGTTTAACATATAACAAACTTGTGTAGTCTGAACACTGATCTATAATAATATTAAGATATCTGTGAATCCGAATCAAAATTTTAACCAGTATAATGAGTTTTAACTAATAACCGTAATTAATTCTAGCAGTCTGAATTCAACTTAGAGCAACCGCCTGCTAAAAAAACAAACTTTTATAAAAGCTCCACAAAATCGGCGCGGTACATCACTATCGTGACGCAAGTACCACTACGTAGACGTGATACTCCCACGGGAAGTACCGTAAGTCGGTACGACTCGGGGCGCGTACGCAGGGTACCGTTGCCTCGTCTACGGAGACCCCAGACGCGCGCGCAACTAACGACGCGACGGCAATTACTCTCGCTTTCAATCCAACTCTTTTTACCATCCACGCTGATGCGCCTATTCGACACGTTGCTTTCGTCGGACCATTACAATATGGTAAAAGCTGAACTTTCTTTGTACTTAATAACTTAGCTGTAGATAATACTAAAGTACTGAGACGAATTTAGGTTGGAAACTCTCAATAATATAAAGCCTCTTTTGGAGCACAATTTTGTTTTATAGTACAAATTTTTGTGCCTTGTTTTGCCGCTCTCTCCACCAACGTATCTCCTTACACGAGTAAAAGAACATCGACGAGCCCAAAAAAGTTTTTGAAGCCTTGACCACGAGCGGCTGACATTAACGTGCTCGCGCCTTTCACGGTTCCATCAGGTGGAGGTTGTATAACTGACTTTCCATTTCTTCGGCATCGACGCGCTTCGGTTTATTCGGGCAGTTCGGGGCTCAGATCCAAGCCTTGCGAAACTCCGGACCCGCGGCTAAGGTCGCCGATGTGTGGCAATTTTCCCATTTCGAAGAAGAAACCTTGACCTAGGAATTAAATTTAATTTCGTCAGTCCCGCGTTGGTCTGTAGCGGTTGTGAGTGTGCTACATGTCGCAAATTGTCCGCTTGGCACGCTTATTTAAAGTATAACATCGCACACGTTTTCATTTATAAGAAAATGTGAAATGGTTTCCAAGTGTCTACAAATACTTCATTTGATCAACAAATACCATAACGCCTACGTATATTTACAGAAACTTAAACGATAAAACACGTGCTCTTAGGTTGACTTTCATCGGTAGGTGGAGCTTTGCAATGAAAGCGTTTCAAACTCGCTGCACAAAGCAATGTCTGCTCATGTACTCTTGACTTTCTAGCAAGCTTTTCACAGTCGTTTTCAGTGCTTGCACTAGTTCGTGAAAGCGCCGCAACATGGCGACGGCGCTGGCATCGCACACGGCTCGATTGGAGGGGCCGCGCGCGCAGTTGCGCCACAGCTCGCTTTACGCAACACGGCCATTCACCCCGGAAGACGTTTTCCTAGCAGTTTCGTAGCAGTGTGTTAGTGTGGCGATGCGATCGCGTGACCACATCGCGTGTGGTAGCGGGAACCCTCTCGCTCCGGATCCGAACCAACCACCCGCTCTAGCTGCAGCTGCAGACCTAATTCTCTTATCACACGAAACTATTATCTGATGCACTAACAGTAACACTCGCTTTTACCGCTCAGATAATTAGCACGGACTAGGAAAACGTATCTTCCGATCCTTACGAACATTTTCACTTTGTAAAAGCTGTTTATTTAAAATTATTAAACGTTAAAAAGTGGCCGTTTTGTCGATAAAGATTTCACACAGCGATTTATATTCTTGCGTTTTGTTTACGACGCCCGGTTTATTTTAACTGAATGACGTCACTGATGACTGACCGAGTTCTTTAATCAGATGTGAGCTCCATTTTACTACTCTAACTCGGCGTTTATGTTAGAGACCCAAACAGCACGTAATAAACACTCCAGTTTGTAGCCATTAATTATATTGCAATTGCTACACATTGCGATGGAATTTTCCGAAAAATGTAGGAGTATTTTCTTATTTTAATGGTCGGCTCCGTATGAAATGTTCTTCGTCGTGCTTCTGGCAGAAAATTTATGAATTCATGGACGCATAAACCTACATCTATGACATGATTCAGCTTACCCATGAATATGGTTATTGGTGCACGACAAATTGCGCAAACAGCAAAACGATTCTCTCTGTAGTCTTACCTTACTCTTACATATAGGTAGGTACATAGGTAATATGAATTATTCTTATTTACATATTTTTACACGTGAAGATGCTATTGACCTGTCACATTACAAGTGGGCTGTTTCATTTATGTATGTGTGTAGCTAAATGCAAGGTATTATTATGTGATTTTAGCTGTCAAAGCCTGTTTACGCAACAGTAGACACAAGAAGCAGAGAGAAGAAAGGGGAGGGGGACGTGCGCAGGGTTACATAAGGATGCACCAGCCGCCGGCGGCGGTGGTGGTGGCGCGTCGTGGTCTTGTGTGAAAGTGAAAATCACTGCCAATACTTTCTGACAAGTATCGAGAAGAAATATGAAATTTGATGCTATATCTACATCTGATAGAAATAAAACTACAAAATACGAGCATGCCAATCATCAGTATTAGTAGAAACTATTTTCAAAGTACAAAACAAAACCTGAATGTATAATTTAAATTGATTCGTATCAGTCTAGGGTACTTATGCGAACAACACCTCTAATTTAATATATGCAACCGGCCGTACCTCTTACTGCAAAACCTTACATTACAAAATACAACTTCCAAAGCAAACTGCTACTTCTTACCAACCGCTAAAAGCCCAAGTATTGCTCAAAAAGCAAATTGAAATGCGATTTAGAGATGATCGCCACCGTCTAGCGCATTGTTCGTCAAATTACCCAACAGAGAGTACAAGTGCTAATAAATTAAAACATCTCTTTAATATTGCCGTCCCAAATAAACAGGGGTAAAAGACCTTTACGTAATAAACTAGTGGTTACGTGGTCCGAGTGAGAGGCAATGTCAGCTGTTGCAATCACTCTATTATTTTGACTAGTAAGCAGTTTCAGATCTGCTGAGACATTTGTTTTTAAGAGTTGCAAAGACTTCTCAGAATTAGATCGGGTTGGTGACTTGTTTACGTTGACTGCGTTCATACTGTTATGTATTTGGATAGGTTCTACGCTTAGAGAGCTTATGTAACACGTAGAAATACTAAACTTCATTGCCAGAGGTGAAAATACTGAAGTAACATCAAAAAACTAAAGTTTTGTTAATCGGAGAGGAACCTTTCTAATGCAGTACTTAATTGGTTAATTTCAATAAAAAAATATATTATTTTTGTTCGAATACCAAAGTAGAATTTACCGAAAAAGGTTTTGTCCTTATTTGTACCTTCTATCAACTTATTAAAAAAACAAAAACATACTATTTCGTACTATTAGAAATGCTTAAAACGTTATAAAATTTATTAAAGTATTGTATAGATAGTTCAAAAACACAAGTTGTTTTTATTTTGATACTACAGCGCTACGAGAGCGCTACGAAAGTACTACGGTGCTTCTAAGAGTACTGAAACAATAATATTATCACTTTTATTTCTTTTCCTACTGCCCGACCAACATAACCGATATGGGAGAACATTTGAAAATTTCCCTAACGCCTTTAATTTCGTTTCATTATCGTCTGTTTTACCGATGTGTAACCACGATATGTGTGCCAAAAAGGTCAATGAACAGCCTCGGCGTTTCTACAACCGCATTCACAGATCCAAATCGCCTAAATCTCAACTCATCGCTGTTCGATTTCCTGTACTACCTCACTGCATATAAAGTTCACATTGCGAATTCTCTAACACTGAATAGAAGACCTTCTATGTTGCCGGTTGAACTATGATATGCAAAGTACCAACAGACGTAGGTCGAAAGGCAATGTCGTTGCTTTTTCAATCTTATAACACTGCGTTTAAGATTTACACTTGATGGCATGATATTAGTCGTTTTGGCATTTGTATATAAGCTGGTTATTTGGCAGTGATGGCCAAAATGTTATTTTGTTTATCGTTTGCGCGCGTTCTTGACAGCGAAAAAGTGAAAACGGCTGCGGCGGCTGAGGATTGCGAAATGTGCCTCCAGCCCCTGCCCCTGCAGCCCCGCGCTCCGTTTCTGCTGCTCTGCAGCCTGGCGCTCGACGTTGACGGTGCGCCCGCGCATGCCGCGACATACGTCTCTTTTATGTAATAGGAAATGTGCTCGGATATGTTTGTATATTCGATGCGTATAAAAAAGTGTCATGCGTCAACTGCTTAGGCTGTTACCTGGAGCCTATTAAAGACATCAATAAAATTCGCGTCACTTCCCTTTTCCAAATGCCTTTGTTTCTCAATATTTTTAAGCACACCTCTCTCTAGTCTAGACAATGATTTATATTGAAAGAACAATGGAGATAGTACGCTGAAAACAAAGATATACTTTTACCTAGCGTTCATATCCTCGACTGATATCATCTTTTATCCAGGCATTTGGCAACACATTCGATGATTGTTGGACTTACACACCAAATTCTACTGCACAATGCCATTGACAAAACTATTGTTCATTGTTTGTTACTGATGACGTAGACCGTCTTCGTTCTATTTTTAGTGCATCAATTGTACCGTTTTCACAAATTTTGCACTATTCTGTTTGTTCTTCCTGTAGGCCACTCTTTGTCGATTGCCAAGTTAAATATTTTCTGTTGCTCCGTCAAACTGCATTGCGAATTATTGTCCCACTGAAACTATTAAATATATGTTTTTAGGGTTCCGTACTCGGAGAGTGCTAAACGGGATCCTATTACTAAGCCTCCGCTGTCTGTCTGTCTGTCTGTCCGTCTCTCTGTCACAGGTGTCTACAGCTTCAACCGTAATAGAAACACAGTTCAAATTTTCAGAGTACGTGTTATTATAGCCTCTACCAAAGCAATAATAAAAAAAACATTGATACCCAAGGGGATCCCCCATACAAAAAACTTCGATAAAATATCATATTTTAACGTTATTTTTATATAACCACTCCCCAGGACCTCTTTGTGTCTACTTATGACGTCATGCCGGAACACGCCGAGTCGCTGAGCGGCATGGTTTCGTCATGAGGGTGGTGACAAAACGCCAACCATCAGTAAATAGGCCTACGTCGCGTCGTTTCTGCCGATGGAGCCAAGATCCAATGACTTTATGACCCCCAATACTACAGACACATAGACTGTTGGCACACCTTTCTATAATCCCTCAGTCGCCTTCCACGACATCCGCGAGAAGACATACAGTGATTTTATTATTTTAACATGTTGCCGCCATTATTTGCGAGACTGCTTATAAATCTGATGAAAAATTATTAAAATTGGATTTTAACGTTGAGTTTATTCACTAATTATTGGAATTGCTTTGTCAGCATGTCTATTTGATTCGGGGAGGTCATTCACACCGTTATCGTTTGCGTCGGCAAAATTTGGATTGTCACCAATTGATTGTCGACTCGCTGCTGGCACACAAAAAACATATTTTTACAAATAGGAAATTTATCATAGTACGTCACTGTAATCGGTCAGGTGTATTCTGGGTTCATTGTAGCGTGAGTCAGGATCCGCGAATAATCAAGAAAAATGGTGGCAATGACTCTCTAGCTAGGATGACCCTCCATCATACTAGCAATGTTTACATTAATTTCATTTTGCGAAGTTCAACTTCCATAGCAACTAAAAACAAAACTAATGAATTTGGACGTTCGTGAAGTAATTAATAATTTAGAGTTTTAAATCCGCCTTGAACACTGACAAAAATATTTCATATGGCATAATTTTATTTTATTGCAATTATAGCAATATTTATTGAGGTAAAAGTACAGAATAATATACTTATTTTTTAACAAGTTCATCTATCTGGTAATGACCAAAGCAAATCGCAACACATAGTTTGCTTATAGCGTGAGAAAAGTCATTGAAATCTCTATAAACATTCAAAATTCGATATCTTTCACTCCAAATCCCCTGGGAACCAAGGCGTATATCGGAATCTGTTGCGAAATTTTTGCCTTTGTGTAATTTGTTCAAATTGACATGTCCAAATGACAGCTCAACCTGCTCCAAAAAATCCTGTTACTGATTGATAACACATTGATAATATTTTATCCAGCATAATAAAAACCGTGATAAGAAAAATTGTTAGCCACAAACACGTTTATTTAACAATTTTTTTTTGTACGTATTTCCCTGATACTAATATAAAATTGAGTAATATGATACTTTAGCCCCATTTTCGTGCCAAAACAATGCTAAATAAGCTTTTGCATCGTCTTCCTGTTTTTATGTTTAGGAATGAGGTTATGAGTCGAGCCAACTTAAACGTTCGACCGTACAAAACCTACGCAATGGCCGTTCTTGATACGTTCTCATTAAAGGTTAAAATCATTTAAAAATCCATTGCGTGTACCGTCTTATATCTCCCGACCACCACGCAGACTGGTGTGGCGTCAATATTTCAATTACCGTGTTTTTCTAACACAGAACGGTTAACCCAATTTCATAAGACCATATTCCTGGAATTTACCTACATACGTATATACTAGTACACACCCAAAGGAATCCAGAGGCCAAATGACGCGACAATGGCACTAATTTTAATGTTTACAATGAATGGGTGATAGATTAATGAATGTTGGATAAAGCGATTGATGCGAATGAACTCCAGTTTAATGTAATTCTATCGAAGTGTGCCGTCGGCCAGCCTAACCTTTCAGACAAAAAGCGGCAAACACTTATCTAGGTTACATTTTTGTATGATTGTTGCTCATTGTTGGTTTGTGCAAGTTATGGTTTAATAGTGGAGGGCAGTGACCTATGGAAATTACTAAAGTATCTTGATTACCGGTTTCTTATTGCCACTCGAGTGGTAGGTAGCAAAGTCGTTAGAGCATAACATATATTCAACATTGACCTCGGTGGTTTAGAATAATAAAAATCATATTTTGAGGCCTGAAATATTTCATTATCAGCATTAACTATTCGTTACATACAACTATTTCAGAAGCAAAACAAAAGGTTCCGTCACACATTAAATAATATAATCAAATGAGCATTTAATAACAAGCAATGACGGCAATTAGCGGTTCGACTAGAACGATGAAGATTATGCGACCTCGCAGTAGAGCGGTGATGAAGTGTAGAAGTATGGTCGGTCGCGAGGTGCGCGCGCGTCTCGCAGTGACCTAGTTCCTCGCCGCCGCCACATTACCCTCCTCGCTCGTCGATCCACCACGTCCGCCTCTAACACTGAAAAATTTTGAAATCCCTTTCAAAAGTTCGTCGACCCCGGCTATCGAAATCGCACTCACACGCGCGCCCTCAAACGCTACGTACAGGTTCGGCTAAAAAAAAGAGAAGCAAAAAAAATCGCGTAACGGTGAACCAGAGCGAGATAACGATATTTCGGCAGCGCACTCGTCGAGCGTAAGGTCGACCACGAAAAATACTGACGCAATTTTTACATGGTACGTAATTGAGCTGACGAGCTCGAGGTAGTGTGCGTGCGCGCCGAGAGCGACGCCCGCGTCCGCCGAAACGGAGGCGGAATATTTAGGTGAAAGTGTTTCGAATTTCGGCATGACGACATTCGCGCACAGTCGTTATCGTGACTTTGCCGAATCTAGAGGTTCGGCGGACGCGATCTGTACCGGCGCAGGAGTCGCTCACGTGCCACAGGATATGCGACCGTCTCATGTGACCAGTGACAAACTATGCTCAGAGTTCGTGTTGACAAAAATTTTCGGAGACGTAAATTGAAAGGTGTTGAGATAGTCGGGACCCTCTTGTGATGTTCGCGGAGTGACAAGCTGTCGCAGGACGAGAACCTGGGCCCGGTCGAGGCGCGGGACGCCTCTGCGCAAGCGCACCTCCTGCAGACGATGACCTCCACCATGGGTAAATATTATGTTTTTTTTTCATAAAAAAAAAAACTCGTGAACTAATCTTTGTGAGTTTTAAGCACACAGTGAAAAATAAACTTGTCAATGTATCTCTTTGTTGCTTTCTATCGTTATTACATATATAGAAATAAATACATTTGTAAATATCATAATTATTTAATTAATATTTTGAAACATAAAAAGAAAAAAAAATAAACTTTGCAAAAGCTGCTTGGTTGTCATCTGCATATAAAAAAGTACAGTGAGTCGCGCTTCCCAATAACTGTTGGAGCGTAGCACTTTCGTAGCCACGTGCGTGCTACGCTGGTGCTACGACAGTGATTCCTCACGACTAACTTAATTGTTTAGTGTTCTTTTTTATTCTCAAACTACTTTTTAAAATATAAACTTTTGCATGTTATTTATGAATGTCATGTGTACTGTAGCTAATACTTTCTGTGATTTTACCTGAGATTTATGGTTCTAATAATGATATTAAATCGAGGTAAAATTGCACTGAAAAATTTTTTGCGGAAGAAAAACACCAACGTAAATGTGAATAATATTAATAATACAGTTTATGCGGTTTTGACGCACTGTTTGTGTCGAATTTTTGTCTCTACGACGCAGTATAGATAATTTTGTAGACATTGGCTACATATTTAAATGATCAAATCATGTATGTTCAAATCATGAATTTAAATATTTACATCAAATTTATATTTTTTAACAGTTTCTACATGGTTGTGAATACTATTAAATTGTATGAACACATCTTTTATTTTGACAGCCTTTGTTTCTTTGTTTGTCATTTGTAATAATTCGGAATACACACTCATAATAAACATATCTTTACGACATGAATCCCCGAGGCGGTGTCAGTGTGAATTGTAAAATTCAATTGACAATCAATACCTGGTACACACGCTTTTCACCAACGATAATATGTCCCTAACGTGATGGGTACTGAGCCCTATCGCCGTACTTTGGGCACAAATGGACCAACAGCTTAGCGTGCCTTCCGAAGCACGCAGACCGAACAAAAATTAGGTGTAACATGACCTCTAGGTGCGAAGGTTGTACCAGTCTGCCACAGGGCGATCAACTTATTAATTATTTGCTTCTAATTTTAGCAATCTTAACAAATATCGTTCAACTACTTTTTAATTATCTTCAAATAATACTTTTTTACAATAAAATTGACGTATAAGGTATATTATATTTGATTTAAAATTTAATTTAAAAGTTTTGTTAAGAACCACACTGATTCACAAGCCCTATAAAATTATATTAATTAACAGTTCAACTTTTTACCCTATATATGGTATACTATGGTGCTTGTACTGTATTATGGTTTTTGAAAATAACGTTTAATGTGCCAACTTCTGTAGAAAAGGAATGAAACAAAAAAACGACCAAATAGTTATTTATTATTTTACGCCCTTAAAGTTCGTAGAATTTCTCTCCTTACTTAAGTGAAGAAAATTATGAACAATTTGGTACAGGTGTAGTGAGTGATGGGAGTCCATAGTTTTTCCGCTTTGAAGAACAGCTACGTCATAGGTTGGATGCGTGTATGCGTCAGGTGAAGGAAACGTCTTTATTTCATATAGAACCTCAACTATGCAATATACTAGAGCCTTGAAACTACTGAACTAATCTTCTGAATATATAAAAGGCAAACCTGACTGACTCATCTATCAACGCACAGGCGAAACTACTGAACGGATTTCGCTGAAATTTGGCATACAGATAGTTGTACAAGGGCAAAAGGTTTCAATAAAATTGTCGTTGTGTTTTATGAGATAATATACAAATACCTATATATATATATACGTCAATAAAATATTTTCCATTTATTTAAACGAGTTTATAGACAAACATTCTTAAATTTCATTACAATTTTAGACAATATTCAGTTGACGAATTGTTACCTCTTATCCTCCCTATTATCTTTGATGTCGGTTAATAATATGAAAAAATAGGTACTAAGATTTATGACGTTAACTCGCTCTAATTTTAATAAAAGGTATAATACATTTTACAATGAAGAATATGTTTGTTTAGAAAGTTTCTATGTACTGAAAGACAATGAAACAAAAAAGTACTTGTATACATAAAATGTTTCAAAATACCTAAAACGCAAAACGAATGCCCTCTATATTTGAAAACGTCCTTAATTTTATCTCAAGACAGGAATATGGAGGAAATTTGCCTTTACCTCGATGCGTATTTTGTTATGAAGTTTTTGAAAATAGTGGCCAAACTACGGACTAAGTTATGATGAAGGAAGCTATTCAACCGTCCGTCAGTGTAACCTTCTATCGAGTCAAACTAAAAGAATTGTAAAATCTAAAAACTTCGTAATACATAAACTTATTATTGTTCTTTTTGTCGCTGTTTAATATCTCTATCGCTTTATGTTGTCTTATGGGTAACTATAACAGCCTAAATAAAAGCGTCTTTTTGTAAAAAATAATTATGGTGTCTTCAGCAACCACGGATTTTTTTTTTAATATTTACTTGATGAATAAAGAATGGCGAAATTAATATAAATGGCCTTTTTAGGGTTCCGTATCCAAAGGGTGTCAAACGGGACTCTATTACTAAGCCTCCGCTCTCTGTCTGTCCGTCCGTCTACCCCAAGGCTCAACAGCTTCAACCGTAATAGTTAGACACTTGGAAATATTTACCAAATACCTGTTACTATAGCCAGTATCATTTTTTCTCTAACTATTTATTGATGCTATGTTTGTGTTAAAAATGTTCTGTACCAATAAAGTTGTTGGTATAAGCCAGTGATGGCCAATCTTTAAATAATCGCGTACATCTGTCTCTAAAACAAAAAATAAGACCAGAAAAATTAAATAAGTCATACACAATATTGTTACGTGCGTGGTCCATAATTTCATTAAATCATTTCCACGCCAGTTAAGTTTTGACACGGGCTAGCAATGCCAGGCGTGGCAGGTTTGCCTCTATCCCTGGTCTAAGCAGGCTTCAAATAGCACGATTGCATTTCTAAAAATCATAGTTACCTAATAAATTCTCTATAATTATAAATTTTTTCAAGACTATATCATGTTTTTTTATGCGTTTTTTTCTTAATCGAATGTTTATACTAAAATGTGACTTTCGTATTAGTATATAATACATGGACAATCAATTATGGAGAAAAATATTTATCCTAAGAAAGGGGGTCAATTTATTAAAATTTTTTCGTCAACTTTTAAACTTCAAAATATTTATTTGTGAAATACAGGTCAAAATTAGATGTTACATATGAGATTTTTCATGCTGTCTTTTGGCATACAAATATGTAAAAAACTTAAAAATAAGAAATTATGAAATCATACGAATTCAACAAGGAATTAAATTAATTTATTAAATAAATACATAACTATTTTCAATGCTCGCCACGCCATATAAGAAAATTAAGTGTGTAATATTAATAAATAAATTAGAATGATTAATGTAATTTTTACATTAAATAGTTACATAATAGATTTACTTTTTAAGGTGATATGTTAAAGAAAATGTCATGCAGACTTATTATTATTCGTTGTTTTATAGTACTGTTATCAGCCTGCCTTCCACCAATTCCGAAAGTAAATCTGCAATTGCAAAACCAAAGCACAAGCACTAAAATTTAACCGTGACATTCCCAAATCATCTCGTGAATCATAATCGTGTCTTCATAACCAGCCGCACGGTGCTCTATGACCGTACACCAACTTTTACTTTCGTTACAACATGAGCCCTTTGTCTATGGTCTATGGCTAGTCGGGGTCGTTGACCGGAGTTGCCGAAATACGTTTTTTACGCTCACTTTCCAATACAGTGAAAGCGAAAATGTACTGAATGTCACTAGGCTGCTTCCTTTCAATGCATTAAGTGGGAGGACGGCGGGGCCAACTTTAAATAATAATAGGCACCGCGGCTTCGTAGAAATTGTATTGTTCTTAGAATAGGCTAGGTGAACCTGAATAAAGTTTTGTCTTACATGAATATACTGTGAGTGGAATAGTCTGCCATTACACATCCGCGGAGCGTCGCCAATATCAGATCCGACAATACTTTCTTGAGTTGTAGAATATTACTTAATTGCATATAGTGATAGTTGTATTATGATATGGGTAATTAATGAATTATATATATTATTATTATTTATTTATGTAAGCATCTTAAGTACTTTATATATTTTATCACTAGCCATTGCCTGTGGCTCCGCCTGCGTTTTTTCAATCACTTTCCCGTTTTCGTTATTTTATGAACACCCCTCTATGATGATGATGATGATGATGATGATGATGATGATGATGATGATGATAATAATAATAAAAAAACGCATCCATATCCGTTGAGTGGTTCTTGAGTTACAACGGAACATACATTTATACAAACAGACAGCATACAAAATTTAAAAAATGTGGTTTTGGCCTTATTAATATACTAATAACCCATTTCATTTAAAATTTCGCGAAAATATTTAATGTATAGATTGACCTTTTTACTACTTTATTATGTGTACATATACCGGGTGTAAATAGACTGCTACCATTAAATGAAACCAAATATTCTACTGGTCACCACTTTTCCCAAAAATAATACCCGCGGACACCCTTAGTTTGGGAAATAATTGAGTTCCAAACAAAAATGCGTGAACCCTAACGCACCGACATACGGACGAGTTTAGAGAGAGCGTCGTCCGTGAAACAGCTTCAGGTTTATTTATCACAACGCACAATGTGAGCCTGCTATTTTTTTCAAAATGATATCATTTACATATTTTAACCAAGTTCCATAAATTTTGCTTTTATAAGATTTAAAATATTAATAACCAAAATTTGGCCTTTATTTATCACTATAGCCACTATATCCTATTATCTTAAAAGCATGACATATAAGTATTTAATTGTTATTATCTAGAAAAACAGCCTTCGCAAACGATAAGACTGACACTCTAAAAAAAGTTTCATTAACAAAAGCTCCAGGAAATCTTAGGTCAGGCGCTGACACATAAAAATGTGTATCTTGAAAATTAAAGTGAATTTATGTTTTTGTTTTAAAAGCTGACGAAATATCCGTACAAAAAATGTACTTGCAAACGTATATAAAAATTAACCAATACGTTTCAATCGAATATATTTGCAAAAAAGAAAAACCCTTACAAAACATAGTAAAACTTTAACAAAATCAAAGCTAAAAAGCTCATTTTATTATGCTATATTATACCTGGTCTAAGCAACGGAAAAAATAATACTTAATCAATAAAAAATTAAAATTAATACTTCCCCAATTTGCCTATGTTAAATACGTATACTTAAATCATTTCAGAGGACATATAATATTTTGCATGTATAAAAAAAATGTTTTTAAATGACCACTCAGAACTTGGCCCATTCTTACGCATTCATGTTTTTGATAGAGTATATTTATTTTCAAGTTTCCTAAAGAATATTTTTTATGTGTACATATTTATAAACATACTTAATCAAACTTAAAATATGTATACTGATGATAAGTTAAAAACACCGTAGCCGCAATAAACCCTAATTAGTGTGTTTTTCTTCTTTCAACCAAATGACATCCATTTAAATTTAAAATAATTTTTCAATTTTAATGTGCAGTTAGTATTATTGATACAAAGCTGTAGTATTTTACTAAATACTACCCGAAGAATTTTGACAAAGTAACCATTTTGATAAAGCGTTACAAACTCGTTTAATTTGACTGAGAATTGAGGCATTATCTAAATTAAATTAGAAAATACAATTTCAAGATGAATTTATCCAGTTTTATATTACTGTTATGGACTCGAGACGGTAGTTAATGTGTATTGTCCTGGAAAAAACTGATATGTTCATAAAAGTTGCAAACGTGTCAAGACTAATTGGACGGACGTTGATAGCAATGCTGTTTGGCAAGTAATTACCACAAGTAATTAACATGACATTGAACCTTACTTACATACCTCTATTAACGATAATGGCATTTACAATTTATTCATCGATGTTGTTAAAAACAAGAAGGAACGTCTCATCTTACACATAACATAATCTATCGATCAAACCTTTATCGCTGGAATCTTTGTATCTAATAATCTTATTATTTTAGTAAAGCAGGAAGTGAGGAAGTCGATATTTCGGAAGTAGCTAGTTCAAAATTGGAACGTTAGTTGGTCGGCTGCGCGAGCGCACGCGTCAATGCCGGCAGGCGGCGGCAGCGGGAAATGTCAAGGTATAGGCGCGGAGGCCGAGAGGCGTTCTCTAAACTACGCTGAAACAGTTTATTGTTCACTTGTGTACTTGATGTTTTTGTTATTGAAAGTACCTATGTATCCATCTATCAGCCTGTTTCGTCCACTGCTGGACATAAGACTTTTCAAGATTTCGCCACTCTTGACGATCCTCTTCCGGGCAGGCGGGTTGGGGAGCACGGTGCCGAAAACCTCGCACCAGTCTATTTTATATAAGGCGCACCAATTGGGGATGGATATACCGCCATCAATCGGTCACAGGCTTGAGAGCTGTCTTCTTGCTCTCCCCTGAATAACTTCGTGGGTTTGCAAGTAAGATAGTGCTATCTCCACAGTCGTGCTCGGCGCCAGCTTTGTCACCAAAGTACCTATATGTAAATGAAGACCTTTGCGATGCCCATGTAGCAATCTCCAACTGTTCTCGTTTCTACAGACACAACTTGTGACTGATTTTCTTATAACTTAATAATATTGCTATTTCAGTATAATTACACCAAGTAAGAAGGCAAAGGGAACTTTTTCCATACAGCCATGTCTGAAGTTTTAATATGTTCAACAGTAAAATCAAGAAAAGCTTACGACAAACTTTACCAAGTTTTTATGGTTTGAAAAAATAAGTAGGTAACTATTGCATGAGTTTAGATAAAGTAGTGTATGAAACTGCAAATAAGTACGTATTAAAACACTTGTGTGCTTCCAATAAAAACTCGCATTACACGTGTTTAAATTACCTTTTTAGATACTCTTTTCATAAACTACTATTAAAGCATAATTTGGTTAAGACAATTTTACTTCTTTTTTCGTAATACAGACTTTCGTATAAAAAGAAAAAGCTTATTAGACCAGTTTTAATTTGAACGATATGAGTATAGATAAATAATATTGATGTATTTACATCATACAATTGTAGGTGCGGAATTTTTTTACTTATTTATTTCGTTCGGCTGCCTAATATTGTTCTTTAATACATAAAAAAACCGGACAAGTGTGAGTCGGACTCGTCTACCGAGGGTTTCATTAAAGACCATATTTTTTATGATTTAATCACAAATGTATAGTTTTTTAGATTTTCGCCTATACTTGTAACATAAGACGGTATTACTTGCCTTTCATAGTTCTAGGTCAACGGAAAATACGTTATAAATTTTGATTCCGTTGAGAGTATCTAAATATACGTTTTTTTTTGGCATAAACGGTCGTATCTTTTTTAACGTTAACTTAGAAGGTTGATTTTTTACAGCTTCAAGGGACTGTATATATGGTTTTAATTTCAACTCTATACCTACACATGTTCCCGAGATAAAGGGTCTTGGTAGTCAGACAGATGGACGGACAGACAGACAGACAGAGAGACGGACAACAAAGTGATACTGTAAGGGTTCCGTTTTTTCCTCTTGAGGTAGAGACCTTAAAAATACAGATATACAACTTTTTACAGTTTGGTGTGTTGTCAAATAAAGCGTTCCTTAGTGTCGATTACATCTAGACCGATTTCGGCTATTAATGGCGGACGGCTCATATAGTTTTGTGTTACGTGTACGTAAATCGCTGATAATTATTTGAAACATACCATTTGCTAATAAATTTCTGATTTCTAATTTCTTTTTGAAAGCTGCAAGTAGGTAGCAGTAGTTTTAATTTTTATAAAAAAAAAACAAAGCAAAATTAAATTTACACTCATTTTAAATTCGTTCGCAGCATCATTTCCAAAAACTTTGTCTATTAATGGTCCACGTATTTGAAAAGATTTAAATTACAAAGCATAAATGATTACATTATCTTTAAGCGCATATCCTAGGTTGTTAATATGTAAATGTTTATATTAAAACTTTTATTTATTAGTTTGTATTATAAAATCATCACCGTATATGTTTCCTGGGTGGCTACTTCCTAAACATGATCCTTTTTATAAAAATATATTTCTTGTATATTTTATACAGATTTTTATGTTTTGTATTTATTATCTACAATTTGATACCCTTATTAAATTCTTACTGTATAGTCAATATTACATTTTAATATATTATACCCAAATTCTAACTTAAATAACATTTTATATCTAAACTAAACAACTTATAGCAAAAACTTAAATAAACTAACTATAAATAAAACAGAAGATGTAATAACAGAAACTAAATAACCCTAAAAAAAAAAAACGCAAACCTGTACACACATAACAATCACAAAAAAAAGATTGCCTCCAGATCACTGCCCTGCGGGAGAGTACCCAAAATACTGGCCGCGTTACCTCTCTGTATGGCAAGACTTATACGCTGGCCCAGATAAGAGCCAGCCCGCCGGTCGCCGCTGGTATCTATCAGCTTGACAGAGAGCTCCTTGATAAATTGTCGCGCCTCTGGACCCCATGTTCCCATTGTCTCAACCCCAAAAGGTGTAAACATGTAGCTTGAACCTATTGCCGCATATTTACGCCCCTTGGAGAGCTCAGCAGCGGCCGCCGCCGAACCAGCAGCCCTACTACTCATGGAAACATGAGAGGGCGCCAGCGTGTCCACGCAGGTTGCGTCCCATACGAGCGGCCTCCCATGCTTCCACGGTATTAACGTCATACCGTCAGGCCTCTTACCGTCATCGCGAACTACTCCGGGTGGTTCAAGAGTAGCCGGAGCACCGACGGAGACAAGGGCCCTTCGGATAACGTCATTGAGGGCTGCATGGCGAGACAAGCGGCCGGCACTGCGCTGACAAGAAAGTCCATGGAGTCCGGCCCGACAAACGCTAGCCCCGCAAGGGCAGTGATGAGGTTCAGTTAATGAAGCCCCTATTCGCAGACCGACGGCCGTGGTGAAGGACCGATCGTCTAATAGTGTCCCGATGTTGGCGGATGGGAGGGCGTGGAGCCAGAGACCCGACTCGTGCTCTGCCACAGCAAGAAGCCGAACTCGCTCTGTGATATTCCTACTTGAGGCAAGCAGTTTTTTTTGTTGCAATTTGCAACAAGGCTCATCCCACTGCCGCTGCGATGAAAAGTTATCGGGGACGTCCTCACACGGGCAGGCCACAGACCATGCCTGTTTGTATTTTTATAAAAATGTAAATTACGTTTTCATATTAACTACCAAAAAATAAAACTAAATAATCCTAATAAATATAAAAGAAAACAAAATACATACCTATACAAATAAATAAAAATATCTACAAACAAAAAAAAAATAATAATACAATTTTGATGTTATTTGTTTTTTATTTATCTAAATTTATTGTTAATTTAACTAAAATACAAAATATTGCATCATATTTAGGAGTGGTACCTATAGCACTTTTGATCACCCCTTGGGGTATTTCTGTCTTAAGACTTTAATACCTTGTATTACATTAAATGTTATTTATCATTTAATGTTATACAACGCATATTTATCTTTAACATAAATAAATTTTGAAAGAAACGAATAAAATTAAAACATCTGTGTAAACCATACCATAATTTTTCTATTAAAACTTATACATAAACGATTAATTTTATTATATAATGGTGGTGTCACATAATATGGTGTCTCTCACGAGATTCAATAAGGATTGATCGGAATCTAGCAAATCTCTCTGAATTGCGTTGAACTCTTTTATATGAATAAACTACTTCACATATTTTGTGACTACTGGATTTTAATAGACTTAGGAATATTAACCTATGTTGCGAAATTTAACTTCAATAGGATTACATTAGATAATTAAAATTACCTGCCTTTAGGTATATTTCGTGTCAATTTAATTGAAATTTAATATACATAGCACCGCTAATATATAAGTGTAGATCAACGAGGTCGTAGGTGTAGATTCTAATAACTACTTAAGATGGCCCCACGAGGAACTAAATGAGTTTTTCGACGCGTTTTCCCAAAGAATATCCAAGGCCCCCAAAGTTAGCGTTGAAGTTAAAAGTTTCGCGCCGGTCGTTGCCGCCGAATCGGTCCAGTTGGCCTCGCGCCGACACTGACATTGCCTCTCGGAAGTGAGGAACCGATCGGATACTTCCTGCTCGTAAGGCTCTGTCCACTTTGTCCACTGTACAAAACTGAGTTAACGAAAACATTGTAATTTTCAGGCACTTTGGTATCTTACAATGAGAGGAGTAGGTATCATTTTGTTTTCCCTGTTAGACAGATCGTATTTTTATGAAACGGCTCGAGGCGGTATGAAGTTGAATTTAGCACCAAAAAGTAGATTAAATCGGTACTAAAAATTTATCTAAAAAGCGTGGTTCACTATTACTGATGTAATATGTAAATAAATATATATTTATTTATTATATATCTGCACAGTGTTATGCTGATAAATAAATATAAAAATAATAAATTAAATCCAAATCACCGTACAGATACAAAGAAAATTACAAGGATATATTATACTCGTCTAAGCTTTATTTTTTTTTTTTTTTATTAGGGACTAGCCTTTTGCCCGCGTCTCCGTCCGCGTTTATGCAATCTCTGCCCCGTTTTTGGCTTGAGCGTTATTTTGTGAACACGCCTTATAGCCTATATATTTATCAGGGTTAGTAGGATAATAATAAAAAACCACATCTAAACTCGGTGCGTGGTTCTCGAGTTAAAACAGAACATACATATACCTATCTGTATACATATTATACTATATAGACAGACAGAGACAAATATTCCATAAATTTTAGTTTTGTCCTCTGTACATCTAAACTCGGTGCGTGGTTCTCGAGTGAAAACGGAACATACATATACCTATCTGTATACATATTATATATAGACAGACAGAGACAAATATTCCAAAAATTTTAGTTTTGTCCTCTGTACATCGAAAATCGGTGCGTGGTTCTCGAGTTAAAACAGAACTTACATATACCTATCTATATACATATTATATATAGACAGACAGAGACAAATATTCCAAAAATTTTAGTTTTGTCCTCTGTACGTCTAAACTCGGTGCGTGGTTCTCGAGTTAAAACGGAACATACATATACCTATCTGTATACATATTATATATAGACAGACAGAGACAAATATTCCAAAAATTTTAGTTTTGTCCCCATTCATTTAAAATTTCACTAAAATATTATATGTACAGACACGAAATTTTTACTACTTTATTATTAGTAAAAATATACAAATAATTAACTCAAAACAATAGCACAAAATCCGGAACGTTATACTGAAAAAATCGTAATAATTAGTTATATTTTACTCTGATTTTGTTTTTATAAATTAAAGATTAACCTATCAACTGTTAAGCGCGCCGAAACTGCTGGAAGTTCTTTGACTGATACGCCTGTTCCAGATGGTGCGGGCCGCGCGCGTAGTGGTTTAGTTTATTGGTTTTTGTGGCTTTCCTGTTTATAAATACCACATGCATTGTATATCGTTGTAATCTACAAATATTTTAATTAAAGAAATCTGCTCTTTTGTGTTCTTACAATAACCTTCAGTCAGTTTCTATCCATGTACGAGCAAGTTATAGAGTATTAATTAAACCATGTCATCCAATATACCGGGTGTAAATAGACTGCTACCATTTAATGAAACCACATATTCTACTGACCTCACTGAATCACCCCAAGAATCATACCCGCGACCACCCTTAGTTTGGGAAATAATTGAGTTCCAAACAAAAATGCGTGAACCCTAACGCACCGACATACGGGCTAGTATCGAGAGAGCGTCGTCCGTGAAACATCTGTTCCGATGCAGCGTTCTAAAAGTTGAATATCTTTTTCTCTGAAGATTTGCACGGTTTTTTTTCGAATAATTGCTCAGTTTGCTCAGTAAAGTATGTGGTTTTATTTAATGGTTGCACTCTATTTACAACCTCTATAAGGTCCTACATTTCAAAGTGAAAAAATTCAACAGATGGTAGAGTATCACTAATAGACCACTTTCCAGCAAAAATCAATTATGCTGCGCGAATTTTTTTTTCACCTTTCCATAGAAATTTAAACAGCTGATTGAACCGTGATCTACCCTAGAATTATTTTCATATATTATTGTAGGACTAGGTAGGACCCTATACCTATATTTGTTTGTGACTAGAAAAAAATATGGTTTGGAAACTTGCAAAATATAGCGAGGGTTGCGTAGCATTCCAATAATCTGAATAAACTGTATGAAACAAAATGGCAAAATTAAGTTGGTTAACCCAAAATAAAATTTGCTTAGGCAAAAAAATCGTTGTTTAAGGTGGGAAAACTGAATCTCGGTGCAAAATGCACATCATAGTATTGTTTTCCTTACTATTGAATAAAAAGTATGCAAAAATTGCGTTTTAAAGCAAAAAGCCGAAATTTATTAGTAATAATTAAGTTTTCACATTCAAATTCTATCATTTTATGATCGACATTTTGATTGCATTCGATTAACAAACTTAAAAGCGTATTTATCGTTGTAATCGAATGTAATCAAAATTTAAGGCAAAAAATAACATACTTTTAATGCGAGAACCCTAATAATAGTAATCAATTTCCGCTCATTGCTTTAAAACGCAATTTTTGCATACTATTTCATCAAAATCAAAATCAAAATATTTATTTTTGCAAAATAGATACATAAGGTATACTTTCTACAAGTCAAAGTTAATTTTAACAATATAATATATTTTTAGAATATAAAAAAAAAAAGAAATACGGGAAATAAAATATACACCTGCATAAATAAATTATAGTCGTAAGTTTTTAAATAAATAAATAAAATAGAGGAATCTAGGAATAAAAATATAAAAATGTTATATATACATAATATTGACATTAGTGACATTGTATGTATAATTATTTTTCAACTGACGCCGGGCCCAGTAGGGCCCGAAATATATCTTGAATTATTTTTTTCTGTTTTTTCTGTTTTATATATATCTATATACCTAGTCGGTTCTTAAATACTGTCACTGGCCATTTTTTTTTAAAATAGAACACCTAGAAAAAAAAATGAAATGGTGTTAGATTTTCAAATATTTTTGATTAATAATCTGCCAAATCACAATTACATTCATTCATTTTTTACGATGGAGTGGACTCGCAAAGAGGACCGGGTAGCAGTAATTGCATTGCATCGTTGCGGCCATCTACCGAAGACGATATTCAACTTGCTTCAAAAATTAAAAATCACGAAGAGGTTCGTGTACCGTACCATCAAAAGGTACAATGAAACCTCTAGTGTCGATGACGAGAAAAAAACTGGCAGACCTCGTTCCGTTAGGACTCCAGGGGTCATCAAAGCAATCAAGGCGCGTATTGCAAGAAATCCCGTCCGCAAGCAGAAACTGATGGCTTTGGAGATGGGATTAACCAGATGTACCGTAAAAAAAGTACTCAATGAAGACCTGGGACTACGAGCTTATCGAAAAAAGAGTGGACATCTTCTGGACGCGCGTCTGATAGCTATGAGAGCCAAAAAATGCAAAGTTTTGCTAAAGCGGTACGCAAGAAACAGACACCGCGATATCCTGTTTACAGACGAGAAAATTTTTAATATCGAAGAGAAGTACAACAAACAAAATGACAGGGTGTACGCTACCAGCTCTGCGGCCGCTGGAAATGCCATTCCTAGAGTGCAGCACGGCCATAACCCATCATCAGTCATGATTTGGTTGGGAGTGTCCTACTATGGCCCTACTGAAGTGCATTTTTGTGAAAAAGGTGTCAAAACAAGTGCAAAAGTGTACCAAGACACGGTTTTAGATCGCATAGTAAAAGATCTGCCCCAGACACTCTTTGGAGGACGGCCATTTGTATTTCAACAGGACTCCGCAACTGCTCATAAGACCAAAACAACTCAGGAGTGGTTCGAGCGCCAGAATATCGAGCTAATAAGGCATCAAGATTGGCCCTCATCTAGCCCTGACCCCAATCCACTGGATTACAAAATTTAGCAGGAATTGGAGGAGAAGGTCTGTTCTAAACCTCACAAAAATTTGAGCAGCCTAAAGTCATCATTGATTAAAGCAGTGGCCGATATCGACATGAATATGGTCCGTGCTGCTATTGATGATTGGCCGCGAAGATTGAAGGCTTGTGTGATTAATGGTGGCAATCATTTTGAATAAATTTTGTGTTTAATGTAAGCTAATTAAATTACCTTTTTTTAAAAAAAAACTTTTTTTGAATACCATGACTAGTTTTCATTTTATAGCCAATTTTGTTTGTGACAGAATTTAAGGACCGACTAGGTACATATACTACAAATAAAAACAATAAAAAGCTTCAAAGAGCCAAATATTTATTTAATAAAAAATATATACTTAATGCAATGAAGAAATAAGTTCATAAATAAAAACGGGAAATACATACAAAAAATATTAAGGTTGGGCTACTAAAATGTAATAAAGTTATACACCTGCATAAAATATAGAAATATAGGAATAAAAATATTATATATATATAATGCCTTACCATCCGCACCATTCGATTAGTATTGCTAAGAAGAAGGGCAAGAAACTTAGCAAACATTCCTTTTTTTCATAATAAAACATATGATACAAAAACATATACATACCTACTCAAGTAAAGGCATAAAAAAATATAAGACTGCAGGAATTAGTCACGAGAAAAAAAAAATATCTTAGTCAACCTGTCTCATATTGTCTATTACCTTTAACAAAGTAAGTTTACATATTAATTAATTTTAAGCCTTTAGAGGAATCATACAGTATTAAAATATGCTAATTATTAATTACAAAATTGAATAAGATTATTATTATTTATTACACCATGCTTCATTATCATCCAAATAATCATTGATTTTATAATAAGCTTTCTTAAGTAGTCCCTGCTTAATATATAGTTTAAACTTATTTTCAGGCAAACTAAGGACCTCCTCTGGAAGCTTATTGTAAAATCTTATACCATGTCCTACAAAAGAGGTACCTACTTTGGCAAGTCTTAATTTTGGAAAAGCTAGTTTATGTTTGTTTCTGGTTTCAACAGAGTGGTGCACACCAAGCCTCGGGAAACTATCAATATTTTTTCTGACATATCTAATAACTTGATAAATAAATTCACATGCGACCGTAAGTATATTAATTTCTTTAAACTTTTCTCTTAATGAATCTCGAATGAATCTTCATGTTATAAATAGACCGAATTGCTCTCTTTTGCAAGACAAAGACTGCTTCTATATCCGCGGCTCTACCCCACAACATTATGCCATATGACATAATGCTGTGAAAATAACTGAAATATACTAATCTAGCAGTATTTTCATCAGTAATCTGCCTTATGCGTCTAACAGCGTATGCGGCTGAACTAAGTCTACCACAGAGAGCTTCTATGTGGGGACCCCACTGAAGACGAGAGTCTATAGTAATACCTAAAAACTTAGTTTCGTTAACTAACTTCAGCTTGGACCCCTGCAAAAATAAACTGACATCTACTTGAATTACATTTGGTAAAGTAAACTTTATACATTTCGTCTTTTTTGCATTTAGAACTAAATTATTTGCAGTGAACCAATCAAGAATCAGAGAGAGAGTTGAATTCGCGTCATCAAGAATATCGTTATGTCGATTCACTTTAAAAATAAGTGACGTGTCATCTGCGAATAGAACTATCTCAGATAAGTCTTCAACTAAGTAAGGAAGGTCATTTATGTATATTAAAAACAAAAGTAAGGAAAACGATATTATGATGTGCATTTTGCACCGAGATTCGGTTTTACCACCTTAAGCACAGTAAAAGTATATCGTACATAACATAAAAACTAGTTTATTTTTGAGCTGGATTACCTGGTAAATTGGACGGGGCGCCAAGGGTTTTTTTTTGTTATTTTGAGTACAAAACCCAAAAGATGAGAGCAAATAACATAAACTAAATATCTCTATTTCTGTTAACAATTTTTGGAAATATATTTGATTTGGGATTTCACATTTGAAGTCATTCTATATATTTTGCTTGGTAGTTTTAGCTTTATCAGTTAAATATCATCCAAAAGCTTTTCAGCCTTTAAACTTTTGCTTATGTTTCTCATTAAAATTCATTATTTAAAAAAATATATATGGTCGTAAAATAAAGCAAGAAACATTAAAACTGGACTTGAGCCGGTGAAGATGGTGACCTTAAGGAAGGACACTCATTGCGACGAGTCACGCCACTTCCGCATAGATGCATCTTTGTTGATGAAAACTCAGCACCTATAGGTATATACAGGACCCATAAAAACATTTGGATAATGCAGAAATCAAAACTTTCCGTCTTTTGTACGCGTATGTACTTTTTCCCGAAATAAGTAGCGACAATATCTTACAAATCTAATTGATTAAATCAAGTCATTACATAACCCACATTTTTCAAATTTCATGTTTTATTTTATTGGTACTTGATTTTTAAAGATCATACTAGGAACTCAAAAACGTATTGGTACGAGTGTTGCCCAATATGAGTTATTTCTCAAATAAAGCATTGATATAATAAATTCCAGATTCACCAAGTGCTATTGCTATCCTGTAATCCTGTAATTATTTCTCAAACCTCGCGATTTATTTTTTGTAGTAATTAGGGATTATGGGATAAAGGCAGTAAGTAAAGGCCAGTAAAGCTTTAAATATTTCTCAGTGTAATAAGCTTCTAGTTTTATGTTCACAAACACAATACACGCTGCGATGTTAATTACTTTTGTGACTTAGCTTTTAAGCGGCTTGCAAATGAACTAAGCTTTATCTTATTTATTAAAAGAGAATTTGTATTCACTTAATATAAGTTATATTTTAAATTACATTAATGAATAACTAAAAAAACATTAACATAACGGAAACAATCAGTTTCTGCACGTCTTTGATCTAAAATTGTATTATGACATCTGCTCTCGTATTTTTTACACTTCTGCTTATTTATAAGCTACATAAAAAAATACTATAAATCAATAAACAAGTTTTTAATATTTAAAATAAGATTAGAATATTATGTACAAGTATTGCATTATGCATGTCAAAAATGGTACTAGGAAGTAATAAGTGCTGAGGAGCTAATTCGTCCTCGACGCGGTTTCGCGATCAAAACCACTATCATACACGTCATCAGTTGGCGCTCGCGAATTCATATTGTTGAACTTATTTATAAACTCCATTATCAAGGTCTTTGACTCAACGCGTTTATTTTGGCGGTGAGCTCGGCAAAACATCCACTTCATCGGAGCTTCAAGTAAACAAATATTTAATACTAGGTTTTTAATTCGTACGCGTTTGACAAAATACATTGCGAGTTTCTTTTTGCTGTACTTATACCGCAAGTTTTTATCAAAAGGTAATGCAAAATATTTGCAGCGATATGTTCGTATGACGTGTGAGTCTTATCAAATGGTTACGATGCTACTTAATCTGAAATAAAATTGTTTGACGTCACAAAATTTTTACGTTGTGCGTCACAACAAAAGCTAAGACGTTTTCTAACACGAGATCTGTGATGCGTTCGATATTACCTCATACTCCTAGTAACATTAAAACGCCATCCCTAAAAACACGCAGACTAGTGCAGTTTTGTTTGATTCTTTAATTCAACTTGACTGCAGCTCTACCCCTGGTCAATACCTATCGTATTTCAACAGTTGTTTTATTATATCCTTGCCAAGAAGGTGTCAGACATATTTCGAGTGCTAAAAGTAAAAGCAGATTCTGCTACACACTTATATTATTTCGTTCCAACGTATCCCTATCTCCATACTTTCGTTTAATTTACATTGCTTTATTTAAAATAAGATAATCTTGTTACTATGAAGCTGCCATCCATTTTGTTTACGTGTATTTTATAACGATAAATAAATAAAAAGTCAATGACTTCGTCATATCGAGACGCGAGTTCGAACACCTCTGTGGTGATAAAATAGGTATCTGTATCAGATATCATCATTTTTATGACGTCATTGAGCGTCATAAGGAAGAGTCTTTGTTACCTGATAATGATAGGTAATAAGATAATCATTTTTACATGTAAAAACTTCAAGTAGATTAAGGTGCACCCCGTTCGTAAAGTTCGTACGAGTTGAACTTTTGGTTTATGTAATAATCTTGACGTAGTATATTTTCCGAGACACACGTGTGGAATCGCTGAACTTGAATTCAATCATTGACGTCATTTTCACGGTACTAAAACTACTACGCAAATGTGCACGTGAAGAAATGCTACACTGTATACCGGAACATTATGTTATCAGCAACATAAACTGAAATGAATGAAAAAAATCGTCTGATTCCATTCACATAAAAATAGAAATTTCAAGCTGATTTATGTAGTTACAGAATAATGGCCGTCTAGTGTAACCGTGAACTTGAAAGTTTATCGCAAATATGAATGAAGAAAACGAATACCCTTACATTAGAGGACCGTTTTTCATCAAAAACCATACGATGTCACCAAATAGTAGTGAGTTTTTAGTAATAATTATCAGGTACTAGCTTTTGCCCGCGGCTCCGCCCGCGTGTTATTCGGTTTAACGACACTTTCTTTTTTCCGGGATAAAAAGTAGCATATGTGTTAAGTTAGGGTATAAGCTATATCCATTTTAAATTTCATCCAAATCCGCTTAGCCGTTTCAGCGTGAAAGAGTAACAAACATACACACACACACACACAAACTTTCACATTTATAATATTAGTGTGATGTGATATACAAATTTAACCAACTAGACTAGCTCTATCTTTTGGCAGCCTTAAGAGAATAGTTCGCGATTGCATTGATCACTGTTACACCGCGAGAGCGACGATTTCTGAAAAAAAGTCAAAATTACGATTTTATCAAGCAGTTTACTATTTAAAACAAAATAAAGGTTGTATCAAATATATCTTCGTTTTAGAGTTTGATAAAGTTTATACAGATTTTAATCCATAAATAATATATTTGGGATTTTTTTCAGATAATCTTAAAACTCGATACAAAAACCTTTTCTTGAGTCATCTTTGGTTTTTTATTATTCAATATTGGAATGATGTCTGAAGATTCTGTTTCGATAAGAATGTACATTATATTCTTGGCAGAAATCTATTTCTTTTTTCAAATATCTAGTATTGTTAGATTCTTCAAACAAGGAAGGATAAATTATGGTTTTTCAGGAACTACCCTCTTAATATGCTACTGTTAGCTAAGGGCCTTTACATCTTACGCCAACTTGCAATGTCGGTAATCTAAAGATAATTCTTAATCTAAACAAGATTGCCATGTCATGACAGAGCGTAAGACATGATTAAGTTCAGTGATCTGAAGGATTTTTATTTTTATTTGGATTTTATTTATCTATAGAAATCAGAACCCAAGGAATATTAATATTTATTTTTGTTTTGTCGACAGGAATAATGACACTCAGCCGTGGCCCGTGTGACCTGGACAACATGAGTCTGTTCCAAGACCTCAAACTGAAGAGGCGGAAAGTGGACTCCAGATGTAGTAGTGATGGTAAGCTATCCACTACTTATACTACCCTTCAATCATTAGTGGTACTACTGGAGAGACGGCCAAAGCCGAATCCCAGTTTTTTTTGTTGGTGATATCTCTTTCGTGATATTACCAGAAAAGTACAAAATAGTTTCGTTTCTTTACTGAAATTCTTTTGTCATTCTGATTAAATATTTTCATTTGAAACTTTGTGTTTTTAGTAGTTCCAGTAATGCCTTTGCAATTTAATTATTTAAGGGCCATTTCACATTTTCATGCGAGTAATCTCAAATTTCCAGTTATTTACCATTTTAGGAAAGACCTTGTTAAACATAGACCTATCTTTCTTATTGACAGTTAATATATCACATTTACAAATACCACTTTATTGTAGTGATATTATTTTTGTAGTGGTCAATGACACGCCTCAACTTCTGAGGGTTCAATATTATATACAAATTCAATAAATTTGCTCAATAAGGTTGCGAAAACATCAGACGTATAAATTAGTTTATACATAATGTACCAGGATATTTATTATTCATCACATAAACTGTTAAAAAAGGATTTGCGTCAATTTTCCCGATTAATTTCGCAAGTTTACAATGATTTTTATCAACTCAGCTATATGAATGTTTAGAACAACGAGAGCAAGCCTTTGATTGGATATCAATCAAAAATCAATTATATCTGAAAAAACCCTTTTCTTGCTTTCAATTATTGTATTTGTATTTTAAGGATAAGAGTACCTCTCATTTTCGTTACCGTAACAATACTCGTACAATGTAAATTTTTCCAAAATATTAACTCCGATATTTTTAAACTGAAAAATATTTATTTAAACAAAAGTATTTATTTAAACAAAAAACGTGTTTAAATTTCTTAAATGCTAAAGGCAAATTAGGTAAATACAAAAGAAGAGTACGGTGTTGATCTTCAGTTATTCGTAGTAAAAGGTCAAGCAGCAAACTGCAAATTGCTATTCTAAGTCAGTGAGAAGTTCTCATTGCAAGTCGCCTCACGCTGCCAGCTGCTATCGCTTTCGTTTACGCTAGTGAGTGTAAACATTTTGTTACTGTTCATTTCGTTTTCAACATTGCACGCTATTTGCTGTCAAGTGCTAATATTTTATATAAAAATACATTAATTAAAAAAATATTAATAAATCTATTTTTTTTCTCTTTTTGTGCCTTATTATTTATTTTGGACAGCTATAAGATATATTTGTCTGTATTCGATATATTTGGACCCATTTTTTTTACATTTTATAGATTATTTGCCTTCACAAGAGTTCTTAACATAAATCATGCTCTAAATAGTATAAACTTAATACTAGTAGAAAGCACAGTAGACGTTTAACAAAATTACCTAGTTGATACTGATCACCAGAACGTATTATTAAAAAATTTAGCAAGTTTTTTTTATCAACGTCGACCTTATTTGGGACACGAATAACTTTACCGATGGAAAACCTGGCCCTCAAAACTAGGAAATGCGTCCACTAATAGACATCAAGTTCACGTAACACAACCTCGACAACATCGTTATAAAATAAACAAATCAGTATTTGGTAATAGGCGTCATCGAGTAAAATCAAAGTTGAATAATCTTTCACTCTTTATTCTATAACAGTTTCGTGCAAGATCACGGCAGCAGGTTTCGAGAAATGCCATAACTTTCACTCGAAAAAAGTTACCAAAAAACGAGATCCGGTTCTGCAAGTCTGGCGTTGTAATATGATTCAGATTGTTTTATAAATAGCGATTATCTTAACAAGAGCATGTAATTTATTTCTTACGAAAGAGAACTATTTTGGCTTTGTCTTTTTTACAAATGTTAATTATCGAAAGGTCTTAGTAATTTAAAAAGGTTTATTGTGCCATCTAAGGTGTTTTGATTTTTCAACAATCCCGAAACCCTACCAATGATTGATGAGATAAAGAATACGTAATCAATAGTGCATATGTATATATTGACCAAGTATTTCTCGTCTCGTCTCTTCACTCACCTGTGGATCTTAGGATCAAAGTGTTTGCGCTGCACCTGGTTCTATCTCTTTTGTTGAGCGTATTTATTTAAAACTGAAAGGGCAAGTATAAACTTAACCCTCTCAATTATATTCATTACTATTATCATTATCTCTAAAACAATAGATCGCAGTCCAGTTCGTGGCTCTGATCCACCTTACAAATTAAAACAAAGCTTTCTTCCAATGCACAACTGGCATTATGCAACGATGACGTTGCGTGAACCCGCAGAGTGTCAGTGATAAAGAAAGTTTACGTAAACAGCTAAGCGAGGAGAAAGCAATAAAAATGTATGCGGTAATTATTGTGCGCTCTGTTCTGGAGCCAATAAATAAGGCATGAGAGAAAGATCTCTTTGTCAGTACACGTAACAGCGTGGAACTAGCGCGTCGCTTGTCACTGAAGATGGCTCTGATTTTAAGTTATGTTGTTTGTAATATAACTTATAGTAGCCATTTGCATGTAATAGCAACTTTGGAGGTTGTAACAAACAACCAAGCTAAATGAAAATATGAACCTGAAGCTTACGCGTCCCTACGTCATAACTGTGGCAGCAGGCTAGAGGATATTTTGATGTCTTGTTTATTTATTATCTTTGCCCTATATGCAGTTCATATTACTGCCTCTGTGACCAAGTGGCTGAGATGTTGGTGCCGGTTAATACTGAGAGATTGCGGCTCTGCTTGCGTCTGTGGAAGATTACCCCTAAGTCCCTGTACGTGCTCCTCTTAGGGTGGTGGTTAAAATAAACCAGTTTGCTGTAATTGAATTTTCAATGTTCTCGCAGTACAATAAAAGTCCGTATAGCAATACTTAGGCATACAGAAATAATTAATGAAATAAGAGTGATGAAAGGAATATTAAATGCGCAAGTTGAGGGTAAAGCGCGACCGGGCCGCTCCAGAAGGACATGCTGACCAAATTATAAAAATATGAAGGGCCGAGTCAAAACCACCCAAACACAGATAAAACCCAGAATAGAAGAGGTTGCATGACTAGATTGAAAACCCTCTGCGACACTAATCGTAGTATGGTATCAGAGTCCGGAAAATACCAGAAGAAAACTGTATAAAAGGTACCTAAAACATTCTAAGCGATGAATAGTACATATACGGGATGTAAATAGAGTGCACCATTAAATAATACTGAACAACTATTCGTAAAAAAACCCGCGCAAATCTTCAGAGGAAAAGATATTCACTTATAACTCAAAGACTCTCGTAGGAGGAAGTCTAGGTATATTTTAGAACGCTGCACCGGAACAGCTGTTTCACGGACGATGCTCTCTCTAAACTCGCCCGTATGTCGGTGCGTTAGTGTTCACGCATTTTTGCTTGGAACTCAATTATTTCCCAAAATAAGGGTGGCTGCGGTTATGATTCTTGGGAAAAGTGGTTCAGTAGGGTCAGTAGAATATGAGGTTTCATTTAATCTATTTACACCCGGTATAGTGTATGTTTATCTGGCGGCGGGTGGCAGGCGGCGGCGCGGTGGGCGCTCATGCGGAGCATCGTTCCGTGGGGCTCGCGTGGCCGGCAGGGGCGCGGGCGTGACGCGCCGCTTGCCGCTGACGACACGCTGACGAGACGGTGACGCGGGACGCGCCCCCGCTACGATACCCGACTCCTGCTCCAACTGTGTGCTTCAACTTTCAGCCAACTGTGTTCTGATTGATAATACCATATACATATACCACGAGACATGACATAGTGGATTGTTATTATAGGAGTTAAACCACAAAATTCATACCGAATGTTTTTTTCAGTTTGAGTGTGAATTTACGGTTGCGCCTGAGTTAAACACTCTCTGCTTTTCATCTCAACTACAAGGAAAGTTAACAAAAACCAGACTTTCATTAAGTAATGAACATAAACGTGGGAATGAACGTGAGGTGGCTATTTTACAAAGTAAAACTGGCCACCTTTTTTAAGTACAGGGGACACGGCCGTATATATTTTTGCCATTTTAAACAAGCCAGTAGGTATTGCTTGAATTATTTTATTTTAGAACACTATTTGAATTAAATAAAAACTGTTCAAGTGCGAATAAAACTCGTGCCCTGGGGGTTTTTTACTAACCTTTTAAAATACAAATTTATCTCACTTAGGGTTTATGTGGTAAATAAATAATTTATTTATTATTATTGTAATCGACCAACGTAACTTGACACGTACGTACGTACGATCCATTATTAAAATATATGTATCCAAAGGTTCTATTTACTCGTAAGTTGGTCGCTTAGAACTTCTAGAATAATGAAATATAAGTAATTTTGTGTTTTTTCCTATACGAGTGCTACCCGTATAACTACAAAATACCATAAGACATACTTCTGAACGATATTTCAAGTTTCTATGTCAATTGGAAGTGCCCCCGTAGGTTTTCATGGTGAGCTAAATTAGTATGAATGTGATTATGTAAAGAGCAATAACTTTTTCGCTCTCAGCTATATTTTTAAACAGCATAATGGGGTCGTAGATTTCTGTGGAAGATATTAGTTTGATACCTCTCACGGTACTAGGTGGTAGAGCAGATGCCGGGCTCGACTGTGGAGGTACCACCAACTTACTCGCAAATCCTCCCGAAGTTATTCGGGGGAGAGTAAGAGAACAGCTCTCAGGCAAAACCAGGCGGCCCACTATTGCCTGGGACCGATGGATGGCGGTATATCCATCCTTATATAAACAGACTGGTGACGGACAGCGGCGTCACTGGTGCAAGGGTTTTGGCACCGCGCTCACCAACCCGCCTGCCCAGCGTGTGTGGGTATGGGCATTTCTTCCAGGAGGACTACCAAGAGTGGCAAAATCCTGGAAAGGCCTATGTCCAGCAGTGGACGAAACAGGATGATGGATGGATGGATGGACCTCTCACGGGGCCTGAGAAAAAGGGTCCTTAACAGACGGACAATAAAGTGGTCCTATGAGGATTCCTTTTTATAATTTTGAGGTTCTGATCCCTAAAAATTAGGTGTTTCCAAGAAAGAAAAATAGTTGAAAAGCATTTTCTTAGTTACATACTTGTATTAATTAATACCTATCCATTTTTTATTAGAGCTCAGCCTTTTGTCGGTTTATTTATTACACAACTTGTTGGGCATGTTTTGGTGCTGTCAGCTGGTAGATCAATTTAGTTATTGCGTCGCTCTTGGGCGCAGTGGTACAGAACAGGGCGGCTGCACCGAGGGTGAGAGGGTGAGGGGGGGTGGCCGCGTGACCCAGTTCATAGGGTCGAGGACCGCGCGCGACCTTCGGGCCACGGCGATTAAAAAAACGATCGCGTTCGCCTGCCTGCCGCCGCCCGCCCCAAAATATATCAAAATGTACAGTTTTTCCTACTTTTGTTTGCCTTTCTGATAATTAACATGAGTATTTTCATATATTAAGAGAAATGAGCTGGTTTTTTGAAGTCGCGGATCAAATTGAATTATTTCCGTTGAAATGAATTGCATGCTGCTCTAAAATACACCTGTGCAACACGGTTGGGTAAAGTTATTCCCGTTCCTAACGTAACTAAATGGCCCTTGTTCTTAGATAAGTGTCAAGTTAGGAGAAGTACAAGTTACATAACAGCTAAGGCAATCATAGAGGTTCCAGAGAGAGGCCGCCGATTGCATCACGTGGCTAGAAAATTCCCCCCCTAGGCCAGTGATGTGGCAAAGGACGCAGAGCGAAATAGAGATTGTCCTCGAAGCGAGAGCGGTGCACGCGTTGCACTAGTCTTTGTGCAGTTGCATTTCGCACGCACGAGCGTTTGAGTGACCTAATAGTGGCTGGAGGGAGGGACCAGGAAGCCAGCGCGCGGGGAGAGGCGCGCCGCCGCTCGTGTGGTAGGTCGGGCTCACAACGCGCGCCCGACGCCCGCCGCACGCCCCAAGCCGACGACAAACGGAAACTTTCTTCCTCGCTTTCCTCCGACAAACAAAACAGCGCAATTTGTGCGCGCGCGCGTCCCGACCGCGACCTCGCGTCCTCTACTAATGAACTCCTACAAAATTCACTACCGAAATTGGCAAGTTCATGTAAATATTCAAAATTGAATCATTGGACCATGTGATTTATTATGGGTGATGCGATTTTTCGAGTTGAGGACTGTTCTGTGTTGTGATGTAAGCCGGCCGTGTTGAGAGGGTAAACGCTTCGCCTATGGATTTAGTAATAAAAAGTCGGTAATTTTTAATTTCCAATTTATGAGAGTTTACATTTTATTGTTTGCATATTTTATTTATAACGTTTTTAAAGTGATTTGTGCATTGTTATGTAATAATTTTACTATGGACTGAAGTTTTTACTGTTTTTCCGCATATTCTGGTTAAAACCCTTTGTGCGTGTTGAGCGGGCAGCGCTTTGCTTCCGGGCGCACCGCATCTGCGCGCTGCTTTCACTTTCTCATCGCGCGCCGCCGCCGCAGCCGCCGAGCCGATCTCGCGCTTGCGACTACACAGTAACAATATCTTAATAAAAATATTTGTTTTAATTTACAGGCTGTACTAGGACCATAAATAATATATGAGGTGATATGGGAAGTGTTAATGACGGAAGTCGCCTTCTGAGCGTCGTCGTTTCGTTAGTAAATAAGCATACAATGTAACAGATAGGTATGTTAGGTTTCTATGTGACCATAGCGCCGCGCCGCTTGCATCGTGACGCAACCAGCTAATCTAGTCGGCGTCGGGAAGTGCAGTGTCGCGTCCCCGCGCCCCGCCCCGCTCCACCCGCCGCGCTCCGCCTGCGCTGAAAGTACGAACCGCGCGGTCATTCACATTTCACCTAATTTCTATTTCTCGCTTGTAAAAGTCGACGGTGCTCTTTTCCTAAAGCGTAGAGTCAGGAGATCGCTCCTTTAGTATACTAATAGCTCTCTGTGTTCGTAGGCGAGTCGGCTGCTGATACGAGCACGTCGTCACCGGACCCGGGCCCGCCGTCGCCGCGCATGGCGGAGGGGGGGTGCAGCACGCCACCGCACCCGCCCCCCGTGTTCGACGGCGGCGGCTCACCATCGCCGTCTCCCGGAGCGTGCCATCCTACCGTCATCCGCTCGGCGCCCTACTCCGTCATCAAGTTCGAGGGCGGGCCTGCTTCCATCAAGGCGGAGAACATTCCCATCAGACAAGTGCCGACTCCTCAACAGTCTCCGGTGAAAATTGAAGGAGTGCCACCGGAGCCTCCGCAACCATACAGGCCGCGTGCGCCCGCGCCTCCACCGACAAGCATCCATGCCGCTCTATCGCCAACGCAATGGCCCCCAGCCGCCTGCATCAACGGAGTTAAGCCTGAGCTTATTGGAGGTCACTTTCCCTCTCAACCTCTTGAGCCAAAGGGAGCGCGAGGTGCGACGCAATGGCGCGGTGCACCCGCCGTCATCATGGGTGAGTCTGGTGGCGTTCGGACGATGTTCTGGACACTACCGGCTCCCACTCCCGCCGGAGAACCTTCACCCAGTGTTTCACATACTCCACCGACACCTCCTACACCTGATCCAGCTAATTGTAGTGAAGAGAACGCTGCGCGACTTTTGCTTAACTTAGGGGGAGAAATAAGACGGCAACGAGGACCACCTTTAAACATGGAATTGCTTTGGGCCGGTGACGTGTCACAGTTGCCAGCGCATCAGCAAATCACAGCTCTGAACCTGTCCCCAGGTGCTATCGGCAACGTTGCAGGAGCATCAGGTATGGGAGGCCTTAACAATTTGGCTCTTCCGAGACCAGAACTGAGGGCATATGCACCTGAAGCAGAAAGAGATGAAGACGATCAACCTATGATATGTATGATATGCGAAGACAAAGCGACAGGATTGCACTACGGTATCATCACGTGTGAAGGCTGCAAAGGATTTTTCAAGCGGACGGTGCAAAATCGACGCGTATACACATGCGTGGCTGATGGGGGCTGTGAGATAACCAAAACGCAACGAAATAGATGTCAATATTGCCGGTTTAAGAAATGCATTGAACAGGGGATGGTATTGCAAGGTATGCATTTAAATTATCAAAGCGTCAATTGCTGTTTCTGCAACGTTATTCACTATTTTTTAACGTGCTTGCTTCTATTTCAGCTGTTCGGGAAGATCGCATGCCTGGCGGGCGGAACAGTGGAGCTGTTTATAATCTTTATAAAGTGAAGTACAAGAAACACAAGAAGGCGAATAAGACTGCAACCACCACAAGTAGGGCATCGCCTCCCGACAAACCTAAAGATCCACCGTTACCGCCTCTACCACCCCACCTTGTCAACGGGACAATCCTTAAGACTGCACTCACGAATCCTAGCGAGGTAAGTCGCACCAATTCAAAGTACACACTAATATGAAAGAACTTAGTATTGGCTCCCATTTTATTAAGATAATTTTCTAGGTCGTACATCTGCGAGCGCGACTTGAAAGCGCCGTTTCATCATCACGGGATCGAGCTGTACCTCTGGAGAGAGCGTTACACATGATCCGTGCTCTAATAGACTGCGATGCCATGGAGGACATAGCCACAGTCCGACATCTACCAGACTTATTACACGACACCTCAGAAATAGGCGACAAGCTGTGCAAAATTGGTGACTCGATAGTGCACAAAATGGTCGCCTGGACGAAAAAGCTACCTTTCATAATGGAGATACCGATGGAGATTCATTCGAAGTTGCTGATGGAGAAGTGGCACGAGATCTCTGTGTTGACGACGGCGGCGTATCAGGCGATGCACGGAAAGCATGCGCACTCGCCACCCTCATCGGACCACGAGCATGACTTTATGCAGGAGGTAGGTACCTTAGTCTATGTAAGGTGATCTACTATCCCAGCGCGATCGCATACCCTCGCCGGGTCACTTTCGCTGCGGAGACTTCCGTCGGAGTGCAGTTACGTGATCTGCATTGCCTTACGCAACCGCGCTGCGATAGAAAGTCACCGTCTATACTTACTGCATTTGTACCGCTTGCACTATTGCATGATCGATGCCTTAATGGACCAAACGTGCAAATATTACAAGATTTTATAGAATAGTTATTATTTTATTACTACCATACTTGGGCTAGCTAGGCATTGCCTAGCGGACTATATTATTAATTCAAATCAATGTATTCAATATATTCATATTAGGGGGTAACTTTTTACCTCGGTACAAAATGCACATCATAATATTGTTTTCCTTACTTTTAAATAAAAAGTATGCAATAAATGTGTTTAAAAGCAACTTGCGGAAATAGTTTATAAATAATAAACTCTTCACAAAAAATTACGTGCTTTAATTTATTACATTAACAAACTTAAAAGCGTGTTTACACTTGTGATGTAATGCAGCTAAAATGTAACGCATAAAATTGAATAATTTTCATGTGATCACCTAATTATTAACAAGCAGTTTGCGCGAATTGCTATAAAACGCATTTATTACCAACTTTTTATTCAAAAGTAAGGAAAACAATATTATGGTGTGCATTTTGCACCGAGATCCTCCGTTACCACCTTAATGTATTTAGGTTACTATTTATAGCACAATACTTATAAATACAAATTTTATAATTTAGCGCATTGATTACTCGAATCAACTAATAACACGCACGGAGGTACCGCGCAGAACCTCGAAGTTAAATTGCACATGTTGCATTACATAAACGTTGCTAATGGTAGTTACATGAAGGCATTTTCATTGTCTAGTGCATTTCCTGCTTCAGCTATGCTTCAGTTACGTAAAGTTACTGGAATAACTTCATTTCTTGGAAAACGTTTGATTATTATTTTCGTGTTGTTTTCTAGTAAACATATTAGTATCTAATATCTTCCCAGTACACGCCAGTTTTTAAGGATCATTTAAATCTGAACGCATTTACGTTTGAGCTTTGGTCAACTAGAATACTTCAAGCATGAATGAGAATTTGCTAAATCTAACCAGTAACAACTCCGCAGGTGAATGCCAACCTCCGGACGCTGCAGAGTTGCCTAACGTCCCTGATGGGGAGGCCGATAACCCTGGAGCAGTTGCGGCTGGACGTCGGCCTGGTGGTGGAGAAGATGACGCAAATCACGTGTGTGTTCCGTCGCATTCAGCTCCGCATGGAGGAGTACGTCTGTCTGAAGGTCTACATACTGCTTAATCAAGGTATGTTCACTCATTAACAAATTTATGCAATATCCAAACTTTCTCGGGCGCAACCAAAACGATTTCAATCCATTATTGGTACAGTTACTTTAATTGACGAACAAAAAGAGATACCTGCAGATCCAGCGTCGGTGGAAATAATTTGAGATAACCACGAAGTTTAGACATTCATAAGAATCTTAGATGCTTGGGATAGATGTGTTTATTGATTGTGTCCAAGTGTCTTATTTTACTGGTCTTGCTTGAGATATAACGCTGACGTCATTTCTGTCAAAAACGAAATTGTGCTAACAGATAGTGGATAACCTTTCACCGAGGTGTATTTAGGCTATGCAAACAGTAGCGAGCGAACCGTGCCATTTCCTTGTTTTGAAAGCGAAACAACCACCGACTTAACATAGAAAGTACTTGAAAGGAAAGTAATTAGATTACTCATCCATTTGCGATGCTAATGCATTATAAACACTTTAAATTGTTGCTTGTATTTTACGTATCTGCTTATCAACGCAGAAAGGTATTGGTAATAAATATAAATTCATAATTAATGTTAATTTTATATAAAATAGTAACTAGATAATATTAAAATTACTAGCTTTTGCCCGCGATTTCACCCGCGTTGAATTAGTTTTTGTGTACTCCTTTAAAATCAGTCAATATTATTCGGACTGTTACCTACAGCTGGTGAAATGTGTGTGTTATGCGCCTCTTTTTCCCATTCTGTGTGTTTCTTTTATAGCTTTTCCATGGGAACAAACGGAAAAAGTATTTTTTGTTCTATGCAAAGTCTAGAACTACATTTATGCAATATTTCAGCCTAATCGGTTTCGTAAGCATGGCGTGAAAGGGTGACATCACTTTTCTATAGAAATTTGAAAGCTTATTTTCATCCCATGGGAACTGATTTATGAGATAAAAAGTAGCCTATGTCATATTCCAGGTCTAGAACTACATTCATGTAAAATTTCAGCCCAATCGGTTCGGTAGTTACGGCGTGAAAGAGTAACAAACATCCATTCATCCATCCATACATCCAAACTTTCACATTTATAATATTAGTGGGATTTTGAATACTATTGAAACTTAAACATAGAAAAAGCCTATGAATGAATATTTGATTTCTACGAGGGATGCCAAAAAAATCGAATAAGACTAGCTTTTAGATTAATATTTTTGAACCTATATTGATGCCCCATATTGCAAAAGCTTTGCATAAAATAGTCCTGTGTGAACTAACAGGCTTAGAAACCATGCCTAACGTGTCACTCATCCCGATATAATGTATGCCCTAAATACCCACCTAACGGCAGGGAGGGCATAATCCATTTATAGTGAAACAATGACGCTTCCGAAGGGTGCATTCACTCCAGTGGCTGGGGCCGAAGACCTGGCCGCGTCATGTCATGTAGGTCAGTACTGGTTATGCAAGCTAGGCGTCCTGCAAGCGTCTCAGGTGACGTTTCGCTGGCTGATTCATTGCTGCCTACTTGAATTAAACAGGACTTTATTTCCGCGGCTAGTCTTTAGATTGACTTGATTTGTTTTTGGGGTTAACTATTTTTAATAAGTTTTGTGTACTTCTTCTACATACTCGTAGTACTGCTGCTAGATAAAATTAGGCGATAGCAGAAAATTATAAGTGAATAAATAATTTTCCTGTTTTGAATTACTTTATTACTTTAATACATAGGTAACACTAAAAGTTTCCGGAACTGGCCACTTACATAAACAATATTTAAAAATTTATTGCAACATTTGAAAATAGAACTCTTTGGCTGTAGAATGCAGTTTGTTTCATCTGACTGTCTTTTGTTTTTACCTTGTGGCGCCATTTAAAAAATTGTGTGTCTGCATCAACATGGATTTAACTCGGGAAAATTTTCGTAGTATGATTTTCTACGATTTTAAGTGTAATTTGACAGCTCAACAGAGCATCGCTCGGCTTGAAACAGCTTTTGGCAATGAAGCACCATGCAAGACGACTGTTTATAGCTGGTTTGCAGAATTCAAGCGTGGTCGTATCAATCTCAGTGACGAATCTCGCGATGGTCGGCCGTCCACCGCTGTGACCAACAAAAACATCGATGCTGTGCGCCGTATGATTGAAACAGACAGGCATGTGACCTACCATGAAATTCGCGCATCCTTAGAAATAGGCATGAGTCAAATACAATCAATCCTACACAAACATTTGGGTGTGAGAAAGCTGTGCTCGCGGTGGATCCCACACAACTTGACCGAGGCTCAAAAAACGGACCGCGTCGCTTGGTGCAGTGCCATGCTTACCAGATTCAACGAAGGTGCGTCAAATTTGGTGTGGGACATAGTAACAGGTGACGAAACATGGATTTATTGCTACGATCCCAAAACAAAGCAGCAATCTAGCGTATGGGTCTTTCAAGATGAGCCGAAACCAACCAAAGTGGCGCGCGTGAAAAGTGCATCTAAGCGGATGATTGCTTCTTTTTTTAATAAAACTGGACACGTGGCTACTGTTGCTTTAGAGAATCGTCGTACCGTGAATAGTGACTGGTACACGACCATTTGTTTGCCGGAAGTTATTGACGAACTCCGTAAAAATAACCGTAAACGCCGTATCATCCTGCACCACGACAATGCTAGTTCTCACACGGCCAGACAGACAAACGACTTTTTGAAGACGAAAAATGTAGAACTCATGAGTCATCCTGCATACAGTCCCGACCTGGCACCTTGTGACTTTTTTCTGTTCCCAAAAATTAAGAACCAATTACGCGGTCAACGATTTTCATCACCAGAAGAGGCTGTCGAGGAGTATGAAAAACACGTTTCAGAGGTCACCACAGGGGAGTGGCACAAAAGTTTTCAAAACTGGTTTGATCGAATGAAAAAGTGCATAGACGCCAAGGGAGATTATTTTGAAAAACAATAAATTAATTTTGTACCTTTAATAGTATTTTTTCATATTCATTCCGGAAACTTATAGTGCGTCCCACGTACATCAAGGACTCATAGTTAATACATTCTTTAGCAACCACAGTTTTCAAAATTCATCCATTGAGTTGTGCAAAATCTGCTATGCTGGTTACTTCAGACTTGGCCCTCCTTCAGTATGCCACTAATTTGGTCGGCTAGCATCCTCTGCCAATAGCCAAGTTGAGACCCACCTTCAACTTGCGCTCCTATATATTTCCTAACCATCATTAGCGTTAGTTAATTCCGTAGAAGCACACAATAATAACGTCACAACGCAACTCGTTCGTCTCGATCAAGTTGCTATCAATGAGATAAAATGGTGAAGAGTTCGGGTCGCCGCTGTTGCTCGTTATTCTTATTTTGATTTATGATAGTAACCCAGATCTGACTCGTCCAGAGACGTTTCGAAACCGATTAGGACGGAGGGAGACGCAAAGTGAATAACTATTTTCAACTGAGATGTCCAAGTATTTTCGATGTGAATGCAAACCGCATTGACGCTGTATCTCCAAAGGTGTGGTATATACGTATATATGTATCTGTATTGCTGAATTTCGTATACGATGGTACGTTACCCGTATAATAATTCCAAAAACTTATTCAACCAATAACACTTGTTGCGGATTGATTCGAGCCAATCTGGGTTCTATTACACTCTCTTGGACAACTTTGAAAATAAAGGTATTCAGAGAAGATATTTGCTACCATTGTTCTTCTTCTCTAATTTTATGGTGGTTTTTTATGGCCCTGTAGTATGTAGCCAATTTAATTAGTTATCATTCTTTATAGGGCGCGATCCGGTGGATCTCTACTCATAATCGTTCTATTACTATCCTTTTATCATCATCATCATCAACATCATCATTATCATCATCATCATCATCATCATCATTAAAATATGTAAGCGTTTCATTCCTTTTCTAGTCACTTCTTCTTTCTGTCCTTAACAATCTCTCATCCCACTGTTGTTCACCCCTTAATTTAATATCAACCCACATTATACTTTGTAAACGCATTTTCGTAGTAACTATCAATATACGACCTATCGGTTGAAATATACGACCTATGTAAAACCTAACCGGTTGAAAATATCCACGTGAACATTGCACAAACATGTCCTTGCAATACGAGATGTGCAACTTTCTCCTGCAGTACTATGTTACCCGTTCTGCTAGCGGCGCGCACGCACCGTCCTAGCGCAGGGAAAATGACATCCTGCGTTATCGCACTGCAACTAGGTCGCCCGCACTCCGCCATGTTAGAAAATTTATTTTCACCGCGCTGCGTTTGTTACGTTGTTTATCAACTTCGAATATACTTATCATATAACTTTGTAGATTACCTACTTTACGTATGTAAGTCAAATATAAGTATGAGAGATACGATAAGAGGTTTGTTTTAATGTGTGTACAAATTCATCTGGTTTTTAAAACTTCTTTCCCTTGACTGAACTTTAGTTTTTTTTACTATTTTATGTTGTAATAGAAACGTTTGGAAAATTATTTCATTCCATATCGCTTTTTCAGTAGCCTTAGCATGAAAACATCACAGTTACGTTGTAGTTGCGTTTACGTTAGATTTTGTATGGAATCTGAAAAGTTCCGCTACTGTCCGCTAGGGGCGGTTATCAGATTCTATACGAAATCAAACGTGAACGCAACTATAACGTAACCGTAATGTTTTCCTGCTAAAGCTACCGGTCATTTAATGTTTTATTAACGTACGTTACGTTAATACAAAACTAATTAAATACCAGAAAGTACAAACTTACTTTACTTTATTGAAATATACTGTCCTTCAAGATATACGGTGAAATGGAAAACGTTTGCGCAACCATTATATTGAGCTGGTGCCATGAGTGTGTGTGTTTATGTGTGTGTGTTGTCACTGTTTTACTAGTAGCTCCTGTATGTGTAAACCGAGGTTGTGCAAGTTTATGAAACAGTAGTTTTAATAATTTTGTTCAGAAGCGACGCATGAAAAGATGCAGCTCTGAATGGCGCAGTCTTGTACTGAGGCAAGTACGCGATTTCGAAGAGCTGCGGTAAACTGACCACGACGCCAAACACGACGAGTTAAAAGCCCAATCACACGTGGTCATTCATTTGGGTTTGCTAGGAAGATTGGCTACGCGCCATACCGGCTAGAAGTCGAAGTGGTCACCATGGCCAAAAAACCATCGGGGCTTAATCATCTCAGAGTTGTTATTTTTGCTCGGAGAAGATTCATGACCTAAGTAAATTCATAAAACATCCTTCATTCTTAACAGATTTTTTTAACAATAGGCTATCTAAATAAGCTAAATTAATTCATGGCGGTAAAAAGCGAATGTCACATAATAGACACAATAGATATAAAGGTGTTACGTCATCTAACGGGACACCATTTCACTCTCGAGCGGAAAGCAACGCGGAAGGCACTTTCTCTTTTGCGCTGCGCTGAGTTGTGCGCTCGACGGCGGCGGCGGCAGCGGCAGCGGGGAGCGGGAAAAAGCGCGGATTATACCAACGATACCGCGTCTCGAACGCTTGCGTAACTAGCGATTGGAATCTGAACTTAATTCTACTGCAGAATTTACACCAAAAAGGAAAATTTCTCCCAACTCACGTAATTTATGAAACGTTTATTTTATCAAAAGTGCATTTCATACAACAATTCACAACATAAGCACAATCATAAACAACTCAGTTCAGTATACCAACATAAATACCAACGTAATTCGCATCTACTCGTAATCGCAACTAAGTATAGTTGAGCGCGAATAAAGTTCCCGCGCGCGATAGTTGGCTGTGTGAGGACGCGAGCGCACGGAGGTCAACGGCTAGCCGCGGTCGTTGCCCCGCTATCGGAGTGACCTACTAAGCGCGTGACGTCATCACGCCACACCGCGCGCCCCGCCCCGCGCTCCCCGCGGAGATGCGTGGCCATTCGTACCTTACTCGCGGCTAGTAACGCCATCTAGGGACAAGTAGCTTCACCACTTGGCGTTAAATGACTTTTCCAATCGAAAATAGCTATACCGTAGTTTGCTCATTTTCATCATTGAGAACAATATATTAATGTATTACAAATTCCCAAAAAAGGTACATAAAAATTCTCGTAGGAAGAACATAATATACAACTAGCTACGCCGCCTTCGTAGATCGTTTATTCTGCCATTCCCGATATTAGTTCAATAGACAACAGTGTCGATTCAGTGCAACAAGACTTATTTTATTTGACAGGACTAACCTTATTTTAAGCGTCCTGTCCTTGTCTTTTCGATACAGAAAGAAAATGACAGAATGCTTGAATTAAGTTTAGTCCTGTCAAATAAGTTAAGTCGTACTACACCGAATCGACACCATTACCTACTTTTTTCAATTTAAATCACATTTTCATTCTTCTTAAAAAGAATAAATATATTATTTGAGTTTAGATAAAAACACAAATCTCTGACGGGGCTTTTTTAGGTAATCTCAGGCAGCCTTATTTTTCTTAAGGTATTTATTTCTAATTGAATTTGCTATCTTATGATGCACTCTAATAATATTTCGATTTTCCTAAGAGTAAATAAATTTAAATAATTGTCTAAAATAGCGCCACAATAATACTTTCTTATCAACTTGAAGCTGATTCTCCATTCTCTTTGTTACAGAAGTGGAGTTGGAGGGCATCCAAGAGCGATATGTTCAAGTGTTGAGGAGTTACTTGGAGCACGCCGCACCTCATCGTCCCGGAAGACTGCAGGAGCTCTTCGCGAGGATACCAGAGGTTAGCATATATCTCTATCAGTCTTACTGCAGTAAAGCTAGCATCTCTCTCTGTCAGTCTTACTGCAGTGAGGGAAGCATCTCTTTCTGTCTTTCTGCCGTGAGGTAAGCCTCTCTCTTTCAGTTTTACTGAAGTGAGGTACGCATTTCTTTCGTCAGTCTTACACTTAAGCTGCGATTACACTATCCAATTTATCAAGATCTTAACTAGGAAAGGATTGGACTTAGGACAGACAGTGTAATCGCGGTTAGGACGGTCTGTTTCTTCGTGCGTGCGTCCTAATTAGGATCCTAGTTAGGGTCCCGATAAATCGGATGGTGTAATCGCGGCTTTACTGCAGTGGAGCTACCATCTCTCTTTATCAGTCATACTGCAGTGAGGTTTAGCATCTCTATCAGTCTTATTGCTGTAAGATTAGCATCTCTCTCCGTCAGTCAACTGTAATTATTGGAGAGACAACAAAAACTATTGGCAGGAACAGACCAGTTCAATGGGACATTAAATTTATTAAATTTTTTAAGAGTTAATGTACATTTAAAGATTTTTGAAAAATTGCCCGCCGGGATTTGAATTTAAAAAATCTTTCTATCGAATTCAATCCATTGAAACAGGACGCTCTTTCATGTATCCACAGTACCCTTAGTACCTCACTCTACTCACATATAGGTAGTTGTGTAATTGGGTTCCTCCCATCCCGTTACAGGAGATTTATCGGGAATCTACGAGCGACGGAAAAACGAGTTCTTAACGGATTTCTTTTGAATTTCCAGATCCAAGCGGCTGCCAACCTACTACTGGAGAGCAAGATGTTCTACGTACCGTTCGTATTGAACTCAGCTGAGATCAGATAGTACATGGCCCAACAGGGCGTCTAGTTCTCTATGTACGCCCGCTCCCGTGCCGCACGCTCGTCTTATAATCGACACCACCATGTGTTCATGCTAGCACCGCAGCGCTAGGGCTCGTGCAATGTTCCTAACTGACGATCACCATCGACAATAAGCCTGGACGGAAGAACTACACGACGGATCTCCCTGTCTCTTTCTTGCACGACGAATGATGCTTCCTTCGCTGATGACGTCACCTGAACGCCGGAGTGAGAGTGCGGTTTGAAACATACTCTTGTTAAAACGATCGATGTGTGTTTTGGTTTATGTCTACTAGAAGAAATAAAACGTCCCAATTGACAGACTGATATATATTAATAGTTATTTTTAAATAGTAGAAGGGACTTGAATGCGTGTTTTATATGTGGTAGTGTACACTACTTAGTTTAAAAATAGTTTAAAATAAAATATATGCTACTATTTAATTAGTCAGTCGAAGAAAATTGCATAATATATATTGCTGTAAATACAGACTGTAATTTATACGATAGGTTTTTAAGATGTTGTTCTAGATATAGTTGTTTCTACTTGTAAATGAAATATTGCTGTTTTAGGTTGCATTTTATATTGTCTAGGGTTACCCAGTGGACTAATCTCTGGAACTGTAATAATTAAATTTACAATTAATTTTATATGACTTGTTCGTTTATAAGTAGCACTAAGTACCTACTCTCAGTGTTTACAAAGACTGCTTGTATACAACTGTACTGTTTATACACTAACATAATCTTTAGACGCGTGGCTCAGGCGCGCCGGTTCTCATAGTCACAACTTTTGCATTTTTATTGCCAATACATCTCGTTTGTAACTCACACTTCCTCATTCTGGTCTTTGATTACTTACATATATATGTACATACATTCATACTATAGCTTGTGACAGTCGTTCAGATGTGTGCGTGTGTTTAGTTGCCAGTTGTACTATCACCTCGGGGAGTGCTCGGCCGCAGAACATTAGCTTGCTCTCAACTTGTCGAGCTGACTCTTAGTAGGCACTTGTTGCATTTTCTCTAGGTAAATTGATTCTATCTAATCTCATGTCAGAACTAAAGAGGCTTCCATTTATTTGACTGATTATGGAGTTACCTTTAGTTCTGAAATGATAACACTATTGTTGCTTTTCTCCCTCTTTCTGTACTGTGTTCAACGGCTGCTCAATAAATTCTTAAAGTTTAACATAAACTAGCATACGTACGTAATTCAGGTTAATTTAATTTCACATCATCCCAGCAGTATAACCTTTCACTCCGTCTCATTGAAGTATGTAAATAGAAATACGCCCTCTAAGTCCAAACCCCATGGTGTAATTAGATAAATTAACAATCGATTATATTTTATATATAAAAAGCTAAAATAAATCATAACTTCTCCATTCAGAACTAACAATAGTATTATCGATAGAGAACTAAAAGCTCTACTTTATTTAACGAACACTGTCAGTTATCACTGCCTTTACTCTAGAACTAATTTGCCGTTATTGTTAACACCGATCGTACGTATTATTGTTAATGTTATTTGTATAATTAATGTTCCGACAACGGTGAACAGTTACCGATATTCTTAGAAAGGGTAATATATCCTTGATATGATTAAGATATTGCAACCAAAAAGTTCGTTCTAGGGACTTAGGTTCTAGTTAATTTAAAATTGTCCATTATAGTGGAGTTTACTACAAGAAAACTTAATATATTATCCCCCACCCCCTTTCTTTACGGAATTTATCCTCTTTCGACTTTATAGTAGATTTTAATCTTGTGTCTAAAAAGCTATATCGTCAAAAAATTTACTACAAGTAACGAAGCGAGCCAGTTTCTGCTACGTCGCTACGTCGTAGCAAGCCTTTGCTGCTACGTCGCTACGCTGTAGCTACGAGTAGTTAGCTTGCAAAAAACGTAGTAGAGAATTCTTGCTTCTATTTTTCCGTTCTAAACATCAGATAATACAAACTGTACTTTTTACTTTGATATATCTTCTGCATTCGGAATGTAAAAGCAAGTAAGTTTCGTTACTTGTATAAATAAAGCTACGAAGTGTAATGTAATTCCCGTTACCTGAATGAAGGACAGACGTTCCTCATTGCGTTACCATTAGATAAGTGTTAATGTTATATATTATTGTGTTTTGTAAATTGTAATTTGAATACAACCAGTTACGATACTGCCATCAAATGCCTAATTAGTTTTCAAATAATTTTGTTAAACATTATGTAGTACGTTTAAATTAAGTTAGTAGTGTTCGTGAAATTATTATGTAGTTCAATGTGATAAACAAACGGTAATAGTTTATTGGTTATGTGTCAATGTTCCGGGTAAATACCTACATGATTTACCCATTTATTTTTGACACTGTTGAACTGAGGCGATCGTGTGCAATACAAACCACTGATTGGTTAATAGTCCTGTACGGATGAAACCTTTTTAACGATCGCATTACTATATTTATTTATTCAAAAAAATAATCAAACTTAAATATAATTAATTAGTTTATACAGACACCGTCAAAACGAAGGTGTAAAATCTAAAAAGTCTGAGGTAAAGATGCCTTTATAGAAATTAAAAAATATAATGACAAAAATGCGTAAGAATCGTGAATCGAGCATCGTTCAACAGAACTAACGTGTAAATGATTTTTTTTAATGTAATGTATAATGACACTTATTTTGTTAGTAATTTAGTGTATTATTAAGACACTAACGGCACTGTATCAAATGGAAATTAGAGTATAAGGATGTTATTGGCGTTGTACAAACTGAACCTGTATATGAAGAATTGGCGCATTACTGGCGAGTACCTAATTAGACTAGTTGATGAGATGCCCACGGAGGCTAAACCTAGTAGGTGTACATAGATATGTTAAGGGTGGCCATAACTCGCCTCTCGTTACTCTCCTAAATTGCTGGTCAAAGTAGCCCTTTCATTTCTCAAGTCTGCTTGCTCTAATTTCACTTGGATTTGCATTCTTCTCAAAATTGACTGATCTTTATGAATTTTGAATGATTTCTTTCGGCTTGTTTACAATTATTTGAATGTGTTGCATTAAATATAGATCACAAATTCGGTGCAGGCAGATGTCACTTTCAAGACTAGGTAAAGATGCATCTGGTTGGATCAAACTAAGTTATGGCTTTAGGTAAATACACGGAGTAGCTCAGATAATTTCCAATAAGTCAACTACATGATAAAACTACGATATTTGAATCATTCGCACAATTCCTGCAATCTTTATACGATGAAAACATGTATTGCCTTAAAACACACGTAAAATGATAACAAAATATCGACTGTGTTTGTTTTTGTTCATAAAATACCGAGTAGGCTCGGATATCTCAGAAATGACATGCCTTCATAGTAAATTGATCATAAAGCCAAGACATGGTCATAAATATGTCTGATATAAAAGCGTCTTTAAAAGCACACCGGGTTACTCCGAAGTTATTAGATATTAAATCTCAGAAATACTTTGACTGATATACATATAGTAATATAATATAACATAATCTATGTTAATTATATTAGTAAGAAAATAACAGCAACTATTGCATTTCACACTTTCTCACAGTCCATAACGAAATAAAATAAACATTTCATTAATAAGTTGTTCTGATGAAATATTTTCTCACGTAGCATAAGGTTTGTTGTGTAAAATAGTGCTACACATATTTTCAGGATTAAAGAAGGTTTGAAACTGTGTAATTAGATCTTGTAATAAAATAGTTATATGAGTGTAATGCCGTAAGAGAATATATATATTTGGAATCGTTGAAGTATTTAATGTATATAATTACATGTAACAGATGGACTTATGTATCTATACTTCAAATTACACTTTCATCAAATATTATATTATAACAACTTTTTTCCTTCACACAAACACGTTTCGCTTTTCTAGTTCTTTTTATACCAAATGTAAATGGACAGTTAACTTTAAATAATACCAGACAATCTATATTTTTATCATATTGGACAACTTCCCATAGGAACAAAAACAAAAATCTACGGAAATGGAAAAATAAATATTTACTTTTCCTTATTTAATCCGTTAAGCTTTTAATACCATATATAGCATTCTAGCTCGAAACCATTTAATTTATATATATATATATATTTTCTTTTTCTTTCCATATTCATTCAATGGCACAAAGTCTTTAGTAAAGTTGCCCATTATGATTAGTACATTATATGGTTAAATTTAAAGATACTGTCAATTTACACCTATAATTGCCAATTATTTTTTTATTCATATTAAATAACGCGCCTCCAGACAATGCAACTTTGGCAATACAACATAAAATGACAAACATTCAGCCATTTCATAAATCACTCCGACATCTTTCATTTGTGCTATTTACCTATTTAGTTGGGTTCGCTCAATTTCAAGACTTATTCCCTAACTAGTATTACCCATAGCCTAGGAGTCTGTTGAATGTGCGTTTTCCGTAGTGTCGTCACAGATTGTATGGCGGTAAGCTTGTTGTCATACCCCGACCAAGTGAAGTTGTACTTTGTACTTGAGTATGTCAGTTCGTTATCTCGTGTCTCGTTCGAGTGGTGCGCCGGCGCCTGGTTAGTCAATTGAATGTGTACTGGTTTCCCAAGAGAAGTTACCTACAATTAAGTTAGCGATGCATAACGTGTTTGTACTTTAATTTGTTTTTTAGTTGTACTCTTGGAAATCAATGGTTAATAATTTAAGAAAATAAAATGTATGTGAAATATTTTTGTGTTTACAACTCAAACCTCCCAGCCTAAAATCGTGTCGAAGCTAAGGAAGTAGTGTAACATAGAAAACCAAAGACTCATGGTCCCGTTATTAGGATGATTTTTTCATTGAAATCCGTAGCTTGCACTTATCTAGAAGTGCCCGAACCTAAGCAATAACGCGAAAAATATTAACTGGGAAATGCACTTGCACGGCGAATACAAAACAATACAATATTTGGGCATTTTTTTTAACCCAATATCAACTCTCGTGAGCTAGGGTACTGACATATCTAGTTTTTACTGTCACTGTCACTCTAAGCCAGTGGTTCTCAAACTTTTTGTAGCCACGGATCACTTTCATAATTTCAAAGATTCCACGAACCCCTGTCGAAGAAATTTTAGGGAAGAGTCCTAAAATTCCTATTATTTACCAAAATTAGATATTTTTAAAACCCATCTAAGAAAATATGTTCGAGTTCTGTACATAAATCCTATTCGTCAGACGACAAGTCCAAAATTATTTCTAAATATTATTTTAAATAATTATTTATATCGAATTAACGTTTTTCAAATGCATTTCTGTGATAATAAAGGAATCCAGAAAAAGGTTCCAAAAATAAAATAAATACGACTGAAGTTTAAATAGCTTCGCGGCGGCGTCGCTTTAATTAGATTCTGCGATCTAACGGGCCAAAAGGCTTTGGCCACTTTAAAAATTACACTGATTTTGATTTTATGACCCATGAGCGTAGCTATAGCGGGGCATTTCGTCGTATTTTACAACCCCTAAAGCTTCGGTCTGGATGATAATAGAGAGCCCAAATTCTCAGAATAAGATATAGTTAGCAGATATATGAAAAATGTAAAATTTCATTTTTCTAGCTTCTCTACTTTGGTTTTTATTTATGCCTGAAATATATAAGTAATTCGATTTCGTGACTATCTTACTCATGATCATCAAAACCTCTAGGGTACTTCTTGAAGTCCTACAACGCTAAAATTTGGTGTTCAAGCTAGAATTCACACAAAAATAACAAAAATTAGGGAATCTGTAACTTTAACCATGTTTTGAACAATGAAAGTTCGTTTTTGTGATGAAATTGATATGGATTAAACATTGAATTTCGCTTTAAATAGTGCAGAATAATACGCAATTTCATGAAAATGTTCCTAAGCCATCGGTCACTTTTCGGTCATCATGGGATGGACAGTTTTACACAATTCGAATTTTCCTTATGATCCATGACTATAGATTTACCATCCATGATCAACCTCACACAATCGCACCTCCAATCAATGCGTTATGATCTTGCCAGTCTTAGCACCTTCTTTACATGAAATGTTTTTGTTGGGATATCTGTGCACTTGAAAGTGCAACGAGTGCGAGAATAGAAACAATTTCATTTGCAAACGATACCATCTCCCTCCTATTGCCATGCCGCCACACAGACTAGGTAGTCTCTATATTGTTAAAAATTGCGTCGAAAATGGCAAAATGTTAATTTCGCCTTTATTTATTTTTCTTAAATATGTGTTTTTTTTTACTTAGCTGCATCGTCTCATTTTTTACTTTAATGCCGAGTTGAGGAAACTGCCACTTTTTCATGAGGAGAGCGAATCAGCTCCATTATCACACCTTATCGCCCCCCCTACAAACGCCAATGCGTACCCTTCAAATAACTTAATATACTAGAGGTTCTCTTAACATGGACCCTTGACCGAAGCATGAAACTTAGTACAGGTGTAGCCTAATATAGATGAAAATGAGCAGATTGACGCCTGGCCCCGACAGTCCCGGATTTAAGGTGTGGGGGGGGGGGGGGGGGCGAAAGCTCCTGCCACTCCGTAAACAAAAAACAACAGAAATACATCATCTGTGAAAATTTCAACTGTCTATCTATCACGGTTCATAAGATACAGCCTGGTGACAGACGGACAAACGGACAGCGGAGTCTCGGTAATAGGGTCCCGTTGGTTACCCTTTGGGTACGGAACCCTAAAATGCTGATGCGTCGTTATTTCAGGCAAGGGCGTATTGATATCATTTTCGCTTATATTAAGGATGAGGAATTCAAAATTTTTTTTTGTAATGTTCTTCTATATAAAAAACAAAATTTTTGCGAAAAATTGAAAATGGCGGCAAAGTATTTTCTCTTCAAGTATAACTACGTAAGGGATAGTTACTTTTTTAAGATAAAAAAAAATACTTATAGAGAGCCTCGTTATTGTTGTTTATGAATATATATATATATATATATAATTACTGCACAATAATAACCAAAAAAAAAATAAGTAAATGCCTCGCGTTTCTCACTTTGCTACGAACGGCAGTGAGCGAGCAATCCCCTCCGTAAACAAAAGATACTCACGCGTCGTGATTTCACACAAGGGCGTATTTGATATCATATTTGTACAAAATAAAGGATGAGGAAATCAAATTTTGTTTTTTTTTTGTAATGCGTTTCTATACAAAAAATAGAGATTTTGGTGAAAAACTGACAATGATGGTAAACTAGGTATTTTCTTTTCAAGCAGATGTTAAGATTACCCCCTACCATAGCCCCCAAAGAGAATATAATATATGATAGCTACTTACCGAATTGAATAACATTTCACGTCTTTATTGGTATTTTGTGCTGCATGCACCCTACTCCGAAACGATTATTTTTTAATAAAGAATTAATCACAGATTAAATTTAAACGAATTTTAACTTTAACTGTGAGAAGCTTACGAAGCTTTGACTTTATATCAAGTGAGATTTCTAAGATTAGAGCTAAAAATGTATGGAGTTCGACAGATAAAACGGGTTTTTACGATCGAGGAGGCTAATTCGACAGACTGAGAATAAGCCTACGGGTTTCCATTTTGATTTTCACTAGCTCCTAGCAAAGACAATAAAACCGATTCTGAAGGCTTTAGTTTTAGTTTTAGTGCTGTCAAAACTAAGTTTTCTTCATTCCAAAATAGTTCTTTAGTGTTAACAACAGAGGTGATATTACTTTGGAAACATTAAAGTTTTGACAGCAGGGTGAGGTGAATTCCGTTTAAGAGTGGGGTTAAGTCCCGTAATTTTAATATCTTTTGGAATAGTTAGATGACATGACTAGAAAAGTTCGCACGGAGTGATTATCTCTAGTACATTACGGAAGTACTTTAAACATTTGGTATAATTTTCAAAATAACGTTATGTTGGTATCTAAAAGAAATATTTGATACAGGCTTCAGTAGGATATAAACTGGTCTTAAATGCGTTATTGTTTTTAATATTGAGACCTGTAAAGTAAGAAGTAGAGATATATTCGTTTTTTTTGTTTTGCCACTCCAGGAAAACTTCTACAATCTATGCGAAGTAACATGTGAATACTATATACATTATAAACATTCTGATAATTTCGCACAGCACGGCAAAATACGGATCATAGTCCAAATATATATTTGAGAATACTACTTCGGGGGAAACTTCCGCAATTGTGCAAATTTAATTATACCTTTGATTCTGAGTTTACTTCATTCGCCACATATAAAAAAAAAACATTTTTGTAAATGGAACTTCAAAATCTTCAGTTACCTACGGGCGCGGAATGCCCGTGGCGACGCAGGGGCGAGGTAAGGGCGCGCGGGGAGTACCGGGCGGCCGATCACATATTTTACGAGCGGTGCGTTAGGTGGGCATCTACAATGGATTTTGAGGTGTATTGCATCATTTGCCAAGAAATTTTATTAAGTGGCAATGACACTGTTGACATAGTTCGTGAAAAAGTTAAATAATTTATTACACTTATTATGTCAGTATACAAATAGGTAGATTATATATTTATATTATAAATAAAAAAGTCATTAACGGTTAAATTAGAAAACAATGAATTATACACTTACATTTTGTATGCATTAGATTTGTTTCTAATATTCTACCTGGTCCTACTCTTTTGGCCATATTTTTATCATTCCTCTGTCAATTTAAGATTTTTGTATCTCATTCGAAAGCTAGTAAAATGCGGATGTTTTCAAGCTAATACGAACAGAAAATTGTGCAGACACTTTTTGTTTTAACCTAGCTTTTTTGTGTAAATCTTTTGCGATGTTCAAGACTTTTCAATAGTTTTGGAGCACAGGGTCAAGGTTTACTTCAATAATGTGCATTTTAGGGTTATTGTTTTTTAGCTGGGATGTTATCAAAGCGAAACAAATAAAAAAAACTAAAATATGGGCTGGTTTTTTTAATGTATATTTTTAATGTTTACTTTAGAAAAAAAGCTTAATTTCAAAATATCTCAGAAATGGTTCACTTTTGCATAGGGCATTATATAGTCGAATCAACTGCAATTGTTCTCTTCTACAACCCCTTCAAAGGATTGCATCTAATTACCAATCAACCTGTATACATTCAAAATAATTGTGATTAGTACAATTCTAATGTAATTATTGTTGATTGTTGTTGACAATATACCGGGTGTAAATAGACTGCTACCATTAAATGAAACCACATATTCTACCAACCCTACTGAACCACTTTTCTTAAGAATCAAATCCGCGGACACCCATAGTTTAGGAAATAATTGAGTTCTAAACAAAAATGTGTGAACCCTAACGCAGCGACATACGGGCGAGTTTAGAGAGAGCGTCGTCCGTGAAACTTGAAGCTGTTTGAGGTCCACTCTCCTCTCTAAACTCGCCCGTATGTTGGTGCGTCAGGGTTCATGCATTTTTGTTTGGAACTCAATTATTTCCGAAACTAAGGGTTGCGGGGGGGGGGGGGTATGATTCTTGGGAAAAGTGGTTCCGTAGGGTCGGTAGAATATGTCGTTTCATTGAATGGTGGCAGTCTATTTACACCCGGTGTACATTATAGCTACAATACGGTGACTGACTCACTGATTGACATGGTTGTTTGGGTGGAAGGAGGGGTTTGACAGTAAAGTGATGCAGGGGGGTTGTAGTCGACTATTATCTGAGTCCCAATAAAATCTGACATTTTACATTTTTTGACATTTACATCGTTTTTATGGGATTTTTGTATGAAAACATTTTTTTCTCTCTTACCAGTGAGACCAGAGGTCAATCCTATGAAGTGTATCCATGGAAAAAAGTTTGACTTTGACATCTTTAGTAGTATCCAGGGAAACAATTTTGACATTTCCTCCAATTTCCGTTCCCGTTGAGATGTTTGTATAGGAAAAAATTCCTACTGGATAGTTGGTCGAGTAAAAGTTTTTTGGACCCCAAAATTTTCGGAAACCACCCCCGGAAACCAAAAATATATTTTTTTAATGAAAAAAAAATTGTTTTGGCCATATCTCCGCGACGGTTGGTCTCGGACCCCCAGACTTGGACCCCGGGGTTCCGAAAAAATTTGTTTTACATTTTAATTTTTTTTTATCAGAGGCGCGAAAAAAATATTTTTTTGGCCATATCTCTGCGACGGTTGGTCTTGGAACCCCCAACTTGAATCCCAGGGGTCCAAAAAAAATGATCTTCTTTTTCAAGTGTCAAATCTTTTTTGGCTCATATCTCCTAAACGGTTGAAGCTAAGCCCCTTTTCCTGGAGTTTTTTAAAAGGTCTCGACGAGATCTACCCTAAAATGCAAAAAAAAATGGGTACCTTTTTGGTCCCTTTGGGGACCATGGCTATATCTCGGGAACGGTTAGAGCTAGAGCTACCGGGTTTCCACAATAGTAAACGGCTCGGAAATGGCTACTTGATGACAAAAAAGATTAGACATTTTGACATTTTTTGTCATTTTTTTTAAATTGCTATAACGGCTGGTGGTAGCGCTTCCGGGTTTGGACTCGAATGACGGGCATCATAGGCTCTTTCCGAAAGATAGCAAATTTTGACATTTGAAAGCTGTCAAAAATATGTCAATCACGTTTATTCAACAGATTGCCTTGAAACTCAGTTTCTACACATTTTTAAGGTCGGTTTTTGTGTTCCAATAAACGAGGCCGGAGGCCGAGCCGGTTCCACTCTAACTTCGGCGATATGGGCCGAAAAAGATTTGACACTTGGAAAAGAAGGACATTTTTTTCGACCCCTGGGGTCTGAGTTTGGGGGTCCAAGACCAACCGTCGCGGAGATATGGCCAAAACAAAATTTTTTTCGCGCCTCGGATAATTTTTTTTAAAATGAAAATCAACTTTTTTCGGAACCCCGGGGTCCAAGTCTGGGGGGTCCAAGACCAAACGTCGCGGAGATATTTTTGGCCATTTTTTTTTTCAAACATTTAAGAAAAGAAATATTTTTGGTTTTCGGGGGTGTTTTCCGAAAATTTTGGGGTCCAAAGAACTTTTACTCGACCAACTATCCAGTAGGAATTTTTTCCCATACAAATATCTCAACGGGAACAGAAATTGGAGAAAATGTCAAAAAAAATTCCATGGATACTACTTAAAAAATTCAAATTAAAAAAAAAACAATGGGTAGACCATATAAAAATATTAATTATAATATGTAATTATTAATTATATATAATATAAAATTATTAATTTGTGGATTTATTATAAAGAATGAAGAAATGAAGTTTAAGAAAAAGAATCCTTATAACATCCTCTACATGTGGTTTCATTTTCTGAGCAGGTCACCTTTACATCCTGTATAAAACAAACTAGTGACGGGCAGCGGCGTCACTGGTGCAAGGGTTTCGGCACCGCGCTCACTAATCCGCCTGCCCAGCGTGTGTGAGTATGGGCATTTCTTCCAGGAGGACCGCCAAGAGTGGCGAAATCAAGCTGATGGATGGATGGATGGATAATAATTATCCCCGGATCAAACATTTAGAGGATAAAATTCTTTTTTTTAACCTGGGTTCTAAATGTGGAGGTTCCGAATATTTTGAGATCCAAAATCCTTATACTCGACCCACTATCTAGTGGGAATTTTTTTCCGTTCAAATATCTGAACCAGAACAAGATTTAGCGAAAATGTCAAAGAAATATCAATTATATTTGCCGTGATCAAGTAAACCGAAACGTGCACCAAGCTAAGTGTAAAAACAAAGAAACATTACGCGGGCCCCACCCCGCAGCGCCCTGCAAACTACGGCATTTCATTTATTAATTCAATAAGTACAGTGGAGACGACATCAAGCTATACACTTGCAGTACGACATTAGCCCCTACAGAGAAGAATATAAGATAGGTACAAAGTCAGAAGTGTCTAACTTGTTGCGGTCTCCAATGATACTATGCAGGTGATTCCGAGACACGCACACAGTTACAGTATTGTTGCATTTTCCGAGATTTTGTAATGTACGTCGTTTTGAAACGGACAATAGAACTATATGACTCGTATATCTTTTCATATTCTCTTGTAGTACAAGTCTGCGCAAGTTGAGTGAATCCATTGTAGGGTGACTAATTTACATTTTTTTACATTTTGCTTCCCTAAAGCCATCTAGTTTAACTAGTTCATATTGGTTTCCTCGTTTACCCCCTTCAAAAGTCATAAAAAGTATTTTTTGTTTGTAATAATTTTCTCTAGCGTATATGTTTATGGGTGTACTAAAGTTGATCGTATTCATGAGCAGATATACCTACCTATTTTCGCCTCACTAAGGTTTTTAATACTCAGCAATGTATGGCGCAGGCATCTGGTTAAATTCAGTGACTTAACTAAATGATTAGGGTTTTGGTTTAAATGGTGGTCATGAAAAAATAACCACGAAGGTTACGTACGGCGGCGGTCACGCCACTACGTGGCACGACTCGCCATACCTAACCTTCTAACATAAGCTACCGCCTCTCTTCTACCTGATTTAACCAAACACCTGATTTAACTAAATGCCTGTGACATTTACATCAATACTGTTCAGAATAAAACGCGTCAAGATTATTTTATATTACATTTTGTATAAAGCAGCTTATATGTTATATGTTGTTGAATTTATGGGTAAGTGCATGCATACACTGAAGTATTACTATGTAATAAAATACTTAATTACGCTGACCACTTCTATTGGTTTTTAAGTCTATGTAATTTAGCCCGCTTGCCACTTCTATCTGTTTATAAGTCTGTGGTTGTACGATATACCTACGTATATACCTACTCGTACAACCATTTTGTAAAATAGAGTATGTTCCGTGTGAAAATGCCCATATTTTATAACCGGCGAATGAGGTACTAGCCAAAAGGCTAACTTTGAGATAAGTTCTAAAACTGCAGACATTTCCCCCGAAGTAGAATGTCAGATAAATATAAAAATACCTTTTCCGTATGACCCGGCCAAAGTTGCGAATCGGGCAATGAATCAAGACTATTTCTTAATCATATTGCCAATTTGCACAAACTACAGTCATTTCCCCCGAGTCACAATCGCACATTTGCAAAAAAAAGTAAAAATAGTAGTTCCGTAATTTGTATCCCAAACTGCACTTTTGGCAAACGTAGATCAGGGTACTCTAATTCGTATATCAAATTGCACCGACTACAGATAATTTTCCCTCGAAGTTATAAACAATAATAGCATTCACCCCTTTCCATCCCTTGCCTAAGGGATGGTTCTATTGTAAGTTACCATAGAGGTAATTTATTAGTCATCTATCACATTTAAACACTTTTAAGTCCGAGCAGTGACTTAATGCCACTCTTTTGTAAAATATGAGCTTATTTGCTTCGCCTATTACTAAAGATCTTGTCACAGAAGAAGTCCCCTGTCAAAATACTTATGTCAAGGCTTATAAACGACAATGCTTTGATCCGTGGGACTTCTTTCGTGACAAGAAGTATGATTGATCATAATTAGCGACATCTAGGATTGATTAGCAAAACTAATAAAAATAATTGCCATAATATGGGTTTGGCATTGCCTGAAATAAAGACATTTTATTTTTATTTTTCATAATCAAAATTTATTATTAATTTTCCCTATTGGCACCATTCATAGACTGTCAGTCATTGAGTGTGACCAGATTCTAGATCAAGACCAGCGGGGCTATTATGTAACTCAGTTTCGGTTGCTAGCTATAGTTGCTATTCACCAAAAACAGAAGAAAAATGAACTTCCAAAATAACCTTTAATGGGTATTGAACTATTTACGAATTTTGAAGTCATTTCAAGTGCAAACTTATCCTTAGATAAGCGGATATGTATGTTTTAGACGATAGCCACTTGGTTTGGCAACTGAGTTTACGATACAGAATCAGGGGGCTGATACTTTTTCAGTACCTATATTTTATTGAATTTTCCGACCATCAGTATTTTTGTAGGTATATTGCTCGAAGTTAGTATTTTTGGGTATATTTTGGATAATAACTTACCATTAACACCGTAGCTATCGTCCCTCACGAACGTTGCGAACATTGATGTTCGGGGAATTTCCTGGATTTAGTCTACATTTAGGATAAAAGATCTGGTACAAAAAGGTGGCCATCGTGGTAGGAATTATTTAATAAATATTATATTACCTTTCAAAACAAGGTATGGATTTTAAATTTACAGTTGTATGAATAGGTAAGTAGGTAGAAAGTAGTACTATAATGCTAGTATCGAATCATCTAATACGGTTTGTTCAAGTAAATTGATTTTCTGTTCTGAACTCGGCTCAATCATTGAGGTTGTTCTTTCGACCATTCGAAAATTTCCCCAAAGTAGAGGTAATAGAATGTTTTTGTCGTCATATAAATAGAGCGCGTTTTTCTTCGTTTTAATTTTACATCATGCATACATCCGGACAGCATGTTTACTTTTCAACAAAGTATAGTCTGCCAAAAAAGTGTTGAAATGAAAATGAAACTTTAATTAACTTTATTGGACTTTAAACGTTCAAGTAGTATAATTTATGTAATATATTTATGAAATAGCAACGCAGTTACATAACTCGATTTAATAGATTTTGTACTTATTTGTTTGGTGTAACCAGGCGAAAGAAAAATTGTTTCTTCATTATTCATTTCAACACTTTTTTGACAGACTATAGGTAATTTGACAAAGTGGGAACAAATTCTGGAATTTTCTTCGTGACTTTCACGTTATAAAGATGACGAGTCCGCTGCCTTTTGCAAAGCATGCAATTGCAATGCGAAACGACTAAGTATATTAGCTTAAATATAAAACAACATGCAGACACTGTCGGTATTTTTATTCGTATATTTGCCCTGTGAGTGTTAGTCGGTAGGTATATTTATATTTCAGTATTTTTTGAGATGCCTCGGTGTTTTCGTAAAATTTAATCTGGTCTGGTCACACTGCTGCTGGTCACATTCATTCATTCATTCTTTTTCTTTCGTCATTCATTCGTCTGTCAAAAATAATCGCCGCCGCCACATGTCATTGTACTAAATCCTGATATTTTAACTATATATCCATAAAAATGGTAAGTAAATCCAAAATTGATTGAAAATGCAACTTCTTGCATTACGCAAAAGCTGAACTTACCCCTAGACAACGCTTACAAAAAAAATTTATTCATCATGTCTTATTTGGTTGTTTTACTGGTGTTTTCCTGTTTTAGAAACCCCTAATGCTTCAAGGGCATGAGCGTGCCATCACACAGATCAAGTATAACCGCGAGGGTGATTTGCTATTCTCAGTGGCTAAAGATTCCAAGCCCAATGTGTGGTGGTCTTTGAATGGCGAACGTTTGGGTACTTTCAATGGCCATGGTGGTGTCGTTTGGTGCCTGGACGTTGACTGGCAAACCATCAACCTCATTACCGGCGGAGGTGACAGTTCTTGCAGGTTTGCTTTCGATGCTACACATAGGTTATGTACTTGCTCAAACTCCTAGGATCAAATTGGAACCAATGCATCTGCCTAGACAGATCTAGATAAAATTTAATGGCTTTTTTGAAGTAATTTTAGAACATTTTTAAGTCAGAAACCAATATCTTCAATAAAGAACTGCAATATTTATACATATACCTAATATTTGATCAATGATCTAATTATCTGCATCCTTAGCATGAAAACATCACAGTAACTTTATTTGTGCATTCATTATATTTTGTATGGAATCTGAAAAGTCCCACTAATGCCCGCAAGGGGCCATTATCAGATTCCATAATAAAATCAATGTTAATGCAACTATAATGTTATCGTCATGTTTTCATGCTAAGACCACTGGTTGAGGATTTTTTGGGAAGGGTAAAGATTAATTTTTTTAAATCTTCTGGTGTAGATTGTTTTTAGCAGGTATGAAAGCCAAGCGAAGCCAGTTTTATAGTCATGTGACCATTTAATAATTTAGCCGAGTGCAAGGCGACACAAAACAAGCCACTTAATAAGTAGCGTCTGACTAACAATTTGGATCCTGCCAAGTATGGAACCCTAACTTTTATTATTTGTTGTTTTACTTTAGAATATTTACAACAATCTGACCAAATTTCAAACTTGTTTGTATTACAATTTTTACAATAGAGCTGAAAAATGAAAAATTATGTTCAAAACATGCAATTTTTTTGAGGTTTGTTGTAGTGGGAACGCATTTCAGGAATGGAACCCTAAAAATGGTTTTATTTGTTACATTTGACAAGTTTTCAGACAGGGAATTGAAAATCTGGTAGCAGCTTCATAGAATTTCATCTCATAGTATTTTGCTTTGTGTTGTGTACTGTTGTTTTGAATAAATAAATGAATTGAATTGAATTTTTCAATGCAAATTATTCAAAAGTATATGATTAGTGGAACAAAGCCCTAAGGACAATACTCCTTCAGAAGAGGCTAGGGATAAATTCCTAAACTAAGGCATTGTATAAAATCTATCACCGAAGAGCAGTACTTAAAAAATATTAAACGTATTAGTCTACATTATAAATAAAATTATAAAAAGCTATGCAGTGTGACCATTAAATATATGATGTAACATTCTAACATCATATCACCTTAAACACAATGAGTTTACTATGATAGAGCTAAATAATGACTCCAACTAAACCAACCAAGAAAACATATCCATAAACTTTGGGAATTAACATGGTCGCTGTTCTATCCGCTTCTCACTTACTTTCCATCCACTTCTTATCTCAGTCTACAGTTAGGTCCACAAGTGAACCAATGTCCACAATTTCTTCATATACCTTGAGTTTAAATTAAAACAATGGTGAATTGCACCCACTTAAGCTTAGTGTTTAATTACCGTCAAACGTGGCAACTTGACCATATTTTTCAACGTTATACTGAATACAATCTCAATAAAAGATAATAACGTAAATATAATTAATAGAATATGACAAACATATATCCAGCATTGTTTTTAGTAACAATTTTTATTAAATAATTGCATTATTACGTTTTACAGAAATAAAAACAAAGTAGGTAAAATTACCACAAATATGGCATCTTTACCTGTCTAGCAGTTCTCATAGAAAATGGAGGCTAATGAAAAACTGGTAAAAAAGCCCTTTCTTGCCAATATTTAAAAATGTGTACTGTTTTTAAAAGAAACAGGTTACTTGCAAAAAATGGAAACACTTGATGCTAGGTAAAGTTGCCCTGGTGTTCGTCGTCATTTTATAAATTAAATTAGGTTGTCAAAAAATACGAATAGTATACTAATAAATCTTTATTAAAAACATCTACAAAAAAATATCAATGGCATGTAATCTTTTAAGCAATTAACAAACAAAAATTGGTCCTCCTCTTGCGGCCCAATCAACTAACAAAAAACAAAAATGATACTTCGATTTCTTTTAGTAGGCGGCATTTTAAATCTGGAACTGTATACTGGATAAAGTGTTATGTGGTCTGGTCATGCATCTTCGCGTTGGTGATTGCAAGCAATAATTACCTTCGATATACAAAACATATAAGTAAAAAGTTGAAAAAAAAAATCTGATGGGCAATAAATAGTTAAGGAATTGGCCTCTATAATAAAATTAAAATATAGTACCATTTTTATTTATGTTCAAAAAATAACTAGGTATTTAAAAATGACACACGAGATTTAAACGTCTTTTCATATTGTGCCAACCCTAGACATAGGTAAAGATGCCACAATGCTATCAATGGCAACTTTACCTAACCGTAAACTACATTACCCAAGCCGATCTCTTGGGGAATTCAAGGAATAAATGCGTTATTGCACTTTAAAAATATTTTCTGGAAGTTATTGCATATTATTTAAAAGTTTCACTTACCACAGATGAATAGTTTAATAGCTACAAGCCAAATTTTGCAACCACTTAACAATTATAATTAAGTTATATTGTACGTATTCTTTCATGAACACTTTGAGGAGCCATAATGTAATTCTTTTCCTACGAGTGTTGTCAGTACCAATAAAAGATATTTTGCCAGAAATTTATCAGCGAATCTACTACCAATTTAAAATAGTCTCTAGATGTTACCATTTTTTAGTAATTTAACATTTGGTCAAAAGAAAGAGAGTGTGGTAAAGATGACATTTATTATGGTCTTATTTTATCATCATATTCACTACCTTATTATGATCACATAATCGAGAACAGATACTTGTTAATGACTTAATAAGTTGGAGCCAGAGGCCCCCTGAGCTACAGATCCTAGTTACGCCATTGACTGTTGTGTAAGATTATGTTGGACGGTCTATGCTCATGATACAGCCAGTACAGGCAAACATTATGAATATCAAGGTCTATTGATACAGGTTATATGAAGTGTCCTAAATTAATTGGTAACTTAGATGGACAACTCTTTAAATGCTCTATTTTGGATGTTACAGATTATGGGATTTGGAAACTGGAAAGAACATAGCTACAATCAAGACAAACTCTTCCGTAAGAACCTGCAATTTCAGCTTCAGTGCATACCAAGCTGCTTACACCACCGACAAGGCTATGGGACATCCCTGTGAGGTAAGATATATCATCACTTAAAACAAATAAAAAATACATAACTAACAAAAAACGAATTTTGCTGGAGGATCATAAAAAAATTGTAAAATTTTTGATCCTCTAGCTTTGTTGCACGAAAACATACTAAAACAAAAAAAACATACATAAAATTAAAATTTTGTGTCATTATATAGCAGAATTAGTAACATCGCAATTGCATTTTCTGTTTTTATCTTATTTTATACTACCTACATGGTTATAAAATTTGACACATAGTCATAATGACAAGTGGGGGTTTACAATGAATCTTAAAAAAGTTGCATTGAATAAACTTGATTGGTTTTGGCTCTTATTTAAAGAGGTTAACGCATACAATTTTTAAAAAAGTTGCATTGAATAAACTTGATTGGTTTTGGCTCTTATTTAAAGAGGTTAACGCATACAAGTTTTAAATTTAGTCAGATTGTAGGACACACTAAAGTAAAACAAAAAGTACCAAAATGTAGGGTTTCCTACGTAACGTGGTGCCGAATTTTTGTCAGGCGTCACCATTTTAGCGCCTTGTTTTTTGTAGCCTTGATGTTGCTTTGGCATGTATATTATTGTTATTTACAACAATGTTTTTAGGGTTCTGTTGCCGTATTGTGGGGTGGTATGGAACCTTTGTGCGCTCGTGAGTCTGACCCGCAGTTGGTCAAATTATTAATTATACTTTGTACAATACTCACGATCTCGGAGAGTCAATGCAGGACTCATCGCCCCTGTTACGAATTTAGAACGATACATTTTGTGCTTATTTTAGTCTTTAAGATGTATTAGTGAAATTTCCGTAAGACTCCATGTGTTAAAATTATTTTTAGGATATAAGCGTGCACATTTTTGTTACTTTCTTGTTACAAAAAGCAGAACTAACGTTGTCTTCAAACTTCTCATTTTGACAGTTCCCCGCCTTGTACCAGCGCCTTCGCTCACGTCACGTGCATCTAAATCACAAACATGATCTAAATCCATTTTTACTGTACTGTAATTTTCCTTTTCGTTACGTACAAATTTGGGCGATTTCATCCTCACAAATCGTAAGTTATAATTAGTAGTAATAAGAAAAAGCAGGCACCATTTAAAACAAATGTGTTCTTTTTACACTTTTTTTGCATAAGTGCAACAAAAAAACCCTTGTGAATAATTATAACCCTAGCTTCTCTATTCAGGTTTTCGTAGTTGACACAAGGACTGTAGATGACTCTATCTCCTCCCAATCTCCGATCCTGAAGTGGGAGATCACAGACTCCAAGGTCACGTCGATGGTGTGGGGCAACCTCGACGAGACCATCATCACGGGACACGAAGCTGGAGACATTATCCAGTGGGACCTCAGGGTAGGTTTTTAACAGACTGATTACTGCTCCAACATTCATTTGTTTTTGAAGTGAATACTTCTTGTATGATCTTGTATGGGGGAATGTAAGTAAGTCTGCCAAACTTTTTTCTTAACAAAGAATAATAATGATTGCAGATTATAAATAATAATTACGTCTTTTAAACGTTAATCATTTGCTATTAGTTATTATTCATGATATTATAATGCTTTATTATAAATTCTTGATCGGAATGATGACATTCTTGAAATAACCTCGTAAGCGAATCGGCCACCATTGATTCTTTACTTTTTCACTCTAGTATAGCGGCGACTGGACACGCGAAACAGACGTCTCATTAATATTTTGTTAACTTCAACAGACTGGTAAGAAGATCCACTCAATCAAGGAGCACACCCATCAAATCAACGACATGCAGCTATCCCGGGACGGCACCATGTTCATCACCGCCTCTAAGGATCAAACCGCCAAGCTCTTCGACACTAGCTCCCTAGAGCTCCTAAAGGAGTACAAGACCGAGCGACCTGTCAACTCCGCCGCTCTCAGCCCGATACTAGACCATGTCGTCTTGGGTGGGGGGCAAGACGCCATGGAAGTGACGACCACGTCGACTCGGCAGGGCAAGTTCGACGCCCGGTTCTTCCACTTGGTGTTTGAGGAGGAGTTCGGTCGTGTCAAGGGACATTTCGGGCCGATCAACAGTTTATCGTTCCACCCCGATGGGAAGAGTTACGCTTCGGGAGGTGAAGACGGCTACGTGAGGGTGCAAAGCTTCGATCAATCATACTTCGATTACACGTTTGACTACAACAGGGATTGAATCCGTGATAATATTTATCGATTGGAAAGATTTATAGTATTTTGAATAAAATGTCACATGCTATTTGAGCATTTTTATTAAGTACGTATTGTATTAGAAGGGCAAAATCTCGTTTGTTTATGGGTTTCCTCAGCATGTATCAGTTTAATCTACTACCGATTTACATGCACGAGGATCCTGATACACCTCTTGCCAATATTGATTGAGCTTGAAAAAGTTATTATAGCCAGGTTTAAGTAATTATTTTTTCCCTGCAGGAAAACTGTATCGGTTTAGTCTGACTATAGTCTACGACGATCCTGACTTACCTCTTGCTATTTTTTAGCTGGAAAAAGTGATCAGTGATCACAGAGAGGTTTAAGTAATTATATTGTGAGTTCGTTAGCTTGAATGTAGGAGGTAAATAAACTCCAAACTACTGATCCGATTCAAAAAAATATTTCACTAATAGAAAGCGACATTATCCTTGAGTTCTATAGACTATTGTTTGTTACCTGGGGACGGGAAATTCTCTAGGGACATACATAGCCATATATTACAATCGCGCGGGCAATCTATGAAACTACCTACTAACTCAACCGATTATCAAAATTCTTTCACTGTTTCAATGGTTTTCTCTTGGACATAGGTTATTCCTTGGAAACGGGCAGTTCTCTGGGAAGATAACCATTAATTAAATTCAAGCAGGTAATCTCTGGAACAACTGAACCGATTTTGAAATTTCAAGTATTTGTCTTTAACGGTGCTAAAGTTATTTATGAGGCTGTGACATACGGACGGACAACGGAGTCTCACCATAAAGGTTCCTTTTGTACCATTAAATAAACGCGGAAAATCATAAATAAATCTTTCGTGTTTTGTACAGAATACGGGTAGTGGTTGGTTGTCTATGTAGCAGAGGCTTATTTCTCACCCACTCTTTTCCACGATTTTACAATGTCTGCTGATTTACCGTCATCTGGTTTTCATCCACCACTCTTATTAGTAATAGTACTTACTAAGTTATTACCGTCAGTTAAGTCGATTCTGAAGGCTTTAATTGTAGTTTTAGTGCTATCAAAACTTGAAAATTTCTAAAGTAATATAGCTTCTGTTGCTATTACTGAAGAACTGTTTTGGAATAAAGAAAATTTAGTTTTGACAGCACTAAAACTAAAATTAAAGCCTCCAGAATCGGCTTTGATGTTATACTCGTAGTTGGTTTTATGTGTATTTGTTTCTAGACCCGCAGTGTCTACTGGGATTGCAACGAAAATAAAACACATCTGTATATCAAAAAGTTTATTGAACGTGAAAACAAACATGCAAGTACATTTTTACTTATTACAATAATTTAATACGTGGTGCCGTTGATATGCTGCAGTGGGTTAAACATATGATTATAACAAACTTATTCTAACGCATATTAGAAAAACGCGGTGAAATACAACAGAGTGTAATGAGGACGGACTTCACCTAATATGCTGTAAACTGAAAAATGCACTAGCAAGCTTTTGTTTCCAATAGACGTTTTAAATTATAATATAAAAAGGACTAAACAACGAATTCACTGAAACAACAGGTTATTTAGAATCTACGTTCTGGTATGGTATACTATACTATCCACTAAGTCTAATGTTGGCTATGTTTTCCTATAAATCTTTATGAATGATCTGTTACCTAGCTATGGTTCTTTAAGAAATTCACGTAGGGAGCTTTTTGTTATTCAAGAATTCTCATTTGTTTGATATATCCGATGTTTTAAATTTCAACCTTTCTATTATACCCCATTAGATATTATCATTAACCTGGGAAATGGCAAAAAATATCCCAGAAATCTATCATACCAAACTGGGGACCCTAAAATGTAATGATTAATTATTATTCTTCTAATTTTTATAATCCGTTCATCAAGTCCCATAATGGAGTTCAGAAAAAAGTTCCATACAAAATATTGATGACGTCATGGCGGGAAAACCTACCAGGTGACAACTGTCAAAATTACTAAGAGACTATGTATTTATTTCTGAAAAATAACTTTCTGCGCAAATTTTTCACGACACTAACTGCATAATTATGCACTCCTGAAAAATAACTTTCTACACAAACTTTTTATAACTAAAGAGCCATAGCCAGTTTTTGGATCATGATGAGAAGTTAAAGGTTTAAAAAGAAAACACCAGCCCAATTAATATCACCAAAGTTTGGAGTCGCCAAGGCATCATTTCATCACAGAATACTATTTTTCGAGACAAAGTGACTAGCCACAAAGATTTAAATTCCCGTTTTTTGGGTAACAAAAGTAAATTCAATGAACTGTTAACCAAAAATGGATAAATATTTCAATTGACATCCTTAGCTCTGAGAGTGAGTCACGCAAAAAATAGCAAAATATGACACCAAACGCAATATAAAGCATGAATAAATAAATTTTTGCTTAGACTGATTTAGGTAATACTAATAGACCTCACGTCAACAAAACATCTTTAAATTAACAACATAATTATCGTATAGATCTGCTAAAGATAAATGCGCACAGACATCTTCGCCAGTCTTCTTATAGTCAAAGGAATCGGTCATTTTAAAAACGTCTAAAAAATCGGAATCGGAGGCAATTAAGGTATGGTGGTAACAGAGGATCTCGGTGCAAAATGCACATCATAACATTGTTTTCCTTACTTTTGAATAAAAAGTATGCAATAAATGCGTTTGAAGAATATTCGCGAAAATTGCTTAGCAATAATTATGTTTTCACAGAAACGAATGTCACTTCATGCATTACATTTTAATTACATTACAACTGTAAACACGCTTCAAAGTTTGTTAATTTAATGCAATCGAAATTTAATCCATAAGATGACAAAATTTTCTTGTAATAATATAGTTATTACTAAGCAATTGTTGCGAATACATATAAAATGCATCTATTGCATACTTTTCAATTAAAGGTATAGATGTGCATTTTGTACCGAGATATTCTGATACCTCCTTATGGGTGTCATTTTTGTTGGACCGGATGTGCGCTATCACTGATTGTATAGAAAACGTCCGGGAATAAGATCTTTGAAGGCGAAGATTTCTACGCGCATTATTTAAACGGTACTACAGTTCTCATAAAAAAAATCTAAACACTACCAAGACTTTTTTCTGGCGACAAATAGGAAAAAGAGGATTAATTATTTAGAAAAAAAAAAGAATTTGGAACGTTAGTATAGGGAATTCGAAACCTTGTACTACCTACTGTTGTACGACATTTTAATCTTTTCCGTATAATACAATATTTTTCTTATAATCCATTAAAAACATAAACTTGAGAAGTGTTTCGATTTTTTTATGCGAAGTGTATTACAAAAATTAGTGATTTCGAGCATCGTCAATGATTTCGAGAATAACCTTTCTTTGAAGCATGAACATTTTCAACATTGTTTTATAAAAATTACTTAAACCCGAGAGAGTACCAAGTGATCACAGATTTAGAAAAAACCGACAATATTAGTTCAACATTTGACCAATCTTGTAGCGGCTCGACTTATTACTACTGTATTAAAAAATCAAACACGCTTCCTACACATCAAATACATACATTTCATGTAAAATAGCAGGTAGGTAGGCATATTTTAAACATTTTGGAACACATTTGTTCCCCTTGATTAATAAAATTAATGAATTATAAATCGTCAATACCTGATAGAAGGTCAGTTTTCCATTCAGTGCTTTGCTTTATTAATTGTTAAAAATGCAAAATACTTTGGCAAATACTGTTTTTATTTTTATTAAGAGGATGGCCAGTATTTTCTAGAAACAGATTTCCCCGACTTTTCCCAGTTTTCCAGATACTTACAAAGAGATATCAAAGTTTGTGAGGTTAAAAAGAAAAGTTAACAATTTTAATTATAACACAGAATTATCAAAGATTCGTCCCTACTGATTCATAAAAGAGAAAGTTTGTCGGTTTGTTACCCAAGATCTCAAAAACTACTGGATGAATTGACATAAAACTTTCACCATCTTTTAGAACAGGTCTTTGGTTCTTATATACTATATAGGCTATTTTTTCACTAGATTGCTATTTCCTGGGATTGACATAAATCTTTTAAAACCGCAGCCGATTTGGGGTCACGTGATCATCAAACTGAAGCAGCACGGGCGGAGTGTTGTGCTGATGTTTTGTTCTTTCCGCGAGGGTCGTGTTGGGTCTTTACTACTACTATAATCGCAGTTCTCTAGTGGCGTTCGTATTTGGGTCGTTGCATTTTGTAAATACATTACTTATGTTAATTTTTGTCAAGGTGTCATATAGAAATTATACTACTACCAAGTATTTTTTTTATTTATTTATTCGTCTGATATCAAAAACAATATGCAAATTAATATGTAAAAAAGAGCAAAAATAAAATGAAAATTGGATGTAGAGTCGTTTTAGCCATCAGAGTTATCAAGTCTTCACCGTTTCCGGGGTAGAATCTTCATGGGCACTCGTACCATTTGCTTCTCAGCACCACAGTCACATTTGGGAAAAGTTGACCAACCACATAGATGTTTATAAAAAGCGCTGCAAGCATGGCCAGCGCGAAAACTGTTTAGCTGACACCAGCCCTTTCTAGGTAAATGAAAACCACTTGGTTTGCTTCCGGGCTTCATCGAGTTTCTGTACTTATCATGAATTTTAGTTTTCAAATCTTCGGATCATTCAGATTTCATGTCGAAGACATTAGTTACAATGTGAGTGGCGGAAATTTCGATTTCGTAATACTAAATTTATAATATAAATAATTAAAATTGATCAGTTTCCTACGCAATACACTTGAAAAAATGGCCAGACATATCAAATAGTTTCAAAGAAAACCAAAAACACTCCAAAACAGTATCAGGTCAAATACTAAAATATTGGTCCCAAAAATATTTGTGAGATTCGATAGGACTACAAAAAACCCGAGGCCAAAGCTATGTAGTTTGATATAAAAATCAACATTGATTGAAAATGCCAGACATCCAAGTAGGTATTTAAACCGAATCCCGGTGCAAAATGCACACCATAATATTGTTTTCCTTAGTATTAAAAAGTATGCAAAAATTGCGTTTTAAAGCAATTAGCGGAAATTGAATATTATTAATTAGGGTTTAACATTCAAATTCTATAATTTTATGATTTACATTTTGATTGCATTCGATTAACAAACTTAAAAGCGTATTTAACGTTGTAATTGAATGTAATCAAAATGTAAGGCATAAAATAACATAAAGTTAATGCGAGAACCCTACTGTTAGTAATCAATTTCCGTTAATTGCTTTAAAACGCAATTTTTGTATACTTTTTATTCAAAAGTAAGGAAAACAATATTATGATGTGCATTTTGCACCGGGATTCGGTTTAACCACCTTAAATGAAGATTGTAAGTTATGTTTTATTTTATTTTCGTGGCACGTATCTGGGTCTGAGAGTATAGTCATTTATACAGGGCCTAGGAGACGATCTATCGAAAACTTTAAGAGGGTACTAAATCTACTATTAAACTGAACGTCTTTCATTCCAGAATTTGTGTCAGAAGTCGTAAAGATTCAATGTACCTACAAATCAGCTGATGATTTATTGTGGAGGTGAATCTGTATTCTGCTGGCCGGCCCTTCCCAATTCACACGGCAGATATCCATAATCTTGCACAAATTATAGGTATTCAAACTTTCCTCGTGAAACACTCTTAAGCCCGATCAAAATCCGTTTCCTAGTTTTCTAGTTTTAGTTTTTATTTTTCCGAAATTTAGCACCGAGCAACCATGGGACCTATTTCCTACCAATACGTTAGCTAAGGTGAAGGTGCAATTTCTGTACTGCTGGGGTGTTTTATAAAACAAGACCAAAGATTTGGCCTGTTTCTAGCTAAAGCTCTGAAAAAAAATACACCAGACACGAAATTTTGAGGTCATTAGTGTAAGGCTATAAAATTACAGCAAATATTTTTCCCTGACCTTCCAATATTTTCTCTGATACACGAAATTCCCTGACTTTTCCCTTTTATCTTGGTGTTTCAGAAACTGGCCAGCCTGTAATAAACACACACATTCCTTATTACAATACAATTGATAATAACAATGCGTCTACGTACGAGTACATTTAAAACACAGCCATACGGATTTGATTTTTCAAAGTACTGACATGGAAACCTGTATAGAGGTAAAATATATTTTGAAATAGCTTCTTTTATGGAATTGGAAATAAAAGAAATATTCATTTTCACCCCCATTATGAATATCGACACAGGAACAATCGTTTCAGAAGAACTATTTTTGAAGTACCAAAAACACCCTGCTTAAAATGGTTTCAAGCTATACAAATACTAAACTTAACAACAAATTAAAAGCTAAATATTTAAACGTAATGGTATTATATTATATTTAAGCACATGCAAACGAAAAACAGCAGTTACCAATTCAAGTGAAGCTAAAAACAAATACCATGTACTTTATGAATTTATTATTTCGAGTGTTTTTGACTTATGTACGCATCATGTAAATTATTTCGTATCTTCGGAAGATTTCAAAGCGGTATATTGCTTCTCTGATTAAAATGAACAACTACAATTATTGTCACTAGGTCACTAAGAAACCGTCTTGTGCATTACAGTTAATAACTAAAAACATTAACTCGAGATCGGAATAAGTTACAATGGGACAAACTTATGGAAAATAAATTGTCCTACACATTCAAGCGATTATAGCTTAAATTTAAACATACGAAATAAGAGAATTTACGAAAATATGTTTTCCGGTCTCCTTTAAGGCTGCCTTACGAAAAATTCGGAATTTTATATATACTTTTTTATCAAATACCATAAACAGTATTGTTCATCCATGCAAATACTCACAACTGGATTCGGAACACACACACGGTTAATTCGTAAAGAAATCAATTACTGAGGTAAAATAAGGATCTCGCGATCAATGCTTCAAGCAATACATACAATCATCAGAGATTAGTGATAGTATTCGTATTGAAAATACGTAAATTTCGTTTAAAAACTTGATCGTTACAACAGTACAAAGACAGCTCAATTTTGCTTGTATACAATCAAACCACGAGATTAAACAACGAGCTGGCTCCGAGGCACATTCCGAATCTAGCTAACATCATGCGCTTTTAAAGAAACTGACATTGGTTTCATACTGAGTTTACTAAGGCAAATTCGCGTCAACTGAGAAAGCGGGTGACAGCCAGACCTTTATATGATAAAATATCTATCATCGTCGTGTTAAAGACAGTCAATCAACAATACCATGATTTGTGATAATGAACTATAAAAAACCAAATAACATATTTGGTTATGTATGACATACGAGTATCTGATGTGAAATAAGCGTTTATGCATCCTTTAATTTAATAGTTCATTATCTCAAAACATGTATTTATTCTTAACACCCGTATACAGGCTGAAAATTAACTGATGAATGAAATGAATGAGCTTTATTCAAATCTATGAATCAGGATCACTAATAGAACACAAAACCGTAAAAAAGAAGTGTCTTTTCATGTTTTTTTTTTGTTTCCCAATTTTTAATGAATGACCAACCTACTCGCCGCTACATGTGACTGACTATAAACCGTAAATATTCTCGGCGGTAAATAATGCACATAAGGCTATGTAGCTTCGGCTTCGTAGAGCGTCGTCTCTGTCACCGGAGTATTAGTGCTTCTTTTGACGGTTTTTTTTAATTAACAAAACGTAAAGTTACTAAATAGGTATGTATTTTTATTTCGAACATAGAACGGTTTCCTTTGTTATAGCTAGGGGTTCATTTTCAACCTGTACATATCGTTAGTTATAGGCATGTTTATCCAACAATAATGTTATTTCAGTTCTATTATCAGGTCTAGTGACAGCTACTTGCTCGGCGAACTGTAGAAACAGTATTTTACATCTCAAATGTAGTTCTGACATAAGTAATGTTTTCCAAACCGATCCAGAATCCTTGAGGTTTTGTTAAAGCCCACGCATTTCGGAACGGCCCCGAGCTGTCAACGCGTGTCTACTTGAACTGTTCGTTGACGAAGGCGTCGAGCAGCTTCGGAACGTGCTCATCGACGCCGACGACATCTAGCACGCCCTCGTGAGTGCCGTCGGTGGACGCCACGCGGTGCGACGCCAACGACATTACTACCAGTCTGGAAGAGCAAAGGTTTCATATACAAACTTAACTTATTGTATAAATAAATGTCAAATTGTATCCCAAAAAGATTCGGTCGGTCGTTTATCGTTTGAGCATATCTCCATCTCTGACGCACGCATTAAGAGTGTTATAGAGATGGATATATTACCGACCGATACTCGATCGAATTTTTACACTTTTCCTTGTAGAAACTTATCAACTCTGATGGGTTCTACAACGAAAATTAATATAAAACGTTTAAAAATACAAGGTGCCAAATTCATACTGGAGGCTTGGTAAATGATCAGTATCACAGATTAATAACATTTTATGCCTAATTTGAAAAAGAAAATTTTTTCTTTCCCTTTTATTGACTCCGGCAAGCAAAGTTGTTTGAAAAGGAAAATAATATTTTTTTAAATTTCCAAACAGGGTCTTCGAACCTTAATACCGAATACTTACCAAGTCTTCAGTATAAATACGGCTGTATAAATAAATATCACCTTATTATAATGTTCATCGATAGATTTCGGTATTATATAAGTTCATGACAGCCTCTCTGGACGGCGATTCTCGCAAAAATTTTCACACGCTTTCCTTTTCATACGCCTCTGTTTATCGCGTCGTAAATGCTGTATGTTGATAATTCTACTAACTATAACTACTTAAAAGACACGTAGAGCATGTTATGAATACGGACAGCAGGTTTATATTTTAAAAGTTTGATACGTTTCTTCATAAAGAACTTTTATAAATCACCCGCTTTCGACCTTCGCAAATTGTCGCATGTGCGACAATCACCGTCTTGGGGCCTTATCGTCTACCTTCGACATCCAACGCAATCTCCTTCAAACCCGCCGTGATTGGCTAGAAATGACATCATACATCATTCTTGGCCAATCACGATGCTTTTGAAGGGTATAGCGATGGATATTGAAGTTAGATGATAAGAAAGCTGGTCTTCCTGTGTCTTTCACACAGATGAAGATTGTGAAACGATATGTTCTATAATAAGTTCTAAATTCGAATCGCTTTGCCGGGGGCCAAGCATATTTCCCTCTCTACAGGTCAAGAATGACGCTTAATACACATTTTCATAAACTAGGGAGTCGCCTGAATCAGATAACTAATAAATATTAGGTAATGGTTATTTTAGAGCAAAAACACGTTTGACCAAATCTTCTTTTATGTCCTACATAACATAACAGAACTCTTTGCTAAACAAAATTAAATGTAACCTACAGATAGCGCGCGAGTTCATGTCCATCGGGGCCAGAGGCGACGCGCGGGGGCAGCTCGTCCCGCCTTCACCCACCCCACCTCGCCGCATTAGTCTGCTGTCGAGTGCTGTCCTCGATGGTTGTGACGCGCGCTTATCGATACCGAAAATTAGTCGCCATTGAAAAGACGGACTAATGGAAAATACGATCGACAAATTCGTAATTGAATTGGCGAAGATATTGATTCCGACTCTGCTCTGTCGGTTGTCTTTGCATCTGATAGTGATTAAATTGCATTAAAAAATATTTTTCTCTATTAGCAATAAACAAGTAAGTACTTATCACAATTATTTTATTTCATGATTTACAAAATTACCTTGAGTTAAAATAAACCAAATTGACAGCTGTTGACAAAATCGGTAGTAATTATCGACATTACCGTAATTGATCAGGTCACAGCACTACCGCATTCCTCAGGATGGACATGAACTCGCGCGCTATCTGTAAGTAGACCTCACCTTGTTTGTCTCTAAGCAAAATAGCACTAGACGACTCAATAGGTGGTTATGTATATTTCCAAAGACAACAAAAAAAAAATAGCGGATGATATACGATATATCTTACTTGGCTTTCGGCATATTGGCTTGCTTTCTGTACCGCTCGAGCGCTCTCACGGGACATCTATCTTCAATTTCTTTGGTCGAGGGCGGCGGCGGTCCATACCTGGAAAAAAAATGTACCTACAACTTTACGCACGGAAATAGTCCGTCGTCGTCCCTGTAATTAAAAACACGATATGTTGTAACAAGTGAAGAAATCCTTCAGCGCAAATTTTGCCCCCTAATCGACACTGACCTTTTGATTAGCAGTTAATGTACAATCAGTATTTTTGATAGGACACTGAAAAATGTAATCCAAGACAATAGGCGAATTACATATCAGGAGATTCAACACATATTGAAGATTGGATCGGGAAGCGTTCACGAGATTCTACATAGCCATCTTCGCGTGAGGAGGATAGTATCACGCTGGGTGCCGCACAACCTCACCGATGCTCAGAAGCAGGCCCGAGTAGAATGGTGCCGTGATATGCTAAACAAATTTGAAGCAGGCTCGTCTCGGCGTGTTTACGACATCGTTACAGGTTTATCAATACGACACAGAAACCAAGCGCCAGCCGACTGTTTGGGTGTTTCAAAATGAACCAACGCCTACCAAAGTGAAGCGATCTAGAAGCGGGGGAAAGATTTTGATCGCTACCTTTTTTAATTTGACTGGCCACTTGGTACCAATTCCCTTACGGGATCAAAGAAGCATCAATGCCGAATGGTATACTACCAAATGTTTGCCAGAAGTTTTCTCTTTTGTTAGCAACAAGCGACCAAACACAAGGCTCCGCGGGCTACTGCTCCACCACGACAATGCACCTGCGCACACCGCACTCAAAACGAGGGACTTCCTGGACAGCACGCCAGTCAAACTCCTGGGTCACCCTCCTTACAGCCCTGATCTAGCACCGTGTGACTTCTTTTTATTTCCAAAAATAAAAATCAGTTCAAAGGAATACAATTTTCGTCGCCGGAAGATGCGCTGGCTGCGTTCGAGCAGGCTGTAAACGAGGTGTCTGCGGCGTTTTGAAAACTGGTTTAGACGCATGAAACTTTGTATAGAGGCTGGTGGAGAGTACTTTGAAAAGATTTAAAAAAAAATGTACCAATACAACAATTTTTTTTAGTTTTGCAAAACTTTCTGAGTATCCCACGTATCTAAAATATAAATTTATTTGAGTGTCAAAATACTTTTGAGCAATCAGGGTGTTTTTTTTTTCGTTCTATGTTTATTTTCTTACTATCAGCAATTTGTGAAAAGAATTATGCAAACTAGTATAAGAAATCCAAATAAAACATAGTGACCTTAAGCATGTCTCTTATTTACAAAGTTAAGATGATTACTTGTTTCTTAAAATACTTTTGAGCAATAACGAAGACGTACCTCCCGCCAGGCCCGCGGCCGCCACGCTGCGATATATCCAGTTCCATGTAGCGCGTGGTGCGGTCCACCATGTTGATGAACACGTCCACCTTCTCCTTCTTCTGTTCCGCCCATTTCATCGGTGCGTCCAGTTGCACGCGGCCGAGATTGGCTTTCTGTGGGACGGAAATGACAACAGTTCTAATTAGTTTTTTTCTAACGAAATAGAAATATTACGGCTAAGATTTTTATGGATTATGTATGATGTTTCGGTCAAAAGTTACCTTCATCAGGCTACACGGGTGCTCCGCCAGAAATAAAAGAAATGCAATAGAAAATTCAGTATTCTCTTCTGCTTTGTCTCGAACTTCACACACCAAAATTAATCTCCCTGGGAATAGTTTAACATTGAGTTTTAAACTGTAACAATTTGAATATAACAAAGATTTTTCTCTCATGTGTGGTATAAAGCGCTATGTATCACTCCGTAGAAAGGGAGAAAGTAATCGGATCCTTTCTTCCCTCGGTGAACAATATACTATTGCCTTTGTCTTGCATTATCCGTGACTAACTTAACCTAGCAAACTGTTTTTTCAACCCTGACAATATATAGTATTTATTTGGATAGCTGTGTACCTATATAGTATTGATTATTAATTAACCTTTAATTATTATATTCTTGTAATATCTTAGTATTTTCCTCTTAGTATTTTCTTATTGTGTAAACTTCATTTAGTTCTATTTATTTTCCTTTCTTTTCTTGTCTATCCATATGCAGAGACTTGTCAATGGCATAGGTATATCAATTTATGTATTATATTTTAAGTTATTAAGCTGTAAAGTCGCCGTCAATAGAAATTGTGGACTATGTAAACAAAGCGCCATGTTGTCTTTGTCTATGAATAGGTGAACTATCTAGAGATGGGTAAGTATGTGATTAAAATATGTTAGGTGCTTAATTAATTTTCTTTATTTGATTCATCGCTAAAATATTCTGATGAATTACTAGTCAAATCGCCCACGTTAAGGGCAGGTTATTCGGGCCCTGTAGGCATTTATCGCTACCTCCGCCCCCGCCAGTTGACCGCGACGTATTTTATTGCGTTGCGCCCGAGCGACGCGACTTCGCGTGAACCGCCACACATTAAAATGGGCTTGGGCAGTAAATGTACTTCATACTAATAATTGATTCCCATAATTTAACCAAATAACCTATTCTTGCTAAAAGCGCTACTTTGTAAATTTAGGGGAATTCACTACATCGGACAAAAAATTGAAATAAAGGTAGAGCTATGAGTAAATAATAAAATAAAATATACATAAATGACAGGGTCAAGATAGGACCCGAAATAATATATATAAATTTGAGATTGTCATAATTTAAACGTGTCATTTATACTAGGTGAAATTAAATCAACCGACTAAATTCATACTGGAGACTCGGTTAGTCATCAGGAACAAGGTTTAATGACCCTCCAGGTGAAATTCGAAAAAAAATTTTTTTTTTCCCTTAGAACCTGCACTAGGAATTGTACTTAAACTAGTCCAACCAGTACGGGAGCAAAAAAAATATTTTTCGAAATTGGCCAAAAGGATTACTGAACCTAGTTCTTGATCACCAACCGAGTTTCTAGTATGAATTTGGTCGGTTGATTAAATTTCACCCTATATGTACTTATTTATTTACATACTTAAAGTCCACTACATATACATTACATACACACTCAAAAAGAAAAAATATAATACACTTGAACACCATATTCCTACATTAATAAAATACGTTAGATTGTATATTTATCAACTTTACCTTTCTACCATGTGTTTAAGAGGGTAGACGTAGAAGTAATATACCGTTAAATAATAATTCCTTAATATTTTTTTAACAGTATTTATTTCATTTTAATATGTACACAACCTAAAAAAAAATGTTTCTGGTTCCTCTTTTCAAGTAGGAAGGCAACAGGGACTTATACCATACATTCATTTCCAAGGTTTTAATAACTAATACCAATGAGGTATGATATTGTAATACGAACATTTGATATTATAATAAATATTTATATATTTATATTTATATATACTAGATGAAATTAAATCAACCGACCAAATTCATACTGGAGACTCGGTTAGTCATCAGCAACAAGGTTTAATGACCCTCCAGATGAAATTCGCAAAAAAAAATATTTTTGTCCCGTAGTGCCTGCACTAGGATTTGTATTTAAACTAGTCCAACCAGTACGGCAGCAAAAATATTTATTTTCCGAAATTGGCCAAAAGGATGACTGAACCTAGTTCTTGATCACTAACCGAGTCTCCAGTATGAATTTGGTCGGTTGATTTAATTTCACCTTATATACATTTTATGCTATACAATCTTTACAGGCTTACACCTAATGCGATTGGTAACAAATTATATTTAAAGCAGTTTTTGTGAACTCCGTCAAAGAACAACTAAACAAATCGGTATCTGTAAACTTATCAATTCTAATCTTATAATATTATGTAATACGTACAAAACAATATTCCGGCAATAAGAAGGTAACAGTTAATTTTTTTTCGCTCTTACATTATCTATGACTGGCGGCGCGCACTAGGGCGCATGCGTGGTGGACTTTTGAATTTTAGCGCCATAGTTTACGGGGAACTTAATTATTTATTTACTGCGTAAATGTGGGTCAAACGTTTTATAATTTGACTCCACTGACATTCTAGAAAAGCGAAGAAAATTACGAACAATCTTTTACTAGAAAAATCGAAAAATGTTTTCGACATACCAATATTATGAAAATAGGTAGGCGACCTTTTAACCATTCACAAAAATTGTGAATTTACACTTTCGCTGAAAACTCAATCGATTAGCTAATTTTAATTTTATATAATTTTTTTTGCGAATACGCCAATAAATTATTTCATAAACTTTCGGAACATTGACAAAATTAGAAATCAATGTAATCAATTATACGTGTACTAGGTCCCGGTAGCGAATAATCATAGCTTGATTGTTGCTGTGAGATAGGTAAAGGCTCTGCGTTTTCTTTCTCACACCTATTTTCATTACCAAGCAAAGTCAGAGTTCTTATAGGCATCCCACATATATGCCGTGGGTTTACTATCTCCGGTAATAAACATTTTGTTTAAAATTTTACTATTTTTTTTTCCATCTTCGTCAGCCAAAAATTTTCATCTCTCGTAATCCTTTCAATATGTACAGGTTCATTTTCTCCCACCCAAATACCGAAGAGACACAATCGCCGTTCCGTCACGTGAAGCTGTCCCTGTACCTGGTAAAACTTCGTCTTCGTATTTTTATCACTAAAGGTTCGGTAATTTCTTGGGATTTTCTGAAACCAAAAGTAAAAACTATAGAAGAATTTCTTCAGTACGGGGTAAAAAAATTAATCAATTTGAGATTTTTTTCTGTGTAGGGATCTCCACTTCCGGTTCGGTCCACATAAAAATTAAAATATAGATAAGGGACTTTAGGAATAACGAATAGGAAAATGACCTGTAGTAACTAACCCAATAGTTGTGACAGGTTCTACGGGATCCAGGGAAACAATGGAGTTGTCAGGGACATCAGCTTCAATGCTACGTGGCACCAGTTCCGACTCTCTGAAAAATATAAAATATCAAAATATTTATTACTAGCTTTTGCCCTCCGCCCGCGTGTTATTCGGTTCAACAACATGCTTTTTTCCGGGATAAAAAAGCCTATGTGATAAGTTGAGGTATAAGCTATATCCATTCTAAATTTTATCCAAATCCGTTCAGCCGTTTCAGCGTGAAAGAGTAACAAACATACACACACACAAACCCACACACTCGCACAAACTTTCGCATTTATAATATTAGTAGGAAGTAGGATTTATTGCAAATCACGAGCTTAATATTTATAAAAATAAAAATACTCTATACAATATAATCTTCGACTATACGCAGTACGCAATATTGTATGTGAAATTTGCACGTCTGCAAAGAAATGGTCGATTTCAAAATAACTTTAGCTACAGTATCCGTCTGAGATAGGATGAGTGCCGGCTTACAGAATGGACAGACAGACGAACATAGCGAAAATATAAGAGTATATGGTTGGTTAGAGAACTCTAAGAAGGTTAAAGTCACTTACCGTTCCTATAGGATTTTTTCGATGCGAAGGTGCCCCGATCAGAACGATGAGCTAATGAGCTGAAATTAAAAAATTCAATTTAGTCTTCTGGTTATATACTACTCGTACGTACATATGTTTACAAAAAAATAATACCACCTGGATACAATCGCATTTGTGACTGCAAGAGTAAGTATTGTGATGTTTTACTGTTGTACTGTTATACTTGTACTGGTCACTTAAAGTTTTTCCGCGTAATTTCAAATATCATATCATACAACAAAGTTGTTCTGGACGATCAGTAAACCATCTGGTTACAGTTTGAAAGCAGGTCACTGATACACCTGGTATCTTCAAGTTCGAACAAAGATAACCATAAAACTGGTTTAGATACACTGATACTTATATGTGCCCTAAACTAATAAATTTATCCAAAGTACACTTACCCATTTAATTTTCTTAGCTTCCGCGATTTCAGATTTGACACTTTATTCTTCTTCAATTCCCATTTTTAGAACATCCAAGCTAAAGCTAAATAATTTTTATTTACACGATTATTTTAGGATTTATCTAACTAATAATAATGTTATATACATACGATTTAATATATATACAATTTATCTACCTACACACAACTCTATCTCACTCATAATATATTTACACACAATGAATAGCTTCGAAGCTTAGAGGCGAGGGGGAACGAGGCTCAGAAAACTGACACAGGTCTTGCGTCGACAACGGCTAGCAGCCAACTGAAGGCTGCTGGCGCGAGTATTCGCCAGTCAACTTTTCCTTTTAAATTAAAGAAAAAAAACTATTATATTTATCAAAAAAGTAACCGCGAAAATAGTTACTAAAGTACCTTTTCTTTAATTATCTGTAATTTTCATACAATTTGGTTAAGTACACCTTACACAAAATGAAAAAATCTTCAAAAATCGACAAAGTTTCAGATTTTTTTTCGATCGAGCGAAGTTTATCGTATCGAAAATTGAACCGTAAATAACACTGGAGAAAGGATGTATCTAAAACATATATTTTTTTCAGACTCTAAATGTTACAATTTGATGGCTTAAAATGGATTTGAAAAGAGACAAAATTGGAATAAGCCCCCCTTAATTACAAATGGTTCCGTCACATCGTCGGTGGCCGTATCTATTATCCCATCCAGTTCTTTCATTTTTTCTTCTACTTGAGCTACACATTTCACCCACTGTTCTGGCCCGATCCGCGCCAAACCTTGGTCCAACAAAATCTTCACATCGTCCATTTTGAATGTTTTGTTGTTCTTTCCGACGTAACCTTTTACTTGCGCTCATATCAACTCTATCGGGTTAAGCTCGCAATGATATGGTGGAAGGCGCAAAACTCACATTTTTGATGCCGCCAACTCATCTACATACATTTTTTTTATATTTTTGCTTGTCTACTTTAGCGATGAGATTCGCTTTGATTTCGGTTTCTTGAAATTTGATTTCTTTTTCGCGCAACCAGTTTTGGATAGCCTCCTTCCGCCAACTCATGTTGGGCGCCTTTTCGATTTGACGCGAATGATATGGGGCATTGTCCATTACTATGACGATAAAATCAGTAAGAGAAGCCAAGTCCTTAGAATACCGAAAACACAAAAGATTTTACAGCAACGCTGGAAGATCACACAGCTCTCGATAGAATCACACACACGTTTATGTCAAAGATTATGAAGTAACGCTGTCAAAAAAAATGACGGAATAAAATAGCATCACGAATAAAATAGGTTTATATTCAAATAGATTCGTACATCACTAATTTTCAAAGACAATATAGATTCGATGAGAAAAAAATATGACAGCAATCTCGACGCAGTACAGAATTGACTATTGATTTTATGATTTTCCGTAATTAACTGGTGATTATTGAATATTTCATGATGAAATACAGCGAATGGCAGGTGGGACTTGATGCTTCATGATTTGGAATAATGTTCAGTGAGACTGAAAAAATTGAGAAAACGGTTTGTTTACATAGTCCACAATTTCCATTGACGGCGACTTTAAGACTCCCAATTATTGAATAAATAAATAAATAACTTCCAGCATAGTAAAAACAGAATAGTAGGATAACTCCCGCGCTTCGCGAGACTTAAATGCCTACTGTTGCAGGGTTGTTACTCTTGGTTTTGTCTCATGGCGAAGTATCTTATAGTTTTATATCTGATACAAATTCAATTCGGATACGTATGTATCATGCTTGTTAATAATTTCCTTAGTTTCCTCTCCAAGAATCAATGTTTTTATAACAACAAACTACAAATAACTAAAATGAATTAACAATGAGCAGCCCCGATTTGTACCGGCAAAACAAGCATAAATGTTGCCGTTGTGTGCGTGCTGTGGTTCGTGCATACTGGCAAGTACACACATTAGCCGCGCTCGGTACTTTTTTATGTGAAGATAGCTTACTATTCTGTTTTTACTATGTTCCAAGCCAACGTTCTATACGTAAGTACAATAGTACCATTTAAATAATGCGAATAGAAATGTTAACCGTTCTATAGCAAAGGTCGTATTTCCTTACGCTTTCTATAATATCTATGACAGATTTCTCATATAGATAGAACGCTGGCCTCTCAATCCGGAGACCTAGATTCGATCCCCGTGCACCAATGAGATTTTCGGAATTTATGGACATAGTATGGCATCCTACGAGCCTCTGTTCGTAGATTACATCTTACCACTAGCTGAACGGCGCGGCGAAAGAAAACATCGTGAGGAAACCTGCATGTCTTAAAAGCATGTAATTGTGCCCGAAGTACGGCGATAGGCCACCCATCACGTTGGGACGTAATAATCGTCGGTGAAACCGAGTGTGGACTGTGACTTGCAATTCACTCCACACCACCTCTGTTTTGTTTTTCTAAGCACGTTACATGTGTGGCAAATGCAGTTACCCTGAGCAAGAACTCTGCCTCCTCGATACTGCTGAAGTTCCTCTCGATGGCGATGAACTGCACGCCCTCCTCTGTGAACACGGCCAGCTTTACGTTCTTCTCACGCTTCAGGATCTGCAGCGCCAGGATTATTGCTGCGGGGTGAGGGGACGGTTTGTTAAACAACATTTAGTTAGGTTTGTAGATCTTGGGTATCGTTTACAAATATTAGTGAAGATGATGATGTTTAGAATGGCAATATAAAAATAGTAGTTTATTGTGGTAAGGAGCTTACGAGGAAGAATTGAAACACGAGTGATAAGCGAGTGTTTTAAACGTTACGAGTAAATTATTGCTCTTACCCACGTGTATCATACTACGTTTTTCAATGCATAGTGTGAGTAAATAAATTAAACTTAATTAAAGAAACAAACAAACAATAAATACTCCAAATAAACTTTAGGTTAAGCGAGCATTCTTTTTCTTTGCACGCAAGTTGCCAACTTGACGGAAATAAACTGATTTCAGTTTGATGCGTTCGGAGGCTGCTTTCAGTCATAAAATACCTGCTTGGTCTTGCTATCAGTGGTAGGCGGTGTCGTCCGACGATCAAACTGAACGCAGCCTACGAACGCACCAAACTGAAAGTAACTCATTTTTGTCAAGCGAATCTATGGTACACAAGAAAAGACTGGCAACTTCTTTTCAATAAATACAAAAAATAAAACACTGGTGTGGTAAAGTCGTTTGCAATAGAATCCAACAATCATGTAAACAAACCAAATTGTCACGATTACTCCGTAATCACATACATTTGACGATCAATTATGAACATAGTCTGATTTCAACGAACGCACCATTGTTTTCACATTATCTTCAACACGATTTAACTTGTATTTATAAGTTAAATTTGTTAAAACATTTGCAACGTAAAAATTTCGAAGTATTTGACAAGCTGTCATCTTAGTTTTTTACTCATCGAACTCTATAAGTCATTGAAAAGTTAGTGTTGTTCGTAATCTGAAGTTATCTTTTATTTTTAATTTAATAAATTATTTTAATTTAATATTATTTGAATACAATAAAAATTTTTTTTCAAGAGCTTAATATAATTAACCAAAACGGATTGTATCCTAAGCCATAAAAATAATGGTTAGTTTTTAAAAATTGACAGGTGGCCATTTTGTTAGAATTGTCATTCACAGTCATTCACTGTTCTGTGGGTTCGCTGTGCATTAGTGTTTTCTGTTTCCGTTTTCTGTTTCCGATTTCTACGACTTTGCATTCTCATTTTGGACTTTTGTTTTGCTTTACGATTTGGCTGGACATATTTTTCTTGGAACGACGACCTTTGCACGGCATCACGGACTTTGATATAGCATACGATAAAATATAGCTTTTGAAACAAGTGAAATAAAAGCACAGTTACTCACAAAATTTGATAAAAAAAATTATGTTACAAAATACGTTGACGAGCTCGCCGCATCGAAAGGAATAACTGTGCTTCGCCTTCCTCCCTACCACTGCGAACTCAACCCAATTGAGCTCATTTGGGCACAGGTTAAGTCGTATGTTGGGAGAAATAACAAATCTTTTAAAATGGCGGAAATAAAAACTTTATTGAACGAAGGGTTGGCGAGAATCGGAGCCGAACAATGGTCGAAATGCGTAAGTCACGTCCTAAAGGAAGAGGAAGAAATGAAAAAGCTCGACGGCATTTTAGACACGGCAAGCGATGACACAGTGGTTCCATTTATAATTACGGTCACCGGCGACACTTCTGATAGTGATGATGACGAAGACGAAGATTTAAATTTGTTTTAATAAACACTTTTTTTATATATAATCAGTTTTATTTTATAGTCTATGGCTTATATATTTAATCTATTTAGTCAGTTTTATTTTAGTACCTATCCTACTATGGGCCATAGTCTATGACTTAAAATTAAAATAATTAGAAAAATAAATTTAATTAAAATTAAATTAGAACACTATGACATCACTATGGGCATAAACAATACGCTGTCAATGTCAGTCCGCCATATTTGTTTACATGATTGTTGGATTCTATTGCAAACGACTTTAAAGTTACCCTAGGGGCCGACCACATATTGCGTCATCGATTTTTGCCGATTTTCGACCCCCCCCCCCCTCAATCATCCTGCCGTCATTATCTTATGACCCCGCCCCCTCTCACAAAAATTGACGTCATTTCCATTAACAACCACAAAATACCTTTCCGATTTGGTTACTGATGGAGATGGATATTTTGTTACTTTCCCGAAAATAATTTTTCCATTAATTTTCCATTAAATAAATTTTTCCAATAATTTCCATCAAAATCAATTTTGATAAAATTGGAAAGGGCTCAACGCTCTGTGTTAAAAGTAATGTTAAGAAAACCTTTTACCATGGGTGGCCAAATTATTAGGGACAATATAAATTTACTAAAATGTTCATGTTGGAGTGATTTTAATGAGGGAATAAGTGTCTTAATATCTATGAGTTAATGTTTATTCGTAAGAGGGATTTTTATTTAGAAAATAAAAACAACATTAAATAATAAATTATACTTATTAGGTTTTATAAAATAAAAATTGATGACGGCACAATCTAAGACACTTTTTATTTAATATTTGGTAATTCCACCCTTTACTGCGTTTCCGCCTTCCAGGCGTCGGGGCATGCTGTTTATGCAGACTTTTTCCATATGCCGGAGATCGACGTCATGATGCCAAATTCTGATAAGGGTTTCAACGTTTGGTGGTGATGACTTCTTTGGCAATCTCCTGTTTCGTGAGCTCCCATAGGTTTTTTATGGGGTTCATATCTGGCGAATTTCCTGGGCAAGGCAAAACACACACAATGCAGTAACACTTCTGGCCTAATGGCAAGGTGCCGAGTCGTGCCTAAACCAATACTCTTCATTATCAGGGAACCATTCTTGAAGTAGAGGCAGAAGTTGACTTTTAAGTACTCGCTTATACTGGTCTTGCTTCATGGTCCCCTCCACAATATAGAGGGGTCCCATACCCTTGGCTGAGATAACAGACCAAACCATTATGCTAACGGGGTGTTTAAACCTCTTGACAAGGCAGTCCGAGTGGAGCTGCTCTCCTGAGCGACGTCGGACAAAGGAGCTTTTGTCCACAGAAATTTGAAAAGTCGACTCGTCGGAAAAGCAGACCTGTAAAATATTAACATTTTACAAAAAACATAACTCAGGGTTTTAAGAATTTTATATTTGTTATATTTACTTGACTCCAGTCCTCAACAGTCATGCTTCGATGTTCCCTGGCCCATTGCAGTTGCTTTTTTATCATGGCCTTAGTCAGCCGTGATTTTTGACTGGGCGACGACCCATCAGGTTCTCTTCAGCTAATCGTCTCCGGACTGTCCTTTTAGAGAGGCGATTCCTTCCTCGTTTATGATTGTATGTAGTCGGTCGTGCCACGCTCTTTTTGCGATTTTGAAGACAAATGTTCCTGATTTTACGGTCATCACGGGGGCTAGAGATTCCTTTTCTGCCACATTTTCCGACGCGGTTTACTGTTAGATGCAGTTTATTATCAATTTTTATTTTAAACCTGCTGACCCCTGACATCGAAACACCTGTGTGTGCTGCTATCTTCTTCTGGGAACATGAGGAATGAAGTAATAGGGTTTCTATCTCCCTAGATTTTCTTGAGGATATTTCTGAAGACTCCGCCATACCGAAAAAATAAAAATACGTAGTATCACGGTTAAGTGTGAGCCAAATCGAAATAAATGCATTAAAATTAGCAAAACTAATAAATTATTACAAAACACTTACTTTTAGATAGTCTTGGATCAAAAAAACTTGCAAATAATGGTTCCAGAAACTACTACCCGATCTCAATAATTTTCACCATTTAGCAGTCAAATGACAAATTACCGCTTTTTTCAAAAACAATATAGCTTTTTTTTTTTTTTTTTTAATGTGTTTTACGGCCCTGGATTCGGTGTCCTTTTGAGCCAGTCTGATATTATTTTTTTCCCATTTATACAGATTTTTATTTTCACTTTTATAGGTTTTCTACAGTATTTAAAATGTATTTGTATAGAGGTTGATAAAATCTTTTGTCAGACAATAGTTTTTGCAGTTCTTTTGGTACATCACAATCTATTTCTTGTATTTCAGAAGCTAACACTAATCTGTTAACACCAAATTGTTGACATTTGAATATCAAATGCTCAAGGTCTGCTTCTTCTTGTCCACAATAAATACATTTCGAATCTTCAGCCAGGTTAAGTCTTTTCAGGTGAGTACGGGTTTTGCAGTGACCAAATCTTATTCTGTTAATTGTAGTTATATATTTTCTGCAATTAGCCGCTTTATCTCTATTGTACCAAGGTTGGGCGGGCGGGTTTCCTTGGATCTTAAAATACCATTTTCCTTTTTCTTTGCATGTTTCTTTCCAGTACTCACACCATAATAATTTTAGGTTCTGCGACAAGTGTACATGTAGGTCAGTGAATGGTATCTTCAGGTCTGTGGAATGGTCTTCATCATAAGGATTTCTGGTGGCTTGATCAGCAATTTCATTTCCAGTGATACCCTTATGAGAGGGTACCTACATAAATTGCACTGCCGTACCATTCATATTTAAAGTATTAATTAAATTTCTAATATTAAATATTAAGTAATTGAGATTGTATCGAAAACAATTATTTTCTAATGCTAATAATACAGATAGTGAATCTGAGAAGATTATTATATTAGTTATATTTAGACTATTTACATGAAGAAGAGCTTTGTAGATAGCATAGCATTCAGCTGTAAAAATACTACATTTAGTATCAATTTTGAAACATTTTGTAATCTTAAGTTGAGGGTCATAGAATGCTGAAGTAACATTATTATTGGTTTTGGAACCATCAGTATAGAGTGAATATAGATGATTTTCATCTAGGAATTTTAGTAGATCATTTTGATTATAAATATCTTGTCTAAGTATAGCTATTTTATTTACAAGGCTGTTGAAATCTACCTTGTATAATGGCCACATGCTATCTATATACATATTTGCAGCATGAGATTGTTGTAAGTGAATTATTATTCTAATTAGCTCTGGTACATGTCCAGATAAAAGTTGATTGCTATTTACATAGGATCCTAAATTACTTATTTCAAGATTTTTTTGTGGAAGAACTCTATCTAAAACACATCTATTGTCTGATGATATCATTTTTAAACAAAATCTTTCAGCAATGTATATGCGTCTGAAATGCAGTGGTGGTATGCATGTCTCACATTGCATAACATTTATGGGTGTTGAGCACATCGCTCCAGTTATAATTCGTAGTGCTTTGTTTTGTATAACTTCCAATTTGCGTAGCAATGTGAGACTCGCATTCATGTATGCCAGTGAGCTATAGTCAAAGTGACTACGCACTATACTTTTGTATAACATTGATAAAATTTTTGGGTCTGAGCCCCAATGCACTCCGGCCAGCGATCGCAGCACATTGAGTCCTCTGCTGGCATTTTTAATAATATAGTTTATGTGAGCATTAAAAGATAACTTTTGATCCAGCCAAATACCCAGAAATTTCTTTTCAATCATCCATGGTAAAGAATTATTAGAATATTTTACAGAGTAGTTGCTTTCATCATATTTCTTGCTAAATATCATTACACTACTTTTGTCAGCACTAATATTTAGTTTTAATTTATTTTCATAATAATTATGAAGTTGTATAAGTGCCTTATTGAGACTATTTACTGCTATATTTACATTTTTATTTACAGTGTATATTAACAAGTCATCAGCAAATTGTAAGAATTTAATATTTCTCTCAGTCAGATATTTATTGATTTGACAAGTGTATAAGTTATACAATAATGGAGAAATGGTAGCTCCTTGCATGCATCCTTTATACACTTGTCCAGGTCCATGTAGGATGTTATTAAATTTTACATACATGGTTCTATCATATAAGAATTTATTTTAGAATTCATTTACAGACATGTCCCGGTATACCTACTTCTGACATTATCTGGGTCAGGATTGAAGGGTTAACATTATCAAAAGCACCTTGCACATTTAAAAATACACAGACTGTAGCTGAGTGACTATGAAAGGAATTTTTGATGTCAGTAATAAGAGATGTGAAACTTTCTGTTGCACTTCGTCCTTTTCGGAACCCAAACTGTTGATCTGGTAATATTTTGTTACATTCTATATAGTGGTCTAATCTAGTTTTAAGCATACATTCAAAAAGTTTACCTACACAAGAGGATAATGAAATTGGTCTATAAGAATTAAAATCGGTTGCTAGTTTACCTGGTTTTAATATTGGTATAATACATTGTGTTTTCCAAGATTCTGGTATGCAGTTTGTGTCCCATAGCAAATTGTAAATTTTTAAGAGTACTTTTTGTGCATTTATGTGCATACTTCGAATTAGTTTGTATGGAATATCGTCTAATCCAGGTGTTGTGTCTTTTCTAGATTTAATTGCGTTTAAAAATTCTTCTATAGTAAATGGTTTAGAGAGAAAAGCACATTTTTCATTTCCTTGTTTACAAAAAATTTCATTCAAAGCTATTTCGTCTATGTATTTTTCAGATGGAGAGGATGGAGCATACTTGTCGATGAATGAAGGAATCCATTCATCATTCTTAGGGTTTTTAGGTAAAGAAACACGTTTAAACCTTCTAATATAATTCCATATAACGCTAACTGGAGTATATCTATTAAAGGATTCGCATAACTTAGTCCAGCCATTTTTTTTCTTTTCTTTGAGCAGTTTTTTTTTTAGGGCATCTAGTTTTTTATAATTAATATAATTTGCCATTGTTGCATCTTTTCTGTAGAAATTTAATGCATCTTTGCTTTTTTTAACGGCATCTGAACACTCATTATCCCACCAGGGGACTTGTTTTTTTAAAACATATTGTGTGTTTTTTTTTAATTTTGGTATAGTAATATTTTTAATTTGATTTATACCTTCGCAAAATTCATTGTAACTTTTTAAAGGGTTAGCATAATCTATTGTATATTTACTTAATATTTTTTCTGTTGCAGATGTATATAATGACCAATCAGCCTTATTATAAATAAAACGTTCCGTTGGACTCCCTATTTCATATTTTTCTACTGAGGTGTGGATATCAATAATTGTTGGATAGTGATAGCTACCCATTGCATCATCATGCACTCTCCAGTCGCAAAGAGGAGCCACAGAAGGGCTAACACAAGCAATATCAATAGCAGAAGGATTTTTTGTTGGACTGCCTACTGTGGTCGGTGTACCAGTGTTTAGAATACATAAGTCTGATTCATCTAAAATATTATAGACATCGTTGCCTCTAGTCTTTGTTGTAAGGCATCCAAATGTAATATGATGAGCATTGAGGTCACCTGATAGCATTAATGGTTTTGGTAAATTATTTATTATTTGTTTTAATCTTCTACCCTGAAACCGTCGACGATGATTATCATCGGGAGGTGGACTATAAGTGCATAATATTGTTAAATTACCAACATTAGTTGATAATATTATAGCTACAGATTGCATAAAGTCGTAATAAGGAGTTGAAACAACTGTATATTTAAATTGACTTTTAATTAAAATACCTACTCCACATCGTCCATCTGCTCCATTTTGATTTATAAAGTCATAATTAGGAATTTTGAAAATATGTGTTTCTCTCAGCCACGTCTCATTTAACAAACAAATATCTATATCATTATCAATAAGGTAATTAATTAGTAGGGGTTTTTTATTTAATGCGCCTTCAATGTTATATTGTGATATTCTAATATGTTGTTTATCCATGGTTAAACACAAGAGATTTTTTCAGAACTTCTTTTATGCTATTAAATGTTATTGGTTCAGCATCACTTGAATTACCCAGCTGAACTAAAGTTTTTACCAAAATTGTTATAATATCTTCATTTTTCAAAATTATTTCTGCCAAGTCTTTTGTGTTTAATGTTTCATTTTTCTTTATTTCAGTTTTTGTATTTTTGTTTGTCTGAACGGTAGACGGTCTGTCTACAGTCTGAACTTTTACATACTCAGTGGTTTGAATAGAGTTTTTATTAATTACATCATTTTCAAACATTTTTTTTGTCTTATTTATTTCTTTTGTCATTGTCAACTTTGGAAAATTGGTGCTATAATTAGAAGGATGGAGGTTTCCATTATTTTTTAAGGAGGCAGTTACTTGAGCATAGTTCTTTTTGTTATATTTTTCTTCTATTTTAGTTTTTTTGATAGGGCAATCTCTAGAAATTGCCAGGTGAGGGCCCTGACAATTGATGCACTTTATAATTGCCTCCTTATCACATGTAGAGAAATGGTGTTCTCCGGCACACACTGAACATTTTTGGGTTGATTTGCAAAATTTAGCTCCATGATTGAATTTAAAACATTTGTAACATTGCAATAGTGGAGCAACATACTCAAAGACCTTGAATCTATATAGATCAAGGTATACAAAGTCCGGTAATTGTTGGGATAGAAATGTAACACTTACAGATCCATATGGCACTATTGTGCCATTCACCTTATGGGTAAAACGTCTGATATTTATGATCTCGTACAGAGATGAGAGTTTTTTAAATAACTCCTCGTTGCTGATATTCGTTGGCACGAACCTCAGAACGCCGATGATTTCCACTGACCTAGCTGGTATGTACGCCTTGTAATTATATTTTTTCAAAAAGTTCTCATTGCACAGAAAATTGTTGGCATGAATATTTTGTGAAAACGTAATGCCCAATTTATTTGCGTTGACTCTTTTAATACCCACCACGCCCTTAATTTCATTTTTGAATAAGGTACAAATCATGTCTGGGTTCTTGTTCCCTAGTCTCTCACCTTCATTGGTACTTTCGACATAAACAATGTATTCGGTACTCACCTGATTCTCAGGGAAAATACGTTTATAACCTGGTTTATTGTATGGTTTGTAGAAAACTTCATTATCTTGAGAGTTCTGAGCACCTTGAAGATAAGCATCATCACCTCTACCACGCTTTGTTCCCGTAGGGGTTGAAGAAGAATCTTGCCCAGGGGGCTCAGCCCCCGTAGGCTCTTTCATTTTTACAAAAACTCTATGCACTGTACAATTTTTATTTACACTTATCAACTTAAAATATTACAGTTTTACAGCAGAAAAATATTTTCTGAAAAAACTTTTAACAATTCCGCCTTTACGTTTCAAAAGCCCTCCAAAAAGTCCAACAATATAGCAGACTCACAGTGTTGCCACATTAAAAAAAATAATTAAATAGGACCAGAAACAAATACACAACAGAAAAAACATTTAGAATATAGTTATTTACTCACAAAATACATTTAAACCGAAAATTACAAAAAATAAGGACTGTCCCTAATAATTTGGCCACCCACTGTAGTCATCCTACAGTAAAACTGTTTAGGGAATGTAGGGAATGTCAACTGCTCACTGTTCGGCAGCTTTATATTCAAATATTTTTTTCGGATTTCATCTGGAGGGTCGTTAAACCTTGTTCCTGATGACTAACCGAGTCTCCAGTATGAATTTGGTCGGCTGATTTAATTCCACCTATGTCGATCTTGCTCACTCGCACTCGACTCTAGACAAGTTCGTCCTGTACTCTCACAGCACGTTTTCCCGCTTCGGTTTTTAGCTCCGGACAGAGATCAGGTTAAAGATACTAAGAACGACAAGAACTAGATACTTAAATAATCTATGCTGTATTTAGGATTAAAATCGCAGAAGAATAGGAAGCTTGAACTAAAGCAATTGGGAGCCTAGAACGAGGCACAAAAAGATTGTCTTTTAAGAGTCTTGATGTCCAACTTGATGTTTTTGCATGTAAAAAATAATTTTGACAAGTGAAGACTCTTTTTCAAAAGACACTCTTTTGTACCTTGTTCTAGGCCCCCTGTACGTGTATGTCCTAAGTGCTGTCTCTATGACTCTCCGGCAGTTATACATTGGCGTAACTAGGATTTGCAGATGGGGGGCCGGCCTTTGGCTCCAACTTATTAAGCCATTAACAAGTATCTGTTGTGGATTCTTTCTAGGCGAGCGCGATACATCCCACTGTTGACGACAGGTCGACATGGCAATTTTCTAGTGCTGTGACATCACATACTAGGTAGTTGACATCGACAATGTTCTTGGCACGCAACAAAATTTGTGTAAAATTATTATTGTCTTTTTATTTAAAGTAACATTTTATTCATCAAAATCAAATAACTCATACAACATCGCTACAGACATAAGAAATCTGTTCTGAAAAGGAATTGTTCATCTGGCCCTACTGATTTTGAATAGGATTTTATTCTACACATTGTTCTTTTCGATACAGCCCTATCCAGTGTCTGACTGACAGGACATCCATAACAATAATTTTTCCGTTCAATGTCACAATTTTCCAATTATTTTCTGGCTAGTTCTCGTCCTTTGAGAATGAATGATTGTTTTTTTAAAACGTGACAAAGATACATCGGAAGTTATTTTCAATAGAAAACTAAAAACAATAACCTGAGTGAGATCGAAATCGATAAACGCGGTCGATGCCAACTTGTGCAGCACTACGAATAAGGGGGCGCGGGTGCTGCGCGGGTGTGCGGGGCGTCATCCCCTTCACGACTCGCCTCTTACCCCGATTGCCATGTCGACCTGTCGTCATCAGCACTTTATCAATGAAAAGTGATCCTCAAAATTGTATTTTAGTCCCACTTAACGAGTGTTCTGATCTCTGTATTTCTTCTCTTAAAACATTGTATAAAAAAGAACAACAGAATTAATACATTAGTATTAGATCAAACTAATCTAGGTGTCAATAAAAATAAGGCAATCTGGTAGAATGAGAGAGGAATTCGTTTTGTATGGCAGAATCGCCTTACGTACAGTCTTTAAGAATCAGTCTTTACCTGCATGGCCCGGTGTGACATGTTTATTATAGAAGCATTCAGCCAGTAGATGTTTCTTGCTCTTCTTTTCTGCGTTGTCCGCGTCCCCTCCTCCACTCCCTGCAGCGGGGGTGGCGGGGTTAGTGGAGGGGGTGGACGTCTTGCTGTTTCCTGTTTTCTTGTCTTTCTTTGGCACGACGAAGCTCTTGCAGAAGTGACGACCTGGGAAACATTAATCATTGTCTCATTCATCATGTAACCATTAAAATTCAAATTTATATAGGTAAATAATCTATCACATATTTACAATATTTTACACAAAATATACGATTTAATTAGTGATACCCGTAAATGATTTAAGTCGATACTTTTTAAGCCTTTTTCAATGAAACCGCGGGGAGGCTCAGAGCCGCGCAACCGACGAGCGCAACGGACAAACTTAGTGTTGAGTGTCTCGAATGAATAATCCTGCTTTTTCCTCGTGCTTCAAAATGGCAGAAGTTGCTATATAATTATGGATGTCAAAGCATCCACAACACAAGATGCACAATAAAATAAGAGGTGTAGGCAACGACGTAGCTTTAGGTCATTGGTCATGGGTTATAAAGAAATGATTTCAACCGGTTCCTTTCTTCTTTTATTTACGGAAACTCAATACATGTTGAGCTAAAACGATATTAGATTGTAGAAATAATCGTGCTACTTTTAATAACGCCATCCTGAATACATCCGATTCGGTCGCAGCCGTAGTCACCACTGCCAGACAGTGTTGCCAACTGCTACCCATCTCTAGTAGCTAGATTTGTTGCAAAAAGTTGCTAGATCACCCGATTTTTGTAACACAAAAAGTAGCTAAATGTTTTTAAGTATTTTTTTCTTAGGTAAATCCATTTTCAACACAAATAATGGATGCAATGACACAAATTATGCCTAATAATCACTAACAACACAGTTAGAAATTGAATAATTCAACAACAAATCCTGTTGCAGTCAACCAACACCAAACACATGCCAAAATATATGGCGCCTGAGTGAAGTTAGCTCCGGTCCAGCGATCGAGATGGATAAAGAGAAATAGGTGACAAGAGATATGAAAGAGAGAGATAGTCAAAGAAAAGTTTGGCTACAATGCCTACTATAGTCAGTCGTCCAGGTCGAGGCCGCCACCGAGTTATCCATACCAAACACATTAACAATCCAAGCTAATTATAGACGAATGGCGAAGACTTTATTACCTTCTGACAGAGGCGATTATTGCTTGGCCCATGCGTCTAATTGTTTTGGACATGTTATAGACAGAGACAGCGCCACGTTTCGCTTCTAAAGTTCTTTTCACGAGAGATGTTTCACGAATTAAAGCATTTTCGTATTTACCCTTTAATAATAAGTACTATGACAGCGGACTTCTTTCCTGAAAGGAAATTTAGTGTGAACTCTCACTCACGTTTAGTCTGACTTAAAAAGTAGCCAGAAAAAGTAGCTAAAAAATCTAGCTACAAGTTTTTGTAATTTGTAACTGTCTGACACCGAAAAATGGCTAGATCTAGCTATAAAGTAGCTAAGTTGGCAACAGCAGAGTCGTAGCGTAGACACTCCGCAATGAACTCCGCAGTAAGTGTGAAGTAGTGGCTGAGCCGTTAGACTAACTAATTATCCTATTGGCCTAGGCCGAAATACACTGGTGGACAAAAAAATAACCCAATCATACAAGCATAAACTTACCTACATATATACTGCTCAAAACAATTAGGGGAATAACATTTCAAAGTGAAATTAAAAAAAAATCTTTGGTTTTTTATTATAACTGCCCACCAAATATTAAATTGACATGGTTAATGAAAATAAGAAACAAACGAACATCAGCGTTTTTGTGAGCAGTTCTTAATATGGTGGCCAAGAGTCTATGTACACCTAAAAACAAAGTGACGCCATTCAATTTTCTTAACTTTTTAATTACAAAAAACCGATTTTAAGCGCCCTTTCAAATCTTCTGATATTGATTCAAATGAATGTTAATTTGGTTAAGAAGGTCATTATGCCAGATCTGACTGAAATCCAAGTTTCCCGAGCTAACACTCTGCTTCAAGAGGGTCGAACTATGGCATAAGTAGGAACTGAACCCAAGAGTCACCCCTTCTGTCATCTACATAGTATGGAAGCGGTATCTAGGTGACGGGGGAATACTCAGGAAGTGGTGGTCAGGGTCTAAAGAAAAAAACCACTCCTTTGCAAGATCGCTACATTATCAATATTGGTAATTTTTTCCTTGTTTATTTGTTAGTTACGACCATCAAAACAAACTCATTATGTATAAATTTTTATTTTACAAAATTTAGAAATTAAACATTTTAGGCGTAAAACAAACTGGTGTTCAAAAGGTCCGTCACAGAAATGTTTGAATATTCGTCTTCACTGACTTTTAGAAGCGTGTATGACCTCCATGAGCCCTTATCACAGCTTGACAACGACACGGCATGCTTCGCATGATCCTCCGAATATGTTGCTGTAGAATATCTTCAATATACCGGTGAATATTTAAAACACCCCTGCCGTTCCCGTCATTCACAAAAACCAAGTCGGTCTTTGCATCCAACGAAATGCCTGCCCACACCATGACAGAACCTCCTCCGTAGGCAATCGTTTCTGTGATGCAGCACTGCGCTTAGCGTTCCCCAGGCCTTCTGTGGACCCGTGCTCTTCCGTCGTTGCCATGCAAGCACATTCGGGACTCGTCAGAGAACAAAATGGAGCGACATTGGTCCAAGGTCCAGTTTACGTGTTCTCGAGCAAATTGAAGTCGCGCTTGCCGATGAGCTGTGGTCAGTTGGGGCCCGGTCACTGGTCTTTTAGGTGTCAAGTTGGCTTTCTTTAGTCTTCTAGCGATCGTCCGCCAACTTACAGCCCGATCTTGTACTTGTTCTTGTTCGAGTTCTTGTTGGATCTCAACTGCGGTCATGTGACGATTTCTTAGAGAACTTGAAACAATGAAGCGGTCATCTTGCTCAGAAGTACATCTTCTTCTGCCAGACCCTGGCCTCCGAATGATGACGCCAGTCTCCATGAAGCGTCTGAAGACTCTGGAGACAGCTGATTGGCTAAGGTGTAATTCTGCAGCCACGCTTCGTTGGTTTCTTCCTATTCGCAATAGGGCAATCACTTGAGTGGCCTCTAATGGCGTGGTGTCCATTTTAATTAGGGTACGTGTTAACAGGTTAAAATTCTGTAAGCAAGTGAGGAAAATTATTGCATGCCCTTTTAACGGGATAAAAGGAGCTTAACGCGTACGTATCTATCCGAGGTAAAAACTGTTCAAATACGTTAACTGAATAGCGGATACTTTTATACCAAAATGCATTTATTCAAAGGTATTATACCTTTAAAATTATATACACATTGCATATGTTTATGTTTGTATGATTGGGTTATATTCCCTTGAATGTAAGACAATAATGCTTGAGTCGATTTTTTTGTCCACCAGTGTAGTTGTCCAAGAATCAATCGGGTTTAGCTAGTAGTAACAAATATAAAAATATAGAAGGTGACATTTATTTGTACAGCCAAATTCATACTGAAGACTCGGTAAGTAGTCGATATCAAGGTTCGATGACCGTTTTTGGATAATTCAATAATACATTTTTTCCTATTCCCTACAAACGCAAGCTCAGCCCCGAGTCAATACAATGGAAAGTCAAAATTAACTTTTTTCAAATCACACAAAAAACTGATCACTTATCATGCCTCCAGTATTAATTTGGCTGCGTTAATAAATGTCATCCTGTATACTTTACCAAAATATAACAATCTCTTAGTTACCCTTGAACATGTGGTGCCTCATATCCATAGTGATCATGTACGAGGCGCCAGTGGCAGGAGTGAGCGTCCAGGTCTGCTCCATCAACTTGTTCAGAGCCACCAGCACAGCTTGGTTGGGCGGCTGATCGATACCTGCAACCAAACATGACACTTAGATACGATGTGTGTAAGGCCCACTGGCACCAAGCGACTTTGAACTTTGAACGCCTCTGAAGTACAAATATAGTGGATCGACTACTCGACTTATAAAGTCCCCGTCACGACTAGCTATAAATGTTGTAAACACACATTCAAAGGTTCGTAACCTTTGGATTTGGAGATGCATTCGAAATTCAAATGACAGGGTCAGCGTGAACTTACTTCAAAATGGCGGCCCAAATGTTTAGGAGACGCGTTCCAGTACCACAAAACATTAGACGACAGCGCTTTATATCGCTAAAATATAACCCGACCAAAACCAATTTATTGCTCGTTAGTTTCGTATTACAAATATGTTACTTTGAGTTGATTGAATTTGGGATTGCTTGTTGTTGATTGAATTGTCGCTACGTAACTTAGTAGAGTCTTTATTTACAAAATTTATAGCTTTTCGTGACGGGGACTTTAGCTGGTTCAAACCTGTAAGGGCACAGTAACTGTTGTAATCATCGAAAATACAGCCAAAAGACGGCTAATATTCAATATCATGCGTACAAATAATTCTGTCAACTAGCCGAGGTATGAGGAAGCGGGGTACCTGCGATCCCATTGGACCTGCCAAGTTCATTCCGTCTTGCGTACAGAGCCACAAACTTATCTGTTCCGGTGACGGAGGACTCTCACATTATAAATATAGAAGCCATTTTGGCATGGCATACCGAAACTGATAAGTTTGTGACGCTATAGCGATAGAAACTAAACATTGTAGGATTAGGGGCGGGACAGGTTAATTAAACACGAAATATTTTATCGATATAATTTTTATTTAAGTTACAACACAATAAAAACTTAAATAAACTAATAACCTACAAAAATAATAATTTAATATCTAAACTAAGCCATAAAAGAAAAAAAAACTACAAACTAAACATACGTATCTAAAACAGAAAATTAAATTAAGTAAAAAACTTTTTCCAAATCGCTGCCAAATGGGAGGGCGCCCAAGACACTGGCTGCGTTACCTCGTTGGATCGCTAGGCTTATCCGTTGTCCGAGGTACGCGCCAGCCCTTGGGTCACCCAAGGCGTCTATCGATATAATTGATGTGTTACAAAAAGTATTTTAAAGTAGTCATGTAGTCAAACTGGTTGGTAACTACTTATTGTATGAGTTTAATTTACCTTCTCAAATAACTAACAATAATAATAAAGTATTTAAGTAAAACAGACGTGTCTGTACATTAAATAATTTTTCGAAAAAGGCTCTTTCAGTCATACGTAAGTGCAATAATGTACAAAGTTCTTAACTTGTTTTAAAAGAAAGTTTGCTAGGATCCTTGCTACTGAATATGTAGAACTTGGCAAGTTTTCACAGCTTAAGTTTAAACGTTTTAAAGTTACGTCATGCATGCAAATAATAATAATCCTCTAGAAATACCTAAGAGATAAAAAATAAAACAACATAATAATAATAATAACTATTATGTACAATGGGTGGAGTTAAAAGCATTTATGAAACTATCTATGAAAACTTGCCAAGTTCTATACAGCTTGTTGATTTGGTCAGTCGATTCCGTCACAGGGCAGGTTATATTCACGATACTGATGACGAAAAATAAAATACTTTTTTTTGGTATATTTTTTTTTCGTCGTCGGTATCGTGAATTATACAAACTAGTGATTTTTATTTTTACTTCTATGCTTCGTGCGTGGCCAATGGCGATCCGACCGCCAGCCAGTCGCGCTTCGCGGTGCAGTAACAATTTATCAAGAAACTTTTAGGACAAATGAAAAAGGGCATATCTTTATCTTCAATTGGGATTTTTAGTGATAAGAATCACGTATATTAATACTCATGTGACGCCCTATAATGTCCAAATAAACATCCTGTATATTTAGTAGCAAGGACCCTAACAATTTTTTAAATAAAATAAGTGAAGAACGTTGTACATTATTGCACTTGTGACTGAAGGCGCCTCCATTAGCCTCGGCACCCAATTTGATTTAAATCTTTTTTTAGCGAAGCCAAAAATCCTGCACTGCCTTTGTACTGAACTCAGCCCCATTTTCACATTTATGTTTTTATTGGGAATCATAGATCTTTGTAAAGTTTTATTTAAAAATGTACATATGTGTACACCGTGTGTCATACGGACGGACAACAGAGTCCAATCATAATAGTTCCTTTTTTACCCTCTAGGTACGGAACCCTAATAAAATCGTTTTACAATAAATTGATTGTTTGTATTATAGTTTGCAAATCTCTTCAGATCTTCCAAATCTCTTAAGGAGAATTTGCTTCTCCGATAACATATGTAGTGCACCACTAGTTACATTTGCCAAGTAAAAAGAGCGAGAGACAGCGTAACAAGTGCTCGCGTAAGAAATTAAAATTTCACCTAATAATTTAATATTTACTTTAATTTTATTATATTTATTTATTACTAATAAAATTTAATTTATTTTTTAGAGATGGTAGTGGAAAGCCCCGTGGGGTACCTACATTTTGACTAGTATAAGATAAACTCTTTTGGATTAAATTGGTTGGTAAATCAAATTAGACTATGTAATTATTTACTTACCGATGAAATGTTAAGTCATCTTTCTTAAACCCTGAACCTAGGCTATTTTTGCCACACCATCGTACTGTGCAAGGGGCCATGATAAAGTTTAATTTCACAATTTTTTAACGCTGTACGAGGGAGTGTTTACGGCTCACGGAAGTGGTCGAAACTGATTCGAAATGTTCGAGTGGCGGTCTATATAAGACACATTTACCGAATGTGTTGACAGAAATCGGTCGCCTGTTATAAGGTTTCTGTTGGGCTTAGTCTGTGGTTGTAATATATATTTGTGGACGTAGTACGACGATAGTTCACCATCCATCGCGTAATTTATATAAAATATGCTTTATCCAATTGAAGGCTTTATTTATTTAGGACTTTTGTTTGTATGTGATCTCGGTGTATGAAGGATTATCTCTACTTGTTACGATCATATAACTGATAACTTGATGGCTTGGAGCTAGCATCCCCCCCCCCCCTCCCCCGCCACTTCTTCTTCCCTCTCGCCAGCTACAAATTCTAGTTATGCCAATGATCGCCCTTCATTTAGCGCTCGAGTTGTGTGTCATTTTGACCTCTCTTAAGCTTATCGCAAGTGATTCGAGAACACCGAGGATCTTACTTACCCCAATGCTTGATCTCCTTCGGGTGTCTCCTAGTGACGGTCCACTGCCACAGCCCCGTGCTGCTGTCGAATATCTGCCGCGAGCGACGCCGCTGCTCCTTCTCTAGCGCGACCTTCGCCTTTTCGTGTTTCAACGGGCTGTGTTTAAAAAACAGCCTATTTAATTTTTGTAACAATCTGGTCACGTGCAAGGCAAGGCGAGATCAAAGAACATCGAACCTTTTTGGCATGCCTATTTGTCAGAAGGGTTTACAGAAAAAAATACATACATACATATACTCACGCCTGTCTCCCAGAGGGGTAGGCAGAGACTACAGATTTCCATCTGCTACGATCCTGACACACCTCTTTTGCTTCTTCTACATCCATCAATCTAGTCATACAAGCTCTTCTATTCCGGGTACTTTTTACTTTGCCCTTCTTCAGTATGTCGCCTATTTGATCGGCATACGTCCTTCTAGGGCGGCCCGGTCGAGCTTTACCTTCCACCTGTGCAGCATAAATTTCTTTCGTCACTCTACTTTCAAACAAAAAATGCCCTATGATAAAATAAAGTAAGTTCAAAGTTTGAAAAAATGCGGTAATTTTTTTATATTTATCAATGTTTTGCAGAAGCGTGAGCTTGGACCTCTTGACCAGGTTCTCTGTATTGAGCAGCGAGAACTTTATGGCTCCTAGGTTGTGCTATACAAAGTTCGACTCTACTCAGTGTCCAATAAAAGTTGGTTTTCATTCACATTGTCGTCGTTGGTATGTGTGGTTGCACTTCGTTTTAATATAACAAGTTATCTTTGCAAGTACCATCAACCATTCAAAGTTTCACCAACGAAATAAAACCCACTATTAGAACATTATTCATTGACCAAAAAAACTCCAACAAGCTCACCGGCACTTCTTCTTGTAGTCACAAATCGTGATATAGACCTGCAGCGGCGTGACCTTTGAGCTCTTCACCAGGTCCTTGTTATTGAGTAGAGAGAGCACAATGGCTGTGGTCGTCGACTCTGAGTTCAGGAAGCCCATGTTGTGAATGCGCTGGATGTTGGACAGCAATTCGTCTAGGGTGAACTGAGGTAGCACTGCATCCCATACCTGATTAGAAATAGATTTGAAATAGTAATGGTAATGTTTGGACATGAGGATATTTATCTGGATAACCTTGGCAGGCAAATAGTCATGGTGATTTACTGTTGCTTTGTACAGCGCTATTAGAGACAAAAATAAGCTATTTCACCTGAAGCAGCAAAGTTTCAGCTCTTGGGAGAAAAGATGCTGCTACATCTTTACAAAATAAATAAAATATATTTAAGTACTGGACAAACTAGTGGACCAATTTCAATGATTGAGGTGTCAAACGAAGTTATGACATTTACCACTCGTCGCACACAAAATAAAACAAAGCTGGCAAAGCCTAATTATTGACATTAAACTATGGTCGCGAAATGCCATAAATCACATTTAAATCAATATTACGAAGAGTTTCTTTTATTATTCGCGTTAGGCTAACTCTCGGCAGATACAATTTTAAGAACAAATTCGTCGGTCTTCGATTTGAACCTGTTACCTCTTACTTACAAGACTAGTTCTCTCCCAACTGACGTACCGAGGTTCTCACCTGGATTGTTGAACTTTTCCACCCTATACCATTGACCTCTAATAAACAACTAGACACACAGTCTCTAAGAAAGTTCGTCAGAAAACGTCCGAACGTGCGACGTGCATAGTAGCTAAAATGCTTCAACCAAATTAAGACGTTATATTGTTAACATAAAAAGCAATGTCAGTTGTACGCAATCGTCATTCGAACTTGTCACGCCATAGCGGTGACAAGATGCATCGCGGACACTTTTTGAGCGAGATTGTGAGTCTAGTTGTTCATGAGAGGTCAATGCCCTATACTATTATTTTTTTTGTTCTGCTAGTCAACGATTGGTATCACATAGGTACTAATCGATCAATGTAGTAACTGTCACTACAGTTACTATCCATTTCAGATGCTATTAGGATAGGACCTTGTCATACCTGATGCCTGTGTGATAACTAACGCACGCACTTCCGTCAACATTGCTAACGCACATAGGCATCAGGTATGACAAGGTCCTATCCTAATAGCATCTAAAACGGATAGTATCGAGTATAGTGAATACCTTTTGTAAATTCTAAGAATTTATTTTCTTATTCGCGTCAAGCTAATGCTAGGCAGATACAATTTTAAGTAGAAAAGACAAACAAATAAATCTACCAAAAGAAAACATTGACAAAATTAAAGTAAATGGAAAATTAATTCATGATCCAAGAATTATTGCTCCAACTTTTAATGACCATTATATAGGCCTAACACTACCACAATTAATAATAATTTGACATGTGCTAATGATTCAATACCTAATTCTATATTTATGTATCCAACATGATTGACGTTTTAATAACAATAAAGGGATTAAAGAACACAAGCAGTAAAGGATATGATGGCATTGAGACCAAAGTTATCAAACTTTTAGCTGATATGATTGCACTAGTGTTACGCTATGTATATCATTAATCTGTCTTGAACATGATGTTTTTCCTAGTGGTCTTAACAATCGATTATCATGTCAATATTAAAAAAAGAAAATAAAGAAGAGATAGATAACTATCGTCCTGTGGCTAAGCTGTCCATCTTCTCGAAAATCTTTGAAAATGTTACATTTAAAAGACTTTATAACTTTTTTGAGAAAAACAAGGTTCTCAGACCAGAACAAAACGGTTTCAGGCGTAACGAGTCAAATAATCTTGCAAAATTCGATTTTATGTTTAAAATTATAAGCAGCATGGACAAAGGTGTATCTCCTATTGCTCTCTATATGGACATGACTCAAGCTTTCGATTACGTTGATCATCATTTATTGTTAAAAAATCTTCAATGCTATGGAGTGAGGGGAAATGCCGCAGATCTCATTCAGTCGTATCTAGATAACAGAACACAACTAACTCAAGTTTCAAGAATCTGTCCTGAAACAAAAACCGAAACAACGTATTCATCTGAGCCTAGATAAGTGTCGTTCGGAGTGCCTCAGGGAAGTGTCATAGGTCCTCTTATGTTCCTAACTTACATAAACGACCTTCCTCAGGCCACTACATATCCTATGATTCTTTTTGCGGATGACAGCACCGTTATATTTAGTATTAAGAATAATAGAGAGTCAGAAATAAATAACATATTGAAGTCTATAGTCGAATGGCTCAACTACAACAATTTAAAAATAACTTAAGGAAAACAAATATAATGCAATTTAGGCAAAGATTGCAACCGACATTTCATACTTCAATCAAACATTCGAAGAAATTGACGTAACCAAATTTTTAGGACTGTATATCGATAACAAATTGACATGGAAATACCAAATTGAACATATCTGTAAGAAATTAAATCAGTTCTCGTTTGCATTATACCGGGTGTAAATAGACTGCTACCCTTAAATGAAACCAAATATTCTACTGACCCTACTGAACCACTTTTCCCAAGAGTCATACCCGCGGACAGCCTTAGTTTAGGAAATAATTGAGTTCCAAACAAAAACGCGTGAACCCTAACGCACCGACATACGGGCGAGGTTAGAGAGAGCGTTGACCTCAAACAGCTGGAGGTTTCACGGACGACGCTCTCTCTAAACTCTCTGAGCTTTTCAACGATGAATATTAAGACGACGTATATAGGTAGTAAAAACGGAGTTTTTGAACAAGTAGTACTCCCAAACTACAAAAGATATGGTTTTGAAATAAATACATGTTATAATTAATATATATCTTATACAGACGGCTTTCATGCGATAATTCGTAAGAGGGTGGCATCCCTGTTGTGCGGGGTTATGGGTAGCTCTAACAGCCTTCTGAAAGTGTTTGCCGAGAGGACGAACAGTCCCATCTTGCGTCACTGGGTGTCGTTGCATACCACTTTATCATATTGCGTTTTTAAGACCTTGTTACTAACACTATGGGCACAGCCTGAAATAAAGATAATATTATTATTATGAATCTAAAACAATTATATATTTACAGCACATGCATCCTTGTTAGAAAAATATTAAGAAAATCAATTCACACATCAATCTCATTTATCCAGCACAGGCAAGTGTCTAAACGCTCCACAAGACGGCCTAGCTACGTCATACTACCAAAGATCCGAACAAATTACGGCAAAAGAATGTTTACATATGAGGGAGCACAGCTTTTTAACAATCTACCCTCAGAAATTAAAAATTCTGAACTCTTTAATGATTTCAAGCGTAAATTGGCTCAACATATTTTAAATAAATAATAAGTGGTGTAAGAGAGGTGGTTATAAGATTAAAAAAGTGAACTGCGGAGCTTACTAACACCACACAGAGATCAGTGTAATAGAATAAAATTATCACGATATCCATCTACCTTCAATTATTGTCTGTGCGGATGGACGAAACTATAATTAATTAATTAAGATCTCTTCTTATGTAAGTGACATATTGTCTTTAGTAAGAATAAAGTATCTTTAAACCTTATTATTACGATAAGCAAAGCCTTTTCCAGGGCGATTTAACAGCCCGAAACGCGATAGAGAAAAATTGGCTCGATTGAAAAAAAATGCAAAGTGAAGGCTATTTTTTCATTTCAAACAAGCAGTCTATCGAAACTAATAAATTAATAAATTAATAAATACTGTTTTAAATATCTAAACGATAGCACAGCGATTTCTTTTTTAAACGCACTTATGTGAGTTTATTATTAAATTTTATTCATTGACCTCCCATAAACAACTAGACTCACAATCTCGCTCAAAAAGTGTCCGCGATGAATTTTGTCACCGCTATGGGGTGACAAAATCGAATGTAGATTTCGTACAACTGACATTGCATCTTATGTTAACGACATAACGTCTCAATTTGGTTGAAGATTTTTGCTACTATGCACGTCGCACGTTCGGACACTTTCTGACGAACTTTTATTAGAGACTGTGTATCTTGTTGTTTTATGAGAGGTCAATGATTTTATTCTTTGAAATCAGCATTATCCACTCTCTTCTTGATTTACCGCTCTGCTCATCTCTTTCGTTGTGCGATCGACCTACTACGCCTTAAGTCCCAAACGTGATGGGTGGCGAGCCCTGTCGCCATACTTCAGGCACACACAAATGGACCAACAGCTTAACATCTCTTTCGAAACACGCAGACCGAACACAAATAAATGTGCACTGCGGGGATAGAATCACAACCTCTGATAATAATCTGTGCTCTGGGTTAGTACGGGAGCACTCTACCACTCAGCTACGGACTACTTTTTTTTCTGACACTGAGCAATGACTAGGACCTAGACAAGCCTTCTATACTCACATCCTGTGACGTAAGGAGATGCCCTGGGACATGATCCAACGTAAATTGGTTGGTAATAGCTATCGCTGCAGCGGCTGCCGGGTCCTCGCAATGACGCATATCTTCTACCTTCTGAATGTAGTCAAATATCTCTTTTGTCCCTTCTTTGTTGGCCATCTCTTGCTTCGCTCGCTTCAAGCCAAAAATCGCGTACTTTACGACGGCATCGCGTGCTGAAATATGTTATTGTTTGTTAAGAGTAAAGTTGTGGGTAGCCAAACATGACAGTAAATCCTCATTAGTTTGGATTAGAAAGCATTTTCGTTCAAATTCTTACAAAAACTGCAATGTTCTGTCTGAGTCATGTTATGGATGGATGACTTGGTTTAGTGTGTTGCAAACCGTGCATACAGAACTTCAGGGTTTCTTAAAAATAGAACAATTATCCATTACTAAAATGGTGTTATTTTATTACACATACATATCGACACATCACGACATGAATTCCCGAGGGGGTGTCGGAGGTGTTCCGAGTGTAAACTATATAATGCAAGTCACAGGCCACACTCTGCACACCCACATTTCACCAACAATTATTACGTCCCAACCTTTTAAAGTATATTGCGTTATTATGAACCAAAAATTATGATTTAAGATTGACATGAAAAAACTGTACTACTTTTTATACATATTAACATTTTCCCTGTGATTCTGTTGAGATTAACAGTTAGATCACAAGAGTTAGTTAATGCCAATTGAGTTGGAAATTTGGTAGCTGACATTTGCAGCTAATTTTCACATTGACAGCATGTAAAAAAACGCGAATTTGTGCATACTTGTTAACAGATAAAAGTTTTGGGACTATCGGAGACCAGAAAATTATTATTGTTAGGTACTGTGAATGGCATAGGCCTTCGATACGAATATAATTTTACATTTAATGTTGGTTATGTTATAAGAGTCTTGTAATCTTGTCTAAATGACTGGTTTAGAGTTAAATGGTACATCTGAAAGTCATTTTAGTGACGAAACCCTAAGTTAAGTTATTATGAATTAAAAGGTATGGTTAGAAGATATTCTGATAAATATGAAAGTACAATTCATGTACATACCATTGTCTTCCCCAACTTTCAGATGAGACTTCCTAATGAGAGTTTTGTGTGATCGTCCATGCCGGGCCCGCACTCTGGTGATCTCTTTGGCCAGTTCCATTGGATCCTTGGTGCTGTACCAGGCACTCACACTCCTACACCATCCTTGGCCATTTCCTGCACAAATACAACAATATATTACAAAGTTATGTGCTTCTTCTTCCTGAATGTCTTTCTGAAATCTGCAAGAATTTTCTTTTACATTACAACATTCTCACACCACAAAAAAAAAGAAAATATTAACATTGAAGTTGAAAATATATACAACTGGGCCACCCTATGGCTTAAAGTGAACTATTCCAGACAACCTCTGGATGCAAGAAACTACATGAAAAAGACTATTTTAGGGGTTGAAATACATGTAAGCTTTGTTGTTTTTAGGGTTCCGTAGTAGCTGAAAGGGAAAAGGAACCTTTATGGTGAGACTCCGTTGTCCGTCCGTCCGTATGTCACAGCCTCATAGCTTTGGCACCGTTAAAGGTAAAGATTTGAAATTTGCTACAAAATAGCATTCACTTGCATACACAATATGGTGTAAAAAAAAATGAAAATGTTTAAATTGTTAAAATATTTCCAATGCAAAAGTGAGAAAAATAAAAAATAATATCCAAAAAATACAATATGGGTATCAAATTGTAGATATTAAAGAGATGATTATAAAAATATATACTTTTACTATGTCACCTATTTCGAGAAATCTTTGAAAAACGACAAAAAATGCATGTTATGAAAAAAATCCTGATTATAGGCCATAACTGGCCAATTACAGGAAAACTATAGCGATTAAAAAAAAGTTGATAACAAATGAGAAATATAAAAAAAGTAAAATAAATAAAAAAACATTTTATAAAAATACAATATGGGAATCAAATTGTAGATATTAAAGAGCTGATTACAAAAATATGTATATACTTTTGCTATATTAACTGGCACCAATTTCGAAAAATCTTTGAAGAACCACAAAAAAATGCATGTCTGCTCTCTTATCTCCGAAAGTGGTGGAAAGAAAAAAAAAGAAAAAATCACGGTGATTTGGGATTATATAAGGATTACAGGAAAAATATAACGGTTGAGAAATTCACGATGATAAAATGACAAAATGTAATTTTTCATCCTCGAGTTTTATTTCGAGTAGGGTATAAAAATCTCTTTTGTTGTACGTCTATGGTGGTAGAATCAATTCTTTTTTAAGTTAACATAAACAGTTATGGGCAAGATTTTAAATACTTTTTTCCTGACTGTTCCCAAAACTGTCGAATTACGGAACCCTAGGTATGCGAGTCTGACTCGCACTTGACTGGTTTTTTTTTTCTTATTATTGTGGTCCCCAGTGAGTTTGGGAGTACTTGCAGCCATAGGTCTATTTATTTATTTGCTGCTTTTATCCAACAATACCCCATACCATGGGATAGACGAGAAAAAAAAATCATCCCCAATTTACGTGTATAGGAGATTAAAAGATGGTCAAACTTGAATTAAAAAAAAAGAAAAAATATTCAAACTTTTTTGATTTTAATTTTTTGTAGCTCTACCTATATTCTGGGCTATTGGGATTCGATAGTTAAAACAATGCCATCAAAAACAAACCTTGCAAAATAAAACCAAGTCAGGCAATATTAAAAATCTTTGTTTTAAATAAATAGATTGACTTGGCAATCACACAAAATAATCTAATTTAATGTAATATGTATTATGTACCATCTAACCTCCCACCTAGCTATTTAAACCTACCTACTTATTATCTCCTAGATACCTATATACGATATACAGATGTTTTGATCAGTAACTTGGCCAAATGTGATCGCTAATGGTGGACAGGACCTTACGTTATGCACCTCAGTTAGTAACCCTAGTTCTTTTAGAGTAGTAAGGGATGAGACTGACCTAACCTGACCCTGACAAATATTCTAAGAATCCTAAGTTCTAGATTTCCCGTTAACCTGAGCAAATTAGTGTTAATTTAGTTGTAAAGAGTTCACAACAAGGCGAGGGTATAGTTTTGGCTTAGTTCCCCATTATGTACAAATGGATGATTACATAAGTTATAAATTGGCTGTCGAGAATTAGGGTTCTGTAAGACTGCAGAAAACCTTATGAGATTAATATCATTTTATGTACTAGATATTTAAGAATGTGACTTTCCTTTTAATAATAGTAACGAAACTTTGATCTATTAAATAGTTGCAAGGCTTCCTCTCATAAAACTATACAAGTCTGGTAAAATTCAAATGTTTCTTTATGCTACTCTAATAAATGTACCCGTTACTTGGTAAGAAATCTTAGTTGAATGTAAATTGGAACTGTCATCTACATTAATAGTAGATAAGGTCATAATAAACTTTGATGGAATATAATTATTGAAACAGAGTAGCTGTAGAGTATTTTGGTCTCTCTAAATACATTATTCTTATATCAGGAAAACAGTTGATCTGTTGCTGTTTGTTGAGAGTCAGTACATGATTCTATAAAATGTTTTTTTTTTATTTGATTGGGAAAACAGCCCCGCCACCGCCGTCCCAGTGGATTCCGTCACCGGACTAATGAATCCTCCTGAAAGATATAGGAGATAAAGTACATAAATGTACTTGAATATTTTAGTGTATTGTACATAAGTAAGTACTAATTTTGTGGGACAAAATCCTGCCCGTTCGATTACAACCAATCTGGAAAGAAGGGCAAGAAAACCAGATGGGCCTAACTTTGGGTTTGATGCTGGACAATAATATTATCTTATGATTAATTAGTAACACGCCACTTTAAAGGCTTCCGGGATGCATTTTCTGCTTTAAGCTTTTGTAAAGTTGAATGAACACTATTATGTATGAATGTAACTATCATAGTTATTTTACTTTTTAAGGGAGGAACATCTAAATCATGACTTTATGCATTATGAGGGAATCTTTTATTTTATATTATACCTTTCAGTCCTACAGCCATTTTAGTAAAGAGTGAATTCTACATAGACTCCAAATTGAATAATTTCAATAATTCCAAATATAATCTTTTTGGTGTAAGTAATAGAACTTTATTTTTAGTTCAAGAAGTTGTATCTATCTAATACTAGTTATTGAAAACAGCTGTTCTACTCCAGTAAGGTATATAGAAGCAACCAGTGGCTAGCTTTTGCCTTTCAGAGGGGTTTATTTTTCCCTTACTAGTACAAACAAATACATCCTTCAGCCATCTCAATATTTAAGAGAATAAGTAAATTATTTATAAATTGAAATTATTCTTTTTACTCATGTAGATTTTTGGTAATAACTGTATTTTAGTTCAGTGATGAAAGTTATGGCTTTTATAGGCTCAAACTATCAGTTGCTTATTAGCTCTGATTTTGAAGTTTGGTAGGCATGTAAGTTCAAATACCTACTTTCAGAAAGCTTTCTATTTATAGTCTCTTTTACAGTCAAATATTATCTCAATATTTTGACTTTCAAACGGAATATCTTTACCAAAATATATTAATTTAACTCTTAGGGTTTAGAGAAATTAGAAACCCTTTTTTTATAATACAGAATCCAATGATGGATGGATGAATAGATGGAATAATCCTAAATTATCTAACAATAACTAATCCAGACCTAAAATATTATTTATCCCCACGTTATTGGAGATCCTCAAGCCGAACGAGCCCTGACGTCCCTACATCTTAAATCTTTATGAAGATTCATCACTAACAGCGTTTCCCTGACGGTTTCTATTAAAACTTAGTATTCCCAACCTATCAAACACTGACCTATTTATCGTGCCCTACATCAGATGTCCCTATGCTGGTAAGTGTGTAAGTATTTTCAAAACTAGAGATTAAATCTCACATTTAATTTAATTGCGCATGTAGCAATCTCGAAGTGCAATGAGATTGTTCCTAACCTATTTGGTACAGAAGCGAGATGAGTTAATTCTCTTGAGTACCTATACCCTAAAACTCGCCTAGCCCTAATCCTAATACGGTCGTGAAATATACTACACGTATACATAACAAGGATACTTATGGCCAGAGACCTAAGACCATAAGCGGATGGGGAAGGAAAAAGGGTTGTACGCTTAGTGCAATGCGTACGGCGGGGGGTTTTCTCTCTGTACCACAAGCAGGATCACAGGGGTAACCCTTATGGGGCGGTGCCTAGGGAATCTTGACCCAGAGAGAGGTGAGTATGCTGGAAAAGAAAACACTCGCGTCCCGTATCCCTATCCTCGATGATCCTAAGCAATTCCGGAGTACTTCGTCCTTCCTCATTCTGGGAATTACGGGAGAAAGCCTCATGCTACCCCCCTTTCAACCCCAAACTAGCTACGAAACGTAAATACATTTCACTGAAATCTAACACGCGTCCCAACCCACAATAACTTCGAATACTTTCCCTAATTTAAAATAATACTGCGGAACAACACTTTTTCGAGACGTGTACTTGACGAAGGAATAAAACTGAATGAATGAATCCCTCAATAAAATATTGTAGGTGCTTATATGCCAATTGAATCGACGACAAACACGACACAGACGACAAACACGACACCGACGACAAACACGACACAGACGACAAACACGACACAGACGACAAACACGACACCGACGACAAACACGACACCGACGACAAACACGACACCGACGACAAACGCGACACCGACGACAAACACGACACGCCTCAACTTCCTATTTAAAGCCCAACCTAATTTGCATTGAGATAAAGTCCAATTTCTATTGGCTTTGAACCACGACACTGACGTAATAACCCTGCATGCAGACGTCAGGTGTTCTGTTGTCATGTACTCCACCGATTTTGAACAATGAATCTAATGCGTTTCAATAGAAGGTTCATATTACTAGCGACTATTAATAATTTGTAACTGTTTGAGGTCTTTCTTGCTACTTCTTTCTTAGTTATTGCTAATTGAGTTTTGATTTACTCATTTAATAAGATTCCAACTTGCTACATTTAGAAATAAGGAATAGATTTTCTGAAAGTGTTTTAGGTATGATGACGTCGTCCTTGATGTAAATTTACGATAAATTTCAAGTTAATTAGTATCTTTATGGTTTAAAGCTTATTAGAATACCATTGTGAATAAAAACTATGCTGTTTCATCTTGTGAATTTCTCTTAACCCTTCGAATCATTCGGACAAGAAAGACAATAATTGTCATCGAACATCAGCAGCTGCACTGATCATATTTAAAACTTATCTATATAGTAAAGTGTAACCCTTATTTACAAGATAGCCATGTGGTCGCATACATTATGCTTTCGCCCACTATCAGAATCTATTTCTGAATCGTAACGAAGACCGCAAAGAGACCTGAACCGTTACAATTACTTGTGAGATACATTGTGTTTTCATGCGATGGCCAAGACAATCTATTTATTTAAAACAAAAGATTTTTAATATTGATACAGTCACTCAAAGATGTTATTAGGTTAGCTAATTATGTAATAACTTAAGACAGAAGGTCCCTTAAGTAGGGACTGAATAAATTAACCGACTTGGATTTACATGGATCTCGCAACTTTTTACGGTAGAAGAACTTAAGTTGCGAGACTTGTTTTTTTTTTACAAGTTTTGCTTTTGATGGTATCTCATTTCTTTTTGTAGATAGTCCTACTTTTTTTCCTTTCCGGTACCTTCTACTTACAACTGAAAATGTTACTTTGTAATCCTATATATATATATATATTATGGTATTACAAAGTTATTTATGCAGTTGGTGTATCTAGACCACTGGACCGAAATTGCAAAATATTTTAGTTTTTCCTTGATTTATACACTAAACACTAATTGTATTCCAAATTTGAAGCTTCTATGTCTGCTAGAAGTGCCTTAGAGTTTGATGATCGGTCAGTGAGTCAGTGAGTGAGTGTGACAAAATTGAGAAACTTTGGACTAGTTATACTACAGGTGCAAACTGAATGAAATTTCAAATATACCGTGTTTATACAATGCCTGCTTGGTTACTGAAAATTCAGGCTTCTGGTTTTATCCACAACAAAGTTATAGGGGGGTTGAAAATGGCCTTAACTGTATCGAGAAAAGGATGGTACAGCCGTGCCGCTTTTTAGCTCGACTTGGCGGGGCACGGCAGTGTTTCCAGATACCAATGACGAGTAAAAAAATCAAACCCCTAACCCTCAGGATATAGAAATAATAACCATAAACCCAAAATTATCTGAAAAAACTTTAGAAACTCATTATTTCTGTATCCTGACAGTTAGGGGTTTGTTTTTTTATTTGTAATTGGTATTGTTTTTAATCATATTTAAAGTGAAATGTGAGAACCCTAAACCGAAAATTATAATAAGACAACCCTAAACCTAAAATTATCTGAAAAAACTTTAAAAGCTCATTATTTCTATATCCTGAGGGTTAGGGGTTTGATTCTTTTTACTTGTCATTGGTATTATTTTTATTAATATTTAAAGGTAAAGGAGTCGGAATGGCACTCATGAGGTCCTCGGTTTGAATCTCGATCAGACCTCACTTGCTTTCTTTTTGTGTTTTTATTTTATATGTATGTTTTTATTAAATTTATTTTAGTTTAATAAATTTTGATCATATTAACATTCTGGTACACCTTTTATTCACGTGTGTAGCGTTACAAAAAGCAAGCACGCTAAAATACATACGTCCTAAAACCTGACTAAATTTAAAACTTGTATGTATTACCGTCTTTGTTACGTTATAATTAGAATATTTTACGTCATGTACATATTACTATAATATTATATTTTATGTGTATTCCACTGATGCCGACAATAATAATTGTCGAAATATATCTGGCTATTAAATAACGTGTTTTTTGTATATATATATAAAATAAAATTATTATAAAAATGAAAGATCAAAGAGATCAATAAAAAAATATATGTTTTTTCTTATAATTATAAGTCATTTTAGTTATTGTTTAATTGTGTTTTTGATTACTTATCATTTATTTTAATACTACATCCCCAGACATTGGCAATTGGCATTGCATTTTAATTTTAATGGATGCCAATAGCTGGCGATGTTAATAATTAAACGAAAATAGTAATTGTAGGTGGGTGAGTATTATGACAATGAGTTTGAATATTGCGTGATCCACATACTCATCCTAAATTCGCCACCCCCCTGGGTTTCTAAAACTCGATTTAAAAATGTATGAAGTTCGACTGGTAAAATGGGTTTTTACGATTGAGAAGGCTAATTTGACAGACTGAGAATAGCCCTACTGGACGTGCCGCCCGCGTGCGGGCATGTGTTTTCCTTCGTTGCTTTTCTGAGTAAAGCGAATTTATGACTGGCTTCCCTTTTTAAAATTTTCACCCTTCGCCACTGCTGTGTAGACATTTTGGTGTACTGTGTAGGACAAAACACGCGCTGGAAACCCAGCTTAACTCGATTCATGCGGTAGTAAAGTCATTCAATGGCAACTCGCATTTAGCGTTCTGAATAGAGCTACAAAAAATTAAAATCAAAAAAGTTTAAACATTTTTTTCTTTCTTCATTGCAAGTTTGACCATATTTTTATAGGGAATTAATTACTTCTTAGCATACAGTTCTAGTATGTTACATTGAAAAATCTAAAAAGATACGCGTTATTTTGCAGTTATCGACAAATGTATGAAATTTCTAAAAAAACAATGTTTTTTTTTTCCTATTTAAGGTGTAAATTTGACACCCGGGAGTGATACTTTAAGTTTCAAAATGATTTGCTCTAAGGAATAAGTGAATAAAACAAGGATATCCATTTTTCAGGTCACAAAACATATTGTGAGACAGACAGACATGGCGAAACTATAAGGATTCCTTGTCAGACTACGGAACCCTAAAAATTGATGTTCTTATCCCAATATTATTGAAAAATGATATCAATAAAACCTAAAATACTGACCTGTTTTTAAAAGCCTAGTGAATTTGGTGAAGAGCATAAGTTGTTCTGGAGTGTTGCATATTTCAGCTACTGCCTTGTACCCTGCCTCCTTCACAGCAGGTCCTCCCATCATCAGACATTTAGTCAAAGCAAATGCTATTGTCTCATATCGAGTGTACCATCCATCTTTATATGCCTAGAATGTAGAACATTGGTACCCAAATTATAAACTTCATATCCACAAGAACATAATATAAAAAACATTTCTACATAGGTACTCCAGCTCATCAGTAGCAGTCTATACTTTGGCAAAAAAAAATTTTAAATGTAGTTTTTGCAAAAAAATGTACCAACCTTGACAATAACATCAACAATCTCTACATAGTTCTTATTCTGTTGCAAAACTTCATCAACAGCCTTCAGTTTATCGGCCTCAAAGTAATTATGTGATGACCAGCATCCAGGGTAGTACTTAGGCAGCTCCATTCCAGTATGGATATACCGTGTGAGCTGGTTCCGGAGCTTTTTGTCCAGTGGCTGTACGACTGCCATGTTTGTTGATAAATATCAACAATTCTAAGACAAAATCTCTTGCTTGCAACGTATTTTACATATAAATTTGAGGTTTCGTGCGGATACAGTCATCAATAGATTTTGATGTCAACTTTGATGCAACAAGTATCTGTGAAGAAAATAACTAGCTACAATATTGCTTGCAGGTTAATGTACTTACAATAAAAACTATTATTTTATTGCAGCCGCTAAACATCACGCACCCTAAACATGTGCTACGACGGCAATAAACTGAGGATGTGGCCAGATAAATTGACAAATGGTGGATGAAATGAAACAGAAAAAGTAACTTTACAAAGGTAACGTTAAGAATAATTGTAATATAAATTTATCTAGTGGCCATAATTACATGAGAGTAATATTAAAGTTGTAATGTTTTTTTGCGACGATAAATAGAGAATATCAAGGAAAGCTGAACATGAAAACCTACCTACCACCACCTCGCTCGTTTTCTAAAAGTTGGTTGACTTGGTTGGTTGGTTGACATGACCAGTGTTGCCAGATGGGTATAAATTCAAATATTCGAAATCTCTAAAATTCTCGTACTGGGCGGCGGCGCGGCGTTTTATTTACTGTAAAGTCGAGGTGGAACCACTGGTATAGTGCCACCAATTTAACTAATCAGTAAAATCATTCGCCGTCTCTTTCTAATTATACTCTTTTCTACCGCATTAGAAAGAGATGGGTGGATAATCCAACTGAACAGATAAGTTGGTGGCACTGTAACTGGGCTTAATCTCTCAGAGGTGCGATTGTGTAAGCTAATGGTATTCATTTGACAGATCATATGGCTATAAACGTTATGGTTTCACTTTTCAAACGGCTAATTCGAATTGTCTAAGGGGCTCCTAAAGTCATAACGATGAGATGATCATATGATCGATATTTTAGACGATGAGTGAATGATTTGATAGGATTTGACAGATATTTCGTATTGTCTAAGTTTTTTAAGTTCGTCACTAATGTCAAATGATAGCCATGACTCGCGGGCTTAGACCATCTAACACGGACGTGGTATAGCGCTACTTCTAGTACTAAATTCATTCTGCCATTTTTCGCGGGGGGTGGAGGTAAACACGCACGTCACACATTTACTCACTCACGCACACTTATGCGAAAAATTGAGACGTCTCCATGAACGCAAACGTAATAAAATACTGTAATACAAACGCAAAACAAGAACACATACAAATAATTACTATTACTACACGAGTGTTCAATGGCACACTAGCGCAAAAAACTAGTGATGGGGGCATGTGAAGACCGATTAAATGAATAACGAGTTAGAAATGACTGTAATCATGTTGACATGTTGAATGTTATGTATGATCAGTTAATCTGCCTTTGTATAATTTTCACTTAATATGTTAGGACTTTATAAGTAGGTATATCGTTTCGAATTTTGTTTTAGTACTCGTAGCTATAATATTCGATTCACAAAAGCTGGCACGAATGGTTTCAATGATAAATGAAAGTATATGCGTATTACAAAATGGTTGATTAAATATTTAAACATATATTAATATATATTAATTTCGCTCAGTTATGGAACGAAAGATCTGAAAAATGTGATATTATTTTTATTGGTTTTTAAAATGGATCAGTTTATTATATAAGGTGACTTTAATTTATACAGCCAAACTTATACTGGAGGCTTAGTAAGTGATCAGTAACACGGATCGATAACACTTTTTGGTAATTTTGCAACATAAAATCTTGGCATGCCATAGTAATTCACTCGGGGTTGGGCTTGCGTTTGCAAGGAACACGAAAAAAATAATTTACGAATATCACAAAAAGGGTCATCGAACCTCGTTACTGAGCACTTACCGAGTCTTGAGTAAGAATTTGGCTGGATAAATTAAAGTCACCTAATATATGTGACGAACACACTTCTGTGGACTTGTTTTCTTCATAAGAAATCCAATTCGCGTATCTGTATACTTTTGCATAACTAATCATCCCAATTCCATATTGTGATTTACAAAATCATTGTCATAGACGTGCCTGGATATATTCGGAAAAATATCCTTACCCTGAAAACTGCTCAATGATTTTTAAACGATATATGTTGTAGTCACTGTTAGTTACTCTTTTACTTTCGTCCAAATTTCTTCGTATTAGAATTTCGCACTGTCTACACAAATCTATGATATGCTCGGGTTCTCCAGCCAACAGGGATTCACGAATATTTAAAACACTTCTAATTATATGTTTTCCAAACACTATTTATTGAAATAACTTGAACTGTTACACAAATGGATCACTTTATTGCTTAACACACGGCAGCGTAACAACCTAGTCAGAAAGCAATACACGAATACCCCAACATTCGTAACACCACTGCTTTTATACATCTGGTATGAATATCCCTTACCTACATAATACCATAGATCAAACTATGACTATTTACAAATTAACAAGTAATAAATAAACGAGCAAGACAAATACTACGCTCAATAACTAAACAGTATTGTACTCGTCTGAATTATAAACAAAACAATGAAGTGTCTTATTATCCCTCAAGGTATCATGACAAGGAAATGCTTTAATATTGGTAATAGCTCGGCCATCCGACTATAATGAACGAGTCCCCTCGTTATAAGCTTATTTAACTGAAACGGTACTGAAATCATTAACATCTTATATTACCCATTCTTATACACAATCATTACCTTGACAAAGTTTGGTATATGAACCTGACCAGAATTGGTATTTGATCCTTGACACTGATAAAATTTAACATTTACATAAGTTGGTAAATTGGCTTATAACTCTTGAAGTTAGTCATTAAGTACAAATTACTTGGATATTAATAGACTAATATTAAATACTTTTGATACTTAAAGTTGACCAAAGTAAGCAATAATAACTGTACATCGAATTAACAGAGAAAATCGAGACTATATTTATATTTTAACTAATAAAGAAATAATAAAAATTGTATTTGATGCTTGACGTTGATAAAATACATCTAATGTCAAATACTGATGTTTTGCGCTGATAAGACTTGCATAATTTGGTTACTTGATTAATTAACTCTCGAAGTTGGTCAGTAAATACAATTTACTTGGATATTGCTTGACTAATATTTAATAATTTTGATCCTTGAAGTTTACCAAAGTAATTAAAGATAACTTTACACTGAATAATATAGAGAACAAGAGTCTTTAATATCTTTTAGCTAATAAATAAAATGGTATTCGATCCTTGACGTTGATCAAATACATCTAAAGTCAAATCCTTGGCGTTGATAAGACTTATATAATCTATCAACTTGATTCACTAACTTTTACATCTACAGTCAAATCCTTGGCGTTGATAAAACTTACATAATCTAGTAACTTGATTCATGACGTTGATCAAATACATATAAAGTCAAATCCTTTGCGTTGATAAGACTTACATAATCTAATAACTTGATTCATGACGTTGATCAAAGACATCTAAAGTCAAATCCTTGGCGTTGATAAGACTTACATAAACTAATAACTTGATTCATGACGTTGATCAAAGACATCTAAAGTCAAATCCTTGGCGTTGATAAGACTTACATAATCTATAAACTTGATTCACTAACTCTTTACGTTAGTTAGTAAATACAAATTACTTGGATATTGATTGACCATTATTAAACACTTTTAATCCTCAAAGTTGACCAAAGTAAACAAAAATAACTTTACGTTGAATTACATAGCTAGAGAATATCAATTCCTTAATATCCTCTAGCTTATAAATAAAATGATATTTAATCCTTGACGTTGATCAAATACAAAGTCAAATCCTTGGCGTTGAGAAGACTTACATAATCTAGTAACTTGAATCACTAACTCTTGACGTTATTGAGGAGTAGCTACGGCGTTTTGAACGCGTTTTATTCTAGTTGTTTTATTAAATGCTTTAAAAGCGGAACTTGCAAAACTCGTCCCTTATTTTGTGAAGGTATTCACGATCACCAAGATGTACCACACTTTGTTCATGAATGGACCAAATGAATGGTGTGAAAATATATTCATACTTTTGGAATTGGGTGGAAAGTCTCGAGTTTTGCTATACTAAAACGAATTAAAATAACTTTTACATCTTAAATTTTGACAACTAAAATATTCATCCCATTTATTTTGATTGGCATTTTATGTTTTGAAATTTTATCGTGTAGTCAACTTTTAACACACAGAATTACTGCTAGTGATCTAGTAACCTAGAACGGTTATCTTTCTCCTTGAATCTAGAACTGTCTATATTTACCCCATCTTGTCCTAACTTCACAGTCTTGAAAAAAATTAAAATGTACTCCGTCTGAATACTTAACCTTACATTTATATTTTCTATACCAAAACCTAAACAGTTGACGGCAAGTGCTTCATTATCTCACACCGGTTGAGTAGATTAAAATTTGAATAATAGTACTTATACCTTCTTACATTTCTCTCTGTCTCCCAGACATCTGTCTGCAGTTTTCCATCTGCTACAATCCTAATACACTTCTTTTGGCTCTTCCACATTCATTAATCTTATGCCTGCTCTCTATTTGGAATACCATCCATCCATCCATCAGCCTGTTTCGTCCACTGCTGGACATAGGCCTTTCCAGGATTTCACCACTCTTTGTGGTCCTCCTAGAAGAAAAGCCCATACTCACACACGCTGGGCAGGCGGGTTGGTGAGCGCGGTGCCAAAACCCTTGCTCCAGTGACGTCGCTGCCCGTCACCAGTCTGATTTATATAAGACCCGGCAATTGGGGATGGATATACCGCCATCCATCGGTCCCAGGCAATGGTGGGCCGCCTGGTTTTGCCCGAGAGCTGTACTCTTACTTCGGGAGGGTTTGCGAGAAATGTATTTGGAATATATTTTACTTTAATTTTTATCAGTACTCCACCAATTTGGTAATCACACATTCTTCTAGGGCGGGCCCTGCGATCTTTATCATCCACTTGCGCCCTATAATATTCTTTCGTCACTCTACTTCCATTCATCCTATGTAACTTTCATTCAATGTCTAACCACACATATTGCGTAAAGAACGCATTTCCACTGTTTTCACTAATATTTATTTTGCCATTCCCAACATTTAAGTAAGTGTAAGAACCAAGACAACAATAAAAACTGCTAATCGTGTGTTTGCAGTTTTTTGGGTGCCAATAAAGGGGTGTAGGTCAGGGGTGCACGCAATAAAGGTCTGTTTATTTTATTTCCCATATTCACTCTTCTTTTAATGTCACCGTCACATTTTCTATAGTGCGTAAACAGTTATCCATAAGATATATATTTATAGATAACCCACATAGACAAACTCGTTAACTGTTTCTACTTCCTCATTTCTAATCTTAACCCTTCCAATCTTGATCTTAACCTTCCAATCTAACCGCATTCAGTTACCGCTTCATCCCTCTCTAAAAAAAAAAAAAGTCGTTTGCAATAGAATCCAACAATCATGTAAACAAACCAAATTGTCACGATTACTCCGTAATCACATACATTTGACGATCAATTATGAACATAGTCTGATTTCAACGAACGCACCATTGTTTTCACATTATCTTCAACACGATTTAACTTGTATTTATAAGTTAAATTTGTTAAAACATTTGCAACGTAAAAATTTCGAAGTATTTGACAAGCTGTCATCTTAGTTTTTTACTCATCGAACTCTATAAGTCATTGAAAAGTTAGTGTTGTTCGTAATCTGAAGTTATCTTTTATTTTTAATTTAATAAATTATTTTAATTTAATATTATTTGAATACAATAATTTTTTTTTTCAAGAGCTTAATATAATTAACCAAAACGGATTGTATCCTAAGCCATAAAAATAATGGTTAGTTTTTAAAAATTGACAGGTGGCCATTTTGTTAGAATTGTCATTCACAGTCATTCACTGTTCTGTGGGTTCGCTGTGCATTAGTGTTTTCTGTTTCCGATTTCTACGACTTTGCATTCTCATTTTGGACTTTTGTTTTGCTTTACGATTTGGCTGGACATATTTTTCTTGGAACGACGACCTTTGCACGGCATCACGGACTTTGATATAGCATACGATTGGTATTTTTTCTCAAGGAGTAATCAGGAGGTAAGAATGATTTAGAAATATAAGGTTTAATTTATAGAAATGGTAAGGTTTCATTTGTGTATTTTTGTATATTTATGATAACACTATATAAAATTAATATTATTAAATATAAAATTACATTATGACAGAAAATTTTCTTTTTTGTTTCAGGTTTAAGATGGTTTTAGACAAAATTCTGCCGGGATCTGTAATTGTAATGGATAATGCTCCATACCATTCTCACCAACTCGAACGAGTGCCCAACATGAGCTGGAGGAAGGATGCTATACAAGAATGGTTACGTAGCAAAAATATAGCTTTTGAAACAAGTGAAATAAAAGCACAGTTACTCACAAAATTTGATAAAAAAAATTATGTTACAAAATACGTTGACGAGCTCGCCGCATCGAAAGGAATAACTGTGCTTCGCCTTCCTCCCTACCACTGCGAACTCAACCCAATTGAGCTCATTTGGGCACAGGTTAAGTCGTATGTTGGGAGAAATAACAATAACAATGGCGGAAATAAAAACTTTATTGAACGAAGGGTTGGCGAGAATCGGAGCCGAACAATGGTCGAAATGCGTAAGTCACGTCCTAAAGGAAGAGGAAGAAATGAAAAAGCTCGACGGCATTTTAGACACGGCAAGCGATGACACAGTGGTTCCATTTATAATTACGGTCACCGGCGACACTTCTGATAGTGATGATGACGAAGACGAAGATTTAAATTTGTTTTAATAAACACTTTTTTTATATATAATCAGTTTTATTTTATAGTCTATGGCTTATATATTTAATCTATTTAGTCAGTTTTATTTTAGTACCTATCCTACTATGGGCCATAGTCTATGACTTAAAATTAAAATAATTAGAAAAGTAAATTTAATTAAAATTAAATTAGAACACTATGACATCACTATGGGCATAAACAATACGCTGTCAATGTCAGTCCGCCATATTTGTTTACATGATTGTTGGATTCTATTGCAAACGACTTTAGCACTATAAACTTTGTTTTTCCTGCGTTAATTTTTAATCCTTTTCTTTTTAAATAATTGTTGACATCTCTTGCAGCTCATCCGTCGATGATGCAAGAAGAACTTGGTCATCGGCGTATAAGAGGTATCTAATGAATAAACCCCCTAACTTCAATCCACATTCACGCTGCCTTCAATAATTTAAACAACTGTCTATAAATAGATTGCACAGACATGGTGATGCTAAACAAACATTCTCTACGTCTTCTAGAGATGTTAAGCAAATCAATATATACCCCGTTAATCCTTATGCAAGCAGTATTAAATAATAATAGATATTTCAAGTGAATCACCGTACCGCGCTTTTTATTTTATTTAACATCTCGTTTAGAAGTTTTGAGAAATCGTTTTTAGAGCCAGGCCACATAAGCAAAGCGTACTCGTAGGTAGCCCCTCATACAATGTCTTTGCAGCTACAGTTAATTTAGTTAGTGCACAGTGACTTATTTGCACAAGAGGTCAAATTTTGGAACCACATTATTCAATAAGGAAAATTTGTCACATTGGTTCGAATTCTTAAAGTTCTTTAGTGCGTTCTATTCAAAACAATGTTGATTGCAAATCATGTTACAACAGCAAAGAAGCTAGAAAAAAACGCAACTCTAAAAAAATTGGTTAAAGCCTTGCCCATGGTGCACAATAATCTTACCGAGTGATTTTGAACTTCAGTATGTTCTCAGAAAGTCTTCTTAGAAATGCTTCGCGCGCTGCCATGCCAGCACGCAAAATCAGTGAATTTTCGTGTTTTTTTTTCTGGATTTTACAAAAAAGTATTTGATGTAGGAGTTTTCTTTCACCTGACATCGAAGAATAAACTATATTTTTAACTTGTTATAGCAGTAATTTCAGACATAAAACTCAAGCCGCTTAGACATAAAACGAATTAATAACTTAAAAGGCTTTATTTTCAAAAATAAAATATATCGAGTGAAATTTGTCCAATTAGGTAACCGACCTGACAACGGAAAGACCAAGGTCTGAAAAAACACGTGTCCAAGTTTTACATTGATCAGATAAGTAGTTGACTCAGCATATTAAAACAAAAACTGTAAAAAGACCAAAGGCAAGCCCTCAAATAATAACAACTACGATAAAGTAAAGTAATAAGTCCTGTTAGTTCTGACTTGAAACCTTTGCATCGTTTCACTCTTTCTTTCTTATATGAGTATCTATGATTCGAAAGTATACAATGACACATATCACTTTTCAACCTCACACAGACATACTTTCTCAATTACACAGTACGCTTATACACCCATTATTTCCTCGTATATATCATTTACCTTCAAATTCAAACAGAAAATATAAGAAAAATTGCTTTTATTTGACGATATTTTGCATAGTCTCTCAATATAATATCAATTTTATTTTTTTATTATTTCTATTGCATCTCAAATGCTGTTGGCCGATTTATGATAACTGTCACTCTTGGGGCAGACTTGTAGGTCAGTGAAGGTGATGTTTATTGTACTGTTTATAGGATAAAATTAGCACATTAAATCCATACGCTAATTAGAAGCCTATTAATTGAGAGAGAGCTCTTCCATTTTCCTGTAAATCGTATCAACTTGACTTAGTTTTTCCCTTTAAGTTGGTACTTCCCTCCACCGTCAGAGCGCGCGAATTGACGTTTTGCCTCGTGGTGGCACTTCGCGGTTTCTTTATTGGCGTCTGTTTTCCTGCTACGCGTGGTCATGTTCCAACTCGCTCGTGGAACCAGTGCCAAAAAATTTCGGTTTTTGTGAATTTTGGAGTGTTTTATAAAAGTTTTATACTTGAACAGTTATTTCGTTGTGAAATCGTAACGTTAACGAAATTTTGTGCACCAAGAGGACCATCGCATCGTATTGTGTGAGTACTTTTACATTAAAATGCTTTTCACGTGAACTTGACAATGATTGGAGGATGTATCAACATTGTTGAAGGCTAGGTACCCAGAAATAGTTTTGAGGTTTACAAAAAATCTTTGGAAATACAATAAGATATTTTTCTTACGGTACTTACAACGACCTATCTCTCGCTGGGTACTTACTGCTATTAGTTATTTCGATACTAATCGTGTATCCAGACAAAGAAAAGTGTTTATTTTCCTCCCTTTTTACAAAATTTAACGGCTTTTTCCGTTCGATATTTAGGGTTGTGATAGCGATAGCATAAATCCTTCTTGGTTCTTTTTTTTTTTCTAGGGTTTCCCTTGACCCATTTTGTGATCTCTTTTTAGGGGTTACAAAATTAAAATGGATAATGAAAACCAGCGTGTTAGAGGCGAAAGATCGAGGTCTAGATCCACTTCGTCATCTAGTAGTTCATCTACCTCGAGTGACTCGTCAGGCCGCAACCGAAAACGTAGGAAACATCGCAAGGCAGGTCATGCAATTAAGAAACTTTCTAAAGAAATTTCTGAACTACGAAAACAGGTACAACCATCCAGGGCCTGTAGCACGCCCTAACAAGACCCTTTTGAACAGAATGTTAGCTATGACATTAGTAGAAATCTTTTTGAGACTGAATCAGTTGCAACTGGTACGCAACCAGACTTTTGCATATCTTTTGAGACCACCGTTAAGGAACCTATAATTCCGAAGACACCACAGGTATATCTGGATGCACTGAGGACTCTCCAGAGATTTGATGATGCAGCGTGGAGTGAAGTGAGGTACTCTGAAGTCCAAAAAGCTTACTGTTTTTCACCAGGTTTCGTTCAATTGGAGGCAAATGATGAAGTTAAGGTATACGACACTTCCAAAAAAACTACCGGTAGTCGAGAAGTCCTTTGCTGCGCTAACATTTGCGCTATTAAAACAGAAAGAAGTGTTGGAAGCAAGTCTTCGTGATTTACTTAAATGGGCACAAGAATCTGACTCCTCCGACCTTTCTTACTCTAACCTAAAAGAGAAAATTGAGGGAATATTCGTAGACGGAGAGTTCCACAAAGTATCTGTTAATGCCCTGCAAATGGTTTGCGGCCATAGAGCGGATATTATTCAACAAAGGCGAGACAGTATTCTGAGGTTCGTAAAAGATCCAATGGTCAAGGCGTCTCTTCGGAAAATACCTGCAACTAGTTCAAATCTTTTAGATGCTACGGCATTCACTACTGCAATAGAAAAAGCTGGTGGTACACGTAAAGCGTTTTTTCCGCTAACGAATCCTAGTGCATCCACTGCGCAAGTGGGTTCAAATGCACACCGCCCCACGCAGGGGTTCAAGATGCCTGCGCAAGGCAATTCATATAAGAAAAAAAAAAGCAGCCCGCGCAGGGTGCTACTTGTCACCAATACCAACCCGCGCAGGGTGGGTCTTATCACCATCATCATCATGGTCTTGAGCAAGGACCAAACAACAGTGGTAACAGAAGATCACGCCATGATGATGCGCCCTTTCGTGCAAGAAATGGACCGACGCCCAGAGGTTCGTATAAACGAAAGGCTGCTTCACCAGCAAACAAGGAGGGACGAGGCAATAAACACAGAAAATTTTGACTTACGGGTTTTTCAAGCGGGGCAACTCAAGTTTTATCTCAAAGAGTGGCAAGCAATGAATGCTCCACCGTACATACAAAAAATCATACAGGGTTACCGCATACCCTTCAAAACAAAACCACCTTTAGTTTTGCCCTGCCTTCACGAATATCAGACTCAAGCATCACCGGAAATGACAGAAGTTGTTCAAAATCTCAATGATCAAGGTGTCCTAGAACTCGCGACCGCCGGTCCGAGCTTCGTATCGACACTTTTTCTAGTAAAGAAAGGAGACGGTTCTTCACGACCTATTTTCAATTTAAAGGCATTGAACAAGTTTGTTCTCACAGATCCCTTCTGCTTAATAAATATTTCTCGGATTCCAGACTTCCTTCAAACGAGGGACTGGATGTGCAAAATCGACCTTTCACAAGCGTACTTTCATTTGTCAATAACAAAGCCCCACAGACGCTTTCTGCGTCTCATCTACGACGGTCAGATGTTCGAAATGACGTGTTTACCGTTTGGACTGAGTTCGGCGCCGAAGGTTTTTGATTCTTTGACAAATTGGATTGCGCAGATCCTCCGCGATCAAGGAATAAGGATACTGGTCTATTTAGACGATTTTTTGATAGTAAACCAGAAGATAGAGATTCTTCAGCGTCAGGTAAAAATAATTGCAGACACTCTATACCGGTTGGGATGGCAAATCAATTGCAAAAAGTCAATTTTTTCCCCACAGAGCCAAATCGAGTATCTGGGAATAATTTGGAAACCATGGGTAAACGAAAAAGTCCTTCCCGAGAAGAAGACTTCGAAAATTATTGCTCTTATAACCAGACCCTTGTTGCAAAAGAAGGTCAACCTAAAAGAGCTTCAGATACTGATAGGCGTCCTGAACTTTGCCAGTTTTGTGGTCCCTCGAGGGCGATTACATCTTCGTCTATTACAAAGGTTCATGAATTCCTTACGAAAAGTCAACAAGAATCGACAGGTTTGCTTACCAGAGACTTTGATGAAATGGCTTGGTGGCCAAAAAATTGTCAAAACTCGTCTCCAATACATACACCATCACCAACCCACTTCTTGACCACGGATGCTTCAGACTTAGCATGGGGCGCCAAAATCAACAACCAGAACCTATCAGGTCACTGGTTGGAAGCCGAGAAACCATTGCATTGCAACCAGAAAGAATTACTGACCATAAAGAAGGTCCTAGAACAAGCCCACGTCCTCGATCTGTTCCAAGCTTCAATATTAGTACAGAGCGACAGCCAAACTGTCGTAGCTTATCTAAGGAACGAAGGAGGTACTCATTCGGAGACGCTGTTAGATTTGACGTAGATTTTTCACATTATCGACCAATATCAAATACATCTGAAAGTATACCATCTTCCAGGCATATACAACTGCGAAGCCGATCACCTTTCAAGACTTCAACTTTTACCCGAATGGCACTTGCTACCTCAAGCGACCACCACAATTTTTCGAAAATGGGGTCTACCAGAAGTGGATCTTTTCGCGTCTCTAATAGCGCATGTAGTGCCAACATATGTGACTTTGGACCAGAACGACGATCAAGCTGCGTTTATAGATGCCCTGAGCAGAGAATGGAGCTACCGGATTGCATGGGTATTTCCTCCACCGTGTTTGATACCACGGGTACTACACCACATGAATCAGGCGAAGGGGATATTTCTATTGGTGTTGCCAAGGTGGGAGAAAGTATTTTGGCGAGCCGGCGTAAAGGCCAGAGCACTAGCACCACCCCACTCGATATGGAATCTACACAGCACTCTGATAGATGCGTCAACAGGACTGCCTCCACCGAGAATCAGCGAGATGACGCTCGAGGTTTGGAAGTGTGGGGGTGGACTAGGGATATAGAATCCTGGTCTTCGGAACAGAAATCTCTTCTCAAGTCAGGTTGGCGAGAATCGACTCTTAAAACATATAAAGTAGCCTGGTATCGGTGGTGTCGATGGGCTAGTGAAAACAACACCCCATACAACTGTCCGACTGGTTCAGATTTGGCAAGATATTTATCGGACTTACATCAAAAGGATAAGCTTGCTTATCGTACTATTCTTCTTCACAAATCGGTAGTGTCAACATTTTATAATACGGAAAACTCGGGCTCACTCAGTTCTCATGTATTGGTCAAAAAAGTTCTAAAAGGCATTGAAAAAACACAAAGATCCAAAACCACCAATTTGGGACGTATCTGACCTCATAAAATATCTTTCCCTTAGACAATTTGACCCAAATAATATTTTCGAAACTTCACGACATACAGCTGCCCTTCTCCTGTTGTGTTCCGGTAGAAGAGTGCACGATCTTACCCTTTTACGTACAGATCCTGAACATTTAATCGTGACAAATGATCATATTATTTTTTGGCCGTCTTTTGGTTCAAAGACTGACACAAGCAGCTACCAGCAGTCACCGACCGACACTAATATTTGTCCCGTGCATTGGATTAAACGGTTGATTAGTACAAACCAATCAAGGTTGACAGGGACTGACATCTTTTCGTTATTCGTGACCTTTAGAGGAGAAACAAAACCAGCATCCCGCACAATTATTGCTGGCTGGGTAAAATCTTTACTAAATGAAGCTGGTATCAAAGCAAGTGCAGGAAGTGTTAGAGCGGCAGTTGCTTCTAAAAATTGGTTGAATAATTTCTCTTTAGATCAAATCCTAGAACAAGGTAACTGGCGCTCTGGAGACACTTTTAGAAAATTCTATTGCCGAGAAGTGAGGCATTCTGCTTCAAATCACTCAAACAATATGAGCAATTTATTTATGTCTGTTTAATTACTTACTTTTTGTTGAAAACATCTTTTCATTAATACGAATAAATTACTGTTTAATCTATTAATAATTAAGAAAATTACCTTTTTGATTATTCTTCTATTACATGGTGTTTCATAAATAATCAACTTTTTGTTAAAACCAGATATTTGGTATATTACCTGATTTATTTAGTTAATCATACTTAACTACCTTATTATATGTCGCAAGCAAAAGATGTACTGAATTTATTAAAACTATTATTTTTTTTTTTTCATTCCCACACAAAGTTTTTTATTTTTACTTTCTAATCAAATCATTATAATATCACATTGGCGTACCCCACCGCCAGGCGATAACAAACACGTCTCTCAATTAATAGGCTTCTAATTAGCGTATGGATTTAATATTGGCGTTTTACCCTACAATAAAACGCTTATTAAATACTTACCTAATTAGAAGCCTATGGTTAAGCTCTGCCTGGCAGACTTAGTCACAGACGCAATGAAGAAACCGCGAAGTGCCACCACGAGGCAAAACGTCAATTCGCGCGCTCTGACGGTGGAGGGAAGTACCAACTTAAAGGGAAAAACTAAGTCAAGTTGATACGATTTACAGGAAAATGGAAGAGCTCTCTCTCAATTAATAGGCTTCTAATTAGGTAAGTATTTAATAAGCGTTTTATTGTAGGGTAAAACGCCAATATTATTTTATTCTATAAGTTAGCGTGCTAGTGTATTCTTTTTTTCTTGGCTCAGTAAATAATTTTTGTATTTTGTATTTGTTAAAAAAAATACTTTCTAATAAATTAGTTTGCCCTTGAGCTGTTAAAAACCTTGCTCCTGGCCCTGATTCTGTATCGTAAAATCAGTTACTAAACCGAGTGCCTAACGTGGAAAACATACATACGAGTATCTGCTTCTAAAAATACGTTTGCACTTGAAATGACGTCACAATTCGTAAATAGTTCAATAAACATTAAGGGTTATTTCGAAAGTTCATTTATTAACTGCTTTTGGTAAACGTCAACCATAATTGGCAACCGATTTAAAGATACGTAATAGGCCCGCTGGTCCTGCGTCTTGCGGATTTGCCTCGTGGGTGGAACTGTGGCTGTGGGTCTTATCATGACGGCAGCGACTTGCCTCGTACACAGGACTCCGACTGCGACTTGGCTCGTACACAGGACTGCGGCTGCAACTTGGCTCGTACACAGGACTGCGGCTGCGACTTGGCTCGTACACAGGACTGCGGCTGCAACTTGGCTCGTACACAGGACTGCGGCTGCAAGTCTCGTCATGACAGCAGCGACCTGCCTCGATCAAAGGACTGGGGCTGCGGTTCTAGTCATTTTGATTTTCCTCGCCAAAAAAAAAACAATTGTGTTAATAAAGAATTATTAGAATGTGTACGATTACTTGCGTTTCTTATGGGCGAAGTCCAATCAGTACTCCAGAACCGATTTTATCCCGCTTCTGAACTGATACGCTCGGGTTCTCCAGCCAACAGGGATTCACGAATATTTAAAACACTTCTAATTATATGTTTTCCAAACACTATTTATTGAAATAACTTGAACTGTTACACAAATGGATCACTTTGTTGCTTAACACACAGCAGCGTAACAACCTAGTCAGAAAGCAATACACGAATGCCCCAACATTCGTAACACCACTGCTTTTATACATCTGGTTTGAATATCCCTTACCTGCATAATACCATAGATCAAGCTATGACTATTTACATGATATTGAATTATTAAATTAACAAGTAATAAATTAACGAGCAAGACAAATACTACACTCAATAACTAAACAGTATTGTACTCGTCTGAGTTACAAACAAAGCAATGAAGTGTCTTATTATCCCTCAAGGTATCATGACAAGGAAATGCTTTAATATTGGTAACATCTATGACATCTGTTGATGCATGAACCAGTCGCAACTGTTAATGACGATTAGGCCATACTCAGGTGCTTCTTAGTTCTGAACTTTTGTATGCATTTATAACGGTGTCGCGTAATTTCACTGGAAAATATAATCAAATTATTGTACCAAATACGTTATATACCACTTTCATAACTTCTAAACTAACCGTATGATAAAAATTATTATCATTACCTAGAAAATGTATGAAACAAAACTGTAATATTAATTTGGTATTTTTGCCGACAAGCCATGATTAACATGTATACTCATGCCAAATTACAGCCTTCTAGTACTAAGAGTCTGAACTAAGCCGGGAACTGACAGACAGACAGATGGACGGATATATATAGTGAAACTATAAAAGTTCCTTGTTAATACGAAACCCTAAAAGTCCGTACCTCAGTAAATAATTCATTAATTCATTCGTTCCTTCATTGTCACATCACTAGTCCAGCGGTCTCGACTGGCCTTCGTACCACGATATCACCTATCGCTATTTTGTGGTTATTTTCATCGCAATTTATCCTATCTATTTATCCTGAGATAACGAACTTATCCTGAGATAAGCGGATATGTATGTTTTAGACGATAGGCACTTGGCGTGGCAACTGAGTTTACGATACAGAATCAGGGGGCTTGAAGTGTCAAATCAAACTGTTTTGTTTACTTGACTGATATTCTGAGATATTATTCCTTTTTTCTCAAACGGTAAGTGAATAACACTTAAATAAATTATGTATAGCATCACGTTTTATTCTCATCAAACTGTTATTTCTTATTTAAAGATGGCTTCGACGAGAAAAGTTTTCCAGCGGCAGGTGAAGATTTTGCTCAATTGCTGAGCAGAATCCCGACTTGGCCTGAGGTGGCTGCTTTTCGGCGTCCAGAGGCCACGAGAGATATCTTGGCTACTATTATGATTCCAGCTGAGGGAGGCACCAACTCCACGGAACAATGGAAAAGAGTGAAACGAAAGTGAACGAAATGTCGGTGGACATGAAATCGGGAGCAACTGACATTTTAGACAATAGCACCGCACCGCAGGATAGAATAGCATATCAACGCGTGCAAAAGAAATATCACGATCGCCGGGCGTCGGCGGGCAATCAAACTGAACTCAGCCCTGGGATGAATTCTATCATATTCATAATAGTTGATGACGTATATGTATAAATTTTGGTGCCAGAAAATATACCTAGTTCCCATTCTTCAATCAAACAATAAATATAAAAAGAAAAAGAGATAAAGTTAATTTTATTTGCTTCAAATATGGTACATACAAAGCTCAAAGATATTATATTTAAAATGTTCAACATATTTCAGCTTAAGAAGGCATGCAAATATTTACAAATGTCATGGTAAAATGGTAGAAGTTTAATTTAATATTTTAATTATTAAAAGCTGGAGACTATTTTATTCTTTGAAAACTTTGTTTTTATGTCCCGAGGACAATCTTTGCCCTTACTAAGATACCAAGTGTAATGTAATGCCATTCTATTACCATTTGTATAGCGGTATTCTGCCTAGCAAAATATGCACGCATATATTTTATGCCTGGAAACATGTAATATTTGGAAATAGTTCCAAACTGCAGTGCTGCAGCCAAAGGACGCGGCATATTTGTTCAAAGACCAATCAGATTGTAATAAAAGACTCGAAATAGCTAATATTTTTGGTTTTTGATCTAACATTTTTGCTTGACATCTTTATTTATGTCATTCTTTGACATGAAACCTGGAAATTTTACTATAACCAAACGAAAATTAAAATTTTATTCACCAAAAAGTTTATTACGTTTATGACCGTTTGTGACTGCATTTTTACTGTAATTTACCGAGCGTGACGGTCATAAACTGAATATGACGGTCATTTTACATGACAATGACAATGGTATAAAATTTAGTGTTTTGGATTGATTTGGATTATCGGAAAAATATCTTTTTTTTGGCCATTACAATAGAGATGTTTTTACAAATTAGTGGGCTGTGATTGACATTTTGAATTAAGTAATAATTAGTAGGTGTACATCGATGAATATGTAGGTATAGGTACCTATGTAACACAGATGTAAGTAGATAAATAAATGGAAGTGACTAAAGGGCCACTTAGCGGGCCTTTGATTTTTAAAATTATTGAACCGTAAGTCATTATTTAGCTGTTGGAATATCTTCCTGAGCACGAACTAATAAAGTTAATTTGCAATGTACAGTTCGGAAAGGGAAGTGGTCCTTTAATTTTATAAATTATTGAGCCGTAAGTCATCGGAAAATGTTTTTTTTCTGCATATCGTGAATTCTGTTAAGACTACGGGGTCGCCTCGCCCCGCTCCGCTTCGCTCGGCTCCCTAGTATGTACTTACATGTCAACCTAACCGCTCCTCCTCGCTTCGCTCGTCGTCGCAACCTATTCCTAGCGGTCGAATAAAATTAAAACTATGGAAGCCGCTACGGCTATTTAGTCACTTTCTAAATAAATTAGATTGAGATGAAAACTGGCTGTAGGAGCCATTTGTGCTGTAAAGAAACTCATTATTGTATGCAGAATTGATCTCAGCCTGAGATTCAGAGTTTATTTTGAGTCCGAACTCAATCTTAAAAACGTCACTCTAGTATGAGATCACGTCGCTTTTTGACGTTTGAAAGATTGAGTTCGGACTCAAAATGCACTCTGAATCTTGGCCAAAATGCACTCTGAATGTCAGCCTTGGTTTGTATGATCTGTGGTGAGCTTGATGGTACTTGTAGTACTGTCAGCGCCATTCGGAACCCGGCCCAGCGTTGCCGATACGGGTATTTATACCTGATTTCGGGTAATTTAGGCATTGAGCGGGTATCTTGCGGGTAATCAAGACTGGCGGGTAATTTCAGGTAAATTTTGCGACAAACACAAAAATATTTTTTCTCCCATTAAATTGTATTGACTCAGATGCCCAAAACGAAATAATTTTGAGGCACATCATGAGTGAATGCGCAAAACGGAATGAATCTTATCCCTATTTTGTGTGAGGGTGTGTGTGTGTGTGTGTGTTGAGTCCGATGAGGCAAAACGTGCAAAAAAAATGCCAATATACAGACCCTCATTAGATAGGACAAGCATGAAGATTTTTTTTTTCAACATCACATCAAAGCAACGTTGCCGGTGCGGTTATTTTTACTCGATTTCAGGTAATTTAAGCCCTAGGAGGGTTTGTTCCAGGTAACCATGACTGCCGGGTAAAAAAACCTGTACCGTCAATAATAAAAAGCCTGAAATTTTTTTTTTATTAAATCATCTTGACGCAGCTACAGCGCATAAATGGACACATCCTATCTTTCTCTACTATTTGTGTGTGTGTGTAAGAATCATGATTTATGTGAGGCTAATCCTCACTAAAACGACGTGCAAAAGAGACACACACAAATCACCAGTAGAAAGCACGATTATTTTGCTATTTGTTCCGTTTTGGTTTGTGGCTTGCTCTAAAAAGTTATACATACTATAAAACGTGAAAATTTTGAGGGAAAGGAACCTTTAAAACCACTTTTATTTGTTGATGAATTATTCTTTTTCTTTGCCCATTTTCACCAAAATGGTCTGAATGTGAATGTAGAAAATTCTTTAATAATTATTTTATTTGGTAACAACGACTTAAGATATTAAACTCTACTTAAAATATCTTAAATTGTAATTTTTTTCACCTTATCAATAAATACACTTTTAAAACAAACACATTCCTGTTAATTTTTAAAGAGGTATGGGAAATGTTAAAATAAAAACAAGGTATATAATATTAAAAAATTAAAAAATTACATTTACAAAACGGGTAATTCGGGTAATTTCTGATCCGGTTTCGGACTTTTTCTGGTTTGACTACCGGCAACACTGACCCGGCCTAATTTGTTTCATCTGTGGTCAAATCAAAACTACTTTTATGTACAAAGTACAAACTGGTACCATAATAATAGTATTTAAATGATCTGTGGGTACAACCAACACTTCCTTTAGCATCTTTCTTTCGTATGTATTAAAGTTGGAACAAAATGACCGACGTAGATAAATGGATCGACATCGCAAAAAGGTGCAAATATCTTCCTGAAGATGACTTACGGGAGCTATGCAATATTGTCTGCGATTTGTTACTCGAGGAGCCCAATGTCCAACCGGTCCAGACACCAGTAACGGTCTGCGGAGATATCCATGGGCAGGTAATAACAAAGAAAAAGATATTGTTAAGCAACCTTGGTCAGAGTTCAAAAGGGTGCTGCAGAAAGGTTAAATTGCAAATAAAAAAAAATCCTAACTGCTTTCTCTTGTTCATTCTTGTGCCGATGTAGTGTCATCAAACCGTGCACATACTAACCTTTACAATTTTGTGTTTTTAGTTCTATGATTTGGAAGAGCTGTTTCACATTGGAGGGGAGGTGCCTCATACAAAGTATATTTTCATGGGTGACTATGTGGACCGAGGCTACTACAGTCTGGAAACCTTAACACTGTTAATGGCATTGAAAGCTAGGTATCCTGACAGGATCATACTGCTTCGAGGGAATCATGAGACTTGTCAGATCACTAAAGTGTATGGCTTTTATGATGAATGCCTCAATAAATATGGTAATGCCAATGCTTGGAAGGACTGCTGCCGGGTCTTTGATCTACTCACAGTTGCTGCTGTAGGTATTCTGTATAATTTCCTTTATATTGTAAACAAGGAATGGGGCTAAATTTTTTGATATTTCAAAGGGATCAAAAGGAAAGGGATCCACGCAAACAACACCATGGGGTGAAGGGTGTTATGGGTGTGGAGTGTCACTAGAAAGCTAACTCTGAGTGAACCTTATTATTGTACTTCAGGCTTAAATACACCCTTTTCATTCCTTTATCATCAGACAAGTGTGTCAGCAAGTGTTAAGTATACTGCACACTTAAATTCTGCATGTGTAACCAGCTGAATTCAAAACCCGGATCTCAAGATGAAAAGATTGCCAACTTACTGTGTGAGCTGCCACTGTTTTATTACGTACTAGCCTTTCTATTGCGGCTCCACCCTAATCTTACCCTTATAGCTTATATACAATCAGGGTCACTACAATGATAATAAAAAAAAACAGCATCTAAATCCGTTGAGTATGTCTATAGATATTTTAAAAATTGTACTTTAGGTTTCCTCATGGCCAAACTATTTTGCCAAACCAGTTTGGCCGTGAGAAAACTCTTTTCCTCACAGCCAAACTCTCCTTCTGAGCTATAGTTTCGTTCAATTGTAGTTCCATGATGGAACTAATGCAATTTTTTTTTGCTCTTTCGTACCAAAGATGATTTATTTTTTGTACAGATGTCAAAGTGACAAATGGTTAATTTTTAAAATACAATTTTTGTGACAAATGTTTCTTTTTTAAGATTTTGTTACAGATGTCAGACAAAGTGTCAGATGTCAAAAGTGACAGATGATTTCAAATTCAAATTCAAAGCTGTTTTATCTGGCTTCCTATAATGTGTCTCCGCACATTAGTTCCGCCAATATCTAGTTTTAAGTGAATAGACTTGCTGGAAGTTTTCAAGTTAAAATTTGGTTAACTTGAGTTCTGAAGCGTTAACCTACAACAAAATATAAACAACATTACTAAGCAAGTACACAATATATACACAGAGAAAAATAAACATTAATAAAACCGTAATATGTTACCTACAATAAATACTGAATATTATTAAAACACTAGTAAGTACCTATACAACACACTATGCTACTTTTATAGTTTTATATTATTTAATTTAATAAACTTACATAACGTGTATACAAAATGACTATATACAAAAGTCAGCAGAAAGCTGAAGTTAGCGGGACGGGGGATTTGCGGAGGGAGAAGACAGATGATTTATTTTCATCTAGTACTTTGACAAATATTTTCATTGATTTTTGACGCGTTTTTCATTATCTGTCAATTTTGACATTGTCAAAATACCAAATAAAAATAAATTATCTATCATCTGTAATTTTGACATTTGACACTTTGTCTACTTATCTAAAATCTTAAAACAAAAATTGACACAAAATCTGTATATTAAATTAACCATCTGTCACTTTGACATCTACAAAAAAATTAATCCTCTTTTTTACCAAAGAGTGAAAGAAAAATCGCAAAATTAACCATCTGTCACTTTGACATCTGCAAAAAAATGAATCCTCTTTTGTACCAAAGAGTGAAAGAAAAATCGCAACAGTTCCATCATGGAGCTACAATTCGAATGGTCCAGAATACCATAACAGCACCTAATTTTCGATTTTTTTGAAAGGAATAGACTTTTTAATGCCATATAAAAGTATACATTTTTTTCTCCTTGAAATACAAAAGATATACATGAAATTAGCTTTGATGACGTAATAGTAATGTCATTTAGGCATAACAGGAAATAGGCCATTGTCCACAAGAAAAATAAAGGTAATGTCAAAAAGGACGTCTGTTTTCTTTATTTTCAGTAATGCCATCTTCAGGTTTTATCTACAATTTTTTTTTTCATTCTTTCTTTACGTCAAGGACTCTCCCTATTGAAGGGATGATTATTATGTCACATTCCCATTTCTCTAAACTGATTTTCAAAAAATAATTTTGTTGTTAAAAATACCACCTGAAAGTTGAAGAACTGTATGTGTCTTCATGATTTAGCCTATATTTTCAGAAAAAATATACAAAAGGGCCTGTTACAATTTATGGTTGGTTCGAATTGAACGAAACTATAACTTAGAAGGATAGTTTGGCTACGAGGGAAAGAGTTTACTCATGGCCAAACTAGTTTGGCAAAATAGTTTTATAATAGGTTGGGGAAAAACTCTTTTCGCAAATAGTATGTATGAACTTATAATAAAATCTCTTTGGCTATACCATTTGTATCTGGCTGGTTTTGGTATTATTAAAAAGTTTAAATTTTAAAAAAGATAATTCCAAATTCAAATTAGGTATAATGTGTGATTTTCATTTGATTTTCTTACTGTTGAGATGAGTGAATCTAATGAAGAAATTCGATACATTTTAAAATTTTACTACAAAAAAGGTCAAAATGCAACGCAAGCCGCGAAAAAAATTTATGATGTTTATGGACCTAGTGCAGTGTCTGTGAGAGTAGCACAAATTTGGTTTAAGCGTTATTTTGACATCAAAGATGCACCTCGCTCTGGGCGCCCTGTTACGGATAAAATGGATGCCATTTTTGAAAAAGTGGAACAAGATCGGCATGTCAGTAATTACGATGTAGCTGAAGAACTGGGGATTGACCACAAAACAGTTTTGGCGCATTTGAAAAAAGCTGGGTACACAAAAAAGCTCCATATTTGGGTGCCTCATGAGCTCACTGAAAGAAACTTAATGAACCGTGTACTTATTTGTGATTCTTTATTATGACGTAATGAAACCGAACCATTTTTGAAAAACTTGATAACTGGTGATGAAAAGTGGATCACGTACAACAAGAAAGTGCAAAAAAGGTAGTGGTCAAAGGCTGGTCAGGCTTCACAGACTCTGGCGGAACCCGGGTTAAAAGCAACAAGGTAATGCTGTGTGTATGGTGGGATTGGAAGGGCATTATTCATTATGAGCTGTGACCGTCAGGCAGGACCATCGATTCTGAACTCTACTGCAAACAACTGATGAGATTAAAGCAAGAAGTTGAGAGAAAGCGGCCGGAATTAGTCAACAGCAGGGATGTGGTTTTTCATCATGATAACGCTAGACCTCACACATCTTTAGCCACTCAGCAAAAATTAAGAGAGTTTGGCTGGGACGTATTAATGCATCCGCCGTATAGTCCTGACCTTGCACCTTCAGATTTCCACTTGTTTCGGTCTCTTCAGAATTCTTTAGGCAGTGTCAGGTTAACATCACAAGAGGACTGCCAAAACCACTTGTCGCGGTTTTTTGAGCAGAAGCTCCAGAATTTCTATAGCAATGGGATCATGTCCCTACCTACGAGATAGCAGAAAGTTATTGAACAAAATGGCACCTACATACTTTAGTTAAATGTAAATAAACTTTAATAAAAAATGTTTTGAATTTTTATATAAAATGCGAAGAAACTTTTTCCCCAACCATTTCCCATACAAAAACCAAAAATAAATGTTTTTATTTTATAATTTAGTGTTCGTAGTCCTTTTTTTAAAAATACTGGACAAGTGCGAGTCTGTTTCGCCCACCGAGAGCTCCGTTAAAGACTATATTTTTTTATGATTGTAGTATAAGACCACGAAGCAGATACGAAGAGTTGTCAATAGTTCATTTTTCCAAGAAAAATTGTGTGACACTGCGCGGGGTGGAAGGTACGGGGAAGGCACAGCGTACTTGGCCCTGCCCCCTTTAGAAATCCACCTAGCGATAAATAACATAACTATGATAATATCTTTGATATATCTTATTTCCTCTACTCGCCACTAGAGATCCACCAGAGCAAACACGGGGACTAATTATGGGTGTTATTTTATAGTTCTGGGTTTTATTCTGTCCGAAAATGTATAAGTAATTTAGGAGGAAAACCCCTAAGTTAAGAACCCTGCTGGGTGGAAGATAGAGGTACGGCAACATAACGAAGATCGTATCTTAGATATATCACAATTCGTCTACTCGCCACTAGAGGTTGATACATGTATAACACGAAGCAAACACAGGGACTTATTAAGGGGTGGGTTTTTTATTACTGGACTTGACTTGCGCGGCGTAATTAAATCAGCAGAAGGGTGAATGAGGTATTACAAATATTTATATAAAAATATCTATAAAGCCTTATTTTTTTATATCCTTTAGGAGTTTTGTAAAAAACATTTTCTTCAAAATAAAGAGAACAAATCCAGGTATTTTTGTAGGATTCCATCCTGAGTCTCTGTTTATAGCTTTTCTTCAATTTTCCCTCAGGCATTCATCGGAGGAAGGGAATCTGAAAAAAAAGAAAATAGTTGGCATAGGTACTTAATGCGGGGCAAACGTTTATGGTTATATTAATCATATATTGAGAAAAAAAGTCTGTTACTTGATCTTTATGGTGTATCCTTTAGATTCTATCTAAGGCTTGGAAAATAGACCTAAACACACACTAGGTACCATTTTTACTTCAGCATTCTGCGTTTGATTATTTACCCCATTAAGCTAACTCCGGCCCCGGTTTCTTCGCCTACTGTCTAGATGTCCCGGTTGCTAGATGTCGCCAACCATTTAGTAACAAAAAGCGAAAAATACAGCAGTTTGATAGAAATATTAGAAAAAGTCGTACTTACCGGTAAAAAGATACTTTTTCATCATATTCTCCTAGTCTATTCGAACACTTGACACAATAAGGAATACAACACTTCATGATAACTCGCGTTTAGTCCGTGTTTGCGAATAAATTCTTTGAGTGAAGCGCAGCTCCGTCTGTCACGAAAGTTTAGCCAGCAATGACGTAAGCTCCGCCCCCTTTTGTGACGTTATGCCACCATCGATCGTAACATAACACCATTCATGCACCAACTCCTCTTCGTATCTGCTTTGTGTATTAGACGGTATTACTTGCCAAATTTCATAGTTCTAGGTCAACGGAAAATACCCTATAAATTTTGATCCTCTCGAGTGTCGAAATGTACGTTTTTTGCGGCATAAACAGCTGCATCTTTTTTTCGCGTTAACTTGGAAGTTTGATTTTTTTATAGCTTCAAGGGATTGTAGACCTGAGTATACGGTTTTAATTTCAACTCGACACCTCCACGCGTTCCCGAGATAAAGGGTCTTGACAGACACGACAGACGGACAACAAAGTGATCCTATAAGGGCTCCGTTTTTTTCTCTTGAGGTACGGAGCCCTAAAAAAGGGAGATACAAACATCTAAGGCTTTTTGTGCGCTAAATGAGTTCAGTTGTGCAGTCATACATGCTGCTCTTAATTTATTTGGTTCGCATTACATTAAAATTTGTTGATGATTTCAGTTGATAGATGAAACTGTCCTCTGTGTACATGGAGGGCTGTCACCAGAAATATCAATGCTGGACCAAATTCGTTGCATAGAGAGGAACCAACAAATTCCACACAAGGGTGCCTTCTGTGATCTACTGTGGTCTGACCCATCTGATGTTAATATGTGGTAAGCTTTGTTAGGGTTCCGTAGTACCTGAAAGGTAAAAGGAACCTTTATGGTGAGACTCCGTTGTCCGTCCGTCCGTCCGTCCATATGTCACAGCTTCATAACTTTAGCACCATTAAAGATTTAAAATTTGCGACAAAAATAGCATTCACTTGCTACATAATATAGTGCAAAAAAATTTCATTTTTATTTTATGTTGGTCAAAATATTTCCAATAAAAACGTATGGATATGGATATAATATATATGGGTATCAAATAGTGGATATTAAAGAGCTGATTATAAAAGTATATACTTTTACTGGATTTACTGTCACCAATTTCGAGAAATCTTTAAAAACCACAAAAAAATGCATGTCTCTTCCCATATTTCCGAAACTAGTAGACCGAAAAAAAATAAAAAATTCCGGATTATTGGCCATAGCTGGGCAATTACAGGAAAATTATAGCGATTAAAACAAAGTTGAACACAAATGAGAAATATAAAAATAAATTTAAAATATATATTTTTTTTAATTAAACTACATATATCAATATATGTATCAAATTATAAAAATATATACTTTTTCGATATTTACGGGCACCGATTTCGAGAAATCTTTGAAAAACCACAAAAAAGTGCGGGGGACATGCACCCCATTTCCGAAACTGGTGAACCGAAAAAAATTTAAAAAATCATTGTGATTTGGGATTATGTTAAGATTACAGGAAAATTATAACGGTTTTCTCAACAATATTCACGATAATAAAATGACAAAATTAAATTTTTCATCCTCGAAATTTATTTCGAGTACGGTATAAAAATCTCTCTTTTGTGGTAAAATCGACTCTTTTTTTTAGTTATCATAAACAGTTATGGGCAAGATTTTAAATACTTTTTTCCTGACTGTTCCCAAACTGTTCAATTACGGAACCCTAGGTATGCGAGTCTGACTCGCACTTGACCGGTTTTTGTTTTTATTTTTGTTCATTGCTCTTTCAGTCACAATAGTCACAAACTAACATTATTGAAGACAGTGTAACTTATCCAATATCCAGAAAACCAAGGTCTTGGAATAATCAAATAAAACTGAATTTTCTATCGTCATAAGTGGTACTAAAATAACTGCTATGACAATCAAATAATCAACACTACCATTGTGGAAGATGACTATTTATATTATCACCTATTTTCTTTACAGGTTAGTCAGTCCTCGAGGAGCAGGCTGGCTTTTTGGCAGCTATGTGACAGAGCTCTTCATGGATTATAATAATCTTAATTTAATCTGCAGAGCCCACCAGCTTGTGAATGAAGGTAAAGTTGTAAATATTTCTGTAGACTTGCAAGGTGACTATGATTAATACAGGTACATTAATTCTGGAGACTTGCAATAAGATGCAACATCCCATATCTATTTTATATTAAATACAACAAAAATACAAAATTTATCTATTTATACACAAGTAATTTTTAAGTACTTTGGACCCTCCTGTTAAGCTAACAAAAACCTGTATTAATTATTATACTTGAGCCCCTTATGAAGAGTCTAACTAACAGCAAAGAAATTTCAAAATCTGTTTAGTAGTTCCAGATATTACGCGCACGAATTTAATTAATAGAAAATCCCTGCCCGTCCCTAGGGAATACACCCTAGCCTATAGCACTCACGGATATTTTAACTTCAAATAAGTGAAAGAATTTTCAGAATCGGATACTTATGTAGATCCGGAGATTGCCCTCTACATCCAAAGTTTGGATTCCAAACTCACGAACATCTCTTTATAATAACGTACCTACCTACTAATGCGGATTGATTTCAGATTCCTAAATAAAAGTATATATTTTTTTAATAGAAATTTTTGATATGGATTATATTGATACATTATTTATAGCCGATTCTGAAGGCTTTAATTTTAGTTTTAGTGCTGTCAAAACTAAATTTTGTTAATTCCAAAATAGTTCTTTAGTATCAACAACAGAATTTATATTAATTTGGAAAAATTAAGTTTTGCAAGCACTAAAACAAAAATTAAAGCCTTCAGAGCCGCGTCCATAAATTAGGGGTCCTGACACGGTTTCTATTGCTATCTCTGTCGCACGCTTTGAAAATCTATCCTGCTGTCAGTTTCGTAATGAACGGGGGTCTGAATCGACTTTATTGTATGTCAATAGTTATTGTGAATTTTGTTGAGTCAATTACAGAAAATGATGGGTTGCGTATCTAAATCTTATAGGGAGCTTTGAATAAAATTTGGGTGTGATGGGAAAATGTTTAAAAAACATCTTAACGGTATTAATGGGGGTTGTTATGAGGTCAAAAAAAGTTAAACCAAAAATATACGCAGTTCAGGAAGCTACTCAAAAGATTCGTTTGAATAGTTTGTTCAAATACATAAAATTATTATATGGTGTTTCTATTGCACACCATACACGAGAGTTTGGGAAAATGAGGAGTCTAAAGAAAACAGTGAGCAACGAAGTTATTTGTTTTATTTTCCCTAGTTACATAATTGTTTACAGTAATGATGTTGTTTCGTTACTAAAGTCTGAGTTAGTAATGTTACTTATAAGCAGAGATCGGGGTTAGGTACTGTGATTTTTGAAATTGGAACAAAATGTTGATATTATAAGGATATACCCCCAAAATTCTTAATCTGATTGATTGATTTATTTACATTGTACCTACTTACAACTATTTCACTACAATTTTGAATGTTGTTTTAAAAAATATATACCCACTTTTACAAACACATTGAACTCAAAGATAACTAGACTAGGTATATAATAATTTAATGTTGGTACCTAACTCAGACTGACTGTAATATCAAATATTCGGAAATAAATAGATACATGTTTATAAGCAAACATATTTCAGTAATACAATGCGAATGAATAATGAAATGATATATTCGTAAATAATTCAATGTATAGTGTTAAAATTAGCTTACTAACTACTGGTTTTCCTAATAAAGAAAATAAATAAATAAATAACGAAAGCATAAGAAAGGCAATTTAATATCGGGAATAGGTAAAATATATATATATTATATATTTATTAGTTAACTAAAACCATTGACATTACAAACCATAGACCTCGGGTCTAGTATAAAATTTACCAAAAAAGTGTCCTTAGTGAAGTGTCAAAATATTAAAAAACAAAACATTTTTATTTGAATCGCATGTCATTGTTGCACAGCTTAATTTTGATTGACGTGTGATTGACACCCTTTTTTAATTTTCAATTGTTTTGATTTTGACTCTTTTGGTTCGGACACTTTTGAGCACAGACCCGATGTCCATTTGGTAGTACGCCAAGGACTAAAACATACAAATGAACTTTACAGAAAATTGATTTACAATTTTTGCTACTCTAACAAATTAAAAAGAAATATAATGGGAATAAAAGTACACAGCATAGAAGACTTTAATAATACTTATTTTTCTAAACGCTTTTTTTATTATTATGATTCTGACTCTAACTCTGAAAATATTTATATCACCTACGATATCACTATCAATATCAAAAAAGCCCAAACTCGAAGAGTCTGCTGTTGTCCGTTGCGGAGATCCCGTACCCATCCTCCAGTCCCATCAGCAGACCCTGGTCACCATGTTTTACCAAAGTGCTAATAAATACCAATCAAATAAGTCCAAACTCGAAGGGTCTGCTGTATCCGTTGGGGAGAACCCGTACCATAACTTCTAATTAATACCAGTAGAAATGTAAAGCTCCCCCCCTCCCCAAACAATATGGGTTTCATTGATGTAAAAAGATGCTTTATCCAATTTAAGGCGTTATTTGTTTTGTTTTTGGTAGGTATGTATTCTCCTTGTATGGAGGGTTATCCATACAATTAAATGATTTACGAGTTTGCATGCCAATGACACTGGCATTGGACAGGTAGGTACGAGTATTTTCGTCTCGTGCGCTAGTATTATCATAGTAAAAACAGAATAGTAGAACAACTCCCGCGCCGTGCGAGCACGGAACATTTTTATAAGGAGAAGAATGAAAACTCAGTAATAAAAAAAAGCGACAATATTTCATTTCTACCAGCGCCATCTAGCGAATGCCCAGTATAAACCTTCATACTGATACATTACATATGAATATTATATATTATCGGTCAGCGCAGAAGTGGCCTATCTTTTCCAGACACAATTAAAATTAATTATGTCTGGAAAAGATAGGCCACTTCTGCGCTGACCGATATATAAACGAGTATTTAAATTTCTCGTTTCTTGAAAGGAGCGGATATTTCAAATATTGCTTGTTTGAACAGGGATCATTACATAATCTATTATATTTTATGAACGTTCGGAACTTTTATTAAAGGCTTTTCATATCTTCATCAAAGGTTCTTTTTGAAAGCGATCATAAAATATAATAAACCGAGTATACTTGAAAACTAACATTAAAAAGCTAATTTAAATTTTTTTACAGTCAATTTTTATTACAACCTTATTAGTAATTTATGAAATTTATTAAAAACATCCGAAGCTCTTGATGGACCAGGAGGGGGTCCACTGCTAACACTGTGCTGTCATCGCTTGGAAAGACCTGAGAGTGGAAATATTTTCCTATAAAAAATGTCCTGTCATGCAATTTTAAACATAACAAATTAAATAAAAATTCAAATATTAGAATTAAGAAAATTATATCATGCAAATTATAAATAACTAGCTTTTGCCCGCGGCTCCGCCCGCGTCAAAGAGATTTTCGTGAATATAAGGAACACAAAAGAATATGATATTTTGAACGACTATATGCAACGGACAATGTTTAGCCAAGGCGCTAATAAAGACCAATCAAATAAGTCCAAACTCGAAGGGTCTGCTTTTGTCCGTTGAGGAGATCCCGTACCCATCTTCTAGTCCCATCACCAGATCGTGGTCACCATGTTTTACCAAAGTGCTAATAAAGACAAATCAAATAAGCCCAAACTCGGAAGGGTTTGCTGTTATTATGTTTTATTGCGAAATCCATCGCTTTGTAATACTCTAAATATTATTGCTAGAGTGCATTACAAACCAGAAAAGATAAATTAGAAACAAATGTAAAGACAAGAATTTTAAAAAATTCCTCGGGCCAGGATTTGAACCTGCGACCTCTTGTTATGCTGCTGTCCGTTGAGGAGATCCCGTACCCATCTTCCAGTTCCATCATCAGACCCTGGTCACCATGTTTTACCAAAGTGCTAATAAAGACAAATCAAATAAGCCCAAACTCGGAAGGGTTTGCTGTTATTATGTTTTATTGCGAAATCCATCGCTTTGTAATACTCTAAATATTATTGCTAGAGTGCATTACAAACCAGAAAAGATAAATTAGAAACAAATGTAAAGACAAGAATTTTAAAAAATTCCTCGGGCCAGGATTTGAACCTGCGACCTCTTGTTATGCTGCTGTCCGTTGAGGAGATCCCGTACCCATCTTCCAGTTCCATCATCAGACCCTGGTCACCATGTTTTACCAAAGTGCTAATAAAGACAAATCAAATAAGCCCAAACTCGGAAGGGTTTGCTGTTATTATGTTTTATTGCGAAATCCATCGCTTTGTAATACTCTAAATATTATTGCTAGAGTGCATTACAAACCAGAAAAGATAAATTAGAAACAAATGTAAAGACAAGAATTTTAAAAAATTCCTCGGGCCAGGATTTGAACCTGCGACCTCTTGTTATGCTGCTGTCCGTTGAGGAGATCCCGTACCCATCTTCCAGTTCCATCATCAGACCCTGGTCACCATGTTTTACCAAAGTGCTAGTAAAGACCAATCACATAAGCCCAAACTCGAAGGGTCTGCTGTTGTCCGTTGATGAGATCTCGTACCCATCTTCCAGTCCCATCATCATACCCTGGTCACCATGTTTTACCAAAGTGCTAATAAATACCAATCAATAAGCCCAAACTTGAAGGGTCTGCTGCTGTCCGTTGAGGAAATCCCGTACCCATCTTCCAGTTCCATCATCAGACCCTGGTCACCATGTTTTACCAAAGTGCTAGTAAAGACCAATCACATAAGCCCAAACTCGAAGGGTCTGCTGTTGTCCGTTGATGAGATCTCGTACCCATCTTCCAGTCCCATCATCATACCCTGGTCACCATGTTTTACCAAAGTGCTAATAAATACCAATCAATAAGCCCAAACTCGAAGGGTCTGCTGCTGTCCGTTGAGGAAATCCCGTACCCATCTTCCAATCCAATCATCAGACCCTGGTTACTATGTTTTAGCAAAGTGCCAAAAAGTGTGTCAGGATCGTTGTAGATGGAAATCTGCACTCAGATTAAACTGATACAGTTTTCTCGTATGGGAAAAATTTAATACATAAACCTGGCTTTAATCACTTTTTAAGCTAAATATTAGGAAGAGGTGTGTCCGCATCGTTGTAGATGTAAATCTGCACTCAGATTAAACTGATACAGTTTTCTCGTATGGGAAAAATTGAATACATAAACCTGGCTTTAATCACTTTTTAAGCTAAATATTAGGAAGAGGTGTGTCCGCATCGTTGTAGATGGAAATCTGCACTCAGATTAAACTGATACAGTTTTCTCGTATGGGAAAAATTGAATACATAAACCTGGCTTTAATCACTTTTTAAGCTAAATATTAGGAAGAGGTGTGTCCGCATCGTTGTAGATGGAAATCTGCACTCAGATTAAACTGATACAGTTTTCTCGTATGGGAAAAATTGAATACATAAACCTGGCTTTAATCACTTTTTAAGCTAAATATTAGGAAGAGGTGTGTCCGCATCGTTGTAGATGGAAATCTGCACTCAGATTAAACTGATACAGTTTTCTCGTATGGGAAAAATTGAATACATAAACCTGGCTTTAATCACTTTTTAAGCTAAATATTAGGAAGAGGTGTGTCCGCATCGTTGTAGATGGAAATCTGCACTCAGATTAAACTGATACAGTTTTCTCGTATGGGAAAAATTGAATACATAAACCTGGCTTTAATCACTTTTTAAGCTAAATATTAGGAAGAGGTGTGTCCGCATCGTTGTAGATGGAAATCTGCACTCAGATTAAACTGATACAGTTTTCTCGTATGGGAAAAATTGAATACATAAACCTGGCTTTAATCACTTTTTAAGCTAAATATTAGGAAGAGGTGTGTCCGCATCGTTGTAGATGGAAATCTGCACTCAGATTAAACTGATACAGTTTTCTCGTATGGGAAAAATTGAATACATAAACCTGGCTTTAATCACTTTTTAAGCTAAATATTAGGAAGAGGTGTGTCCGCGTCGTTGTAGATGTAAATCTGCACTCAGATTAAACTGATACAGTTTTCTCGTATGGGAAAAATTGAATACATAAACCTGGCTTTAATCACTTTTTAAGCTAAATATTAGGAAGAGGTGTGTCCGCATCGTTGTAGATGGAAATCTGCACTCAGATTAAACTGATACAGTTTTCTCGTATGGGAAAAATTGAATACATAAACCTGGCTTTAATCACTTTTTAAGCTAAATATTAGGAAGAGGTGTGTCCGCATCGTTGTAGATGGAAATCTGCACTCAGATTAAACTGATACAGTTTTCTCGTATGGGAAAAATTGAATACATAAACCTGGCTTTAATCACTTTTTAAGCTAAATATTAGGAAGAGGTGTGTCCGCATCGTTGTAGATGGAAATCTGCACTCAGATTAAACTGATACAGTTTTCTCGTATGGGAAAAATTGAATACATAAACCTGGCTTTAATCACTTTTTAAGCTAAATATTAGGAAGAGGTGTGTCCGCATCGTTGTAGATGGAAATCTGCACTCAGATTAAACTGATACAGTTTTCTCGTATGGGAAAAATTGAATACATAAACCTGGCTTTAATCACTTTTTAAGCTAAATATTAGGAAGAGGTGTGTCCGCATCGTTGTAGATGGAAATCTGCACTCAGATTAAACTGATACAGTTTTCTCGTATGGGAAAAATTGAATACATAAACCTGGCTTTAATCACTTTTTAAGCTAAATATTAGGAAGAGGTGTGTCCGCATCGTTGTAGATGGAAATCTGCACTCAGATTAAACTGATACAGTTTTCTCGTATGGGAAAAATTGAATACATAAACCTGGCTTTAATCACTTTTTAAGCTAAATATTAGGAAGAGGTGTGTCCGCATCGTTGTAGATGGAAATCTGCACTCAGATTAAACTGATACAGTTTTCTCGTATGGGAAAAATTGAATACATAAACCTGGCTTTAATCACTTTTTAAGCTAAATATTAGGAAGAGGTGTGTCCGCGTCGTTGTAGATGTAAATCTGCACTCAGATTAAACTGATACAGTTTTCTCGTATGGGAAAAATTGAATACATAAACCTGGCTTTAATCACTTTTTAAGCTAAATATTAGGAAGAGGTGTGTCCGCATCGTTGTAGATGGAAATCTGCACTCAGATTAAACTGATACAGTTTTCTCGTATGGGAAAAATTGAATACATAAACCTGGCTTTAATCACTTTTTAAGCTAAATATTAGGAAGAGGTGTGTCCGCGTCGTTGTAGATGTAAATCTGTAGTCAGATTAAACTGATATAGTTTTCCGGTATGAGAAAAAATCATTACTTAAATCATAGTATTTAATGTATCTGTGCTTAAACCTGGCTGTAGTCACTTTCTCAAGCTTAATATTAGCAAAAGGTGTATCAGGATCGTTGTAGATGGAAATCTGTGGTTAGATTAAACTGATTAGTTTTGTCATATGGTCTTTTCATTGCATTGGGATGATCACTTTTCAAACCATTCAAAACCGCTACCGCTGTACTGTCTTTGCCCGGAACATCCTGAAAACATTTTTTTTTTTCTTTTGGATGTTCCTTAGGCCGGGTCTTCTGCGTTTTGATTTGAGTATCCTATGCAATGGATATCGCTATAATATATTATGGGTTGGGGTGTAGATAAGGGGGCAATATGGGTAGAAATCTTGCCTCTTAGAGACACTCTGACCATGTAACCTGTGTAATTAAATAGTGTGATTAGGGTGCAATTAAAAGTGTGTAGGGAAAAAAGTCTGCTTTAATTTACAAGTTACGGTAACGAGTTAAGGGTTCCCGGTTTTTTTAGGGACAGATATGCTTAATAGAAGATATTCTGTCAAGGTCAAAAGTTGCGCAAACGCATAGTTTTTGAGAAATATTTTTTGAAAAAAGCAATTTTTACGATCTCGACCGATGATGAATCGGGATTTTGACGTATTTTACGTTTTGTTTCGCAAAAAAAAACATGTGTGTAAGTTGTTGTCATTCAAAATCACAGAATGATTACTTAAAACAGAATACAAAGCACTTTTGACCCTGTCTTATCATGGCACTCAGTGTTTGTACCTGCAGTTGAGAGCATCTTTTGTACCTACTCCTGTTTAATATGCAATCAATATAATGAAATACTTACTAAAATTTAGTACAATACATAGGTTGAAATATTAAAAAAATAAATTAGCGAGCGAGGTATCCCCTAGTCTGATACTAAAACGGTATATATAATTTATAGGTCGAAATATATTTAAAAAAACTAGGTTAGGTTAGGTTTGAACATTATGAAACAACTCAGAGCCGAGCGAAGCGGAGCGGAGCGAGGCGTCCCCGAGTTGGATACTAAATAGGTGTAATGTAATAGGTAATGTAATAGGTCGACATATATTTAAAAAAACTAGGTTAGGTTAGGTTCAAACGTTATGAAACAACTCAGAGCCGTTTAAAAATATATGCAAATGTAGGAAAACAAGTCCAAATATATAGGTAGTTTTTGATAAATAATTACGCTTTTGCTTAACTCCCCAGGCTCGGGGGGAACTCCCCCTTCTTCTCCCTCCGTACTATATAAATGTAAGACCTTCGAACATACATAAATTATATAGTACTACCAACATAACCTACAAAAAAAATATATATATATCTCAAAAATGGGGGGGTTTCGTAACCCCGCCCCCCCCCTTAGAAGGGTTCTGTTTTCCTCCTACATGTTGTCAAAAGAATAAAATTTTCGATACAGAAATGGTTTTTTCTTCGTATAATAGTTTCTTTTTTAATGTTTTTGACAGCGCTGGAAATCAGTTCTTTGGAGCCAAAGAACAGAAAAACTGTTTACATAAAATGTTATAATATATTATGATTGACATAAAATATTATTATTAAAATGATAAAAATAAATAAAAATAATCTAAACTAAAATATTTTTATCAGGTTAGTTGAGTGCTACCATAAAATTGAGAAATAAATACAAAAGTGGGAACACTTTGGCCTGCCCCCGTTACCTGATTGGTTCATAGCTTTGTCGCTGGTAGTTCATAGACAGCTGAGTGCGAGGCTTAAATGCTTACTGCTGCAGGGTTGTCAATTTATTTTGCGGCGATGCGACGAACGGCGCGCGGCTCCAAAATACCTATCTGTTTTGTAGCGCGGCGTACGTAAGCGCGACTGCGAAGCACAGCCGACCCTAGTCACACCGCCAGAAACCGCCTGAGATATTGTCGTTGTGTGCGTGCTGTGGTTCGTGCGTGCTGGCTCGCACACATATTTATAAGCCGCGCGGAGTACATATCTGAGAAGATAGCTTACTAGTCTGTTTTTTTCTATGGTATTATGTAACAATACAAACTATTTACCATTATTTTTTGCCTTCATTTTGTTCACAAGTTGAGTCTCCAAAATGGATTTGGGTATATCGGTGAAAGTCACCATGTAAATATTTTTTGAGAGTTGTCTAAATTACCTATATTTTCTTATTTCAGGTTACAAATACATGTTTGACAAACGTTTGGTGACGGTGTGGTCTGCCCCAAATTACTGCTATCGTTGCGGTAATGTGGCTTCAATATTGGAGTTTAAAACTGTGAATGATAGAAACGCCAAAATTTTTCAAGCAGTTCCCGACAGCGATAGAGAAGTCCCGCCACAACACACGACCCCCTACTTTTTATAAGCTTTACATAGTAATCCTCAAGTGTAATTAATATGTTTATTATTCAAATAAATACGTTAATAAATTATAAATTGAGATTTGCTTATTTGTGAAACCATCACAATCTTTCTTCGTTGGTTGCTCAGACTAAGGTTGGTTGGCATAGGTAACTCGGTAAGGTGAGTAAAAACTTAATCCAAATACCACCAAATACGTTTAGTAGTTTTTAGGGTTCCGTACCCAAAGGGTAACCAACGGGACCCTATTACTAAGACTCCGCTGTCCGTCCGTCCGTCTGTCACCAAGCTGCATCTCATGAATCGTGATGGTTAAAATTTTCTGTTGCCGCTTTAACAACAAATACTAAAACCGGCTAAGTTCGAGTCGGACCCGCGCACTCCCATACAAGAGACATGATTTTTTTTGCCGTTTTTATAGATATTGGTACGGAACCCTTCGTGCGCGAGTCCGACTTGCACTTTGCCGGTTTTTAAATGAATTAGCACTGTGTTAAGTATGTCTAGCTAGTCCCACAGAATCTATGTTCTGTATTTTTTATTCCCAACACCTTGTTTCCCTAATATGGATTAGGGAACGACCTAGGATGCATGGATATGGATACCCAAAGAGAATCACAGACATATAATTAACGTCTGTGAAGAGAATAATAATTATTATGGGTGTATCAAGTTAAATAACGACTTAATGTTGCATGTTTTGAGGGTAGAATGGCGTACGAAAGTATGCGCAACTTTGTATGTATTGTAGCCATTGACGTGGACATCAATGATTGTAGTAGCTCTTCATTCTCGGCGAGAAGTTGAGTCTCTCGCTCGTGTTCGTGTGAACTCACCTTTATTTATTTATAAATGGGAACACTGGACATCTATCTCCTCTTTCTAGGAACCATTTCGAAACGTGCGATGGTAGTGCGAAATTTCACTCGTTTAATAAAAAGAGATTACGTTATATATAAGAAAGAGAAAGAAAATCTGGTTTTGTAAAATGCTTGCGAGTTCCCGTGTGAAAAGTGTTATAGAATGGGGAAGCGTTTCAAAACGTGCGATCATAGTGCGAAATTTCACTCGTTTATTAGAAAGAGACATATCTGTATAGAAGAAAGAGAAAGAAAAATGTGGTTACAAAAATCAGGTGGACCAGTGTGATCAGGCTATAGTATGTTAGAACATTGTCAATAGAACCAACAACAGCGTCATCTATTGAGCTGGTTCTCAAATAAGGAAAGAATTTCAATGTTTTACACAAAGGCACAATAGAGGGCGGTGTCGTCGCCTGTCATAAAGTCATTGTCATTGTGGGAGGTGGCAACACTGGTCACACACAACACAAAAACAAAATGCCTGCCGGCTGCGTGAGCGCTTGTAATCAAAGCTTGTTCCGTAGTTGTTTTAAGAAGATTTTTGTATATTTGTAGCATCTAGTGCAGTAATTTTAATAGAGTTGAGTTAGGACTACTCCTCTGCAAATTACAGCCAACAAACTTTAGTGAAGTGATAAGTGTTGAGTGAGAATTATTTCTTCTTCACGAATACCCACGATTTTCTTAAAAACTATAGTGCAGAAATTAGTGGTAAGAAGCAACGAAAATTAAAATAATATATGAGAAAGGAACTTTGTTGTATTCTATTTTGAATCTGTTTCTGGTTATTGCAAATATACCTACAGCTAGCCCCAGACAGAATTTTTAGCTCAATGTGTCTACCGACCAGGCTATATTTTGCACGTTGGGAAAAATTACTTCGGTTTACTTATTATCATATTTAGGTCTTTAGTAAAGATGTAAACCGAAGTAAATTTTTTTTCGTGCAAAATATAGCGTGATTGGTTGACATTGAGCTATAGCAGTGTTATACTCGTATATGTACATACTTATGCGTATGTTTACAACTGTTTACAACAGACATTAGTTGAGAGCTTAGCCGCTTGGTGGCAGCACCAGCATTGCCTGTGAAGTTAGCCAAGTTTCGTATCTATTCCCGGTTTATACTCTTATCTATGAGTGTGATTTTCGCATTACTCCGAAGCGTTTCAAAACACTTCCGTGCAACTGTCAGGTAACAATTCGTTTACACTCAGTTTAACTTGAGTAAATTTTTAAATGCTCTAGGGTAAAATTCGCATCACTCCGAGTGATTTTTGCTTGTTTCGAAATGAAACCTGGGTCTGCGTAACAAACGTCAGGCTCAAATCTAATTCAAGGTCGGGAAACTGGAATTGCTTTTTATATTCGCAAAAAAATAAAATACAGAAAAATAAGCTCATACGAGCCTTATGCAACGTTCAAAATAACAATCTTCACTTTTTACTCTGTTTAAACGATTAATAAAATTTCAAGTTTTGAATTTTGTCCAAAACCCGGCAAAACTTCGAAGTGACAACTGCAGGTGAACTTTAACGGTATATCAAAGAAATTGTATAATAACAAGACTGTGCACTGTCCAATTTTTGCTCAACTAAACGAGATTTTATTTCCTTAGAAATAAAGTTGTAATTATTATGATACCATTTTCAAGCGAAAAACGAGCCGAGCGGGATACCTGTCGCTACTCGTGTATCCTTGTCTAGCTAGTTGCTATTGTATATAATATATGCGTATATAGTGTTGTTGAGTTTCTAACTTCTTTCTTTTCGTATCGTAGTGCACAGTCTTGTTCTCTATATAATGTCATTGCAGTATCCAGACAGCGTTAACAATCGCACTAGCCAGATAGTCGTTCAAAAACTCACACTGGGTTGGGTTTCCTACCCGGGTTGCTACACTAACCTGTTAAAAAATCAACACGGGTCGCAACACGGACCGTTCAAAAATAGCAGTGTCGCTATACGCACCGGTGTCGAATTTTTCACCATCGACTCTGAGCAGGGTTCGCAAGGTTCTTATAGAAACGTCAAAATGACGGATAGAAAATCTATTGGAAATAAGTATATCAAAACACGTTTGGAGTGTAGCAACTCGGCCAAACCCGTTCAAACACTCAGAATTGCAACCCCAGTGTTCCCACCCAGCCTAGGGTTCATTAATGAACGCACTTTAGTGTGATTTCCGCATGAAATTCCTTTTCAGTACAAGCCGTCCATTTGTGGAATGATCTTCCTCTACCTACGAGTATAAGAAGTTCTTATATTACTGTTGTCTGGAGTACCCTGTTAACTTATATTTTAAAATTTATTGTTTTTTATTTCTCTTTTGGTGTGCAATAAAGAATATTGTATTGTATTGTAAGAAGAGCAGCTTCCTTCTCTGGTAAAAAACACTACCTCTCACTCTGACCGCTAAACTATCTACATTCCTCTTAAAATGTATTTATTATTTATTTATTATATGTATGTATGTATACAGGCAGGGTGTAAAAGCAAAGGCAAGAATCCTTTAAGAGTGTGTTAGTATGATCGGTAAAGATATTATTTTAAATACTAGTATCTCTAAATAAAGCAAACAAAGCAACAACAAACAAAATTATTTATTTTCCAAAAAAAAATCCATGCAAACACAGTTACATTTAAATAAGTTGCAATAGGAAGAGAGAAAAGATAGTTTTTATTACATTTTACGAAAAAATTGTTATTCTTGTGGCCCCAGACTAAGCGAGCTTGCCTCGTGGGTACCAACAATAAAGATTTCCGACATTTAACATTTTCGCACACAGGGTAACATGAACAAGGGTGAGTAAGACAGGCAATTGCTTGTAGCTTTTAAACAATACAAGGTTACAAATTATGAATAATTAAAAAAAAAATAACATTGATTATGTAGTTAAAATAAAATAAATAATATAGACTAAATAAATAGAAGAAACTATAGGTACCTAGCTAAATATATATATATAAATACGTTTACTGTGTAACCGTTTCTTGGGGGTTATTTATGAAGTGATATGTAGAATGGCCTCAGATTCTTCGTATGTCATTTTGAGAAGAGTCTCATTAACTTTTTGTTTAACTTCATGACAAGTGAGGTTACGGAAGTCACAGATTTTGTGCATTTTATTATAAATATACGGATGTGAGAATTCCTTAAATTTGACTGCAAATTTAGTGTTTACTTTCTTAACTGGAGCTTTGTAAACACGTTGCATTGCAATTTCAGGATACTTGGGCGAATTAAGCAAAGCTTTGTGGGTCATAAGAACTGCTTTTTGAATATATAACCTACGGACACTTAACAGTTTTGAATGTAGGTATAGTAAATTAGTTGGATGCTTAAATTTCTTTTTCAACATAACCTTTATGACCGAACGCTGAGCCCTTTCAACCTCGAGTATAGCGATCTTGTTCGCACCACCCCAGACAGAGATGCAATATGTAAGCAGGGATTGACACACAGCTGTGTAAATACTTTTTAATAGGTCTATGTTGGCAGAGTTGCGAAGATGCTTCATTATATTAATAAATTTTCTGACCCTACCAGAGAGCGCATGAATATGTTCCTTAAATGAAAGGTGCTGGTCCAGAATCACTCCTAAATACTTTATAGTTGAAGTCATACCTATTTTTGAACACGAGCATGGATTTTGGGTAAATTGATCATTATCTAATAAAGTAAATTTGCTACATGTATGAATTGTAAGACTGGCTGCTGGAGGAGGTTTTGAAGCTAGGGTTTTGTGAAAACATATGTATTTTGATTTATCTGCGTTTAAGGTTAAGAGATTTTTATTTAACCATGTGGCAATCCTAGACATACCTTTCTCCACTGCAATAAAAGCATCATCCCACGTTTTGCCATGGTAAATGACTGCGGTGTCATCTGCATAGCAGAAAAGTTCTGCCCCTCCAACTTGCAGGGATGAAATGTCATTTAGGTACATCAGGAACAATGTGGGACCAAGGATGCTACCCTGTGGTACACCAAAGGTTACGTTCTTCTTAGAGCTTACGAATTGACCAATTTTTGTGCATTGTTTCCTAGTAGTTAAGTAACTCCGGAACCAGTCCAGGACTATTCCCCTGATCCCAAAGCTCTCCAGTTTTTTTAGCAGAATAGGAACTGACACCGTATCGAAGGCTTTCGCCAGGTCTATAAAGACGCCTATACATGCCTGTCCTACATCAAGGAGAGAGGAAACAACTTTTATCATATCTCCAACAGCATCCTCGGTTGATATACCACGCCTGAAGCCATATTGCCTTACAAAGAAAAGGTTGTGTATCTCCAGAAAATGCACTAACCGGCGGTTTACAACCTTTTCCAGAATTTTCGAAAAAGTCGAGAGTAATGATATGGGGCGGTAGTTGGAGGGATCATCTTTAGATCCACTTTTACATATCGGAGATACCACCGCAGTCTTCCATACTTCCGGAAAAACACCATTGGACAGACGTAAATTGCAAATGTGCTTTAGGGGGGTCATAATATAGCTCTTTATTTTTTTAATTAATCTATTGCTTATGTTATCTATACCAGGGGCACTATTAGTCGGAAGATTTTGAATAATTGAGTTTAACTCAAGGTTGTCGGTTGGTGCGAGAAATAGCGAGTCCGGCGGTGCACTTTGAGGGTCATTTTGCGAGGCAAGGGATGCTTCACTTTCTCCGACATCATCTAATATTTTATTTGCCAAATTTTCGCCAACGGAAGAGTAATAAACATTGCAGCAATCAATCGAATCCTGTGGTGCATTTTTGGCTGACAAGAGTGCAGTACTTTGGTTTTTCGGCTTGTGCGCGTGACAAATATCCTGTATAGTTTTCCACAACTTTTTCATGTCATTTTTGTTTTCATCTAGCTCACTTCTTTCGTAACTAACCTTAAGATTGTGGAGGAGGTTGTTGCAGAAGTTACGGTAACGTAAATAAGTGAGTTGAACGACTTCATTTTTCGGGTATTTGCGAGCTTTTGTATGAAGACAATCCCTATTTTTTATGCACTTGATTAAACCCGGGGTAATCCAGGGTTTAAAGTTAAATTTAGATCTTGGGATTTGGACCTCTTTCGTATGCTTTTCTATGATTGATGAGACAAAGTTCATAAAATATTCTGCAGATTTGTCAGCGGATTGTTCATTTGTAACAAAGGACCAATCAATCTCTTTAATTTCTTTCAGTACTGCCTCATCATCAACTTTTAGAATTATGCGTTTTTTTGGTCTGGTTATTGTTGACTTCATACCCAGTAAAACAATATCATGATCAGTGACGTCAGTTCCACATACAACCGATTCTACAACAGCATCATTATTCACAAAAATGTGATCCAAGCATGACACCTCTTGAGTTGGTTTCATGATTGCTGGTATAAGACCATTCTCTGCTGTAAGGCATAGGTACTCTGATCGTCCTCTAATGTTTTCTCCTGAGATGAGGTCTATGTTTATATCACCCGCCAATATCAGGCGCCCCTTTTGCTTAATGCCATTGAATATATCACCAAGAGATTCCAGGAACTCAGTTGGATCGCTAAATGAAGGACCAGTACCTCATAATAAGACGATTTCCTCTACTCAAAATACACAAATCGCGTGGACACCCTCGCTCTCGCTGATCGCTGGCTACTGATAACGTGTGATTGAGCGAGAAAATGAAAGAGAATTTGCAACGGCGCAGCGTTGCACTATTTGGCAACAAGCAGGCAAGGAAGGTGGCGCGTGTTGTTATTTCTAAGAAACAATGCATTCTTTACAAACCTAAATTACAAAGGCGCCGACTAGGGCACAAGAAATTATCAGCTTTCCTTCATACTTTCTCTGGGCTTAGGACCAGCAAAAATACCTAAATCAACTTAAAACTGCGCAGCAGAAAGAATGATTACATTGCTTGCGATTTACGTAAGAATTCTACTTAAAAATGTTAACTTGTTTAGGTATTTTAGGCGTATTTAAAAGTTCGAATCATCCTTTTTACACGTTATTGAAAAATTACAAAATGTACAATTATTGGGTATTTACATAATCTGAGCCGAGGATAGTCACTCTACTCACGTCACTCGCAACAAGTGTTCAAAGTGGCCGCCGTTTTGGTCAAGACACACTGACACGCGTCGACGAAAATTGTCTCTGAGCCGCGACAGAACAAAATCCTCACGTTTTAATTGGCGGAATGCACTTTTTATGCGTCTTTTTAACTCACGCACACTACTCACTTCCTCTTGGTTCGAGTACACACGCCTTTTGATGTCTCCCCTTAAAAATAAATCACAAGGGGTAATGTCAGGAGACCAAGCTGGCCATGGCACTGGCCCACCACGACCAATCCACAGGTTTCCGAAACGATTGTTTAGGTAATCTCGTACCTGAATGGCGTAGTGAGGAGGTGCACCATCTTGCTGCCAAAACAAACCCTGATGCAGGTTTAAAGGCACCTCGTCAAGCAAACGCTCGACATGCGTTTGTAAAACTTCCAGGTAGGTCGCTCCTGTCAACCGACTTGGGATAAAGAGTGGACCAATAAAACGATTCCCGAGTACGCCCGCCCATACTTCCAAAGAGAATCTGTGCTGGAATGAACTCTTTTTTGTTTTGTGTGTCTTTGATCGCCCACCAGTGTTCGTTATGGACATTGTACAGCCCAACACGTGTGAAAAGAGCTTCATCCGTCCACACAATGTTATCATTTAAATGATTTTCAACCCACTGACAAAATAAAACACGGGGCTCGTAGTCGGCAGGAACGAGTTCTTATACACCCTGGAAATGGAACGGATTTTGGTTACCTGTTTTTACGTACTTACTATTCACGCAATTTTTTTATAATAAAAGCTTGAAACTCGGTGTTTTCAAATTTATTTTATTGGATATTAGATGATATCATACATTTTAATAGATGTGTTTTAAACTTTTCTTGATTTAATTTTCCGCTTGCTTATTCATTATGCGTTTATGAATTTAATTGTTTTTGTATGGTGTCTTTTTGGTGTGATTCGTAAACAAAAAGTTCACTGTCAGGTACATATGGATTGCTACTGTATGTCAGTGTGATTTGCAGTTGCAAATAATACTTTATCTATGGTTATCGCATCGCCTATGACCAATATTTCAAGATATAGATATAAAAAAGTAAACAAAAAGAATTAAAAAAAAATACTTCATGTTTGTAAAAGCCTCAACGGCCACTTAAATAAACAGACCACAGCAAGATTTAGGAAAAAAAAATCCAAAACACCACAAACTCCGAGGTGTACCCATTTTTCCCCTATTTACCGTTTTGTGACGTCATTGCGACAAGATAACGGGGTCTAAAATAATTTTGCAATTCATAAAAGATGATTCATTTAATACTTCTCTACTTACTTTTAACAACTACTCCGAATAAAAAACCTATTTTAACTGTCTCATGAAAAAGTGTCGATTTGGGTTAGTATCGATACTTTAGAGGTACTCATATGAGTAGTCTGGAAAATTTTTTTGGGTACTACTTATGTGGATAAGTAATACTTATCCATATAAGTAGTACTCAAATAATCGATAACTTGTGGGTATAGGAACATCCCTGTATGTCGGAACATGTAAACAAATAACGCCAACTTGTCAATCTTCAACTTTTTAATTTCATATTTTTGACATCTATATTGTCTTTGATAAATTTCGAATGGGTAAGGATTTTTTGACGGCATTTCAATACGAATAATATTATAAGATGTCTATGGGTTACCCTCGGTTTAACTCGTGTATATTTTTGAACGCTCTAGGGCTTAGACCATATAACACGGGACTAGGCAAGCGCACTTATCCCCCTCTGCCGAAGTACATGGACAATTTGTTCATGTTAGTTTGCTTGTGTGCACGTTTTGTGTTTGTGTTGCAGCTTTTGATTTAAGCTGAGATTCAGAGTGCATTTTGAGTCCGAACTCAATCTTACAAACGTCACTCTAGTATGAGATCACGTCACTTTTTAACGTTTGTAAGATTGAGTTCGGACTCAAAATGCACTCTGAATCTCAGGCTGAGAGTCGCGTTTTGCCAGGTCCCGTGTTAAATGGTCGCGTCTATCGTCATTCCGAATCACTGATGGCCGTACGGCGTAAGTAGTTTAATGGTACTTTTAGTGCTGTCAGCGCCATTCGGAACCCGGCCCCAGTGAAATTCACTAGTTTCGAAATGAAACCCTACTGTCAAGTCTTGCGTTCATGAAGCTACTATACTACTTTCTTGTAGTCGAGATTTTGAATACATATCGTTATCCTTTTCATTCTTATTAAAATCTCAATAAGCTATCTTGCTGTCACGAATAAAATGGGAAGTGACTAAAGGGCCGCCAGTGGTCCTTTAATTTTATAAATTATTGAACCGTTTGTCATCGGAAAGTGCTCGGAAAATGATTTTTTCTGCATCTCGTGAATTCTGTTAAAACTACGGGGGTCGCTTGGCTCCCTTATGTGTACTTACATGTCAACCTAACCGCTCCTCCTCGCTTCGCTCGCCGTCGCAACTTATCCCTAGCGGTTAAATAAAATTAAAACTAAGGTAGCCGCTACGGCTATTTAGTCACTTTCAATAAAATGCCAACAGCACAGCATGCATCTACATGAACTCAGCCTTCTTCCACGCAATCTGTTACAATTATGGCGCATGTGAATTAAAATATTTCATCAGATCTGAAGGCAAATTTACCGGCTAACAGATGTAAAACAATAACTAAGTTAAATGAGAAACGTTATATCTTTAGTATTTAAGTGTAGTGTGTTTAGACAATATCTACCAGTGGTGAATAGTCAGCTCAGATTATCGCACAATATTCAGCAGTGGGGAAGCACTAAGGTCCATCGAAAGGTAAAAATACCTAATCCTGTACGAGAAATAATAATGGCTGATCCGAAAATCGAAGAAATCCTTGCGCCATTGCGCGCTTTTGTTAAAGAACAGGGAGATTTAGTGAGGAAGTTGAAGGAGGAGAAAGCTCCCGAAATAGATATAAAAAAAGCTGTTGCTGAATTGAAAACTAGGAAAAAGGTGTTAGAAGATAAAGAACTAAGCCTAGCGCCCACTGAGGAGCTCTTTGATCGCTCGAAAATGGAAGATCTCATCAAAAGAAGGTTCTTTTATGATCAGTCATTTGCTATTTATGGTGGAATAACAGGCCAGTTTGATTTTGGACCTATGGGCTGTGCGCTCAAAAGCAATATGATCCAGCTGTGGAGGAAGTATTTCATTCTAGCCGAACAGATGTTGGAGGTGGACTGCTCCATCCTGACCCCCGAACCTGTTTTGAAGGCATCTGGACATGTTGAGCGATTTGCAGATCTTATGACTAAAGATGTTAAGTCTGGAGAATGCTTCAGACTAGATCACCTGATTAAGGCTCATCTGGAAAAAATTAAAAGTGAAAAAAATACCAAGGCTGACTTAAAAACTGAGATTGAGGATATTCTTGTGAAACTAGATGGAATGACAGCTGATGAGATGTCAGCCCTGATGAAGAGGTTTGACATGAAGTCACCAATCAGTGGCAATGAGCTGACACCACCAATTGAGTTCAACCTCATGTTCAACACCCAGATAGGACCCTCAGGACTTGTCAAAGGATTCTTAAGACCGGAGACAGCACAAGGCATATTTGTAAACTTCAAGAGGTTATTAGAATTCAATCAAGGCCGATTACCATTTGCTGCAGCTCAGATTGGTAACTCTTTCAGAAATGAGATTTCTCCACGGTCAGGACTACTCAGAGTCCGCGAGTTTACAATGTGTGAGATAGAACACTTCTGTGATTCAAAGGTTCATCCCAAGTTTGAAACTGTGAAAGACACCCCCATGTTGCTGTACTCTGCTGATAGCCAAGAGCAAGGAAGGCCTTCTGAAATCATCACCATTGGAGAGGCTGTCTCAAGAGGCATTGTTAACAATGAAACCCTTGGATACTTCATGGCTAGAATTCATTTGTACCTGTTGGCTGTAGGTATTGACCCTAAGAAGCTAAGATTCAGACAGCACATGGGCAATGAAATGGCCCATTATGCTTGTGATTGCTGGGATGCTGAGTGCCTCTCTAGCTATGGTTGGGTTGAATGTGTTGGTTGCGCTGACAGATCTGCATATGACTTAACTCAACATAGCAAAGCAACTGGAGTGAGATTAGCTGCTGAGAAGAAGCTGCCTGCACCCAAACAGATTGAGGTAGTTGAAGTTGTAGCAAACAAAGCAGCTATTGGAAAGGAATTTAAGAAAGATGCTAAAGTTATTAATGAGACTTTAGTTTCAATGGATACTGCAGCTTTAGAAGAGATGCAACAAAAGTTGGAGAGTGATGGAGGATTTGTGTTATCAACTGCTAATGGTGAATTCAAACTGTCTTCTAAAATTGTAAGTGTCAAGAAAACTGAAAAGACCATCCATGTTGAGGAAATTATTCCAAGTGTTATTGAACCATCCTTTGGAATTGGCAGAATTTTATATTGTCTCTTGGAACACAACTTTAAAATGCGGGATGGAGATGAACAAAGAACTTACTTCTCTTTACCCCCTACTGTTGCACCAATGAAATGTGCTGTCCTACCATTGAGTGGTAATGCAGAATTCCAACCATTTGTAAGGGAATTGAATCAAGAGTTGACTTCTGTAGATGTTTCACACAAAGTTGATGATTCTTCAGGCTCTATTGGTAGACGATATGCAAGAACAGATGAACTGGGTGTTCCATATGCAGTTACTGTAGACTTTGATACCATTAAGGAACCTCACACTGTGACCTTGAGAGAACGGGACAGCATGAGTCAGGTTCGTTTGCCATTAGCTGATGTTCCAGTGGTTGTACGTAACCTTTCCAACAGTAAAATATCTTGGGCTGATGTTGAATCTAAATATCCCAAGTTTGAACAACAAGAAAATGCTAAAGGCGCAGCAGCATAAATTGACGCAAAAGCAATTGTTTACACAGCTGCTTCAATAACCTTTTATTGATCTTTTTTTCGCAATTAAAGAATATTTATTATTTGATTTAAGCAATTGTCTCTTATTGTACACCATACAATTCAATTTCTCTGTTGTTGAAGTGGATAACGCCAATCCCATTTAGTGAGATAAAGCCGATTGTGAAGGCTTTAATTTTAGTTTTAGTCCTGTCAAAACGAAATTTTCTTCAATCCAAAATAGTTTTTCAGTGAACAAGAACAACAGAAGCTATTAAATACTTTGGAAAAATTTAAGTTTTGACAGCACCAGAACTAAAAATAAAGCCTTCAGAATCGACTTTACTATGTTCTGTTTTCAGGGTTCCGTAAAACCTAAAAGGTACAAAGGGAACCTCTATGGTGAGACTCAGTTGTCCATCCGTCCGTCCGTATGTCACAGCCTCATAACTTTAGCACCGTTAAAGATAAAGAATTGAAATTTTCCACAAAAATAGCATTCACTAGCCTACATAATAAGAAACAAAAAAAAAATGTTTCAACATTTGAAATTGTTCAAAATATGTATTTCCAACACAAATGTAAGAAAATAAAAAATAAATTCACAAAACTACAATATGGGTATCCAATTGTAGATATTAAAGATCTGATTGTGAAAATATATACTTTCACTATATTTACTGGCACCGATTTCGAGAAATCTTTGAAAAACCACAAAAAATGCATGTCCCCCTCCTTATTTCCGAAATTGGTTGACCAAAAAAAAAATATAATTAGGTACCTACCTATTTATTATGATAGTAAAAATTACGAAATTGCTTAAAACGTTATGATGATGTACCTAATACTTAGCAAATGTTACCGTAAATGTATATTATTCAGGAATTGTATACAAGTCCTAGGAAATTTATAAAATGCCAAGCTTATTTAGGCTAATATAATTAGTTTTCGGTTTTCTGTTTTGACTTTTGTTCTATTCGGCCTAAATCAGCTTGGCATTTTATTAAGTTTCTAGGAATTGTATTCAATTCCTGAATTTATTTATTTATTATTTACATTTCCGGTAACTTGTTATTAAAAATATTAAATTATCGTAACGTTTCAAGCAATTCCATAATTATGGGGATTTGACTATCAAAGTAATAATTTACGAAGCCGACTCCATACCAACAAACTTTCTCAGTTTTTCCAACTTAGGTAAGTATATATCGATCCGAATATCCTATCCCTGGTCATAACATATCTGGCCAATTACCACCCAATTACAGGAAAACTATAGCGATTAAAAATAAAAGTTGATAACAAATGAGAAATATTTAAAAAGAACCAGTCAGACTCGCATGCCTAGGGTTCCGTAATTCGACAGTTTTGGGAACAGTCAGGAAAAAGGTATTTAAAATCTTGCCTATAACTGTTCATGATAACTAAAAAAGAATTTAATTGTACCACAAAAGAGAGACTCAAATATTTTTATAGCGTACATGAAAAAATTTAGTTTCTCATTTTGTTATCGTGAATTTCTCACCCGCTATATTTTTCCTGTAATCTTTACATAATCTCAGATAACTATGATTTTTTTCATATTTTTCGGTTCATTTGTTCATTTGCATTTTTTTGTTCAAAGATTTCTCGAAATCCGTGCCAGTAAATATATTTAAAGTACCTACTTATATATTTTTATGATTAGCTTTTTGATATCCATCCATATTGTATTTCTAAGATATTAGTTTTTATTTTTCTCTTTTAAGTACCTACCTATATTGGAAATATTTTGAACAATTTCTAACCTTTAATTTTTTTGTTATACTTACCGTATAACGTAGGCTAGTGAATGCTATTTTTGTGGCAAATTTCAAGTCTTTAGGAGCGTGGCGTCGGCGCGGCGGCTTGAAGTCGTCGCGCACGGGGTCGCTATGCTTCTTTTCTATGCTCAGTGGCTATGCTTGCTATTTCATTCTACATTGAACTTCGGATTATAGAGCATTGACTGACTGTTATTGGTTGGCCCGAACGTTCATTTCCTGAGCTCGTACGGAACTAACAGAACACGGTGTGAGAGGCAAGCTGACGCGAGACAACGTTCATGTTTTGAAAAACACGAGAATCGTTTTGTTGGTACCTATGATTTCAGGCGAAATATCCAAAAAATTTAAATGATACAAAAATATTTTTGAATAGTATAAAATATACTATGCTGTGAAACTAAAATTATTTGATTTGTTGTTATCGCTTCTAGGACATTACGGTACATAAACATTGATCAAAATATGTGTAAAATCCAAGCCAAGACTTTTATACGCTCGCTTGTAACTTTTGTATGTATTTGCTTTTGATAATTGTTTTAGTTTCACGTCATGGATATTGTATGGGATATGTTGAAAAAGAAAAAATAATAAGCAAGTTACCTATAAATAAGGATATGTTCAGCGAACTGCGCTAGTGTGGGAGTTCGGGCGAATAGCGGTGCTAAAGTTATGAGGCTGTGACATACGGACGGACGGACAACGCTGTCTCACCATAAAGGTTCCTTTTGTGCCTTTTAGGTACTACGGAACGCTAAAAATGTGAAATAAATAAAAATAATATTTTTTTAAAGTTGTTCCGAAACAAATTAACCGAAAAATATGAAAAAAATCATGGTAATTTGAGATTACGTAAAGATTACAGGAAAAATATAGCGGATGAGAAATTCACGATTACAAAATGAATTTTTTTTTCATGTATGTTGGTACGCTATAAAAATATTTGAGTCTCCTGAGAAACCTATTAAAAGCGACCGAGAAGATCAAACGAAACTATGGCTCGCCTGCGCTGATGGGTGCAAATGAAAATCAGTTATTTTAATATGTGTGGATGATTAAAAAATTAAGTGTAATTTTAGGCAAAAAAAAGATTTACCCAGGCCCAGGGGAGGGTCATGACCGCCACCTGGATCTGCCACTGCTGCCGGCGCCGCCACGCCGGCTCTCATAAATGACACCGGCGGCGCTGAAGGTAGAAATTTCAAAGGACGTTAAATTTCAAAGTGTCAGATTGTGTATGTACCTATTATGTTTGTTTTTTTGGAAATCGTTGAAATCGGCGACTTGAAAATACAAAAAGTTAGGGGGCATTCATTAATTACGTAAAACCTTAAGGGGGAGGGGGTCAAGCCGATTCTCACCCAATCTCACATGGGGGAGAGGGGGGTCCTAGCAAGTATTACATAATTATTATTTTTACTAGAAATAGTGTAAAATTGCGAGAAAACTGAGTTGAATTGAGCAAAAGAGAAACATAAAGAAACACTTCTCTATTAAAATATGAATAATATTTATCGCGGTTATGCGAACGCCACAAAGTAGTCTTATAAAAAGATAATTGAAGAAATTGTTTTTTATATAAATCCAACGCAATGAAGCATAGATTAACGTAATTACACTGAAAATACGCATTTTGAACAATCTCACGTGAGATTAGAGGGAGGGGGTAGGGGGTCGAGCCAAATCTCACGATATCTCACTAAGGGGGAGGGGAGGTCCAAAAATCGCCAAAATCACCTCACGTAATTAATGGACGCCCCCTTACTGTCAAAACTACGGACGTCATCGCCTCGCTCCGCTCCGCTTCGCTCAGCTCCTTATTTTATCTTACATGTCTACCTAACACGCTACTCCTCGCTTCGCTCGTTATCACACCAAGTTTTTTTTCTTTTGGTGAAAGTTTTTTGGACCGAAAATCACTTATTATCCTATCCTTCTTAGCCCTATACTTAGGAAGCGTTTCAGAACGTGCGATCATAGTGCGAAATTTCACTCGTTTATTAGAAAGAGACAGAATTATAGGAGCAATAGAAAGAAAAATCTGGTTGCACCAATCAGGTGGCCCAGTGTGATTTTACTCCGAAGCGTTTCAAAACACTTTCGTGCAACTGTCAGGTAACAGAAAAGACATTGTATAATAACAAGACTGTGTACTGCCCAATTTTTGCTCAACAGCAGTGTCACGAACTACCGGCCTATCTCTGTGCTAACCACCCTTTCGAAAATACTGGAGAAAGTCTTGAATTATAGGCTAATAAATTATCTCGAACAACAAAAGATAATTTCAGAGAACCAATTTGGATTTAGAAAAGGCAAATCTACCGAAGATGCAGTACTAGAACTCACAAATACCATTGTTGAACAGTTGGATGGGAAACTTAAGACAATAGGTATTTTTCTTGATCTTTCAAAGGCTTTCGACACTGTTTCTGTTCCCATTCTACTAAACAAAATGGAAAGCTTAGGTATAAGAGGCGTCCCTTTGGACATCTTTCGCAGCTACCTATCGGAAAGAACCCAGAGTGTGAGAATTGATAGTTTCACTAGCAGTAATCAATCTCTGACATATGGCGTTCCTCAAGGTAGCGTGTTAGGTCCAACTCTCTTCCTTATGTATATTAACAATCTTTGCTCGATGCATATTCCTAACTGCAAAATAATTACTTACGCAGATGATACTGTTTTACTTATACGGGGCAAAAATTGGGAAGAGTGTTGTCGCCACGCTGAAAACTCTCTTAGAACTGTGATGAGTTGGCTTTCGTCAAACCTCTTAACTTTAAATATTAATAAGACGAAATACATAACATTTTCTCACTATACTAGCCATCAGCCTGACCATGACTCCTACAATATTTTAGCTCATACTTGTGGGGCCCAAGTCCGCAAATGCGGCTGCACTCCTATTGTTCGAGCCTCTAATATTAAATACTTGGGCGTTATAATAGATAGTACCCTTTCATGGAAAGATCATCTTGAATCCTTAATATCCCGGGTTAGAAAAATAATGTATATATTTCGTAAACTTAGATATTCAGCTGATAATCATACCCTAAAAACTGTGTATTATGCGCTGGCGCAATCAGTACATACATACTGTATTACATCCTGGGGTGGTGCATGTTCATCGCACTTCATCCGCCTAGAGCGAGCCCAAAGGGCCGTCCTTAAGGTCATGACTAAAAAGTCAATCCTTCATAACACAGACCAGCTGTACAAAGAATGTCAGGTGCTTTCCGTTAGAAGGCTTTTTATTTTTAACGTTATCCTGCGTAAACACTCTACACTTCCTTATGACCCGTCTACCATTAGTTCGATAAGACGATCGGACCTAGTCTGCAGGGTTGTGAAGCACAGGACTCAGTTAGCCGCTCGACACTACAAAGTTCTGAGTTCTCGTCTGTATAATAAGGTAAATAGAACGGTCAATATTTATCCTCTTCTCTTAGGCAAATGCAAGGTTGTGGTCTTGAACTGGCTGCTCTCACTTAATTACAAGGATTCAGAGGCACTTCTGAAAGTGATTGCGTAAGAGGTATTAACAGTAATAGTAATTTCCATATATATATATTAAATATATATTGTGTATATAAATGTAGGTGATAAAACCAATTCTCCAGCATCCATAATTTCATTTATTGTATTTATTATATTTATTCGGACTCAGCTACACACATGCAAACACACCCTCACACACACACACACCTTCTCCCTCACACACACACACACCTTCTCCCTCACACACACGCACTTTCCCCCCACCCACCTTTAGAGTATATTGCATGCAAATTTTTCATTTTTAATTATTTTTCTTTTTCTGTTATTCTTCCATGTAACACGTAAATTTTATAGTTATCGCTCTCCTATAGGAAGGCGTTGGTGACTGTATAACAATTTATATTACCACAGTTACCAACGGCACATTTTTCATGTTAATATTTATCCCAATATACAAATAATATGTTTAAGATCTATGTACTCAAATATTTTCCCTGTTTTTTTGTACAATGTATATTGGTTGACACAATAAAAAAATAAAAAAAAAAATAAAAAAAATAAAAATTAGATTTTATTTCCTTAGAAATAAGGTTGTAATTATTATGAAGCGAAAAACGAGCCGAGCGAGATAACTGTCGCTACTCGTGTATCCTTGTCTAGCAAGTTGCCAGTGTATATAATATATACAATATACTTATATAGTGTTGTTCAGTTTCTAATTTGTTAGAAAGGGACCAACGAGTGCCAACACCCATCTCGCTCGGCTCGTTTTTCGTATCGTAGTGCACAGTCTTGTTCTCTATACAATGTTTTTGGGTAACAGTTCGTTTACCTTCGGTTTAACTCGTGTCCATTTTTGAACGCTCTAAGGTGAAATTCGCATCACTCCGAGTGATTTTCGCTCGTTTCGAAACATGCTAACCTCATTTCCCGCCTCTTTTTCTAAATTCAGTGCCGGCCTGCCGGCAGCCACCGGCGCTTGCTGGCAGCTAATTCAGCAACCAGCGGCGCCGGCAGCTGAGGCACTTCCTTTTACTTATCATAAATAGTTAGGGGCAAGATTTTAATTTACCTTCATCCTGACTGTTCCCAAAACTGTCGAATCACGGAACCCTAGGTATGCGAGTTTGACTCGCACTTGACCGGTTTTTTTTTTTTGCAGCACACATACCTACATATACTCACGCCAGTGCACGATTCGTTCACTGACTCACGAGGTCTGTCTCTCAAAGGGGTAGGCAGAGACTAAAGATTTCCATCCGCTACGATCCTGACACACCTTGTGCTAGTTCTATATCCATAAATCTAGTCATAAAAGCTCTTTTTTCCGGGTAGGTACTTTTTTACTTTGTCCTTCTTCAGTGTTATTACTCAGTAAGACTTTATTACCTTGTGATTCATCGTTGGCTCATTGGTCTATTTGTCTTGCTTGGGCATGGGTTTGCGGCTGGGACAACGCTAGTATCTAGCGGAAAGCTGAGATATTTAGCTCTGTCATAGTATTATTACTGTGGCTCTGTAAACTTAATCATAACAAAGATCCGAAACAGGCTTATAATAATAATAATATTCTTAGGATAGCCTTTATTTTCCCAATATTCATGCAGATTACAAATATGACTTAATTATATGTACCCACAGTGACCCACTAATATATATTATGTATGGGTATGGGTTGTAGTGGATTTACATACATTCCTTATTAAAAAACAAACAACAGTGCAGGCCACCACTTTAAATGGTGCGTTATTGGCCAAGCAGTGCATTCGCAGAAAGCCATAGGAAATTGTACAAATTTTAAACCAAACACCGCAATAATAAAAAAAAAAGAAAATCCCTCATTTGAATACGAAAATTATGATTTGCATACATTGACCTCTCATAAACAACTAGAGACTTCTAAGAAAAGTTCGTCAGAAAGTGTCCGAACGTGCGACGTGCATGGTAGCAAAAATCTTCAACCAAATTAAGACGTTATGTCGTTAACATAAGATGCAATGTCAGTTGTGTTGTATGCAATCGTTATTCCAATTTGGCACGCCATAGCGGTGACAAAATGCATCGCGGACACTTTTTGAGCGAGATTATGAGTCTTGTTGTTTATGAGACGTCAATGTTTGCATTTCATTCATTCATTCCATTCATCAGCCTGTTTCGTCCACTGCTGGACATTGGCCTTTCCAGGATTTCGCCACTCTTGGCGGTCCTCCTGGAAGAAATGCCCATACTCACACACGCTGGGCAGGCGGGTTGGTGAGCGCGGTGCCGAAACCCTTGCACCAGTTAAGTAAATGCTAAAAATGTTTTTTTTATAAATGTAATGTACGGCAATTTTTGTTTAAAATACGGAAATTTTGTCAGTGGAATACAACATTAAGGTCGTTGGTGGCATAGAGATCTTAATATATATTATTCATAGATCATTGGTTGGTGGAATACGGCAATCCAAAATATGACCAGCGGCATCACTGGTTTGTTGGTTCCGAGGTTCCGAGGAATACAAATAAATAACACAATTAGGTTTCGTTTCGAATCGAGTGAATATAATGTGTGTTATGTTATGTTATGTTATGAGTTATGATTAATGTCTGTTTTTATTTTAATCTCTATTGTTTTTCTTAATTTTAATAATTTTGTTTATTATGAATAATGTTTGCTTTTATTTCATTTTCTCTGTTGTTTTTATTTTTATTGTTATTACCTATTTGTGTGTGCTGTGTACTGTGTAAATGAATAAACGTTTTTAACTATCTATCTATTTGAATTTCACTCGGAGTGATGCGAATTTCACCCTAGAGCATTCAAAAATTGACCCGAGTTAAGCCGAGGGTAACCGAACTGTTACCTGACAGTTACTCGGAAGTGTTTTGAAACGCTTCCGAGTAATGCGAAAATCACACTGATAGCTGTTCATAATTTAACAATTTCGTCAGGTTCCGACACTGAAAGCAGGATAGCGTACATAATATATAAATATAATTAGCAAAGCGTGCGACAAAGACGGCATTAGAACCCGTGTAGCGACCCCTAGTTTATGAACGCGGCCCTGGCTAATGCGAATTCTAATGCTGTCTGGATACCGTTAAAGTTCGCCTGACATTTGTCACTTCAGAGTTTTGCCGGGTTTAGGAGAAAATTCAAAACGCATGAAAACACAATTTATCTTATAAATAATACATATTATATTAAATAAGATTATTTAGTGTGATTATTACCAAGTCAATATATTTATTTAAAACATAAAGGATTTTTAATATGGATATGGTCACTATAAGATGTTGTTAGGTTAGCTAATTATGTAATCACTTAAGACAGAAGGTCCCTTATGTGGGGACTGAATAAATTAACCGACTTGGATTTACATGGATCTCACAAATTTTTACGGTAGAAGAACTAAGTTGCGAGACTTGTTTTTTTTACAAGTTTTGTTTTTGATGGCATCTCATTTATTTTTGTAGATAGTCCAACTTTTTTCCTTTCCTGTACCTTCTACTTACAATATATATATTTATCTATATATTTATATGAGATTTCAAAGTTATTTATGCAGTTGGTGTATCTAGAGCACTGGACCGAAATTGCAAAATATTTTAGTTTTTCCCAGGCGCGGATCCAGCCCTCTAAAAAGGTTGTGGGCACGGCCACTGGCCACCCGAAAATCGGCGAAGTGCAACTTGGACTACGGACTCGCTCACGATTGATAAGTACTTTGCATTCCTACAAATTTAATCATTTTCTTCTTATAGCGGCTTGCTTCAAGATTAAGCATTTATATTTTTGTATCACTGGTCCACACGGGCAAAACCGCTGGGTGAACACTAGTAAAACAGTAACTGTAAAATGTTTGTCTGTTTGTAATGAAATATATTTAATTATGCAATGTTGGTATCTGTAATTTGTACATTGTTTTTTTTTTGTAATTTTTTGCACGACCAGTATTATCTGGTAAAACCTTATTTATTTTCATGTCGTTTCTAAAATAGCGTGCAGGTGTACTGTAAACAAACTATGAACATGTCGTTTTCAGAATTTACCATGAATCTGTGGTAGAACCTAAGAATAACAGGTTGTCTGATGGAAAAAGTCCGAAATTAACAATTATCGAAGAACAGCAGTTAGCTTGTGACCACGCCTGCCTACAGAGGCGTCGAAACGTCAAGCACATGTCAGTAGTCATGTTGGTAGTTATTGCAAGTAAGACCCCAATACAAAGTTAATAATGTGTGAAAATCGCGAAATTTTAAAGTTTACTATCGAAGAACAGTTCGGACTTTTATCATCACCACTTGGTAAATCTTAGGTTTTACCGGAAAATCCTAGGATTTATCACTATTCGGGCTTTTGCGGTAACATACACTAATTACATAGTATTGATGTGTGTATTAGTTTTGAGGTAAAATTTAAAAACAATAGAACTAAATATAACACAGACAATACAATTATTATTTGCCTGACTTAAAGTTAGTAAATAATATAATTGCATAGATAAAAATATAATAATAAATATGGAATTATTGTAATGCAATAAATATAGTACTATTTATAAAAATAAATAATAAATAAATAAAAATACGTTAAATTAATAGATTAATGCCTTACTCCGCCTATTCGATTAGTCTTGCTAAGAAGGGCAAGAAACTTAGCAAAATTATGTCTTTTCTTTTTTTGAACATATATTTTTCTTTTATTTTCTTTTTTTTTACTCATTTAAAGTATACAATTAAGTAGAGGGATAAAAAATACAAGACAGGAGGAATTAATGACAAAGAAAAATAAAATGTTGGTCTCCCTGTCACATATCACTTTTTACAGTTTGTTTATCTATTAATTAACGCTAGAACTGTATGGGAGTCATAAGTAGGAAAAATTTGCTAACTACTTTTATGACAGAGATTACTATTTTTATAAAGACACCACGTCTCAGCGCCTTACGTTATCACAGGAAGGACGCACGTACTGGTTATACATCTTACTAACCTTTAAGCACTGTGGTATTGACGACGTAATATGTGACGCAACTTTCGGAATGCTGCCAACCCAAGCATATTCTTCTGTCAGCTTCGGCGTCGAAGTTGTTTTTACCCGGCTGTATAACCTGACCCAGATAACCATATTTCTGAACAGTTTCGATATTGTCGACAGTTACTGGCCCTTGGATAATGTGACAATTGGACATGACCTTAGTCTTATCCAAATTCATCCACAGGCCCGTTCATCGGGAAGAGTCGCTTAGTTTCTGTAGCGATTCTGCAATTTAAGTTTATGCCTTGTCCATTCCAGTCCAGTGTTTTAAAGACACAGTTAACAGTTTTAAAACAGTAAACAGTTTTAGAGAAATAACATCTCCTTGTCTCACGCCGTGCTAAAAGTGTATCGGTCTTGTTTGTCCACCCTGTACTTGGATGGACATCGTAGCGTAGTCATATAGACACTTCAGCATTTCCACGTAACGACAGTCAACTTGGCATCGCTACAATGACTGCAGAATAGACCAAGTTTCGATGGAGTCACAGGCTTTCTCGTAGTCCACAAATACTAGACATTAGGACTGATTATACTCCTGTTTTCTGTATAATCTGCCTTAGCGTGTGGATGTGGTCTACAGCCATCTACAGTGCTGTAGCCTTTTCGAAACCCAGCCTGCTCTGGAAGTTGGAAGTAATTGAATCGTTGGGTGAGAAGATTCGTGATAATTCTTGAGAACAACTTGTATTAATTTAATAAAAAGCTTTTTTCAGGAGTTTAAACTTATTTTCCTGGAAAATAAGGACTTTAGAAGTTTATTGTAAATATCTCTTATAATATCCTAGAAAAAGTACCTAGGTACTTTGGCAAGTCAGATTTTTGGCAAAGCCAGTTTATGTTTGTAACCGGTTTCTATAGCTCACCAAGCATCGCGAATTTTGACTGATGTATCTATAACTTGGCAAAAAAACTTAAGAACTTAACTTATTATTTTCTTTGAATTTTTCTCTCAATTCCATCCATCCATCAGCCTGTCTCGTCCACTGTTGGACATAGGCCTTTCCAGGATTTCGCCACTCTTGGTGGTCCTCCTGGAAGAAATGCCCATACTCACACACGATGGGCAGGCGGGTTGGTGAGCGCGGTGCCGAAACCCTTGCACCAGTGACGCTGCTGCCCGTCACCAGTCTGTTTTTTATAAGGCCCGGCAAATCGCCTATTTTTTAAATATCAATGTAATATTTTTGTTTGCTTTTTGGAATAAATGGACCACTTTAGGAATTTAATTTGAATAATATGTATTTTTTTGCTTTAAAACCGATTTTATAAGTATTTTAGTATTTACAGGAAATGACGTCATCACATTAGGTTTGATCCACTGACCTCTATAATACCACTGCGGGGCTAATACTTACGTAACTCAGTTTCGGTTGCTAGCTATAGTTGCTATTCACCAAAAACAGATAAAAAATTAACTTCCAAAATAACCTTTAATGGGTATTGAACTAATGACGAATTGTGAAGTCATTTCTATAGTAGAACGCGGCTATGAAGTCAATCCTGACACATGCCTCTAGGGTTGTTATACGTTCGATCACTGTATCGATAAAATTCGTCAAGTGTGAGTAAAGTCGAATGCAGTTATCAGATGTAAGTATATGAAGAAAGTGAAAAAAAAAACATCTAGGTAGAGATCATAGAAGTAGTTTAATTACTTAATACTTCTATGGTAGAGATAATATTTATATTCTTTACTTTATTATGTATCACTTTCCGAAGCACCATCACCATTATCACTACTGGAATCGTTTGTATTAATAACTAACTCAAAGTCATTATCTAAAATATTATCCACTTTAATGTCTCTGTTGCAATCGTCCCATATTTTGGCTTTAGTTTTATTCACTACCATTTTCCAATTATTTTTGGTTACGTGATTGCACGCTTCTTCTAACAATTTCATCATTTTCGCTGTGGAAAATGGAGGTTCAGTATTATGGCGTGCCGCATGTCCTTTGATCTGTGCCCATATCAATTCGATGGCGTTATACTCGCAATGATACGGCGGTAAACGAAGTACTCGGTGCCCATGTTGCAGTGCTAGTTCATCAATGACGTATCGTTTTACTCTCGATCTGTGAATATTCATCAATCTAATCAAATCTCCTTTCAACATAGACATACTTGCGTCTACACCTTTTTTTTGAAGCCATGCAACCAGATGGGCTTTTTTCTCAGAGTTTGAAGGTGGCTTATCAACTAACATGGAGTGATAAGGTGCATTATCCATAATAATAACTGATGGCTCAGAAAGGCTAGTCAGCATATTAGTGAACCATTGGGTAAACTTCTCACCATCCATTTCTTCATGGTAATCACCTGTGGTTTTAGACGCAAAGGCCAATAAACAGTTGTCTATAAAACCACAGGCGTTGCCAGCATGACAAATAATTAGTCTGGCTCCTTTTCCGGAGGGGACTTTGGATGCCGATGCCGCCGTATCGTCCGTCCACGAGCGACCAACTGTGTGATTCGCATTTAGCCACGTTTCGTCCAAAAAAACTACATTATCCCAATCATCTATAGCTTTCGCCTCGCGTAAAAAATCAGTCCTTTTCATGGCAATATCCGATCTTTCCATTAGCACCTTTCGTTTGTTGCATTGTTTATATCGGAATCCAATGTTTTTCAAAACCTTTGACAATGACTTTTTTGATCCGGAAAATAATCCAGTTTCCTTTAATGTCTGCACTAAATTCGACAACGTTGGGTACTCTTTACGTAAATAATAATTGTAAATATGCCTGCGGATGGCGTCAACGTCAAAATTATCTACATCGGTAAGCTTCGCTCTTTTTCTCTTGTTGGGAGAATATAGAACATTATCTTCGATGCCAGTCTCACCCAATTTTTCTTTCGTGATTTTTATAATAGTTTTTTTGCTGATATCGAGAGCATCTGCAACTCGATCCAACACCGATGTCACGGGCAATATCGGTCCGCCGTTTTGAGCTTCTCGTTCAAAAAAGTCACGAACACGTATGATAAGCTCACGAGACTGACTGTTAAGAACGAATTTCTTCGATCGTTTTGGCATTTTAACAATTCCAAGTAGTAAGCATTTCAAATTCCAAGTTCAAGCCCTTGCTTCAATCTGCCCCTTGGTCAATGGGTGAGATGGGGGATGGCACTAGGTATTAATAGCCAAAAACATGCACAAGTTTAGCACAATCAAAAGTATCAACCTTTGGAAAAGCGATCAAGGCAATACTTAAAATTGTTTTATCATACCTATTGACGTGTCATTGAATTAATTGACAGGAAATATTGTACTTTACATTCAAATTCAAAAAGTTTTCTCTAGGTAAAAAGAGTTCAATTCCCAGAGGTTAGTAATAAAGAAACAAACTCATTTATTCATTAATATTTATAATTAACTGAAGGAGAATATTACTAATATATCTAATTTTACGTTTTATTTACAATAATGCACATCATCATAAAACATAACAATATTTTTAGCTATACGAACTTTTTAACGTGTATCGATATATTGTCTGTGATATTATTGCCACTCACTATTCTGTCACACGCAATAAGTAATTATGTAATTTTTTCCTATGTGGTTGACATTGTCATTATTCAGAAACTTCATAGTTGCGCAATGTGTCAGGATTAACTTCATAGCCGCGTTCTATTATAGTGCAAACTTATCCATAAATAAGCGGATATGTATGTTTTAGACGATAGCCACTTGGTTTGGCAACTGAGTTTACGATACAGAATCAGGGGGCTGGACTGGCTGCTCAGTACAAATAAAAGCTAATAAACTGTACCGATTTGAAGCGCCACCAACGAAGTTCCCAGGAACTAATTTTGACGTTTTATGCAAATGGCGTCTTTATTAATCCGAGATTCTCGCGTATTTTGAATTAATTTGTTGGTTTCTTAATATATTGGTTGTGACGGACATGTTAACATAAGTTAGTTTAACTTTACTTATCATTCCAAATATGAAGAAATGTGTGTTTTTTTAAATTTGATACAAAATAGGGAGTAAAACATCGTTTCACTGGTAAGTAAGTGCATTTGCGTCTCATTTCCTTTAATTTGCAAAGAAAGTGTACGTGAAATTATCCCTAAAACACTTGATAATTATCTGAAATATGTAACTATCTGTGGGCTCCTTCGATATAGCCCACTACTATTTCAGGGCGTAGGATGGTGAATAAGAAGACTTGTTGTATACTGATTCCAATAGTGAATACCACTATTATATAAAGAGGAAATATTTGTTTGTTTGTATGTTTGAGGTAAACTTTGGAACTACTGAACCGATTCTAAAATTTTTTTTTAAAAGCTTTACTATTGCTGAGTAACATAGGCTATATTTTATTTTGATAAAAGTAAGTTTTCAGTTTGAAAATTCAATATTTCGGGAGAAAAAACGCTGCTTAGCTGCTTTATCGGCGTTCCTTGACCAAATGGTTAGTTATACGTGATGAAACCGGTTGTTTTTCCATACGAGAAAACTGTATCAGTTTAATCTGGCTAAAGATTTTCATCTAAAACGATCCTGACACACCTCTTGCTAATATTAAGCTTGAAAAAGTAACTACAGCCAGGTTTAAGCATAGATACATTCAATACCTACTATGGTTTAAGTAATGATTTAACCCATACGGGAAAACTATATCAGTTTAATTTGACTACAGATTTACATCTACAACGATCCGGACTCACCTCTTGCTAATATTTAGCTTGAAAAAGTTATTACAGCCAGGTTTATGTATTGACTTTTTCCCATACGAGAAAACTGTATGAGTTTAATCTGACTACAGATTTCCATCTACAACGATCCTGACACACTTCTTGGTACTTTGGTAAAACATGGTGACCAGGGTCTGATGATGGGTCTGGAAGATGGGTACAGGATCTCCTCAACGGACAACAGCAGACCGTTCGAGCTTACGCTCATTTCATTGGTCTTTACTAGCACTTTGGTAAAACATGGAGACCAGGGTCTGATGATGGGACTGGAAGATGGGTACAGGATCTCCTCAACGGACAACAGCAGACTCTTCAAGTTTGGGCTTATTTGATTTGTCATTATTAGCACTTTGGTAAAACATGGTGACCACGGTCTAATGATGGGACTGGAAGATGGGTACGGGATCTCCTCAACGAACAACAGCAGTCCCTTTGAGTTTGGGCTCATTTGATTGGTCTTTATTAGCACTTTGGTAAAACTTGTAGGCTCTTGTAGTCAAGCAGGTGAACAGGACTCCATAGCGCTTCTGATGACCACGTCCAATTGTTACGGTTAGTGGGCCGAAACAGTCCAGTCCCGTGTACATGAAGGGCCGCTGATGTTGAGCCAGCCTGCTGCGAGGATGGTTGCCTGTAGATAGCCAAACAGGTTTGGCTCTCCGGATGCGACAGAACTGGCAGCTTCTTATTTCATTGCGGACAGCATGGCGGAGTCGGATGATCCAAAATTGTTAGCGGACTTCATTTGTGGTGATCTCACAGCCTCCGTGGTGTAGCTGTGTATGAACCCAATTGATGTAGAGTCGGGTCCACTGTGTTCTCCATCGATGATAGCTGGTTCTTTCTGGGTTTGAGTGATGTCTTATGTAGCAGCTACTCTGGAATGTATCCGCATAATGCCTTCGTTGTATATGGTGATTGATTACTGGCGTAGGCGACTATCTGATGGCGGATTTTTATCTTTCTGTAGCGCGTCGATTTCCGCTGAGAAGACTTCCTCTTGTTGAGCTCGTACCTATAGTGTCTCGGCGTGAATCATGAGATGAGCCTCAATCAGTATTAGTTTGAGACTACCGACTTTGCAACTGCTTTTTTGTGGTTTCTTTGAAGAAGATTTGTTTCTCTTCCAAGTTGGATCCCCTTTTTCTATTTTCGCAATTCGCTTGCGGGTTGTGGTGCATTTCTCTCGGTTTTGTAACAACTCGATAAATTGCAACACCCGTGCAGTTGTTCATTGAAGACGCATCCAACTGGAGAAGGGGGATACTGATGGAAGAGCGTCTATTAGCTTGTTTGTCTGAGTTGTGACATGGACTCGTTCTTCTGTAGCTGCTTCTTCTGTCGAGGAATGTTCTTCTTCTTGTGGCCACTCAGTCTCTGGTAAATGGAGGAAGTCAGGTCCTTGATACCAGCGATGTTGTGAAGTGAAGTTAGATGGAGGCTCTCTCGTAGCATCATCAGCCACTTTCATTTTGGTTGGAACCTATCTCCACTCATTGGTCTTCGTATGTTCGGTGATCTCCGCTACTCTGTGAGCCACGAAGGGTTGGTAGATTCGTAGACCAGTGTGTATCCAAGCGAGCACTGTGCGAGAGTCTGACTAGTAGATACGGGGTGCAGGCATGAAGTCGTGCTCCTCTATAGATGTCTGGGCAAGTCGACATCCCAGCACGGCAGCCTGAAGTTCAAGACGAGGAACAGAGACCGTCTTGAGGGGTGCTACTCGGCCTTTTCCTTAAAAATGTGAATTGTTTTATTTCTTACCTTGATTTCGATATTCCTTTATTAAATGACCCGAACACTATTTACATTATATCGATACATTTATTACTTAGCATATTAAAATGTTGTAATAAAAAAAAAACGAAATGTCGATATTCAAAATGTATAATCAATTCACATCACTATGCCATCTGATGACATTTAAGTTCGGTGTTGCTATAAATAATGGAACATCTATCATTTCTGATGACATTTAAGTTCGGTGTTGCTATAAATAATGGAACATCTATCCACAGACCATATATTGGATGTCTGTGCATCTATCATCATCATTCATGAAACGCAGAAGCAACGTCCTCTTTGACAGATCATTATAAAAGTTTATCATTTTAGCGCCAATTAAAAGTACAGACTTAAGACTATAAAAGACATTTAAAGTTTTTTCTAGTTCGCTGCTTAAAAAGACAAGTGTCATGTGTGAAGTGTCAAGTGTCTAAGACATGTCCAGAGCTTTTAAACCATACTCAGCATTAAAATAAAACTTCAAAGTCAAATGTGTGCGCATTGTGTATGTACATAGTTTTTGATCGCACACATGGTTAACTGCATGGAAAATAGCCTCAGCCCTGTATTTAGAATATACTTGGGTAAACAAAAACATTATCTCAAAACAATCAAATTCTCATGAGTTTAGGCGCTGAGGAAGCTAACGAAACTCAACAACTAATGCAGAATGAAGGCGAAGACGACGAAAACAAAATTCCTCGATCAGCGACTTCCCCGGTGACCAGTAACAAAATGTCAAGTGGTGCAGCCAGCTGTACGTCGAAGAATCCCGGTCAACAGTTCACAAGTACGGGCAACAACAGTATAAACGAGTCTTCTAAAGTTTCATACATCAACGAACGACGTTTACATCGCGATTTGATGCGATCTAACACCAAGCCAAAGAATATACCTAAAGATGCACCTGATGTCAAGCACATGGAGAAAGCCTTGCTTGAATTGCTGGACGATTTCCACACAGGCAAATTGAGTGCATTCGGAGTTGGTTGCAGTATGGAACAGATGATCAATATTAGGGATCAACAAGAGCACTTGGCGCGGTTGCATTTCCGCCTTTGTGCGGATGTTGAGAAGCCGACGGATGATAGCTTTGATAATTCAGCAGGTCGTGACAAAATGGCTCAGTTAGTGCACAGTTTAGAACAACTTTCTGCTTCAATAGAGCATCTACACTCGGGTAATGCATCTAATGCTGAAAAGTAATTGGGTTGGTTCATGGTGGATGAAGATGAGGGAAATGTTATAAATAGTTATAATACAAAAATGGTACTGTTATGTAAATCTTATTTTTTGGTAGAAGAGTGATAGCTTGAAATGAGAATATGATGTCTTTCATTAAATTTTGTAATAAACTTGGTAATAAATTATTATAAGTTTTCATATCATTGTGTGAAGTTCAATACTTATGATATCATTTTTCAACAGTGGGATTATGTCATTCCTGGCTCTGCTCTAAAGTGTGTGAAATATTATAAATATGTCATGTTATTTTAATTAAATAAGTTCATCAATACCCCATGGTATTTATTGTATATTATGATTTAAATAACAAAACAAACCAATATAATAAAAATATTTATTGAAAATTAAAAATACCAAATTACTAAAATTAAATTCCCCAATAATCACAGTAGGTAGTATTTGGAAAGTCCTGTAATGATCTATCTTGCATGCAAAACCTCTGTTATTTTGACTTTTTATGCAACATTTTTAAATAGTGCAGAAAATCTACCAATGTTATGGGGAAACTGTTTTTTTATTAATGTCTTGTCATAGTTATGTCTCTAATTAAATCATATTTTCCATACTTAGTTGCAATGCTATTAGAGTTTTTCTTGAAATTCCTGATATTTTTCTTAAGTTGATAAAATTTTATAGCAATTTTTTAAAATGATCATGTCCTTTATTTTGTAGAGTTGGATTCTTTTTTATAAATTATAATATTTATTACCAACATCTAATGTGAGAATACCAAACCCTGTTTTCGCCCGATTTAGGCATTCCGACCCTTAAAATTATGTGGAATGTAGATAAAAATAATAAGTAATTTTTTCTGTTTTAGGTTTTGTATAAGATGGGTTTTCACAAGAAAAATACAATCCTCTACTTTTGACATTAATCAACCACACAGTTTTATCTGGGTTTGTTTATCTTGTCCTGTCTCCACACATTAGTTCTGCCAATATCTAGTAGACTGAATGACGGTTTTTCAGTTTAAATTTTTCCAAACTTGAATTTTCAATGTTGTAAACAAACTTTACCTCATCTATAAATACAGCTCAAAAGATAAAGTTTTGACAGGACTGACTTTATTTTAACCAACCTGTCCTTGTCTTTTTGATACCGAAAGAAAACACCAGAATGCTTAAATTAAGTTTAGTCCTATCAAATAAGTTGTGTTACACCAAATTGACACCACTGTAAAGATTTATTCTTCATGTCAGTACTTACTTTATCCATGTCTCATTATCAAATTTATGAAATTACCCATTTTTGAAGTATGTAACATAAACCAAATAGTTTATGACAACAAGATCCCTTGGATATTGTTCAGCATAATAACAATCAAATGTATACATGAAGATTATACTATAATATAGGTAAATTAAAGTGTGAAAGTAAAGTACAAGAGAAATGATATTTAGTAGTAGGTATTGCTGAAATATGACATAAACTTAGGTAGATACTTTACTTTCATTTCACAAAATAATCAGATGTTGAATAACAAAAACATTGCTGATTCATACTTCTCCCATTGCTATTTTTACCTCCCTGAGTTCAGTGAGACTGGAGTCTCTTCTCCTTTGTGTAAAATATGACAAGTGGGGAAAAAACATGTTTCAGTATTAATATGTGCAATATAAAATTCTTAGCTAATCAAATGTTACCTATCCTTTTTTGTTTGGCTAGCCTATAGGAAAATATATAAATTCTGAGGGTAAAGTAACAAAATATAAAATATATACAAAAAAAACTTATCATGTTTTATGCATAGCATTGAGAATTTACAAAAATAGTTGATGGTAACCAACACCTTTTAATGGCTTTCTACATGTTGGACACTTCTTTCCGCCCATCTTCAATGCAGCTTTGATACAAGACATACAAAAGATATGGCCACATATTGTTGATGCTATAGTAGTGTTGGAAAGATTCTCCATGCAAATAGGGCAGTCACCAATGTTCCTAACTGGAGTGTTTCGTATGGGAGCTGGTTGTGGAGAAGCATTAGGTGTGATAACATTATCTGCTTTCCTTGTTCTTTTCCTCTTACTGGGGCTATTTGAAGTTGTATTGATGGGTGCACTTATTCTATTAGATAATATCACAGATGCAACATTTGGTCTATTTTGAACACAAGTAATTTGGTTACTATTAATATTAGGGGTTTGGTTATTGCTATTGAAATTATTCAGTCTATTGTTGGCGAAAGTGGTTGAAACAAAAGTCACAGAGTTGTCACTTCTAGCACTCTGATTCAAGTCAATTGTATCAATCATGATAGGTCTTTGAGGCTGTTTTGGAGGGGTTGTCCTTGTAAATGAATTTAGTAAGGATTGTGCACAGCAAATAACTGAGTCAACTATATTTCTAAATATAGATTCATCTCCTATGCTGGCAGATAAGTCTATTGTTTCTACAATATTTTGAGACATAATAGCATTGGTAGGTTTATCATTAGGATTAATTTTCTTAAAGAAATCTGTAACCACACATTCAATGGATTCTCTTCGATCTTCCTGTTTATTGCTAGATTCGTCTATTGCTTTATGAATCTCTGGTTCCCTTTTGGCTGGGAAAATATTATTCGGTTTTACATGGGTAACTGCAGTCTTTTCATAATCTTTTTGAATTTTATCAATGATGGATTTATTTTCTGCTATGACATCATCAACATCAATAATTTCACAGTCATTATTGTCATAGGATTCATCAACATCAATCACAATAGAACTGTACATATCATCTTCACCAAAAGCATCAAAGGTAGGAGCAGGAGGGAAATATTTAACTTCTTCAACATCTGTCTCTGTGTCCACCTCATGGCTGTGGCTATCTTGCCCATCATCATTCACTATGATGGTTTCACAAGGTAGTTCTATTACTTCAACTTCACTTTGTGAACTATCATTGGTGACACATTCTCCCAATAAGCTTTCATTGAATCGTAAATCATTTTTCAAAATTGTCTCATTGTCCTTAGAGGTGCTAGGTAAAGGGGAAAATGACCTCAATTTACTGTTAGGCGACAATGAGTTGCAGTCATATGGAACTGTTTTGTTGCTATCAGCACTACTGTCACTTAAAACTTCAAGGTCAGGATCGGGTAAGTCTTTTAGCATTGCGGCTATTTCTTCACTCTTTGGATTAAAAATAGATTTTGAGATGGAGGCATTGTTTTCACCTCTCTTATGCTTTTTAGGAGTTTCATCATCATTGTCCAGATCATTCTGTTCCACTCCATATTTATCATGAGCTCTGCCAATGACTACATTTGATTTTTTTATTACTTGTTTACGATCTTTACAACCAACTATGTATGGAACTTCTGGCTTTTTACGTTTTTTTGGTGGCACAACAGGAGGTGGGGGATCCTCGTCAACGATCACTGAAGAATCGGGTAAGTTGCTAATTAAGTCCATCATTTTGTTTGACAACATCTTCAGTGTAGTAGGTGATAACAATTTTTGATCAGTTATTATGGGTTGTTCTGGGGTCTTACATCTCTCGGGCTGGGAAGCAGGCCGTGTTGGAGCCTCGTCGGCGCTATCGGAATCTTCAAACATTCTTTCCAGTTCTGAAAGTGATGGCATTGGTTTGCCGTTTCCGCACACTCTTGGTCCAGCATTTTTTTCGTTCGTGCGTGTGGATCGGGTTCTTGGCTTCGTAGTTTTCAATTTTTTTGACAATTGCTTGGACATTCCGATTGTTTCAACATTTTTGAGCCGTTTCGGCGTTTTCACCAATTTAATTTTCTTGGAGCTATCATGAGAAGTTTTCTTTTCGTTGGTATCTGAGAGGCTTTTCTTATCTTTCTTTTTCCTCTTCCCATTTTTATTTTCTTTCTCCATGTGAATTGTGGTTGATGTCGGAAATTAGAAGATACACTTGAATTGAAGTCTCAGAACAATAACATTATTATTCTGAGATTCAAGTGTAAACAAAGACACGTTTTTAGTGGTGTAATTTCAAGAAAAACAACGCACAACATCAACATAAAATAAAAGACGTTTTTGATTCCGCCAAAAAAGCATTCATAGAGTAGGAAGTAGGAGACTCTTTTTTTTGTCTTCGTCCTTTAGGGCAGGCAAAAGTCTTTCGACCATACAGCCAAAGAGAATATAATATACTACGTAATAAGAATCGGGACTTCCCTATAACTGATTAATGCGTATTTGCCACGGAATGCCCCGCAACTAGTACCAAACTACAATAAGAAATGACAAGTCACAAACAAAGCTGCCAACATAAGTGTGTAGGGATGATTACAGATATCGATATTTTATCGATATCGTTTTTTTTTACTGTAGGAATTTCATGTGTAATGAAAAGGTCAATAACGAAGACTTCAGTTTTATCAGGGCTTTCAATAATTTGTATGTGACAGTTTTGCAATAATACGTTTCTAGTTTTAACAGCTCTAGATAAAACTGAAGCCTTCGGACTTTTTATGCAAGAAAAGGAAATAAAAAGCTTCCTGTTCAATTAATTTAATTCTTATTATATAAAAAATATGAGCAATGATGTTGACTTGGACTTGGCCCTGAAGTAGATGGTGATGAATTTTTATATGGAGCGGGGTCAGGAAGCAAGAACAATATCCTTATTTATTTAGTAACATATTTACTTTATTAAACACTGTCTTCATCTTAATGGTGGACAGGAGCAAGAGAGAGAGAAGTACATACATTTATTTTATATCCGCTTGGCGGCAGCACCGCTCGCGTGTTCATCTCACATGTTGTACAAGGTCGTGTTCATGTGTCTAGCTGTTTATAACTTAACACTCCCTCTCAATTACAAAGATCATGTTTGTTCTATTTAATCATATAAAATTAACAACTTAAATTCAAAACATTATCTTGTAATTGCTACTTAATATTTTACTTGAAATATTTATAACAGTTTACACTTTAAAAAAAATCTTTACTAAACCTACAACATATATATTTTTTTAATAATTTTGAATTCAATAAGGTTGTCTCTTTTGTCTCCCCCTCAACATTAATTTACAAATCAAATAAATTCAATGTTGCACATTAAAGAAAAATAATTAAGTTTTTTTTTTAACATCATGCTTTGCTTATGTTTAAATTACAAAATTAATGAACTGAAGTATTATTTATATATTTATGTAGTTATGTTAAAATATCTTAAGTGTATGTAGTTATACAAATATTTAGTTATACAAATGCAGTTCTAGTGTAAGTGTACAGTTAACCAATATTAAGTTTCTTACAAAAATATGTATGCTTGTTCAGACATAGTGATTTAGTTAAGATATCAGCAATATTATTATTAGTTGGTACATATGACAATTTAATCAAGTTATTTTTCACAGAATCCTTAATATAATGGTATTTTATGTCTATATGTTTGGTTCGCTTACTACGTGGGACGCACTATAAGTTTCCGGAATGAATATGAAAAAATACTATTAAAGGTACAAAATTAATTTATTGTTTTTCAAAATAATCTCCCTTGGCGTCTATGCACTTTTTCATTCTATCAAACCAGTTTTGAAAACTTTTGTGCCACTCCCCTATGGTGACCTCTGAAACGTGTTTTTCATACTCCTCGACAGCCTCTTCTGGTGATGAAAATCGTTGACCGCGTAATTGGTTCTTAATTTTTGGGAACAGAAAAAAGTCACACTGGTCGGGACTGTATGCAGGATGACTCATGAGTTCTACATTTTTCGTCTTCAAAAAGTCGTTTGTCTGTCTGGCCGTGTGAGAACTAGCATTGTCGTGGTGCAGGATGATACGGCGTTTACGGTTATTTTTACGGAGTTCGTCAATAACTTCCGGCAAACAAATGGTCGTGTACCAGTCACTATTCACGGTACGACGATTCTCTAAAGCAACAGTAGCCACGTGTCCAGTTTTATTAAAAAAAGAAGCAATCATCCGCTTAGATGCACTTTTCACGCGCGCCACTTTGGTTGGTTTCGGCTCATCTTGAAAGACCCATACGCTCGATTGCTGCTTTGTTTTGGGATCGTAGCAATAAATCCATGTTTCGTCACCTGTTACTATGTCCCACACCAAATTTGACGCACCTTCGTTGAATCTGGTAAGCATGGCACTGCACCAAGTGACGCGGTCCGTTTTTTGAGCCTCGGTCAAGTTGTGTGGGATCCAACGCGAGCACAGCTTTCTCACACCCAAATGTTTGTGTAGGATTGATTGTATTTGACTCATGCCTATTTCTAAGGATGCGCGAATTTCATGGTAGGTCACATGCCTGTCTGTTTCAATCATACGGCGCACAGCATCGATGTTTTTGTTGGTCACAGCGGTGGACGGCCGACCATCGCGAGATTCGTCACTGAGATTGATACGACCACGCTTGAATTCTGCAAACCAGCTACAAAGAGTCGTCTTGCATGGTGCTTCATTGCCAAAAGCTGTTTCAAGCCGAGCGATGCTCTGTTGAGCTGTCAAATTACACTTAAAATCGTAGAAAATCATACTACGAAAATTTTCCCGAGTTAAATCCATGTTGATGCAGACACACAATTTTTTAATTGGCGCCACAAGGTAAAAACAAAAGACAGTCAGATGAAACAAACTGCATTCTACAGCCAAAGAGTTCTATTTTCAAATGTTGCAATAAATTTTTAAATATTGTTTATGTAAGTGGCCAGTTCCGGAAACTTTTAGTGTTACCTATGTATTTTCATTGTTTTGTATCATGTTTATTGCACTCTGGTTGTCTATGAGAAGGTATGATTCTATGTTAACATTACAAAATTCCCTTGTTAAACCTTTTATGTAAATTAATTCTGTTACAGATAGAGCTCCTGCAACGTATTCTGCTTCTGCAGTTGATAATGCTACGGTTGACTGTTTTTTAGTGAACCATGAAACCAAGTTATTACAGTAAAAGATTGCGCAACCGCTTGTGCTCTTCCTGTCAGTGGTATCACCTGCCCAATCTGCATCTGAATATGCTGTGATGTTCTTTGCTGTATTAGACTTTGTGTATACTAAACCTTTATTAATAGTGCTCTTGAGATAACGCAAGATCCTCTTACCTGCCTTCCATAATTGACTGGTTGGCTTGTCCAAATATCTGCTGAGGAATGTTACTGCAAATGTGATGTCCGGTCTGCTGATAAGAGAAATGTACAAGAGTGACCCTATAAGTTCTCTGAAAGGAACGTTAATTATTTCTTGTTCTGTATAGCTTGTATTAAAGTTTGCCTCCATAGGTGTAGAAATTGGTCTACAATCTTGCATGTTGAATTTTATTAAAACTTTTTTCATCATCTCAGTTTGTTTGATTTCAATAGAATGTGCTTTCCTTGTAATTTGCATTCCCAGATATTCCCTGACTTCTTCAAGATAGTTTGTATTAAATTCCTTCTTCAATAATGATATGATTCCTTGATCCTTTCCCGTTGTCAAAATATCATCCACAAATAATAGTAGCCATGTTTTATCTTTTGTGTATAGGCAACAATCATATTTAGACTGTGTGAATCCTTTCTTTATAATAAATTCGTGAAGACGCTGATTCCAACACTTTGGAGCTTCTCGTAGTCCATATAAAGCTTTTCTCAGTCTAAGTACTTTTCCTTTAGGTATTTCTACTCCTTGTGGACATTTTATGTAGACTTCTGTATCCAAGTTCCCATTTAAGAATGCTGTTGGCACATCTAATTGGCTAACATGTAAATCTTCTTGTACTGCATGGCTTAACAGTAACCTTACTGTTGATAGTCTAGCCACTGGTGAATAGCAATTGTATGTATTTTCTTCTTGAAAGCCTTTTGCTACTAGTCTTGCCTTTTTAACATCATTTTGTTTAGTCTTGAATATCCATTTTGTATCAATTGCCTTCTTATCTTTTGGTAAATCTGCCACTTCCCATGTTCCTAATTCTTCATGTGATTTTATTTCCTTTTTGATTGGTTCTTCCCATTCTTCTTTTCTTTTCATTGCATCATTGTAATCTTGTGGATCTCCTGTGTATAAACAGTATGCTGTATAAACTTCATAATTATCTAGCTTCTTTGGTGCATTTACTACCCTTCCTGTTCTTGTCGTATTAGGTTGATTAATGTTCTGATTTTCTCTTTCTGTTTCGTCTTCATTGGTTTTATTCTCTTGGATGTTTTCAGTTTCTTGTTCATTCTCCATTTCCTTTTCATAAATTTGTTCTTCTTCTGCTTTCTTTGAGCTTATTTCATTTACTTTAGAATTTTTGATTTCTTCCTCTTCTTCTTCAATGTATTGATAATTATTGTTTCCCTTTGTTGTCCTTGTTTCTTGATATACATAGTCGTTCTCATCAAATCTCACATCTCTAGAAGATATGACTTTGTCCTCTTCTGGAACCCATAATCTATATCCTGCTGTAGAATATCCCAACATTCGCGTTTCAATTGCTCTCTTTTCCCATTTATTTCCTTTAGGTAAAACCATTTTCCATGTCTTACTTCCAAATACTCTTAGTTTTGATAGATTCAACTTTCCATGCATAAGTTCTTGCGGTGTTTGAAAATTTATGGATGATGAGGGGCATCTGTTCAGCTGGTATGTAGCGCATGCTACTGCTTCTCCCCATAGATGCTTTGGAAGTTTTGTCTCAATTAACAAAGTCCTTGCTCTGTTGTACAACGTTCGATTCATTCTTTCAGCAACTCCGTTTGACTGCGCTGAGTATGGCTGTGTATACTGGATTAGAATACCTCTGTTCCTACAAAAATTGTCTATTTTATGATTCTTAAACTCTCCACCATTGTCGCATCTGATCTTCTTTACTCTGATTTCCTTCTCTGTTTCCAATTGTCTTATGTAGTCCAATAAATTGTCTGTGGCCTCACTTTTTTGTTTCAATAGATATACAACGCAGAAGTGTGAAAAATCATCTATTATTACCGGATAATACAACTCACCATTAATTCCGGGTATTGACATCGGTCCTGCCACATCCGTGTGCAGAAGTTCTCCAATCTGATAAGACCTCGGCTTTGGTACTGGGTTAAATGGTAAACGTGTTGACTTACCCATTCGACAGGGACTGCAGGTTCCCTCACTCGCTGGTAGATTCATCATTCTTAAGTAGTTCCCGTTCAGGTGACCTAGACGTCTGTGCCATAAGTCTGAATTACATGCACTATTGCATAAATTATCATTATTAGAGCAAATTTCCATCTCTAAAATAAATAGTTTTCCTGTACTTTTACCTATTAACTTTTTCATGGTTTTGTTATTAAAAATTTCCACATAAGTGTTACTGAACCTAACGTTGCAGTTGCTCTCTATAACCTTTTTCACGGATAACAGATTGAATTGCAAATTTTCAACAATTATTGCATCTATAGACACTTCATTACCATTACATCTCAATAATATAGTACCCTTTTTAGTAGCAGTTATATATTCCCCATTGGCCAAGTATATTTTCATTTCCCTATCTAGTTTATTAATATTACTCATGTATGGTTCAAAACTTTGTTGTATTAAGTGCTCTGTGCAGCCAGAATCAATAACCCATTCTATTATATTTATGTCTACACTATTACAACAATTCTCTTCAATACCTGTTACGAAGCAAAATTTTTCCTCATCATCTTCTTCGACTGCTACTGCTGCTGCTTGATGCCAATTTCCTTGTCCTTGTCCATGACCTCTTCCTCGATATTGTCCTCTGCCTCTATTTCCATACTGACCTCGTACATGTCTATTAAACTGCCCTCGTTCGTGAAACTGTCCTCTCCCTTGAAATTGTCTTTGGCCTTGACCACGAAATTGTCCCTGTCCTCGTGATTGAACTCGTTCTCCCCGTGCTTGTCTAAATATGCTGCGACATTCTCTCGCAAGATGACCTGGTTGTCCACAGTTGAAACAATCTTTATTTTGCAGCGCTGTATAACTGTATGATGTTGTGTGGTTTTGCTCAGTATTCTTGATTTTTAATTCTGCATCTAATAATTTGCTTTTTACATACTCCATTGTTAATATTTCTGTAGATGTCTCCATGGCTGTGATGATGGGTTGATAACATTGGGGCAATGACATAAGGTGATACGTGACTTTGTCAGTTTCTTCCATCTTTGAAATATCTTCAATTTTCCTTACAATTTTATCAAATTCGTAAAAATATTCTTTCAAGTTTTCGTTTTCTTTGCACTTCATCCCAATGAGAGTCTTTCGTAGATAAATGTTTGATAACGTGCTTTTTCTTTCATAAACTTCGCAGAGCTTTTTCATCATATTACTTGCCGTTTCTTCATCTTTTATGTATTCCAGTTGACTGTCCGATACAGATTGAACGATAATATTTCGTGCCTTGGCGTCCATTTTCTTAAATGATTCTTTTTCTTCACAAGTCTTTAAATCAGATTTCGTTGACAATGCTTCGAGGCATTCTTTAAATTCCATATAGCTTTTTATTCGAAACATCCAGCTTGAAAAATTTTCCCCGTTGAAAATGGGCAATGTTCCGTAATTTGCGATATTTGCCGACGACGCCATTTTTGCTTCCTTGTAAAATTTTCCTTGTGATTTTAAGTTTCAATTTTTTTTGGCACTGTTTTACTTTCTAACTTTGATCTGTGCCATCTGGCTTAAACCTGGGCTCATAACCTGATGAATTTTTATATGGAGCGGGGTCAGGAAGCAAGAACAATATCCTTATTTATTTATTAACATATTTACTTTATTAAACACTGTCTTCATCTTAATGGTGGACAGGAGCAAGAGAGAGAGAAGTACATACATTTATTTTATATCCGCTTGGCGGCAGCACCGCTCGCGTGTTCATCTCACATGTTGTACAAGGTCGTGTTCATGTGTCTAGCTGTTTATAACTTAACAGATGGCTCTGAAAAAGAAAAAAACAATTACGTCTACATACTTTAAATAATAATATTAAAAAAGTAAATTTTTGCAACTTCAATCTGCCTGGCACATGAATAAAAAAACCGGACAAGTGCGAGTCGGACTCGCCCACCGAGGGTTCCGTACAAATTTGTAGGTACAAATTATAAATATTTAATAAAATTCATTATTAATTATACTTGTAGTTTGAGACGGTACTATTTGCCAAATTTCATAGTTATAGGTCAACGGGAAATACACAATAAATTTTCATTACCTTGAGAGTATCGAAATATACGTTTTTTGCGGCATAAATAGTCATCTTTTTTTACGTTACTTTAGAAATTTGATTTTTTCACAGCATCAAGAAACTGTAAACTTGAAAATGGTTTTAATTTCAACTCTATACCTTCTCGCGTTCCCGAGATAAAGGGTCTTGACAGACAGACGGGTAGACCGACAGACGGATAGACGAACAACAAAGTGATTCTATAAGGGTTTCGTTTTTTCCTTTTGAGGTACGGTACCCTAATAATATTTTTAATAAAATGACATATGTATGTACGTACCCTTATCTTAATACACGTGACAAGTAAACTCATGCAAAATCGTATCAGGAAGTGATGCTTCTTTGAGTTGATTTGAAGGTATGGTTGACTTTTTGAACCGAATTTTCTAATTGAAATGTTTGTCATCAAAGTGCTTTCCATAGGAAAATTGTCTATTGGTAGATAAATAAGGTCTTCACTGCCAGTGACTTTTACTTACTGCTATCACCTCTAATAATAGTATTATTTTAAAAAGCAGCTTCACAAAAACGTAATTCCAAAAAAAAAACAAGCCCGCATTTTTGGAAAATGATTTGACTATTTTGTCAGTTTAATTTTTCTCTATAAGTTATGTTGAATAACCAATCAACAGGAAATAAATAATACAAAACATTTTCCATATTTTATTATATAATTTAATTAAGGACTGTCAGCGAAAGAGAGGCATATTTTTCACCTTAAAAATATATTGCACTATGATATTAGGATGAAATTATGACACCATAACCTCAGTGGAAATGTTATGATTTATCGACACAATCCCATCACTATTCAATTTTTAATATTGATATGGTCACTATAAGGAGAGTTTAGCTAATTATGTAATAGCTTAGGACAGAAGGTCCCTTATGTAGGGACTGAATAAATTAACCGACTTGGATTTACATGGATCTCACAACTTTTTACGGTAGAAGAACTAAGTAGCGAGACTTGTTTTTTTTCAAGTTTTGTTTTTGATAGTATCTCATTTCTTTTTGTAAATGGTCCTACTTTTTTTCCTTTCTGGTACGGTCTACCTACAACTGCAAATGTAACTTTGTAATCATATATATTTATATGGGATTACAAAGTTATTTATGCAGTTGATTTATCTAGAAAACTGGACTGAAATTGCCTTTTTTTAGTTGTTCCTTGATTTTATACACTAAACACTAATTGTATTCCAAATTTGAAGCTTCTATGTCTGCTAGAAGTGCCTTAGAGTTTTGATGATAGCTCAGTCATAGGTATAGGAGAAAGAGAAAGAAAAATCTGGTCACACAAATCTGTCTGAAGTCTGATACTTATACATTTATAAGTGAAGCGAACGGTTCGAGACGTTGGCTCGACCACTGCGTAGTCACCAGTTCCGCTATGGAGACAATTGTAAATACGTATGTTAAGTATGACGTTCTGTGGTCCGACCACTTTCCCCTCGTAATACAGTGTAAGTTAGATAATATTAAACCTAAATTGTATGAAAGTAATAAAATCCGGAATTGTAGTAAAATACGATGGGGGGAAAGAAAACCTGAACAAACTGATATTTATACCAAATTTTGCGATAGTAATTTTAAATTAATTAACTTATTTATTGAATTAAGTGCTTGTAGTGATTATATTTGTAATAATCTGGACCACAGAAATTTCATCGATAAAATATATGAAGATATTGTTCGTGTACTATGCCAGGCAGCTTGTGCGAGCTATGATATAAATGCTCTCAGAGTTAAAAAACCGGTTATAGGCTGGAACAAGTATGTGAGTGATGCTCACAGGAAGGCCAGGCAAAAGTTTGAGTTGTGGATGTTGTGTGGCAAGCCTCGGGAAGGTTGTGCTTGGAGTGAAATGCAGACTAGTCGCAGGATTTTTAAATCTCGTTTGCGATGGTGTCAAAATAATAGTGACCAAATTAAAATGGATATCTTGGCATCGCATCATTCCAAGCATGATTTTCGCAGTTTTTGGAAGTCAACCAATAAACTTAATAGTAAGCCGGGCTTGCCTGTGAGTGTCAACGGTATCAACGATCTGACAGGCATAGCCGAGATGTTCAGGGAGCACTTCACTGTAACGTCACCTTTGGGACCATCACAGTCTTTGTGCGGTGCTGGGTGTGGTGGCCGGGAGAATAGTGCCCGATTTACGGCAAAAGATGTAAGGCAGGTTATTAAATCTATGTCGCGGGGCAAGTCACCGGGCCACGATGACCTGAGCATTGAACACCTTAAATATGCAGGTAATGATCTGCCCAGAGTGCTGGCGATGTTCTACCCCCTGTGTGTGGGGCACTCGTACTTACCTGCGCAGATGATGAGGACTGTGGTGGTGCCGATTGTGAAGAGCAGGACTGGCGATATTAGTGACAGGAGCAATTATAGGCCTATCTCATTAGCCACTATTGTCTCGAAGGTTCTTGACGGTTTGCTTAACACTCAGCTTGATAAATATCTACAAATACATGACAACCAATTCGGTTTTAAGTCAGATCTCTCCACAGAAACAGCTGTATCGTGTTTAAAGCAAACTGTCAAGTACTATACTGATAGAAATACGCCTATTTTTGCTTGTTTCCTCGACTTATCGAAGGCGTTTGACCTGGTTTGTTATGATATTCTTTGGAAAAAACTTCACCAAACTTCAATGCCCGAGGAACTAATAAACATTTTTAAATATTGGTATCAGAATCAGAACAATGTTGTTCGATGGTCGGGGGCCTATTCGATCCCATACAGGTTGGAGTGTGGAGTGAGGCAAGGAGGGCTAACCTCACCTAAGCTCTTCAACCTCTATGTGAATGCGCTGATTGAGAGGCTCAGCAGCACACATGTTGGCTGTCATATTGGAGGAATTAGCATTAACAATATTATTTTTTTGATAAACACTTGTACTTGTCCACTTATTTATATTAATTTCCCTTACCGGTTTCGCTGTTAAAGCATTTAAGCATTAAACAAACCTTTGATAATGCTTTAACAGCGAAACCGGTAAGGGAAATTAATATAAATAAGTGGACAAGTACAAGTGTTTATCAAACAAAAAATGTTTCAAAAGTTCCACCAAGTGCCAACAATCACGAGCATCAACTCCATTAACAATATTAGTTATGCTGATGACATGGTGCTGCTGAGCGCCTCTGTGAGCGGTTTATCAAAGCTGCTTGGCATTTGCGAAGAGTACGCTGACAATCACGGGCTGTTGTATAACGTGAAAAAAAGCGAATGCATGGTCTTTCAGGCCCGAGGAAAACATCTACATAATATACCAGCTATTAAACTCTACGGGTATCCCCTTAATAGAGTCAATCAGTTTAAATACCTTGGACATGTTGTAACCTCGGACCTGAGAGACGATGCAGACATAGAGAGGGAGCGTAGGGCGTTGTCTGTTCGTGCTAATATGATAGCCCGCAGATTTGCTCGCTGCTCAATAAACGTCAAAATCTCCCTGTTCGGGGCATTTTGTACGTCCTTCTACACGAGCAGTCTGTGGGTGAGTTATACGCAAAGACAGTACGGCGCGCTACGAGTCCAATACAACAATGCGTTTAGGATGATTTTGGGGCTGCCTCGCTTCTGTAGTGCATCGGGGATGTTCGCGGACGCGCATGTGGATTGCTTTTATGCAACGATGCGCGGGCGGTGCACATCCCTGTTGCGCAGGGTGCGGGCCAGCCGCAACTGTATCCTGAACGCATTTGCGGAACGGTTTGACTGTCAGTACCTGAATCATTGCAGCATGATTCATGTGCTGACAGCAGCCAAAATATTGTTTTAATTTTATATATATTTTATTGTGTATATTTTATTGTACTAATTGATAATTGATTTTTTTTTGTATATGTGTATTAGTAATTATGATCTTAATCGATCGAAATAAACGTCATTCTATTCTATTCTAAATCAGGAGGCCCAGCGGCTCTAGAAGTAAAGCCGTTCAGGGCTTACTCGACTCGTCTTCGACAAACGACAAAAGTAACAAACTTACGTGAGTGAGCAGAATACCTGTTATTTGTCTCTCTTACTTGTATACATTTGTCTCTTTCGTCGTTTGACGAAGTCGAGTCGAGTGAATCTCGAACGGCTTTAAGCCGCGATTACACCATCCGACTTATCGGCATCCTAATTATGAAAGGATTGGACTTAGGACAGTGTAATCGCGATTAGAACGATGTGTTTCTTCGTGCGTCCTAATTAGAATCCTATTTAGGATTCCGATAAATCGGATGGTGTAATCGCGGCTTTACTTCTAGAGCCACTGTGTGATTTTCGCATTACTCCGAAGTGTTTCAAAACATTTCCGTGCAACTGTTAGGTAACAGTTCGTTTACAGTGCTCCCAAAGTTATAATGCGCATAGAAATCTATAGCCGAGCGATCGGACGTACCACGTGACCTTACTGCTTTTAAAGAAACTGTAGGGAAATTACGAACTTTGCCGAGCAGTGGCGAAGATTCGTATGCGCATTATAAGTTTGGGAGTACTTTACCCTCCGTTTAACTCGTGTCGATTTTCGCTCGTTTCGAAACGAAACCCTGTTCGATGTTCTCAGACTGAGGCTCTGTTCTGTGATCTATGGCCTACAGAAAGCACTGCAGTCTCTATAGTTTGGCTGTATGCAGCCTAACGAAACTCAGTACAAATGGAGTTTGATTGATATAGCCAAGTTCATACTCGAGACTCGGTAAGAGGCCAAGGTAAACATTTTTGAAAAATACGAAGACGGTGACTTTAATCTATGCAGTCAAATTCTTACTGAAGACTCGGTACGTGCTCAGTAACAAGGTTCGATGGCCCTTTTTGTAAAGTGCGTACATTATTCTTTTCGTGTTCTTTACAAACGGAAGCCCAGCCCCGAGTCAATTACTATGGGACGTTAAGATTTTATTTTGCAAAATGAGCAAAAAGTGTTATCGATCCGTATTACTATCACTTACCAAGCCTCCAGTATGAGTTTGTAAAATAAAAGTCACTTTATAAGTAGCAGGAAGAAAATGCTAACTAGCATTAAGCCCGCCTATGTACCTACAGTTCTTTTTGTGCAATAAAAAATGTTTAATAATAATAACAAGAATATTATTTGTGCCCCTCTTATTCAAGAACAATCACAAGTCAAACATCTCAAATCCAATTGATACCACCATGTCAAACTTAAGTAATTTGACATGGCGCTCATGAAATTATCAATTTTGTTGTGAAGCGATATTGAAGTGAATTCAAAATTTTTTAGAATCGGTTCAGTTGTTTCAGAGATAACCCTTTACATACAAACAAACAAAGAAACAAACAAAGAAATCTTTCGTCTTCATACAGAGTATAAATGCAAAGTCAAGAATCCCTTTAGGGTATGAAAGTATACACGATTCTGATGTCATTACGAGACAAAAAATATATATCTTAAATTTTCACAAAAATTTCCATCATTTTTCTAAGCTATGGCTACGCAGCACACCGGCCTCCCCACATACCCAATTGCACCCCGCAACCCGCACCCCTCATCCGAGTGGCCAGCGACCAGTGAGGGTGTCCACGCGATTAGTGTATTTTGAGTAAAGAAAATCGTCTTATTATGAGGTACTGGTACTTTATTTAGAGATCCCAGTATTTAAAATAATATGTTTACCGATCATATTAACACACCCTTTAAGAATTCTTGCCTTTGCTTTTACACCCAGTATAATTAGTGTAGACAAGGTAATAAATTAATAGTAAATTAATCGCGATTTTCACACATTATTAACTTAGTACATAATTATTAGCTACTAAGGTATGTTGTTATTCAACGCGATTAAGACCCAAATACAAAGTTAATAAGGTAATACATTTGATCAGATTGTAGTACATACATAGTTTAAAGTAAAACAATAAATAATAAAAATTTGGTTTCCGTACTCAAAGGGTGTTCAGCATCAGTGGCGGTTGGAGCGGTGAACTCCCACATAAAGTTATGTGAAAACATTTTTACTTATTAAAATATGTATGTATATTATTAAAATCTTAAACCAGGACCGCAGCAATGTTAAAAAAGTAGTAAGTGGACACTACGCTTATCACAAAGAACAATAACATAAATATAACTGTAAATATAAACCCATAATTTGTAAGTTACCGGCCCGAGTAGGTAGAGCGTGCGCTCGGGACTTGCGCTCACAAGGAAAAAATGTCCAATACAAAATCTGTACGTAGAAAAGAAAGAGAGGTACTGAGGTCTGTAAGCGTGAGACGGGGCATTTTGTATGAAAATTATACTGAATTCGGTGCGGCGCTCTTGGCACGGTGTAGCCGAACTTGAACGAACTGGGTCGGAGATCAAAGAGCGGGAGGTGAGAGGAGCCCTTGACCGTTGTTTGTTTTAATTATTTTGTTAGTGTTGCGTCATATTTGAACTGAACTGCATTGTTCGATGACATATTAGTGCGCGAAATCATTACTATGGCGAAGTAAAAAACAAGGAGCTTCTCGGTACTAATAAATATGGCATTTAGTGTTCAATTTATTAAAAATAGCAGTGAGACATTTGAACAACGTTTCGGTATTAAAATAAAGGTCACCCTCTTCCAGTCATCCAGTAAGTACAGGAGTGTGCTTGGAAAACAAAAAAATTAAGCGTTCTTTAGGTGTATAAAAAATAGGTGATAATGTGTGAAGTGAAGACGCTTTGTTTGTGTATATAATGTGAATTATAAAAAGTGCAGACAATAAAACGCAGATTTCCAATGTAAACTTGTACAATAAATGGTAAGTTCACTCAGGTACCTAGCTATAAACAGTCACGGAGAGAGTATGTTGCAATCCCTGTCAGTAACTCAGACAGGGAGTGAACTTCCAGTTTTAAGAACCACCAACCGCCACTGCTCAGCACCGTTTTAGCACAGTTTGGGATTTAAAAATATTTATAAGTCTGTCAAAAAAGTGTTGAAATGAATATTGAAGAAACTAATTTTCTTTCGCTTGGTTACACCTTATAATATTATTCTAATCCTTACATCAATAAAGAGGGTAGTCTAGATCTGTAGTGTTTTCAATAAGCCGCTATGAGGAATTTTGTCCGATATTTAAATCGGAAAATTCAAAAATTGAGAGTTATTTTAATGTTAATTTTTTACTGAAAAATAAGTATTCCCATACGGTCCAATATAATGCAAGTGTTTCGTCACTGCGGTTTTAAAATATAAATATAAAAGCAACCAAATTATTGTATGAAGAAATCTTGAAATCCGCAAAATCTATCAATCGTTGGAAGCCATTTTCCAAGATACACGCATATACAAATTACCTACTTGTTCGAAACTTATAAATATCGATAGTCGTAAGAGTCCTTAAACATTTTAAACACTGGATAAGTACTTAGTTTTTTATAATTTTCGAGGGCTGTTCATCATTAGTGTTTGACACATATTTTAAGAAGCTTTGTGATTAATTGTGATTCTGTGATTGTGGTTCTTGGCTCACCTTCCTAAAACAATCTTAGGCTTAGAGTATTACTCCAAGATCTCAGGGCTCTAAGAATTCACCCTGCACAAAAGACATGAAGTATTCACCACTAACCGTACAATTATACCCAATTAACTACCAAAGACAGCAATCTACCTAGATACCTAGATACGTCGATAAACTAAAATCAGAAATTTTCCGGTCACATACCTTCACAAATAATGAATATAACTACGTATATTTACTGAAATTTTCAAGTCACGTGAATTGATACCCCACTTACGGAAGTTAATACATATTTTTTCACACCACCTGCTCGACACAATCCATTTACATATCATGCAACCTCAACGTAAATTAAAGCATTATATCTTAAGGGATATAAAGTTGTATGAAACTCCCTAGGGAATAAAGTGATTTGAATTTGGAACGTCAAATTCGTGTGGAAACTCGTGGAAAACTCTAAGTGAAAAAATGCTTATATGGCATTGTAAAGAAGTTTGTTGGAAAATCGAACTGACCACTATCAGCGGAATTAAAAAAAGGAGAAAAAGGTGCGTTTACAAAGAATGTGATACAAAATATGGTGCTTGGTGCTGTGATTGTCAGGGAATTTTATTGCAATATTCATGTTGATAAAAAATGTCGTGCGGTGATTTTACTGCAGATAAACAAAACAGAATTTAGAGATTATTAATAATCTACTACCGGAAAAATCAAAACGTATACGAAAAAGCATATGACGATTTATGGAGCCCTGGCTTTTTATTGTCTCACAGAAGTTGTGAAAAGTAGAGTATGCTCTTCTGGTATAAAGCCTGTCTTCGTCTTGGGCAGCTTGAACCCCTCGCTTCACTCAGGACTCTATACAACAATATGCCGCCCGCGACATAAGACACTGCTTTATTCCCTTAGTGCATATTCTACTATTCTTCCCACTCACACTTTGAGCCCCTTTATGTAAATGGAAAATAATATTTTGGGCCAAAGTTCCCAGAACTGGACAAGTGAGCTTTATTATTATTATTAGCCATATCCTGTTGTAACAGTCAGGCGGACTTCCTACGAATTCCTTTTCCTCATGATAAATTGACTTTTAGTCTTTTAATTATATATTTTTATAAAGAAAACTGACAAAAGAAAAATAAAAATAAAATGTGAGGTATAATATGCAAGGTTAGATTCATTGACCTCTCATAAACAAGGTCAAATGGTTAGAAGTAAATATTTTTTCAAAGCCAGTGCTCGTAAAGACCTATTTTATATGTATCAAACAAAACTGTTGGCATAGTCATTTTTACCGCACTAGTGATTTTTTACATATTTATTGACAGTAAGTTGGCTATCCTACAAATCTGTCCTTCTGATAACCGTTCATAAATTAACACTTTTGTCAGGTTCTGACACTGACAGCAGGATAGCGTACACAATTTTCAAAGCGAGCGACAAAGATGGCCTTTGAACCCGTGTCGAGACTTCTAATTTCTGAACGCAGGACTGTAGTACCTACCATAGATGTTGGGCATGGTCACATGGTCATGCACGACGTTTAACACATTGTAAAGTAGGTTATGGAAACAAACCGGACTTGATATCGTGACTGAACATTGATGTGTCCACGATGTGTCAAATTGCCAATATTTGTTCTTTTGCTGGAAAACTCGAACAAAATACGTTTCTCGGAACAATTGAAAGTACAATGAACTCTGCTGAAGAATTTATTATTAGCTGCCTAGTTCCACACTGCTTCATTAGAGTGCATTACAAACTAGAAAATATCAATTAGAAACAAATGTAAAGACAAGAAATTGAAAAAATTCCTCGGGCCAGGATTTGAACCTGCGCGCAGAGAAAAAGAATGCCCGCCTAAAGTTCTTTTAGAGTATTTGTTGTCTGTTTGTTTCTTTAACTATATTTATTTTATTTACTTACACTATACAATGAAAAACGTAGTTCGTGTTTCAAATCGTCTTTGTAATATTGCCTCCTTACCTCTTATCTCTTGTAGCATAATTCTTTATTTATCTGCTATTTTTTATTTACTTAATACACTGTGTTTGATGCCGAGCCCGTATAGCCCGCGAAATATGTATATCTGACATTTTTGTATGAGTTTTTTTAAATCCAATGATAACAGTTATTTGTGTAGCTTTAGTTTGCGCTGTAGTAAGCTACAATATGAACAATTTTTCCAGCGTTAGTTTGAGTTTTCAAACTTTTACCCTTGAGCCTTGAGAGTTTCATGCAGGCGAGTCGATACGCTGTATGATGCGGCTTATGTAAGAGGTCCTATACTCGAGACTTTAAAAACTGAACTACCCGACTTATACCTTAAGCAACAAACGAAAGGGTATTTCAAATTGTGTTCCAGTCGACTACAGTTGGGAATAAGACCCTAGAAGCGAGTGGTAGAACGCAACGCACAGTGGATCACTTTCGCGAGAAGCGAGACGGTCAGTCGCGCGTTGAGTCGCTACCGTGCGACCGTGTCCAACCACTGTGCGCCTAATAGCCTAGTATGACGTCCTATGAGAACCCTTAAAGAGTACATTTTCTAATCGGTAACTTCACTTAAAACCAATTTCTTTGTAAATAAAATCATACCTCCTTTGATGTTAATCAAATATGAATATTTAAGCAATATTTATGTCCATTTGTCTCTTTGTTCTATTGAAAAAGTTTTGAATATTGCATGAACCGCGAAACGATTATTGGAACGCGTGCGAAGTTTTGCAGAAGGACGAATAATAGAGTGTTTAAATAGAGTATATGGATAAAACGCTTCCAGTGTCATTAGACGGTTATTACCTTGGTGTAATGTATTGAGGAAGGCGTTATTCAGAAGGGACTGACATCTGCTAGGCTTCGGTGGAAGTCGTAAAACCTTTACGAGACCGACAGAATCTAAGATACGAATATCTAAAGTATACGTATGAGTACTTTGGACTTTTTTTCTTTACTTTTAAAAATAATAAGCTGTATCACTCTACCAATGTAAACTTTTGATTACTTTTAAAATGACATGGAATTTTGCACTTGTATGCTGAATTTTAACTTAATTTTCCAAAAGGTTTCAAGTTAATTATCATTAATTCTGCAAACAAAGACAGCAAGACTAACTAAAGAAAGACAATTAAATTATTCATATTCTTTATTGCACATAGTTATTAATATATACAAGTCTTAAATTAAATGTGCTATATGCGAGCTTATCTCTGAAAGAGATTTCTAACAGAAAAACCTAGGTGCTATGGACATGTTAGTAGAAAAGTGCATAGTCCTATATAGTGAAATATATTCATTCGTTTGTACGTTTTTTAACTTTGAGTACAAATATGAATGGATGATAGGATGAAAAGTGCATCGGCAAAACTTTCCGTCATGACACTTTGGTATATAGACAAACAAAAGAAAATCTTTATTTCTAGTATATTGTTCCTCGACAAAATTCTGCAAAAAAAAACTTTTACTGCTCTAACACTAAACAAAGCCACCATAAAATGTCTGAAGTTATTCATGTAAGTTTTAAATAAAAATTTATTTATCTTACTTTAATGAAGTAGAAGTGTTGTTTTAAAGTTGCCCTCTAATTTTAATCATTAATTTTTTTATTAATTGTAAATGCGTTAGGTAATTACTTGTATATATTAGTATGTTATGTACGATATAGCTACACATGCTACGCCCTGCACCAATGTACACATTAGAAACATACCTACAATTTCATTCATTGCTATGTGATTTAATTTTAACTTTGTGCATTTTTTTAAAGTATTTACGAACTGTAAATTTCTTATCAAAATCGATTGCTGACATCAATACAAACAAAAACAAAATGTTCCACATACCTCGTCAAGTATCACGTTTCGAAAAAATAAACAACCAATGTTTTATGTTATTTATTTTCGTCTATAAACGTTTTTAAGCACGTTGCTGCAGAGCTAGCTGAGCAGCTACCTCAACAAAGTTTCTAAATATCTTAACTTTACGAGCTTTTTGCAAAAAATATTTTTTGCCTGTATTTATGTCAAGTATCGATTTTAACAAGAATTATTTGAGGCCGCCATTTCGAAACAAAATAAAAATGGTTGTTGGCAAAGGAGGCCAGGGGCCTTTCGTCTAACTTCCACATCCAACGCAATCGCCTTCAAACTATAGCTATAGCGATGGGTATTGAAGTTAGACGATAAGAGGGCGGGTTCCGTACTAAAATCTTCAAACCCCTTTCAATTATTATTCTCTACCATTTTATTTTATCTGCAATCCTCGTACTCCGTAATATTCGTACTGTCCATCCATCCATCCATCAGCCTGTTTCGTCCACTGCTGGACATAGGCCTTTCCAGGATTTCGCCAGTTGGCGGTCCTCCTGGAAGGAATGCCTATACTCACACACGCTGGGCAGGCGGGTTGGTGAGCGCGGTGCCGAAACCCTTGCACCAGTGACGCCGCTGCCCGTCACCAGTTTAATTTATATAAGGCCCGGCAATTGGGGATGGATATACCGCCATCCATCGGTCCCAGGCAATGGTGGGCCACCTGGTTCCTTTGCCTGAGAGCTGTCCTCTTACTCTCCCCCGAATAACTTCGGGAGGGATTCCGAGTAAGATGGTGGTACCTCCACAGTCGTATTCGTACTGTGCATACCGAAAATGATAAGGCGCTGAGTAAAATCAATAAAGTCTTCCATCAAACTTAAAGCGTAAATGTACCAACCGATAAACTTTTAAAGCCAAAAGCTTGCTGCGGTAATTTGATTTACACGCGACGCTTATTATCTGCATAATCTTATCGGATAAAATATTTTTTCGTCATCCCACTTGAATTACCTGGGGATTCATTTTATAGGCCTCCTCAAAACCGTTTTAGTGTTCCGTTAAAAACGGAAGCCTTGATATCAAGATCCGGTGACTATCCCACCTGTCCGTTTGCTCACGGCCTAACTTAAGAATACCTGGACCGATTTGGGTCAGTTTTTTATTTTTAGAACTAAGTCAAAATGTTATAAGATTTATAGAAAAATCCATCGCTTTGGATACTCTATGGATTATTCAGAGTGTATTACTAAGCGCACTTTTCGTGTAAACAGGTGGTCGCAGGTTCAAATTTTGGTCCGAGGAATTTATTCAAAATTTTTGTTTTACTTAAAATTCGTTTCTAATTGATCTTTTATAGTTTGAAGTGCACTCTAAATAATAAAATCAAAATAAATAATTATATACAAAAAAAAACACACGGGAAATAGCATGTTAACAAAAATAAACTAGAGCAAGATGTTATGCATTACAAAATAGAAAATATGAATTAGAAACTTTGAAGACAAGAATTTGAAAAGTACAATAACGATTTTTCAAAATTGTTTCTAATTGATCTTTTTTGTTTGCAATGCACTCTAATACTTAATAATATTTAGAGTATTCCAGAGGATTTCGCTATAAAAACATAATTTTCGAGCAATATATATTTCGTTTTCCTTGGAAATATTTTTTATATAACATATTTATTTAGATTTCATAATTTATTTATTTATTTATTTGGAGCACCAATGTTACATACACAAATAGTATAACAATAGTAAGTAGGGTTTAAATCCGTGTGTTGTAACGTTACAGGTGCACACATATTTCAACATTTTAAATTTAAATGATCCTTAAATTAAAACTATAAGTAACAAATTATGATAATAATTCGGAAAAAGTTACTTAAACATACACTAACTCAACATAACATGAGATCATTCATGACTTAAACACTCGAGTATCTTACATATAATAATAGCATGAACGCAAAGATTTTGCATACCGTACATAATTTAAATACATTGTTTTCAGATGGGTGCTATTCATTTGGGCATTATTTCTTATAATTTCATTAGAAATCCCAATCATCAGTATTCAGCTGTTTGTGTTTGTTTGCTGTAAAATTACGAAACAATATATAATATATGTTATAAAAGCACAAATGAAGAGTATTTTCAAGATGATATTCGCATTTGCAGAACACGTACATATAATACCACGTACGCGTTGCAGACTTTTGATGAATTGACGTTTCAAAGCACTACCAACAAACAAACAATATTTCAAAAGTCAATACTTCAAAGAATTACAATTCTATTCCAATTCATTTTACATCTGCTACGAGGCCTTTACGACAATTCGTAGCCGCGTAGTCACGTAGCCGTTTATTTGTGCCGCACGTAGCGACTACGAACTTTATGAATAGAATAGCCTACCGCAGCAATGGAATTACTTTTTAGACATATCGTTGTTTAGGGCATTCGAGGGTACTAAGGGTAACGAGCCACGATGAAATGTTGGCGATTTCATACAGAAATCCAGGACAAAGGTCCGTGTCGGTGAATCGTAATGCGGAATCGATATCACAAGTGGCTTGTTTGTTTGTGATAAATATTTTTGTTATGTCTTCGACACGAGCTGTATAAGGTTAGTGCTTATGTACCTAGTTGAGTATTCTGTGTACTTTTAGTAAGTAAAAACAGTGGCTAATTTTGCAGATATCGCTACTGTTTTACAGTAGAGTGTCAAAGTTACCTCGTTACAATTTATCTGTAGTTGTAATGGTTGTTTTACTCTAGAATACCTATTGCGTTTCTCCACGTTTAAAGAATATAATAAATCAATTAATGATTCATGGGATATAGGTATGTGCAATGTAAAACTTACGTCTGATATGTGTATACTTCTTTAAAGAAGGTCAATAAACTAAGCAATATAATGTGTGTAATGAACTTAGCGAAGAAAAGTCAATGTGTAGTGCCAAAAGTTTACTAAAAAAATGTAAAAAAATTGCTCGAAACAAATAAAATATCATCCTATTCTATTTCATACATTACCTCTTTCAAGCAAAATATATATCACCTATAATTATATGTATAACTAGCTTTTGCCCGCGACTTCGTCCGCGTGGAGTTCGGTTCACCCCCCTTAGGGGGAGAATTTTCAAAAATCCTTTCTTAACGGATGCTTACGTTATTATAACTATCCATCCATCCATCAGCCTGTTTCGTCCACTGCTGGACATAGGCCTTTCCAGGATTTCGCCACGCTTGGCAGTCCTCCTGGAAGAAATGCCCATACTCACACACGTTGGGCAGGCGGGTTGGTAAGCGCGGTGCCGAAACCCTTGCACCAGTGACGCCGCTGCCCGTCACCAGTCTGTTTTATATAAGGCTCGGCAATTGGGGATGGATAAACCGCCATCCATCGGTCCCAGGCAATAGTGGGCCGCCTGGTTTTGCCTGAGAGCTGTTCTCTTACTCTCCCCAGAATAACTTCGGGAGGATTTGCGAGTAAGATGGTGGTACCTCCACAGTTGAGCCCAGCATCAGCTCTACCACCTACAACTATCAACAACCATATTACAACTGTAAATGTAAATTTCAGTGAAATCCGTTCAGTAGTTTCGGCTGTGCGTTGATAGATGAGTCAGACAGGTTTGCCTTTCATATATTCAGTTTTTTTTAAATACCAGTTAAAAATTTAATTGTGTATAAAGCAAGTGATTAGAAAACAGTGGGGCTTTAAATTACACAAATGTCAAAATGGTAGTAAATGTGAAGAATAAGAAACATTATAATGTTGTATGCAATGACATTGTATTACATTGGTGGCAATTATGTATGAAAACTTGTATGCCATCAAACGTTTAAGAAGGTTTATGCAGTCGCAATTCCATTACAATTCTCTTCACATGTACAGTTTGAAAATGAGCCCCCTAGCTATAACAAAGGAAAATGTTCTATGTTCGAAATAAAAAAAAACATGTTTTGTTACTTATGTCATGATTTATAATAAAAAAAATAGATATCTACCGTCAAAGGAAGCACTAATACTCCGATGACAGAGATGAGGTTCTACGAAGCCTAAGCTACACAGCCTTATGTTCGTTGTTTACCGCCAGGAATATGTACTGTCTATTGTCATTGTCAGTCACATGTCGCGTCGCGTAGGTTGACTTGGAAAATAAAAAAATGAAAAAAAGAACCTTTTTTTACTGTTTTTACTTGTTCTAATAATGATTCTGATTTAATAAAGCTAGGGGATTCATTACCAACCTGTATAAAATAATCAAACTCCAAAATAAGCTATATAACTCGTTGGCTATATATTATATCGAATAAAAATACAATAGCACCGTAAATTGCAGTTGTCTGAGTTTGTGGCTACCATGAAAATATGTGGTGACTAGTCTAAAAATTAAATCAGACACAACAATCAATACTCACCACACCACTAACACGTACAAAACAAAACGAAACTCATCATACAAAATAGAAAATTGCATCTACCTACTAGAATGCCGGCATTGTCCGGCATTCTACGTAGGTGAAACAAGAACTGCACTACACATACGCATGAACAATCACCGACACACAACCGACACACAACCGACACTATACAAAATAACTCCTTACCCATCCCCACTCACGCCAGATCTCATAACCAAACCTTCAACAACTGCTTCACTGTTCGTGTCATCAAATCATTCCATCCTCCGCTGACTGACATTGAACTCAGAACATGGGAGTCCTCATACATTTGGTCACTTGGTGCCCACTACGGACCAGGACTGAACAAACAACATTAACTGAAAGACAGAACATACATATCCCCTCATAACAATCTTCATAATCTCATACATACATACGCCATCCTTTACAATCCCTCACAAATCCTATCACTCTTTTCTCACAAATTGATATTTCTTCTCTTTCCTTTCAACATCAATCTCAATTTCAAGCTCTTTTATTCCTAACACTTTTGACTTTACCGTTCATCAGTATGTCGCAAATTTGATCGACACACATCCTCCTGTGGTAACCCGGTCAAGCTTTATACCACCGAACCACTTTTTCTGCTTCACCCTAGTCTAAAATAAAATAGTTTAAGTATTCCAAAAAGGTTTTTGTACTTCAATGTCAATTTATATATAAATGTCAAATACGCATTTTCTTTATTCGACTGACGACGACCACAAGTGGGTCGAAATATATATCGATCATTATTTTTTTATTTGTTTCTCTATATACTCCATATAACTATCTATAATTATTTTAATTAAATTTTTAAAACAATATTCGGTTTTGGGTCCACTTTATACCTATATATAACATATCCAAATTTTAGATGTCTACCTGATTCCATTTGCAAACTAGAGACCCGTGACATACGGACGGACAGACAGCAGAGCGAAATTATTAGGGCTCCGTTTTGTCCTTTGGGCGCGGAACCCTAATAAAAAGCATACTTTATACATAACATATTCAAATTTCAGATGTCTACCTGATTCCATTTGCAAACTAGAGAACCGTGACATACGGACGGACAGACAGCAGAGCGAAATGATTAGGGCTCCGGTTTGTCCTTTGGGCGCGGAACCCTAATAAAAAGTATACTTTCCAGGCTAATTCGCAATCAAATTGATTAAAGGAAATCTAAAGCGTATACCATTTATGTTCATTCGTTAACTATTCTAGGGACATTCTTATTTACTCTATTTCCTCGAAAACTTGTTTATTCGTATATACAAATTTGATTTCGTAGTTAGGCCTTGTCCAGATGCAGCGTTTTACACGTAAGCACTCGCGCGTAGTCGAAGTACTAGGCTCTCTAATACATTGCGTACACATGCTACGCGCAAACCAACGCACGTGTTACAAACGTAGCAAGTGGACGCGATGTATTGGGGCCTAATGCTTCGACTACGCGCGAGGTTTCGCGCGTGTAAAACGCTTCATGTGGACAAGGCCTTAGTACACTGAATTCATAACAGGAAAGTTACTTTGAATAAACATAAATAAATCCTTTTGAATCACAAATGATTGTATTGTATACAGGAGGAACCTAGCAACTTTAACTCAATTTGTGTTGTAAGTGAGTTAAGATAAAATTGATTCTACGTCTAGAATTTGAATGTATGTTCTGAAAGTGAATGTTATCCGTGATTCCTTATGGGGAATATTTTGTCTGCTAATCGTAGAATTCGGCATATATCATGATTTTCTTTAGCAGATCGTAAGGTATGAAATCGAAAATGTTTCAACAAAATTAAAACAAACTAGGTGCATCGACGAGCGGAGTGAGCAGAAGCATGTTAGGCTTTCATGTAAATAAATTCGGGGAGCCGAGCGCAGCGGAGTGGAGCGCGGCGACCCCTCTAGTTTTAACAGAAATACGATCATCATCATTCATTTATCATTATTTTGACAACCTTGTTTGTGCAAAGTTAACCTTGCCGTCCTGTTTCAAGGAGCGGCCGGCAAAGTTTTGCTGGTTTTCTAACAGGCCGGCAAAACATTGCCGGCCGCTATTTTTACGTTTCAACGCTTAAAGAAATCAAATGCAAAAAGATTTTATTTAAAACAAAGCTGTTTGTATTTTTAGAGATAGGTACAAAAAACATTTTCGGATAAAGATTTAGATTTCCTAGTGATTTTCCACTGCACAAATTTTTCATATGCAAGCTTATACTTTTCCTTTGAGTTTCGCGGTATCAAATTTTTAACTACTAATTTAGCTTCATCTTTAATGTCTGGCGGTGTTAAACACATTGAATCGGAAGAATTTTCGCTTTGAGAGTTCATTTTTAGCAAAAAAGTCACTAAATAAAAACAAAATTTTCGCTGAACCGCGCTTTTGTTACTTTTTTTTTAAGCAATGGTAGTTGGAACTATACAGCCAAATATGAAATAAAAATCTTTTTTATTTAAATTACTTGCTGGTTTTATTTAGATTATGTACTTGCATTTTTGAGTAAAGCACTATACAAGCCTTGGCCCACAATGACTGCTTCGCTGGTCACGCTATGATTGCCTCGAGCTAGCCTAGCTACGCTCTAGGCCTTCCAGCTTGGCCATCATTGCTGCCCTTGCTGTCCTCGCTGTAAATTCCTCGACCTACGGTCTACGCTGCGCTGTCGGCCATCATCAGCGCGACCAGCAAAGTAGTCATTATAAACCGTGGCAGTAATGTACTAAATTTTACGATTTAACGACGATAAATACACCAGCAAGGTATTAGTTTGAAGTTCACAGAATTTTACATACACTTCAATTTATATAAAACTGACATTAGACAGTACATATTCCCAGCGGCAAATAATGCACATAAGTCTATGTAGCTTCGGCTTCGTAGAGCATCGTCTGTCACCGGAGTGTTAGTGCTTCTTTTGACGGTCTAAAATTTCACAGAATACATGTAACTTAAGCCTATACTATGGCAAATAAAAAAAAATGCATTTTTAACGTTATTTGTTTTAGCTCTATCATAAAGACGGTAATACATATGATATAAGTTTAAAATTTGGTCACATTGTTGTACAGACTCTAAAGTAAAACAAAAATAATAAAATTAGGGTTCCGTACTAAGAGGGTTCTGAATTGTTTGTCAGGCGGTACCATTTTAGCGCCTCGTTTTTTGTCGCCTTAATGTTGCTATAGCATCTGTATCGTTGATATGTATGTTTTTAGGATTCCGTACCCTTATTGTGAGATAGTACGGAACCCTTTGTGCGCGAGTTCGACTCGCAGTTGGCCAAATTATTTAGAGTCATTTTTTGTTTCTTTTTTCTTAATATTGGGACGACAGCAGAAGATTCTGTTACAATAAAAGTGTGTACTTATTTTTCAAACATTTTGTATTGCTACATTTGAAGAAGGACGAATAAATTATGTTTTTGCGGAAACTATCCTCTTAAGCTTAAGAAGACCGGTATGAGTATGAGGCACTCTTTTTTGGCTAAAATAGTTTTTAATTTGAATCACCAACTGTTTTGAAACTTAGATAGAATTAAGAATTGGGAAAAACCTCCCCGTTACAAATAACTTAGAGAATCCTAAAGCATAATATCGTCTAAAACTTACGTAAGTACTACATAGATTTTCCCCAATTCCCGACTTTATTGCAGTTTCAAAACAACTGGTGTTTGGATAAAGTAGAATATCGAGCATACCTGTCTTCTTATACCATTGTTATAGAATAATTGGGGTTATTTATTGATATTTCTTGATGGGAAATTATTACAACATTACTTCTGAAAGAAAATACCTGGTATTACTGGTCCACTTCGTATGTTATTATTCATTTGATCCTATCTTTTCGTATTATGTTCTGTGAGGAAAAAGGGGAAGAAAAGGATCGTACCTCGAGCGTAGCTTCCTTCGTAATTGCTGGTTCCTTGAGGCACGACAGTTTGCAAATTTATAATAAATACACACGTACACTTCACATACACTGTATATAATTAACGTTTTTTGGATTTTAGTTATAAGTGACGCGGGTTCTTTTTGATTTTTTAAATTTAGCTCGATTGTCAAGCGCACAGAGGTGTGAGGATTTTTCACCAACATGGCCGTCTTCTTTAGAAGTACGAGGTGGGGATATTAAAGGAAAGAGAGAGGTAATACATATAAGTAATTTCGTGTGAGAGTGAGCGAGAGGTAAAACTTGTCTGTTTGCCAAACCATGTTCATTTTCACTCGCACTCCATATATGCCCCCGATTATTATTATTAAAACTGAACAGCTTGTACTTATTCAGTTTTAGCCAGGTGGGAAATTATCTTTACATGTAACATTTTAAATGTAAAAGTACAACCACGTTATTTTAATGATTAGAAACTTTATTAAGGGTCGCTTTCGCCAAATATGCTCTCGCATTAGCACTGTTCAGCATTATTTAATGTTATAAACATATCGTCACGACATGAATCCCCGAGGGGGTGTCTGAGGCAGTGGTTCTCAAACTTACTTGAATTCCGACTCACTTAAAACAAAAGGACCCACTAATAGACGTACCCCCGATTTCACAGTTGAATTGCAGCGCTGTAATGTGAAGATTGTGCTTGTTTTTTTCATGTTTTTTTACGACCCACTAAAATACAGATTGAAACCCACAAGTGAGTCATTTTGACCCAAACTTTGGGAAATGCAGGTCTGAGGTTTTCACAAGTGTGAGCTTTGAAATAAGTCACAGTTCACCCTTGGTACACCTGTTTGTCACCGACAAATATTACGACCCAAATGTAAATAGTGGTAAGCCCTATCACTGTACTTCGAACATTATCATAGTGTTGTTACAAACCCCATTAACGTTTTTAGTGGTTTTAGTGATGTTTCAGAATTTTTTATCGATGATTAGGAGAATTGTGTCAAATCCGAAACATTTAACTAAAATTCTTAACTATTGAAGGGCCCAAAGTTTATTTGTAAAATATCCAGATTTAATGTGCTAAACTGTGTCAATCCGAGAGCGTGTTTTGCGAAAGCTATTTATCCAGCCAGATTAATACTGAATACTCAGTAAGTGGTTATTACAAAAGTTCGATGACCCCTTTTGTGAAATACGTATTTTTTTTCGTGTTTCCTGCTTATGCAAATCCCGGCCCGAATCATACTACGGGTGTCAACATTTTATTTTGCAAAATTTGCAAAAAAATGTTATCAATTTGTGATACTGATCACTTACTAAGCCTCCAGATGAATTTGGCTGCATAAATTAATGTCATCTCATATACGTAACATAACTTATAACATGAAGCAAATTTTAACATAAAAAAATACATAAATGTAAAGTGACAAACAAAACATAATTCTGTAAAAGCAGAAGTTTGGCTCTGGTTTTAATATTTCTTTTAAAATCAATTTGAAATTGGCTCCAAAACCTCTCGTTCAAACCCGTATCAATAAAATAAAATGTTTTCGATCGATATTTAAGGCAAGCAATCCCTCCCATACTCTCAAAACAACTTTACATTTTTGATGCAGTCCCTTCTGCCGTAGTCTCCTCAATCATACATAAATAATACTTACTTCCTCCTGGCCAGTCCTCGACATTTCTGCCAGGCATCCCATTGTAACCCTTCAAGCGGTCCCACACTGAAGGCGGAAGACAAAAGCTTCGTGTGACAATGTAAAGTGCTGCATGAGTTTGAACAGACGTGCGATGGAGAGGCGAGCGGATGATGCCCGGCCGAGACTACCAACGACACAAGAACAAGGTAGGTTTTATATTGTCTATATAGTATACAACTAAGTCGCAATTCGCGTTTGTCTGTGTAATAATCATTCCGCGAGGTGAGCGCGCGTGCAGCTCCGCTCCGCTCCTTGGATAAATGAGGAGCCAGCTTCTCTGGCAGGCCGCAGGTCCAACAACACATAGTTGAGTCAATCATGTCGTAAATTGTTTGACAGCGGAGGAGCAGCGCTTGGTTCTGTCTTGACCCTTGATTAAGGCGTCATTGTTGCTTACACAGGTAGGCAGAGTGCGGCTGAGCTGGGTGCGATGTCGGGTGACCTGGGAGTGTATTTTTGAATCATTAGAATTTCAATTCGCATATGAATCCGCATGATTCGCACACGAAAACTTAAAATTAGTATTGGATTCGTATGCAAATTGAAATTCGAATGATTCAAAAATACACTTCCTGTGCCTGTTGCGGTAAAACGTGACGATCGTAGGTACTGGTTGACGTTTCTTAATAACATTAGCGGTGCAATAAGCTGCCCTTTAGTGGGAAAGTCATTAGGTACTTGAAGTCTAAAACTAAATATTTTTGGTTGTATACCGTTTTGGTCACACTGTATGGTGTGGCCACATGTGTGGTACAAGCGCCCACTTTTTTTTAAACTCTTTTTTGCCAAGCTCTAACTTCTAAACTTCTGAGTCGTTTTGAATGCGGTTCTAACCATCATTTAGATAATTTCACAAGGAAGGTTTACATGTAAAACACATTCACAAAAATTATATAAAAGAAGAAATATTGACGTTTCGTACTCATGTCATCAAAAAATCCAACACAGTTTTAAGCCTTATCCAATTAAATATGTACATTATATGCTTTTAACGCGAAAATTCAATTAATATTAATTCAACCCCTTGCATAACCGGGCAAGTCGCTAGTATATGTAAAAGAATACCCTGACAGAGTTACCAATCTATGAATGATAAGACCAAACACAAACAGCAGTACCTAGAATATTTTGGACTGTAGACTCCTTGTGTGACGTAGAAACCCACTAATAAGGATTTTAGGGTAATAGGAAACTCCCAGGGGGTTGAGAGAAACAGGGTCCATGCGAGTAACGCTACGGGGCGTCCGTTATACTAATAAATAAACGGGTTGACCCTTTGTTCTCAAAAATACAGGTTCTCAAAAGAAAAGATACCCATAACGAAGGATTCTCAATATGACAGTTTTACACCCAACTCTAAAGATTGGTTTTGTAAATGAGCACGTTTTTTTAACAAATATTTGGTAGAAGGCTGAATCATGCATCAGTTTTATCATTCACCTGCGTTGCATGTATTTTTACAATCGGTTTAATGGTGAAGGAAAACACAGTGACAAAATCCCCGTCCCCTAAAAAGCATGGAACTTAGATAATCTTTAATTTGCTAAAAGAACCTACCTTGGCTAACCTTGGATCCAAGGAAAACGTATCTAAGCATTTATTTACAAAAATTATCACAAGTACCTGTTTTAATAATAGTTTCAGGATTCAACAGAATACCAGCGCTGTGGCATTTACCGCAGCATTAAGCTGAGTTGAATCCCTTTTCATTTATCACCTTTTTTTCTAAATGTTAAAATCCCATTATATTATTAATACATTCTTACTCTTTGTTAATTTTAATTGTGTGTGATTTTTTATGTCTGGAGGTATTTAAAATAAATTGCTTTTTTTTCTTTCTTCTTTCTTTCTTTTCTTCTTTCTGTTTATACAATTGTTACCCACATCATTAGAAGGGGAAATGACTCTCCATGATTCTTGGTATTAATTGTCATGGACTATAAAGAACGAATGTATTATTGATTTTCACTATAATTGTATTGTATATGTTTCCATTATGTCATCAACACCCCTAATGTAGTTTTGTTCTATTTGATCTAGCGTAGCATGGGGTGACTTGCTTAATCTTTTGTACCAAGTTATTAAATTATGCTGACGTGTTTTGGGCTCTGAAAATTAACACCTTTGTTTTTCTTACTTGCGAAACTGACTTACTCTAAACAAATATGCACAAATTAGGGCGCAATTATATTAGTGTATTCAAATTATCTACAGTCACAATGAAGTCATAGAGAATTTTGATTCTTGATTTTTAATAAAGACATATTTTTTAAATGAAACTGTATCGCTTATACAATAAACAAAACATCACCTACAATAATGGATGCTGAAATAAACCACTCTATTTTGGTGACATTATGAATTTGGCAAAACTGTCGAGAATGTCGTAGTCCTATTACGAGTATATGTTACTAGTATGAGACATTCTGTAGAAAACATTCTCTTCGTTGTCTACCTCTGAGATTCCTAATCTACGGAGCAGCCAAATAAAAAAAAAGTTCTATTGGTTTCCGAGAAACCAAGTATAAATTTGCACATTTGCGGTTTCAGCTGAGGCTTTTAATTCAGAGACCGTGGTTTTGATAACCGATGTTTCCAGCCTGTATTAATTATTCCGCCACACTTTGGGGACGTCTGGTGTAACATAAACAGTTTACCTTCCTGTCACGTCGGGAATTAAGTTTGTAGGCTCGGTTAATAAATTGAATTGATATCACGTGTCGAACACTAAGGGGACATTGTGAAATTGATTCTCTATTGGAGTTTGATGGAGGTTTCTTGATAATTACCTATATTTACCAGTCAGTATTATATTTTGAAAATATTTACAGAATCATTGTAGAATGTACTGAGTGTTTTTTTTTTTACTTTAGTGATGGTTTTGTCAAAATTAAGATATAAGGCCAAACAAATTAAATTTATACAATGTTTGTTGATCTAAGGTTGACATGTGACTCTCGCGACGAGAACGCTCGCCTGCTACAGAGGTCGGGTTCGGATCCCGCGGCGCACATTCATTTGTGCTGTCTGCGTGCGAAGACAGTTGAGCGCTAGTCCATTGGTCCGAAGTACAGCGATAGGGCTCGCCACCACGTTTGGGACGCAATATTCTTCGGTGAGAAGCGGGTGTACCAAGTGTGTACTGTGTGTGACTTGCATTTCAAAGTTAACACTATGTGAACACATCTGACACTCCGTCGAGGAGTCGGGTGTTTTTGTTTGTGACTTGCCAGTAATATTTATAAAATAAGGAATCGCACAGGACGTTTAGGAAATATAATCATCACATCAGTGTTAATTAGACCAGCTACTCTGCTGCAAATTTTGATCCGGAGTTCCAATAAATATAAACATTGCAATAGGCTTGTACACAGGGTAAACAAAATATTATTCTATTTAGTCCGTCATTTAGATTATCAAAAAATATTGGACACGTATTTTTTCTTTTGTCAATCAAACAAAAAATTACAGAGATAAAGCGCGTCAAAGTTTGGGAGTGGGGGAAAATGACGTCACTTCTAAGTAAAATTGTACCTAGATGTGACGTCACGCGGAACTTCAGCGGGCTATATCTTCATCATTTTTTGTTTAATTGAAAAAATAAAAAAATCAAATATTTTCTGATTATCTAACTGACGGACTAATTAAAAAAAATTGTCATCATGCCTATTCAGTTCAAACGGCTCAGCAGGATAAACCAGCTTTATTTTCATGCTCAAATATCTTCGTTCAACAAAGTAAACGACGTACCTGTGGGCTGTCGAAAAAGTTTTGCCTTTCTGACAAAGAAATGCGAGTTTTGTTTTAGCAAAGAACTCAATAATTTTCTTCGTAAGTTGTTTGTTCGACAAGTCTTCTATCGAAAGAAAATACAATACCTTTTCTGCCAATTCTAAGTATCAGGGTTTAATGTAAGGACTTGATTCTAATGTGGCATACACAAAATAGCCATAAAATTTTAGGGTTCCGTACCTCAAAATAGACCATTTTACGATCATTTTGTTGTCCGTCTGTCAAGACACTTTTTTTCAGACCCCGTGAAAGATATTAAGTTGAAACTAAAACCTCCTACAGAAATCTACGGCTCCATGGTGCTGTCAAAAGTAAGGCTTCTAACACAACGCGAAAAAAGTTATTGCCTTTTACGTAATCAATTTCATACAAATTGGTTCACTATGAAAACAATAGGGCACTTCTAGTTGACTGAGAAACGTGAAATTCCGTTCACAAGTAGCATAGGTATACGAAAAATCTAAAACTATATCTCGGTGTAAAATGCACATTTTAATATCGTTTTCCTTACTTTTGAAAAAAGTATGCAGTAAATGCGTTTTATAGCAATTCGTGCAAACTGCTTGTTAATAGTTACGTGATCACATGAAAATTATAAAATTTTATACGTTACGTTTTAGCTGCATTACATTACAACTGTAAACACGCTTTTAAGATTGTTAATGTAATGCAAACAAAAAGTAATACATTAAAGTACGTAAGTTTTTTGTGAAGACTTTACTATTAATTAACTATTTCCGCAAGTTGCTTTAAAACACATTTATTGCATGCTTTTTATTCAAAAGTAAGGAAAACAATATTATGATGTGGAATTTGTACCGAGGTAAAATACCGAGGTAATAGTTACGTGATCACATGAAAATTATAAAATTTTATACGTTACGTTTTAGCTGCATTACATTACAACTGTAAACACGCTTTTAAGATTGTTAATGTAATGCAAACAAAAAGTAATACATTAAAGTACGTAAGTTTTTTGTGAAGACTTTACTATTAATTAACTATTTCCGCAAGTTGCTTTAAAACACATTTATTGCATGCTTTTTATTCAAAAGTAAGGAAAACAATATTATGATGTGGAATTTGTACCGAGGTAAAATACCGAGGTAATAGTTACGTGATCACATGAAAATTATAAAATTTTATACGTTACGTTTTAGCTGCATTACATTACAACTGTAAACACGCTTTTAAGATTGTTAATGTAATGCAAACAAAAAGTAATACATTAAAGTACGTAAGTTTTTTGTGAAGACTTTACTATTAATTAACTATTTCCGCAAGTTGCTTTAAAACACATTTATTGCATGCTTTTTATTCAAAAGTAAGGAAAACAATATTATGATGTGGAATTTGTACCGAGGTAAAATTATTTAAGGAGATATTAGGACTAACCAAATTAGAACCCTTCACTGAGAGAAATAGGTTCCTATCCAGAGGCTTGTTTGTCAATTTTGGCTATATTAACTAACTTATTGGTTGTTTCCAATGTTTTAATGATCAAGTAAACAAGTTTAGTTGTTTCGCTCATATGGAGTTGAGATGTGGTTTACGGTTAACATGATCTTGTTCAAGTTATTTTTTTTTGTGTTGGATACGTAGAGTTTAATGGATCGTTAGTGTCAAGTTATATATAACAATGATACCTGTACGTGGAATAAGTTTCTGTTTTAAACGGTATGTACGGAACCCCCAGGGCAGGAGTCCTACTCACACTTGGCCGTTTTTTGCTTATTTATGTAACGTTAGACTTTGCCTTTAACCGTACTCCCATTGGTAGGGGGGCGCGATTTTCTTATCTTTAGTGGCTCATGACTTTTAACGTTATTACACCATACATTTTGGTATTAAAATTGTACGTAGTATAGATATCGTCGGCACATCGTAGAATTCGCCATATCATAATTTGCCTAAGCAGATCGTATTTCCGTTTACAGCCTGAGCGCCAAGCCCTTGGACCGTGTCCTGTAATTTTCCAAATTCTCCTTAAAATACTGGCTTTGACTTATGAAGCCATGAACAAGTATCTGTTCTTGCAGCAAAATCTTTAATCTCGGTATTTGCAAGATTTAAGAGGTCTAATTTCGCAAGATCTCGCATGCCTACGAATTATTTTTAATAATTATAAGTATTCAAGGAAAAACACTGAATCTATTTATTTAAAAAAATACAGATTATTCTGAAAAAAAAAATTCCTTGGAAAACACAACATAATATCTAGAGTGTCGTCTGCCAACTGGCTTCGGTTCGGATGTTTCGTACTAAATACCTAGCAGCAGAAAAGGCCCGTTCTGTCTCTACGCTTGTTGGCACCACTGATGATAGGCATTGATACGCTGACTGCAGGTGCTGCCCTTTTGCCCCGCCTGATTCTAACAGACTAACTTCTTGTCTAAATTTATCAAATAATGAACCATCACGTGGTCACAGTCATGGAAACAATTGGAAATGGCGACAAAATAGGCCAATGCCACACGCAACACTACTGCAGCTACTGCTCCTCATTCCGCACAGGCACACCCCCTTTCAGTCTTGTGCCGCCGAGAAGAACCAGGCATGAACGGGAAATTCAGTTTGCGCGCGTCCGCGCGCTCGTATGTTCATAGGATGTGTTGCTGTGCAATCTTAGGTGCAAAATTAGTCTTACAAAATTCGTGCAAGATCTCGATATTTCGCGATCTCGGAATACCGAGATTGCACTCCCCTGTTCTCGATATATAGAGATAACCTCCCAAACAACGAGATCACATACAAACCACTAAACAAAACAAATAACGCCTTAAACTGGACAAAGCATCTTTTTATATTAATGTGACCTGTATTTCTGGAGGGGGGGGGGGGTAGACAGTGCTCCTGGGGCCGTGCTCACCTGCCCCCCACCTAGTTACGTCTATGGCTCTTCCTCGCTTCGCTTCGCTCTGCTCGTCGACTCATCAATTTTTCATTTTTGGTGAAAGATTTTCGATTTCATACTTTACGATCTTTCGAAGTAAATCACGGACATAAAATCATGAATGTCACATCATATCACGTGCGTCATAGTTATGTCAAAATTATGTCCCAATAAGCTCGGGTTTTCTCAACCACAATCCTGCAGATCGAAGCTACATCGAAGTAACATAATATAGCTACGGTTTTGCCGTAGTAGAAATAGAAACCAGTTAAAATACCTATAATACAGTCTACATTTACGGGGCGCGGGGAACTAGACTTAAAATTTCAGTGCGATTTCTATCTGCTTTTAAGAGTAAATAGATCATTTTAGGGATGTCATTTCAAGAATAAATTTTTTCGTGATTTAATACATGATAATATCAATAGGAAGTGACCTAATCAATTAATTATGGTTGGCCGGCTTCTTGAAAATTTAGGATGCGTTCAAGAAAAATAAAATATGTCTATGGAAATGTGGGATGATGACGTCACTGAAGCTCAAGTGAAGGACATCGTTTTTTTAAATTTAATAAAATACTTATACGCACGCTTATTTTAAAAACTCTCTACTGAAAACAGTTAAGATAAGCTATTCCTCGAAACGGTTTTCGAATCGTTAATATTGGCGAAAAACAGAAGTGGTCAATTGGTACGACGACGGAGAGAATGTTTGATCAAAATCTATTTTTGCGATTCTTGAAGTCTTACTTATAAAACGCAAAATCAATGAATTCAGCAGTTTCTCTATATCCTTGTAAAATCCCAAGCTTGCTGGGATGGACGTCGCAAATACCAGTTAATATGAGTCCTTTCAAACTACATTTGTCTCAGTAAGCTGCTCAAGCTTTGAACACTGAAACGTCCTCTATTCACATAAATCCAGATCGACTATTTGTCGTATAGATTACTTATGCAGTCGGTGGCACAGCTATCGGGAAAAGGATCTCGGATTTAATAAAAAGCTGTTATCCCTGACTGACGACGCCGTCAATTGGCTTAAACAACTAGGCGTCCAATTATAATTTTATTCTTACTTTTTGTGACATGGGAATATAACAAATAAATGAAGAAAACATTTCAGTATTTCATACGCCATCATATTTAAATGAGTTTTATACTGTTTCTGTAAAGTCTCAGGACAGCAATAGCTCAACTCTGCCTATACGGGACAAGTAATGAAGATGGCGATATAGATGATATATATGATCTAAAATGCAAGCAATTCCTTTAATATATTGTGTAAATGAATTCAGTCATTTGTAAATTTTAAAAATATTTGTTAGACTTAATGATGTAGGAAACTAATTTGTTTTTTTCAGAAGTAAGATGAGACAGTTCGAATTCTGACTCTTCAAAAACCTGTGTCATAAAACATCTTTATACTACACCTGCTTGGAAAGTTCCTTCTTACTTTTTCGAAAACGGAGGAGAATTATACGTCATTGCTGTCGTACCAATATGCGGGCGGAAAAAATGTATGAAAATCCATTGTTAACGTGCTGAGCGGGCATAAAAAGTATATGAAAATCCATTGTTAACGTGCTGAGCGGGCAGAAAAAGTATATGAAAATCCATTGTTAACGTGCTGTTTTTTTTATTTGTTGACAACATGTTGATAAGCATAAATGTTACATTAAAAAGGGTATAAACTTCTTGGTACATAACCTAGCTTGAACAATAATGCCAAAAGACAAAAAGTTTTTATGTCTTAGTTTGCAAAATAATACTGGCCACTTGCTATTTATGATCATAAAAAAATGAAAAAAGTAAACGTCAAAAATCAATTATCTCTTCTGCTTTGTCTCAAACGTTCCAAACCAAAATTTATCTCTCTTTTGTCTTTTATTTTCCTCGCAGGTGTAGTATAAAGCACTATGTATCACTCGGGAGAAAGTGCGATTCCCAATTCATGTGTATTGAGGCCCTCGGCTGCGCCTCGGACCTCAAACTACACCCTCGTTGGTAATCGGCCTCTTTCTCCACTCGGTGAACAATGTACACGTTTCAGAATAAGAAGCGTGTTTCAATTTCGAACCGTCTTCTCGGTTCCGGAATGTTTCGCGGTCCGAGCTCCGCTTTGAGTCGCCATGATTTACCACAAAGGTATTTTCTAATTAATTGCTGGCAACAAAACAAAAGCTGGCAGAAGGAGGTTCTCACAATTAGAGGGTGGGGATTATTCGTCACCCACTTCGCCCTGCAGTCTTGGAGCTTCTGGTCTTGTCATCAAAAGGGGAAAATGAGTAACGTGACAGATGTTTGCGTGGAAACAGGTTGAATATACAATGTTTAGTTAGTTACCGTTGAAAGTACGAGTGTGTACAAAAATGAATTCGGGTAAGTAGGAATGTATAGATTACAATAATTTTAATAACCACAATCCATAAATAAATACTATCTGTCTACATAATTATAAGTAGTAAGTAGATTGATTATCATATTTTTAAAGATAATTTCTATCGAAAGCTAAGAATACTAGAATACTATTGAGTTAAATGTGATTTTTATTTTATTTTGTAAAGTTTAAATATCGTAAGCATATTAATACTATAAGTAATAGTAAACTTTAAGCCTTCGCGATTTTCACTATAAGTAATGTTAAACAATGTATGTCCTCCCCTCGTTGTCATTGTTTTGCTGTGCCCCTGCGGAGTACCACGAGATCTCAAAAAAAACCTGTCATCTTTATTATGTATGTGATAATAACACTGATAACTCAAATAAATAATTCGAATTTGAATTTGTATCGTAAATTAACAGCTACAGGGCTCAAAAAGTAATTCTGTGATTTTAACATAGATATCCGAGGATTTTAATGTTATTGGTGAACTCAGTTTTTTGGAAAAATTTAGAGTATTCAAAAGCGATGGATTTCGCACTAAAAACGTAATCTTAATTACATAATATTTACAATAATGTCATATTATAACTATTGAATAATTTTGTTTTTTATTTTATTGAAGTATATATGTACACAAAATAATTTAATAAATAATAATTTCAAGATATATTTTTTAAATTATTTTGTGTACATATATACTTGAATATAATAAAAAACAAAAATAAAAGAACAAGCTAGTAAAGTTTATGTACATTTATTTTTATATTATTACTTGTAATACAATTATTCATGACAAACCAAACTCATAACAGATAAAGAATGTGTATTTAAGTTTAATGGCAATAAGCATGTAACCTAGATTATTTTTTTTTGCAAATAAATACATTTTATCTTTTTATCTTTAACTATACATTATAAACTTAAGTATCAAATTTCAAGTCTGTGGGCGCTTTAGTTACAGGAATTTATAATATGGCGACTTTTATTTATGCAGCCAAATTCATACTGAAGACTCGGTAAGTACTCAGTAACAAGGTCCAATAATCCATTTTGGGAAATTCGTAAATTATTCTTTTCTTGTTCCTTACAAACGCAAGCCCAGCCCCGAGTCAATTACTATGGGACGTCAAGATTTTATTTTGCGAAATTAGGAAAAAATGTTATCGATTCTTGTTACTGATCACTTACCAAGCCTCCAGTATGAGTTTGGCTGCATAAATAAAAGTCACCTTATATATGGATATATTTATATATACATAGATATGATATATTTATATATACATATATACATAGATAAAAAGGTAATTATTTGTAAAACCAACTAATTTGAAGCTTAGCACTGCAGCCAACAAACAGCCATTAAACATAAACAACTTGTCGCAAGAAAATCAAAATTGGACACACATTATTTATATAATATAAAATATATTTACACATAAACGACTTTTAGATACTTGTACCTTGATTTGACTTTGTAAAATAAAGGCAGGAATTTAGAAAACAAAAATATGAATACAAAAAGGGTAATGCTTATGTTGGCGAACTGAACAATTCCGAGTCAATGTTGCCGAATCGAACATTAAATATTTGATGAAGCGGGATCCCTACGGACCCGTTGTTGACTTTGTTCATTAAACCAAATGGCTTTTGGTAACTATTAGTACCTATTAATTTTCTAATTTCGATCCTTTTAACTTTGGAAGAAACAAAACAAATGAGTGAAGATATTTAAAGTTATTTCTCTTTAGTCGTTGTTTCTAAGATCAACGTTTTCAGAGATGTGTAGATCGAAGTTCAAGTTGCGCGAGGACAATTAAATTAAGAATAAATATCATTGTTCGACTTGTTTGTCTTTATTATAACGTTTATATATAGATAAAATGATTAATAAAATAAAATTAAAATTGAAAGTGAAATATATTTCATTATTTATGGTATTTGTATACTTACTACTTGCTGAATAGTGAAAGAGAACACTGTGAGCTAAAGCTCCCTGCATGCCGTAAAACTCATGTATTTTAGCCCGAAGTAGGGTGACAAAGCTCCCCCTAGCACGTTAGGTAGGACATAAAATTCATCGATGAAAATAAGGTAGGAGGTTTCACGCTCGGGAACACCTCCAACGCCCCCTCGGAACGATCCATCCATCCATCAGCCTGTTTCATCCATTGCTGGTCATAGACCTTTTCAAGATGCCACTCTGGGCAGGTGGGTTGGTGAGCGCGGTGCCGAAACCCTTCCACCAGTGACGCCGCTGCCCGGCAACTGGGGATGGATATACCGCCATCCATCGCTCTCAGGCAATGGTGGGCCGCATTCATGGATGAAAGCCTTTCCAAGGAAACCGTGTATCGTTGGTATAACGAATTCAAGCGCAGACAACCAACTTTCGGGGATGAAGAAAGAAGCGGTCGCCCTTTGACGGCTGTTACCGAAGAAAACGTGCTGGCAGTGAAAAATTTAATCCAAGACAATAGGCGAATTACATATCAGGAGATTCAACACATATTGAAGGTTGGATCGGGAAGCGTTCACGAGATTCTACACAGCCATCTTCGCGTGAGGAGGATGGTATCACGCTGGGTGCCGCACAACCTCACCGATGCTCAGAAGCAGGCCCGGGTGGAATGGTGCCGTGATATGCTAAACAAATTTGAAGCAGGCTCGTCTTGGCGTGTTTACAACATCGTTACAGGTGATGAGTCCTGGATTTATCAATACGACCCAGAAACCAAGTGCCAGCCGACTGTTTGGGTGTTTCAAAATGAACCAACGCCTACCAAAGTGAAGCGATCTAGAAGCGGGGAGAAGATTTTGATCGCTTGCTTTTTTAATTTGACTGGCTACTTGGTATAAATTCCCTTACGGGATCAAAGAAGCATCAATGCCGAATGGTATACTACTAAATGTTTGCCAGAAGTTTTCTCTGTTGACCAAACACAGGGCTCCGCGGCTACTGCTCCACCATGACAATGCACCTGCGCACACCGCACTCAAAACGAGGGACTTCCTGGACAGCACGCCAGTCAAACTCCTGGGTCACACTCTTTACAGCCCTGATCTAGCACCGTGTGACTTCTTTTTATTTCCAAAAATAAAAAATCACCTCAAAGGAATACAATTTTCATCGCCGGAAGGATCGCTGGCTGCGTTCGAGGTGTCTGCGGCGGACTGGAAAAAGTGTTATGAAAACTGGTTGAGACGCATGAAACTTTGTATAGAGGCTGGTGGTACTCTTCTTGTACTTTGAAACGATAAAAAAAATGTACCTATAGAACAATTTTTTTTAGTTTCGCAAAACTTTCTGAGTGTTCCACGTATTATCAATCGATAGGTACCTGGGATCAAGAAGAATAACTATATTCTTCTGAGGAACTTTCCAAGACAAGACAGAGGAAAGAGATGGGGAACAGAGAGTTAAGTCGACGGCACTGCCAGGATTTTCATGCATAGTCACTACAGTCGCCCTTACGTTACCAAAAACAGTTTGTTTTCCTATAGTTATTATCTACGCTGCAGGACAGGCGAGGAAAACTTTCTCGGGCAAATTTTTCTGTGTTCAAAAAATTCTACCTTTACACATTTGCTACGGCGTAGCCCAATTTTATGGCACACAATTGCTACGAAAGTAATATTAATAATATAATATTAACTTGATCGTTAGATACAACTAGACAGCGACTAGGTTATTATATTAGTTTTACAACAAAAACGCAGCAGAACAACATTTAAATGAAATGAACCACTGCAAAACAATTTTTATTGCTACAGTATTCACATTTCATTCTCAGAATTAATTCCACACATTTCTCAGTAAGCGTAAATTGTTTGATAATAAGAGACTAGATAGAACCGAGCATCCCAGTAGATTTTTTTAAAGAGAGAGCTTATATTTTTGTGGGACTATATTTTACTACGGTTCTATAAGGCTCTTTTAGCGTGTGGATATAAACTTTAACACTCTGTATGATAGCAAAATCCTTTCTTAGAGGGTGCCCGTGTGGCTTTAAAGAACCTTCTTACCAAATTTTAAGTTTATAAGTTGTATGGAGTGTGCAAAATGTGGCCAAAACAAGTAAACTGCAGTTAAAATAGATAAAAAGAACTAAATATTTGCGGTAATTCAATTTGGAATCTAAAAAAGGTCCTTAAGTACCGGGTAGTAATGGGTAAGGTATATAAATTACATACATACTCGTATTTATCAACCATATCCCTTCGTGACAAGATCAATTTGTGAGGCCCCAGACATTTCTCGTGTACCTTTGAAATATTAACAGAGCAGGCGTACAAAATGGCACTTTGATCTTTATGAAACGTCTGCAGTTCTAACTACTCATTGTTATTCGATTTTATTCCTTAGGAGGGCGTAATAAGCTTTGCTTTTAGTTAGGTTGACGTGCAGAGTCCATCCTTGCTTAATAATATAATTTATATGTAAAGAAAACCATATTTATTTATACCCCTGGTTCCTTAGATGGCTTAGATGATATTCTTCTAAAACACTTCATTACTATGTAAACTCCATATAGGAAAGGGATTTTATTATATGTACTAGAACTATTTTAATTTAGAACTTTAGAAAAATAACGTGGATCAATGTTTATTACCTTGCTATATAGGGTGAAATTAAATCAATCGACCAAATTCATACTGGAGACTCGGTTAGTGATCAAGATTTGGCGGCTTAGGAATCCGAAGGGTGTCCAACGTGGCACTCCCTGCATTCTTGTGCTCAGCTTACAGCTGGGCCTTCTTGGTAGAATCAAAAACCCATCACTTGGTGATGTTGAGGTCGCGTGCTTGGCTGAGGCCAGGAGTGCATGGACTGACACAGCCGGTCCGAGTACTAACCTCCCGATGACTCTGTCTTCGCAGAGGTCATGGGACGAACCGCTCTGTATCCAGGTTCAAAAGAACCTACTGGATACCTCACTAAACCTTGCAGAGCGAGCTCGTCTTTTGGCGTCTAGCGAGCCGGAGTCAGGTCATTGGTTAAATTGGCCACCTGTCTAAGACTGGGCGCCCGGACAAATGAGCCACATCACTGCCGTTGTGGTAGAGCCGTCGATCAGCTTGGTCATCATGGCCTTCCGTGCCAGCACAGTGCTGGTCGCTTGCCGCGTCATGCCGCTCTTAATGACGTCATCCGTAGGGCCTTAGCCAGTGCCAGTGTTTCGGCCATTTTGGAACCAAATGGCATCATACGCGAAGACGACAAAAGGCCCGAAGGAATGACGATCATACCCTGGAAGCATGGGAGGTCGCTGGTATGGGACGCTACATGTGTCGACACGATGGCAGCGTCTCATCTCCAAGCGACCTCAGTCAGGGCGGGCGCGGCTGCGGCATCTGCAGAGGGCTCCAAGAGGCGCAAATATGCGGCCTTAGGAGAGGGCTACATGTTTGTGCCCTTCGGCGTAGAGACTCTCGGGCCATGGGGACCAGAAGCGGGAGATCTCGTCGCGCCTGATCGACGCTGGGGCATATTTTGCTCTGCGGATTAGCCTCGCGATCCAGCGAGGCAATGCCGCCAGCTTTTTGGGTACCTTGCCCAACGACGGTAGCGATCTGGCGAGCATATTTTATCTGTTCTATTAAATAGGTGTCCAAAATTTCCTTTTTTTTATTTATTTGTATAATATTTAAATTGCTAGGTAATTTTAATTTTTAATTAGTTTAGTTTAGATATAAATTGTTATTTATATTTTAGATTTTGTTGTTGAAATAATAAAGAACTAGTTGGACTAGTTTTAGTACAATTTCTAGTGCAGGCACTAAGGGGCAAAAACATTTTTTTTCTAATTTACCTGGAGGGTCATTACACCTTGTTCCTGATGACTAACAGAGTCTCCCGTATGAATTTGGTCGGTTGATTTAATTTCACCTTATATAAACTTACTAGCTTTTGCCCGCAGCGCTGCTCGCGTGTTATTCAGTTTAACGACATTCTTTTTTTTCGGGATAAAAAGTATCCTATGGGTTAAGTCAGGGTATAAGCTATATCCATTCTAAATTTCATGCAAATCTGTCCAGCCATTTTAGCGTGAAAGAGTAACAAACATACACACACGTACACACACACACAAACTTTCGCATTTATAATATTAGTGTGATAGTGTGATACAGTTAAGCGGAATTCAGCCATGAATTGAGTTTACGAAATATTCGTATGTTGTTCGATTAGAATAGTTTAATCGCTCCCCAAAGTCCAAAAGTTTCGAAGCAGCTCACTTGAAATACATGAAAGTTCCGAAGAAGTTTCATCTCAGCTGTCCGTGTACTTTGAATATTAAACGACGTGTTTGTATGATAATTTAATCTAGGTATGTAGATTCGAGTATTAGTACTTCTTTATTGGCGTGGGTTGAAACAATTTCTCATTAAACGAACCTAATATACAATATGATAAAGCTTCTTCATCCCCACAACATAAAATATACCCACGCTTAACTCCCATATAAGAAGTCAGAAAATTAAAATCTCCATCTGATATTAATGATTAGTCTAGAACAAGTTATTTTATTTTGGGTACTTATGTTGAGGCCTGTCTTCAGCTTGGTCAACATATCGTGTAGAATAGTACATTTTGATGCAAGTGCGAAAAGGTTGATATTTAGAGTCACGATTGACTTTTTTGCCGAGACGCAGTCGAGGCAAATAACAGTCGGGACGAAAAATATCAACACTTTCGCACGTGTATTAAACGACGTTGCGAAAAATTACATGAACTAATAAAATAAAAGCAATTTTGTTGCAAATCAAAACAGATACAAGTCGACTGAAGAACACGCAGTCTGGTTGGCGCCAATCTGTACCACGAAGACCAATATGTCTCTTATTAAAATCTTTTTAATAATAATTACTAAGATAGTTAAAATAGAATATAAATTATGACGTCTAAAATCGTTTTGAATTTTTAAAACACCTTTTACAATTTAACATACATAATATATTTTTCAATGCAAGTGCTCGTACAGTTCTGTTTTATATGCGTCTAATCCGTTGTCAAAGTCAACTTTACCGCACGAGTGTTTAATGTTTTAATTTTTTTTTAATTATTTTTTTTAGTTTATTTTCCCTGCACAGTGGAAGGCAAATGAACTTAGCTCATACAGCCATATCCGAGGTATGTTTTATTTTTTTATTTTTTGAAAACAGTTGCCAGTCTTATCTTGGATAGACATGACATGACAGATTCAGTTTGATGCGTCCATAGGCTGCGTTCAGTTTGATTGATGAAATGAAATGAAAACTGTTTAGACGACATTTTGAGTAGGTAGCAACTTTACAAATTGAAAATTCTGATGAAACTTAACCAACCAATCTTTTGATATAATATATAAAAAATAAAAATATATCGTCACAACACGACATGAATCACCGAGGGGGTGCCAGAGGTGGTTGTAAAACTTGTAAGAAAATATAGTCTCGCAACTTGGTTCTTCTACCGTAAAAAGTTGTGAGATCCATGTAACTCCATGTCGATTCATTTATTCAGTCCCTAGTGAAGGGACTTTCTGTCTTAAGTTATTACATAATTAGCTAACCTAACAACATCTTATAGTGACCATATCAATATTAAAAATCTTTTATGTTTAAAATAAATGTATTGACTTGGCAATCGCACTAAATAATCTAATTTAACATAATATGTATTACTTGTGAGATACATTGTATTTTCATGCGATGGCCGAGTAAATCTTTTTATTTAAAACATAAAAGATTTTTAATATTGATATGGTCATTACAAGATGTTGTTAGGTTAGCTAATTATGTAATAACTTAAGACAGAAGGTCCCTTCAGTAGGGACTGAATAAATTAATCGACTTGGACTTACATGGATCTCACAACTTTTTACGGTAGAAGAACTAAGTTGCGAGACTTGGTTTTTTTACAAGTTTTGTTTTTGATGGCATTTGTTTGTCCCAGTTATACGTTTCGTAAATAATAATTTATTAGCCACCCAAAGTTTGGCTCGAAAATATGGCTTTTAGTAATAAGCCCGCCTTCAAACAATACTGTGTATTCGTTGCTTTATAAGTATTCTGTTTTATTTCGTGTGCAATAAGGCATTATTAATTAATTCTTACAAGTCCAATAAGATCCTGTCCCAGAATCAGCTCAGATGTGAGCGTGGTCGACTCGTCGTCTCGGTACATTCATTACCGAGAATATAAAATGAAACATCTGTCTGAACCAGTATGTCGCCTCACGAGGGCGACACTGAAAGTTTTTAGAACTGGCGAAACGATATAATAAAAAATAAGTTCAAATTTTGAAAATGTTACTCTTTGCCAATCTGTGTATTATTATTTCATTCATTTGTCATTTGCTTCACGATTTGGCGGCAAATTGAAAATTGTCTGTGTCACGTCACGTCAGCATGAACTGAACACGAGAAAATTTTCGTGCAATTATTTTATATAACTTTCGATTTCCCCATCTTGAGAACTCTTCGATTTAAGTTTTATAAGAAAAAGTCAATTGAAAATAAAAATAAATACCAGTCATATTCCAAATTGTTAAAAAAATGTCTAGCTCAGTCACAAAAGATTTCAAATAATAAATATGTGAATAATAGTCAGAATAAATGCAAGGCTGCATGGAACGTAATTAAAAACGAATCTGAGATGTTGCAAGTTCCAACTCAAACAATAGACTGTATTCAACATGAAGGCAAAATTGTCCAGAATCCTGACAGAATTGCTGAAACATTTAATGACTATTTTATTGAATTGACTAATAGGAAAAATCACAATTTGACACTGACTAATACAAATAATATAATTCAGAACACTATATTTCTTAATCCATACAATGAAGGTGACATAATTAAAATGATATCATCATTAAATAATACAAATTCTGAGGGATATGATGGTATAGCAACAAAAATATTAAAAGCATCCAAAGTTGAACTTTCGTCTGTATTAACTTATCTCATAAACCTATCTTTAGAGACTGGAAGTTTCCCTAAAAAACTAAAGATGTCTATTGTAAAGCCCTTATTCAAAAAGGGTGAGAAATCTGAAATAGGAAATTATCGTCCCATCACGCTCACACCAGTTCTCTCAAAATAATTTGAAAAAGCTATGTACAATAGGATGATACATTTTTTTGGCAAATATAAAGTTTTAAAACAAGAACAACATGGCTTTCAGAAGCAAAAATCAACAACACTCACTGCTTTTAAACTCATTAACGGCATTACTCGTAACGTAGATATCCAAAACTTTACAACAGTGTTGTTCTTTGATATGTCAAAAGCTTTTGACTTTGTCTCGCATAAATTATTACTATCCAAGCTTGAAAATTATGGAATAAGAGGTCCAGCAATACATTGGCTGAGGACATATTTAGAAAATAGAGTACAATGTGTAGAGATAAGCAGACTAATAAAAAATGAAATCATATGTCATAGATCACAGTATAAATATAATAAATTCGGTGTCCCTCAAGGAAGTGTGCTTGGCCCACTTCTTTTCTTAATTTACATTAATGATCTCCCTGACATAACTAATCAAACATGTATTTTATTTGCAGATGACATTTCTTTGATCGTTACTTATAAGAAAAATGTTGCTAATACTATTAAACATGAATCTGACATTAACAATACTGTGTTATCCGTAATTAATTGGCTTTATAATAATAATTTGTAAGTAAATTTAAATAAAACAATGTATATTAATTTTAATGACTATAGAAATGACATAACTTTAAATATTAATCATAATGGACAAATAGTAAACGAGGCAAAAAATGTGACATTTTTGGGTATTATTATTGATAAAGACTTAAATTGGAAAGAACACATGCTAAAAGTTTGTAGCAAATTAAATAGATTTGTTTTTGTGTTAAAAAAGCTACGTAAGACAGCATCTAGTTGTACTGCCCTCACGGCCTATCAAGGATATGTTGAATCTGTTCTTAGATACGGACTTATTATTTGGGGGAATGGAACGGACTTACAGAAGGTGTTCATAGCACAGAAAAAATGTGTTCGTGCGATTTGTGGTATAGCACCAGACCAATCATGTAAACCATTTTTCAAAAAATGTAATATACTCTCACTGCCCTGCCTATACATTTTTGAAATTTGTAAGTTTGTAAAACTGCATTTGGATTTATTTGCAAAAGCAGATAATTTTTATCAAAGAAATACGAGGAATCCTAACCGACTAGTGGTTGACTTCACACCGCGAACAACACTTTATCATAAAAATTGTTCCCATATGTGCATAAAAATCTACAATGGCATTCCTGAAGACCTTAAGTCACTAACAATAAATAAATTTAAAAGCAAGCTTTTGAAATGGTTGCAGGGACATTGGTTCTATTCAATAAAAGAATTTATGGATCATACATACACGAGGCATTAGAAAACATACCACTGTAATTGTATTTAATTGTAAAATTGTAAATAATATATGACAAACATAATTTTTAAATATTTGCATGCTATAATACTAGCTGATTAAGGTGTTTATCTTCTGTATTATAATAACTTCTAGTACCCTTATCACAGCAAATAAATATTTTTCTTTCTTTCTTTCTTTCTTTCTGTGCCACGGTTTACATCTGGTTTAACACAGACATAAAATTATTACTGGTTTAATGAGTCTAAGCGTGGTCGCACTGATCTCATCGATGATCTGCGTGAGGGACAGCCTTCCACGGCGACGACTGAAGATAACATCAGTGTTTTGCGGCGTATGATAGAGACTGACAAAAGAGTGACCTATCAGCAGATTTGAACAAGCTTAGGCATCGGTATGAGTCAAGTGCACAAAATCCTCTATGAAAATTTAGCGGTCAGGAAGCTTTGTGCCCGGTGGATACCTCATAATTTTACAGAGTCCCAAAAACTCCGTCGTGTTGATTGGTTTCGTGAAATGGTTCAAATATTTGACAAAGGTAACTCAAATGCTGTGTTCGACCATACTTACGGGTGACGAAACCTGGATTTACTGTTATGATCCTGAAACTAAAAGACAGCCTGCTGTGTGGGTGTTTCCTTCCGAGGAGTTGCCAACTAAAGTGAAGAGAGGTCGAAGCGTGGAAAAAAAGATGGTGGCGTCGTTCTTCGGAAGGACAGGTCATTACGCAACAATTGTTTTAGAGGATCAAAAACATTTACTGCAAAGTGTTACACTAACAATTTTTTGCCACATGTCATAGAAAAAGTTCGGGAGAAACGACCTCGCAGAAGGATCCTCCTTCACCACGACAACGCCTCTTCACACACCGCAAGCAAACGGTCGACTATTTGGTGACGTCAGACGTGAAATTACTGGGTCACCTCACCCATCGTATAGCCCCAACCTCGCACTTTGCGATTTTTATTTATTCATGAAAATAAAAGAAAAACTTCGAGAAAAACGTTTTATGGACGCCGAGGAAGCAGTGGCTGCGTTTCAAAAGGCCGTCGAAGAGACCCCTAAGGACTAGTGGGGAAAGTGCTTTTCACAGTGGTTCCATCGGATGCAGCGATGTATTTGATGTAAATGGACACTATTTTGAAAAGATATAATAAAACTAATAACTTCCTAGTTTGTTAAGTTTTTTATTTTCTAAGAATTTTCAGTGCCGCCCTCGTATAACAGCTCAAGATGAGACTAGTAGTTCTAGACTTCAAGTTCGACCACTTATCTGTAAATCGTAAGTTCAAATCCCGTAGGGTCACACATGTGTATACGGTCTACGAGCTTCTGAAGGCAGGTAGGTACCATTACCAAGGCTCCCGCCTATCCAGTTTCAAAACCCTATTGCTTGCATGTGGCGATCTCAGCTAGCCCTGCCTTTTATTTTATTTACCAATTAGAGGTTACAAGAGACACTTTTTATTGCATTTTTGGGTCCATCAAGTCACTTTAGTCAGACTATTGGTGGACAAACACTATCAGGTTGGGACCTAGCGGAAGTTGCCGCGAGCCAATGCACACTAAACTGGCCCCTAAGGTGGTCAGGCGGGAACCTTGCTGACTGTACATATTTTTGCCCGACGACGACGATATGGTTGAGACGTAATAATCCCGTTAAGTTTGTATTATCTTAAACAATATTATATTTAATTAAATTTATATCATTGCGGTATAGAAAATCTGAAAAGTATATCTGGACATGAGGAGCTCTGAACCTGGATATAATATATATTATATATAATAATAAATATTAGATTGCGTTAATTTCACATTTCGTTTAAATAGCACTCTGAAATTTTTGTTAGCATTTAGCATTTACGTTGCCCATTTTTATGTTTTTGTTAATATTTTTTTATTTACACCCAAATTGCTACAAGCAATATGTACCGCCTTCGCACACAATATCTGTTCTTTATGTTAAAAATAATGTGTTGTTAAATATGTGCGAAATGCACAAAAAATGTATTTAATATAAAAAAACGGTCAAGTGCGTGTGGGCCCACGCGCAGTGTAGGGTTTCTTAGTTGCCCAGTACATTTTTTAAGTCGGTCTACTAATACAGATCGCGCCAAAATTCTAGTCCCATACATTTAGAAGAACGGCTCATACATTGTCCTGTTTAAAGGGGGCTAAAAGTTTGGCGCGGCCTGTTTACGGCCTGCTTAGCTGTAATAGTTTTTCTTTTAAATTCATTATATATACTACTCTTGTGTATTTTTTTACATATCTATAAACAAGGGGGGGACACTTGACTCTAACAAAAATTAGCACTTTAAAGCTTAATATTTCGCCAACGGATCTCTAAATCGAAAAATGGTTTTCACACACCCATAATGTTTTTGAACGACCTATCCAACGATATCCCACACTATGGGATAGATAAGAAAAAAAATTCATCCCCAATTTACGTGTATGAGCGATACTCTTAAAAAAATCGTTTTTTTTACTGTTTCGTTGGAGTGGTTAATATGCACACCCGTGCTTAATTACAGCTTTCTAGTAGATACTAATAGTCTCTGGACTGCGGACGGACAGACGGACGGACAGACGGACGGACAGACGGACATGGCGAAACTATAAGGGTTCCTTGTCGGACTACGGAACCCTAAAAAGCGATTAACGTGACGGATTTCATTACCATTTTACTGCTAGCTCAAGAGTTTCATAACAAAGGTTGTATCATTGTGATATAGTTCAAGAGAGCTGAGCAGTGACTATTTTAGTCGATTTTAGTGACTATACGGAGAAAGGGGCCCTTGCATTTCTAGCGTGAGCGCAACTGTAGGCGAAAGGTTATTTCTACTTGTATAGAAATATGCACCATCTTGAATCCTGCTTGACACGACCTTACCAAAACAAGCTTTCTACGAACCTAAATAACAAAACTGAAAACTAATTAAATTAAATTTTAAAACATTATGTCGCACTGCTGAATTAATTAATTTGAAGTTTAAATTAGGGGATGTGTTGCTATAGTGATAAAGCGGAGCAAGGCGACCCCTAAATATAATTTTAATGCCTTTTAGAGACTTTTATTTCTGTTAAATGGATTATATTATGTATAAATAAAAAGCGTGAATGTATTTCCATATAATATTTCGACCAACTTGTGGTAGTCGTCAATGTGTGTATTACTTTGTTTATACTTTATTTCTGTATATACTATATTTCTCTTATTGTGTAATTTATTTTTATATTTACCCAACCGATCCCAAATGGCTAAAACTGCTTGCTAAAAATTTATTGGTTGTTGATTTAAAAAATACGGTGTTCTTTGTTTACAATTTAATTTGATAAACCGACATAGATTTCACTAATGAATGGAACTGGCAGAATATCAGTGTCACAGATTATTCTGTGACGTATGCTAATGCTGAGCCAGCGCCCTTTCAGCATCTGTATCACACATATTTAAAGATTTTTAAATGTATTTTTTATTTTAAATGTATTATCTTGTAATAATTATGTTTGTTCTTGTTTTTTGTAATATTTTATCATTTATATAATTTTTATTATTTTAATGTATATTTTAAAATGACATATATAATTTCTCTGTTAAATCAGATGGCTATTTTCAATTATATATTATTTATTTATTAATTATAATTACTACTAAAAATGATTTTACAGAGAAATTATATATGTCGTTTTAAAATATACATGAAAATAATACATATTATATAAGGTGACTTTAATGTATGCAGCCAAATTCATACTGGAGGCTTGGTAAGTGATCAGTCACACGGATCGATAGCACTTTTTACCAATTAGTATGGACTTCACGTACCACAGTGCCACCGAGAGAGTTATTAACTTCAGGGTTTCCATAAAAAACAGAACTTCGTTGGATAACCGGTGCTGTGGTAACGACAATAATTGTGTTAAGGGTTCTACGTAATGCTGTAATAGCACCGTTAAAAGTATTATTGCGGCATGGCATGGGAGGGCAAAAAACAATCATTAAGTAATATTCCAGAGTACCATAAATGTTGTGGCCTCACTTAGGGTAGTTTTGAGCTAGCATGATATGGGGTTTTATTAATATTTACGTTTGATTTCTAAACTTGTAGGTATTGAACAGTGTTTTCTTTCAACAACACTATAAATAAACATACATTGGTATAGGTACGCTTTATAACAGAACTGTCAACTTAAAAACGTGTTTTATTCTAAAACGTGTTATTATTGACATTCCTTGTTCTTCTTTGTTATTGATAAGTAGTCATTTTTTAGGGTTCTGTACCTCAAAATGAAAAACGAAACCCTTATAGAATAACTTTGTTGCCAGTCTGTCTGTCTAGCTTTCCGTCTGTCAAGACCTTTTTTCTCGGGCCTCGTTGGAGATATCCCAATTCTCTTACAAAAGTCTAATAACCATAAAGCTGTTAAAAATCAGGCTTCTAACTTAACGCGTAAAAATTAATTGCACTTTATGTAATTAACTTCATGACATGACATGAAAACCTATAGGGTACTTCCAGTTGAATAGGAAACTGAAATTCCATTCGCAAAGGTATATAGCACATGTGTAGGGAAAAAAATACCAATATTTAATTAATCAAAAAGATATAACGGCCCAACTTAATAAGAAACACAGAGTTTAATAGATCGTAAGTGTCAAGTTCATACTCTATAACTGTTCGTGGAATAACTTTGTGTTCTAAACGGTATTTACGGAACCCTCTCGTACTTGACCAGCCTTTTTTCACAGACGATTGTGTAACGTTTGAAGTTTTATCGCTGTCCTTCAGGCACGCTTTTTTGGGCATCTAAACATGTGCACATACATTCCTAAAAACTAACTATCCGACAGACAGAATTTAAAACTGGGTCGCGAGAGACAGAGATATTTATATACGTCATACTTATATATATATATATATATATATATATATATATATATATATATATATATATATATATATAGTATAATATGAGCACACTTTATTTATTCAAAGAAATAGGTAAGATTTTTAAAGTGAAAACATCGGAGCTATAGAAATATTGTGTTTTTCTTTAGAAAGTACTACAACATTACAAAGCACAAAGGGAATTAAATTGCCCTAAAGAAATGTTTACTTCTCGTACATTTGAATAAAATTGCGAGTAATCTTATTAGCTCCTTCAGAAGTAAAACGTATTTTTGTCTGCGGCTTTACTTCGGAAGTAAAACTTTATAGCGGTAGCTCTGTCGGTAGGACGCTGGACTCTAAAACTTGGGACTTGGGTTCCAATCTCGCTACTATATCATGCCTAATGAGATTTTAAGAACTTACGTCTATGTACATTGTTTGTATATTTACAAAACACTGTGATGATAAATAGTGTGATTTGAATATACGGTGGGGCCCTCATAAGTATATTACTAAGCTGGCTAGTAAACAGACCTTGGCTTGCAATAAAAAGAACAGAAATTTTGCATCTATGCTGTTTATTCCAGCTACTTCCATAATATCATGTCGTATGGCATCTCTCTGTGGGGTAGGGTGAAGCAGCGGATATTGAGACTATATTTCTCTTACAAAAGTGCTCCACTTTATCTATAGTTTCAAACCACACAATTTCTAGTAAATTTATATTCTTACGGTTACTTCCCAATACATTTATGTGGTTATTGCATTTGTTCTAGAGCCGGTTTTTGTGCTCGAACCCAAAATTGATTAAAATTAAAATCTGTTTAAAACCCAAACAGGAGTAACGTGTAAAAATAACCAAGAATTTGAAATATGTAAATTTTAAAACTGTATCTAAGTAACAAACAAACAAATGGGTTTCCTCTTTTTTTCTTATAGGTAAGGGATTTTATTTAGAAACGTTATGGGAATATAAGAAGCTGGAATTGCGGCCGATAAGATAAAATGGGCTTATCGGTTATTATGGGGCCATAATAGTCTGAGAATATCGTGAATCTCGACAGATATTGCTCTATTTAATCTACATATACATATAGTAAGACAAGTAAGTTTTTGTTTACCGAAAGGAAATTATGTAATACGAATTTGCAAGGCCCCTGCCATGAGACTAGAAAAGCACGTAAACTGATTAAAAAATATTGTAATTTATCTTTGTCCATCTCTCTGTCTATTTGTCAAACTATTAAGCTGGTTTGGATGGGGTTTCTACTGTTGTATAAAATTTAGGCTTTAAATAAATACGTTCCGTACTTATTGATATTATTCTACTAGTACCAAAGCTATGGTTTGGACAGATTGGACAATATTTTTATAGAAGGGATGCTAAAATCGCGGCGCAAAAGCTATTTTTTATAAGAACTATGTATAGTTCTTACTAATAAATATAAGCTACAACTCTTAAAATAAAATATAAGCAAAATTTATTGGAACACCAAAAGAAATTTGCACATATGCAAGATGATCTAGAAAGCAAATATTCCGCTGGTCTCATATAAAGTTTTTGGATATTTACTATAAAGCTATTATTATTTAAGCATTTTTTTCTGCTTTTGCTTAAGTAAGCAGATGTCGTGTTTTTGTTTTGTTATTTTTAGGTATTGATGTTAATTAGGTTCTATTTACTAAGTTCTTTTGATTTTGTCGTCCTTATTATAAAAAATAATCGTACTGGCAGAATGGGGGTAGCTGAAAACCAGCGCTATCAAAAAGGCATGTTTTTTGATAGCATATAGCTGACCTATGTCCATTTATCAGGTTACCTAAATTAATTTATTTGTAGCTTTGTAATTTATATTTTGTTTTTACTTTTGTAAGCAATGCCCCTTTATATGAATATTTGTAATTTGATAATAAAAACGTTTTCTTTCTTTCTACTTAGGGCGACATTCTGTCCTCAGCCGTTTTTTCTCCTACATGTTTACTTAGAAACGTTCAAAATCGTCCAATGTTACAACATACTTCTGTTATCTAAAAATTTTGATTTGATTTTATTTTAATATTTTGCCAACAGATCTATCGAAAAAAGGTTTTCACACCCACAATGTTTTTGAACGACCTATCCGCGATACCCCACATTATGGGGATAAGATGAGAAAAAAAATTATCCCCAATTTACGTGTAAAAATTTTCTTTTTCGAGATTTTATTTTACTACTTTGTCGGCGTGATTAATATGTATACCCATACCCTAAAATGCCTTTCTATTACTAACAGACGGACATGGCGAAACTATAAGGATTCCTTATTCGGACTACGGAACCCTAAAAATGAAACTAATTCTTAATTAAAACTACCTATTAATAATATATGTACATTCTAAAAACAAATCCTATATTAAATGTTTACATGTACTTAACCCTTAAAGGATAACGTTAAACATAACATTAATCTAAAAGTATCCAATTATTAAAACATACTGAAATTGATGATTGTAAGTACTTACATAGTGGCTGACTGAGTTGTAGTGATTTTAAGTAGGTAAAGTTGCTTTTTCAAAATAGTTATTTCTTATCATTTAGGTAGTATTTTTAGTATATTATATACAGAAACGAGAATTCATTGTCACGAGTAAGACAATAAACATACATAATGTCGTAAATAAACAGCTTATGTGTGGACGGTTCATATCACACGTTCGGTTAATGTACATTTGATGTCTTTGTTGACACGTCTTCTTCTCTATACATATAAAATATGTCTTTCTGTCCACATGTCTGTTTATACGTGTTTATGTATGTCCGCTTATAATTACGAAAAGTGTGAGAAAAATTAAGAAGTCATTGTGAAGCATTACTATAACGAAAAAGTAACAATACTGGCAGACCAGCAAGGGCGGGGAATTCAAAAAATTCTAACAAAATTACTGGGTGATGGATTTTAAGTTTCTTGCATGTTTAAACAAGGAGCAAATTTGAATGTTTTTTTAATGGCAAGTGTTCTTACGGAGTCAAGTTACTCAAAAAATAATTATAATTGCAGGCACTAATGGTACAAGGACCAATACATTTAAATGTACATCTAAGTGATCTACTAATCAACACAAAAAACACAAACAGACTTAATGAAGAAACAGGATTTTTTGGATATGCCAGCTTCCTATATTTAGGAAAGTTACATAAAATTTATTTTGTGTGTTTAACTATACGGTACACAAAAAGAAAAAACCGGTCAAGTGCGAGTCAGACTCGTATATCTAGGGTTCCATAATTCGACAGTTTTGGGAACAGTCAGGAAGAAGATATTTAAAATCTTGCCCATAACTGTTTATGACAACTAAACAAAGAGTCGATTTTACCACAAAAGAGAGATTTTTATACCGTAGGTACAGTGGAGCCCACATCAAGCTAAACACTTTTAGTATAAGCTGTACGGAAAGCCTATACAATGAGAGGCCAGCTTATACTCAATGTGTATAGCTTTATGTGGGCTCCACTGTACTCGAAATAAAACTCGTGGATGAAAAATTCAATTTGTTCATTTTGCTATCGTAAATTTCTCACCCGCTATATTTTTCCTGTAATCTTTACGTAATCCCAAATTACCATGATTTTTTTCATTATTTTAGGAAATAAGCGGGGGGGGACATGCATTTGTTTGTGGTTTATTGGAAATATTTCTCGAAATGTAAATATGATAAAAGTATATATTTTTATAATTGGCTCTTTAATATCTACAACTTGATACCCATAATATATTTCTATTAAATAAAATATATATTTTTCATTTTTTTTACCTATATTTCTAATTTGTTATCAATTTTTTTTTTAATCGCTTTAGTTTACCTGTTTGGCTAGTTATGGCCTATAATCGTCATTTTTTTCGGTCCACCAGTTTCGGAAATAATCCCTCCCGGACATGCATTTTTTTGTGAAGCACTAGTAAAGTGTACCATCTTTGTTTATCAGATCACTTCCATTCCTAGACTATTTAAATAGAAATATAGGTACGTAGAAAAACTAAATTATTGCTCTTAAATGTAAGTAAGCAATGAAACTACGTCAGTGAATTTATTAATTATTAAATCATATTAAAACAAACACAAAAATAATATATCTGGAACCTACAGCAAGTTATGAAACCGAAAAATAAATCATTAACTAAAAAATATTTATAAATAGTGGAGTACGGTAACTTATCGACAAAATGCTGAAATACATTTCAAAAGAGGTTGTTGGAGTTAGCAATATGATAAATCTTAGTATTTTCCTGGGATTTTTTCCTGAAAAACTTAAATTAACTGTTATAAAGCCTCTTTTTAAGTAAGAAGATAAGGAAAAGGGTTAAAATAGTTTAGTACAAGTTTTTGAGGAATTTAACATAATGTCCAAGGAACAACATGGCTTTAGAAGTAAACTTTAACAGGTACGGCAATCTATGACTTATAATCTGTTTTTGAGTTTTTAGATCGTCGTTTAGACTTCGTCTGCCAACCAGAAACAATATTCCGTGGTAGAGTACGTTTTAGCTAGTAAAAATGAAACTTGTACTAAATCTACTATAAATTATACACAACTTCTTGTACTTTTATATTTTAATAGCTTTTGCCCGCGGCTCCGTCCGCGTGTTATTCGGTTTAACGACATGCTTTTAGACACCTGATCTATAAAATAACAAAGCCTCGTCTTAATTCACCACAAACGAAAATGGGTCCGCGCTAATTAGACACCTAATTTTTCAATGATATCGATCTATCCTACAGGAACCATGCATTTTTACGGAATAAAAAGTAGCATATGTGTTAAGTTAAGGTATAAATTATGTCCATTCTAAATTTCATCCAAATCCGTTCAGCCGTTTCAGCGTGAAAGAGTAACAAACATACACACACACACACACACACACACGCGCGCAAACTTTTGCATTTATAATATTAGTAGGAGTAGGATTGTATATTTTATTTGTGTATAATTTATTGAAGAAGATATTCCACCAAGAACCATCAATCAAATCCGTCCAACTAAATCTACTATTTGACCTGTGAAATTTGGAGTGTCACAAGGAAGTCCTGGGTGCGCTTTTTATTATCTAAATTTATGATCTGCACTTGAGTGTGAATCAAATGATTATGTTTGCTGAAGACTCCATACTCTTTGTTTATTGTAAGGGTTTGACATAATTTTATGAAAAAGTCAAACAAGGCGAAATGTACGCAGTTTTACGTAACCCAAAATAAATATCAATTAATTAAATATAAAAATACGGTGTTGCTTTATAACGTTAAATAGAACAAGTTTCTGTGCATGACGCCGGGTCGTCACGGAAATTGGAAACCATATACAAACTATGTTTAAAAGAAAATGGATATATTTTTGCACTGTGGAACATTTCAAATAAATGTAAACGTAAAACAGCACTGTTCATATAGCGGTTTTGTGACATCCATTTTGCGCTACGGATAATCACACTGGAGCTACTCAAAAATATGCTACTTGTGTTTAAAATGCATAAAAGATGTCACATTCAGTACCAAACAAAGGGATAATTGTACACCTTTGATAAAAAAAAATGATTTAACGGTCCCGTTCATCTATATTAACTATTTATGAATCATGTAAATTTGTTTATAAAAATCTCATTATATTCGAAGTTGTAAACCGTAGGATAATAAGAACAGCACGGAGTAATTATAAAGTGATTCCCACTCCACAACGCAGAAACAGTATTCCATTTAATAGTCTATGCCAAGGCTCCAAATTAAACAATTAACTTCCAGATGAAATGAGAGAGCTTAATTTAACACAATTTCAAAACAAATTGTACAAAATAATTATATTTTTATCCTTTTATAATATATTGTTTAGTATAATTTGATATAAGTAAAAAAAACTATAATAGTATTAAGCCATATTGAGAAAAAAATACTGATTAAAAGACATGATCTTGCTAAGTTTCTTGCCTTTCTTCTTAGCAAGATTAATCGAATGAGCGAATTTAGGCATTATATCTATTTATCTATTAACTTATTTATTCATTGCATTATGTAGTAGGTATATACAATATTTTAATTTTTTACTTATGTTAGTATATATTTGGTTAGGCATTATATTTATTTAGGGTCTATTTAGTTTATTTATCAACTTATTTATTAATTGCATTGTGTAGTTATAATAATATTCTTATTCTAATAAGTCTTTATTTTATGCATGTGTATACCTTTAGTAGCCCAAATTTATAAATTCTATATTTAAATATAGTCATTTTATATATTTCCCGTATCATATTTGTTTCATCATAAAATATATTTTTTATACAGATTAGATTTGACATGTAAAACGTATACCTTATGTATCTATTTTACAAATAAACATTTTGAATCTTTGAAATATTATTCAGTAAGTGTAGATTGATAACTATTTGAATGACAATGACATAGGTACTTAAAACTCTTACATACGTGGGTAATTGAATTGAATGACATTTATTATTATCATTTATAATATTTGGAATTATCTAAATTTGATAAAAATAATAAGTATCGTTAATATGTTGCACTTTTCCTGTGCTATGTACTTTTACATACTGTATAATTATTTAGATTGACTGCATGTTTAAAAATTACAACAGCGTATACCTTATCAATATATAATTTATTTATTAATTTAACTTACATCTACGAGTAATGTGTAGAAACGGATATTCAGTAGTTTGTTCGTAATCTAAAAGGATTTTTATGCGGTTTCCACTCTAAGCTTGGATTTCTTAACAAATAAGCATTTTTTAATTACCGGTATAACTATACTTAAAACTCAAACAAAATTGAGAATGAAAAATAAATTACTATTACAAACTAAAGGTAGGTAGGTAGGTGGTAGAGCTGATGCCGAGCTCGACTGTGGAGGTACCACCATCTTACTCGCAAATCCTTCCGAAGTTATTCTGGGGAGAGTAAGAGAACAGCTCTCAGGCAAAACCAGGCGGCCCACCATTGCTTGGGACCGATGGGTGGCGGTATATCCATCCCCAATTGCCGGGCCTTATGTAAAACATACTGGTGACGGGCAGCGGCGTCACTGGTTCAAGGGTTTCGGCACCACGCTCACCAACCCGCCTGCCCAGCGTTTCATTTCTTCATTCCAGCATTTCTTCCAGGAGGACCGCCAAGAGTGGCGAAATCCTGGAAAGGAGTGGGCGAAACAGGCTGATGGATGGATGGACAAATTAAAGTAAGTAAAAAATTATAGCCCAACGGGCTTATATTATATAAAACGTTGTACTTGACAATAAAATGCCGAGTTGCTATTTTAGTCAAACAAGTTGGAAGAAGATAATTCATAAGGCGCGAGCGAAGCCACTAGAATAATGCTAGTTCTTGATATTTTAATGTATAACACAAAGTTTTAATAGGTTTCCACATCACAAAACCGGTTAAATCAAATGCTTAACTTAAGGTCATTCATAAGCTGAGCGTTTCGACTTATAAATCAAATCATACGGTCAAATGTGCCTTTTACCTTTAAACATTTCAAGTGAAAACTACAATTTAGATATTGATTTTACATGATAATAAACGTATAGTTGCTTTAACCTTTCACTACCTGTAATAGGCATCATTAAAGCGTAAACCTGTAACCGCACAATATCACGATACAACCACAAATTGTACCAACCGGCTGAAACAAAAAGCCTATAACAGATAATGTAGCAGAACAAAGGGAGCTGTAGAAGTATGTCGAACGATCCCACTGAGATAAAACTACCGGATGTGGCAGGGCGGGTGCGGGCGGGTGCAGGCGGGGAGATACTAGGGCGGGCGGCTTCCGACGAGACAAGGAGAATACTCGCCCTCTGAACTCTGTGAAAAACACTTGACAATCTACAGTGACTGCCTTTCCTCTTTTTTATATGATGCTGTTATAGACGAGTATTCACCCTTTGAAAAGTCAGTTTTATTTTACACTTCTCTTAATGTAAGTATAAGTGATGTCTAAAAGCTTTTTCGCTAAAAGGGCAACAGATAATAATCTTGTTTTCATCTTAATTTACAATGTCTTAAATACATAAGTGACAGCATTAAGCACAATTTAATCTCCTCTAAAAGAAAATGGTGGCGCAGCTAATAATTATAACAAATAATAATTTTTATTCGACTGATAACGACCTCAAAGAAGCAGTCGAAATGTCGCTTAGCTTGTTTGCTTGCAGTAATAATAGATTTCTAAACAAGTTTTCCAAAAATAAACCCTACAATATTTAGTCAAAATGTATTTGTCAGAGTAAAATTGTAGGATCAGATAGTTTATAATTTCACTAGGTCAGGTTATAGTTTAGAAACAACCGTGAAAACACCTATATACGGTGAAATTATAAACTGTCAGATTTTACAATCTTATGGTGACATATAATACCAGTAATTGGTTACAATCATGCATGTAATACAAATATTGTATGCATTTTATAACTACATATTTCCTACATAAAATGTGCCCTTGCTTGACCTACACAAAAATTTCCAAGTTTTTATACCATTGCAGAAATGGGTTTCTGTTTATATTGCTACGTTTTCTTTGCATACCCACGCAAGCTTTCCATGCATATCATTTGGAATAGGTCGTAAAGGAAAGTCGATAAAGTTACAGATGTGGGTATACACAATAGTAGCCCAGCTACCTGCAGATCGGGTTAGCAGTTTTTCAAAAGTGCACTTTTAGTTATTATTGGGATACTTAACTATTTACTATACTTGTATACACATATCGATAGACATCTGTAAAAGCAGCCATTATATCCGACTACTCATTGCTGGGCTTTACGATACCTATTCTACTAATAAAAATACTTTTATAAATAATAAACTTGCAAATATCGTTAGAGTTATTTTTCCTTTTATCTTCTCTTTTTTATACAATTACAATGTAATGTTTGTCTATCTGTCTGGTGTATTTATCATGAGCATATCGTAAAATTGGGCATATCATGAAGTTCAACAACAAAAAAGTTTACATGTAAATAAATTTGATGAGCGAGCAAAGCGGAGCGGATCGAGGCGAACACTGTAGTTTTAACCAGACTTCAGTGTATAAATACCAGACACGCTGTTTGGTATCAAAATTATGCTCGCGCCGCTGAACTTTTGTCTCGCTCACTGTCACTTGCAGCAGACCTGTTGTCTCGCTCGCTTGCGTACAATTTGCGGTACGCCATGTCTCTACATAGACATACGCCTTTGGTTTTAACAGAATTATGATATGCCTAGGCAATTATTATGACGCGCCGACTACATATACGAGTATAACTTGAAAGCCACTAAACTACACCACGACCTAATCTGACAAATGATTCCTTTTAATTAATACGAGTAACATTTTAGTTCCTTATAATTAATTAATAATTATATTATGTAAGGAAATACCTTTTAAAAGAAATCGATCAACAAAAAGTTCTGTATAATACGCGTATTATTGCACAGAATAGCATTAATGGACACCGTAACCCCTGATTTTTATATTTTTACTTTTGTGAGTAAGTTAGTCATTAAATTTAAGTAAGCCTTACCTGAAAATATTTTAACTGTATTTCCCCGTACCATATATCTTTTTTCTCCTTATTCTATTTTTTTTTCAAGATTAATATAGAAGAGTAAAAGTTAAATTTTATGTACATATTTAAAAACATATACATATAGTTGATTATAGAAAATTTCACCATTGGAGCACTGTGTGGCAATAAAAAATACCTTAGCCAAACCCTTAAGAAATCTGTTTCTGGTTCCTCTTGTCAATATATGTCAGTGATTTTTTAGCGTTACAGCCTATTGCCCGCGGCTCCAACCGCGTTTGTTCAATATCTGCCCCGTTTTTGGCTTAGGCGTTATTTTATTGATACCCCTTATAGTCCATATGTTGACCAGGGTAACTACGATGATAAAAAAGAAAACCGCATTTGTAGTTCTCGAGTTAAAGCGGAACATACAGACCTACAGACAGACATACAAAAAATTCTAAAAATTGTGCTTTTGTCTGTAGTAAAATACTAAAACCCCATTCCATTTAAAATTTTGAAATATATAAAACTTACAGACTCACCAACGAATTAAGGCGAGGTTACCCAGAGAAATCTGTCCTGGACCAACGCTTTCATTTTACACATGTTTATCCTGCTCAGCAGAAGCGGGCCGCATAGAAAACTCGCGGTTTCAGAAGTGTTTTTATTTGTTATTTGTCACATTTTTCACGGCATTTATTTAAGTATGAGCTTTATTGTCCAAAACTTAATTAGCTCAAATGAAATGATATTTAGATCATAGCTTAGACATATCTTTTATCTATCTTTCATCGTTGTATTTAATTTCATTATTGCTCCTTTATAATGCCGTAAGGCGAAACCGGTTGAAGATAAAGAAGATTATTAGTGAAATAGTAGAAGTGTTTATTTATTAACATTAATTTATTTAGTTTAGGTATTTTAACGCTACAGCTAACGGGAGCTGAGCTGAGCAGTAAGCATTTTAGTATATATGCTTATAATTTCAGTGTGGTCCCACTAAACGGAATTTCGTACAATTTTCACTGTTAGTTTAGGACTTTGTTGAGAAAGGCTTGAAAATGTAACATAAAGCTAACTTATTATGGACAAGTCACGTCCTTATTTGCGATTTCTTGGAAAATCCAACAGGTCAACTTACTCTTAATCTTTGTTTAATTCCTAAAAAGTATTAATATGATGAATACAGCACTTGTATTCGTTTCACAGTATATTTGCTTAGTTTTCCCAACTGGTTTCGATTTTACACCATTATCAAGGGTTTAAAGATCAATTATCTGCTGTTACGTGAAATAAATGAGTCTTATCACTGCAGTTTGACCTTAAATCTTCGACGTACTTCATTGTTTAGACTCATTTATTTCATTTATATCCTTAAATCTTCGGAAAACCTCATTGTTTAGATTTATTTATTTCACGAAATAACATAGAATAATAATTAATCTTTAAGCACTTGATAATGGTGTAAAACCAAAACCGGTTGGGAAAATGAAGTAAATATACTGTGAAACGAGTACAAGAGCCGTGTTATTATCATGTTGTTATCCAAGTTTGACAAAGTTACAATCACAAATGTTAATCATACAAAAAAGTAAATCTGTACCAAAATTGTGTTATAAAAAAGACATCGTTAGTGGTATTTCCGGGTATGGACTGTGGAATGCAAGTCACAGCCCACACTCGTACACCCACGTTGCACCGACGACTATAATGTCCCAGCTCAGGTAAATACTTTTCAATTTAATTTGGATTTTCCTCCAAGATTCATAGGATCAAGACTAAAGCAGAGGCTCGTCTTAATTACTCTACTTTTTCTCAGTCTCTGTGACCTATATTTAGAGTACCATACGTGTTCGCTAAAGAACAAGCCACAAGCATGCAAATCTGCTTTGAATTTGCATTTTTCGTAGCCTTACAGGTTTTAGTGGCACGATTTTGTTGAGTGAACGTGTAGAAGGTAAATTGAGTTTGAATTATGAAAATAAATAGCTTTACATTGTATTTTTATATTAGTAGCTTGGTTTTGTAAAAATTTTTCACGTGTCGAGATGTGTCGATTACAAGACGTTTATATCTCACCATGGCCCGCTCACTCACACACACACACAGGAGCGAAAGCTTTCGCACACTTCAGCAATGTATCTTGCACATGGTCACAGACTTTAAATTGAACATCTGTTCACATATTACAAGTTGTAATATATGCACAGATATTCAAATAGTTTCTTTTATTTGAAATTAAAGAAACTATTGCCATTTGATTTTAAATACTTCATAGGATGTCCCAGTTACTAATATTTGTATTATGGAAGATTCTTTTTTACAAATAAATGATTTTTATCATTTTCATTTTTCATTGATTGTATTGTGATAAGAAAATAATGTTTGCAGCCCTCAGCCAGGAGCTTTCCAAACGGAGCGCTCTCAGCCCATAATATTTATGCGCTGCCTTTATGTATTTCAATTCGATATAAATATCATATTTGTTACAAATACAAATGTTTCGTGATACTCCGGATATTGATGTAGGCAGTTCTTGTTATTACTTCACATTCATATCCTTTATTGTACATATAAAACATAATATTAATACTTCGCCTGTCGTTACTTCTGTCTGATGTAGATCCAAACAAACTGGCTCAAAGTTATAACTCACGTAATTTTAGATTCGTAACTACTGTAAGTGGGATATATTTTTACTGAACAAAAATAAACTATAAACTCTGACTATAACACGAAAAACTTAAACAAACTAATGATCTACTTAAAAATAAATAAAATACAAACATAAATAATAATACTATTAAAAATAAATTTACTTACCTATAAATTAATAATAATCTAAAATATGATTAAATAAATACATAGGTAAAGCCTATAAATAAAACATTGGGTCCAGGTCGCTGCCCCTCTGTAGGGTGCCCAGAATGCTGGCTACATTACCCCTCTGGATGGCCAGACTAACTTTGTAAGTTGAATTCATAATTAAAAGATGTGACGGATCGGAATTACACTTACATACAATTTATCCCGCGATACACGACATGAAAATAATTTAGAAAACAAACTGGAACATGTCGCGTATCGCCGGATAAATTGTTTGTACTAAGTGTAATCCGTCACATCTTTTAACTCATCTAATATCCACCAACATAGTCACAACTTCACTACATACATAAATACATGCATTTACTCACTCCAGACTACAGATCTTCATCTGCTACGATCCTAACACACCTCTTTGTCTTTCCATACAATAGGCTTATAGACAGGGTAAACAGAATATTATTATATTTAGTCTGTCATTTAGATTATCAAAAAATATTGGACACGTATTTTTTCTTTTGTCAATCAAACAAAAAATGACAAAGATAAAGCGCGTCAAAGTTTGGGAGTGGGGGAAAATGACGTCACTTCTATGTAAAATTGTACCTAGATGTGACGTCACGCGGAAATTCAGCGGGCTATATCTTCGGGTTAAATTGAAAAAAGAAAAAATACGTGTCCAATATTTTCTGATAATCTAACTGACGGACTACTAATTTTTTTTTGTCATCATGCCTATTCTTTTATTCCGGGTTCTTTTGACTTGGCCCGTATGTTACCAATGTGGTCGGAATACGTGCTTTTATTGCAGCCCAGTCAAACTTCCACTTGCGCACCATTTAGATATAAGGTGACTATCAATTATACAGCCAAATTTATACTGGAGACTCGCTAAGTGCTCAAGACCATGATTCAATTAACCTGTTTGGGAAGTACGAAAAAAAATTGTTTCTCTCCTAATTGTTCAAGAACAACCTCAACTCAATTAGTATAGGAAGACTAAATTTTATTTTGCCTACTATACAACAAAGGTCGCTGAATTTTAGTCCTGAGCACTTACCGAGTTTCCAGTATGAATTTGGCTATATAAACGAAATTCATCTTATATTTATTTCTTCACTTTTTTCATTTATTCTGTTTATATGTTTATTACTCCAATAAAAACAAGAAAACACTGCTGAAATCATGTGTAGTGATGATGATACGAGATTCTACAGAAATAAAAGCTTCAAAATTGTTAACTTTTCACAAAAGGCTTCCGCTTGATGAAGAACACTCGTCCAGAAAGTACCTATTTACTCTTCTTTTTAAGAAATCTGGGTTAAAATATCCGGATAAACAGATGCAGACAGGAAGTTTCACACCTCAGTACAAGTGCCGGCGCGAAAGTCTAGCGGTGAACGAAAATAGCTACGCATCGGTACAGTCGGGGAGCCAATCAGCGGTTACCTTAGACCATTTAACACGGGACCTGGCAAAGCGCGACTCTTCGTACTGAAATTATTCTGCCGTTTTCCACGGGAGGGGAGGTAAACACGCACAGCACACATTTACTCACTCACTCACTCACTCAAAAAGGAATGTTTGCTAAGTTTCTTGCCCTTCTTCTTAGCAATACTAATCGAATGGTGCGGATGGTTAGGCATTATGTATATATAATATTTTTATTCCTATATTTCTCTATTTTATGCCGGTGTATAACTTTATTACATTTTAGTAGCCCTTTTTTATATTCTAAAGATATATTATATCGTTAAAATTAACTTTGACTTGTAGAAAGTATACTTTATGTATCTATTTTGCAAAAATAAATATTTTGATTTGATTTGTCACGCACACTCCTGCGAAAAATTGATATGTCACACTAAATCTAAATCATCCACTCTTTACAACTGCCTGCCAACGCAAATCTAATGTTAGTGACCATAGACGTCGTCTCCCTCTATACCAATATCCCACACGACGCTGGCCTTTCCTCTCTTCGTACCTTTCTAAATAACCGCCCATTACCCCATCAACCATCCACAAATTTCATAATCACACTTTCGGAAATAATACTAAACAACAACTATTTTAGCTTTGAAAATAAATTATATCATCAGATAAAAGGCACAGCCATGGGGACTCGAATGGCACCAAGTTACGCCAACATTTTCATGGCGTCCATTGAAAACGACTTCTTAGCCTCGGAGCCTCTGAAGCCACTTTTGTGGAGGAGATTTATCGACGACATTTTCTTGATCTGGCCGCACAGCCGAGACTCACTTACAACATTTCTAAACCGACTAAACAGCCATAGCTCATTGAAATTCACTCACAACATCTCCATTGACAAAATCACATTTCTTGACGTAGATTTATTCATTGATCGCAACAACCACATTCACACCTCCGTACATTTCAAACCGACAAACAAACTTCAATACCTGCACTTTCACAGCTGTCATCCGGCACATATCAAAAAATCCATACCGTACTCACTCTCATTACGTGGCCGCCGTATTTGCAGCAACCAACACACACTTGACAATTACCACGCCGAAATTCACAACGCACTCTCCAAAAGAAACTATCCAACTAACTTCCTTCAAAAACACTTGCACCACAGACCAAATTTTCACAGACATAACAGGAACACAAACAAACCCCACCAAACACGTCTAATCACCACTTACTTTCACGGCAGCCACAAACTAAAGAACCTTATCAAACAATCCCTACCCATTCTCCGACAAAATAACGAAACGAAAGACTTACTCCCTCCAAACCCACAAATATGCTACCGACAAAACCGAAATCTGAGACACACACTTAGCAAAACAAAAACGACACAACATACCAACCTTACCAACTTCTCACCCAGTACATCTGTCGACGGCGTCGATGTAAAACCTGCCCCATCATCAATACAGCTACAGACATCAACACTCATCACACGACAAACATATACAAAACACACCCTAACACATCATGCAAAACGAGCAACTGCATTTACCTACTAGAATGCCGTCATTGCCCGGCATTCTATGTAGGTGAAACCAAGAATCCAGTACACATCCGAATAAATCAACATCGACACACATCAGATCGCATGCCAAACAACATTCTTCCTATCCCTACACACATCCGCCTCCACAATTCAACTTTCAACGACTGTTTCACCTTACGCATCATTAAAGCATTCACCCCTCCCCTGACCGATATTGAATTAAGGACCTGGGAAACATCATACATATGGTCACTTGGTGCTCACTATGGACCAGGACTTAACAGACAGCACTAACTGACAGACATGACGTCACTCACCATTAAATACTGACTACTAAATATAAATATTGTCATCACCACCATCATCATCATCATCATCATCATCATCATCATCATCATCATCATCATCATCATCATCATCATCATCATCATCATCATCATCATCATCATCATCATCATCCTCATCCTCATCATCCTCATCATCATCATCGTCATTATCATCGTCATCATCATCTACATGTAGTATCTCCAAAAAGTTTCTGTTTTCCTCTTTCAACTTGTATAGACTTCACCTTTCAACTCTTCTATACTCTTATGTCATTTATTTAATTTTATTTTATTCGACTGAAGACGACTCCACTGAAGGAGTCGAAATATTTCGTTAATTTTTGTATTTTTTTAGTAACTGTGTTTTAAATATAATAAAACTACAATAAATCAAAAGCTGCAACACAAACACAAAACGCGCACACAAACAAACTTACATGAACAAATTGTTCATGTACTTCGGCAGAGGGGAATAAGTGCGCTTACGCATGGGTTCGTGCGCCCGCCCCGCGCGCCGTTTCCTCCGCCAGGACACCTTATTTTTGACGCCGCTAGACTTTCGTGCCGCCACTTGTTTGAACTATATATTGACAACATACTCGTAGGGGTGAAACTTGCTGCGCACCGACTATTCCGGTGGTAGAAGGGGGATGGGGGAGTAGATTGTGTAAATAAATATACAGAACCATACAAAAACATGATGAACCATACAGACATGATCTGGTAAGTTTCTTGCCCATCTTCTTAGCAAGACTAATCGAATGGGCGGATTCAGGCATTATATCTATTTATAGTTTATTTATCTATCAACTTATTTATTATTGAATTGTATATAGGTATAAATATAATATTTAAATTTTTAACTTATGTTTGTATATGTACATATTTGGTTTGGGAGTATAATTTATTTATGGTCTATTTAGTTTAACAACTTATTTTATTCATTGCACTATGTATATATGTATAATATTCTCATTACTGTATTTCTTTATTTTATGCAGGTGTATAATTTTACTAGCCCAACTTGAATTTAGTTTTTTTTTAATATTTCCCGTATTATATTTGTTTCATCATATTCTTTTGTTTTTATAAAGATAAATAATCGTAAATTGACCTCAAGAAAGTATACTTTATCTATCTATTTTACAAAAAAAAAGATAAGCAACAAACTCAAAACTGCATTAAGAGCATGATGTATAGACGTTACTTTGATACATTAATAATAAATAAAATAAAACAATGAATATATTTTTTTTTCAATATTCCGCTAAGCACTATTGCTGTGCTATTCAAAATGTAGACTTAAGGGCTTGTATTGGGTCTTTCAACGGTTTTTGTTTTAATATGCTGAGTCAACTACTTATCTGATAAATGTAAAACTTGGACACGTGTTTTTTCAGACCTTTGTCTTTCCGTTGTCAAGTCGGTTACCTAATTGGACACACTTTGCTCGATAGATTTTATTTTTGAAAATGATGCCCTTTTAAGTTATTATTTCGTTTTATGTCTAAACGGCTTGAGTTTTATGTCTGAAATTACTGCTATAACAAGAAAACATGGTTTATTTTCCGATGTCAGGTGGAAAAACTTCTATATCAAATACTTTTTCGTAAAATCCAGAAAAACCTCGAAAATTAACTGATTTTGCGTGCCGCCAGCGCGCGAAGCGAGCATTCTAATGTAGACTTTCTGACAACATACTGAAGCTCAAAATCTCTCAGTAAGATTATCGTGCACCAGGGGTAAGGCCTTAAGAGCCGCCAATCCTCCCGCACATACCATACACATGCAAGCAGTACAAGTATAACTTTATTATACTTTTTTTCTTCAAAAAAACGAACAAGAAAATAATCGACACGTGTTTCGCCTCTTAATTAGGCATCCTCAGGATGTGTTGCTCGCCCGAATGCTATGCAAACTCCATTGGTACTGTTTTTAAATAGCATAGAAAGAGTGTTTAGTGGAATATTGCTAATTATTAATGTCTATCTATTTACTAATAATAAAGAAGTAAGAAATTCGTATCTGTACATTGAATATTTTTTCAACATTTTGAATGTAATGGAATGGGTTATTGGTATTGAGCTGAAGCCGAAACTCCCATTTCTGGAATTTTTGTCCGTCTGTCTATCTGTCTTTATTTCTGCCTGTCTGTCCGTGTGTTCCGTTTTAACTCGAAAACCAGACAAAAGATTAAGATGCGGTTTTTTACCCTGGTCAAAATATAGGCTATAAGCAGTTCATAAAATAACACCAAAGCCGAAAGCGGGTTGGATATTGAATAACGGCGGGCGGAGCTGCGGAACAAGGCTAGTATATTGTGCCGCATACTCTTAGTCGTATATAAATATTGTGAAAGCAAAATTATAATAATTTTTCCATTAACCCCTTCAATTAATGATGACGACGCAACCTATTACACCTTTATAAATGCCTCGAAATTACCGTTCGAGCGGCGGCGCAATGACCCGCATCGAGTGAGCAAACGATCGTACAGAGGAAATTTGCATTTAAAGGGAGATAAATTGGGTCACTGAGTACCCTGGCCCTCTGTTGTTTACTCTAACTTACCCTTGAATGTTCTAAAATCTTAACGGTCTGAGATGTTGCCTTATTCCTTTCTAAGAACCCTTTGAAGCGAAGATATTAGATTGTAAAGTGTTAATGTTGTCCTTTTACTACCCGTTTGTCAGCAAACACGGGACCAAAACGTCAAAAACTTATTACGTCTTTGCTATTACGGTATAGAATCGTGAAATAAAAAGTAATTTCTGATGTGAAGAGAGGTCTCTCTGAATCCGGAATTCTGAAAAATATTCGATCCCGCTAACTCACTCCACCTAAAGTACAAGCCACACAGAAACGGCGCGGCGTGCATCGAGCGCGCGGGCGTCATTCAAATTTCGTACAAAACGCATGGAAATAAAGTCGCAATTTGAGGTATGGTATGGACACCGCCCGAAACATACCATTCGTTGTGTTCAAAAGATCTCAACAATCGAATGACCACAAGCCATCATACAAAACTGATTATAATATTTACAATCAACATTTCATTTGTATACACAGATGAAGGTTAAATATGACTGCGTAATATGGGTTGGGACTTTAGGACTCACAACGCTTACGACGATTAACTATCTAAAAAGTTGTGACTACTGAGAAAGCGTTGAAGTATTTGAGAAAACAGAAAAATTGCTATAGTAGATTAATTATGATGAGTTGAAAACTCAAGAAGAATCAGTGATTCATTGACTACTTTTTTAACTTTTGCCCGCGATTTCGCTCGCGTGGAAGTGTTTTTCATTTGCGTTAAGGACAAATATTATTATTGACAGCTTTCAGCTTCGCAGTTATTATATCGAGACACCCTTCTAGCCTATGTGTTGACTAGGGTCACCACGATGGTATCAAAAAAACCGCATCCAAATCATTGAGTGGTTCTCAAGTTAAAACGGAACAGTTATACAGCCATACAAATAGACAAAAATAGAAAAAAAATGTAGCTTTTGCCACATACAGTACAATACCACAGAAGAAATATCAACACTACCAATTACTTATAAAAAGATTCATTTAAAATTTCGCAAAAAGAAACATGTAGAGACACGTTTTATACTACTTTAGCATTAGATTATTCGTAGTATAGATAACACCTTAATTCTGCATGTATTATGACTTTAAAGATAGACAACGTACTAACATCTCTTGCTTGGCATTTAATATTCACTCCATGTATTACAGAAGGAATACTAAATTACAACTGACTGTAGATAAAACTGTCCCTTTAGATTTATGAATGTGCCGTGTTTCAAATGTATTTTACTAAAAACTGTGCCAGCCTGGGGCTTACCCACAACACACATCGAGTTGCTACTTTAGGTCATGGCAGCACCTTAAGAGGCGTAGTTTGCAAACATGCTACGCCGTAGCAAGTGCTATTATAGAAGCAAATGGTGGCTACCTGTTGTCTTACGTCTATAGGTAAATATGGTTTGAAATTTCTTAAACATGTATCAATCAAATAAATCTAAACCTTGCCTAAAGTGCTCACCGTTTTATGAGCGTGCACTTTTTTGCAAATTGCAATTAGGGGAAGGGCATTATTCAAGGAGCTAAGAAAATAGGCCATGATTTTCTCTTTAAATACGTACCTATTTTAGACTTTTTGTTGGATGTTTATCGTGAATTCATTTCATACCTTACAACATTGTATCACGAAATTATCAAATCTACGATATGGCTGCCACATATACACAATGCTTACACTTGTTCGCTACCGTGCTTGATGAAAAGCGTCGATGAACGCTAGGTCGCGCCCAGAAAGTGGGAAAGTAAAAGTGTCCAGGGACTTTCACAAAATCTATGGACGTCCGTGACAGGAAAATTACTGACACTACACAACTGCCTTTTAGCGCTAGCCACTACGAAGAGAAGAATGACCTGCATAAGTCAAAAAGGCTTTTTCCGGGACCTTTATAGAATTTTGGATACTAACACCTTACTTGAATGAACCAAGTCGGTCGGATCAACTGCTCATCATGAAGAAACTTGTTTATTTCATAACCTAACCGCAATAAAATAGATAATAACAAATCTTTTTATTAAGTAAAATTAATGTAAGAACGAAAGAGAATACTCAATTATGTTTTCATTCGATGTATTTTTTACGAAATTCAATTAACGGTGCCTAAGTATTCAAAGTAACAAGGAAATTAGGGTCTCTGTTTTTGTCGTTGGCTTCAGTAACCAAATTACAAGCGCTTCTCTAACAGGGCCAGAACAATTTTCCTTGGCAAAAATTAAATTACTTGTAATAAGGTAAGATCTGTCTGTCTATCCTGTTTCACCAAGGGAAAAAGACTCATAAAGTATAAGTTCGCTACGACTGGATAGGCCGACACTACATTATAGGCTATAATTTATAATATCAATTTAAAAAGTACACAGTCCAGCAAATTGTTGTATCGATGCAGAATTAGATAAAGATCTCGCAAAATTATTTATCTACTGAACTGCTAAATGCTGGTTTCACCACCCTCAGAAAAGCTTTACACGATAGTTTAACATTAACTTATACGATCAATAAAACTGTACAGATTGTCAATAATTTATATGAATAAATGGCGTATATTCGAGCTTGGTGAACCCAACCTTAAGACAGATTTATCTAGGGTCAGTCTAGGGTTATTTATAGCGAGTATTTAAGCGACCTAGTGACAGTCCTAGCAAACTAGCGACGCGACGGAGCAAGCGAGGTGACGAGACCGAAGGTCAAGCTGGCGAGTTTATAAGGTCAGTTTAGCGTTGTAGCGAGTATTTTAGCGATCTAGCGACAGTCCCAGCGACCTAGCGACGAAAAAAAACTTTAACATTTTCGCTAAATCCTGTTCCCGTTGAGATAAACAATGCTATTATATGAACTAGCACGATGTTTCCGACACGTTAAGAAGTTGCAACAAAACAACGAGAAACGGAACAGAGTTTAATCAATATATAGGTAGCAAATTAATATACAATATAACCTCTAGTTAAACATTGATGAAAATAAAATCCGTAAATTAATGTATCTTTCGAGAACACGTCGTTGGTAATACTATCCATAATACTTGGGACATCCTCTGTAGATGGTAATAATTGTAAGTTAATAGCCCGCAGCATGATGCGGCAAAATGGCCGACATCATCATTAACACGTACAGTGTTATAAAATTCAATGTTAATTATAACATTAATTTACTGCACAATGTGCAAACCATAAACTTTGTTTTCCACAAGGTTGTAGCTTTGTTGGTAGGTGATTTGATTTAGTTTGTTATACTCGTGTAGTATTTTTATTTGAAAGCATAATTTGAAAATTCTTTGCAAATTGGGAAATATGGCCCATAATTGAGGCCGCCAGACCCAGAGTGGCCTATCTCTTCTAGACACAATTGATTTTGATTGTGTCTAGATAAGATAGGCCACTCTGGTACTGGCGGCCTCAATTTAGAGATCAAACTTCCAAATTACGCGATTGAATAATTAAACCTTTTGGAAAAGGTTTAACTACCACGGCCTATCTCGTTATTTTTGTGTTATTTTGGTCAGGTGTTTTAGTATTTTGATTTGTAAGTAAGTAAAGAAGAAAATAATATACAGAGAAAGAGACTGTTGCTAATGAAAGAAAAAGTTTCAATAGACACTTCTACGTGAAGTTATTTCAACAAGAATAAGTAAAACAAGCACGTAGACAAGTTTTCAAGGTTTTGTGTCGGGTCCCGTCGAAAAACAAAAACCCTATTTAATTAGTGAAGTGTGTATATTACATTCTTATCTTTTCAATTAACATCTCGAGATAATTTTTTTCCTGGAATTAACGGTATTCACTTTTCGTTTTGCTTTTACTGAGACCTACGACTCCATAGTATTCCCGCTCTGTAGACCCAGCATGTGAATACCGATATTTATTATTTATTTATTTATTATAAATAAAAATAATAAATAATGTGTTAATTTAGTTCTGACTACGATCGGGTAAAAGTAATAATCTACAAAAAGTTATATTACAATATAAAGGGGAGTGGCCGAATGAAACAATGGACATTATTGCTACGCCGTAGCAAATGCCAACGGCTACGAGACACGGGGAGAAAAACTAGGTAGAGCAATTATACATGTACTTAAATACCTTCTTATAATAACCTACCTATCCATTCAAACGAGGTAGTATGTTTGCGGCCGGGACAAATGTACTAGCAAAACTAAAGTTCTAACTAACAATTACTAGATGCCACAAATTAGTAATCTTTTGGCGTGGTCATTAAAATATTTCTTAAACACGGTTCGCACCTGAACATAATGTTGAACCAAAGGGCAGGCTTACTAAAAGTGTCACGCAAAGAATAATATTGGCACGGTACTAACAATATTTTTTTAATTATGGAGATAAGATAACAAAGCAAAGTGTAAGATGTATTATTTTTACTGTTGTTTGTTTTGTTTGTACGAGTAAGTACGCCAAGGACGCTAAAATTCTAAAAATAACGTTCAGACCGAAATGGCGCGCAGATGTTAAAACGTTCACAATCCTTGAGATAGGGCAATACAATCAAGTCTTACACTTCAAAATAATTCAACTGTTTTATAGTTCATAGCTTTACAAAATATCAGAAATCTAATCAAGTTTAGTCATAGTCAGGGCACGTGGAAGGAAATCTCTCAAGTCAGTCAGCTTAGTGAGATCTACTCGCAGGTACCATCGCTAGCAGTTAAAGCTACATATATGTATATATTCTGTACGATCGATTTTGACTCTTATGACGGATTATAGAAAATATTTGTTTGTTAAATGGACGTGACTTGTGGATGTAGCTGTTTCGTAATCGTACAGAATTCTGAAACGTAGTAAAAATAACGCTAAGAAGTAAGTATGTATGTATGGCCTGACATTGAATTCTCAGATAATTTCCCGTTTTTCGTCGAAGGCGGCAGATTGAGGAAATCTCATTTCTTATCTTTACCCAATTTATATAAAGAAGGAAATAAATGTGTTTAACACTAAAGTCGAACACGTGTTATAGATTTATCTTTAAAACACTTGGTTCTTTGTTAGAATCTGATTTGGTTCAGAAAAGCCGCTATGCTAGGTGCAATTAAAAAATATACAGTAGATTTTGATGATGGATTCCTAGTTCCACCTCTATTTATATAATTTGATGACTTTAATTACGTTGAAAGAATGCTTGACATGCTATATTTTAACCAAAATACCCAAAGACAGCGTAACAAAAAAAGTATAGTTTTAGTCTTCTAAAGTATTGCGCTTGTATACATTGTATTTAGGTGTGTATTTATTTCATGTACTTTAAATTTTTTATTTAGTTTAATGTTTTAGGGCGTATTTATTTATTTATTTATTTGATATCATTAGATTTATTTAAGATTTTTTTGTTTGTATAATAAGTCTTTTTAGTAAAATGTTTTTAAAATTAACAAGCAATTTAAAAACAAATAATGCAACATTGAATATTAAATTTTATGTAGTTTGCAATATTTACGTCTATTGACGAAGGATTTTTTATACAAATATTTTCACCTCTCCTTCATTAGGACCAAAACCAAGTGATTGAGAAAACTAAAATAATAATTATTGAAAAAACTATAATATAAACTGTTTAAAAAAAGGCGGACACATAAATATTAACTATCAGAACAATATAAATTTAACCATTTAATTTTGAGTTTTGTACCTTTCATGTGGGGGTTATCATAAAAAATCTCCTCCGTTCCTACACCGTAATAAAAAAAATGTAGTAACATATCGGAAAAATTATAAAATGAAATGTTTTAGAAAAACACAAACGAATTTTCAATTTTATTCTTTGATATTATTTATTTAATTAGATTATTTAATCCGTTTTAACAATTTATCCTTTGATTAAAACTTTTAATTTTCTGATTCGTGTGTATTATAAAAAAGAACTCTCAGAAACACATTAAGGTATCGAGGTGAAATAAAAACCATATACTCAGGTTTAAGGTTTCTTGAATCTGTGAAAAAATCAAACTTTTACGTTAGAAGAATAAAAATTCTCAAGGTATTTCCCGTTGACCTAGAACTATGAAATTAGGCAAGTAATACCGTCTTATACTACAAGTATAGGGAAAATCTGAAATCTATACATTTTTTAATTAAATTATAAAATTTTAACCAATTAAATTTCATAAAACTTATCACTTTGGTTTTTATTTATTTATTGTATATATGTCGTTTTGCTATCGTGAATTTCTCACTCGCTATATTTTTCCTGTAATCTTAACATAATCCCAAAGTACCATGATTTTTTCTTATTTTTTGGTTCATTAGTTTCGGAAATAAGGGGGGGGATATGCATTTTTTGTGGTTTCTCAAAGATTTCTCGAAATCGGTGACAGTAAATATAATAAAAATATATATTGGTTTAATCAGCTCTTTAATATCTACAATTTGATATCTATATTGTATTTTTATAAAAAAATTTTTTTCATTATTTTACATTCTTTATGTTTCTCATTTCTTATCAACTTTTTTTGATAGCTATAGTTTTCCTATAATTGGCCAGTTATGACCTATAATCGTCATTTTTTTCGGTCCACCCGTTTCGGAAATAATCCCTCCCGGACATGCATTTTTTTGTGGTTTTTCAAAGATTTCTCGAAATCTGTGCCAGTGATTAAAGTAAAAGTATAATATTTTTGTAATCAGCTCTTTAATAACTACAATTTAATACCCATATTGTATTTTTAGGATTTTTCTATTTATTTTCCTCTCTTTTATATTGGAAATATTTTGAACAATTTCAAATTTTCCATTTTTTTTAAACCGCATTATGTAGGCAAGTGAATGCTATTTTGTGGCAAATTTCAAGTCTTTATCTTTAACGGTGCTAAGGTTCTGAGGCTGTGACATACGGACGGGTGGACAATGGAGTCTCAACATAAGGGATCCTTTTACTTACGGAACCCTAAAAACACGCAGTGCGATAGAGTCGGATTCAGCGCAAAAGAGAAAAAAAGACGATTTTTAATTTTAATAAAAAAACTAAAACAGATTGCAAAATTTCTAAAATCAAAAAACTAGTTTTTTTTAAGACTCATCTAAAAAACATGTAAAACAGTTCGGTACATGACTCCTATTCTTCAAACGAGGAGACAAAGTGTGTTTGAAGTCCTCATTTCAGTTATTATTTCTGTCGATGAAAATTTATCCAAACGTGTTTTCCTAAAACAAAATTCTAGATTATAGTGGGACGCACTATAAGTTTCCGGAATGAATATGAAAAAATACTATTAAAGGTACAAAATTAATTTATTGTTTTTCAAAATAATCTCCCTTGGCGTCTATGCACTTTTTCATTCGATCAAACCAGTTTTGAAAACTCTTGTGCCACTCCCCTGTGGTGACCTCTGAAACGTGTTTTTCATACTCCTCGACAGCCTCTTCTGGTGATGAAAATCGTTGACCGCGTAATTGGTTCTTAATTTTTGGGAACAGAAAAAAGTCACAAGGTGCCAGGTCGGGACTGTATGCAGGATGACTCATGAGTTCTACATTTTTCGTCTTCAAAAAGTCGTTTGTCTGTCTGGCCGTGTGAGAACTAGCATTGTCGTGGTGCAGGATGATACGGCGTTTACGGTTATTTTTACGGAGTTCGTCAATAACTTCCGGCAAACAAATGGTCGTGTACCAGTCACTATTCACGGTACGACGATTCTCTAAAGCAACAGTAGCCACGTGTCCAGTTTTATTAAAAAAAGAAGCAATCATCCGCTTAGATGCACTTTTCACGCGCGCCACTTTGGTTGGTTTCGGCTCATCTTGAAAGACCCATACGCTCGATTGCTGCTTTGTTTTGGGATCATAGCAATAAATCCATGTTTCGTCACCTGTTACTATGTCCCACACCAAATTTGACGCACCTTCGTTGAATCTGGTAAGCATGGCACTGCACCAAGTGACGCGGTCCGTTTTTTGAGCCTCGGTCAAGTTGTGTGGGATCCACCGCGAGCACAGCTTTCTCACACCCAAATGTTTGTGTAAGATTGATTGTATTTGACTCATGCCTATTTCTAAGGATGCGCGAATTTCATGGTAGGTCTGTCTGTTTCAATCATACGGCGCACAGCATCGATGTTTTTGTTGGTCACAGCGGTGGACGGCCGACCATCGCGAGATTCGTCACTGAGATTGATACGACCACGCTTGAATTCTGCAAATCAGCTATAAACAGTCGTCTTGCATGGTGCTTCATTGCCAAAAGCTGTTTCAAGCCGAGCGATGCTCTGTTGAGCTGTCAAATTACACTTAAAATCGTAGAAAATCATACTACGAAAATTTTCCCGAGTTAAATCCATGTTGATGCAGACACACAATTTTTTAAATGGCGCCACAAGGTAAAAACAAAAGACAGTCAGATGAAACAAACTGCATTCTACAGCCAAAGAGTTCTATTTTCAAATGTTGCAATAAATTTTTAAATATTGTTTATGTAAGTGGCCAGTTCCGGAAACTTTTAGTGTTACCTATGTATTAATAATAAATATGAAATAAATAAATAAACAAAAAATAAACAAATTTTATCTCTTTCATAATTAGTGTAAATTATTTATAGTGTACATAGGTAACACTAAAAGTTTCCGGAACTGGCCACTTACATAAACAATATTTAAAAATTTATTGCAGAAAATAGAGTTCTCTTTTCAAATGCTGCAATAAATTTTTAAATATTGTTTATGTAAGTGGCCAGTTCCGGAAACTTTTAGTGTTACCTATGTACACTATGCAGCATTTGAAAATAGAACTCTATTTTCTGCAATAAATTTTTAAATATTGTTTATGTAAGTGGCCAGTTCCGGAAACTTTTAGTGTTACCTATGTATAGTTAAAATGCATATACCAGAAATTTATTAAAATTTTCTGTGTAACTTCTTTATGAAATATACAGAAACAAAGCATGCATCCATATTTTATTTACATATAGCCTTTTATACACTTGACATGGTCAGTCTTCGGATAGGTGACCATAGTTTTCATAATTTATGTGCTTTGAATTTGATTATTTATGTCTTTACTCACTGCCTGCTGAATGGTGAAGGAAAACAGTACTAATGTAAAAATCACTCAAAAGAGAGTGCACGAGTGCTTACTTTTAATAGTCACCGTCCATACATGGAAACACCTCTGGGATAAATGTATGTCGCATAGATATTTTTAAAATTTGTTATCCATATATTTCTGATTAAATTATTGCAAAAATATTGCACATTATATACTTATATTTAATTCAAATGTTTTATTTTGCAGGTAACAGAAAGGTTTTTTGCCTGTTATCAGATAATTTAATTGGTAAGTTGATTCTTATGTAAGTGAAATTAAACTTCTATGCAATATTTTAAATCTCATATAAAACATGCCATGACTGTTTTAAAAAAAAGGCTCCAAAGTAAAAAAAAAAACAATTTTAGGACAGGGCAAAAAAGCGCACCTTAACCCTTTCCTAAAGAAGTTTAAAAGATAAAATCAATAGATTTCATTGATGGTTCTTGATGGAACTCCATTAAAGCAATGAAAAGTCTCACGTGTAATACAAATTACACAGTGTTTAAGTAATACTTATTACTAATTAATACTTATTACTAATTAATACTTATTAATTAATTAACATTTGCTGAACGAGGAAGGAAAACATCGGGAAGAAACCTGCATGCCCTAAATGGCGTGATTTGTCCCCGAAGAACGGCGTCAGGGCTCACCACCCATCACGTTGTTGGGACGTAATAATCGTCAGTGAAACGCGGGTGTGCTGGGTGTGGACTGTAACTTGCATTTCACAGTTCACACTCGGAACACCTCTAACAGCCCCTCGGGGATTCATGTCGTGACGATATATTTATATTTATTACTCATAAACCCTAAGACCTAGTGCCTGGAGATGTTTTTAACGAAACCGGTCGCTAGGAGAAGGAAATAAACACTGTGGAACTTATAGTACAAATAAGACTTCATTGCTAACTTTTTAAATGCTCGAAGGATTCTTTTTTAGGGTTCCGTACCCAAAGGGTGCCAAATGGGACGGGCGATTGCCTATTATATGCGGACGATCTCAAGATTTTCCGAGCCATTCATGATGCTTCTGATTGCTTGGCCCTACAACAAGATATTCAAGCTGTTTATGAATGGTGCTCTATAAATAAAATGTATTTAAATATTAGTAAGTGTTTTGCAATTTCTTTTGCTACCAAGTCGCCGAAATATGTTTATAATTATAAAATTAATAATACTTGCTTAGAACGAAAATCATTAGCGAAGGATCTAGGCATATTGTTCGATGGGAAACTATCTTTTAAACAGCACTATGATTACTTAACTGCGAAATGTTTCAAGTTAATGGGGTTTCTTACACGAATTACCAAAAACTTTAAAAGCCCCAAAAGTCTTTTAAGTTTGTATCTTTCAATTATAAGACCCCTTGCCGAGTATTGTTCTATCGTTTGGACACCATTTTATAAAGTTCATATTCATAATATAGAAGCCATACAAAGGCGTTGTATGAGTATTATATGTCGTCGATACGGTTTAAAACGTCAGCTACCAACATATGAATCAAGAACTAAATATTTCGAATTACAGCACCTATCGACTAGGAGGAACATCAGTGAATTGATTTACCTCTTCAAGATCATCAACTCTCACATAGATTGTCCTAAACTCTTAAACATGATAAATTTTAACGCAAAAATTAGAGAGCGTGCCCCGCGCATTTTTGGGCTTCACACTTTTAAGAGCAACATTACTTATAATACACCATTAGCAAGAATGTGCAGATCGTATGACGCGCTAAAAAGACATAGCGATAACTTTGATATTTTTTCAAACAACTATAGTTTATTTAAAAAAACATTGTGCTCACTTTATGAAAAAGGTTATTAAAATTTTATTTTTCGTTCAATTTAAATTTTGTAATTTTATATTTTGTTTGTATAATAGTTAAGTACTTAATGAATGTTTAATTTTAGTTTTTAATTGTGCATGTTGTGTGTATACGTTTTGGAAAGCAGCCTTGTTCAAACAGTTATTACGTTATTATAAGCAATTTTTGGCTGTAATCTGTTGTATATACCTTGAAATAAAATAAAATAAAATAAAAAAATAAATAAAATATTACTAAGACTTCGCTGTTTGTCTGTCCGTCCGTATGTCACAGGGATCTACAACAAATTTTTACAGGATAAGTACATGTTGTAACTATGGCCACTACCACGACAAATAATAAAAATGAAAAAAAATATATCTCAAGGGGTTCCCATACAACAAACCTCGAAAATGCATTTTTTATGTAATAACGGTAATAGACAAAGTTCAAATTTGTTCAATTGACAACATTACAAATTGATAATTTGTGCAAAACTAAAAACCATTTCGAGATATGGGCTTTCTGAGCATCATATATTTTTTTCAGAATTAAATAAAGAGATATTTTCTAAAAACTAAAAATATGGGTAACATAGGATTTTAAAAACAATTTCCTTTACTTTTAAATTCATTTTGTTTTAAAAAAAATCAACTGTCATGTCATGTGACAGCAGACATAAACATGCCAAGCTTTTTTTTTTAATAATCCATTGGCAATGAATTTCGACTCTTGAAATCCTCAGATGCGACTTACGTCTTTTTAGAATGAGTGAAAAATAATCAAGTATGCAGGAAAAACATAAAATAAAAGAAAATAAAAAAATACATAAGCTTCTTTTTAACGCAGACCTTCAATATAAATATTAAAAACAAATGGTCAACTAAAATGAAATGTTGTCGATTGTTGTACATAGTGTAAAACAGAAAATAATAAAATTAGGGTTCTGAATTGTTTGACATACTTAGGGTTCCGTGCCCGTATTGTGTGGTGGTACAGAACTCTTCATTGGTCAAATTATTTATTTTGGGAATGCAAACCCTAAAAACCGTAGAATTTCTCAAGGAAGCTTTATAGCACGCGTAAATCATAAGTAATTCATTTCATTAACAAAAGTGTCTGCTACTTTTTTATCTCATTACGTATAAACCATTTTCGTTTTTACTACCTTGAAACTTTCCTCTAACGCTTAGAATTTTTGAACTTAACTTTGAATAATTATATTCCATTTTCCGTTAAAATCATGATAAAGTTTTCTTTATCCTTTGTGCTTTGGTTCACTTTGATATGACACCTTTATAATTTCGATGTAAATATTTGAATAGATATTAGCGTTGAAGAGGGTTATACAATGTGTTAGATGTCAAGTTGAAACTAATACTACTTGTATAAATAATAATATGTTTGCCTACATGAATTATAATTATTTGCAAGTCGCATCAGAAGGTAAAATATAGTTTTACCAGCTTTTGCCCGCGGCTCCGCCCGCGTGCTATTCGGTTTCACGACATGCTTTTTTCCGGTATAAAAAGTAGCCTATGTTTAGGGTATAAGCTATATCCATTCTAAATGTCATCCAAATCCGTTCGGCTGTTTCAGCGTGAAAGTGTAACAAACATACACACACACACCCTCCCTCACACACACACACACACACCCTTGTCTGTATCCGCGTGAATTCAAGGACCTTGCCAGGGCCCCCGAATCTAAGGACTTCCTATTTCTAATAGATTTACGTAAAATTAGATGTAACCAGCGACATCTAGAGGCTGTGCTGAGCACATTTATCTAGTCAGCGTTATTTAACTCTCCTTGTTTTGCGGGTTATTCCTTTTTTTCTGAGTGTTATACACACCCCATATCTAAGGACTTCCCATATTCAAGGACTGTCTTCAAATTTGGGTCTCAATAAACAAATCACACTCTTTTTGGTTGGTCTGCAGATTTGGGTCTAAGAGAACCTCAAAACACCAATGTCCTTTGAATCAGGTGTCCATGTACAGATTATTACACACACGTCCTTAAAATTGGTAATGTACAAACAAAAATACACGGTGTCCGTATACTCGGGTCTCAATATACGTCATACACACCGATATTGGAGTGTGTAGTCAATAAGGTTCAATTTTGTTTAACAATTATGTCACACATTTTTGGAATCTGGAACGTTACTACTTGAAAATTTGAACCCGAGCGCCATCACAAATTACAACAGACAGCATAGTGATGCCGACTGCGACGCACCTGTTCGACACAAGTTTAAATACCCGCCGGTAAGTTAGATGTTAAAATCAAATTATTTCCCTTTAAATATTAATTTTACTTTATTGACGTTTATTTCAATTAGCAAAGTTGTGAAATGGTGTCTATTTTCTTTCAGTTTGTTGTCACAATGGAAAAACGAGAAAGTGATGTTCAATCTGGTGCCAGGCAGATTAAGGTATGTATTGAAAGCATTTAGGTACTTTGATTAAATTAACAAGTTTTACCCTACTTACAGGTTTTGATTAGAACAGTAAAATGTACTTTTATCTTGTGCAACATTCATAAGTTATAGTTTCTTACTAAAAGAGTAGAATTTGATGTTTGTCTGTCAGAAAGCTCTGTCTCAGTAATAGTAAAAGGTTGCTGACGTGAAAACTTAAACTGGCTATCGAGAACTACCTATACTACTATAGAAATCTCCCGATGTGCTATGGTGTAGAATCCTAACACTTATCGAGTTTTTAGGATTTGCCTACTTCGACGACACCAGAGGCTATGTCAATCGAATTTGATTCAGACAGTCAAGCTTCGGAACCTGGATCGGCCGAAAATTTCCGGGAAAAAATGTACGAGAAAATAACAAGTCAAATAGAAGGTGGGTTATATACTAATAATAAAGTAGTATAAAAGTCGTGTCTGTAATTGCGTCATTAGTATTGTACCGAAGCTAAAACAAAAAATTTTTTTTTTATCTGTTTGTTCCGTTTTAACCCGAGAATCATTAATATGGATTGAGATGCGGTTTTCTTTATCCTAGTGAACTTGGTAAATATATGTATAGGCACCTTTCGTCTATAAAGCTAAATTCACACTGGAGATTCGGTAAGTAGTCAGGACCAAGATTCAATTACCCTGTTTGCGAAATAGGAAAAAAATAATGTTTGTGCCTCTATATTTGTTTAAGAAAAACTCGACTCAATTAGTCGTAATTTTATTTTGCGTATTTCACAGAAAGGGTAATTGAACCTTGGTCATTTACCGCGTCTCAAGTATGACAAAAAAAATCAAAACTATAATTTATAAAAATGAATCCACACTATTATACAGGGGGTAAATACAAAGTCAAGAATCCCTTAAGGATATGAAAGTATACACGATGCTGATGTCATTACGAGAAAAAAAAACATATCTTGAATTTTCACCAAAAATTCAATCATTTTTCTAAGATATGGCTACGCAGCTCACCGGCCTCTCCACACACCTAATTGCACCCCGCAACCTGCACCCCTCATCCGAGTGGCCAGCGACCATCGAGGGTGTCCACGCGATAAGTGTATTTTGAGTAATGAAAATCGTCTTATTATGAGGTACTGGTACTTTATATAGAGATCCCAGTATTTAAAATAATATCTTTACCGATCATACTAACACACCGTTAAAGGATTCTTGCCTTTGCTATTACACCCGGTATAAAGAAGAAAAATATATTCGTTTGTTTGTTTGTTTGCATGTAATGGTTTATCTCTGGAACTACTAAACCGATTCTAAAAATTCTTTCACTAATAAAAAGCTACACTATTGCTGAGTAACACAAACGTATACATTACTTTGCACATTTATTTTGTAAAATAGATACATAAAATATAGGTTTTACAGGTCTAGTTACTAAACTAGTTATAAACTTGAAATATATATGTATGTATCGCTGTAGTGAGCTTTTCATTCAAATAAGTTATTAAAGTAAATAAAATAAAACATTTCGAAAACTCTTTTATGCATGTTTTATTTTGTTTACTTTAGTAACTTATTTGAATAAACTAGTTACAGATATATATGAAGTTACATTTATTTGCTCGAGTTAACCTGGTATTTGTGCAGTGCCACGTAACTGACTGATTTCCTGGATAAAAAATCCGCTGGCCTGTAATGTTGGCTATTATTATAAATAAACCACCATCCATTGGGCTATGCAAACAACATTCGGATTTAAAGTATTAATAGGATTTTACAAAAAGTGTTTAAAAATTTGGCCTTAGATATAAAATAATGAAATGATACGTATTTGTTTCTTTTCAGATTTAAGTGTCTGTAGTAATGACAGTGGAAGTATTTCCAACGAATGACTCCTCCACCGACAGTGATATCTTTGAAACATTAAAATTTACATCTACTACAAAAAATACTTCAGAAAAAGAAAATGTTAGTGATGAAAAATCCAAATTGACTGAAAATTCTTCTAACTTACAAAGAAAATCTACAAAGTTACGAAAAACAAGTTCAGAATATGATTCCCCAAACGAACCATTTACCGATAGTGAAATAAGATCAAGAAAATGTATAGAATACAAGTCCAACAAAAAAAAAACTGAACGAGAAACTAAAGAAAAGATAAATACTGGCGAAGAGAAAAAAAAATTACCCCAAAAGAACTAATATTACAAACGTCAAATGAATACACGATAAACCGTTAGGACAACAAATATATAAACACAATTTATTTAAATAAAAAAGAAGAAATAAAGGAGCAGAGAGCAAAGACTGGTGGAAATGAACACTTTTTGTTCCAAATAACTAATGAACATAAATATGGCATTAAAAACAAAATTGTTTTTGATGAAAGTCATTTAAACCAAAAAGACGAAAGTGAAGTGAAAAGGGGAACTGACGTAAAAGAACAAGTAGTTACCCAAATGCCAAATGAGGTTAAGGCTCCTGAAAAAAAAACATGCATGCTTATATTGTAAAAAATTGGTTGTAAAATTGCCCCATCATTTTGAAACACAGCACCCTGGTGAAATTGAAGTTGCTGATTATGTTTTTACGACTGCAAAGGGATCCAAAGAACGAAAAAATAAAATTGAAAGATTACGACAACTGGGTAACTATGCCTTTAATGCTACTGTGATTGAATCAGGTTCCGGTTGCTTGATACCAAAAAAAAGATCAAAGAAGAGACGAGATTTAGAGTCGTTCGCTCCATGTAAATCGTGCATGGGTCTTTATCTTAAAAAAGATCTTTATCTTCACTATAGGCGATGCAGTCAAGGACAGGAAAAAAGACATTCTAAATGTTCAGGCATGTTTCCAGTAGGCTTTGGTGCTATAGAGGATTTAAAGAATGACGTTTTATCTACTATGTCACAAGACAAAATCTACCATACCATCCGAAATGATAGAACTATTTTAAGGTTTGGTTCAGATCTTCATTTTCGTCACAGAAACTACCCTCACTTGAGATCATATGTTCCTCAGAGAATGCGACAACTTGGACGCCTGATACTTACTGCCAGAGAGATAAACAATGTTATAAATTATCTGAAAAGTTTAATAAATCCAATACATTTCGAAACTTTCATAGCAGCCGTGCAGAAAGTTTCGAACTATAACGAAAGAACCAATTCATATGGGATTCCATCGTTGGCATTAAGGCTTAGAAGTAACGTTAAAACGTGTGCTGATATTTTAAAGACACAAGCAATAATGGATGGAAATATTTAAAAAAGAACTGACGTAACGGATTTTGTCGACTTAATAGACATGAATGTTACTACCAAAATTGCCAACCATGCATTAAATACAGTTTATACGAAAAAATGGAACAAAAGTGTTGTACTACCTGTTGCTGAAGATATATATAAGCTGACAAATTATCTGAAGGACGAAGCATCAAAATTAATAAAATCTCTACAAAGTAAAAAGATAAATGTAACAGATTGGATTCTTCTGTCCGAAATCACAATAGCTCAGGTGGTTTTGTTTAACCGGAGAAGACCAGGCGAAGTAGACCGCATTTCTTTGCAAACATATTTAAATCGAGATACAAGACCCATGAGTGAAGAAGTTTTTAATAGCCTTACCGAAGTTGAAAAACATTTAATTAAAAATCTAACACGTTTTGAAACCGGAGGCAAAAAAGGTCGAAATGTACCTATGTTGTTGACAAATGAATTAAAAGCCCAAATCGACTTCCTAGTTGAAACAAGAAATACTGTGGGTGTTCCAACTGATAATATTTACTTATTCCCAAAAATAACTACCGAAGGGTTTATAAGCTCCGCAACAAAATTAAAAAAATTCGCTTTATCTTGCAATTTGAAAGATCCAACATCAATCACCTCGACAAAACTAAGGAAACAAGTGGCAACTACATCACAGTTACTTAACTTGAAAGAGAATGAAATGGATCAATTGGCAGCCTATATGGGACACAACATTCGTGTCCACCGTGAGTTCTATCGTCTTCCTGACAGCTCAGTCCAAATAACAAAAGTCTCGAAACTTTTATTGTCTCTAGATTCAGGAAATTTGCTTCAAAATAAAGGCAAAAATTTCGATTGTATGACCGTTAATAATATAAGTACAAGTATTGAACATGCTTGCAATGACTCTGATCCAGAAAATTCTCCTCACAATATAGCAATATTAGAGCCCGATTTACATAAGGATTCAGAAGATTCAATTGAGGGAAATAATTCCACTAAAAATATCACTCATAGAGCTAAGAAGATAACAGTGAAAAAAAGAAGAAAGTCTGAAGTTTTTTATGATACAGAACAAAGTGAAACAGACGTACACACACCACGTAACAAACATAAATCTGTGAAAAAGACCCAGAAAGCAACAAAAGTATCATGGACTAATGCTGAAAAAGATGCTATTAGTAGGCAGATGGCCATATTTGGATCAGAAAGAAAGTCCCAAACAAGCAAGAGTGTGAAGTGTGCCTCCGCAATGAACCCGACCTTTGTAGAAGGACGTGGAAAAATATAAAATATTATGTCCACAACATGATACAGAAAAATAAAAAAAATAATATTGGCTAATAATTAGATAAGTATTTTACCAAATAGTATTTTTGACTGAGCCAATGGCTGTGAATATTCAATAATGATAAAGCTGTTGACACTTTCCTATGATTGAATATAAGTAGTTTTAGCATTGATTTTAGTACGTTATGTTGACAGTTTATTTTGTTTTATATTTTATTGATAAAAAGCTCATACCTGTAAGGTGTGTTAAAATGCGAGTTTTTATTTTAAATAGGTATGTTTTTTATTTTGATAAATTATTTTGTATGATGGTATCTATTAGCTATTTGTTCTATAATCTTAACAAATTATTGATTGCCATTGTTAAGGGGTTCATATAATATTTATGATCAATCAGAACTAAGCCATGCCATTTCATTTTTGTTAAAAATAGTGCGCTCTAAGCAGAAACACGCGCTCATGGAAAGCTGAGGTTTTGTTAAATAACTTGATATTGGTTGAAGTTGTTAAAAGATTCTTAAATACAATTGCGAATTAATTTGATCACTTATTTTTAATATATAAATTTCAAGGTTTAGGATCTAAAGAAAACGTGAAACGTGAAAAACATGTAGGGATAACTTCGTAGTTTTTTCTTCTATCAAGTAAACTTAAAGCTAAAACGTTTTTATTAGACATGCTTTTCCAAAGTATAATACATTATTTTTTTTAAACCGATGCACCAAGTAATACAATGTGACATGGTCATTTGAAGTTTTGCAGTTATCGTTATGCAGACCCTTAGTACATTTACAGCTCGTGGCTAGATTTTTTCGGTCCTATCGTGTTTTATTTTTCTGGTTACTTAGATGATTTTGTTGAGCCCTAAAATAGCACCGGAGTTACTGTTTTGGAGTTTAGAGATTTTAGTAGATTAAGTTTAATACTTACTTACTTTTAAATAAAATCAAAAACGAATACTTGTAAGTTTTTTTCTTTTCTATCCTTACAGAAAATTCATCAGAAAATTCATCGCTATAAGTGACGAAACCTGCAATTTTTTTCTTAAAACGTTCCATCCACCCAAAGTATTAAACTGTAATGTGATCCTTAGCGACAGTCACAAGCATGGACCACACCAACCCGAATCTAAAGACATGCGTCATATTTGGGTCTCAGTAAACATTTTTACACTTAAGCGTTAGTGCTGCCCCCTGGAATACACACATGGAACTAAGCAGCGACGTGCCAAATTGTACACCGACACACATTGTCATTTTCGCAATGAAAATGCGGACTCGCCATGATTTATGAACGAACATCACCATCTAACCAATCAGATCACGCTGATTCCATAGATACATATGAGTAATAGAGTCTGCGAATCTGCGGACGTCCCTGAATTCGGTGGAGTCCGCAGATACCGGATGGAATTGTAAATCAATGTCTCCAGATTCGGGTGAATATAAACTCCCTCTCTCACACACCCTCTCTCACACACCCTCACACCCTAACACACACACACACCCTAACACACACACACACACACACACACACACACACACACACACACACACACACACGCACACACACACAAACCACACAAATAGTGGCCATTTTGTTGTATCAATTCGGAGAGGAGCCGAGTGCGGTGTCTCTTTCAGCAAAGCCGCGAGCGAAGGCTAGTTATATAAAAGCTAAACGCAATGTCACGAATCAATGAACCTTATAACGTGGAGCGCAGTAGTCTGGTTGAGGAATAACGCGGAGGAAATGGTGATTACTGCAGCTCGATTACCTCCATTTTCAAGGGCCATTTGCTGGTATTCTGGCCTCCAATGTTTTCAAGGTCTGGAGGAAAAATTGTGGAGTCAATCATGTATTTTATCCTGCAATTTAAGTAGATCTAAAGATTTTAACACATAGTTTTACACGGATATTTGAATGACAAATGGGGATGTTATTCTTCTAGCAAATTTGTTATGATAAAGATGAGAAAATAATAATAAAAAAATATAAATAAAATATATATATATATACCCAAACTTTGCCGGTTACATCACGGCGGCATTAACTCGCAGACTGAACATAAATGTGCCCCCATTACGGACGGGATTTAAACCCGCCTCAGCCGATTTGAAATACTAGACAAAATAGACGGGTAAAAAATAAATGATTATTTCTAACTGAAGAATTATGTTATAAAATTACAGTGAACTAACAACAGTAACTTTATAGCGTAACAGTAAACATACACGTGTGGTGGTGTACTCCTAGGGTTGCCACCTTCTGTCCCTTTATTTCCACGAGATAGACCATGTCACTTACAAACGACCCCGAAGTTATTCTGGGGAGAGTGAAATGGTGGCCCACCATTGCGGTAGGTATATCCATATTATATCCATCCCAAATTGCCGGGCCTCATATAAAACAGACTGCCTGCCTGCCCAGCCCGGGTGAGCCCATAGCATTTCTTCCGGGAGGGCGCCGTTACGGTTAGCGAAATCTTGGAAAGGCCTATGTCCAGGAGTGGACGAAACAGGCTGATGGATGGATGGACGGAGACCATCTCAAAATAAAACCAGTAATCTTTATTAATTCTCATTTGAATCTAGTATTGATCGTGTGTAAATACTATTCGTTGTTAAAAACTCTATTACCCGTTCAAAATGCTTTTAGGATAGGGCCTTGTGCGTTTTGTTCCTGTGTGCGTTTAACAAAGCTGACGGACGTGCGCGTGAGATGTACTTACAATGCATTTTAACATTTGAGTACACGAACCACAGCAACACGTCCTATCCTAATAGCATTCCAAATGGATAATAATACAATACATTGCTGACAAGCGTCTGTACTTCATCCTTGGCATGTCCTTCATTGAAATTTCTTTCCTTCGTCCATATATCGAACACTACACATAAAATACATTTCTATTTGACACCGACGTAGTCGCCCGCCAATTTGAAATTCCGGGAGAATTTTGATTATGACTGAATACATCCGGGAGGCTAGAAATTTTTTCCGGGTTCGATTCCGGTAGACTCCCAGAAATCCGGTAGAGGTGGTAACCTTATGTACAACCATGTATAGGTTGTTAGTTGTAAATTATTCAAATGGATGAGGTTTTCGTTTACTCGCTCGAACACAAAATGTGGCTTTACGATCCGATGCCGCAAGTTGGCTGCGGCTTACAGCGGGGTTGCGGAACATCAAATATGTACACTGTTCACGTGTAAGCAGCATTATTTTTATTTTTAAACTTTTGCGATTTTCACACATTATGAACATTGTACTAGGGTCTTAATTACGTTGAATAAAAACGCCACTACAGCCTACGGAGGCGTCGAAACGAAACGTCAAGCACATTTGTTAAGAGTATGGCATACCCTAGGAAAAAATGTTATTACCCGTCTAACACAAAAAGACCAATGTCAAATACTTTATTAGCTTTTGATAGAGGCGATTATTGCTTAGATAAATTACCTATTTGTCTAGGATGCGTAATACTAATAATTACGCGCGAAACAGCAGATCGGAGGGTTTTTAGCTAATACTGAAATATTTTTGGGGAAAAGAATACTGGATTTAAGTAGAAAACCTTTATATTTCTATTACCTATTTTATGAAAGAAAAAAAAAACAAGTTGATCTCTTAAACGCTTTCTTGAAACGAACGTTTGAAAACCAAAAAAAAGAGGGTGGAAAACATATTTTTTTTGACAAAAGTATAAATCTTAGTACATTGTTTATAAGTAGATCACCTAGATAAAAGATCAATAAATCAAATCTATTTTTTCCAATATTAAGATTGTCCTACATTCGTCAAAAAAAACCTCGAAAATCTGGCTTTTTTCATATTCTAGGGTCAGGTACAGCCTTAAGGTATGTTTTTATTCCAGAATCTGTCCCTCTGGAGTAACAGAGATCAATGCAACCGCGAGCTATTCTCTTAATTCTCCACTTACAAGCTAAATTGCAGCCCAATCGGCCATAGGCCAAGCTGTTTTTTAAAGTTCTTGAGAAACCAACGTATATACATCGAAGCTTCTCTAAAAATTTTGGATATGACTTTAATAATCGTTTATAACCTGTAATATCCAGCGCTATATCTTCCAAGCAGCATGGTTTTATGAGAGGCAGGTCAACCACATCCAATCTTGCTTGTTGTACTGATTTCTTGAATAATAATATGGAGGGAGGCGGGCAGGTTGACGTGGTATACACCGATTTTGAAAAAGCTTTTGACCGAGTCGATCACGTCATTCTGCTCGCCAAGCTTCAGTCTCTAGGAATTCATGGGGATTTACTTCGATGGGTAGAGTCCTATCTGAACAACCGTTCACAGGCTGTAGTAGTCAGTGGGTATAAATCTAACTTTATTGCTATCCCTTCCGGAGTGCCTCAGGGCTCGCATCTTGGCCCTCTCTTTTATAACGCCTACATTTATGATATCTACAAAGTTATTAATAACTCTCATCACTTACTATACGCAGATGATAAAAAGGTTTATCTAAAGGTTGAAAACCTCGCTGATTGTGAATTATTACAAGATGATCTCAACAACTTAAATACATATTATGAAAAGAATAATATCACAATCAGCATTAGCAAATGCCAATGTATATCCTTTAATCGTAAAAACAATCCTATTACTTTTCAATATAATTTCAATGGTGTTGTAATTGAGAGAGTAAACATTGTCAAAGACCTAGGTGTATTACTTGATTCAAAATTGATTATGAATCATCATATTGATGCTGCTGTTCTGAAAGCTTACCGAAATCTGGGATTTGTAATACGTACTTGCAAAGCTTTCGAATGTCGTTTCAGTCTAATGATAGTATACTTTGCTTATGTAAGGAGTATTCTAGAATACGCCAGCTCTGTTTGGTCACCTTGTTATAAGACTTATGTTGATAGAATAGAGCGTATACAGAGATGCTTTCTTAAACACGTTAATTTTCGTGAAAAGAAAACTTTTAAGTCATACACAGAAAATTGCCGATACTATAATCTATTATCACTGGAAGAGAGACGGACAGTTATAGACATGGGACTGTTGTTCGATGTGTTACGCGACCGCATCAACTGTCCTGAGCTCTTGACAAGATTAGGACTGTGGGTATGTTATATGTGCCTAGGCACTCAGCTAATTATGGTAAAAATTCAGTCCTTACCAGACTTTCGAACACTATAACCAGTTATTTAATGACGTGGAGATTTTCTCCTGAAAGTCTGAAATTAGAGTGGCTCTAAAAAGTATTTCTGATGATAATTCTTGATACTATATAAACATTTATTTACTTATATAGATAATATATATTTTACCATAATATTATGTATACCTACCTATATATTAAATCCATTATAACTATTTATTTAAAAACACGAATTACTAATAAAATTGCATACCTGCCTGTTAGACATTTCTTGATCTATTTTTTGAAATACATTGAAATTGATTTACGATATTGACAAAATTAATTTTACTACTTTTTGAACTCATTGTCTAAGTTTTGATTTTTAGTGAAAACCTGTTATTGGCCTTGTTTATGTATCTAACTATTGTAATATCTCATTGTGTGATCGCTGTTGGTTTTCCAAATAAACGATAAAATAAAAATAAAATAAAATAAAAGTAAATAAATAAGAGGTTCGTATGCTCAAATCCTAGTACGAGGATAATTTAAATATTTGTCATGATATTTGTTTCTAATTGGTCTTCTCTAAATGGTTTAATGACGGAACCCAAGTAATAAGTAATAACAGTAGCGTACTAACACGCAAAATACAATTACATACTGTGTGGGTCTAATTTTCGGATTTCCATCCATCCATCCATCAGTCTGTTTCGTCTACTGCTAGACATAGGCCTTTCCAGGATTTCGCCACTTTTGGCAGTCCTCCTGGAAGAAATGCCCATACTCACACACGCTGGGCATGCGGGTTGGTGAGCGCGGTGCCGAAACCCTTGCGGCAGTGATATAGGGCCCGGTAATTGGGGATGGATATACCGCCATCCATCGGTCCCAGGCAATGGTGGGCCGCCTGGTTTTGCCTGAGAGCTGTTCTCTTACTCTCCCCCAAATAACTTCGGGAGGATTTGCGAGTAAGATGGTGGTACCTCCATAGTCGAGCCCGGCATCAGCTCTAATTCAAATTCAAATTCAAATTGTTTATTTGTAAAATAGATATATAAAGTATACGTTTTACATGTCAAATCTAATCTGTATAAGGATAATATATATATGATACGGGAAATATATAAAAAAACTGTATGTTGGGCTAGTAAACTTATATGTACACATGCATAAAATAAAAAGACTTATTGGAATAAGAGTATTATTATACCTACATAATGCAATGAATAAATAAGTTAATAGATAAATAAACTATAAATAGATATAATGATTAAATCCACCCATTCGATTAATCTTGCTAAGAAGAAGGGCAAGAAACTTAGCAAGATCATGTCTTTTTTATCAGTATTTTTTTTCTGAATATGGCTTAATACTATTACAGTTTTTTTTAACTTATATAAAATAATACTAAACAATATATTATAAAAGGATAAAAATATAAAAGACAGAAGGAAATTGGGCCATGAGAAAAAAAAAATCTTAGTCTATTTGTCTCATTTAGTTTCACTTTTTTTATAGTCAGATTATCAACTAATAAATGCTAAGTTTAAGTTATAAAATTTTCATGTCAATATTAAAAAGATATGTCAAAATGATAATAAAAAAACAATATAAAAATATTAGTCTACATAAAAACACAAATCAGTTAGAAAATAACAGAACAGTAGTATCAATCAATATTCTCATGACACCAAGCGTCACTATCATCCAAATAGTCATTGATTTTATAATATGCTTTTCTCAAGAGTCCCTGCTTAATATATAATTTAAACTTATTTTCTGAAAAACTAAGGGCCTCCTTTGGAAGTTTATTGTAAAATATTATACCATGTCCTACAAAAGAGGTGCCTACTTTTGCAAGTCTAATTTTTGGAAAAGCCAGTTTATGTTTCTTCCTAGTGTCTATATAGTGATGCTCACCGAGCCTAGGGAAAGTATCGATATTTTTTCTGATATATTTAATAACTTGGTAAATAAATTCACAAGGAACTGTTAAAATATTAATTTCTTTGAATTTTTCTCTTAATGAATCCCGATGCTTCATATTGTAAATAGCATGAATTGCTCTCTTCTGCAAAACAAAGACTGCGTTAATGTCCGCAGCTCTACCCCACAGCAACATACCATATGACATAATGCTGTGAAAATAAATAAAGTACACCAATCTAGCAGTATCCTCATCAGTAATTTGCCTTATCCGTCTAACAGCGTATGCGGCTTAACTGAACTTACTTAACACAAAGGCCTTCTATGTGGGGACCCCACTGAAGACGAGAGTTTATAGTAATGCCTAAAAACTTCGTTTTGTTGACTAACTCTAGCTTGGACCCCTGCAAAAGTAGATCAGCATCTACTTGAATTACATTTTGTAATGTGAATTTCATGCATTTTGTCTTTTTCCCATTTAAAACTAAATTATTTGCAGTAAACCAATCAAGAATCATACATAGAGTTATATTCTCATCATCATGGATATCTTTATGTCTATTAACTTTAAAAATAAGTGACGTGTCGTCAGCAAATAGAACTATCTCAGATAAGTCTTTAATTAAATATGGAAGGTCATTTATGTAAATTAAGAACAATAGAGGCCCCAATATGGAGCCCTGCGTGACACCCATTTTAACTAATGCTCCAGCTGACTTTACTCTGTTAATATCCACCTTTTGAATTCGATCACTAAGGTATGACTTAAATAACGCCAAAGATTGGCCCCTAACCCCATAGTGAGCCAATTTGCATAAAAGGGTTTCATGATTAATGCAATCAAAAGCTTTAAAGAGGTCACAAAAAACACCGAATGCATCCTGTTTTTCTTCCCAAGCATCAAATATGTGCTTGACTAAAGCAACTCCTGTATCTGTAATTGACCTCCCTCTAGTAAATCCATATTGTTCACAATGAAGCAACTTATTTAAGTTAAAATGAGATAATAATTGATTTAAAATTATTTTTTCGAAAACTTTACTCAGTACTGGTAAAACTGACACTGGTCTATAATTAGACGGGTCTTCATGGTCACCTGATTTAAAAATAGGGATCAATTTACTCAACTTCATTAAATCAGGGAAGACACCATCATCTATACATTTATTGAAAATTAAAGCCAAATAAGGAGCTATTAAATCAATGACGGAACTTATAACTTTAACAGATAGGCCCCATAAGTCCTCGGTTTTTTTTTAATTAAGAGATTTGAATGCCTATGACCTTATGCCTTATAAACTATGATAGTGAAATAATATTATTTATTTATTTAGGAAATTAACAGCGTTAAAAATAACTCTAAACATTATTTCAAGACTATGACTAAGGCCAATAACAAATTTCCCCAACTGTTTAATAAAATAACAAAAACAAAAAAAAACTTAACTTAATTCATTCCTCAGAAACAGAATCTAAAATAAAATTTAAATGTTTACAGGGCAACTCATCCGCCTACCGTATTATTAAAAACTAGGTATATTTCAAGCTAAGTCTAATTTAGTGTTTCATATTGAGTGCTCTAAAAATCCTTGGAAAGCTATAAAATATCCAAAAAGCTTTTAGATTGGCAATTTCCTAAATCGGTTTTTTGGTATGAATAATAAATCGTTATAAGTAACTCTATGTGAAAAGCCCCCCTCTCCACAGATATGGTTTAAACCTCGCGTGCTGGACCCATTTGAATATTATAAGGAGGTTAAAACCTGTCAGAAAGGGGCTTCCCATACAAAGGGGGTTCTTATATACTACAATTCCTTTCTGAAGGGTAAATGGTTCAAAGACTCACATTTGGATGCAGCCTTACTTCTTGAACTTCTGCGCTGGATTCAGACCACCAGACTCAATCTTGGTGTCTGGGCAGACAGCGTTGTCCTCTCGTCGGTCTGGCGCGTCACAGGTCTTCAACAAACTACTGGCCCCACCCGCAGCTTGCGGAGGAATTCTCTAAACTCAACCCCTAACCCCGAGCTAGCTCGACCCAGACCTCTACCACGATTTCCGTGAATCGTGCTAATGAAAATCCAAACACATCACTTTCCACCGGCGACCGATTCCCGAGACTGTTCGGACACACAATAGGGCTCGCAATTAATGCTCATTAATTGGGTTATTTTACCACTTTTTAAACGTTTGTTTCCTTGAAACCCATAATTCTTTCAACACTGGTTGATCCCATTTTTTTACACGCTTCTCCTCGAGAGCAAAATTGACAGTAAACCGGAAAAAACAACTTTGACATTTCACTTTTTTACAACCCGTGTTGCCATCTCAATAATATAGAATCTGACACATACTTGCGCAATCCGAACGCTTTTAAACCGAACAATCCCCCGCTCCGGGCTGTTATCCTTATCAGACCGCTAGCTTACTCAACCGGGAGCCGGGAGAGAGTCGCCAAGGCTCGTCACAGAATCAAACCTTCGACCAATCACCTCAGCGGCGCGAGGAGTCTCATCCCCGCCAATTATCAACTTAATAATGCGACCACGTCGCCAATACAAAGAATTCCAAATTCGCATCTTTCAATAAGATTACATCCCCAATGACGCGGCGGAGGTGGGTCTTGGCCGATTTCACATAATAACCATGACTTAACTAAATACAATTATCTTCTAAAATGTATACATCTTTTCAAGTAATTTGCGGTACCCTTGTAATTCGTGCCGTTGTCTGAACTAATTAAAAAAGCAAACCTCTACGCGATACTAATCGGTCTAATGCAACGACGAAGGCCTCCGCGGACAACGAGGACTCTAATCCCAAGTGGACGGCCTTGGTGGACAGACACACGAATACTCACAGGTACGCCTTAACAGTCCGAGCGTTGCGAAGGCTAGACGTTCGGACGAGGAACGGTCCCCCCACGTCCGTAGCCACTCCATCAAAAGGTCTCGACTGTGTGATCCAATCAGCTGGCAGATCTCCTATCTGCGGCTGCATCAACAAGGCTCGCAGCCTGTAACAAGAAACACAGGAGAAGAGAACATTGCGAATTACCCGGCGAGTTGACAAAATCCAAAACTCTCGCTGTAAAATCGCCAATATCACGTTTCATCCGGCGTGTGAGTTACAAACATGTCGGTCGGACAGCAAACGCCTCATCAAAGGCCCTCCTTGGGTAACAACAAAGGATGGCGACTTGCGTGCTCCGACCCGACGCACACCGTGCCGATGCCACCGTCGCGACGCCCCAGCGTCTCAACGCACGGTGACCCAACTCACGGCGTCCAATCAGGAACTAGTTTGGTCCCTAGAACTAGAGCATGCACACGCAACCCGGGTAAAATCTGGGGTGTCCTATCCAACTGCTGGACAGGCCAAGAAACCTGTTTCTTTAAGCCACTTCGGCCCCCACCATAAATGATGCGACACCAACTCCGGCGCTGTGCAGCCCCTAGATGCGCACTCTGCAGGATTACATTCACCTGGGACGTGCCTCCAATTTATTGTGAATAACTATATTCTGAATTTGTGAAACCCGGTTTCCTACAAAAATCTCTAAAGTACGTGGGGACGCGCGTAGCCATGCTAACGCCACCTGACTATCCGATCATGCATACACGTCCCGAAATTCAACAGTGGCAGCCAACTCGCCATGTACATTGTCCAACAACCTTACTAAAAGATGAGCTCCACTCAAGTCTAATTGAGGAATTGCAAGACAAGTACGAATGGGAGCCACCTTGCTCTTTGCTAAAAGAAATACAACATTGGCATGTCCTTGACAATCAATCGTTCGTATATATACAGCCCTAGGCACCAAAATCTAAAAGAGCCCTTACTCTAACTGAATCTCCCCCCGGGGGGCCCCAACTACTAAGTAATATGGTGGGCCGAAGAACTGTCCTCGGCTCCGCACCGGTAGAGGGGCAGACAAATTATTGGGGGCCCGGCCCCTCCAATCCAGGGTGCATCCATTGCCCTATATATGGTGAGCGTATACACAATGCCATCCGAGGTGGTGCGTAACCCGCTGCCCTACCATATCTCGAATAAGGCGGGTGATATTCTAACCGCGGATACTCGTGTATCAGCGGAGAGTATCGCTGTGGCTCCGCCCTGCTATACTGTCCTACAGTGGGCGCAGGCACTGGTTCGGCAAACTGGGGTCCACTCATACAACCTTGAGTGGGGCCCCCGCCCGTGGAGCCCCCCCCCCCCTCGGGGGGTCCCTACTCGGGCCCGCTGTCGCGGAAGCATGGGGTCCACTCCTAATATCCTGAGTGCGGTCCTGACCCGTTGAACCCCCCCCCATGAGGGGTCCCCCACCCGGGTCCGCAATATAGCCTCGTACCGCAGGCGCACGATTCACACCACTATCAAACTGAGCACGACTCACGCGAGGGCTCTCTCCACTCTCTGACGGGTGCGCTCCTCGTCCTTGAGAGGGGCCACTCGACGGACGTGACTGATAGGTGGACTGCGCCGCGGCTCCCCCGCTCGTGGCGTGACCGTAGGCTCCAGACCTGTTCGCACAAATTAAATCATTATGTGGCCGGTCACATTCTCTACACATTCGCTGTCTGGAGCACTCGCGCGCTAAGTGGTCCTCTAAACAAAAATAGCACAGTCTATTAATTTTAACTAATCGCCGTCTGTCCACTACCGGTAATGCAGCAAAATCATGGCACTGCGATAACGCGTGTCCTGGGCGTCCACACTGGTGGCAATTTGGGCTCTCAGCCACAGCGGCCAGTGCAGCCAGACGTGCAGCAACGCGTCCCCGAAGCGGTTGCACTCCCTGTGGCCCCCTTCGCCCCGAATTACCGGCGGGTTCCCTGAAACTTCCGGCAGGTGGCGCCACCTCCGAAGTCGATGAAGAATCCACGGCCCTAGCCTCAAATTCTAAAAACTTCATCAAATCAGCGAAAGTAGGAAGAGCCTTGTCCTCCCTTTCCGTGGTCTCACGTTCGAAACGTGAACGAGTATCAGACGGTAACTTACTCAAAATAATGTGTACCAACAAGAACGACCACTCATCCACGGGCAAACCTAACATTTTTAACGCGTTACAGGCTACTGTAACCGGGGTCAGTAACTGCGTTCGAATTTGAGCCTTATTACCTACCCTAGGCAAACTTAACAATTGGCTCGTATGAGCATCGGCCAACAGACGGACATTCTGATATCTATTATTTAATAACTCCCAGGCTATACTATAATGATCGTCCTCTACTCTTAAATGTTGCACTAAGCTCTTTGCCTCACTTTCTAAAGTGGACATCAAATATGCCATCTTTTGAGCGTTGGTTAAATCCTGCCTACTGTCAACCAACGAGGTGAACATATCCTTATATGCCACCCATAGCTCCATGGTACCATCAAAATGTCCCAACTCCAAAGTAGGGAGCCTACTGTGCAACGATGTACCTTGCGCTGCATGTCTTACATCAGGTGTGCTCGAAACACCTGACTGTCGCTTTTTAATCTGACAGGCGACCTGTGTGACCTCATTATAAATATCCATAATTTGATCCATGTCATTATTAGGGCTAGCCATTACCTCCGGTGGCAGCTCCTGGTCCAACAGCTCGATGAGCGCCTGCTCAGCTTTCTCAAGGCGATGCTCCATCTGTGAGTACCGCTCCAGGACTGCATCGCCCCGATCAGCTCGAGCCAACAAGCCTTGAACGCTGACAAACCAGCGCAGCTGGCTGGCCAAGATGTTCCTCGGAGAAGTCCTCGACATTGTAGACCGGGAAATCAAAGAAAATACCAACAATTAAAAACCGAACTAACTCTGGCACGAATCACAAACGTCCCCGTATACAATAATATTGTAGACCCAAATATACTAGACTCTAGTCAGTATGTTAATTTCAGTACATTAATACACAATACAACCCTGTTGTTCAATTATGCGAGTTCAACCAAAACCAATTTTTAATACTCAAATGTGTACAAACAAACACAATATCATAACTTTATGAACAAACAGACAGACCTTTTCTGTTGCTATATATCACTCAAACATTTTCAAATAAAAACAATATCATAACTTTATGAACAGACAGACAGACCGTTTCTGCTGCTATATATATATAATCCATACAACATAAACCAGTTAGTTTAAACAACTATGTCCAAGCCTCAATCGCAAGTGTCAAGAAGTTTTCATTCAAAATAAACAATATAAACCAAACTGTAGCACTAACTAACAGTATATCCAAAGGTAATTGGCTTCTGAAAGTATGTAATCACATTAAACACTTGTTAAAGACTAAACATACTCCAAAACAAACAAATTTAACAATTCCAAGTTGTAACATAACCTATGTACGTTGTTATAATATTATACCTAAGCGCTCGCTTAGTTAATATGATTCACTAACCAAAAACTGCACATTACACATTAGCCTTGCTATGTACTTTGTAATTTATATAAGCCGAGGCTTTCAACAACTATATAACTAATAATTAAGCCGCTTCGCTTGCTAGCAATGGTTATGCTGTATGAATTTACAAACTATTATAGTTTTGTCGCCGGGTTCACTAGGCTTAACCGCGCTTATAAAGTTATATGTTTATCCACAATACAACATATAATACAATACCTAAAGCTAAAGGAGCTGTGTAAATATCCTTCCAGCTTACATAAACCTATTCATATACACAGTCCGAGTACTGTAGTATAAGAAATAACAAAATATTCTATTTGATCTCGCTTTAGGTTACAAGGTTCCAAACTACCTACCTAAAACAAAGTATAATTCACAAATTATCTTAGGCCAACGGAGCTACTATATCGGTTCGGCTTATATAAACAGAATATATCTTGGTCCGGGGTTGTTTAATATCCGATATTAAACAACTTAACCGCGCTATGCTACCAGCAAATGTATGTGAAAAGCCCCCCTCTCCACAGATATGGTTTAAACCTCGCGTGCTGGACCCATTTGAATATTATAAGGAGGTTAAAACCTGTCAGAAAGGGGCTTCCCATACAAAGGGGGTTCTTATATACTACAATTCCTTTCTGAAGGGTAAATGGTTCAAAGACTCACATTTGGATGCAGCCTTACTTCTTGAACTTCTGCGCTGGATTCAGACCACCAGACTCAATCTTGGTGTCTGGGCAGACAGCGTTGTCCTCTCGTCGGTCTGGCGCGTCACAGGTCTTCAACAAACTACTGGCCCCGCCCGCAGCTTGCGGAGGAATTCTCTAAACTCAACCCCTAACCCCGAGCTAGCTCGACCCAGACCTCTACCACGATTTCCGTGAATCGTGCTAATGAAAATCCAAACACATCACTTTCCACCGGCGACCGATTCCCGAGACTGTTCGGACACACAATAGGGCTCGCAATTAATGCTCATTAATTGGGTTATTTTACCACTTTTTAAACGTTTGTTTCCTTGAAACCCATAATTCTTTCAACACTGGTTGATCCCATTTTTTTACACGCTTCTCCTCGAGAGCAAAATTGACAGTAAACCGGAAAAAACAACTTTGACATTTCACTTTTTTACAACCCGTGTTGTCATCTCAATAAAATAGAATCTGACACATACTTGCGCGTTCCGAACGCTTTTAAACCGAACAGTAACAATAGAAATTCCTTGCGTGTGTTATTATATCCAGTTTATTTGTGACTAGTTTTTGTATGCAGCTTCGCTCGCGTGGAAGTATCTTTCAATCTTTGAGTAGTATCGACAGTTTTCGGCTTGGCGCTTATTTTATCAACACTCCTATGTGTTGGCCAGGGTCACCACGATAATAATAAAGAAAACCGCACCCAAATCCGTTGATTTGTTCTCGAGCTAAAACAGCACATACATACAGACAGACAGACAATAATTCAAAAAATTATAGTTTTGGCCTTAGAACAATATTTAATTCAATATTTTGCAAAAATACTTTTTGTACAGAGACGATATTTTTACTTCTTTATTGTTAAATAAAGCTTAGGCCGCTTATGTGGTTCATCACTGCGGTACATAATATATTATGACATAAAAATACTAAAGTTGACCCGTGAAATAATAATTAACAAGGAAAATCGTTTTCAATCCCTTTTCAGCGTTTTAAGTAAATGACAATTTTGATTATTTTTAAATCCGATTACTTTGTCTCAAAGCCTTTAAGAATTAATATTGGCCAAGTAAATTTTCGGCTTCCTCTTTCACTTCATCCCTGATAGTGTCAAAACACCGCTGTCAAGTTCTCATGAAATATAGCGGTAGGATCTTTCACCTTACGTAATGTAAGTTATGTCTTCAGTAAACACATTTTTGATCTTGTCTGTCTACTAGTATTCAATGTTTTATGCATGAGCAGAAAATACAAACTAAAATATATAAATTCTGTAGAAAAATCTCAGAAGACCATGGGTAACAGTTACTCATTAAAAACTACCTATAGATTAGGATTTAAAGATTTAAAAAACAGACACGTTGTACTATATGTAGCAGTAATGTTACCTAGTTACAATCATATATTTATATTGTAAGACAGCCACATCCCCGCCCCCCCCCCCACACACACCCTCCCACCTTTGCCCCACTCTTACACAAACACATCCGCAGCTTCACACACATAAGATAGTACACGGAGTGGATAGTACTGACACTAGTTTATCCATAACCTTAAACTATGGATTTGAAGGAGCGGGGTCTTCTGGCACAGGTATTCCTATACTTAAGGCCATGTTTTCCCTGATTAGCCTAAAACTTGATTTTTTGACGTAAAGTTTAAGGTTCCAGACTACGAATATTTATTCGTAGGTTCCAGAGCAGACTGAAAGGCTAAAAAAAATGCTTGGCATTACTGATAACACCAATTAACACCAATTAACATATTAATTAACATAAACAGTAAAAATTATTTTGTATACTAATAAACTATATGCAGAATACTCTTTAAAAACAACTTTCGTCGCAGATGCCTCAGAATATTAGGCGACAGCTAACTTTTTTTTTTCGGAAACCACATAGCTGTACTTAGTAGCGAAATATAATTTTTAAGAATTTTGATACTTTTTTTTATAGGAAAAGGGCCAAGGCGCAAGGAAATAAAAATATTTTCTATAATTATATTTTTTAGAAAACAAACTATTGACAAACGAAAAGAACTAGCATTAGAAAACATTACAATAACATTATTAGCATTAGAAACATACTATAGTGAAGAGTTCAAGGAAAAAATCTGTTATAAATACTGTACTAGGTCGAAAAAGCAAGAAAAGTTGATACAGAGAGGAGTTAATAATTACTACGGCCAAAAAACTAGAAAATACTCAATCCCAAAAATATGTAATAAGTACGCGATGCTGTTGGATTCAAAAAAGGTGAAATGTTTGCCACTTCTAAAAGAAAAACTTAAGCGATGCATGTTAGAGTAATAGATAGATAAAAGATATAAAATGTAAGATATTGTGGTAGGTTTTAGATAAAATATGTATTATATTAAGGTAGGATAGTGAAATTGGAAGAGCGTGGTCGCCAACAAACTACTCAGTAGTTTGGCGAAGATTATTATTTGTAACTACCTATGATATTTTGGTTAAATAAATTAAAAATTTAAAAATGTACAAAATTATAAACACATAAATTATTTAAAAAAACTCCTTATCTGCACGGCCAGTCATCGGCGACAGTACTGTTGTATTAAATGGATAATCGAGTAATTTTCTTATATAAGCCTTAGTTTTCCTTAAAGTAGTAAGCGGCGCGGCGGTAGCTCAGGGGTAGAACGCTAGCCTCTCAATCTTTGAGACCCAGGTTCAATCCCCGGCCGTGCATGCACCAATGAGTTTTTGGGAATTTATGTACATAGTATTTTATACTTACCACTTGCTGAATGGTGAAGGAAAACATCGTGAGGAAACCTGCATACCCTAAAAAGCGTGTATTTATGCCCGAAGAACGGCGATAGGGCTCACTACCCATCATGTTGGGACGTAATAATGTCGGTGAAACGCAGGTGTACCGGGTGTGGACTGTGACTGTCATTTCACAGTTCACATTCGGAACACACCTGGCACCTCCTCGGGGATTCATGCCGTGACGATATATTATTACGATTGAGAGTGTAGTTAGATGATGAAATAATGAAAACGAAAGCTTGAGATTTCATTTGATAAATCTGTCACTATATGTCCTTTCATTTTGTACGTTACTGAATAAAGATTTTTAGATAAATATATTGTTATATTAAGCAAGAGTAATCGCAGTAGATGTATAAATCGCCCGATGTCGAAAAATTGTTTTCAACTATTTAACTGAGTTACTTTTTTCTCTGCGTTCACAATATTGGATAAGCCTTTTAGTTTTTTTGCATATCCTACAAGTTTCATATACATGTGTGAAGTTGACGTTTTTGCTTCATTCCTCTGATAGCGGAATGATAAAAAAAGGGCATTTTCCTAACACAATAATTTTTCTATCACTTCATTACTCTCTCTTAAATACTCTCTCTTAAATACTCTGTCTTTAGATTACAAATGTCGCTATATTTGTGTTCAAAATTAACTAAAAGTACATAACGTAGATTATCTGATTGCTCCAATACGTAGCAGTGTGCGTAGGCGTAAGCCTGTCAAAACGTGAGCGATCGTGTCTCAGCATAAAAAATAAGTTTAGCTGGCAGCGCTTATATTAGCATCGCATCACTGTGCGACATTTCGTTTAATGGCTCTTATATACGACCATCGCAATTAAGCCAATGAGCCATTATCGTCTCCATCAAAAGCAAATAAAGTCTTTTTCAGTAGCCCAATTGTGATGATCGGATAATACAAGGCCATATTTAGATGAAGTTAATATTAATTGATTAAACACATTTAGGCGTTGTATCAGAAATAATTATCATTTATTAAATTCATTTGGGTATTGAAATCTTGCTTTGGGTAAAGAATTTGGGTAAAGAATAAATTGATTTATTACTTTTATTTTATTAATTAATTAATATAACAAAGTTTGTTTTCGCCCATACCTTGGAAGTTAAATTAGCAGAGAATTTGAGCAGTTCCCTTGAGCTAATTGTGCTTGTTTGTTACTTTTCTGCTTAATCATATACAAACAACAACAACAAACATACGGGTGTCAGAAATGTTCCCGGGTGTGAACTGTGAAATGTAAGACACAGTCCACACCGCCCGCTTATTATCTACGATGTCACGTCCCAAACGTGATGGGTGGTGGTGAGCCACGAAGGTTTCTACTTCGTGTGGTGAGCCCTATCGCCGTAATTCTGGCTAGTTTAAAGTTAAATATCTTGAATTCGACTTGGTATTCAAATAATTTATTTGAAATAAAAGTGAAGACATCGCTATTTCAAAGTCGGTTATTCATTTATTTTTCCGCCGTTGTTGTGTTATTTTCGAATATTGACTTCCATCATAGAAACAGCACGCAATAAAAGCTTCCGTTCTGGAAATTTAGATTTCATCAACGAGCCCCGTGGAAGACCGGAGATAACAACTATAGTGGAAGTGGATTCATCTCAAACCACGTCAGAATTTGCAGCAGTCTTTAATGTAAGGGAAAAAACGGAAATGATAAATTTCCGTCAAGTTGGGTGAAAAAGCTTACAAACTGGGTACCGTATGAACTTATTGAAGGACAACAGCTTATACTCGCGTCGAGCTCTTGATAAATCGGCACACCAACACAAATGAGAGAATTCGGAATCGGGTTGCAATTGCATTGACTTTTAAATTATTTTCTATGATCCCTATACTCGTGTAGCAAATACTAAATTAACTAGATTACTAGACCTTAACGCAGATGGAATTATTTTAGGTTTTGAAAACTCTAAATTTAAGGTTTGCTGCACGAGAATAGGGGTCCATATCAATCAATGTACTTGCATTGACTCACAATATATTACTTTCTTTATCAATGGTCACCTGTGAAAAAAAATTGGATCATACGTGATAATTCAAAAACTTAGTCGCAAATAGCTGGACCCAGGGGAGACAGCCAAAAAATGTCTCAAAGGCAAATTGAGTCACAACAAACTGCTTGCGACTGTAAAATGGACACGTGGTGTACATCCATTATACAGAGCGTCTTGAGTTCTGGCACAACAATTTACTGCAGTGGCATTCTGTTAAAAATTGCAAACGACAAGCTCGTTATTGGTGAATGCCGGCATATGTCCATTTTACAGTCACAAGGGATATCAAACATCCAAGACTTGTCGATTGCTTTACTTCACACACTGCAATAGGACCGTCTTAAAATTATAGCAGCTTCGATTGGATGTGTGGATAATCCGTTCCTTAGTCGCCAAATTGTCTGTTATTATAAACGTACTGGCTAGATTTTTAGCAGGTGAAAAGCAAAAACTAGATATATATATATATATATATATATCTTTTATACGAATAGCTTTTACTTTGAACACATCACTGAAAGCGCAAAAAAAACATCTATTAATTTTCATTCGAATATTCGAATATTAAACTAATTACGCCGCGCAAAACTATGAACTGCATCGTCATCGAGAGTTAATGATCTACAAAAGTTAAGAACGTACCTGCACCTGAAATCAAGCACCTCATTTTACATTAAGTAGAACTGAACTCTATAATGTTTCATTACTGTACACTTTCAGGGCCGGGCGTTTTTTCTTAATCTGCCCCGCGCCGGCTATTTTTCGGTTATTTTAAACGGCCATAAAAAATAACTAATGTAGATAACTACCTACTTTGTTCTGTTACTATATTTTTGTTGCTTTTATTTCTTGTGAAATAAAACAATAAAATATATTATATAACTTCACGTAATTGGCCGGCTGCACCTGAAATCGAGCACCTTATTTTACATAAAGTAGAATTGAACTCTATAATGTTTCATTACTGTACACTTTCAGGGCCGGGCGTTTTTTCTTAATCTGCCCCGCGCCGGCTATTTTTCGGTTATTTTAAACGGCCATAAAAAATAACTAATGTAGATAACTACCTACTTTGTTCTGTTACTATATTTTTGTTGCTTTTATTTCTTGTGAAATAAAACAATAAAATATATTATATATCTTCACGTAATTGGCCGGCTGCACCTGAAATCGAGCACCTTATTTTACATAAAGTAGAATTGAACTCTATAATGTTTCATTACTGTTTAAAAAACCGGCCGAGTGCGTGTCGGGCCACGCGCAATATAGGGTTCCGTAGTTGCCCGGTACATATAAGTTGGTCTACTGATACAGACCGCGCCAAACTTCTGGTCCCATACATTATAGGGGGCCAAAAGTTTGGCGCGACCTGTACTCGTAAACCTGTAAAGCCTACTTAGCTTTGATAGTTTTCCTTTTAAATTCATTATATATAATACTTCTGTGAATTTTTTTACATTTCTATAAACATCCGTTTAGCCGGCAGGGGCCCCCCCTGGAGGACGCTCCACTGTTACTAAAATTTTCACTTTAAAGCTTAATATTTTACCAACGGATCCCTAAATCGAAAAATAGTTTTCAGACACCCTCAATGTTTTTGAACGGCCTATCCAACGATACCCCACACTATGAGATAGACGAGAAAAAAAAAATTCATCCCCAGTTTACGTGTATGAGAGATACACTTAAAAAACATTTTTTTCAAGATTTTATTAAACTATTTTGTCGGCGTGATTAATATTTATATCCATGCCAAATTACAGCTTTCTAGTACTAATAGTCTCTGCGCTAAGCCGCGGACAGACGGACAGACGGACATGGTGAAACTATAAGGGTTCCTTGTCGGACTACAGAACCCTAAAAAGCGTGCCCTGAGCCGTGGAGCTGTTACGGCAAACGAAACATCGCGCGCCCTCATACAGCCCACACCACAAAAAAAATATTTTTACGGTGAAAATAATGGATATATTAAAAATATTGTTAAGCAAAGTTTTATGATCTAATTTAAAGTATGTATTGAATACTAGCGGTCTATTGTACGGTTGGGAGGTAACGTTGCAACTTCATCAGGAAAATTTAATTTAATCAAGTTTTCAGCACATTCCAGGCGTGGTATTAGTCATCAACTGTACCCTACATTTATTTCAGAGTGATTGTGACAGTATTGTTAAGATAACAGAGGATAATGCGAAACAATGTGAGGTATGGTAACATAATTTTCGTTCAGTAATCGAACCGGTAATGAAGTCCTGCCTGGTTGGAGCACTCTTTGGCAAACTTCCAACTCTATCGACTATCTACGAGCAAAACGGCTAAGTGACTCACTTTAAACTATCTCCAAGGGGGTAGTTATTTGTCCTTTCAGCGGTGGATTTTAAAGTTACAGAGTACCTAGTCTTGTAATTAAATAAACTTAGTATTTGATAAGTAGTTTAATTGGATCACTAGAAACAGACTACAAAGTTAATTCTTGTATTTACAGAGAAGCTCAAGACTCTTATATACTAAATACTATAATTAGTTGATTTCCGACCTATTTCATAGTTTCATTATCCGAAAAAGATGCAAAACGTAATTACATATAGTTAGCTATAAGCAAAGAAAATAATACAATACTCGTAGGTACTAGTCCTGTAGTATGAAGTATGAGGAGTAACAGGGATTTCTGTTTAATAAATAAATTAAACAATTTACTGGATTTTATTTTAGGTGTCATGAGTCTAGAAAGACGTTAAATATTTGATTGAAAGCTCAGGGACTTTAAAACTATACCTATAGTAAAATATAATCGCAGCTAGCGGATCCTTTAATAATAATGGCCAACTCTACGTACCAGCTACTTGATAAGCGTGTTACAGAACTTACACGGCTAATAGGGCAATGGAATGCTCTTATGATGGAAGGAAATACTGGAATGCCACTGCCTGTGGCTGTGTGTGGGGGGTGATCGCTAGGATGTGGGGCGGTACGACTTAAATTGGTAAATTACTTACCATCAGGGAATAACGGTGCAAATGCCTTAATCCGCCAGACCTATTTCGTGGCGTTTAACTCTAGTACAAATAGTGAACACTGAGGAAGTAGCTATTTCTATGGAAAGCATTTAGTTCCCGCCTCTTACAACAAACTACAGGACATATTCAACTCAAGTAGTGCAGCTTTGCTTACTATTTGCGAGTCCTTACATTTACTGAACATCTGAAACTTGTTTTCTGTTTGTCTTTACTTTAATCTTCTGTCATTGATTTATTAGTTGTAATTTATGATGAACGTGCGGGCAGCCTACAAGATTTGAGCGAATGAAAAATATAAATATCAATATAAATAAATTAAACGTAAGTTCCTATTTCAAAGTTTATACCTACATTCTAACATTCAAGTATTAAAGGAGAAGGCCTCTAATATAAATTGCTTTAGTTGCTTGAAGCAAACTCAGCAAAATTCTGTTTACAGTGCGCGCCTCGACTGTGAATGCTCTCACGTGTTTGCGGACTTACAAAGCTTACTTAAACCGACTGACTCTGAGAGGCTTTCGATTAGAAGCCTTTCTTATCTGTTGCTTCTAGGAAAATGAGTGTTCTGGGCGAGCTTCAAAAGATGATCCTGCATTATGAATGAGGTCAGGCTGAATTAGGGACCAGTCAGGCTCGGAATTTTATTCGTTTAACTGTCTGACGATGTTTGTGAATAATTGAGCAGAAAAAGAGTCCCTGAATTTTTTTTTTACAAAATGTAATATCAAAGCTAAAAATACCCACCTACAGAGAAGCGTATGTAGTATTATCATCTCGTTGGGTGCTGGTCGAAATTTGGGTGTGTATTATTTGTGAATAAAATAACTGGTGGATTATGAATGAGTTATGTTATGACTTCAGCTGTTCTCATTTATTTGTACTGTTTTTCCAAATTGCTTGCTTGTTGATTCTTCTGAATGATTGAAAATACCGTCTTGCTGTCCCTAGCTCACGATGTTCTTTTATTTATCCTAAAGATAGTCTATACATAATATCATAATAATCTATAAGGTTTATTATATATTTTTTTAAATTAAAATTTTGTGAGCGATATATTTCTTTTTTTTATTATAATCTTGTAAGTGATATATCAATAATAATCTGTTCCAATAACGCCGTAATGTTCACGCTGCGAGCGCCCGTCTTTCATTGCTCCTCTACAACTACATTCTTAACAAAGTTTTCTCATAATCACATAACTGCGAGCAAGAACGAGATTGACCTTGTTGCTGGCCTGAAACTGTGTAAACTCTACACGTCTATTTACTCAGAGCACTCTATCTATGCTAAGTTTTCATCTTCGCTGTGAGTGAATGCATATTGGGTGTTCCAAATTTTGACTTTGATATTTTGTGTGCTAAGCTAAGGGTTTTGTGACCTAATTTGCCAGATGTGCTCACCAAATAGGATTGTCTTGTTCAAGGCGGGTACTATAAAAAACAAATATAAATTATACGACTGATATAAAACAAAGTAATACACTGAAACAGATGGTGATAAAGAGCTGATCTCTATTCTATTTAAATGTTTGTTTGTAAGACGTACGAATTTAGCGCTAAACGCATTTTGTCCCTGTCTTTTACAAATTGGGCGAAGATAGGGAAATTAGATTCTCTGAAACTGTCGCCATTCGCGAAGAACACCGGATATTCTGTGCGAAACTTGAATAAGTAGCTACGTTTTGAACGCAATCTAATAGGATTAGCGTTGATTTGATTTTAAATCGAGTCACAACCCTTTTTACTTTCGAGCGCCGATAGAAGGAATTGAAATAATGAAAACTTAGAAACAGTAATAAACTAGTATTTTTATTTTTGTTTATGTATGTATGTCCATTATCTGTGTGCGGCTGTAACAAGCAAATCATTATACCTACTGATTTCTATTAAATATTATTTTATGTGAAACATTCTATAATATCCCTAGCCCATTTTTTTGCCTGCTTCGTAATAAAGAATAGCATTATTTTGCGAAACGAATAATTGTTTTTATTATCGTTTCACTGAAAACAGCTCTATTGAAATATTCGTTAATGTTACAATAAAGCCAATTCTGAAGACTTTAATTTTAGTTTTAGTGTTGTCAAAATGAATTTTTTTTCATTCCAAAATAGTTCTTTAGTGTTAACAACATATATAAGGTGCTATAAAAATATCTAATATATGTAATCTACATACACAATACTATCTCGCATTGCAGCCGTGGCAGATATTTTTAGAGCACCTTATATATTACTTTGGAAATAATTAAGTGTTTAAAAGCACTAAAACTAAAATTATAGCCTACAGAATCGACTTTAATGTCTTATGTTGGTACTTAAATTATCCTTATTTCGTTTCTCGGGAAATAAATAGCAGAAATATGTGAGAAAGTATAGTTATCACTGTGGATATTATTATGCAATAATAGTTTTTCGGGAAATCCTACGCTTATACCTACTAGTCTCCAAAAATACTATACAAATATGTCATCCCATCCATGTTAGAAGCCCGAATGACAAAAGCTCATTAACTATTATCTTTATAATAATGCCCTTAAATGACGACACTTTCAGTTAATTTCTAGATAAAAGAGTTATCATGCAATCTAGCTCGATAAAACATAAAAATGTTTCGTGAACGAAACATTTACCTTAGATTCTGTGCCTTAGACAAGGTTGGTAACCCAAGGATGGATTTCAGAAGTGGTCCATTAAGATTATTGATGTAAAATTTTGGGGTGGAGAGAGCCCTCAGTCTGATCTTGATATCATTCTGGTATCATTTTCGAATAACTTACTGACACCTAAACAAAGTACTTAAGTTAACAATTGCGAGGATTGAAATTAAAATAGTTTTCTATTTCAAATTATTCTTTGCTGGTAAACTTGACATTACTAATAGGAACTAATCTGGATAAAAAAATTGGAAATTAACGGGAACATCAAAAGTTATACTCGTATTTGAAGACATTAGTAACAATCGACATATAATAAAACTGCGAAAAGTTTTGAATAATTACTTTTGTAACGAAACTCGTTACAAACTTGAAACAACATAGAGAATCTAAATAACTATAATTCTTGTTCACCAGTGTTTGTGACGAGTTTAATTACAAAAATATAAAAAAATAACTTATTAAGTCGCTTATGATAAGTAAAGTAGTTGGTTAGACGCACGTAAGTGTCAGAAATGGGCAGGGACATAAAGCAGCATGTGCTTTTAGCTGACTCCACAATTACCTCCGCCATTAATCTTTATCTGCGCGGGATCAGAAAGTCATTTATCACAAAGTTCAATATGCGCTCGACGGCACGGCCGCTCGAGCCCGCACTGTTACGCTAAGTTTACACTTTGGGTGGTTAGTAGTTAGTGGATAAGTCTTATTGAAGTGTGTGGCAACGTTACGTAAAAAAAAATTGTTACTCCATGTGTTCTCGTGGATGTCGTATGACTAAGGGATTGTAATTGTCTTGTTTTTATTGAAAGTCATAAGGTTATCAGTATTGGAGAGAAAGGAGGTGGACCCTGTCGACTGCACTGGCCGTTAAGCAAGTTTTAAATTGTATGTTCTAGTGAGTGTCTAGAAGACAATGTCTTGTCTCTCACCTTTTTCATGGTTGTGTCAACAACATGTTTTCAATACAAATAAAAGTATTTGTCCTGATATAACAGTGTATATTTTGGATAGATCTGCTTCCTACTCTGCTAGAGGAACTGGTAGTTCCATCATCACGGAATTACCAATAATCAGATCTCAGCCTCATCTGCAGGGCCGCGTTCATAAATTTGGGGTCTCGAAACGGGTTCTAATGCCATCTCTGTCGCACGCTTTGAAAATTGTATACGCTATCCTTCTGTCAATGTCGGAACCTGACGAAAGTGTTAATTTATGAACGGAGGTCAGAGACCAACCACCCTCATGACAAAACCTCTACCAAAACAGTTTTGGATTCCTGAAATTATCATAGGGTCGAAGTGGAAACAATGTATGGACGAAAAAGTTTTGAGAACCATGGCGTTGGAGTTAAGTGGAATAACCCATTTTTATTTATTCTATCAACTTCAAGTTCAAGTGCATAAAAATGACAGATATTTTCTTTTATACAGATTTTTTGAAATTAGTCATAAATTACAGATTATTTATTTTATTCGGCTTGTATGCGGAACAACTCGCGTGGTGGGGAAAAGGTTGTAGAGTTCATGTACTCTGTGACTGTCTCGGTTAATCTTCGAACTATCTTGTGATTACAAATAAGGATTGTTTATATCGTACTTTACACGCTTTCATACTCGACTTCGCTATCTACTTTCTACTCTACAAGTGTGCACTCCCTTATGGAACATTTAACAGTTTATTCGGACATCACCTTGTTTGGTTGAGGCTTTTGTTAATGGAGTAAACTGAATTTGCTAAACAATTTCGTGAGTCGAACTAAGTGCAAAACACAGCGAAGCCTCCTCGGGTTTGGTCCTTAAGCTCTGTTTATTGCCCGAAAATATAAGCCGTTCATAAAGTAAAGGTGTACATTTCTTCGTACTAAGGTTATCAATATTATTATTTAGAGTACATAACAAACAATATTTTTGAAAATATTCCTCTGGCTAGGATTCAGCGGCGAACGGTGAACATTTTAAAAAGGGAAGCCGGACAAAAATCGGCTTACTCAGAAAAGCGTCCAAGGAAAACATAAAATATTTTGTACTTTGCAACTCCCTATCAGCCAAGTGTATTTGTCGTATTGAGATTTATGGAAATGTTTAACAAAGCGAAGAGCACGGAATAAAGAAATGTAGTATGGATGCCATTTCCTAAACAAGCCGATGGGTATCGTGTTATATGGACCCTTCGCCACTGCTAGGATTCGAACCTGCGACCTGTGCGCTACCAACTGTGCCACCGATGAGTTACAAATCCCAAACCATTGAATTTTTACCATACCTGGGCGTACACCGCCTTTTGGAAATAATTAACTTTTGTAGTTTGTAATGCACTTTATGTAATATTTAGGGTATTCAAAAGTTATGGATTTCGCTATAAATCTTATTATAATCTTACTAAGGTCGTGCTAAGCATATAGGAAGTTGATTGTTGTGATTGTGAGTTGGGTAATAAAAATAAATTCGTGGAGAAGGACAAGTGTTTTTTCATGATAATGTGGAATTGGTTATAACCGGTTTCGCTATAATAGCAAATATCAAGAGTGCTATGTGACTTAAAATTAAAACATAATAAATTATGTTTTTTATTGAATTTTTATTTTTCGTTAACGATCTTGATATTGTTATATAAATATAGCGGAACAGGTTAGGCATAGTAAATAGGTTTTGATAATAAATTCATGGAAAAATACAAGTTATCAATGCTAACTATCTGAGAACTCTTTTTAGAACTGAAAAGGAATCAACGTGCCAGACTAGAAAAATATCTTGATTCCAAATAGTTCTTATAGCTTTAGCTTGTTCTGAGTATAGAATATTTTTGGTGCCCCTTCTAAATCTCTACTTCTCTTCTAATAAGTATTTATAAGTATTAACGTCAATGTTTTTTTTTATCTTATCTTTCTAAATTAACATTTCCTGTTCCACATCGACTATTCTACTTTTCTTTCTTGGTGAAAATAGCCTTACGAGTTAAAAAAATGAACTGTTTATTAATAATAAAATATAATTTACTTTAGAAAAATGCCGTCTTCTGGAGTTCTCAGGTACCCGAACAAGCCAAAAACTAATCTTCATAAAAGTAAAAAAATACCTTTTACAAAAGCAATTCAAAAGTTGCACCTACAGGGAATACCTTTTTAGAAAGGTTACCTTTGTTTATACAAAAACAAATAGGTGAAAATACAGAGCACTGAGAATTATGCGTAAAATAATGATATACTTGTATGTATGTATGTATGTATAGGCATGGTATAGTTCAGATCATGACTTAGTAGAACAATTTAATATTGTCTATAGTACGGTACGGTTCTATTCAACCTTGCATTTTAATCTGCAGGGATGAAACTTAACACGATTCAAGTACTACATATCTATAGGTAGCATTTAAGAAGTGATTCAGATTAAAATTATTTTCAGGAAAGGGTAGAAAAAAAGAACCAAGCCGGGGAGTAAAAAAATAACTGGTCCAAAACAAGGTTGTCCCGTGTCCGCTGAGTCCAATGGTACCCTCTTTTTATGATCTCGGACGATTTTTTTAAAAGATATTTTGTATATGAACAAATTCAATAATTTGACCAAAGTAAGCCCAAAAAAAAAAAATAAGTCAGCCGGGGGGATCATTTTTTAAAAGTGACCTATAAATATGTATTTGAACCGTGCCAAGTTTCACCCCAGCAGAAAAAAGTGCAAGGTTGGATTGGATCCAATAACCCCGTACCCTGTGCTACAACCACATTATATAAAAATCTATGAGCATGTTTTAAATATATTTTACAGGTCTTCAAAATGGTTCCTTTTACTACAATTCCGAAAGCTTACAAGATCATTCTTGCAATCTGTATTAGTTCAAGATCCGGAGGAGCGCAAGGAGGTTAAGGGGTTTAATTTAAGGTAAGATCAAGATCTTTACGATGCAAGGCTGATGCAGAGGTCAAGCACGATCCATCCATTCATCAGTCTGTTTCGTCCACTGCTGGACATAGGCCTTTCCAAGATTTCACCACTCTTGGCGGTCCTCCTGGAAGAAATACCCATACTCACACACGCTGGGCAGGCGGGTTGGTGAGCGCGGTGCCGAAACCATTGCACCAGTGACGCCGCTGCCCGTCACTAGTCTGTTTTATATAAGGCCTGGCATTTGGGGATGGATATACCGCCATTCATCGGTCCCAGGCAATGGTGGGCCGCCTGGTTTTGCCTGAGAGCTGTTCTCTTACTCTCCCCGAATAACTTCGGGAGGATTTGCGAGTAAGATGGTGGTACATCCACAGTCGAGCCCGGCATCAGCTCTACCACCTCGATAGCACGATAGTTTTTCTCAAAATATCTTTATAGCACACCGTGCGTAAAATGACCGCTTTACGCACGCTGCGCTTGCGTAAAGTCGGCATTTTCCCCACTTGTGCTATAAAATATTATACGAAACTCGTGCGAGAAACTTTTTCTCGACTCGTGTGATTGCAGCACTCACCTTCGGCTCGTGCCGCAAACTCACACTCGTCAGAAAACGTTTCATCGCTCTCGTATCGTAATGTACTATTATAACATAATAAAGCTTGTTTTTACAAGTTTAGGGGCAAATGTTACAATGAATAGTTATAAGTCTAATCCGTGGTATCAACATAATTGTGTTGATGGTTGTGATTGTCGGCACTTGGTGGAACTTATTATACATCTTGTTAAATAAGACACTTGTACTTGTCCACAGGATTATAATTTCACTTAATACAATAATTGTGTGTTATGTAAGTACTGATAAATACCTAACATTTTTATTTATTTCTTATTAAAGTGCCTAAATACCCTAAACTCATCATTCGTTAGTATTCAAGACATCCTTCGTTGTCCTAAGAAAGATAGATCCTGAATAAATTCTAAGCTAATGCATAAATTCGAACGAAATTTTCCATTAATTTACTTATAACGAAGTATAATATATTTTCTACTTAAGGCAATCGTTGTCAAAAAGAAAGCGTAGTTTCCTTAACTGAAGCAATTCGATTAAAAAATGTCAAACATAATCTCATTAACCAAAAGGTACACATCCTCTGAAGCATTATTATTATGCGTTCAGACTTTGACTCAGTGGAGCTACAAAACGGGAAAACTAAGTTCGTAGCACTTGCTACGCCGTAGCCAAAAGAGGACGGGAATGAGGACGAAATGTACACTAAAGATATGATATGACGACCTTTTTCCATAACCTTATTCTTTAAATAATCTTTAGGGTTCCGTAGTACATGAAAGGTAAAAGGAACCTTTATGGTGAGACTCCGTTGTCCGTCCGTCCGTCCGTCAGTATGTCACAGCCTTACCTTGTACTTTGGCACCGTTAAAGGTAAAGATTTGAAATTTGCTACAAAAATAGCATTCACTTGCATACACAATATGGTGTAAGAAAAAATTAAATTGCTAAAAATTTTTCCATTGCAAAAGTGAGAAAAATAAAAAATAATATCCTAAAAACACAATATGGGTATCAAATTGTAGATATTAAAGAGGTAATTATAAAAATGTATACTTTTACTATATTTACGGTCACCAATTTCGAGAAATCTTTGAAAAACGACAAAAAAATGCAGGCCCCCCTTATTTCCGAAACTGGAAAAAAATGGAAAAAATCTTGATTATAGGCCATAATTGCAAAATAACAGAAAAACTATAGCAATTAAAAAAAAGTTGATAACAAATGAGAAATATAAAAAAATGTAAAATAAATAAAAAAATATTTTATAAAAATACAAAATGGGTATCAAATTATATAGGTAGATATTAAAAAGCTGATTTTAAAAATATATACTTTTGCTATATTAACTGGCACCGATTTCGAGAAATCTTTGAAAAACCACAAAAAATGCATGCCCCCCCTTATCTCCGAAACTGGTGAATCGAAAAAAATTTAAAAAATCATGGTGATTTGGGATTATATAAAGATTACAGGAAAAATATAACGGTTGAGAAATTCACGATAGTAAAATGACAAATGTAATTTTTCATCCTCGAGTTTTATTTCGAGTACGGTATAAATATATTCGTGTCTTTCTTTTGTGGTACAATCAATTCTTTTTTAAGTAAACATAAACAGTTATGGGCAAGATTTTAAATACTTTTTTTCTGACTGTTCCCAAAACTGTCGAATTACGGAACCCTAGGTATGCGAGTCTGACTCGCACTTGACCGGTTTTTATTATTTAGAGCCTTAATCGAACAGTGATGTGAACAAAATTGTTGGTTGCTACGTATTAAGGCGACTCTATTCACCTTAACTGCCACACTAGCGCTGTTCGCTGATAATATCATTATTGATAGGTACTTGCTTGTTAGGTGGTAGAGCTAATGCCGGGCTCGACTGTGGAGGTACCACCATCTTACTCGCAAATCGTCCCGAAGTTATTCGGGGGAGAGTAAGAGGACAGCTCTCAGGCAAAAAAACCAGGCGGCCCACCATTGCCTGGGACCGATGGATGGCGGTATATCCATCCCCAATTGCCAGGCCTTATATAAATCAGACTGGTGACGGGCAGCGGCGTCACTGGTGCAAGGGTTTCGGCACCGCGCTCACCAACCCGCCTGCCCAACGTGTGTGAGTATGGGCATTTCTTCCAGGAGGATCGCCAAGAGTGGCGAAATCCTGGAAAGGCCTATGTCCAGCAGTGGACGAAACAGGCCGATGGATGGATGGATGGACTTGCTTATTATTTTTTCTTTTTTAACATATCCCATATTATTTCCATAACTTGAACCTAAAACGTTTATCAAAATCAAATACATACAAAAGTTACAAGCATACGTATAAATTCCTGGATTTTACACATATTTTCATGAATGTTTGTGTACCGTAATGTCCTAGAAGCAATACAACAAATCAAATAATTTTAGATTCACAGCATAGTATATATTATATTATTTAAAAAATTTATTTCGATTTTTGCGATATTTCTCATGAAATCATAGGAAGACCCAAAACCATTCTTGAGTTTTTTCAAGACATGAATTTTGTCTCGCGTTAGCTTAGTGTTCGGTTAGTTCCGTACGAGCTCGGGAAATGAACGTTCGGGCCAACTATTAACAGTCAGTCAGTGCTCTATAATCCGAAGTTTAATGTAGAATGATATAGCAAGCATAGGGACCCCGTGCGCGACTGACTTCAAGCCGCCGGCTACAGGCCTCTTAATTATATTACTTAAGAGCCATTCTACCAAATTACACTCTTTGCATAACTTGTCTTTATGGATCATAATTTTCTTGGAATTTGGAGTATTATTTAACGTTTTATCGTCTAATTAAATTAATCGATTGTCAATATAATTGCATAATTCGATGGAGGTTATTGTGACATGAATTTTAATTGAATGATAATTTTGTAATTTTTGTTGAAATAAGTAATTTAAGTCTATTGCATTATTTCAATAGTACCCCTCAGGGTGCGAGAACTATTCGCACTTGACCAGTTTTTTATGTTAAGGACACCCCTGAAAAAATAGCGAATTAAATTTTCAATTCAATCATCGGTTTTAAGTCAATATTTTACACTAAATATGCCGTCTACGATCTAGAGACATGTGACAAATGGACGGACAGATGGACGGACGGACAGGCAGCAGAGTGACATTAGTAGGGATCTGTTTTTTCATTTGGATACAGAACCTTAAAAAGGATTTTCATTGCAATATTCTTATCAATTATTTAAGAGGCTAGCTCTTATCGGTGTAGCATCTTTTATGAATATCCTAGCAATCTCATATGTTTTGGTAAGTATCAGATTGGCTTTGACTGTGTAATATTACAATACGTATACTGTGGTACCAACGAGTCTTCATAAATATTATCATTTATCACACATATCTGCAATTTCCTCCCTTATCATCTATCTAGGGTTCTAGGTAGGTACCAGAATTATAATTGAAATTAATTTTGAAGTAGCAAGGGTATCGTTGACCGATTAACTTTCTTGCCTTCTCATATTTTTTGCTCGAGCTTTTATTTAACTTTCAATTCTGTTTAAAAAGATTTTCAATGATAGCTAGTCTGTCGATCAACAATGAAAAGTAGAAAAAGATATAGCTTGTGAAGTTACTTAGGTGTTCATTTCGATAAAATGTGATTAATCCTCGCTTATGTAAAAGTGAAATCATGCAGAACAAGATATTAATTACTTAAAACTTATTCTTATTTTTAGGGTCCCGTTCCAAAATGAAAAAGCGGAACCCTTATATACGTGGGACGCACTATAAGTTTCCGGAATGAATATGAAAAAATACTATTAAAGGTTCAAAATTAATTTATTGTTTTTCAAAATAATCTCCCTTGGCGTCTATGCACTTTTTCATTCGATCAAACCAGTTTTGAAAACTTTTGTGCCACTCCCCTGTGGTGACCTCTGAAACGTGTTTTTCATACTCCTCGACAGCCTCTTCTGGTGATGAAAATCGTTGACCGCGTAATTGGTTCTTAATTTTTGGGAACAGAAAAAAGTCACAAGGTGCCAGGTCGGGACTGTATGCAGGATGACTCATGAGTTCTACATTTTTCGTCTTCAAAAAGTCGTTTGTCTGTCTGGCCGTGTGAGAACTAGCATTGTCGTGGTGCAGGATGATACGGCGTTTACGGTTATTTTTACGGAGTTCGTCAATAACTTTCGGCAAACAAATGGTCGTGTACCAGTCACTATTCACGGTACGACGATTCTCTAAAGCAACAGTAGCCACGTGTCCAGTTTTATTAAAAAAAGAAGCAATCATCCGCTTAGATGCACTTTTCACGCGCGCCACTTTGGTTGGTTTCGGCTCATCTTGAAAGACCCATACGCTCGATTGCTGCTTTGTTTTGGGATCGTAGCAATAAATCCATGTTTCGTCACCTGTTACTATGTCCCACACCAAATTTGACGCACCTTCGTTGAATCTGGTAAGCATGGCACTGCACCAAGTGACGCGGTCCGTTTTTTGAGCCTCGGTCAAGTTGTGTGGGATCCACCGCGAGCACAGCTTTCTCACACCCAAATGTTTGTGTAGGATTGATTGTATTTGACTCATGCCTATTTCTAAGGATGCGCGAATTTCATGGTAGGTCACATGCCTGTCTGTTTCAATCATACGGCGCACAGCATCGATGTTTTTGTTGGTCACAGCGGTGGACGGCCGACCATCGCGAGATTCGTCACTGAGATTGATACGACCACGCTTGAATTCTGCAAACCAGCTATAAACAGTCGTCTGGCATGGTGCTTCATTGCCAAAAGCTGTTTCAAGCCGAGCAATGCTCTGTTGAGCTGTCAAATTACACTTAAAATCGTAGAAAATCATACTACGAAAATTTTCCCGAGTTAAATCCATGTTGATGCAGACACACAATTTTTTAAATGGCGCCCCAAGGTAAAAACAAAAGACAGTCAGATGAAACAAACTGCATTCTACAGCCAAAGAGTTCTATTTTCAAATGTTGCAATAAATTTTTAAATATTGTTTATGTAAGTGGCCAGTTCCGGAAACTTTTAGTGTTACCTATGTAACATCACTTTGTTGTCCGTCAGTCAAAACATGATCAAGACCCTTTTATTGGGCTCCGTTAGAGATATCAAGATGAAACTATCACCTTCTATATAGAAGTCTACGGCCTCACAGTGTTGATAAAAAATCAGAATTTTAACTTAACGCAATAAAGTAATTGACCTTTAAGCATCCTTTATGTAATGTATTTCCCACCAATTGGCTAACCATTAAAACCTATAGGATGCTCCCAGTTGACTTAGAAACTTGAAATTCTCTTAAAAATTAGGCCTTAGTCCTAGCACACGCATAGGAAAAATATCTAAAAGTTATCTTAGTTAAGGCTTGTTTACATTTGGACGAGTTAAGGACAGAAGACGAAGGTTGCAGGTTAACTCGTTCTTTGGTCAAGTAGTAAGTACCGTCCAAACAATCGCTGGATAGATTTAGTTCCAAGTTACATTTGCTGTCAAGTTATGGTTGTCAGTTGTCAGTATGCCTGTGAAACATGGAAGAAGAAATTCGTAATAAACTTCGTAATAAGCAAATGAGTATGTGGTGGATTCCAACCAATTCACTTTAAATATTCACAAAAGATAACCTCAAATCCTCAAATACAATGCTCGCGTCTTTGCTTTGACAACAAATGAGCTGTACTAAACTCGTCTGTTTGATACACGGCAAGACTGCGCGAGTACAGTTGCCGGGGGTGTGGGAGATACGCGGGAGGAGGTTCTCCATACTTAACTGTCCAAAAAATAGGAAACGATTCTACTAGCGCAGCTTTACTGATAACTTACTACTGAATTCGTTTTTGGCTGTCCAAATGGAGGCAGTAGCTAAACTCGCTAGGTACGCCAGTTAACTCGCTACTAAACTCGTTCAAATTTAAACAAACCTTTATACCTTCTGGCTTCATAGAGTCTAATAGATCGTAATGTCAAGTAAATGTGGTACCAATGAATGCTCGTGGGATAAGTTTCTGTTTTAAACAGTATACACAGAACATCAGGATACGAGTTCTATTCGTACTTGGCCAGTTTTTTTAATTGTACGTGTGTTTTTTATTAAATCTGTAATTATGTCAGTTTTTACGGTTGCTTAGCACTACACTGTAACAAAATAATCAAATTCTAAATACTAACAATGAAAATCAAATTTGCAAACCTGTTTGAAATCAAAAGCAATACTGGGGCAACCGATCGATAACGAATGAAAGCAAAGCAGTGGCTTTTTATTGAAACAAGCAAAATTCAGTGGCGGACAATATCTCTAAAAGGAAGGAATATGATCTTTAATCAACAAATATGAGGTGTCTTTGGTTGATATAGCAATATTCAGTGGCACTTTTAGAAAAAAAAAGGATTTTTACCCTGTTTAAGAGAAATTCCAAGGCAATTAGTATAGGAAGCCTAAATTTTATTTTGTTGTTTTCACAGAAAGGGTCATTGAACCTTGTTACTGATTACAAAGTCTCCAGTATGTATTTGGCTATATAAACCATACTTACCTTATACGAGGGGCAGCAGAAATGATTGGAAAAAGGTACTTCGTCTGAGCTAGCTTTAATAATTTTTGGTACGTGAGTACTGGTAATTTTTTCAACAACCATTACAACAGAAAAAAAATATTGGAAATGAGGTGCAGTGAAAATATCCGTGGCATAATTTTTCACTACTTTCGGCGAGGATTATCTCTGGAACAATATCTTGCTGAGCTTGTTTATATTTACAATAGTGAAGCACCTAGCCAACAACAAAACATCGCTGGTATTCCGAAATCCAACGTGGACGTAGCTTTCTCAGCACCAAGGTTGGCGAAAAAAGCAGTATCGCAGCTGTGCGCCAAATATTACAGGAAGACTGACATGTGACATATGAGCAGATTTGGATATTTATAGTTGTTGGTATGACTGCAATCAAAATTGTTATAAATAATGAGTTTGATGTAGAAAGCTGGATTCCCTTTGGTAATTTGTTAGAAAAGCAAAATGCGGGTCGTGCCGAACTACTCTGCAACGCTTCAACGGAGTAAAGTCAAAAACTGTTTATAACATCATATCAAGAGAAGAATCATGGATTTATTAATATGAGCTTGAAAGAAAACATAAATCAGCTGTTTGGGTCTTGTAGGCGAGATTAAGTTGTAACCACAGATATAGATCCAAATAGATGCCGCGAGTGTATGTACTTCGCGTGCCCAATTGCGCGCCAAAAGGGAGAGCAATGCTCTTCCTTCACAGATATTGACTCCTCCAACTTTGACTCTTATGTATTATGTCTTAAGTCTTACAATCCCTTCTAAGATTCAAACCGCTGTCAACCAATTTCATTGTAAAATGTGACACGCTTGATTTTAATAGAGTTTGATGCACTTGCGTCATCTATTTAGATCTATATCTGTGGTTGTAACAATAGAGAACGGAACGGTCGTCCTTTGTGTCCAAAACGGGACATGTAGCCACGATTCCTTTACAGGAACGAAGAAAGCTGATTGGTAAGCAACAGTTTGTTTGTCAGAAATTATAACCGAACTTCCTAGAGGTAGCCCGATACGTCGTATACTTACATAATCCTCCATCACGACAATGCGAGCTCTCACACCGCTCTGGAATGCGAGATTTTGAAACAGAAAAACGTCGGGTCAATGGATTATCTTCCATACATCCCTGATGTGAGCCCTTACAATTATTTTACATTTACGAGAACTGAGGATTTATTGCGTGGTCAGCGGTTTTAGCGCAATGGATATACAAATAAAATTAATAAAAACAACATTTAATTTCCGAGTCAAGTTTTGTTTTATTTATTTTTTCTATCTATTGAATCGATATTAACTAATTGTACACTTTTCTAACTGATATTGGTCGAGGATTAGATATTTGTAACTGACGTGAATAGCTTATAGGTAAAAAAGACGAATCACTTTTGTATCCGTTTATATATGATCAAAGACGGTAGTAAAGCATGCTTTATAATTTTATAACAATTTCAACAATGTAAATGAAATAAAAGCTTTTGAAAAAAAAACTTCGTAATTTAATAGAATTTATTTACATTGTTGAAGCTTTTATAAAATTATATAGCATGCTTTGATCATACTCGTATAAGTAAACCTTTACAAAATAGATTCGAGATTTTTTTCGCTTTAAGTTATTCACACCGTTTATAAAATACCTATCCCTCGACCAAGATTTGTTAGAAATCAGAGGTGCAATTATTCAAATTGAAATTAGCTCCTTTGACAATTGAAATCATATACTTTTGGCTGTCAAAGGAACACAATTGTGTTGTTTTGTTGTTGACAACCAAAAACGTACGATTTCAATTTTAAAACGGGCAAATTTGCTTAGCGGAATAGCCATATGACAATCGAATTTGAATACCATTGTCTTACACAATCGCACCTCAGGTTCTCTATAACAAAGTTAACTCTTTCCATTGAAAATCCTTAACATCGATTCTTGAATTAATACTTGTTGCAAACTCATTTCTATCGGACTAGTCGAAGCATACATATAAACTGACCATTTTGACTATGTAAATTTCAGACTGGAATGAACTACTATTGTAATAATTTATTTGAGCGCATGCAAAAGTGCATTCATTGTAATGAAGAGTATTTCAAAAAACAATAAAAATAAATTTAGTTATATCCTGCATGTAGGTTTTCTATTTCCCATCATTACGGTTTATCCCTCATATATTACAGTTTTGTAGGAAAGTAAAAAAACGAGTTGATTTGCCTGTTTGTAATACAAATTTATGGTTTGCATGGTAATTTTAGCTTTATACCATTCCCACTCTAAAAAGCTTATTTTATTCACTGAAAACAGTGAATAAAAAGGCCTTTTAGTCACTATTTTGGTGTTTGAATTTAGAACACACCAATATATTCAACCTCTATCTCAATGCTTATACAAACCCCCTGCGGCAAAAATACTCGATACAAACTCCTTGCCCAAAGAATATTTGACTTACAAACTCCTTGTGCAAATAACTCCTCGAGATTTGATTGGTCGATATTTGCGACAAGGAGTTTAGCATTAGAATAAAAACTGTTTTGTGTTCTTTGCTGCCATTACAGAAAAAATATATTAGTAAATTGGCGCCATTTTGAATATTGTAAGTTGTACGAACACAAAGTTTGGTGTAACTTTATAATAAATCGATTGATAATGCATTTAAGTGATGAAGAAGATGTGTTAACACCTGAGTTTATGAAAGAGAGGGCGGCCGATATAGTAAAAAACTTGCTACCCAACAAATCACGGCTCGTTTACATCAAAGCCTACGATGAGTTTTGCAAATGTAAAAATGAAAATCAAGCTTTGGGCACAATGTTCCAATCTTAATGTGCATTTTAATAAATTGAACTTTCCTTTTTTCTTCATTAAATGTCTATTTTCGCTTAAATTATTTCTTTTTCTAGTAGTGATGGTATAAAGTATAGTTTGGAACTCTTGAATAAAGTACGGATTTATATTGAGGGCCATGAATCACTCGCGTCGCTCAGGATTCTAACACTTGAATCACTCGCTACGCTCGTGTTTCAATCGTCAGGAATCACCCTGTAGCAACCAAAGTTGATACTTTTGGCTACAGTACCTACTCATAATATTCAATTATTTATTTAACTACTGGCCCCGTCTAAATGTGAATTTCAACTAACTTAGCCAGGGGCGGGACCAAAATTTATTATCATAATATCGACTTCGATCCTATGTCAGCTGTGTTTGACTTCAAAATGGAGTGTTTCTTTAATCCCTTGCGATGTTTTAAATTTGGAATACATTGCGCTTCCTAAGAAGTGATACGGTCGACTGTGCCAAATCTATACGGATTCCATAGCATTTGTAACCTTATAGCCATAGCGACATAAGTGTCGTATTGTTTGGAGAGGAAACGATAATTTTACACTCTTTCTGTGTGCAAGCTTTCCTGTGGCGCCGATATAATTTTTTTCAAAGTTCTCAGGTCATAAACCAAACGAATTTATTGCCATTTGGACAGGACGTCAAAGGTTAGATTTCAGAAACATTTTAATATTTTTTAGAAAGCAGAGCACTTCCCAGAAAGTTACATTGAGGTAGGAAGCGGCATAGCAGACAGTTTAAAAATAAATAAATTATACTTAAAATCAGAAGCGTAAAATTGATGTAATCTCTTATGTAAGAACGTTGAATAATAATAATAAAACATAAACATATAATTTAGGAGTTTTGACTGGTACTGTCTTCCAGTTTTATTGATGAAAGGATTCCTAAGAGAGCTCAAAATTGTTTACGATGCAGAGAAGCGGGAGTGGAGTTCTTTGATCTAGAAATATATTACATTTTTATTTATTCGATTGTTCTTTCCACCTCATTTGCATCTTGGAAACTGTTGACAATATTATTCCTACCTCTATGTTCTTCGCCATTACAAAAAATAGAGCCATCATGCCATTAATTCTGATTTGACAGGATTTTTTTTCAGATTGGTAAATACACTTCAGATAGGTTTTGACAGGTAATAAAATAGAAAATTAATGTGTCTACGGGGGCGTAACCTGAAATAATCTGAGTGGGAGAAGGAGCTGATTTAAAGGAAATCAGGGTTTTTTAAAGGACAGTCAAGCGCGGATCGGAGAGTGGCGTTGCTCTCGAAGCGCGAACGGGTCGTCAAATCGCGGAATAAAACCTCGGAAGGATATTGGTCTACGTCGCGCGCGGATTTCCGAATCTATTAGAACCAAAATCCAATCGTACGAGTCGCGTAACGCGTTATAAAAGTGTCGAGTATCGAAAGTGCGGATTGGCAATAAGTAAAGCTTCGTTATTTAAATATATTGAAAGTGCTAACAGTGCGTCGGATGAAGTGCGTTCGTAATTGCGTAAAGGCTGAATTAGCTAATTTAAATTTTACCTGCAACGGTTTTCTCATGAAACTCAATAGAAACGAAATATAATTATTTCGTTATAGAGGCGTCGCGAAAATAGCGGGTGTACAATATTTATAAATATCAAGTATCTACATCAGAAATTTATTTATGTAACACGTTTTATATTTATCCTTTATCCCTATAGCTATCTAGGTCCTGAAGGAGATTATAATATATTATTTTAGCTTTCCTTCGTCTGGCAGAGATACTTATATTTTGATTTAGTATAGACGGTCTGTGGAAATTACGACAATTTTAGGTGAAGGAGCTAGCAGAAACAATACTTACCTTTTTCCCTATACTTAGGTTTTCTTCATACAGGTGTTTTTTTTTTTTTTACAGCTTTCTTTTTTTTTATAGCTAGATCAACGAGATCCAGGCTGAAAAATTTCCACATGACTGTTCTCTAACTTCTGTCTTAGGGTTTAATTTAGAACCTTTTGTGAAAATGAAGTATTGTGTTTATAATATTATTTTAGGAACCAAGGGGTTTAGGAACGTAGAGTGTTTCCAAGGGTAAAGCATTTAGGTGTGTGACCGGGCTAGGTATGCAGTTGGATATGGAGGGAAGCCTTACTTTTATGTTTGTGTCGGAAACCATATCTGCCTAGTCGAGCAGGACCCCATCTGTGAGTATCTTGTAAAGGCTCTACGTTCACCAGTCTAGCTTAGTAAGTTAGAAAATTTAGAACTGACTTGGCCAGGTCTTTAGGAGAGATGTGTGAAATTTGGAGATGTTTTGAAAGGGTTTTTTAGTATGAATGAGTAAAATTCTAGGGACTTAGGGTTTAAATGGTAGTCTAGATTGGCGCTGGATTTTGTTTGGAAGCGTATTATTCTGTGTAATACGTGGGCACGACTATTAAAGGTTGGCAGGGAGGTCGTTTCTAAATCGTTAGGGCCCCTCACTTCATTCTGGATTTGCAAAGAATCTCGAATTCCCTCAAAATTTAATTATAGCTGCAGCAACGCTACGAGTATCGACGACTCTTCAATATTCTTTATAAAACCATATATATATCCCTAACACACATATACAAAATAATTATATAACACATTATGTTTACACACTGAATTCATCTTCGGCTTACGTCAAATTTCGTATTTGCGCGGGTGTATATCATCTTTGTATCAAGGCGTGTCAAATTAAAGTGTTATGCGGTGATACGGTATGCAATAATAAAAATACAGTGTAATTATTGGAGTCCTGGGAGTTGCTGAAACCTGTTGTTCCTGAAGGAGCGGTTTATTCAGCTAAGTCGCATGAAATACTTCAATCTTACGATTTCTCTCTTTTCATTGGATAAATTCTGAACTTGTGTACCTGTACCCATTTATTACGGTGTCCGGATCAAAATTATATTTCTCTGTTTATTTTAACCGTTATGAATACAATGTAGAGGTCCTACTAAAAAATATACTAGATGATCACAAATTACTATGGCCATAATATTAAATAAATAATATTTAAATATATAGATAAATATTTAAATAAATAAATAAATAAATAGATAAACAAATATATAAATAAATGACGAATAAGTACTCGACCGGAGTCCTTATTTTGTTACAACCCCCTACGGTCGTAATTCAGTCGTTAGAATTCTTTACTTGCTCGTGATTCATCTATGGCCCTCGCTTTAAATCCGTCCTTTATTCACTAGTTGCATTGCTATTGTCTTACGACGAGCTCTTCGATAAAGTAACATCAATGATAAAGAGAGACTTAAAACAACTGCTTGCATCTTAAACTCATTTTCTGATTTTCATGAGATACGCCTGTATGTAAAGAGGGTGACGATATGTATTGTGCATTTACACAACAACGCGCTGCGTTATGTATACGTTTTGAGGGTTCCACGGCCAAAGGACAAAACGGCGCTTTACTAATGTCGCTCTGTTGTATGTCCGTTTGTCCGTCTGTCCGTCCGTATGCCAGGTCTTTACCGTGCAAACGGAATGGGGTAAGGATCTGAAATTTTGATATATTATGTAGAATGTTGACCCAAAACTGAATATTGAAGTAAAAATAAAATAAAATTGATTTTCTGGGGGGAGGGGGGGTTCTTACCCTGGAATTTGAGGTGTCACTGTCTCGTAGTCAGGGGGTCAATAAATAGGGGGCCATGAAGGTTGTCAATTTTGAGCCATTTTTTCTTACGGAGTCTATCTAAATAACTTGTTAGGAATTCGGAATTTTCTGTATACTATGTGCTAATAATCTTTTTGAGCATCAAATACTGAAAACGCCGATTTTTAATATAGGTTTACGGTTACGTACCCGAATACTCGATCAACTAAATTGGTATACCGTGACTATATATGACTGCATTGGTATACCGTGACTATATATGACTGCATTGGTATACCGTGACTATATATAGTCAGGTAGGACTCGCGCCCTGAGGGTTCCTTCCATTCAAATTACAAACTTATCATTCACTAGAAACTGTATAAACAAAACTGCATATACAATCATAATTTTTGTTTATATGGAAATAGGCATGATGACAAAAAAAAATTATAAGTCTGTCAGTTAGATTATCAGGAAATATTGGACATGTATGTTTCAAATAAACAAACAATGATGAAGATATAGCCCGCTGAAGTACAATTTTACTTAGAAGTGACGTAATTTAGCCCCACTCCCAAACTTTGACACGCTTTATCTCTGTTATTTTTTGTTTGATTGACAAAAGAATATGTACGTGTCCAATATTTTTTGATAATCTCAATGACAGACTAAATAGAATAATATTTTGTTTACCCTGTCTACAAGCCTATTATCAGTCTTATCTGTTACAGTTTAGTTTCAGTTTATGTATTTATCTCTTGCTACAACATTATACATTTATGATCTATGAAATAAAAATAATTATTTTGTTCAGATCCCTTACAGAAAAATATATTACTTTCAGATAAAAAAAAATACTTGGAAAGAAAATGAGACAGATTTAAGTTACATGCGTTTTGAACTAATACGAAATTTCTATGTATAGAAAAAAGATTCTTTAATAAATATTAATGTTCATTGAAAAGGAATAAATGATATCGTAATCGCACGATCTGATGTGTGGTAAAGGGTTAAGTACGTGTAATTTTATTCGGACGTGAATTTCTCTTTAATTTGCGGTTATTTTGTAGTGTGAATAATTTATTGTCCATTAAAATGGTAATATTTCGAATTAAGCACGAGTTCACTGTAGAGGTGTTATAAATATGAACGCAATGATCAGACATGCTGATACTATAGTATGACTGACGGTTTTCTTTTGGCCACTGCATACCCACCTCAAGTAGTTGAGGCTAAGTGAAATCCAAAAGAGGTTTTGATGTGTTTCGAGCGCCTGAAAAATAAATTTCAAGACGATAAAAATTATGAAACCAACCAAAACACGATTGACTTAACATAGCAAAAAAATCACGAAGTATTCTCAAAATCCCCAGGAAAAAAGCAGTTTCATTCGATTGTTACTAGGAATATTCCAATTAAATTTTCTTTCCCGTGTTTCTTAGATAAATATGTCGGATCGGGTAATAACGGGCTTATGCAAAACCGAAACCGCCTTAATTTTTCCCAAAAGTACGGATTACCTAGAAAATAATGTCACTATTATGGATTTTTCATCACAGCGCCTTAGGTTGTGCGCGCCACATGAAATTCGAATCTTTTAAAATGGATTTCGTTCTCACCTTTGTATGCGTGGTTGCTTTGGGCCTAACTTTAATTGACTTTGATAAACAGCTAGTTGTTTTAGTATTAAATAATGAACTTTATGTTCAGTTCAGAAGCAAGAATACCACGTCAACATATTGCTGACGTCCTTTATGCATCTTTATGTTTAAAACTATTTAAGGCAACATTTTGGCTTACCTAAGTAACTAATGCAAAAGTTTGTATATATTAGGATGGTTATGGTAGAGGATTTATGTTAGTATATCCCGTTCTTATGGTACAATATAATTTCAAACATTTTGTATTTTTCTTAAATTTGGCATTCAAAACTGATTATTTATAATACACATTGTATTTATTTAACTCTTGTACCACAAATATTTTATTCTATATTACACCCAACCGGTTTCGCTATTTAGCATAAAATATTATTTATAACACCTCATAATGTTAATCAAAAGTGTACCTATATAATAAAGCCCTTGAGAATGCTAAATAGCGAAACCGGTTGGGTGTAATATAGAATAAAATATTTGTGAAGTAAAGAGTTAAATAAACACAATGTGTATTAATTTCCACCAAGTGCCAGAAATCACAAGCATTAACTATGATTATAATACTGTGAAACTGGAAATTTAGTTTTCTAATCTATGAAATATTTTAGGAACGACGTTACACTATTTTAAATCGTACAATCACGTGTATACAATGTCCTACCAAAAAAATAAGATTTAATAAAAATATTGAGAATACAACTAAATATGTATGGAATACTAATAAAACATGCCAATTTTATAAAAAAATATGATTGGAAAGAGCTTAATAAATTGCTTCAGGAGGTAAAACATACAAACAATCATTGATGATGATTATAAAATACAGAGTCCCTTAATAATTATAAGGAACTGACATGAAAAATCTTTTAATAAAATATCAATTTCATATTATATTTATGCCGTTCAGGATAATTTTAAACCTTATATCATTAGTAATAAAGGCACGGCGGGATGTTAGTTTCTTACCAGAGCCGTTGGAAGCCCCTTGGCAATATAGAAGTGTAGGCTTGCCCACATATTTTTATAAGAAGTTTCCCCCTCCAAATATTTGTCTTATAAAAATATTTTTATTACATTAAATATCATTCAGTTGTATGATCGTACCGTACTCGTACTTGTATTTTGTATTTCATGCCAATTTTTTTGTCCTAAATTACAATTTGAATGTTTCAATTTCAGAATAAATTTTATTTGTTTGGAGTACTTGTATAGTTTCAACATGTTATATGTTTTGTTTGTTTTTGTGTTTGTCGAAATAAGATAATTATAATAAAGCTATCTACGTTTTTACAAAAGCAAATTGATTAAGAATAGAATAAGAAAAAACAAAACCGTTATTATATTATTCAAAGATTAAAATTGAACCACATTATTAAAAAAAATACTGTACTCTTACGGTTTTACGAGTTTAAGTCGTATTTAAACCTAGTTTGTCAAATTCATGAACACAATGTTTGGTAAGTATGTTTATTAGAAGTAACAATTTGTGTACATAAAACATGCACACTTGTGGAGGTCCCTTTACTGTGGGGGCCTTTTGGCTTCAAACCCTGTTTCCGGCCTTTAAATCCGGCCCTGCTTGTTACACAAAAAGGTTTTAGTGAGTTGATTCCGTAAACACTCATACATATAAGTATAACACCAGTACGTATAAAAGTACCTTCGAAAGCTGTAGACGTGCTTCGTTTAATGTCAACACAATTATGCCGAGTTTTCTAAGAGCTAGCAAAGCAATGTGTCTGTGTAGTCTGGATAAAATTGGGATAAAAGAGCTTCGTGTTTTGATACTCATTTTGTTATTTCATATTCAAACAAACGAAAATTCTAAAAATGGTAGTTTTGGCTTCAATACAATACTTCAGTAGCCATTTGATTTAAATGATTGAAAAAATATTCTGTGTACAGACACGACTTTGTACTTTACTAGCCTTTGCCCGCGGCTCCGCTCGCGTTTATGCAATCTTTGCCCTCTTACAGTTACAGCCGATATGTTGGACTCTCCATACGATGATAATTAAAAAAACCGCATCCAAATCCTTGCAGTGGTTCTCGAGTTTAACTGGAAAATACAGACAGACGGACTAAAATTCAAAAATTTTTAGTTTTGGCCTCAGTACAATACTAATTCATTCATTCATTCATTCATTCATTCAATGACCCATTGCATTTAAATTTTCGCGAAAATATTCAATTTACTCATACAAACACTACTTTTTCACTATTTTCTTATTAGTAGATTATTAGTATGTAGGTAGATATTATGATATTGCTAGACCGCCTCTGTGGTATTGTGGTTAAAGTATTTGAGTGTTAATCCAGACGTCGCGGGTTCAAATCCCGTGAAGCTACATTTGTGTCCGTTCAGCACGCGTCCGAAGGTAAAGTCCCTTTCAATAGAATCCGGCAATAATGTAAACAAACCAATATTGACAGTTGTCTGTGGTCATACTGTTGTTACTTATCATTGATTCAAATGTTTAAGTCTTTTTAAAATCAATTCAAAACAATGAGAAACACTAACTTCCCAAAGATAAATAAGACTTTGGTGATTGAAAAATTAATATGAAATTTGACAAAACTATTGAAATTTTAGGTGTCCTAGTATTTTTTATAAAAATAACTCGTATCATAAAGAAGTTGGTTTGTGTCGAAATTATTGTAAGAACAATGTACGATTCCTTGAAATGTGAATATGATGCTGATCATTAATATTCAAATGTAAGCGCACTTATCCCCCTCTGCCGAAGTACATGAACAATTTGTTCATGTAAGTTTGCTTGTGTGCGTGTTTTGTGTTTGTGTCGCAGCTTTAGATTTAGTGTGACATATCAATTTTTCACAGGAGTGTGCGTGAATGAGTAAATGTGTGCTGTGCGTGTTTACCTCCCCTCCCGTAGAAAACGGCAGAATAATTTCAGTACTAAGAGTCGCGCTTTGCCAGGTCCCATGTTAAATGGTCTAAGATTCAAATGTAAGTAATTATTTGTTTTATTAAGTATTATTTGTTTACATTATTGCCGGATTCTATTGAAAGGCACTTTAATTACGTGTGAGTCCAACTTGTGCCCGAAGTATGATGACCCGATCACGCTTAATCGTAGACTTGCAGTTCACGTACATTCTCGGAAACTCCTCTGACAGCCCCTTCCTGTCGTGACGATATATACATATATATATATTATTTTACTATTCTCAACAAACAGCAATAGGACTTACCTTTGTTGCGGTTGCGTCATTACTATTTAAGCCATATAATGTTGCCAAATTGAAAAAAACTATGAGTGCCGCTGCCCAGCGGGACGTCTTCGCTAGTGTTTTCGTGATTGATAATATTACTTACTGGTAAAAGTAACAAAATACTGTTTTTGAGAATTTTTCGGTGGATTTAATGGATTAGTCTGAAAAAGCATAAAGGATTACATTTTGATTGAAATGAAGCAAAGGGTAGTTATTTTTTGGGGTAACGTACGTGCACCTGTATAAATGGTGAATTTTGTTTAATAGCCAAGTTCATACTGAAGACTCGGTAAGCGGTCAGGACAGGACCAAGGTCCGATTATTATACATTTTTTTATATTCTAAAGATATATTATATTGTTAAAATTAACTTTGACTTGTAGAAAGTATACTTTATGTATCTATTTTGCAAAAATAAATATTTTGATTTGATTTGACCCTTTCTATGGTAAAGTTCTGTTAAAATAAAATTAAGACTTCCTATACTAGTCCTGACCACTTACCGAGTCTCCAGTATGAATTTGGCTATATTAAAAAAAGTCACCTTATATGCAATATTTTTTGCGGTACAATAAAACTACTACATAGGTAACACTAAAAGTTTCCGGAACTGGCCACTTACATAAACAATATTTAAAAATTTATTGCAACATTTGAAAATAGAACTCTTTGGCTGTAGAATGCAGTTTGTTTCATCTGACTGTCTTTTGTTTTTACCTTGTGGCGCCATTTATAAAATTGTGTGTCTGCATCAACATGGATTTAACTCGGGAAAATTTTCGTAGTATGATTTTCTACGATTTTAAGTGTAATTTGACAGCTCAACAGAGCATCGCTCGGCTTGAAACAGCTTTTGGCAATGAAGCACCATGCAAGACGACTGTTTATAGCTGGTTTGCAGAATTCAAGCGTGGTCGTATCAATCTCAGTGACGAATCTCGCGATGGTCGGCCGTCCACCGCTGTGACCAACAAAAACATCGATGCTGTGCGCCGTATGATTGAAACAGACAGGCATGTGACCTACCATGAAATTCGCGCATCCTTAGAAATAGGCATGAGTCAAATACAATCAATCCTACACAAACATTTGGGTGTGAGAAAGCTGTGCTCGCGGTGGATCCCACACAACTTGACCGAGGCTCAAAAAACGGACCGCGTCACTTGGTGCAGTGCCATGCTTACCAGATTCAACGAAGGTGCGTCAAATTTGGTGTGGGACATAGTAACAGGTGACGAAACATGGATTTATTGCTACGATCCCAAAACAAAGCAGCAATCGAGCGTATGGGTCTTTCAAGATGAGCCGAAACCAACCAAAGTGGCGCGCGTGAAAAGTGCATCTAAGCGGATGATTGCTTCTTTTTTTAATAAAACTGGACACGTGGCTACTGTTGCTTCAGAGAATCGTCGTACCGTGAATAGTGACTGGTACACGACCATTTGTTTGCCGGAAGTTATTGACGAACTCCGTAAAAATAACCGTAAACGCCGTATCATCCTGCACCACGACAATGCTAGTTCTCACACGGCCAGACAGACAAACGACTTTTTGAAGACGAAAAATGTAGAACTCATGAGTCATCCTGCATACAGTCCCGACCTGGCACCTTGTGACTTTTTTCTGTTCCCAAAAATTAAGAACCAATTACGCGGTCAACGATTTTCATCACCAGAAGAGGCTGTCGAGGAGTATGAAAAACACGTTTCAGAGGTCACCACAGGGGAGTGGCACAAAAGTTTTCAAAACTGGTTTGATCGAATGAAAAAGTGCATAGACGCCAAGGGAGATTATTTTGAAAAACAATAAATTAATTTTGTACCTTTAATAGTATTTTTTCATATTCATTCCGGAAACTTATAGTGCGTCCCACGTATAAGTACCCAAAATTAATGGTATTGTTTGTCGACATGCATAGGTTTTTTTTTTACCTACTTGCCTCCTTTTTACATAGGTTTTTATTAGCGCGCCTAATAGAAAGCGTCGATTGAGACCTAGGATGAAAGTGAAAAACTGGGAGAGTGATAGCAGGCGAGGCGTTAACCAGTTTTTCCAGGTACATCCGCAAAAATCTACGGAAGTCGGTAACGGACGAGTAACTGTCACTACGGAACTGCCTGTAACCACTCCCCGGTACGGCTACTGATGACGTCACGGCAGAATATGACAAGTCACTTGGCGGCATGGTGACGTCATGAGGGTGGTGATAAGCCACGGCCAAAGCTTACCACCAAAAAATAAGTGCCTACATCGTCTCTGCAAACGGAGTCAAGATCCAATGACCTTATGACCCTCAATACTAAATAGACACAGATTGTTGGCATATCTTTTTACGAGTATAATCTCTTAATCACCTTTTACGACCTCAGGTTTTAGGAATTCAACATTTTGGGCCTGAAGGGTGAGAAGAGAAGACATGGGTAACAATAATTTAGTCTTTTAAGATGGCGTCGTCACACGCCAGACATCGATTACCTAAAACTATAGGTCTCGATTTTCGGCCTTCGTAGAATACGGTATACATACTGCTATGTAAAGTAAAAGCGCTTAAAACCAGTCGGATAACAAAATGTTTTTTTGTTGAATAATAAGTATTTCCATCGGGTTTGTTTCTACCTTAAGTATTTCTATAAAAGTATTTACTAACCTGTTTTGTACAGTAGACATGTAAAGGGATAAAGTAAATTTTGGAAAAATTCGGTCAGTGACAAGTAAGTTTTTTCCCATCACTAGAAATTTAACATCATTTAACAGTTTCAAGGAGATAATGGGTATTGAATATTGAAACAGGAGAAAGGACAATGGAATCACGTCTAAGGGGTGGTCTATGTCTCTGAAAGAGTATTAGGTAATAGTTTATTTATATGTGAACTTTATCGTATTTATTGCATTACATTAATTATTTATTCCATTTTTTTATTTATGGAAGTGTATTAATTTATTAAATTTAAGTAAGCCCTTAATTTTTTTTTATTGTACTTACCGTATTATAATTACTTAGTATTTTCATTAGAATTAACTTGTAATAAGTATATAAGAACTCTTAAACACGTCATTCTTAATTTTTAACCAGAAGGTTTTGTAAATATTTTGATGTTTTTTTACTATAAAACTAACGGAATTCCTATACAAACTTTCGTCCCCTATTTGACCATTTTAAAAGATGTTTTTCCAAAAACGCGGAAATATGGTCATTCCTTATTCGTTAATAAAAGGCTTCTTACCAATTTCGATGGTTTTAACTACAAAACTAAAGAAATTCCTATACCATGTTTCATCCCCTATTTTATCCCCTGAGGCGATGATTTACCAAAAATGCTAATATAATTCTCAGTTCATAAATTTTCATGGTTGTAACAACAAAACTATTTCCGTACAAAATTTCATCCCTTATTCAATGTTGATTTTTCAAAAACGCTGAAGTACATTAATATTAACACTGACCTTAGGACCTAATAAAAAAAAATATCCTAGTGAAATTGAAACTTAAAATTTTATCCCTTTTATACCCTTAGGGGATAATTTTACGGAAACACTGAAATACATTATTCTTAATTTCTAATCAAACGTAACTCATGTTAAAAAAAAACTCCATACAAACTTTCATTCCCCTTTTTACCCTCCATGTGATTTTCCATAAACCCTGAAACACATCATTCTTCATTTCTAATAATAAGGCTCAATACAAAATTTCTGACAGTATTTAATTTACCGTATTTAAAGTATTTTACCATCTTAGGGGATGATTTTGATAAAACGATGAGACTTGTAATTTTTATTTCTAACCAATACATATTTTAATGTAATACAAATTTTCATGGTCTATACTACAAAACCAACTAATTTCCCGTAAAGAATTTTTAATATCGTAAAATCCTTCTTTAGTGACCGTTTCCATAATGAAGGTCAAAATATCACGTTCATGGGTCCTGTAATTTGTAATTTAATATATGAGAATAAGTGGGTACACAATAAGGGTTTAAATTTATGTACAAGTTTTACGTTATAACTATTATGTGCCAAAATATAGGATTCAAGATTCAAGATTATTTATTTGTGAACCAAGGGTATAAAAGTAGTTGTAAATAACAATATTATGTCTCCTCTCAGCTCTGCCCAGCAGGGCGTACAAATATTTTACACATGCAAAAACAACATAAATGAAAAGCTAACAAGCAAAGATCTATATCTCGATATAGGATGTAGCTGTTTCCTAGATTTTTATTTCTGTAAGTAAAGAGTAACAGCAAACAGTAAGCAGAAGAGCTTGCTTTATCGTACTGGTGTAATAGGCAGTTGCGGTATCGACACTACCGACCAACATCCATAGATTTTGCAAGACCCTTGACAGACTGATTAACAGCCTTGTGTAAGCGGCAACATTCGCATAAACTTTAACCTTGGTCCTGACCACTTACCAAGTCCACAGGATGAATTTGGCAGTATGAACGAAAGTCACTTTATATAACTACGACCAAAGTAGTTAGAGTTTTCTTTGTTCTATCAGCCGTAAACATTGCAGTGCAAAGCTCTTTTGTCTCGATTGAAACTAAAGACTCCTCTACTAGGGTTAAGTCAGTCAACGTAGTTAAAAGTTTTTGTCTGATGTATCTCTCATCATGTCTCATCGTATTTCTTGCTTTTATCGATCAAACTTAAAGTAATCATGATAGAGAATAACGCATAAGTTGTTTAAAACAGTTTTATAAATGTAGTGCTTTTATAATTATGCTTGTCATTGTATGCACGTGCAAAAGTCTTCTGTCTCGATTGAAACTAAAGACTCCTCTACTAGGGTTAAGTCAGTCAACGTAGTTAAAAGTTTTTGTCTGATGCATCTCTCGTCGTTTTTCTTGCTTTTATCGATCAAACTTTTATAGTAAACATGATAGAGAATAACGCATAAGTTGTTTAAAACAGTTTTATAAATGTAGTGCTTTTATAATTATGCTTGTCATTGTATGCACGTGCAAAAGTCTTCTGTCTCGATTGAAACTAAAGACTCCTCTACTAGGGTTAAGTCAGTCAACGTAGTTAAAAGTTTTTGTCTGATGCATCTCTCGTCGTTTTTCTTGCTTTTATCGATCAAACTTTTATAGTAAACATGATAGAGAATAACGCATAAGTAGTTTAAAACAGTTTTATAAATGTAGTGCTTTTATAATTATGCTTGTCATTGTATGCACGTGCAAAAGTCTTCTGTCTCGATTGAAACTAAAGACTCCTCTACTAGGGTTAAGTCAGTCAACGTAGTTAAAAGTTTTTGTCTGATGCATCTCTCGTCGTTTTTCTTGCTTTTATCGATCAAACTTTTATAGTAAACATGATAGAGAATAACGCATAAGTTGTTTAAAACAGTTTTATAAATGTAGTGCTTTTATAATTATGCTTGTCATTGTATGCACGTGCAAAAGTCTTCTGTCTCGATTGAAACTAAAGACTCCTCTACTAGGGTTAAGTCAGTCAACGTAGTTAAAAGTTTTTGTCTGATGTATCTCTCATCATGTCTCATCGTTTTTCTTGCTTTTATCGATCAAACTTTTATAGTAAACATGATAGAGAATAACGCATAAGTTGTTTAAAACAGTTTTATAAATGTAGTGCTTTTATGCACTATACTTATTATGCTTGTCGTTGTATGCACTTTGTTGGAACTTACGCATAGCAATAATTTCTTCATAATAATATTGTAAACCTTTGAAAATGCAAATATTATAATGAAATCAGTTGGGTGAATAAAAGCATTTGAACTTCAGAAACACAGTAAATATTCAATTAAATCTAAATCATGGCGCAAAAATGTCATAGATGTTCAACTCGTAGTTATACACATACTAGGAGGTTATCAAATGACTAGCCTATCGCAAGAATTTGTACAGCGGTGATTTTAAGACTTGTCCAATTTTGTCATAGAAATATTGGGAAGTAGGTCGCAATGTATACTACTTATGATGGTTTTTAAGCCGCTAAGGTTCACATTTGTATGGCAAATGTAATTCGATAGCTTAGTTGCCAATTCGAACACATGTGCGCTTTTGTCTTTACTAGACCTTTCGTTGTTGAAGTGTGTGAGTGTCCATTAATTTTTCATGTTTTTGTAATTCTATAGAACATTCTGTTATTTTTTTCCGACTGGTTTCTATAGAATTTAAGATCCTTTTGAAAGAAATTTATGACCAATATTTATTGGTTTCTTTCGAGATATGACAATTGCTCATTCAGTGCACATATCTCCAAAAACAGCGCTCCTTTTGGAACTAGGTACTCAGATCAATTCTCATTATGGCCTCCATACTAGTTCATATGACGTTTGTTTGGCTGAAAGTTTGTTACGGTTCTGCTAATTTCATTTAAAATTTGGTTAGGCTGGGATAGTTGAGTTACAGCTACCCGCAGGGTTATATAAGGTGACTTTCGTTTATACACGTATGTGTAGTCAAATTCATACTGGAGTATATTTCTAACCTCGTTGCTGGAGACTCGGGAAGTGGTCGGAACCCAGGTTCAATTTCCCTTTCTGTGAAATACGCAATAAAGAATATAGAATTCCTACACCATTGAGTCGAGGTTGTTCTTAAACAAATATAGATATAATAAAAATATTTTTCGCATTTCGCAAACAGACCACTTAACGAGTCTCTAGTATGAATGAGGCTATATAAACGAAAGCCAACTTAATTTTTTTCATATGTATTTTTTTATAAACAATGGTCTTACGATCCCGCTACCGCGCCCGATGGAAAGCGTCGCTAAGATATGAAGCCCGCTCTCTTAGAAAGTGGGAGAGTGAAAGCAAGCGAGGGGTTAACCCCTGGGCTGCTTACTTTACCCGTTTGGTCCCTTTTAAAGATAGAAGATGGAGTTGGGGTCATTTGCCGTTCGATTATTTTTCCAAAATGGCGTTAGCGTTTACTCTCGGGCGAGAAAATGAATCGCTGCTTTAAATTTTCTAGAACATTAAATCTCGGCTATACAACCTTCGGGAATTGGGGTCAATGACTTTCATTTACGTTGGTCTATGTTAAATTGCCTATTTGTTACTTTTCTGGCCAATTTAAGGCTTCTTTAAGCAGTCACAGATAAGAGCGCTAAGAAATAGTTTGTAATTACAATACAAATTAATAGAAAAAATGCACGATCAGACTTTTTCCAGAGATTATAAAATATACTAGCTATTTATCTTCTCTGAATATTTATATATTTATATATTTATTCTTAATGTACACAGAAAACATATTAATAAAATATACACTTGAAAAGCTATGTACAATGGCGCGCTTATCTCAATAATGAGATTTCTTCCAGCAGACCAAGGGTGGATGAGATATATAAGATATAAGTAAGGTATTCATAATGTGCACATAATAATACTTCCACAAAAACAAGATTAAAATAGTACCTAAAATATACAAACAAGTAAAAAATACATACAATAAACTACATAAAATGTACATACATATACCTACACAGTATTAATAAATAGTATCCTATCAATAAATATATAATCATACATATATATATATATAATTATACATATATTATATACATAATATGTATACCAGGAGGATAGGTTAACGGAGATAGTGCTCTTTTATTTTCCTTTTGAATACACCAATGGAAGGACTGTCTCTGATAGTGTGAGGAAGAGAGTTCCACAGTTTGATGGACTGTACAGTAAATGATTTTCCATACGCTGCGGCGTTATGAGAAGGTGTTTTTAAAAGTGAGAACGTGTTAGACCTGACTTGCTTGTCTTTAAGGAAGATATACTCATAACGATCGCGGAGGTATGGAGGAGAAGTGGGACTGTTTAAAATGTTGAAAAGGCAACAAAGGATATTAACATTTTGACGCTGTTTGATTGGAAGCCATTTTAACTGTTCACGGTACTGAGATACGTGGTCATATTTTCTTAGCCCATAGATAAACCTGATTCCCAGATTTTGTAAACGTTCAAGTTTACCAAGCAACTCCTGACTGGCATCTAGGAAACAAACATCAGCGTAGTTGATAATCGGCAAAAGAAGAGATTGTGCGAGAGTAACTTTAGTTCCAAATGGGAGAAACTTTTGGAGACGCTTAAGGGAATGAAATGTCGCATAGACTTTCCTGCTGACCTCATTAATATGCGCAGCCCACGTCAAGTTACAGTCGAATATGACACCCAAATTTTTTGCAGTTTTAGTGTAGGCAATACAGACATCATTATACACTACTCGTGGAATTGTCGTTTGATTAAGAAGGTTGGTCATATACCTACTGCCGAAAATAATGGCTTGAGATTTCTTGGGATTAACCAAGAGTCCAAATGCTTTCGCCCACATGAGAATATTTGAAAGATCACAATTCATTTCTGAGATAGCATTATCTACCTCGGCTATGTCAAAGTGGCGGTAGAGTTGTAAATCGTCTGCATAAAGATGGTAGTTAGCAGAAAGAATATCGGATATGGAATTAATAAAAATCGAAAAAAGGAGAGGAGAGATTATTAGATATTTAGATTAGATATTTATGTATAAAAGGCAAACCTGAATGACTCATCTATCAACGCACAGCCGAAACTACTGTACGGATTTCGCTGAAATTTGGCATACAGATAATTGTAATGACGGGGGCATCCGCTAAGAAAGGATTTTTGAAAATTCGCCCCCTAAGGGGGTGAGCCGAACTCCACGCGGACGAAGTCGCGGGCAAAAGTTAGTATACACATATACGGTAAGTCTTTAGATAAATTATGCAACATTCGTTAGGAAACTTAGTTTGCAGCATTTTATTATTTTGCTTTCAAGGTTAAAGAATTTGAACGATTTATTTTCTACTTCCCAAACGAGGACATCAGTTGGAGATCGAAGGTAACCGGCATAGCCTGCCGAATCAGTAAGTTGAAGGGGCAGTGGGCAGGCAAAATTTTCACGCTAAAAAGCACAAATTGTAAACTGTAAACCAAATTATAAAAATAACGAACACATTTAACAGGATAAGAATTAATACTATGTCATACTGATATTGAAACGGCTACTCACGGTTTTATAGCCAGATTTCGCCAAATTGGTTTCACTGTATTCGTACAGTTTATTCGGAAGCAAACATGGTTACGCGGCGGTTCGACAAACGAGTGGTCCACAGGGGGACGAGGTCGCGGACCGCAGGTCTACGGGCGAGTCCATAAACTTTTGCAATTCTTATTTTACCACATCTTCTAACCGATGACAGTTTTTGACATTTGACACATGTCAATACATGTCAATCACGGTCAACCGATTGCCTTGAAACTCAGTTTATACACCAAGTCCATCTCCAAACAAACAAAAAAAATTTTCGTTTGACAACCAGGCACAACATTTCTCGCACCATGCAAATACTAGTCAGCATTATATTTATACATTATATTTCCTATTTATGATTCTTCTAAGTGCTTAGTTAATTAATAATAGAAAAACTGACTGTAAAAGGGGATAGACTATATGAGACTTGTAGACAAAGATTTTTTCTCGGCCCCCTATTATAATAATGTATGGGACCAGAAGTTTGGCGCGGTCTGTATTAGTAGACCAACTTATATGTACCGGGCAACTACGGAACCCTACATTGCGCGTAGCCCGACACGCACTTGGCCGTTTTTTTTTAAATTATTGACAAACATAGATTTTTCTCTTTTCCTATAACTTAGATGTGAATGCGTTTTACATACTCGTATAATCCTTCCTCGTGAAATGTTCTTAATGATGTTGAAAGCCGCATCAAAATAGACTCAGAAGTTTAGAAGTTATTTAAGTGAATACACAGACAAACGCGTAATGCGACTTTGTTTTATACTATTTGTAGAGATACTGGTACATACGTAACTAACCCATTTCTTAATTAAGGTTCCTTGTTTTATGTGACCTTTCTTATAACCTTCGTATGTCCTCTCAAGGGAAATTCCGTAGAATAACTAGACAAATATTGTGTTTGTTTAAATTCAACGAGCTTTTACGTGATCTTGCTATTGTACTATTGTAGTATTAATTTAAAACGTAAAATTACGGATAGATATGATAATACGTATACAGAATATTATTTATTAAGTTCAGTAGACTATGTATTCTAGCACATCACTGACACACCCACTAAAATTTAGAAAGCTTCTAGTTTATCTGATTTATTTACAAATCTAAAAATCTGGACCCTCATTAAAGAAAATTTATTTTGACTTAGGCTGAAACCACTTGGTGATAAGCCATATCCAGAATATAAGTAAAACAAACCGGTCAATTGCGAGTCAGACTCGCTTACCTAGGGTTTGGTAATTCGACAGCTTTGGGAACAGTCGGGAAGAAGGTAATTAAAATCTTGCCCATAACTGTTTATGATAACTAAAGAAAGAATTGATTGTATCACAAAAGAGAGACTCAAATATTTTTATACCGTACTCGAAATAAGACTCGTGGATGAAAAATTTAATTTTGCCTTTTTGTTATAGTTAATTTCTCACCCGCTATATTTTTCCTGTAATCTTTACGTAATGCCAAATTACCATTGTAATATATAGTTGAACCGGACACCAGTGAATTACCAACAAGTGAAAACTAGATGGCGTTTGCTGTATCCTACATCGCGATATCGATTGTTCGTCCCACAATTGTGATCCCGGCTATGTACGTACATCGTGGTTGTAATCCTTACCGGACTTGATTCGTGTATTATAGTAGCTTTCAAGCAATTGAAATACTATCTCACTCTCACACTGAATAAAAGTAAGACCACAAATCGACTACTGCTACTGAGACGCATTGTTTCATTCCTCTTACTAGTCCTAGCTAGACTCTTATTGTATTGGATTAGAGTTCAATATACATGTTCAGTTTACTTTGATGAACCTTGTCGTTTGTATTTTCGAATATCCCGCCGTGAACCAACGAATACTACACCATGTTTTTTTATATTTTTCGGTTCATTAGTTTCGGAAATAAGGGGGGGGGGGGGCATGCAATTTCAAAGATTTCTTGAAATCGTTGCCAGTAAATCTAGTAAAAGTATATAATATATATATTTGTTATCATTATAGTTTACTGTGATTGGCCAGTTATTACCTATGACCGTCATTTTTTTCATATTTTTCGGTCCGCCATTTTCGGAAATAAGGGGGGGGGATATGCATTTTTTTGTGGTTTTTCAAAGATTTCTCAAAATCGGTGCCCGTAAATATAGCAAAATATATATTTTTACAATAAAACTTTAACGGTACTAAAGTTATGAGGCTGTGACATACGGACGGACGGACGGACGGACGGACAGATGGACGGATGGACGGACAACGGAGTCCCACCATAAAGGTTCCTTTTGTACCTTTTAGGTACTACGGAACCCTAAAAAACCGGACAAGTGCGAGTCGGACTCTCTCACCGAGGGTTCCATTAAAGACTATATTTTTTATGGTTTAATTACAAATGTAGGTATAGTTTTCAGATATTTCTCTATACTTGTAGTATAAGACGGTATTACTTGCAAAAATTCATAGTTCTAGGTCAACAGAAAAAACCCTATAAATTTTGATTCCCTTGAGAGTGTCGAAATATACGTTTTTTTTGCGGCATAAACAGCCGTATCTTTTTTTTTACGTCAACTTAGAAGTTTTTTTTTTCATAGCTTGAAGGGATTGAGTATATTTATGGTTTTAATTTCAACTCGATACTTCCACGCGTTCCTGGGATAAAGGGTCCTGACAGACAGACGGACGGACGGACCGACGGACGGGCATACAGACGGACAATAAAGTGATCCTATAAGGGCTCAGTTTTTTCCTCTTGAGGTACGCAAACCTAAAAATGGAAAGAATTTTTGGAAAGTTATCTGACACATAAAATATCAGGCACTTAAACAGCTAGAGGTGAAACAGGTCCTAGAATTTGTCCCCAATCCGGCAGATAAAATATTAGATCCTCCACTGAAACATACCATTCATCTGGATTAAAGGAAAGAATATACACGGAAAGATTTGTTTAACTAAAAGGATATTTGTAACCATTATTTACAAAAGCCCGCTATTCGGTGAATTTATGTATAGACTTAAAACACAGAAAGAATCTATTCACATGAGAAGTTTCAAAAAAATTTAGTTCCGTAGTAGTTCTTACTAATAATGTACATATTAAGATTAAAGATAAGAATCCCCGATGGGGTGTCAAAAGTGTTTCCGAATATGGACTGAGAAATTTATAGAAATACAAGTTACCGTTCGCACTCGTATTTCCACGTTTCACCGACGATTATACGTCCCAGTGTGATGGGAAATGAGCCGTATGCCCTTACTTCAAGCACAAAATATTGACAAACAGCTTTTTTAACCATTTACATGGCCTTGAACACGTGCTTTTGTATGCAAAAAAAAACACTCGAATTATAATACGTATAAAAAACCAAATAAAAAAAAATTATTAATGATTTTCTTTATTTTTAGAATTATTTTTATTTTTAATCTTAGTATTTTTTTTGTTTATCTGAGTTATCCATCAACTTTAAAATAAAAATGACAACTTATCTACTAATAATATATATTTTTTTTTCACAAAGTGGGCTAAAAAAATATTTCTTTTATGATTTCGCAAAAAGGATCTTTGAACCTTGTTCCTGATCAGTAACCAAGTCTCCAGTATGAATTTAGGCGGTTGACTGAATTTCACCTTATATAAAGAGGAAAGGTTTGTTGGTTTATTTGTTCGTTTTTTTTTATTGTTTGTTTGTACGTATTGGTTAATCTCTGAAAGAAATAATCTACAATGATTTAATTAAGCTTGAAAAAGCCAGATTTACGTAAGTGATGATATTTACCCATACGGAAAAACTGTACCAGTTTAATCAATCTCACTACAAATTTCCATCTACAACGAGCCTAATACACCTCTTTCTGATTTTTAACCGATCGCAAAAAAAGAGGAAGGTCTAAATTCGATTTTTTTTTGGGTATGTTACTCGGTAACTCCGTTATTTCTTAACCAATTTGAAAGATTATTTTTTCTTTGGAAGGATATGCTTTCAGGTAGCTTTCGTTTTTTGTTTGGTTGTGATCTGATGATAGTCTTCAGAGATAGACAGTAGAACTCCTTAACGGATGACAGCATATCACTCGATATTGAAGCAAACGCTTTGTACCAAGATCCATCCATCCATCAGCCTGTTTCGTCCACTGCTGGACATAGGCCTTTCCAGGATTTCGCCACTATTGGCGGTCCTCTTGGAAGAAATTCCCATACCCACACACGCTGCGCAGGCGGGTTGGTGAGCACCGTGCTGAAACCCTTGCACCAGTGACGCCGCTGCCCGTCACCAGTCTGTTTTATATAAGGCTCAGCAAATGGATTTTGATTGTTATTTGAACATTTTCATGAACCCACCCATTAATAGATGATAGAGCTGATGCCAGGCTCATCTGTGGAGGTACCATTCAGGGGAAAGTAAGAGGAAAGCTCACAGGCAAAAAACCAGGAGGCCCACCATGCCTGGGGACCGATGGATGGCGGTATATCCATTCCTAATAGCCGGGCCTTATATGGAACAGACTGGCGACGGGCAGCGACGTCACTGGTCCGAGGGTTCCGGCACCGTGCTCATCAACCCGCCTGCCCAGCGTGTGTGAGTATGGGCAAAATAATTCATTTGACCCATAAAACCACTGTAAGTAATAAATACATTTCCTCGAAAACTATGGCGCAACAAACAGTTCATCCATTGACAGACCGATTCCAACGCGCCGTAAGCCATAGACAATACCTGGCCGAAAATAAATTTGAACTGTAACCTCGTTACTATTTTGTATCTATTGGAGAACATTATATAAAAACCTCATTGGTATTTGATATTAAACCTCAGACATGGCTGTATGGGCTAAGTTCCCTTTGCCTTCTTAGTTAGTATCACATGTATAGTCTGTCAAAAAAGTGTTGAAATGAAAATAAAACTTTAATGAACTTTATTGGACTTTTAACGTTCAAGTAGTATAATTTAGGTAATATATTTATGAAATAACAACGCGGTTAACTCGATTTAACAGATTTGTACTTATTTGTTTGGTGTAACCATGTGAAAGAAAAATAGTTTCTTCAATATTCATTTTAGCAGTTTTTTGACAGACTATACTGTAATCTCAGAAAAAGTTTTTTATAGCATTATGTTGTTTGGAGACCTATACTATAATTTAATTTTTTAGAGACGTTCATGGAAAATATTTTTCATTATGCCAGTAGTTTTGAGTTCGTAATGAGGATTTTACGATATGAGGTTAGATAAACACATTTATTGCATACTTTTTATTCAAAAGTAAAAAAAACAATATTATGATGTGCATTTTGTACCGAGGTAAAAAGTTACCCCCTTAAGAACAACCTCGTCCCATAGGAAGTCTAAATTTTTTTTTGCCTATTTCACAGAAATGGTCGTTGAATCTTGGTCCTGACCACTTACCGAGTTTCAGTATGAATTTGGGTATATCAACCAAAGCAATATTATATATTAATAACGCCTTTAATGCCATGCTTTAACACCGACCGAAAAAAAACGGCTCAATAGCATTTAAGGGATGATTTTACATTACCGGTGATTGGTTATTAAACTTATATTCGAACTTTTAACAACCATATAGAGAAGAAGGTTAAGACCACAGACATATAATTATTACTAAGTAGCAGAGCAAATATAAGGATTAAATAGCGTGGCAAGTTTTCATACAAAAAATAAGCTACATTTAGGCTTCATGATACGAAGAAACGTACAAAAATGGGTTGTTTTGTCTGTCTTATGCTTGGAACATACATATTTGTTAATTTCTGAACTAATCTCTAGTATATATTTAGTTTGGAAATAAGCAATATTTATATTTAAAAGAGCCCAAAGTTCACTAAGCTAAAATTGCCGGGCGTCGACTCTATGCGTTTATTGTTAATGTTAGGTCTGCTACTATGTTATACGTCTGTGGTTAAGACATAAGAAGAAGGAAAATAAATTATAATACACTAATACTAATACAAAAGTAATAATAGTTTGATCATAGCCCATAAGGGGCTGAAATAAAAACAATATGATTAACAAACAACAACATATAAAATAGATACTCGTTGCAAATGGTGTGAAACAAACACATCATCAACACCTCACACCTCATGAAAGTGAAATTGCTGTCATATTTACCCAGGATAACATAATGCCACATCCGTGTTATCTCGCCCTGAAAGACCATTAATTTCCCGAACTACCAGCCTGACGCGATACCTGGGACGCTGTGGGATCCGTGATTTGTGGATATTATTTGTTACCAATGCCTTGACGTTGATAAATAGATGGTTTTTTTTTGCTCTCGTGTTTTTGTTCCTGAAATCCACGTTTGTCATAAATCAAGCCTTCATGTGTGGAGATAAGCATGGTGCTTCGGGAGGTTTTTAAAAGAATTATTGTTTGAAAAAAATACCCATCGACTTAAACTATTTTTGCAACCATAATCATATGAGTTTTATAAGTTTACAACCTACGAATAAGAATTCTTGTTTGTAGTTTACAACCCTTTAGTCCGCGGCTCCGACAGCGTTTATTCAATTTCTGCCCCGTTTTTGGATTGGGTGTTACTTACTTTGAAACTCCTTATAGCTTATAGGGACGCACTATAAGTTTCCGGAATGAATATGAAAAAATACTATTAAAGGTACAAAATTAATTTATTATTTTTCAAAAATAATTGGCGTCTATGCACTTTTTCATTCGATCAAACCAGTTTTGAAAACTTTTGTGCCACTCCTCTGTGGTGACCTCTGAAACGTGTTTTTCATACTCCTCGACAGCCTCTTCTGGTGATGAAAATCGTTGACCGCGTAATTGGTTCTTAATTTTTGGGAACAGAAAAAAGTCACAAGGTGCCAGGTCGGGACTGTATGCAGGATGACTCATGAGTTCTACATTTTTCGTCTTCAAAAAGTCGTTTGTCTGTCTGGCCGTGTGAGAACTAGCATTGTCGTGGTGCAGGATGATACGGCGTTTACGGTTATTTTTACGGAGTTCGTCAATAACTTCCGGCAAACAAATGGTCGTGTACCAGTCACTATTCACGCTACGACGATTCTCTAAAGCAACAGTAGCCACGTGTCCAGTTTTATTTAAAAAAGAAGCAATCATCCGCTTAGATGCACTTTTCACGCGCGCCACTTTGGTTGGTTTCGGCTCATCTTGAAAGACCCATACGCTCGATTGCTGCTTTGTTTTGGGATCGTAGCAATAAATCCATGTTTCGTCACCTGTTACTATGTCCCACACCAAATTTGACGCACCTTCGTTGAATCTGGTAAGCATGGCACTGCACCAAGTGACGCGGTCCGTTTTTTGAGCCTCGGTCAAGTTGTGTGGGATCCACCGCGAGCACAGCTTTCTCACACCCAAATGTTTGTGTAGGATTGATTGTATTTGACTCATGCCTATTTCTAAGGATGCGCGAATTTCATGGTAGGTCACATGCCTGTCTGTTTCAATCATACGGCGCACAGCATCGATGTTTTTGTTGGTCACAGCGGTGGACGGCCGACCATCGCGAGATTCGTCACTGAGATTGATACGACCACGCTTTAATTCTGCAAACCAGCTATAAACAGTCGTCTTGCATGGTGCTTCATTGCCAAAAGCTGTTTCAAGCCGAACGACGCTCTGTTGAGCTGTCAAATTACACTTAAAATCGTAGAAAATCATACTACGAAAATTTTCCCGAGTTAAATCCATGTTGATGCAGACACACAATTTTTTAAATGGCGCCACAAGGTAAACACAAAAGACAGTCAGATGAAACAAACTGCATTCTACAGCCAAAGAGTTCTATTTTCAAATGTTGCAATAAATTTTTAAATATTGTTTATGTAAGTGGCCAGTTCCGGAAACTTTTAGTGTTACCTATGTATGTCGACCAGGGTCACTACACTGATAATGAAAAAACCGCATCCAAATCCGTTGAGTGGTTCTTGAGTTAAAACGGATCATACATACATACAGACTGACAGCCAAACAAAAATTCTTAAAATTGTAATTTTGGCCTCAGTATAATACTAACAACCCATTTCATAAAAAATTTGCAAGAATATGAAGCGACGACTATTTTTTTGTCATTTAAACCGTTAAAATTGTCGAGTACTTACCATTTCCAAGGTCGTTGCTAATTAATAAACCATAAAAAAGTCTTTTACAGGTTAAAATGAGACCGGAACCACGATGTGCAGAATCACCCCAAGACGAAGGAATCTTTATTTATAAGCTTTTCGTGAGGTAATAGATATTTTGATGTGAAGTCCTTAACAGCTGTGAAAAGCTGCTACCTTGGAAAAAAATCATTCCTTTCCTACCAGCTTACTTACCAGAATAATTATTGAAAGTCTGCTTAATTTAGTGTATAAAAATATTATTGAACTATTTTTAAATTGCAGAGCGTCTTCAATGAGCTAAATTTTTACTAAGATGGGCTGCTTTTGGCATAAGTTAAAATTTTAATTATAAATAAACGTTGATTGAGCAGACAATTAAAATTATTGCCGTGAGAAATTTGATGTGATTCCTTTTCTAAAGTGGCAGCATTCTCGCAGCTCTTAAGGCCTTAACACATTGGAGATTTAAAATATTTTTAGGAAAGCATATTAGGGTACCTACAGTCAGTGACACAAGAGCGTACGGGGTGAAAATAAAGAATGGTGGACCAGGGGAAAGGGGGGATGCTACTAATGTATACAGCGGAGCAACGACTCTGATGCACAGTGCATGGTCTCGGGAAAAATATGATTGTTGAGTTCTATCTAGGTTTTGCTATGTAAAAGTGAGACCTAGTCTCAAGCCTAACCTTAGGTCTCTGTGAATATGAGCGCAAAAACTCTTTACTGTTAACCTGTAAGTGCACCTTGTTGTAGAATTGGTTGTAGGTAGCAACATCCATATCAGTAAATCGTTACAGCATAAGAACGGCCACCCGCGACGGCGATAACGCTCTTATCGCTGAACTTAAATGGTATTTATATTAATTTCCTCTCATTCAATTAAATATGTTATCGGGTTCAATTAATCGATCTCATCCTGTCCGTGGGGTTTATTGAAATATTAATAGTTCGGAAAAATGAAACAATACACCATTGTTCGATAAGGTTTGACGTCATACCTACGGTAAGGCATACCTATGGTAAGGCATACCTACGGTAAGGTGTACAGGTACACCTGCCGAGGTAATTAAGTGTTCATCACCTAACGATGGTGTGCATGGACGATTCAACAAAAACCCAAGTCTCTCGGGTTCGCTTGGTAAACTGCTTTGCGGACATGAGTGCACGCTGCAACGCTGTAGTGGGATAGCTTGTCGGAGCCGAACATCCGAAGAACATACAACATAGTCGAGTAAGACTGCAGGTCACGTAGCAAGACTGCGTGCATACTCAGCATGCCGGGGTGCTTGCAGTTAGAGTTGAAACAATCGTTGGTTGCATTTGTACCGTAACGAGCACATACTGAAGCTTACCTATACTTTTTTCCATACGGAGCATGATTGTGCTAGCTAACAGAAGTTAACACAGTGTATGATATGACTCCCGTAATAAAATGTAAAACTGTATGCATTATCCTTATCAATTTTTTCCTTTTCAGCTGAAAATAACTGGGTATTGCCGATATATGCATGTATTACCCGTTGACATCATCGATATTGCGCCATTTTACCACAAAATACGTTTCTCTACCTAATTTGCTTATCAATTCTGTCGTTACTGCGGTACAGCATGATGTCACGGTATTTGAATTATCCCTCATGAACGAGCTTATTCAAGTGGGAAAAAATTCGCGATAATTATGGAACAACGAGTCCTTATTAGGTAGGTTTCGGGTTAGTATAAATGGAGGAAAGTACATATACAATCAATCATTAGCACATATACACTCGCCATAATCACAAGGCTGTGTACAATCGATCAGTCTTAACAAAATCACCATGTCATCATTCACAAAATCATCATCCACCATGAGCGGAAACTCTGGAGAAGCCGTTCATCGAGACAATGGGGAAAAATCTCGGAAGGAGCAAGAGCGGGCGGAAGAAGAAGCAGAAAAGCGCAGACAAGACTTGGAGCGTGAGGAGAGAAAACGTCAGAAGGCAGAGCAGCGGCGACTGGACAGGCACTTGATGCAGTATGCACTAGCTTTGCGTGAGCAGGCATCGTGGCGTGGAACTCTCAACCGGCCGAAGTAGTGCTAGTCATAGATATGATCATTTGTTTATATAATAAGTATTAGGTATTTGTGTACATCAGTATTAAGTATATTGTGTATGTGAGTGTTTGTTTTTGAAAATAAAAAAAAAAACTTGTTCCCGATACATATTTATTTCATTTCAAAATGCATGCCGACTTACAAATGTCACGACATACCAGTTTCCTTCATGATACTAGTTCTATCCACTAAGATGTTGTACAATCTACATCCATGCATAGATAACCGTGGTCACTACACTTTGTAACACGATAGAGGGGCGACGCGACATGCTATGCAGCGATAGGTAGGTACGGTGCAGTGTTTAGGTAAGGTATCTGTCATACCATAGTCCTAACATTACAGGAAACATGAAAAGTATACATATTTAGAATGATGTTTTGTACATCATTATAGTCTAACCAAACCTGTAACACCTATACAATGACAAATCTTAAGTATAAGTGAGGTGTATACGTGTATGAAGCACACGTGTATGTCCCGGTAATTTTCTATGGTCACTCATCAGTTTTGATTTCGTTTTGAAATACACGCCGCCAGTCGGATACAGATCATAAAATGAATATAGCACGGGTTTTCCCGAATATTTCAAGACAGTGCCAACTAAACGTGGGTTGCCGTAATACGCTGGAGCTACTTACGTTCGGCCGGCAGCCTGTAATAATATTTCGATGAAGGTCCCGTCGTCTTATCATATTTACCTATCTTTTGAGTAGTGACACATAGTTTGTTCCATATTTAAACGATAGCGTGCCATGTGGTCATACGTATTATCGGTCCATAAGGAGTTACAGATGTAACGCCAATTGCCGCCGGTCTTTGTCATAATACTGTTTGCGGCTTACATGCAGTTATTCATAGATATAAAGTTAAGAAAAACCTTATTTAGACGTCTCATATTCCTGTATGGTCAGCTCCATACCTAAACGTCGCAGATACACGTAGTCAGAGGCGAATGCACACTCAGGCCTTGCTCAAGACATATGATAAGCATATGCCAAGCATAGTTTGTGATAACGGAGCTTTGCATCCCATGTGCACATAACGCTAATCATCACGCCTTGCAACTTATCTGCGTTAGTGATGTGACGTGCTATGCAGCGGCTAGTAGCACGTTACCTAGACGTTACATCTGGTGCAGTCCAAGCTTGACTTGATTGTATCTAACATAGAGTGGTCACGAGAGAAACTAAATTTCAACTTGAAGCAACGTCAGAGGGAATGATCTCAGTACCTTACCTGCACAACTCTCCATCATCCTACACTCATAGGGGTACAAGAAAAAAAAAGTAAACATATTATAAACACAAATATTTATTTTAATAAGCGAACGTCACATTGCAGCAGCATTGCTGCACTATTTAGCACTATTATCACTGATGTTGCGAGCCGAGTGCAGCAACATTTCTGTGTCCGTCCGGTCACCCGTCGAATAGTATTCGAGGATTTGCGGATCACCTTCATGCACTTTCTGGATGACCTCTCTAAAGATTTCTTGGGATTCTTTCAGCAGAATCGCCGGGACCATGTACTTGGTTATCCACGCAGAGACGTGCGCCGTGCAGAAATGATGAAAGTGCTGTGGGATCCTGCACTCACGTCCCGGTGGTACCACTACATTAGGCCTCTTGCCGCAGGAACAGGTGTCCCCGGCGACCGCCTTGCACTTCGAAAAGCGAATCTTCTTTTCAACAAACTCCAGTATAGTGGGCACCCTCACGAGATCCCTCTCACCTGGCGGCGGCCCCCAAAATAAGGGCATGAGCCAGTCCCAGTTCACCATCAGACGATCTTCTTCTGGCCTCGTCGGATCAAAGTTGTAGCGGACGGGGCATGGCTTCCCGTTAAGGAAAGTCAGGTCGTCCAGCTGTCGTTCCGCCTGAAGAAACTTCTTGTATTCTTTATTGAATTGCAGAATTTCGCCGGGGCTGAAAGGGGCCTCCTCGGGTATAGAAGGCCCGCGCGTCGTGAAGGTGTCCACCGGGAAACTGAGTATTCTGTCTTGGGACTGCATCTTGAGTTCTGGATGGATGTCACGGGACTCGTAAGTCTGTATGATGTTCTCTCGGTAATGTTGACCGTGTAGTGTCTAGCGACTGACTGCCCGCATAGCAATTTATACCACTCCAGTTGTTTATCGTACCGAATAAAGAAAACAATATAGGGATAATATCGATTTGGAATTCCCACAACCTCGCGTGCGGGTTATCGTTTGGTGCGGTAATCGGATCATTCCTAAAATAAACGAGTGAATATTAAAATATTCTTGGACCACGTCAGTCAAACTTCCATCCTTATGAAAATAGACGATTTACAATTCATCCTGCGCTCCCATACTGGGGCCCCGGGAGTCACTCACGTGTTCACATAGTCACTATAGATCGTATCTCATACCTACGATAAAAATTACGCTACCAATTTGGGACATCGATAACAACGTTTAATTGCTGTACTCGATGCATTGTCTTAGCTCGCAACACCATAATATAAATGCCGGGCATTCACAGGGAAAACCAGTTCAAAAGTTTGTACCTTTAGTATACAGGTAAAACATACCTATTAAGCACATACGGCATTGTGTGCGCGATAAGAGCGTGTCTTAACAACGACAATGATGCAGATCGGATGCAGTTTTAGTAGGGTGAAACAACTAGTATGTGACTCTTGACCGAATACTGATAACACAGAAGATATAAACAAAATAGACTGGGTTTCTCCAAAACGCGAAACTGTTAGGTTATCGGGCGACTTAGTGATAAGGTATTTAACTCGTGTAAAAGCAATGCTGAGACCACGTCAGCCGATATTTAGATACACGTCGCACTTAGGTATCATCCCACTTTAGTACTCCTGTTTGAAAAAGAACTACAATTATAGCACTAGTGGATCTTGTGAGTGCCCGCTATGAATGCTGCGCTGCAGTCCAGCGTCATGCTTACATTATGCAAAAGTGGCAAAGCGGTGCATGGCCTATGAGAGGCGGGTGACCGCTGCATGGCAACAAAGCAGATAATTCTACAAGAAGTATGTTTATTCTAGGCGTTCTAGGTATCGTTCCGTGAGAACGTGAGCTGTAGGTTTCTGGCAATTCGGCCCCAGCTTGGATGCTGATGCTGCGGCCCCAGCAATTCATGTAACCTGCTGCTTTGACCCATACTCATATCACTTTAGAGGCGGCACATACAAAAAAAGTCAAAATTTTCGGAAATGCATCTGACCCCTATGCATTATAGAATCTTCATCACTGGGTACGAAAACAGTACCCTTGCCTTACCTAGATGTTTAATTTTGAAGTTATAGACCGTACGCTACCGTGTCATTGACTGTAGCATGGTAAACCATGGTGAGCTGTCAAAACTCGATATACCACTGTCTGTCCCTGTTTAGATAGATCAACAGAGTGAGACGGAGCACTGTATCAAGCGCTATCGAGCTCGATATGGTTCTTCATGTTAGAGGTGCATTCCCTAAGCAATGAATTTCTATAATAATTTATAATAGTATTAAAGAAATTGTACCGGCATTGTTGTTTTCGCCGCAGTTATTTTTCATTTTTATTGCGGTAACATAAATCGTGTAGCTGTAAAAACATGGCTGAAAGTATTTTTTGTTTATCGAACCCTCGACGCTGATTGCTTACGATAAAAAACTTATTAAGGAAATAAGCAATCTAAAAGGTGTTTTGAAATAGGATTTGCGTGGTACCACGATAACCTATTATACCGGGTGACTTTTCGAACATCGACCAAATTATTTTTAAGCATTAGGTGTTATTCATAGAGGCCATTTTTGAAAAAAAATAGGTAGGTAAAATTTTCACCTTAGCATATTTTTTCCCAAGATTCTTCGTACAGCGTTTGTCACTACACTAAGCTACGAACGGCGAACAGAAGGTGCGTAACGCGTGCGGCGCATGGTATCTACAACCGTAGCCGCGTAGTGCGCACGGCGCATGGTGTCCACTAACGTAGCCGCGTAGTGCGCACGGCGCATGGTATCTACTAACGTAGCCGCGTAGTGCGCACGGCGCATGGTATCTACAACCGTAGCCGCGTAGTGCGCACGGCGCATGGTGTCTACTAACGTAGCCGCGTAGTGCGCACGGCGCATGGTATCTACTAACGTAGCCGCGTAGTGCGCACGGCGCATGGTATCTACAAACGTAGCCGCGTAGTGCGCACGGCGCATGGTATCTACTAACGTAGCCGCGTAGTGCGCACGGCGCATGGTATCTACAACCGTAGCCGCGTAGTACGCACGGCGCATGGTGTCTACTAACGTAGCCGCGTAGTGTGCACGGCGCATGGTATCTACTAACGTAGCCGCGTAGTGCGCACGGCGCATGGTGTCTACAAACGTAGCCGCGTAGTGCGCACGGCGCATGGTATCTACAACCGTAGCCGCGTAGTGCGCACGGCGCATGGTGTCTACTAACGTAGCCGCGTAGTGCGCACGGCGCATGGTATCTACAACCGTAGCCGCGTAGTGCGCACGGCGCATGGTGTCTACTAACGTAGCCGCGTAGTGCGCACGGCGCATGGTATCTACAACCGTAGCCGCGTAGTGCGCACGGCGCATGGTGTCTACTAACGTACCCGCGTAGTACGCACGGCGCATGGTATCTACAACCGTAGCCGCGTAGTGCGCACGGCGCATGGTGTCTACTAACGTAGCCGCGTAGTGCGCACGGCGCATGGTATCTACAACCATAACCGCGTAGTGCGCACGCCGCATGGTGTCTACTAACGTAGCCGCGTAGTGCGCAAGGCGCATGGTATCTACTAACGTAGCCGCGTAGTGCGCACGGCGCATGGTGTCTACAAACGTAGCCGCGTAGTGCGCACGGCGCATGGTATCTACAACCGTAGCCGCGTAGTGCGCACGGCGCATGGTGTCTACTAACGTAGCCGCGTAGTGCGCACGGCGCATGGTATCTACTAACGTAGCCGCGTAGTGCGCACGGCGCATGGTATCTACAACCGTAGCCGCGTAGTGCGCACGGCGCATGGTGTCTACTAACGTAGCCGCGTAGTGCGCACGGCGCATGGTATCTACTAACGTAGCCACGTAGTTCGCACGGCGCACGGTGTCTACAAACGTAGCCGCGTAGTGCGCACGGCGCATGGTGTCTACTAACGTAGCCGCGTAGTGCGCATGGCGCATGGTGTCTACTAACGTAGCCGCGTAGTGCGCACGGCGCATGGTATCTACTAACGTAGCCGCGTAGTGCGCACGGTGCATGGTATATACAACCGTAGCCGCGTAGTGCGCACGGCGCATGGTGTCTACTAACGTAGCCGCGTAGTGCGCACGGCGCATGGTATCTACTAACGTAGCCGCGTAGTGCGCACGGCGCATGGTGTCTACAAACGTAGCCGCGTAGTGCGCACGGCGCATGGTATCTACAACCGTAGCCGCGTAGTGCGCACGGCGCATGGTGTCTACTAACGTAGCCGCGTAGTGCGCACGGCGCATGGTATCTACTAACGTAGCCGCGTAGTGCGCACGGCGCATGGTATCTACAACCGGAGCCGCGTAGTGCGCACGGCGCATGGTGTCTACTAACGTAGCCGCGTAGTGCGCACGGCGCATGGTATCTACAACCGTAGCCGTGTAGTGCGCACGGCGCATGGTGTCTACTAACGTAGCCGCGTAGTGCGCACGGCGCATGGTATCTACTAACGTAGCCGCGTAGTGCGCACGGCGCATGGTGTCTACTAACGTAGCCGCGTAGTGCGCACGGCGCATGGTATCTACAACCGTAGCCGCGTAGTGCGCACGGCGCATGGTGTCTACTAACGTAGCCGCGTAGTGCGCACGGCGCATGGTATCTACTAACGTAGCCGCGTAGTGCGCACGGCGCATGATGTCTACAAACGTAGCCGCGTAGTGCGCACGGCGCATGGTATCTACAAACATAGCCGCGTAGTGCGCACGGCGCATGGTGTCTACTAACGCAATAGGCATGATGCCATTTTTTTAAAAATTAGTCCTTCAGTTAGATTATCAGAAAATATTGGACACATATTTTTTCTTTTTTCAATTATACAAACAATGATGAAGATATAGCCCGCTGAAGTTACGCGTGACGTCACATCTATGTACAATTTTACTTAGAAGTGACGTCATTCTCCCCCACTCCCAAACTTTGACGCGCTTTATCTCTGTCATTTTTTGTTTGATCGACAAAAGAAAAAATACGTGTCCAATATTTTTTATAATCTAAATGACGGACTAAATAGAATAATATTTTGTTTACCCTGTCTACAAGCCTATTGCTTTCGGGATAACTTTGGATAGCCGTATCTCAAAATTTTAGTACTGGGTTAAACTTAAAGAAAAAACACATATTTCATTATTTTCACTAAAGATTAAAATAAATAAATTTGGACGATGTTCAAAAGTCATCCTGCATAATATGTATTTATATATTATAGTTAAAGTAAGTAGACCGATGTATTTATTGTGTTACCGGTCAAAACCGATTTTAGGACAAACTAGTTTTTCTTCGGCCATAGTAAGTGCGACGGCGAGCGAAGCGAGGAGGATCGTATTAGGTTGCTTGTGAATATAAATTCATTAGCCGAGCGAAGCGGAGCGGAGCGAGGCGATGTCTTAAGTTTTAACAAAAATACGATTTTACCAGCCTTATCATGATATCGATCTTACTTTGGCCTAGGAAAAACTAATTTGTCTTAAAATCGAGTTTGGCCGGTAACTTATACACAACAAGAAACCGGCTAAGTGCGAGTCGAGCGTTCGCACCAGGAATTTCGTACGTTAGTGACTTTCGTTTTTCGGTAAATGGTCAAGACCAAGGTTCAATGACTCTGTTTGCGATATACGAAAAATAAGTCATTGAACCTGGTCCTGATCACTTAGCGAGTCTTCAGTATGAATTTGGCTATATAAACGAAAGTCTCCTTATATTGATAGCTAGTTGTTGCCCGGGACTTTGTTTGCGTTGAATTATGCATACAAAGAAGTATTTCAAAAAATACTGTAAATGGCTTCAGGGGGTGTAGCATGCGCCGTCCATACAGTGTCTTTTCATCACACTTGCTCTCTCGCACATTGATCAACGCGTCATGTAGGAGAGCAAACATGTAGGATAGATAGATCTCTGGCGCGCACTAGCCACGCAAGTGCTTTTTGCTTGATAATGACAAGCCGAACTGCCTTCTCAATCTTTGCATACGGTACGGACGCCAGCATGACAGGCTACCTAGAGGCAGCTCTTATTGCTTCGTTATAGCCTTTTAAAATTGCAGAAACAGGGAACTTAAGGCGCATGCCTACGCTAAATTAGCAACTCGATATGTGTCACTACAAATATCGGTGGAAACGACATTGAAATACCATTCATATAAGCGCGTATCAGTGTTGCCAAGTAAGCCACTTTTTGGCTAAATCTAACAAATTTTTCGGTCAATTCAGCCACTAAAATTTTTGGAAGTTTCATGCATGTACATAAAAAATAGCTTCGTTTTAAAACTAAAGCTCCATACATTTAGCCACTTTTGGCAAAAAAAACACCCGATCTGGCAGCTTTTTGAGCTAAATTTAGCCACAGACTTAAGGCTATACTTGGAAACACTGGCCCGTATGGTAAAGTGGCTGTTACGACGATCGCTACGCCTTCGGTTATCGCAAAATAGGAGAAAATTATAGTTTTCAGAAGGACGCGATAAACGAAAAAAAAAATGACACTACCTATTTTAAAGTTTCAGGTGGATGAGCCCAAATTTTTGACGGTGATAGATTAAAAAAAAGACTGAGAAACACAAACTGAACCAGTAAGACGTACGCAAACTTACACTATGAATCCAAAGCTATACACACACAGTGTACACTCACAGAACTGACTAAAAATTTTACTCACACATGCAAACGATTCTCCACATCACGTGACTGCCATTACCTTGTCAGATCTACTTGAAACTTCACATGTCTAGTCTCTATTACCTACTGATCCTGCCATAGAAAATTGGATGGTGGAATTCATTTCAATTTGTATTTATAATATTTTGAAAGGCCTTTTTCAAAATAAAACTTGTTTTTTTTTGTGATGTAAGTTATATTTCACTTGTTTCTTTGAGAATTAATAAACCAAGATATCCTTTGAATTGGTACGAAAAAACTATTCATTTGACTTTTATGTTTATGTCCAGGGACAGAGGTTGTGTGTAATCTTTCTGTCAAAAAGAAGTAAGAGACATGAGACTTTATATGAACAGATTCTTCTGTTCAGCAAATTCTAAAAATATCTATAATCGTAAGTTATTTTGCTGCAGAAATAATGAAATGCACAAAAAAAAATATTATCTCGAAACGATTTTTCAATCAACATACTTTGGCATAAACTTCCCATACCGGTAGTACATTGCAGTATTTTATTTTGACGAATGATATTCAGCAACACAGAAAACTTCTGAGAAAAAGGGGGCAGGGCGCGATTGGATTAAACAGACGTTCGGATTAGCTAGGGCTTAGACTAATGAGACTGTAATAAGGTTTGGCACTGTTCTTAACTTTTCACGAATTTCAGGTTTAACTGTAAGAATAGGATATGTATTTGTGGAGGCTTATTTTATTCTGCTATAAGGTACTCGTATCTGGGAAAATTAATGTCTCGTCAGTCTCTTTTGGCTAGAATAATTTAAAAGGAAGACCCCTGCCAAAAGCATCATTGCTAATTATCAGGCCCTTTGTGTTTTGCCCAATCTTTGAGCATTATGAGAAAATTATTTTTAAGTGCGCAGTAATGTTTTATTCAATACCTTTAAATTATTCTCTTTATTGATAGCTCATTCCCAACCGCGCAGCATATTTTATTTTGCGAACTAAATAACTATTTTTTATTGCTGTAAGTAAGGTGTTTTAACTGTGGTTTGATGTTGTAATGTTCGTTGCTAAAATATACTACCTAAAAACTGATATTTGTTAGTAACTATAATTAATTAATTACGAAAAAAAAACAGCTGTGCTACAGAAAATGAAAGTAGTAAAAAAGTCTTGTCTGTATATTAATTATTTTTTCAAATTCAAGAATGAAATGTCTATTAGTATTGTACTGAAGCCAAACCTGAAGCCTAAACCAAATTTTTGTTTGTCTGTCTGTCTGTCTGTATGTATGTATGTTCAGTTCTAACAGTTGATGCGGTTTTCTTTATTATCACAGTAGTGCCCTAGTCTAAGAGGTACTGATAAAATAACACCCAAGACAAAAACGGAGCAGAGACTAAATAAATGCGAAGGGCTAGTAATGTGTGTATAAGTAAATGAGTATTGCCCAAAGTAAATATGCACTGGATTTTTATAAACAAGTTTCTTACATACATACATACTCACGCCTGTCTCCCAGAGGGGTAGGCGGAGACTACAGATTTCCATCTGCTACAATCCTAACACACCTCTTTTGCTTCTACAGGTTTCTTATTGGAGGTTATCAGGATCAAAGCACTTTTTTCTCGATTTACGTTTATTACTTAAGAATCACTGAACGAAATCTTGTGGTATTTTCTCTACTATAAAGATTCTTACACCACAAAGTTAAAAGAAAGTTTTATAACTATCACACTGTTTCAATTTTCAACACGGGCGCCGCACACCCGCAACAAGATTTATATAATGGAATGAAATGAAAACACAGTTTATATTTTATTTCACATAAAATCTACCCGTAGCTGGATTCATAACGTTTTATGATTTAGTAGCTCAGAAAATACTGAAAGCATTAGCCCAAATAAAATCAAAGTACAATAATTAATTATAAAACAACTTCTCAATAAAGAAATAATCAAGGTAATCAAAATCTATGTATGTATAAACAGACGCTATCATTTCAAGTTTCCTATTTTTAATTGATTTTATAGCTAAGGTGCAAGCCACATAGAAGCGGCGCGGCGCGCTACCGGCGCGCCAGTTTAGCACTACCGGTGTGTATCGGTGGTATTCAAGTGTTTGATTTTGATCTGACAAGATATCTTCCTTTTGACGACGAAGGTGTGGGCGGTGCGCTTTCGGTGCACCCACGGCGCGCGGCGCAACCGTGGCGTGCCGTGTCGACGCCTGTCCAATGTTCTTTCATACAAAATGTAGGAGAGGGACATGGTGTAAAACAGATAGAAGAGGTGCACTGAGGGCGCGCCCGTACCCGCGCCTCTTCTATGTGGCTTGCACCTAAAATAGCTTGGAAATAAAGCGACTAGGAAAGTTCAATCAAGATAATCAAAATCTACTACGTATGTATAGACGCCACTAGTTCAAGCTCCCTGTTTGTATTTGATTTTAATTGGTAAAATAGCTTGGCAATAAAGCAGTTAGGAAACAATCAAGCTAATCAAAATAGCTTGGCAATAAAGCAACTAAGAAACAATCAAGCTAATCAATTTCTACATTTTGTATGTACAGAAGTTACCAGTTCAAGATCTTTATTTGTAATTTATTTTAACAGATAAAATAAAACACACATTTTTAATAATAATTTTAATAATGAAAAAAAAATAACGCAATCATACGTTGTGGGTTTAGGAAAGAAAACTGTCGCAACCAACTTAATATAAAATGCGGAAATTGTACTATAGATAGGTTTTACCACAAAAAATCATTTGCCGCAACCACAGGCGCATTTATAACAAAGAAAAGCTGTAGTGCTCCGGGGAAATTAAAAAAGACTGAAAGAACTTAAGGACAGTCGTGATTAGCGCAGCTACTCATTTGTGATGTATGTATGAATGTATAATGCTATTTCATTTCGCTATTACGTGCACGCTCAATGAAACTTGCGAAGGCAATATAACGCATTCAATTTCATCGCAGGCACAAAATTTAAAACGTGTATCAACATTTTGGCAACGTTAGGGTTTGTAAGTTTTTAGTAAAAAATAATTAAGATTACATTTTCGATGTAAAATTAGTATACATTTTCTGATTTAATCTAAAACAATAAAAATACAGTTGGCTGAACTATTGGTAAAAAAAAAATTTGTTTCTTTTTTTTTGGGCTTCGTTGGTAAATATGGTTTACATTTCCCAATTTTTTGTTCTTTTTGGCATAGATCTAGATAGATTACGATATTCAATGAGTACAGCCTAAAATATAATACAAACATTCCATAGACATCTCACAATTTTTTGTTTGCCTTTGTAAGGAGGCTTGCGCGTGGTGGCTGTCCTTAATGATATCTCGCCGATGAATACACTCAAAGATGAAAAATCTGCAATCTGCAATAAGGATTGAAATTTTTTATTAGAGCAGCTCTAGCTCATTTTTTTACGAATTACTTTCGTTCAATGATGGATGAAATAAGTTTTATACGATATTTGAAAGAGCGAGCGAAGCGAGCGTGTTCTCCGAGTCTACTGGAACAATATGAATGTTTGTTCGTCGATAACTCGAGTATCGGAATGTTATGAAATTTGGCAGGCGAGTAAATAAAGCATAGAATTTTTAATAAGTCGTTGAAAATAATAGCTAATGTTTTTTTCGTACTTGGTGAATTTAACCTACAATTATTGAACGAACGAGTTCTCCGAGTCTACTAGAACAATCCGGCGTTTGTATGTTTGTATGTATGTATGAATGTTTGTTCGACGATAACTCGAGTCTTTCCATCATACAGCAGGGCTTCGGTAATCCGGATAGGCAAAATGGCCCTAGCGGATTACGCCGGCGAAAAGATACTTAAGTAAATTTTGTTGAACGAGTGAGCAAAGCAAGCGAGTTCTCCGAGTCTACTTGAACAATCCGGCGTTTGTATGTATGTATCGTTGATCGAAATGTCATGAAATTTGTTAGGTGAGTAAAAAAGTTCTAGACCTGATGCCGGGCTGGATTGTGGAGGTACCACCATCTTACTCGCAAATCCTCCCGAAGTTATTCGTATTTCGTATTTTATTTTAGTAAGAGAACAGCTCTTAGGCAAAACCAGGCGGCCCACCATTGCCTGGGACCGATGGATGGCGTTTTGTCCATTCCCAATTGCCGGGCATTATATAAAACATACTGTGGCAGGCAGCGGCGTCACTGGTGCAATGGTTTCGGCACCGCGCTCACCAACGTCAAACATTTATGTACCTACGTCATAAACTGTCAAGAATTGCAGGAATAATTAATTTTCTTTTGTGTTTTAAAGACGTTTATGAAAAATATTTTTCATTATGCCAGTAGTTTTGAGTTCGTAATGAGGATTTTACGATATGAGGTTAGATAAAATAAGTTACAAGCAACGCACAGGTATAGCTTAATAAAACGGTCAGGACAAACGTATACGCAAAAGTTTCAAATATCAGATGAAGCCATGTCCTGACATTTCACACACGTTATTGTGGAGATGTAGAACCCGTCCCTTTTCACCGTTGATATCTATTCATTGCTATATGCAATACGGAGACTTTCTCGCCCACAATACGAGCGTATTATATGATAATATAGATATGTACTGTAATATGGCTAGGTAGTTTACTTGCAAATAACACAACACACAATAAAACTATACTTTGGGGGATTCGCTCTAGAGCGCCTTTCGCATGGAATGGGCTTATATTTTGTTTTGGTTGGGTCTATGTAAAGCTTTTTGGCTCATTTCTGACAATCTCTTTACAAATCAGTCAATGCGATGTAATAATTTTATAAAGACTTCTATGATAGAAATAAATTTATACATTTTTAAACACTTGGCGATTTATCCATCACAAGCTTCTGACTGCCAACCAATATCGAGTCCAATAGGTATGTTATAATATCTAAACCATTATGTTATTGAAAGATGCTTAAAGATATAAATGATTTAAAAGAAAAAGTTTTCATCTGAAATAAATGTAACACTTTAAATTTAAATGCAATACGCCAAAGCAATAAGGACTTAACTATAAAGACTTTAGAGAAAAGGTTTAATTTTTTTTAAATTAAAGTTTAAGAAAATTGTACAGCTGTGTTACGGTTAAATTATATCTTGCTGAAAAATTGTAACCAATTCACTTTCTAGATTTTATGGGTGCTTTGTAAGCAGATATGGCACATCTGCCTTTTTAGGGTTCCATACCCGAAGGGTGCCAAACGGGACCTACGCTGTCTGTCTATCTGGCTGTCTTCTGTCACCTACAGCTTCAGCCATAATAGGTACCCGCAGTTGAAATTTTCATAGAAAACGTGTTGCTATAGTTTGTATCACGGCAAAAATAAAAATTAAAGAATTTAAAATCCAGGGGGCGTCTCCATATTTCTTATAATATTTTTAATCTCATTCTGAACCCCAGGAGTAACTTAGGGGAACACATTATATAAAAAAAAATAGAATAGTTGTTTCTTTGTATTTGACGTGTATTGACCACAGACTTATAATAATAATTATATGTCTGTGGTATTTATATCACATACCACATTGACCACAGACTTATAATAATAATTATATATCTGTGGTATTTATATCACGACACGACACCTTTAATGGGGTAAATACATAGATGGTGCTGTACACTAGTCACGTATTAGGGGGACCACGTAGACGAAGTCAGGGGCAGAACCTAGAGTTTTCATTAAAAATAATCCAGATCTAGACACAACTAACGTACACAAAGACAAAACATAAATACAGGCTATTTCACAGGCACCCAACACCTATCTGAAACTTACATACGCCGCGCTAAAGGCTGCAGTAATCTGCAAACATGTTTGTTTTGGAGCTGTCCCCTCAGCATGCGCAGCTGGTAAGAGCAAACAAAAGTTCTGTACACCGATATAGCCCATTTACGTGGGACAACAGCTCTGTAAAAATCAGGGAAAGGTTATTATGTGGTTTCACAAATGGAAACCCTCGAAGTGTCTGTCGGTCCATCTGCGGTATAACTTGAAAACAGCTCGGCTGGGCAAATTCACGGAGAATTACACTTAACCCCAATGCAGCGGACTTATTATGTAACTTAGTGTCGATTGCCATCTATGGTTGCTATTCACCAAAAACAGATACAAAATTAACTTCCAAAATGACCCTTAATGAGTATTGAACTATTTACGAATTGTGACGTCATTTCAAGTGCGAACGTATCCTTAGATAAGCGGATATGTATGTTTTCGACAAGAGGCACTCGCTTTGGTAACTGATTTTATGATACAGTATGGGGGGGCAGCTCTTTGATTTTGATAACAAGATTTTATTAATTCAGGAACTGGTCCCATGACCCCGGAAACATAAGGAAATCTTGCACTCAGTCATACTTTGTAAATATTTTTACGTTTATTCATCCCATTTTGTCGTCATCCGTTACTTTTGTAAGAAAGACGTTTTCGAGTAACAAATATACAAACGTTTTTACTTAAAATATGTCTTGTTGGTGAATTAAACTGGAATATTAAAAGTTATAGCTGAGAGACAATATGAGAATTGTGAAGTGCTTTCGTAAAGTGCTTTCTTCTAAATACGACATTGTGAATAAAATATTATACGTTCAATATTAAATTGCATTTTATTTCATAGGTTCGGATACCAAAAATAAACCTCTTTCTCGTCAAAGCAATCACAGCTGGGTACTCTATTAATAAAATATTAAAATCCTATTTGGTCTGTGCAGCTGGTATCATCTATCTATATGATAAAATATGCTTATAATTTATAGAAGAATAAGACAACAAGATGCATAAGCTGGCTGTAACTTATAAGATACAACTGCAAAAGTTAATGTTTAAGCACAGTCTAACAGTCTACTTTGCAATAGTTAGACAAAATTTCTAGGTGCAGTCAAATTCAAATTGAAATGGCATGGTGTAACAGCCTATTCTAGAACAGCCAGACCTAATGGACAATATCTAACGGCCTACTCTACAACAGCCAGACCTAATGGCCATGGTCTAACGGCCTACTCTACAACAGCTAGACCTAATAGGCATGGTATAACAGCCTACTCTACAACAGCTAGACCTGATGGGCATGGTCTAACGGCTTACTCTACAACAGCCAGACCTAATGGGCATAGTCTAACGGCCTACTCTACAACAGCCTAATGGCCATGGTCTAACGGCCTACTCTACAACAGCTAGACCTAATAGGCATGGTATAACAGCCTACTCTACAACAGCTAGACCTGATGGGCATGGTCTAACGGCTTACTCTACAACAGCCAGACCTAATGGGCATAGTCTAACGGCTTACTTTACAACAGCCAGACCTAATGGGCATAGTCTAACGGCCTACTCTACAACAGCCTAATGGCCATGGTCTAACGGCCTACTCTACAATAGCCAAATATAATGAGCATGATCTAACGGCCTGCTCCAAGACAGCCAGACCTAATGGGCATGGTTAACGGCCTACTCGATAACAGCCAGACCTGACCGGCATGTGTCTGAATGTAGGTATAGTCTAATGGCCTACTCTGCAATAAGCATAGAGGTGTTCAAGTTCCTAGCTAGCTGTTTTAGTTTGTCCGAGCTTTATTACTTGTGTAGCAAGGTTTTATTGAAAAGTGAAAAAACTGCCTAATTTATCACTAAAACTAAAACAGAACTTTGACATAGATATAACATTAAGAAAGGGAGTATGAAGAATATCATTCATTCGATTATCCTCCTTGAAAATTAACCTTAAACGATTTCATGTCATCCCTGTTCCCCAAAGTGTTAATTAACGCGATATTCATGCGCTATTTTAATCCCATTGGGTGGAACTTTAATTTAAAGTGAGAAATAATGTACGAGTAACATAGAGGTGAAGATCATTTCAGCCAGGTGGAACTAGTTATTATAATTTACATATATTCCAGAGAAATAACTCAATTTATTTAAAATATTAGCATGTTGTTTTAATATAATCCCCAAAGGATTTTCCATTTAATGTACCTATTGGCCCATAACTGAGTCTACGCGTAGGACATCAACATCGCCAGACTTTCGAGGACTTGCCGGAAGAAATTAAAGCTCCTAAAATAAAAATAAAAAATAATTTGTTGATTTTTTTGTAAGTAAACATCCGAAAAAGAGAAAATAAAGATAAAAAAGATCTCTTTCACCAAATAAAACAATTGAAAAATCCACAAAATTTGAGTCATCAAAAATAATAACGCGAGATTGCTCAACAGATAAAAGTGATGAAAATAATATATCGTGTCTATATAAAATCAATGAAGGACAAGATCTTCAAAGGAGAGAGTGAAAAATCAGAAAAAAATTAAAGAATAGATAAAAAGGATGTGATGAGCATTGGGAGCTGACAGAAACCAAGTCAGGAGTCCCCAGAGGGTGAGTGTTCATTTTTTCCCCTCGGACTGATTTCATGACATCCACATCGGTCCGAGGAATTCCCATCCTGTCCTAAACAGCTCGGAAGCTCTTTCTCATAATCATAACTTCTCAAACGAAAACGCCGACCCACGTGACTATAGACTGCGTAGGTGTCAGCACACAACGGGCCAAGATCCTCGGTGAACCTGGCCGCCTCTTGGGATTCTGGCGTGAGCTGGGCTGGCTAGAATAGCCAGTCCCACTATTTCCACGCACAAAGGTCCAAATGAGAGACTAGGTGCGGAAACCGAGCCCACCAAGAAGAAGAAGAGAAGAAGAACTTCTCAAATTCTAAAGGAGCCTTTGCCCAATCTTTTTTTTTTGTCTTAAGAAAATATATTCCAACCCCATGTTTTTTTGTTGTAAAATGTCCCTAAATAGGTAATACCATAGACTTAGGATACATTGTATATCCTAAGTCTATGGGTAATACAAATATGAAGGGAATCTACACCAACACTATTAATAGTAAAGTTTTGCATGTCAAATATTTAAGTATTATCTGAAGACCCTTCAATCTTTGTTTCACTCCGTGATAGTAGCTGAAGCCTTTAGTTTTAGTACCCTCAACTCAAAACCAAAAACTTTGCAAGTTAATTTACCTTTTATTAAGTCCATTTAATCACTATATTGCAATAAATAAACTTTAGTTTTGACATCTTTAATTAAACATCTAGACATTTAATATTAACCGTTCAAGACAAATAGTCCATCGAGCCAACCTTAAATAAGATCCGAGGAGCCAACCAATGTTCGCCTCTATCAAACAGTAATAAAGTCATTGGCTTTATTTTGTTGGATAGGTATTTTTTTTTCTTACCTACGCAATATCCCTCGTCCTTTCAAATTCTCACTATTGCTAAAACAATAGATTACAGCTTACATCATGGCTCAGATCCATCTTACAGAATTAACAATTCATTCAAAGTGTTTGACATAAAACAGTTTGACAGAGGATGCATACATTTTTATGTATTTTCCAACACTTGTTGCGGTGAAATAAATTGAGAAAGATTTGTCATAATTAGTAGAGCCAGTAAAATTAATTGATTTGATTTTGTTCTCTCTTTTCTTATCTTTTATGACTCATGTATATGATTACTGGCTCTACTAATTAGGTAAAGCATCGTGGACATTTTTGAAACGCGGTTAGGTACTTTAAATACATTTGCGTTTAGATACACAAAGATATCGTCAGTTTGGTCAGTTCGGATTTTGAGCACAAAATTATTTGATACGTGGACGCACTATAAGTTTCCGGAATGAATATGAAAAAATACTATTAAAGGTACAAAATTAATTTATTGTTTTTCAAAATAATCTCCCTTGGCGTCTATGCACTTTTTCATTCGATCAAACCAGTTTTGAAAACTTTTGTGCCACTCCCCTGTGGTGACCTCTGAAACGTGTTTTTCATACTCCTCGACAGCCTCTTCTGGTGATGAAAATCGTTGACCGCGTAATTGGTTCTTAATTTTTGGGAACAGAAAAAAGTCACAAGGTGCCAGGTCGGGACTGTATGCAGGATGACTCATGAGTTCTACATTTTTCGTCTTCAAAAAGTCGTTTGTCTGTCTGGCCGTGTGAGAACTGGCATTGTCGTGGTGCAGGATGATACGGCGTTTACGGTTATTTTTACGGAGTTCGTCAATAACTTCCGGCAAACAAATGGTCGTGTACCAGTCACTATTCACGGTACGACGATTCTCTAAAGCAACAGTAGCCACGTGTCCAGTTTTATTAAAAAAAGAAGCAATCATCCGCTTAGATGCACTTTTCACGCGCGCCACTTTGGTTGGTTTCGGCTCATCTTGAAAGACCCATACGCTCGATTGCTGCTTTGTTTTGGGATCGTAGCAATAAATCCATGTTTCGTCACCTGTTACTATGTCCCACACCAAATTTGACGCACCTTCGTTGAATCTGGTAAGCATGGCACTGCACCAAGTGACGCGGTCCGTTTTTTGAGCCTCGGTCAAGTTGTGTGGGATCCACCGCGAGCACAGCTTTCTCACACCCAAATGTTTGTGTAGGATTGATTGTATTTGACTCATGCCTATTTCTAAGGATGCGCGAATTTCATGGTAGGTCACATGCCTGTCTGTTTCAATCATACGGCGCACAGCATCGATGTTTTTGTTGGTCACAGCGGTGGACGGCCGACCATCGCGAGATTCGTCACTGAGATTGATACGACCACGCTTGAATTCTGCAAACCAGCTATAAACAGTCGTCTTGCATGGTGCTTCATTGCCAAAAGCTGTTTCAAGCCGAGCGATGCTCTGTTGAGCTGTCAAATTACACTTAAAATCGTAGAAAATCATACTACGAAAATTTTCCCGAGTTAAATCCATGTTGATGCAGACACACAATTTTTTAAATGGCGCCACAAGGTAAAAACAAAAGACAGTCAGATGAAACAAACTGCATTCTACAGCCAAAGAGTTCTATTTTCAAATGTTGCAATAAATTTTTAAATATTGTTTATGTAAGTGGCCAGTTCCGGAAACTTTTAGTGTTACCTATGTATTTAATAACAGAACTTTCGTGGGGAATTGTTTTAATGTTTGATTCTTCTATACCAAAACAAACATCCTATTGAAGCAAAAAAATATATTATTAGGATTAAAGAAATTTATTTAAAAAAATAATAAAAAAATAATATTTTACCCCCACCAATTGCTCGTCAAGCTACATCAGCCTATTTTTCTCATATAAGGAATTTCATACAATTTTGGCTCGTCTTACTACATCAGCCTATTTTTCTCACGCGAAAGTATAAAAGCAATGTCATGTGGTTTGACGTGTTATTTGTCGGTGGTCTTTCGTATAGGCAAGGTCATTGTTTGTGTTACGAACTTCTTTGATTATTGTTCGTTTGGTTGATTGTTTTCGTATTTCGGTTATTCTGTAAAATTATCATTTGTAATAAACTCGGTTAAAATGTTGCTAATGTTCTTTTAAATTAAATACCACTTCTGTCGCTAAAATCAGAAGTGGGATTCGCCTGTGCCTACAATTTCTAATTTATTTCGAAAAACAGTCAACCACGTGCTTGTGTCTTAATTATGCCGAGATCGTCAAGACGGAGAAGTAGGTCATCTGACGTAACCCCTCGTCGTAAGCGTAAAAGTTCAAGCGATCGTTCACGCCGACGACGTGAGTGCCTTGATTCCCGTGAAAGGGACGATTACAATTCAAACGCACGGTCTCGCTCCAACTCTCGTAAACGTTCTCGCCGTGACTCCCGTGTGCATTCTCGCCATGACTCCAGTGCGCGTTCTCGCCATAATTCGCGGGAAAAATCTAGCCGTAATCGTGATGGTTCAATAAAAAAAGTGCTAAATACAATTATCAATCGTCTTAATATTGTTGAACAGGGTTCTACAAATATATCACAAGCCTCGCCGCGCCCCGCTTGTCAAAGCACACCTCGGGAAAATGTCAGTGTAGCCTCAGTGGCACAAACATTGACAGAAATACTAAGTACGGTTAATCCAGTAAAATCCCACAACTATTATGTATCCAATTTCGACCCTGCCATACACGACATAGAGGTGTGGTGTGAGGAAGTTGGGCGCGCTAAGGTGGCCAATCGTTGGGACGATTACGAATGTCTTTCGCGGGTATCTAATTGTTTAAAAGGTGATGCGAAAACCTGGCTCAATGAGTGGGTAACTAATGACCGATCCTGGACAAATTTTCAACTAGAATTCAAGCCGTTATGCCCTCGTAAGCTTGACTACGCTAATATTCTGTTTGAAGTAATGAACAGGACTTCCGACAAATATTCAACCTACGCTGAATATGCGCGTCGTTCGCTGTTACGATTACGCATTATTAAAGGTTTAAGTAGTGAGCTTATGGTGCAAATTGTAGTACGAGGTATAACCGACACACAAGTGCGTGCAGCGGCCGCGAACGCAGACTTAACCCCTGACAATTTAGTTACCTTTTTGTCAATTTACGCGAAGCCTATCACCAAAATTGCCACACGAGTATTTACCTCCGATGTGACAAAAAAACGTAAAGTAGAACGATTTGAAAGCAAATGTTTCGTATGCGGTCAGGTTGGGCATAAAAGCTACAAATGTTTTAAAAGGCAAAAATTATCAGAGAAACCTTTAGAAGATATTTCAAAACGGACATGCACTTTCTGTAAAAAGATAGGTCACAAGGAAAGTGAATGTTTCGCAAAATTACGTTCAGAATCACATAACAATAATCAAAGAAGGGTTAACCTATGTAGGGAGATTTCATCTGACTTCAATGGTAGTGACGTTGTCGTTGCCGTTGTAGAAGGCATTCCAACTGACATTCTCATTGATAGTGGTGCGATTAATATCTCGTTGATTTCTTCGGATGTCGTAAAGTTATTTTCCTGCCCTCGGAAGGCTACTCATTGTGTTATAAAGGGAGTTAGTGATAGTGAAATTATTTCTCGAGAATACGTCACACTTACGATTGAGTTTTCGGATATCTCCCTCGAGGTGGATTTAATGGTTGTACCCTCTTCATGTATGAGCTCCCCAATTATAATTGGCACGGACGTTCTTAATAGGGATGGTATTGTTTACGTGCGCACCAAGGATAGACAATATCTGACGCATTCTTCAAATAATTTTTTTAATGTTAATGCGGTTCAATCTGATATACAAACACAAGTAAAAACGCCCCTACAAAGAACGGATCTCGACAAACTAATGTCTGTTATCAATGAGTTTTCGGAATATTTGATTTCTGGCACTGCCATGACCACAGTCAAAACGGGACAAATGCATATCAGGTTGACTAATGATACGCCGGTGGTGTACCACCCTTATCGGTTAGCCTATCAGGAAAAACTAAAAGTTAGAGAAATTATTAATGATTTGTTAGAGAAACAAATAATTAGGGAATCAGAATCCGAGTACGCCAGTCCAGTGCTTCTAGTGAAGAAAAAAGACGGCTCTGATAGACTATGCGTGGATTTTAGGGCCCTAAATAGAATCACTATAAAAGACAGATACCCCCTCCCTCTCATAGATGACCATATTGACCGTTTGGGGTCTTCCAAATTCTTTTCGTGCCTTGATATGGCATCAGGATTCCACCAAATTCCTATTGAAGAAAGCTCCGTTCATAAGACTGGTTTCGTGACGCCCGAGGGGCATTATGAATATCTAAAAATGCCATTCGGACTTTGTAATTCTCCGACAGTGTATCAAAGGATAATAAATAATACACTTCGGAGGCTGATTGAGGCCGGCCATGTTCTAGTTTACGTCGATGACGTACTCCTCATGTCCGAGACTATTCAAGATGGCATAAATTTATTACGCGATGTCCTGAGAACATTAACTGAAGCCGGATTCTCAATCAATCTCAAAAAGTGTTCTTTTCTTACCACTGAGGTGGAATATCTCGGACGTATTATAGCTCAGGGTCAGGTTAGACCGAGCCCTCGCAAGATTGAGGCATTAATTAACACTCCAGCTCCAACTAACGTGAAGCAGGTTAGGCAGTTTCTCGGATTAGCTGGATATTTTCGACGCTATATAAAAGACTATGCGACGAAAACTGCAAGTATATCACGCTTGACAAAAAAAGGCATTACATTTTTGTGGGGACCAGAACAGGAATCCACTCGTCAAGAAATATTAAAAGAATTAACCAACGCACCGATACTCGCAATTTTCGATCCTCATCTGCCTACTGAGCTGCATACGGACGCAAGTAGCGCAGGCTACGGAGCTGTCTTAATGCAGACGCATGGTGATGGTAGCAAACGAGTGGTGACCTACTTTAGCAAGGTGACACAAGGTGCTGAAAGTAGGTACCACTCGTACGAATTGGAGACGTTGGCTGTTGTAAGGGCATTACAACACCTCAGACATTATCTAATCGGTATAAAGTTTAAAATCATCACTGATTGTAATGCTCTTAAGTCGACCGAGCGCAAGAAGGATTTGCTACCGCGAGTGGCGCGCTGGTGGATATACCTACAAGATTTTAATTTTATAATTGAGTACAGAAAAGGCGCGCTGATGTCACACGCCGACTACCTCAGCAGGAATCCTCAGCTAGCGCATGTGAACCATATTGAAAGACCACGAAACTGGGCTCAAATTGCGCAAAATTCTGACAATGAGACCCAGGACCTAATTCAAAAACTAAATGAAGGTAGCTTAGACCCACAGCGTTACGTCTGTCGAAATGATGTCCTTTACTATCGGTATTCGCCCACTGGTGAGGAATCTCGCCTTCTTTGTTATATTCCCAAAGGCCACCGACTAAGTTTGTTAAGGATTTTCCATGATGAACATGAACATATTGGGGCAGATAAAACCTTGGATCTCATTCTTAAACATTTTTGGTTCCCTGGACTTAAACATTTTGTAGACAAATATGTGTCACATTGCCTTACATGCATATCAAAAAAACGCGTTCCCAGAGCCCCACAACAACCGATCACATCTTGGGAAAAGCCCGACATTCCTTTTGACACCGTTCATGCAGATGTCTTAGGTCCGTTACCCGAGTCAAACGGGATATTCAAACTGAATGACCTGGTATTTGTCATCAAATACTCGCAATCTACGGGAAAATTAGACTCTGGAATGAGAGGCCCCTACCAAGTCACGAAGATCTTATCTAGTGACCGCTATGAACTTAAGTTGCTGAGTGGTGCTCGTGGTAAAATTACCCAGGCCGCAGCTCAGTACATGGTGCCGTGGAAAGGAGAATGGTGTCCAGATACATGCGCAGCTTTTTTTGAATGTGAGTAATTGTGTTTGTCGTGTTACAGGTATATTTGCACGCCATCAATCGAGTGAGCACGCTTTCTTTATGACATGGAGTGTTCGTGTGATGAGAAGTCGCTGATTCGAGCCCAGGGTTGCGAAAATTTATGGGAGTTGTTTGCAAGCTGTTACCGTGATGCCTGTATCCTGAGAGAGCTTGTACTGGGACTCCGGGCACGCGCTGCGGTGCCTACGCTCTGCAGATATGTCAGCGTGCGTGCTACCAGACCTGTGCTGCGGTACTCGATCTGAGATTTTGGACATGCGCTGCGGTGCTTCTGTCTTGCAGACACGTTGTTATACGTGTGGTATGTCGTCGTGCGTGCTACCAGACCTGTGCTGCGGTACTCGATCTGAGATTTTGGACATGCGCTGCGGTGCCTCTGTCTTGCAGACACGTTGTTATACGTGTAGATGTTGAATGCGCTGCGGTGCATTGTTTAAACACAATATCTATCGTGTGAGGTTTATCGTACGGCCGTACTAGTATGATCATGCGTTTGGTTTTGTGAGAGATGAATTTCGTGATAGTTTTTTTTTTATTTTTAAACTAGTATGTTTGCGCAAAAGAGGGCCTCAAACGTGTGATGACTGAAAGACTAGGGAAAAATAAGCTTTAGCATCAGTTTCTTATACCGATTATTTATTGCAGGTGATCATGATGAGGTTACAGTGGCACCAACACTAACTGCAAACCAGAACTCGGATGGAGTTGAACTCGTCCCACCACCCGTCAACCTGGACGAAGGATTACCGGTTGACGATGCTGCCGCTGCTGAAGTGCCCGAGGACGGCGCACGGTCAGGAGAGGCCGTATTAGGATTAAAGAAATTTATTTAAAAAAATAATAAAAAAATAATATTTTACCCCCACCAATTGCTCGTCAAGCTACATCAGCCTATTTTTCTCATATAAGGAATTTCATACAATTTTGGCTCGTCTTACTACATCAGCCTATTTTTCTCACGCGAAAGTATAAAAGCAATGTCATGTGGTTTGACGTGTTATTTGTCGGTGGTCTTTCGTATAGGCAAGGTCATTGTTTGTGTTACGAACTTCTTTGATTATTGTTCGTTTGGTTGATTGTTTTCGTATTTCGGTTATTCTGTAAAATTATCATTTGTAATAAACTCGGTTAAAATGTTGCTAATGTTCTTTTAAATTAAATACCACTTCTGTCGCTAAAAATATATATTGTAGAAGGAAAAATAAATAAGTGCTCTAAGTTGTTTGAGTTAGTTTCTGAGAAAAGTACATCGTGTTTTTTTTCCCAACGATCTTACGCTTGGCCGCTATCACGTCTGATGGCAAGTGTAGGCAAGGGGCCGGCCGTCCACATATTACGTCATCGATTTTTGCCGATTTTCGACCCCCCCGCCCTATAATCATCCTATCGTCATTATCTTTTGACTCTCTCCCCCTCTCTCACAAAACTTGACGTCATTTCCATTAACTACCAAAATACCTTCCCGATTTGGTTATTGATGGACCGATAGACTGATGATAATTTTGTTATTGTCCCGCAAGTAATTTTTCCATTATTGATAGTTTTTACAATTATTTTCACATAAATATATTGAAGTACATAAGTGTGAATAAATAAAAAAAAATACAATATATAAATACATATTCTTATCACAAATCGGGAAAGCCATCTTTGCCTTATATTTTCTCTGGTATCAAAATATTAATTCAAGAAGTTACCAAAATAGTAACAAATAGAATAGTAGTAGAATTTTGCCGTTAGTTATATAATTTAGCTCGACCTTTTTAAATTTTTTTTTTATGTGGCGTACATAGAACTTTTTGCTTGAAATGCAATGAGAAGGTCAAGTTTGCAATAAAAAAAATATCCTACTACCTTCTCATTGCTTTTCCAGATTACTCTGCACTTGGCTGGTGTCTTTTTCATTTTTTTCCCTTCATTAAATCCAATATCTATCAATTGTTAGTCATCTTAATAGATTTGTCTATCTACAAATTGCACTGGTTGTAAATTAGAAAACTTTATTTTTAGTCGAAAATTTTAGACTATGGTCAAAGATTTTGGACAAAGATTACGAAAATTGATACCGTCTCTCGTTTAGTGTGAATAAGGAAGTAATGTGCGGAACTGTGTTTGTTGGTTTATCCTTCTTTTACGCACCAAAGAAGCACGGGAGAGATGGATTTTTTACTGTATACTTTATGGGCCGAAGAGTGACAGGCTACTTTTCATCCTCGAAACAAGCTAGTATTTGTAATATTTTGGGGTTATAAGGATGACGTCGATTTCGGCAAGCCCCCCCCATTCCCCCTCCTGCGTCATACTACCATCATCCGCAGACCAGACCGCCCCCCCCCCCTAATTTCAAATGACGTAATATGTGGACGGCCCCCAAGATCTAGGCTGAAGCGCGCTCGATCAGAAAGTACCTAAGAAAGTATAGTAACCAGTGCTCACCTGGTATAATAGCTTCTCATACAAGATCGAAGACCACCAGAATTTGTCAGTTAGTTGGGTCATGGTCTCACAGTTCAGGGCGCTATTGGAGTAATAGCGGTTGTATCTCAGCTTACGCTACACAAAATATACATTGGGAAGAATTTGTTGTTTTGAAAATCAATTAAGTACGGCGCCTATGTAATGTAATGTATATTTAGATTATATTTGTTATTATTTAAGGATTCTTACTTAGCTAGCAAAAAGTTACCCGTTTACCCGTTAACTTAACCTTGAAGAAAACTCAAGATGGAAATGTAAATAGAAGCTTAATATTTGCATAGTCTCGAAACTTGGTTGAAGTTTCTTAGCAGCAAACCAGTTTGCGAACATCCTCTGTAAATTATTTACAATTAAACCTTCCTATCATGAGTTTGTCAGGCTAATACTCGTACTTGTATACTATTTACTTTAGGAACGTATTTCACTACATGAAGCACCGATTGAGACACGTGTAACACACATTCTCTCATCATAAATACTAGTTCAACCACGTACTGTTAAAATTATTAATATGTAATAACCAAAAAGGCATATACTTTTCATTTATTTGCTATGGGCTCCACAGACGTATAATAAAGTAGTAATTATATTAACTATAATTGTATTACTTAGTAATAATTATATGTCTGTGATGGGCTCACGCATGGCCATTTAAATAAGCATGTTCGTTCGGAAACTTAATTTCTGACTGAAAGCAGGCGAGGTATTAAAAACCTCCACCAAATTACGTTTTTTGTATGGGGTAACAGTGGGGATTGTAATTTTATTGGAATTTAGAGCGATTTTAATTATGTTTTACGGTCAAATTGAATGAATGGATTCTTAATATAATTACAGAATTCGATTGGTTAAAATTATTGGTTTCTAAATTCTAATTGTAATCATGTTTTATTAAATAAAACAAATCGTGGTTAACTGGCGACATTAATTAGAAAATTAACGAAAGTATTTTTTTTCTTTCAAAAGTTAATGTAATAGATACTAAATATTCTCATACATTATGTTTCAACAAAATTATAAGTCAGATTTTTTGAAAATGGTTTTCAGTAAAGTTATTTTATCTTGAATGAAAGATTTAGCTTTTTGAAGCTGACATTGTGATTATTTTTCCGTAAACAAGGTGTAGGAGATTCATCACCACAAAAAAACATAAAGTGTATGTGCAAATGTGGTAGATTAATGTTCAATGTGAAAGATTGGCATATGTTTAACATGTATTCAACAGTATTTAAATATTTCCTAAGATGGTAAATTAGGCGCTGAAAATTGTAGATTTTTGGATGAAAATTTAAGCAGGGACTTTCGCAGTCTGCGGACGTCGTCGGTAACGGAGGAATGACACGCAACTGCCTTTGACCACTCTCTCGGTTTTCTCGTGACGTCATACAAGAACACGACGGCGAGTCCTTGAAGTGAAAGGATGTCGGTTAGTGGGGTCTTGGTCTAATTGTTGGAGCGCCAGCCGTATTTGGTTGTGATAGTAGTTTATCTTAGTTTATGCCCTTTGGGGAAGCCCGGGGAGAAAAATAATGGCACATACTCTTCTAATAACAAAACCATGACTTATTTATTATTCTTCCTTATTTTCCATATACATGTTACATACACATGTTAAAAATTCTTACTTCTCTTCTAATAACAAAACCATGACTTATTTATTATTCTTCCTTATTTTCCATATACATGTTACATACACATGTTAAAAATTCTTACTTATAAGTGAAAGCAAGTAGAAATATTTAAGTATCATTCAACTGATAGTTAATAAAATATTTCAGTATCTTTTAGAAGAGTTCTTCTCATATTTTAGATGCGTTCAAACCACAGTATTTAGATAGTCATTGGATTTTAACTCAATTATGTGGCAGTAAATTTGTTAGGCTAATAACGGAGGGCCACTATCTGATAACTACCTATATAGGTAGTTATACCTTCGCATAATGTTTGGAAATTAACCGAGGGTACACGGTATCACTTGATTTATTTATTTATTTACTTTATTAGGAACAACATACAGCAGATTTTGCAAATATAAAACATCACATTTGAACAATAAATATGGCCAATAACAGTTGTTCGCCATTAGACTTAGAATTGACAAAAAGATTGCATAAAGAAACAGACATATTAATTGGACATGGAAAACAAATGGTGCAAAAAAAAATATACAAAAAAGAAAAACAATAATGATATAGCTAATTCGATTAAAAATGTAGGTGCGTGTGTGAGTGATGATGACTGATGAGTGAGAAGGGTGTGTATTGTGAGTGAATGTGTGAGTCGGGATTAATGTATATATACATATATAGGAGAGCAGGGAAGAGGTAAGGATGTTTCTTTTATTAAATTTGTAAATTGTTATTATGGTATGTAATTTAATATTTTTATTATTTCGGATTTAAAAACGCTTTTGGATGAGTTAAAAGGGTCAGTAGTTTCAAATGTTTTGTTGTACTGGCGTACAAGACGTAACAGCGTAGAGTTCTGGGCATAATTGGTGTTGACAAGAGGGACGTGTGATAATCATCTTAAATGTACTTATATTTAAGGTAACTATGATAGATTGATACTTTCTAATTCATACTAATGAATTGAAAAGTAAATTACCTTGGTGAAACCCCTCACTGTAAAAGCTATATATACGCCTTAGCCTGTACTCATAAATAAAATTATAATTATAACTTAGATACGTAATTCTTCCATGTCAAACGGTCCGTGGCGTCATATTACATATCACCCTTGAAATTATTATATATCACCCTTGAAAAATGACCATTGTCGCTTGCGAACAAACACGTGTCCCTCACAATGGGTATTCATCGAAGCTTTAGAGATACGGTATACCATCACTTACCGTTCCGGCCACAAATAACGGTACGGATTAGTTGGAAATGGTTCGCTAAAATTTCAGGCTGTATTGTTGTCGACGCGTTTTTAGAATTTATGTATCAGTACCAATCAATACCTTAGGTACCTACCTCTATATATTAGGTAGGTGTTGTTTATTAGGTTTGGGAATCACCAATGAGTCTAGCCCTTAAATGTTAAAAGCATAATCGACAACATTTCATTTTAGTTAATCATTTGTTTTTAATAGTTATATTGAAAGTCTACGTAAAAAAGAAGCTTAAGTATTTTTTTATTTTGTTTTATTTTATGTTTTTCCGGCAAAATTTAATGTTTTCTTATTCACTCATTCTAAAAGGACGTAAGTCGCATCTGAGGATTTCAAAAGTCGATGTTCATTGCCAATGGATTATTAAAAAAAAAACCTTGGCATGTTTATGTCTGCTGTCACATGGCATGTAAGTTTTTTTTTAAACAAACTGAACTTAAAAGCAAAGGAAATTGTTTTTAAAATCGTGTGTTTACCATATTTTCAGTTTTTTTAAATCTCTTTATTTAATCACGATTTAATTCTGAAAAAAAATATGATGCTCCGAAAGACCATATCTCGAAATGGTTTTCAGTTTTGCACTAATTATAAATTTTTAATGTTGTCGATTTAACAGATTTTGCATGTGTATTTATAGTTTATACATACTTGTTTTAGCCATAGAATGCTACGAAGTTTTGATAGAATGCCCTACCTTGGATATTATTTAAAAATAACATTGTTTCCATGTGACTGTCTTCACAACATACCGCTATATATACCTATATAGGTTCCTATCGTAAATGTAACAATTCTAACAATATGAGCACTATAAATCAAGGTTTAATTTTATGGCTTCAAGAAAACGAGAACCGAGAGAGATATATTCCCACGACGACGGGTCGGAAAACAACAAGGTTGCGCTATATCTACAGCAGCTGTAACAATACGTTTTGGTGTAGTTGCAAATCAAACGCAAAAACATACGACATAAGAATTGTTTTTATTTGGAATTATTTGTTGAACCTTTGAGCTATCGTTAAAGCTGCGTGGATATTTTCAAAGTTATATTTTACTATTTGTAACATACATCACGCCTGTCTCCCAGTAGAGTAGGCTGAGACTACTGATTTCCATCTACTACGATCCTGACACACCTGTTTTGCTTCTTCTCTACCCATTAATATAGTCACACAAGCTCTTCTATTCCGTGTAGTTTTTACTTTTCCCTTCTTCAGTATGTCGCTTATTTGGTCGGCATGCGTCCTTCTAGGGCGGCCCGGTCGAGCTTTACCTTCCACTTGTGCAGCATAAATTTCTTTCGTCATTCTACTTTCACTTATTCTCTCTATATGCTCAAACCACAATTGGACAATTTGTAAATTTTGACAAAACTGAATAAACTATGGTAAGTAACACCAACTATTGAGAGAAGATATTTCAAGAGATCACAATTATTTGAATGAATAGTCTAATATGTTAGAACTGAAGCCGAAAAACATTAGTACGAGACATTTTTGATTGAAAAACACTTGTACTTGTCCAGTTATTTATATTATTTCCCTTACCGGTTTCGCTGCGCTAAATGCCAACAATCACAAGCATCAACTCCATTAGTACGATCTATGTAGAAACAATTTTAAAAGAGTTGTAAAGGTGTCAACAAACATGTCTTTGTAATTTTCCATTCATAAAAATAACAATAATAATTTAAAATCTAAACTAAGCTATAAAAGAAAAAAAAATGTACAAACTAAACCTACGTAAAAAAGTTAATACTTGCGATTGTCGGCACTTGGTGAAACATCATCATTCCTACTAGTCGGAAATATAAATATAATAATTTTGCGAAACAGTACAATTGTTTTCTTCAACCATAAACCTACGTATCTAAAACAGAAAAATTAAATTAAGTAAAAAACTTTGTAATTACATATACATACTTATACTTGACTAACTAATTTAACGAAGGCCAATATAATAAAAACCTTAATCGTAACTGAACTAGATACATTATTGTCCGCAGGCACATCACCGTCTTGGGAGCAGTTCGTCCGGGAGTCGTTGCTGCAAGCCGCTTGGCCGGTGGCGCTTGTGCCGCCGCCGAGAAGAGCCCTCACCGTGGATCACCAGTGAGTTTATTTAAAACCTTCATTCTTAGTAGTCAAGTATTTTGAAGACTATCACGTGACGGCAAACCGTAGCGTAGGCTGACCTCGTAGCCGCTGGATCGACGATCGGAAGGATGTTGCGGGTGGCTGATGAAGAGGACGAAGGACCGCCAAGAGTGGCGAAATTTGGGAAAGGTTGGAAAAGGACGAACACAGGCTGATGGATGGTTGGATGGATGATCGCGTAGCACCGCAAGAGGAAGCTTGAAGAGTGGTTATGCACAGGATTTTGAGTAGAATCACTCATTCATCCGTTACCGACTTCCGTAGATTTTGCGATACTGGATAGACTGTTAAACGCCTCGTCTGCTTTCACTGTCCCATTTTCTAGGTGACCGGCCACCTTCGGTTTCATTGACGCGTTCCATCAAGCGTGGTGTGGTCAAGTGTAAGCTCACAGAAAATAGCTACGTGCGGCGTAGAAGAGTAATAGTGATCTAATGGAAGCATCACAAAGCTACGCGAGTCATGGTACAAACAAGTAGCTCGTAGCAGCAGCAGCGTAGCCTTGTGGTGAATCAGAGTATACTACGAGTCTATACTACGACGTAGTGGATTTATAATTCGGTAAGAATATTAAGTCATGGCGCTTGCTACACCATTTCCAAAAAGGCAGGGAACGGTAAAAATCGACAACGTCTCCCTCCTGTCGGTCGTCCCCTCAAACTTCGCGCCTTTTGAAGTGTGTCGGTATAATTAATAAATCATTAAATCACACTAATATTATAAATGCAAAAGTTCGTGTGTGAGTGTGTGTGTGTGTGTGTTTGTTACTCTTTCACATTGAAATGGCTGGACGGATTTGGATGAAATTTAGAATGGATATAGCTTATACCTTAACTTAACACATAGGCTACTTTTTATCCCGGAATAAAGCATTTCATAAAACTAGTTGACTATAATTGCTTAATAATTTCAGATAGTTTGGATTTTAATTTATAAGTAATCAATAAATCTTTTTCAAATTAACATTTTCCTAAGGATCTTTGAAATTAAAGGTTAAAGTTTTGCTTATTAGGTCTGCTAGTATGATTGTCATATTTTTAAGCTCCAAAAATGATGGTGAAAGTGGAATGAAGAAAACCTCTGTTCTGTTATCCTGACACAATTTACACAGGGAGCAACAACAAATCTCTGCAATTTACACATACTGTATAAAAAAACTATACTATATAAAATTCAATTCAAATTGTCTGCATCTGCTTTAAACTAATATAATTTATATGATGCAAAGTTTCAGATCTAATTTCAAGTACTCATTGAATGCTCTGTTTATTGTACGGCTTGGAGGTAATTTTGTATTTTTTTCCAACGAGAAAATTTAATGGATTAAAGTTTTCACCATTGCATTGACATAGCATTAGTCCTCAACTTTACCATATATTAATTTCAGAGTGATTATTGCACTATTTGTAAGTATAAAGCAGGATTATGCGAAGCGAAGTGAGGTATTATGCACTCTTAATTAAATTCATGCGCGAAATTTCTGGAACTACTAAACCGATTTTGAAAATAATCTTACCTTATTAATAGTTAGACTGTTCTTCATTCGGATATAGCTTAAAGTTTGTTTTCCGGCGATGGGCAGTTCCCTAGGGATTGACTTAGGGTCAGATATGTAAAATAATTTTCATGAGAACCAAAAATGAAAGCCAAATATGTAGTATTTTCTGAAATTATTGGTCCGAAAGATTATAACAGATTCGATGGGACTGAAACAAAAACTAAATAAACGCGAGCGTAACCGCAGGCAAAAGCCAGCATACAATAAATTAGGCTCTTATTTGCAAGTTACGAAGTAAAAGTCTTGAGCATGGGCTTATTTCCTTTGTAAAGCAAAGAAAACCAAATATGTTTTTGAAGGTTTCCATGAACTTATTAATCTGAAGACATGATACTTACTTTCAGTTTGTTCTGTCTTTTGGTAATATATAACAAACACAGATAAGCTATCCATAAAAGTTACTTTGGAAAACAGATACTTATTTCAATTAAGATATTATTACAACTAAAATGAATTATACCAACTCTTCCGAATTTCTCTAAGAAGAAAGCCCTGGTAGAGAAAAGTGATAACGCAATATTCCGTTGAAATTCCTTAATAAACACAATAAATTCTGCAGCTCAAGATATCAGAACAGACAATTAGTGACTGAGTTCATTGCAAAATAAAACAAAAACACAAGCAGTGATCAACATTTAATAACTAAGGAATTGCGTAGAAATGCAAACTACGTTGCAAATTGTTCGCGACAGTCGGAAATGTGAATATTCTGCTTCTGTAGAATATTGGTTTGATACTTAATGATCCCAGAGGCTATGGTTTTCAAGGGAAGTTCACGTAGAGAATTTTTGAGTAATGATTTGTTGGTATAGGGTAATACTGACTTGTCAGGTAGATTTTCCCGCTTTCCCGTATAACGTCAAAAACGTTACGTATGTATTATCTGGAGGCACGGCAGTGCCCCCGCCAAGACGAGCCAAAGAAAGCCGGAGCGGGGCACTATGTACCTTTTCTCGAAGCGTTTCGTCAAATTTTCGAACCCTCATAGCTTCGGTATGGATACACTGTGTCTAAAATGTCTTGAAATTGAACGAGAACACTGCACTGCTTTGATGAACGAAAACGACTTTAATACTTACATTCTTAATTATATTGTCAATCTATTTCAAAGACAAGGTGAGAGTACTGAGTCGGTCTGTGTCCATCTTAGCAGCAATGAGTACTTGAGAACAGGCATACCCATAAATTAGAAGCTCAGACTTCAATTGCGCCCGACAAATCATTATTATTTTTATTAAAAAAAAATTGCACAAAAATATGCGTAAGTTTTTTGTATTTTTATCCCAGTTTTGTTTCATACAGCCAGTTTTATACTTGAGACTTGGTAAGTGGTCAGGACCAAGGTTCCTGTTTGCGAAATACGAAAAACATTTTTGTGCCCCTATACTTATTCAAAAAGCTCTGCTTAATTTGTACAGGAAGTCTAAATTTTATTTTGCGTATTTCACAAAAAAAGGTAATAGAACCTTGGTACCGACCACTGACTGAGTCTCCGGTATGAATTTGGTTATATAAGAAAAGTCACCTTATATACGCTTTTTAAGTGCATGCCAAAGGTATTTTCTTTCACCGTTGAGGTATTCATTATACAAATACAAATACTATGCTCAGAAATTCCTAAAAACTAATTGGTACCTTTTGGTCCGGCAAGGTTCTAAGCCGGGTCTCAAGATACCAGTCCGTGTACCTATTCGGTAAGCCCAGTCACTAAGGTCTTGGTTTTTCTGAGATTTCCATATAGAAGTTTTCAAACATAATAAACACTTGAGTATAGCACGGAGAATGAATGTGAAAAATGGAAATAAATATTCGATGAAGCTATAAAATTTTGACTGGATTCGTAACGAAAGAATTATTTTTTATTATTATTTATATTTGCGTAGGTGTGCTTTTATTAAGAATAAGTAGATATAATTTTAGAATGCGTAGGTAAGATTTTTTTTCTATAAAATCGCTTGGAGTATACATCATTATATTATTTTCACTCAAAAACGTACAGGTAACGCATTATTGTATTCTCAAGAACCCTAATAAAATATCATTACGACGAAAAGTTTTTTTCAAAGATGAACACAGCCTTGTGAAGGCTTTTAGGGCAGCGTTTACATAAAAGGCTTTTTTGCGTTTGCCGAAAACTTATTATCCAACATTAAGGCATCCGCAATTTGCTCATATCTCGGCTTTTGGCGGGAAACAAGGGTTTGAAGTCTTCTTGAATAGGTAGAACTAGAATAAAAGGCAACTTTTTATTCGTGCTCGTTTTTTATTTAAAAAGTATGATAAAATTGCAATATTATGAGTTATGTTATGACCGAGCAGCTTAAGCACTTTATAAAAAAAAAAAAATCTAACTTATACTTACTAGAGTAGCGATTGATAGTCAGCTTAATTGAATGACTATGCCTAATGGTAATAACTATTTTTAAATTGCATAAATCTTATACTAAAAGCGGCCGTTTTTAGCAAAAGTTTAATATTTAGCTCCTTGCTCACATGGAAAAATAGCATATTTACGACGACAAAAGGATTGAGATTATATTTTATAGCAAAATCCATCGCTTTTATAAACTCTAAATATGAAGAGTACATAACAAAGGATAAATAGGATAGAAAAGCTCAATTCGAAACAAATTTCAAGAACGACAAGAATTTAAAAAATCCGTGGTTCAGGATTCGAACCTGCGACCTCTTGCTATCAAGACAAAGCGTTATGTGATTTCACGCCTTGTTCCTAAGAAACCTTTTTGTTTCTAATTAATCTTTTCTAGTTTGTAATGCCCTTTAATATTACTACGACAGAGGGATTTTTTTTTAAATTAAGTTACCGCAAAACGGGATAAGTTCTTACATATTTCTAAAAACAAAGACGCTTGGCGCCTCGCAAGTACTCGATCAATCACGTAAGAAACAATTTTGCCCCAGAAACTTCATAGGGTACAGTTGTGTGTTTGACGATTTTGCCCACAATATCTCAAAGAACTTTATGTACCCTTTTTGTCCCCCATTCGTCTTCAACGATCTAGCAAACCCTAGCTTCTTCGTACTCCTGAGCATAAATCACGCATTTACACCAACTCATTTACAGTGAGTGCTCCAACTTCGATCTTATCGAAGTTCGTCAATATCAGTGTTCAAGAATAACACCCAACAACACGTGCTCTGAGTTGCGAAATATTATTTAATTTCGTCTTGTCATTTTTGTGTTATTACGCGTATTTGTAATTATTACGCTCTAGCCTTTGCCCGCTGGTCCACCCGAGTTTATTCAATTTCTGCCCCGTTTTCGGCTTGGGCGTTATTTTATGAACAACCCTTATAGCCTATATACGATAAAAATAAAAAAAGGGCATCCAAATCCCTCGAGTGGCTACCGAGTTAAAACGGAACATCCATTCATACAGACAGACAGACATTCAAAAGTTCTAATAAAATATTATATTAATAACCAGTTCCAAAAAAAACAAAGAACATAGACACGACTTTTTTACTACTTTATTATTATTATTATTATTAGTATTGACAATTCCCATCACTATACATATTATTAAACTATTGCAAAATGTATTTGTTTGTTTGTCTAAAATAGGTAATCTCTGGAACTACTGAACCGATTCTAAAAAATCTTTAACCGACAAAAAGCTACACTATCGCTGACTTACAAGGACTATACCTTTATTTTATTTTGTTAAAAATGTTTTCTGTCTGAAATTGTAATATTTGTGAACCAAGTCGGAACAAAATCTAATTATCTCTAAGCAAAGATTGCTTCCAACAAACCCCTTTGATAAATAAAAATTATAATAAATGAATAAGTACACGTACATACGTGTACACTAAAGTACATAAAATTCCAAACAAATACTTTCACTCACTGACTTTCATTTCTTAGCAAAAACAACAAGTCACCAAAAGGGTTTCATTTTCTTATTTTTGAAAACGGAACTATAAAAGAATATCTACATTGATTTTAGACAAGCTTTAAAGAAACAATTAATATTCTGTTACGCTAACGAAATAATTTTCTGACTGAGAGAAACAGTATTTTGTGAAAAAGGCCATTCCATAAAAACCACTTCATTGGTGTGCAAAATATAATTTTAACGATTTGCAAAATGTGCAATAACATGAAAATTTACCTTAGAATCCCGAAACCCTTTTGAAACAGGAAAAACACCACAATTTTGATTCCCCCTGAATATTCCAGTAGCGTCATAGCGGCGGACGAGACCTGACGGGTAGCGTGCGCACGTAATAAAAATTACCTATTCGCGCCTTAACTACGTATTATTTGCATAATGTTTTGTGCTAAGTGCAAGAAAGTTCTCTCTAAAACCGGGAAACACTTTGAGTGTGAAGGTTCGTGTGGAGGAAAGTATCATAAGAAGTGTGTAAATAGTTCAAATGGAATATGCGAGAACTGCCACAGCGATAACGATTCCGAAAAAGAGGAGGTAGACGAAGAATGCGAAAAATCACGCGACAACCTACTTAAAGTGATAAACAGGAAAGTAAGCGTTATATACGATGTGAAGAAAGACCTGGAATCACTTATTAAAACGGTGGAATTTCTGTCATTGGAATACGAGACCTTAAAAGTGCAACAAAAAGAAAATTCTTCAAAAGTTAATAAGCTGGAAAAAAAGGTTGAATCGCTAAGCAATAAATGCACCTTCCTTGAAAAACAGAACATGGCACTAGAACAAAAAATGCATGGTTGGGAGCAAAACAGCAAAAGGAAGAACGTAGAAATAGCTGGATTGATCCAGAAAAACGATGAGAAAACGGAGGATATCACTAAGATCTTGGCGGACAACTTTAAAGCCCCCCTTAAAGAAATTGAGTGGGTGAAGAGACTACCGGAGAAGAAAAACGGAAAGCCAGGTTCCCTAATCATCAGCTTCGCAAGGGTGGCTACACGGAATGAATGGCTCGCTAAGAAAAATATAAACATGACTAACGGCCAAATATACGGTGATGACAATAACCAACGCCTATATATAAATGAAGACCTTACCAAACAAACCCGCAACTTACTCTGGAAGACAAAGGTGGAGCTGAAAGAGAAGTACAAGTATATCTGGGTGGCAGGAGGCAAGGTACTTATCAAGAGAGACCAGGGCGAACGAGGAATGTGGGTAACATGCGAAGAAGATATCCACAAATATAAATAAAAATAAAAAAATAATTACAATGTTCTATTATGTGTATAAGTAGTGTGTATGGTAAAAATGCCTATTAAGTTATTATGGAGCAAGAGTTTTCCCAAATAGAGGAATCATCGTGTTCCTCGATATCGGAATTAAGTGAAAACTTCACATTAAGTAACTGTAAGTCTTTAAATTTATTACATTTAAACATAAGATCTATGCACAAAAACTTTAACGAGTTAACCGCTTTATTAAAGTTACACAAGTTGTCGATTGACTTGCTAGCCTTGTCTGAGACAAACATACCTAGCCATATGGTCCCATTATACAGTATAAATGGTTATACCGCAACCTATCTAACCAGAATAGGTAAAAGAGGCGGAGGCGTTATACTATATTCTCGAAATGAATTAAATGTTACTCAAGTTAGTTGTAAGATGTCTACATGTGAAGCGATCATGGTAAATGTAAAATTACAAAATAATGAAACTACTACAGTACTACTCGTGTATCGGCCCCCAAAAATAAATTTTAGAATTTTCAACATGTTTATAAAAGAGCTTAAGCAGATTATTTCACATATTGAAAAACGAAACAAGGTAATATTGTGTGGAGATATGAATATAAATTTACTAGAAAAACACGATACCATTGTTAGTACTTATGAAAATACTCTAGTTGAAATAGGGTTTGTAAAGTGTATATCAGGGGTTACTCGTTGTGAAGTGGTGAAAGGCAAGCTAACACAATCATGTATAGATCATATTTTTGTGCGAACAACTGACTCTGGACTGAAGTCCGTCGTGATTCAGCACAAAATCTCCGATCATTATTTCACAGCAGTAGCAATACCGTGTAACCTTAGTGATAACGATACACCTAACAAGTGTATAAAAATAATAGATAAAAAATTATTAGAAAAATGTTTGCTAGAAATAGATTGGAGTAAATTGTTAAAAATTGATAGTGCTACATTATTATATGATAAATTATACGAAATATTCAATTCTAGTTACCAAAAATGTACTAAGATAATAACAGTCAAATGTAAACCTAGTAATAGGGGAAATAAATCATGGGTAACAAAAGAAGTTGAAAAAATGATAACAAAACGAGATGATCTATTTAAAAATTGGAAAAAAAATCCTAAAAATATGGAACTAAGGTTAGAGTACACTAGATTCAGAAATAAATGTAATCATACCATTAACGAGACTAGAAATAAGTTTGACATAATGGAAATAGAAAACTATAAAGGGGATATAAGGAAACTATGGAATAAAATAAACTCTCTGTTAGGAAAAAATACTCGATCATTGGATGATACTATAAAAAACAATATGGATTCAAGTGTATCTATGTCTACCATTTGCGATTATTTTGCAAAAACTTTTTCGGATGAGATTCAGAGTATAAGGCATAACTGTAACACGAAGTTCTTAAATCGATCAGAATATGTTGTTAAAAACAATAAATCAGTAAGATATGTGCCGGTAAAGGCTAAACAAATTAAAAAAATCATAAATAATATGAGTATTAAAAAATCATCAGGAATAGATAACATAAGGTTAATAGATTTGAGGCGCGTGGTAGACGAGATAAGCCCAGTCTTGGCTAAATTAACTAACATGTGCATTAAATCGGGCACCTGCCCGGAACAATTAAAAAAAGCTATAATTAGACCAATTAATAAAGGAGGACAAAAAAAAGAATACACGAATTACAGACCAATAGCGATTTTGTCTATTATAGATAAAATACTTGAAAAAACTATATTTTATCAAATAAGCAATTTTTTAGATAAACACAACGTTATAAATAATATACAGTTTGGATTTCAAAAAAAAAAAAGTACGACACAACTTCTATCAGAATTTACTAGTGATATAAATAATAGTTTAAATGACAAAAAATGTGTATTAGCTGTCTTTATCGACTATAAGAAGGCGTTCGATACTCTTGAACACGAACAGTTGTTGGAATCATTGTCGGAAGCAGGAATCAGTGGCCCCATGCAGGCGTGGGTGCGAGATTGGCTGCGGCGGCGCGGGCTGGTGGTGCGCGTGGGAGGCGCTACCAGTAGCCTGCGCCCTGTCATCAGCGGCGTGCCCACTGGCTCCATCGGCGGACCCCCTTGTTATTTACTCCATGTAAACTCACTGCCTACAGTAATATCAAAATGTAAAAAATATATGTTTGCTGACGACTTATGTATGACCTATGACGGATATAACCGTGAGGAAATGTTACTAACTATCCAAAATGACCTAGACAATGTTACTAAATGGTCACATGACAATGGGCTCATTATAAATGCCAATAAGACAAAGTTTATACATATAAAGCTACTGAAACAGCACTGAAATTTAGATTGCTTAACAGCGCCACCTTGCAGCAGCCATCATTGAACTAATCAAATTTACACCGTCGCTTGCTGGTCATTTGTCTTGTCACTTACTATATTTTGCATTTAAGTACTACTCGGTACATATAGATAGCGCTACTGTTTATATTTGGACACTTACCTACGGAAGCAGTTTATAACTTCATACATTAGAGGTTTACGGCTGTCTAAGAGCTGCATAAACAATGAATCTTAAATGCGCTATCTGTGAAGACACGGCTGAGAAAGACATCTTAAAATGTAAAAAATGCCAAAAATTGTATCATTTTGGCTGCCTAGAAATGACAAAGTTGGATTATGACAAGATACTGCCGATGAATAGAATTAAATGGGTGTGTACGGAATGTAAACCAAAGAAAAATGAGCCTAATCAACTTACAAGCAGCCCAGCTTATGTACCATTAAAGTGTCAGTCACAGGACTTTCCATCGTCCATGGTTAATATGGATACCCAAGCTTTCACGGCTTACTTCGATAAAATGTTTTCCACACAGAGGGAGGAGTGGAAGGATTGCCTCAAGAATATAACAGATCGGTTGGATAAGTGGGAAGACAAACTCTCATTTTTTGAGACACGGTTGACTGACATAGAGAGTAACACACTTAGGTTGATAGAAGAGAACCAAAGTTTGCGCTCTGCATTGGTTACCCGAGAAAAGGAGATCGAAGGTCTTAAACTAACCGTAACGCAACTCGAGGATGACCTTGAAGTCCGGAATCTCTCCTCAGTTGTGAAAGAAATTGAAATATCTGGAATACCAGAAAGCAAGTCCGAAAACTTACTTCACATATTCAAAACTGCAGCAGTAAAATTGGGGATCGCGCTGGATGACAGAGATATTGACTACGGTAAAAGAGTAGGGCCCTACAAGAACGATACTAAAAAGCCCCGCCTCACAGTGATAGGTCTAACGCGTCGCACTCTGAAAAATGACATCCTCAGAGCTGCTCGAATTCGACGGGGTCTAACCAGCCACGATCTTGAAATATCGGGAAAGCCAATCGATGTTTATTTCAATGAGCGCCTGACTAAAAAAAAGAGGCAACTCTTTACGGCAGCTCGTGCACTGAAAAAAGAATATAATTTTAAATTTTGCTGGACCCGTGATGGTCAGATCTACGTTAGAAAAAACGAGAATTCCAAGGTTGAGCGAATTAACACTGAACTGGACCTTGATCGTGTTTTTGGCAGAGATATATCAGCCTCAATCAGTAAATAAGTTTGGATTTAACATTATTATTCTGTGCTTGCTTTATTTTTATATTACTGCTAATTTACTAAACAAAGAAATGACTTTGCCTAATAAGTTTTGTGTACTTTTAGTTTTCATAAATAACAATTTACGTCTCTACTGTTGCCTTTGCCGAGGTCGAGCTACGTACTACGTATTTACTTATAATAATATATATATAATATTTCAAGTATTTGTATACTTTAACAAGAGTGTCAATATGCTGTACATAAAGTATGAATCTAACACAATTATATCGTTAACTTCAAATTATGTAATCATTGCATATTTATGTAAATCATTATATTTAATACAATTTACTTATTTCAATATTTACGTATCAATTTATATGTATATCCATGTTTGTATAGACACTGTTGCATCAAGACATTTAATAAAAATTAGTCTAACTAATATATCTGAACATTCTTCTAAAAAAACACATTTACCCTTACATTACTACGATGCTTGAACTCAATCAGCAAGAATTTTGTTCCGAAATTGATAATTCCGAGATATTTAGCACATATACACTAGATTGTCTTGAAGATTGCAAACCCTTAATTGATAAAAACTGCTTAAATATAATTACTTTTAATATTCGTAGCATCCATGAAAATTTCGACGATTTTTTGATAATGCTTCATAGGTTAGATATAGACTACGACATAGTCGTTCTTGTGGAGTGTTGGCTTCATACTAAATGTTATAGTCCAAGAACTATTCCAGGCTATAGTCTATATACCTCATCAATATATAAATTCAAGAGTGATGGTGTAGCAGTATACTGTAAACAAAGTATCGCCATTGGTGTACAGGAAGTAGCAATTATTGATTCAAATTCATTATTAGTTAAAATCAATAACAATATTGCAATTCTGTGCATTTACCGCTCTCCTTCTTTAAAAAATGCTACTGACTTTTTAGACGCTTTAAATAATGAATTAGGCAAGGTCAATAAGTCATACAACAATTTATTCGTAACTGGGGATATAAATATAAATATTGCTATTGATGGTGACAGTGACAGTGACACCAATGCTATAGATTATGAAAATATTCTCATGACGCACGGACTATGTCCTACTTCGCGGAATCCAACCAGATTGAGAAACTGTCTTGACCATTTTATCGCCAGGCCAAAGAATAAAAATAAAATTAAAAGCCTTACCATTAGAACAGACACAACTGATCATTCATTAATTATAAATAGTATTGAATTGAATACACCACAAAAACATCGCTGCAATACTACTACAACCAAAATTGATTTCCAAGCTTTAACGAAAACTCTTAGCTCTACAGATTGGACTGATACAATCAAAGAGACAAACGTAAATATAGCTACCTACCAGTTTATTACAAAGCTACAATCGTTAATTGCATTGCATACTAGGACTATTGTTCGTCCACACAAACTCCGCTCTGTAAAGCCATGGATTACTGAATCTCTTGTTAAATCTATAATAAAGAGGGACTTACTTCACAAGGTAGCAAGACTTTCTCCAAACGACCAGGCTATTTAAAAAAACTTACAAATCTTACAGAAATATTTGTAAGATTGCAACTAAAACTGCACGTGATCTATATTTTGGTAAGAAAATTGAAACAAATAAATTTGATTCTAGAAAAACCTGGAAAATCATAAAAGAGGCAGCAGATATAGAGCAAGGACCTAAAAAAACTGCAGTGTCTCTTCTTGATTCAAAAAATACCAACTCTGAATCTGTTAATAGAGTCAACAATTATTTCTGCAATATCGGTAGGAAACTTGCACAATCAACTCTTGAACGCCTTAATAAGACAGAAAATGAACTAACTAAAAAAAACATCCCATCTGTAAAACAGTCAAACTCTTTTTTTTTACTACCAGTTGACGCCAACGAAGTTCTTGGAGCAATCCAGGGATTAAAACATTCGAATGCTGCAGGTTGGGATCAAATTAGCAATGAAATTTTGAAGAAAATAGGATACCTTGTACTTGAGCCTCTAGTAAATATATTCAATTTAAGTTTTTTAAACGGCATCTTTCCAGACTCATTCAAATTAGCTACTATAATTCCACTCCATAAAGGAGGTGCAACCAAGAATGTGCAAAATTATCGACCAATTGCATTATTGCCCACAATCTCTAAAGTGCTGGAAAAATTGGTAAAGAGTCGTCTAGTTAATTATTTGGAAAAGCATAATCTTTTATCGGATCGTCAGTATGGTTTTAGACACAAACTAACGACAAGTAATGCTCTAGATGATCTTGTTAGCTCTTTGGTTGATCAGTTGGATGACGGAAAGCGCTGCATTGGTGTGTTTCTGGACCTGGCCAAGGCTTTTGATACAGTATCTATTCCAATTCTTCTTAGAAAGCTGGAAAGCCTTGGCATAAGAGACCTTCCGATGCAGTGGTTCCGTACTTATCTTGAGAACCGGCTTCAGAGGGTAATCATTGATGGCACGATCAGCGAGAGCATGCCAGTGGCCTATGGTGTTCCACAGGGCAGCGTTCTTGGCCCTATTCTATTTTTAGTATATATTAATAACCTGACAGATCTTAATACCGTTGACGGAAGAATAGTGTCTTTTGCTGATGACACTGCCCTTGTTTTTTCAGCTTCATCTTGGGATCTTGCTTTCAAAAAGGCTAATAAAGGTGTTGCAGTTGTAAAGGAGTGGCTTGATGTGAACCTTCTCACGCTCAACATTACTAAAACAAAGTATTTATGTTTTAGTAAAACAAAGCACACGGAAGCTGACTATGATTTTCACTTGAAGCTACACACTTGCAACAATCATCTGCAATCATACAGCACACAGTGCCAATGCGAAATAATTGAGCGAGTAACCAACATACGGTATCTTGGCGTTATTGTAGATGATAGACTCAACTGGCAAGCTCACATAAAGACCCTATCAGGTCGTGTAAGAAAATTATCGTTCTTCTTTAGGTCAGTCAGGAACATTCTCAACTCGAAGCTAAAATATAGTGTATATTTTGCAATGTGTCAAAGTTTGCTTTCCTATTGTATCAGCTCTTGGGGTGGCGCGGCAAAGACCCATTTGTTAGAAATAGAGCGAGCTCAACGAATGGTTATTAAAGTGATGCTTAACAAACCATTTCGTTATGACACATATCTTCTACATAAAGAAAGTGCCATATTAAGTGTACGAAGATTATTTATATCAAACATCATTTTAACATCCAGCACATCCTTAGAAATGTACGCTCCAAGCATTAGTACACAAAGCAATAGGTCAGCAAGACTGGAAGGAAAACTTTCCGTCCCTAGAATGGGTAGTAAATTTGCACAGCGTTTCAAAAAGTTTTTGCATCCCTTTATTCATAACCAAATTTATAAAGAAATTAAGTTGGCAGACAAATCAAAATTAAAACTCCAATTAAAAAGAGAGTTGAGTTCTTGGCTTCTAGCAAAATCGTATGAGGAAGTAGAAAGTCTTTTGGATGTCATTCAGTAAACAATCATCTTATTATTATTCTATTGTTTTGTTTTGTATTTATTTATTAAAATTGTCTTAACTGTTTTGGTATCACTTATATAAAGTAGCAACCTTTTTTTTTTTTTTTTGTTAATTTAATACCTTCTTTTTGTTGTTGCTAGCATTTTATATATACTTATTTAAAATCATGTACACACGAATACACATTGTTAAATATTTATTTATTATAACATATATATTTATTTTATAAAAACATATTTAGATTAAAGTTTAATTTATATAAGTTAGCACGGGTGGGCGCCTTCTGGCAAAAAACACTTTTGTGCATCCCATGAAACGGAGAATTCTGGTATGGGAGCACGCATATTCTATTCAGTGACGTGTATCAATTTAGTTTGTACAAAATTTTAAATATGGATAATATTTCATTTACTTAATGTGTATTTTAAGTTAACATTACATAAGATTTTTTTTAAAGTTAACCATAGGCTAGTTTTTTTGTTTGTACCTACTAACATTTGAGAAAAATAAAATTTGTATTTGTATTTGTATTTGTATAAAATCACCGTATTCTCATAGAAAAGACAAAATGTGTATGATCAAAATACATACGTATGAATGTTTACATCAAAATATAAACAAGACGAATCTAATCCATTGTAACTGTGACTGCTTAGAAAAAGTTGATACGTTTACCTATCTCGGCCTTAAAATTGATTCAAGTTTCAGTTGGATAAATCATATAGAATCGGTAATAGATCGGCTCAGGAAACTGTTAGGCAGATTTTATTATCTTCACTTTAAAGTACCTAAATGTGTGTTAAAATGTCTTTACTCTTCCCTGGTTGAATCTATAATTGATTATGGATTGGACAGTTATGGTCTGACCTTCGAGTCTCATCTGAAAAAGATTGAAAAATTACAGACAAGGTTTTTAAAACTGTTGGTAACAAGAAAAGTCAAGGCAAACTGTAAAGGAGACTATCATAAATTGTTTAAAATATGTAATGTAATGCCAGTTTGTAAAAAAGTTGAATATTTAATAATAAAGAATGAATTTCATAACTATGCCACGTATAAGCGAGAACCGGCCCGCGGGGGGCAAGTCACGCGCCGTGCGGAAAGGGGAGCGGGGCGCAGCGGTTGGCTTGCCTGTCGCCCGCCGGTAAACAACTATTACGGTCGTAGGTTGAAAGGACCATTGTTTATTAACTTAATAAATAAGCTACCAGATTGTGTAGTAAATGAGAGAAAGCTTTCCAAAGCTAAAGATTTGCTAAAAAAGTATTATCTGTCATAATTAACTTCAAACTTATGTATCAGTTACCAAGTATTATTTATATTTATATTAAGTATTAAGGTGTGTTCATAAAGGACAAAAGTAGTTAGGGTTGAGTTAATTTAAGTAGAAACTATTAAAGCTGCTACGTTTTCGCAGACAAACTGCAAAGTTTTGCGAAATTTATGTACCTAGTATAAGTAAATTACCTGTGTGTTAAATAAAAAAATAAAAAAATAAAAAAATACAACATGACTGTAAAAATATAAAATTACCTATAATATTTACAATAAATATTACCTGACATCGTCTCGACATTACATAAATCTCACGTTTTGTAGCAGTTTAATTCTCCTCAAAAGTTGTTTCACTTTAAGAAAATGTTATACGAGTAGAAATTAGCTTCACTCTCCTGTTCTCAGTGTCTAATAGTCTGAAGCAATGTTTAAGGACAGTCATCACATGCAAACCTTCATTGATACGCAAATATGGAATTGACATTATCTACAATGTCGGGAAATTCATCATTTCAATCATTATTTTGACAACAAACACCTAAAGAACATAAATTTAACGGTTTCTTACCAAAAGTGTAGCCGAATGTGTTTTTATTGTTTTAGATTAAATCCAATAACTAATACTAAGTACTTTTTTAATAAATTTACTTTTAACCAATAAAATGTTTGAAAATCATCACAGTATGTTCAAAATTTCGTTTCTCCTGCCACGTTTCCGAGACGAAATCGGTGCGATTTTATTGTCTTCGCAAGTTTCATCGAGCGTGCTCGTAATAGCAAAATGAAATAGCATTACATTTGGTCACGCTCACAACTGAGTTGCTGCTCATGAAGACCGTCCTTAAACAAAGCATTAATTGTGATGTTCAAACTATTGGTAAACTAGTTTGTTCGGGTAACTAACTTAGCATAATAACCTACGATCCACGAATAATGGCACGTCTGCTTAAATATCTAATTGATATAAATTTGGTTTTTGGACATGATCTTGACACCAGATAGATGAAATTAGGTAATTGATTAATGGAAGCCGTCTTTTTTTATAGACCGGTCGGTAATTACCGTTTAGGTGTACCTATCGTTTTTTTAATGTATTCAACTTTTAGCTTACAATCATTATGGGTAATTTCAAGCCAATTATCGAAGACTGCGCGCTCGCAGCGATGTCACCCGCCAAATTTGAAACTGCATTGAAACCTGCTGATTTTGAACTATTATTTAATGCATGGAAAGTGGTTTTTGTTAAAGTTAAAATATATTATCTCGCGGAAAGAATCTGGAGACACTGCCCACGTGTAGAAAGCCTCTAAGTTACTAAGGCTCCGCTGTCCGTCTATCCATCTGTCACAGGGGTCTACAGCTTCAAGCGTAATAGGTACACAGTTGAAATTTTTACAGAATACGTCTTACTATAGCTTCTACTAGGACAAATAACAAAAACTAAAAAAAAACCCTAGGGGGGTCTTCATACAGGATACTTGGAAAAATAGCATATTAAAAATATAAAAAATATGTTGACAAACACAAAAACATTTGGTCAAATTGTTGTACTTTAAAGAAAAACAAAAAAATAGGGTTCCGAAATCAGCGGGAACCAAATTGTTTGTCATGAGGTATCATTTTAGAAGTTTCCATTGTGTCGCCTTGATGTTCCTACGACACCTATATTGTTGCTATTTACCATGTTTTAGGGTTCCGTACGCGTATTGTGTGGTGGTACGGAACCCTTTGTGCGCGACTCGCACTTTACCAAATTATTGTATACAGCGATGAGTTTATTCGCGTGTTCAGGCCGCTCTCAATTCACGAAATTTCTTTGGTAAGAGGGGCATTACAGAAATATCGTGCAGACATCGCTAATATAATAGACGATATTGGATTGTTTGAACATCTCTCAATAACTTCTCGAAACCTCTCCACTAATATTTGCTTCTTACGATGATTGATGATGAATGAATCGAGGATTCATCTAATATTTGGAAATAAAATGAGCAGATGATATTGCTTTTTAAGTGCCTACCTATATTCTTGTACCTATTTAGACTTTCTAGTGAAAGAAATTATTTATATTTCACCTCTTTATTAATGTCATGGTATGTATTTTCGGTTTTTTAAATGTAAAATACCGACCCAACTGTTGCCAACTTTCTTAAGACTCAAACTATACTCAGTTTTTTAATTTATTTATTGTTAACATCCTACTAATATTATAAATGCGAAAGTTTGTGCGTGTGTGTGTGTGTGTGTGTGTGTGTGTGTGTGTGTGTGTGTGTGTGTGTGTGTGCGTATGGGTGTGTGTATGTTTGTTACTCTTTCACGGTGCAACGGCTGAACGTATTTGGATGAAATTTAGAATGGATATAGCTTATACCCCAAGTTAACACATAGGTTACTTTTTATCCCGGATAAAGCATGTCGTTAAACCGAATAACACGCGGACGGACCCGCGGGCAAAAGCTAGTAAGAAATATATTTAAAAAAACTGATGATGCCTAGCAAGAGTCGAAATATCGAATTGTTTTCTTTTATACCTATATCTCTTATTTGTGTACATGTATTATTGTATATACATGTGGTTATAACTTGTATATACTCGTATAACTAAGTAAAAAACTATTAAAGCTAAGAAGGCTTAACAAGTTAACGAGTAATAGTCAAACTAATTTTTATTAAAAACACTTATTTTTTAACTTATTTGAATAGTACGGGACCCTCAGGCGTCCGTCAGGTTTTTTTATAATTCTTAGCTTGACATCGTCCGTGACGTATTTTAAGGGTCCAGACTACGACGTAGCAAGTAGTGGTCTCGACTGCACTGTTTACTTGCTACGTCGTAGTCTGGACCAGTGTTTGCTACGCCGTGGTGGCGCAGGCGCAGTGAAACCCAATGATATTTTATACAACTATTAGCCACCCATACGTTGTCGAATAACAATAATTAAAATTTCACTTAAAAAGACATTTTATAAATCTTAACTAAAGGTATTTAATTGGATAAGATGTGTAAGGTATGTCAGTTCTTATGGTTTAGTAACCATAAACACCCCGAAAAGTTTTCTTTACGATTTGGTAACAAAACGTCAATATTTATCTCCTTCTATAGATTATGAATAAACATATATTAAACTCTTTTTGAGCTTTGTTGTAGCAATTAATAATGAAAAAATGAAAAAATTAAAAAATGAAATACATTTTCATTTATCATTCGACTGATAACGCCCCATACCGTGGGCCAAAATATATCAAGTATGTATTAATATCTTCTGAAGATTAAGTGTAAAAATGTCATGCATATAAAACTATTATTACATATATAATTATGATATAAATTCTAAGCAAGTGATAATTAAAATCTACTTAAATGTTTGGAAGTTACACTTACAAGTGAATAATAAAAAAAAAAATAGTTTAAATGCTATTTGGAGATTAGAGAAGATATAGATAAATCCGGTCTTGTTTTCCCGGGATTTAAATACTTTGTACATATTAAGGAGTAAGTTGACGCAAATATAAATAAAATTACAGAATTTGTATTATTTTGTTGCAATAATCAGGATACCCATGGTTTAAAATAATAAATAAGGTGACTTCTTACTAATTTTTACTAAAGACTCGGTAAGTGACAAGGTCCAATGACCCTTTTTGTGAAATTCGTAAATTATTCTTTTCGTGTTCCTTACAAACGCAAGCCCAGCCCCGTGTCAATTACGATGGGACGTCAAGATTTTATTTTACGAAACTAGCAAAAAGTGTCATCGATTCGTGTTACTGGTCACTTACCAAGCCTCCAGTATGAGTTTAGCTGTATAAATAAAAGTCACCTTAAATAGAATGCGTAATGTTCTAATTTGACAAAACTGCGTCAATTGATTAATTTATTTACCATAAATAAAATCTTTTGTAACTCTCTATTTTAGACTTCTTATTGATTTTCTCTCGGGTATCGATTTCGGGATTAAGGCCTTGTCTAGATTCAGCGTTTTACACGCGCGAGGGCTCTCGCGCAAGCACTCGCGCGTAGTCGAAGTAGTAATAGTACTCCCTGTTGCTGAAACTACATCCTTTTTCCTACTTTATTATATTTTTTAATTATCTATGTATTTTGATACGTCCTGTTGACTTTTGATTGATATTACATTGTTTCTCTTTTTACCAGCGATCAGACTTTTATTTTATTATTTAAAGCTATCGAAGTCACTAAAACTCCCTATAGGCTCCAATACATTGCGTCCACATGCTACATTTGTAACTCGCGCCTTACTTTGCGCGTAGTATGGACGCAATGTATTGGAGCCTAGTACTTCGAACACGCGCGTGTGCTTACGCGTGAGGTCTCCCGCATGTAAAACGCTGCACCTAGACAAGGCCCAAGTTAGTTTTTGCTTTATAAAATTGATTTGAATGATATCTAATGAACTATTTAAAAAAAAACGTCTTATTTCAACGAGAAGCCGAGTAACTGATTAAAAACCCAGTTTGTCAAAAGCGCGTGTCTTAACCCGCATTCAAAAATAGAAAATATGTAACTGCTGCCACGTATAATGTACCTATACGTTTCTTCAACCCTGTATGGAAGAGATGGCTAGCGCTATGTTGTTCGATCGAGCGTGCTACGTTGCACCAGCTCTCTCCTACATAGCTCAAGCTTAGACCATATAACACTTGCCTACTAGGCAAGCGCAACTTACCCCCTCTGCCAATTTGTTCATGTAAGTTTGATTGTGTGCTCGTTTTGTGTTTATGTTGCAGTTTTGATTTATTGTGAAATATAAATTTTTCGCAAGAGTGTGCGTGAATGAGTAAATATGTGCTGTGCGTGTTTACCTCCCCTCCCGTGGAAAACGGCAGAATAATTTCAGTACTAAAAGTCGCGCTTTGCCAGGTCCCGTGTTAAATGGTCTAAGAGCTCAAGATACATACGACTCCCTATACACTATGATTATTAACTATGAACGTTGCTTTGAAAATCGATAAACATTTGCAAAGTTAGTTTGTACTTTGCCATGTTTGTGGCAGTGCCAATATCTACCGCCTTAGAAACCCTCAAGTGACGTCATTATATTATTGTAAAACCACGAAAGCTTCACCATTTCCTAATAAAGCTCATTGTCAATTGTCTGAATAGTTTCCGACGGGGCGCATTGTTCCACGTGGCTCGTTCCGGCGTGGTCATGTCTGTCTCAGGCACCTAATTTCCGAGGCGCCCGCCACCGCCGTGTGACTGCAGTATAACCAAATATAGCTGTCATCGTAGCTGCCTGCTGTACTGTGGAATTGTGGAATAATGCTATTGCTTTGTTAAAAGTATTTCATGTAACTTTATTGTAAGTAACTACTTCTTATACCATCATTATATGTGCAACGTCTGTATGTTAGCATATAGGTAAAAAGAAAACCTGACTGTGGATAGATAAGTTCAACAAAGAACCAATAGGCTAGTTTTGTAAACTGGTTATTAAAATAAACGGATAGCAATTTACACAGTAACAATTAATCCTAAGATTTGTATCACAGAAAACTGTAAATCTAGATTTTCTATCTAAGATTGACATGCAAGATGTATTCAATACTGAAGCCGTATTTTTGAATCACTCGCCGTGAATCATATATTCAAAACAATTCACGTGCGAAATTCAATTAGATTGGTCACGATTTTACGTATTTTTGAATGAGTAGAAATCAGTCTAACGGTTTTCGTTTAACGCAGAAAAAATAAACAGCGGAAAGCAATATTTCATTGATTTAAAAAACCGGTAAGAATAACTAAGAATGAGGTGAACGGAACGTATATTAAAAAGTTATAAGGTCAGTCTCTCATCGACATTTTCGTTTTCACGTTGTTGTGTTTCCTTTCCTTTTTATTGAGATTCTGTTGTCTGTTTTCACTTCAATATGATGGTTATGCATCAACAAATTTTTACTTTTCAATTCAATGTCATGTTATTCTTGCGTAGATTCTACTAGTAGAAATCGGAAAAAGAGTGGGTCAGACCACTTGTTGCAGAATTCACGGAATGAATTTTCAAAAATACTGATTTTAAGTTTTCGTATGCGAATCATGCGGATTCATATGCGAATTGAAATTCGAATGACTCAAAAATACGCTCCCTGATCTTCCTGAACGGGTTTTTCACAAAAAGCGATGCGTTTTTAATATACATAGTATTTAAAATTGTGGTTTTGTATAACGTAAGAAGCTTATTACGTGTAATTTAAAGAAAGTGTGTGTGTGTATGTTTGATACTCTTTCACGCTGAAACGGCTGGACGAATTTGAATGAAATTTAGAATGGATATAGCTTTTACCCTTAACATATAGGCTACTTTTTATCCCGGAAAAAGCATGTCGTTAAACCGAATAACACGTGGGCGGAGCCGCGGGCAAAAGCTAGTATAACTATAAAGTTGTTTAGCGTATGCGTAGTATAATTGTTGATAATAATCAAGTCAAATGCTTCTGCTACCAACAAAATGTATGAAAGACCCTGTCCGGCCATACTAAATATACGGGTTTCTACATTGGGCCCATAGAATATCAGAAAAACCATATACCTGGCACGAAATTAGTATGCTGACAGAGTCCTCACTCAGATTAATAAATAATACGAACTCACAGTAGTTCTGCTGAGACTTCCCAGACGCCGGCTGCCCTCGCAGATCTCAACTGATGCTCGAGTGCGCCAAGCTGTCCTGCCTTTCTTCCACGTTAATCCCGACGACCAAATCTAGGAAGGGATTGAAAGGGCAGATGGGATAGAAACGGGAATTTGGCCACAGGCGTACACGTGGCGTGTCAAAGGTTAGGCCGATCTTGCTTACTGCCCCGTGCATGTAAAGTCTAATCGACGCTTTCTTCACTTCACTGTTCAGCACTTTTGTATTGTCCAATTAAATACTGTCCCGAAACACATAAACTAGCCCTGGAACGAATCCGATTCTCCAGGCGCTGTTCCCGATCTGAACGCAGTGAACGCGGTAAACCCACTTTTCCTGGAATTAGCCCGGCTTCTACGAGCACAATTCCCCAACACGGTTTCACTAGAAGACCTTATTTTATACACACATGTCCCTGAAGCAAGAATCTATTAAAACTTTTCAGGCGACCTTTATTTCACAATCAAACCGGGAGCTCCAAATTCAACAAGTCATTTCTGTCAAAAATCATAGACAAGAAGGCAAATTAAAAACAAACAAAATGAATACACCACCGCAAGCGGTCTACAAACAATAGATTAGCACATTTTGAACCAAACAATCCCCCGCTCCGGACTGATACTCCTATCAGACCGTTAGCTTAATCAACCGGGAGCCGGGAGAGAGTCGCTATGACTCGTCGTCAGATCGAACCTCCGACCAGCACCTCAGAGACGAGAGGAATCTCATCCTCACCAAATATCCGCTCTATAATGCAACCGGCAATACAATAGAGGACGGCTTCCACCTTAAAAAAACATTGAAATGAGTTCCTTGAAACATAAATATTCTTCCCGATAACGCGGCGGAGGTGGGTCCTGATCGATCGCACGGCGGTATCAAAAAATACTACCTTCCAAGTGAGGATCAAATTGGGGAATCAAACCGCCAAGTTATCCCTCCTTGGGCAAACATTCAACTTATAAACTAACACAATAGTTTTCAAAAAATATTTAAACATTTCCAAAAATACATTAACATTTCTTAAATAATTGGGGGTACCCAGGTAAGTTGTGCCATTGTCAAAGTGGATCCAAAAATGTAGACCCCTACGCGATACAAATCGATCCAACGCGGCAACGAAAGCCTCCTTAGACAACGAAAGTACTAACTCCAAGCGGACGGCCTTAATGGACAAGCACACAAACACTCACAGGTACGCCTTAACACAAATCTATCGTTGTGAAGGGCGATTGCTCCGACCGAACACGGGCATCCTTTCTGTGGCGACTCCTTTATAATCAACCATAGCAGAAGGCAGATCTCTCTTCTGCGGCTGCATCAGTGAGACTCGCAGCCCAGAACAAAGTACGCATGAGAACAGCAAATTGCGAATTATCGTCGAGCAGACACAATCCAAAACTCCCGCGGTAAAATCGCTAAACTGCGTGACCACCCGCGTGCACGTCACAAATATATCGGACACCACAAGCTTCACCAACGGATACTCAAACAGCTCGAACAACTCGAATAGCTAGTACAGCTTGAACAGCTCAAACAGCTCGTACGGCTTAAATAGCTTGTAGAGCTCGAAAAGCTTGTACAGCTTGCGCAGTTCGTGCAGCTTCAAAAAAAATCGTAAAGCTCCAAACGCCAGCTGCACCGAACCTGCCGCTTGTGACCTGGGCCGGCCGCGCCGCACACCACCGTGTCTCACCCGCCGCCACGGGTGTAACCCGCGTGTGTGCCCGCGCCGCGTGTCCTCGCACCCGTGTGTGCGTCGCCGCGCACGTCGCGCGTCTCGCGTCCGTCGCGCGTCGCCGCGCCCCCACGTCGCGCCGCACCCGTCGCGCCGCGCCCGTCGCGCGTGAACGCGCAATCAATCTCCCTGATCCCCGATTCAAATTACAGGAGAGAAAACAATAAACGGTAACCGGGTTGCATAACTATCAAAGATGCTGCATTGACGACCTTCGACCCGTCCGGAAAACAGTCCTCGAAGTCTGGTCTCAAGACAGCATATTTATTTATTTTAATATAATATCATAGAATGGTGGATACTGTCGGCAATGAAAGGGGACCTAGCACCTCCACCCTACATATTAACTTAACAAATAGTCATTATACCTATTTTGGCCTCTGTTTTCAGGAAGGCCTTTAACCTTAACTGAAACTTCACGGGGGCCTCCCAGAAACTATTGCGATGGGCAGCGTCCTCTGTTCCCTGGCAGAGAGGCAGCTATACACCGACTGCCCGGTCTCTCCAGCCAAGGACGAGCCCATTGCCCTAGACAATATGGCGAGTGAATATACAACGCCATCCTGAAGGGTCTGTAGCTCGCAGCCTTACCATATTCATCCAAAAGCGGGCGATACTCCAACCGTCGATAATCGTGATACGGTGGCGAGAATCGCTGTCGCACCGCCCCGCTACACTGTCCTACAGTGGGCACAGGCACTGATGTGAAAGATGGGGCCCACTCAGATTTGAAGTGGGGCCCCCGCCCGTTGCCTCCCCCCCCGGGGGGGGTCCCTGGTCAGGCCCGCTAATGCGGAAACATGGGGCCCACTTCCAAAATCCTGAGTGCGGCCCTGGACCCGTTGGCCCCCACCCATCAAGGGGCTCCCTACCCGGGCCCGCAGTACGGCCCTGTACCGCAGGTGCGTGCTCCCTTATATTATTCATAGTACACGGGGCATGACTCACCCCTGCATCCGGTGACATGCCCTTCGTAATACTCTCTCTCCACTCCGACGGGTGCGCGCCTCGTCCCGGACGAGGGCCCCTCGACGGATGTGGACGCTGTGTGGACGATGAAAACGCCCCCCCGCCCGTAGCGGGACGCTGCCGCCGCGATGGGTACACAATACTCCCATCCGAAGCACGTAGCCGCTGCGGTGTCATACCAAGCACGTCTGACCTGTTTACACACAACAAGAAATTATGTGAACAGCCACATTCGCTACACATATTATGTTGCCCAAAACAGTCGCGTGCGTAATGTTTTCCTAAACAACAAAAACATAATTTATTACGTTTCACAAAACGCCGTCGCTCAATAACCGGCAACGTAATAAAATCACGGCACTGCAACAATGTATGTTCCAAGTGCCCGCACCACCTACATTTCGGGCTACTCGCGTCAGCGGCGGCCGTCAACAAGCAAGCCGCAACGCGTTCTTTTATTCGTTGCCTTTCTTGCGACAGTTCGCTTCCCGCTGTGTCGGAAGATCCACTCACATTTCCGCTAGGGGGCGCCACTAAATCCATACTGGTGGATCTGCCTAAATTGTCACCAGAGGGCGCCACTAGCTCAACAATGGTGGACCCATTCAAATTCCCAACCAAGGGTGCCATCGATTCAGTGCTGGAAGACTCCCCGAACAAAGTATTCAATTCAAGTGCGGGCACCCTACTATGACCTTGACTAACATGACCCGTACTTACAGCCGGGGTCCCGGACTGTCGTCTCTTAATCGTACACGCAACCTGTGTGAGCTCGTCATGTATGTCCATTATTTGGTCCATATCATTAAAAAATCCAGCCATTACCTCGGGTGGCAGGTCCTCGTCAGTTAGCTGCGTCAAGGCTGTTTCGGCTGTCTCGAAGCGAGGCTCCATCCCTTCGTAATATTGGACGATGACAGCATCTCGGTCTTTCCGAGACAGCAAACCCCTGACGCCAACAAACCATCTCAACTGACTCGCCAGTACCTTCCTCGGAGACAGTCTCGCCATCGCGTTGGAACCGGGAATTCAGAAACAATAACCAATTAAGACGAGTTCGACAATATCACAACTTTATGAACAAACAGACAGACCTTTTCTGTTGCTATATATCACTCAAACATTTTCAAATAAACACAATATCATAACTTTATGAACAGACAGACAGACCGTTTCTGCTGCTATATGTATACAATCCATACAACATAAACCAGTTAGTTACATTTATGCTACACTTTTGACAAACAACCATGTCCAAGCCTCAATCGCAAGTGTCAAGAAGTTTTCATTCAAAATAAACAATATAAACAAAACTGTAGCACTAACCAACAGTATATCCAAAGGTAATTGGCTTCTGAAAGTATGTAATCACATTAAACACTTGTTAAAGACTAAACATACTCCAAAACAAACAAATTTAACAATTCCAAGTTGTAACATAACCTATGTATGTTGTTATAATATTATACCTAAGCGCTCGCTTAGTTAATATGATTCACTAACCAAAAACCACACATTACACATTAGCCCTGCTATGTACTTTGTAATTTATATAAGCCAAGGCTTTCAACAACCATATAACTAATAATTAAGCCGCTTCGCTTGCTAGCAATGGTTATGCTGTATGAATTTACAAACTATTATAGTTTTGTCGCCGGGTTCACTAGGCTTAACCGCGCTTATAAAGTTATATGTTTATCCACAATACAACATATAATACAATACCTAAAGCTAAAGGAGCTGTGTAAATATCCTTCCAGCTTACATAAACCTATTCATATACACAGTCCGAGTACTGTAGTATAAGAAATAACAAAATATTCTATTTGATCTCGCTTTAGGTTACAAGGTTCCAAACTACCTACCTAAAACAAAGTATAATTCACAAATTAACTTACAAGGCCAACGGAGCTACTATATCGGTTCGGCTTATATAAACAGAATATATCTTGGTCCGGGGTTGTTTAATATCCGATACTAAACAACTTAACCGCGCTCTGCTACCAGAAAATGTTGATAATAATCAAGTCAAATGCTTCTGCTACCAACAAAATGTATGAAAGACCCTGTCCGGCCATACTAAATATACGGGTTTCTACATTGGGCCCATAGAATATCAGAAAAACCATATACCTGGCACGAAATTAGTATGCTGACAGAGTCCTCACTCAGATTAATAAATAATACGAACTCACAGTAGTTCTGCTGAGACTTCCCAGACGCCGGCTGCCCTCGCAGATCTCAACTGATGCTCGAGTGCGCCAAGCTGTCCTGCCTTTCTTCCACGTTAATCCCGACGACCAAATCTAGGAAGGGATTGAAAGGGCAGATGGGATAGAAACGGGAATTTGGCCACAGGCGTACACGTGGCGTGTCAAAGGTTAGGCCGATCTTGCTTACTGCCCCGTGCATGTAAAGTCTAATCGACGCTTTCTTCACTTCACTGTTCAGCACTTTTGTATTGTCCAATTAAATACTGTCCCGAAACACATAAACTAGCCCTGGAACGAATCCGATTCTCCAGGCGCTGTTCCCGATCTGAACGCAGTGAACGCGGTAAACCCACTTTTCCTGGAATTAGCCCGGCTTCTACGAGCACAATTCCCCAACACGGTTTCACTAGAAGACCTTATTTTATACACACATGTCCCTGAAGCAAGAATCTATTAAAACTTTTCAGGCGACCTTTATTTCACAATCGAACCGGGAGCTCCAAATTCAACAAGTCATTTCTGTCAAAAATCATAGACAAGAAGGCAAATTAAAAACAAACAAAATGAATACACCACCGCAAGCGGTCTACAAACAATAGATTAGCACATTTTGAACCAAACAATAATGGTCTGATGTAATTCGACTTGACTCTTGAACATTACTCTTAAGAGAAAACTCAAAAGTTCCTGTTGATATAGTCAATAGAGGATTCCAACGTATTGTCTGAATTTCCTTTTCATACACAGTACCCTAATTCTCGTACAGCCGCTGTTGTTCCGTAGATTATCTCGTGTTCAGGACTGAGAAAAACTCTTTCCATTATGTCCTACAACAAAGGCAAGCTTGAAGCTTTAAACAGAGAATGATGGGTAAAAAGTTCGTAATGTTTCCGTCATACTTCGAAAGCCAACAATACAAATTAGGGATAATATTTCATCACGTTTAGAGCAGTTTACTCGGGATTGTGTTTTTTGAATTTATGAGGCCCTTTGCTTCGGCTTTATCCGTGCTGTGGAAAAGTTCTGCCCTCGTCAAACCTGTTTCACTTAAATTCTAATTAATGATTTTTTTGCACAATAATGATAATAATACGAGTAATCAAATTCTTTATTGCACATAAAATCAGTAAAGAAGCGAAATAAATGCTAATTAGCATCATCTTCCATTTTACCTTAGTTGTTGAGAATAATTTATGGTAGTGCCACAATGGAGGTATAATTAAGAGAAAGTACTCCAAAAATTAGAATAACGTAGAGGGGGAGGGTGATTTATACTAAATGAATGTAAAAAATACACATAAATAAAAGATTTATATACTTATATATTAAAACATAAAGTAAATTAATGTTGAACGTGGTGGTGGTGTCTAATACACTATAATAGAACATTTTGCGGTTGAAAATAATGACTATAGTGTGATTAAACAATAAATACTGCTATAGCTATTGATTGCTTAATCTTCTGACATACGATCTTCGTTTAACAAAATGCCTAAAATATAACCTAACATAACGAAGTAGATGGATTTCTAAATCCGGTCGGCAGGAATTTTAGCTGGATTTCTAGCTCGACATTCTGGCCTAGCGGGAATGGCTTGTAGGGCACACTCAACAGGTTAAGGGTAATACCTCACTTCGCTTCGCATGATCCTGTTTTATACCCACAAATACTGCAACAATCACTCTGAAATTGATATATGATAAAGTTGAGGACTAATTCTATGTGCATCCTGTTGTGAAAACTTGATTCCATTAAATTTTCTCGATAGAAAAAAATTACAAAGTTACCTCCAAACCGTACAATAAACCGATAGTACTAGTACCGATAGACCACTAAAAACTCCTGCATCAAATTCGTCGGTATACAAACAAAATAAGTTCTTAGCGTGTTTAAAAAAGACAGCTAGGTAGCGTACATACCGTTGAAAATACAAAAATTATTCAAAAAGCCGTTGTGAAAGACCAACTTAACTTGATACTTGCAATCTATGAAACTCTGTATCCAAATTCGTCTACAAATTTCTTCTTGAATGATTATTCATTTAGTTATTAAATATAGATAATTTTCTGAGTTTTTCCTAGTCATGTGCAATAAGATCTAATTGTGGACGGAATATGTTCCTTAGTCAACTGGAAGTGCCATGAAAACCTGGTGAGCCAATTTGTATGAAATTGATTACGTAAAGAACAATTACTTTTTTCGCGTTGAGCTAGAAGCTTGATTTTGTAACAGCTCAAAGGTGCCGTAGATTTCTGAATGATATCTCTCACAGGAACCGAGAAAATGTGATGGCAACAAAGTGATCCTATGGCTTCCGTTTTTTTATTTTGAGGTATGGATCCCTAAAAAACGCTTATACTAGCGCTAATGGCTCTACAAAGATCAGCGTCTATGATATAAGTATAAGGACACAATACGATTTGCTGTTAATCGATTGAATCTCATTATTCTTACAACATTAGATAAGCAGTAGATTACTAGCAAGATCTATTTTCGAGGTCGAATCTATTTTGCGGGTTCGTAAAAAAAACAAGATAGAAAATCAATCAAACAATTGAGGCACACAGGAAACTTAGAAAGCTAAAAAATGTTGCCCGTTTGTCATACAAAATTGACAATTCTATGAAATATGTTGCTGCAAAAAATTCATTTTGTAAAATATCTTTTTTTTAAATACGCTTCCTTTACACATAGCACAGAAATAAAATGTTTATGACCTGTTGATGATTGTTTTCTGAGGTTTCGGGTAATAAATTCTCCACCGAAGTGTAAAATTTTGGCTTAACCACCCTCAAATTATGCCGCCGTGGATAGAGAAACAGCTTTGCTGTAAGGGTTTCTGTGTTTTGATGGAACCATAGAAATAAACTTTTTTTAATGTTTTATTATTCGTAATGGGTTTGCTTAGTTGCTTATATTTTGAGGGTGAATTTTAGTTTCATCCAAATTGAACACTATGCTTTTCATAACGAGTGCGAGGACAGATTATTTTCTTTTCATTTTAAATAATAAAAAATTACAGGAGGACAGTAAATTTTTTAGTGAAATGCGAACATTTTGTAAACGACATGGATGAGACAAGGAGAGTACTATACTGTTTGGGAAATGCCTTGGTTTTGTTTTTAATTCTTCTCGTTCTGAATTTCGCAACAGACGCGAATGATTTGAACTGAAAGTTAATAAAAGAACGATATCTCATAGTGCTGTCAATAGTTTCCGAACGAGGTGTCTCCTTTTGGGGACCTTCGCTCACAGAGCTCGGTGCCTTTGCTGGTCCGTTCCATTTTTATGAGGGGGAGACAAGTCTGTATACATTTGTTCCATTTCTATAAAGCGAGTGAGGCTTGCTAAAATCTTTGTTCCATTTTCAAATTACTTTTTGACTGTAAAAAGGAACCCCTGACCTGATCTTTGAATAAAAAAACCGGTCCAGTGCAAGTAAAACTCGCGCCTGAGGGTTTCGTAACATTCAAATAAGTTAGTAGATTTAAATAATTCGAATAAAAATGACAAACTTCTGAAATGTATTAAATATATGAAGCAAAACTGTAGAATTAAGTTGGTTGACTATTGTAAAGCCTACTTAGCTGTGATAGTTTTCCTTTTAATTTCGTTATTTATACTGCTACTGTGAATTTTATCATATATTCAAAAACCACCGTTTAGCTGGCAGAGGGAGGGACTCTAACAAAAATTAGCAGTTTATAGCTTAATATTTCGGAAACGGTTCCGAGAATCGAAAAATGGTTTTCAAATACCCACAATATTTTTGAACGACCTATCCAACGAAATCCTACACAATAGGATAGACGCGAAAAAAAATCATCCCTACTTTACGTGTAAGGGAGACACAGAAAAAAAGCTTCACTTTTTTCACTGTTTTATTTTACTACTTTGTCGGCTTTATTAATATGTATCCTCATGCCAAATTACAGCTTTCTAGTACTATATATTTTATAGAGTACAAAGACGGCACTTATTGCTACCAGCAATATGTTCCACGCAACCTTTGGTTGAAATAGTAGATAAGAAAAAAAAAACATAAAAAGGGAGCGTGCAAATGAAAAAAGAAAAAATGATAATAAAGTAGAATACGTAAGTAGATAACAGACTTATTAATGAGGGATTCCTACCACTATAATAAACTGATACGTAAACATACACAAAAGAAATTATATAGAATAAACTTACTTATATAAATACATAAATATTTCTTGTTAACTATGGAACCCGAAAAATGAATGAATGGCCTTTCTTAGTGAGAAAGATGGTAAATGATTTTATTGCACTTTACAATTTGTACATACACAGCTCCCACTTCCATATTACGTATAGATCGTAGCAATCCGTAGCGCTAGCGTAGACTTTCGTAGCTAGCATGCAGAGGCATTCGTGTTATTTGAGTTCTCTTGAATATTTTACATAATATTTTCCGTGTTGATGGATGTTGAAAGTTAAATTAGACTTCAGAGGAAAGGTATTCCCGAAAAGGTAAACGCCGAAGTTATTTCAGGGTTTATTTCCATAAGCTAATACGTATTGTGATCTTTTCAGAATAAAATCTTTCGTTTTTCTTGGAGAATGTCAAATAATATAGCGATGTTCGAGTATGTACAAAATGAAATAGAATGGATGTCTGTGATTTCAACAGTTCGATTAAAGAAGGTACTCAAGTCGACGCGTATGATTTAAGTTATATATGATTGTAACTTCGTTCGCTTATAAAAAACTTGAACGATACAATGTATTCATCGTGAATGAATATTGTTCTATGACTAATGAATTTGCGCAACAATTTGCACTTTTTTTAGAACATAGGTTGGAAGCTCGGGGACTCACCAGTGTCAGTATGGTCGTATAGGTCATGTAGACTCGCACAAGACAGGTTTCTTTCTTGCGTCGCCATTGATATAATAATACTGATTTATTTTTCCAGGTTCCAGTTGCCAACATGATCTTTGTTCGAAGTCGAATGCCGACTGGTTTCAATAGTCTCCCGTAATATACCCGGAGTGAAAACTTTTTTCGCTTGTACAGTTCGTATCTAGTTATTGGCATCTGAATTGAGAGCATGCCCCCCCCCCCCCCCCACCGAACTGTTTGTATACATTTTTTTGATGTAAGAAATTCATTTTGTTAGTTGCGCTGGAATTTTGTGGTTTCCTACCTTGTCGAGAGGATCGCAATATTTCAATGACGTAGTTACTCGTGCTTATATTGGAGTACGGAAACGTTCTGATACTGTATTTCCGCGGAAGAAAATGTCCGATCTTATCTGGAACACAGATACACAGAACACAAAGAGTACATAGGTAAAGTGGAGTTCTCTCTGCCCCGCCCCGGTTGAATGAATATAGTATGACGAACTTGCTAGACAGTTACTTTGTCTCCAGTTGTATCAATTTGCCTTTAGTGCTTGTTTTTTATGCGCCAGCTGTCCCCCGATGTGCTTCAAGTCACACAATTTTAAATTTTGCGTTTCGTTTATTGTTGTACCAGGGGGTCTAACCGTCAATACAGAGTCTTTCCAACATACTTGCTCTTTTGCACATTGTATGCGTGAGGGGGCGAGTAGGATAGATACTGGCGCGTGCTAGTCACAGGAACGGATGCGAGGTTTAAAGGATGACAGTATCTACTCGTACGTATGTGTGGGCTTCCTGTATACTGTATAAGGTACACTCCAGGTGACTATTAGGGCCACGAACAACAAGGAAACGTAGAAAAAGCTATGTAACATCTTTTTAAATACTATAAGTAAGCATTACATATGATTATAAGACAGAATATTCAGTTAAAACAAATTCTCTGAGAAAAAATACCACAGCGGGAATTGCACAAAATTGCATTACTGGTTGGTGTATAAATTTGTTACTGAATTCGGAAAAGTCCAGGAGATTTCGCAAGATATAGCCGCTAACCAAAAGTTGGAAATTTTTGATTTTGCTATAAATAAATCGTACCTTCTTTTCTTCATCACTATTGAAGGATGATTTAGTGCGTATGTAATTGTGCATCTTATTTAGGTATTTTTGTAACTCTACCGATGTACCAGTTCAAAATCATCATCTATTCTACGTATTATGTAAATATCACTCTAAAATATCCACGTTTTGACATTTTAAAAGGATTACAAATTGAGCCAAGCGCCTATCATTATAGATCTATTCATCGACAGACGGATACTGAAACATTTTCATAAAGTTGGCAAACTGCTATGTAACCGCGACTAAAATAAAAAAGTAGACATAGTGTAGTAGTTTCATAATGCTATAAGTGCTACCGATTACTTGAAAATATTGAAAAGTCAACTTAGCACGATAGTAGGTATCGTGCTACGAAATCAGATTAACAATGCATAATAATCATTAATACCTGAATCCCTAAAAGGTTGTCAGAGGTGTTCCCAAGAGTGAGCTGTGAATTGCAAGTCACCTGCGCTACTGCTTTTCACTGACAATTATTATATCTCACAAGTGAGGCCCTGTCACTGTACTTTGGGCACAAATGGACCAAAGAATCGTAAAGAAGACCAGACCGAGCATAAATGAATGTTCATCGCAGGGATTAAGAACTCACAACCTGTGTAGGTTACCTGGCTATATAGCGCTCTGACACTCGGCTACAGTGGACGTGCCCGGGGTGAGTGAAGTCGACTTGCGCCGCGCTGTCAGGCGTCTGAAGCCGTTCTCTTCCACCGGGCCGGATGGTATTCCCCCGTTTGTAGCGAAAGATTGCATGGATGCCCTAGAACTACCTCTTTTGCACGTATGCAATCTCTCTGTTCGATCTGGTGTCTATCCGTCCCGTTGGAAGGTTTCGCGGGTAACTCCAGTACCAAAGGGTGGGCCTGGGTCCAATCTATTGGATCATCGGCCAATCGCTGTCTTATCAGTTTTTGCCAAAATATTTGAATCGATTATCGATAGGCTCATCGGTCTGCAGATTCGGGTTCACTTAGACGACAGTCAGCATGGTTTCAGGGCGGGTAGATCTACCGCTACGAACCACCTGAACTTCACTCGCTATGCCATCGCTGAGATGGACTCGGGTCGGCAGGTTGATGCTGCTTACTTCGATCTAAAAAAAGCATTCGATCGCGTCGATAATGAAATTTTAATGACTAAGTTTGCAAAAATAGGATTTTCACCAAACCTCTTGAATTTTTTTGCCAGTTATCTCAGTGATCGTTCCCAATATGTACAACGTGCAGGATATACGTCTCAACCTTATTACACCAGATCTGGTGTGAGTCAGGGAAGTACCTTGGGCCCCACTCAGTTTTTAATCATGATTAATGACTTGCCCAAGGTACTCGAGGGAAGTAAATGCCTTATGTTCGCTGATGACCTGAAGCTTTTTACTAGCGTAAGTGTTTTCAGCGACTGTGAGCGCCTGCAGCGTGACATCGACAGGGTGGCGGAGTGGAGCGAGGCAAACCGTCTGCAGTTCAACAGCAGTAAGTGCAAGGCGATTAGCTTTACCCGGTCCCCGACACCGCTGGAATATCAGTACCAACTCCCCGACGCTCCGTTGGAACGTATTGACGAAATTCGTGACTTAGGACTGACGTTAGACACGAAACTTGACTTTAAACGACATATGACAAACATAACTAAAAGGGCCAAGAGAACCTTGGGATTTGTAATGCGACAAACTGCCAAATTCAGGGACCCACGTCCCGCGATTATGCTTTATAATGCATATATACGTAGCTGTCTCGAGTACAACGCAGTCGTTTGGGATCCACGAGAGACCACATATAGTCTATTGATGGAAAAAATTCACAAAAAATTTAGCCGGTACATTTATAAGAAATTATATGGGTATTATCCGTTTCGTTACCCATCTCTTTATGTGACGGGTATGATCGGACTTGACACCCTAGAACTTAGGCGAAAGCTGCAACTTATAGTTCACTATTGCCTCTTACTACGGAATGTAATCGACAATCCATCAATCCTGGAGAGTGTAAAGCTCTATGTCCCGGGGCAGGCACACCGAGGCGGCAACGCCGGGGAGGCCCCGCGGCGCCGGCACCGACTGCTAGCGGAGTCGACCGCGCGTACGCAACATGGCAACAACGAGGCAACAGTACGCGCTCCCGCGCTCCTCAACTCACTACTCGACCACTCGCCAGATCTAGATTTATTTGCTGACCCCATTAGGAAAATTAAAACCACTAGCAGTAATTTTTTATGTGAAACCTTATTTAGGATAAGCACTGCGTGCGACTAATAACCTCTGTCTGTTCTATTCATTATTAATTTTTCTGTTAAAATTTATTTGTAAAATAGCAAATAAGCGTTTTGGACATATTTAGTCTGTAAGTTTATCTTGTTGTTTATTGAAATAAATGATTCTAAATGATTCTAAACAAAGAGTAAATAAAATGTAAGTGCCTGAATTTGGTCTAATCCGTTATTAGATCGGATCTTTGGAGCTCGGAGCCTGCTCAAGACAATCCTTGAAGGCTCTTGCTATGTCACTGCGAGGATAGTATGTAAACTACTTAAAGCCAAAAATCGCTCTCCGAGTTTGCTTTCAAATGAAGGCTCTTACTATGTCACTGCGAGGATAGTATGTAAACTACTTAAAGCCAAAAATCGCTCTCCGAGTTTGCTTTCAAATATGTTGCAAAGAAATAATCTCTTGTTCTTAATCTTTCACATTTATGCAACAAAACTGCTCACTTGCGATATTCTCTATTCTATTTTTGCAAAACAATTTTTTTTTTAAATTTGAATATGTTTGCTTCGTGTTTATATAACCAAGTCTAAACTAAACTTTCTAGTATTAATTTGATCCCATTTATGGAACGGAGAAATTCTAGTATGGGATCAAATTAAATTCATGTAATGTAATTATTTACGTGCTTACTTAGATAGTTTTGATTTTTTTCTTTTTTTTGTCTCTTTTATAATAAATAACGTAAATGTAAAAGTAACAGTTAAAGAAAATAAATTATGTCTCAAGTTTTATTATGTAATTTTTCTGTAGTATAAATCAAAGTGACCTTGTATGGTAAAATAAATAATTATATTACAAATTATACCTAATTGAATAACCAGTTTTTAACCCGCAGTTTACATGTATATGTTATTATTTGAGTAAAACCACAGAACTTTAAATACTAAAAGTTCTGTGAGTAAAACCCTAAGGAGAAGGCTGATTTTCCGGAAAAAAGGTGGTTATTATTATAAAGTTTCCGCGATGCGATGATTGGTAGCAAAAATATAAGCTATCTAGCTTTCTTTATAACTTTACTCGCGTTCAATTTATTGTTGTGCTTTGAAACTCTCAAAATTATTTACGCTCAATGCAGTTCGCTTAGGAATGAACTTCCGCAAACCCTCAGAAACCTTTCTTACGTGTGCTCTTTTAGATATAACCTGAAAAATTATTACCTTTCATCTCTCTGAATTACTCCACTGACTATGCTACTTTGTTTGTATGTATGTGTATTAGTATGTAGTGTATTATATTTAAGTAATATGCTTGAAGAAAATTGTTTTCTTTTTGCACAAAAAACAATTAATTTATAAAACTTTCATTTTCCTAATTCCATCGGTTGAATGGAAGAAATTTCTTTGAGGAATAAGTTCGCCCTTGCCTTCTGTCATTTTGTATTCTGTGTTTTTATTTTGATTTTCTGTGCAATAAAGTGTTTATTCATTCATTCATGTATGTTTTTTAATCTCCACAGTTCTTTGGTAGAGTATTTCAGTATGATACGCAGATTATACGGTTTTGTTTAAATCGTAGACGTCGACCGCGGCTTCGTTTGCGTGGATTTAGGATATAAATAGCCACTACTACGCGTTGGTAGGAACTACTCACCTATGAGTTTCGAGAAAACATTATTCAACATGACAGAAAGAAAACATTTTTGAAACAAAAAAAAATTTATGTTTTCTTTTGTTTTCTTTTTAAATAATTAATAATTTGTTGGCCCGATGATGTGTAATACGAAACCGGTAGCCTAAGTTAGAATAAAAATAAATATATGTGGAATAAAAGTACAAGAATTTGTGTATAATTTATTCAAGATGATATTCCACCAAGAACCATCAATCGAATCCATCCAATATAATTATTATCAGTCAGTATTTATTATATCATTGGTGAATAACTATTATTGGCTCTAGTAAGTGTATATTTTTGTCTGAACTTATATTTTAACCTAATCATAAGCTGTTGTTTGAAATTGAAATATCTGCAGCGTCCAAATTACCACTCAGCTCACGTTTTGTCAGCTTACCTTATCTAAAATTTCGAAACGTTTTGGCGTCTTTGTGCTGGTTTTGTCAAAATTGCTTATGTTCTCGACAGTAGAAGTAAATATAAAATAGGTTCGAGTATGAAATCGTATTTCTGTCGACTCGCATAGACATTTCTCTGATATCACGCGGATGCGTTTTATTTATTCGTGTGCTACATAACATATGTATATGAAAGAGGATATTGCTTTCTTGTTTGATGTTTGGCATTCTAGCTTTCTCACATGATCTGCTTTCTGTTACATAAATTTCCCTCTATTTATTTTTCTGCGAAACAGTATTTTTGCATGATATGAATGTGTCGGTACTTCAATGAATTGGGCATATCATGAACTGCTTAGGCATATCATAATTCTGTTAAAACTAAAGTTCCGCTCTGCTCCCCAAGTTCCTCGAGCCAGGATTCGAACCTGCGACCTTTTAATCAAATTCTTGTCTTTTAGTTTGTTCCTAATTGATCTTTTCTGGTTTGTAATGCACTCTAATAATAATATTTAGTGTACTCCAAAGCGATGGGTTTCGATATAATAACATAATATTAGTAGATATATATAATGATTTCTTAAAATGTATTGGTTATTATTAACATAATCCTAAGAGTTCACAGGTTTTTTAATTTTGAGTTCCCGATAATTCAGGAATTGGAAAATTGTCCTAAGGAAATGAAAATTTTCAAGATTTTTTTTTGTTTTTTATTTAAAAATATGAAAACTGGTATTAAGCCTCTTATTTGAAAATTAAGAGTGATGTATTGCAGGATTTTTGGAACAGCATCACTTAAGGGGGTAAAATAGGGAATGAAAGTTTGTATGGGTAATTCGTTATTTTTGAAGTTAAAAACGTGAAAATGTTTGTTTTGGTTTAAACATAAGCGTTATTTGTTTCAGCATTTTAGAAAATCATCGTTTATAGGTTAAAATAGGGCATGAATAAGTTCGTATTGGAATTCCGTAAATCTGAGGTGATTATTGATCGGGTATATTTTATTTTATATTTTTTTATTTTATTTATTGACACCAACAAAAATTCCGCTTTACAAAATAATTTGTGGCACTCCATACTAGGATTCCCTGGTAATATGGAGATTAGGTCCTTCCATAATGTATATTATATCTAAAACAATATTTATAATTAATTCCATTATATCATTAATAAATTTGATTATTTATATTTAATGTATCTAAAACAATATTTTATATAATAATTAATTCCATTATTACATTATTCACCTATAAATTTAATTTAATATTATTTTACAAAAAACAAAAAACTATTACCATTTATCAGAAGACGAAAGCCGCTGAAATGTTACCTTAGAAAAAGCAGCTATTTGTGATTCTCGACAAAAACTACCTATTACGAGAATTTTTTGCAGTTATGTAAAAGTTAACTACGCGTAAACGAAGTTGCGGGCAAGAACTAGTGTAGTTATATTAATTTAAATGATGAAATTACACCTTTAAAATGTACAAAAGAGGAAATATAAAATCAGATCATGTAGACAAACTATTTATAAGTTTATTTTATAAAAATAAAGATAAATAAACCAATGAAATACAAATAATATGAGACCATGACTGTCTTTAACCAGCTCCACAAACGGCACATACGGCATATCGTATTTTCATTCCAATTACCCTCTGGATTTTTTTACACAATGGCTATGTTTTTATCGTTGGTGTTCCGGCAGGGATCGACCTTTTATTTAAGAAACTGGGTTCTGTTCTAGAATTAACGCCAGGAAACAAGTCCTCTGTCAAAGTTTACAAGAAATTTATACTTGTTGTTGTTGGTTCTTGATGGAACATTATAGTAGCACTTCCATCCAAAACAAATAAAAGGAATAAATAGGTACAAAAAGACTCGTGGCATTACCTTCAGCGCTCCTTGTATAAAATGTAATTTAAAAGCACGAATAAATAAAGTAAGTCTATCAAGTGAGACACTAGACCGAGATAATTCAACATCTGTGGCGTAGAAATAAACAGGCCAGGGGGCTAGTCGCAGAGCGAAACATAGTTTGCAACATCACGTACAGATATTCTATTTCACGAAGTGAACGAAACAATTGCGTAGGTTGTATTAGTGACGTGTGCAGATAAGCAGATAATGGCGCTTTGTGTGTACGGTGCATGTTGTGATGCTCCCGAGGTTACGTCATAGATATAGTAATAAAGGCTGACCGAGATATCATGATATGGATGACAGTTCGTAATTTTCCGTTTCACCTATACTACTCACACCATACTATCCATATACATCCATGTACAAAAGAAAACTTTAGGTTTTAGAAATAACTAGCTTTTGCCCGCGGCTCCGCCCGCGTCGAAGAGATTTTCGTGGAAATAAGGAAAACAAAAGAATATGATTTTTTGAACGACAATATGCAACGGTCACCATGTTTTACCAAAGTGCTAATAAATACCAATCAAATAAGCCTAAACTCGAAGGGTCTGCTGTTGTCCGTTGAGGAGAACCCATACCCACCTTCCAGTCCCATCAACAGACCTCGGTCACCATGTTTTACCAAACTGCTAAAAAATACCAACAAAATAAGCCTAAACTCGAAGGGTCTGCTGTTGTCCATTTGAGGAGATCCCGTACCCACCTTCCAGTCCCATCATCAGACCATGGTCACCACGTTTTACCAAAGTGCTAATGAAGACCAATCGAATAAGCCCAAACTCGAAGGGTCTGCTGTTATCCGTTGAGGAGATCCCATAATCACCTTCCAGTCCCATCAGCAGACCCTGGTCACCATGTTTTACCAAAGTTTTAATAAATACCAACAAAATAAGCCTAAACTCGAAGGATCTGCTGTTGTTCGTTGAGGAGATCCCGTATCCACCTTCCAGTCCCATCATCAGGCCATGGTCACCATGTTTAAAAAATTGCTAATAAAGACCAATCGAATAAGCCCAAACCCTAAAGGTCTGCTGTTATCCGTTGAGGAGATCCCATAACCACCTTCCAGTCCCATCAGCAGACCCTGGTCACCATGTTTTACCAAAGTGCTAATAAAGACCAATAAAATAAGCCCAAACTCGATGGGTCTGCTGTTATCCGTTGAGGAGATCCCGTACCCACCTCCCACAGTCCCGTCATTAGATCCTGTTCTACAAAAATACTCATCAATACCGATCAAATAAACTTAAACTTGAGAGGTCTCCTAAAAAAACATTTACCAGTGGATGATTGAAACGTACATACTATAAAAAGGCGTACATACCACACGATTAACTAAAAATCTTATTGAGTGCTTAAATAATTTTTAAAGTCAGTTCAATAGTTCTAGATAACCCATTATATGCAAACAAACAAACCAATCTTTCTTCTTCTTTATATAATAGTGTAGACAAACTTTAACGTGAGTTGATTTGAATTTATACTCTTATCTATGATTTGAACCAGACTGCGTCGAATTCGATATTTTGAAACATGCAGCGCCATCTAGTGTATTAAAATAAAAACAATTTCAACGCCAGCTTACAAACAATTTCAACGCCAGCTTACTGAGCCGTTATCCAGGATAGCTTCCCAGAGATGGCGTTTTCTAAGCACTTGAAAATAAAATTATTTTAGTTATTGGTCTTTGCGCAGTCAAGAAATATAATTTCAGCTTTTATATTTTTTTATAAAAGAAAATATGTTTTCTGAAAATAAAATAAAAAATAAAAAGTGAAAGCAAATTTTACCAGTCGGGGTTTGAACCCGCGACGGTCGACAATGCTACGGCGGCGAACCTTCCATAAGTCTCAATAAAATTCTCACTCCGCTGCTCCCTTTTGTCATAGCGTGATGATAGGGCTATCCCTAAACCTTCTCGAAGAAATGTTTCAGTGAAAACTGCATCAAAATCCATTGATTGGTTCTCAAGTTATAAGCGAACGAACAGACAGACAGACGTTGTATTTTATATGTATAGAGAAGAAGATGAATATCATTATTGTAAGAATTCAATAAATAATACTTCTATAAATTGAAATAAAAATCTCAATGTATTCGTTAAATTTAACAAAAAAAGGTTTAGAAAAAAATAATGTCTTTTTGCTACTCGATGCGTGGATCGGAACGTCAACCCATAGGTACTGACACTACTTAATCGAAAATACATCGATGGATCGGTGTGGCCATCTTATACGATTTCGTTGGTATGAATTCATCTTGTATGCGGTTCGTGTTTTCGTTGCGATTGCTTTACGTGCTATTTGTTTTGACGTTTGTTACAGTTTTTGTTTATTTTTTATTTTGTTATTGGTAAAATTCCGAAAAAAAAAACTTTGAACTCTCAAGCTCTGGAGTTATTAGTTCGTTTAATTCAATTAATTTAGTAAATAACAAAAAGTTGTTTGTATAATCAAAGATCAATAAAAAAAAACGATTTAATAGCCCTTGTTAACTTTCTCGATACCTTCATCACTGTAACTGTCAACTTTGAACTGCCACCCATTATCATGATATCTCGGACAGCCTATAGTAATAGATCGGTGATGTAGTAACGAAGCCGAGACCAAAAACCTTGATCGGGGCAGATCGCTTTTTGTGGACTTCTGCCGAACATGGAATAAAACTTAAATGTTGTCCTTTAGGGAATTGTGTGGTAAAAGACCATAAGTATGATGATAATATGAAAAGCATATCTAATGCCTTGCGAAGTGAAGGTAATGACCAGCTGAAATTCACATAGTTTTTATCATTCCAAATTGAATCCGTAGGTATTCAAAGCAATATGTGTTAAATTCGATAACTTTTGCCACCCATTAGAGAACAAAACTTCTGTATTGGTTATAAAACATTGCATTTAGACAACAAAATATTTCAATCGTATGTCCATGAGAAATGTACAATTCTGCGAGTAGGTATGTTTTTCTAAAATGAGTGTCATCCAGGCGCTGCACACTTAACTATAATTAATTCGGTCTCATAAAGACAAAATTACACTTTAAAACCTGAATTATTCTAAAGACTACGTCTCATAAAGACAAAATTACACTTTAAAACCTGAAATTTTGCAAAAATAAGCATTATTTGTTTCGTTAGTAATTGACTGTAGGTTCATCCAGGCCCATAGCGTGTGCATGAATGGTCTCGCCTATCTATCTCGCTCTATCATACGCGTATATATGCTCTTTCTCTTTTGCATTGCCAATCTGACGGTAGTATATATTATATAGGTATATGAAATCTATTGGTTACGTACACTATATAGGCTGTAAATAGAGTGCGACCATTAAATAAAACCACATACTCTACTGATCATACTGAACACTATTCCAAAAAAAAACCGCGCAAATATTCAGAGACAAAGATATTCAACTGTAACTCAAAGACTTTATATCGTAGGAGGAAGGTCCATTTTAGAACGCTGCACCGGAATAGCGGTTTCACGGACGACGCTCTCTCTAAACTCGCCCGTATGTCGGTGCGTTAGGGTTCACGCATTTTTGTTTGGAACTCAATTATTTCCTAAACTAAGGGTGTCCGCGGGTAAGATCCTTGGGAAAAGTGGTTCAGTAGGGTCGGTAGAATATGTGGTTTCATTTAATGGTAGCAGTCTATTTACACCCGGTATATGACAAACTGCGTGTGCTGTGCACGCACTACTACAACTATAGCCGTACGGACTTCGTAAGATAGAGTATCTGTAAGGCTTAGCAGCTGGCACGATTTTTGACTCGTGGTCCCACTGTCTTTGTCCCACTATTGCTCGTGGTCCCACTAATCCTGAAAACATTGACTCGTAGTCCCACTGCTTGGTGGGACCACCAGTCATAGCTATAAAGTATGGCTCGTGGTCCCACGGCGCACGGCCAATGGCCATGCACACAAAAGCAGGTCATATACAAGTAAAGAAATAGAAGATAGGCACTGGCCACTTATGAGAACCATAGTATCCTCGACAGTTTTAATGACAAGACCAGATTGTCAACGTCATCTTACTTTAATAATAAAAATCGATTTTGCTTGTGGCTTCGGATAGTTATAATAATTATAATATCTGTTATTCATATTCAATAAAAAAAATGGATGAAATATTCAAAGTCATAAGAAGAAAAGGGGGTAAAGTTTTGTTACATGGGGGCTATCAATACTATCGTCAGAAAACGTATATGAATGGTAGTATTATATGGCACTGCAGTAATAAAAAACATCGTTCATTAAAATGTACCGGGCCCATTACAGAAGTAAGTAACTATAACCCGGTCACAATATCTGTGCACCTGACCTCGTGACGTCATATCGGCGGTCTAGGTACGGTGTGAAAAAAAGTTTTTTCGAGAAATGTGAAGGTAAAAAAAATTTACTAACCTTTTCAAATCAATTTATTATTGATGAAGGGTTTGTTATTAAAAAACAATAATTTTGATTACAAAAACATTTATTATTAAACTCAGTCACTATAAAGTTTTTAGACTTCAGTTTAACAGCTACAACAATTTTAATAACAACCAAACCAGTCCAAACTTAACAGTAAACAGTCTAAACTTAACAATAAACATTAAAAAACAAAACAACAATAAAGCGAAAATATCAAAATTATCGGGACGTGTAGCGGCAACGAAGATGCTAACCGTACTGTCGCACCGGGGAGTGCGCGGAGAGGTGACAGGGGAAGCGGGAGAGGCGCCACATTCCAGCGAGGTGGACAGATACTGGGACCGGGTTGTATTGTTTTTTTTGCTACCACTTTTAACAATTAAGAGCACAATGATCAATATTTTTTTGTTTTTAGAATGGTAAAATTTTCAAGAAAGTTTCGCACAAAAAGAAATGTACTAAAGATGAGCCCAAAAACAAAGTGGCAGTAACAATAGATAAAACAAAGGAAGAGGCATCTTTATCTGAAGAAGCAATGCCTAGAATTTTTAAGAAAAACATTGATCCTTTGTTAAACAAAGGCCTCAACTTTGTCACCGAGGTGCCTACGTTTGAGAATACAAAATGTGTACTCTACAGCCAACGAAAGCGAGAACTTCAAGTTAGTAAGTTAATTTACAACGATATCCGTGATGTTGAAGTTCCCTCCAAATTTCGAACATTTTTGCTAGCAGATTACAATACTGAGGAAACTAGAATTATTCTTTTTTCCACCAAAAATGATTTATTACCAGCAATAAATGAATATTTTATAGACGCGACATTTAAAAGCACACCCAAGCCTTTCTATCAGTTTCTAGTTATACATGGGGACGTAGGCAGTACTATCGCAACAACGAAAGTGATTCCATTATTTTTTGCTCTGATGAGTAATAAAACTGAATCATCATACTTTGCATTATTTGATGTGATAAAGACCAGAGTCTCACAATGGAATCAAAAAAAAAATCATGTCGACTTTATTCCCGGGCATTATTATTAAAAGATGCTTTTTTCACTACAAGCAAACTATTTATAGAACTTACAAAAAATTGAATCTGAGAGGAAAAATTTATCAACGAATAGTTGACTTATGCTCCGCCCTCCCACTTCTACCTTATGATAAAATAGAAGATGGTCTTACATTCATTAAACTGAAAAGTCTTCAGTTGGAAAATACCAAAATCGATAAGTTTATGGAATACATGGAGACTTATTTTTTTTAAAGTTATGATTTCATTATGGAGTGGTCAGTTGCAAATGAAAGACATCGTACAAACAATGTATGCGAAGGATGGAATTCAAAACTTAATAAATTAATAAATAAAAATTATAACACTATTTTGAAATTTCTAACTATAGTCAAAGAAATTTCACTCAAAAATATAAAAGAAAACGAAAGAGGAAGCATACAAAAAATTACAGACGAAATAATATTAGAAGCACAAATGGGACTTATCCAGTGTAGGTAATTTCTTGAATGAATTACGGTGAAATATAATTTACTTATTTTATTAGTCAATAATAGGTATGTATTGTTAATGTTGTAATTTTTATATTTTACTTATAAACGAAAGATTATTATTACCTAGTTCAGTTGCTAAGAGTAAAGTTTAGTTATGTTTTTCATTATTGTTAAATAATAGACGGTTGATTATTATTACCTATTTCAGTTGCTTAAAGTTCAGTTATTTTATTCATTATTCTTATAGAAATAGAGGGTTGAATATATATTTAAATATGATGTTGAAAAATTATTATTTTTTTCTCTTTCCTTTGTATGATCGTTTTTTTTTAGTGGGACCACGACTCTATGATGCAGTTGTAGTTATTAGTGGGAATAAATGGTGGGACCACGAGCTTATGATTCAGTTGTAGTTATTAAAAAAATTAATGGTGGGACCACGAGCCTAAAACTAGTGGGACAGCGAGTACGGTGGGACAGAATGGGTGGGACCACGAGTCAAAAATCGCTGGCACTATTATCGCCTAAAAACTGAACTGCTTCATAAAGCTGTCAAATACCACAGAAAATAAATAAATGAAATCTTTTTCTTTATAAATTCTAAATAAATAGACAAGATACGTGAATTTGCTCCATAAAATAAAGTTGCAAGAGTTATCAACTTATCTGTTCAAATAGTTTAAAATAATATAGGTGAAAAGAAAATTAAAGTTACGAGCTTTTATTTAACTTCACCTTGTTAGTTATTTTATTACTTAAGTTAGTATATCTGGTTCAAATGTCTCGACTGAATTTTAAATCGTCATCTCTTATCGAATCTTTTTTTGTATGTATTTCATGTTTGATATTGAATTTATTTATTTATTGAATTTGTATTTCCAAAAACGTTTTTCGGTATAAAAAGTTAGTTTTCTTCCCTATTGTGTATGAGTTTTATTCATGTCATGCCTCAGAGCCAACATCTTATCGATGTTGTCATGACAACACAAGGGCTTGCTAGTAACTTAATTTAACATAACCATGAGTGCAGACACGTAGCTAGAATTTGGGAGGGGGGGCATTCCAGCAACAAGAGTTCGATTTAATAAAATTATTTCATAAATCCCCGATGCAATGTCGAAGGGAACACACGCCGTCGATACAGTGTTTTTACATCATACTTATTCTCTCGCACATCGACAAATGCGGTGTGAGTGAGACCGCAAGTAAGATATGAGGAATTCAGGTATGGGCGGTGTCAGGATGCCGATGGTTAGAGTCACATGCCACGTAGTCGTTGATACGTTGATCTCGTAAATATATTAATAGCACAGCCAGATGGTTCACAATGTTTGTATTGATAATCTAATGTACACACTTTAAACACAACGCGATGCACTAGATAAAAGGCGATATCATGGGTATCGGACATGATGAAATTACAATAGAGCCTCATAGTGGAAACAGACAAGTTTCTTTGCACCCAGTTACTTCGACCACGCACCAAACAAAAGTGTACAGAAATTCTGTTTTTCAATCGGAAGTCGTTCGTAACCCTGCTAAGAACCATGTCCAAGCGGGGTAAAACCCAGCGCTTGCGTTTCCATCAATCAAAACAAATAAGTTACAGTTATCAACTTAACATACAACCCGGTCACAATATCTGTGCACCTGACCTCGTGACGTCATATCGGCGGTCTGGGTACGGTGTGAAAAAAAGTTTTAGGAGAAATGTGGAGGTAAAAAAATTTACTAACCTTTTCAAATCAATTTATTATTGATGAAGGGTTTGTTATTAAAAAACAATAATTTTGATTACAAAAACATTTATTATTAAACTCAGTCACTATAAATTATTGACTCTATGCCTGATATTGTATCTTCCTCACTCTCACTTTCTGAACTCGCCGAACTGTCTTTCCCTAGTGATATTAAAAGTTGTGTGATGTTGTCATCTGCTAGATGATCCTTTTCCCAGTATTCTCGCTGTAGTCTCTCCACGTGATTCACTTCTTTTTTCCAGTCAGCTGGCGTAATTGACTTAATCGCATCTTTTGTAAGTTGTTCTATGTTCTTTTCCGATTGGTCAATGTTTTTATCTCCCACCCTTTGCTTTACCAAGTTCCATATATATTCGATAGGGTTTAGGTCACAATGGTAAGGTGGCAGACGTACAACTTCTTGGCCATGCTCTCGCATCAAATCGTCGACGACATATTTTTTGAGCGGCTTTGTTCTCAGTATAATGGGATACAATTCCCTCTTTGTCATTTTGTCATAAAATGGAATATTGTGTTCACGTAGCCAATTTTGCATGTCTGCTTTAAGAGCAGCACTAGTGGGCGCTTTCACCGACTGCGTCGAATGGTAGGGTGCATTGTCTATGACAACTATACCGTTCGGCGGTAAATTTGGTATAAGCTTTTCACGGAGCCATTTTAAAAAATTGTTTGTGTCCATCTCGTTATGATAATCGCCGATTTTACTTTTACATTTATAAAGTAATTCTGCACCTTCAATAAATCCATTTTCTCCTCCAGCGTGTACAAGAATCCAACGTTGACCCGGATTTAAATTTTTCTTCACACTGCTGTCGGTATTATTTTGCCAGCATTTACTGACCGTATAGTGGGAATGGATCCACGTCTCGTCCAGGTAGGTAACCGGTTTTTTATCAGCGCCAAGGTCATTATTCTCTTTCATACGGCGTAGGTAGCGAGCCCTCCATGCGGCGATGTCCGGCTTTTGTGTCAATACACAACGGATATTTTTACACTTTTTGAACTTGTAGCCCAATTTGTTAATTAAAATATTTCTTAAATATGTTCTCCCACCTTGAAAATTTAGGTCTCTCTTAACTGCTGCCAGAATTTTCTTCAAAGTTGGGATTTCTTTTTTTACAGCATAAAAACTGTTGATGATATTTCGTATTGCGCAAATTTCAAAATCATCTACTTCGATGCGTTTATTGTACTGTTTACGCTTCTTACCCGGTGTCGATAATTTTGGTTCTGGGTGGGTTTCTAAATTATTACTAGTACTTGGAGTCGGACTAGCGCCCGGCGAAGTACAACCCGGTCACAATATCTGTGCACCTGACCTCGTGACGTCATATCGGCGGTCTGGGTACGGTGTGAAAAAAAGTTTTTTCGAGAAATGTGGAGGTAAAAAAAATTTACTAACCTTTTCAAATCAATTTATTATTGATGGAGGGTTTGTTATTAAAAAACAATAATTTTGATTACAAAAACATTTATTATTAAACTCAGTCACTATAAATTATTGACATTCTATGCCTGACATTGTATCTTCCTCACTCTCACTTTCTGAACTCGCCGAACTGTCTTTCCCTAGTGATATTAAAAGTTGTGTGATGTTGTCATCTGCTAGATGATCCTTTTCCCAGTTTGTTTGTTTGCTTTCTCCGATTCAAAAAACTTGAGCACTTTCAAGATTAAATTTCTTGATTCGCTGTGTATTGTTTTTCCCATGACTTCAGTTTAACAGCTACAACAATTTTAATAACAACCAAACCAGTCCAAACTTAACAGTAAACAGTCTAAACTTAACAATAAACATTAAAAAACAAAACAACAATAAAGCGAAAATATCAAAATTATCAGGACGTGTAGCGGCAACGAAGATGCTAACCGTACTGTCGCACCGGGGAGTGCGCGGAGAGGTGACAGGGGAAGCGGGAGAGGCGCCACATTCCAGCGAGGTGCACAGATATTGGGACCGAGTTATAGGTGGTTGTACTTTGGCTTCATTTTTAATTTTCATTAGAGTCCTCTTTGATATCCCAGTTGCAGCACAGGTTCGTTTCACCACTTGATCTACAGGTATGGTGTACTGTTTGTTTGCTTTCTCCGATTCAAAAAACTTGAGCACTTTCAAGATTAAATTTCTTGATTCGCTGTGTATTGTTTTTGCCATGACTTCAGTTTAACAGCTACAACAATTTTAATAACAACCAAACCAGTCCAAACTTAACAGTAAACAGTCTAAACTTAACAATAAACATTAAAAAACAAAACAACAATAAAGCGAAAATATCAAAATTATCGGGACGTGTAGCGGCAACGAAGATGCTAACCGTACTGTCGCACCGGGGAGTGCGCGGAGAGGTGACAGGGGAAGCGGGAGAGGCGCCACATTCCAGCGAGGTGCACAGATATTGGGACCGGGTTGTAACAAATCTTTAAAAACTGATTGGGTAACTCAATCAGTCTAGCCAACTTTACAGAACAAAATAGAATATCACCACAGAAAAACTTGACAAATTCTATAGATTACCTATTGGCGTATAGAGCCATCTGTTGGCAACGTTAACAAAGTGTAAGTTTAAGAAAGAATACCTAACATTTTCGTTCGGAAATTCATTCAATGACGGATCCGATTCGTAATTTGTTCCAAAATAATCGTTGTCGGCAGGTGGCTCCACATCTCGATTCGACAGATATATATGCAGCATGCGATTTTAAGAGCATGCAAGTTTACGGCCCAGTGTTTCTCTTAATTGTTCAAATGGTACCAAATACTGCGAACATAAATGGGTTATGTGGGTTTAAATAAAGTGCAATTATAATATAGTTAGTTGGCAATATTTAAATACACTGGGCCGCAAAGAAAGCGGGTCGGTAACAAAAACCTCTCCTCCAAAATATTGGAACTAGCTTTGTGAAATTATTTTTTACGGAAGTCCCTGGAAATACTGATTAACGCTTCGCCTGCTGCCACTCTCCCAGTTTCTGGGCGAGTGCCCTTCTTCCTGGGCCTTATCGACCCTTTCCCTAAGGCGAGGTTATCCAGAGAAATCTGTCCTGCTCCAACGCTTTCATTTTACACATGTTAATCATGCTCAGCGGAAGCGGGCCACTCAGAAAACCCGCGGTCTTGAGGTGTTTTTATTTATTATTTTGGAATGGATGGGTTTTTATATGATGGCCGTCTTTTATCACATTTTCACGACTTTTATTATTGTATAAGTTTTATTGTCCAAAACTTAGTGTCCATCCATCCATCAGCCCGTGTTCGTACACTGCTGGACATAGGCCTTTCCCAAATTTCGCCACTCATGTCGGTCCTCCGTCCTCCTCATGCAGCCGCCTCCCGCAACGTCCTTCGGGTCGTCGGTCCAGCGGGCACGAGGTCGGCCTACACTACGCTTTGCTGTACGTGGTCCCCATTCTAAAGCCTTTCGGCCCCAACGGCCATCATGTCGGTGACAAATATGGCCTGCCCACTGCCACTTCAGCTTACTGATTCAGTGCTTAAAACTAAGTATAGCTCAAACGAAATGATATTTAGATCGTAGTTTAGAACAATCTTTGCGATTTAATTTAATCGTCGCTTTTTATTGGTTAAAATTAATTTGAAAAGAGACAAAGTCGGGAAACCTCCCCACCCTTTAAGGCGCGGTAACGGCCAAGCATATGCTCATTGAATCAAAAAAAATATAGCGGTGTAAACTGGGTTTGCGTAATTTTCATCGATCGTAAAAATTGTAAAACTAAAGAAACTCAGTTCTTAGCTAACATCCACCTTTGCCAAAAGTAAACTAAGACTGCACAACTGTAGTACAGCAAAGGGGAGTAATTGGTAACCTGATACGGCACTGGTTGCGCATTACGTACCTAAGTCAATTACCAACCCGACTTGGAAAACCGAGCGGCCACAAAAAGGAAAATGAAGAAAAAGACAATCTGGTTGCAAGATATACCCACGGGAGTAAGATTTAATGTTTTAGTAAGTATAATGAACTCGTAAATTAATGGAAACGATGATTTATGAAGGTAAGTTTTGAGGAAATATTTCATAACAACCTGTATAAAATATTCTCTTACATATTCCATGCTTTTACCTAAGTGTAAACGGATGGGACAATTGCATTTAACCATAGAATAATTTAATAATAATAGATGTAGTCGGCGACAAAGTATGAAATTAATTACATAAAACATAGAACAAGTTGTTTTTAACTTTGTTATACGCTATCGTATTGAAAATATCTGTAAAATGTAGATTGTTTTATTATAATACACGGCAGATGATGACTTTGAAAATATTTTCAAAATATGACAATAAAGGAGTTTTTTCCGAAACTACATTTTTTTAAATCAAGAGACAGCACATTAAAAAAACCCAAGGCTTCGCTATAACGGTTTCCGTGTTTTGACGGAATCGTGAAAACAAAACTGCAAAATAAACAATTTTCTTTAGCGTGTTAAGGCGCTGATACACCTATACGCGTGCTTTTAATTTTACTTGGTATTCTCACAAACCCGAGGTCCATTTGAACAAGATTTTGATGAAAAATATTAAGTAAACAAAATGTAGCAATAATTTTTACGAGATTTTCCTGTGGAACGTATGATTTCTGGAGTAAAATTTTACTGTGGAGGCACAATTAATAACTGATCAAAACAGCCTCTTAACACCTTAGAATGTTATTCTTAGCTTATTACTTGTATTTAAAAATCCATCGCGATCGCAAAAAAATATTACTTACAATAAATTTGTGAAGTTAATTAAATTAGTGGAGTGGTTCTCGATTTAAAAGTGTTTATTCCATCTTTGCTAGTTTTCCGCTTGGACGTTATTTTATGAACAATCCTTATAGCCTATATTGCATTGTGCATTGTGTCGCCGTGTGACGATCCCCTTGTTCCTGAAGATCCTCATCACAGAGCATTGGAGGTAGGCTTTCACATTGATAATATGATTTTTCTTCCATATAAGGCTAGGACTAGATACATATACCATAGAGCAAACTATGAACATATAATAAACCATTTAAATGAAATACCATGGATTCTGCATTTATATAAATTTAGCCTCGAAGAAGCTGTTACATTCTTTTATAATTCACTTTATAAAATTATAAAAGATTTCGTTCCCGTTAAAAAAGAAACAAAACACACAAAACCACCATGGTATTCGGATGCACTACTGAAAATATTAAAAGAAAAAGATAAATATCATCGCAAATATAAAAAATACAATAATTTGTCCGATTACAACTCTTTCTCGGTACTTAGGAAAAGAGCGAAAATTGTTGAAAATATTTGCTTCACCGAGTATATGGCTAATATCGAAAATAATATTATTGCTGACCCATCCAGTTTTTGGTCATATGTAAAAAATAATAATAAAGGTTCTAATAATATTCCCTCCCTCATGAATTACGAAGGTCGCTCGTTGGACTCTGGGAAGGACATTTGTGAAGCATTTTCCGACTTTTTTGGAAAAAACTTTTCGCCTCCCTCAACCGGTAACGTCAATCTCATCGAGGTTCCCCAGACTCATCTTATTTCAGGTATAGAGATTAATCTAACTCGTTTACTCACGGTGTTAAAATCATTAGATCTTAAAAAAGGGGCAGGTCCAGACAACATTTCTCCTGTATTTATAACAAATTGTGCCGAAGCATTGGTTTTGCCCTTATCTATTTTATTCAAACGTTCCGTTAATGAAGGTATTATGCCGATTTTATGGAAATCTGCGTACATAACACCAATCCACAAAAAAGGAGATGTAAATTTTGTTGATAACTATAGAGGTATCTCGAAACTATGTTTATTTGCTAAGGTATTGGAAAGGATAGTTTATGAGCAGACTTATGCAGCGTTAAAGAGTTCGTTCTCGTTAGAGCAGCACGGTTTTCTAAAACAACGATCAACAACTTCGAATCTTGTCCTAACTCACGAGCATGTTACAGCTGGAATGGAAGAAGGTAGTCAAGTAGATATAATATTCACGGACTATAGTAAAGCTTTTGATCGCATAGACCATGTACGGCTTATAGAGAGGCTTTACTCTTCAGGTATTCATGGAGATCTTTATCGATGGTTCCAGTCATACGTCAAAAACAGGACCCAGTCGGTTGTGATAAACAACTATAGCTCACAGTGGCTCACGGTTCCCTCGGGTGTACCACAGGGCTCACTCTTAGGTCCACTCCTATTTATTTTGTTTATGAACGATATAGCTGGCTACTTCAGGTCTGCGAGGATCCTTCTTTTTGCAGACGACATGAAAATTTTAAAGCCAATCCAAAATAATCAAGATTGTGTCGCCTTACAAGAGGACCTTCGGCGGTTTGAGGATTATTGCCACTTAAACAAACTCGACCTCAATGTTTCTAAGTGCTATGTCATGTCGTTCTCGCGTAAATCATCTGTGACAATTTTTCCGTACGCCATTAAAAATCATCTTCTACCACGAACAGACTCAATTAGAGATTTAGGTGTCGTACAGGACTCTAAACTTCTGTACGACAAACATATTGAAAGCATAGTTAATAGGGCTTCTAGAAACCTAGGGTTCATAATTAGATCGTGCAAGCATTTTAGAAACATAAAAGCTATAAAAATTCTTTATTGCTCGTTCATTCGAAGTACACTTGAATATTGTTCCCAAGTTTGGAATCCCAGGTATGCCATATACATCACAAGAATTGAAGGGATACAAAAACGTTTTCTCCGATACCTGGAATACAAAACTGGAGTAACTGATGCTACATACGAGGCACGATGCAAGAGACACCATCTGCTACCACTTGACGTCAGACGCAATATTGCAGATGTAGACTACCTCATAAAAATAGCTAACGGAAATATAGACTGCCCTGAACTCTTAAGCTATATCAATTTACAAGTTCCCAGGTCTGCCAACCCTCGTCACCAGAGCAAATTACACGTTCCCGCTGTGCGTACTAACTACAGGCAAAATACGTATACAATACGTGCAGCTCGGAGTTTTAATACGTTAAGTCATGAAATTGATATTGACCTGTTTCACACAAGCTCAGACACATTTAAGAGACTCGCAGCAAATCTATTTTTTAAGGAGTGACATGAAGAAGGTTTAGGTGCAACCACAAATAAACTAATATTTTACGTAGGTATAGATACAGCTTTGTATTATATAAATATACATATATATATATTAAATATATTATTTACAACAAGTAAGTATATTATAATAATATTACATTACACTGAGTGTTTTCTTATTTATTAGGCAGTTCACAAATCAACTGTATTTATATTAAATTGTGAAAACTATAGGCTAACTTGCATTGCCATGTTATGTTAATTTTCGATTTAAAGCTGTTTGTTTTCCTATCATAAATAAATAAATAAATAAATAAATAAATATGTTGACCATGGTCACTACGATCATAATTTAAAAAACCGCATTCAATTCCGTTGCACGGTTCTCGATTTAAAAGTGTTTATTCCATCTTTGCTAGTTTTCCGCTTGGACGTTATTTTATGAACAATCCTTATAGCCTATATGTTGACCATGGTCACTACGATCATAATTTAAAAAACCGCATTCAATTCCGTTGCATGGTTCTCGATTTAAAAGTGTTTATTCCATCTTTGCTAGTTTTCCGCTTGGACGTTATTTTATGAACAATCCTTATAGCCTATATGTTGACCATGGTCACTACGATCATAATTTAAAAAACTGCATTCAATTCCGTTGCATGGTTCTCGATTTAAAAGTGTTTATTCCATCTTTGCTAGTTTTCCGCTTGGACGTTATTTTATGAACAATCCTTATAGCCTATATGTTGACCATGGTCACTACGATCATAATTTAAAAAACCGCATTCAATTCCGTTGCATGGTTCTCGATTTAAAAGTGTTTATTCCATCTTTGCTAGTTTTCCGCTTGGACGTTATTTTATGAACAATCCTTATAGCCTATATGTTGACCATGGTCACTACGATCATAATTTAAAAAACCGCATTCAATTCCGTTGCATGGTTCTCGATTTAAAAGTGTTTATTCCATCTTTGCTAGTTTTCCGCTTGGACGTTATTTTATGAACAATCCTTATAGCCTATATGTTGACCATGGTCACTACGATCATAATTTAAAAAACCGCATTCAATTCCGTTGCATGGTTCTCGATTTAAAAGTGTTTATTCCATCTTTGCTAGTTTTCCGCTTGGACGTTATTTTATGAACAATCCTTATAGCCTATATGTTGACCATGGTCACTACGATCATAATTTAAAAAACCGCATTCAATTCCGTTGCATGGTTCTCGAGTTAAAAGCGTTTATTGAATCTTTATCCGTTTTGGCTTGGAAGTTGTTTTATGAACACTTCTTATAGCTAGGGCTGCCATAACTTTAAGGAATCAATACGGGACGTTTTAACAGTTTTGATGCCCAAAATGCATTATTCAACACACATTCAATATCGAAACGCATTATTTCAATTACACAAAAGCATGCATAGCGAAAGAAAAAGCACGCATTTTCTTAACAGCTACCCTCAGATCTCATTTGTAATGGGCATCAAAAGTATCAAATAAATAAATAAAAGAAACTAAAGTATTTACGTATGGGTAAGTGATCTCCGGATTTTTTATATTTTGTAACCAAATTATAAGTAAAAACTACATCGCCCAAAAACACTTTTAGCTACGAACAATGTTTACAAATAGTTTAATATACATTCAATTTATAATTTCAATTTATATTTAATTATATTATAGTAGCTTTAAAATACGATTACGAGAATTTGAGATTTTTCGTATTCTTAATCGACTATGGAAAATCCAATTATTTTAAAGCTACTAATTTATCACTAAAAATAAGTTATTGCCTATATTAAACTATTTGTAAATATTGTTCGCAGCGAAAAATTGGATTTTGGGCGTTATCATTATTTCTTATGATTATTTCTTATAGGAACATCTCTGACATCCCCTTCAGAATTCATGTCGTGACGATATGTTTTTTTTTATTACCAAATATTACAAATCCGGAGAATAGACCGTCAAATCAAAGTCAAAGTCGAAGTAACGATTGCTACATTTTTTTGCCCAGTTATGTTTTGAGGTTGATTTTACTTTTGCAATGATCTCATTTTCCTCTTTAATATAGATAATAATAATTAGGGATGCAACGATTACGAAGCGGTGCATCGTTTTACATATTTAATCGTAATAATTACGATTAATAAAGAAGCGATGCATCGTAGTAAGAATCGTGACGATTATTAAATTGAAAGTTCTTCAGACATCGCTGTATTGGGCTTACCTTTTACCTTTCCACATAGTGACAGAATAAAAAAAAGTCAACTGAGGTTAAGAATTTTACGAGTGAAAATTGTTGTGTCAGTTAAATTATTTAATTTACTAATCAGATTAAAATAACGCCCAAGCCGAAAACTAGGCAGATATCTAACGCAGGGCGGAGCCGCAGGCGAAACGCTAGTATTATATATTTGTGTTAACTAATTTGGTAGTTTACCTATGTAATTTGATTTGATTTGATTACTTATAACATTTCTTAAGATGTAGTCTAATATAATAATTACTTGTTTACTATTCTCATTAAACCTTTATTTTCCATAACAATTTCCTTATTAGGTACCAATGTTTAGTTCGTAGAAAATACTAATTAGTATTAAGCTCCCTAATTGTACAATAAAGAATGTTATTAATATTAAGGGGGGGTTAATCCCATTTTTACTCTTTTCAAATTAATTTTAAACCAATAAATAGCGATGGTACATTTTGTAAAAAATATACCTAGGTATGACATATTTCACCGTTCGATACACGATCACTTACATTTTGCTCAACCCGATTTAATCGTAATGATAGATAAACTATGATCAAAATATCATTTTATTTGAGCTATATTAAGTTTTTGATAATAAAAGTTAAATGAAAAATGTGATATAAAACGGCCTTGCGTCATATTAAAAACCCAGCCCTCTAATTCGAAAATAAAAACATCTCGAAAACGCGAGTTTTCTGAGCGGCCCGCTTCCACTGAGAAGGATAAACATGTGTAAAATGAAAGCGTTGGAGCAGGACAGATTTCTCTGGATAACCTCGCCTTAAGATATTATAAAAAGAAATGAGTTTCCTCGATTGTTTTTAAGAATTATAGCTGTTATAATTGTATAACGTGGGGCGGAGCAGCTAAGACTCATATTTTGGAAGTTGAGCATGCTCAAAGGGCTGTTCTAAAAGTTCTGTTTGGGAAGGATTACCAAATTCCAACAACGCAATTATATAATGAGATCAGCGTTTTATCTTTACGAAAAATGTACATACTTACTATTTTAGCAAATTTTGTGCCTAAAGAACGCGTAGTAGAATGTCCCAAAACACGTTTTGGAAACTTGGTAAAAACCCCTAAGCTGAAAACAGCCTTTGCACAAAGATTCCGTTCTTTTCTTGCACCATACTTGCAAACAAAACTGGTGAAAGAATCATCTTCCCCCTCGAACGATGTGAAACGGAAGGAAACTGTAAAAAGATGGCTTCAGGACAAGGACTACGAGCAGGTTGAAAATCTTCTAAAAATAACATCTTAAAATCACCTCACTTTCAATACTGCTTTTGCTATTTATATAAAGATACACATTTTACACCCCTCACACACAATACAAACACCCTCACACATCCTATCTCACATACACAAAAGACATACACACACACATCATCAAACAGAATTGTATAATATGATTATTATTATTTTACTAGTATAGGTTATTAATGCATGCTTTATACATTTATAATTATTACTTTTTCATCTATCCTAACTGTATTTATCCCAAATGCCATATGGATCGCACAAATGTCCTATCACTCTGCAGGACGCGGTCTTGCAGGCCAGCGCAGGTGATAGTGATCACGATAATTCAATATGTTAGTGCTGATAGGATATTTTATTATAATATTAAATTAATCAAGTAGAAATTACTACCAACTTAATTAGACCCTTTGGATATATAAAGTTTAATAGATCCTAAGTGTCAAGCTAAGTTGGTTATATGTACATATTGCTCTTGGAGTAAGTTTGTGTTTTAAACAGTATGTACGGAACCTTAAGGGCATGAGTCTATTTCGCACTTGATTAGTTTTTCAGTATATCATATTATAGCGGTTATTAATTACGTTAAAATGTTCCAATGTTCTGCAGGCCAGCGCAGGTGATAGTGATCACGATAATTTGTTAGTGCCAATAGGATATTTTATTATAATATTTTTTTTGTTATTTCTACTATTTTAAATTTACCTATTAAGTGCAAATGTATTTTAAACCGAATAAATATTTTGTATTTGTATTTTTTTTAAATAATAATAATATATTAAATTACATTTGCGTGCATTCGCAGCTTAATAGGGAGACAAATGACGCCCATACCATAGACGGTACCTCTAACTCCATTGTGATTCATTGATTGCCCCTTTAAATATCTTAACAGTATTATTATATAATCGACAACATTATAAATTAATAACACTGGTCAACAAGTTTTCTGCACAGAAACGATATTTTGAAATTCTTGCAGAAAACTGTGTGCTGAATCCAAATCTGAACTCAGATTTTTTCTATCAGGTCTCAGTTTTGTGAAATCAACTTCAAGTATTGAAATTTACCGTTTCTTTAATGCTTCTGAACATTTTTTTTACTTATTACAAATGTATTTTATATATTTATTTTTCATAATTACAAGTCCTTAATCAATACTTATTAAGGTGAAAATAACATAATTCGCGATTGAACCTTATTTTTCAAAATAAATAATATTTTGTGAGAGCTTGTTCGGTCCATACATTTCATACCAAGTTTTTACTGTGAAAAATTTGGTGTGATTGTTTTGAGACATTTAATCGAAAACTAGGCTTGGTTACGTGAATCTTTTTATCATATTATTAAAAAGAACCACTAAGAAGAGGTATTATTGAAAATTAAAGCCGAAAAACTAATTGTGCTAAGCGTAAAGCTAAAGAAGCAGTAAAAACACGCGATTTTTCAAAATTTAGTCTGTCTTAGACAAATATTACGACGTGATAGAGAAAATCTGACTTTATATTCGGATTCAGCATACAAATTTCTATAATAATTTCAATAAATCGTTTCTGTGACAGAAAATTTCTACAATTTTGTTGACCAGTGTAATTGGTGCAAATTATAAATTAATAATTGTTTTTTTTTCAGAATTAAATCATGATTAAATGAAGAGATATTTTCAAAAAACTAAAAATATGGTAAACACAGGATTTTAAAAACAGTTTCCTTTGCTTTAAAATTCATTTTGTTTACAAAAAAATCAACTGTCATATCATGTGACAGTGGACATAAACATGCCAAGCTTTTTTTTAAATAATCGATTGACAATGAACATCGACTTTTGAAATCCTCAGATGCGACTTACGTCTTTTTAGAATGAGTGAATAAGAAAAAATTAAATTATGCAGGAAAACGTAAAATAAAACAAAATAAAAAAATACATTAGCTTCTTTTTTACGCAGCCTTTCAATATAGATATTAAAAACAAATGGTTATCTAAAATGAAATGTTGTCGATTCAGTGATTGTCCCGAAAAGTATTAATCAGATTTTTTGTAATCAACAGCCGATGCGCAGATCGACGGAGTTGATTGATGGATAGGGGCAATAGGATAGGGATACGATACGAGTAGGGTAGCTGTCCCGATTCGCTGCACACAATCATCGCAATCAACAGCCTAGAGTGGTAGAGATTGCTTTTCAATCGAGGGTTTCTCCCTACTGAAATCAAAATAGTTTCTACGAAACTACCTACCGAAAAATACATATGTAGATACACGTAACAAATGTAGGTATAGTACAAAAATTGGGAAAAGATTTTTAGTAAAGCAACTTTGTTATATTCCTTTTGGGTCTACAACGTCAGCAAAGCGTAGTTCTTGCTTAGGATAAGTAACGCGAAAGCACGAACGTAATAAGGTGTAAAGTCCTATAATTAGCTATAAGTAGGTTATCTATGCACGTAATGTATGTAAGTATTTAAGGTGAAATTCAATCAACCGACCAAATTTATACGGGAGACTCGGTTAGTGATCAGGAAGTAGGTTCAGTAATCCTTTTGGCCAAATTCGAAAATTGAATTATTTTGCTCCCGTACTGATTGGACTAGTTTAAGTACAATTCCTAGCCCAGTCAGTAAGGACGCAAAAAATGTATTTATCGAATTTTACCAAAAGGGTAATTGAACCTTGTTTCTGATTACTAACTGAGACTCAAGTATGAATTTTCTCGGTTGATTGAATTTTATAGTATTAGTATCTTTTTACTAGGTGATTCATAGTCTGTACGACATACTTGTAGGTAGTTATCATCACTTAAACAATAAAGTTTGCTAATACCGCTGATCAAAGGATAAGGTACTCTAGAACAGGTACATCTCTATAAAACTTCCCTCTACACAACGCCATCAGTTAAGGCAACGCCACGAAATTTTAAGCGACATGGATCTCCATTTTCCTCAGCAATAAAAGAACATATGTAATTACCAATTTATATAGTAGATTAAGCATTTCATTGACATTATTTTGCCCGAAGATTTAGTTGATTGATTAATTTTCATAGCAGAGAAAAAAATATTTAGAAAACCTCTTTTAAAACTGAGATTTTTATTTTACTGACAAACGGGAGCGAATTATTTATTCAAATACACTTCAATATGGCTGATTGGATTTATTAATTTACTTATAGTTGTCATTTTAAATGAAAAATACTGTTTTGCCGCATAGGACCTTACGGCATAAGCTAGTTCGTGAGCGCATATTTGTATGAAGTCCCCCTCACTCCAGTCCCCTAAGGCGCCAATTTGAAATTAAAAGTTTATCAATGCCTCGCCTTAAGGCCCGTGTTCATCGTTCCAGCCGAATGACTCTTCATCAGTGTCTGTTCGCTCGGCGCTCTCAGTGCAGGTGAGTCGCTTCCGACGCGATGGCGACCTCATTCGTTTTCAGTTCGAAATTCAAATAAAATAGAACAAGAAACCGATCCATTAAAGATATCTAGATGTACGTTTTAGTATTGTGAAGTGAATAAAAGAAGATAGAGGTTCAAGGTATACACAAAATAAAAATTAAGTTTATTTATAGCTTATAATTTATTGTTGTCTAACAGGTATCAATTTCTCAACTGGCAACAGTTTAACAACACAATCTGTGCAGTAATCAGTTCCTGCATTGTCCGTCCACCTTGCACCTAAGAACTTGGTTTTCTGACAACCAACACACATGGTTCTAGTTTGCCATATTGGAAACTTTTCATCCAGCAGTCTTTGCTCCTTGGCAGCTTTTAACAGCTCTAACATAGCTCTTTCGCCACTCTTTGTATCCATAGTGAACATACCTTCATGTATATCACCACCGCTGTCATATAGATCTTCCATTTTAACTGGTACGTGAAGTTGAGGGAAGAATGTTGACTTTTTATAAAATAATCTTTTGGTTTTATCTTTTAGAGTGCCCTTAGGAACTCGGCCGGGAATAGGAAGGCCTGCTTGTGCTAACTTTGCGAAATATTTCTGTATTCTGCTCACAACTTGAATAGGAGTCCTAGTTCCTAGAGCTTTTGCTATTTTCTTGTACCTCCTAGCCTCAATAGGTTCCTCGGGGTATATCTCGAGCAATTCCTCCAAACGTTTCTGTTCCTGAACCGACCACAGCTGGTTGAATGTCTCAGGTTTGGTGTCAGTAAACTTGCGACCCCTAACTCTCGTTGCACTATCTAAGATACTTTTATTTGGCTTGATGTCATCAGTATCTATTGTAGAATCTATCCCATATTTTTCCCATTCAATTTTAGGCAAGTCATCTATGGACTGACGCGGGGGAAAGTTGATTTTTCCTGATTTTAGTTCTTCAACAAATTCTGTTGGCATTTCTAAGGCTCTGTTCTGTGCTTCTGCCAAATCTTCAACATCCTTCAAAGCTCGGACTTTTTGTGCTTCAAGTTTGACGATGTACTTGAGAAGTTTTCCATAATCAGGGTTCCTTCGCAGTGCAAGATGGTCCGTCTCAAATGAAAATATATGATCTTGCTCCTCTATATCCATAATTGTACCTGTAACCAGTTAAAAATAAGTTTTTTTTCTGTGGATTATAAATATACAAAGTTCAAAGTGCGTGAATTTTACTCTAAATACAAATCAATACAAATTAACATTTGTACAAGCAATGATAACGAACATGAAAATAAACATTAGTCCGAAAAGGATCAGTGTAAAGCTGAAGAATAAACTCAACAACACACATCAGAAAAAGTGCAAACCTGAATATCGCAGCGCATCCCTGGAAAGCTGGACTGGCAACCGGTAAGATTAAAAAAAAACACAATATTGTATTTAGAAAGTAGGTACTTATCACTGGTAAAAATTATATCAGTAATTTCCCAGGATACCTATGTATTTATCCAGGGTACTTAGCATAGTAGACCATATCGAGCTTTGACAGCTCGATATACACTGTCTGTCCCTCTTTAGGTAGATCAACAGACTGAGACAGAGTACCGTATCAAGCGCTATCGATCTCGATATGGTTTACTATGCTAGACTAGCAGAATTTCTGAAATAAAATTACGCTATGCTATGATGAAAACAAAACAAACGAACGAAACCACAGATGAAATAAAAACGAACGTCAAATTGCAACGTTCAAATACCTGTAATGAATGTATAAAATAAAATGTATTGCGCATGTAAGCTAGTGCGCAGCCTCAGACCGGGCGTTATTGTTTAATTTTATCGCTTTCAAATGTAAGTATTGTGATTCGCTAAAAATTATGTGAATACATACAAGCGATAGCAATAGATGTTGAAGTGAGACAACTAGGGAGGCGGGTTTAATTTTTTGAAAAAACGACCTATTATTTTATACAGTTTTTAAATGAGGTTACAACACTACACCCTGTAGATTTTGTCTGCGGCTTCACTCACGTGAAATTCTCTTAAATCAGATAAGAGTTTGAGTAGTAGGTATAGACAGTTTTCGGCTTGGTGGGTAGGTATTTTATCAACATTCTATAAGCCTAAGTTGCCAAGGATCACTACGATTCTAATAAGGAAATCCATATCCAAATCCTTTGAGTGGTCCTCGGGTAAAAACGGATCGTACACAGACGGAGAGCCAAAAAATTTAAAATTGTAGTTTTGGCCTAATTACATGTACGATACTAACAACCCATTTCATTAAACATTTTGCAAAAGTATTCATTATACACGACTTTTTTATTTTTCTATTTAAGTATTACTATAGATGTTTTAGGATGATTTTTAGGTACCTACATAACAAATTACTGATACATTTTTAATTTTAAGTAAAAATTTCATTTTTATACATTATCCGCTTGAACATTTATAAATAGGTAGTGCACAAATAAATAAATGCAAGTAACAAATTATTCGCCATAAATATTTGTGTAATGTTAGAAATATTTAGTAAAGCTGCATGATTTTGTAGAAAACAATAGAGAAAACTGGTTGTTGAACGCATGTTTTATATAGCTTGCAGCGCCATCTCTTAAGAAATAGTATAACTACGTGATATCAACTTGTTTTTGGACGTTACACAGAGCTGCCTTTTTTTTTCAATAGATGGCGCTGACGGTTATCTTAGAACAGAGACATCTGCACCTAACATTATGAAACCTTTAGGAGCCAGTTCAACAGTTGGGTGGATAGGCATTTTTGGTCTGTAATTTGTGTTTTATCCCAGAGATGTCGTGCCGTGTAATTCTAGGTCAGTCATGATAATCAGGTATAAAATTATTCAGGGTACTTTTTATGCGATAGTTATTTGAAAAGGGTATATCGAATGTGTGTATTGGAACTTGGTGTGCTCTTTCAGAGATTCTCAGTCTGCGGCTCTATCGCTAACAAAAAGAGTAAAGCCGATTTTAAAGGCTTTAGTTTTAGTTTGACATACATAAAATTTAAAAAAAGAAGAGCCATTTTCAGTTCATCTTTTTATAAATGTCAAACTAAAATTTTGTTTGACTGCCATAATTATTTAAACTTGTTTTGGTAATTTCAAGGCACATTTTAGAGCATAATAGCAAAATGTAGTGCTGTCACTTAAAATTACGTTTCTTAGAAAGTTTGTTAGCTTAAAATTAAAACCTTCATAATCGTCTTTATTGTATCGCTAATCGCAAAATAATTTTTTTTTCATAAGTTATTAAACCTCTTTTGACTTTGAATCTCTAACAATGGTGTTTTTCCAGACCGTTTAATAGTTTATACGGCACACAATTTATATAGCTTATTAAATAAAAAGTTTAGAGGAAAAAGATTTCAAACAAAAGTTCACAATCGATTTCACATACATAAGTCCAAATTCTTCGGATAGTACGCAATTCTTTGTATTTTCTTTTATTCTTACATTTTTTTAACTTGTAAGAGTAAAATTTCTATTGGCGCTTTTTATATGAGAATTTGATTGAACAAATGTGTCAAATGTGTACCAAATTTGTACAGGTTACTGTGAAAGGTATTTTTTTCCCGGAAGGTTTATCTAATTCTGCATCGTTTTAGTTAAATAAGCACAGTAGTTTTAAGAATGACGGATACACTCACACTAATGCATAAACACTTTCTAATGTTCATATTTTTAAATGTACCCTAATTAATGTTTTTAAGCGAGTTACCAATTTGCTAGATAAATAAATATAAACTGGTGAAAACCTACATGCAATGCAATTTCTCTTTGAATTACGTATCTATTATGAAAAAAAAAACCTTGAATTAAATCTAACCCAAAAACTACTTAAATGAAATGGTAGGTACTTAGGCGCTTAATAAGATAGGCCTTCCAGAAAAATCGCATATCATTTGGACAAAAAGACTTAGATTGATGCCTTAATACAGGTTGTAATTACTTTGCAAAATGATAAAATCCGATTCCCGGCTAATAAGGTAGGTAATTTTTAGGGTTCAGCACCCGAAGAGTGCCAAATGGGACCCTATTAAATACTTTATATTATCTGCTATTACTAAGCCTCCATCTGTCTGTCACAGCTTCAACCGTAATAGTATAGTAAAAACAGAATTGTAGAAAACTCCCGCGCCGCGCCGTATGCCTACTGCTGCAGGGCTGTCAACTTATTTTGCGGCGATCATTGATATCAATGGCGGCGGCGCGGCGCGGCGATGCGACGAACGGCGCGCGGCCAAAAATACCTATCTATGACCTATCTGTTTTGTACTAGAACGCTAAGGTTTTGAGCGCGGCGTACGTAAGCGTTCCAGTATTATATTGTAATCTGCGTAAGCGCGACTGCGGAGCACAGCCTTAGACCATCTAACACAGCCGACCCTAGTCACACCGCCAGAAACCGCCTGAGATATTGTCGTTGTGTGCGTGCTGTGGTTCGAACGTGCAGGCTCGTACCCATATAAGCCGCGTGGGCGACATCTCTGTGAAGATAGCTTACTAGTCTGCTTTTAGAATGGTAATAGGTAGACAGATGAAATTTTCACAGAATCCACCCATCAGCCTGCTTCGTCCACTGCTGGACATAGGCCTTTCCAGGATTTCGCCACTCTTGGCGGTCCTCCTGGAAGAAATCCCCATACTCACACACGCTGGGCAGGCGGGTTGGTGAGCGCGGTGCCGAATCCCTTGCACCAGTGACACCGCTGCCCGTCACCAGTCTGTTTTATATAAGGCTCGGCAATTGGGGATGGATAAACCGCCATCCATCGGTCCCAGGCAATGGTGGGCCGCCTGGTTTTGCCTGAGAGCTGTTCTCTTACTCTCCCCCGAATAACTTCGGGAGGATTTGCGAGTGAAATGGTGTTACCTCCACAGTCCAGCCAGGCATCAGCTCTACCACCTAATTTCAAATTTCCACAAATTTTCACAGAATATATGTTACTATTTTACCGGTTTATTTTTTGTAGCCTTGATGTTGCCATGACATCTACGAGAATATTGTTGTTATTTACCATAATGTTTTTAGGGTTCCACCCTGTATTGTATGATGGTACGGGACCGACTCGCACTTACCCAAATTATACAGAAAGATTTGAATTCAGTTTTTATGTTCTCCAAAATCAATGACGAGAGACTTTTGAACTTTATCCTGTAATTTTTAATTTATTTGTTTATTTAACTACATTACACTATCTTTACAGCTAGGCCAATTCAATAGTGCAGTAAAATCAACAATATATAAGTTACCACACAACGTGACACAAAAGAAACACAAGTATTTACATTCTCACAAAATTACGAACACATAACATGACACAAGCAACAAATTTAAACATAAATAAGATATAATGCTACTCTTGTCCGTCCCTGTTTTATCCGTTTCAGGATTCAAGTTTTATCCGTCCCTGTAAGTTTAATTACTAAAGCTTTACCTACATCTATATCTATACTAATAATAAAGTAGCAAAAAGTCGTGTCTTCTATTGAATATTTTCGCGAAATTTTAAATGAAATGGGTTACTGGTACTCTGTACGTACTGAGGCCGAAACAACAACTTTTAGAATTTTTGTCTGTCTGTTTGTATGTTCCGTTTTAACTCGAGAGCCACTCAACGGATTTGGATGTTTTTTTTTATTATCATTTTAGTGACCCTGGTCAACACATAGGCTATGAGGGTTGTTCATAAAATAACGCCCAAGCCGGAAACGGGAAAAAGGGGTTTACAACTCGAGAACCACACTACGAATTTGGATGCGGTTTTTTGAAATTAGCCGTGTTCAACACATAGGCTATAAAATTGTTCATAAAATAACGCTCAAGCCGGAAACGGAGCAAAGATTGAATAAACGCTTTTATAACTCGTGAACCACTGAACGGATTTAGATGCGGTTTTTTTACTATCATCGTAGTGACCCGGTCAATACATAGGCTATAAAAAGTGTTCATAAAATAACGCCCAAGCCGAAAACGGAGCACTTATTAAGCTTTAATTCTAGAACCACTCAACGGGTTTGGATGTGGTTTTTTGTTTTATTATCATTGTAGTGATCCTGGTCAACACATTATAAGCTGTAGGGGGTGATCATAAAATTAAGCAAAAGCTGAAAACGGGGCGAAGATTAAGTGAACGCGGGCAAAGCCTGGTCTTCATATATTTCTGTAAGTACAGTTTGTATGTTTTGTATGTTTACTACAGCTGTAAGTTTTCCTTAAATAATAAAAAAAAGAATATAAAAGAATACCGTGACTGACTGATTCATCAACAAAAACAACGCCTAGTTAGACCAAACAGCTGGATCATGGCAGTTGGCGTTCCGCAAATTTTTCGTTTTAACGGCATGTTCAAAAAAGAAAAGTACTGAATAAAGTGAAAAAAGTTGTGTCTTGGAAAAATTGCATGATTTTTCAAAGTCCGGGAAAAAGCAAGTATTTCGGACAAACTGTTTTAAAGGTACAATCTCTTAAACGTTTTAACTGCCATCTTAGATTGAAAAAAATGTCGACGGTTGATTCGCCAATGTGCTGCCAAAATATCTTTTAACTTTTTTGTTCCGATTCATGCTTTTATTATAAGTCATACGTTTACGTACTATACTGTAATGTACATGCAGTTGAGCGGTGTAACTTTGTACAAGCTGAGTAGTACAAGCCTGCTTTTATTTCGGCAGAACCATCACGAATTCATAGAAAAAACACCGAATAAAGTTGCAGTACTACACCGTTCCTTGTATAACGAAGACATTCGGAAAGAAGGGATTTTAGGAAATCCAGAGAAACCGAATCCACGATAGCAACGCCGCAAGGCGTCCGCTAGTTTATTCATAAACTGTTTGAAGTTTTAAGCAAAGTAATTAAAAAGTACTCCCATTACACAACGCCAATACAGTATTCTATTCTAATACAGTACAGTTTAGGCCATAATGGCTCCATTTTCAAATGAAATGAGAGAGTAATAGAAACGTGACTCAAGTTCATCTAACAGAATAATTGAACACAATTTAAAAACAACTTGCACAACATCTTAGAAATTGTGTTATTATAAGGTTGATGATTATTTGATTGACAATGACATGGATACTGAAATTGAATATTTTTCCGTTTTTATTTAATGCAATGGATTACATAAGTATGAGTATTGTTCTGAAGCCAAAACTATCATTTTTAGAAATTATCAGTAAGTGATCAGATCAGTATGGTCAATTTAGTACGGATCAATAATGTTTTCTGCGAAATGTGAAAAAGAAAATTTTTACTTTGCATAGTATTGACCCAGGGCTGGGCTTGCCAGAAACTTACTCAAGGTAAATAAGGCCGGAGGTCTAAAAAGCCAGATAAAGAAAAATCAAACTTGTAATAATGCAATAACTATAAACGAACTATTTATTCTTATCTTATCTGCTTTATAAAATAAACGCACACCAATACGATCTAATGGTAGCAAGAAACCTACGGCAAGTACAAACGCATCGATCGATCTGTCATTTCGTCAGTAGCCCCGTAAGTTTTCTGCAAGGTGGTAGCTGACAATAAAAAAATGTTGCTTGCAAAATACATTCAAATTTTCTTTTAAAAAAATTAACTTCTTTGATCGTGAAGCATATTAAATCATCGCTTACTCTTTGTTGGACGTGATACAAGTTGATTTTCCATTATTTATTTATTTTATTATTGTTTTTGCTATTTGAGACTATTACGGCCGTGGGTGATTTTTGTACCTACGCACAGAAATATAATAATTTATTAATTAGGGTCCCGTACCCAAAGGGTCACCAACGGGACCCTATTACTAAGACTCCGCTGTCCGTCTGTCCGACTGTCTGTCCGTCTGTCACTAGGCTGTATCTCATGAACCGTGATAGTTAGACCGTTGAAATTTTCGCAAATGATGTAGTTCTGTGGCCGATATAACAATAAATACTAAAAAACAGAATAAAATAAATATTAATGGGGGCTCCCATACAAAATCGTGATATTTTTGCTCGTTTATGCTCGAATATTGATAACGGAAACAGGTAGACGCTTGAAATATTCACAGAGTATTCAGTTATATTAATCACTTTAAAAATAAATAATTAAATTAAAATAATGGTACGGAACCCTTCGTGTGCGAGTCCGACTCCTACTTGGCCGGTTTTTTTTGATTTGATGTTATATTTTCAGAAGATATCTTCAGTTGATCTTACAAAAATGGTTCGTTATATTGCGACATTAATATTTCGTTGGTATAATGACGCCGTCAGCTTTTTTAATAATAAAAAATATTTATTTTTTAAACTAAAAAAGGAAAAGGTGTTTATTAAAATGCTTATTTTATAATATAACAGACCTTAATTTAAAAAAAAAATAATAATGCTAAATATAGAGTTTTTAAATAGTAGTTTACAGTAACTTGTTATGTGAATAATAAACATTTGTGGTACTTATGTAGAATTTCAAAAAAAAAAATTTTTTAAACTAGTCTCACTGAGCTTTCAATTATTCTCAATATTTAGCTTTAAACTTTTTCCAGCTTTATTTGCCTCCGGTACCTTATTTAATGACAATACAAGCGGCCAAACAGATATTTAAAAAAACACTTGATAATTTTCATTTATTGAAAGCTGTTGCAAGTACAACGTACACGTTCATGTATTTTATAGTATTAGGTATCGCAGTGGTCCATTTAGCTGATCGGTTCGCTGCGGTCGGTCGTGTTCCGGTTTGGTCTTTTGGGAAACGTCCGTGTTGGCCGGAAGCCAAATTGCGTGACCAACGAGATGCGAGATGCAATGCAACGTTTGTAACCGAACAATGACAATGTGCTCTCACGTTCTCACTTACCGTATTATGCTATGTCTGTCTATGATTCTCATAGTAATAGGAATATCTATATTTAACAAAACTAATACAAACGCCGCGCCGTGCATATTTTTTACGCTTTATTTGTCATACTTAAACAAAAATTTAGTATCCTACATTAAAATTACCAACGAAAAAAAAGCAGCAGGTTGTATCAGAGATACAACTATAAATTATATAAGTGAATACTTCTTAAGTCGCCTCTTTACTCTATCAAAGAGAAAGGATTTAATGGCGGCCATAGATATCACAATAATATTATTAAGATTATGTTTTTATTGCGACATCCATCGCTTTGTAATACTGTAAATATTATTATTAGAGTGCATTACAAACTGGAAAAGATAAATTTGAAACAAATGTAAAGACAAGAATTTTAAAAAATTCCTCGGGCCAGGATTCGAACCCGCAACCTCTTGTTATCAAGACAAGCGCGCTACCGACTGCAACACCGAGGTACTTACCTAGACCGTTGAATTTTTCCACCATACTTGTCCACCGAATATTTTTGTAACTATTTGATCTAACCAGCTTGTAATGCACACACTGAACGCTCTCGAGGGCGTTATGTGATTTAACGCCTTGTTGAACAGATGGCGCTGTCGTCGCTACAATATGTGTTGCTTCAGACAATTAAGAAATTCACAGTTCTCATTAACTAAGATTATAATAGCAGGCGAGGCGTGACTTCATCCCAGGTGATATTGAATGTAAAAAAAGCCATTTAAACGAGACGTTGCGGTAATTAAATTCGACATTAATTTCTTTTCAAATACTGTAAGGCTTGTGACCCCGTAGTAAATATAATATTGTACGTACCCTTGTATTTTCCAACTCGATTATAACTTGCTTTCACCTGTCGGTTGCAGGAGAAGGGTTCGTCGAATCCAATTTTGTAAAATTTCAGAGAATATTCAGCGAATGTGAACTTTGATCAAGAGTTTTTTTGTAAACAATTTCACTCTGCAGAAGATTGGATGGATTCTATATGTATGCCTTTAAGCCTCGCCAGCGTGTATTCAATATCTGGTCCATGATAGTCTATGTATATGTTGGCCAGGATCACTATGACGATAATAAAGTAAACCGCATCCAAATCCGTTAAGTTGTTAAAACGAAACCAACTCGTACATACAAACAGACAGACAAAAATTCCAAGAATTGTAGTGTTGGCTTTAGTTCAATAATTTAACAATTACATTTAAAAAATATTCATTAATGTACAGACACGACTTATTTACTACTTTATTATCGGTACAGATTTAATATAATTTATACTTGCGATTGTCGGTCGGCACTTGGTGAAACTTCGAAAACATCTTGTACTCGTTTCACTGGTTTACTTATTACTTATTACTTCTGACCGGTTTCGTTCTCAAGGGATTTAGGGAATTTGGTTGATACCACGAGCCATAAACCTTGTACACATAGAATAATTGATGTTATCTATTAGTTGTTAAAATTATTAAATAAATAAAATTGTTAAAATCCATGATGACATCATCCATCCATGAGACTGGTGTATTAACCGAAACCGGTCGGGAGTATTATTGTGAAATAAAGCCGTGAAACATGTATAAGTGTATTTATTAAGTATAGATTTAGCTGTGGAATAAAGCTTATTTAAATAGTCTTGGGTTTTTTAACGCATTATAATATTTAGGTTGCAGGATAAAAAATTCTACTGAAACCAAATTTAATGTGTAAACATATCGTCACGACATATTATATCTATGGATGGGAGTCAGTGGTGTCAGTGTCAATGAAACCTAATTTCAGTGACACGATTGTTATACCCCAACATGATAGTCGATGAGGCTTATCGCCGTAGATATAGACGCTTATTATTAGCCCATGCAAGTTTACTTCACAGTGATTCCCTTCACCGTTCAGCAAGTAAGTAGATAATTACTTTGCTAGAAAATTACGAAAATTGGTGCTTGCTCCACCGGCAGGTTCGAATCCGGGTTTTCAGATTCAAAGTCTGGCGTTCTACCGATCCAGCAACCGCTGCTGTCTTTGTAGTTATGGATAACTCATGAAGTCCGTTTAGTCATGGTTGTAGTTTCTAGTGTGCGTTACTTCGGGAGCGCTACAAAACGCGGTACACACACAAAATGCGCTTATCTATATACAAGTCACTACTACAACCGTAGCCAACGGATTTCATGAGACAGAATATCTGAAACTTAATTAAAATTGCAAAGTCGAGCCAAATCAAACAGCAACGAGATTGGTTCAGAATTGGACGTGATCTTATGTAATTTGTTCGTTACTCGTTCGAAACTTCTAAAAAAAAGGCTGAAGTCAGGCAAGAAACTGAGGCAGCGTATCATTTGGCTTTTTGCCAGGATCCGGGAAGTTCCCTTACAAGTCATAGAGAGACTACTAAAAACTAAGACATTGAAATGAAGAAGCCAGGGAAAAAACACACTTATTCCGTGTGGATAAGATGTTGCTTCAGTGTTGGGTAGTCATTCGTTGACAGCACAGCTTATCGCGTTCTCTAGGAGTACAAAAACTTGTTAACTGAGACTTAGTGTAACAGTGTACGTCCACATTTGAAATGGGTTCTAATCTAACTTTAGAATAAAGGGAAACAATTTTGTTAAGGTTTACACATTTAACAATTCTTCTGACCGCTAAGTAACTCCTAAATACATTCACAATAAAATACAAAAATTCTTGTTCTTTATTCCAAAATTTTTTTTTTTTTTTTAACTCTGGCTACTGGTTTCGTATTACGATCATCGGGCCAAAAATTTATTAATTTTAATAGTGATTTAAAATTTATATCTCGAGAAATTACAACAAAGTATATAATTCACCTCTGTTTAAATCACACGTGTGTTTTAAATCACTGTTAAAATGTATACTTTGTTGGCCCGACGATGTGCAATACGAAACCGGTAGCCTAAGTGAAAATAAAAATAAACATTTGTGGAATAAAAGTACAAAAACTTGTGTATAATTCATTGAAGACTAGCCTTTGCCCGCGGCTCCGCCTGCGTGTTATTTGGTTTAACGATATGCTTTTTTCCGGGATAAAAAGTAGCCTATGTGCTAAGTTAGGGTATAAACTATATCCACTCTAAATTTCATCCAAATCCGTCGATCCGTTTCAGCGTGAAAGAGTAACAAACATACACACACACACACAAACTTTTGTATTTATAATATTAGTGTGCTTAGTGTGATGATCTTCCACCATGAATCATCAATCGACTCCTTTGAACCTTCGTAGACTCTGGTGTGTTTGGTTACCCGGATAAATAACCCTTGCAATAACATTCTCCTTTATGTGATTTTTACGAAAGAAGTCCCCTGTCAAAGTATAGCAAAGCAACACAAAAACCAATATTATGTTCTCTAGAAGCTATAGCTATATGTTCTATAGAAACTATAGCTCCTAGAGAACATATGTTTTAGGAAAAATAATTCAGCAAAAGTGTTATTTTGGTTCCATCATCGGTCATATACGGTCAGTATATTAGTAATTTAAACTTTTAAGCGAATGTCCGCTGCAACATTTAAAGTCAGTCAATATTTGTTTCGTAAAATGTTTATTCTTTATGATTCCAAATTATACTACATTTATTTTCATATGGACTATAACTCCAAGCATGAAAACTCATTATATCGGTGTCCAAATCATCGTTAGCTAGGGAAATTGTTTGAAAATATTTAATTATACCAGTATAAAATGTTGGCGATATTATAAAGCTATGTGAACAATTATAATTCCAAATTAATGTTGATATATGTATATCATTGTCAATAAAACCAAAAATATTTAACACAGTTAACCAATAATTAAAATGGGTACTTACCGGTCATAATCTACCACTTTGAAAAATATATATTCCAATTTCGTAGCGATTGATCGAATACGGGCGGCTTTTTTACGTTTATGGGTTTATTTATGTCATAATTTGAAGGAAACGCGGTCTAATTTCTGTTTTCGTCCTTATTACAACTAAAACCGTAAAATAGGCCACTTGTGCCGTACCAAAACACTCTAGTCTGTATAATAGGCCACTTGTGGCCTACTAAGATGCTCTAGTTTGTTTACACAATTAAATTTCGTCCCTTAGTATGCCGTTGTTTAGCTTTTGCTCCACTGTTACCTCCTATATTGCCAATGTAGTGCTACTGTTGTTCTGCTATTACGCAGCCTTATGAACTGGAGGCTGTATAATTTGTGCCCAAACAAGCAGTATAAGAGCTGTATACTGCTATTATACTGCTTGCTTGTACACCTTGTATTTATATATTTATGTTTATTTAATTTATTTTAATCTTTATGCGTTTATGTATTTCTTAAGTATGTTTATGTTAAACAATATAAATATTATATTAACATGTTAAAATTATATTTTGGATAAAATAGCACCCTAGTATTTTTTTCCTTTTTGATAGCATTTACCCCTTTTAAAGTTTAATTTAGTTAACGTCTTTTCTTTTCACCCAAAGGTTGCCTGGGAGATATTGCTAAAAGCAATAAGTGCCGCCTTTGTACACAATGTCTGTTCTATTTGTTAAAATGTGTTGGTAAATATGTGTGTAAATGTACAAAAAGTGTAATAAATAAATAAAAATAAAACCTTATAGTATCAAAGTGTACGCGTAGTCAGCTATTACAAAATACAGGAAACCGATAAAAATGGTCATGTAATGTGCCGTTATACTTAAAATGACATTAAAATATAGTTTGTGTGAGCTCATATTCAGCCCTAGGCTGTTATTTGGATCTTCAAAAGTTCACGTGATCACCAGAACTATCTTTTTGAACTGTAATTTCGGTAAAATAATATTTGTACTATCACCTGTGTTTGAGAGGTCCACATTCAAACAAGATCCACAAAATACGTTTTAGTAAGGTATTATTTTTTATTAGCTGTGTTGCGATATTTTTTTATAGAAAAAATAATGAAATAATGATAATAATAAAATAATGTTGGCCAGTCCATATAAACTCACATAATAATATCATGTGAAGAATGAAAAAAAAAAAATTTCGGTCGTTGCGTTTTTAGTTACCATCGATGCAAATGGTGAATCTAAGTGTTACAAAGGTCCATGTGTATTAAATTATTTAGCCTGAACCATATAATAGCTCTCTTTAAATGCCAGGATTATTTCAGTATAAGCGTACACTTCCAAGTAACAATTGACGTATTTTGCATCTACTTAAATGCTTTCAAACAGCTTCCGAAATAAAAGCTGAATACAACCGTAATCGCCATCTTTTATAACACCAATAGTTACACAATAGGTCACTTTTAGACTTTTATACATACTCTATGCAGCTTTAAGTATCTTTATCAGCTTAAAGTGTGAACCATAATACGAGTTTATAAATGCTTGAAGTACACATTTAAACTAGATGTGAACAATCATGAGGCTTTTTGTGCTAGGGTGGCAGCGGCGAAGAGCTAACATTTTAAAAAGGCAAGCCGGCCAAAAAAATCGCCTTACTCAGAAAGCAACCAAGGAAAACATGAAAATTTTTGTACTTTGCGGCTCCCTGTCAGTCAAGTGTATTTTTCGTATTGAAATTTATGGAAATGTTTGGCAAAGGGAAGAGCACGGAATAAAGAAATGTAGTATGGATGCCATTTCCTAAACAAGCCGATGGGAATCGTGTTTCGCCACTGTGGGGTGGTGTCTTGTTATAAAATTTCATATTCCTACTTTAGCAAAATTTTCTTGAAAAGTTTAAAAACGTTATCTTTCATGCCATCTTTCACGTTACATTACATGCCCATCTGGACGATGTCTAACATTAAGATGTTATTTGATTAGCTCGGGATAACATTACAAGCAGAAATATTATGAGTTCCTGGGACAATGTTCACTCAAAAGTCGTTTTTACATATTCACTACCTAAAAAATTCAGCATTATCATCATATTCGACGGACCAAAGCAAACATTATTGGATAAACAAAAACAAAAGTGACCCTAATAGCCAGGTTAATCGGAAAATGGCGCCACTTGCCATGCCACAATCTGAACGAAAAAGTAAATATACGAGTATAACGCAGTCTGTTTCGTACAAATTATTATCTATAACTTTACAAGCTTTTATTTAACTTAGTGTGTTAGTTACTATGTCTGGGTCAAACCTTGCAACTGAATTTTAAACCAGTAGATTGAGCTAAAACTAAAATTTTGCACTTTTGGTTTTGGTGTCAATGCAAAATAAGTAACGTCATCCTAAATCCAATATATGTAGCTGCCGCCCCAAAAGTGGCGCTTTATTATAAAAAATAGCTGAGGCCCTGATATTGTGCCTCCAGGTACGGCACACCCATGAGCGTTGGAAGGGTGGGCAGGAGGGGGGCAGCTGACCCCCCCTGGAATCGGAACGGGACAATAAAAAAATGCGGACACACATTATCAAGACCGATCGGCAGGTTTTGTTTGCACAAAAGTACGTTATTTTATTTTCAACTATAATTGCCGTTGATATTTGAAAGAGGTCACCCCACTCTAGATTTTCGTCTTCCGACGACGCCCATGGGTACTCCGATCTTAACTTTGGAATCCGAAGATTTAATAGCACTTATGTGTTCTCTCTGAATACGAACAAGAGATGGATTCACCATTGATTGATTCATGATCAACGGAAACAAATTCTTTGGACCGATCACAGAACACACTTAGTAATAAATATATTCAAAAATCCAAATTTTTGACTGTGGATGGGCAGCGGCGTCACTGGTGCGAGGGTTTTGGTACTGTGCTCACTTATCCGCCTGCCCAGCGTGTGTATGGGCATTTCTTCCAGGAGAGCCGCCAAGAGTGATGAAATCTTGGATATACCTATAATAGACGGATGAATGGGCCAAAAGGAATAAAATAAGCTTAGATCACTTATTTAATATTTCTTGTTTAATTTATATGTTTTCAAAACGCTTGTGGGGGGTGATAAATGGTAATTTATGAGTAATTAATTTCAGTGGACAGTGATTGATTGATTGATTAACACTTTCCAAAATATGTGTTTTCTTTACAGATCGAGCAACATTTGAAAAAAAAAAGAATGTTAAATCAGTTTCAGCGACCTAAACTTATTTTATTCGGGGCTTAAAAAAGCTTGTTTAAAAAAAAGTGTTCTGTAGTGTTTTTGAAATTATATTCAACGATAAACCAACTACATAACCCCTACAAAAAAACATCAATTTGCCCCAATTTTTTAATAATAATCTCCCTAATCATAGTAAATGTTTCATCATTCTGCCTTCGGGAAGTACTAGTTCTCGGGAAGTATACTCGTAGCACTGAACAGTAAAAGAAGAAGCAAAATTATTTGTAAAATATGGAAGTGTGTGCCAAATGGTCGGACAGACTCCAAAACGATGACATAAGCGTTCCTTTCTCACTGATACGGAACAAAAAAACCTCCTAATTATATTCAGTTGTTTCGTTCCGAGGGAATCCCGCTTTCACAAAACAGGAAATCTGTGCTTTTCATTCTGCGAAAATATCCCAGAACTCGCACGCAAAGCGGCAATTTGCGGGGAGGATTATTTACATAAGATATTACTTTATGCTCGAGTCTCTGTATTATATGTAAATAAAATGCAAAGTCTTTCTGTCTGTATGTATATAAGTATGTCCACTTATGAATCACTGAACGGCTTTGAAGACAGCTTCTACTGGTAACTAAGAGCTTTCTTGAGGTATTATTGCGCTATAAACGACAGGAGTTGAGTAGTCAAAACTTTATTCTGCATAAATTTTCGTTTATATACCGAGAACCACTTAAAATATTTGGATAGGATCATCACTGTGATAAAATACTTTTAAAACGATTTTTGACGACCGTCCTGTATACCTTATAATTTAGAAGTTGGTATGTTTAATTACGGTATGTCAGCAGAGGGATGACCAGTCACCGCGTTGGTGAAACAAAGACAAAGTGGATTATTATGTACTAATTAGTGTTGGCATACCTTGGTGTCTAGTTAATATAAAATAAAATATTTGGATAGGATCATCACTGTGATAAAATACTTTTAAAACGATTTTTGACGACCGTCCTGTATACCTTATAATTTAGAAGTTGGTATGTTTAATTATGCTATGTCAGCAGAGGGATGACCAGTCACCGCGTTGGTGAAACAAAGACAAAGTGGATTATTATGTACTAATTAGTGTTGGCATACCTTGGTGTCTAGTTAATATAAAATAAAATATTTGGATAGGATCATCACTGTGATAAAATACTTTTAAAACGATTTTTGACGACCGTCCTGTATACCTTATAATTTAGAAGTTGGTATGTTTAATTATGCTATGTCAGCAGAGGGATGACCAGTCACCGCGTTGGTGAAACAAAGACAAAGTGGATTATTATGTACTAATTAGTGTTGGCATACCTTGGTGTCTAGTTAATATAAAATAAAATATTTGGATAGGATCATCACTGTGATAAAATACTTTTAAAACGATTTTTGACGACCGTCCTGTATACCTTATAATTTAGAAGTTTGTATGTTTAATTACGCTATGTCAGCAGAGGGATGACCAGTCACCGCGTTGGTGAAACAAAGACACAGTGGCTTATTATGTACTAATTAGTGTTGGCATACCTTGGTGTCTAGTTAATATAAAATAAAATATTTGGATAGGATCATCACTGTGATAAAGTACTTTTAAAACGATTTTTGACGACCGTCCTGTATACCTTATAATTTAGAAGTTGGTATGTTTAATTACGCTATGTCAGCAGAGGGATGACCAGTCACCGCGTTGGTGAAACAAAGACAAAGTGGCTTATTATGTACTAATTAGTGTTGGCATACCTTGGTGTCTAGTTAATATAAAATAAAATATTTGGATAGGATCATCACTGTGATAAAATACTTTTAAAACGATTTTTGACGACCGTCCTGTATACCTTATAATTTAGAAGTTGGTATGTTTAATTACGCTATGTCAGCAGAGGGATGACCAGTCACCGCGTTGGTGAAACAAAGACAAAGTGGCTTATTATGTACTTATTCGTGTTGGCATACCTTGGTGTCTAGTTAATATAAAATAAAATATTTGGATAGGATCATCACTGTGATAAAATACTTTTAAAACGATTTTTGGCGACCGTCCTGTATACCTTATAATTTAGAAGTTGGTATGTTTAATTACGCTATGTCAGCAGAGGGATGACCAGTCACCGCGTTGGTGAAACAAAGACACAGTGGATTATTATGTACTAATTAGTGTTGGCATACCTTGGTGTCTAGTTAATATAAAATAAAATATTTTTCCTCTCTGTTTGATTGTATTCTTATATTAAGTTGAAAGAGATCACGGTTGAAGTTATACTGTAGAAGATAATGGTCCGGGCGTTGACTGCAAGTAAGCCTACCTCACAATATAATTGAACCAATCCACTTCGTAGGTACGGGTGACCTTTATTGCTTCAGAAACACTTTTAATATATTTTGTTAATTTTGTTTTAATTATATATGTAAAACGTATACTTTATGTATCTATTTTACAAATAAACAATTTGAATTTGAATTTTTGTATTGGAATTTTCCCTTTTTTTCATCCTATTTGATCCTCTTGTTCATAAGATACCAAATTCTCTGTGGGGTCAAGCCGAGGTCAATTGCGCCGCGGCCGTCCAGGTGTTTTTGAAGTTACTAAAAGTCGGCCGTCCTTACAAAGTGGGTTGGTTCAATTATATTGTGAGGTAGGGTTACTTGCAGCCACCGCCCGGACCATCAGTATATTATTATGTAAATGTGGCAAAAAAGTGACTCGATCAAAAAGCGTATTTAATATCAACACTGTAATAAAAGTAATTAAACTAATGCCAGTAAAAGTAAAGTTTTTTCAAAGTAGTAAACAAAATTTTGATGTAGATGGTGATCACTCATCTCTACCTACCCCTATGGAAGACAGTCATGAGTGTACGAATATCATAATTTTACTACTAAATTTTTCTACTAACTCCTACCATAACCAAAGGAATGAAAGTTTCAAAAAAAGCTTCTGTCCTATTCGTATTATTAGAAGAGGCCCTCATGCAGAAATTACATCAAACCCTTTGACCCATAACAGGATTCTGTCGGGTTACGCCTCGTTCTATTCTATGAGAATGTTTTTTATATTTTTCCACTGATCCTTATTCTTATTTATTAGGAATACAATCTCGCACCAATATTGATAAGTCTTTCAAGAATGTAGAGTAAATACTTTATTTGTTAACACCTCTCCTTTTTTCTGTTTACTACGAAGGACGATGCTACGGATTACGTAGCAGGATCGTAACGTGAATACTACTGTCGTACGTTCACTATCTCTTTTTGCTACGGCGTAGCAAATTCTCTATTTTGTGGCTACGTCATTGTCTAGACGTGTATAACAGTCATGAAGGCGATTCCGGAGAAACAGTCAAAGCGAAATTTCTAAAACTCGAGCTAAAAATGTATGGAGTTCGACAGATAAAACGGGTTTTTACGGTCGAGAATAACCCTCCAGGAATAAGGTAAACTATTGAATTGTAGCGCTTACTATGCCATAGAAAATTGTGGCTCCATCCAATCCAATCCAATCCAACGTGCCACCATTTACCAAAAACAAATATTATGTAACTAAATCACGACTCAAGAAGGCAACAGATCGCGATAAAACGCCTCCGGACCACTAGTACCATTGAACAGTACCATCAATGGTACTAGTGGGACTGATTTGTCCCACTAGTACCATCAATGGTACAAATGGCACTGATTTGTCCCACTAGTACCATCAATGGTACAAATGGTACTAAATTTTTTTCAATTGATTTTTAGAAGGGTTATTAACTTATTAGCTTAGTACACTACAACTAAAGTGGAGCACACATTACCTTTTAAATTATTCTGCCGCGGACATAACTTCTAGAATATATGTTTAATTAATATGTATAAGTAAGAAATGTGTTTTCTACGTATGTTTTATTAAAGTACATACATTTTCAACGGCGACAAACTAGGAGGCTCAAAAGTTTTAAGCGTTGAGTAAAAGTTGCAGTGGCATGGATTACGGTTTAATGTTGTACCAAGTGCCTTAACTTATGAGATTCATGAGGGTTTTAGCAAAACGAGGTCGCGCAGAACGACCGAAAAGTAGCATAAACGCGTTTTATTTTAGTCTAGTAAAATTATAATGTCGCCGACATGATGGCCGTTGGGGCCGAAAGGCTTTAGAATGGAGACCACGTACAGGATGGCGTAGTGTAGGCCGACCTCGTGCCCGCTGGACCCACGACCTGAAGGACGTTGCGGGGGGCGGCTGGATGAGGAGGACGGAGGACCGACAAAGATGATGTGTGGCGAAATTTGGAAAAGGCCTATGTCCATGTCCAGCAGTGGACGAACACGGGCTGATGGATGGATGGAAAATTATAATGTAATCGTGACTGAACAGGAAATATCCTTTGAGCAGAGGAACTGGTTACTGACCATCTAAGTGGCGTAGTGATCGTGTCTTACTTAATCCGCGATAAGGGCACAATGACACCTATTCTCGTGTAGCAAATATTAGATTTAGAGCTGCCATAACCTAAAACTTTTCATTGCAAAATAGGCTTTAACGCAGATGGATAAGAGTTAAATGAGCTTGTATTATTTTACGTTTTTCAACTCTAAATTTAAGGTTTGCTGCAAGAGAATAGGTCACAATGTGTCTTCGCCCAACGTACCCTGAAACACACGATAAGCCAGTTAGTAGCATAGAGTGGACGGCTGTTACTTGCGTCTGCATATACACATTAATGTCTATGCGTTCGCACAATTTTACTTGCATGCGTCCCCAGGGAAGTGGTAAAGTATAATATATAGTGCCTGGCTTGCAGTATCTCCGAATAAATTACTGAACTTCCGAAAGAAATACAAAGTAAAAAAAAAATGTTCTGCTGAGTCAAAAAATAGGTGCGACGACGAGCGCAGCGAGTTAGGTTAGGTTGACATGTAAATACATATTGGGAGCCGAGCGAAGCGGAGCGGAGCGAGGCAACCCCTGAAGTTTTAACAGAATTCATGAACGGTCAGGCAACTTTGAATTTTCATTCGGAGATCTACGACAAAAAAGCTGACAATAGTTTTCGCTGACATGTATTTTCAGCTGGTGAAATAGTATTATGTTTTTTTGATGTATTAAGTTTTCGGAATTTTCAGTATTTCATTCGGTAGTTGGTAGTTGGTTAACTTAGTATCACTTAGTATTTAAAGCAGTAATATTCATAAATTGAACATCCTCATTTTCAGGGTTTCGTAGTCCAAAAAAGAACCCTTATAGTTTCGTCATGTCCGTCTGTCCGTCTGTCCGCGGCTTAGCTTAGCGACTATTAGTACTAGAAAGCTGTTATTTGGCATGAATATAAATATTAATCACGCCGACAGAATGGTAAAATGAAATCTTGAAAAAAAAATTTTCGGTGTACCTCTCGTACACGTAAACTGGGGATGAATTTTTTTTCTCGTCTATCCCATAGTGTGGGGTATTGTTGAATAGGTCGTTCAAAAACATTGCGGAGACGCTCCAAACATTGGAGCGTCCCCCCCCCCTCTTTGCCGGCTAAACGGTTGTTTATAGAAATGTGAAAAAATTTACAGAAATAGTATATACATATAATGAATTTAAAAGGAAAAATATCACAGCTAAGTAGGCTTTACAGGTATACGAGTACAGGTTGCGCCAAACTTTTGGTCCCCTCTAATGTATGGGACTAGAAGTTTGGCGAGGTCTGTAATAGTAGACCAATTTATAAAATGTACCGGGCAACTACGGAACCCTACATTGCGCGTGGCCCGACATGCACTTGGCCGGTTTTTAATTTAGTTTTCGGAGCCTTTATTACTAGCCATATGAATTGCTATAAACCCCAGTGTTATGTAAAGGAGTTTTTAACAAGGACATGTTAAAAGAACGTTGGGGCTTATCTTGAGAATACAAGTATTGAATACGTTAAGATACTGTTCCGATTAGGATAGAGATTCTACTATTTTATAAGTTAAGTAATCCTAGGATGAACTTGGTCTTTAAAATATTTATGTTATGGCAACAGAAACTACGTTGAATTTGGAATCGAGTCACCCTTGGGCTAATATCCAAGTTACGACGGTTTTTCTCTTCAACGTTACATTTCATTGGTACATTTATTTATTTTTTATTATAGGCTAAATTTTATTACTTAGTTCTGGGAATGACAAGTTTAAAATTTTTCAATTTAAACTTAATCGTTAATCCTTTTGGTTCAAACAATATTACGTAAATAGTACATAAGTAAAAAATTGAGAGGCTTACCTTATTATATTATATGGAGAAAATTAATGCGGTTCTTAAAAAAAATATAAGTTCTATTTTAGAAAAAAGATCCATTTTATTATATGTGACACAAATCAATAACGATTTATTTCCTTCTAGGTTTCGACGAAGAAATGTAGCAAGCTTAGAAACGATTTATTTCTTCTTTAGAAGTCTTGCTCGGTGATTTTAAGCTATGGAAGTACTATACAGAAAAACTTTTATTCAATTTTATATAACAGGATTTCCAAAAATTGAATACTGACGTTATAGATTCAAATAATAATGTTGCTATCGAAGAAGTATATTACATTAGAGGTATACGTACGATTAATAAACTTTATATAAGCAAAGTGCTACTCTGATTAGTCTAAAACTATAAATTTTTGCCGTCAAGGTTGTAAATTTGGAAGATTGCTAAACAAACACAAAGCCTCTTAAATATAATATGCATTGATGCGAACACAAATTAAATTATGATTCACAAACAGAAATAGTAAAAGCTTTTTAATAAGTTAATTAATACATTAAAAAAACAGATATTGGCTTTTAGTAAATTTTACTGAAAATTTCTTTGCTTTTAATAATAAAAAACACAATTTACTATAAATTAAAATCTTTTTACTATGAGTAAAATAAATTTTAAGCTACCCCTTGAGGAAAAACTTTCGTTCCATATTGTATTATTAAATATAAAATCGAGCACATTCTTTAGTTTTTAAAATGATGTCCTTTTTTGATCACGAGCTCCCTAACTGTATCACACGAAATTCAACTCGAGTAAGTGGCCGTTTGAAATGGTTTTCTTTCTCATGTTAACATGCTTAAGGTTGTATCTTGTCATAAATTGCTTCATATTGTTTGTTGAATAACTAAACTTTTTCCTGAAGGAACGGTGTTGAACAACCTGTATGTATCAGAAAATCTTTTCTTAGCAGGTGTCTGTTTTAATAGAACTTACCTGCTATGCCCTTAGACCATCTAACACTATGCCACTGTAGTTTTGGAGCTTTGGTGATGAGTGAGTGAGTGGTATTTCGCTAAAATGTCTACGTGTAGGTAAATTAAGTTTCTTAAAATACGAAGCTGCAGTAATGTTACGAAACTAGTACGCTGCAGTAATGTTACGAAACTAGTACGCTGCAATGCTAAAATATATTTTCCATGGAAAACGATTAAAGTGAGTAATAGTAAGCTCGCAGAAGAGCAGTCTACGCACAGTGTTGGCAACTTTCCCATAGAGTACGTTGTAGTAATGTGAGCCTCGACCCCGCGCTATCGGCTCCCGCCCCAAGCTGTGCAGGCCGACAGGAGATAGCGCTACTTTAACTAGAACTTTTACAACTGCAACATTTTCATTTGTCGTATTTCACGGCAAAACTGTTTTTCTAAGGCTTTCGTTTTTTGGATTAAAATTATAACACCTTTTAGACGAGTTTTACTTTATTGTATTTTATTTTAGTGTCATAGTTGCTTTTTAACAATGTGACTTATTCTAGTGCAGCAAAACTTAAATTTAGAGTTGAAAAACCTAAAATAATACAATCTCATTTAACTTTTATCCATCTGCATTAAAGCCTATTTTGCAATGAAAAGTTTTAGGTTATGGCAGCTCTGTCTTGCTACACGAGAATAGGTGTCATTGATTACCAATTTATTTTTAAAATTATAAAATGTTTATCCAATTTTGCCAACGAACTACAGTTTTGCCTTTAAGTTTACAAACAATTCTTTCATCGAGTTGCTGATAACACGCTAGAGGAAACAAGAACAAATGCAAAGACTTATGGAAGTAATTATTTATTATTTCCTGTTCTGGCCCGCCGCCAGTAATACCTAGTCTTATGAGTTTTTGTTTCTATACCTATCGTTTTGTCATAAACGTACCTTTAGGTACAAAACTATTTAAAGGCTTTACAAAATAAGCAATCTTGGCAACGATTCCAGTTTATTCCAAGTAGTGCTTTGGAAGCGTAACATAGTTTCATTTGAAATTTAAATCCGCTAAAAGAAATTCAAATTAAATTGCTCGGCTTGGGCTGTATTTTTAAAAGAATTAAATAATAACGGAAAAGTTTCACTTAAAGGTAAAGGATTTAATTTAATTCGAGTATTATTGTCGTATTCAGTGAACACAGATCCAATTTTCAGATAATTATATTTTACCGTTGTAAATAATAAAAGCTTCGATAGTACTGGCAGGGGTCCTATTATACAAACAATGCTTACACTCTGCAAGAAAAAATGAGGGCACCACCTAATTGTTTACGAGGCGGTAATCATATCGAGGGTGCTGAAAATAGTGCCGATATGGTTAAAAATTATTTTAATCAATTTTCGTACTTATTTACATAGTGTTAAAGTATTTTTCTGCGGTGCTTTGGAGCCTGAAGTGGCGGTGGATTCGGCGCCGGTTGTCGATCCTTCCTTCCGTTGGAGCGGAGTTCAGCGAAGCCTGGTGGCTTCAGGCAGTCGCGGCGTGGCTACCGCGTGCAGCGGATCTATGTATACAGCTTACGCGCCCATTCCTTACTGCAGAGGCGGGAAAATAAAACAATTAAACATTTCTGAATTCGTTGTCCGTACCTCAAAATTCTATTGATTTTGTGAGTAAAATACTGTGGTAATGAAATAAAAGTTCAATGACTAGACATATTATATTTGTATAATGTTTTCTCTATTCGCTAATATATCCTCGGTGATGTGCTAAACAAATTGCCCAAAAATCACGTGATATAAACACGCAAACTACAGTTTTTTTTCTGTTGTTGTCTATCGCTTAATGGCTGAGGACATGTGATTTTTCGCGATTTTGTCAGTGCTTTATTACAGTACCTACGCCGTGGTACAAACATATTCAACGAAAGTGACAATAAAATTTTGGTAAAACCGAGTGTATGTAAAAAAATATAGATACGTCCTTCTAGATTCAAACGTGTCAAAACAGTATTTGAACTAGCTAGGGGCCGTTTAGACAGAGGTGGTTTAAGGGTTGTCGCAGACGGATGGTGTGCGATGGTGCCGTCATGCTGTGCCTCGAGTCGCTGATGGCCCGGTGGCGGGAGCGCGGGCAGCGGGAGCGCGAGTGCCGGCGCGCGCGCAGCCACAGCCTCTGCTCCTCCGCTGACGGGAGCTTGCTGCAGCTGCTGCACAGGAGAGCTAGCAGTGCTATGTAAGACTCTGCAACTGGCGGCATATCCTAGACCGAAGAAAATACTGTGATCTATTGTTAGGGTTCCGGACCCGAAGGGTGCCAAACGAAATCCTATTATTAAGCCTCCGCTGTCTGTCGTCTGTCTGTCTGTCTGTCCGTCTGTCACAGGGGGGTCTACAGCTTCAGCCGTAATAGGTAGAAAGTTGAAATTTTTACAAAATATGTGTTACCATCGCCTCGATTACGGCAAATTATAAAATTGTGAAAGAACCAGGGTTACCTAATGGAAATTAAGACGGTTAATACAAAGCAATCCGGTTTCAAAGGGGACTACCCAAACTACCTTCGTCTTTTTGGTTTCATGCATTGTACACTAAAATACTTTTCGCCTAGGCCAAACTAGTTTTTCGGAAATCCTTCAGCGCAGAAGAGAGCCGGTAGTTTAGGTTTAGGTTAAGAATGTTGGCCTAGGCCAAACTAGTTTGTCTTAAAATCGGGTTTGGCTGGTAACATATATATTCAATTGGCTTGTTTAGCCACTACCCAACCTAATGGTGAGCGTGAGCATGAGACCTAGGATGAAACGCGCTCACCAAAAAAGTGGGAGAGTAGAAGCAGGCGATGCGACGGAACTGCCTGTGTACACTCTTTCATTACGGCTCATTAATTCAGGGCGTATTTGATTTTAGCGTCAGTTCAGTCTAATCAATTAAATTTAATTCCAAACATAAATGGGCTAGTCAAATTTTTTGCAAGCATTGCTAGTTCTTTTAAATACAATAATATTATTAGATAAAGAGATCATTGAATGTCTTTCAGAGCAAATATAGTTTCATAATTATTATAATTTTTCTTAAACCCCTAGGTCACTCAGTAGACAACACCGTTTTTTCATAGTAACTCTGGGAGAAACTCGTCTACGAATCTACCATACATTTTTCAAAAAAACAATGATCATATTTTTATTTCAAAACAAAACCATTCTCGGAAAGAAAAGAGCGAAATTTTGAATTTTGACGCTAATTACTGGCAATGATCTAAAAAATTAGTTTTGGTAAAAAAGTTGATTGACCGAACTACGAATCATCGCAAAAAGCCATCGAAAAGTTATACTCGATGTTTAAGGTAACTCCTAGTGGCAAAAATAAATTATGAAGTCGCTGTTTATACGTATGCTGTGATAAATTAATAAATTTAATTAATTACCTTTAACGAAAGACATTTTAGAAAGGCTTCGGAAATTCAAATAGTTTCAATATTATCAATGAAATATCATAACAAAACTTATGTTATATAAGCAAAGCTTTCTATCGTAAATACATCACCGTTAGTGTAAATTGTATAACGTAACGAAGTCTTACATAAACGTAACAAATAAATCCAGGGATCTCCGTAACAAATCACGTAATGCCAAACATTGGGTACGTAAACAAATGGAAAAACTCTGTCTCTTCTGCATACTAATGCCGACTCCTGTGATTTGTACGAGTACATATTATAAATCTTATACAATGTGACATTAATTTATGCAGCCTAAATCATACTGGAGAGTCGGTATGTGCTCAGTATCAAGGCTCGATGACCCGTTTTGTGAACTTCATATTTTTTTAGTTTTTCCTGCAAGCGGAAGCCGAGTCTCGAGTCAATTACTTTATGAGGTTAATTTATTTTGATAAATTCGTTAAGTGTTATTTATATCACATATATGTACATATATTATAAAATTATTGTCCAGAAAAATATTAATAGATTATATAGGACTATATAAAAACAAATTTAACGCGGGCGAAGCCGCGGACAAAAGCTATAGGAAGTATCACACTAATATACATATTATAAATGCGAAAGTTTGTGTGTGTGAGAGGGTGTGTTTGTTTGTATATGTTTGTTACTCTTTCACGCTGAAACGCCTGGACGGATTTGGATGAAATTTAGAATAAATATAGCTTATATCCTATCTTAACACATAAGCTACTTTTTATCCCGGAAAAAGCATTTCGTTAAACCGAATAACACGCGGGCGGAGCCGCGGGCAAAAGCTAGTTATTCATATATTCATTTTAGTCACAACATTATATTATACTGATTCTAATATGTCATAATAAGTCAATTGAAAAGTAGTAACGCCATTCGAGAAGCCCCTGATAAGCACATTTATGGAGGACCTGGTTACTGTCACATGGCTCTATACGAGGTACAACTTCGCTGCCTTAAGACTGATGTCCTACTTCCCCACTTTGGGTTTAGAAATAGGTCATTTGGACGGGAAAAGGAAGAGAGTAAATTCTCATATTATAATATTTTGCACGAAACATCGCTCGCGCTGGAGACCGTTTAAATTATATTAAACCATCTGAACCATGTCCAAGAGAAAAAATCTAGTCCAAGATTTCTAGATATGGCATCGTGATAACTATGGCCTAAATTAATTCTGGAGCTCTTGGTTATGTGGTTATAACACGTATAACACAGTGAAACCTTTATCTGAATCGGATCAGTAGCATTTTGTGAATCGCATGTATATTGTCTGATATTTTGAAATAAAACGAAATCGTGTGATATGATATCATAACAACGCATCGTTAGAACCACCATTAAGTATATTTTTCTTTTATTTCTTTCTACAAATAAAAATAATATGATTATTATTATTATTAAATACCAAAGTTTTTCTTAATAAATGTCGAGCTTACCAGAATGCCTACCGAGTAAAAGCTATGTTTGATATAGTTATTCATAAATCTGAAAGTTTTGGTATTTATTACATTTGCGTGCTAAGGCAACAAAGGAAAACATGACACCAATATATCCCTTTGGCCTATTTAATGGAAAATGAACGTTACCCTAATTTAGCGTCCCTATGAAAGAGGCGTATTCTAACCTTCCTACATTAACATAATAATGTAAATGAAAAGAAATGGCCAAGCAAGCATATTGCAATGCCGTTTTATTAAAGGATATTAATTGCTTGACCGCCTACGGGGTCTACTTAGATTTGAACTACTGTCTTGTGGAAATGTGTTTGTGTTTTTCTTCCAAACCAGTCTCAAACTCACATACATATAATTACTTATTACTAAGTAGCAGACCAAACATAAAGATTAAATAGCGTGGCGAGTTTCCATACAAAAAATAAGGAACATTTAGGCTTCATAGTACGAAGAAACGTATAAAAATGTTTTTTTTTGGCATATTTGTTAATTCCTAAACTAATCTCTACTATATATTTTGTTTGGAGACAAGCAATATTTATATTTAAAGGGGCCCAAAGTTCATTGAGCTAAAATTGCGTCGACTCTATGCGTTTATTATTAATGTTAGATCTGCTACTATATTATACGTCTGTGCTCAAACTTAATTCGAGAGACGGATAGTGATTTGTACTACAGTGTTTTGAAAATAGTTATGAAACGACATAAAGTTTTAGTAGTGAAAAACTAATCATAAATTGCATTTATTCCACTGTAAGACGTTTAAATTGTGTTTTTTTTAAATTATATATATTATAGGAAGCTTGGTCTTGTTTTATAGATTCTCGAACTAATGTTTATCGCTAGCATGGTATTATTCGTAATGGTATTATTCCATAGTTGGCTCCGCCAAACATGCTTTTGTGTTTTGACAATTCAGCATATTAAATCAGAATATTTTTAACAAATAGAATTTTGTCGTCTTAGCTAAGGAGTTCAACTACAACGAACATCCTTCGATTTGACACAAGCATCACAAAAACAAAAAAAATATATTAAAAGATCACTAAAATGACAGAAAACGTAATTTGGCGTATCAATAGAACTATATTTTTTATATAAATTATACGAGTAATACATTTATTATTTTAAATTTTATTTCAAACATTAAAATTTTTGACCGATTAGAGAAATAATGCACAAAGAATAAAATAACCAAAGGAAAAATAATGAAAATAAATATGGAGTCAACTTTGATGTCCTTACTCTAGAAAAAATAATTCTATTTTGTAATCGATAAATAGACGGATCCTAATGTCCAAACGCCAAATGACGTTTTCCGTGATTTTAGTGGTCATTCAGATATTTTTTTTATATATAAAAATATACTGATTTATAACGCTATGAAATGAAATGAAATGAATACTTCATTTTTTCAATGTAAGTACATAAATACACTTATCGCACGTTAGAATATATTAAATAAGTAAAATGGTTAAATTTAGAACAGGAAAATACAATATTATTATATTAGGATTTCGGTAGGTATATAATTCTGTATACCTAATAATAACTGCCAGACATTATACACGTGCAGCCTGTAGGTTGGTTGTATTCGCAAATCGCTCAGTGTTCTGCGCGTCCAATAATAATATAATATCATATCATATAATAATGGACTGGGAATGTTGATGGGACTGCCTCGCTTCTGCAGCGCATCAGGCATGTTTACCGAGGCTCGTATTGGCAGCTTTGAGTCGATAGTACGCAAAAGAGTAGCCTCCCTGATGCGGCGCCTGAGAGACAGTCCCAGCAGCCTTCTCAACACCATATTGGATCGGATGGATTGTCCAGTTGTGCGGCACTGGAACTTCATACATATGGGGTCCAAAGCTCTAATGTTTAATGTAAAATGAATATTTCAATTATCAATGTGTTTACTTAAATAGTTTTAACCATTTATGTTACTAATAAAATATGGACTTGGTCTGAATTAAAATTATATTATTATTATACAAGGTGAAATTCAATCAACCGACCAAATTTACACTGGAGACTCGGTTAGTGATCAATAACAAGGTTCAATGACCCCCGAGGTGAAATTCGATAAATGATTTTTTGCCCCGTAGTGCCTGCACTAGGAATTGTACTTGAACTAGTCCAACCAGTACAAGAGCAAAAAAAAATATTTTTCGAATTTGGCCAAAAGGATTACTGAACCTTGTTCCTGATCACTAACCGAGTCTCCAGTATGAATTTGGTCGGTTGATTGACCAATTGTCTAAATACGAGATCATGTTTATGTTTCATGTTTACCCTTAAGCTACATAGTTTTGTAAATCATGCAATATACCTATTTTCTTAAAGTAGGTCACGAAACGCACAACACAAAGGCGAATTAAATATATATGACACTGGCAAATAAGACGGCAGAGCCTATTAAACTCTGAAACTTTGGCGAGAATTGGGCACGTTTGGGTACGATAAAACTAGGTTTATTACCGTTCCGTACCTGCCACAGAGTTTAAGAATTCTATTTTATGGCGCGTTTCCACTTTTCACTCAGAAGTGACAAGGAGCGGCGTTCCGATTTGTATCTAATCGCGTTATTTAATCGCCAATGAAATTTTATGATGAGGTAGTTGACCGTGTTAGCTGAATGTTTTAAATAGGATTTACTAAAATAATTTTAATACGCAACAACAAATACTTTTTTACGATCAAATAGATGCATCTTAATTTAACTGATTCACCGTTCTAGTGATTCACTGTTATATTAGACAAAAATGTTTCTTTAAATTAAATGAAATATAAGGTATGGAACTTTTTTTAATCATGAAAGAAAGGTTGAACGAAATATTTTCAACGATGCCATAAATATGAAATTCCGACAAAAAAAAATATTATTTTTTTCCAAGTAAAACTAATATTTATTTATGTTTTATTTGTATTTTTGGGTATTATAAGTAATATAAGTAATAGTAAAAATTTCAGGTCAATTAAAATGAAAAATGGTATAATTCACGGTAAATAATACGCTTTGCTGTACGTGGTCTCGGTTTTAACACCTTTGGCCCCAACGGCCATCACTTCGGCGACAGATATGGCCTGCCACTGCCACTAGAACTTACTGATTCGACAGGCTATGTCGGTCACTTTCGATCTCCGACAGCTCTCCCCGTTTCAGATTTTATCCATCAGAGATATTCCAAGTATAGCCCGCTCCATAATTCGCTGAGCGACCTTAAACCGGTGGACCAAACCCTTCGTAAGAGTCCACGTCTTAGCGCCGCGCCGTCACAAAAATCACAAGAAGGACGCACTGGTTAAACATTATACTGCATAATCCTAAGTTGTCTAAAAACAGTAAACCAAAAAAAATATACCCATCGCAAATACAGTAGGTAACAATTAAAACTTTAAGTACCATCTCAACTTAAAATAATATTTAGATGCTGGCAAGAAGTAAATGGAATCCAGAACTCAACTTTTTGTGAATTAAAATTTAAATAAATATTCAAACTTTTTAAGTACAAGGTACTTATTTGCAATGTAAATAATGAAACCTATGTTTTGCTCTAAGCGATAGAAAGTTATGGAAGTATTTTATAAACGGATGAGCTTTTGTAGAGCTTTCGTAACAATGGGGTATATTATTTTAAATGTTGTGATTAAAGATTTAAAGTGTGCAAGAAGGCACAGGTCGAGCTTTTGATGAGATTATGACTCATCTCATGATTTATGATGTCCAATCATTATAATTTTAATGAAAAATTCTTCCAACAATATACCGATTATTTTATTTATTCAAACCGAAGTTAAACCTTTCGTTCTGAAGATTCCTTACCGTACTTAAACCATTATTTCCATTGTTACAAATAGTGGCTCTGTGAATACCAGTTCCATGAAATATTTCAGGGCTATGGTAAAAAAAATATGATTCATCCAGGTGGGTACCACGACCACTAAAGAATTCGTAATCGTTTGTTGGTTTTGACCTATACGTTTTCAATGTACATAATATGTTACTCTGAATGTCCGAAATTAATGGATGTTAAGATCCACCAGCGTACGTCAACAGTGCACCAATTTCTATGATGTAAGTCCAAAGTTGTTTGGTAAATCTTTTAGAATCGGACATATGCCGTTGAATGTTAAAATTAACCAATATGATTCAGTGAATCTTAGATTCGGCAATTTAAACTTTACGTGAATGTTAGTATACGCCAGTGGTTGTTCGAAAAGAGAGAAAGTCAAATAGTGTGTCTCTTTTAACGACAACGTCACGCCTGCCATACAACGCAGTTCAATTCACTTATTCGCAAGGGTTTGTCTTTCTCACAGTGAGCAGCGCACCAACGCATTGGTTAATGTGCGATTCTAAAAGATTAATCAGACAATTTCGGTCTTACGCCATGGCTGTTAACGTATGCTGGTGGATCTTAACATTCACCATAATCGGATATTCACAATATCAGATTTATTACCCAGTTTGAAGGAAAAATGTTATCATATTAACAACCAGTACCTAATGCTTAATGCTGACTTGAATAATAAAATTATAAAGAGATTATTAAACCAAAAACGTTGATACTTGAAAATAAACGATTAAAAGGAAACATAATTTCACTTTAATTAAATTAAGATTCTTTAACATTTAAGAAAAAGTTTCCTAAAGAGGGTCATAACAAACGAGTTCAACAAAATGTTAGTCGCTTTTAAAGTGCCGAGTTCTTTTAATTAGACTGCGTTAAAATAACACTCAACTAATACTTTTGTTTGTTACACAGTTCAGAGATCTAATTTGAAATGGTTTTACAGAATATTTTCTGTCGGTTTAGGATAAGAAGGTGCTTCATTACTGTCTGATATAAAAAGGACGATATTAAATTAAAGCACTTTACTTTTTTTCTTCCAAGGATAATTTAAAGTACCTTCAACAAGAAACGGTCACGGATTCTAGGATGAAATATAAAAGGACAAATTTGAGAAAAATAAAAGCCACAATAATATGTATATTTAGGCCTAGTTTCGTTTTTATTAGGCTAAAGTAGAAATTTTGTGGCTTATTAAGCTTTGTATTCGTTACAGAATCCATGGCTGCGGGAAAACGCAAGTTTCCATGGCCGTAGCCAGGTTTTAGTACCGGGGGGGTTAAGAAAAAAACGACAAAAAATTACATTAATGACAAGACAAGACAAGACAACACAAATACTCTTTATTGTGCACCAAATACAAATAATAAAAAAAACATGCTTCAAACGCTTTAAGAATGATTCTTCTGTTTTTCTTTTGAAATATATCCCCTACTTCATCTGTATCAATTTCTGCCCCATAGTGAATATTAATGAGAGCCAATCAAAATGTTTTCACTCGTTGTGTAGCGCAAGTAGTTTTTCAGTCTCGAGGCTTGAGAAAGTCGTTTCTGGGGTAGCAGTGGAAACAGGTATGGTAGCCAAAATTTGTAGCATTGTGCATTTGGATATAGTGTGTATCGGTAGAAATATCGACAGAAATTAAATTGAAATAAGATTCACAACAACGTTCATTGCAAAGTGGCTGTTACTACGACCGCCCGATAGCGGGCAAAATAAGAAAAAGTAATTACTTTCAAACAAACCGCTATAATTTTAGAGGTTATTAAGAGACGTTAGTACAACACATTTAAAATGTAAAAACAATTAAAATTAAAAATTAAAATGTTATTAAAAAATGTTACGTGGAAATAAAATTTATAGGATAACCATACATTTTATTTCCACGTAACATTTTTTATCTAACCTCATATCGTAAAATCATCATTACGAACTCAAAACTACTGGCAAATTGACAAATATTTTTCATAAACGTCTGTAAAAAATTAAAAAATTAAATTATAGTATAGGTCTCCGAACAACATAATGCTATAAAAAACTTTTTCTGAAATTACAGTACATGTGATACTAACTAGGAAGGCAAAGGGAACTTAGCCCATACAGCCATGTCTGAGGTTTAATATCAAATACTAATGAGGTTTTTATACAATGTGCTCCAATATATATTAAATAGTAACGAGGTTACAGTTCAAATTTATTTTCAGCTAGGTATTGTCTATGGCTTACGGCGCGTTGGACTCGGTCTGTCAATGGATGAACTGTTTGTTGCGCCATAGTTTTCGAGGAAATGTATTTATTACTTACAGTGGCTTTATGGGTCAAAATAATTATTTTGCCCTAAAATTACTTACAACAGGGATGGTGATGAATGATATTTGACTCCACTTGACATTCTGGAAATAACGACGGAAAATACGAACACTTTTAGAACAAGCTTTTCTTTTACAAGTATAATCAAAAATGGCTGACGACAAATTTACAAAAATTATGAAAACAGGTTAGTAGGCATGAGTTCAGATAAAGTAGTGTGTGAAACTATACGTAACTAGGTATTAAAACACTCGTGTTCTATTAAAAAACTCGCCTTCGCCTCGTTTTTTAAACTGACACTCGTGTTTTTAATAACCTTTTTATGTACCAGTTTCATAAACTACTATTAATAAATGTTGACTGCAATTTTGCTATTTCTATACAGAAAAAGTATAGTATATTTATATCAATAATAAAAATAGGTAAGTGACCATGATTTCTTTGGATTTTACGAAAATCTTCAAAGGGCTTCAACTTTAAAAAATAATTATGAATGAGATTTTGAATGGTTTTAATAAAACCAGTTTGTTCTTCTACAAAATACTAAATTAACGGTTAAAAATCAGCCTGTGCAAATAATTACAAGTATAGTAGCTAAACTTATTGAAAAATAATACGGGGAACACATTTGTTATTATAATACAAATTTTACTAAGTTTCAACTCTTTTCTTTGCATATTTAATTAAATCGGATCTAAGATGGACCTTGTTTCAGTATTTGTTTAGTTCTTGATCCAAATTTAAAACAAAACGACCGTCACATTCCAGATATTTTGTAGTTTATCGTAGCATATTAATCTTATTATCCATCCATCCATCCATCAACCTGTTTCGTCCACTGCTGGACATAGGCCTTTCCAGGATTACGCCACTCTTGGCGGTCCCCCTGGAAGAAATGCCCATACTCACACACGCTGGGCAGGCGGGTTGGTGAGCGCGGTGCCGAAACCCTTGCACCAGTGACGCCGCTGCCCGTCTCTAGTCTGTTTTAAGGCCTGGCAATTAGGGATGGATATACCGCCATCCATCGGTCCTCGGCAATGGTGAGCCGCCTGGTTTTGCTTGAGAGCTGTTTTCTTCCTTCGGGAGGATTTGCGAGTAAGATGGTGGTACCTCCACAGTCGAGCTCGGCATCAGCTCTACCACCTACTTATCTAATATTATAATCTTATTATATATTTAATCAAATATTTTTTCCATACAAACTTTAAGAACCTACGTTAAACTTTTCGAGTAAGTTATTGCCCGTACCAACGCTTTTCAATGCATTGTGTGAGAAAATAAATGAAACAAACAAACATTAATTACTCCAAATAAACATTTCGTTTTCTCTGCTCGCAATTTGCCAACTTGACGGAAATAAACTGCGTTCAGTTTGATGCGTTCGTAAGTAATCTGCGTTCAGTTTGAACGTCGGGTGACACACACCTCGCATGCCTTGATACTGCCCTGCTGTCAGTGGTAGGCGGTTGTCGTCCGGCGATGAAACTGAACGCAGCTGACAAACGCATTAAACTGAACGCAGTTTATTTCCATCATGTTACACGAGGAAAGACTGCTAATTTTCTCTCAATAAATAAAAATAAAGCACTAGTGCGGTAAAAGTTACTTTGCCAAATGGATTTTTACGAGCGAGCTTTGAATTTTTTTTTCTGATAATGCGTTTAAATAACCCAAAGTAAAGAATATTTAGTCCATACAGTAATATATGAGGTTTTAATATCTTATAACCGATGAGGTTTATAATAGTACATTATGATACAAGTGAGCTGCGTTGGACATTACAGTCGGGGCGGGATTGCAGGCCGAGCCGAAGACGAGGTTGTAATGGAGCCGAGAGTCTAATGTTTAATGCTAAGAGCGTTTCATAAGACGTTTTTCAACACACTTGCGAGGAAAAATAATAAAATTTCACCCTTTTTTTTCCACATAATCGAAAACGCAGCTATGAACTAACAATTTTCTTTAAAAAACGGCGGCGGAGATTTTGTTTTTTGCGCAGATGGAAATAGAGGCACTGACGAAAAAAGCCAAATAGCCAAATATCGCCTAACAGCCAAATATGCAATATTAACAAACTGAATATTTAGGTATTTAGAACAAAAATTACAGTTAATTTGTTGATAAAAATAAATAATTTAATGAAATTAAATGATGATTTATTCTATTTCAACTGCGTAAGTCTATTTATTCGCAAAACCTTTACTATTTCTCAAGACATCAAAACTCTTTGCTAAGATTAAAAAAGAAGCTAATGTAAAAATCACTAGCGCGATAATCTAAAGTAAAAAGCACGCGTGATTAATATGCTGAATAATGACCCTAAGAACGCTGCAATAAGGGCCACTTTATAAGCAAGTATGTTGAAAATAATATTGTCTAGTACGTACAAAACTTGTGGCTTGACCAAGGAGGTTTCATGGCGGTGCGAGACCCCACCGCTGTGAAACCTCCTTGTGATCGAACTTCACATACGGTGGACTGCTAGATTCTTAGCGCTATAATACTGAGCAACAAAAATGACGAACAATTTTATAACAGCAAAATCAAGAAAAGCATACGACACATTTTACAAAGTTTTATGACTTGAAAAATAAGTAGGTACCTAACTATCGCAGGAGTTTAGATAAAGCGGTGTATGAAGCTGCACATGACTAGTTATTAAAACACGAGTGCGAGTTTAAAAAACTAGCCGTAGGCTTTATGTATCTTTATGTACCAGTTTCAAAAACTACTATTTTCAACGTCTTATAATTAAATAGTACATAATTTTTAAGTGTCAATACCAATGACGTACATGGACTGATTGTGCTACGCTAATTTGTGTTTCTAACTCACGTGACTTTTCAAATGACAATTATTTATATGAGAATATCTTTTTAATTGAACAATATTTAGTAACTGAAATACAATAATACAATATTTTAATTTTTTACTTAAATTGGTATATATTTGGTTAGGTATTATATTTATTTATGGTATATTCAGTTTATTTATCAACTCATTTATTAATTGCATTATGTATAATAATATTCTTATTACAATAAGTATTTATTTTATGCATGAGTATAACTTTAGTATCCCAACTTAAATATAGTTTTTATATACATATATATATATTTTAATATATTTTAATATATATATTAGTATCTATTTGTTTCATTATAAAATATTATTTTTATACAGATTAGATTTGACATGTAAAACGTATACTTTATGTATCTATTTTACAAATAAACATTTTGATTCTTTTGAATCTTTTAATCTTGCATTGTACTTTGAAGGGTTATAAACATTATTATCATTATCATGACGCTGTAAGGGGAACAAAAGGTGACGTCATTAACCCCCTTTGCCATCAGCCACCACCCCCAAGATCGTTTATCACCGCAATTCAACGTCTGTAGTGACTACGCCACAATGTAACGGCCATCCAACATGTTTAAAAATTTCTCAAATAGTAGCTAGGTAATGAATAAAATGCTATTAGTTACCGCAAAAAACACCAATGAATTTTATACTGTCTTATCGATTCTATAATGGAATCTATGCAATGCGGTTTTTTTATTATCATCGTAGGAAATCTGGTCAACATATAGGCTATAAGGGGTGTTCATACAATGACACCCAAGCCGAAAACAGGGCTAAAATTGCATGAAGGCGGGTAGGCCGCGGGCAAAGGCTGTGACATCTGGTATATTTTCATTCGGCCACTAAATTGAACAAAAATTAAATCAAAATCATTAACGTGGACGTCTTCATGTCTACGCAAGTCCCGCTAAATAAAAAATTAAATAGGTGATCAAACGAATGTAAAACGTCTTCGATCATTATTACGTAAGTTGATCTATTTGAACACTTGTAGTCCGAATTAAGTGTTGTGTTGGGACAGTGTTCAAAATAAGTATGAGTCAAACGAATAAAAAAATCAAGCGCCATTGATTGTACTGATGTAAGCAATTTTTAAAGATCCAATTAAAGCGGATTCCTTTGAAAATGGCATAAAGGCAAAACCAATCAGGAAACAAATAATTTTGTAGGATAGGACAAGTGATTTAGTGAACTTGGCGCTTCTTGACGACACTTGGTGAAACTTGAATAATAAGCATTTCGGAATCTGAAAACTTGTAAATAGGTAGTATAGGAGCATACGACGGATAATTTGACGCACGATATCCACGAAACTGAATTGCGAAACCGATTGGCTACACTGAGTTAAATTGTGTAATCATCCATCCATCCATCAGCCTGTTTCGTCCACTGCTGGACAACTACTGCCTTTCCAGGATTTCGCCACTCTTGGCGATCCTCCTGGAAGAAATGCCCATACTCACACACGCTGGGCAGGCGGGTTGGTGAGCGCGGTGCCGAAACCGTTGCACCACTGACGCCGCGCCCGTCACCAGCCTGTTTTATATAAGGCCCGGCAATTGGGGATGGATATACCGCCATCCATCGGTCCCAAGCAATGGTGGGCCTGGTTTTGCCTGTTTGCGAGCTGTTCTCTTACTCTCTCCCGAAGAACTTCCGGAGGATTTGCGAGTAGTTATTTGGAGTTAGGTGGTAGAGCCGATGCCGACCTCGACTGTGGAGGTACCACCATCTTACTCGCAAATACTCGCAAATTGTGTAATATAATTATTTAATTATTGTAAAACAAGTACAGGTTATCCTACTAACAAAAAAAAAATAAACAACTAATCAATCTTGTTAAATAAGACACTTGTACTTGTCCACAGGATTATAATTTTACTTAATACACCCGACCGGTTTCGCTTATAAGCATTATCTAGGGCTTTATAACATAAAAATAACTTAATAGTACATTACGATACGAGAGCGATGAAACGTTTGCAGCAAGGTGAGTGCTGCAATCACACGAGTCGAGAAAAAGTTTCTCGCACGAGTATCGTATAATATTTTATAGCAAAAGTGCGGAAAATGCCGACTTTACGCAAACGCAGCGTGCGTAAAGTGGTCATTTTACGCACGGTGTGCTATAAATAATATTTACATGTTTAATACGTGCGATAAATGTCAAATAATTCAACTTATCAATGTTTTCTTATTTTCCAGGTAAGTTAACGGGCGTTTACGACACCGGTAATTTACTAGTTAATACATCATCATGGCCTGAATCCCCGAGCGGTGTCGGAGGTGTTTCTGAGTAAGGATTGAGAAATGCAAGCCACACACGTTTCTCCGTCGATTATTACGTCTCAGTGTGATGGGTAGTAAGCTCTATTGCCGTAATTCGGTCACAAGTATGCACCAACAGCTTAACGTGCCTTCGAAGCACGCAGACTGAACATTGATGCGCTCCTGCGGCATTTAAACCGTGATTTATTATCAGACTAGCTTTTGCCTGCGGCTCAGCCCGCGTTCAGGAGATTTTCGTGGAAATAATGAAAAACTGAAGAATATGACTTTTTGAACGACCATATGCAACGGTCACCATGTTTTACCAAAGCGCTAATAAGTACCAATCAAATAAGCCCAAACTCGAAGGGTCTGCTGTTGTCCGTTGAGGAGATCCCGCACCCATCTTCCAGTCCCATCATCAGACCCTGGTCACCATTTTTTACCAAAGTGCTAATAAAGACCACTCAAATAAGCCCAAACTTGAAGGGTCTGCATTCTAACCAAATTTTACAAAGTTTCGGGAATTATTATTTGCTACATAACTTCTAATTACTACCAGTAGAAAAGTAAATTCCAAAAATCTTTAAATGACGATAACTTTTTTTTCCGGAATCCAATTTTGATGAAATAAAGCTAATACTCTATTCCAAATTAAGTTCTGTACAGCTGTGGAAAAATGAAAATCCGTTCAGTAGTTTTATAGATGTGCGTGAACAAACAGACAGACAAACAGAAAAGAAGTCTAAAAATCGTTAATTTGTGTTCTACAGTAGTAGATCATCATCTTCTTTAGTCACCCCCTTTCTACTTCTATTACTTTTCTTCAATGTATTGAAGTATATATGCACACAAAAGAATTAAAAAATATTATTTCAAGATATATTTCGGACCCTACTGGGCCCGGCATCAGTTGATATATCAATGCTATATATTATATATCAATGCTATATCAATATCTATGCCGGGCCCAGTAGGGTCCGAAATATATCTTGAAATAATATTTTTTAATTCTTTTGTGTGCATATATACTTCAATATAATAAAAAACAAATAAATAAACAAGCTGGTAAAGTTTATATACATTTATTTTATTTTCTTCAATGTACAGACACAGCGGCTTCTACTGTTTTATTATATTATATGTATTGTTTCATGGTCGGCCAATTATTCAACACCCGTTAGCCATATCGATTTGATTTTATATTCCATAAAAATAATGCTGCGAAATAATATGTAATAGCTCCAAATATATAATTGTTTAGTGTACTTTCCCCGAATTTACATTTGACAATATCATATTTAGCAATGCTTAAGATGCCTACTTCTGCCAAATTATCAGCTCGATGTGTATCTTATCTTACCTTATCTGAATGATATCTTATCTTATCTTATCGGTACAAATATCAACGGACATCAAAATAAAGTTCATATAATAAGGTTGCTCATTGCAAAGTGGCTGTTATGGCGACCGCACAATCGCGCTTAGCGTAAGTTAGGGGAAAATAATACGTAAGAAAATTATTGCAGTTATAATAACTTTAATTCTTCAAAAATAACACTGGCAACTAATTTGTTGTTATAATATCTTCAATTTGACTAACTTGCAATTTGTTGCAAATCTAAGTCTTAATTTGTAAATCTTGTTTATTTAAAGTTATCTATAAAAATTAAAAATATTAATATTGTGGAACAAAAGTACAAGAATTTGTGTATAATTTACTAAAAATATTAATTCGGCTATCATATTTCAGATATTCTGTAGTTTATTATATACTATTTAAATTTTTTTCACTAACAAATCATCTGAATTATACATGAATTTAATCGCAGTGTTCAAGGGCATTGGCGTTTATTCGCCTCTTAACTACGAAATGTAGCTCGTTGTCACATAAGTACTGCTTAAAGACGTTTTATAAACCTAAAAACTGGCCCATAATCTGTCTAATTAATCAGCCATATTGTATTTTTTTAAATTATCTTTCCTGTTCGAGGAGTTATTGTTTTGTATTCTTTAATTTTATTTAATGCTTGCCCTCATTTTTAGTACTTCCTTCCTTTTCGTTTTTTATCTACCTGCTTCATTCAGTCAGAACAAGGACACGCTGAAACTCAGCGCTGTGCAGATTCACCAGCAATACGCTCTTTGTCACCAAACCTTTTGTTTATGGTAAAATTGTTGTGTACCGAAGTGTGAAAATCTTGAGACAAATAAAATAATTTATTTATGTTTTATTTCTTAATTAAAAGCATTTCAGTGTCGACCGCTGCGTGCCACATTTGTGCCACCTCTTTTATTTAATGTTGTTCTTGTTACAAGTTTGCGTGAACAACGAGATGTTTGCGAACAGAAAACGTAATAAATTACCGTTTCCAACTTTCAGCCACATGGCATAAATTCGTCCTACTGTCTTGTATTTTTATCTCTGTACTGAACTAAATTACAAGTACCTATACTTTTATAACAAACATTACACGAAAAGAAATGATAAAATGAAAAGAAAAAAGATCTTGCTAAGTTTCTTGTCCTTCTTCTTAACAAGACTAACCGAAGTGGCGGGGTTAGGCATGTATTTATTTATTAAATGTTTTTGTTCTTAGTTTATATATAGATATTTATTGTATTATTTTATTAACCGCCACGATGGTCTAGTCTAGTGGTTCAAGTACAGACCACTAATCTAGACGTTACAGGTTCAAATCCTGTAGGGGCACATTTGTGTTCGGTTTGCGTGCTCCGGAAAGCACGGAGCACATTTGTGCCCGAATTACGGCGATAGGGCTCACTCACCACCCAACACGCTGGGACGTAATAATCGTCGGAGAAACGTAGGTGTACAAGTGTACTCTGACTTGCATTTCACGATGCATATTAAATTTATTCTTGTATTTATTATATTGTATTTTCCCGTATTATGTTTAGTTAAATTGCCTTTTACATCAAAATTGACCTACCTCCTATAGCATAAGTAAATCTATTTCTATTTCGATGTAGCTGTTTTCTTGAAGATTTCGATATGCTTCTCAAACAGAAACATGTGATTGCAACGGGCATGTATCTATTTATAGACCTTTAGTAAACATTACGTTTAGTCGAAAGCACGTGTAGGTGTGCAACAAATATGTGTACAGCTATAGTAAGAAATATTGCGGCTTCGTGTTTTGTCGGCTAAGTTCGGTTTTTCCTTGTCTTTTTGATAAGTCCATAAAATTTTGTATTAAGTTGTCATAAGACGTCATTAAATAAATACGATTATTCATAGATTTCGCGAATGCCGAAGCCCAAAATAGATAGGTACAGAAGGCCAGCTATGACTGACCTTGATTTTAAGGCGCTACCTCACTAAAATCGGCACTTTTTGAAGTTATTTACCTGATTTTCAGAAGAAGCCACTAATTTGATAAATTAGTATATAAATATGGGTACCTTTTTCTAGTTTTCTTGAATACAGAAACGCGATTGCAGAACTTTCGCTCGATAGAAATAATTATTGAAATGAGGTCTTCTTATACACTTTTTTCCATAGTATGCGAAATAGGAATGACATATAGACCTGGACGATATTTTTTTAGATAGATTTTAACAATATCTAAATTTTGTGAATGTGAAGTTTTGATAACTATTTTAGTTAGTTTTATATTAATTTGAAACCGACATTTTGCATTTTTTTCGGAATCCGTCCCTCTCGCACTGTGGGTCGTTCCGCATGGACTAGCAGTGACCGTTGAAAAATTCACATATCACCTTAAATACCTACTCATCACATGTATCGCAAAGCACATGCACTCGTGACTAGTCGTACTGGCATTCGACTGAATCCTACCGAGATCGTCGTACGTACACGTCTATGTGTGCGTGCGCTCGAAATCGCTGGTTGTAGGGAGCAGGCCTTCTGTACCTATCTATTTTGTGGCCGAAGTCGCAATATTTCTCACTAGACCTGTACATCTTTGAGACGGGGCTGCATTTCATGTATGTTGTTTATAATTCTACAGCAAGTTTTGTATTTGGTATTCGGTAGGAAATTAGAAATAAGATGCAATTAATCTGGAATTTCACAGGATTTTTATAGGTGGTAGAGCTGATGCCGGGCTCGACTGTGGAGGTACCACCATCTTACTCGCAAATCCTCCCGAAGTTATTCGGGGGAGAGTAAGAGAACAGCTCTCAGGCAAAACCAGGCGGCCCACCATTGCCTGAGACCGATGGATGGCGGTATATCCATCCCCAATTGCCGGGCCTTATATAAAACACACTGGTGACGGGCAGCGGCGTCACTGGTGCAAGGGTTCCGGCACCGCGCTCACCAACCCGCCTGCCCAGCGTGTGTGAGTATGGGCATTTCTTCCAGGAGGACCGCCAAGAGTGGCGAAATCCTGGAAAGGCCTATGTCCAGCAGTGGACGAAACAGGCTGATGGATGAATGGATGGATTCACAGGATCAATACTTGCAGTTGGATCAAGATAATTGTATGGGGCATAAATATTATTCGTATTAAATCGATTGTTACATATTGTCGTCATATGATGGGAAAAACTCATTTTTCGCAAAAAGACCGCTTTTTCGTGAAAAACCGAACTGTACCGTAGATATAATCCCATTACACGATCATACGAAATTATTTTCTGTTCAGACTAGGTAATTTCGGTTCACTCAGCTCCCCAGACTTATTTACACGTAAACCTATCACGCTCCACCTCACTCCGCTTCGCTTCGCTCTTTGTCGCTCCTATACGTATTTTTAGCTTCTTGTTGAAAGACTTTCGCAAGTCTCTCGCTTTCCCGTGAAATGTCTGCTTTTTCGCGAAAAAGCGAAATAATTTCGTATTATCGCCTAACGGTTCGATCTTTACGCCTTAATCAACGAAAAATCGGCTTTTTATACAGCAACGCATAGATCTCAAAAAATATACATATCTTGATTTTCGATTAAACATTTTTCATTCATCTTGGTATTCTTAACCTTCGGGTTCGGATATGTCGTCATAGAATAAGAGATTTTGTCACAAAACCGTATTGGACACATCACTGTCTAGTCATAAAAATGCTAGAATTTTTCTTTATACCTCCGCGTATATACGCGTTCCCTGGGTGGCGTTAATAAAGTAACAATTTTGTCAAGCCAGACATCATGGTAGCGTATACAATTTACAATGCGTTCAAAAAGGCAGCATTAGAACCTGTGTCGCAACCATTGACCTCTCATAAACAACTAGACTTACAGTCTCACTCAAAAAATGTCCGCGATGCATTTTGTCACCGCTATGGAGTGACAAAATGGAATGACGATTTCGTAACACTGACATTGCATCTTATGATACTTCTTAATTTGGTTGAAGCATTTTTGCTACTATGCACGGTCCACGTTCGGACACTTTCTGACGAACTTTTCTTAGAGACTGTGTGTCTAGTTGGTTATGAGAGGTCAATGGTCGCAACACTTAGTTTCGCCCAATCTACGACGTAGCGGATCTAAAAAGACGCAGCGCATGAGTCGCATAGTCGTAGAGTCGTAGCAGTTACTACGCCGCACCGTAGCAAAAAAGAATATGCGTTGTTATTTGGATATTTGAAAAAACTGACTTAAAGTAGGCCTTTTTATATTTTTTCAAGTTATCGTGGTTTTGTATAAATCATGTTAAAGTCATTCGATCGCTGCCGCGCCGCAACAAACTGACTAGACTGAAGGCATCTACACAATAAATAATTCCTATAAAATCACTTAAAAAGTAATTATTGTGTAATTTTTCGATTTCTTTGAAAAAAAGCTCTTATTTACTTGCCCTAGATATCAAGGAATAAGGCCTGGATTCCAATATTACGTCTTCTAATTAATTCTGATATTAAATAGCATAAAAAAACTTCGAAGTTGATTGTGTAAATAAGATATAAATATTATTTTATTCGTTTTTTACTACTCTGACGTAATAAAAATTTATTAGCATTTGAAAACTTTGTTTTTTTTTTAATTATAAATTGATGTCACAAAATATTCGCTATAAAATCGTTAAACATCAAAATATTAAAGCTACGTAACCAATTCATGTAAGTATTGTTTTTCTGTTTGTTTCAGAATGAAGCGAATTGAGTACAATTTACTTATTGACACACTAATCGCTCACATTAGGTATAGTTCATGTGAATGTGGGCACCTGGCCGGTGATATTTACCTTTAATTTGTAGCTTTTGTTGTTTCAACTTTCTCGACTTTCAACTTAGTATGAAAGACACGGATCATAATGTGGTTGCTTTGGGTCTCATTCCAAAACGAAAAACTTTTTATTGTTTTTCTTATTTTTTGGGTATTTAATAAATATGATTTATATCACTACGCCAGAATAGTTAATTTAGGCTTTCCTAGAAAAGTTGTATTATTTTATGCATTACTTTGTAAATGATCCTGTAAAACAACTATATACACGCTTTAAAGTTGTTGTGCAGGATAACCGCTAAGAAGTCCATATAGTATAGGTACATAACCCTAAATTTACTAGATCTAGCAATGTGAATTCCTGAGAAAATGCTAGATAGTTTCCTGTAATTTTTGTAAATGTTTTTGCAAACGTCGTGGCAGCGCGCCATTTTCAACAGTTGCTGTAACAAAAATAATTAATTTCAAATAATATGGATAATATGGACTGGTGACGGGCAGCGGCGTCACTGGTGCAAGGGTTTCGGCACCACGCTCACCAACCCGCCTGCCCAGCGTGTGTGAGTATGGGCATTTCTTTCAGGAGAACCGCCAAGAGTGGACGAAACAGGCTGATGGATGGATGGATGGATAATAATATAACTTATTCATTCCGTTTTAGAAATTCCCGACAATTTTCTCTTGATTTCCTGATATAGGTAGTTCTGACGTTCCAATCGTTCTAGTTTAACATTCCGTGCCACTAACAGATTGAAGAGCTGTCTGTATCAGCAAAATGACACTAAGCCGGCGAGTAAACTAATTACTAACTAACCCCACAGGTTGTCTTTGTGAGAATTAAAATTTTAAATAATAAATATAAAATATAATTGTTAATATCGTTAATATGTTAATATCACACATGAGTTCACACGACAAAATATCGAGGCACACATCTGGAGAGAAAACGCGAGCCTTCAACTTTTATGTGTGCGGAATCAGTATTGCAGACAATTTAAACCCATTATCTCGACCAAAATTTTACAACATTATAAAATTCAGCGATCGGTTTCGGTTGTTAAAATAACTTTGTGTTATTTATTATCATATAACGTCGCTACATCTAATGTCAAGTGGTTTACGTAACATTTTGGATAAAATTACGCTATTTGGCTTTAATATAAATAAAGAGATAATAATAACAACACCATCTGCTGAACTGAAGACACCTTATTACCGGACACCGGATCAAAATTGCCATAATCAACAGCAGCCGATTTAGTATTCTTCGACTACATCAGGCTATTTAGCTTATTTTGTATTCCTAAATATGTTCTTTCTATTCATTGTTGCTTAAATTACATAAAGCAAAAGAAATTAAAAAGAACGTTATAATGGAATTGCGTTATAATTTTAATGTTTGTTAATACCTCAAAATGAAAAAACGGAACCCTTATACGATCACTTTGTTGTCCGTGTCTGTCCGTCTGTCCGTCTGTCAACACCCTTTTTCTCAAACCCTGTGAGAGATATCAAGTTGAAACTAATACCTATTATAGAATACTGCGGCCCCATAGTGCTGTCAAAAAATCAGACTTCTATCTCAACTCGAAAAAAAGTTATTGTCGTTGTATTCTAGTACACGGAACCCTCAAGGCATGAGTCCTACTCGCACTTGACCGTTTTTCAGTTTGATTATTATAACGTTTTCGTATTATTGAACATTTTACAGTGCGAATAGAATCTTTTGGCACGTGTATATAAACTACAACACCACTATGTATTAACTTATAATTTGCATTGTGTTTATTTAACACGCTGGCACTTGGTAGAAATTAATACACGTTGTGTTTATTTAACTCTTGTGCTTATCCACAAATATTTTATTCTATATTACACCCAACCGGTTTCGCTATTTAGCATTTTAACCGGTTGGGTATAATATAGAATAAAATATTTGTGGATAACAAATGTACATATGTACAATTACTTTATTTCAACTTTTATAAAATGACGTGAATTTCCTGTTGGTTTCAGCAAGTTTTAACCAGTCTGGTACTGTCTTATCAAGCAGTAAATAGTCTGGCAATACTAATAAATGATTGTTTATTTTACTAATTACTTAATAGAAAATAAAAACTTTTACAGTATTACGTAGTTCTGTTGCCTTTTCACTACTTTCCAACCCTCACCCCTGCCAATCGCAACGGCTCTCAGTAGCCAGACTGTCATTATGATAGTCCAGAAACATACCAAAACACAACTATAGTAACATCATTTGTTATAAAATGATGTGCTATCTACGCTGTCGGCTCTCACTCTAAAACTTAGGCGACGAAACAGACAATCAGAGCGCTACATTTCATCATTAAGTACCGCTTGATTCTAAATTCTCAAATGAAAAGTCACTGTGTTTTTAACCTCAATCGCTTCTTGCACAATCCGTAAACGATCGGTGATAAGGGTTTTTGGTTCTGTAAGAACGCTAATATTTTAATATTCTACTCCATTATGCCGTACATAATCCGCAGTGTAATTTTATTTTGTACGCAAAAAAGCTTCTGCAGGTTCTGAACACTGAACTAAAACCGTGTTCCAAACGCATAAATATAAAAAATATCACATACAAAATGCTTTAATATCTGAGTGAACGGTAGGACGAGGAAACGGCGATATTGGGAGCGTTCACGGTACGTTTAACCGAGAATGGAAAATCACAGGCAAGCACGAGGAAAAAAACGGGAACTGGAATTAAACCACACGTCGTTAGCTGCGAGCTTGGAATTACCTTAAACCATAAAGCTCCTTCATCTGCCAATGAAAATATTTGAGTTTTGTTTCAACGCCATTAAAACTTCTTTGGTTTTCCGAATATAAATAGTAGATATGGCAATAACCGAGTATTTTTCATAATCGAGTACTAATGACTGGATTGGTTTCAATAATCGAACGATTCACTTGAGTGAACCGCTCGAGTACTTGCCTGAGCTGAGTTATGACTTAAGTGAGGTTCAGAGTTTAGTAAATAATCGGGCAGCTCGAGTAGTTTCCGTCGATTATTACCATCGGTAATAAAGTGCTCTCATTATATAATGAATTCTCAAAGAACCACATCTACAAGTGTTTCCTTTCCTCACGAATATATGCGTTTATTCGGTGATTAATAGTAAATTGTTATAGGCGGTAGAACGCTAGCCTCTCAATCTTGAGATCCACGTTCGATCCCCAGTCGGGAATGCACCAATAATCGTACTTACCACTTGCTGAACGATGAAACAACACATCGTGAGGAAACCTGCATGCCCTAAAAAGCGTATAATTGTACCCGAAGAACGGGTCACCACACATCACGTTTGACGTAATAATCATCGGTGAAACGCGGGTGTACCGGGTGTAGACTGTGACTTGCATTTCAAAGTACACACTCGGGAATACCTCTGACACCCCCTCAGGGATTAATGTCGTGACGATATGTATATGCGTTTGGGCTACGACGTAGCGGGTCTATGAAGAGGAAAAACTCGATGGTTGCTACGCCGTAATATAAAGAAGTAAGGAGGTCGCGAAAGTGTATTAAAATCATAGACATCTTATAATATTATGTGATTAAAATGTACTCGTATTAAGAAAAGGAAAAAGAACTTACACAATAAGGTTTTATTGGTAATTAAGAGCCAGGTGACTTGTTCTATAAAGTTTGACAATTTAATCTATGTTTTTGATGTACAAGTAAATTGAATTTAGTTAATACAAACTAAACTATCAGTATTTTACTATGCGTTTCATATAATAATAGGACTATCAGGATGCCAATTCACTGTGGCTTTCTCTCGCGCCATCGTTAGACAGAGCGAGAGATAGATATGGCTGGAGAGTGAAGTGATCTGTGGCATAGTAAAAACACAGAATAGTAGAACAACTCCCGCGCTACTGCTGCAGGGCTGTCAATTTATTTTGCGGCGATGCGACGAACGGCGCGCGGCCACAAAATATCTATCTGTTTTGTAGCGCGGCGTACGTAAGCGCGACTGCGGAGTGCAGCCGACCCTAGTCACACCGCCAGAAACCGCCTGAGATATTGTCGTTGTATGCGTGCTTTTCGTACGTGCAGGCTCGCAGTGGCTCGCACACATATAAGCCGCGCGGGCGACATCTCTGTGAAGATAGCTTACTAGTCTGTTTTTACTGTGTCTCTGGTTGCGATTCCAATTTTATTTTAAAGGCGTAGTACAAACTATACAAACAGTATAGTCTACCGATTAATGCATGTTGCATTAGTGAGGGTAAAAAAGAGTTACATAAAATAATATTCATATAACAAAGTAATGAATAACACAGTAATAGTGCTACAGAAAAGACTAGAGATATAGTTTATATTTTTACTAGCTGTATATCGGTTGTACTACTTCAAATTACGAGTACACCTGGTCTTTGCGGCTTCTTGCTGCTTCTAATAAAAATATTATTGTATTAACAATTCTAAAACGCAACAAGGAAGATATTTTGTACTTGTAATAGGTATTTTTTCTCTATAAAACCATAAATCAATTATTTGGCCTCTTTATGACTTATGGCTACACAGTAGTGGCGAAGGGTCCATATAACACGATTCCCATCGGCTTGTTTATGAAATGGCATCCATACTACATTTCTTTATTCCGGGCTCTTCGTTTTGTCAAACATTTCCATAAATTTCAATACGAAAAATACACTTGGCTGCCAGGGAGTTGCAAAGTACAAAAAAATATATGTTTTCCTTGGTTGCTTTTCTGAGTAAGGCGAGTTTTTGCCGGCTTCCCTTTTTAAAATGTTAACCCTTCGCCACTGCTACACAGACAGCTGAAACTTCATAGTGCACATAATCAAAACACCTGTATCATTTACCTGGTAAAAAAGATGCACCCTCTCAGATAGAAATGCATCCTGAATTAATTATTACATAAAATGCACATAACAACATACCAGTAATGCACTCAGTTGAGGTGCTATCACGATTAGCCCGTTTATTTTTTGACGTCAAGGGCGGAATAGCTGAACAGATTTACGCTCGAAAAAATCAGTGCCTGAAAAAGTATAACGTATAGCTGATAATACTAATTAAATCATAAACTGAACAGTAATCGTAAACGTTTTATTGTGTCAGTAAAATTTAATTTAATTTTTTTTAATTATTTGTGTGGATTATTTGTCAGAAACTTCAAAATTCAACTCTAGTAAATGTGTGTTAAAAATGGTTTATTTATAAAATATGCGTGGTTGCACCCCCACCATTTAAACTGTTTTTTGACGATTCAAAAATGAGATTAAATTGTGTATAACTATTTAAAAAATGTTTTTTTTGTTTGTATGTTATTACGTTAAATAACAAAAATCGGTGCCGTTGCTTAAGTTGTGACGTTTTCTTTGCCCTCTGACACCTCAAAATATGATCTTGCACCTTAATAGAACCTATATATTTTAAGTAAAGATTTCCTTTATTTTTCCCTGGCTCATAGTACGTACTAACATACTAAGCCCAACTGTTACAGGAATATGCCAAGGAAACAAAGACAGATCGATAGGTAAAAAGGCTTCCCTCTACGGTTTTCGTGGAGCCTCAAAAAAGAACTGCAAGATGCCTTTTCAATCTAAGAAATTAACATTTTTTACCATTGCCCTGCTTTCTTAAAGGGATCGAAAGCAGCAAAAGCGTTCCATGACCAACCTATTTAACAGGTAAACGAATATCCCAAGTTTGTTACACAAACACACTTCCTGGCAAACCTTTTAAAAGTTCAGTCCTCGCGCATAATAATTGAGTGATCGATCACAGCCAATTCAGTCAACGGTTCAGATGGCTTAGAATGAGGTTACCTCGTGCCGTAACCTTGGCAATTTCCGCTAACATTTATAACTGAAACTCGGCCGGAAGTCAGCGGCAACTTTTGCAAGAAAGGGCTATCAGCAAAGACTTCGACGTATAGAGAAGTTGTACCGCATTGAAAAATGTCGCACTTAATAACGGTCAACTATCCACATAATATAATATAACTACCTCCGTGGTCTAGTGGTGAGAGCCTTGGGCTCTCAACCCGGAGGTCGTGGGTTCAATTCCCGCGGGGAACACAAATAGTGGAAAGTCACTTTGTGAATTGCTCTTAGTTTGGTTAGGACATTGCAGCCTTGAATCACCTGAATGTCCGAAAAGTAAGATGATTCCGTGCTTCGGAAGCCACGTTAAGTCGTTGGTCCCGGCCAATTTCTAGTAGAGTGGTCGTTACATAAACCACGTCAGAGGCCGTAAGGTGGTTTAAAAACTCTGACACCAGGGTTCGCTGGGCCGATACGATAGGCCTTGCAGCCCACACGATAAGAAGAAGAATTATCCACAACTCTTATTCGAGCGAGCGAGACAAGAGTTCAACCGCGAGTGGCAGCGAGCGACACAAAGGTTCCTCTGCGTGAGAAAAATTTAATTGTGAACAGCGTGTCTAGTAATTGTACATATAGAAGCCTTCGGCTATGAATTTATTTTGTGGTATTGTGTGACCTTGACAAGGAAGTTGTTTTGATGCAAAGCACCCGGAATAGGGAAGCCGGAAGGTATGTCAGGATCATAGCAAATAGGGACATTACCTATCTTCTGTTTTTCTTTTTGGGAGCAATGGGCGCCCGTATAATATAGGAGTACGTATCTAAGATTTATGACATTGAATATGATGAATATCCACACCTTATCCCTCCTTCTTTTATCATTTTACTCATTCATATCTGATGAGTTTGGTTTATGCAGGAAATTTCATACTGGTACTAATAAAAAGCAATTTTTATTTTTTTTGGAATTGAGATAACTTGCAAATATATGACTAAATAGGTGCTTTGTGGGTTAGCGCGCTTCATCCTTAGTCCGATGGACGCTTGTGTACTAATCTATCAAACTAGTAGCTTCTTCTTGAAAGTATTTACGTAAAATAGAAAAAATATTCAATTTTTCAGATTGTTATAATGTGTTTCTTCGCAAAGTATTAAATTAATATTATTAGCTGGTTCGCGTCCCCTAAATCAAAAATATGAGTCAAATCTAAGACGTACGGTACGATATAACGGCTGAAAATGTAGACCCATGTGACAGACGGACAGACAGCGGAGCCATAGAGTGCCGCACCCATCGGGTACGGAATCCTAAAAACCGAAGAGATTATTTTATTCTTCTCAAAAACCTTATCTAGAAAAATATGAAACAAATATTGTAATTTATCACCAACCCAAATCTAACGAAAACAACAATATTTACAACCCTCTCCTCTTCCGAACTGAATGACGCACGTCGGAACAACAAACCTACAATAAATAATTCATACTTCCATACATGTGAGTCTAACACGAGTTTAACTGTGTCTGACTCTAACTTCGTTTAACTTTAAAGATATTAAGTCTAGGTACTTATCTACTTTAGTACCTACATTGAGTTTCATAAGGTTTGAATTTGTTTGCTTTAAAAATAAGATACCGGCTTTAAATGGACAGCGATATTTAAATGAAACCATATTATACTTAACTGATCATACTAATACAACTTTTCCCAAGAAGCATACCCACGCAAATCTTCATAGTCAACTTTATCCTAAGGAGTCTATTTTGCAGGGGGAAGGTCTATTTTAGAACGCTGCGCGTAAACAGCTGTCTCACACCTACAACACACCAGTATCTCGGTGCGTCAAGATTCACGCTTATTTGCTTAAAATTCAAATATTAAGGTAGCTGTCTATTTACACCCGGTATGTAGTTATAATAAGCTCCTTGCAACAGACATTAAAGAGATATTTGACGGCATGAAATATAACAACGCAGTCTTGAAATTTTTGATTTATTAATTTTACTCATTAACATGGTCGAAATTAAATTCTAGTTCCGCTACACTTCCCTCTTGAACCCAGAACTTGAACTTCTCGCCTCCAGATTATGGTAATAATTGTCGCTAGTTTTTCTAATCGATAAGAACTTAATTCATATAATATCGTATGTGTATGAAAATTACAATTAATTAAACAAATTCATGCGACTTGAAAAATAAACACATTCGAGTAAGCAAACGGCCACGTTCAGAAGGGGCCTCCCAGAGTGACGTAAACTGAGATACAAGCACTTACCTTCTCCGAATACACCCAGGATGCGCTGGACAGTTAGATCAACTAACTGACAAATCTTTTTACGTGGCTAATAGGCTATAAATAAAATGGCATAGCTTGTCACCCCTCATAACGAAACCGCTGCCAAGTGACTCATCCTGTTCCAGCATGACCGATAGAGGGTTTCAGGCAGTTGCCTGGTATCAATCATTCGTCCTGCACCGACTTCCGTAGATTTTGTGAACCGACTGATTAACGCTTTTTTTAACATGGCACGTTTATGTAAAAGGATTAGCTATCCCTGATTCAAGTGATCAGCTGGAACTTTGGATACTAGTCGTGACTATGCTATTCTGGTTAGTGTTTTGAGGGTACTCTGTGCCTAGTGTTCCGAACATCGGGAAGCCATTTGTTTGCTTTCCTCCATCTCTGCGCCAGAAGCCGGCTCGTAAATGTAAGTGCCCAATGAATTGAATTCCAATCCGAAACCTTCAGCTACGAGTACTTTCTTTTGTACCATAGCTTTAAACAATCTCATAATGGATCTATCATTAAGGTTTTTCTTTTTCGAATAGTTTTAGAATAGACTACTACTACATAATTAATCGTGTAATGCTTGTTATGATTATACCTAACATTCCAACCTAAATGTTTAATTTTTAAAAGCCACACTCGCGTCTGTTAATCTTTAATATAAGTGATTTTTATGGTTCTCTACATTAAAAAGAAAATCAGAACCCTTATAAGATCACTTTCGTGTCTGTCCATTCGTCTGTCAGGGTTTTTTCTGTTAAATCTTGATGAAAATCCTTTGAGCAAATTTCTCTATCTCTTCTAGTATAGGTTTTTCCCATACTGCCCAATCTCAACGCGCTGCCCTCTATGGACATGTATGTATAAGGTAAAATAATATGAGTTGGCTAAACTCAAAAGATAGGTAGTACCCGCTCATATAAATAACTTTTGATATGGGTCTTAGCGAAATTTGATAGTTTTGTTTCATTTCCTATACGAGTATCATTCAAATTACCCCGATCAGATGACAAGCTCAACTAAAGGCGAAAAAAAAATTGCTTCATAGATCAAGTTGTTCTTATCGACGAGTTTCATTTATGTTTTGAGTTTCAAGGCAGCCAGGACCAGCCGTAATTGGCTGATTCATAAACCAATGAACGCTAATGACGCCGTTGCCATACAAAACTGTTTTCAACACGTTTATCATAGGCTAATTTTAAAGCGCTTATCAGATTTATATATGTTTTAAATATTTATAAATCTGATAAGCGCTTTAAAATCATCATCAGCGAGGAAAAGGCATGCGCGAGACATAGCTTATTTCACAATTTACTATTAAATAATGGCGAGAATTGTTGCAATTCAAAAAATAAAGCTTAAAGCCGTGCGAAACCAGGCCGGAGTCGAAAAAATAAAAATGCTTTACCCACTGAAATTCCGACAACATTCCGGTAGGCTTCGCGATCTGATAAAATAATCCCGCATTGTTCTGAAAAGTTCCCGCTTTGGTAAATTGCGAAATAACAGGACGCTCTCGACGTTTGTGCTACCTATCTGAGTAAGGAGCATTTAAACGTAGACAACTGAGACGCGGGATATGAGAATGGGCGCTTTCACACCGGACAATAATGATACCAGAATAGATATGTAAGCTCAATTTCTTACTTTACCTTACTCATGTAAGTTACGGTCAGAAATGGTAAGTTACCGTCAGAAATAATAAATTACCGTAAGAAACGTAGTTAACGTGAGCGTGATAAAGGTGTATTATTTTGTGACAAACATCAATTAAAACTTACTATTAGACAAGGTTTTGGTGGAATTATCCTCCCTTATTCTATGGTAGTGTTTTAAATTTTGTCTATCTCGCTCATGCCCATTATAACGGTTTGGATAATGGAGAAGGGCCGGCGCTAAATAAATACATTTCCAATATTAATCGTAAAATTAAATGTTGTTACTGTTCTGGAATCGCGTACTGTGAAAAGTTATTAATTAAATTCTTAAAGCTCCGAAATTAACTAACCTGTCTGACAGCGTCATGCATGAAATGTTTGCTATTGGCTATTGTTTATGTTTGCCGCCTAGCTCAAACCTCTTTGCGTTCTATTTTCACCTTATTGGTTAGCGACGTTCCTGATTATACCTTACTGTAATTTATAGGTAAACTACCATTTCTGACGGTCAGATATTGTAGCTTACGGTCAGATAACAACCCTACCAGAATGACACCGATACGATACCGACATATCGTCAGCTATAATGACAGCGATATGTCGGGCCGATATCGTTATGACATGACACACGATTGCAGTGGTACGACGTGTCACCCCTTTACCCCGCATTGTGTGTCGGTCTCTGTCAGTGACGATATCGATGAAAACAATGCAGTGTGAAAGCGTTTCGTAGTAAATACATAAGATTACCAGTCCGACAAGATCGTGTCGGCATCGTTATCGTCCGGTCTAGAAACGCCCAATAATTAAATACCAAACGTTTTTCGTATCTGAGGCTACTCACTAGCGTCACTGACAAAATAAAGATTGACGAGTACTCGTTTAATCTGTTTGAAAAATTACAAAAGTAAACTACTGTGTCAACTTAGGAAAACGAAAAAAATTGAGTAGCCTCAGTAGCCTTAATAAATCAACTTAAGCGAAATGAAATAAATTACTTAACTTAAACAAAATAATAAAACTCTTAAAACGAGGTGCAACCATGCATATTACCATAAGAAAAACCATTTTTGACGGACACCTATTAGAGTCAAATTTCGTGAGGTACAAGCTACGGTGCTTGTGAGAAAAAAATCATAAAAATTACATTATTTTGCACGTTATTCGTATTTTATTGAAGAACTAGCCTGATATAAGGAAAGTGCTCGATTCTGCATTTAAATGGAACAGTTATATGGTTTCCGAAAATAAGCAGTTGCCGCTCAAAATGCCTGGATCTCGGCAAAGAAGGAGGAGTAGCTGGCAATTTATTTTTACAGATTCTAAAAACCTTTTACTGTTTCTGTTTGATTCATTATATAATTAGTAGTCTTCGATTAGCATTTTTTTAGGCTTTGGGTCTGTTTAGAAACCTTATATTTGACGACAAAAATTTCTATACAGATTTAAGCTAATCGGAGTAGCACCTTGCCTTAAAACTTATTATTTCCTAACCTACTCTTACCCACGTTAACTGACATTGAACAGTATTCACAGAATTATGCAATATATAATTATGAACATAAAATATTTATACCAATTCTGATAGCGCTTTTCCCTTTAAAAAAAATCTAGCTACTTTCACGTCTTAGAGTGCCATTTTGCCACAGATCAATTTAATTTCCTTTCAAGGGCAAACGTGGTAAAGTCATCACGGTCTAAAATCCCTTCTTAGCAGATTTATACTAAATCCCACTTTATTTGAATTTTTTTTACCCTGTTTGCTTTTACTATTGTCAATTGACATCTATTTAATATAATTATTTATTCATTTTAATACAGTTTACTTTTAATTTCAGTTTTATATTGGTTTATTATTTTATTATTAAAATGATTTATTGTATTCCTCGTCCCTTTTAGGTTAAGTTTCAAAATAGGCAGCTGTTCGCATGTCCAACAGCTACATGCCGAAACTTAAGCCTTTTTGTCTTCAAATAATTAATCTATTTTCTATCTATTTTTACTAATTTAATTTTAATTTTGTCACTATTTTGTTCAGTTTTTCTTTATTGTATGTTTTGATTGAAGACAAATAAACATATTTTTATTTTATTTAGATGTCTTCTTCGTACTAAAAGTCAGTTAGATCGGCTCTTTGGTATAGTAGTTCGAACTTCTACCAGTTGTAGTTCTAGTAGTTCGTCTTGACCACTTATCCGAAGGTCGTGGGTTTAAATCCCGTGTGGTAAGTCACCCATCACGTTGACACGTAATAATCATCGGTGAAACATGGGTTAAGAGTATGGCATAGGCTAGGAAAAAATGTTATTACCCGTCCAACACAAAAAGGCCAATGTCAAATACTTTATTAGCTTTCGATAGAGATGATTGTTGGTTAGTTAATCGACCTATTTGTCTAGGACGCGTAATACTAATAATTCCGCGCGAAACAGCAGATCGGAGGGTTTTTAGCTAATACTGAAATATTTTGTAGGCAAAAAAATGGATTTAAGTAGAAAACTATTATATATATTTCTATTACCTATTTTATAAAAAAAAACAAGCTGATTTCTTAGCCGTGCTCCTGAAACGAACGTCTCGAAACCAAAAAAAGTGGGTGGAAATCTTTTTTTTTTGACAAAAGTATAGATCTAAGTACCTACATTGTTTATAAGTAGATCACCTTGATAAAATATCAATAAATCAAATATATTTTTTACAATATTAAGATAGTCCTACTTTCTTCAAAAAAACCCTCTAAAATCTAGCTTTGTTCATGTTCTAGGGTCAGGTACAGCCTTAACGAGTGTGGACTGTCACTTACATACACAGAAACACCTTCTTAAATCCTCTCGAGGATTTACCTATATATCGTGACGATGTTTTTTATTTTATATTAAATTTAGCTTTTGTTAGTGGCTTCGCCCACGATGATTTAGTTTTGCATAGTCAAATCAAATCGGTCAATATTTTTGGGTCAATAATTTTATTATAGTACGTATTTGACCTGACTCTGGTTCGGAGTGTTTCTGTCCTCATGAAAATAATTTATATGTCTTGTTTTTTTCATTTGCATCGTTTTCGGCAGGGCAAAAGCCAAGCCACGTTTCTGACTAAAACAGTTTTCTTGGTCTTTGATACTTTCAGAGCGTTTCCCGGTGATAAAATATTTGGGTGCTTGATATAATCCTCTACCGTAGAGTGTCTTTGCCGAGGCCCAAAACCGACCCGGGTTTCAGATAAAATGTATGTCTTTGACCTAAAAGATCGAAAGTTCGAGATACGTTTCTGACAATAGAAGTGTTTTTAGGGTTCCGTACCGCAAAATGAAAAAACTAAACCCTTATACGATCACTTTGTTGTCCGTTTGTCAAGACCCTTTTTTTCGGGCCTCATTAGATATCAAGGTGAAACTAACACCTCCTACAGAAGTATACGCCTATCACGTAATCAGCAGGAATTATATAGTTTACCGGATATATTTTCTATAAAGATAATCGATAATTTTCATGGAACACAAATCTCTTAAGAAAGCGACTGGATATTTATAGTTCAAAAACCTATGGTAGTAGAACGAATCAGCATAACATCACGATGAACGTATTTTCAAGGAAATTAAAGTTACATTGATGGAGTTTGGTAATCACGTTACCTACAGCGGCTTTTGTTTAAAATTAGATCAATCACCTAAACAGCTACATTAGCATAAAATGTAGAGTATATAGATATGTATTTTATTATTTGTTCTTCAGTTAATTACTAATGCCTGTTTTCACTAACCATAGGAGAGGCCTAAATTAGATGCCTATGTGTTTAAGAGTTGCCTAGAGTAAAAACAGGTTTCACTAACTCCTAAGTCATGACTAACTACGTTAGGAATCACCTAAAGTTACGACATCGATTCGGGGGTGCGTAATCCTTAGGCGCCCCTAAACTGACACATGCATGTGACAGTCGCGATTTTGAGATTTATGGTTAGTATTCAATATACTCTATGGTCTGTTGTACCGTGAAACGTCAAAACAATTTGTCAACTTGACAAACAAAACCAAGGACAAGTATCAAAAACTTAGGCTACTCTTGAGTTAAGAATCACATAGTAAAAATAGTTTAGTGAAATAGAACTTTATGGTAAGCATGGACCTAAATTAGGAGTTACTTAGTTAGGTGCTCTGTAGAGAGTACTATATTCTTTGGTTAGGCGTCGCCTTGTTCGTCGTTAGTGAAAACGGGCATAAGACTATTATTGAACACCCATTTATCAATACCCTTCTTACAAAAAAAATGGATCTCTATCATAAAGACATAATAAAATTGTTAAGAGTGGTTAACCAAAGGCGCTGTGCACACGCCTCACTCACTTATATCTTTGCTCAACTACAGGTACGATCGTACGGTTAAGTAAGGCCTTGTTTTCTTTATTTTCTTTTGTCGAGAAAGATTCAAACAAAAAACATAACCACAATGTAACAACAAAAAATTGGACCTCACAAGATAAAGAGTAACTACTCATGTGATTCATAATTTATTTTTTTATATATAACCTATAATTTAGTTTTATCTAGTTTTACACCCTTTTTCGTTTTATCTCTTTATCGTGGAAAACACTATATTTTGACCCAAATGAAAAATTAATTTACTTTCCCGATATATTTCACATTTTTAAATCAAAAATTGTGCTGAAAATGCTCTAGGAAAAGTAATTTGAAAATCGAGCGCAGCTTCTGGCAACCCTCGCTCAATAATGGCAAAAATGCATGCAGCCTTATTCCAGTATAATTTCAAAAATGTAAATGGCCAGTCTCACACCAAATTTGCTGTGTTCATTGGTTCATTGTCAATATTTTATGAAAATCCTATGTTTTGTTTTCTTTTTGAGAATTAAAATCAGTGTTTTTAACTCGATGATGATGTGTAACGCCACACTCGAACTTCAGACGCATTTAATTTGTGGTTTTTAGGGTTCCGTAGTCCGACAAGGAACCCTTATAGCTTCGCCATGTCCGTCTGTCTGTCTGTCCGTCTGTCCGCGGCTTAGCGCAGAGACTATTAATACTAGAATCCTGTAATTTGGCATGAATATAAATATTTATCACGTCGACAAAATGGTGAAATAAAATCACATTTTTAAGGTTACCTCTCATACACGTAAACTGGGGATGAATTTTTTTTTCTCGTCTATCCCATATAGGGGTATCGACATTGCGCTTAACCCGATACGCACTTGCCCGGTATTTTTAACAATCTATACAATTTCCCAATAAACAGAAAAAATAAATCAACGTAAAAATAAAACGATAGGATGATTGCAAAGGTCCGGATAATTGGAAACTAGGAAATAACATCGTAACCATCCTAGCATCGTTTGGTTACTTTTCAACAAAAAGTCAAAAATTCGTGCGACGACGAGTGAAGGACAATGAGCGTGTTCAGGAGCCAAGCGAAGGGAAGCGGAGCAGAAAATTTTCATTTATCCGGACGTTTGCAAAAATCCTAGGATTTTTGCGATGATTCGTTTTTTCTTAATATCCTACAACATTTTTATAAAGGATTTATATGTCAAACAATAACAGCACGGATCTCCAATTGTTATGAACTGACAATAAAATTTATTATATAAAGAGATATTTGTTCCTCAAGTTTTGATTTTTTATTTGTTACCTTTCTACTTTATAATGCAAAATCTGTACTCTTAAACCTTAAAAATCTGTTAGAATATACATTACATTCAAGACCCGCCCAGATGTCTGGACGCCAGACATATTCCGGGAACCTCGCTTCCGGTATAATACAGAAATGCTTGAGTCAATTTTCATCGCGCTTCTGTTTTATAGTTAACTGGCTTGACGTGAGGTCTTGACACTAACATTGTGTAGGTTGAATCTACTAGTAATATCTAGACCTAGTTCCTATTCAGGTAAGTGTTTTGTATCAACATTGGTTGTACGTCAATTCAGTTACATGAATCTTACTTGATTGAAGGTTTTGATGACGCCACATTATCCTAACAGCAATTTATTTAACTTGACAACATACGAGAAAAATGTATAGTCGCCGTCAATAGAAATTGTGGACTATGTAAACAAAGCGCCATGTTGTCTTTGTCTATGAATAGGTGAACTATCTAGAGATGGGTAAGTATGTGATTAAAATATGTTAGGTGCTTAATTAATTTTCTTTATTTGATTCATCGCTAAAATATTCTGATGAATCGCTAGTCAAATCGCCCACGTTAATTACAAATGGTTCCGTCACAGCGTCGGTGGCCGTATCTATAGGGTGAAATTAAATCAACCGACCAAATTCATACTGGAAACTCGGCTAGTGATCAAGAACTAGGTTCAGTAATCCTTTTGGCCAATTTCGAAAAATAATTTTTTTTGCTCCCTTACTGGTTGGACTAGTTTAAGTAAAATTCCTAGTGCAGGCACTATGGGACAAAAAAATTTTTTTTTCGAATTTCACCTGGAGTGTCATTAAACCTTGTTTGTGATGACTAACCGAGTCCCCAGTATGAATTTGGTCGGTTGATTTAATTTCACCTAGTATTATCCCATCCAGTTCTTTAATTTTTTCTTCTACTTTTAGGACATGGGCTACACATTTCACACACTGTTCTGGCCCGATCCGCGCCAAACCTTGGTCCAACAAAATCTTCACATCGTCCATTTTGAATGTTTTGCTGTTCCTTTCAACGTAACCTTTTACTTGCGCTCATATCAACTCTATCGGGTTAAGCTCGCAATGATATTTTTTTATATTTTTGCTTGTCTACTTTAGCTATGAGATTCGCTTTGATTTCGGATTCTTGAAATTTGATTTCTTTTTCGCGCAACCAGTTTTGGATAGCCTCCTTCCGCCAACTCATGTTGGGCGTCTTTTCGATTTAACGCGAATGATATGGGGCATTGTCCATTACTATGACGACAAAATCAGTAAGAGAAGCCAAGTCGTTAGAATACCGAAAACACAAAAGATTTTAGAGCAACGCTGGAAGATCACACAGCTCTCGATAGAATCACACACACGTTTATGTCAAAGATTATGAAGTAACGCTGTCAAAAAAAAGACGGAATAAAATAGCATCACGAATAAAATAAGTTTATATTCAAATAGATTCGTACATCACTAATTTTCAAAGACAATACAGTTTCGATGAGAAAAAAATATGACAGCAATCTCGACGCAGTACAGAATTGACTATTGATTCTATGATTTTCCGTGATTAACTGGTGATTATTGAATATTTCATGATGAAATACAGCGAATGGCAGGTAAGACTTGATGCTTCATGATTTGGAATAATGTTCAGTGAGACTCCGTGACAGAACCTTGAGAAAAATTGAGAAAACGGTTTGTTTACATAGTCCACAATTTGTATTGACGGCGACTATACAGTGTAGAAAGTTGCAACACATAAACTCTTTTCGCAAATAGTATGTATGAACTTATAATAAAATCTCTTTGGCTATACCATTTGTATCTGGCTGTTTTTGGTATTATTAAAAAGTTTAAATTTTAAAAAAGATAATTCCAAATTCAAATTAGGTAAAATGTGTGATTTTCATTTGTTCTTCTTACTGTTAAGATGAGTGAATGTAATGAAGAAATTCGATACATTTTAAAATTTTACTACAAAATAGGTAAAAATGTAAGCAAGTCGCGAAAAAAATTTGTAATGTTTATGGACTTAGTGCAGGTCGGTGAGAGTAGCACAAATTTGGTTTAAGCATTTTCAATCCGGAAATTTTGATGTCAAAGATGCACCTCGCTCTGGGCGCCCTGTTACGGATAAAATGGATGCCATTTTTGAAAAAGTGGAGCAAGATCGGCATATCAGTGGTTACGATGTAGCTGAAGAACTGGGGATTGATCACAAAACAGTTTTGGCGCATTTGAGAAAAGCCGGGTACACAAAAAAGCTCGATATTTGGGTGCGTCATGAGCTCACTGAAACAAACTTAATGAACCGTGTACTCATTTGTGATTCTTTATTACGACGTAATGAAACCGAACCAGTGTTGAAAAACCTGATAACTGGTGATGAAAAGTGGATCACGTACGACAAGAACGTGCGAAAAAGGTCGTGGTCAAAGGCTGGTCAGACTCTGGCGAAACCCGGATTATCTCGCAACAAGGGAATGCTGTGTGTATGGTGGGATTGGAATGGCATTATTCATTATGAGCTGTTACCGCCAGGCAGGACCATCGATTCTGAACTCTACTGCAAACAACTGATGAGATTAAAGCAAGAAGTTGAGAGAAAGCGGCCGGAATTAGTCAACAGAAGGGGTGTGGTTTTTCATCATGATAACGCTAGACCTCACACATCTTTAGCCACTCAGCAAAAATTAAGAGAGTTTGGCTGGGACGTATTAATACATCCGCCGTAAATCATTTTTCATTTTTTCATTTTTTTCATTTCATTTATAGTCCTGACCTTGCAGCTTCAGATTTCCACTTGTTTCGGTCTCTTCAGAATTCCTTAGTCAGTGTCAGGTTAACATCACGAGAGGACAGCCAAAACCACTTTTCGCGTTTTTTTTTATCAGAAGCCCCAGAATTTCTATAGCAATGGGATCATGTCCCTACCTACAAGATGGCAGAATGTTATCGAACAAAATGGCACCTACAAACTTTAGCTAAATGTAAATAAACTTTATTAAAAAATGTTTTGAATTGTCATATAAAATGCGAAGAAACTTTTTCCCCAACCTAAACATAATAGAGTCCCGTGGACAAACTGGTTGAGTCGCTGACCCGCGATAGGTAGAGATACGTGTTCGAACCCCGTCTGATTAATTTTTATTGTTAAAAATGAAGAAAACGGAACCCCTATAGGATCACTCTCTGTCTTATCATCCGTCTATAAAGACAATTTTTCTCGGATCCCGTTAAAGATGTAAAATCGAACATAGTACTGTTAAGAAATCGGGCTTCTATTAACTCAACGCTAAAAATGGTTATTGCTATTTACGTTATCAATTTCATACAAATTGGCTCACCATGAAACCTATAGAGTACTTGCAGTTGACTTGGAAACTTGAAATTCCGTAATCAAAAACGTCTTATAGCACACGTCTAGGGAAAATATCTGAACATTACTTACATGCACACTTACTTTATTTATTCAAGAATTTGACCAATTTAATTACACCATTCGGATACATGGAGTTTATGTTTGTTTATAACTGCTAGTGGAATAAGTGTGTGTTTTAAATGCTATGTACGAAACCCTTCTCGCACTTGACCAGTTTTTTATTCCAAGCAATAGATTTTGCAAAAATCATATAACGTAAATAACTATCCATTTTTTCTAATTATTATCTGTGTTCACCCATTCTTTTAAACATCTACGTTCCTATTGTTGTAGAATCAAATGAGTATTCCGAGGAGATTCCCATTGGAACATTGTGTACTTTTTCACTTTTATTTCATAGGTTGCCTACATTTAACTTTCAATGCAACAAGCGTAGTTTGGCGTAGCACCGTGTATTGATTCCTTGATCGCCCGCATGAGCCCGTGACTCGCATATGAGTACGCATTTTCCTCGGAGAAAGTAAAATACGGTAGAAAATACAGGTACCTACAGAGATAAGCAAACATCTTGAAAAATAAACCAAACTGCCAATCGTCAACATCATCGTTGGTGAAATTCGAGCGCCATCTTTTCCCTACTACTTGATATTTGCCGGCGTAGTTACAAGTTTTCTGAAACATTTTAAAGACGTTGATTTTTATGTTTTGTAACGAAATCGTTACAAATAATTATAATAAACTAGCTTTTGCCCTCGGCTCCGCCCGCGTGTTATTCGGTTTAACGAGATGAAAAAATCGGATAAAAAGTAGCCTATGTGTTGCTATAAGCTATATCCATTGTAATTTTCAATCCAATTATTTTGAAGCTTCTATTGTGCATTGTGTTTTAAGTCGACAGCATTTTTTTAAGCGTCATATTACCTACAAATTCTTCCTATAAGTTTTAAATTTATGCAGTCAAGTAAACATATTGTGTGTTTTTTTTTATTTCTTGGTTTTTGAAGCAAAGAGCCAATGGAATCGAGGTCACGAAAGAAACTCTTAGAAAAAAAGATAACAAAACAAAATGTGCATTTACGGCAAGTACATTCTCACAACATAATAATACATCCAATTTATACCTGTGTTTCTCATTATCTTGACAGTATTTGACTGAAAAGTATAATCTTAACCTCGCCTGACATTATTAATCACTTTACTGGCATTTTTTTAAGCTCCGAGCGTTATCGAGTGGTTCCGTAGAAATTATCAAGTTATATTTTACTCTGCGTTCAGCGTCATTCTGAACTACACTGCGTAGGGAAAGAGACTGCCGAACGTAACCATAATTCACCGAATATAAATAAAAAAATATAAATAAACTTTTACTTTAAATCAAAAAAATGTATTTGCTTTAAAAAAATTACGTGTTGTAACATTCTTAACACAGAAACATGACTGATACTGCTACCTGCTACAAATATGAAGAAAGTTGCGACTTTTTCACACATTTAAAGTTGTTCACAACTTTTGTCTTGTACGTTCCGTCCTTGAAAGTTGCAAATAGAAATCGTAAACGGACGTCCAACTTTATGTAACAAAGAAAAGGCATGAGATGAGAAGCTGCAACAATCAACAAACTACAGCGTATTTGTAACAGAAGATACTCAGAACAGAATAAACTTTGAAAGACGCCGAGCAAGCCAGAAAGCGGGCTGATGAATTATTTAACTGTTTCGACTAAAATTTGTATGTTAATGATATTCAAAAACTCAAATTAAACGGAAATATAAAAGCATTATTCGACAAAGAGAAAAAAAACATTTATTTTTTACCTTTGCCTGAGCAGTAAAATACGAATAACCCTGAAAGCTAGTAAATCCCCGCGTAATTAGAATTTCTCTTTCCCATACTTTCTGCTAAAATTCGAATCACATCAACCTAAACGTTTATGTAGAAAACGAAAAACAATTACCTGCCTTTTCTCCCTATCAACTTCACTTCACTTCACATAATATAGGCTATAAGTTTGATTCCTGGAGTTGAGCATTTTCCTAGAGATATTGCGCGGGTGAAACCGCGGGCAAAAGGCTAATTAATAAAGGTAATTTATAAAGCAAAAAATGTTCCTGGCTTAATTAAACACTTTCAACTTAGAAATAAATCCTATAATTCAGGGCAATTTATTTAATTTTAAGCCAAAACTTGTTCCTAATTTACTTTGTTTTGTTTCCACGTAAATAATACCATTCTGCAACGAGCGATCCACGTCCCATTTTAACTGCGTGTTGCCGTCCACACTAATGAAGGTATAACAATAAAAAACCGGCCAAGTGCGAGTCGGACTCGCGCACGAAGGGTTCCGTACCATTATCTATAAAAACGGCAAAAAACTCATGTCTGTTGTATGGAAGTGCGCGTGTCCGACTCGCACTTGGCCGGTTTTAGTATTTGTTGTTATAGTGGCAACAGAAATAGGTATATAATCTGTGTGCATTTCAACTGTCTAACTATCACGGTTCATGAGATACAGCGGTGACAGACGGACAGCGAAGTCTTAGTAATAGGGTCTCATCAGGGTAACCACCCTTTGGGTACGGAACCCTAAAAACGAGTTCGTTGCAGAAGTAAAAATTAAATCGATCCGTTGTTCCTGTAAACGACTTGAACGTACATTAAAAGCCTAATTTTTAATTCATTGCTTTACGATTTTCATGTAATATTCAAGAGACATTAATGGTATTGGAAAAGCTTACGATTTCCAAAGGGCCATTAGAATTTTATTACCTACATTTTTAATGACTTCTTTGTTGACCGTTTTGAGAATATTAACAAAAAGAAACGGCCTATACTCATACCAAACAACACATTAAAATAAATCTCCGTTCGCGAAGTTCGTGATATTGACCTGTAAAACGTATTTTACAAAATAAACTATTGGAATTTGATGATGAATAACAAAAAACTAGGCAAGTGCGAGTGGGACTCGCGCACAAAGGGTTCCGTACCACAACAATACGAGTACAATATACCGGGTGTAAACGTTAAGTGTGATCAGCCGATATCAAAAAAAAATAAACTGATATCGAAATTTCATTACCTAATTAGTAAAAAGACATCAATAACTTTTTTTAAAACAAACGAGAAGTATTCAAAATTTTGACTTTCAACACTCTCCCATACATTTAATATAGTATGAGATTAACAAGGACGTCACTCTGAACATCTGCTTTGAATACAAAATTTTGCACTTACTAAGAAATAAATATTATTCAAAATAGTTTTATTACTTTGTTTGGTTAATAAACAGTTTCCTTTAATATCAGTACTAAGCTAAAATAACCTTTTAAAACAAGGAAACTAAAACCTTTCTACTTATCTCATACTGAATGTATGGGAGTGTTCAATGTCAAAATTTTGAATACTTTTGATGTCATTTTACTGATTAGTTAACAAAAGTTCGATATCAGATTAAATTTTTTTGATATCTGTAATAGTTACGGAATAATTGCCTGGTCACACTTAACGATTACAGCCTGTATACGAAACTCTAAAACAAATGGTAGCGCCTGACAAATAATTCGGCACTCGTAGGTGGTAGAGCTGATGCCGGGCTCGACTGTGGAGGTACCACCATCTTACTCGCAAATCCTCCCGAAGTTATTCGGGGGAGAGTAAGAGAACAGCTCTCGGGCAAAACCAGGCGGCCTACCATTGCCTAGGACCGATGGATGGGTATATACCCATCCCCAATTGTCGGGCCTTAAATAAAACAGACTGGTGACGGGCAGCGGCGTCACTGGTGCAAGGGTTTCGGCACCGCACTCACCAACCCACCTTCCCAGCATGTATGAGTATGGGCATTTCTTCCAGGAGGACCGCCAAGAGTGGTGAAATCCTGGAAAGGCCTATGTCCAGCCCTGGACGAAACAGGCTGATGGATGGATGGATGAGTACGGAACCCTAATTTATGTTATAGTTTGTTTTACTTTAGAGCGTGTATTACATTCTTACCAAAGAACTTGTATAATTAACCGTTTTAAAGATATAGCTGAAACAAATTACATTTGAAGGCTGCAATTTTTTCGAGTTTTTGTTTGTGCAGTACAAAATACATGACATGACACAATCATTAAATACATAGAAAAATACCTAACATTCAAGAAACATACCGGGTGTTAATATAGTGTGACCATTAAATAAAACCACATACTCTACTGATCATACTGAACAACTATACGAAAAAAAAAACCCGCGAAAATCTTCAGAGAAAAAGATATTCAACTGTAACTCAAAGACTTCATCTCGTAGGAAGAAGGTCTATTTTAGAACGCTGCATCGCAACATCGGTTTCACGGACGACGCTTTCTCTAAACTCGCCCGTACGTCGGTGCATTAGGGTTCACGCATTTTTGTTTGGAACTCAATTATTCCCCAAAAATAAGGATGTCCGCGGGTATGACTCTTGGGAAGTGGTTCAGTAGTTCAGTAGGGTCTATAGAATATGTGGTTTAATTTAATGTTAAGTTAGCAGTTAGCAGTCTATGTATACCCGGTATATTTTGCAGGCTAAAACACCTCTTTAAATTTATATCAGATACAATAATTAAAATTACATTTAATGACAAATGACAATAGAAGATTGCTATAAAACAAAACATTTTAAAACAATGTTGAAAAGAAAACTTTTTTTCATAAATAAGCTATCAAAGCCTACTAGGAAATAATATAAAAATTAAGGATTAGTAAGGCTAATTTTAACAGTTTTTAACAATTATTTTTTGTATACGGTCTTTTTTATTAACAAGCTACTCATTAATACTTCTGTGACGAATGGACGTACGGACGGACACTGAAAACAGCAGCAGAAGCTTAGTAATAAGATCTCGTTTTCACCCTTTTGCTACGAAACCCTTATAAGAGCGATTTTTAAACAATCAGAATTTTCTTGGCGCTAAATGATAGTAGTGAACTTTAGTCGCGATAATATCCATGAAACATCTAGCTTGGTACGGATATAATCTTTTCTCAAAAATGCATTGTAACATTACCATTACATACTGTAAAGACCTACCAAAAAACACTTCATCCTGGCGAGCTATTAAAAGTGTCCAGGAAATCTTAATAACTGTCCAGGAAATTCGTATGAAAATCCATTAATACCATATGTTCACAGAGTATATTTCATATGTTTTCTTTTTATAACTATCCGTGTCTATGTTTATAAGAGACTAAGGAGGTTTTTATCGTTGTTTTTTTTTTTCTTAGTACTTAGCGTTCCTCTAGATGGCGTTGTCCATGAAGGCTAGAAGGCTGCATAGCGGTAAATACCTTTGCCCAGCTGGCAATAATAAAAAAAAGTTGCGTAATAGCGGGAATCTATGTTGCTATAAATTTTAGTTGAAAGTATTTTGTGCAAATAAATTACAACATGAGTTCAGAAGCGAGCTCTGGTATAGTATTGTACTCCACTAATGCTTTGCTGAAGAAATCAATAACAATAAACATGACTAATCGCCCAAATATGAGCAAGTAAGTAACTTTTAATATTTCCTAGTCAGTTTATTATATTTGATATAACTCATTATCATGAAAAATATGAAAATATTCGTTTTATTTTTGAGAAAAGCACTATACTTGCTTCGACCATGAATTAGCAATCCTGGCCTTAGCAGTAATGTAGGTACTATTACGTAATGTCTCCCATAAACCGCAGCTGTCAGAGGGTTTATAGCATAAAAATGAGTTTTCAGGACCTCTGATTACCCTCATAACTTTGTAATAAGCGTAATCTTATTGTTTTCTTGTCGTGGAAATGACACCAATTCTGACTCAATTTATTCAGTCATTCCTCGTCTTGGATGGAAAAACCAACAACCATACATATATATCGTCACGACATGAATCCCCGAGGGGGTGTCAGAAGTGTTCCCGAGTGTGAACTGTGAAATGAAAGTCACAGTCCACACTCGGCACATTTCACCGACGATTATTACGTCCCAGCGCGATGGGTGGTGAGCCCTATTCCGCCGTTCTTCGGGCACAAATATACGCTTTTTAGGGCACGCAGGTTTCCTCACTATGTTTTCTTTCACCGTTCAGCAAATGGTAAGTATTAAATACTTTGCACATATATTCCGAAAATCTCATTGATGCATGCTCGGCCGGGGATCGAACCTCTATCTCAAAGATTGAGAGGCCAGCGTTCTACCCCTGAGCTACCGGCGCTGTTAAAAAACCAAGTGAATTAATAGTACATTACGATACGAGAGCGATGAAACGTTTTCTGACGAGTGTGAGACAATCACACGAGTCGAGAAAAAGTTTCTCGCACGAGTATCGTATAATATTTTATAGCAAAAGTGTGGAAAATGCCGACTTTACGCAAGCGCAGCGTGCGTAAAGTGGTCATTTTACGCACGGTGTGCTATAAATATTATTACTTACATACCTACCTACCTTTTGTACACAGAATTATAAAATTTATATGTTAATATTAAACCAGGTCAGTCGTAAGCAAAAGAAACCCTATTAAGAGAATTTGCATATCTATAGTGTTTTGCATATCAATGGTGTATACAATAGTCCTTATAAGAAACGAGATTCCTCTACCTTTTCGTGTTCACTCGGAATCTCCATATACATATAGGGTAACTTTTGTTTATGTAGCCGAATTCATAAGGAGTCAGGACCAAGGTTCAATTATCTTTTCTCTGAAGTGCGCAAAATAAAGGGATCGATAAGCTTAGAAAAATTGTCAAAAATTTGATCATATTTTTTTTATTTCTTATTATTTTAGTAAAAAACAGGACACCAACTTAACGCTACAAAAAATTGAACAATTCAATTAATTAAACAAGTATCGAAGCACGGCCTTAACACAGCTTATTACAATTTTTGTTTTATATGATTGTATAATATGGGTTCACTTCAACTAACATAGATCCAAAAAAAAAATCGTTAAGGAAGGACTTATATGTTTTTATTTTTAGACATGTGGTACATGTTGTTCAAGTTTGTTATTTCTTCAGCGCGGGCGAAGCCACGAACAAAAAGACAGTCAATACGAGTAGTAAATAACAAATCTATAAATCAATTAATTTAATAAATCTACAAATCAGTTTTAGAAATTTATGGCCAAGGAAATAGGATGGTAAGATTTATACTTGCGACTGTCACACTGGGTGAAACTTCGAGCACATCTGGGGGCACGGTAGTACCCCCGCCAAGTCGAGCTAAAAAGCTGCACGCCATACCATCCTTTTCTCGAAGCAGTTCAGGCCATTTTCGACTCCCTATAACTTCGTTGTGGATAAAATTAGAAGCCTGAATTTTCGGTAACCAATCAAACATTGTATAAGCACGGTATATTTTAAATTTTATTTGATTTGAACCAGTAATTTAAGAATTATAACTAGTCAAAGTTTCTCAATTTTGTCACTCACTGACTGACTGATCGATCATCAAAACTCTAAGGCACTTCTAGCAGACATAGAAGCTTCAAATTTGGAATACAATTAGTGTTTAGTGTATAAATTAAGGAAAAACTAAAATATTTTGCAATTTCGGTCCAGCTTTCTAGATACACCAACTGTATAAATCAATTTGTAATCTACCTATATAGGATTACAAAGTAACATTTGCAGTTATAATTAAAAGGTACCGGAAAGGAAAAAAAGTGGGACTATCTACAAAAAGAGATGAGATGCCATCAAAACAAAACTTGTGAAAAAAAAAACAAATCTCGCAACTTAGTTCTTCTACTGTAAAAAGTTGTGAGATCCATGTAAATCCAAGTCGGTAAATTTATTCAGGGGACCTTCTGTCTTAAGTTATTACATAATTAGCTAACCTAACAACATCTTGTAATGACCATAGCAAGAGTAAACATTTTTTTATGTTTTAAATAAATAGATTGACTATTTATTATTTATGATATTTTTACCCAAATTCATATGTGCACTATAATGTACCTATATAATCTGTATATTGTATATCGCAATATTTGCTTCGTCGAATAAATCACAAATTTCTTATTCGTGTGGAAAGTACCTCACAACTGCGCTGTTACAGGGTTAGTGAATCAGGAAACTTGTTATTAAATTATCAGTTTCACTTCGATACTTTTCTCTTAACGTTTACGAAGAAAACGGCCATCTCTCGAGGTATAGAAGAAAGTTTCTAAGGTTCAGTCTTATTTTCCTACGTTTATCTTGAAAATTTTATTCTTAATTTACAAACATGATTAATGTTTGTTCATTTAATGATAAAGTTGGTATCAATGTATCGATTGATGAATGTAGAAGTAAAAGAAGTTTATCAAGATCGTATTACATAAGATATTCTCTGCCGCGCAGATGTACGTGTAATTATGGTATTATGTAAGTAAATGATACACAATATTTACGGCTTATACGCATAATGTCCTCTTAATGAGACGCAAGGATTCCGGAAAATATAATGGAAAAAAGTGCATTTGCATTTGCACTTTTTTTACCAAGTCAAATGGCTTAAAATACTCGTACTTATTACAGTCTGGGTGCGTCTAGGGTGCGCCAGGCGTATTTAGAGTAATAAGTCAATCAGGGACGTCTAACCGTACGGTCCGAAATAGAACTACATCGCTCAAAGCCATGAATGATTTAAAGTGTGAGCGATGACTGGTCCGTAATTTGTGAGCTAGCAAACGATGTGAAAGATGCTCATGATTCGGACCGCTTCAAAAAAGATACCGCATAACCTCTTAACTTAACACAGAATACATTATCATTATTAATATCATTATCATTATCATTTATCATTATAATTTATTTATTACAATACGTTATATATTTTTTATCGACTCCATAAATCCACAAACGCATTCACAAATATAAATTCGTGAAGATTTGTGAAAATCATTTTTGACATTTCATTCCGTTCAACGCTCTCATCGCCTCACCTCCGTCGCGTGAGCCACGAAAGTCATGCGAATGAATGAAGACATTTGCATCACTCATGGATTATTTGCCATTCACCTCATTCATTTGTAATCGATTTTAGCGATGTATTTCTATTTCGGACCGTACGGTTAGTTTACGCTACTTGCTAACTGATTTACTTCAATTTCAAGGATGACACGTTCTCTCATGTACCGATGTACGGTTCGCGCTCAGGGGAGTTGCTTGAGGCCGATGTGTGAATCATATAATTTGCCCAAGTGCGAGTCAGACTCGCGCACAAAGGGTTCCGTACCACCACGCAATATGGGTGCGGAACCCCAAAAACATTACATATGCATGCCAAAGCAACATCAAGGCTACCAAAAAGAAAGCGCTAAAATGGCGGCGCTTGACGAAAAATTGCCCCGTGTGTTTTCTTTAATTTTGTACTGAGGGTCATTGAACCTTGTTTCCATCACTTACCGAGTCTGCAGCATGAATTTGTCCGTATTAATCAACAGTTAGTATATATTTTCGCTTACAGGGGTATTTTATATTATACCCATTAAATAAGGATTAAGTTAACATGAATAATAACTAATTATCTAAATTATATACTAATTAATATAAATAATGACGATTACAACACGAAATAATGTAACCAAAAATCAAATTATTATTCGTAAAAAAATTGTTCCAGAAGTGACATAGGTACAAGTTCTAAACCTGCCCCTCATACAAAATGCGACCAAAGAAATCTGTTTCAAAATTGTATAATGTGACTTTCGTTTATTTTGCCAAATTCATACTGGAGACTCGGTATGTGGTCAGGACCAAGGTTCAATAGCCCTGTTTCTGAAAAACAAAAAAGTTTTTTTTTGTTCAAGTCTAAATTTGTTTTTGCGCATTTCACTGAAAGGGTTACTGACCACTTACCGAGTCTCCAGTATGAATTTGGCTGCATAAGTTAAAGTCACCTTATATATAATCCTCGCAAATTGCTAAATGCGTTGGGACTTAGTCTAAATAATTTATAATGAAACTAGTTGAAGAACGGTCAGAAAAAAAAGTAAAGCTGACACTAATTTGGGATCATAGACATTAACGAGACAAAACCATAGGTAGGTACTAAAATCAAAAGAACATAATATATAGGTATCCATCCATCAGCCTGTTTCGTCCACTGCTGGACATAGGTATATCCAGGATTTCGTAACTCTTGGCGGTCCTCCTGGAAGAAATGCCAATACTCACACACGCTGGGCAGGCGGGTTGGTGAGCGCGGTGCCGGAACCCTTAGACCAGTGACGCCGCTGCCCGTTGCTAGTCTATATATATAGGTATACTCGACAGCAATGCGAACGCTACTAAGCGGCCGAAAACAAATGACATCCGAGCGCATTAGCAATTTGCGAGGATATGAGTTGCCACCTCAAATCTCAACGGACTACACAATGTGACATGTCACATGCACTCCACTAACGAGATTTAACATAAACATTGAATATGTCACTGGCAGTAGTTTAATTAACATATACACACGTGATGTAAACACGTAGTCTACGTTTGTTTGGTCTGGCTGCACTCAAATTGCCATTTCGGTTTGCACACGACAGAAGGATGTAAAGAGGGATGGTCGGATACCCGATATCCGACCAGGCTCTAGGCCGAATAAAAGCTCAAGACTCACATTTCACAGTTCACACTTGGACTCATGTCGTGACAATATGCTATGTGATATCATTTGTATTCTTGCAGCGCCGTACCGTGTGTAATGGTCACATGAAAAAACCAGATAAGTGCGAGTCGGACTCGCCCACCGTGGGTTCCGTACAAATTAGCAAAAGTTTAAAAAAGTCTACAAAAAGATTTGGTCACCCGTACAATTATGACCGCGCATACCGTTGCTTAACCTCGATGATTTTTTATGATAATTACGAATATATCGTTTGAAGATTTTTTCCTATGCTTGTAGTATTAGACATTAGACGGTATTACTTGCCAAATTTCATAGTCCTAGGTCAACGGGAAATACCGTATAAATTTTGATTCCCTTGAGAGTGTCGAAATATACGTCTTTTGCGGTATAAACGGCCGTATCTTTTTTTTTACGTTAACTTAGAAGTTTGATTTTTTTTACAGATTCAAGGCACTGTAGACTTGAGTATATGGTTTTAATTTCAACTCGATACCTTTACGCGTTCCCAACTTTAACAACTTTAAACACGCTTTCAAAGTGGTATGGATATTTAGGCGATCTATAGTCCATAAAATTACGCAATCCTGCTAAAATCAATAGTTGCGAAAACATAAAAAATAAGTTCATTCCATAAATTTTATTTAAAGATACGAAAAACAATAATAAATTGTGCATTTTGCACCTAGACCGAAAGGAGCCACCATAATGTTTTTATTGCGAAATCCATCGCTTTGGAATACTCTAAATATTATTATTAGAGTGCATTACAAACTAGAAAAGATAAATTGGGACATGTTTATATTTGATGGCTAGCATGCAAGATTTTTTTTATAATGAAAGATTTTATAAGACTTGAATCATTAAGAAGTGTGCGTTAAGGGTCGCCAGGCGTCCGGCTAAAGCCGGTCAGCGTAAGGGTTTTCAACCGCTGATCCAGCCAAATTGGACAATGTCTTCCTTTCCGGATGAGGTCAGGCTTATTACTGCCCCCGAACGGAGGATCTCGGTGCAAAATGCACATCATAATATTGTTTTCCTTACTTTTTAATAAAAAGTATACAATAAATGCGTTTTATAGCAATTCGCGCAAACTGCTTGTTAATAATTAGGTGATCACATGAAAATTATTAAATTTTATGGGTTACATTTTAGCTGCATTACATTACAACTGTAAACACGCTTTTAAGTTTGTTAATGTAATTAAAGTACGTATTTTTTGTGAAGATTTTATTATTAATAATCTATTTCCGCAACTTGCTTTAAAACACATTTATTGCATGCTTTTTATTCAAAAATAAGGAAAACAATGTTATGATGTGCATTTTGTACCGAGGTAAGAAGTTACCCCCTTAACGTGCGTTTTAATTTGACATTCTTTATTTTGTTTAGGGAACCCTAAAGACAAAGGAGCCAAGAGATTTACCGGTACAAACATAAAAAAAAACAATGGAATAGAAACTACACCAAAATCGCAGCAGAAAATGTGAAGGTCACAACACTAGTTTCAGACGCATTTACGTGGAAATGCAGGCAGTAGAGTTTCTCGTCACCCCAGTTTGCACTGCGCTCTAATCAAATGAGAGTTCCTGTTGGTAATTATCTACAGACCAGGAGCATAGGAAAAATTAAGTAAAATAATGCTGATAAAATTAGTCAAGGAAAAACGAAGTTTTGCTTTTGTAAGTGTGATGATCAGCATTAGATATCTGCAAACTGTTAATATTTCTAATGAATGACCCTATTTATGTGTATAATCTTAAAAGCATTTATTATTTATACTTCTATAATAATATTAGTAGTAAAAAGTAGTGTCTGTACATTGAATATTTTTTAAAATTTCAATTAAACTGCGTTATTAGTATTTTAGCCAAAACTACCATTTTTTTAATTCTTGTCTGTCTGTATGTATGTTCCTTTTTAACTCGAGCACCACTCAACGAATTTGGATGCGGTTTTCTTTATTATCATCTTATTGGCCCTGGTCATGGTCCATATGTTATACATACCTTTAATAGCCCATGCTATAAGGCGTTGATAAAATAACGCCCAAGACGAAAACAGGACAGAAATTGAAGAAACGTCGGCGATTGCTTGAAAATGCAATGATACAATTTTTGTAATTCATAGAATTCAAAAGTGACCAGACTCTTGAACAAACCTGAAAACTCACGAACACTCTAAAACGCAAGAATCTGTGATTCCTACAAACAATTAGCTTCGAGCTATCCTTTACCATTTTTACTATCAGGTAATATTTCTTCTAGGCTCTCGATTTACCACAGAAATTTCCAAGTTAATATTAGACATAAGTACCAGTTTCCCGTAACATCATCAATTTGTAGACAGGACGTGAACAACAGTTCGGTGCGCCAGGTCATGTCATGCACTAACTTGTAAATTATTCGCTAACTTAATTAAGCTGCACTCAAGTTGAGTAAGCAATGTTGTATCTAAGACTGGAACTGTACGATCCGGTTGAACGGGACGCGCCTATGCGTATAGACGAGATATTCTATACCGCCTACTTCGCATAGGTGCCCTCATCTGTAGTCCTGCAGAAAATAAACACAGTTAAGGTGTAAATATTATTAGAGTGCATGTAAATAATGTCAAAATGTCTATACCAAAGCATCGAACAGCAAATTTTAGAGGCAGTTTCAAGTTCGTAGCATCCAAAATCTGGATAAACAAATAACTGCAGCAAATAACATGTATATTTAAAAAAAGTCAAAAAGAGTAAATTGAAACAGTGTTTTTTCATTCAGACCCGCGTTTTTAATTTAAACCAAATCCTCCTTTAAAATAAGATTTTAGAGTTAATTAATTTATGTGGTTTATCTTATAGGTATATCTAATTAATTACATACACAAGTAAATATACATTTATTACATATTTATTAACACAAAATTAAAACGGATAAATATACAAATTATAAGCAATTATTGCATTGTACATATTTTAATTATTATTCAGGGAAATAGTATTGCATAGCAGATAAAGTAATAGACTCCTACTCTTACGCGCCACTATGTAATGTCTACTACTTTAGATATGATGTCTATGGAACATGCTGAAAAACAGCGCCGTTCAGATGAAAATTGTGTCTTTTTATCTGACGGCAAATGCTAAGCATGCCACCATTTGCCAGAACTTCATAAAAAAGAATAATATTTTAGGAAAAGCATATACAATATAAAACTTTATTCATAAGATTTCATTTTAACTATTTATTTTATTTTTTGTTATACTAATCTAACACTATAATGATGTCTTTTTTGTTATTTATAGGTATAAGTTTAAATGGGTACTTTTATGTTATTGTGTACCGCGTATTTTGTTTTATTTTTATTTATTTTTTAATTGAGTTCTGTAAAATTTTTACCTTTTTGTGTTCTGGCAATAAATATCATTTTCTTTCTTTCTAAAAACTAGAAAAGATAAATTAGAAACAAATGTAAAGATTCGGTGGAAAAATTCAACGGTCTAGGTACGTACCTCGGTGGCGCAGTCGGTGGCGCGCTTGTCTTGATAACAAGAGGTCGCAGGTTCGAGGATTTTTTTCAAATTCTTGTCTTTACATTAGTTTCTAATTTATCTTTTCTAGTTTTTAGAAAGAAAGAAAATGATATTTATTGCCAGAACACAAAAAGGTAAAAATTTTACAGAACTTAATTAAAAAATAAATAAAAATAAAACAAAATACGCGGTACACAATAACATAAAAGTACCCATTTAAACTTATACCTATAAATAACAAAAAAGACATCATTATAGTGTTAGATTAGTATAACAAAAAATAAAATAAATAGTTAAAATGAAATCTTATGAATAAAGTTTTATATTGTATATGCTTTTCCTAAAATATTATTCTTTTTTATGAAGTTCTGGCAAATGGTGGCATGCTCAGCATTTGCCGTCAGATAAAAAGACACAATTTTCATCTGAACGGCGCTGTTTTTCAGCATGTTCCATAGACATCATATCTAAAGTAGTAGACATTACATAGTGGCGCGTAAGAGTAGGAGTCTATTACTTTATCTGCTATGCAATACTATTTCCCTGAATAATAATTAAAATATGTACAATGCAATAATTGCTTATAATTTGTATATTTATCCGTTTTAATTTTGTGTTAATAAATATGTAATAAATGTATATTTACTTGTGTATGTAATTAATTAGATATACCTATAAGATAAACCACATAAATTAATTAACTCTAAAATCTTATTTTAAAGGAGGATTTGGTTTAAATTAAAAACGCGGGTCTGAATGAAAAAACACTGTTTCAATTTACTCTTTTTGACTTTTTTTAAATATACATGTTATTTGCTGCAGTTATTTGTTTATCCAGATTTTGGATGCTACGAACTTGAAACTGCCTCTAAAATTTGCTGTTCGATGCTTTGGTATAGACATTTTGACATTATTTACATGCACTCTAATAATATTTACACCTTAACTGTGTTTATTTTCTGCAGGACTACAGATGAGGGCACCTATGCGAAGTAGGCGGTATAGAATATCTCGTCTATACGCATAGGCGCGTCCCGTTCAACCGGATCGTACAGTTCCAGTCTTAGATACAACATTGCTTACTCAACTTGAGTGCAGCTTAATTAAGTTAGCGAATAATTTACAAGTTAGTGCATGACATGACCTGGCGCACCGAACTGTTGTTCACGTCCTGTCTACAAATTGATGATGTTACGGGAAACTGGTACTTATGTCTAATATTAACTTGGAAATTTCTGTGGTAAATCGAGAGCCTAGAAGAAATATTACCTGATAGTAAAAATGGTAAAGGATAGCTCGAAGCTAATTGTTTGTAGGAATCACAGATTCTTGCGTTTTAGAGTGTTCGTGAGTTTTCAGGTTTGTTCAAGAGTCTGGTCACTTTTGAATTCTATGAATTACAAAAATTGTATCATTGCACTTTCAAGCAATCGCCGACGTTTCTTCAATTTCTGTCCTGTTTTCGTCTTGGGCGTTATTTTATCAACGCCTTATAGCATGGGCTATTAAAGGTATGTATAACATATGGACCATGACCAGGGCCAATAAGATGATAATAAAGAAAACCGCATCCAAATTCGTTGAGTGGTGCTCGAGTTAAAAAGGAACATACATACAGACAGACAAGAATTCAAAAAATGGTAGTTTTGGCTAAAATACTAATAACGCAGTTTAATTGAAATTTAAAAAAATATTCAATGTACAGACACTACTTTTTACTACTAATATTATTATAGAAGTATAAATAATAAATGCTTTTAAGATTATACGCATAAATAGGATCATTCATTAGAATACAGAATACATAGAAACAGTTTGCAGATATCTAATGCTGATCATCACACTTACAAAAGCAAAACTTCGTTTTTCCTTGACTAATTTTATCAGCATTATTTTACTTAATTTTTCCTATGCTCCTGGTCTGTAGATAATTACCAACAGGAACTCTCATTTGATTAGAGCGCAGTGCAAACTGGGGTGACGAGAAACTCTAACTGCCTGCATTTCCACGTAAATGCGTCTGAAACTAGTGTTGTGACCTTCACATTTTCTGCTGCGATTTTGGTGTAGTTTCTTTTCCATTGTTTTTTTTTTATGTTTGAACCGGTAAATCTCTTGGCTCCTTTGTCTTTAGGGTTCCCTAAACAAAATAAAGAATGTCAAATTAAAACGCACGTTAGGGGGGTAACTTCTTACCTCGGTACAAAATGCACATCATAACATTGTTTTCCTTATTTTTGAATAAAAAGCATGCAATAAATGTGTTTTAAAGCAAGTTGCGGAAATATAATATTAATTATTAATAATTATTAATAATAAAGTCTTCACAAAAATACGTACTTTAATTACATTAACAAACTTAAAAGCGTGTTTACAGTTGTAATGTAATGCAGCTAAAATGTAACCCATAAAATTTAATAATTTTCATGTGATCACCTAATTATTAACAAGCAGTTTGCGCGAATTGCTATAAAAGGCATTTATTGTATACTTTTTATTAAAAAGTAAGGAAAACAATATTATGATGTGCATTTTGCACCGAGATCCTCCGTTACCACCTTATGCTAGAAACCCATTCGGAGGGAATCAACACAGAGAGGGATTGGTCCGTAGACTCGGTAGCGAGCCATGCGCGACGTTCACAGCGGACTGCTCGGGGGCAGTAATAAGCCTGACCTCATCCGGAAAGGAAGACATTGTCCAATTTGGCTGGATCAGCGGTTGAAAACCCTTACGCTGACCGGCTTTAGCCGGACGCCTGGCGACCCTTAACGCACACTTCTTAATGATTCAAGTCTTATAAAATCTTTCATTATAAAAAAAATCTTGCATGCTAGCCATCAAATATAAACATGTCCCAACCGTGCCAAATAATTTATGAATAAATTTTGTCTTGGCGCTTATTTATCTCGGGAGCAACCAGAGAGCGACGTTTTATGTCTTAGCGTAGCCACTTACTTAGTATCTAGGTCTTGTAGGTTTCAATCTTAAGTAGGTACTTAAAAGTGCATGTGACCGTCACCGTCGGTCTCAAATGTTTAAAAAGTTCAAAACTGTTTATACATTTTTATGTCTTATAAAATCATTCAATATAAAAATTTTCGTGCGTGCTTTAAGGTCGTTGCGTGCTAGCCATAAAACAAGAAGATGAAACAACCGTGCCAAATAATTAATTGCCGTTCCTTTGTTATATTTCTGGTGATGAGGCAACAGGTTAAGAAGTAGTACGGAAACCTTTGCGCGTAAGTACGATCTCGCACTTATCCAGCTTTTTCTTCACGGGAATAAATTTTGTCGCGACGCTTATTTATCTGCAACCCGAGAGCGAAATTTTATGTCCTAGCGTAGCCCTTTACATCTAGGTCCTGTAGGTATAAATCTCAAATACCGAAAAGTGCATGTAACTGAGGTCTATAAACGCATAAAAAGTTTTTGGGTTCAGTTTTGGGTTCTCAAAACTTTTAATACGTTTTGATGTCTTATAAAATCTTTCAATATAAAAATATTTCGTTCGTGTTGGCCATAAAATACAAAGATGAAACAACGTGCCAAATAATTAATTTCCGTTCCACTGTCATATTTCTTGAGATGAGGGAACAGGTTGAAGAGTATTATGGAACCCTCTGCGAGCATATACGACCTCGCACTTATCCAGCTTTCTACCTCTCATAAGCAACTAGACTCATAATCTCGCTCAAAAAGTGTCCGCGATGCAGTTTTTCACAGCTATGGGGTGACAAAATCGAATGACGATTTCGTACACTTGACATTGCATCTTATGTTAACGACATAACGTCTTAATTTGGTTGATGATTTTTGCTATTATGCACGTGGCACGTTTGGACACTTTTTGACGAACTTTTTTTAGAGACTGTGTGTCTGGTTTTTTATGAGAGGTCAATGGTCTCGACGCTTATTTATTTGCAACCCGAGGGCGACATTTTATATCCTAGCGTAGCCCTTTACATAGTATTTAGGTCATATAGGTTTCAATCTTAAGTACCTAATTGTGCATGCGACTGTCCGTCTAAAAATGTTTAAAAGTTTTTGGGTGAGATGAATTTTGCGTGTGCGAAGACTCCATAGACATTATTTATTTCCGAAAGGGAAAAGAAAACTCGAGCTTTTGGGGTCATTTAGTAAATATGAACTATTGCTTATACTTAGTCTAACTTTGCTGTTTTGGATATTCGGCTAAAACTGAGTTATAAATTATTTAGTTAGCTGATTAACTTTGAGCATGCTTATTAGATATGAATAATTTCAGAGTACTAAATTAAGTTTAAAATCATTTTAAAAATATGGATATTGGACATCATAATTCAAAGTACCCAAAATAATCTAAAACATAAAAGAATAAATTTCATCGAAAATAAAAATTTAAAAAATACCTCTAGCTAGTTTTGACGAAGTTTTTATTTCTACAAAATAACATGTATTATTTATTCTGTGGTTACTTTGCAGAATACTAAGCCAAATATGTAGTAAATAATATCACGTTTATTTAAACACGATTCCCAAGAAGCGATTTTATAAACATAATGTATTTGGAATACAAGTCAAGAGTTATTTCATAAATACTCTGTTTTTTGTGAGCTGGTTTCTCGTGGGTTTCGTAGAAAGATGTTATTTTAAACAATAAAGAAACGTCAGTAGAGTTCAGTTTTGACGCAAAACCTTACAGGCACCATAAATATAAATACATTTCTGAATAATAGCAAAATATGGCTTAAAATTGATTTATTTCATAACAGTTTTTAAATCAGTATACCTCTGTGTAATTTTTTTAGTAGTCAAGAATTTACTCGAGGTTTTCTGGCATATCTAAATCTACACTAATATTATAAAGAGGATGTTTATGAGTCTTGATGTACTCGTAGGAAGAAATCTCCGGAACTATTGATCCGATTCTAAAACTTATTTCACTAACAGAAAGCTACATTATTACATAGTACTATAGACTATAATTTGTTCCCAGGGGACGAGCCGCTCCCTAGGGACGTAGCCATAAATTACAAATTTTATTTCACTGTTGTAATGATTAGACTTTTCACTAGACACACACCAAAAGTCATAGTTAACCACGTACTATAAAATTATTGGCCCGAAAAGTATTAACAGATTCGATAGGACTATCAATGTTTTTGAACGGCCTATCCAACGATACACCACACTATGGGATAGACGAGAAAAAAAAATCATCCCCAGTTTACGTGTACGAGAGGTAACATTAAAAAAAAATTTTTTTCAAGGTTTTATTTTACTATTTTGTCGGCGTGAGTAATATTTATATCCGTTCCAAATTACAGCTTTCTAGTACTAATAGTCTCTGCGCTAAGCCGCGGACAGACGGACAGACGGACATGGCGAAACAATAAGGGTTCCTTGTCGGACTCGGGAACCCTAAAAACTAAATAAACGCCGGCAAAGCCACGGGAAAAAGCTAGTACTTAATGCGCTTAATACGGTAAGGTATCAAAATCGCAAAATTCCGTTGTCCATTCATTTAAAATTCGGCACAGCGCATAATAAAGCATCTTAGTAATGGGCTCGTCCTTTCCTAGTCAACTAAGCTTAGGGCATCTGATCTTTCTCTATTCCCGTCTCACTTTAATAATTCAAGTAAGAGAAGGATGTCAAGGCCCAGTAAAGCGATAAGACTATCAGTCCGGAGTCAGGTGGGCTCAGTCAGATTCGGGATAACAAGATGTGTCTACCTACCTTTTTTGTTTTCTTGACCAAATCTTATGGACGGAGAGCTAGCGACCAAATCGGTCATGTGGCTTCAGCTGTATTGAAACTCCGTTAGCTACTTCCCTGAACAACCTTTTCCCATAATCTCCGTGCTGGAAGGCCGCGGGCGGTGGGTGCGGGTGTAGTGGGGTGGGGAAAAAAAAGAAAAAAAATGTGGGCTCAGCGGCTTTAATTTTTTTTTCAAACAGTTGCTCTGTACTCCCTGTGCACCCAAAAAAAAATTTTAAATCGATCGGGTGGTGGGAAGGGGTTGCCAGCGTTAATTAAAAGTACCAAAATAATAATAATTTTCATGTGGGCTCAGCTGTATTGGCTTTTTTTCTGACCCGAGATTAATTAATATGTGAGCCCCGAAAAAATAGCCATGCAAAAATATCGGTGGAAAGGTATCGAAAAAAATTGTTGAAATCGTTGGATTTCGTTCGAAAATGAGCTGAGGAGAAGGCAAAAGTGGACGTGGAGGGGATGTCAGCCGGCGAACGCGTCAGCGCACTCACGGCGCGTCGATTTTGTTCGGCTAACAGAGAGTAGCCGCTGTCCTTCTCGCACCCGTTGAACGGGGAAACCCGAACTTTCCGAACTAGCAGCTGCTGCAGCTGTGCGTCTACGCATTTTCATAGAAATTAACCTTATTTTTATTCGTGCGAAAAAATATTCCCTGCTTCTATGCCCTTTTTTGTCCATTATTATTTATGAAAAATATTCTATTTATTTATTCATTTTTATGTATGCAAAATATGAACTCATTTATTTTTTCTCTTAACTATTCATGCAATAAATTTTTCTCGGTATTATTTATGCGAACAATTTTATTCATTTTTATTCCTCTTTTTATTCATTATTATTTACGCAAAATATTCTATTCATTTATATTCCTTTATTTATTCATTTTTATTCCTTATTTTATTCATTATTATTCATGTGAAAAAATTATAAACTATCATTCAATTGGCAGGGGGCTGATGAGCGTGCTGTCCAATATTTGATTGTCAGCTGTTTCTTCTTATTCGTCAGTATCTTGTTCATTTTATTTGAATTATTATTTTCATTTTATTTGAAGTATTATTTTCATTTTATTAGAATTTTGATGAATGGGGATTTCCACCGGCGAGTGCGTCTAGTCTGTTTGTCTAGTCTTTATTGCATGAATAATAAAGAGAAAAAAAAATTGAATTATATTGTTGCATAAATAAAAATGAATAAATAAAGAAATATAAATAAATAGAATATTTTTCGTAAATAATAATGGACAAAAAAAGGCATAGAAGCAGGGAATATTTTTTCGCACGAATAAAAATAAGGTTAATTTCTATGAAAATGCGTAGACGCACAGCTGAAGCAGCTACTAGTTGCTTCAGCTGTGCGTCTACGCATTTTGTTGAGAAGGACAGCGGCTACTCTCTGTTAGCCGAACAAAATCGACGCGCCGTGAGTGCGCTGACGCGTTCGCCGGCTGACAGCCCCTCCACGTCCGCTTTTGCCTTCTCCTCAGCTCATTTTCTAACGAAATCCAACGATTTCAACAATTTTTTTCGATATCTTCCCACCAATATTTTTGCATGGCTATTTTTTTGGGGCTCACATATTAATTAATCTCGCGTCAGAAAAAAAGCCAATACAGCTGAGCCCACATGAAAATTATTATTATTTTGGTACTTTTAATTAACGCTGGCAACCCCTTCCCACCACCCGATCGATTTAAAATTTTTTTTGGGTGCACAGGGAGTACAGAGCAACTGTTTGAAAAAAAAATTAAAGCCGCTGAGCCCACATTTTTTTTCTTTTTTTTCCCCACCCCACTACACCCGCACCCACCGCCCGCGGCCTGCCAGCACGGAGATTATGGGAAAAGGTTGTTCAGGGAAGTAGCTAACGGAGTTTCAATACAGCTGAAGCTACATGACCAATTTGGTCGCTAGATCTTAGACTATTATTACTAGCTGCTATTCATCAACTTAGTACGAGTAAGTAAATAGGGCATACCATTTCTTCTGTGGGAGGGCAGACAAAACAAACACCTAAAATTATTTTTTCTTATTAGGGCGACATAGGTAGTAAAAAATTAGATTTTAATACAGTAGAACTCCCATTCTACAATATATAGAGGCCTTTTCAAAGACGATATCATAGTCTAAAACTTAATAGAGAAAAATTCTCTCTATCAATCTGTCACATTTGACATCTGTCACTTTTGACAGCTGTATAAAAAACAATATGTACAAAACTTTTTTTCGTTTTCTTTAACTTCTAACCGAACTATTGCCACTAAAAGGTATCGATAGTTCGGTGCTTTACATCAACCGTACTACTGCTACTGAAAAGTTGCATTGGTTCGGTCGACCGGACTAACAACCGAACTACTGCGACTAAAGGGTTTTTTAGTTCAAAACAGTAGTACGTTAAAATTAATAAAGAAAAAATAACAATGATGACGATAAACAAATAATGTTAAAACATAGAATTGCGTTTTTTTAAAACGCTCATTTGTGAATTTATATTGAATTGTTTTCAGAAAGGAAAAGCATAATTTAACCTTTTCTTGATTCACAGCACTACTCGGACGCACACTTTTTTAGATATTCAAACATAATGTTGCCACCTTAGCTCTTTCCTTCTTAACTTTTTGCTGTAGTCGAACTCGTTTTTTGAAGATTTAGGCCAAAAAGAGCAATCTAGCCCTTTTATAGACCCACTCATTCGATAACTTTTTTCGTTTTATTATGGTAACCCTACTGCTTCTTTATTGTGGAATCCCCCAAACCCCCAAGTCTCTGTCTTGGTTTACGCCAAATAATTTAGAATGTAGTCACAATTTGTTAATCGTAATATTATTTATGTCTGTATTTTTGCAATATTATAATATTGACAAGGTAATGTGAGAGAGAACGAGCGAACATTTCATTTATTTTCATAACTTGTTTAAAATAGTCTAGTGAATTGAGATGTGAACACTGTCTTGTCTTAAGTTTTTTTTTTTAAATGCCATTCCTAAATAGGACTGTCCACGGATAACATTATAAAAAAGAGTGGGAAAAGGAATTTAATTTTTAATTTGTTATTGCCCGAAATATTATGAAAATTCAACTGCGAGCACGGAATACTAACAGAGTTTCCGCCAAAAAAAAATTTTTTTATCCCTTTCTAGCACCTCTTTTGATGGCAAAATTAGCTAAATCTAGCTCTTTCCAGCTTGTCCAACTGCTCTTTTTCAAAAATCAAGGTGGCAACACTCCATAATCGTACTCGTATTTACCATACAGATCCATCCCATTAGGAGCATGCTGAAACACTCACTGGTATCCTCTGCGTTGTGTAGCGAAGGTTGCCAGCTGAACATTTGAGAGAATCGTACTGCAAAAGGAAAATTGCATGACCATAAAAAATCAACAAAATTCTGCAAATTTTGATTGTTAATGTTTGTAAATTGGAGGCTAGAAGAACAATCAATGGCCAATGCAAATTTTGAAAAAATCCTTACTTTCTCACATCTGGCAGCCCTTGTGTGCTTGTTGTAAGAATAAAAATGCACTTTACACACGGTGGAATTGAAGTGTTTTAGAAACGATTGGAAACAAAATAAAAATAGCTTTTCCTTAGAAAAGTTACATACTCAATTAAAAATTGTTGTCCAACGGAGTCTAGATAAAGCTACTTAGACTTATTATAAATTAGGGCTAAAAATAATAACCAAATAACATATTAATTTAATTCTATGGATTTGTAAGCAATAATTATAACAGCCAAAAATACAAATTTTAGCTAGGAAACAAATAATTTCCTGTGTGGAAAAATATATTCAATGCAAGGTTAGTAATACACACGTGGGTAAGGAAAATAACTTACTCGTAAGCTATTGCCTCCTTACCGCACTTGTAGATAAACTACTAATATAGTAGCATAAATAAGATATATTATAAAAATATATTATAAAATCTTTAAAATAAAATCGGATTCAAAGGCACCGTCCAGGCATAGGATTCAAAGGCGTGAATTTAATATGATTCTATTTCGAATTTACAGCTAAATTCACGACTTTGGAAAATACAATTATTTTGAAGCTACTGCAAAATCATACAAACATTTTTTATTTGTGCCCGAAATAACGGAAGGGCTCACCAGCCACCCATCACGCTGGGATATAATAAACGTGGGTGTAGGATTGTGGAATTATTCTTTTCGTATTCCTTACAAACGCAAGCCCAGCCCCGAGTCAATTACTAAGTGGAGTCAACATTTTATTTTGCGAAATTAGCAAAAAGTGTTATCGATCCTTGTTACTGATCGCTTACCAAGCCTCCAGTATAAGTTTGGCTGCATAAATTAAAGTCATCTTATATTCGAGAATACATTAAAACCTACATACTACCTTACTATATGCAGCTGATTAAAAATCAGCATTTGGAGAGTGCGTGCTATATACCTGGATTTATGGAAAAGGGACAGCCTATCTACATAAATATAGAGTCTATACAAAACCCGGCCAAGGATGATGACGGTGCGGAATGTCCCAACATCGCCCAAATGTAACATACTCATGTTACAACCTAACCACAAAACTAGGTCTCTAAGATTCTTCAAAATCCCCATTATTCGGCCTCACTTAGAATTATGTCAGGTACCTACTAACAGTGGTCGCCATTCCGTCCCGTCTCCTATGAACCGTAATAATGACGTCATCATCCCGGTCATTTATTTGAATTTTTATTGCCAACCATTGAACGGCTCGATCAAACTTTACTGCTGAATCGCTTTACATTCAGGAATCCTTTCTTCAAAGTCGTAATTACGGGCTCAGTAATTATGTTTATGGCTTCTTTTATGTTAATTGTGGAATAACATTTTATGAACTCTTAGTACTCGTACAAGAGCGTATTAATTGATTTTATTGTCTGCCGCATTGAAATGGGCCTGGGGGTTGACATAGTTGTTACATGACATTTAATATTGTTGCAGTTTTGTATTTAAAAACCTCATTGGTATTAGATATTAAAACCTTGTGACTGTATGAACTAAATATTCTTTGCCGTATTGCATGAGTTTAGATCATAGTTACCATAACAATATTATTCTATTAGATAGAGCAGTATATGAAAGTATGAAACTGAACATAACTAGGTATTAAAGCACTCATGTGATACGACTAAGAAAATCATGTTTTAATAACCCCTTTATGTACTAGTTTCATAAACTACTATTATCTAACCTCATATCGTAAAATTCTCATTAGGAACTCAAAACTACTGGCATAATGAAAAAAAAATTTCAGGAACGTCTCTAAAACACAAAAAAAATATATTATAGTATAGGTCTCCGAACAACATAATGCTATAAAAAAACTTTTTCTGAGATTACAGTACATGTGATACTAACTAGGAAGGCAAAGGGAACTTAGCCTATACAGCCATGTCTGAGGTTTAATATCAAATACTGATGGGGTTTTTATATGATATTCTCTAATACGTACTAAATAATGTTGCGGCGTGACAAAGGAGGTCACAATTACATTTTAATTTCGGCCTGCATTGTCTATGGATGCCGGCGCACGCAACGCGTACACTTGCGTGGTGGACTGTTGAATTTTGGCGCCGTAGCTTACGTGGATATTACTATTTACTGTGGTTTTATGGGTCAAATCAAAAGTATTATTTTGCCCTAAAATTACTAACAGCAGTGATGGTGATGATAATTTGACTCCACCTGACATTCTGGAAATAACGACGGAAATTACGAACACCTTTAGAACGAGCTTTTACAAGAAAAATCAAAAATGGCTAACGACAAATTGTATCAAGATTATGAAAACAGGTTGTTAGTAGTGTATGAAACTATACATAACTAGGTATTAAAACACTCGTGTTTTTAATTACCAGTATGTACCAGTTTCATAAACTACTACTAAAGAATCATTTTGTTCAGAAAAATAATACTATTTTTTCCTTATTAAAGATAATAATAAAATACGTCATTATGCACTATTTTTGAGTTTACAATCAGTATTTTACAATATGTGTGAAGATAAAATAGAAAATAGTTTACTTGTAACAAAAAACTTATATATACATTAGACGTTGGGATACTATATTAAGTGAGAAAATGTATTTAAAAAAAATTGTACGTAATGATAGGTTTGTATTATATATTCAAAATTTTAAGGCCTACTAGCTTATTTGAGATTACGGTACGGCACCCAGCGGCACGAGTCCTACTCGCATTTATCTGTTATTTTTTAGTCTTAAGTAGCAGTTAAGTAACATTATCTTTTGTAGTAATACCTATTAGGTATTAGTTTTTGTCAAATTAATCCGCCAAATCTAGGCCGTAGCAATGTCACAGGCGTAAAAATGTCACAGGTGTAGCAATGTCACAGGCGTAGACAGGCGTAGACAGGCGTCACCTTGGTCCTGACCAATTAATTGTAATGTAGTGTAGTTGTAAATTTAGTTAAGTTAGGTTTATGTTTATTTTCTTTAATCTGTAATGTCACCAAAAGTTAATTAACAAGTCTATCTCTTTGTGAAAAATGTTATAGGGAGTAGATTTATGTACATGTCAACATTTCTTTAACATATTTAATTTCTGTAGTTTGCTCCTGTTGTTTTTCCATAAATAAATAAAATAAATTACCGAGTCTCCAATATGAATTGGACTGCATAAAAGAAAGTCACCTTATATAAAACCCAAGATATATTTGAGGCATTGAGAGTAAGAAAGGCCTAACATTTCCAGACATAATTGATTTTAATTGTGTCTGGAAATGATAGGCTTTTCTTGCTCTCAGTGCCTCATTTCGGGTCCGATCTAGACTCGGCATCAGTTAAGTAATACAACGTTACCATATGGCATAATATTAAATGGGTATGGTATGGCAAATATTTATCAAAAGCTTCTGACCCAGAATTCAGTTTTTTTTTTTCTAATTTAAACAAGAACTGTAAATGACAATGGCGACAGACTGTGCCATTACAAACAGATGCTGCGATAGTCTCGTTTAAGCTCCAGCTTTTGTTAGCGGAGGTCCTCCTGGTTGCTCCCTGGAGACACGCCCATACAATTTAAAGCTGAACTTGGCTATCCTTACGCATTCGCTGTTCGCTTTGTTCACTTTACTGGCTTCTGATAAAGCTCTTTGAAGCTTGGTCAATTCCCTTTTCGCAAACAAAGTAATATGTTTTTTAGTTTTTTGAAAAAATGCAATGTTAACCCTTGGTTTGCAGGGTGGGAAAAACTCACGCAAAGTGTAAGTTGGAGACCCAGGGACTCCCACTTTAAACTGAAAAAAAGATAAAAACTCATTTAAGTTCAAAAATGTTTTTGTTTTATTTTGTAACTTAGTTATCTATTCGTTTTATTTCTCAACAATAATTCTTAAAATAACAACTCTTAGCCTCAAAATTTACAGAATGTTTACAAAATTAAGACTTTTTCATTTTTATTTTAGATACATATAATAGTCTTCCTGACAATTAAATCAAAATCTCCTATAAAAACAAATGTATAAAAAAACGTGTACCACTTTAGTCACCTCTAGGATTTACACATTGCCTGCATACTTCCCTTGAGCACGACAAACATATTGATTTGCAATATGAGTTGCAAACATTAGTTTGCCGCATGAGTTTCAAATATTAGCGGTCTTCCCTTTTTATGGAACATACCGTCATGACATGAAACCTTAAGGGGGGGCTACAGTTGTTCTCGAGTGATGCAAATCGCAGTGTACATTTATCCACGTTTTACCGGCGATTATTACGTCCCAACGTGAGAGCCCTTTTGCTGTATTTCGGGCACAAATACACGCTTTTTGGGGCATTCAGGCTGCCTCATGGTGTTTTCCTTCACCGTTCAGCACAAGTGAAAAGGATTAGGTAAAAACACAAGTAATAGGCACAAAAATTCCGGGGATCGAACCCGAATCTCAAGATTGAGTGTTCAGCATTCGGCTGTCTGAGTTACCGCCGCCTTTTTAATAAAGAAAACAATATTTGGGTAAAATGTTATTTGGTACCTGAGTCATGCCAGTTTATTCCAATTAACCATCATTTTCGTTATCTTTTATACTTTCCATCTAATTTGATATGGCTGATCCTGCATTTTCATCCAATATATTTATTAACGACTATTGGAAGCAATTGCAGCTATGTGAAATAATAAATGACACTAAAATGTATACATATGTAAAACATAACAAAATCACTTTTTGTTACATATAGTGTAGGGTGGAGTCCACAGGACCTACGAGTGTCCGGTGCTGATATTTGAAAGAAGTGCCCGCACACGCCCTTCCACCCCCGGGTCGGTACCATCACACCGGCGGCGGAAGGTACTCGAGCGCACAATGTATCCTAGTTTAAACAAAATTTATGATCGAAAATATTTTTGCCTGTAGTCCCTGGGACCTACCCTACAAATTAGGGGTTAAGCCCAACATGCAAAACTTGAGGTAAATTTGCTAAATTCTCTTTTCGAAGAATGAAAGAAAACGAAAAAAAAAAACATACGATAAGCAAAAATTTATCCAATTTCATAAATTGTATAGTTACTGGATAGTTAACACAATGATCATTGAATATTATACCTCTAGAATATCATCGGGCTAACAACCTCCGTATGTTAAACTCGTTAAAAAGTTTTTCAATATTTAAATGGAAATTTATTGCAAAGCAGAAAAGTCTTAAATCGTTTGTACGGGACTGGCGTTTTTAATCAGGATATAGTTTCGCTTGACGTGGCGTTTTTCAACTTAATTAATTTTCGCTTCAATCTGCTCACGTACTGAATTAATGAATCTTATGTATCACACCTTATATGTTCATACGACATTGTCAGTAGTTTTGAAAGAATAGTCCAGGCTTATGTCCAGTACAAAAGGCGCACCTTTTTCTTTACAGTGACCACCTTTACTAACAACCTTCTGTACTGGCCCCAATTTGGAACTATATTTTGAACTATTTCCTGAAATTGGACATCGGGGTGTGAAGATAGAAGTTTGGACAATGTAATCTTTGTACAACAATGTAGGGTTCCCTAACTTATTTTGGTCGCAACTCCTTCGTACCAAAAAAAAAAAATTCTAACCATCCCTTTGAAGGTCTCCGCGCCCCTTACTTTGAAAAGCCCTGTTCCGCTTTACTGTCATTCGATTTTTTAGAAGAACAATATGGAAGGCCTGCTTTTAACTAATATAGTACATACTCGCATATCGGAAGCTCTTTAACCGTTGCAGGAAAAACTATAGATTCCTTTAAGGTCAGGTTGTTCGACAAAAAACCTGTCCTGCTTTATACTTTTCTAACCTACTCAGTGGGAGAGGGCCGCTCTGAAAACTCGCGACTTTCACCTGTTTTTATAACTCTTCCATTATTTAAGGCGATGTATAAAATTTTATGACGGTTTCCTATACTTACAATGTTTTACGCCTAACATCGTAGTATAAAGTTTATGCTTTTAATCAGAAATAAAATAATGCCCAAGAAATTTGATGAATATCTCGATAAATTGGTTATATACTTGAGGATTTCTTATGATCGAATGAAGATGGTCGATTTTATAAATTCGATTTTCTTTAAATTTAGTATTTTTTTAAAGATCAAAAAACCGCAAAAAACCTTACAAAAAATCGGTCTGAGCGGCTTCTTTCGAACCAGCCCGAGTTAAAGCATCGTGTCTGTGTAGAAATCATCCTGACCTACCAATATAGTAGCCATTTATCAACCTAAATTTTGTAATTACGGATAGGAGTGACTTTTTTAACTGTGCAGGGAGGCACAGGTCGAACTTTTTTTATTATTATATAAAACTTCATAACAACCTATTTTACTACACAACTAATGTTTGGCCAGCGAGTCACGAGACGTGCGTGACACAAGTTTACCTGACACGGCAAAGAAAATGTGCATGGCATGCACAGCACCTAACGAGGTGTGTCAGGACACGATATATATCGATACCCTTCACCCTAGACTTGGCTTACAGTTTTGTATAATTCGTTTTATTCCTCTTTGTTTTTTTTTTCTCGGTTGTGTAACAGGGTTTTCGGGTGTCTTTTTGGTGGTCAACTTTATTTCATGGCATTCATGGCACTCTCTCAAAACTTTTTTGATGGTATGTGTGGTCTCTGAAATTCTATGCACGAAAATCCTATTATTACATCTTTTAATGTCGGAAATATTCTACAAGGTTATCTTCCCTTTGAAAATAGTAGTGCATTATTTACGAGTACGCGATACTGCCTATTGTGTTGGGAAAGTAAAAGTTATTGAACAATAGATATATAAAAATATTAAGACTCTAACAATTGCTATTTTTTAAACATTTAATTATATGTATATAATGTAAATATGTATGTATGTATATGTATGCACCTGTTTATATAATAAAAAAATAAAAAAAATGTATTTATTTAAAGGATATAAATTATAAATAAAACTTACCAAAATTAAAAGGATAAAACTAACCTAAAATCCATCTCAAATCCTTCTAAAAGTAAACTAAACTAAATAAAAAATCCAATTGCAATTGCTATTATATTTCATTATTTCGACTTCGGATTTAGCCCAAAACTTTATGAAAAATTAATTTTTTGCTTCCCTGTAATCTTATCTACACACACATTATTTCAACGAGGTATTTACGAAACAGTAGATAATTATCTTTCAAAGATACCTATATATCATTGTGATATATTGCTTTTTTTAATATTTCGTCGACTAAAAGGGTCTTTCGTTTGTATCTATAATGATAAAAATGTGATTTGATCAATATGAATCGCATTCATTCTCATAATACCGGAAAAAGAAAGAATCAGAGTTATTGATTGTAAGTACAGTCGCCGACAGAGAAAAGTTACACTCATCTGGTTAGCCTGAAGTATATTTTTTTGCACGAAGGATAAAACTGATAGTTCATGCCAGTGGAAAATGCGCTTTTAAATCATATGATGCATGGGCTATTTCACATTGCAACATTCAAAAGTTCGCGGCAATGTAAAATGGCTCATGCACTACATGCATAGGAATTAATTAAAAGCGCATTTCCCCCTATCACGAACTGTCAATTTCTTCCTTTGTGCAAAAAATATACTTTAGAAACACCCAAGAAGGTTCACATTTTTACCACTAAAGTAAAGTGTACAAAATAAAATATTTTAGAATTTTCGATACATTTTGGCCTCTTCGATGAGTCCGTCATCAGTTAAAATATACAAAATATTTTAGTATTTATAATTTATGCATCCATCAGCCCGTTTCGTCTACTGCCGGCCATAGGCCTTTCCAGGATTACGCCACTCTTAGCGGCCCTTCTGGAAGAAATGCCCATACTCACACACGCTGGGCAGGCGGGTTGGTGAGCGCGGTGCCGAAACCCTTGCATCAGTGACGTTGCTGCCCATCACCAGCCTGTTTTATATAAGGCCCGGCAATTGGGGATGGATATACCGCCATCCATCAGTCCCAGGCAATGGTGGGCCGCCTGGTTTTGCCTGAGAGCTATTCACTTACTCTCCCCCGAATAACTTCGGGAGGATTTGCGAGTAAGATGGTGGTACTTCCAGAGTCAAGCCCGGCATTAGCTCTACCACCTAAAATCTAAAATTTTGTGCTAACTGAAATATTATTACATATTAATAAAAACATTTATTTTGATATTTGTATTTTTAATATTCTATTTACATTATCATAATAATTCTTTTATATATACTCGTAAGTTTACATAATAATAAAAATACAATACAATTTTTATAGAAATATTTTAATATTTTTTGTTAATATTTTGTTTACACTATCATTATAATTATTTTAAAGTTAAACATATATTTGATAACCGTTTGCCTTCAAACAGGCTGTTGCGTCGTAATAGGTAGCTAGTTGAACATTTCACAGAAAACGTGTTACTACGGGCCCCATACAAAAACCTCGCATTATTTTAACGTTATTTGTTTCTATCTTAAAGACGGTAATACATAGAAGTTTCTTTGGTCAGTTTTTTGTATACATATTCTAAAATAAAACAATATTATGGTTCCGTAGTCTGCGGGAGCTGAATTGTTTGTCAGGCGCTACCATTTTAGAGACTTTTTTGTGTCGCCTTTATGTTACTACGAAATCTATATTGTTGTCATTTACCATGTTTTTAGGGTTCCGTGGAATGGAACTCTTTGTGTGCGAGTCCGACTCGCACTAGGCCAATAATTTTATTTTTACTAGCTTTTGCCCGCCCGCCCGCGTGTTATTCGGTTTAACGACATGCTTTTTTCCGGGATAAAAGTAACCTATAGTTAAGTTGGGGTATAAGCTATATCCATTCTAAATTTCATCCAAATCTGTCCAGCCGTTTCAGCGTGAAAGAGTAACAAACATACATACACACACACACACACACACACACAAAAACTTTCGCATTTATAATATTAGTGTGATTTGTTTTTAAAATCGATACTTACCTACCTATATTATCAGTATTCATTGTTGAATGTCCATTTGGCAGTAAATTTTAGCGTGGAGGTATCTAAGAGCTTTTTCAGCTTTTTCTACCATATCTATGAAGATATGTATGCATGCAATGCATGTTTGAACCTAACATCTAGTATTGTTCTGTTAGAAACATTTGTAGCCATTAAATTTAGTATTTGCTACAGCTATAAGTGAAAATATGTATCCTTACTAATGAGTTGGTGGTTAAAATAGCATTTTCACATTTCCAGATATATAGGTACATAGTATCATATATTCAAGCTTGGTTTTCAGCACTTTGGCCGAAAAGAATTCAATTACTGATAAAACGTATTTCGTACAAAAAATTCCAACCTGACTCACACGCTCAAAATTAAATTTCGCCACAGCGATTTAAGGCACAAAAATGTATTCGCTGAATTCAAACTGGCGGACCATTTCGCTTCTGACCCTGATTCATAGCCCATAAATAAACACAAGCCTAGCTTCCAGCTCTTATCAGCTGACTCACAAAGTTCCAAATAATGCTCAAACCTTTATTTGAACTTATCAGCACAGCTGGGCGGAATATATTTGTAGCGGATCCTCGTGTGCCGTATAATTTCAAACATTCCGGTCACTGGCTCCGAAGCGGCGCCACGCCGTGTTCCCGGAACCAAATTAGAGCTCTTTCATTGTGAACTGGCTTCCTCTTCCACCGAGCTATGCTTTCCTAGTACTCACTGTAGTTTTTGATACGTTTATGTATACTTTTAGTACAAAGTATCTATGTACGAATTACATTAAATCGCCTAATTTCGCAAGGTGCGATCGTGCTTCATGTCTATTGATCTTCTGTTGTTTTGCGGAAATAGACTAAACAAAGGGTACTCTTTAATTCTCCATGCAGGGTAAAATAGACAGAATACATAACATTATCCTATCTACTCAACATAGTGAACATTATCTCCCACCAACATACTGAATATTATCTCCCAACATACTGAATATTATCTCCCAACATACTGAATATTATCTCCCAACATACCGAATATTATCTCCCGCATACTGAATATTATTAAACTTACCTGACGAATAAAAATTGCACTTGTTCTAAAATTTGTAGCGAAATAAATAATTAATTTTTCATTTTTCATTTTCATTTTCTTTATTGGGAAACAAACAGTTATCATTTCTTACATACGTAGTGATAATATTAATATTGTTTTAGGGTCCCGTCGAAAAAATAAAATCCTAAAGGCAAACCGAGGTGTCTGTCGTTTCGTAATTTACACTACATTGATTGTTTGTAGGGGTCAATCTCTGGTAATACTCTTCACTTGAATATACATGTAGTAGGTCGATTATGTTTTTAATGCGAAATCCATCGCTTTTGAATACTCTAAATATTATTATAAGAGTGCATTACAAACCAGAAAAGATAAATTAGAAACAAATGTAAAGACAAGAAATTGAAAAAATTTCTCGGGCCAGTATTCGAACCTGCGACCTCTTGTTATCAAGATAAGCGCGCTACCGACTACGCCACCGAAGTACTTACCTAGACCGTTGAATTTTTCCACCATACTTGTCCACCGAATATTTTTGTAACTATTTGATCTAACCAGCTTGTAATGCACATACTGAACGCTCACGAGGGCGTTATGTGATTTCACGCTTTGTTCTTAGGAACAGATGGCGCTGTCTTCGCTACAATATGTGTTGCTTCAGACAGTTAAGAAATTCACAGTTCTCATTAACTAAGATTATCTTATAGATCCATATGGTGATTTTGATTGACATATTCCATCCAAATTTCATGTGTAGGACGGAACCAGTACATTAAATACACGACAAACTTTCTGATTTTACTGTTCTGGGCTCAATGTAATGTCATTTATATTACACAAAAACTTACCTCAACAGCAACTCCAATAATCTTCAACAAAGTATCTTCAACTCCTAAGCCTTGGCAATGGCAAGTCCTTCGCACTCAAAGAACAGGGAACAATATAAAATTTCCCGCTCGGTCAAAAGTTGCCGAGGCGGCCGAGAGCCCGATATTGAATATAAGTGGCGCTAAGGGCCATCTGCCAGCAAGGGGCCGGAGTAAGCGATATCTGAGAAGCTGCCTCCTGCCTACAAAGGTCAGGGGGACGGACGGGTCACTCGAGTAATCGAGAAATTATCAGGGACCTTGACTTTTCGGGCTGACTTCGTTAAAACCTTCAATGCCATGCATTATAGGTAAATTTGAATACAGTATTTTTGCTGGGATCTACCGACGGCCGAAATATATCGGAAAGAAATGTCTTGTTGTTTTAATTATAATATTATTATATGAATAATAAAGCTTGCAGAGGCATTATATAACTTTATACGCAGGTGAATTTGACATGACGGACCGGTGCAGCCCGGGTGCAGAGTTGCTTATACCTAAAGGCATCAGGCCATTGGCAGGCGTCATCCGTTCTCCGTGTATCCACTGTCAAGTTAAGATGGTATATCTGTATGTCTGTACACTGAAGAAACTGAAAAGTGTCATTCCAGTTGAAGGTCATAGATTAAAAATATTCTATCTCTTATTTAGATCCACAATCTTAACTTGACATTTTTATGAGGACAGCACATTTTCATTACTTATTATTATTACAGTCCATTTTATTTTCATTTACGCGCAGTATTTTTCTATATTAAGGCTGTTTGTTCAATCATCCAAACTCGCGCGCGCGGCCCAGACGCCCGCCCTGTTCGTCGCACGCGCACACATTCCGTGAAACTACTATTTCACTTTGACCGCGCCTTATTGCTTGTAGCGAAAGGAAAATGCATAAATAATACTAGGAAAATGCTATGATATACTAAATGCAAACACATTTGTGTTTAGTCGTAACATATCGCTGCAAATCACATCACCTATGTGAGCGAGCGCGACACGAGACCGAAAAATACCTTACACTGGAGTGCGAGATTTTGCGTTAGCACCCTTAAAGTTGTTCCATAGTGTAAGTACTTTTAGAACTTCAGTAATTCTAGCATTTTTTTAGGCTGTTTATTAGTCTGACGGCACACTTACAAAGCATTTTGTTATTAATTAATTAATTATTTATTTACTAATATTAGATTAAGAACTACTGTTACAAACAAATTATGGGTTTTTTAATTGTAGCCTGAAATAAATGAATTTATTTATTTATTTATTATTTCTTCGCATTCGGAAACCCTAGTATAATCCACCTCGATTTGGACGCCGTCTTTCATTAGCCGGATTGCTTTCCTCAATATTATACAACAAACCCACTCTATTTTATCATTATTGTTATTCTCGATAGCCGTGGACACGCATTCTTTATGGAAATCGACGAAAAACACCGTTTCTTATGAATTTCGTACTTTTTACGACCGCGGGTCCCTAGCTGCGGACAATATATTTATAACTTTTTAGGGTTTCGCTAGGGAAGATAAAATACGTTATTTATAGGTTTTTGTCTCACCTTTATTCTTTGAACGTGGTGAACCGTTAAGCTATAAAGTCAGTGCTCTTGCACGGAACTATAAATAAATTGTTTGAATTTTTGTAGTATACATTTCTCAGCGTGACTTTGGGCTCTGGGGTTTCATTGTATATTCTCAGTGAGAGAAAGATAAATTGACCAATTATCTGGGAATTAAAAGACGATAGGCCTGTATTCTGGTCTTAGTTATTTATTTGGTTTTTCGTAATATCGGTTATGTAACTTGTAAGTAACAGGAATGTGTCATCTGTTGCATAAAAATCTGTAATAAGTTACTTATTTAATATTTTTATCTGTTTACTAGTTGCAAAATTATAATAAGTACGTACCTTTCAATACAAAACAATACATACTTTTTGATTTCTGGTATTATTTAATGGACAAATTGGACTTTTACCATAACAATTTACGCTAATTTTCATACTCGCATAACATTTTACAAATAACATAAATGAAACAAGCTACACGCACTATAATAAACGCAATTTCCATCAAATAGTTGCAACTTGAAATAGTTTGAATTGTTGTTTCCTGTGATGTATTCGCCCTAAATATCCGAATTTAATTACCAATCATTTGGCTGATTGCTAGTCGAGATCACGTGCAAAGGGTTCCGTACCAACACTATGGGTAGGTTACGGAACCCTGAAAACATTATGGTAAATAACAACAATATCTATGCCAAGACAACATCAACAAAAAAAAATCTGCGCCCTCTGAGTACGAAACCCTAATTTTATTATTATTTTACTTTAGTTTTATTAGAGTATACATGTACTACAATCTGACCGAATATCAAACTTGTATATATTACCGTCAGTTTTAGCTGCAAACAACGTTAAAACGTAACGTTAACGTTAAAAAAATCCTACATTTTCGAGGTTTTTTGTATGTTTTTTAAAGCCATAGTAACACGTATTAGGCGAAAAATTCAACTGGCTACCTATAACGGCTGTAGCTGTAGACTCCTGTGACAGACGGACAGACAGACAGCGGAGGCCTAGTAATAGGGTCCCGTTTGAAACCCTTCGGGTACCTACAGAACTATAAAAAACCAACCGAATACTTGTCCTACAATGTAAAAATGATTACACTATGCTTGTTGTACAGTGCAGCTAAACATTAATATGTACTAGACTTATACCCAACTTTATTAAACAACGTGAAATTTAAGTAATTTTTTAACGAAAACTGGTGATAGTACTCTTTCATATGAACAACTTTTACTATGGAGCCAACCCTGAAATCGTGAAAAAAATATCAGCTGTTCCCTAGAAAAGTTAGAGATCCTACTCGATCCAAATGTATGTAACAGCTGATTTTTTTTCACGATTTCAGTGTTGGCTTCATGGTAAAATTTGTTTATATGGACGAGTACTATCACCAGTTTTCGTTAAAAAAATGACTTAAATTTCACGTTGTAGTTATAATACCAGGGAGGCTAGCATGGTGCTACTTTAACACCATTTTAAACACCATTTGACAGTAAATCCCATATATTTTCTGTCAAATGGTGTTAAAGTGGCAACCATGTTAGGCTAGCAGGTGATAATTTTGAGAGAACTCCTATGTTAGCACCCCTTTATACTCGTAGGTCTATAACAGGGTTGTTTACTAGGGGTTTTTTTTTCAAGTTTGCCTGCACTGATAACCAAATAGGTACCCAGTTTTTTGTAAAAAAATTGTATGGTAAGCAGAAAAAGTCAATCCTAAATTATATACTTACCAACTTCCTTGAAGTTAACTTAACGTTTACGAAGTCTCAGTGAAGGGGAACGGTACTCGCCCACGGGTGTCCGTATTAATAACTTTCATATGAGAGGGGTGGAGGAAATTTCAACTTCCCTTATATAAAATGTACTGTTGATGGGCAGCGGCCTCACTGTGGGTGCGAGGGTTTCGGTAACGTGCTGCCCAGCCAGTGTGAGTACGGGCATTTCTTTTAAAGTGGCGAAATTTTGGAAAGGCGTGAGCCGTGGACGAACAAAGCTGCATGATGGATGGATGGGTTTGATTTTGGCAGCAAAGTGACTTGGACTTGAAAAGCCTTTGAGAAGATTACATATTTAACATTTTGTAATTAACTTACTACTCGTATATGGGTAGGGTAGGTATGCGTCCACAACTTATACATGATAAAATGTTTCATACATAATATTTATGTGGCAATTCATATTCATCCTTTGAGAATAAATACATGAGAGTAGGGTAAATTATGTTCACTAATGATATAAATTAACTTACAAATCATAAAAATACCTAACTGAGAAATTTATTATTTTTTGTTCATTCTGGTAATTATACCCAGAAAGTTACTAAGGCTTGATCTTCTGTGTCAAAAAATAATGTAAATGGGTTATACATAATAGGATTGCTACTATGTTCAACCATCCACCTCTAGCTCAGAACTCAGGCCGATTGAACTGCCAACATAGGTACTCGTAGGTGCAGACATGAAAGGGGGAAAATAATTCCCAGAAAAAAATAAGGCAATAACCAATTATTGCCTTTTGGTATTTTGTGTCATAAACAGATCTATTAGTACCATATCTTCGGGAAATATAAAGGTGAATGAGAACAAATCTGGAAACTTTAAATAAAATATATTAATTCACAGAAAAATCTTTTTTGTTGACTCTACAAGAAAAAATAAATAGCTGGTCGCTGTATCCAGTCGCAGCTGCAATGAGGTTTAAAAGATGGTGCATTACTAGCCTAGGGTACACATACCTACAGAAGATGATTACATCATTACACCTAGCTAAAGATAACTCTACCAACTTATTATTTAAACTGTAGTGTATTTAAATACGATACTTTCTACCGCAGCTTTAATTGCCGCAAATTAATTAAATCTACCAGTGTTTATGGCGAATACAATTTAAATAGAGGTAAGAACCCTTTCAAACTATAGCCGTACGTTATACTTTTGTTTACGAGAAAACAATTTAAAGATAAGAGAGCACGGAGTAATTCCGCTCAATCCTTCACGAACACTTCATTGACAGGATTAGTTCGATGAGAAGGGAATACCTGCGTACCTGCCTGCTCTGAATGCCTTTTATTTTGATTAAGGACTCGGGGAGAGAGGTAGTGCCTTGCTCCGGACTTTTAATGAAATATAGCTACAGATATTTTATGTGCGGGAACTACGCAATAGCGCTCACACACACTTCAGCAACGTTGAAGTGACGCACTATTACAAGCAAGCTTGACCCGCCACCGCCGTTGTGACAAAAAACATTTATATACATAGCGGTTTTGATTAATTTATTCACCTGTCCATCTCCATTCGTGTACAGAAAGTTGCTTCATTTGGATGTTTTTTTGTGTGACTTCGGACGTTTTCTGCGTTTTTAGGGTACTGTACCTCAAGAGAAAAAAACGGAGCCCTTATAAGATTACTTTTTTGTCCGTCTGTCCGTCCGTCCGTCCGTCCGTCTGTCTGTCAAGACCCTTTATCTCGGGAACGCGTGGAGGTATAGAATTGAACTTAAAAACTATAAACTCAACTCTACAATCCCTTGAAGCTGTGAAAAAGTCAAAGTTTAACGTAAAAAAGATACGCCCGTTTATACCGCAAAAAACGTATACTTCAACACTTTCAAGAGAATCAAAATTTATAGAGTATTTTCCGTTGACCTAGAACTATACAACTTAGCAAGTAATACCGTCTTATACTACAAGTATAGCGTAAAATCTGAAAACTTCTTTAGCGGAACCCTCGGTGGGCGACTCCGACTCGCCCTTATCCGCCTTTTTTACAAAGTTATCAAAGCTTAGCCAGGTTGAAATAAAAATCTATTCACTTCAATATTTTTCGATTTTACCGAGTATTATTTGACTTCACATAAGTCATAGTCATACCCAAAAAAATCATAACATACTTAAACGCGACATGAACTTCAAAATAACGAAAAAAACGAGTTTCGTAATAGTGAGTGGTCAAATTACTGAACCTTGGTTCTGATCACTTGCGCTTGGGCAATATGTCACGTGACCCAAGAGCCAAAGCCTATTTTGGCCAACGCACGAGAACAGTGTAATTTTAAAACTGGCATCAGCTTGGCCATAAAGTACAAGAGTTTTAAAATTACACTGTTCTCGTGCGTTGGCCAAAATAGGCTTTGGCTCTTGGGTCACGTGACATATTGCCCAAGCGCAAGTGATCAGAACCAAGGTTCAGTAAAATTTAACTACTCACTATTACGAAACTCGTTTTTTTTTCCTTATTTTGAAGTCCATGACGCGGAAATCCATCCATCAGCTTGTTTCGTCCACTGCTGGACATAGGCCTTTCCAGGATTTTGCCACTCTTGGCGGTCCTCCTGGATGAAATGCGCATACTCACACACGCTGGGCAGGCGGGTTGGTGAGCGCGGTGCCGAAACCCTCGCACCAGTGACGCCGCTGCCCGTCACCAGTCTGTTTTTATAAGGCACGGCATTTTGGGATGGATATACCAAGCAATGGTGGGCCACCTGGTTGTGCCTGTCTGCGAGCTGTTCTCTTACTCTCCCCCGAATAACTTCGGTGCGGCTTGCAAGTAAGATGGTGATACCTCCACAGTCGAGCCCGGTACCAGCTCTACCACCTCCACAAGACTTTATGGAACAATAATGTAACAATAAATAGGTATTATAACGCAATACAAGCGTAATAATAATTGTCTGATGTAAATCAATAAGTATCAAGAATTATTTTAAGTTTGACCTGTAATTTTTTCATTGAATAAAGAGTATGAGTATGAGCATACAATGATGCAGGGGTGTTAGGCACCCCGCCCCCCGCCATGAGACGGCGACAACCTACCATTCAATCATTTAGTAGTCCTACCTATTAGCCTCAGCAAGAAAACATCACGGTTACGTTATAGTTGCGTTCACGTTAGATTTTGTATGAAATCTGATAACCGCCCCTAGCGGACAGTAGCGGAACTTTTTAGATTCTATACAAAATCTAACGTAAGTAAACGCAACTATAACGTAACTGTGATGTTTTCGTGCTAAGGCTACTGGAAATTATTTCGAGAGTTTTGAAAATTGGTATTTTTTAAATACATACATATGTTGAATGCTATTTTCACTTTGCATCTTGTATCTTTACCATTCGCACCGCTTAATGAAATTTGTAAGTTACTGTAATTTTCAGTTGGGTTTAATTGTTTGTGAGTTTATTAGTTTATTAATTTATTTTGTGAACTGTAATTATTAAAGAAAAAGGTAAATAATAAATTGGAAAAAAAGAGAAATTAGCTCAAGATATATTTCGGGCCCTACTGGGCCCGGCTTCAGTTGACAATAACAATTATTTTACACTAGCCTTTGCCCGCAGCTCCGCCCGCGTGTTATTCGGTGAAAGAGTAACAAACATACACACACACACAAACTTTCGCATATATAATATTAGTGTGAAAATACTTACAGATAAAAAAGCTTACAAGTAAATCGATAATATACTTTTTCAGAATATATGCCAATCAAAATGTTTTAGAAATAAGAAGTTTGTTAGCACCGAAATTACTCTACGAGTATCACTAAACGTTATCAAAATCCTTCAATATTTATGCTCAGTTACTTTGGATCCAAGCCAACTGAACTATAAAAATAAAATAAAATAGGAAAAAGGTGTTTTTTATGTCCATAGCGGAGCATTTTAAATATTCGCCTAAATGAAATACTACCAATATATTTTCATCGGTAGATAGCCAGGCAGTAATCGTAAAATTGCCGTTACAGAATTTTGGTCTGATTTGAATATCCAACCAATAAAATAAACGTAAAGGATACTTTATGTGGACACTAGCCTTTTCCTCGTGAACCACTCGCACAAAATTTCTGCCTATTTGTCTCGGACTTGTTTCACTAAAACGTTTACTACTCGTGCTAAGTTATGTCAGTCACAACGTAATGTTGCGTAACTTCAATAATAAAACAAACTTAATAATAACATTTGAAACAATTATTGGAAAGGTAACACTGAAAATCCCATTATATGTTAAATAATTCTCAAATTATAAGCAAAAATAAACTAAAGGTTAATAAGCTCAGCTCCTATTATTTACAATGTAATAAAACATACATAAGAAGTAACGTAGGCATTACTATATAAAACCGTAAATTCAATTTAATAATTGATAGCACGTTGGATGAGGCAGTTTGGGAAGTATTCAAAATCCAAAGAGATTTGTTTTTATTCTTGTCCTTGAAAAATCTGCTTCAACTCCAGTGCAAATTAAGCGAATGTAAAATAAAAATGCATGATATCAATATCAGATTAAAGTAGTTTTTTTATTATATAAAAATATTTAGCTGAGAACACCACTTGAATGATTAACCGAAGAGAAATCGTAAAAGTTTTATAGTAGCAGTAAAAATAAATTGCGAACTACCCCTTAAAAATGAGCTTTAGTTACCGAGATACCGGTACTAAGTGGTAGAGCTGATGCCGGGCTCAACTGTGGAGGTACCACCATCTTTCTCTCAAATCAAAAGAGAGTAAAAGGATAGCTCTCAAACAAGCCCAACCAGCCCCCTGATTCTGTATCGTAAACTCTGTTGCCAAACCAAGTGCCTATCGTCTAAAACATACATATCCGCTTATCTAAGGATAAGTTCGCACTTGAAATGACTTCACAATTCGTAAATAGTTCAATTCCCATTGAAGGTTATTTAGCAACTATAGCTAGCAACCGACACTGAGTTACATAATAGCCCCACAGGTGGCCCACCATGCCTTGGACCCAAATCATCCCCAATTGCCGGCCCTTATAAAACAGACTGGTGGCAGCGGCGTTATTACGTAGTGCGAGGGTTTGCCCGCCCACCCAGCGTGAGTATGGGGGACCACCAAGAGAGGCAAAATTTTGAAAAGACCTATGTTTACCAATGGATGAACCAGGCTGATGGTTGGAATACATATATTGTATATAGGGTGTATGTCTACATATATTCACCGAAATTTTAAAATTTTAAGCGGCAGATCTTTATTTTTATAACTGTTTCATAATACGATTTGCATTAAATAAAAACTAAGCAATTTCTTTATAAGTCTTGGTTCTCAAAGTTCAAATTACTCGCAAAATAATGCCATTTTTATAAACTTTATAAATTATTCACTCTTAACTTTTCAGCTTGTGCCACGCTTAATTCAACTCTAAGCAGTGTATGTTGAAAAATCTGGTAACTTTTAAAATTATCAAATCAAATACTTCTTAATACTCTTAAATACTCTTTTCAGTCATCTTTCGCAGAATCTAAATGTATTTAAAATACAAGGGGACAGGCATTCACATTCTCCCTAACAAAAAAAAAATATGCCGCCTTATTTTTCTTTAAATCTCCTTATATCGAAAACTTCGTATCTTATTGCAAGACCGAATTTAAGCTGACGTCATATTGCATTAAAAATAAAACCCGGTCAAGAGTAATTCTGGCTCTTAAAATTAATTTTGCCCCAAATTGTGCAGAAAATCAGAATGTAATTACTAGATAGCAGTTTTCTAGATCCGATCACTTAGTTAGAAAGTAGAAGATGATGTGTGGACAGACGCAATAGCGCTTGTTTGTTCATATCTGTTTGTTTTCCTCTTAAGAGGCCTATAATTGCTGGTGACCTCAAAGCCACAATTTAAGGGCCAGTTTAATTCAGATCTTATTTGAATTAAAATGGCCCCCTTATTTAACTTTGTTTCCCATCGAGCGACGACGGAGATATCAATACGGAACTAATCGTCCGAGTGAGTGAGACGCACGATACGTTCCCGGGATCACCAGCAGAAATTGTCGCCTTAAGGCGGAGCGTTTCGAGCTCGGTGCAAAATGCATAACTTATGATTGCTTTTCTTATTATTGCATAAAAAGTACTGAACAAATGTGATTTATGGCATTTCGCGACCATTGTTTAATGGCAATTAGGCTTTTCTACCAAAATTTTGTAATTTTATGCATCACGTTTTAAATGAATGTCCACACAAACTTAAAACAGGCTTCTAAGTTTGTATGCCTATTCATTTAAAACGGATTGCATCAAATTACGCAATTCTGCTAAAAAACCCTAATAATTATTCAACAATAGTCGCAAAATAAAATGAAACTATTTTATTTCATACATTTTATTTTAAAATAAGATAAACAAACTTATGTTATGCACTTTGCACTGAGCTCGAAATGTTCCCCCTTAATGCGTTGTAGGTCGATCGCACAACAAAAGAGATAAGAATATCTGAAAAAGGGCGCGTCTGAGCGTGTAGTAAATCAAGAAGAGAGTGGTTAATGCTGTTTTTCAATGATAAAAATTTAATATAAATTCAAACAAGTGCGTTTTAAAAAATAAAGCTGTTTTATCGTTTAGATAATAGGTTTATATGTTTTAAACGGTAATCATTGTTATTTTTACTTCATTAGTTCCGACAGACTGCTTGTTTGAAATTAAAAAATAGCCTTCACTTTGCAATTTACATCGCCTTGGAAAAGGCTTTGTTTATAACATGTACTTATTTCAAAACCATATCTATTGTAGTTTGGGAGTACTACTTGTTCAAAAACTCCGTTTTTGCTACCTACGTCGTTTAAACGTGTTCGCAACTTTTTTGCTACGGCGTAGCAATCGCTACGATTCCATGTTATTTGCGCTTTGTAGACTCGTTACATCGAAACCTGCGGGCCTATTATGTAACTCAGTGTCGGTTGGCATCTATGGTTGGTATCAACCAAAAACAGATAAAAAATTAACTTCCAAAATAATCTTATTGAACTATTTAAGAAAGAAAGAAACAAAAGCAATTTATTTTAAATAGTAAGAATGTATAACATAATAAATTTAAGTAACAGGATTTTAACATTGAGAAAAAGGTGGTAAATAAAAAGGAATTCAACTCAGCTTAGTGCTGCGGTAAGTGCCACAGCGCTGTTATTCTGTAATTTGTTATTTGTATTTACGAATTGTGACGTCATTTCAAGTGCAAACGTATCCTTAGATGAGCGGATGTATGTTTTCGACGATAGGCACTCGGTTTAGCAACTGATTACAATACAGAATCAGGGGGCTGGACTCAATAATATTAATGATTAAGCCATGCTTGTTTTTTGTAACGTAAAAAATATACAGGCAAATAAAATAATGGATATATAATATTTTGGAATAAATATAAATAGCAGCAGGTATTCTACATAGTAATTTGCGGAAACTTCCTCAACAAACAAGGTATATAGCAATATGTCGTTAACACAGCCCTGAGATAGACGAAGGCTGTTGGTTTCAATTCAAAGAACTTCACCTTTGAGCGTCTCAAAGTTTCGAACAATAGCGTTATTACCCTTCACGTGACTGTACTGAGGTCTACGTTTACGTGTCACTGAAATCCGGAGGGTAGAAACTTATTTATTACTAAGCATCCCCAGGGACGGAGCAAAGGGCTTAAACAATATCAACTACTTACCTGTTTAGGTACTGCCTTATTGTTCAAAATAAACTATTGTTCGCAGGTTTGGAACTGCCGTCTTTCATTTTATTTCATTTTTAGTTATTACACTTAATGTATATTTACAAAAAATACATAAAAACAAGAGAAATGAGAGGTCAGCTTATACTCAATGTGTATAGCTTGATGTGGGCTCCACTGTACAAAGGCGGCACTTATTGCTAATAGCAATATCTACCAGGCAACCTTTGGGTGAGACAAGATGAGAAGGAAAAAGTATAGAGGGAAGCATGTAAATGTAAAATAAAGTCAACTACAAATTGGTGAAATTTCATATGTGAAATTAAACTAAAGTTTGTACTGAACATGGACTTAATACAAGGTGAAATTCAATCAACCGACCAAATTTACACTGGAGACTTGGTTAGTGATCAAGAACAAAGTTCAAGAACCATTCAGGTGAAATTCGAAAAAAAATGTTTTTTTGCCCCGTAGTGCCCTTAAACTAGTCCAACCAGTACGGGAGCAAAAAAATGTATGTTTTTAATTTGGCCAAAAAGATTACTGAACCTTGTTCCTGATCACTAACCGAGTCTCTAGTATGAATTTGGTCGGTTGATTGAATTTCATCCTATATAAGGCTTTTATTTTCATTTTTTTTTTCAAATAAATTATTGAATGTTTCCTACGTTATATTGCAGGTATTAAGGTGATTTTCGTTTATATAGCCAAATCATAATGGAGACTCGGTAAGTGGTCAGGACTAAGGTTCAATGACCCCAATGCTATTGAAACAACTCAAGATTTTTATATAGTCAGATTTCGCATTATGATATTAGCATTATGAATCTTAACCACGAATCTTTTAGTAGTAAAATTCAATGACCCTGTTTGCGAAATACGAAGCCTCTATACTTGTTCAAGAACAACCTTTACTCAATTGGTATGGGAAGCCTAAATTTTATTTTGGGTATTTTACAGAAAGGGTAATTGAACCTTGGTCTTGACCACTTACCAAGTCTCCAGTATGAATTTGGCTATATAAACGAAAGTTAACCTTATGTACCTGATAAGATGTATGTATATCTTTATAAAAAAAATATTTTCATGTTTTATATGTTGCGCTCAATTGTTTTTTTTATTACATTAAAATTAACTTGTAATAAGCGAATTCTCCGAGAATTTGTTAAATCTACCTAGATTATCTCGGATTAGGATAAAAATTCCCGAGGGAACTATAAATCTAATTTATTTTATGAAGACAGTATTTATTTGTTTAGGAACGCCATTTATTTATGAAAATTGAAGATTGTACTAGGTAGCGCAAAGCTACAAATTTATTCCAATTAAAACACAAACTATTCTCACGAAAACCAACGAAACTTGCCTTCAGCCGTGGGAAAGGGGACTACAAACCGAGGGCTTACTGCGAGAACGAACTAATTTTAAACTGTGACAGTTTGAGAAAGTCAGTTTATATAGGAGCCCCACCCTAAGGCCTTCTCCACATACACGCGCGAGTGACACTCGCGCGTAGTCGAAGTACTAGGCTCCAATACATTGCGTCCACATGCCACGCTCGAACCAACGCCGAGTTACAAACGTAGCATGTGGACGCAATCTATTGGAGCCTCATACTGCGACTACGCGCGAGTGCTTACGTGCGAGGTCTCGCGCGTGTAAAACGTGGCATGTGGACAAGCCTAAATTATCATTTTTTTCATTTTTTACTTAACCCTCTTACTAATGAAAAGGTATTTTAATACACCTGCTCAAAATATGGTAGATTACGTGCCTGTTTAGCGTGCGTAAAATGACATATTTCACACTCGTGCTTTTTGTTTTTACTACTAACGCCATCCAGGGGAAACCGGCCACATCATTTAGTAAGCATGTAAACCTTTGTTTTACCGGATACTCTAAAAACTGTCTAAGATGAGTATTTTCAAACTTTTATATTTTATTATTAAATATGTTATGAATGTTAAATTGTACGAGATGTTTTAAAAATTCAAATTAATTTTAGACGTCATAATTTATACTCTATTTTTACTATCTTAGAAATTATTATCAAAAAGATTTTAGAAAGAGACATTGGTCTTTGTAATACAGATTGGCACCAACCAGACTCCGTGTTCTTCTGTTGACTTGTATCTGTTTTGATTTGCATTTATCTTGTTATATCATGTAATTTTTCGCAGGTGTATTAAAAAACGTCAATCGTGACTCTAAATATCAACCTTTTCGCATCAAAACTAGTGACACTAGTTCCATGTAATTTCCCTTCTGTATTTTGTTTTGTAAAAAGTACAAAAGATACCCATTGAATTTTTTCATACGTTTTTCTATTACTTAAATTAAATCATATTCATATTCATATTCATAGTCATATTCTACTGATGGCGGCCTCACAGAAGAGGGATAAAAATATCGAAAACAAACAGTTTTTATTATTTTATATTATATATTATTATTTATTTCCTTATTAATATTACCAAAGAAAAAATATAAAACAACAATAATATTTGCTATTTGAGTAAAAATACTTTCTTTCAAAAATTATGGACTTAACTATTTTATTCATACTAAAATTATATTCATAAATGTATCTTAATTTATAAAAATCCATCCATCCATCCATCAGCCCGTGTTCGTCCACTGCTGGACATAGGCCTTTCCCAAATTTCGCCACTCATGTCGGTCCTCCGTCCTCCTCATCCAGCCGCCCCCCTCAACGTCCTTCAGGTCGTCGGTCCAGCGGGCACGAGGTCGGCCTACACTACACTTTGCTGTACGTGGTCTCCATTCTAGAGCCTTTCGGCCCCAACGGCCATCATCTCGGCGACAAATATGGCCTGCCCACTTCCACTTCAACTTACTGATTCTGCAGGCTATGTCGGTTACTTTCGATCTCCGACGGATCTCCTCGTTTCGGATTCTATCCATCAGAGATACCCCAAGCATAGCCCGCTCTATAGCTCGCTGAGCAACCTTAAATTGGTGGATCAGGCCCTTTGTAAGAGACCACGTCTCAGCGCCATACGTCATCACAGGAAGGACGCAGTGGTTGAACATCTTAGCCTTTAAGCACTGTGGTATTGACGACGTAAATATGTGACGCAACTTTCCGAATGCTGCCCAACCCAAGCATATTCTTCTGTCAGCCTCGGCGTCGAAGTTGTTTTTATCCAGCTGTATGACTTGACCCAGATAAACATATTTCTGAACAACTTCGATGCTGACATTGTCGACGGTTAGTGGCCCTTGGATGACGTGACAGTTGGACATGACCTTAGTCTTCTCCAAATTCATCCGCAGGCCCACTCGTCTCGAAGAATCGCTAAGGCCGCGCACCATTACCTCCAGTTCCTGCAGCGATTCCGCCATTATCACGATGTCATCGGCAAAGCGAAGATGTGAAATGTACTCTCCGTTTTCGTTTATGCCTCGTCCATTCCAGTCTAGTGTTTTAAAGACGTCCTCCAGCGCGGCGGTAAACAGTTTTGGGGAAATAACATCTCCCTGTCTCACGCCGCGCTGCAGATGTATCGGTCTTGTTTGTACACCCTGTACTTGGACGGACATTGTAGCGGAGTCATACAGACATTTCAACATCTCCACGTAACGCCAGTCAACTTGGCATCGCTGCAAGGACTGCAGAACAGACCAAGTTTCGATGGAGTCGAAGGCTTTCTCGTAGTCCACAAACGCTAGACATTTATAACGTTTAAAATAAATTTATAAAAATAGCATCCACTAAATTTTATTTTTGTTCGTAAGATGAATTCGTCCTTTTGCAAGCAAACAGCGTATAATGTAATGTAATCTTAATGTAATGCAAGCGCTGTGATCATTCGTTTATTAGTTTATATTACACTATCTTTTGCCCGCGGCTCCATCCGCATGTTATTCGCTTTCTATATCCATTATCAATTTCATCAAAATCTGTCCAGCCGTTTCAGCGTGAAAGAGTAACAAACATACACACACACACACACACACACACACACACACACAAAGTTTCGCATTTATAATATTAATGTGAAATGTGAAGAGATAACATAGCCTTGTCTTATTTCACCACAAACGATTGACGCCCGCGCTAATTAGACACCTGATGTATGATATAACAAAGCGTTGTCTTATTTCACCACAAACGATTAGTTCCGCGCTAATTAGACACCTTATTTTTCAATGATATTGATTTATCCTACAGGAACCATGCATTTTTCCGGGATAAAAAGTAGCCTATGTGTTAAGTTAGGGTATAAGCTATATCCATTCTAAATTTCATCTAAATCCGTTCAGCCGTTTCAGCGTGAAAGAGTAACAAACATACACACACACACACTCACGCACACACACCATCACACACACACACCCTCACACACCAACACACACACACGCACAAACTTTCGCATTTATAATATTAGTAGGATAGGATAGGATAAGCTTAGCGAGATTTTCTCAAATCAGAAAAAGAGCACAAAAAACAGAGTCTAGTGATGTTATTACACATAGTCGGCTACTTTCCTTGAAAGTGTTAATAAGTTGTGTCTCGTTGTGTTGTTGTACCGCACAGACCACGTACGAAAACTCGTACAATCAATACTAACTAGACCTCATTCGCTGTAAAACTAGATCTCACTATACCAATTACTATCCGGAAATTAAACCATCAAACTCATCCTTTGTGAGCCTTAGGGGCTATGTAGAGAAGTGGTATATTGAAAGTTTTACTAGTGTTATCAATATTAATTTTACTGCTGGTACGATTTATGAACAATATTGTTAATATTTCTTCCTAACCAACGTTCCTTTATTTTTATTTAAGCTTCATAAGCTATACTGTCTCAGAAACGTTTTTGAATCGCTTTAAACTTTCAATATGATTGTGACAAAATTTTGAAATAAATGAAAAACATTTGTTGACTTAAGTCCCGTAATCGTAATGTTTTAAAACCTTAAAAAGTTTAACCCAAAACAAGTAAATAAATACATCTCAAATGCTTGAAAATGGTTTAAAAATGAACAAAATGCTTCTTTTTTTTTTTTCATTTTAATGAGACTAGGTTAAAACTTACACAAACACACGAGCAACACAAAAATCTAACATAATGATGTTTAAAACTTACAATATACATACATGAAAAATATAATTTATATCCGGCGACGCAGCGATCGTCGTAACAGTCACTTTGCAATGCATGCAGATTTGAACACTATTTCAATGTTTTCTGTTGATATTTGCAACGATAAACATCGAGCTGCTAATTTAGAATGAAGTAGTAAGTGATCGCACGGCCGCAAGCTGTTACGAGTTCGGCATCCATGACATAAAAACGGTGTAACTCTTTGTTACAATTTTGATTGACATCAATCTACATGTTTCGTTTGTTAATGTTCCTTAGATTTTCATATCTTCAGCAACAACCAAACGGATTAAATTAATTATTGTTTATCTTTGTTTGCAGATCGTCAGCGAGCGAGCTGATAGCGAGGCGGGGCGTCTTCTCCAGAAGACAATATGGCTCCGTGGAGCAGGTAAGAAATTATCATCCCTTAACTGTTACAAAGGTATATGAAAAAAAATCATCTTGAGTTACACCTTCATGAGTTTGAAAGATATTATTGGAACCTAAATAAGAATTTCAGTTACAAACTAGAGAGACGATGTATTTGGTTGGGGAAGATTGGTGCTGCGGAATTCATGCTCTTTTTTATTTTGGTGGCGACTCGTGCCGCTGTTTTTTACCACTGACGATTCGTGCTCCGTTCAAATTATTTACTAGTAAATTGGCAATGCATCTCAAAAATAGAAAAGTACAGTTGGTGTAAAAAGTGAAAATAGTATAAATTAATAAAACCATTTAATTATCAGTCTGATTTTATTTTTATTAAATTAACGCTTTATATTACATGATAATGTTTATTCTTATAACTAAGTAATAATAATAACAGAAAAATAGTGATAATTAGAAAAATGTAGCTGTTATTCAGACTTTGTTTTAATTTTAGTACCTATAAATCATTCATCGGCAAACAAACAACGGCAAATAGATATTAAGCAAACTTAATATATTTCACTTCTATTTATTTATTATTTTTGAAATGACTTTTGTGACTGGTAGCACTCCAATGTGAAATAAATGAAGATTTTTAATTGTCAAGTTGTACGGCACGAATCTACACCAAAAAAAGGGGACGAGTTTACACCTAGTTAATATATTTTATTAACGGAGCAGGAATCTACACCAAAAATAAAGATTATTGGCACGAGTTTACACAGCACGAATTTCGCGAAGCACGAATCTTCCCCAACCCGATGTATTGCTAGAATACTCTCACGTAATACCGCGAAAATTTGAAATTTTACTGACACAGTAAGAACGAGAGAGTGGCCTATTTTTTATCCTTAATTAGTTTCTTATTTTCAATCTCTGACCATCTCAACTATTAAACTACCAGTTGTATCCGTCAGAACGTATTTTCAACACAAAAGGTTTACAACCTGTTTTACCTTTATCCTACAAATTCTACAAAACTCTTTGAAAAACCCGTAGGCGAAAACTGAACCCGCTCATTTTGCAATAAAAACCCTATTATGGCATCATTTGATTGATATATATAGTGTTGCTAGTAAGAACTAAGTCTTACAAAGAAATTTTATGTGTGAAATCAATGAAAATGCCTTATTTTTGTATTTTCTTGGAATTCATACTACGTTTTAGTTGTTGAAAGAAAAGTAAGCTTTACATTAGTGGTCTTTGTCCCGTCCAATTTCACAGGGCGCGATCGCAATCCAAATCGTTCGTACTTCAATTGTTTTCAAAAATGAATAACTGAACGGATTAAGAGATACAAAGTTACTATTTAAAAATGCTACTTGTAATCTTTTGCTCTGTGAACTACCCTCGATGGTATATTTTTCCTGTCACAGTGACCTACTTGACAGCATTTATGCCGGCTCCATCCATAAGTTAACTGTAACTGTTGTATAACTGTTACTTTTTTCCGACGATAATACCGGATTAACCTATTTTTACCCCCTTTTTTGTAACGCGCCCTTTTTAGGGTTGTCAAAAATAGCACATGATTTAGATTCAGATTATTTATTTGCGTAAATCATGATACAATAAGATGAGAATAGTAGTTGATAAAATCTAACAAATTACATTATGAAGCAAAAGACATGTTTCACCAAGGTTTGCATGTAAAATACAAAGATAAATTGAAAAAAGAAAAAATCAAAACCTTGGAATCTTGGAATATGGAGTGACGGTTATTATGTTTTTCGATCTAATTAAATTAAGGGGTTAACAATTAAAATTCAGAACTCAATTGGTTCTAACATTGATGATTGATCATTCTAACATGAAACTTTGAAGTTATGCTTTATTAAATACAAAAAATCGTGGCAAACTGTCGACATCAATTGGAAAAATTTACGGAAGTGTAACAATAAATGAATAAAAAGTCTTTTCTTCCAACTTTGCTTTAATTTGGGCATTACTAGCCTTCTGCTCCAGAGCGATGTAATGCAAAAAAGTATCATTATTGCCCAGAAAACAATATGATAATGGATTTGCATACATACTTTACTGCCGAGCCACCACTGAAGTCCCGCGTCAGTATTTATTGTTTTTGGAATATGAACCAAAATGCCTTAATCCAGAGGACTTCAGTGCTGGTGCTGACTCTAAAGCTGCAAATCCCAAGTGACCCGTACATATAAAACTTGTATTAAATAATCCTACCAGCGCGCCACGCGCCCATGATAAGCCATAGGTCAATCAGCGTTATTTTTACTTTTACGCGGGAATTTACGGAATAAATATTTTGTAAAAATTTGATTGTGATTCTTAAAAAATTATTTTAGTAGCGAAAGTGGCGACATATTAACACTTGGGGGCCTAGCATGGTGCCACTTTAACACCATTTGATAGTAAATCCCATATATTCTCTGTCAAATGGTGTTCTAAAATGGTGTTAAAGTGGCAACCATGTTAGACCAGCTGAAGAAATAAAAAATGTGGCAAATGAAGTAATAGATAATCTTTTGCTACCAAAACCCAGGGATAAATATTTGAAAATCTATGAGAATTTCATAACTTGGAAAACCGAAAAACGGGTGAAATCATTTTCCGAGAGCGTATTTTTGGGTTATTTTAGTGAGCTATCGAATAAAACGAGACCATCTTTATTATGGTCCATATACCTATACTCGATGCTAAAAAGCACAGTTAACACAAAGCACAATGTGAATATCAAAGAATATACAAAACTAACATCGAAAGTTCTCACAGTGGAAACAGTTTTGAATGAAGCAACTCATGACAAATGTTTAGCATCAAAGGTAAGTTGATAAAAATGTTCTGCAACTTTTAACAGCTATGTGCAATAGTATGAATAAAGATCTACGTTTAAGTATTTGTTAAAGGTTGCTCTAATTTTTGGTATAAGTGGTACTTGCAGAAGCTCAGAACTAAAAAATATCTCGATCGATGACGTTGAACTGCATAACGAGATGCTGCTCATTAAAATTTCAAACACGAAGACAAAAAAAGACCGAGTATTGGTAATTAGTGATGAATTCGTGAAAATGGTACAGAAATACCAAGCACTACGCCCGACAGACACAACCACTAAGCGGTTCTTTTTGAATTTCAAGGATGGTAAATGTACAAAGCAAGTCATTGGCATAAATAATTTGGGAAGTATACCCAAGGAGATTGCTACATACCTAAAACTACAAAATCCAGAAACCTACACTGGATATTGTTTCCGCCATACATCTGCAACACTGCTCACGGCGGCTGGAAGTCGGATCAAGTAGCAAAAGGCTACATCGAAGATGCAAGAGAGAATAAATGCAAAATTACTCATCAAATAACGGAATCAATTAACTTGCGTCAATCAACATCACCGCGTCCATCTACTTCTCGTGAAAATGTAGAGATCGAACGGAGCCAGCCATGTATAGGTATATCTACTTCGTCACAAGTAAAACAAACAAATATAAATGTGCCAAATAAAAACGTCATCTCAACTTTAATAACTGTACGAACCTAACTATATTTTTTTTCTAAATAAACATTTTTGGGATTATTTTGACTTCAGTTCTTTATTTGAAAGTTGAAAGAAAAGCAGAATATAACCCTCGCGAAAATGACTTTCTGCTCGATGCAACAATCTACTATTTTTTAACAGTTTATGTGATAAATAATAAAAATTATACTAAATTATGTGTCTGTATGTCTGGTGTTTTGGAGAATTTTTTCAACAAAGTTATTGAACCTGAATGAAAGATTTAGCTCTTTCAACTTGACAATTTGATTATTTTTCCCTAATCGAGGTTGATCACTGCAAAAAAATGTTTTATTCACTAATGCAAAACACATTAACTGTAAAAACGAAAAATTCATCTTTATTCAACATTTGTTCAATAGTATAAAAGCCTTTAATCTGGCCCTGAAAATTTTAGAGCACTAACTCACAAAATGTAAGTGGCTCTCAATGATATTTAGAATCCTGAGTATATTTGATTAAGTCATAATATGAACGAAAGGTAGACCTGGAAACACAGGTTAAAAAGTGAGTCCTATCCGTTTTTAAATATTCAATATTTAGAATAGTTTTGAAAACTTCATCTTCGTTACAAGGCATAAGACATAGAATATTTTTATTTTAAATTTTGGCCGTGTTTTGTATGCCATTTGTTTTAGTCATTTAAATAAAATAAAAGTTAGATGATGTGCGGACTCAACAAGGGAGATAAATCATTATAGGGACGCAATGCTACATGTGAAAGAAAAACGACTTCTTTATACGAGTTCTAGCCTTTATTGCCCGCAGCTCCGCCCGCTTTTATCAATATTTGCCCCGTTTTCGACTCGGGCGTTATTTTTTGCACACCCCTTTTAACCCATGTTATGAACAGGGTTACTACGATTATAATAAAAAATCTCATTCAAATCCGTTGAGTGGTTCTCGAGTTAAAACAGAACAAACAGAAAAATTCTAAAAATTGTATTTTCAACCTCAGAACAATAATACTAATAACCCATTTCAATAAAAATTTCGCAAAAATATTCAATGTACAGACACGACTTTTTAACTTCTTTATTATTAGTTATTAGTATACATATATAGATTTATCTACTGTTCCATATTCGACTGACGACTAAGACCCCGAGTGGGTCGAAATATATTTCGAAAATATTATTTCTTTTTCTGCCTATATATAAAAGTGTACATATATATTAATAAAAATACAATGAAAAAGCTGTTACATAGCTAAAATATTTATTATTATATAGTATATAGATAGATAGATAACTATTCTAAGATCCTCTAGGCTTCTAGGTAATAAAACAACTAAGCACTTACTGGGATTGTGACCATTTAAACATTGAGCATACAAAAGGCTTCATTAGATGTGTTTAGGTATTCATAAGGCATCTACGCCACCTACGAGCGTTCTGTTTAAATGTTTACTAGAAATGCAGAGAAATATACATTGAAACATAAAACATGGAAAAAGAATGCCACTTAGCGTAAACAAAACGTTTTTCAAGTCCATTTATTATTTTAGAGAAAATTATCATCCTTGTCAACAGGTTTTAGTATTGAAGGTCGAAAATATAATGATGGATGAGAATGTTTATTAGAAAGTTCGTTCTAACAAGTATTTCTCTTCTGAGTAAAGGACGAAGAAAATAATACCTATGTAATGATGTGGAGACTGGTGCTATTTACTGTAATCAGACTTAAGTGAGCGACCCATGTCATGTTGTTTTGTTATATTTTCTGATCATGCCTAAAAACAATTCCATAGAGATATGGATACTTGAAGAGATATTTTGTTTCTCCTGGGCGGGTATTCTGGCACGTGCGCAAAAATTGCGAAGGCAGATTGCGGGTGACTTTAAAAGGGATTTTGTACAGATATGTGTTGATTATTTTGATTGAAAACTTATAGTGGTCATTCTTTATATCTTATAGCTTCTATTTGATGTGGTTTAGTGACTCTAATTTCCATCGCATGGCGTTTATCGAACTTTAAACAAATATCTAATGACTGATATTGCGAATGCGCAATTATGCCGGAATAGCCGCCCTGTACTTTAATTTGCTTGCTCGTACCATTAAGAAGTCACAAGCGATGTGATAAACACCCCCTTTTAAGGTTATTCTATTTTCATTAGAGATAAAAGTAAGTATATTATTTTTATCGTATGATAGGTGTAAATTGCCTTGCCTTTTATAAAGCGTAAAAAAGGAAAATTAATATATAAAAATACTGTTTTAAATCCTCGCTGTTTTCTTTTTTACCTCGTTTGTATAACGTTTTTCATATAATCAAGAGAACCTATGCAGTTTTAAGTAAAGTCAGAAATATTGCTACCCTTTTTACCTAAAACGTATTTTGTCACATAATAAATTCTTAAAGGAAATGAGATCTTCATAGAATCCAACAAAATGAGTTTCATTTCCGGGAAAATAAGAACGCTCCAACATAATAAGAAGCATGTCAGACTCTTAAGCAGTGGAAATACAGACGATTTTTGGTAAACTGGGTTGTCTTATGCTGCCGGGGTGGACCGTATACCGTACATTTTATGATATATGATTACATACAAGTACAACTAAGTGGTACACACTTACTTACTGCATTTCTATAAATGGGTCAGCTTCACTTGGGTCATGTTGGAATTGTTTCTCGATATTTGTAACTTTTAAGTCGTTTTAAGAACTAAGTGGCTGTTAAACTATGTTCTAGTCACTTAACAATTTCCTTCAATTTTTTATATATAATTACGGGATCTACGAGTATGTCATGTATTGAAACGAAGTAATTTTCAGTGTATGTAATTTATGTGGATTTTAAGGGGGTAACTTCTTATCTCGGTACAAAATGCACATCATAATATTGTTTTCCTTACTTTTGAATAAAAAGTATGCAATAAACGTGTTTTAAAGCAACTTGCGGAAATAGTTTATTAATAATAAAGTCTTCACAAAAAAATTACGTACTTGAATGCATTACATTTTGTTTGCATTACATTAACAAACTTAAAAGCGTCTTTGCAGTTGTAATGTAATGCAGCTAAAATGTAACGCGTAAAATTGAATAATTTTCATGTGATCACCTAACTATTAACAAGCAGTTTGCGCGAATTACTATAAAACGCATTTATTGCAAACTTTTTATTCAAAAGTAAGGAAAACAATATTATGATGTGCATTTTGCACCGAGATCTTCCGTTCACCTTAAAGAGAGAATGAAAGGACTAGAACAACATTTTTTTTTATTGGTAATATTTAAACGTTTCTTTGTGGTATTACTAAGTGTGTTGAGCATTTGTCTTGATACTTGATTCAAATTATCAGTACAATTCTACTTGACGATTGCCAAGACTTTTCAGAAATAAATTGTTTATAGGGTCAGCGCTAATAAGACGCAAGGGTACCATTTTAAGCATTTTTGGGCATTTACTGTCACTCTGCTCTCTGTTCGTCTCTTTGTCCGTCCGTATGTCCAGGGTCTCTAGTTCTTGGGCGAAATGAGTTTGGATTGAGACGAAACTTGGATATTTTGTGTAGAACGTTGCCCCAAAACCGAATATTGAATTATAAATTAAATTAAATCGTTTTCAAGGGGGGGGGGTTCCATAAATATATATTTTTTATTTCTTACTCTGGCATGTGGGTGTCATTGGGATTTTGTCTACTGCTCAGTGAGTAGAGTAATTTTCTGCCTGCGCTTAAGACATAAGACATTTTTATTTATAATTAAGGTTACACGTCAAGATTTACACGTTTATTTCAATCTTTAGCCTGTTTTTGGCTTGGGCGTTATTTTAGAAACACCCCCCATAGCCATATTGACCAGGTTCACTACGATGATAATAAAAGAAACCGCATTCAAATCCGTTGAGTGGTTCTCGGGTGAAAACGAAACATACATGCAGACAGGCAGACATACAAATATTCTAAAAATGTTATTTTTGACCTCAGTACAATACTAATCATTTCACATTTTGCAAATATATTCAATGTATGTACAGACTAGTGTGTCGCACAAGCATAATTGGGGTCATTATGAGTACACAGACCAACCAATTAATATTTTTTGGCTATATCTCCGAAAGTAATGGTCAAAATCTAATGCAGTTTTCTTTTTCCAAAACAAGATTAAATTTACTACAAAAAACAGAAAGTTTTTTTTTTTAATTTTTTTTCTTGAAGAAAGTAGGTACTTTCTCCGGGTGAAAGTTTTGGTTACATATATTAATATACTACATATTTTATATATGTCTTAAAATTTTATAATATTGTAGAAAAATATAAAGAAAAATAATTCAAATTAAAAAAGTATAACTCTATATACATATGAACAAATTAAAAATAAAAAAAAACAAAATATGGGTGTCAAATTACAGCCCACTCCTTTTTTTTTTCTTGTTGCTCATCTTTCTAGCTTTCCAAAGATACCCATATTAGTATATATATAATATAATAACTACTCATAAATATTTTTCTTGTATGAGCCGACAGAAGTGTGTCGATCGACATAAGCCGGCGGGTGGGTTAATGCTACAAAGCATATTTTAAATTGTTTGATGGTACAAAATATTGTCGCTTTTGCGAATCCACTTTAAATTAAAATATATATATTATTAGCTATTTTAAGCTTTTTATTTCTTTATTTTGAGAAAATAATAAAAAAATATTGTTTTTTCGAAATATATTTCGGCCCACTTTGGGGCCGGCATCAGTCGAATAAATGACAAATCTAATGACCTTTTTTAATGACATAAAAATATATACAATCTTATGACTACTTAACCTACATTCTTACATAAACAGAAAAAAAAAATTTAAAACCTAAACAATTTTGGTTGAAGGGGGCCATCTTGCTATTTTCGGCCGTAACATCCCGATATTTGTTTAGGATACCAGGCATAAGACGTACCGAAAATCGCAAGATGGCGCTGCTTTTTATGGCACCTTGGTCTTAAGTCTGGTCTGAGTCTGGTGTCAGTAAGTAGTTTTAGTCTGTCAATGTTGTTTATTGAGTCCTGTTCCGTAGTGCGCACCAAGTGACCATATGTAGGAGCATTCCCATGTTCTCAATTTTATGTCTGTCAATGGTGGGTTAAATGATTTTATGACTGTGACGGTGAAGCAGTTATTAAAACTTTGGTTATGGGAGCGGACATGGATGGGGATGGGGAGATTGTTATTGTGGATGGTTGATGTGTGCCTGTGTTGGTTAATGCGGATGTGTAATTCATTTCGAGTTTCACCTACGTAGAATGCCGAACAGTGTCTGCATTCTAGTAGGTAAATGCAGTTCTGTGTCTTGCAGTTGGTGTTGGGTTGAGTTTTGTATGTATTTGTGGTGTGGTGTGTGTTGATCTGTGTGTTTGTGTTAATGATTGCGCATGTTTTGCACCGTGGTCGTCGGCATGGTGATGTGCCAGGAGATATTGTGATATTGACATTTTGTTGTGGTTGCTGTTTCGTTTTTGTGAGTAATGATTTAAGGTTTGGATTTTGTCGATAGCATATTTGTGGATTTCTGGGAATTAAGTTTTTTGTTTCGTTGTTTTGTTGGAGAATGGGTAGATGATCAGTGATAAGTGTTTTAAGTTTCTGGCTTCCGTGAAAATATGTTGTGATTAATCGTGGTTGGTTAGAAGAAGTATTGTTGTTGTTACAGTTGTTGGTGTTGTTGTTGTTGTTGTTGTTGTTGTTATTGTTGTTGTTGTTGTTGTTGTTGTTGTTATTATTATGGTGTAATCTTGGTCTATTGAATATGTGCTTTCGTAGGAACTGATCAGGGTAGTGTCTCTTGAGAAGTCCATTGTGTATTTTGTTCTGGTAGATATCGAGTGCGTTTTGTGTGTTATATATAGCTAATAATATATATATTTTAATTTAAAGCATATTTTATACACATTTTATTTATATTCTATGAAAATAGAGTGTGGGCGACACTTATGGTAAATCTAAGGTATTGAATGAATGAATGAATAAACAATTTATTGCACAGAAAATTAAATTAAAACACAAAATACAGAAAAACAGAAGCAAGGGCGGACTTATTCCTTAAAGAAATTTCTTTCAGTCAACCGATTGTATTAGGAAAATGAAAATTTTACACATTAGATATTTAATTGTTTTTGTGCAAAAATAAAACAATTTTCTTCAAGCCTATTACTTAAATTTAATACACTACATACAAATACATACATATATAAATAAATACATACATACAAACAAAGTAGCATAGTCAGTCTTGTGTTTGTAACGTAGTAGATTGTTATTGTAGCAATTTTGAAACATTAATATCACTACACCGTTGCTTCTTATTACAGATATTCAATCACACGAAGTCCGTTTGACTATGGCTGTAGTAGTGAAGTGTACAAATAAGCGCGTTTTGTGTTTGTAACGTAGTAGATTGTTATTGTAGCAATTGTGAAACATTAATATCACTACACCGTTGCTTCTTATTACAGATATTCAATCACACGAAGTCCGTTTGACTATGGCTGTAGTAGTGAAGTGTACAAATAAGCGCGTTTTGTGTTTGTAACGTAGTAGATTGTTATTGTAGCAATTTTGAAACATTAATATCACTACACCGTTGCTTCTTATTACAGATATTCAATCATACGAAGTCCGTTTGACTATGGCTGTAGTAGTGAAGTGTACAAATAAGCGCGTTTTGTGTTTGTAACGTAGTAGATTGTTATTGTAGCAATTTTGAAACATTAATATCACTACACCGTTGCTTCTTATTACAGATATTCAATCACACGAAGTCCGTTTGACTATGGCTGTAGTAGTGAAGTGTACAAATAAGCGCGTTTTGTGTTTGTAACGTAGTAGATTGTTATTGTAGCAATTTTGAAACATTAATATCACTACACCGTTGCTTCTTATTACAGATATTCAATCACACGAAGTCCGTTTGACTATGGCTGTAGTAGTGAAGTGTACAAATAAGCGCGTTTTGTGTTTGTAACGTAGTAGACTGTTATTGTAGCAATTTTGAAACATTAATATCACTACACCGTTGCTTCTTATTACAGATATTCAATCACACGAAGTCCGTTTGACTATGGCTGTAGTAGTGAAGTGTACAAATAAGCGCGTTTTGTGTTTTTGCAGCACTAAGCACTCTAGAAAAATCGACCAAGTGCGTGTCGAGCCACACGCAGTGTAGGGTTCCGTAGTTGCCCAGTACATTTTATAAGTTGGTCTACTAATACAAATCGCGCCAAACTTCTAGTCCGCTCAGAAGTTGCTCTCCCGAAGAACGGCCCATACATTGTCGTGTTTGAGGGGACTAAAAGCTTGGCGCGATCTGTCCTCATAAACCTGTAAAGCCTACTTAGCTGTGATAGTTTTCTTTTTAACATCATTATATATAATACATCAAAGAGTGGACTGGACTAAAAAGCTTCAGAGACTTGAAGGATAAAACAACGGATCGCAAGCAATTCAGCCTACTGACCGCCAAACTTCATTATGAAGACGGCACCCAATGATGATGATGATATATAATACTTCTGTGAATTTTTCCACATATTTATAAACAACTGTTTAGGGGGGGGGGGACACTTGACTCAAACAAAAATTAGCACTTTAAAGCTTAATATTTCGCCAACAGATCCCTAAATCGAAAAATCGTTTTCACTCACCCATAATGTTTTTGAACTACCTATCTAATTAATACTAGTATCTAATTATACCCCACACTATGGAAAGACGAAAAAAAAATTCATCCCCAATTTACGTGTATGGGAGATACCCTCAAAAAATTTTTTTTCGACATTATTTTTGCCCTTTTGTCGGCGTGATTAATAAGTACTATACACATATCAAATTACAGCTTTCTAATACTAATAGTCAGTGAAGTAAAAAGATACTGTATCCAATTTAAGGCGTTACTTGTTTTTTTTCTTTTTTTTTCAGGTGATCTAATTGTATGGAGGATTGTCTCTATTTATCTATAGCCTACATACACACACACATTTTATACAAACACACCCTCCCTTGTGGTAGCATTACTGAAGCCAAGACTGCGGTCGTAGGACTTGGGAGGTACACTCTCTTACACCTACTCATTCACCTTTACACGCCTATACATTCATTCATTCCTTAAATCTAATTTGCAAGAGAAATTGTTCATAACATTGTTTAGTGTTTTTCTGTAATATTTTTATTTTATTTTTGTCATCTCCTTCTCTAAATAAAAGACCTTACGTCTCTTATCTAATATAATTAAGTTTTTGCAATGACTTTCTATTGTATCACACTCTAAAATTTTATGTAAAAATGTCACTGACATGATTCATGAAAATGGCTGACTTACTTATTTATTTTCATCTCTCCGAGGAGCTGGGGAACTGGCAACCGTAATACAGATCGTACGCGGTCTAGCTCGGGTGCTAGGGAACCTTTAACAAATTTTTGTTCTTTTGATTGAAGAAGTGGTATTTGATTAACTGTTACCAGATATTCGAGTATATATAAGTATGCAAGTCACTTCTTACTAACATGATATTTTGTTAAACGTGTTGTTACACCTTTTTGGTTCAAATAAAGTTATTATATTGTATTATTATTATTATTTACTGTTACATAATGCAGAACCGATACTTGATGGCTTTATGAGTTAGAGCCAATGCCGTTTGGTCGAAAGGCACGTTAAGAGGCTGTGTAAAATTTTAGTAAATTTCTGGTACCTATTTGCATTTTGATTATATAATCTAGAGTTTTGTTTTTGGAAAACACGCTTAGATAAAATTTCCTCGATAGAAATAATTATGGAAATGAGGTCTTCAAACGCACTTTTTCTCCTCGTCTAACGAATAGGAATCATGTACAGAACTCGAACATAATTTACTAGACGGGCTTTAACACAACTAGATTTCGAATTTTGGAAATTTTGCTAGCTATTTTAGTTTCTTTTACAAAATTAAACGTGAAACCGTGAAACGGACGACGCTCCCTCTAAACTAGCCCGTATGTCGGTGCGTCGGGGTTCACGCATTTTTATTTGGAATTCAATTATTTCCTAAACTAAGGGTGTCCGCGGGTATGACTCTTGGGAAAAGTGGTTCAGTAGGGTCGGTAGAATATGTGCTTTCATTTAATGGTCGCACTCTATTTACACCCGGTATATTTATTCATATTTCAAATTCTCGGTATAATTTGAACAGTAATTGCAGTTTTAAATACATTTTTAATGCAAGTGCTCGTAAAAACCCATTTCATATGCATCAAAACTGGTTGAGTCCTTTTTACTTACCACACAAGTGCCTTATACATATTTTTATATAATGACTCAATTTTTCCTATTTTAAGTTCTAATTTGGCATATATCAAGATCATGGCAATGTACTTAGCCTAAAATATTGTGAAAACAAACCAATAGACACCTCACAGTTGTGTGTTTGCGTTTGTATGGAGGTGTGCGCGTGATGGCTGTTGTAGGGTTTGTCCCTATATTTATTGATATTGATACGATCGGGGTTTACTCGTGAGAGTGATAAAGGAAACCGTCCGAGTTGAGAGTTGTTGAAACACTGATTTATTGTAAAAACTTATGCGGTAAAATGATGATGTATGTGAAATGTGCGGTGCAGACATATTGCCCGTACATCCTGCCCTCTCCAAAAAGACGAAATGCAATCTACAACGCATGTTTAACATTCGCCTTAACTGAAAAGTAACTATACTAAATTGATGAATGATACAAGGTGATAGCATTGGAAAGTTATTAAAACAATGATAAAACTAAATAAAAAGTCAGAGTTCAAAAATCTTAGCACGACTCACTATAGGCGAGGTAGCCTTATTTTCACTCAACACATGTAATTTTGGGTTCAATTCACTATTGACACTGTTAACACTGTTAATTTCGTCTGGTGCGTCGTTGATCTCCGACTGTGCCGTTGAGCGGTGCTGTGGCGGGGACTTAGCGCCCTTCTTGATCTTCCAGCAAATCCCAACTGACCCTGCAGCTAGTATGGTAAAAATGACCACATAGATAAGCGTGTAGTGATGCTTATCGTGAATTGATAATTCCTGATTAGACTGTTCCTTGAGGTAGTCTATTTTTAACTTTAACTGCTCCCAAATATCTTCTTTGCTATCTTGCAGTGAGCTGTTGTTCTCTGTACCAATACTTGAATTGATAATTTTGTTCAAAATTGATATCTCTGGGATCTTGATATTCTGTTGTACATAAAGATTACTCAGAAAATTGTTCTGTGCATATATTGCGAATGTATTTGTTTTGATTGTGCAACCTTGACCTATTGTTATAATGCCATTGCCCTTTAAAGTGATAACATTCACAACAGATGGGCAAAAAATGCGGACGCTGCATTGCTCACAGCATGAGTACAGCCATTGATTATGGTAGTGCAACTTGACCCATCTCACTTTGCATGTAGGTAACAACTCCGATGTACAGGATGATACATCACAGAGTGACTGTCTGAATTTCATGTCATATATAGGCTTCTCTAAGGAGCATAAGGTTCTACCCATAGAGGTATGGAGACACGATTGTAGGTCTGATTCTGATAAGAGCATTCCCATGTCTTTTTGAAGGTCGAATGCTAAATAGGGTAAAGTCGGATAGATATAAAATGATTTTATGTCTTTCTTCAGGGGTATGCTAATGATTTTATCCAACTCATAAAGCTCTTTGCTTAATAGTGGAATGTTAATTTCTATAATAAGCAAATTATTGTATACTTTTGTAAACACCCTCAATAATTTGTATAGGTTCTGTATGGGCGTTTTTTCAATGGGTAATATAAGATCAGCCTGTAGCTGGCTCGAGATCTTGTTAATCTGGTTTTCTAATTGTTCAGGGGCTAATAGCCGTGTATCGATGTGCCCTTGACTGATATCGGTAACGGTGTTGATTAAAGATTGTTGAATATTTCGAATGTTCGTTAAAATGATGCTTGCAGCGAGAGATGATGATGTGATATAATTTGCATTGTTGTTGTCAAGCCGTACTCTGTTTATTTCGGATGATACATTGAGCAGGCGTTGTCTAATAAACGAAAATTGCTTATTCATGATATTCTCATTTCGCCGTAAAATGTTGCTTTCAGATTCTATGATTAATGTTTGATTTTTCAAGAGGTCTTGAAGATGATTTTCGTTGCTGGCAATTTTTTTGATATCGGACTCGTATTGCTCAGCGAACCTCTCGTCCAGTACTCCGAATAATGTATTAGCGATGTAGCCGACACCATTTATGAGGCCCCGCTTTCTTCTTGAATGAGTCCGGAGTAAAGTGTTGTAATGTTCAATTTCGTCGATTTCATGTTCTAACTGTAGCGTGACACTTTCATATTGAGAGTTGCTTGCAGTGCTGAATTTTTTGATGTGATTTACGTATTGCTTGATGTCCTGAATGCCTTGCCAATACGTAGACATGTTGTAATATACAACTAGCTTCCATTTATCTCTTATAAATTGAAGGTTTGATATCTTATCAAAATACAACCCCTGACTGTCCTTGAAAGAGGTAGTATTGTATGATGCAATATGATCTTGTTGCCTACTTGGTGTTAAAAATGTCATAATTAATAATAACATTGTGCCAAAAATGTTCATAAACTTCTTCTTAGTGCGTCTGCACCTGGTAGAGGGAATAGTAGATCGCTGTGGTGCTTGAGGCATTGCTGATGATGATGACTGAACATCAAATTGACTAACTGCTTGCTGTTTTTGTGCTTCGTCTGACTCGTTTACAGGAAGCAGTATTAACTTGTTAACTGGGCGTTTCAAAATGTTGCCCTGAGTCTTTAACGTGACTACTCTGACATATCCATCCTTTCCTGGATGTAGTTCCAGGACCCTTCCAAGGACAAATTTGCCTGGAGCCATGTTGTCATCCTTAATCACTACCACATCGTCCACCTGCAGATTTTTCTGTGGTGTTCTCCACTTCGATCTAGTCTGCAGTTGCTGTAGATACTCAGATGACCAGCTTTTCCAGAACTGCTTGTTCATTGCTTGCACAAGCTGCCATCTTTTTCCCAAATTAATTGATTCTGTATCGGTTTGCGGTCTCGACAATAATGATCCACCCACCAAAAAATGGCCAGGTGTCAGGCACTCGTCATCTGTGCTCTCCGTTATTGCGCATAACGGTCTTGAATTGAGGCAAGCCTCAATTTGACAAAGAAGAGTTGTAAATTCTTCAAAGGCCAGTTTTTGTTCGCCTAAAACTCGCTTCAAATGTCGCTTCAGGCTCTTCACTGCTGATTCCCATATTCCACCAGCGTTACTGTGAGCTGGACAATTGAAGTGCCAAACTATGTTCATCTCTTCAATTTTGTTGAATAAATCTTTATTTAGACTTTGCTTGATTTCTTGATACTCTGACTTAAGTAAACGATTACATCCCACAAAATTTGTGCCGTTATCTGAATACATGTGCTGTGGCGTAGCCCTGCGTGCACGGAATCTGTGAAATGCTGCTAAGAACGCAGGAGTGCTGAGATCAGATACGAGCTCTAAATGTACGGCCTTCGTGGCCAGACATACGAAAACAGCAACGTATCCTTTTGTTGTTTTAACCCCTCGTCCTTTGTTGGTTTTCAAGTACACATGCCCCGTGAAATCGACACCACAATGTGTAAATGGCCTTGACGGCGTGACTCTTGGCTGTGGCAGATCAGCCATGATTTGTTGCTGAGTTTTTTCGCTGCTAGCTCGTCGACATATTACGCATTGTCTTAACTGCCTTTTAACTGTACGGATACCGCTTATAATCCAATATTTATCTCTGATATAGGTGAGCGTAAGTCTTGGACCTCCGTGTAGAGTCGTCATGTGCGCTTGTCTAATAATCAACTCGGTCAGTCGACTATGGCTTGATAAAATGATTGGGCGTTTGGCTGCCATGCTGATATTTGAGTGCTTAAGCCGGCCGCCCACTCTCAAAATCCCTTGTTCATCGAGGAACGGATTTAGGCATGCTAAATTGCTCTTCGTCTGAACACGCCCCTTTTTCATGATACTTTTTATATCTTCTTCAAACTCGTCAAATTGATAATTTTTTATAATTAAATTGAGCGCGTTGTTTATTTCTGTAGCTCGCGACGGTTTTGCTTTCGCTGCATTTTGCTTATCGGCAAAGCTTGTAATAAACCGTTTCATACAAGAAATTACTTTTGCGACAAATGTAATAGAGCTGTGTTCACACATGAGCTGTTTAATGATTGATACTTCTGTTTGTTTTGTTGTGACGGCAACAACAGCCTTCTGTTTTTGCTCTCTATAGTGGTTTCTGGGTACTTGATATCCGGAATAGGCTCATCGTTGACTAGCCAATCTGGCCCTTGCCACCACAGAGAATGCTCTGATAATTGTTTCGTAGTCAGTCCTCTTGTAGTACAGTCAGCTGGATTTTCTTCTGACCTAACGTGACGCCAGTTTGATGCTGGAATGATTTGTGTAATATTCTGCACTCTGTTAGCCACAAATTGCTTCCATCTAGAGACATCTCCCTGTAACCAACCTAAGACGATCATCGCGTCAGTCCATGCGTAGATCTTGCATTGCTCCATAGGTAGCGCCTCTACAACTTTCTTCATAAGCTGTGATAACAGATGTGCACTGCAAAGCTCAAGTCTCGGCAGTGATACTTGTTTCTTAAGTGGCGCTAATCTTGTTTTCGCCGCCACTAGTCTTGATGTAAGCTCACCTTTATTATTCCGCGTTATTACAAAGATGGTGCAAGCGTAGCATTTTGGCGTCACATCACAGAAGCCGTGTAATTGATATGGTTGACTAGTATTTCCATAATGTCTTTTTATTGAAAATACTGATATATTTTTGAAATCGTTTCGTAATTGATTCCACTCTTCTATGATTTCACTTGAAACTTCGTCATCCCATGATATTCCTGATGCCCATGCTTTTTGAAACAGTAGTTTTGCTCTGATTGATAGTGGTGATAACCAACCTAGGGGATCGAATATCTTAGAAATATCCGATAAGAGTTGTCGTTTGGTTTGACCCCCTTTGCTCGTTTCATATTCCATTTTGTTTTGAAATGTAAATGTGTCCGACGACGGATTCCATCTCAGGCCCAACGTCTTCCTTGTTTCTGAACATTTAAAATCTAAGTGACTGTCCAGCTGATCACTTGCTAAATCCTTGATAAGATCAGGGTTGTTACTTGACCACTTGCGTAGGTTTATACCTGCCCCTTTAAGGATCTCAATCAGCTGCTGCTGAAGTTGTTTTGTTTGATCTAATAAATTATGCCCACCAAGCAAATCGTCCATATAAAATGAGTTTTCCAAGGCATGCGCTGCTAATGGGTACTTATCTCCATCATCTTTGGCTAATTGTTTAAGAGTTCTAATTGCTAAAAATGGAGCTGCTTTTGTACCGTAAGTGATAGTTGTCAATCGATATTCTTCGATAGGTACTTGCGGTGAAGATCTCCAGACAATGCTCTGTAAGGGTTGATCCGACTCACGTATGATAATTTGACGGAAATATTTTTCCGCATCCGCAGTGATAACATACTTGTACGTCCTCCAAGTCAAAATAAGTTTTTGCAAATCTCCCTGTAAGTTCGGTCCGCCTTCCATAAGCTGGTTAAGGGTCCAACCTGTAGATGTCCTTGAACTCCCATTAAAAACTACCCTTAATTTGGTGGTGTTGGAGTCCATTTTCCAAACCCCATGATGAGGAAGATAACAAGTAGGATCTTTGCTACTTGTGCTGACTCGACGCATATGGCCCAATTTTTCATATTCGTCTAAAAATGCCTTGTATGACTCGGCAAATGCTTGATTTTTGGTCATTTTATGCTCTAATTGCTTGAGTTGCGCAATTGCTTTCGGTTTTGATGACCCTAGATACTTTTCAAAACCAGGCTTCATTGGTAACCCGATTTCATATCTACCACTCTCCAATCGTCTTGTGGTTGCTTGATAAAAATCTTCACAGTATTTTTCCTGCTCATTCATCACAGATGAGGTGCTCTCAACATCCTCCATCTCCCAGAATCTTGATATCTCTGCTAAATCATTAATAACAACATGGCAGTTGAAATTTTTCACGTTTCCGGATAAAATCCATCCAAGTTTAGTTTGCTGTGCTATAGGAGCATATGCTGGACCCTTAATAAGTCCACTCATAATAATATCCGAGTATACGCTCGCATCCAACAGTATGTCAATTGGCTTCGAGACATTGTACTGTGGATCTGCTAATCTGATATTCTGAAGGTGAGGCCATGTTTGTTTACTAATGCTCATTGTGGGTAAATTGTTACTGATAACTTTCGATAGTACCAGAGCCTGCGTAGTAAAATGATAATCTTCGTAAATTGATCGACATTCCATGTTTACCAAACCCTTGCTTGGTCTGGCTCCCGTACCTATGCCCGATACTGATGCGTGATAAGGACGTCGCTTTAAACCTAACATCTGAGCGGCGGCCTGAGTGATAATCGAAATTTGACTCCCTTGGTCGCAAAGAGCATTTAAAGTGACGTAAGTGCCATCCGCGGCCCGCACTTTTAGCATCAAAGTTGTCAATAAAATTTCTTCGCCATCGCCTGAAACGTGATTTACATTGTGTCGTTTTTCTTGATACTTTGTGTTTTCCAAAGGTAGCGGCGGCGGTATCAAATTTGTCTTTGAAATTGATAGGTTTTTAATGAAAGCCTCGTGCAAAATTGTATTGTGTGCGCCTTGGCACTCTTTGCAACGTTTCGCAGAAGTGCATGCGTTGTCAAAATGCTTATAAAGACAGTTTCCGCAAACATTGTGTTTCGTAATCGCCTTCAATTTGTTCTCCGGTGTCAATGCTAAAAATTGTTTGCACCTATAGAGCTCATGTTCATGATTGCAAAATGGACATTTGCGCGTGTTACCTATATTTGCTTGATAAAAAGGCTTAGATTTGTTATGATAATTTGAAAACCCCTTGTTTGCGTTATTAGGGTTGATATGATAAGGTTGCTTTTTAGGCAATGTAGATGATGAAGATGCTCTTTCCTTCTCCTGGACAGCTTGATGAACAGGTTCCAGAGCTGTAAACTTCAGTTCAAGGAAGCTCATAAACTCGCTGAATGATTGCAGATCACGCGGTTTCTCACGCGCTTCCTTGTACTCGCTGTATGTTTTAGTATCCAACTTCTTGGTTAACAAATGGACTAGAAGTGGGTCCCATGTGCTAGTGTCCACTCCTAAATTATGTATTGCATGAATACATTCCATCGTTGTATCATGAAGATTTTTAAGCTCGAACGCTGATTGTTTTTGGATGCTCGGTTGATTGATAAATGTTTCAATGTTGTTCGTGAAAAGAACTTGGCGATTGGAATATCTCTGCTTTAAGATCTCCCACGCTGAGTCATAGTTATCTGCTGATGTATGAAGATGTTTGATAAGACGTCCCGCTTGTCCCTTCACCTTACCCTTTAAATGCTGCATTTTTTGTGCCTTGGTAAGAGTGTTATTGCTGTGAATGGCTTCATCGAATAGATCGTGAAAAGTTGGCCATTCTGTGTATTCCACATAAAATTTAGGAACCTCCAATTTTGGGGTTGATTGCTCTTTATGCACAGTGGAGCTGATTTTTTGATTTAATTTTCTTTTGATATCTCGGTACGTTTGTTCATAAATTTCAAATTCATCTTCATATGAGTCATCATCTCCTTGAAGAATGTTGTCAATCTTCAAATGTAACTCATCGATCCCCTTCCATCTGAGCTGAATGCTCTTAAGTTCGTCTTCTAATTCCCATTTATCCGAGATCTCATCTAACCTTATGCTCCTAACCAGTCTGCTAAAAGCACGAAAATTCGTTCTTTGTTGTGAAAGATATTCGAACACCAAACCACTGGGTTCCGTTGCCTTATCCTCCTTCACTGATTCATTTTCTTGCCCAGACTTTGTAATCGACAGGCGTAACATTTTATAAGATGTTAATACATTCTCATATATATTTTCCGTAAAGTATTCGTGATTTGTACTTTTATACACTTGCAAAAGGTCATTATTTGATTGATATATACTAATAAGGTCATCAAGTTGCTGAAGCTTCGTTTTTATGTATTCAGGAGTTTTCCTGCTCGCAGAGTCCTTACCAAAATTCGTCTTCAACGTTTTGATTTTCTCCCGAAGCTCTGTTTGATCTAATAAATTATGCCCACCAAGCAAATCGTCCATATAAAATGAGTTTTCCAAGGCATGCGCTGCTAATGGGTAAGGTGAAGGGACAAGCGGGACGTCTTATCAAACATCTGCATACATCAGCAGATAACTATGACTCAGCGTGGGAGATCTTAAAGCAGAGATATTCCAATCGCCAAGTTCTTTTCACGAACAACATTGAAACATTTATCAAGACATCCATGGTGATAATTATGGAACAATCTTACTTGCAACTCGAAGATCTTGCTGCTGATAGCTTGCGACCGCGGAAGTACGCTGCGATCTGCCTCCTCTACTGCTGCCGCTGCTGCTGCGAACCCTGCGACTCACGAAGTCACTGGCAGCGAAGCTCAAGCCACGAGAGGCCGAGGATGACGTGCTGCTAATATGAGCTCGCTGGCCCACAATAGCTGATAGACGAGCCTGCTTAACTCGTGATTTGGTGATCCCATGAGCCCCTTGGCCCACAGGTTGCTGATGGTATTAGTTGAGCCTGCTTGACCCAAAGGATGCTGCCGATGTGAACCTTCAGGTCCACACACTAATAATGATAAAAAAGAACTGCACTTGTCCTAGTGTAGCACTGTCAATTCACAAAGGTTTCGAACATTGAATCACTGTTCCGTGATTGATAAAAATTTAAATGATAAGTCACGGGCAATATGTCTGCACCGCACATTTCACATACAGCTGTCCTTAAGGACATGAAATTCAAATGGTGCACTAGTACCGGCCAAGTAAACACTAATTGTCTTTTGTACAGACCCAGAGTAAGCCTGCGTTATTGCTTAAATAATAGCTTCCTCTATTATGCATTGTTTGTTACCACGTCTACGGATAGGTACTAATAATGAAGTAGTACAAGAGTCATGTCTGTTAGTTGGACATGTAGGATCTATAGAATAGCAATAAAACGTAATGAGCTGTCTAGCCTTAAAGGTGACAAATACTGCTACAGTTCAGGCTGCAGTATTCGTGGTTATTTATTATACTAGACATTGTTAAAATAATTTACAAAATACAACAATAACCCACAAACGCAATTTTACCTAGCTGGCTACAATTTATCCAAGTTAATTAGGGTGAAATTAGCTAAACAGTACTTTATTACTACGTTTATAACTCGGTTGTAATTAACACCTCAGTCTGTTATTTAAAAGCATTTTAATTTAACCCTTTAACGGATGCAATTCAAAGGAGATCGCATTCAAGTTTGAGGTTTTTACAACTATTTGTTTGATTTTGCCTCTGTCTTTTATTGGTTCGACTACTCGGCTACTAATCTGGAGATCGCAGGTTCAAATCCCGCAGTGGCACATTTGACTTCGGTCTGTGTGCTTCGGCAGGCACGTTTTAAAATAATTTACAGCACAAAGCTTTTATAGAGATACTAGCTTTTGCACGCGGCTCCGCCCGCGTGTAATTCGGTTTAACGGCATGATTTTTTCCGGGATAAAAAGTAGCCTATGGGTATAAGCTATATCCATTATAAATTTAATCCAAATCCGTTTAGCCGTTTCAGCGTGAAAGAGTAACAAACATACACATACACACACATACACACACACACACACACACACACACTCTCACGCACAAACTTTCGCATTTATAATATTAGTGTGATTAATTTCAATAATCGATCATGCTTGTACTCGCACGAACTTTGCGTACTTACACAATCGAATTGATCATATTAATATGATGGCCTTGTGATACAATGAAGAGAAATATTTCATTGGTACGTCCTGAATCAAATGGAATGTTGCAATTTCTAATAATCTTGTAGTGTATTTTAAAGTCATAATTTTATCGTACATATCTTAGTTGTCTCCTACCTACCCTTAAAACTTTTAGATTATTCCCGTTACGCATGATACAGATGGTCTTACCACAGTATAATTAAATTAAGCAGTGTTACAACTTTATAGAAACGGCCGAAACGACGCATTTCCAAATCTCGGTAAACTACGTACGGACGCGGAGAGTGTGTGACGCTCCCGCGCATTTATTTGCGTAAATTATGGCACGAAGTTATCGATTATTCTTCAGGGTATGGATGTTTAAATTAATCTATATTGGAACCAGAAATAACCCACGAAAGTGCGTGTTTACGAGTACGTACCGAGCGGCTGTAGGTAATTATTTCAAGGATACTGCCGAGATAAAATACTGCTTAGTTTAATTATCCATCCATCAGCCTGTTTCATCCACTGCTGGACATAGGCCTTTCCAGGATTTCACCACTCTTGGCGGTCCTCCTGGAAGAAATGTCCATACTCACACACGCTGGGCAGGCGGGTTGGTAAGCGAAACCCTTGCACCAGTGACGCCGCTGCCCGTCACCAGTCTGTTTTATATAAGGCCCGGCAATTGGGGATGAATATACCGCCATCCATCGTTCCCAGACAATGGTGGGCCGCTTGGTTTTGCCTGAGAGCTGTTCTCTTACTCTCCCCCGAATAACTTCAGGAGGATTTGCGAGTAAGATGGTGGTACCTCCACATTCGAGCCCGGCATCAGCTCTACCACCTAGAACCTAGTTTAATTAAACAGTAGTCTAACATTTGTTTTATACCGCAATACGTAATATTTCATTGTTACGATTCCAGGGCGAGAGCTGTGAATCCAACTTATAGGACAGTACAGTACGTAAAAATTATATCTGCGCGATAGAGAGAAAGAGAGAGCCTAAATTGAGACAACCAAGTAAGTTTGCGCGCGAACTGTTACGAGCTAAAATATTGTTTTTGTACCGAATAGTGACATCTCTTTTTAACGTTGGGGCACGGAACAAAATAATAGTACTTTGGGCAGGTTACTTAACAGGTAACATACCACAGACATAGTCGTTACACCTTGTAACGCAGGGAACGTGTCACACAAATACTGATACAAAGGCAGTGAAATATTATGCGTCACATGAAACTGTCGGCGTATGAAAAATTACTTAAATCTACATACATAGGTACAGGTGGAAAAAAGCGGACGGTGGAGGGAAAGCACTTTCAATATTCATGGTTTTATTCAAATAAAATATTTCTTCCGGAATCGAAACAGTAAAAGTAATCACATCACACTAATATTATAAATGCGAAAGTTTGTGTGTGTGTGTGTGTGTGTATGTTTGTTACTCTTTCACGCTGAAACGGCTGGACGGATTTGAATGAAATTGAGAATGGATATAGCTTATACCCTAACTTAACACATAGGCTACTTTTTATCCCGGAAAAAAGCATGTCGTTAAACCGAATAACACGCGGGCGGAGCCGCAGGCAAAAGCTAGTAATATTATAAATGGGAAAGTTTGTGTGTGTGTGTGTGTATGTTTGTTACTCTTTCACGCTGAAACGGCTGGACGGATTTTGATGAAATTTAGAATGTATATAGCTTATACCCTAATTTAACACATAGGCTACTTTTTATCCCGGAAAAAAGCATGTCGTTAAAACCGAAGCCGCAGGCAAAAGCTAGTCAGCTATAGTTTTATGAAAGCAATCGACAGGACAGAAACAAAATGTATTTTTCAAAGTCTGTTTTAAAAATGTCTTTCTTAATCTGTAAGGTGTATCTGAACCATGATTTAGACAGCAATCTATAATAGTTTACCCGCTCGGTGCAACGTGCACAACTTAATTTTGTTTTATTTGTTTAGAAGTTAAAGGTGGAAAAGATTTTGGTCTGTAACAAATGACGACGCTAGTTAGGTATAAAAAGCAACAGCAACAGCACACGATTAGCTATGATCTTGTCAAAACTAACTTAAAATGCTGGTTTAAACAAAAAAAAAAACATAGTTAAGTTGTGCATTTTGCACTGAGCACGTACCATTTCACCTTAAGGCTTGGCCCACGGTGCACGACAATCTTACTGAGTGATTTTTAACTTTAGTCTGTGGTCAGAAAGTCTAGATTAGAACGCTCGCTTCGCGCGCTGCCGGCTCGCAGAATCAGTAAATTTTCGAGGTTTTTCTGGATTTTACGATGTAGGAGCTTATTCACCTGACATCGGAAAATTAACCATGTTTTCTTGTTATAGCAGTAATTACATATATAAAACTTAAGCCGTTTAGACATAAGACGAATTAATTACTTAAAAATACATCATTTTCAAAATTAAATCTATCGAGTGAAATGTGTTTAATTAGGAAACCGACCTGACAACGGAAAGAAAAAGGTCTGAAAAAACACGTTTCCAAGTTTTACATTGATCAGATAAGTACTTGACCAAAGGCAAGCCCTTAAGAATGTTTTCTTTTGGTGAAATCTGCTATCATCGACATTTATGATAATTTCCCTCCCCTGATAACCGGGCACTTGACCGGTTTCTTACAACCTGTATAGATACGTATGAGTAGAAACGCGTCGACATACTAGAAACACAAATGGCTACAAGCGGTTTCAATTCACCATATGACACTATTAATTAGTATGTACATTGTCATTGTGCATGTAACTCATACAAGTAGCACAATGGAGACAATTAGCTATCACTAACCTAATCAAGTGTATGACCTGCTAGCCCTACCACCCAACACGAATGAAACTCGATGACTAAACTGTAAATGATAAAGAGACTAAATACTAAATAAATTTATTATAAAATTATTTTTCTTTTATTTATAACTTCTAGGAATTATAAAAATTAAAAACTAGTTATTGGTTTTTGATCACAAATAAAGAAAGATTGATATGAAAAGAGATCGCGGCTCGTAAAACAGACGGGTTAAGAGCCAGTTTTCAAAATTAGGCTACCAGTATTACGCGCGTTTGTGCCTCGTTTTTGTCGTTGTCGTTTGCACGTCGATGTAAAATACATATTGATTTGATAATGTATATGGATTTGTATCAACCATATCCGTAGATACCATAATAATATTTTGCACTAGCGGTTGCGTACTGTAACTACGATATGCTGCCGCTAGTGTCAAGTCCATGTAACTATATTTTGTCGCAACGTGAAGTATTGCTTCGTTGCATCTCAGTTCCGCATAGTGCGGTCTAACCTTTACCATAGACGAAATAGTACAAGTATTTAGTCTATGCCTTTACTCAAATAAAAACGTGAAATGACTTTTAAATTGTCCAATAGAAGGCGCTGTAATTCAAGCCGATTAATCTTTTAAAACTTTTACGAGGTTCCATATTAATTTTTAGCCTAAGCACTTGTGTAAAGGGATAGTAATGAAACAACATATCTACTGACTCTGCTTGTATACGGCTTGTTTAGTATGATCGGTACAGTATACCATCCACATATCCATCCATCCTTCAGCCCGTGTTCATCCACCTACGGTGAACGGTTTCTTTTATTTACTATCGTGACCACTTATTAACACTTCGTAGCACAAATGAAATAAAACATCAATGTTCTAAGACAGGCTTTCTCAAACTTATAGCCCCACGTACCCCTATGAAATTTCCCAAACAATGGGGAACCCCTACAAAACTGCCTATAAAAGAAAATAAGATATAAAAAAGTATATACAGCCATAAATAATAATGTGCCTTTAATTTGTGAGATGTATAAGCTTTATTCTTGTCACAAATTGAGTCTATTTTAGGGGCATTTTTCCTCAGTTTTAAACTGAATTCATATTTAACATTCAGTAGATTCATGTACTCCGATGTTACTTTGAGATGTGAAAACTCACTCTCACATAAGTAGTCACGAAAGGCAAAAGGAATTCACCGCTCTGCGTGGGGGTCCGAATATTCTTCCTGTATTGCTGTCCATTCATGAGAAATTAGCCTGAACAGTCTACGTCTACTTAAATTTTATCGCGTACCCCCCAAGATCAACTGGCGTACCCCTAGGTGTACGCGTACCCTACGTTGAGAAACCCTGTTCTAAGACATCTATTTCTTTAATGTATTTGAGTGGTTTATAACTTGACTTTAGTTGATATAGCCAAATTCATACTGGAGACTCAGTAAAGATTCAAAATTTTATTTAACAGGCTATACAGTTTCACTATATAAAAATATAAAAACTAAATAATCCTAATACCTACTAAAATATAAAAGAAAACAAAATATATACCTATGCAAATAAATAAAAATACCTACAAATAAAAAACCTCATCATCCAAATCGCTGCTCCGCGGCAAGGTGCCCAGTATGCCGGCAATATTCCCGCGTTGGATTGCTAAGCTTATTCGCTGGCCGCTGACGTGACGCTGACCGCGTGTGGAAAGTTCTTTAAATAGATTTCGCGCTTCGGGACCCCACGAGCCCATCGTTTCGACCCCAAACGGCGCAAACAGGTAATTGTTCCCTAGAACAGTATACTTGCGCCGTTTGAGATATTCAGCTGCTGCTGCCGCCGAACCAGCGGCTCTACTGCTTTGGTTAACATGGGAGGGTTCCAGTGTGTCAACGCATGTTGCGTCCCACACTAGCGGCCTCCCATGCTTCCAAGGTACTGATGTCAAGCCGTCGGGCCGCTTGCCGTCATCACGTGCTACTCCTGATGGTTCTAGAACCGCTGACACGTTAATAGACGCAAGGGCCCGGCGGATGACGTCGTTAAGAGCCGCATGCCGGGAATAGCAGCCAGCACTTCGTCGGCATGAGAGACCATGGAGTCCCGAATGGCTAACGTCAGCACCGCAAGAGCAGCGATGTGGCTCATTAAACGTAGACCAAGTCGCAGACCAGCAGCAACGCGGAATGAGGTGTCATCCAACAAAGTTCCTATGTTGCTGGAAGGCAGAGCAAGTAAATGATTAAGACAAAAGTTCAGTGACCCTGTTTGCGAAATGCAGAACATATTTTTTGTGCTCCTCAAGGACAACCTCGGCACAACCAGTGTAAGAAGTCTAAATTTTATTTTGCGCATTTCACAGAAAGGGTAATTGAACCTTGGATCTGACCACTTACCGTGTCTCCAGTATCAATTGGGCTCTATCAACTAAAGCCATCTTATAAAACTTTCTACCTAACGATGAAAATTATCGCTAATTTGTTCTCTCTCACGGTAAGAAGGTCGTCAGAGGAAGGCAAAGATATTTTCTTGTATTATTTTATGGGTAAGGAGAAATCAGTTTTTGTACTGTTATTTGATTTTAGATCCTTCCACACCGGTCAAAATTCGTCTCATATCATCAAATGTGGTGGGACGCTGAATACACAGGGGCGCTTGCTAGTCATCGGTTTCCAATTCTGTGAATTCAGGTGGTACAGGATGAAATAAGATAACGAAACAATCGAATGCATTGATATATAGGTACATAATAAATTAACTACGTGCGGCGTCTGATTTTCGTATGTCGTTAATTGATATAGTCCAATAAACAAGGCTTACATATGAGTGTCGAAAATCCTCCGCAGTGTAAACTTTTTTGTGTGAGCAAGTAGAGTAAACAGTAAGTGCAGTTAAAAACAGTCTTGGGACAGCTTTATGACATACGACTCCTCTATAGCCCCAAGGCTTACTCATGTTGAATAGGTAGAATACATATAATTGTATATAAAACTTATCTCTGTGAACATTTCTCAAGATAGTTTAAGTTTATCCATTACATATACACATAAACCTGCATGTGCGAATTCTGTAACAGCTTCATACTCTTGGATTGGTAAACGTTCACTTAAGTATATAGTATGTCGCCGCCATCTGGTTAAATCAGCTTTCTGATTGGATGCCTAGGATACTAACTAAATAGCGGCATCCAACTAAATGCCTTGACTTCTCGTTATTTAAGTTAGGATACCTCAACGTTTAACGAGATGGCTTGTCGAAAGTTAGCCCTTTGGACACGGCTAAATTAAAAGCCGCCGCGTCATTTAAATTTAGTTCATATTTTTTCCACTATAGCGCTAGTAGTCCCATAACAAATATGGCATCAACAACTCATAAAGTGTTTGGAGATTTTGGTTAGAGCGCCTTGTTTGATTTTTCTGCATATCGTGAATTCTGTTTAAACTACAGGAGTCGCCTCGCTCCGCTCCGCTTCGCTCGGTTCCTAATTATGTACTTACATGTCAACCTAACCGCTCCTCCTTGCTTCGCTCGTCGTCGCGACCTATCTCTAGCCAAGAGGCTAAACGTCGTTCAGCCCTCTCGTTAAACGTTGCGTTGAACCATTTGGCTGAGCAACCTGTAGGAATTTAGTTGAATACCGCCATTTAGTAACTATCCTAGGCATCCAATCAGTAAGCTGATTTTACGAGAGGGCACCCACATATACATCGTAGGTCGCAACCAAACAATCATCATAATCATCAGCTTACTTTACATGAGTCTACTGCTAGACATAGGCCTCTCCCAAGGTACGCCATAGCACTCGATCTTCGGCCCTCCTCATCCAACCATGACCTGCGATATTCCTCAGGTTGTCGGTCTACCTGGATGCAGGTCGTCCCACACTACGTCGTCCTAGACGTGGCCTCCACTCGAGAATTCGTCTACTCCAACGTTTATCGGTTCTTCGACAGATATGACCAGCCCACTGCCGCTTCATTCTGCTAATCTTAGAACCGATGTCGATTACTTTAGTTCTTTGACGGATAACTTGTACTTTAACCTTATCCATCAAAGTTATACCGAGCATAGATCTTTCCATAGCTCGCTGAGCTACCTTAAATTTGTGGACTAATCTCAAAGTCAGTGTCCACCTTTCGGTGCCATAGGTCATCACCGGCAAGATGCACTCGTTGAAGACCTTTGACTTGAAACTCTGTGGGATGGAGTGAGACGTGAGGATATGACAAGCTTCCCAAATGCTACCCAGCCCAACTGTATTCTTCTAGTGGCCTCTTTCTCAAAGTTGCTTCTACCCAGTTGGATAGTCTGTCCCAGGTAGACATAACTTTGAACAACTTCAAGAACTGCACCTCCCACGGTTACCGGTTTCGGAACGATATGTTCGTTAAACATGACTTTCGTTTTGTCTAAGTTCATTGCGAGACCAACGCGTTGGGATGCAGTGTTAAGGCCTTCAAGCATCTCAGTGATCTCTTGGGGCGATTCTGCCATTATGACAATGTCGTCTACAAAGCGGAGGTGAGATAGGTATTCGCCGTTCACGTTTATGCCATGTTCTTTCCAGTTCAACAGTTTAATAAGTCTTCCAAAGCGTTTGAGAACAGTTTCGGGGAGATTACATCCCTCTGTCGGACTCCTCGCTGAAGTTGGATAGGTTTAGTCTAAATAAAACAAAACCCATCCAACTTCAGCGAGGAGTACTGCAGTCATCCTGGCGGCGCTATACAAATTTTTCAGTATTTCAATGTAACCAAACAATGCCACGATGTAAAATATATAGGTACGCAGCGCCATCTACTTCTATGATGGAGTTTATGAATAAAAAAAGATACTTCAATTAGCTCGATGTGTGTCGGTACAAATATCGACAAAAACGACATTGAAATAACGTTCATATCAGCGTGCATTGCAAAGTGGCTGTTACGACGATCGCTGCGTCACCGGACAGCGCAAAATAGAGAAAATAATGCTATTCATACATGATAAATTATACATTCTTAGGTTTGAAACATTATTATTTTAGTATTTTTTTATTGCTCGTATGTGTGTACAACTCAACTGAGCTAAGTTTGCACCTCGCTGGAATGTGACCTAATCGACGCGAGGTCCATACTTAGCTTGTTCGGGTTGTATAAGTTTTAACCTACAAGTAATCTATTTTGAACCAAAGCTGTTAACAGTTTTATTTTTAACCACTTTAATGTATTTGGAAGGTATTTAGTTACTTGTTGTAGGTTTATCTTTTTAAGGTTCTAAAATATCACAGTTACGAGACATAAAACATTAAACGTCATATATTTTTTTCATAATTTTGTAATAATCGTATGGTAAGTTTAAAGCGATTGAAAAACGTCTCTAAACGGAGTTGAGCTTGCGTAGTCGCTTTAAACAATTTTATTTTTAGCTTCCATTAATTAACATTTTAAAATAAAAAAGATGTTTATTTTAATGAAGATACACGTAAAAATAAGAATACTAAATTTTCTTATTAAAAAAAACATTGTTTAATCGTTTGAAGATTATTAATTACTCGTATATTGAAATAAAAACTTTTGGTGTAACAAATAAGTCAAGTAAAATACTTTATTGCTATGAGAACGTCATCCTCTTGGAATAAATAAAACTTTTAATGAAGTAGTAAAAATAACGTTCTTTTAATGTTTACGTGTGTATTTAACAGAATAAGAAATTTCTGCTTAAATCTAAACAAAAGCTTTTAAAAATATTAAATTGATAAAGATTTATTACCTACATTTTTAACGAAGCTTAATATGATGAAACGCATATAATACATGATATATTTAAACATGTATTGTATCATAAGCATCGTTATATATTTATTTAATCGTTGATAAATAGTTTGGTCAATTTGGTAATGAATGTATTCTGTAACACCAAAAACGTTTATTCGTTACATAAGTTTTAGGGTAAAAATTGTTGCATATCAAATTATTTGTTCTAACTCTATTAGTCGTTAAATATAAACTTATTTGTGAAACTACCTACAATACAGCCGCACATTCCACAGAAACTTGAGTTTACAAGTACAAAATACAAATAAATACAAACCCGAAAGCTCCCAAATGTCTAATTTGTTTTGTTTGTGGACTGTTTAGGTCTTACTCGGTATACCGTGTTTGTTCAGTAATAATATGTCTGTAAATATCTTAGACCGCATATGTTTAAACTCGCATCTCGGCGAAATAAACTACAGCCAAACACATTACTTACTCAACGCTACGAAGACGTTGCTACGAAGCTCTACGAGAGTCCCACGGTCGGGGAATTGCTTTTTCGTAGTGAGATCTCGCCTACAAGATTGACCGTTTTTTCTTATGTCACGTTTAAGAGTTCGTGCTATATATCCAGTTAAAATCAACAATTACACTGATATAGGGCTGTTTGGTATGGCATTTAGAACAGTGTACTTAAGGGCCCATAATACCTCAATTCGCAGTCCTGCTCTAACGCTTCTGCTTTTTAACTGTCTATCCTGCTCTAATCAGATGCCGCACAAGTAAAACATCACTTATTTTGAAATCGCAGCTACACTGATGGTTTTTTCATTTTTATGTTATTTTCTGCATCTGCTTTATACTAATATCAGTTATATAATGCAAAGTTTCAGATCTAATTTCAAGTATTCATTGCATGCTGTCGGTTTATTGTACGGTTTGGAGGTAACTTTGTAATTTTTTTTCTAGCGAGAAAATTTAATGGAATCAAGTTTTCACTATTGTGTTGATATAGCCTTAGTCCTCACTTTATCATATATCAATTTCAGAGTGATTGTTGCAGTATTTTTTGGTATAAAGCAGGATCATGCGAAGCGAAGTGAGGTATTATACACTCTTAATAACCACAACACCCTTAATGAAACAGGAAAGCTTTTCATACTTTTTATTGGTTAAATAAGACAAGATATTGTCGATTTTAAAGTTGGACATAAGTTTAACAAAGTTATTCTATTAAAATAACGTTTATTAACCATAAATAACTTCGGGGAACTTTCATTTAGTTTCGCAAAGTCATCGAACTCAAGTTAAATATTTTTAGACATTATTCCCATTACTGCGATTGTTTTCAATGTAAAAATTACATTCAGTTTCATCGGAGTTTTAGTTTGTTGAAAGTGTGCCAAATATCATTTGGTTGGTTTAGTTTGATAGTACGGCCTTAATTTAGGAAAGACGTGGACGAATTGATGCTCATTCGAAATACTTTATGGGCGTTTTGGTACCGGATAAACTGAAAATTTACCAGCGAAATAATTGGTTTTAGCAACTTATATTATAACTTTGCTAGAACATAGATTGAGAGTTGGGTAATACATATATAATAAAAAATAGTAATTTATGAAACTGGTCCACAAACAAGATCAAACCTTTTTATTTACAGTTTCATACACTGCTTTATCTAAACTCGTGTAATAGGTACCTGTTTTATACCTACCTATTTTCCAATCCCTTAAATCTTTGTAACATTTGTTGTAAGTTTTTCTTGGTGTTGCTGGTAAAAGATTATTTTTCATTTTTATTTCTCTGGTTCAATCATCACGTCATCACTCCTGTCAGGCATTTATGTCTAGAATAAAACTTTTAGCCAACAAAAACATAGTAAAAAGTAAGTTCATAAAATTGCAAGAGTTTAGATATATAAGGTCCTACAATAATAAGTGAAAATAATTCTAGGGTAGTTAGTTAGTAGTATCGTTCACTGATCCAATTCCAGAAGAAGAAAAAAAAAATCTCATTTAATTTTTTCACTTCCTAGTACAAAGTGGTTCAATCAGCCAACTAAAATTCTATGGAAAGGTAAAAAGAAAGGAAGCCCAAAAAAATGATTTTTCTATGGAATGTAGTCTATTAGGGATACTCTACCATCTGTAAATTTTTTTCACTTTGAATTGTAAGACCTTATAGAATAAGTATCTCGGTTATGTACTAGTTTCATAGCCCCTTCTTAAAAAGTGGATAGAGCTCCACAAGTCAATTTAATTCTAATTCAACTTTTACTCGCCTGATCTCTTACTAACACTAGTTTATAAGTTATATTGTATTACTAACACTTTATGGATCCTGTCCGAAATAAATGATTTTATTATTATTATTATTATTATAAACATTAGAACCTACAATCTAACACTTTAACTAATAATTTATAAGTATGCTGAGCTCAGAATAATAAAGTTATTAAATAAATTTAATTTAATAAAAGTATTTTAAAATTTAATAAAGTTATTATTCTGAGATGCTGGGTCTAAAATAAGCAAAAAAAAAGCAAAATTAACAAGCTCTATGTTGAAAATTCCCGAGTTTCCGCAACCAATCATGCTGTTCGAGGTGACATTCATTTAATTTCGCCACTTCATCGAACTGCACGTCATAAACAATTTCACCTAACTTTGATCAATTACTTAAGGTGGTTGCAACGGGTCTCGTTCCTAAACGCACAACGCATGATTGATTTTCTTATTTTTAATAAAAAGTATTAAATAAATGTGATTACATACAAATCCTAAAAAATCTCGAAAATAATTATAATTGAAATTACATACTTAAATTGATCTATTTATTCCAAAGAGCAAAGAAAAATAGCAAACTGAAGTTAAAAAACAACCGGATTACGTGTCCAAGGTCTTGTAGCCAATGCGGTTACCAACCAACATGTACGTAAACATAAGTCACGTCGTCCGCAGTTTGTAGCGAAACGTTATCGCTGACCTCGTTCCCAGCTGTTGGAGCCCCCTTTACTTCGTCACTACGAGAATACCTACAGTGCCACCATCTTATCTATTCAGGTGAACAAAATTGGAAATATAGCCGAATGTATAATATGAATATGTTTTACAGAACTGACACAAAATAAATACAGAAAGCCTGCTCCATACAAACAATGATTCCGTGCGCACGCACACATAGACGTACGACGATCTCGGTAGACTTGTGCACTAGCATTCGACTGAATCCTATCGAGATGGTCGTACGTACGCGTCTATGTGTTTGTGCGCCCAGAATCGCTGGTTGTATGGACCTGGCCTTCTGTATGCATTTATTTTGTGGTACTGAGCAATACGTAGTGACTAATTTAGCTGAAAGAGGAAATAAACGGTCAAGTGCGAGTAGGACTCAGTAGCGGTAGCTCAGTCGTTTAGCAGCTCAATCTTGAGACCCGACTTTGATTCCAGGCGGTTGAATATGCACCAATAAGGTTTTTGGAATTTACGTGCATAGTATTTGCACAATTTAAAAATCCATACAGTTGTCCAACGAAGACGTTCCGACCGAGCGGTTGTTCGGGGCGAGGTTCCGATCCGAACCTTGTTCGAAAATTGTATGTATGTATGTAGCTCGGTGGCTTACCTCCCTCTCGCGTCTTGTCTCGCAGGCCCCGCACAATTGATCTGTCTAAGCGCTTCGGTTGGACAACTGTATGGATTTTTAAACTGTAGTATTTGTATACATATTTTATATTTCGCCCGAGGTACGGCGATAAGGTACACAGCCTCTATCTATCACGTTGGGACGTTAAAATCGCCGGCGAATTGATTTTATTATGTTTTGTGCTTTTTTCCCTGATATTTATCTTAAGAGGATAGGTCACGCGTGCAACAATAATGCAATACGAGTATAAAGATAAAAGTTAAATTAAATAAAAGACTTTATTTAAGTCGTTGCTGTCATTGGGCAGAGTACCCAAGACACTGGCTGCGTAACCTCGCTGGATAGCAAGGATGATGCGTTGCCCGAGATTTTATTATTTAAAACAAACTAAAGATTGTATGAAATATCTTTCGTTTCAGAGTTGAATAAACCTGCATTAGTTTCAATCCATAATTACATATTTAATATATTTACTTATGCATATTAATCTCTTAATATGATTATGTATATTAATAAATTAATACATATTATACTTACATACATATGTATGGGTTTGTGCTCCAATAAACGTACACTTCGTCATGAAAACTTTTTAAGAGCCATTTTTGTTTTTTTTCTCCATGTTGGAATGTCTTCAAAAAATTCAGTTACTATAAGAGTTAATATTATATTTTGGGCAGAAGTTCTTCAAACCCGGAACAATAAATTAGGCAACTTTAATGGTTTCAACTTTAAATGTTAACTCTGAAGCTTATGAAATACTCCACCAACGACCGACGCTGTCACCTGAACAGAGTGGCGCTCCAACCGCCATAATAGTGAAACGAATTGCGTCAGAGATATTATTACCCTGTTGTGAACTTCAGGGTCTAAGGTCGTATTAATTATAGACACACGTGCTATGTTTAGAAAAAGTTGTCCTATTATTATGCTTGTGTCCATTGTGATGAGAATATTCTTCTTCCAACCATGATCATAGAAGGGTTTGTTACTTTGAAGGATGCTTAAAAATCCAATAGTTCATTCACTGCGGGAATATGCATGTTACTTAGTCAATTTAGGTTTTATCTTATAGTAATAAGTTATTTATAATATACTTCTGGACACATCTATTGGCCCACCTTGCATTTTCAGTTTCGTTTGGTCCTAGCTAAAAATTTATATTAGGTCGAGCAAAAAGTTTAAAACAATACGATCTAAAAAGATGGTAAAATGTATCAGGCTTAAAACTGGATCAATAGTTTTTGTCCAATCTAGCAATCATATTTATGTAGGGGCCATCGAAACCTAAACTATAAGGTGGGCCAATAGATGTGTCCAGAAGTATATATTAAGTTATTTTTCATGTTTTATTTTTTTTTGGTGTCCAGGCTTCTTCTGGTCAGATTGAGTAGTTTATTTATAACTCTTATATTATTAAATTATGGGCTATACAATTTAACTATAAAAACTAAATAATCTTAATACCTACTTAAATATAAAAGAAAACAAAATATGTACCTTTACAAATAAATAAAAATACCTACAAATAAAAAACCTCATCCAAATCGCTGCTCCGCGGCAAGGTGCCCAGTATGCTGGTGACATTCCCGCGTTGGATTGCTAAGCTTATTCGCTGGCCGAGGAATGTGCCAGCCCGAGGGCCACCCGTGACGCTGACCAGGCATGTGGAAAGTTCTTTAAATAGATTTCCCGCTTCGGGACCCCACGAGCCCATCGTTTCGACCCCAAACGGCGCAAATAGGTAATTGTTCTACTCTTATATGCTTAGTATATTATTATTATTAAATTTATAAGGTGACATTTATTTATACAGCCGAATTCATACTGAGGACTCGGTAAGTGCTCGGTATAAAGGTTCGATGACCCTTTTTGTGAAATCCGTAAATTATTCTTATCTTGTTTCCTACAAACGCAAGCTCAGCCCCGTGTCAATTACTATGGGACGTCCACATTTTATTTTGCGAAATTAGCAAAAAGTGTTATCGATCTGTAATACTGATCACTTGCCGAGCCTCTAGTATGAGTTTGGCTGTATAATTAAATTTCACCTTATATTTAGGTTGGGGAAATAAAATAAAATTAATATAAATTTAATATAAATTCGCATTTTATATGAAAATTCAAAACATTTTTTAATAAAGTTTATTTACATTTAACTAAAGTACGAGTATGTAGGTGCCATTTTGTTCGATAACTTTCTGCCATCTTGTAGGTAGGGACATGATCCCATTGCTATAGAAATTCTGGGGCTTCTGATAAAAAAACCGCAACAAGTGGTTTTGGCAGTCCTCTCGTGATGTTAACCTGACACTGCCTAAAGAATTCTGAAGAGACCGAAACAAGTGGAAATCTGAAGGTGCAAGGTCAGGACTATACGGCGGATATATTAAGCCAAAATCTCTTAATTTTTGCTGAGTGGCTAAAGATGTGTGAGGTCTAGCGTTATCATGATAAAAACCACACCCCTTCTGTTGACTAATTCCGGCCGCTTTCTCTCAATTTCTTGCTTTAATCTCATCAGTTGTTCGCAGTAGAGTTCAAAATCGATGGTCCTGCCTGGCGGTAACAGCTCATAATGAATAATGCCCTTCCAATCCCACCATACACACAGCATTACCATTTTTTTCGCGGCTTGCGTTGCATTTTTACCTTCTTTCTAGTAAAATTTTAAAATGTATCGAATTTCTTTATTAGATTCACTCATCTTAACAGTAAGAAAAACAAATGAAAATCACACATTTTACCTAATTTGAATTTGGAATTATCTTTTTTAAAATTTAAACTTTTCAATAATACCACAACCAGCCAGATACAAATGGTATAGCCAAAGAGATTTTATTATAAGTTCATACATACTATTTGCGAACAGAGTTTTTCCCCAACCATTATTTCAGTCAATTGTTTACTTGGAAAAAAACAAAACAGGAAACGGTTAAGGAATTTTTTGTAACGCATACATCAAATTACTAGAACTTCTAGTAGTACGACTAATGAAAAAAAAATACAAAAAATATATATGTCAAAATTTCCATAATTTCTTTTTTACAATTTTATAATTTAATTTATTTTTTTATTGGTTTTTCTATCTCGATGCTAGATATGACATATGAGGATATTACTTGTCATATATGACAACACTGAAAAAAAATCTGGTTTAATTAACCTGATTATAGCTAATTTAAACAGAAATATTGTACTATATATGACGTCTATATTTATTTTTCAGTTTACTTGAACAGTCTAGTTACAACAAACAGCCTTCTTTTGTTCAAGATAATTCAAGTAAACTTGACTTAATTCTGTTAATATATAATTCTGGTAATATTGTAAAAAAAAATCTCGGTGAAATAATTTGAAGTACATATTAGATTTAACGAAAAATTCTTCAGCGGTTCCCTACCTGAAGAACTTGGAGGTTTGTTCTTTTTTTTGGTTTTTTAACGAACAAGCAGCTTCTTCTTAATCATGATATTTAGTCCTTTTATTTAATACCCCATAGGTACGATAAATAATACATAAATGCACATCATGATTAAATGCACTTATACTTGTAGTTTCACAGGTTCATTTTAAAAATACAAGTGCATTCAATCATGATGTTTTCGAAGTTTCACCAAGTGCCGATAATAGCAAGTATAAATTACGTGATTTACTACGACAACGAGAGGTATTTATGTTTCTTGGGAAACCAGCCTAGCTTAGAAGGCAAAGGGAACTTAGCCCATACAGCCATGTCTGAGGTTATCCGTTGCAAACATCGTACATGGCTGTATGGGCGAAGTTTAAAAAATATTTTCTTTCATTCCATATTTATCGGAAATGCAGCCACTGGGAGCAGACAGACTTACTCGTTCCACCTTTGGAGACGCCTTACTTCGTATATATACTTAGATAGACCATTTCCGTTATCGTTTTTTTTTTGCTGAACGATAAAGCCTCTTTCATGAGCTATTTCTCATGTCAACATACCGACATAATATACATCAAGGGATCACTCTACAACCCATAAAATAAAATCTACCCGTATCCATGATCGTTCTGCAAAATCCCGTGCCCTCCTAGATACTCCGTGACGCAAATAAAGAGCAGTATTCTCCAAACATTATTTATTACCCGCGTGATCTCGTAGTCTCTTAAGACAGGATAATTCCATCGTGAGATCGTAAGCCTGTCATAATCTCGAATGCCTTTACCTTATGACGGCACTCGATTAAAGCTCTGAGATTTTCCACCGACTTCCTTTACGAGGAGACGTGGTGGACGGTAATCACGCCTTATTGTGTGTTAGAGATCGTAAATAATATTATGACGATAAGAGTAACGTAAGCTGTGATATACCTGTAGATACAGATCTTCGGGTTAGGAAAATGCCGAAACTGTATCGGTGAAATAGTTGGCATGTCAACAACAATCATACGTGAGTGTTAAAGCCGGTATATAATAATAATTAAGAAGATTTTGATTTGCACGAGGACTGTAATAGTGCCCGGAAACAATTTTACGACTGGTACACGTAGGTATATTTGTTTACAATTTAATTATTTCAGTTAAGGTGGTAGCGGAGGATCTCGGTGCAAAATGCACATCATAATATTGTTTTCCTTACTTTTAAATAAAAAGTTTGTAATAAATGCGTTTTATAGCAATTCGCGCAAACTGATTGTTAATACTTAGGTGATCACATGAAAATTATTCAATTTTATGCGTTACATTTTAGTTGCATTACATTACAACTGTAAACACGGTTTTAAGTTTGTTAATGTAATGCAAACAAAATGTAATACATTAAAGTACGTAATTTTTTTATGAAGACTTTATTATTAATAAACTATTTCCGCAAATTGCTTTAAAACACATTTATTGCATACTTTTGATTCAAAAGTAAAGAAAACAATATTATGATGTGCATTTTGTACCGATGTAAAAAGTTACCCCCTTAAGGCTAGGTGCTAACACGCACGAACGCATATCAAGAACGAATTTTTTAAAGGACACTGAATAGAGTTGAATATTGTGTGGCACAAGTCACGAGGAAGAGGATATTAAAATATTTATAAATTTAAAAAACATACAATATTCACAATTTTGCAATTAATTCTAACATTTATGAAAAAAAAAACAAGGCTTAAACAAAGAAAGGGATTTCTCATTAAATACAGTATAGCTAAACGGTTTATAAAATGCTTGTTGTAACTAGCCCAAAATTCTAAAATCTCGCCTAAAAGCCTATTTTCAGGGGGTGGTTTGCATTGAATTTTTACTGTTATTATAAAACTTTAACGATATCTGTTCGGCTTAACAGAAAAATATATAGCAAAACCTGAGACAATGTAGACGAATATTTTGTGGATTTTCAACTGGCGCATCTTTTTACGAAAAACGTAAACAAACATCAACAGATTACGTAAAAATATTATGTGGCGGAACTTGTACATTGCTTATTACTCTTTACCAGGCCTATTCCACTCCGCCAAAACTAGAAGAAGCATAGAGATTCCTCTGTGACAAATACATCGGCGGTCCACCCGAGTGGGCCATTCAGTGGATTAATAAGGGAGGGATAGAGTTACGTGATATAAAAAGAGACGGAGAGAGGCGCCTAGTCCTATCCTACGATCCTACTAATATTATAAATGCGAAAGTTTGTGTGTTGTGTGTGTGTGTGTATGTTTGTTACTCTTTCACGCTGAAACGGCTGAACGGATTTGGATGAAATTTAGAATGGATATAGCTTATACCCTAACTTAACACATAGGTTACTTTTTATCCCGTAAAAATGCATGGTTCCTGTAGGATAGATCAATATCATTGAAAAACCAGGGGTCTAATTAGCGCGGTCCTATCGTTTGTGGTGAAATAAGACAAGGCTATGTTATCTCATCACACTTCACACTAATATTATAAATGCGAAAGTTTATGTGTGTGTGTATGTTTGTTACTCTTTCACGCTGAAACGGCTGGACGGATTGGGATGGAATTTAGAATGGATATAGCTTATACCCCAACTTAACACATAGGTTACTTTTTATCCCGGAAAAAGCATGTCATTAAACCGAATAACACGCGGGCGGAGCCGCGGGTAAAAGCTAGTAAGTGAATAAAATTTTGGCCATGTAGCGCTGTGCGAGCTGAATTGCACTTATTGCTGCGTGGCGAGAGTAGCTTTTTGTTTAAGTGTCTTTGAAGAGTGGATCTCAGTACTATTATTTCTTCTGTGGCTTTACAGACTTTTCAAACACTGGTACAGAATGCTCAGATCTTCATGAAATGTAGTTTTTGAAGATGTGACTGGAATACGTAGTAGCAAACTTTGCTAGAGTCTCTCGAAAGCCTGCTCAAAGTCTAGCACCTATTTTATAAGTCAGAACATAAAAGTAAATGGAAGTCATTTAGCTTAACTTCGGTGGCTGTTTTTAAATTTATTAATCACAACCCACTTGTTCCCATAGAAACAATTTTATCAAATTTTTACCTCCGCATAAATTATTTTCCGTAAAATATTAATTAATTTTTGATCTTTCTTTGTTATTAGATTATGAAATGTTTTCTTCCCTTATTTATCAAATATTTATATAACACAGGTATATCAATATTTGAAGACTACCCACCAAGTTTATTAAAATCACATTTTCTTGTCTTTCTAGTTCTTTTTGTCATCCCTAGAAGTTGCTTTATTTTCCAAGATTGAAAGAATCATAGAAAATCTACCTACGTTAGAACAGAAGGCAATATTAATAAAATACGAATTGGATTTTTATTATTTATTATACAGACACAATAAACCAATTTCAATAATAGATGGCTATAATAGGTAGATATTGATTTAAACTTTTTGTACTTTCTTGTTTTAGTTGTATCTTTACTGAGAAGAATTACCTTCGAAGATGAATTATTTAGAATACAAAACTGAAAGCTTAACCGGGTATCATGAATTTTCACAAAATGAAGTTGTACAGCAAGGTTCCCGAGCACAAGCAATAACTTTACCCGCGTTCGGGTAACGGGGTAATCTCGGTAATAAGTCTCGTTGATACCCTGTATACCTTTTAATAAAGGGCCTTATGTTCCGCTATGGTACGCAATAAGATTTGAAATTTTTGGGGTTTTGTTAAAAATCCGAAACCTTTTGATGAAGCCTTGGCGTCTCTTATCGTCTGCAGCATACATGAAAAGTAATACAAAATCAACTAAATTGCTAAAAAAATAACTGCAACTAGCATGTCTAGCACGTGTAATAATTACATCATATTTCTATCCCACTTGAATTGTGTGCTTTTCAACGTGCGAGAAAGCAATTATGATGGAAATAATAGCGGAATGTGCTAGCACACTTTCAAGTGAATCTATGACATGTTCTACTGATCAATATGACCATATCGAGTAAATTATATTCTGATTTATTGAAGCTACACGGAAAAAACACCTTCCCAAACAAAATTTACTTAAGTAAATTATATAGTAATTATTATTAATATTAATTTAGTAAAATTAATACTGGATAATTTCTATGAGAATCATTGAGAATGTATAAGTTTTTCGTGTAATTTTCATCATCGTAGCGCAGAAGTGTAGAACATGTGACTTAAGTTTCATACCAAAGTACCAAGTATGAACAAACGACCCGACATCCCTTCGATAAATAAAAATGTAGCTCTTATTTCATAGCAATAAAAGTTGTCGCTTAGAATTTATCGAGTTTATCTGTCAAATTTATCGAATCGATGCTTACGTACTTGTTTCGGGGTCAGTGTTACAATAAGTATAGTAGCCAAAGAACAAGACACAAAAATATAGAGTAACGAAGTTAAACGTACTTAATTTCACGTTCGTGTATTTCTTACTACACTGAGCCAATCTGTAAGAAAATTATTGGAAATGATGAATTTCTCACTACTTTCATATTCCATTGCTTTTAATTATGAAAATTAATATTATGTTAAGCAAATGAAAAATATGAAATAAATAATGCAAACCCCGAAGTTATTTAGGTGGCACTCTATGCCTGGGACCGATTGATAGCGGTAAAATAGACAAGTGAGCAGCTTCACTGGTGCGAGGATTTCTGCACCGCGCTCACCAACCCGCCTGCCTAGCGTGTGTGAGTATGGGCATTTCTTTCAGGGGGACCACAAAGAGTGGTAAAATCTTGGAAAGGCCTATGTCCAGCCACGCCAGGCTGATCAGTGGATAGATGAATGATACAATAAGCTTTTAATATTCGATGGATTCGATTGATGGTTCTTTGTGAAATATCATCTTCAATAAATTATACGGAAATTCTTGTACTTTTTATTCCATACATATTTAATTTTTATTTTTCTATTATTTCTTTACGCCACCGGTTTCGTATCATCGGGCCAACAAATTATTAATTAAAAAAAAGAAGAAGATCAATGAGCTTTTGACGAACGAAAAATGTTAATAATTTAGCATTAACACTGCTGAATGCTAGACTATGTAGTAAGTGATGGATATTGGGTTCCGTAAAGGCATGCATCTAATAAAACATCGCCTTGAAGATCTAATGATCCGGTAAGTAAACCGTAGACAACCCCCACGGGAGTCTTTAGTAACTAGAGTTTTGCATTAGTGTGTTCCATTGCATACATTTACTTACGTCTGTCTCCTAGAGAAGTAAGTAGAGACACAGATCTACGAGTACATATGCTGCGATTCTGACACAACTCTTTTTCTTGAGCATAGAGTTCTATAGCTTTCATGTGAGGGGAGTTTCACAGAGGTAAAAGAATTTTAAACCAATATTTTGGCAGCAGATGGACTTAGATTCAAAAGGCCCAATCACCGCTACAAACTCAATCATTTGTGAGGTTCTTTTTATAAACTAAACAGCTTATGAGCAATTTTACTCTTTTCTATTTAAATCTTCCTAAGCCCCTCCTTTAAAATGCCTATTGTGGAAATTCTCCTTTTAATTTCATCAATCGTGTCAAACAGCTCTTCTATTCCAGATGTGAACTCTTTTCTGTAGCATCCTGGCAATCTCTTTTGGCCATGAGGAACAAAGGCAATAAAATAATATTATAGATATAGATAAAAATTTATTAAAGGTTAATCCTGCCAATTTAGTGGCAAGAGACAGACGAAATTGTCGTATCCTGGTCGTATCCAATGTGTCTTCCTAAGAAGTAGAACAAATTTGATATTTTTTGTCCATTCTGTTCTACGGTAGAATAAATAAAAGAACTAGACGGACGAAACCCCCAACAGTAGCCTTAGCATGAAAACATTACGGTTACGTTTAGTTTGAAAGTGACGCGGTTTTGTATGGAATTCTGATAAGTTCCGCTACTGGCCGCTAGGGGCGGTTATCAGATTCCATACAAAACCGCGTTACGTTCAAACTAAACGTAACCGTAATGTTTTCATGCTAATGTCGCAATACGTTCTCGAGATCGAGCCCTATTACTTGCATATAACTTGCGTTCCCTATTACTTATTATTTTTTATAAGCTATATTTTATATTCTTACTATTTATGTTTTAAATATCGGATGTCTAACACAGAAAAAATAACTGGGTTATACCTTGAACTTGTCTGAAAACATAATCATTACGTCGACTAGAGCTAACCCCTGTACTAAAACGCTCACCATTTCACATGCTTAGTATGTCATGGCCTTATACGTCGTACAAGTAGAATAAGAGCTAATTAAGGTTTATTTGATAAATTCGGAGCATCTGATAGTCGTTAGTAATTTCGTTCGTGTCTAATCTTATCTTTCATATCAAAGGAAAATGAAAACCGGTAGAGTGTACGTAAAATCTCCGTAATTTTTTGTTGTTTACAGTTTCAGTAAATCAAATTATTATGTAAAATGAATCTGAACCACAATCTGAACTGCGATATATTGTTTTAGGTTCATAATAGTATTTTTCCCGAGGAAGTTGAACTTGTTTTATTTTACCTCTTTGAAACTGCAAGTGAATTCCTTTTTTTTATCTTTTATACCGTTGTAAAAAAAAATTAACATGCAGGTGGACCTCAGATCTAAGAGGTGGACGGAGAAAAGAGTTTTTACCATAATGACCATTTGGCCATCAAACCCTAAAAATATAGAAATTCTGTATTAAGCGAGGGTTGCGGATCCTTTATACAATATTTTTATGAACCATTTTAGGCCTGACGATAAAAGTTTGTAAACGTAATTTTCCTCTTTTTTGCTTTTTATTAAGTCTCTTTAAATTATATGAAAAGCTATACCTAACTATTTAAGGTTTAACATATCATGAACACAATTTAAGATAAATGTGATGTAGGTAGTTATAGGTGGTAGAGCTGATGCCGGACTCGACTGTGAAGGTACCACCATCTTACTCGCAAATCCTCCCGAAGTTATTCGGGGGAGAGTAAGAGAACAGCTCTCAGGCAAAACCAGGCGGCCCACCATTGCCTGGGACCGATGGATGGCGGTATATCCATCCCCAATTGCCGGGCCTATATAAAACGGACTGGTGACGGGCAGCGGCGTCACTGGTGCAAGGGTTTCGGCACCGCGCTCACCAATCCGCCTGCCCAGCGTGCATTTCTTCCAGGAGGACCGCCAAAAGTGGCAAAATCCTGGAAAGGTCCAGCAGTGGACGAAACAGACTGATGGATGGATGGATAGATGAGGTTATAACATCAACGAAACAACATTAGTATCGAATTACAGCAACTGGACTTTTTATCCAAAAAGCTTTGAGTGATCGACCGCCATAACAATTATATAATAAAATCCAGTTTTCTATGATAGGCCTGTTAATACAATTTCCTATGCAAAGGGCACAAGTTTTGTATTTTTGTTTTATACATACGTACAGCTTGCTATGCTTTATTAAGCATATTTCATTTCTCAAGTTTCATTGTGTTGACGTCATGGAGTGGGCTACATCAACCTCTTTATTCATCACATCACACTAATATTATAAATCCGAAAGTTTGTGTGTGTGTGTGTGTGTGTGTGTGTGTGTGTGTGTATGTTTGTTACTCTTTCACGCTGAAACGGCTGAACGGATTTGGATAAAATTTAGAATGGATATAGCTTATACCCAAACTTAACACATAAACTACTTTTTATCCCGAAAAAAAGCATGTCGTTAAACCGAATAACACGCGGGCGGAGCCGCGGGCAAAAGCTAGTAAAGAATAAAGAGATTGATATTAGCTCTAAACCAAAATCATTTTAAGAAATGTTTTGTCTGCTGATTTGACGTTTGTATGACTACATCAACAACAGCCTACTATTGTATACATTTAGTATTTGGATTTGATATTTCTATTTGAACTTAAGGTGGTTGCGTCGGCTTTCGTTCCCAAACGCAAAACTTGTTATTTGTTTTATTATTTTAATAGAAAGTATTAAATAAATATTATTTATGGCACTATGTGATCTCATCATGTTTAAAGCTATCGACAGAAAAATACGGTTTAAAAAGCTAATATCTCAAAAATGTTTTAGAAATAGCACCGTATACTGTTTCTGTACATACAGAATTATGTGTAAGTTTATAAAATTCTGTATTTAATTTAAAAAAATATATTATAAATGTTTGGAAATAAAGGCTTACAATATAGCTTACATGTCTATTTGTATATGACACAAAAGCCCGTGATTCCAATATGGTTTTAAAAATTTTGAGATTTATTTTCATGATACAACATACTTGGACCTACAACGCCATGCCATCATATAATATAATGTTATCTAAGAATATTATGGTAGATAAATGATAACTGATTTTATGAATGTTTAATAAACATATAAATTACTTAAAATATACACATTTTAAAGTTAATATGGCGGAACAAATAATTTAAACTTTCTAATCAAAATAATCTTATTAGCCTCTTCCCATTAATTCACCTAAATATAAAGCTTATTTACCTCTCCTTGAAGAGATAAACGACCTGACAACTTCTGAACTACTTTCGAAGTGAGTTCGGAACTTGGCCCGTATTTTGTTTAGGTGAGTAATAAATGATAATTATGAACTCTTGAGTGTTCCCATACGTCGAGTTTTACAAAGTTTACGAATACATTTTTTGCTTAGTATATGATTCACAAAGAACTGTAATATTTTAAATATTTTATCAAGTTGGCCTGACAACCCTTGCAGACTCGCCTTTGCGTATTGCCAATACTTGTCAGTATGTTTCCTCTGTGCACAAAAAGTTGAAATAAATTGTTTACGAATACCATTAATAAATTGTTGCATCTTAAAAATTAAAAATGAAAATTACAAAAGTAGACGAAAAACACCTTAGGTAAACGGAATTGGTTTTAAATTAATTTTCCGGGATGCATTTTGTAATGCATCCTGAAAAATCAATTTAAATGTAATGCATTATCGTGATAACCCCCCCTCCCTGCATCCAATGAAATCGCAAAGATAGGTCTAAACTTATAATGTAATAAATACGTTTTATTAGGTTTTAGACCATAAAACTTATACCAAAATAAAAGTTGTAAGAAATGTGATACAAAACGGTCGTCATATCAAAAATCAATTCCCTTATTCCAAAATAATAAATAATAAAAACACCTCGAAATCGCGAGTTTTCTGAACGGCCTGCTCCCACTGAGCAGGATAGAAAAGTGTAAAATGAAAGCATTGGAGCAGGACAGATTTCTCTGGATAACCTCGCTTTAAATTAATCCTTCGTTCTGCGATTGTGTGACACAATTTTCAGTGTCCCCGGCGTTAGTTTGAGTTCGCATCAAATATGATTCAATTTAAAATAGAGTTTATATACAGATGTATTGAATAAAATAAAATTAAAATTGAGAGTGAGGTATGTTTCGGGCCCTTATACCATATAACACGGGACTAGGCAAGCGCACTTATCCCCCTCTGCCGAAGTACACGAACAAGTTTGCTTGTGTGCGCGTTTAGTGTTTGTGTTGCAGCTTTTGTTTTAGTGTGACATATACATTTTTTGCAGAAGTCTGCGTGAATGAGTAAATGTGTGCTGTAAGGGCTTACCTCCCCTCCCGTAAGAATAATTTCAGTACTAAGAGTTGCGCGTTGCCAGAACCCGCGTTAAATGGTCTAAGTTCGGGCCTTATTCTGCGTTCGACATCAGTGACAATTTAAAAATGTAAAAAGTATATGTACCCACGACTTAACTTAAGACTACACAAAATACTTCTGAGAATATGTACTTGAATTGAAGCTATTAGTAATAAAACACTAGTAAATGAGCTCTTGGACGTGTTCCACCATATTTATTCATAGTTCGCGACTAATTTCTACCTACAAATGAGGTGAAACTAGTCGCGAATTTATGAATAAATATATTATAGATAGAACCCCTAAAAGAACTCTTTTACTAGTGTTTAAATGAAGCTCCATGAAATATACACTTTACATTTACAGTATAACTCACAGACGAGTATTGATTTTTCAAAACCATCATCATAAACAATGTAGCGGAAATTTTATGAAAATGGATCGATAGCAACCACCGAAGCTTCGTGTGCAAGATGGCTGATTAAGTGTAGCTTGACGATGCATGCAACTTGATATTGAACCGAAATGAGATGGAACGACACAACACAACACGTTACCAAGTTACGTTGCCGACATCAGTTTAAGAGCGTTCTGTTATTACCAATATAGTTTTTTTTTACTTTGCGATATTTTCATCGACAAAACAAAAAAAAACAATGGCGATAAATTTCGACGGATGCCTTCATTGAACGGGTCAAAACATATCGGATAAAATTGATATTTTTGTTTAATTTGAAAGGTGACTTTGATTGATACAGCCAAATTCAGAGTGTGGACTTTGTAAATGATCAGCAGTAACAAGGTTCAATTACCTTTTCTGTAAGAGTAGCTTTTTATTTAAGTGCCTTTGAAGAGTGGATCTTCTGTACCTACGTAGTACTATTACGTATTGTTTCTTGTGTCTGATGTCCGTATTTGGGTACATCAGTCAAAGTCACCTTATACGGGATGTTAATTGATTTACTTTTATCTTCTTTACTATATCATAGCTATATTTAATTAGTATATTATATTAGTAGTGGTGGTAGAGCTGATGCCAGGTTCGACTGTGGAGGTACCACCATCTTACTCGCAAATCCTCCCGAAGTTATTCTGGGGAGAGTAAGAGAACAGCTCTCTGGCAAAACCAGGCGGCCCACCATCAACTGGGACCGATGGATGGCGGTATATCCATCCCCAATTGCCGGGCCTTATATAATCTGAGACGGGCAGCGGCGTCACTGGTGCAAGGGTTTCGGCACCGCGCTCACCAATCCGCCTGCCCAGCGTGTGTGAGTATGGGCATTTCTTCCAGCACGACCGCGAAGAGTGGCGAAATCCTGAAAAGGCCTATGTCCAGCAGTGGACGAAACAGGCTGATTAGTAGCTGTTGTATTTGAAAATTGTTGTTGTTAGGAATTTGTTGTTATTCGTAATTTACTGTTTCTTGTTTGTCTTTTATTTCTTATTATAATGTAGTACTCTGAACTTCCCTGTAATTCATATAATTTATAATTTTAATTTTTACTTTAGCTTTTATAATTTTTTGATATAACTAAGATATGTAGCAGTGGCGAAGGGTCTATATACCACGATTCCCATGGGCTTGTTTAGGAAATGGCATCCATACTACATTTCTTTATTTCGTGCTCTTTGCTTTGTTGAACATTTTCATAAATCTCGATACGAGACAATACACTTGGCTGAGTTGGAGGGTTGCAAAGTGCAAAAAATTTCATGTTTTCCTTGGTTGCTTTTCTGAGTAAGGCGATTTTTTGTCTAGCTTCCATTTTTTTAAATGTTCTTCGCCACTAATATGTAGGCATCCACTGAAAATCAGCGTCATGGCGCATGTTATGCTCATGAATCATGTCATGACACATGCTGAGTGGAGTCCTATTTGGTATCCTTATTAGTCCCTAGTGATAAGATGTATGCAAAAATGTAAAATGTAAATGTTAATGTTAATTATAAAGTTATTATTTTCTATTCTAATTTGATAACCTTCAAACAGAGTATTCTATCCATAAATATGGGCAAATTTTGGAGGGGAAACATTCGTGCTCCGTGAAATTCGTGTCGTGTAAATTCGTGCCAAAAATTTTTATTTTGGGTGTAGATTCGTGCTCCCTTCAAAAAATGCATTCAATAAGTGGAAATTCGTCCCCTTTTTTTAGTGTCGATTCGTGCCGAACAACTTAACAATAAATTAAGAAACAAGATCTTCATCATTCATTCATAAGAATCTTGATCGCAAAATTATGTTGAATGTTTTGAGAGCACCAAAATTAAAACAAAAGTCTGAACATAAGCTAAATTTTTCTAATTGTCAGAATATTTTTCTGTGTTATTAGTTACTAGCCTTTGCCCGCGGCTCCACCCACGTTTATTCAGTATTTGTCCCTTTTTCAGTTTGGTCGTTATTTTATGAACACCCTTATTTGTTGACCAGAGTCACTACGATGATAATAAAAAACCGCATCCAAATTCGTTCAGTGGTTTTCGAGTTAAAACGGAACATACATACAGACAGACAAAAATTCTAAAAATTGTGGTTTCGGCCTCAATGCAATACCAAAAACCCATTTTATTTAAAATTTCGCAAAAATATTCAATGTACAGACACTTTTTTACTACTAATATATAGATAAGAATAAACATGTCATAATGGTATAGTGTTAATTTTATAAAAATTAAAACAGACTGTCAAATTTTCACTTTTTACACCAACTGTACTGTACTATTTTCGAGAAGCATTGCCAATTTATTAGTAAATAATTTCAACGGATAACGAATCGCCACTGTGCATGGTTAAGAACAGCGCCACGAGTCGCCACCAAAATAAAAAAGGGCACGAATGTTCCCCAACCCCAAATTTTAGTATGGTGCCAGCCAACTATCAAATCGCAATAAAAAGCTGTTAGCTTAGCTGTAGAAAAGTTAAATAACAAAATTTATGAAACAACTGTTGTTCTTCTTACAATAAAGAATATGCATGTAAATTTTTGTATGCACTAATCGTTAATATATGATCAATTTAGGGCTATGAATAAAAATTTACAACTAAATTATCCATATTTCATAGTTATAAAATTCAAACGGCTGCCATTTTAGCGCGCATCAAGTGACGCCACCTGATACTGCTCTTGCTTGCGGTGCATGGCGAGTGGCCGGTTTTTTCATTATTTTTGATTAAAACAACCTATTACAAAATATTTGAGGGTTTTATTTTACATTTATTAATTTTGAACTTAATATTTTATGTTGAAATGTACTCACTTTGTGTCAAAAGGCAGTTAGCCAATGGTGACGCGTTTTGCATTTGCGTTTCATTTCATCAAAATGTTGTATTTTTTAAATGGAAATAATTACAAAACTATAAAATAAAATAGTTTCCCATGGTCATCCATCATTAAATGCTACTCATTAAATACAATACAAAAAACGCAATATATTACTTAGGTATTCAAACGACATGCATATTCTCTATAGCTGTGTTGGCTAGTAAAATCTTCATCTTTTATCTTCGGCCTTCGTGAATATGACCATGGTACCTAACTTAGCATAGTAGACCATATCGAGCTTTGACAGCTCGATATAAACTGTCTGTCCCTCTCTAAGTAGATCAACAGAGTGAGACAGAGCACTGTGTCAAGCGCTATCGAGCTCGATATGGTTTGCTATGCTAGACTAGCAGCCTAGGTCTCTGAATTTCGAACATAGCAAAATTTGCTCCTTATTCGTTTTCGTGGATGATGATGATGATGTTGAGGTGGGACGCCTGCTGGGCTCAGGCGGATGGTCGGCTCTCCACTTGGAGCTATTCCATCCAATTCCCATTGTTTGGAGCTATGGTATCCTAATGTCCCCCAGGGGCATTCCCTCCTCAAATCTCCCGCTTCTTTTCATGAACCTAAGTATATCTGAATACATAAGATGCTTAAAATCTTCTTCCTTGATGTGGTCATCACCAAGTATCTCCCATCTCAAGCTAGAATATATAAAGCATTCTCCTAAGTAGTGCTTGCTAGTTTCTTCCTCACCGCAGTGTGGGCAGGAGGGGTCGTCTTGTACCTTCATTATTGACAGATGCCTATTTAGCCTGGAATGGCCAGTTAGAATACCTACCAACATACCTAGGTTGACTCTGCTTAGGTTAATGATATACCTTACTTTTTTGTTGACAGCCCTCGATGTTCCTCCATTCATCTGCTGATTCTTCTGAAGCCAGACGGCTTATTACCTTGTTAGTGACGTTTGCGGGAATTGGCAGCCTAGGTTCTGGTCCAATGAACCTGTCCTCGTAGAAATACTCGTGTCCTTTCTCTTCTTCTCGTTTTTCTTAACAGTGCTTCTAAACCCGTTTATCAACGGGAACGTTTCAGTTTCTTTTGTAATCGAGGCAGACAACAACGCCCTGTAAACAATAAAAAATTATGTATACACAAAGTGTACACCCAAACATAAAACAAATAGGTTCCTAGAAAGGGGCTTGTTTGTCTTGTTTGGCTATATTGACTAAATTATTGTTTGTTTCCAATGTTTTTATGATCAAGAAAACAAGTTGAGTTAGTACAGGAAACTGACATCTTGTTGCGCATGTTAGAGTTAAGAAGTTGTTTACAGTTCAAGATCTTGTTCAACTTACTTTTTTTTCAGTGTTTTTAGGGTTCCGTACCACAAAAGGAAAAAAACAGAACCCTTATAGGATCACTTTGTTGTCCGTCCGTCTGTCTATTAAGACTATTTATCTCGGGAACGCGTGGAGGTATAAAGTTGAAATTAAAACTATATACTCAAGTTTACAGTCTCTTGAAGCTGTAAAAAAATAGAACTTCTAAGTTAACGTAAAAAAAAGATACGGCCGGCCGCGTATAGCCAAAACCTATGTATGGTACAGCGCTGAAGGTATTGAGCCCGCAAAATTCGTATCCTCCCTTTTTGGCTCTTTCGGGAATTTAACATGAACAAAATCTGTGTACCAGTCAACTCAGCCTCCGGAAGATGTTGGGCCCGCACAATTTGTGTGCACACTTTTCAGCTCTTTTGCGATTTAAACATGGACAGAAGTTGTATACTCTTTAACTCTACGTGACTTTTATTCTATTGAGTAAATAATTTGTAGGTACCTGCTTTTGCCATGCTTTTTACAGTTAACCAATTTTGAAATAAAATATGTAGGTTGTACTAAAGGATTAATTTTTAAATATTTATCTAATTAGGTACCGTTCTAACATTAATATTTATTTTATAAATAAAAACTATAAAAATCCGACTGAGTTGATGGAATTGTGAGATTTAATATTAGGTTTTTGGTACCTAATAGGTCTTAGTAATTTAGTATCGCTGTTTTATTATGTAAATTAGTAACATTGTAAATTAAACTCTTCCCTTTTTAAGTACCATTCGCTTTAGGTACTTACTTAAATTAACGTATTTTTCTTAGAGTACCTAAATGAGAATGGAATGTGCAGTTTTAGAGCACTTTATGTAATGGAATTTTGTGTAGATAGATACTAAACAAGATACGCTCAATATTCTTTCGTGTACTAACTATTTTATAGGTTCGTAACAAGTTAGGGTTATATTTGTGTCTAGTTTTTCTGTGTACACAATCTTATCATCAGAAATCGCTGACTTGTATTATTAAAGTAGGCCGTATACAAGGAAACAGTAAAGCATTGTTATTTAATGCTATTTATATTTTAGTGAGTTACAAAAATCTTCATCTCAGTGATTTTTGGCATTAAGTAGGACACTTCTCTTAGAAACGCGTTAATAGCGGACATAATAAGAATGGCTCGCCAGTGCAGGTTGTGGAGCAATTTAAATACCTTGGCCATATACTTACGGCTGATCTACGTGACGAGGCTGATCTGGAGCGTGAGCGTAGGGCTCTGACCGTACGTTGTAACATGCTCGCGCGCAGATTTGCACGTTGTACTGATGAGGTGAAAATCACTATGTTTAAAGCTTACTGCCAGAGTGTTTACACCTCACAACTCTGGTTGAAATACACAAAAGCTTCTTATAGCAAACTTAGAGTTCAGTATAACAATGTATTTGGTATATTAATGAAACATCCACGTTATTGTAGCGGGTCGGGCATGTTCGCTGAGGCCAAAGTCACTGACTTCTTTGCTATTATAAGAACACGTATCGCTTCTTTTTGGCACCGTTTACGCGAATCGAGGAATAGCATCCTAGCTGCTATTATGGACAACATTCAAGGTATTTATTTCAAGCACTGGTCTTCTGTGCACCGTAGCGAAAACAAGAAAGGACTGTAGTCAATTTTAATTGAGTTTATTTAATTTAATTAAGTTTGTCTAGTTCACTAGTTCTAGTTTTAATATTTGTATTTTTGTTAAACTTTGATTTGTAAACCAGAAATTGTAAATATTATTTATTTTCTACTATGGGTCCTTTACACCTGAAATAAACTTATTATTATTATATTATTATAATTGTCCCATTGCTTCTCGATTGTGACCAAGCCAAACTAGGTATGTTACGTAAAAACTGAGCGACATTAGGCGTTGATGCATACACAGATTTTGTTCAATCTGCATGCGCATAAGTGGAGGCCAAAGTCTGTGTATTGTTTAGCACCTAACAGCGTTGAGCCATACACAGGTTCTGTCTTTATGACGGCCGTTTATGCCGCAAAAAACGTATATTTTGACACTCTCAAGGAATCAAAATTTATAGGGTATTTCGCGTTGATCTAGAACTATGAAATTTGGCAAATGAAATACCGTCTAATACTAAAAGTATAGGAAAAAATCTTCAATTAAATCATAAAAATATCACCGAGGTTAAGTAACGGTCATAGTTGTACGGGTGACCAAAACTTTTGTAGTTTTTTTTTAACTTTTACTAATTTGTACGGAACCCTCGTTGGGCGAGTCCGACTCGTACTTGTCCGTTTTCTTTTAATCAGACTCTTTTTCTGTGCATTGTGCTTGACTGTAGAATCGTCTACCAGAATCCGTTTTCAAACTGTCTTACTCTAAACACCTTTGAGAGTAAGCTAAGAGTTCACTACTTTAATGAACCACACCTCTTACGAACCCAACATCTATTCATATTTTACTGTATAAAATGGATGTTTTTGTAGAAGTAAGTTTATTCTGTATAATGTGTTCTGTTTATGTTTATGTATTAGTTTATCATACTTTATTTATAAAAATACATTTTTTTACAATATTTTTTCTTATCTTCTGTTTCACCCAAAGGGTTCTTTCTCTACAGTAAAAGTGGTTCGTATAGATGAGTACTAGAATTTTTTGCTTTTCAGCGATAAGAAACTGAAAAAAACTATCAGTATTATCTGTAAATGTTATGACTTCTATCCTTCGTTAACAAGATAACAAATTAACTATAAGTAATATGTTAATCTTAAAATAACATTAATTAATTTATTCTATTTAAGAAAACCGGCCAAGGGGTTCCGTAGCATAAAAATCATGTCTGTTGTCTGAGAGACCCCCCCCCCTTTTTTTTAAGTGTGTCTAATGTAGCTAAATATTCTGTGAATAATTCAGGCGTCTACCTATGGCCGTTATCAGTATGGAGCAAAAAATCACGTTTGTTGTATGGGAGCCCCCTTTAATATTTATTTTATTCTGTTTTTTAATATTTGTTCTTATAGCGACAACAGAAATACATCATCTGTGAAAATTTCAACTATCTAACTATCACGGTTCATGAGATACAGCCTGGTGACAGACGGACAGCGGAGTCTTAGTAATAGGGTCCTGTTTGGTTACCCTTTGGGTATGGAACCCTAAAAAGGGTTATCATCTGAGCACTTACCGAATCTTCAGTAACAATTTGGCTGCATAAATTAAAGTCACCTTCAGCACCGCCGCCGGTCACTAAAGGGTCTACCAGCCTGACAGAAAGGTCTTTGATAAGTTATCACGCTTCCGGACCCCATGTTCCCATTGTCTCCACACCAAAAGGCGTAAACATGTAGCTCGAACCTAATGCCGCATTTACGCCCCTTGGCGAGTCCAACAGAGCGGCCGCCGCCGAACCAGGAACCAGGATCCCTACTACTTTGGGAAACATGAGATTTATTTATTTGTTTATTATTATTACTATAGGCGAACCCAATTACAGCAATTATTTAATATTATTAAATAAATGTTTAGTTTACATAATTTTACTAAACTTATGGCCATGCATAACTAATAAACTTACAAGCTAATTGACATTTACTTACAAAAGAACACGTCAGCAGACGGTTCGGACTCAATGAATGCGTTGAGAGCTTTCGGCATCTTACACATTGTTGAGGTGGCGTGAGCGTGCGTGCGGCTGGTGGGTGCAGCAAACAACTGCCGCTTCCGTCCGATACGAGCGCCATTGCACGTAATTGTCCGGTGCAAACAGCCTGAGGTGCGTTCATAAATTAGTGGTCTCGACACGGGTTCTAATGCCATCTCCGTCGTACGCGTTGAATATTTATACGCTATCCTGCTGTCAGTTTTGAAACCTGACGAAAGTGTTAATTAATGAACGGGGGTCTGAGTAGCCTAGCTAAGGACAGTCGATTTCTCCCCTCGAAATTTTTAGAGCGAAAATTAACTCGCATCTACTTCGCCTAGATTTCAAGGAGGTCATCCCTAACATGCCGAGTAAAAAATTTGACGGTTAGAAAAATGGATAATAGCCGAAAATGTTCTTGTACATAAACCTTAAAAAAGCTTTTTGCACCTTCTCAAGCATTAACGTGTAAGATGCTTCGTGAGGATTCCACGCAGAACAGCTACATTCTAGTTTCGATATAAGGTTCCGTCCCACACGAGCGGCCTCGTTTTTTTATGCTTTTAGTGAATAAGAAATTAAACGTTTATGAGAAAATTTTGCAAGGTGGTTCCATCTACGGAATCTTAATTGAAGGTATATGTGTGAAATTCTAAACGTACATAATATTCTTGCAACAATAATACTTGGTATTTATTTTACCTTTTAATACTGTCGCTAACAAAAAGAGAAAGTTACAAACACGTCACTAGACCAGTTTTATGGTTTCGTTCAGAATTAAGGTTCACCTTTAATATTTAAAAAACTTTAGTCTTTGTACAAAACGTCTCCTGGCAATATTGCTTTGTTGTTTTAGTACTTTTAAATAAAGTTCATAACATCAAAAACGCCCTAAAGTATAACAACATCGGCTTACAAAGAAACTTCGTCAGTCACAGCTTTAGGAATTTCAAGCGCGGGTAGACCCCGATTCCCTCAACAGAAAACGGTTTTTATTTTTTAAGCATAGATGTAGAAATACCTTATTTTATCAGCCCGAACCCGTTAAGGACAGTCTTCACACGCAAACCTTCATACAAACGCAAACACAAAATTGTGAAGTGCTTATGGAATGTTTTTATAATATTTTAGGCTGAGTCCCAGGGGCGGTTCAAGGAGGGGGGGGTCACAGGGGTCATGACCCCCCCCCAAATCATTAATGTCTACTCGAAAAATTCCAAACAAATTATTATCTGCCTACTAAGGTCTAAGACAAAAAAAAAATGTTATAAAAAGTAATTCACACGGAGCAAACCAAATTTGGCGCTGGCCACATGCCCCATAAAACTAATAGAAGGCTTCCATTTGTTTTGTGACTAAGATTTTTCATTTTATTAAAAGATTTCTTTATTTGCTTGACCTGCTTTGACCCTTAAAGTTGGCCTCTTGAACTGTACTTGAGCCAAGATGAGCCCCCAAAATTTGAGCTGCGATCGCGCCTGGGGTTCCATTGACATTTTATAGACCTATCAGAAAATTTGAATATCATAAAAACAATACTCTAAAAAAACGTAAATTTAACAATTTTTTACCAAAAGTGTAACCGAATATGTTATTGTTCTAGATAAAATCAAAAAATGTATACAAATTTCACATTGAAAATGTAATCTACATTAATTTTAAACAATAATAAGTTTGAAAACCTTCACAGTATTGTCAAAATTTTGTGTCTCCTGACACACGTTTTAAATTTTGTGCCCGCGAAGAAATCGGAGCAATCAAATTGCCTTCGCAAGTTTCGTCGAGCGTGCACGTAATAGCGAAATGAAATACCATACATTTGGTCAAGCCCACAACCGAGTTGCTGCACTCTTGATGACCGTCCTTAAATCACACTGATACGAGTATTATTAATGCGAAAGTTTGTGTGTGTGTGTGTGTGTGTGTGTGTATGTTTGTTAAACTTTCACGCTGAAATGGCTAGACGGATTTGGATGAAATTTAGAATGGATATAGCTTATACCCTAACTTAACACATAGGCTACTTTTAATCCCGGAAAAAAAGCATGTCGTTAAGCCGAATAACACGCGGACGGAGCCGCGGGCAAAAGCTAGTATCTCATAAATCCAATTGGTGCGGATGCTGGCTATAGTTTAGGTATGACGGACAAATTACCGGACAACACAATGACGTGAACTAATGGACACCGTGTTCTGGGGAACCTGTTTGTCACCGACAATAATTGACATTGATTCGTCGCCTTACATCTATTCGAGAGAGGAAAATGCTTTAGTATCTGCAGTGTAAGTTTCATTTTATACTGTGGTTAAAATCATGCTTGAGATTAAGGGCCCATAATACATCGATTCGCAGTCCTGCTCTAACGCTTATGCTTTTTAACTGTCTATCCTACTCTAATCAGATGCCGCGCACGCAAAAACATCAGTTATTTTGAAATCGCGGCTACACTGATGGTTTTTTCATTTTTATGGAACAGTCTGCAGCTGCTTTATACTAATATCAGTTACATTATGCAAAGTTTCAGATCTAATTTCAAGTATTCATTGAATGCTATCAGTTTATTGTACGATTTGGAGGTAACTTTGTAATTTTTTTCTAACGAGAAAATTTAATGGAATCAAGTTTTTAAATACAACAGCATGGACATAGCTTTAGTCCTCAACTTTATCGTATATCAATTTCAGAGTGATTTTTGCAGTATTTATTGGTATAAAACAGGATCATGCTTAAGTCTACTACTTAGTAGTAAAGAATTTGGCCAAGTGCGAGTCGAACTCGCGCGCAAAGGGTTCCGTAGCACAACATATTACGGGTACGGAACCTATGAACCTAGGTGCAAAAGGGTTGACAAGCTACTCTCAGCGCCATCTATCATCTGATCAATGAACCTTGGTGAAAGCTGTCAAACAAGACATCTCATATGCACAAGGTTTATTTGGTTTAACTTAACTTTGCCATAATGATACGTATTCCAAGAAAATTTCAATTTTCTACCTATTAAAGTTGAAGCTGTAGACCCTCGGGAACATAAGAATGAATGATAAGAAAAGACATATTATAGTTAGATAGGGTGTGTGGGTGCAAATGGATACAATGAAACATACTCAACTGATTATATTTAACAACTTTTCCAACAAACATACCCACCTAAATAATATCCGCTGTTTAACGTTACGACGTTTATCGTAGAGTGGGCGTCAGGATTATTACCGAGTGTCGACTGAGAATCGAACCATCAATATTAACACCCATCCGCTTGGATCAGTCAAGACGATTTTCCAATCTCGAGCTTAAAAATACATATAGCACTCCCAAACTTATAATGCGCATACGAATCTTCGCCACTGCTCGGCAAAGTTCGTATTTCCCTACACTTTCTATACAAGCAGTAAGATCACGTGGTACGAACGCTCGGCTATAGATTTCTATGCGCATTATAACTTTGGGAGCACTGTATATCGGATTATAACATTGAACTATCTCGAGCTTTAAAATATATGGCATTGAACTATCTCGAGCTAAAAAATATTATGGGATTGCAGGATTGATCAACATATAAGGTGAATTAATTCAACCGCCCAAATTTTATTGAAGGTTCATGGGAGGTTCGGTAGATAATAGAAACTACGTAATTTAAAGTTTCAGTTGGATTAGGCCAAATTTTTGGAAATTTGTTAGAGTAATAAAAAGATGATGATGATGAGTCTCGACGTATCCGTCGACGGCGACCCTTATTGCTTCCTGGCATGAGCTCGAATGTATATGGAAAATCCAAGTTTCGACAAAAATTTACTGTCACACGAAATATAGGTACAGTGTAATTGTCCACTTGAGTCAAAAATCAAAATCAAATCAAAATTTTTATTTTTGCAAAATAGATGCTTAAAGTATACTTTCTACAAGTCAAAGTTAATTATAACAATATAATATATCTTTAGAATATAAAAAAAATATAATAATACGGGAAATAAAATATACACCTGCATAAAATAGAGGAATCTAGGAATAAAAATATTTATACATAATGCAATAAAGAAATAAGTTCATAAAAAAAGGGAAATACATGCAAAAAATATTAAGGTTGGGCTACTTAAATGTAATAAAGTTATACACCTGCATAAAATAGAGAAATATAGGAATAAAAATATTATATATACATAATGCCTAACCATTGAGTTGAGTTGTTGAGTTTGCGTTCCGAAACGTTGAGTTGTACATATAGTTAGTTTTATGTGGGCTTGGGGAGAGTCTTGCGGTGTAAGCGTTTAGCGTCGAGGGCTATCAGCTTCCAGCCCTCTTTCAATGTATCAATGTTCCTGCGCGTTAATAAAAAGAAAACACTGATTGAACCAGCAAAGTTAAAGACGCACACAAACTTCCACGATGGATCAATAGCATACATGTGTCCACTCACATAATTTAGGCAAAATGTTATTCACACATGAATATGATTCTCGACATCACGTGACCTGCCATTACCTTATCTGATCCACCTGAAACTTCACATGACTACTGATCCTGCCATAAAAACGGTTGAATTAATGGTGTATGTTCTTCGATTACAATAAGAAAACACGATTGAAAAGGTCACCTTGACTGCTCTGTAATGAGGATCTGTATCTTGTTGCTGGAATAATCCTCTTTTCCCGTGTCCCACACATCAAGGTCTTACGCAACATTCAGATCACTCAACAAGTGTGCATAACATGTCAGTCTTAAATATACAACAAACGAGATCATCCCACTATCTTCACTATGATTTTTATGATCATTACTTCCAAGCAGAATTATTGGCAACTCAAAAAACTTCAACTCATCGTTGTGGTGACTTTACGTTATTTTCATCAATCAAAAATCAGGTCATTTCTACTGCCAACATTAGTCTGCAAAACACTAATTGCTTAGGCATAATAGAATATTCTTTAAATTATCCAGACTAGAGCTAATTTGGGTCATGTAGAGGTAGAGTACAACAAAAGGTCGTTACGCGCCCTGTCACGACCCAAAATACAGTGACAGGCGTCAGGCCTAGCTCTGCTGTGACTCTGCAAAATTTAAGCACCCTCCCCACACCCCTCTCGACGACGTTTTCTTTCATGAAGGTATGAAATATTGTTTATTTTGTTAATTTCAAATGTTTACTCCAATACTTTTTGGCGTTTTTTCCTTCTGCGTTTTTCACTAGGTGTACAAATGGACTTAGTACTCATAGCTTTCTACTTTGTACAATTACTACGACATAGTACTTGTAGCTTCCCATTTTATACACTTGCTACAACGTAAGACTCGGAGCTTCCCACTTTGTGCACACTGTAACTTCGTACATTGTACATATAGCCTGTCAAAAAAGTGTTGAAATGAATATTGAAGAAAATAGTTTTCTTTCGCCTGGTCACATCAAACAAACAAGTACAAAATCTGTTAAATCGAGTTAACCGCGTTGTTATTTCATAAATATATTACCTAAATTATACTACTTGAACGTTTAAAGTCCAATAAAGTTCAATAAAGTTTCATTTTCATTTCAACACTTTTTTGACAGACTATACACACTTGCAGCTTCCCACTTTGTACACTGGCTACGACGTAATTCTCGTAGCATCACATTTTGTACACTTGCTACGCTATTTGCTACGAAGTCGTAAGCGTAGCACTTTCTACGAAGTTGTACTCGTAGGTACTCACTTTGCATACCTGCTACGATGTAGTACTCGTACGAGTATCTTCATAATTTGACTTGCTATGTCGTAGTGCTCGTTTTTATGTTCTCTGCATCTGCTACGTGCTTCGTACTGACGCATTAATTTATAAAATTAAACATATAATAAATTATTACTATTAATAAATAGTAATAAAAAAATATTTCTTGCACGAACAAGCAATTAGTGTACAAAGGCGAGCTTAATACTTCAAAAGGTTCTAACCTTTGGTAACGGGGAAATTGTGGAGGATAGTGCCAAAACATGTAAAAGTTTTAATCACATGATAAATAGTACTTATTCAGTACATAATAAAATAACAAAACAATAACTAGAAGAAATTAAGTAATACAATATACAATACTACTTTATTTGCACACCACAGAAAAGGAAACAAAATAATCCAAAAACTATTAAGTAAAGATAATTACTATATTTTAGCTTTTTATTTCCATTTTATTGATAATGGTAGAAATAATAATAAATAATAAAACGGTTTTTTCGATACATTTAGGCCTCTTCTATGAAGCCGTTGTCATTATACTATGAGCCGATGACGACCACATAGAATAGGCCGAAATATATCGAAAAAGCTGTTTTATTATTTATACCAACTATTGACGGCCCCACAGAAGAGACCGAAATATGCTGTTTTATTATTTATACTATTATCAATGTAACGAAATAAGTAATATTCTGCAACATAAGTAAGTGTTGTCGAATTGTTCGTGAAGACTGATATTGACGGAATTATTCCACGCCTACTTTACTTTATACACGTACCGCCTGCATCATAGAATCATGTGTGTTGCCATTGACAATGGGCAGACACTCACTTCAACAATATTTTGGGATGAAATATTTATCGCGGTATAATAATAATATTACACTCAAAAATAGCCTGGCTTCTTTCGGTACAGACGCTTCAAATTATACTTAATCTCTCTTTTTCAGAGTGCGAATGACAGCTACGTCGAGATTTCTACCCTAATTATATTTACAGCAGAAGTAAAACGAATGTTCGAATGTTATAGAAAAATAATTATGTAGCTGCAATGATATGAAATAGTACTAATAATCGTAACGTTATTTCACATGATGACTACTAAGATAAAATAAATAAATAGATAATATATAAAATCAATAAATTTTCATAAGTCAAAGTCTACCACCGAGTAATTAAAAAAGATATATGAAATTTGTGCTTTTTCTTATGTCTAATAATCTAAGCTAAAATATATAATTTAGATAAAAAGTTACGTTGGGGCCCTAAAAAAAATTAAACATGTTTTATTCAAGGCCAATTACAGTTAAATTCTCGTTTTTCTTGCTTGTTTTGGTGTACGACGATATTTATAATTATTAACATGAAAACACATTAACTAAACCGGTAACCTTTGAAATAAATACTCGTTTAAACACTGTTGTAATTTTGATATACAATTCGAGATAATTAAGTGTTACTTATCTGTAAATAATCCGCATTCACACTGAATTTGGAATCATCAGATAAACCCGTTTTAAGCATGGTTATGGTTAACGGGTTTCGCAATTTCATTGCAATGGACATTGTTATGATAAATATTAAAACTGAATTTTGTGAAACAACATTAAAAAAGTTTGCTGTCCAAAGAAAAACTGTGAAAACTACTTTTATTATAACCTCACTCTAACCGAATAAAGGTTAAGAATTTTGATGATTAGAAGTCAATATTTGACCACTAAACTGCCACAATTTGATAACTACACAATGTGCTGTTTTTGTTAGCTAACTAGTTTACTTCACCATCGACAAAATTATTTACACAGATGTTACAAGTGAACTTTCTCTACCTACCACATTGTTTCTCCATCTCCTACGAAACCTACATTTTGTGAATATAAACTTTAGTGCTGATACAGTGAAACACATTTCGTGGGGCAGGTTTTGGTGTGATTCTGCGTCTTTGTGCTTCAATCGATCAGCCTTAATTTAAAACCTAAATTTAACTATTATACTTTTGTCACCTTTTACCCCATTAAAATCCCACTAATATTATAAATGCGAAAGTTTGGATGTATGGATGGATGGATGGATGGATGGATGGATGGATGTTTATTACTCTTTCACGCCGTAACTACTAAACCGATTGGGCTGAAATTTTACATGAATGTAGTTTAGGCCTGGAATAGGACATATGCTACTTTTTATCCCATAAATCAGTTCCCATAGGATGAAAATGAGTTTTCAAATTTCTACAGAAAAGTGATGTTTCACGCCATGCTTACGAAACCGATTAGGCTGAAATTTTAATAACACTTTGAATAAGACAAAAACTACTTTTTCCCTTTGTTCCCACGGAAAAGCTATAAAAGAGACACACAAAATGGGAAACCGAGGCGCAAAAGCCGCATAACACACACATTTCACCAGCTGTGCTTACTGTAGGTAACAGTCCGAATAATATTGACTGATTTTATAGGAGTACAAAAAAATTATTCAAACGCGGGTGAAACCGTGGGCAAAAGCTAGTAATTATTAAAACATATTTGAGTTTTTAAAAATCCTCTTCTGCGTCCAGTACATGTAAGTCAGATTGAAAAACTGCAATTCAAAACGAAGTGCAATTACCCGACACAACATGACAGCCAATTTCAAAGTGGTAACGTTTGCGTGCCACGGATAGGAAAACAAAGCAATTAGCAAGTTCCAACGCTAAATCAATTCTGCTCACATCAATTTCCACTTATTCCCCTCACAAACTTAGATTGAGCTTCGCGTACAATATAATTTCTAAAAATAAATCTTGTTTCTAGAAAAATACGTTTTTTGGTAAAATCTCTAGGAAATGACGGTGCACTTTATGCCACCGGCTATGGCCTAAAAGCTTTTTAAATAATTTGGCCAAGTGCGAGTCGGACTCGCGCACAAAGGGTTCTGTACCACCACACAAAACGGGTAAGGAACCTTAAAACATGATTAATAACAATAATATATTAGATACCTTAGCAACACCGAGGCGTCAAAAAAGTCTGATGATGAAAATGATAGCGCCTGTCAATGAATTCCGCAACCTTTGAGTACGGAACCCTAATTTTTATTTTTTATGCTTTATTTTAGTTATAGTATGTGTAACAATCGGACCAAATTTTAAACTTGTGTGTGTTACGGTCCTTAAGACAGAGCTGAAACAAATAACCTTGAAAATAATAGCATTTTTTTAAAGGTTTCTTGTATAGGGACCCTCTTTGTATTTCATATTTTTAGAATTTTTACTGTTTGTTGTTGTAGAAGCCATAGTAATAAGAATTTTGTGAAAATTTCAACTGGCTACCTATTACGGCTGAATCTGTAGGTAGACCCCTGTGACAGGCGGACAGACAGACAGCGCAGGCTTAGTAATAGTGTCCCGTTTGGCACCCTTGGGTACGGAACCCTAAAAATTAATAAAATCTTTTAGGGAGACCCACGTTTTGCCTGATACATTAAAAAAGCGTACGAGTATTGTTTTTAACAAAATTGGCGTCATGCTGATGTCATTAGATGTCATTTTAAAAGCACCCGGAATAGACGGTTAATGCAAACTTGTCGTCTATGTTTACATTGTACTTGCCTCATCCGTAACTTGTCAGCTAGAACAAGTTACATTTACATTCGGGGAAGATAAATTTTAAACGCCTTTACACTCCAATTACACTGACCACGGCTACTATTAAACACATCTGATATGAAGAGGTGAAAATTTGGCAACATTCCGGACCAATTTCGGTATCTTGACAAAACCGGACTAATAAGATTTGACGAAGGTGGAATGAACTATAGCATAGGGTTGGCCAGCTTGTTTGCAATGCTGGTCGAATTTTTGTCGCCTTGATGGCTTGATACCATACGATCATCTACAAAAATGCTTTTTTTGCTCTCTCGAAAGTCTTCAACTTAAGCTATGGTCATTGTTTTAAAATATTGCTTATCAGGATATAAAATTGACCAAAACAAAAAAAAATAATAATAATATGCTTTTATTTTGCACTTCTGACCACCTAATTTCTTTTTAGGTTGGCAGTCAATTCGGTGAAATTGTGGGATGATGATCAGTGAACACACTTAAATAAGTTGATCCAAGCAAAAAAATTACCCTGAAAATAAATACATTAAAGATAAAAATTGTGAGGTCTTTTTACTTATGAGGCCGTAGTTTATTCGAATCTTCACCCCAGGATCGACCAGTCGATCGCAATCGACGGGTTGGTCACCCCTGCTTTAGCATATTTGTAAATAATTTTATTATTCTTTTAACTGATGCCTAGATCAGCCCGGCCTGAAATATATCTTGATTTCCAAAAGTTAATTTTAATATTGTGTCTTGTTTGTGTTTATCAATAATAATAATACTTACTATTACGTCTTGCTTACTATTACATGTTATATATATCTTATATAGTACGGCTACACAATATCTTGTAACCTCCTACTTTTATGACAAACCCTAATTAGTATTAAGGACGACCAGTATTGAATATTTTTAATAAATATATCTACGTCTATGTTTATAAAAAAACAAAGCTAGAACAGTCAATATAATGGTAGTTTATGCTATAAGTACTGGAAGGAGGCAATAGCTTAGGAGAACGATGTAAAACACGGGCGACAAGCGAGTGTTTTTAACGTTACGATAGAGTTATTGCCCTTACGCACGAGTATCATACTACGTTTTTCAATGCATAGTGTGAGTAGATAAATTTAACGTAATTAATGAAACAATTAAACAATAATTACTCTAAATGAACTTTAGGCGGGCATTCTTTTTCTTTTTCTTTGCACGCAAGTTGCCAACTTGACGGATATAAGCTACTTTCCGCTTAATGCGTTCGTAGGCTGCTTTCAGTCGTAACATACCTTGCTATGTCCTGCTATCAGTGGTAGGTAGGAGTCGACGATATAACTGAACGCAGCCTCCGAACGCATCAAAATGAAGGCAGCTCATTTCTGTCAAGTCTACTTGTACCTATGATACACAAGAAAAGACCGGCAACATTTTTTCAATCAATAAAAAAAAACTCTAGTGTGGTAAAGTTGACTTTGACATACGTTTTGACGCATATGAAATAGGTCTTTACGAGCAGGTGCATTGAAAATTTATTTAAATAACTATAGTAACTCTATATAATTGTTGTTTCAGTTGTCGGGAGCGAGCGAGGGCGCGGGCGCCGTGGATGCTGTGGCGCGGAGGTACAGACTCGAGAACGGCAATTCGCTGGGTGAGAAAGATGAGGTCTGTATCTACTGTATCTTCGTCTTCTTCATACACTATGATACATTTACCTACCCTGCATTACACGTCACACGCTACATATTGGTGCTACGGCGTAGCAAGCACTACGGCGACACTTTATTCTGTTGCTGCAGTAGTTTGGACTTTGTACGCATGTAAATAAAAGCAATAAATCTTGTGCTACTGTACTACGAGGTGATAATGATTTTATAATTAATAAAGAAGATCAATATTTGAAGTTACAAATGCTGACATAATATCGTCGTATGATGACGAAAACTGTTTTTATATAAAAAGCACGTTTTTTCGTGAAAACCCTAATTATGGCGTAAATATAATCCTATTACGCGATCATACAAAATTACTTTGTGTTAAATTAAAACAGAGGGGTTGCCTCACTCCGCTCCGCTTGGCTTCCCAAATTTATTTACCTATCTCCGAAACAGAAGTTTACGCCATCGTGCGGTGACATTAATTATATGTGGTGGCCACATCGTAAAATTGATAATTTCATAATCGGACGGCTATTCTGGCATTATTTGTCACTCACAATATCATCGTCATTAGATATTTGTTTAAAATTAGAGTCACTAAACCACATCAAATAGAACCTACAGGATGTAAGGAATGCTCACTATAAGTTTTTAATCAAAAAAATCGAAAAATATATGTACAAAATCCCTCTTAAAATCACCCGCAATCTGCCTATGCAAATTTTGCGCACGTGCCATAATTGAGGACAGTATGTCTTGTCAAATAGTTATGTACCATGCGATGATAAGTAGAGTGACTAAGCCTCATCAAATAAAAACTACGGAATATAAGGAATAACAAATACATCAAAACAATATACATCCTTAGAAAATGCCTTCCAAAATCATTCGAAATCTGCCTTGAAGATTTTTCCGCACGTGCCAGAATAGCCGTCTTGATCGACAATATCGCAAAGTCGAAAACAGGTGCGTCGATGAGCGAAGCGAGGAGGAGCGTGTTAGGTTGCTTGTGATCATGAATTCGAGAGCCGAGCGAAGTGGAACGGAGTGAGGTGACCCCTTTAGTTTTTACATATTTCATGATATTGAGATATGGCCACGACATAATATATACACACATCCCGCACATACTCCCCGAAACAGCAAGTTAGTATAGGTATTTTATTTATGCAATTCGACATACACGAAAACTGCAAACTTAAATAACCAACCCAGGACCTCAGTATATATCAGTATCAGTATCGAAAGGTTTAATGTATTACAGATGGTCCAACCGACATACATATTCAGATGTACTTTATGGATTAAGTTAGTCAGCGTCTTGAAACTTAGACACCTGGCATACATCAAAGTTTCGCCGATCCACTTTAGCTTCTATTGCAATATTAATAAAGGAAAAAAGAGGGCCTGCGCAAATTTTTCCGATATCACCTTATTTTGTTGTACATTGTATTTATACACTACTAGCTTTTGCCCGCGGCTCCACCCGCGTGTTATTTGGTTTGACGATATGCTTTTTTCCGGGATAAAAAGTAGCCTATGTGTTAAGTTAGGCTATAAGCTATATCCATTCTAAATTTCATCCAAATCCGTTCAGCGGTTTCAGCGTGAAAGAGTAACAAACACACAGACACACACACAAATAAACACACACACACACACACACAAACAAACACACACACACACACACACTTTCGTATTTATAATATTAGTGTGATAAACTATATAAAAAATTTATTAATATTAAAAAAGGACCTTTAATTTCATATGAGTATACATATATTAGACATGAGAATATTACTATTAATTTAACGTATGTATGTATTAGGCCAAAACTTGGTACGTTTTGAAAATTTTTGTTTGTTTTTTTAGACAACGTGTGGCTATAATGCACTTAAGCGATTTTCATGTTGTAGGAAAAATATTTTCAGGGCAGGATTCGTTTTCGGTGGGGGAAGGTGGGATAAAACTTTCAGAAATGCTTTTAATACATAAAATAAAATACGTGTCGTATTCCATAATTTTTTTGTTTGTGTTACGAAGAGGTGGTTGACGTGTTACCAAAATATATTTTACGGTGTCTTAAAGATGTCGTTTGGGGTGACACTCAAATCTCGCCCTGTTTACGGGCATAGTAGTTTGCATCGTAAATAACTCGATAATAACATGATTAACTGCACTTGTACTTGTTTCACAGTAATCCTATTGATATTATAAATGCGAAAGTTTGGATGTATGGATGGATGGATGGATGGATGTTTTTTACTCTTTTCACGCCGTAACTACTGAACCGATTGGGCTGAGATTTTACATGAATGTAGTTCTAGACCTGGAATAGGACATATGCTACTTTTTATCCCATAAATCAGTTCCCATGGGATGAAAATGCGCTTTCAAATTTCTATAGAAAAGTGATGTGTCACCCTTTCACGCCATGCTTACGAAACCGATTAGGCTGAAATTTTGCATAAATTAATTTCTAGACTTTGAATAGGACAAAAACTACTTTTCTCCTTTGTTCCCATGGAAAAACTGTAAAAGAGACACACAAAATGGGAAACAGAGGCGCATAACACACACATTTCACCAGCTGTATTTACTGTAGGTAACAGTCCGAATAATATTGACTGATTTTATAGGAGTACACAAAAACTAATTCAACGTGGGTGAAACCGCGGGCAAAAGCTAGTTATTGTTATATTTATCTCAACCACTCTTGGTTTTGCACCATTATCAAGGTTCTATCTATAATAACTAATAACAGATTAGTGCAGTTAATCACCATGTTGTTATCCAAGTGTTACCAAGTGCCGGCAGTCGCAAGTATTAATCATTCTTGATAATAAGCATTTAGTGATTGAAAGTGCTCGACACAAAATAAATATGAGATAAATCTCGATAGGGTTTACTCGTTCCCTTCAATGAAATTATTGATTAGGATAATGTATTGGTAACGTCAACTTAAAGCAACGTCTTTTACCCTTACCTTTGCTCAACCTTTTACGATAAAGTACGTAGTGCCTTAGTGGACATTATACTACATTATATAATAGTTGGTTGGCATTATTTGGCGGTCTACAAATTACACTGGTCAACAAAATTGTAGAAATTTTCTGTAACAGAAACGATTTATTGAAATTATTATAGAAATTTGTATGCTGAATCCGAATATGAACTCAGATTTTCTCTATCACGTCGAAATATTTGTCTAAGACAGACTAAATTTTGAAAAATCGCGTGTTTTTACTACTTCTGGTGGGGCTTTACGCTTAGCACAATTAGTTTTTCGGCTTTAATCTTCAATTATACTTCTTCTCAGAGGTTATTTTTAATAATATGATAAAAAGATTCACGTAACCAAGCCTAGTTTTCGATTAAATGTCTCAAAACAATCACACCCAATTTTTCATAGTAAAAACTTGGTATGAAATGTATGGACCGAACAAGCTCTCACAAAATATTATTTATTTTGAAAAATAAGGTTCAATCGCGAATTATGTTATTTTCACCGTAATAAGTATTGATTAAGGACTTGTAATGATGAAAAATAAATGTACAAAATACATTTGTAATAAGTAAAAAAATTGTTTAGAACCATTAAAGAAACGGTAAATTTCAATACTTGAAGTTGATTTCACAAAACTGAGACCTGATAGAAAAAATCTGAGTTCATATTCGGATTCAGCACACGGTTTTCTGCAAGAATTTCAAAATATCGTTTCTGTGCAGAAAACTTGTTGACCAGTGTTACTTGCAAAATTATGATAAAGAGAAAATAACCAACATTAACAAAATTCAAAACGCATTAAATAATTCTGATTCCATATTTCTGGTGTTGCTCATCAAAATTTCGAGCTCGTAATTATGACCTAATTAGCGGATTTCTGTTGAGGGAAGTTACTTCTGAGTTTGTATTTTTAGGGGAAATTAAAAACGTTTCTTGCTAAAACGAAACTCATTAATTTTAAATCATTATTACAAATGGCGTGTAATAATTAAGGCGCTTATACCTGCCAATGACCTTGAAAACCGCGATTATGTTCCCGTTTAGTTCAGATGTTAGTAAAAAAATGAGATAAGCTATAGAACTCGCCATGTTACAAAGCACTCTCTGCGTACCATGCCAAATTTCATAGTTCTAGAATAAGTATAAGCTATATTCTATCATAATTTGGCACGAAGGGGGTGCTTTATATAGTTATCCAATAATAGGCTTGTAGACAGGGTAAACAAAATATTATTATATTTAGTCCGTCATTTAGATAATCAAAAAATATTGGACACGTATATATTCTTTTGTCAATCAAACAAAAAATTACAGAGATAAAGCATGTCAAAGTTTGGGAGTGGGGGAAAATGATGTCACTTCTAAGTAAAATTGTACCTAGATGTGACGTCACGCGGAACTTCAGCGGGCTATATCTTCATCATTGTTTATTTAATTAAAAAAATGAAAAATAAGTGTCCAGTATTTTCTGATAATCTAACTGACGGACTAATGAATTTTTTTTAGTCATCATGCTTATTATACCAAGTTTCATCCACGCGGTGACACTTTTACTAACTTCAGTTTTGCATTCGCGCCATAGAAATACGGTAATTCGGCTGCAGTCCGCCTATCCGCCTAACCGTTATTGACTCATGCGGCTATGCCGCAGACAAACTATATGAGGTGACGTTAATTTATGCTGCCAAACTCAAGGTAAGTGATCAGTAACAGGGATCAATAACACTTTTTGCTAATTTCGCAAAATAAAATCTTGACGTCCCATAGTAATTGATTCACGGCTGGGCATGCGTTTGTAAAGAACACGAAAAAAATAATTAACGAATTTTACAAAAACCGGCCAAGTTCGAGTCGGACTCGCGCACGAAGTGTTCCGTACCATTATATCTATAAAAACGGCAAAATAAAATCATGTCTGTTGTATGGGAGCTCCCTTAAATGTTTGTTTTATTTTAATTAAATTGTTTATTTTTAAGTGAATATAAAATAAACTATTTCAAGCGTCTACCTGTTGCCGTTGTCAATATCGAGCAAAACCGAGCAAAAAAATCACGTTTGTTTTATGGGAGCCCCTTTAATATTTATTTTATTCTGTTTTTTAGTATTTGTTGTTATAGCGGAAACAGAAATACATAATCTGTGAAAATTTCAACGGTCTAACTATCACGGTTCATGAGATACAGCCTGGTGACAGACGGACAGCGGAGTCTTAGTAATAGGGTCCTGTTGGTTACCCTTTGGGTATGGAACCCTAAAAAGGGTCATCATCTGAGAACTTACCGAATCTTCAGTAACAATTGGGGGTGCTAACTTTCTGGACAAGAACGGAAATCTTAAAACCATTTCGAGAAATATGTTTTCTGTACAGTTGCTACTTATCAGATTAATAAATAAATCTATACTTTTAAAGATATTTTAACAAAACACAATGAACTTCATTTGACTTATCTATAGCCATCAGCTAATTAGCCATGCATGTTTCTGATATATATTTTTTTAATAATTTAGTTTGAAAATGTAGACTATTTTATGAAACTAATTTCATTATTTTTGGGTTTTATTCATTGCATCTATTTAAAAACAAAAACTTAAATTTTACCCGCCAAAAGTGAACGTGACGTCACTAGAGGCGTTCCGCATGGCGCTAATAATGCTAACACTACCATCAAACTTCTCACGCCCATCAAGTCGTTCCGAATGAAAAATGGCGTCCATCACTGTTTATACTTATAATCCATTTAGGGTTCTTTTGAACGCAACATGAATGATGACAGAATTTGTAGAAATTCATTTAAGTTACGTGAATACAAAGAATATACTACTTTACTAGGTCCAAGAAGTAATTTCTTCTAACTACAATCTTATAATCATGATTTAACTAATGCTCTTATTCTTCGAAAAACCTATTTTTGAAATTGCCACCGGCCAGCTAGCACTTTTCATATATCGCTCATAGTGCAAACGCTCTGAAGCATAGGCATATCACAACATGGCGTCGTTAAGGATTTCGTCTATGATAAACAAGGTGAAATTTAATCAATCACCCGTATTCATACTGGAGACTCGGTTAGTGATCAGGAACAAAATTCAATGATCGCTATTTTCGAAATCATAAAAAAAATTGTTTCCATACTGACTGAATAGGCAGTTGGTAGGTACGGGAGCAATTTTTTGTTTTCAGTTTTACCTTGAGGTTCATTAAACATTGTTCCTGATCACTAACCGAGTCTCCAATATGAATTCTGGCGGTTGATTAATTATCGGGCTCACAGTGACTCGGAATGATGATAGACGCGATATAATCGATTATGTCGCGACACGGAATGCACTGCATGTCAAATATCATGTCATGACGTCATAGATAAGTCAAATGAAGTTCATTGTGTTTTGTTAAAATATCTTTAAAAGTATAAATTTATTTATTAATCTGATAAGTAGCAACTGTACAGAAAACATATTTCTCGAAATGGTTTTAAGATTTCCGTTCTTGTCCAGAAAGTTAGCACCCCCAATTTGGCTGCATAAATTAAAGTCACCTTCAGCATTTTGGCCGAGATATCAGATCACTTTTGAATCTCTATTAAAACTTCAAAGTAAATAAATTGTACCTATGAAAGGTAAAAACTTGCGCCAGCACGGATCTTCAACAATATTTGATATTTTAACAGTTTTTGAACTGTTTTACGTTGTACCCGCACACGCGCAACTTTGTTTCGAACTAAATGCTTTTGAGACTTGCCCTCCGTTTCAGTAGCGCTAATTTAGTTTTTCGGGGATCTGTCGGAAACCGAATCCTCATATCGAAGACTTAGGTTTTGACTGTTTGATTTTAATTTGCGATCATAGAGAAATTTCCTCTGTGTCTGCGATATAATGAACCAGTTACGCCAAAACTATAGAAGAAGCAGAAGAAATAAATCTGGATGTGTGGAGCTCTGAGCTTCGAACACAGGCCGAGGAAAAAAAACGGAGATATCTGTAGCTTAAAGGTGTAGTTCCGTGGGTAGCGGCTGCACGCGTCAGTCGCGCCGGGGCCTCGGAAGCGGCGCCATACATTTCATAGTGTTTTACTAAACTTGTCGCCGCATCAGCCGCGACGCGACCGATGCGCGCGTCGGCCGCTACCCACGGAACTGCAGCTTAATGCTAAATAAATCCTTTTTTAGGGTTCCGTAACTAAAGGGCAAAACTATGTCACTTTGGTGTCCGTCCGTCCGTCTGTATGTCACGGGTCGCTAGCTCGTAAATAAAATTAGTTACAGATCTGAAATTTTGATATTTTATGATTGACCTAAAACCGAATACTGAATTAAAAAAAAAATTAAATCCCATATACGACAGAGGTGGCGAAAAACATATCAAAAGCCAAACCAGTTAAGAATTTGAAATTTTCTGTATATTATATCCCATATATTGTATTTAAACAACAAATACTGAAAACGCCGATTTTTAATATACTCGACTAACTTGATTTCATTGTTTAAATAATAATTTAAGTCTATTAACTTATTTGAATGGTACGGAATCCTCAGGGTGCGACTCTTACTCGCACTTGACCGGTTTTTATAAAATGTAGTTTTTATCGAAGACGAGAGTCTTTTGAGAAAATGTCTTTATCTCTGATAGTTTTATTCGATTTTCCTCATTTAAACGCGCTACCTGTATAACATACATACAGTATATGTATATAATAATATTACAGGGTAGATGTCCCGGCTTTGGAACTTTTAGATTTTCTTTTCGAGAAATAAATCACTACGATCGTAAAAATTTATAAAATCTCTTTTTTATTTGTTTGGAACGTAGTTTATTAATTTATTTTATGGATTTTACAGTGTATGCCCGTAAAATTATACAATAAGTCCATAAAAAAAATAACGATTTAGTTAGTGAAATCACCAGTTTTGGCCACCCTTTCACTTGGTTGTGGCCATCACTCTGTACCCTTTCTGACAAGTGATCCCTAATAAATCAAAAGAATGGCTGTTACAAACAGATGTCATATTCATTTCTAAACCACGAAAGTGTCTGAGTGGCCAAATGCGGGACAGTGGCCAAAACTGGGTCACTTACCCTATTATAATTTGATGTGTCTTGTTTCAGCTATTTGGGCCTCCAAGCGCGCCAGTCCTTGAAAATCCCGAATTTCAAACAAGATGGTACTTCAAATACTTTCTCGGTAAAAGTAAGTAGATAAACAATAAAAAGTTGATCTCTTAATAACGATATTTATTATATTTCAGTGACATTTTTATTTAACTTTTAGTATTATATTATGGTAATACTAAAGTTTAACTTTTGTTATGAGTTCATTTAAATGGAATTCTCTTGTCTATTTTATTATGTTGATTGACGTTTACCTGGACCTTTGATTTGACCTTTCTTACTATCGAACCTTTTGTGGTGGCTTTATCAATCAAAGGAAAAGCGATTTACAAAATAGAATCCTAAGTAAGGTTTTGCCCGTATAAGGAAAAAAAAACTTAAAAGTAGATTCCGTCGGTACACGGAGATCCGTAAAAATTATAAAATATATAAAATACTAGCTTTTGCCCGCGGCTCCGCCCGCGTGTTATTCGGTTTAACGACATGCTTTTTTCCGGGATAAAAAGTAGCCTATGTGTTAAGTTAGGGTATAAGCTATATCCATCTTAAATTTCATCCAAATCCGGCCAGCCGTTTCAGTGTGAAAGAGTAACAAACATACACACACACAAACTTTCGCATTTATAATATTGGTAAGATGAGATAAGATTTTTGGGTTGTAGTCTGTAAACTCGCAATTAAGTAAAAACCGTGCAGCTTAATATCCTGGAAGTAAGTAAAAGTCCATCCATCCAATATGCGGAATGTACCTATTTATACTCGTATTTGTTTTGTTAAACCAATATTATAATTCTATCTTTCCCCTCTATATAGAGCTGCACGTACCTAAAGTCCCCGTCTAAATTCTAAATTCGTGGCGGGGGCGATGAGTCCTGCACTGACTCTCCGTGATCGTGAGTATTGTGCACTTCCCCCCGGTCAGTCAGCCTAGCCAGGACAGCTCCTTGGAGTAGAGCCGAACAGCTTCAGCATGCTGTCATAAGAACTGGTCCAGTGAAGGGAAGGTGGAGCTCGTCGCTATCCCTGCCTTTCGTCTTGTATCTTCGGTTGCAGAGCAATAGAGCAGCACATGCTCCACTGTCTCTTCCTCTAAAAGGCAACCTCTGCATAGAGGGCTATCGGTACCACCTGTATTGAAAAGGTGCTTATTTAAGTTACAGTGTCCAGTTATGATACCTACCATGTCCCGCAGGTCAGACCGTTTTAATTTTAGTAAGTATCGGGTAACCTTACCATTTGAATTCGGCATCATTAGTCGTGACAGTCTACAGTCTTTTCGTTCTGCCCATTTACTGTTGTGTACAGTCAGAGTGTGTTTCCGCAATTCTCCCCTGATAGCTTCTGCTGATGGTCGACACAAGTTGATACCCTGAGTCGTTACCTTCATATGAGATGCTAGTTTAGCAAGAGAGTGTGCTTGTTCGTTACCTTTATTTCCGTTGTGTGCTTTGGTCCAGCATAGCTTTACCTTGCACAAGGTTGACAGGTTTTGCAGTTGTGTATGGCAATCTGCAATAATTTCCGATCTACTTACAGGTTTGCTTAGTGCTGATAGTGTAGCCGCACTATCTGTAGTTATTGTAACCTCTTCTATATCGCACGGTCTGCTTGTGCAAATCGCGATCGCAGCCTTAGCTGCTAGGAGTATACCTGCTGTCTCGGTTTGGAAAACCGTTGTTATCTTGTTGAGTGGGACTGATTTACCTAGCCCTAGTTCAGGTGAGACGTAACTGCAACCAGCACCACCGTTCGTGTTTTTAGAGCCGTCAGTGTAAAAATTCAGTTCCTTATAATTAGAGCTTGGCGCTTGTTGATAAAGTATTTCGTATCTTCTATCCAAAACGTAGGTTTTTGGTGTTCTATCAGTCCCATTGGCTGCCTCCGGAACAACCTCTAAAGCTCGGTCAAGGATTTGGCAGTGATGGGTTTTTATATTGTTACCTTTCCATTGACCAGTGGACTTTACACGGAGGGCTGCGACCATCGCCTCCTGCTGGATGTGCAGGTGCGGCGGTGTGAGCCCTAGTAGTATGTCCAATGCTGCGGAGGGTGTCGATCTCATGCATCCGCTGGTTAGTGTGCATGCTAGTCTTTGTAGTTGTTGCAGTTTGTTCTCAGTTGTTATTAACTTCGTTCTTGGCCACCACACCAAGGCTCCGTAAGTTAGAACCGGTCTTACCACTACTGTGTACAGCCATTTGCATAGTTTGGGTGTAAGTCCCCAGTCCCTGCCTACAGCTCTCCTACACTGCCATAGCGTATTGGTTGCTTTTTTTATTATGTGGTCCACCTGCTTTCCCCACAGTAGTTTCTCATCAAGCCAAATCCCAAGGTATTTCACCTCCTTACTGAGAGTTAGCTGTGTGCCAAATAGGTTTTCCTTTCGGGAGGTGATTTTAGTCTTAACTTAAATGCCCTTTGTTTGCACACTGACGCCGCGAAATGCGGTAGCGAAACTGCAATAAATTCTGTCTTAACATATGAATATTTTGTGGCGCGTGGCAACGTCACGTAAAAAAGAAAATTCTCACTCCATTTCTCCTCGTGTAGGTATGTCGTAAAAGGCGACCAAGAGATTATAAAAAGGAATGCCAACAATCTGCGTCTCTGTAGAATTGAGGTTTATAAGGTCATCGAATCTGCAGAGATGAAGTATGTATCTGGTGGTAGGCTTTGGCCGTGGCTGCACCACCTTCATGATGAACCCGTGCCGTCAAGTAACTTGTCGTTTTCCGGCATGACGTCATGTGAAGCCGTACCGGTGGAGTGGTTGCAGGTAGTTGTGTAGTATCAGACATCCGTTAGTTACGCACTTCTGCAGATTTTGCGGAAGTCTTTGGACAAACAGACTATTGCCTCACCTCTATGACTATGCGTTCCATCTTAGGTGTCGCATCATCTTATTCGCAAATCCTACCAAAGTTATTCGGGGGAGAGAAAGAGGACAGCTCGCAGACAGGCACAACCAGATGGACCACCATTGCCTGGGACCGTTTGATGGCGGTATATCCATCCCAAAATGCCGGATCTTATAAAAGAACAGACTTTGACGGGCAGCGGCGTCACTGGTGCGAGGGTTTCGGCACCGCGCTTATCAACCCGCCTACCCAGCGTTTGTGAGTATAGACATTTCTTCCAGGAGGACCGCCAAGAGTGGCAAAATCTTGGAATGGCCTATGTCCAGCAGTGGAAGAAACAGGTTGATGGATGAAGGAATCCGGAGGTCACGGGTTAAAATCCCGTAGGGGCACTTTTTTATTCGGTCTGCGTGCTTCGGAAGGGACTTTAAGCTATGGGCTTAAAGCTATGGGCTTAAAGCTATGGGCTTATGTACCGGGTGTAAATAGAGTGCTACCATTAAATGAAACCACATACTCTACGGATCATACTGAACCACTTCTCCCAGCAAACATACCCGCGCTAACTATTAGTTTAGGAAATATTTGAGTTTCAAACAAAAATGTGTGAACTCTAACGCACCGACATAAGGGCGTTTTTTGAAACAGCGTCTTCCGTGAAACAGCTGTTACGGTGTAGCGTTCCAAAATAGACCTTCTTCCTACGAAATAAAGTCTTTAAGTTACAGTTGAATATCTTCTTCTCTGAAGATTTGCGCGGGTATTTTTCTTTAGAAAGTTGTTTAGTATGATCTGTAAAGTGTGTACTTTTATTTAAAGGTCGCAGTCTATTTACAACCGGTATAAGGTGATTTTAATTTTTGCAGCCAAACTCATACTGGAGTCTTGGTAAGTGATCAGTAACACGGATCGATAACACTTTTTGACGTCCCATAGCAATTGACTCGAGGCTGGGCTTGCGTTTCTAAGGAACACGAAAAGAATAATTTACGAATTTCACAAAAGGGTCATCGAACCTTGTTACTGAGCACTTACCGAGTCTTTAGTAAGAATTTGGCTGCATAAAGTCACCTTCTATTTGTACCCGAAGCACGGCGATAGGGCTCACGGGTGGTGTAGCTGTTACGTAATAATCGTCAGTGAAACGTGAGTGTGCGAGTGTGGATTGTCACATGCATTTCACACTCGGAAACCTCTGCCGTCCCCTTGGGGATTCATTCGTGACGATGTATTTATTCATACATAAAACCTCCTCTTCGCACGGTAACGGTAAATACTCGTAAATATTGTGATAACGCCAGTATTTGTGAACTACTTGTAGAAATGCTTTAACTTCAAATACGATGGAATCATATTTACTTGTTGGGTAAATAAATTCATACACGTTGAAAGCTCGGCCTTTGATGTACATGGGTACGTTTTTCATTTGTATGTATTATTGAAGGGTTTTTAAGATAAAAAACCGGACACGTGCGAGTCGGGCTCGCCCACCGAGGGTTCCGTATAAATTTGTTGACATTTGTTTTATGAAATTTAATTAATACATTTTTTATGATTTAATTACAAATGTAGATATAGTTATCTACCTAAGACGGTATTATTTGCTAAACTTCATAGTTCTAGCTCAACGGGAAATACCCTATTAATTTTGATTCCATTGAGAGTGTCGAAATTTACGTTTTTTGCGGCATAAACGGCCGTATCTTTTTTGTACGTTAACTTAGAAGTTTGATTTTTTCACAGCTTCAAGAGACTGTAGATCTGAGTAGATGGTTTTAATTTCAAATCGATACCTCCACGCGTTCACGAGATAAGGGGTCTTGACAGACAGACGGACGGACAGACAGACGGACAACAAAGTGATCCTATAAGGGTTCCGTTTTTTCCTTTTGAGGTACGGAACCCTAAAAACAGACTATAAATTATAATGATGGTTAAAATGAATATTTGGATCAAACGTATGTCTGGTAAATAAATAATTTCATATTTATTTTACGTAATTTATTTGATTAGAATATCAGTTACTTATCAAGAATATTCAACAAGCCATCGATTTCAATTAATTGCTTATCAATAATTTATTTCAATACCCATTAAATTTATTATTCAATATGGCCAATTTATTTTTATCTGGGTATTCTTAATGTTTCTACAATTTTCAGTTTTCTCTCTTATCGAATCTATGCTATGACGATTCATCCCTCTTTTGAAAAATATTCAATTATTCACGTTTGTTTTAACTCTACATAATCATTTACCTCAGGGCTCTTAAAATCTTGATACGTTAACATCATAATAAAGTCTTCTTTAACATGCGTAGAATATGGAATAACAAAACTTGGTTGGTATTTGTCCTTTGTCAAATATTGGTCGTGACCATAGACATATAATTACTACTAAGTAGCAGACCAAACATAATGATTAAATTTCAATAGCGTGGCAAGTGTCCATACAAAAAATATGCTACATTTAGGCTTCATGGTACGAAGAAACGTATAAAAATGGATTGTTTTGGCTGGCTTATGCTTGGAACATATTTGTTAATTCCTAAACTAATCTCTCGTATATATTTTGTTTGGAAACAAGCAATATTTATATTTTAAAAAACCCGTAGTTCTCGGAGCCAAAATTGCCACGCATCCACTCTATGCGTTTATTATTAATGTTAGGTCTGCTACTATATTATACGTCTGTGGTCGTGACCCCAAAATAATAAAGTTACATCATCAGCCAGTATTCAGTAATAAACAGTCAATCCGTGAATTATATTGATTCATGAAACCAATTCGATAACAAGTGTCACACGCAGTAGGTTCTCCCTGATTCAAGGCGCTTACGAAGCAATAAATGAACAGCAATAAACGTATAAACGTACTCTTTGAAATTCTTTTTTTGCCTGCAATGAACTAATTTCGTGACAGAAAGCTTACGTTAGCGAAAGCTCGCTTGGCTGCTTTTCGTCCAATCAGTTCAGGCTACGTCGACGATGATTAAAGTTATTGAATTAAGTGGTTTGCGATACGAAATTATTAATTTATAATAATAATGGAGTTGATGCTTGTGATTGTTGGCACTTGGTGGAACTTTTTATACATTTTTGATTGAAAAACACTTGTACTTGTACACTTATTTATATTATTACCCTTACCGGTTTCGCTGTTATATCATTTTCAAAGGTTTTTTGGTTGTTTACGTACAATATATATTAATAATATAATGATTTTTTTATTTTTTTTTAGTATTTTTTATTTTCAAAATCTTAACCTAGGTACATAATATGCACAATCAACAAAAACCCGTAGGGTTTATCAGTGATTGTGGAGGCCGGTACTTATATTTAATTATTATTATAGCAATAGGCAAGCATCTCAATTAGCTTAGCTTAGTTAATTATTTACAAAATGTATCTAGTTACAAACATGTCATCATTACAGGTGACATAAATATAAATATTTTAGATTTGGAGAATGCACAAGCACAAAACTACACCTTTCAACTACAAGAGCTAGGTTATCGGCCGGCTATCTCAACACCCACAAGATTAGCTTCTGGATCGTGTTTGGATCACTTTTATATCCGGTCTAGGAGTGAACATGTGGCTGCAGTGTACCACACGGGAGTCACAGATCATTCATTTACAATGTTAGGTGTGCAAACAAATGCACTGTGCGGTAACAAGAACAAATCTGAATTCTTACGTACCGACTTTAAACAAGTTAATACTAGAATTAGTGGCGTGAACTGGTCTGAACTTTTTGCTATCTCGGATGTTGACGATGCTTTTCAATTCTTTACCAACACACTAGAAAACATAATTAACTCATGCACTTTAAAAAAAGTAAAACATAAAGATTCAGTTATTAAGCCTTGGATGACGGTCAGCTTACTTCACTGCTTAAAAAAAAGAGACCTTCATCATGTTCGCGCACATAAAAATCCTAATGATTACACAATTCAAGTACTTTATAAAGCTTACCGTAACACTTGTAAGGAAGCTACACGCGTAGCAAGAGCATTGTACTATAAAAATCTCATAATGGAAAATAGACAAAACCCTAGGAAATGCTGGCAACTTCTTAATGAATATACTTATAACAAAAGGAAAAAAAGTCAGGATGATAGCTTATCTAAATTAATAAATTCACTTAAAATAAATTCAAATTCTCAACCTTTAAATAAAATAAATGAGTATTTTGCCTTTGTAGGCAAGTCACTCGCCACTGATCTGATGTATCGTACTAAGAATAATATTGACTCTTTAACTTCTCAAATTCATAATCAGTCTCATAACTTCAATGGTTCTCTGTTTTTCACTCCTGTCACAGAAAGAGAACTTTCAACAATTATTACCAACCTAAAAAACTCGTCTTCTCCTGGTCTCGACAAAATTCCCTCACTAATAATAAAGACAAACCTTTCCTCTATTTTGCAACCTCTGACGTATTTGTGCAATTTGAGCTTGTCTGAGGGTCGCTTCCCAAATTGTCTTAAGAAAACCAAAATTATACCCATACACAAGGGTGGAGAAGCAAACGACATATCCAACTATCGGCCGATCTCGTTGTTAAGTGTAATATCAAAAATTCTCGAGAAGGTTGCTAAAAGTCGATTACTAAGCTTCCTTAATAAACACAAACTACTTAGTAAACATCAATTTGGTTTCCAGGCGGGCAAAAGCACAGAGGATGCTATATTGGATGCTACCACTCAAATAAGCAAATGTCTTGATGGCGGGGGAAAAGTCATAGGAATATTCCTAGACTTAAAAAAGGCATTTGATACCGTGGCTTTTCCGATACTTCTCAAAGAACTAGAATCAATAGGCGTCCGTGGACTACCTCTCCAATGGTTTAGAACCTATCTCTTAGATAGAAAGCAACAAGTCTTTATAAAAGAGTTATCAGATGAGTGTAGTGTAAGCTACGGTGTCCCGCAGGGTAGTGTCTTGGGGCCTGTGCTTTTCCTTATCTATTTAAACAAGCTATGTGACCTAAAATTAGATGGGGGTAAAGTCATATCATTTGCTGATGACACGCTTATTCTCTTTACCGGTAAGAAATGGGATGTTACATTCGAATTGGCTCAAAAAGGATTCACCGAGGTAATGAACTGGCTGGACTCTAAATTATTAACTTTAAACAAAAATAAAACTAAATATATGTGTTATTCTATTTATAATAATTCTCAACCAACTGATGATCTCACTATATCTACTTGTCAACATGCTAACTCTTATACTGGCTGTTCATGTCCAAATCTAAACAAAGTGTCAGAAATACGATATTTAGGTGTTATAATTGATCAAAATCTGAACTGGAAGCCACACATAATTGCTATTACTAAGAAACTACGATCACTTATCCACTTTTTCTGGCAACTCCGAAACATTTGTGATGTCAACCTTCTCTGGTGTGTTTATCATGCCCTAGCACATTCCGTCATTGATTATGCTATCCTTGCTTACGGAGGTTCTTGTAAAACTACATTGAATCATGCACAACCAGCACAAAATGCAATACTTCGCGTCATTGCCAGAAAACCACCTCGATATCACAATGAAGACCTTTTTAAGGACACGTGCATCTTGAATATTCGGCAGCAATATATGTACAGATTAGTTAGCTACTATCGGACACATACAGATTTGCATAAGATCAAAACACATAATATTACACGAACAGCTCAACGAGGTTACTTGACGGTAGATACTACAAATACTTCCTTTGGTCAGAGGTTTCACTATTGGCTGGGTCCTAGACTTTTTAATAAGATCCCTGACAATATCAAGGATAACTTACAAAAGAATAAAAACACACTCAAAAAGTGGATTAACAGTCTTGGGCTGGAAGAGTCCGAAAACTTGCTTAAGCTCATTATTACATAATGAAACTGATTTCAATGTGAATAAACATAATTTATATTTAATTTAATTTGACATTTAACACAAACATAATTTATATTTTTAGACTTAGTCATGCACAAATTTACGTAACTTATAAATATATCCTATTTAGATATTTGTTTATACATATATATATACATGTAGGTATACTTTAATATTTCCTGTTTATGTATAGTATATTTTTTCTACTTATACGTATGTATATTAAATTATATTATACTTTTATAACTCCCCTTATTCCAAATTCCAAAACTTTGACGATTTTGCAGTTTTTGTTGCTAAGTTATTAAATAACTAATTATTAAAAAATAACGGTACGGAACCTGCTCATTTCTGCGCGGGCCTGCCTTAAGAAATGTGCAGACACATAAATTACGTGGTAGAATTGAACAACGTCAATACAAAGTGACTCAACTTACTGTGATCTACCTACCTGTGTAGTTTAAGTTACATAATAATAATAAAATAAATAATAATAAATCTCACAACCATAGCTGGGCGGTGATCGCGGTCGGTCCGCACACACAACACGCTTCCGCCTGCCCGTGTGTGAGGGCCGCCCGCGATCCACACACATACATACAAAAAACAGGCAATAATTGAGTGCTTGCCTAATAAGACTTTACACTAATTTTTTTTTACATGATATAGCAATTTACAATAAAAAGTTGGCATCTAGCAATAACAATAGGTTGCAATGGTAACTTTATTATCAAGGAAAAAATAAGTGAACTATTAAATCTTAAATTAAATGATATTCTAATTTCTATATTAGAATGTCATTGCTTATAGTATATAATCACAGTCACCACTACTGGCAAAATATTTCTTAAGAGATGACATGAAGTTTTTTTGTTGTAGGTAAGTTTGTGTAATATCATACATTACAATAATACATTATATAATAATAATATGAATTCGATTGTTATTTGATACGCTGCTGTTATTATTCGTATGTACACGAAAAATTTGAGTTGTCCAGGTGTTATTAAAATTCCGGTGAGTTGACATATAAATTTATTTTTAAAAAAAGCCGGCCAAGTGCATGTCGGGCCACGCGCAGGCTGAGGTTCCAAAAAAACATCTAGTCCACTCGGAAGTTGCTCTCCCGAAAAACGGCCCATACATTGTCGTGTCAAGAGGGGACTAAAAGTTTGGCGCGACCAGTACTCATAAACCTATAAAGCCTACTTAGCTGTGATAGTTTTCTTTTTAACTTCATTATATAACTACTTCTGTGATTTTTTCCACATATTCATAAACAACCGTTTAGCCAGCAGGGGGGGGACACTTGACTCTAACAAAAATTTGCACTTTAAAGCTTAATATTTCGCCAACGAATCCCAAAATCGAAAAATTAAATTCCTTGTCGGACTACGGAAAAACTGGCGAAGACCGAGTAGGACTCGTGCCCTGAGGGTTCCGTAATGACTGTTTAAAACACAAACTTATTGTACCTTGCGATCTATTAAATTATATAAAGGGTCTAATTAATTTGATCTCATATTTCTTCTTGAATAATTAAATAGGTACCTTTAGTTAATTTTCTGATTTTTCCCGGACGTTTCTAAATCAACTGGAAGTGGATTAAATCCTACTGTTTTATAGAAAAAGGTGACCCTTGGGTTAATGACCTTCATTATGTACACAACTAAAGATCACGTCCCGTCACCGACTCGCTACAAGACTAAAACACGCACGGGTTAAGGCAACATAGAGTAAAAAATTGGTTTTTAAACGATGCCTTTTCCAAGCCCAAAACGTGATACAGTAAAATTCGGTGCATCGAAAAAATTGCACAGTAAAGGCTGTTTTTTCAGTTCAAAACAGTAGTCCGTCCAAACAAATAGAGTAAAAATAAAATAAATGACAGTTGTAAACATATTAATATTATTGTTATATGAGGAGATCCGTCGGAGATCTAAAGTAACCGACATAGCCTGCAGAATCAGTAAGTTGAAGTGGCAGTGGGCAGGCCATATTTGTCGCCGACATGATGGCCGTTGGGGCCGAAAGGCTTTAGAATGGAGACCACGGACAGCAAAGCGTAGTGTAGGACGACCTCGTGCCCGCTGGACCGACGACCTGAAGGACGTTGCGGGGGGCGGCTGGATGAGGAGGACGGAGGACCGACATGAGTGGCGAAATTTGGGAAAGGCCTATGTCCAGCAGTGGACGAACACGGGCTGATGGATGGATGGATGAAACATGTAAATATATTAATATTAATAATTATGAGTGCCAGGGGTCCGCAGCTACTCAGTTGACTCTTAACATATTTATTATATTAAGCTACTTTTCATAAACTTAGTTTTAATATCTACTATTTAATTAAGTATTAATATTAACTAACCAATATAAGTGATTTTTTTATATTATGCTTTATTTTCTTTTCCTGAAAATTCATTCGACAGGGGTTCGTGGAATCTTTGAAATTCTAGAAGTGGTCCGTGGCTACATAGAGTTTCAGAACCACTTAACTAAAACATAGAAACGCATTTTTTTTAAAAGCTCGAGTGTGAATTTATTTTATATTAAATTTGATTTCTTAAAAAACCGCACTATCCAACCTTTTCTTGATTTACCGCACTACTCGGATGCGCAGTTCATCTCTTTCTTTGTGCAATGAAGCTATTGCGCCTCAAGCTTTGCATTGGGGCAGTATAAGTACGCCCCAACTACAATAGGAATTCAACACATCTGTTCCGGGGTATACAGACTGTTCTTTGGTTTGTTTCCGAATACCTAAGTATTACTTATACTTCCACGTCCAGACCCACTAAAAATATGTATAAACTTCTGTAAGAAATTAGCATGAATGAAAACTTGCTAACCGACTTTCGCAGCAATAATTATATGATTCTTATCACAATTTTACTTTGTGAACTTAATTTTTATAGAAATGAAAATATGAGTTAATGGACTGGTGAAAACAGTTTTGAGGCAGCCTTGAATTAAGGTGACCAATCTCGGCAGAGCTGGAAAACGGCCACATAACCTGCCACATTGGCGAATTTACGTGAAATATAGCCGAGGGCTGGCCATTACTTTAATTTATTGATAACATATACCACCAATGCTTGCGGGTAGGGTGGCCTACTATTATCTCTAGCAAGATTTAGTAGGACTTTTCGAGTTTCGTGACCTATAAACCAGGTTACATGGACAGAAGTGAGATTAGTAAGTAGGTCACATAAAACGTCAATTGCAGACATGACCACCTATAATACATAGGTAACACTAAAAGTTTCCGGAACTGGCCACTTACATAAACAATATTTAAAAATTTATTGCAACATTTGAAAATAGAACTCTTTGGCTGTAGAATGCAGTTTGTTTCATCTGACTGTCTTTTGTTTTTACCTTGTGGCGCCATTTAAAAAATTGTGTGTCTGCATCAACATGGATTTAACTCGGGAAAATTTTCGTAGTATGATTTTCTACGATTTTAAGTGTAATTTGACAGCTCAACAGAGCATCGCTCGGCTTGAAACAGCTTTTGGCAATGAAGCACCATGCAAGACGACTGTTTATAGCTGGTTTGCAGAATTCAAGCGTGGTCGTATCAATCTCAGTGACGAATCTCGCGATGGTCGTCCGTCCACCGCTGTGACCAACAAAAACATCGATGCTGTGCGCCGTATGATTGAAACAGACAGGCATGTGACCTACCATGAAATTCGCGCATCCTTAGAAATAGGCATGAGTCAAATACAATCAATCCTACACAAACATTTGGGTGTGAGAAAGCTGTGCTCGCGGTGGATCCCACACAACTTGACCGAGGCTCAAAAAACGGACCGCGTCACTTGGTGGAGTGCCATGCTTACCAGATTCAACGAAGGTGCGTCAAATTTGGTGTGGGACATAGTAACAGGTGACGAAACATGGATTTATTGCTACGATCCCAAAACAAAGCAGCAATCGAGCGTATGGGTCTTTCAAGATGAGCCGAAACCAACCAAAGTGGCGCGCGTGAAAAGTGCATCTAAGCGGATGATTGCTTCTTTTTTTAATAAAACTGGACACGTGGCTACTGTTGCTTTAGATAATCGTCGTACCGTGAATAGTGACTGGTACACGACCATTTGTTTGCCGGAAGTTATTGACGAACTCCGTAAAAATAACCGTAAACGCCGTATCATCCTGCACCACGACAATGCTAGTTCTCACACGGCCAGACAGACAAACGACTTTTTGAAGACGAAAAATGTAGAACTCATGAGTCATCCTGCATACAGTCCCGACCTGGCACCTTGTGACTTTTTTCTGTTCCCAAAAATTAAGAACCAATTACGCGGTCAACGATTTTCATCACCAGAAGAGGCTGTCGAGGAGTATGAAAAACACGTTTCAGAGGTCACCACAGGGGAGTGGCACAAAAGTTTTCAAAACTGGTTTGATCGAATGAAAAAGTGCATAGACGCCAAGGGAGATTATTTTGAAAAACAATAAATTAATTTTGTACCTTTAATAGTATTTTTTCATATTCATTCCGGAAACTTATAGTGCGTCCCACGTACTTACTTACATATCTATGAACCTTCTGTTTCAGCACAGGATTGTTGTAGATGCTTACTTACGGTATCTACTTAAGTTTGACCTAGTTAGACAGATTGCAGCTTCAAGATGTTGCGAAATCCACGAACACACTTTACTTACATTGTGTTGTGTAGTACTTTGTTTGCTTATTATGTGTACAAGCATTTTGTTTGCCCACGGTTTCGCCTGGGAAGTAACAATCTTGAGCAACATGGATCACAAAGTCTTTTCTGCCTGTAGTTTCACAGATTCTGTGATGAGATGAGTGAGTGCGTGGTATTTCGCTCTTATCTTCTATTACTAATAATAAAGTAGTAAGAATACAATGTTTCTTTTTATTTTAAATGAAATGGGGTATGGTATTGTATTGAAGCCAAAACTACCATTTTTAGGATTTATGTACCTATGTTCCGTTTTAACTCGAGAAGTTTTCTTTAGTATCACTTTAGAGACCATGGTCAACACAAAGGCTTTAAGGGGTGTTGATAAATTAACCTTAAAGCCGAAAACAGGGCAGAGATTGTGCAAACGCGGGTGGAGCCGCAGGTAAAAGCCTCGTCTATATGATATAGCAAACAGTTGATTCAAGTTCAACAGACTGACTGACAGACAACTTGCTGCCTAAAGCACTGAAGGTAGAAGACAACAAAAGGAGTTTTCAAAGCTCATCCAATAAAATGATGATAGAACGGGGTGTAAACTTCTGTGTCGAAAATTCGTTCCCAACGGATACAACGGGCTGTTTATATCGCAAATCCACGCGGATGAAGTCGAGGGCATCCTCTAGTGCTAGATATAAAAAAGAACTTTCTATGTCGATGAAAATCCGTCAATATCCGTGAATTTCCAGTTACATTAAAACACAACAGACTGTACATACGATAATCTAATATTGTCAGATCTCGTCATCTACTACTAGTGAAATTATTTATAATTACCGAAACTCAAGCAATCAAGAAATAAAATAATTTATTAATACACTTTGTACACGTCGTCGATAAAAAACGTGTAAATACAATAGAAATATTTAAAAGTAAGACTTACTTACATTTTATGAAATTATATAATATACATATGAGAAAAAATTAAAAGAAATATTATATACCTAATACACTAAATAAATATGTTGATAGAAAAATTAACCACAAATAAATATAACGCCTAAGTCCGCCCATTGGATAAGAAGAAGAGCAAGAAACTTAGAAACTTAACCATATAATTTGTTCAGTAGTTCTCAAGTTACAATTAGGCTAAAAACCAAATCAGACGTAAAAATGTATGTGTAGCGAAGATTCTTTGTATTGACATACGAGTAGTAATACCATAGACTAAATTAGTCTAGTAAATTAGTCTATGGTAATACTATGGTATTGACAGAATCATTAATAACTTAGACAACCACCCTCAAACTCCACAGTTGATAAGATCAGCATTTAATTCTACCTGCATATAATAAATATCCTTTTCACAAGGACTCGTTGTTGTTTAGTGAATACAGAGAGCCACTTGCTCTCTGTGTTGACCTTTCACCGACAAAATTGTTTGCTGAAGCCTAAGCTACGCAGTTTCAGAGAAATTGATTTGTATAGAGAATTATTGAAAGATTGAGTTTGACCCATCTAGCTATTTTTAGGGTTCCGTAGTACATGAAAGGTAAAAGGAACCTTTATGGTGAGACCCCGTCAACTTTTTTTTTATCGCTATAGTTTCTCTGTAATTGTTCATTTATGTCCTATAATCGCGATTTTTTTTCGATCCACCAGATTGTGTCTCCCCCACATGAATTTTTTGTGGTTTTTCAAAGATTTCTCGAAATCGGTGAGTGTAAATATAGTAAAAGTATATATTTTTATAATCATCTCTTTATTATCAATAATTCGATACCCATATTGTATTTTTACGATATACTTTTTTTCTCACTTTTGTATTGGAAATACTTTTAACAATTTTTTTTTTTTACATTATTGTGTAGGCAATTGAATGCTATTTTTGTAGCAAATTTCAAATCTTTATCTTTAACGGTGCTAAAGTTATGAGGCTGTGGTGACATACGGAAGGGAAAAAAAACACGATTATAGGACTTAAATGGCCAATTACAGAAAAACTATAGCTATTAAAAAAAGTTGAAAACATATTAGAAATATAAAATTAAATGTAAAATAAATAAAAAATATTAAAAAAAAATACAATAATGGGTATCAAATTGTAGATATTAAAGAGCTGATTAGAAAAATATACACATTTACTGGCACCGATTTCGAGAAATCTTTGAAAACCCACAAAAAATGCATGTCCCCCCTTATTTCCCAAACTGGTGGGCCGAAAAAAAATTTAAAAATCATGGTGATTTGAGATTATGTAAAGATTACAGTAAAAATATAGCGGTTGAGAAATTCACGATAGTAAAATGACAAAATTACATTTTTCATCCTTGAGTTTTATTTCGAGTGCGGTATAAAAATATTTGTGTCTCTTTTTTGTGGTACAATCAATTGTTTTTTTAGTAATCATAAAAATGGGCAAGATTTTAAATATGTTTTTCCTGACTGTTCCTAAGACTGTCGAATTACGGAACCCTAGGTATGCGAGTCTGACTCGCACTTGACCGGTTTTTTTATTATCATCGTAGTGGCCCTGGTCAACATACACGTTAAAAGAGCTGTTGATAAAATAACCGCTAAGCCGAAAAACTGTCGATATATTGATTGAAAGACACTTCCACGATTTTTTTCATATATGAATAGATATTCATCTACCCGCCAACCTGGCCAGTTGTTCTCTAGTTATACCGCAGACAGACATTTTTAAATATTATTTCCTAAATATCTATAAGCAATACAATTACTTGCTTTATAGCACCGGACTCGGCCGACGGTAAACTTTCCCTGACCTTTCCTTACGTTTTACTGCTGCGTTTATTTACAAACCCATAAACTGAACCTTTAACCGTTTGTAAAGCAAGTATATTAGAATGTAACAATATGTCACAACTTCACAAAGTTATATTTTTGTTGCAGTGCATCAGAACTACATAGGGGTGGATGGCGCGCGGGAGCCGTACCTACTCAGCGTAGTCCAGGAGGGGGGGGCGGGACTTTTACGAGCAATACTCTTCAACAAAATGGTGAGTCACACTGCCCTGGCCTCCCTAGACGTTGTATCGAACGAACAGTGTAAAACATTGACTGCGACACTTCGTACTGCTACAGCTTTTTGCAGCTGTGAACAGCGAAAAAAAGCGTTACAGCGTGTTCGATTTATCTTTTTTTATATATGAAATATTTTATCTACCTCTCGGTTTATCGGATTTATTGCAGACAATTCGAAACAGTCATATCCAGAAACCTGTGGGCTCGAAAAGCGCGGAGAATATAAACGAGGCCGCGAGAACATCTCTGAACACTCGTAGAGCGATATGTTTTCTCAAGTTATTCTGCTCGACGCGGTTCAGTAAAAGTGGTAAACATGTATAATGTGTTTATTTTAACAATACAAATAATATTTAAATCAAGTATAATATTGAAATGATTATTATCATTTACTCTTTTAATTCTCAATGTGAAGGGGCTATGAAAATGAGTATTGATGATTGAGCAAACAAATCTGACAACAGATTGAGTGCTGGATCTACCTTAGCAAATGGAACCGCTGTCAGAAATTGTATATTCTATAATTGGGTTCTAATTTGCGTATCGTATTTTAGCGCTGCTTTCATGTCTACTTAATTTGATTGAACCACTAATTTGTTGGATATAAATATGAGGTCGAAGCACTGGCCTCTAATAATGTACGATATCTTGGGGCTGACCAGATGCCGAGGAAAATAGCGAGGTAAAACAGAGGCCTTTACCCAACCTTGGGCTTACGTGGGATGATGATTATATAAATAGCATTGGGGTAACTCAGAGTCAAAAAGACAAATTACTGATTTGTTATTAATACAAGTATAAATAATGTATTTTCTAAATCTTTATTAAACTATTCCAAGATATCCTTGTAGCCGATTTTTTCAAATTAATATGGCTCATCTAATCCGTGTTTGAATGACCATTGTTCCCCTCTTCATTTTCGGAAAATAGAAACACAATTTGCAATACCTATCAGTTTGGAAAAGTTTTTTAACATTGGCTTTGGCCAGTACGAACATTGTAATAGTTCCTTTACTTCTAGAACAGCCCGTAATTTATTTTTTATTTATGGATAATAAATCCGCAGCATTTACAGTAAATATTACTTGAAATTATATCAATTTATAGTGCCAATGACGGATTTCACTATGCTAACTAAACATTTAAAAAAAATGAGAAACATAACAACTGGATTAATTGAATAGAGAAGACGCAAGCAAGACTCAGTTTTAATAACTCAGGGGTTGTTGTGTGTGTAAGTGTCTTGTTATTGGGGTGTATATGTGTGTGTGTCTCATTGTGTGAATTTGAAGCAATTAATAAGAAGTGGTGAATTGATGACAATCAGGTTAGGAGTATGTGCAAAGGTGGGTTTACATGGAGTAATTTATTTATTTTATTTTACTTTAACTATAATATGTTAATATGGGAAGAAACTTAAATAACATAAATAATTATTATTAAATAAAATGAACCTAATCTACCTACATAAAAATATGTAAGTATTAGACAACATGAAATTTTAAACGGGTATAAAATGTTCGATTAACAAGATTGTTTAAATCAGGTCCATTAACTGTTTGGAATACGTAATTAATTATATTTTATAGAAAAAATTATATTAAAATGAAGATCAAATTCATTTCTTCTGGCTCACAAGTCAGTCAACCTGTAGAATTTAATGCAGTGGAGTGAACTATTTACGAGCTTAACCTGTAAGTCATGAACACAACCGCCGCAATATGACAAGCGATACACTGCTATCGATTTGTGGACTTCTGACCTATACCATCCGCCTTTCTGTTTCTACATCTTCTGCATTGCACTAAATAAGAACATATAAATCCTACGATTTATCTTTGCACTTTATGCGCAAAGCCTGCTGCTTGTAATTTACTTCGACAAAGTACCTAATTATAATAAATGATCACAAATAATTTTAACGTCTGTGCCATGAATACATGAAAGCTTCATTTCATTAGCTTTCAACAATTACTTTAACAACTGTCAAAACCAAAACTACATGACAGTAGTTATATATAAATTTTAAAATATTACGATTATTGGAAATTTTAAAATAGCTCCATCGATTTTTTTATTATTATGCATTGATGTATATAGGTACAAAAATTCCTAAAAAGAAGCAGCTAGGCAATCTTTTGCCATTTGACATTTTGTGGATTATCGAGAGAAATTGGAAAAATTAAACGTGCTTCGTACCTCTGGTATTGCTCGTTCCGGATATTGCGAAACTCGGTATACCGTAAAAGTATTTTATGTTTCTTTTGAATTTGTTCATTTATTTTACAGCAGAGCGCGTGTCAACTACCAAAGCCTGATAAGAGCTTTCAAAGCTGCCAGCTTCTGTGGCTTCAGTTTGTTAATGAGAATGCTCAAGCCTACTCGTTCGATTCCTGGTTAGGTGAGCAATCAGTTCGGTGTTTGTGAACTGGTGGGTAAGCGCCTAGTGTGAAACTGTGATTGAAAAGTGACAAACGCTTCAATTGATAATCCACACACATTTTAAAATATGACTTCTTCAATACCTTTCCTTATTTTCCCGGTGTCCCAATTTTATGAACTCAGCTGATTATGAGTCAAGTCCGCTACGCTAAACCCTCCAAATTATGAATTATTTAACAAGACAGACTTATTGTAAACAAAACTATCAATAATCTCGTTCTTAGTTTACAACTAAATGTAATTAACATTTTGATCCTTATTGCAAGAGTTTATAGTTGTTGTTTACTTTACTAGTTGTTTTAACAAACTCCTTCTTTCTATTAAGAAAACTATTTTTTCTTTGCTGTTTCAACTTCCTCAAAAAGTGATTTAAAATGAAACAAGAAATAGTAATTTATATTATAAATAGTAATTAATTGTTTCGTCTGACCGAAGACATTGGTCGGAGGAAGCATTGCCATCCGTCCGGATAAAGCCGGACAGTGTTAGGCTTTTTGACCTCTTGTCCTGCCAAATTTGACTGCTTTTGTTAGGCTTTTTCATTTTCTTAGTTTTTCACGCAACACGGCCGTGAGTCTCACCGGCTCCGCACTAATACAACGGCAAAAGACACGAAACATTTTGGCTGGATGACTTTAAAAAATCTAACAGAATAGAGAGAAGTTTCCGAAACAACAAATATTCGTCAAATAAAATTGATGACAGCAAATGTTGCAAAATCTGAGAAAGTTTTTGGAAGGGAAACAAGAGGATCTTCATTTTAAGCAATTGTTGGCCCATAATAAATAGGCCACATATTTAAATTAACTTAACGTGTAAGAACTTGATAACGAAATTATTAAAGAAGATGAGCAGGTTTCTGGCAAAGAAAAATATGTACATGATAAAACTGAATAAAACTTGTGTTTTATTGGATTTTTGGGCATCCGGCCTTGGGACTCAAAAGTCCGGCTTTTTTTGCGACAAAGTCCGGCTTTCTTATTTTTAGATATGGCAACGCTAGTCGGAGGAATAAGGCGCTTGCAATAGGCAAACAATTTTTTTATAATGCCTTTGAACATCTTTTTCGGTATTTGATATGAAACTAGTCCTATTTAGATGAGATATTGTTTTCGTTATTTTTTATTCAATCATTGGTGCTTCAAATAAACTGCCTCGCAAAGAACACGAAAGTTTATTTCTAGTATATGAACCGAACAACTAAAATCCGATAGTATAGTATACTTATTACATATCAGTTCTTAGAATCGTACTTGCATCGAATAACACAAAGCAAATACAAAGAATAATGATCAATAATAGCTAGTACCAGTTTGTTGGTTCTAATTTAACTTTGTATATTTGCAAATGAAAACAATATAGAGCAGTTTTCGAGGACATTCGTATATCAACGGATACTGGGTATAGTGAAAAGGGGTACAAGTCTAAATTTAGTGAAAATAAGATATAAATATTTAAAAACTGATAGGACTCACTTTTTAACTGTGCCTCCTCGCACAGTTAAAAAAGTGAGTCCTATCCGTTTTTAAATATTTATGATGTCAACTCACTCTAATTTTAATAAAAAATAAGATATGTTGCATATGTATTATATACATGCATATGTTACATATCTCATTTTCACAAAATTTGGATTTATACCCCTTTTCACTAGACCCACAGATAATATATTCATGATTTTTATACCTTGATGTAATATCCAAAAAATCACTAAGAGTGATTAAAACAAGAAGTAAAAATAAGGTTTCATTGTGTTATTGTTATTAATTGAAATTATCATAATTATTTCATGTTGGTTTTAATTTTATAGTTGACCTAACATGAAAAAAGTTCGAATAGAAGACCGAAGTTTTAGATGTTATCATGTTGATGATGATTTAATAGTTCTGAAAAAAATATTATCTTCGAATGAAACCATATCATTAAAAGATCATACAGAAAAAAAAATTGTACCTACCTAATAGAGCGGCTTTTTCCCGAAAAAGCAATTTACGTGATTGCAAGGCGACAGAAACATACAATGTTTAGTTTATCATGCAAATGAATGGTTTGATAATAAAATAAATGAAGTTTTTTGGTTTCGTCAACAACAATATATGACGAAACAAAAAAAGGCTGAACCAATTCGTAGTTCGACAGTCCAACCAATTTCACGAAAGCAATACTAAATTATTATTTTAGTTCATCATCTCATACTGAACAATTTTTATCCTTTGACCTTGTAAATTACGAAAATATAACTGTTTCGGAAGCAAACTTACCAGTGGATAATAAAATTTCACATTTTCTATGGTGAATCCAATTTTTTTTTTCAGAACCTATATATAATCTAAAAATTTAGTTTGCATAGTTCTAAACATTTATGTTTTTTATATATGGTGAAGGTTTAGGCTTAAAATTGTGTAGTTTGCAGTACATGCTTGTCCAATTCTGACCCCTCTATGTCCAGGGCGCGCACAAGATCTCCCTTCCTCCGAGCGCGTGGAGCAGCGGCGGTGGTCAAGCGCCGACCAGACCGACGGTCAAGCAGATTCTTGCCCAGTTTCCCTCCATGGAAAAGGTGGACAAGGTGCCGCGGGAGGTAAGTTTTACAAAGATGCAAAGCGTAAGCCTCACTTTCGTTGCCTCTTTCTCTACGACGTAGTCAGTGCTACGGTTCCATAGATTTGCTACTTACCGTACTATAGACACATTCAAACATCAGAGGACGCAAACAAATAAAACAAAATTCATCACGTAGCTCGTCTACAACGAGGTTCAGAGTTTGAGCAATGTTTTGTTAAATATGTTCAGTCTAAAAAAGAATTCGTATTGTAGAGGTATTTATATTTACAACGTAGCAAGTAGCTCATCTACAGCTTAGCACGTAGTTCGTCTACAGTATAGTACAAAGTTTGTCTGCAAACCTCATCCAAAAAGAGGACAAATTAATTGTTTTATGTTTCGTTATAGATCACATGCGCAGAATTACAAAAAGATGTTTTACTATTAGAAGAACAAGAAGGATCAGTAAATTTTAAAATCGGAGTAATGCTGATGAAACCCTGCCAGAAAACTGACGACGAAATGCTTTCCAATGGTACGTAAAAACCTAATTTCATGATGCGGAAAAAACTATTTTTCATATTCCAAAAGTTTTCTCTAAGATTGAAACCACTTTCAGAAAAGGGCGACGATAAATGGGACCGATTTATATCGCTTTTGGGAGACAAGATTCGATTAAGAGGGTGGAACCGCTTTAGAGGAGGACTCGATGTCAAAGGTATGCGCAATTTGTAACATTTTCTTTCCGAAGTTCTTATTTTTAATTAAATTCAGGGTTTTATACGCTCCCAGGGGAGCTTAGAGTAATGTTAAACTTTCATCATAAAACGAAAACTCTTAAACCTTCGCCGTGTCTGTCCCTTATTATAATTCAAGAACCGCTGGGCTAATTGAACTGGAATTTGGCATATAGATAGAAAATTATTGAGACCTTTCGAGAAAAAGTTAATAATCGTGTGCATGCGCACTTACTTTTTATTTTCGAATATATCTTCTTGCAGCCCAAAAACTGGTTATCTTCCTTTAAAAGTATGCTGCCATCAAAGTCCTGTTAGTCAAAAATAAAAAAAAATATGCTTGTGTGATGGATGCCAAACTTTCTAATGAATCTGTAATTTTGTTTTGAAAACATATCACAAGTCGAAGCTATTTGGGATAGTTTTAACCATATTAAACCCCAGGCGTTAACGTAAATTTGTATATGCATACCTAATAAACCCCTTTATATGGTGACATAACATATTTAATTTTTTATTGACTGTGTAAAACTGTATAAATGGTGTTGTCCCAAATACCCATTATATCGGGCTATTTAGGACATAATAAATATATCGTAACTAAACCGTGTTTTTCTGCATACATTTAAATTTGAAAAAGTAATGGGATAATTAAAACAGCAAAATTAAATGAATTTTAATCAAAGATATTCGTTTATGCTTTTTAGGATTAAATAGAAGAGTAGGATATTTTCAATTTAAAATTGTTTCTATTTTCCTTGTAACAACTAATTCCTTTAAGATATTTATTGAAAAAAAAACACGAAATAACCATTGAATTATATTTTTTTAAGATAGCTACATCAAATAATATTGAACAAAAATTACCTTAACAAATTATCAATTTTTAAACAAAATAATCGAAAAAGTCATTCACAGAACAATCAGAAAATGTTAGAAGAAACTGCGACATAAATATATAGTACATATGTACCTACAAAAGACAGTTCCCCGCATGGACGTCCCAAATAACCCCCCGTGAAACTTTCATTGTAACTTTTCACAAAATGAGGCTAAAGATTTAATACTCAGCGAACTATGTAATATTTGGTTGTGTAATTAATACAAAATTTACTGGTTGTGTTACGTAGTAACACCGACAACTTTGTCACTTAATTTTTGATAAGAAATCGACAACTTTTCGCTCTAGTTTATACTCTATAAACGCACAATAGAATAAAAGCGAAAGATTTGTTTTTTTTGGATACATACGTCTTACTCGAAGTAATAATTCGTATCGTTCATTTTTGTAGAATTATCTGCATTTTAAATTTATATTCTCCCTTGTCCGAAATATCGCTGAATGTCCCAAATATCCCAAATTTACGTTATTAACTTGAGTGTCAGTAATAGAGAACATATAATAACATTATCGAAAAAAGGTCTAACAAAAGTTCGTGATGGTATTCGTAGAATTACGATCACGTGGTAGCTTGGGAAGCTGCGTATTTTATGGAGTAAGAATAAATACATAAAACTTTATCTGAAGACAATATATTTACTATAGTGAGAGGTGTTTCATCATGGAAGTAGACGCTTAAAAGACCAAATTGCTTCCCATTATAGTTGATGACTAGCCTTTTACCCGCGATAACACCCGCGCCGAATACATAATCGACCGTTATCCGCTTTTTCTTCGACATATTTCACTAAAATGGTCAGTTTCTTTTGTCCACCGCTATCATACACACCCACAAACTTTTCCCAAAGCACACTCTTCCTAGCAACCAAAAACCGCATTCTAATGCAAATGAGAAGTACATTTTCCTAAATACCGCTTTCCAATTTGCCGACCCTGACGTCAATTATCCCAAAAACCCCCTGCTTATTCCTAAACTCAGACGTCAATTACCCCAAAAACCCCCTGCATATTCCTGCTAACTCAGACGTTAATTAACCCAAAAATTCCTTTTCTTCAACTAAGATGTAATTTTTTCTAAAAACCGCATCCCTGTTCTCAAAATTTTCCTAAATGTTTCTTCTCACGTATTGCTTGTTACAAGTACGTTACAGTAAAAGAAAGGAGTTCTAAACATAGGTACAATCATACATACAGGCAACACAACAAGGCGTGTCAGTCACATGGTACAAAACCAAAACCATTTACTGTTTCTGATTATACGGAACAATTTTTGTTAGACGACTTATAAAATAATGCGAGTATATTTTTATATGCGTCATTTTATGGTTATTTTGTGTTTTTTTACTTGTAGGTATTTAAGCGTTGGTTTTTCCCCGTTATTTATAATCATAATATGTTCGTGTTTCCATCCATCCATCGATCAGCCTGTTTCGTCCAGTTTCGTCCAAGATATCACGACACTAGGCGGTCTTGGAAAAAATGCCCATACTCACACACGCTGGGCAAGTGGGTTGGTGAGCATGATGCCGAAACCCTCACATAGTGATGCCGCTGCCCATCACCAGTCTGCCAATTGGGGATGGATATACCGCCATCGATCGGTTCAATGCAATAGTGGGCTACCTGGTTGTGCCTGTTTGAGAGCTGTCCTCTTACTCTACTCTGAATAACTATGGGGGGGTTTGCGAGTAAGATGATGGTACCACCACGTCGAGTACCTCCAACTCTACCACCTGGATTCAAGTGTATTCACAAGTAATTTATCTTGACTCAATGTTTCCAGGTGACATGACGGGAAGCCACTCCATCTACACGATGCATCAGGGTCACGAAATCATGTTCCACGTCTCCACGATGCTGCCCTTCTCCAAGGATAATAAACAACAGGTTACCCTCAAAACAAATATTAATGCTCTTCATTTTGTTGCTGAATAACTGACTAACTGGAACACTCTGGTACAGATCTGCCACAGCAGATATAATGCCCATAGAAATCTATAGGCCACCGAAGCTGAAAATGTGAACGAATCTGTTATGGATTGTAAGATACGAAGATTGCCGAAGTGCGGCGAAGATTCCTCTCTGCGCATTATTTAAACATTTCTACTGTTCAATCACACTAGAAATAACAAACACGTGCAATATCTATTCCATCTTCTCAATTTAACTTTTGCTTTGCTTTGTAGTACAAAACAGCTCAAATTGTGTGCGGCTGACAAAGGTTTCCCTATATAGATATATTTTCCTTTCGTTATTTTTGCACTTAAACTCAAATTGCTAAATAAAGAACAGATGGACTTAATACCAAAATAATTTTACCCAAGTCAACCTGACAGAGTGCCGAAATATATTTTATCATCTGAATAAGTTTTTATCGTAGACCTGCTACGCCGTTTAATCCAGACTAGCCTTTGCCCACGGCTCCGCCCGCGTTTATTCAATCTTTGCCCCGTTTTTGGCTTGGGCTTTATTTTATGAACAACCCTTATCGTCTATGTGTTGACCAGGGTAACTACAATGATAATAAAGAAAACCGCATCCAAATGCGTTGAGTGGTTCTCGAGTTATAAAAGCGTTTATTCAATCTTTGCCCCGTTTCTGGCTTGTACGTGATTTCATGAACACTCCTTATAGCCTTTGTGTTGACCAGGGTCACTACGATGATAATTAAAAAAAACTTATCCAAATCCGTTTCGTGGTTCTCGAGTTAAAACGGAGCATACAGACAGACAGACAAAAATTCAAAAAATTGTGGTTTTGGCTTCGGTACAACACTAATAACCCATTGCATTTAAAATCGAAATTATTCAATGTACAGACACGACCTTTTTACTACTTTATTATTAGTAGATATAGATATTAGGCGTCACGTTTTATCCGTAAACAATTTTCCATTGAAGGTTATCTGTAAGAAATCGCTTTGAAGTGTGGATTTACAAAGCCCTTTTTGTAATTTATTCTCAATATTGGAAAATCGCTGATATTATCTTACATAATTTAAGTTATCTCGATTTTCTTTGCGTTAAGCTGGTTAAACGCACAATTTGATTGTTTCTCTTATATTTGAAGAAAAAGTATTAAGAACCCGCTCCGTATTTTTCGTCTGTTTGATGCGAAGCATTATTTTAATTATTTTTCTTGCCGTTGCCGCGATGTTTTTGTAAAAGTAAGGGACATACACCAGTCCATATTGGCCATCTGAATGAAGACTTAAAATTTATTTGATTACATTTTTTCTGCTTTGCGTATTATTTTGATACTTAGATATTATGAATAACGATTCGGAGCGGGCTCGTTAGTAATAAAATAACTCGCAAAAGAGAAACAATTCAATGAAATAAATTGTAGGCCTTTATTTAGACGGCCAATATAAAGTGGTGTATGTCCCCAGTTTTTCCAAAAAACATCGCGATAAAGGCCAGAAAAATATTTAACATATTGTTTTTCATAAAAGTTGTCGTCGCGGACCGGGCTCTTAAGTAAAATGTGAATTATGGAACTACGCGACAATATTTCAATGTCAATTTTACTTTTCTAGCAAAGTTGTTTTATTTTATGCATTATTTTGTAAATGGTCCTGCACTACAACGTGATTACAGCTATAAACACGCTTTAAAGTTGTTGTGCAGAATCACTTAGAAAGTTACTTATACAAAGAATAACAAAATTTTGCTTAAAAAGCCTACTTGCCGTTAAACTATTGTCGCGTAGTGATTTAGACCATATTTACTTAATACTTTTTTTATACAATAATAAGAGGAACTATGAAAAATTGTACTTTAAGGAACGAGACCCGTCACAATCACGTCAAAGTTATTTGACGATGTAACAACGACACTTCATTAAATTTCTCATTATATCCCTTTTTAGAAAGATAATATAATATTCGATGAATTCGACTCGTGGTAAAAAAATACAAACACATGTTTTGAAATAACTATCAACACTGTTAAGAGGCAATATTCATAGCTTTAATACTTTATAATTAAAGTTATTATCCATATAGAAAAAAAAAACGTTAATGTAGAAACAAATTCGGAACCAAACTATTATTTACTTTTCTCTGAATTTAAATAAAAAGCAAACTTTTAAATTCAGGTATAACTATCATCCCTTGGTGAACAATGTTCTGTTGTACGCAATAAAAGCTGATCGAAGAAAACTGTTAATGTAATAGCAGTGTAACTGAATTCTTCGTTGAACAGAGTACATTGAAATGCCATTATTGTCCACAGCTGGAGCGCAAGAGGCACATTGGGAACGACATAGTGAACATCGTGTTCACTGATGACTGCGTTCATAACACATTCAACCCACAGTGCGTGAAGAGCCACTTCACTCGTATCCTTTGTTCACATCGGTTGTTGAAAATGTTGAAAACGGACAAAGTATTTGCGGATAGGAAGAGAGGGTACTTAGATTTATCCTAAGGAAATAGTTTATTACCTTCTTAATAAGAGTATACATAAACGAGGGGGCCTATTAGCACAGTATAGGTAACAACAGTAGTTTAACTAGGCGGTGTCCTTGAAATCAATACCTACGGCTGCTCGGCGCCTAAACACGCCCTAGGGCTGCCAACTGACCGTTTACGTATTTGTTAATGCTATATTATTATTATAAAAGTTGTATTTAAGCAACCATACAATGCACAACATACTCTGTATTTTCATGCCGTAATTTACGAAAATGCGCAGGAACGTCACAGAGACAACGTGCGTACGTAACTTCGGTGCGACCACTGAGCAAATAAAAGAGTGACTGTCGTAAACCCAGTTGAACCATGTTTTGGCGGTGCTTCATTTCGGCCCGCTTGTATGGAGATAGAATACCATTTGTTACTTATACTTTGCTATTACGTATCTTTGAATCGGTTGCCAACTATGGTTGCTATTCACCAAAAACAGATGAAAAATAAACTTCCAAAATAACCTTCAATGGGTATGGAACTATTTATGAATTATGACGTAATTTCAGGTAATTTCACGTATCCTTAGATAAGCGGAATTTAATAATATATGTATGTTTTCGACGATAGACATTCGGTTGGCAACTGATTTTACGATACAGAATCAGGGGACAAAACACTGCACGACGATGATAAGAATTTTAGTTTATACAGGATGACCGGGAAAGAGACTAACAAAAAATCCATGGGGTTAATTAAGGTCATGGGAGCGTGGAGGCTGATTGGTCCGCGTCTTCTGATCCACTTGTTAGGTTATTTTCGTTTTTTTTTATGAGGAAATATCACACACACACAAGGAGGGAGAAAATTGAAGAAGCTGGAAATGTTATAAGAAGAAACATTGTAGCTATTTTTTTTAATGACTTTTGTTTTTCAATGGCCTTAGCAGTTTTTGAAATTTATACTTTATATAATTGTTTTTGAAATTACTTTGAAACCATTGACAACATTTCAAGCACACTTTTGTATTTTTTGAAATTTTAAGACCATTATGATTGAACAGTAATTTTTAACTTTCTACTAAATTTTAGTCATGTTTCACAAGACCTAGGTAAGGGGCCGTTCAAGTATTACGTAAGGACTATGGGGGGGGGGGGGGGGTCTTTGTTTTGCTTATTTTCGATGACATGGGGGGTAGGGGAGTCTAGATGATGATTACGTCATCGGTATATTTTTGCCCCTTACTCTATGTTGAATACTGTATCAGTAAAATCTAATCTCTAACCTAAATCTATTTTCTTATTTTTAAAATTATAATTATAACATTATAATATAAAAAAATATATATTTATAATTGAAAAATGTTTACGTAAGCATGGGGTGAGGGGGTAAGAGCTTTGCTTACTTTTGCTGACAAGGGGGATGGGGGGGTAAATAATTGTAATAAATCTGCTTACGTAATACTCGAACGGCCCCTAAACCATAATTTTTAAGGTAGTTAAGTACTTACATAGTTTTCATAAATAACCTCGGAAAAACATTCACAAATATTAAATAGAAAGAGAGAAGAAATCAAAACTAATGTCAGGTGAAAATTATTATTAAAATCATTTAAAATAATCATATTCCCAAATTACAAAAAATCTCGGAACATACATGGGGGTGATTCGGATACCGATAAATGTAAGGCAAACTTTAAACTTTCGCGATTTTCACACATTATTAACTTTGTATTGGGGTCTTGTTAGTTAGTTGTTGTAGTTGTTGTTAGTCTTGTTAGTTAACTGTTAGTTAGCTTGTGACCACGACAGCCTACAGAGGCGTCGAAACGTCAAGCACATATCTATTAAGGTGTGTTGTTAGTTATCGCGAGTAAGACCCCAATACAAAGTTAATAAAATGTAAGGCAGCCAAAAAAAAATTTTGCACGTCTCTTTCCCGGCCAACCTGTAAGTAAGCCCAAAGTTATACTTTTAGATAACTATTTGAAGTATTTTCCTATTTTATACTAAGTTTTATTTATACAGATACTTCATTGAAATTGACGTTTAACATAACATAAATGGTCTTTATTGTGCACCATAATAAAACAAATTACAAAATATTTTGACAGAAAGGGTACAATGGGCGGTCTTATCGATTAAGCGATTTCTTCCAGATAATCGTTTAAGTGTATGATATAAGCAACGAACTAATAAATAATTGTTCATTTCTTTTTCATGAGTATGATCCTTAGCCCAAGTCCAGATATATTCGCCGTGGTATCCGAAGTGGAAGGCGAAGGGTACCGGCTGAGCGTGTACAGTGACGACACGGTGCCTCCGTTCGGACCCTCGCTGCCGTGCCCACCAGTGTTCAGCGACCCCCAGCTGTTCCGGGAGTTCTTACTGGTGAGGATCTAGTCAATATTGTCATGTGAAAGGCGAGGGGTACTGGATGATCGTGTACAGTACAGTGACGACACAGTGCCTCCGTTCGGACCCTCGCTGCCGTGCCCACCAGTGTTCAGCGACCCCCAGCTATTCCGGAAGCTCTTTCTGGTGAGGATCGTGTACAGTACAGTGACGACACAGTGCCTCCGTTTGGACCCTCGCTGCCGTGCCCACCAGTGTTCAGCGACCCCCAGCTGTTCCGGGAGCTCTTTCTGGTGAGGATCGTGTACAGTACAGTGACGACACAGTGCCTCCGTTTGGACCCTCGCTGCCGTGCCCACCAGTGTTCAGCGACCCCCAGCTGTTCCGGGAGTTCTTACTGGTGAGGATCTAGTCATTATTGTCATGTGAAAGGCGAGGGGTACTGGATGATCGTGTACAGTACAGTGACGACACAGTGCCTCCGTTCGGACCCTCGCTGCCGTGCCCACCAGTGTTCAGCGACCCCCAGCTGTTCCGGGAGTTCTTACTGGTGAGGATCTAGTCATTATTGTCATGTAAAAGGCGAGGGGTACTGGATGATCGTGTACAGTACAGTGACGACACGGTGCCTCCGTTTGGACCCTCGCTGCCGTGCCCACCAGTGTTCAGCGACCCCCAGCTGTTCCGGGAGTTCTTACTGGTGAGGATCTAGTCATTATTGTCATGTGAAAGGCGAGGGGTACTGGATGATCGTGTACAGTACAGTGACGACACAGTGCCTCCGTTCGGACCCTCGCTGCCGTGCCCACCAGTGTTCAGCGACCCCCAGCTATTCCGGAAGCTCTTTCTGGTGAGGATCGTGTACAGTACAGTGACGACACAGTGCCTCCGTTTGGACCCTCGCTGCCGTGCCCACCAGTGTTCAGCGACCCCCAGCTGTTCCGGGAGCTCTTTCTGGTGAGGATCGTGTACAGTACAGTGACGACACAGTGCCTCCGTTTGGACCCTCGCTGCCGTGCCCACCAGTGTTCAGCGACCCCAGCTGTTCTGGGAGTTCTTACTGGTGAGGATCTAGTCATTATTGTCAAGTGGAAGGCGAGGGGTACTGGATGATCGTGTACAGTACAGTGACGACACAGTGCCTCCGTTTGGACCCTCGCTGCCGTGCCCACCAGTGTTCAGCGACCCCCAGCTGTTCCGGGAGCTCTTTCTGGTGAGGATCGTGTACAGTACAGTGACGACACAGTGCCTCCGTTTGGACCCTCGCTGCCGTGCCCACCAGTGTTCAGCGACCCCCAGCTGTTCCGGGAGCTCTTTCTGGTGAGGATCGTGTACAGTACAGTGACGACACAGTGCCTCCGTTTGGACCCTCGCTGCCGTGCCCACCAGTGTTCAGCGACCCCCAGGTGTTCCGGGAGCTCTTTCTGGTGAGGATCGTGTACAGTACAGTGACGACACAGTGCCTCCGTTTGGACCCTCGCTGCCGTGCCCACCAGTGTTCAGCGACCCCAGCTGTTCTGGGAGTTCTTACTGGTGAGGATCTAGTCATTATTGTCAAGTGGAAGGCGAGGGGTACTGGATGATCGTGTACAGTACAGTGACGACACAGTGCCTCCGTTTGGACCCTAGCTGCCGTGCCCACCAGTGTTCAGCGACCCCCAGCTGTTCTGGGAGTTCTTAATGGTGAGGATCTAGTCATTATTGCCGAAGTGGAATAGATACTAGTGTATGATGTTAGTTCAGGGTATGGGTCAAAGGTTGTGATTCAAAAGTTATGCGATTTAATGGCTACTTTCGGATTAATTAATACTATTTGTACTGATAATGGAACATCTTTTGTTTCTTCAGAATTTGAGTATTTTTGCGCAAGTAATGGTATTACTCATCTGACGTCACCCGTCTTTAACGCGGCCAGTAATGGGCAAGCAGAAAGTTACGTTAAAATTGTCAAGAAGGCAATAAAGGGTATTATTATTTCTGGCACGAGTAAAAGTGACATAAATATAAAATTAAATGGGTTTCTTTTTAATTACCGTAATTCGGTGCACTCAACTACAAATAAGTCTCCTGCAGAGGTTCTTTTTGGTAGAAAGCTTAGATGTAGGTTGGATTTATTAAATCCAAAACCATCCTCGTCATCCGATACGGCACTGGTAGAAAATGTAAAGAAAAATCAGTCCTTGCAGGCTAAATATTACAAAGGAAGAAGAAATATAGACTTTTTTGTAAATGATTTAGTATTAGTGAAAGCTCACCAAAATAAAAAAACTTTTTGGTCTAAAGGGGTTATTAAAAAGAAACTTGGAAAGTCAGCGTACTTAGTTTATTTACAAGATTTTGATCGTATTGTAAAATCAAAATCAACTTCATGAGCTAAAACGGGAGAGTGGAATAAGAAACGATGTACAGAGTGATCCAAGCCCAGATCATGCTTCAGTCACGACAGAGTGCTTGCCGTCGGACGTACTATCAGCTCCAGACACGATATCTTCGGGTCCGCCCGCTTCGAATTCTCCTACGAGCGACGTGGGTGTTACAAACGAACGTCCTCAGTTCCCAGCCGCAGCCCCTGTACTCGATTGCCAGGAAGCTGAGGAGATCGCCGCAGCACCCCTTGGCGGTCCTACGGTGATAATGATAACAGAGTCGGTTCAGCCAGAGACTACATCTGCTTGGAATTCAGCGCGATCGCGACGGCTTCGTGTCCCCGTAGATTATACGAAATACTTTTAAAATTGTTCTGTAAATATTGGTGGAGGGATGTTAGTAATAAGAGGGTAAGAGATTCTTTTGTACGAGTCAGTCTAAAATAGATAGCTGTTCAAGTGAGACGTTGTTTCCTTTCTTTCCTCATTGAATCACGAAATAACAGTTTTTTACGTAACCCTAAAGACAAGTGGACCCCTCGTAAATTCAGAGAGTCCTAGCTAAAACCGTTATTCTGGTTACTAAGAGAATGTGCATGGTTCCAGGTGAAGCTAATGAACGGCGAAAAGGCAGCGTTCCAGACGCCGACTTTCGCGTTGAAGCGTCAGCGCACGCTGGACACGCTCATCCGGGACATCTACGCGGAACACTGCTCCGACCACAAGGTGGTGAGTCTCTTACGATCACAATCTGGTAAACGCCACGACAGAAGTGTACGTTAAAGTTGAAGGACGATAAATCCTTAATTTCTGGGACTGACTTGACTCCTTTCGTGGCGCAAGCCTAGGCTAGGCCTTGATTGTGTATTCCAAAGCCCATTCGCTGGCGTAGTTTAATAGTGAGACCTCTTTTACAAAGTAAGTTTTATGATACACGCAAATATTAAAATCGTACTGTGATCGATCTGAGCGATGTTCAAGATTAATACTGAGTTCAAAAATAATTTATAAATAAAACGGATATCTTTCTCTCTTAAAATATTAAAATGTGCAGCTCGGAAGTCCCTCGAAATAAACATAGAAAAGAGTACACTCTGAATTTTCTGATTTTTGTTTGGCTATCTTCAAGCGGTTTATTATATTCTCCTATTGCAGTAGCAATAGACCATTTTCAGTAACTAAAGTAAACTATTTTTATCAAAAGAGCTGCCCTTAACGTAAATTCAGGTATAATTTTCATTGTTTTATGATAACAATTGACCAAATGAGAGCACTAACTTACTTAATATCTCTCTTAATTGATTAAGAACAATTTTAGGATTAATATTTTTACCCTATTATTTTTGATTTATTATTCTTATAATACTAATAATTTTCACTTAAAAAAAAAAATTTTTTTTAAAAAAAATTACCTTAATTGAAAATGATAACAAATTTATTTTCAGTTTTTGACCCAACTACTAACTTACTTAATATCTCTCTTAATTGATTAAGAACAATTTTAGGATTAGAACTGAAAGTGATAAGAAGGGAAGAGTTGTCTCCGAAACTACTCATGTCATCTAATTTGCCCGTAAAATGCGTAAAAACACATCCATGCCAACCTACTAGGTATTTGACTTCATGCGATGCATGCTCATAAGGACTTAAGGTAGTCATTTTGCCAAAAAATTTTGAATTTCTATGTGGGTTTAGATACTCTTTCTTGAAATTAAAATGTACCTAAAGATGAAGAATATTTGGACACAACACAAAATGTGTTTGTAATATGATCAAGGAAGTAAACAATAATTACCAAAATTATCTATTTCGTATTAGGTATCTATACCATATGAGTAGGGAGGTTTATAAAACGTTTGCTTACCTCTCTGCTTTAAAACTCCTGATTTCGGCACTAAAGAATCTTATGTTGGTAGAAAAATATTCTGCCATCATTATGCCATCTAATTCTGGGAAGATTGTCGGATTGGCCATTACTAAAGCCCGCTTCGGTCATTTTAATTATGTTAAATAGCTACTATGTATTCACTTTTTAAAAGTTTTAAAGTAAAAACACTATGATAAACCAGAAAAACAACGCCAAATCCGTATAACGCCTGCACAAGTTAGCAGATTCAATGATAGTGACGTCACATCGGCCGCGTGACCTTGAGTGCATCTCACCGGCCGTTTTTCGATACATGCATTTTATTACAATCTTTTAATGTAAATATCTCTCAAAGTAATGGGTATTTTTGGATGCTTTAAAAATTTTATTTCATAAAAAATACGGCGAAGGAAATGGGTTTACTTACAAACAAAAATAATGTTGTTGTCTATTATGATCAAAGTACGATTGTGTAATATATTATATAAGTATTCAATAGATTATATTAGCGAAGGGAGTTTCGATCTATTTCCCCGTTATAAGTACAGCCATGGATGTAATTTTGTCTATGGTACAGCCCCCTGATTCTGTATCGTAAACTCATTTGCCAAACCAAGTGCCTATCGTCTAAAACATATTATCCGCTTATCTAAGGATAAGTTCGCACTTGAAATGACTTCACAATTCGTAAATAGTTCAATACCTATTAAAGGTTATTTTGGAAGTTCATTTTTTATGTTTTAGGTGAATAGCAACTATAGCTAGCAACCGACACTGAGTTACATAATAGCCCCGCTGGTCCCTTTGAGTTGGTATTGAGGAATATCTTTTGCACTTGCAATTATACATATTATACTTCAGAATAGCCTGCCTTAGCTACGCCGTAGCCCCAATTTACTACGTCGTAGCCAGTATAGCTACACAGCTCGCCGTTGCCTGCATTAGCTACACCGTATTCTCTAATAGTCTGAATTCTCTAGTACCTCGAATTTGATACAAACCGCTGCCTATGTTCTTCTACTACGTTAGTTTTCCTCTCTTGACCTTTTAAATCCTTCGTTCCCATCAGTTCCATTGCTGAGTTCCATGGTATAATTACTACGAGTTTTTATTCCCACTATCCCTATTTTCTCCATAATTTATGACAATGTTTTTTTCCTATGTTTTAGGCTCACATAACTTAGGGTTACTAATTTTCATGGTAAGTTTTTATGGTTTGATGTGACAAGAAAGCATTAAAATGTTAGTTAACCTGGGTAAATTAAGTTTCTTTGTGCAAATCAGCCTCTCCGCATCCTAACGCCACCCTTCATATTCAGACAGTAGCGCATCGTTACTAATGAAAGCACACTTCCAGCCGATGTTGTCGCGGCGCGCACTTTCGGACGTGTGGTCCGGCGGCGCCGGCGCCGGTGGAGCGGGAGCGGCGAGGACGGAGCGGTTCCTGCATGTGGGGCAGGCTCTCAAACTGGACGCCGTGCTCCGGGGAGACGCGCCCACTAGCCTCGTGTCCACTGGTTAGTTGTCGTTCATATGATCTAGTGAAATTTATAATAGTTATCTGTCACTTTTATTTCACGCACACAAGCACAACGTGCATATACACAACATTACTACAAAAAGAACAGATCAGTCATCGCGGATTACAGGAACGATTGATTACAATCGTATCCTATAATTATTGGTTAAGCTAACATACATATTACCTATCTCCCCGATATATAGTGATGTCTATTATATTTTAACGAGACAGAACTGAATGTTTTATTTTATTTCCCGGCACTTTTATTCAATTCCAATCCCAAATGTGAAATTTTTGGGTAGTTTTTTCCGTCCGCTATTTCGACTGATTCCCGGGAAGAGGGAGGCGCCTTGTGCTACCGAATACCATTTTTTTTGTTGTAAAGTTGTCATTCCCCGTAGGTTCAGGCGGGTATCGTCGCGCGCCGTGGGAAGGGCGCGTGTGGCGCGCGGCGCCGCTGCCAGCCACGCCGGTTTGCGCCGAGCAGTTAGCTGAAGGACGCCTGCTTCTCTCTACCACCTCCAACACTTACATTTTAGAAGGTAATAAGCAGTTACTTACAGCCCGGTCGAGGTTTTATTTACGCTATGCCCCGGACACACCGCAAACACTGCGCTGTAAAGGGTTGCTCGTTTCTTAACGTAAATAAAATGAAAGTTCCAGTGTAATTTTGCACTAACTTTCCACAGCTCGATCACTATCGGCCCACTCGTAGATTCGACACCCATATCACAATGGTTTACTATACGAGACTCTAAAATCATCGAAATGGCCAAATCTTTTAAATTAAAGAAGGAATATGTCTAGGTTTATTCCCGTTTCAGAGAGTGGCACCACCCGAGTCGTCCTGCGCTGGGAAGGCTGCGTGCGCGCAGCTCGGGTGACGGAGCGCGTCGGCTTGTTCCGCGTGGGAGCGCGCGCGCCGATCGGCGGAGGATCAACGACGGGGGGCGCGGGCGGCGCGGGGCTGTACGCGCTGCCGCTGCCGGAGCTGTGCGCAGGCGCTTGGGCGATGCGGCCTTTGCAGGACTGCAAGCATGCGAGACTGCCCCGAACGAAGACTGCGCATTACTTCGATCTCCTTGATACAGGTCAGATGAGTACTTTCTTCTCGTGTCAAAATTCCCTATTGAAATATGGCCGCCATTTCGAATTTCTTTTAGGGATTCTTTCCATTCTCGGAGGAAAGCCTCGTGGCCCTCGGGGCAATAAAGTACAAAAGCAAGAGCTGTCTTGCTAATTATATTTGCTGAGATATGTACTATACGTACTATAACGCTCTGTTGACATTGCCACTATGATTGGCTTGACCCATCATAAGCCGTCTAAATTGTCAGTTTTAGACCATTTTTGTTACGAGATCTATCTAAAAAACTTAATTAGTTATGAATTTGGAATTTCTACATATTATGTACCATAAACTACACTTAAACAACAAATACCGAAATGAAATGAAATTTAATTACCATTAAGAAGTCATCAGTGATCAACCTAATTTTGTAAGAAAATGTAGATATCAAACAAAACCGCGAAATTTAGTTCGTAACTTTTGTTGAAATTTTATTCACGTCTGCAACAGTCCGTAAAATATAGCTTGAGCCCTATGTGACAGCAGGACAGCGCTATACAATTTATATTTCTAGCTCTCTTCCTCATGCTCAAATATGTTTAGCGCTGATAGCTGTCACAGGGCTCAAGCTTCATTTTACGGACTGTATCTTATTAGAATGCTACGGAACCCTCAGGGCGCGGGACCTGCTCCCACTTGATCGTTTTTTTTTTATTTACGTCGTGTTGATCCCTTTTTTGTCTTGTTATTTCAGAAGGCGGTAAGACAATGCTCGCCGTGGCGGTCGGCAGGAGAATTCTGTTACTGATGGAGGAAACAAAGGCTGATTGCGAAATGGGATTTGAATTTACACATATCAGGGTAAGCATCTACTACAATATTAGCTGACAAATATTTTTAATAATCGATCTAAATTTTAAGGAAAATTATTATTTTATCATTATGAGGCAACAGATAAGAACAATAAACATTCTTGCATTCACTTTTTATTCGCATAGTGAAAACTTGTTTGTGATTTGTCCCTAACAAGAGGCCACCCAATTTGAGTATGACAAAATAGTATGACACAGGGGAAAAAGCCATGGAAAGCTATCAAGTATTATCTATTAGGGTGGAGTGATATTTGCGTTTTATTGGATTCTCATTTGGGCCGGGGCGGAAAAGTTGCTACAAGTAAACAAATAAATGAATGAAGAATGAATGAATGAATAAATTAAGTAAAAAAATATCTTTTAATGTTTTGTACTGCCCCGAGGGGTTGAAGTTTAACAAAATGTATGAAAGGAAAAAAATATTTTCGTTTATAAATATTTTTTAGTTAAAACTTTATGTAATCAATTTACAAAAAATAGGTCATGAAAATTCTGTAGCATTCCGACGTGGTAAAATGAAAAAATGTGATAAAAATGCCTCAAATGGGAAATTTTCTTAATTTGCACAGTTTTAATTTGAGACATGTGATTCGACGAACATTTTTATGGTTATTTTATGTGATATACTTTATATGGTTTGAACAAAAAAATATATAAAATTATAAAAACGAAAATGATTTTTTCCTTTCATTCATTTTGTTAAACTTCAACCCCCTTGTGGCAGTACAAAACATTAAATGATATATTTTTTACAATTTTTTTCATTTATTTGTTTACTTTATTTAGTCTATGCTTGTAGCAACTTTTCCGCACCGACCGGCCCAAATGAAAATAAAAATAAAACGCAAATATAACTCCACCCTATTATCCATCTAATTTTGTTTGTAACTACTGCGTATAGGAAATCTTCATTGCCTCACTAATGTACAAAATTTAATTTTACTTCCAGGATATCCAGCTAAGCGAGTCGCCGATATTAATAAAACTAATGGACGGAGAAGTCGGTTTTATGGTGGTCGGCTACAAACATCATTGGGAAGTGTTAGAATCTGGCACAGGACAGGTGGGGAAATATTTAAAAAAAACTCTATCTTTAGGGACTCTTCTATATGTCGTCAAAGGAAGCTGTTCTTGGGTTCTGTCAAAAAACGGAAACTCTTACAGCGAATCTTAGGTGTCTGTCAGTCGATCTAATGACGGCTAGAGAGATTAAGTTGAAATTTGACGTGGGGATGAGAATTAATGAGTAGTTCCCATTTATTCTATAGAACTGACGTCATTGGGACAAATAGGAAAAAATTATTCTCAAGTTTTCCATAGAACTATTAATATCTCGCTTTCATAAATAGTTCTATAGAACAAGATAAAAAGACTCCTTAGTGATTTGATTTATCAACTATTTTTAAGATGTGACGATATACAGTAGTTCTCATACATGGCGGCACATTCTTAAAATCTCGGTTATCAGATGTCCAAAATATTTATTTCTTTTGTCGTTATCAGGGATGCAATCAGGACAGTCCTCTGGTATAGTTATAGGTGGTTAATTGTCGACTTGTCCAGGGCACTCTTGCTTTTAAGGTATACTTTCTACTTGTTCATAAATTGATGAACCGAATTTGTCATCAAATTCTTGCTTACTTTTTTTTTAAATCGATGGTAAAATACTCTGTGATTCTTCAATATCCTGAGAGTCTTCGATAACATCACTTATAAATTGCCTTTTAAGCAGTTTCGATTTGTAATTATAGTCAATTTTTGCGTTTTTAAATAAAAAGCTGTGTTCAGCTTTCTACATAGAAAAGACGTTCAAAAGAATGAAAGAAATTCGGGAAAAACATTACATTGAACTTTTTTGGAAAATTTGATTCCCAATTTATAGTAATGAGTGAATCAAGATAGAAACGCTTGTATGTGTGTAGTTCTACGGAAAAAATAAGACAAAATTGGCCAATTTTGTCCCAGTGACGTCAGTTCTATAGAACAAATGGGAACTACTCGAATTAATCCAAGAGCCCGAGAAATAGGAATCTTCAATTACGTCCAATTTTTAGAATATTTTTGGAAGTCGTGTAGTGTAGACACAGCGGAACATAATACAATGAAGTATATTTTCACTATTAATATCTACGTGGATGGAACCCATACGTTCGTTCTGTACGACGACGTACGATTTGGATTCTTTTTGAGAACATCCCACTTTTTTATACGAATGACAGGATGTAGATGAGATCCTTGTCAATCTATCTGTCGACGGCAAATCGTGGAATTTGGCATATCATGATTTATCTCGATAAAGTATGAAATCGAAAATTATTCACCAAAAGTAAAAAATAGACGACGAGCGGAGTGAGACGCCCAACACCTAGCTTTAAGGGGGTAACTTTTTACCTCAGTACAAAATGTACATCATAATATTGTTTTCCTTACTTTTGAATAACAGTATGCAATAAATGTGTTTTAAAGCAACTTGCGGAAATAGTTTATTAATAATAAACTCCGAGGTAAAAAGTTACCCCCTTAATAGAAATGTGATCTGCCTAGGCAGATTATGATATGCTGAATTCTAAGATTTGCCGATACGTGTTTATTTCTTGTATTTAACCCAAAAAAGAAAATTTCACCTTGACAACGAGATACGAATCTTACAACTCAAATAATAAAGGCCTTTCTATTTCAGGCAGTAAAAAGAGCAGAAAGTGAAGATAGTGCTGCGAGAAGAGGGACCCTGGTGAACGCACTGCGGATAGGGGACGACAGAGATGGACAAATAGTACTCTGCTATAACCGTAAGTATTGACGAAGTTGGTTTTAAATTGTATCACTTCATTGGTGTACGGTCGCCAACATCAGCTACGTATCAACAGTTCTTATGCGGCATCATAGCCGTTAATAGTACGTTATGACACAAGTGAGCTACGTGTTAAATCTAATGCTCATGCGTTTCATACGTTTTCTCCACACACTTGCGAGGAAAAAAAAAATTAATCGTCTTATTTTTCCACATAATCAAAACCACAGCTATGAATCGACAATTTTCTATGAAAAATGGCGGCGGATATTTTGTACTGACGCACCCGCCAAACATTCAATATAAACAAACTGAATATTTATGTATTTACAACCAAAATTAGAGTTGATTTGTTAATCAAGATAAATAATTTGATAAAATGAAGGGATTATTTATTATATTTTAACTGAGACAGTTTATTTATTCGCAAAAACTTTACTATTTCTCAAGCCATCAAAACTCTTTGCTAAGATTAACAAAAAACTAGTGCGATAATGTAAAGTAAAAGGCACGCATGTTTAATATGCTGCATAATGACCCTAAAAACGCTGCAATAAGGGCCATAGCAAGTGTGTATAAAGAAGCAAGGTGTGTGTTATAAGCAAGTGTGTTGAAAGATCTTTTAAGAAACGAAACATGAATTGCAGATAACCTGTACACAAGAAAATGTTGTTCTACTAGACTTTGAGCACATAGCCCAACTTATAGTGCATTCTTTTGACCAAGTTATTGCGGAAACTTGGCGGTATAGCCATGTCATGTATGGTGAACTGATACCGGCTGATAATGATGATGACTTAGGTCTGGGGACGGATAATTTTTGTGATGCTGTTCTACAGAAACATACGCAATCTTTACCTCTGAAAATGAATTTTGTAAATTTTATTAGAATCGCTCATTTAAGTTTGATTGCAGATACGTGTCACTTTGAGCGGCTGACGAGTCGAGGTTTGGAGAATGACAGCGAATATGACTTCCATTGGACCACTGTTCCCGCAGCTGTAGGTGAGAGACAGTCAGCTTTCTTTGAAACCTTATTACATAGGTAACACTAAAAGTTTCCGGAACTGGCCACTTACATAAACAATATTTAAAAATTTATTGCAACATTTGAAAATAGAACTCTTTGGCTGTAGAATGCAGTTTGTTTCATCTGACTGTCTTTTGTTTTTACCTTGTGGCGCCATTTAAAAAATTGTGTGTCTGCATCAACATGGATTTAACTCGGGAAAATTTTCGTAGTATGATTTTCTACGATTTTAAGTGTAATTTGACAGCTCAACAGAGCATCGCTCGGCTTGAAACAGCTTTTGGCAGTGAAGCACCATGCAAGACCACTGTTTATAGCTGGTTTGCAGAATTCAAGCGTGGTCGTATCAATCTCAGTGACGAATCTCGCGATGGTCGGCCGTCCACCGCTGTGACCAACTAAAACATCGATGCTGTGCGCCGTATGATTGAAACAGACAGGCATGTGACTTACCATGAAATTCGCGCATCCTTAGAAATAGGCATGAGTCAAATACAATCAATCCTACACAAACATTTGGGTGTGAGAAAGCTGTGCTCGCGGTGGATCCCACACAACTTGACCGAGGCTCAAAAAACGGACCGCGTCACTTGGTGCAGTGCCATGCTTACCAGATTCAACGAAGGTGCGTCAAATTTGGTGTGGGACATAGTAACAGGTGACGAAACATGGATTTATTGCTACGATCCCAAAACAAAGCAGCAATCGAGCGTATGGGTCTTTCAAGATGAGCCGAAACCAACCAAAGTGGCGCGCGTGAAAAGTGCATCTAAGCGGATGATTGCTTCTTTTTTTAATAAAACTGGACACGTGGCTACTGTTGCTTTAGAGAATCGTCGTACCGTGAATAGTGACTGGTACACGACCATTTGTTTGCCGGAAGTTATTGACGAACTCCGTAAAAATAACCGTAAACGCCGTATCATCCTGCACCACGACAATGCTAGTTCTCACACGGCCAGACAGACAAACGACTTTTTGAAGACGAAAAATGTAGAACTCATGAGTCATCCTGCATACAGTCCCGACCTGGCACCTTGTGACTTTTTTCTGTTCCCAAAAATTAAGAACCAATTACGCGGTCAACGATTTTCATCACCAGAAGAGGCTGTCGAGGAGTATGAAAAACACGTTTCAGAGGTCACCACAGGGGAGTGGCACAAAAGTTTTCAAAACTGGTTTGATCGAATGAAAAAGTGCATAGACGCCAAGGGAGATTATTTTGAAAAACAATAAATTAATTTTGTACCTTTAATAGTATTTTTTCATATTCATTCCGGAAACTTATAGTGCGTCCCACGTATTATATTAGATTATGTTTTTATTGCGAAATCGTGAGCGGTCAGTATGTGCATTACAAGCTAGTTAGATCAAATTGTCACAAAAATATTCAGTAAACAAGTATGGTGGAAAAAATTCAACGGTCTAGGTAAGTACCTCGGTGGCGCAATTGGTAGCGCGCTTGTCTGGGAAACAAGAGGTCGCAGGTTCGAATCCTGGCCCGAGGAATTTTTTCAAATTCTTGTCTTTACATTTGTTTCTAATTTATCTTTTCTGGTTTGTAATGCACTCTAATAATAATATTTAGATGTTATGATTGTTTCATTACGAGAAATATTGGACAGACTCTTTGCTTTTGTTTCAGTGTGCGCGTTCCCTTACATAATGGCCTTTGCAGAAGACTTGTTAGAAATAAGATTAGTTGCCAACGGATCCCTGGTGCACGCGGCCTGCATTCCGGGACTCAAAGTGCTCTGTGGGAAGAGGGTGAGTTTACTTCACTTTTAAATCAACTCGGATCTACCTATAACTTTTATTTCGGGACTACCTAAGTCTTGCCGTTTTCTTGAAGGGGACGAAACAGGGTGACCATATTTTCCGATTTTTCATTTATATCATCTGATACGAGTAGCTTTATAAAGGTCGTTATTTGGTTCAAAATCCGTCTCAATATAGATATGGTGGCCATACCAACCCTAATCATTTGTTTATATTTAATTTATTTTTGAACTGTGTAGGTATATTATCAACCCTGTGATGGAAGTTACAAACAAAATCCTTATATTAATAATACTCATAATACTTTCGCCCACCTGGAATCCCCTTGTTACAGTCGGTTATATATCATTAAAAAAATTGGTCATGTGCGAGTCGGACTCGCCCACCGAGGGTTCCATCAAAGACTATATTTTTTATGATTTAATTGTTTTCAGATTTTTCCTTGTACTTGTAGCATAAGACGGTATTATTTGCCAAATTCCATAGTTCTAGGTCAACGGAAAATACCCTATAATTATTAATTATATAAATTATTTTTATTCCCTTGACAGTGACGAAATATACGTTTTTGCGGCATAAACGGCCGCATCTATTTTTTACGTTAACTTAGAAGTTTGATTTTATCATAACTTTAAGGGACTGTAGTGAGTATAATTATGGCTTTAATTTCAACTCGATACCTCCACGCGTTCCCGAGATAAGGGTCTTGACAGACAGACGGACGGACGGACGGACGGACGGACGGACGGATGGACAGACAGACGGACAACAAAGTGATCCTATAAGGGCTCTGTTTTTTCCTCCTGAGGTACGGAACCCTAAAAACATTCCGAATTAACTTCTTGCATATTTTTCAGGATATATTCTACGTAGCTTGCGCGCCTGAATACGTCCCCTTGAGTAGAGAAATCGACCCCTGTCTGGGACTCGACTACGAACAACTGATGCGGCAGATAAATAAACAGAATAGTGGCCCTTACTCGATGGACGAAGATGAGAATAACGATAATAAGTAAGTTTGTTTTAGCAAAAAAAAAATCGAGCGATAAATCGGTTTCGTAATTTAATTACGAAACGTGAACTGGAACATTTAGCACGCCAAAAGTAAGCTTCTCATAAAAAAATTATCTTCGTTGTTCATCCAAAATATTAAATTTCAGAAGAGAATTTAGCTACCAGAACAACCGTACATCGGAGACCACGTCCGCCTCAAGTAGAAGCAGCTCTGTGTCATCAGAGCAAGAGAACATCCGACCTCCACTCACGAGGATGGCTCCTGTATCACCGCCCAGCTCACCGCAAGGTAATTCAATCAAAACGCTTTTTTAAACTTGAAGTTTTGATGATGCTAATTTTGGTTTATATACGATGACTACAATAAAACCTGTCACCAGTGAGCGGTAAGAACATACTGTGCAGGTGGAAGTAACTGTGTCTACCTAGAGTGTATAAAAATGCCCCTGACACTGTCAGAAGAACGGTGTGCCACTGGGTAGCATCATGACCTCGATTCTATTTTAGATCCATATTGACATTGGACAGGCAGCCACAAAAGTCTCTATGCCCTCAACCTGGCCCTGCCTGCCTGACAACAGAAAAGAAGAAGCAGACACGACCATAACATTAGTCCTTTACGATTATAACGGAAACAACGTAATCAGGCCAAAGCCGACTAAAACACAATACGGCATCTCCACAGACTCGCGACACGCAGATATTCTTTTCTTCCTATTGGGTGGGCTGCAAGGCCTATCGGCCCGACAAGCCCTGGTGTCAGAGTTTTTAAGCCGCCTTACGGCCTCTGATGTCGTTTATGTATCGACCACTCTACTAGAAAGTGGCCGGGACCAACGGCTTATCGTGCCTTTCGAAGCACGGAATCATCTTACTTTTCGCAGAATCAGGTGATTCACGGCTGCAATGTCCTAACCAAACTGAGAACATTCACAAAGTGACATTCCACTATGTGTGTTCCCCGCGGGAATTGAACCCACGACCTCCGGGTTGAGACCACGGTGGCAGTTAGCAGATATACAACAAGGGGAAGCTTGTAACTTCGCAGGCTCCTATATAGCTCCTATAATTTCTTCTCATTTAGGTGTATCTCTACTTCTCGACGTTGACCATCAGATTTTTATACTACTTCACCCTTGCCATACTCCTGAAGTTCGTCAATTTAGTCCACGGTGCTTTGTTAGATACCGTATGGATTTGTTTTCTATTCCAGTTCTACCGGAGAACAGTAGTCGGTGCGTGCGCATTTACAAGATACCTCAGAGCAACCTGAGTGCAGGCGCGTACCAGCGACAGTCAGTGTCGGCGGACCAAGTCGTCTCCTCCTTCTTCTCAGAAAGGTAATTGATCTAAGCGTTCTTTCAATGTTGATATTAAGAGTAGGCTTTAAAACCTTTTCGGAAGTTTTTGAGTTCAGAATCAAAATAAAATAAAAATGTTGCCGATATATTTTTACGGTAAATTACGGTTTAGTCGATGGTAGAGCTGATGCCGGGTTCAAATGTGGAGGTACCACCATCTTACTCGCAAATCCTCCCGAAGTTATTCGGGGGAGAGTAAGAGAATAGCTCTCAGGCAAAACCAGGCGGCCCACCATTGTCTGGGACCGAAGGATGGCGGTATATCCATCCCCGATTGCCGGGCCTTATATAAAACAGACGTGTGACGGGCAGCGGCGTCACTGCTGCAAGGGCTACGGCACCGCGCTCACCAACCCACCTGCCCATCGTGGGAGTATGGGCGTTTCTTCCAGGAGGACCGCCAAGAGTGGCGAAATCCTGGAAAGGCCTATGTCCAGCAGTGGACGGAACGGGCTGATGGATGGTTGAAAGACTATCGTCGATTTCTTATTTCGTACTTTATTATTTTAAACTAGCTATTTTTACCATATGGACGTACACAAATGGTCTGGGAAACAATATTTTGTCTATGAAATCTTATCCCAGTAAAGATAAACTTATTTTTTGCAGGCCAAACAGCATAAGACAAAGATTAGCAGAACTTAGAATAGAAAGTAAATCAAGAGGCAGCGGCGAAGAATCGAACGACGAAAATTTATAAATGGAACAGATAATTTATAGACAAAGCTAGTTTACTTGCAAAAGGTGCACAATTAATTACCAATACCTATGATATTTACGTCTAATGTTGTTGTTTTAGAAACTTTTGGGAAAGTCTAGGTTTGGACAAACATTACTTAATCAATGTTTCAATCGATAGAAGTAAAATATTTCTGTTATCGAGAAGATCTACAAAATAGTATGTAATTGTTGTAATTTAGGTCACAAAATTAAATTGTACAGTTACTTAAAAAGCACAAGCTATTAATTTGAAAAAACGGAACTGCTCATAGATTCTTGATATTAAAACAGTCATCCCATCGACTGATTTAATAATGCTCGTAACATTTTCGGTCTTAAAAGAGATTTTTAAAATCCTTTTTTTAATAGATACGTACTTCCATTGTTATTTTAGTATTTGGTAAAGAAAAAAAATTATATATTAATCGATAGCGTTCTGTACATACAGCGAGAGATATTGGAATATTGACTTATCTATAATAAATAACATAAGTATCATAAAATCATAATATAATATTCTAGTCAAGTGAATGGAAAACAAACAAGACAAAAAGTGATGTAAATAGTTGTCTCTAGATTATAGTTAGTTATTTAAATTAATAAAAACATATTTTATGTCTACTTTCCTGAAATCAGAAAAGAAGTGCCATCCATTTATTCGTTTATCTTTCTAGATTTTAAATAAATCATAGATCTATCTGTAATTTTTGCGATGCAAGAGAATTGAAAACTTATCTATCGTAATATCTATCCTTGATCTACATGTTGTTGTGCTGGTGTGCATGAAATATATTGTAGTAGGCAATTTCTAATTGGACTTGGTTATTACGTAGACCAGGGTTGCAATTGTGTAAGATAACCTATTCATTTGACTGCTTAAAACGTACGATTTCGATTGACAAATGGCTATTCGACTAAGCAAATTAGCCCGTTTGACAATTGAAATTGTACGTTTTTGGCTGTCAAACGAATACGATTCTCTCATACAATTCCACAACAGAACCGACTTCCCTTGTATTGGTTGGGCCTTATTGTCTTACTTTAACATCTACCGCTTTCAAAATGTTCCATGATTGGCTAAAAATGATGCGTGATGACATTCCTAGCCAATCACGATACATTTGAAAGCGATAGTTGATGTTGAAGTTGAACAATAAGAGGGCTGTTTTGCGTAACTACGTCCAATGATATTGATTAGTAATTAAGTAAACATTGACACCTATTCTCGTGTAGCAAATATTAGATTTAGAGCTGCCATAACCTTAAACTTTTCATTGCAAAAGGCTTTAACGCAGATGGATAAAAGTTAAATGAGCTTGTATTATTTTAGGTTTTTCAACTATAAATTTAAGGTTTGCTGCACGAGAATAGGTCACATTTTAATCAATTAAATAGTATAATAACTTAATTATTATACTACTTACTAGCTATAAGCTACGAAATGATCGTACTATATTACGAGTTATAATTGAATTGATTTACCAAAGAAAGAACCAAACTGATAGTGTTTAAGATTTACCATACAGATAGATTTGGCACTGTTGTATAGAATTCGAAATTATATGTATTTATTAGTAACGAAATTGTGTGTTTAGAAGTATTTATTTGACAACCATAGACAATGATGAACAACCAGGATATTAAGTTAATAAATATTTGAATGGAAGTACAAGTTATTGTGAGAGCCATCGTAATTACCTCTACATAAAAAGTATATAAAATTGAAAGTTGTATATTGATATAATGAATTATTATTTTTGTGAATGGTATCAGAGTACTAGGCCTACAGAACCTGAGTATCGATGATATTAACTCGTATTGTGATAATGACTGAATGAATACCAATGCAGAGAAAATATTATATAAATGTAGATATTTATGAAGATATATTGAAGTAAATGTGCATACAGGGTTATAGACGGAGAAATAGCGTTTATAAATTAATGTAGGTAATGCAGAATGTCACAAATTATGATGGAAGTTATGTGTAAACTTATTAAAATCTGAAAAATAATTATGTGTCTAAAATTATAGCGCCAGTTCCAAAAAAGGTACCTTTTGAATTATAAGTATTGTTTTAACGTACGTCTACATTGTTTTAACGTACATACCTATTTATTATGACGTAAATCTACATCTCCAGTTAAATCCTAATATAACCCTGTAATCATCGTAAAACTATGAATGTACGACAAAATTTCAATGTTTGAAAGAAAAATGTAGTTTATTGTTATTTTATCTGAGGTTTAAAATAAATGTCTGTTCAATATGAGACTTTTATTGTGTAAAACTAAAGTTTTTCTATAAAATTACTCAGTCAATTAATAATAAATTTGGTATACTTATACCCTATAATAGTTTCGGCTGCTGTTTCAAAGCCGTTATGTCTAGAAATCTTGGCATTTCTAACGTTGGAGTCCTGTAAGCAGCTTGTGGCAACACTGAAAGTAAAAATTAACATTTGTTAACTTTGGTATAGTTGCAGGTTGTGGCATTTTGTCTAAATCGATTTTAATAGTAGTTTATAAGTGCCGTAAGGAGGCAATAGCTTAAGAGGACGATTTAAAACACGAGCGACAAGCGAGTGTTTTAAACGTTACGAGTGAGTTATTGCCCTTACCCACGTGTATCATACTACGTTTTTCAATGCATAGGGTGATTATATAAATGAAACGTAATTAAAGAAACAAACAAATAATAAATACTCCAAATGAACTTTAGGCGGGCATTCTTTTCCTTTTTCTTTGCACGCGAGTTGCCAACTTGACGGAAATAAACTGCTTTCAGTTTGATGCGTTTGTAGCTTATTTCTGTGAAGTCACACAAGAAAAGACTGGCAACGTGTTTGCAATAAATAAAAAAAAGGAATAATAAAACACAGTGTGGTAAAGTTTATTTTGACAACAGTTTTGAAGCATATAAAATACAACTTTCCGAGCACTTGCATTGAAAAATAAGTTATTATAACAAATAGACCGCCTCTGTGGTCCGGTGGTTCGAGTAATCGACTATCAATCCAGAGGTCCCGGGATCAAATCGGGGTAAATTCGTTTTTAGTCTGCGTGCGAAGTAACGTTAAGTTGTGGGCCCATTTTATGGCCGAAGTATGACGATGGGGCTCATCACGCTTGGACGTAATAATCGTCGGTGAAACGTGGCTGTACGAGACTTGCATTTCACACTCCACAATCGGTAACGGCTGTAAGACCCCTTCGGGGATTAATGCCGTCACGAAGTTTTTTTTTTACAAGTAATACCATTTTCGTACGCCCGATGAGCATAGAACCCTCACCAAATATAAAGTTTATATTAGTTACCTTGGTGTATTGGTGACTTTACGGCGGCAGGTGGTGGCAAGCCTGCAATAAGGAGAACTATTAGAATCTGACAAGGCTATCTCTGCAATGAAATTTCAAGTAAAAAACCGAACAACAGCGAGTAGAGCTCGCACAATTATGATTACGAATACTACAGTGAAGAGTCTAAAGATCACATTAGACTTTATTTTTACTACATGAAAAAAAATGCAACCATTAATTTTGACTAAGAGATCAGAGAGGAGGAATGGTATTTTTTTTATATCATTGGATCAAAAACAATTTTCTTTTAAATCAGGTCCTTAGTCCTTAGGTCCTTGCCCTTTTTTTTAAGTAATACCATGGATGAATACCTCAAACTATAATACTTAATACACTAATAAAAACTTTTTTTTCTTTGCCCATCCATCCATCCATCAGCCTGTTTCGTTCACTGCTGGACAATGGCCTTTACAAAATTTCGCCACTCTTGGCGGTCCTCCCGGCAGAAATTCCCATACTCAAGCACGCTGGGCAGGCGGGTTGGTGAGCGCGGTGCCGAAACCCTTATACCAGTGACGCCGCTGCCCGTCACCAGTCTGTTTTATATAAGCCCCGGCAATTGGGGATAGATATATCGCCATCCATCTGTCCCAGGAGGCAATGGTGGGCCGCCTTGTTTTGCCTGAGAGCTGTTCTCTTACTCTCCCCCGAATAACTTCGGGAGGATTTGCGAGTAAGATGGTGGTACCTCCACAGTCGAGCCTGGTATCAGCTCTACCACCTTTTTCTTTGTACCAATCTGAAATTCCCCATTTTTAATTTTTATTTTTTTCAAACCTAGATGGTCTATATAATATGTGCACATCATCATGATCTTAGATTTTGCCAAATAAGGAATGGACCCCTAAAACTTATGAGGGTTCCGTTTTTGCCTTCTAAAAAACAAGTAATAGATAAAGTATCAGTAGACTATTTCATATGGTTGTCAATATTGTAAATATTTTCGTTTGTAGGTAAGAACAGAATTCTGTTGCTCCTTTATTCCTAACATATTATTTATCAAAAAGAATAGTTATCACTTTTCAAGTTAGGGTTGCCCAACTATAACTTACAAATAAATGATACCTGCTTGTTTTGCCTTGCCAGTGGCTATTTTTATCCCTCATATCACAATACCAAACACACAGCACAATTATTTGAACACAAAAATTTGTTGATAAACATCCTGGGTAACGGTAAAAACTGCATCAAAATCTGTCCTGTACTTCTTAAGATTGCAGCATAGTTTATGGTTCATAAAATAAGTAATGAAACATATGCCTTTTTACATCTACAGTTTACAATGCCTTACCTTGCAAGAGCTGATGCCTCTCCATATAATTCCTTGTTGCAAAGGACATATCATCAGACGTCACAGCAATAGTCCGATGAGTGTTCTGCTTCTCAGGAGCTTGGTTTAGATACTTGGCTGCCAGCAGGTTCATCTTCAAGCTCGTGTCAGTGGTTGCTGGTGGTAAATGAGGCTGGTGCAAGCCGAGTGGGTCATCACCAAATTTTACCCTATAAATTACATAACCAGTGACATGAATCCGAGCCACAGTCTAGACCGTAATATATAGTCGTGGTCAACTAATTACGGACTTTCAAGATAGTGAAGAGCAATAACCGGTTATGTACGTACATATAAATATAAAACCCTATTGATTTCTCAGCACCTATATTTGCATAATTTGGTCCGATTATTATGCTATAAATGGCTGTAAATAAAAGAATAAATAAATATAAAAAAGTATTTAATATCAAAGGTTGAACATGTATTCAATTTTAACGTATAATTCTGTAGCTGGACATTTAATTAAGGACAGTAAACTATAATGAAAAATAGAGTTAAACAAAACTAATAATCTGCAGTATTATAATATCTTTAACAGCTCCATTTTATTACGTGTAAAATCAGTACCAAGTAGCAAAACCTTTGTTAATATTTACCGCTTGACACCGATGTGGCATAGACATTATCAGTTTCTGGCATGTTTCGACAGGAATGTTTGCCCATGCCTCACAAAAAGCTTTATTAAGTTCATCTAAAGTTGTGGTACGATAAGTGGCAACTTTTTTCTTGATTTCGTGCCAAAGGTGCTCGATTGGGTTAAGGTCCGGGCAATTTGCTGGCCAATCTAGCACCGATACTGACTGACTGGTAAGAAACGACTTGACTGAACGGGCGGTATGTTTCGGGTCGTTAGGTATCATGCTGAAACGTCCATATAATAGGGAGATGCTCCTCAGCATAGGGAAGCATCGTTTCCTCCAATATTGCCTTGTATTGATGTTGGTCTAAGTTACCCTGAACTTTCCTCACAGGTCCCACTCCATGTCCAGAAAATGAACCCCACATTTTAATGTTTCCACCGCCATGTTTCACCTGCTTTTTTGTGAATCTTGGATTCATTTCCGCTTTTACTGGACGCCGTACGTATTGCCTTCCATCTGCAGAAATCAAATTAACCTTGGTCTCGTCAATACAAGGCAATATTGCCAATTCACAATTTGGCTTAACTAGAGATTGTCCCTAATTATTTGACCACGACTGTATATATATTTTCAATAATGTGAACTTAATGACATAAATATGATTTATTCCACCTTCGTCAAACATAATTAGTCCAGTTTGGTCAAACCTGTAAATGACAGCAAAATTTGTCCAGAATGGTCAAGGTATAAATCAAATCTTGAAAAAGTCGATTCAATATTAATTTCAGAATGGTCAAGGTATAATAAATCAAATCTTGAAAAAGTCGATTCAATATTAATTTTCAATCACCTTGACAAAAAATTATTGATTTGTTAAATATCTATTAGCAAAACTTTTACCTTTTAGTGACACTAATGTTTGTCTTGTCAATCTGCATTTGAACACATTGCTGTCTTGCATTCCTGAAAAGAGCACTCGCTGATGAAGGCATATCTGAGTCCTGGAGCATTCCATTCACATGAGTCTGAAAAACATTATTCTTTTTAAACATCTACAAACAAATCTATAAAGTTGTTGTACTATAATATATTCAGAATATAGTTACCATGACTTTATTATAGTATGTCCATCCCACATTAGACTGGCTATCACTTCCAGAATCTGAACTAAAAACCACAAGAAATTTAAATATTAAATAGAAAATAAAAATTATAATTATATAAGGATAGTTAATTATGAAGAGATCTTACTCGCTATAATCCCTAACATCTAAGTACATTGTTTGATCTGGAGATATCATTGGGGTTGTGGAATTGTCAACTTGAACATTGTATAAACTGAGTTCATTCAAGGTTTTTTCTTCTGGCACATTCTCAGCCTGTCGTTGCACCTTATTCTTTAGATTATCTTTTGCTTGTGGATTGTGCAATTCATTGCTGTCACAGTTATTTTGTGGATTCCTTCCTACAGGTGAAATTCCATCTAAAAAATTTTGGTTCACTGGCTGTCTGAGTGCAACTTCTTTTATACTTATTTGTGACCTATTACACTGTATCTGAGCACTTTGGTTATTATTCTGCTTGAGCATCTCCTTGTTTATAACTGTAGAAGTTCGAACCATTTCAAAACTTGTCATGACACCAATAGAAATCTTGTGATGGTCGTTTTCAATGGTTTCTAGAGCCACATGCTCAGTGACATAGTTTCGTGATGGAAGAGCTGGCTGAGGATTATTTGCTGGCGAGTTGTTGGAAGTTATAAATTTATCTACTTTCTGCTGCAATAGCTGCAACTGTTCATTCTGTAACTTAATGATCTTGAACAGGTCTGCAACAGTTGGTTCCCTCTTCTCTTTTGTGACTGCCGAGGGTTTTTCAATCTCTGTACTTTTGGTGCTTTGCTCATATTTTTGGATGGTCCATGTCTTTTTATCTATAGCACTTTGGGGTACAGGCTGCACACAGGCATTTGGGTAATTTTGTTGTTTTATACAACATGGATTGGTTTCTTGTACAAATTTTGTACAACAATGACACTGACTTGATACTTGTTCTTTAATTGGAATAAACTGTGATCTAGAATTATTTCTATGGAAATTATTAAGGTGCATTGTATCCCCATTACATCTGATTATGCAATGGTGGCAATTACAGTAATTATTGTCAGAAACTTGTGTGTTTCCACAAGAGTCTGGCTGGCTATAGTGGTCTATATTGTGATGTTGAAAGGGTGTCCGATTTGAAACACCCATCTTCATCATTTCAGCTTTCCTAGAAAATGGATTATTCTCCTTATCTACTGTAAACTTTGAGAATTGTTTTTCTAAGATGTTTGTATTCTGTAATTGCACATTTTCTCTTCTTATAAAAAAGCTGTTGTCCTTTGTCAAAACATTAGGAGGGCTATATTTTTCATCATTTTCTGTTGATGCCAGCACAGGTACTTTTTCAGTTATTGTTTGATGAGTTCTGTTAATCTCATTTGCATTTGTTACTTGGTTAACAAAAGGAGAATTGTATGCAAAAGCAGATACCTGTTTTCTTGGTTCCTGACTAGAAGCATCGAGCATGCTCAATTCCAACTCATTAGAGGGCTTGATTCCCGGCTCCGACTCACGAACATAACCCAAATCAGTCTTCCTTGTAACCATGTATGGGGAACTATTGCTTGATTCGTAATTCTCTAGTGGATCTGACTTCATTTGTATAATTCTTGCAAACAAATCATCATTTAAATCAGCTGCTGCTGGAGCTACTTGCTGATTGATGAAAGGACGAGGAGAGTGGCATTCTGAGATGTCCATTTGAGTAGAACTTGTATAATTATCAATCGTCTTAAAGCGAACCTTCTTCATGAAGAAAACAATTTATACAACAAACAAACTTGTATTAATCACAGGACGATGTAAGTTTTTATTCAGTTAACTACTACAGTAATACGTCTTCTCATAAATAAGTCCTAATTATTCGTTACAGTAAAATAATTCAAACATTTTCTAAAATAAACGAAAAACAACCTACAAAGCGCCATAAAATTCAAATCAAAGTTCGTTCGTTTCTTTTCTTTTTCTTTGTTGTAGTGCGTTCCGATTAAAGACATAATCGATTACATCGCGTCTATCGGCATTCCGAATGAATTCCGAATCAATGATGGCCGTACGGCCGGCGGCGTGAGTACTTTAATGGTACTTTTAGTCACTGTTGCCAACTTAGCTACTTTATAGCTAGATCTAGCTATTTTTCGGTGTCGGACAGCTACAAATTACAAAAACTTGTAGCTAGATTTTTTAGCTACTTTTTCTAGCTAGGTACTATTTAAGTCAGACTAAACGTGAATGAGAGTTTACACTAAATTTCCTTTCAGGAAAGAAGTCCTCTGTCAAAGTAATTATTATTAAAGGGTAAATACGGAAATGCTATAGTCCGTGAGTCGGAGTATAAACCGTCCATAACAATTAGACACATGGGGCAACCAATAATCACCTTTGTCACAAGGTAATAAAGTCTTATCTATTCGTCTAATTAGCTTGGATAGTTAATGTCTATAGTCGGCGGCGGGCAGACTCGGTGGCGGATGCGACCAGGACGACTGACTATTATAGTAGCCATTGTAGCCAAACTTTTCTTTGACTATCTCTATTCTTTCATATCTCTTGTCAATTATTTCTCTTTATCCATCTCGCTTGCCGGACCGGAACTAACTTTACTCAGACACCATATATTTTGGCATGTTGTGGTTGGTGTTGGTTGACTAAAACGGCATTTGTTTCAGTTGTATAATTCAATTTTAACGATGTTTTTAGTGCTTTCCATAATTCGTATCATTGCAACCATTATTAGTGTTGAAAACCTATGAAAAAATACTTAGAAACATTTATCTACTTCTAGCTACTTTCTGGGTTACAAAAATCGTGTGATCTAGCAACTTTTCGCGACAAATCTAGCTACTAGATATGGGTAGCAGTTGGCAACACTGCTTTTAGTACTGTCAGTGCCATTCGGAACCCGGCCTTGTTGGTGGTGAGGAGCAAATCATTTCCCTAAATTACTCGAAAATTAGCAGTGGAAAGGTAACCACGTGTTGGTGAAAGAAGACGTGTTGCATAGTAAACTTGTCATTTAATTTGCTACCATGACTTTGAATATTATATAATCACAAAAAATGAGAACTACATGAAAGTTATGTTGCTCTCTTTTCGCTCACTGCGGCTTTTGCAGCCTAAAATACTGCAATTCACCATCTTGCGACAGTTGTTTCACTTCACGGTAGTAGTGTGCATTGCGGCTATATTTTGTTAACGCGCTAAAAGCTATGCGCTAATTTCCAATAGCGCGCTATTTTTTCAGCTATGTTTTAACGTTATATTTTAAAACTAGATTAGCTACATCTATAGTTTTAACGAATGAAAAAGCATGAATGTTCGTTGTGTTGTAGCTTTAGTGACTGTCAGCTATAATAAACGGATAAATTTATTGAGGGAGATACAATTGGGCTGTTTTGAAAAAAAAAATGTAACTTTGTTATTTTTTTACTGAAGGCAGTTTTTATTAATATGTTACGTCGTACGATATTTTGGTTTATATTAATAAATATATACAGTTTCAAACATTCAATGAACTTCCCTTCATACTTTGCAGGCTTAGGACTGTCAATAATTAAACGCTATTTAAGCTTGAGTCGTTATTATTAGGAAATAAAATTAATGATATTCAATTATGTACACTTAAAACGAACTACCTATTTCCAAACTATATTTCTTAAAAAGTTCTAGATGCATAAATTTATCACCATTTTTTTTTCATTTACTAAAAATACTCGCTAATATTTGCGCACGAAATCAATTTAGGCAGGCGTACACGCTCAAGCGAAAGCTGTTCGGTACTAAACGTTAAAATAAACAATCAATTCAAAAATGACATAAAAGCGCGCGAAATGCATCTGAATCACGGGGCACAGGTGCGGGGTGAGTGACCTCTGTACAAAACGAACGAATCGCGTCGCGTGGCTTCCGTCGGGATCCGCTGCTGCTAAGCAAAGCGCGCGATGTCGAACCTCGGTAAAAAATAGCTCTAAACGCAATCCTTTTTAGCGCGTGCTATTCGTGAAAAGTAATTAGCGCGCTAATTTTATACGCTATACGTTTTATTACTCAATACTACTTCTGGGCACTTCACAGAAACACAAGTATTAAAAACTTAGAGCCCAGAAACATAAAAAGTCCAACTCGAATTTCTCGGTCAACAGTTGTCTGCCACACACAACTTGAATTGTGGCAAACAAGCAAAATCGTATACGCAAGAAAGGGACAAAATTTGAAGATGTCTCCCGCTTACGCATAAGTGATTTCAAATGACTGCATCTCTTTCTCTTCTTTTATTATTATTCCATTGACACATCTATTCTATCCTCTATCTACGGCCTATTGCGTATCTTTTACTCGGTTGCAAACTTTAAAATCAGCTTAGCTGTCAAACGATAATAGCTTTCCGATTCTCTAAGCATCATAAGTGATGTCACAGTGTGTGGCGAGATCAATACCCACTTAAGACAATTTTGACAGCTATAATTTTATCGCGGGGCTATTGTGTAACTCAGTGTCGGTTGCTAGCTATAGTTGATATTCACCAAAAACAGATAAAAAATGAACTCATAAAATAACGTTTATTGGGTATTGAGATATTTACGAATCGTGAAGTCATTTCAACTGCGAACTTATCCTTAGTTATGCGGATATTAGCACTTTGGCAAAACATGGAGACCAGGGTCTGATGATGGGACTGTAAGATGGGTACAGGATCTCCTCAACGGACAACAGCAGACCCTTCGAGTTTAGGCTTTATTTGATTGGTCTTTATTTGCGCTTTGTTTAAACAACACATGGTGTCAGTTGCATATAGTCGTTCGAAAAGTCTAATTATTTTGTTTTCCTTATTGCCACGAAAATCTCTTCGACGTGGGTGGAGCCGCGGGCAAGAGCCAGTATTATTGTATTTTGGTTAATTTTACATTATGTTCTAACAGTTTTCTCCGATTAAATGAATAAGTATAATTTATTAGGTTGTATATGTATTATCTAGATGCCAGACACACAGCGAGTGGTGGTACTGACTCTGCTTTTGACTGCAAACCACTTGGTCGTGGAGTACCATCGCGGTGTCTGTATAAGGATCCAATTATTGCATAGATTACAGTGAATGCAGAACTCTAGACAGCTAGCTGTGTATACATTCCTTGAACAATAACAAGGTAGCAAGTCTGTCCTTAAAAATGTATGGGTCAAAATGAAAAAAGAATTATGATATTAAACAAATAATGAAAATTGAATTTTTACAGTTGCAGGCCACATCATTACAAAATCAAAACTAATTCTTATTAACTAATGACTACTACTGCAGCCCTTCCATGACTGCCTGGATACCGCACTCGACAATGTCAATCACTGCCTGAATGCAGCATCTGCCCAACAACTGTACCAGCTTGAAAGCTTAGCTTGGAATGTTGTTATCTAAAATATAAACATTATTTCTATTGTAAATACAGTATATTGTATATTTCAGCAAGGAACTTTCAGTGAACACTACAATTTCAATCAAATTGAAAATTAAGTAGTAGACACTAGACTAGACTGATGGATTTGGAAGTATCGAAAGAGGTGTGTCAGGATTGTAGCAGATGGAAATCTGTAGTCTCTGCCCACCCCTCAGGGAGATAGGCATGATAAATGTAATAAGTAAATACACATCGCACCTTTGGTAGAACAATGACGCAATTACGTGTTTTCAAATAGTCCAGGAACGGCAAATTAAGAAATTTTTATTTTTTTGGCTCTATGACGTTATGTAATTATTGTATTAATGTATTTATAAACATTTTATTATGAATATATGATAATAAATGTACCGTTCGCAAATTAAAACATTTTAATTTTGTGAATCACACACAATTGACCAATCAGACGATATTATTCCAAAAACTGTGGAAAGCTACAATGACATACATGCCTCTGTCTGAAACTATTGGAACTAACTATCATTGTGTTTCTGTAACCCCATAAAGAACAATACATTTAGAACATTTTGGCATATTTAAGTTAATATTGCATTTTTTGTCAATTTTACGTCATTGTTCTACCAAAGGTGTGACATGTCGAAACAGCTTACTTTGCATTGCTTTGGAATACTTTTACTTCCATTTTCATTTTCAGTTCCTTTAAAATGTGCTTCTGTAATGCTGACGGAATAACAACGCGATATTTGTAAATTAAACACCCCAAACCTACGCTTAATACTTCTTTTCTAGCAAAAAATGGCTTTTCAATTCGACGGCCAATTAAAAAGAACATATCCCACAATTTTACTTAATAATTTATCTCTCTTAGTTTCTCTCTCAATATCTTTAAAACTAATCGGCATTGATTCTTCAATCAGATGGATATAATTCTGGAGTTCGGAAAGACGCCCTTCTCGTGGTAACGGCACACTGTGGAGCGAGTCTTAGGGATTAAAAAAAGTAAACAATTTAATTAAGTCATTTTGATAATGCCATCTAGTGCAGTTAGTGACTGGCTCTCAAAGTTTTTGATTGACATTTTTGTATAACATTTTCATCTGTGAAGATATTTAATAAAAAAACATTTTTTTACTATGGAGACAACCACGTCATGGGACATAATCTCCTGATTCCGGCCTTGTTTCAAGATGTGGTATTTTTTATTGAAATCATCTAATAAAATGCAACAAATGCTCCAAACAAACTAGGTGCGCCAAAGGTTTTTGTTTTTTTGAAAATTTTTGTTCGCATTCCTACTTCACTAGTTCAAATCCTAGTATAGGCAATATAGCAACAAAAAAAAATTATTTTTCCAATTTCACCTGGCAGGTCATTGAAAAATTGTTCCTGACTTCTAACCGAGTCTCCAGTATGAATTCAGACGGTTGATTAAATTCACCTTATATACTCACGTCTGTCTCCCAGAGGCGTAGTCAGAGACTACAGATTTTAATCTGCTACGATCCAGACACACCTCTTTCGCTTCTTCCACATCCATCAATCTAGTCATGCAAGAATAATAATTAATTGAAATGGGCAACGACCTTAATGTATTTACTAGACAAGGCGTTCCGCACTGAAACATTGCGCTTTAAAGATTGGATAATTGACTAAACATCATTTAGTCGCTTGCAAGCGAGCGAGAGAAGTGGACGTTATTTAGATAACGCCACCAACGCTGAAGGTACGAATATACGAATTATTTTGTGAAATAATACCGGTGAAAATTAACACAAGAACTAAAATAGTCAGTTTATATATATTTTGGGTAAGTTACTAATTTGTTTCGTATTTATTTTCCAATAAAACAGTATTTTATCGTAAAAACGCCAGTAGCCATTTCGTATATCCATCTCGCTTACTCATTACCAGAATTATATTAGAGCGAGTAGAATTGCCAGTTTCTCACAGATTAAAAGAAATATATATTACAGATGTGACAAACCTACGGTGGGAATAAATATTGAAAATGCACATAGAACTGCCCCTTTTTATGGTTCTGTACCGACGGAGTGCCAAACTGGATCCTGCTACTGTGCCTCCGCTGTCTGTCTATCTGTCACAAGGGTTTACCTATAGTTTTTGCGCCGCGATAAGAAGCCAGTTGAAAATTTCAAATAATCGTACTACTGTGGTTTCTATCATGGCGAATAATACAAGAACTAAAGAGAAATTCATAACACCAAAAACTAGACTAAAAAAGACGCAAAAACAAGGAAAATATATTAAATTAATTATGTTTAATAAAATACCTACAGATATTTCAAAGTTGCCGCTCTTGGAGTTTAAAACGAGGGTGAAACGTTTTTTGGAAAATAAACCGTTTTACTCAATTAATGAGTTCTTGAATTTAAAGCTGAAGACATGTTCATTTTCTGATTATACAGTTAAAATATAAATTTATTTTTAATTATGACATTTTTAATTTATTTTTAATTTAAGCCATTATTTTATGTAAATTTTTATAAATTACATTGTGTATGTACATTGTACATATTTTGTATTTCGTGTAAATTTCTTATGTATTGACAAACCTTTTATAACGGACATTGTTATATGGTGAATAAATATCTTATCATATCTTATCTTAATACAATCTAGACAGGAGACAGTACTGGAACTTGGAATAGTAACGCAGTTGTATTTGGGCTGTATTTGCTAAAATTGTTAAACAATTATTTCTACACAACGTTGGCATACGCCATTATTTTATTATTATTATTATTTCAGATGTCAGATAGAAATCACCTCTTTAAAAAATGCGAAATTGCATTCTTCGATACTGCAAAAACTATTCTAGGAAGACAAGAAAATGTAGAATTATTGATGGATGTAGAAAAAGCAAAAGAGGTGTGTCAGGATCGTAGCAGATGGAAATCTGTAGTCTCTGCCTACCCCTCTGGGAGACAGGCGTGAGTATATGTATGTAAGAAAATCTGATGGCGTAACGTTTCATTAGTAATAATTGACAGAGGAATGATAAAAATATTGCCAATACAATAGGAGCAGGTATAAAAAATCATTAACGGTTAAATTAGGAAACAATGGATCATAAACTTACATTTTGTGTGCTTAGGATTTGTTTCTAATATGTAACCGTAAATGATGTTTTTTCTAAATATAAAAAAATTATTAATGGTTAAATTAGGAAACAATGGATTATAAAGTTACATTTTTATGCATAAGATTTGTTTCTAATGTTCTACCTACTCTTATTGTTTTGGCCATATTTTTATCATTCTCTGTCAATTTGAGATTTTTGTACCTCATTCGAAAGCTAGTAAAATGCAGATATTTTGAAGCTATTACGCACAGAAAATTGCATAGAGACTTTTTGTTTAAACCTAGCTTTTTGTGTAAATCTTTTGTAATTTTTAAGAATTTTCAATTGCTTAGGAGCACAGTGTCAAGGTTTACGTCAAAAATGTGCATTTTAGGGCTATTTTTTATTGGTTGGGATGTTTTCAAAGCGCAACAAATAAAAGAAATGTAAAATAATGGCTGGTTTTTTAAATATAATTTTTTAAAGTTTACTTTAGAAAAAAAACTTAAATTCAATATATCTCAGAAATGGTTCACTTTTGCATAAGGCATTATATGGTCGAATCGACTGCAATAGCTCTCTTCTACAACCTCTTCAAAGGATTGCATCTAATTAACAGTCATCGTGTATACATGTATGGGCATATTTTTTCAACTTTATTTTAATAAATGGTTTATGAAAGAGTATTATTATCATCTTTTAAAAGTTTTGTTTTACTTCAAATAAACAGACCTTTCGTTTTCGAGCCTAAATGAGTGGTTTACTCTAAAGCTTGAAATCCATAAAATGATAACTACAGCATTTGCTAGCAGTTTATAGGTAAGCTGAGATCGGAGCCTAGGCCTCCCTTGGTCAATAAATGAGCTTGATGTTTTATGTATACCATTATTGAGTTATTTCCACTTATTTCTTATTTAAAACTATTATTTATTCAGTTGTAGCACTAAATAATAACGGTTTAGCATTCATTATCAGTGCCTTCAATTAGGTGGGCTCTATGAAAGATCGGTTACGCGAAAATGCGACGTTGCCAATTCTAATAACACGGCTTGAGACTAGAGAAGGCTGTGGCAACACTGATTCCCAGTTTATAAGTAGTAACTATGGCTGTAGTTGTGTGCAGCGTTGCCGGTACGGGTATTTTTACCCGATTTCGGGTAATATAGGCATTGAGCGGGTATCTTGCGGGTAATCATGACTGCCGGGTTATTTCGGGTAATTTTGCGACAAACACTTAAATATTTTTTCTCCCATTAAATTGTATTGACTCAGTTGATGCCCAAAACGAAATAATTTTGAGGCACATCATGCGTGAATGTGCAAAACGGATTGAATCTTATCCCTATTTTGAGTGTGTTGAGTCGGGGTTAAGTCCGATGAGGCAAAACGAGCAAAAGAGATGCCCCTAGACAGACTCTCATTAGAAAGGGCAAGCAAGAAGATTTTTTTTCAACATCACATCAAAGCAGCGTTGGCGATGCGGTTATTTTTACCCCATTTGAGGTAATTTAGGCCCTAAGCGGGTTTTTTGCAGGTAACCATGACTGCTGGGCAAAAAAACTTGTACCATCAATAAAAAAAGCATGAAATATATTTTTTTATAAATTATTCTGACGCAGCTACAGCTCATAATTGAAGACATCCTATCTTTCTCTACTATTTGTGTGAGAATCATGATTTATGTGAGGCTAATTCGCACTAAAACTACATGCAAAAGGGATGCACACACAAATCATCAGTAGAAAGCACGATTATTTTTTTGCTGTTTGTTCCGTTTTGTTTTGTGGCTTGCTCTGACAAGTTATAAATACTATAAAACATGAGAATTTCGAGGGAAAGGAACCTTTAAAATAAACTTTTTTTATTTTTTTATTTATTTTCACCAAAATGGTCTGAATGTGAATGTGGAAAATTCTTTAATAATTATTTTATTTGGTAACAACGACTTAAGATATTAAACTCTACTTAAAATATCATTAATTGTTATTTGATTTCACCTTATCAATTAAAAACCCTTTTAAAACAAACACATTCCTGTTAATTTTTAAAGAGGTATGGGAAATGTTAAAATAAAAACTTCCATTAAAAAAAAAAAATTACATTCACAAAACGGGTAATTTCTGATCCGGTTTCGGACTTTTTCTAGTTTGACTACCGGCAACACTGGTTGTGTGTGTGTACTGTGTGTTGGCCTAAAGGTCGATGTAACCAGGCCATAAAATACAAAAAAAAAATGTACTGTGTGTGTGGTTTGGTTAGGTTAAATTAAATATTTCGTAAGATTTTTATTCAAGTAAAACGCAAAAATGAACCGACATTTATTGAAACCTTTCATTCCACTGTCCACATTTTCGCGTTCTAAAGGATATAAACATCAAGGAGGTATTCGGTACCCTGGTGGAATTGTGTATTTTCCAAGGTAACATAGCTAGGCGGATTCAATTGTTAATTGCAGGCCATGGACCATATCAAAATAATTTAATGACATTTATTGATGTACGGTCGATAAAGGGGAGAGGAAAATCAAGTTTTTTTTTGTAACCACGTCTTACCCTGCTAAATCAAATTTTAGGACTAACTAAAAGTAATCCTTCAATGCAAAAGTGAGCTGTTGGGTATGGCGGGTCGTGGAACACGGTGAAGCGACTGACATTCATAGCTTTCATGGTTATTTTTTATGACAACCTAGAAATCCTTTAGTGCAGAAAATTGTGCCTCTTCCCAATACTCTGTTCAGTTTGGCTGAGGCATCACTAGCTGGTCGAAAAATCGGATTTGGCTGGTAACATATTGATTGTCATCTCTGATGATGCTATAAAATATGTGCAATAGTAACTGCCGAGACCTGCGACTTACAATCTACGTATTTGTATATCTTTTAAGTAAAAAGTTAACTTGTTCTAGGGATCCAAACAACAAGGAACCTGAAATCACACCATCTAAGTTATTTCGCGTTGAACGTATAAAACCACTGAAGAATAATTCATGGAAACTGAAGAAAATTCTAAATGAACTTAAAATAGGTGAAGAAGTAAGGAGAACATTAAATATTCTGGTTCTATCTTAGCTTTATGTTTATTTTGCTACCAAACTTCTATTTTCTTTTATAGGAAAGGGTCACTATTGTCAAAAACATACCAGAAGTTAATTCAAGATTATGGAGAATCAAGCATTTAGTTAAAATAACTCCTATCAAATTTGTTTATGGTGAGCCAACTGAAGAGGATATTAAGCACACAGTTCTAAAAGAGAATGGAGAATGTATTGTAATCAAGAAACTAGAAACTGATCCAAAACAAATTGTAGCTTTAGATACTTTTGATGCAGATCCTAAAAAGATGGATTCAACAACAATAAAAAGAGATTCTAGATATAAATGGGATACTGCTTTTACAGGTGGTTTTTAAAAGTGTGCCCAACCATACCATTTTAAATTAAAATATAGTTACAATAAACTGATATTTTCATTACTGAAGATCCCAGATGTCAAAGATTAAAGATAATATTTATATGAAGGGTATAGATGCAAAAGCACTTCTATCCACTTTCTTAAGTTTTCCATGATTTCATAAAATTTCATTTAATGTACCTACTATAATTTCATATTTATTTTGTTTTTGCAATAATTATTTCTAAAACCTATTATTTTCTTTTGTGCCTGGGTGTATGTAGTATGGTGTGAGTAGTATAGGTGAAACGGAAAATTATGAATGAGTGATGAGTAATTATGTTACTGTCACCCATATCATGATATCTCGGACAGCCTATAAAAGTAAACCTCTAAAAGAATATCACAGCAAATTATCATTATTTTTGTTTCATCATTTCATTTAGTTACTCAAATGATGTAAAAACATACATTTAAAATCTAGATAGAGGCCATTTTGCATCCAATCAGATGGTTAGAATGATGTATATGTCATTGGGTGGTTAGAGTTGGTTTTGAATCTGACACACTCATAAAAAATGGTCGAACTGTGATATTAGCCCTTAACGCTTTTTGTTGTTACATCTTTTAATTTAATAGAGGTGGTTTTGCTCCTAACTTTACATTTGATCTGTCATTTTGTATAGGATAGAGGCAGATTTGCACATGTTATAATGAAAGAATTGAAGTAGAAGGGGGTTGCCAGTACATAAACAACTAAATTTTCTAAAAAAGTAGATAGAATTTTTGCATCTATACCCCTCATGTGTGATTTAACATATGACTCTTCATTTGGCATATTTTGGCTAGTCTCTATGTTAGAGCACATACAGACATAACATAATCCAAGCAGTGTAAAGAGCACAGACAAAATTAGATGTAATAGATTCAGAGTAGATGACAAAGGGTTTATTAGCAAAGCAACTGTTTCAGGAATTTGAGCATATTCTTGGTAGAGGGTCGTTGTTCAATCACGTGAGGTTCGAAACAGGAGGTAGGTGGTCAAAAAAATGTCACAATGGGCGGGAGGGGATAATGTGACAAACATTTGTATTTTTGTTAATTTAGCCTGTCACATTTAGAATATTTTTACCAATAAATGAACTATATATACTAAACTGTGTGACCACATTAAAATCTATTTGTGTCTAATTGACTACCTATTTATTTTGCATGAATTTGTGTCTATAAAAAAACCCAGAAGTAAATACCTTCTGAATTCTCAATTTTATTTAGAGTATTATATGTATTTTTCAGAATCTAATTTTATGATATTTTTTTATTAAAACAAATTCCAACTATTTGGTATTTTCTATACAAAAACACGTGATGCTAGGAGGGGGGGAGGATAGCCTAAAATCTCACATTATATCAGCAATGTGGAGGGGGGGTTTAAAAGTGGCCTAAAACCATGTGACTAAAGGATGGCCCCTAAGGTTTGTTGCATTTCGTTTTGTCCTAGTAAATATTACTAGTTTATGGAGATTCTGTTAAAAATATCATACTAATATTATAAATGTGAAAGTTTGTGTGTGTGTATGTTTGGTACTCTTTCATGCTGGAATGGCCGAATGGATTTGGATAAAATTTAGAATGGATATAGCTTATACCCTAACTAACACATAGGCTACTTTTTATCCCGGAAAAAAGCATGTCGTTAAACCAAACAACACGCGGGCAAAAGCTAGTACTTAAATAAAACTAGGTCAACATTGAACAGATCAGTGCAACTGAAGTTAAGGATATTAAATTCAGAAAATGAACAATAAGTCTACAATAATTTATTAATGTAATGCATTTCTAGACAATTAAATCAGATTTCAGTAGGTTTTCTCTTATAAAGCAAATAATTAAAATATTCAGGAGTCTTAAAGTAATTTTCCAATATGATAGCATGTTTTTTTCCGAGTGCAAACCTAGAATCTCCCCACGATACAACAAGTGTTGGCTTCAATCTCTTGAACTCTTTCAAATGAAACTCATGTGTCCCGATAGAGTTGTACATATGTTTTCTGTACACAGCCAAATAATGGTCACCATCTTGGTACATACGGATCACAAATTTGGACAACAAGACTTTAAGTGCTATATGAAACCCTATAAACGACAGCACATAAATTAGACCTTCTACAGGAGAGTTAGCCAATATAACATCCTCGCTTAGATAAATAGGCTTCTCCAATTCAGCTGGATCATAATTAAGGGCATAGTAAATTCCCGCACTAGTTATAATACTAGTAGAAACTGTTATGTATGTGGTCAGATAATTTAGAACATTGTCCAAAGGAGCTTTGTATATCAGCTGCCAGCGCTTCGAGATACCATCTTTTTCTCTCCACCGGTCTTCAGCTTCCATGAATTTCATTGGATGTGTTTGTGAAGCATATTTTGCCGACGGAACCATCTTGATCGTAAGGAAAAATTTACGATGTAATGTCTTCATCGATCTTAGCACGCTCATTCTGGAGAAAAATCTTTAATTTTGTTTATCGTCGAAATATCTAGATTTTACATGGCAAAAAAATAGACTTTTTGAGGTTATATTTTGAATTTCATTTGACATTTAAAAATAAACTATTCTGTGTGTGTCATCAAGGTTTCATTTCGAAACGAGCGAAAATCACTCGGAGAGTCGGAGGAGTGATGCGAATTTCAGCCTAGAGCGTTCAAAAATAAGGTTGCGTTCCAAATCACTTTTCAAGATTAAAATATTGCTCGCTGTCAGACAAAAGTAGCTCGATGCTGGTTCCAAAACATCTACTTTTAGGTTTTGGAACCAGCATCGAGCTACTTTTCTCCGACAGCGAGCAATATTTTAATCTTGAAAAAGTGATTTGGAACGCTACCTAAATAGACACGAGTTAACCGAGGGTAAACCACAGAAACGAACTGTTACTGACAGTTGCACGAAAGTGTTTTGAAACACTTCGGAGTAATGCGAAAATCACTGGTTGGTGCTTGGTTCTTAAATTTGTTTTGCCATATGTTTTTGCGTTTCAGTTCTAACTTTATAGTCCCGAATTTGTCTCATGTTTAATCATGCAACTTTATACAAATTTTATTGTAGTGTAATATTGCTGCAAAACTAAAATTTTGAGATGTTTCGTCCAATTATCCTGTGTTGCATGCTTTGTAAATTATTATTTTAAATGTGTATAACCTAAGTTTAATCAATATAAATTATATTTAGTGAGATGGCAGTGTTTTTGTGGTGTATTTTTACCACTGTCTGTCACTTGTAACTATAATTATAAAACATTTTTTAGTATATTAATTAGTACTTTAGTATTATTTACTTAGGTTTGTTGTTATTAATAGGTTTAGATCGTTTGTCATAGGTATTTATTATTCTATTTATTCATTGCGTTTATGTAATATGTCTGATATAGGTATTGAATAGTAGCTCTGATTGTGAATATATGTATATATTTTTTGTACTGTAAGTTTAGTTTTTGGGGTGTAGGTATATTGTTAGGTTAATAAGTTTATGTAGGCTATATATAATATTATAGGTATATATCTATCTTTTTGCACTGAAAATCAACTAAGCCAATGTATAAATATTTTTTTCATCTCTGTTTTTTATGGTTGACTGGAAGAAATTTCTTTTAGAAATAAGTCCGCCTTTACCCTCTATATTCTGAATTTAAATTGTATTTATCTGTATTTATTTTGTGCAAATTAAGTGTTTATTATTATTATTATGTTGGCACCGGCTGTCTATACATCTCCCAAACTACTATTTACGCGAAAACGTCCTAAACTTTTTGTAAATTCAACTTATTTTAAACTTTAAGCGCTTAAGGTGCAGTATTGTTCGTGTAGGTACGTATTCACATCTAACATTACGTCACACAAGGTGGCAAGAGAAGATCGAGTCCCGAACGGTTTATTGAAAATCCAACTTTAATAGTTCGTATTTAAAGTACATTTTGAATTCATTCTTTAGAAACACAATCTTCTGAGCAAATTGGAGCCAATGTTTGTGAAGTTGGCGCGTGCGTTGGCTTAGAAACATTTTATTAAAAATACCATGCCATTTACAGATGAAAAATAGAAACTATTGATATTTACTTACCGAAAGTACGAAAGTACGATAATCCATCACCACTACCTTTATTTCTAGGGTTATTACGGCAGTTTTTAAATTACATTGATGCATCGAAACACGTTTCAACCTTGGCGCTGGCACTAACGAACTAAATTCAAATAAGAGCTCACTCTGCAAGTGGGCTGTTATTTGTCGGGCCGCTTTTTCCGTGCTGACCCGTCATCTAGTTGTATATTGATGATCGAAGGGCGTTAATGGAATAGACCTGTCAGTACTTGCCCAGAATTTTTGTCACGGTCGGTGTCTGTTACTGCAAAAGGCAACTGACTCAGCGTTTCAAGATACCAGAATGCCTTTGGCGATACCACCTGTACAAGTGTACAACGACTGATTGTTACACTGAATTACAATAGTAACAAAATTACAAATTTTTATTGATTGAAAACTTATTGACGTCATAACCGTTCTTTAGGATTTACCGTGGATCCTCAGGGGTCATAAAACTATTGTCAAAGTCAACATTGTGAGAAAAATACAGGATAATATCTCGTTACGTTTACTTTCATGCTATAATATACCTTGACAGGTACTTACATAAAATCGAATATCTCACATTTATGTTATCGTAACACGAAACTTGAAGATGACAAAAACTATTCAAGTATATTTTCACTTTCACATAAACGCCAGTAAATATAAAACATAAAAACAAAATATTACAATTTTCATGTAGGTAAATAACAAATAATATTAGTAGAAGGAAGTTAGAGTACATTTCTTAAGCTTTCGATCATTAAAGACCCTTGTGCAACAATATAGGTGTATATTATAGTATTTGGTGTTGTATATATATACAGTAAAAACCCGTTTTTCGTTAGAACTAGTTTTCCCTAGTCAAAACTAGTTCTTACTAGTAGAACCCGTTTAACTAGTTAGTGCCATACAAAACTTCGGGGGTCGCCTCGCTCCGCTCCGCTTCGCTCGACTCCTATAACGTATTAACATGTCAACCTAACCGCTCCTCCTCGCTTCGCTCGTCGTCGCAACCTATTTTGGTTTCTATTCTAGTTTCGACTAGGTATTTCTAGTTTTAACAAAGGCATTTATTAAAAACTAGTTTTAACTAGGGACAACTAGTTCTAACGAAAACGGGTTTTAACTGTGACATATATAACTTCATTATTGTCCAAGGGCCGTAATGTGCACTCCAATTATATACAACTAGCAACATACTAATGAAACAATGCAACTTATAAAATATATTAAACTCGCAGTGAGATCTATAAAATATAACTTATTAATACAGTATTAAACTTAGTTACTCTCCACAAAAAAGATTATATATTTTAGGCTAAAAAAATCACATCGGTTTATCTTTTTTGCTACAAGTCTATAAGCTTTATTGCACCACATTTTGTGAATATTATAAATAAAACATAATTTTGCTTCCAATATTTAAAACAAATTAAGCATGTCTTCTCTCTTTACTTTTGGTCTTGACTGTTTTATTTCCGCTTTTTAGTAATGACCCATTTTCAACTTTATCATGCTTTGAAAACAAATACTGAGCGAACGAATCTTTAGCTTGACCGTTGATTCTTGATTCGCTTTTTTGAACTTTTTTAACGTCAACGGGGAAATTCGATATATTATTGACCGGGATTTCCAATATGTCTGAGAGACTAGCATCGGTGCTGTCCTTTCTAGTTCGTCTGAAGTCTTCAGTAGCCTTCTCACTAGTCTTCCTTAGACTTTCAGGTAACGTGTCCGAATTCAGTTGGACTATCGACGTGTTTACGACGGAGCAGTCTATTTGCATTAGTGTCACTTGACCGCTCGTAACTGAATCTGAAAAAAGAAACGTTATTTTTTTATTTTGATAAGTAATCTTCATAGACATCTTAATAAATACACTTGTACTGTTTCACGGATATTATTTAAGCTTTAACCGATTTCACCTTATGGCATCTAATAATAAAGTAGTAAAAAGGTCGTGTCTGTACATTGAACATTGTCGCAAAATTTTAAATGGGTTATATTATATTAGTATTGTACTGAGGCCAAAACCATAATTTTTAGAATTTTTGTCTGTCTGTCTGTAGGTATGTTTCGTTTTAACTCGGGAACCACTCAAAGGATTTGGATAGTTTTTTTTTTTATTAGCATTATAGTAACCCTGGTCAACGCATAGGCTACTAGGGATGTTAATAAAATAACGCCCAAGTCGAATAAACAGGGCAAAGATTGAATAAACGGTTTTAACTCGAGAACCGCTCAACGGATTTGGATGCGGCTTTTTAATTCTCATCGTACTGACACTGGTCAACACAAAAGCTATAAAGGTTGTCCATAAAATAACTCCCAAGCCGAAAACGGGGCAAAGATTTAATAAACTCGGGCGGAGCCGTGGACAAAGGATAGTTATAAATGTGATAGTTTTTATTGCAGACTAGCCTTTGCCCGCTGTTATGCGATCTTTGCCCCCTTTTCAGCTTGGACGTTATTTTAGTCCTTTTGCTCTAGCTAATTAAATATCCGACTTTATAGTCGCCGTCAATAGAAATTGTGGACTATGTAAACAAACCGTTTTCTCAATTTTTCTCAAGGTTCTGTCACGGAGTCTCACTGAACATTATTCCAAATCATGAAGCATCAAGTCTTACCCGCCATTCACTGTATTTCATCATGAAATATTCAATAATCACCAGTTAATTACGGAAAATTATAGAATCAATAGTCAAATCTGTACTGCGACGAGATTGCTGTCATATTTTTTTCTCATCGAATCTGTATTGTCTTTGAAAATTAGTGATGTACGAATCTATTTGAATATAAACCTATTTTATTCGTGATGCAATTTTATTCCGTCTTTTTTTTGATAGCGTTACTTCATAATCTTTGACATAACGTGTGTGTGATTCTATCGAGAGCTGTGTGATCTTCCAGCGTTGCTCTAAAATCTTTTGTGTTTTCGGTATTCTAACGACTTGGCTTCCCTTTATTAACTTTGTATTGGGGTCTTACTCGCGATAACTAATAACATACCTTAATAGATATGTGCTTGACGTTTCGACGCCTCTGTAGGCTTCTCTTACTGATCTTTCTTTGTGATTTAGATAGTGTTTTACCTTGAAACAACGACAATTGGTTCCGTCATAGTAATGGACAATGCCCCATATCATTCGCGTCAAATCGAAAAGGCGCCCAACATGAGTTGGCGGAAGGAGGCTATCCAAAGCTGGTTGCGCGAAAAAGAAATTAAATTTCAAGAAACCGAAATCAAAGCGAATCTCATAGCTAAAGTAGACAAGCAAAAATAAAAAAAAATGTATGTAGATGAGTTGGCGGCATCGAAAAATGTGACAGTTTTGCGCCTTCCACCATATCATTGCGAGCTTAACCCGATAGTGTTGATATTGGCGCAAGGGAAATGTTACGTTGGAAGGAACAACAAAACATTCAAAATGGACGATGTGAAGATTTTGTTGCTCCAAGGTTTGGCGCGGATCGGGCCAGAACAGTGGGCGAAATGTGTAGCTCATGTCCTAAAGGTAGAAGAAAAAATTAAAGAACTGGATGGGATAATAGATACGACCACCGACGCTGTGACGGAACCATTTGTAATTAACGTGGGCGATTTGACTAGCGATTCATCAGAATATTTTAGCGATGAACCAAATAAAGAAAATTAATTAAGCACCTAACATATAACCCATCCCTAGATAGTTCACCTATTCATAGACAAAGACAACATGGCGCTTTGTTTACATAGTCCACAATTTCTATTGACGGCGACTGTAGGTCTTGCTGACGCTTACGATCAAGCGCGGCAGGGGCCAAGCGTCAACCAGATGTTTAAATAATTTGGCCAAGTGGGAGTCTGACTCGCGCACTAAGGGTTCCGTACCATCACACAATACGGGTACAGAACCCTAATATACTAACATTATGTTAAATAACAACAATATAGATGCCATAGCAATATCACGGCTATAAAAGTCAAGCCCCAAAAATGGTAGCGCCTGACAAAAGATTTGGCACCTTCTGCGTACGGATCCCAAATTTTCATCTTTTATTATTTTACTCTAGAGTATGAACTACAATCTGATTAAATTTGAAACTTGTCTGTATTACAGTCTTTAAGCAAGAGCCGAAACAAATAACGTTAAATAAATTAACTTTTTTCGAAGTTTCTTGTATTACCTATATTTTATTATTTCTCGTGATGGAGGCCATAGTAACACGTATTCTGTGAAAGTTTCAAGTTTTCAACTGTCTACCTATTGCGGTTGAGGCTGTAGACTGTGACTGACAGACAGCAAAGGCTTAGTAATAGCATAGTAAAAACAGACTAGTAAGCTATCTTCACAGAAATGTCGCCCGCGCGGCTTATATGTGTGCAAGCCTGCACGCACAAACTACAGCACGCACACAACGACAATATCTCAGACGGTATCTGGCGGCGTGACTAGGGTCGGCTGTGCTCCGCAGTCGCGCTTACGTACGCCGCGCTACAAAACAGATAGGTATTTTGTGGCCGCGCGCCGTTCGTCGCATCGCCACAAAATAAATTGACAACCCTGCAGCAGTAGGCATTTAAGCCTCGCACGGCGCGGGAGTTGTTCTACTATTCTGTTATTACTATGGTATTAGGGTACCGTTTGACACCCAATGGGGAAGGCAACCCTAAAAAGATTACAACTATAGTGTAATTCATACAAACCATTGCCAGTCTTAGCGGGTAGTATGAGCGCCATCTTCGGTGGACGGGTCGCATTGTGTGAAACAGCCGGCAACAGTAAATGCTCTCCCCTTCCCACACCCACTATGTAGAACGTGTCATCCCTTCTGTGGAGGGCTTGGAGCAGGGACGTCCATTCGCCGAACTCCATGTCGAAGTCATTTGTGACACCTGTAAGTTAAATACTTACACTTTGTGTGCATGCTAATTTAATTTATTGAAATAGGCGTTACCTTGCGGAAGTCCATCACTAACTTATGGATATATGAATATAATTTGCAATATTCCGCTAAACAATTCTTGTGATGCTATTCAAAATGCAGACACGAGTCGAGTGCATGTTAATAGTTAATTGCAAAACATTAAGGCGCCTAGGCACGCCACCGTTTTAGTACAAAATTTAACAATCCGTTTCTCAGTTGTTTTTCGTAATAGACCAAACTATATGATCTCTATCATCTTGTGCTGGTATTTTAAAAGGCACCATTTTGCCAAAATTTTGAATATTAATTTTGTTTTAAAGATATCAAGCTGGACAGATTTACATACAAAGTTGTTTTCTTGCCTCAGATTGTACCTATATCAAAATTTTACATTTCAGCCAAAGAGCGACTTTGTAAATACCTGTATTAAACTATAGAGGTCTATACCTTTAGTCTATAACGAAAAACAACAGAGAAACGGGTTATCAAATTTTGTACTAAAACGGTGGCGTGCCTATGCGCCTTAAGAACAGAACCATTTGAAACTGGTAGTTAATTAGTGTTTTTAGAAATGTGCATTGATTTTTTTTTAGGCTTTTAGAGTCTGTTTGGAAACACTTGATGTCAAATTTCTGGTTATTGGCTAATCAATAGTCCATGTCTACCAAGTATTCCAAAACTAGGTTCCAGGAATTAATCAACAGGAAATTAAATGCAATATTTTTTTTCATTTAGTGATCTTAATTTAAACCACAGACATATAATTATACTAAGTAGCAGACCAAACATAAGGATTAAATAGCGCGGCAAGTTTCCATACAAAAAATAAGCTACATTGAGGCTTCATGGTACGAAGAAACGTATTAAAATGGGTTGTTTTGACTGGCTTATGCTTGAAACATATTTTTCAATTCCTAAACTAATCTCTAGTATATATTTTGTTTCGAAACAAGCAATATTTATATTTAAAAGGGCCTGTAATTCACTGAGTTAAAATTGCCACGCGTCGACTCTATGCGTTTATTATTAATGTTAGGTCTGCTACTATATTATACGTCTGTGATTTAAACGAATTTTAGTTTTATGCATTTTAGATGATTTTCTATTTCCCCGAAAGGGCGCGAGAGAGGGTAACGGTATGTATAACCCGGTCCCAGTATCTGTGCACCTCGCTGGAATGTGGCGCCTCTCCCGCTTCCCCTGTCACCTCTCCGCGCACTCCCCGGTGCGACAGTACGGTTAGCATCTTCGTTGCCGCTACACGTCCCGATAATTTTGATATTTTCGCTTTATTGTTGTTTTGTTTTTTAATGTTTATTGTTAAGTTTAGACTGTTTACTGTTAAGTTTGGACTAGTTTGGTTGTTATTAAAATTGTTGTAGCTGTTAAACTGAAGTCATGGGAAAAACAATACACAGCGAATCAAGAAATTTAATCTTGAAAGTGCTCAAGTTTTTTGAATCGGAGAAAGCAAACAAACAGTACACCATACCTGTAGACCAAGTGGTGAAACGAACCTGTGCTGCAACTGGGATATCAAAGAGGACTCTTCAGAAAGTGAGAGTGAGGAAGATACAATGTCAGGCATAGAGTCAATAATTTATAGTGACTGAGTTTAACAATAAATGTTTTTGTAATCAAAATTATTGTTTTTTAATAACAAACCCTTCATCAATAATAAATTGATTTGAAAAGGTTAGTAAATTTTTTTTACCTCCACATTTCTCGAAAAAACTTTTTTTCACACCGTACCCAGACCGCCGATACGACGTCACGAGGTCAGGTGCACAGATATTGTGACCGGGTTGTAGATACGTCTTCATTACATCGCGATTAGAGATTGTGTGAGGACTTAGGTCATTCCGGTATGAGCAGTCAGTTCATGTTATGTGTTAAGTGTCTTTGTAATAAGGCTTTCCGCTTTAATATGTTAACTTACAAACAGACGAATTCGTCTAACGTAACAATAGATTAGTTATGTTTTATTCGGTTTCTTACCTTTAGGCATCGGCTTCGGATAAACAGTCTCGTAATCCAAGTCGATATCTTTGCTCCTTCTCAATCGTCTGAGCCGAGACTTGTCTCTGATACTCTTGCCTGAACCGCGACTCGAAGTGAGGAAGTCGATGATATTGCTGTCCAGGTTCATCCTGGCGAACAGGGACTTGTACGTGTCCATTAGGTGCTCTGGAATAATAATTGTTACAAGATACATTTTGTATTTTATAAACACGAAACGGCCACGGCCACGACAAGGAACCCAATGGGAGCATTATTGTATGAAATTGTACTGCACGCTTCCTCACTGCCACGGCCTGACAACGGCCTGTCGTCGGCAGAGCAAGGCTCCCACTGGTGTGGTGCCGCGCTGGCTTCGTTATGCATGTGTTGTGTACACATGCAAGCTTCTATGTGGGCGTGCGAGTGGCGTGATCCAGTGACCCCGTGGCTTTCACACACAAACTAAATTAGTAGCGGCACGTGCCTGCCGAAAGAATTACACTTTTTATCATGGCCAATTTTAAACATGACTCGCCGTTACTTTTATTGAAATAGTTAAGGGCTCATAATACCTCAATTCGCAGTCATGCGCTAACGCATTTTAACTGTCTATTCTACTATAATCAGATGCCGCGCACGCAAAAACATCAGTTATTTTGAAATAGCGCCTACACTGATGGTTTTTTCATTTTTATGGAACAGTCTGCAGCTGCTTTATACTAATATCAGTTATATTATGCAAAGTTTCAGATCTAATTTCAGGCATTCATTGAATGCTATCGGTTTATTGTACGGTTTGGAGGCAAGTTTGTAATTTTTTTCAATTTTTTTTGCGGGGTGCAACTAGGTGTTTAGGGAGACTGGAATTCGTTGATAAGAATGCGAAGCCATAGCTTAGAAAAATTATAGAATTTTTGGTGACAATTCAAGATATATTTTTTTTCTCGTAATGACATCAGAATGGTGTATACTTTCATACCCTAAATGGATTCTTGAGTTTGCATTTACACCCTGTAAATAAAAACAAATAAATGAACAATGCTCTGTCCATCCACCCATCCTGCTCTATATTATTATTACTAACCATTTATTTTCTCTTCATTCATGTAAACTTTTCGTTTTTGTGGCACGTCGTAAGTCCAGTTGAGAGTTTTGCCGCCGCCGATCCATCGGTTCAGTTCGCCGGCGATCCGGATGTTTTCCGTCTGATTCACTTTTGAGAACTCTTCTTTTGCTGTACTATTTCTACAGTCTGGCCCGAAGGTACGATTTGTGGCGTTGTCCAAATTATCTGTGGGACAGTTCAAATGGCATTAAATATCTAGTCAAACAGTATGTTATGTATACAGTGGCCTGCAGGCTACCTATATTTACGGGAGCCTTCTCTACGGCACTAGTCGTATATAAATCACCCACACAGCGCCACAAATACACAGGTATAGGCGTAGCTAGGTAGGGGTCAGGGGGCCACGGACCCCCCCAGGGTACCATCTGCCCCCCCCCAGAAATATGAGTGTCATTGATGGAAATAACTATAACAATATGACTTTGATTTATACAGCCAAACTCATACTGCAGGCTTGGTAAGTGATCAGTAACACAGGTCGATAACACATTTTGCAAATTTCGCAAATAAAATCTTGACGTCCCATAGCAATGGACTCGGGGTTGGGCTTGCGTTTGTAAGGAACACGAAAAGAATAATTAGGGTCATCGAATCTTGTTACTGAGCACTTACAGAGTCTTCAGTAAGAATTTGGCTGGATAAATTAAAGTCACCTTATATAGATACTTTATCCATTTTAAGGTTGGTTTTTATGTGATCAATGATGATCTCGTCGTATGGAGGATTATCTCTTTTTATGTTATTACAATCACATTATCGAGAAAAGACACTTGTTGATGGTTTCATGAGTTAGTATCGAGCCCCCCCCCCCCCCCCTCTCATCTACAAATCCTAGTTACGCCAATGTACATAGGCAGACACATCACTAATAGTAGATAATGCACTAAGGGAATAAAGCAGTGTCTTATGTCGCGGGCGGCATATTGAACCCTGAGCGTAACGAGTCCAGAGTGAAGCGAGTAGTTCAAGCTGCCCAAGACGAAGACAGGCTGTAATCCAGAGGAGCATACCCTACTTTTCACACATGCGAGACAATACAAAGCCAGGGCTCCATAAATCAAGTATTTTCGTCATATGCTTTTTCGTATATGTGATTTTTCCGGTAGTAGATTATTAATAATCTCTAAAGCGTCTGTTTTGATAAACTCTGGAGTAGAATCACTATCGCTCGACATTTTTTATCAACATGTCACAGCACCAAACACCGTCTTTTGTTTCACATTCTTTGTCGCACCTTTATTTTTATTTTTTTTTCTGTTTATGGTGGCCAGTTCGATTTTCGAACAAGCCTCTTTAAAATGCCACAAAGCATTGGTTTTCCACGAGTTTCCACACGAATTTGACGTTCCAAATTCAAATCACTTAACTCCCTAGGGAGTAACAACTTTACAATGCTTTACTTTACGTTGAGGTTGCATGATATGTAATTGGACATTGTCGAGCAGGTGGTGTGAAAAACAGTTTTGCTTTAGACATACCGGGGGCAGAAACTTCTGCACTGTCTTCGTTCCAAAGTAAATGCCTCGTGCTTCTGTGCGGCACTGGAGGGCCAGAAAACGGTTTATTGTTCCAGCTAGGAAAGAAGAATAATTTATTTTTGGATATATGTAATCAATGAAATAGCAAAGCAATGACAGTAGTAAATCACATAAACTTACCCTAGAACGTTGAAATTGAGGGATACCATGAAAACCATGGCAAATATAACAGCAATATTCTTCTTTGGTATCAAGAATGAAGGATCCAGGCGAGGTAGCTGAAATTTAGAAAATACAATTTGTTATATTGTATTTATATATTATTTATTTTGTAGCAATCAAATATTAAAAAAGAACATATATTTTATATAACAGGTGACGCTTTTACTTTTTTTACTTTTTTATTTATTTACTTGTATGATGTTTGAGATTCGACTGATGACGGCCCCATACAGTGGGCCGAAATATATCGAATATATAGGTGTAAATAGACTGCTACCATTAAATGAAACCACATATTCTACCAACCCTACTGAACCACTTTTCCCAAGAATCATACCCGCGGCCACCCTTAGTTTAGGAAATAATTGAGTTCCAAACAAAAATGCGTGAACCCTAACGCACAGACATACGGGCGAGTTTAGAGAGAGCGTCGTCTGTGAAACCTGAAGCTGTTTTAGGTCAACGCCGAATTACAGCTTTATAGTACTAATAGCCTCTGCGCTAAGCCGCGGACGGACAGACGGACATGACGAAATTATAAGGGTTCCTTGTCGGACTACGGAACCCTAAAAAGGTCGTGTCTGTACATTTAATATTTTCGCGAAATTTTAAATGAAATGAGTTGCTGTTTGTCCGTTTTAACTAAACAACTACTGAACGGATTTGGATCCAGTTATTTTATTATCATCGAAGTAGCCCTGGTTAACTATGAGCTATAGAGGTTGTTCATAAAATAACACACAAGCCGAAAACGGGACAGAGATTGAATAAACAAGCAAGTCGTGGGCAAAGGCTAGTAGATAATAAATACAGCCCCCACGCGCAAACCTCCATATAAACAAAAACACAAAATTATGGGGTATTTAATTGGATATAGAATATTTTTATAAGGCTGATTCCATTGACACTATTTACTAGTACAGAGATCTAATTAGAACAAAAGATTGGGAAACCACATAATACCACAAAAAAAAAACGTAAATTTGACTATTTTTTACCAAATATTCACGTGTCTTTATTGATTTTAAATAAACAATATATACCAATTTCGCATCAAAAATGTAATCTATATTAAATGTTAGAAAGATTGCCAAAATATTATTATATATATTTCTCCTGGCATGTTTTTAATTCAGTGCCAGCGACGAAATCGGTGTATTGCCTTCGCAAATTTCATCAACTGAGATGCTGCGCTCATGACAACCGTTCTTGATTCAAAACTAAAAACAATTGTCACAAGAGTATCATAATTCTCAACAATAAATCCATTCAGAATCTGTTAAGAAATGTGACACTGCGTGACAAAATTACGTGGAAATTATATTTACCTATAGTAAAGATGTCGAAATTGAAATTCCTCGAAAGATCCACAGTAACGCAGATTTTAAAACGCGCGATTACGTTTTCTGACAATTAAGGTTTTCGTTGATTCCGCAGGGTCATTTTGGCCTACCGGTAGGACTAAAAGATATAGTCCAATACTATGCGGGACACTCATATATAGGTATATACCTACTTGGCCTTTGTGCCCCACCCAAAAATAAATTCTGGATCCGCCCTTACAGTGTTTAGAGGGAACTAAAAGTTTGGCGCGACCTGTACTCGTAAACCTGTAAATGCAAAGCCTACTTGGCTGTGATAGTTTTCCTTTTAACTTCATTATATATACTACTTCTGTGAATTTTTCCACAATTCATAAACAAACGTTCAGCCAGCAGCGGGGGGGGGGGGGGGGGCACCTTAACTTAACAAAAATTAGCACTTTAATATTTCGCCAACGGATCCGTAAATCTAATCATCCCGAATTTAAGTGTATGGGAGATGCCCTTGAAAAAAAATGTTTTCGACATTTTTTTCCACCGTTTTGTCGGCGTGCTTAATATATATGTATACCCATACCAAATTACAGCTGTCCAGTACTAATAGTCTCTGAGCTAAGCCGCGGACAGACGGACATGGCGAAACTATAAAAGTAATAAATAAGAGCGATTTATGGCACTACGCGACCATAGTTTAATGTCCATTAAGCTTTTCTATCAAAGTTGTGTTATTTAATGCATTACTTTGTAAGCGATGCTGCACAACAACTTTATATTTAAGACATAAGTTATTCTGGTCTGTGTATGGTGTTTACCTTCCGACTCCTGCCGCAAGTGTCTAGTTGATCCTTCAACAGTTTGTTCTCTAGTCGCAGCCTGGCGATCTCTTGATGCGCCTCCATCAGCTGCTGCTCTAGTGCTGTCACATAGTCCTTTTTCTTCTGCCGGGATTGGCAAGCTGACTCTCTGTGGGAGTTACACACAATAGTACTAAACACTGTGGTTAATGATACCTGCATTTTAAAAGGTATGTATTTGTATAAAGCGATACGCTCACACTTTATCACGTAGGACGTGAAAATCGTAGTTGAAAAGAGGTTGTACGAGTATAATGCAAACTGTTCGACTGATAGAGAAAACACCTCTTACACCACCGTGGCAGTTATGTTGCGACTATGTACGTATTTTCATTAAATGTACGTGAAGTATTCCAGCTTATAATAAAAAAGTAAAAATACTGTTTATGTCCAAGATAATACAGATACCTCTTTCTGAAAATGGTTAAGTTATTCTTACCGATTCTTTATCATCCTTTGCTGCTTTTTCAGTGCTCTCATTTCTGCTACACTTAAATCAGACAAGTACATGGTTGGGTCGTTTGCTCCATCCAGTTCAGAATCAGGTATCACATTGCTTTGTACAGTCGGCACGTTGTTCATGCCATTGTTTGTAGGTAACACAGGATTTGGACTTATCACTAAGTTGTTTCTGACTGGCGGTACCTTCAAAGATAAAAGAAATCTGTATTAGATACCAATACTATGCTAATTTGGCATACACAAGTATACATAGCTGTGAGTCATTAACATTTTTTTTAATTATGCAAAAAACACATGCTTTAAAGATTTCTGAAAATTTGGTGTCCTAAATATAGAGTCACAACTTACGTAAGTTTTAACATCCTTCACCACAATAGGTTGTGGCAATGGTGATATGACAATCTTAGCTGCTTTGGCATTTTGAACTGGTAACATCAAATTAGCGCTGTTCTCATTTCCATTGATAACTATAGAAGTAGACTTCTTTAGTATGTTTGGTTTATTTTTGAGCCCAACAGGATTGTTATTTTGTTCATTTCCAACACTTTTATTTGTGACCGAGCTATTAACTGTATTTTCATTAACAACTTTAAAAAATGAATTTTGATGCAAGCCATTACCTGAAAATATGCCAGTTTTAGTAATATAATGTACATACCATTTTATTAAAAACAATTGACAAGCTAGTTTTTTTTTACATTGGTATTTATTTCTTAAATTACCTTTACTGGAAATTATTTTGGGTGAGTTAATGGACTGATTAGATTTGTTTTTAGCATTATTGCAGTTTTCAATGTTCATGCCCTGTAATTAATGAAAGAAATGTTTAGTTTTTCACTGAATTCAAATCAGGCATTGATTTATTTAACACATTTCATACCTGAATTTTAATGACACCATTTTCAATGGCCATAACAGGCCTCTTCTTTTCCGGCGGCCTAACATTTGGCTGTGTTTCTAATGATGGTAATGTTAATTTTATAGGTTCTGAAATAAAAATTAATAAAAATAAAGTAATTGCTGATAACATGATGGTATCCATATGGCAGACACAGTACCATTAGTCAAAAGAAACTTTTCGATGTCATCAAGATTCAAGATTTGAGGTTCGCAGCTGAAGGTGGTGCTCCAATCTGTGGGTGACTGCGAAGACTGCCTCTCAGAGTTTATGCTTGAGCTGGAATACAAAAAGAAATATAAACTATAAATGTATAAGATTAGAATTCCCGGGAATAAACCCTAATAGCAGAAGATATTCATGGAGGTTTAATTTACAGTCACTGTTTGATTTAGAAAAGTTTCATTGGATTTAAAAACCTTTACAAGCTTTGGGTAGTGATTTAACTCAAATGCATTGTCAACAAAGCCCTCCGCTCTTACATAGATCAATATATTTTGATACAAACTTTTTGGAATCATCTTCACTTCCTGAGTCTGAGCTGCTGCTCTCAGTAGGTGAGGATTTTATACTGAATATAGGCGACAGTGGTGGGATCAGGATTGGAGCAGCGTCTGCCAGAATCTCACTTGGAGAAGCATCTGCTGCATCCAACAAGGATGACCACTGGTATTCCTTTGTTAACTCATCTAGGATGTTATCACCTGGAACAAATTTCATAATTACAAAGTGTATCCCAAAGAGGGTTCTATAGAGGGATCAGATGGACTTCAACCATAGAAGCTATGCCCCTGATAGAAGAGAATCTATCTATCATTTGTAAGTCAAGGGCAGCAGGTCATAACAATGGTGGATTTTGGGTGAATATGGAGTACCACATTTTACAGAAATACAAGGGGGTACCTATTTCGTATAAAGATGACAATAGGTGTAAGAAGAATCCAAAAGAGTTTTATGCTGTTTTATGCTGTTTTTTGTTGTGCTAAGAGTATGTTAGTGTAACATATGCATTTATTCTACATTAATTCCTTTTGAATCTAAAAGGACTTTATGCTGTATATTTTTTTTATCTTATTTCTTTTTCAGCCATACATCTTATGATTAAGCTGTATTTGTTGCCGGAATTTTTCTTAAATTACCTATGTAATATTGGTTGTGTACTTTGGAAAACTTAGAACATAAAGCCGATTCTGAAGGCTTTAATTTTAGTTCAAGTGCTGACAGAACTAAATTTTGTTCATTCCCAAACAGTTCTATGGTTGTAACAGAAGCTATATTACTCTGGAAAAATCAAGGGTCCTCCGACCAAAAGAAGCTAAATCGGCAGTCATAGTTAAGTTGACTTAATGAATAATATTTTATTAATAAATATAAAAAAAACATATTTAGTATCACAGAAAGTATTTGTACCATACACTCTATCCGAAGCAAAAATTGAAAATAATTTATAGTTTATATAGCAAAACTATTTAAACTAAGCCCAAAATGTAACAAAGGCGTATTGGCGTTTACATCATTTTTGCAACTTAACTGTAGAATTTTATCTCAAACAATCACCAAAGTATAAACTACAATTTGTTCAACTTACATTTTGGAAACATTGCCTGGCAATTTAAATACGATTTATTCAAAATGCACACCAAATCCGCCATACATTTTTAGTATGGCGCAACAGTCATTAAAACTGACCACGATAAACACGACCACGAGAGTACAGAGCGAGGTCTTTAATCGTCGTACGCTGGGCGCGGCCTTAAGTTTTGACAGCACAAAAACTAAAATTAAAGCCTTCAGAATCAACTTTAGTGCCTAATAAAATAAATAAATTAAAAACGTTGCATGTCAGACTCAATCCCTATGTTGAACATAGTAGTATTTCACTACTACTACATTCCAATCCCCCCATAGCGGGTCACATGGCTTATACAGAAGCTCACAAAGACTCAAAAGGCTTTAAATGCTTCTTGTGAAATATTATGGAAATATTCCACCAAGATAGATTACAAAGGGGTTTTGCCATCTTTATATTTTTTTAGAATTTCAATGATAAATTATTTAACTTATTGCTATATCAATACAAACAAATATCATTCCTCAACAAAACCTCTTGATGTGCAATGTTTCAACAATATAAGCATACATAGTTTTACTTGTAGCACAAGTAAAGTTTTTAGAGCACTTCTACTAGCTCAAACATGGTGCTACAGAGCATGCAATCTCACTCCTACAAAAACTTTAGTCACTTTTATCTTTGAATTTTTTGCTAGTATCACAAGTAATCATGTTTTTAGAGCGCTTCACTAGTACCGAACATGGTGCTACGGAGAATGCTATCTAGCTCCCACTAAAACTTTGGTCACTTTTATGTTTGAAATGGGACATTTTACGAGCTTTTGTCAAAGAGCGTATTTTGTTTGGTATTGATGAAAACTATTGATTTTTATAAGAATAATATGAGGATGCCTTATTTAAAAAAAACAAGAAGGCATATGCCAGGTAAGCCAGACTTCATACTAAAATGTTCTCTCCTAAAAACTTTAAAACAGACACTGCCACAATGAATTACATAACACCAATATACATAAGGAGACACAATATAAAGAACAATGGAATCACCATTTGTGCCCTTGAAACTGTTAATAATATTAAGTACCCAAGTTTCTAAGGAAAATATGCCATAAAAATTGTTAAGTTTACATGAAATACATGTTTACATGAGTACCTACCTACAACATTTTTTGTTTGATAAACACTTGTACTTGTCCACTTATTTATATTAATTTCCCTTACCGGTTTCGCTGTTAAAGCATTATCAAAGGTTTGTTTGGTTGTTTACGTACAATATAATAATGCCAAGCGATTCATAATTCATAATGCCAAGCGATTCATATATTGTACGTAAACAACCAAACAAACCTTTGATAATGCTTTAACAGCAAAACCGGTAAGGGAAATTAATATAAATAAGTGGACAAGTACAAGTGTTTATCAAACAAAAAATGTTTCAAAAGTTCCACCAAGTGCCAACAATCACGAGCATCAACACCTACCTACAACATACAATTTATAAAATTTAATGCAAAGAATGTCAGAGACCATGGCAAATTTTACAAGTAATTGTTTGATCAGGTTGTATTACGCCTGTAAAAAATTAATTACGCATGCACATAACTCCATATTTCACAAGATGTATAAAATAAAAAACACCCTTGGGTATCTATACTAATAATAAAGTGAGTCATTTCTGAACATTGAATACTTTTAAAAAATTATAAATGAAAATGATAATAACTACCTAGTCGGTGCTTAAATTCTGTCACAAACAAAATTGGCTATAAAATGAAAACTAGTCATGATATTCAAAAAAAGTTTTTTTTTTAAAAAAGGTAATTTAATTAGCCTCCATTAAACACAAAATTTATTCATAATGATTGCCACCATTTTTCACACAAGCCTTCAATCTTCGCGGCCAATCATCAATAGCAGCACGGACTATATTCATGGGACTATATTCATGTCGATATCGGCCACTGCTTTAATCAATGATGACTTTAGGCTGCTCAAATTTTTGTGAGGTTTAGAACAGACCTTCTCCTCCAATTCCTGCCAAATTTTGTAATCCAGTGGATTGAGGTCAGGGCTAGATGAGGGCCAATCTTGATGCCTTATTAGCTCGATATTCTGGCGCTCGAACCACTCCTGAGTTGTTTTGGCCTTATGAGCAGGTGCGGAGTCCTATTGAAACACAAACGGCCATCCTCCAAAGAGTGTCTGGGGCAGATCTTTTACTATGCGATCTAAAACCGTGTCTTGGTACACTTTTGCACTGGTTTTGACACCTTTTTCACCAAAATGCACTTCAGTAGGGCCATATTAGGACACTCCCAACCAAATCATGACTGATGATGGATGATGGCCGTGCTGCACTCTAGGAATGGCATTTCCAGCGGCCGCAGAGCTGGTAGCGTACACCCTGTCATTTTGTTTGTTGTACTTCTCTTCGATATTAAAAATTTTCTCGTCTGTAAACAGGATATCGCGGTGTCTGTTTCTTGCATACCGCTTTAGCAAAACTTTGCATTTTTTGGCTCTCATAGCTATCCGACGCGTGTTCAGAAGATGTCCACTCTTTTTCGGTAAGCTCGTAGTCCCAGGTCTTCATTGAGTACTTTTTTACGGTACTTCTGGTTAATCCCATCTCCAAAGCCATCAGTTTCTGCTTGCGGACGGGATTTCTTGCAATACGCGCTTTGATTGCTTTGATGACCCCTGGAGTCCCAACGGAACGAGGTCTGCCAGTTCTTTTCTCGTCATCGACACTAGAGGTTTCATTGTACCTCTTGATGGTACGGTACACGAACCTCTTCGTGATTTTTAATTTTTGAAGCAAGTTGAATATCGTCTTCGGTGGATGGCCGCAACGATGCAATGCAATTACTGCTACTCAGTCCTCTTTGCGAGTCCACTCCATCGTACAAAATGAATGAATGTAATTGTGATTTGGCAGATTATTAATCAAAAAATATCTGAAAATCGAACACCATTTCATTTTTTTTTTAGGTGTTCTATTTTTAAAATAAATGGCTAATGACAGTATTTAAGAACCGACTAGGTATTTAAGTAGACGAGTTCTCAAGTGGAGTGCACGTCTAGGATAATATATTGTGGGACTACCTGCATCCAGGAGGGCCAATGACCCAGAGAAGAGGATGATGATCAAGTCCATAGCCAGGATTGTATATGAGGAAGGGGCAGACAAGGAAAATCCTCGATTATATTGTTTTGATCATTGTTTTTAACATAGGTATGAATTTTTCATGAGCAGTGGAATTCTTAATTAGATATTATCGACCAATAAGAAGCATTAGAAGCTACGAAGCTCGTCAGAATTACAGTTTACCAGCGAACAACCGCTTCAAAGGGGGGCAGCCCCCTCCCTGCCCGTAACTCGCTACGCCCATGGTGATGATGATTTATTTATTTGTTTAAAAAAAAAAAATAATGATAAATGAAGAGAAAACGGCTTTAATTTACAAGTGACAGTAACGAGTTAAGGGTTCTCGATTTTTTAATGGACAGATATGCTTAATAGAAGGTATTCTGTCAAGGTCACAAGTTGCGGAAACGCATAGTTATTGAGAAATGATTTTTTGAAAAATAATTTTTTGCAATCTCGAAATGCTATTTTGACATATTTTACGTTTCGTTTTGCAAAAAAAAAAACATGTTTATAAGTTGTTGTTGTTCAAATTCACACAATAATTGTTTAAAACCATATTTAAAAGGGAATACAATACTCTTTGGTTGGTTTATTTTGACGCCTGGTAGGGCATTTTCTTATCACGGCAGTCAGTGTTTGTTTTGTTTGTACTTGCAGTTGGGAGCTGTACTTATAGGTCGAAATATATTTTTAAAAAACTAGGTTAGATTAGGTTTGAACATTACGAAACAACTCAGAGCTGAGCGAAGCGGAGCGGAGCGAGGCGTCCCCGAATTCGATACTCAATAGGTGTATATTAATGGATAGGTCAAATATATTTTAAAAAACTAGGTTAGGTTAGGTTTGAACATTATGAAACAACTCAAGAGCCGAGCGAATCGGACCGGACCGAGGTGTCCCCGAGTAGGATACTAAATAGGTGCTTAATGGATAGGTCGAAATGTATTTAAAAAAACTAGGTTAGGTTAGGTTTGAACATTATGAAACAAATGGAAAACAAGCCCAAATATAGTTTTCAATTAGTTAATAATTACGCTTTTACTAAACTCCCCCCGTCGGGAGGAGCTCCCCCTTCTTCCTCCTCCTTACTTTATGCATATAAGTCCTTCGAAAATGCATAGATTATATAGTAGCACCAACGTAACTTCCAAAAATAAAAAAAATATATATCTCAAAAATGGGGGGGTTCCGCAACCCCGCCTTAAGGGGTGGGTATAGAACTCCCCTACCTAAAAAATTCCCAGCCCTTAACTCGTTACCGTAACTTGTAAATTCCTTCCGAGAAAACTACATTTCCTTTTTATTTTTTGTATGTTCCATTTTAACTTGACAACTAATCAACAGATTTGGATGTGGTTTTCTTTATTATCATTGTAGTGACAGGGTCATCATATAGGCTATAAGTCAACCAAAAAAAGGTAACCACCAAGCCAAAAACTGTCGACACTTCCATGCGAGCGAAGCCGCGGACAAAAGATAGTAATAAATAAGAGTAGGTACTCAGAATACCTACTTAGTGAGACAACAATAGGTATTCAAACAGAAAATTACAAAACAGGGTCGTACTTTCATCATCAGCAAGTACAATTGTGTATAATTACAGGATATTCTGCTGAAAGTTTCCTCAAGGACTTGATACATGTATTTTCACGAGGGCAATAAGTATAATTAATTTGTGAGGTGAATCAGCACGTTGTTTACAATCAACAGAACATGCCGTACAGAACACCTTAAAAGTTTCGCGCGACACTAAGAAAAATCATAAAAAACTTACTGCAAAGAAAGTCCTTGTTTTCATCAATAAATATATCCTCATCCATTTGGGAATAAAACAATTATATCTTTTATTTATAAGCGGAAAATCACAAAACACACATCACCTTTGTTTTTTGCACGGAAAGTTTGTGTTCCATTTTGCTTGCGCAGATTGTGACAGGTGACAGACAGTGTTAGGGGCGTATTCCGTTTTGGCCGCGACGCACTACCTAAATCATTTATTTATTCAGAAACCGTTTCAAGACGAGCGATGGTAGTGCGAAATTTAACTCGTTTATATTAATAAAGAATAATGTTTTTGAAATTTTGTTTATAATTAATAAATTAATTAATTAATTGTAAAAAAACAGAAACAATATTTTGTATTATTCGTACAAAAATTTAAGTTGTAAAAGTCAATTTTCACGCTCTAGGGCTGCGTTCATAAACTGCCTGGTTCTAATGTCATCTTTGTGGCATACTTTGCTAAATTGTGTACGTTATCCTGCTGTCAGTGTCGGAACCCGACGAAATTGTTAAAAAGAACGAAAACAATATTTGTATTATTCGTACAAAAATTTAGGTTGAAAAAGTTACTTTATGGAGTATTTTTTCCAGACCTTACTCGAAAATATTTTTTTCCTGTTTTACATTATGATTTATTTAGGTATTTCTTATCAAATCATATAGTTTACTAGCTTTTGCCCGCGGCTCCACCCGCGTGTTATTTGGTTTAACGACATGCTTTTTTCCGGAATAAAAAGTAGCCTATGTTTTAAGTTATGATGTAATCTATATCCATTCCAAATTTCATCCAAATTTGTTTTGCAGTTTCAGCGTGAAAGAGTAACAAAGATACACACCCACACACACACAAACTTTCGCATTTAAAATATAAGTGTGAAGTGTGATTCAATAAGCTACCTGGCCATAAATATTTAAATACAAATGAAAGATAGCAATATTATGGTGTTCCACATAAGTAACGGTCATTTTATTTGAAAAACGCTTACCTGACAGTTGCACGAAAGTGTTTTGAAACACCTCGGAATAATGCGAAAATCACACCTGTCTACCTGATTTGTGCAACCAGATTTTTCTTTCTCTTTCTCCTATATAGATCTGTCTCTTCTAATAAACGAGTAAAATTTCGCACTATGATCACACGTTTTGAAACACCGTTTGGATACCGTTAAACAAGGTTATTTGGTCTAGGTCTAGTTTACTCTTAAAGCAAGTACTATACGCGAGCATATCCTAAGTCTATGATCAGAACTGTATTATAGTCTCGTCCACTATGTAGCAATGCTGTTTGTAAGCGTGTCACAGAAACTAAGGAAAGGGTTTAGATGAGTGTAATTTTTAATGAATCTCACAAACGTGTTATTCTACAAATGCTGAACTAATCAAGATAAAATTAGGAGAATAACTGTATCTTTACTTTTTTCTATCTTTAAAATTGATGGCTCAAATTAAGATCAAGGTGCGAATTTTCGTTCGAAATTATTTAAAAGCGCGGAGGATGGCACTCGATCACTTGATGACGTAACGGTTCGAGTGACCGGCCAGGCGAGGGCGCTCATTCGTTCACGAGCAGTGTGGCCACCTGAGGCGATTTGTCGCCATTTGGGCTATCTCTGGAGACAAACGGTGACCAAAATTTCTGATCGGCAACTGGTCGCCATTTAGGCTACTTCAAAACAAAAATTCGGTGACCTAAAAACCATTCGGTTACATGAAACAAGATTAAAATGACTAGAGCCTGTCAATCGAGTTATAGCAACGCAGTTTTGGTGGGGAAAAATGAAATCGACAGTATTGCACCACTGAGTTATACCTGTTACCCCAAAATTAACTATCTTGATACTTATGTGGGTTGTCTTTCCTGATATATAAATTTATATGTACTGGTGACTTTGTGAAAGTCGGCGCTAAGCAAAAAAAACTATTCAATTACCCTTTCTGTTAAAAACAAAGTATAAAAGTCTAAAGTTCAGTCAAAAGTCTCCAGTACGAATTTGGCTATCTCACATAAAAAATATTAGTACATTACGATACGAGAGCGACGAAACGTTTTCTGACGAGTGTGAGATTGCGGCACGAGCCGAATGTGAGTGCTGCAATCACAAGAGTCGAGAAAAAGTTTCTCGCACGAGTTTCGTATAATATTTTATAGCAAAAGTGCGGAAAATGCCGAAGTGAAAATGTGGTCACTTTACGCACGGTGTGCTATCAAAACTATTATGTCAACATAAGTCACTTTATGGATTATTTTTAGCTTAATTGTCAGGGTTTCAATTCGAAAACCGAAAATCATCGTAGGTATTTTAAGGACCACAGAAATGTAGATAATAGTGCCATAAAGAGCGAAAAACGAGCTTATTTTACGTTTTTCGTTAATATTAACAAAGATAACCCAAAAGAAATGTGGAAAAACCTTAAACGTATAGCGAATGTGGGTAATACAACTTTCCCGTCCATACCGAACTGACTTAATAACCCAGACAAAATTAATTCTTTCTATTAATTCTTTCTTTTTGGACATTCCTAGAGATCCAAATGTTAATGATGAATTGTTGAGCTTATTTAAAGGTAAAAAATTTACGAAGAGTCAATTTAATATTAACAATAGGCATAATGACAAAAAAATATTTATTAGTCCGTCAGTTAGATTATCAGAAAATATGGGACACGTATTTTTTCTTTTTTCAATTAAACAAAAAATTATGAAGATATAGCCCGCTGAAGTTCCGTGTGACGTCACATCTAAGTACAAGTTTACTTATAAGTGACGTCATTTTCCCCCACTCCCAAACTCTCACTCGCTTTATCTCTGTCATTTTTTGTTTGATTGACAAAAGAAAAAATACGTGTCCAATATTTTTTGATAATCTAAATGACGTATTAAATAGAATAACATTTTGTTTACCCTGTCTACAAACCTATTGTTCTGAAGAGGAAGTAGCAAAAATTATAAAGTCAATAGATACCAACTCGGCTGGGCATGATTTAATAACCATTAATATGATACGTATGACGCTTCCAGTTACACTCCCTATCATTACTTGTATTATTAACATGTCAATTAGCCTAAATGTATTCCCAGAAAATTGGAAAATTGCGAAAATTATTCCATTACCCAAGGGAGCCACTGTTGACGAATTTAAGGATTTGCGTCCAATAAGCATTCTAGCGGTGTTATCAAAGATTGTTGAAAGAGTGGTACATACTCAACTGTCTAAATATATGGAGGCTAAAAATATTCTTCCAGTCATGCAATCGGGGTTCCGCGGTAACTATGGTACGGAGACAGCGCTTGCACACGTTACAGACGATATAATAGAAGCATCTGACTCTGGTAACGGCGCATTCGACTGCATAAGCACCGAGCTGCTATTGGCTAAGATGAGCTACTATGGCTTTTCTCAGTCGGCATGTGTATGGTTTGGTTCCTATCTCAGGAATAGAAGCCAATTCGTACAGGTAACGACTGATGAAGGCAACAAAGTAAATTCAACGGTAGAAGCAGTTACACGTGGCTGTTTTGAGCCCACTTTTATTTGTTTTATATACCGCCGACCTCATTAAAAATATCAGTTTCTGCAAAATCCACCTCTACGCAGATCACACTCAAGTATACTCTTCGTTTAGAGCTAAGGACACAGGTGAGGCTGTTGAAAGAATTAATAAGGATTTGCATGAAATTTCTGTGTGGGCTCAAACAAATAATTTAGTCTTGAATCCAAACAAATCAAAGTTTATTATTTTAGGGACGAGGCACCAATGTGAATCAATTGCAAAAATGAATCCTAGCATTCATATAAGGAAACACAATGTAGATAGAGTTTTGAAGGCGCGCAATTTAGGTCTAATTTTGGATTGTGAGCTTCGCTATGTAGAGCACATTAACAGTAAAATAAGAAACGCTTTCTTCAGGTTAAAGGTTTTATACCAAATCAGAGAATTCCTAACGGAGAAAGTTCGCATTCTGTTAACAGAGTCTCTTGTTCTGTCACTCTTTAATTTCTGTGATGTGGTCTATGGGCCGAGATTGTTTGCTAAAACTGAGCGCGCCATTCAGCGTGTACAAAACGCATGTGCACGATTTTGTTTTACCATTCCAAAGCGAGGTCTTGTGACACCCTTTTTAAACCAAAAAGGGATTGTAAAGATGCCAGCCCGCAGGAAATTACATCTGGCTTGTTTGGCGCATCGAGTTATACATAGTAAGAAGCCGACATACCTGTATTCAAAATTTTTTTGGGCGAGAGATTTTTGTTCAAAGATTCAAAAAGATTTTGTACACGTTTTTAAACTCGAAGTAGGGAAACAAGTAAAATGATTAAAGGTAGACATAATACCAAAGGATATAGAGGTTGTTTTAAGTATGCGGTGTCCAAGATCTGGAATGATCTACCCCCACCATTGCAAAAAGAGATGAAAACAAAGACGTTTAAAAAACACTTGAAGAAAATTCTCATTGATTCACAAAATGTTGCTTAAAATATCCGCATTAAAAGAACCCTATCAAACCTTGACATTATCTTAGCATAATATGTATAAATTTCATTTTATTTTGTAATATAATAGTTGCCCATTCAATTACTATAAATTTTTAATATATTTAGTTAATAGTTTTAGTAAATAGCTACTTGCAAAAATGATTGTTTTTTTTTGTCTGGTGCATGTACAGGGACTGGCTGAAAACCAGCGCTGTGTTGCTGCTCTGCAGCTCACAGCAGATGCTGAGTCTGCCCCTTTTCGTCACATTTTATAGTTTTATAATATTTAATCTATTGTTTTCTTTAATGTTAAGTATTTTAAGTGATTTTAATTTAAAAATAGTTTTTGTGTTTGTTTATGTGTGATGAATAAATCTCATTTTCTTTCTTTCTTAAAATGAAAATACGGAACCATTAAAGGGACATTTTGTCAAGGCCGTTTTTCTCAGGCCCCGTGCGAGATATCAAGTTGAAACTGGTACCTTCTTCAAAAAACTACGGATCATTGCTGCTTTAAAAAACCGAAACACTTAAAAATAAATTCAACTTCAGTTTTGGAAAAACCGCTTTCCAGTTTTTTATTAAATTTGCATAGCAATCATAAGATCTTTTTTATCAGTGAGGCTGCCAAGGCGATATACAAAATATAAAAAAAAACCCTTCTAGAAAATAGTACCCAAATAGATAATAAAGTATCAAACTTGGTCAAACCTAACACACTAACTACCACTGACATCGTTTCCAAAGATTGCATATTTTCATTTTCATAACGCTGGAACCTTGATTGCTTTTCGTCATATGCACTCAACATCTTAAACAGCATGCACCTAACATCTCTGGGCATAGTTTAGGCATTATGATCACCAAATCCAGTTTATTTAATTCGTGAATAAAATCAACGAGTAAGCCAAAGACAAGTTTGATGACAGGTGAAGTTATTTATTATTTGTTGCTACATGAATATTTGAAGATTGGCTTGACAGACTCTATAAATTAATTTCTTCCTTCTATAACACCCTGTGTTACTTAAATTATTGTATCCCTACATATTTATCTTTCAGCAGAGGGTGATTTTGCTATATATTTAATAAATTTGCTGCAGATATTAGAGTTTAAAGCTGCCAATGTATAGGATTGACATATAAAATTTCGAGTTTTTTTGGATTGTATCTTTGTTGTAATCATATTTGGGAGGGGCTTTTAGTAAATTTTTTCATCAAAACTTTACTATCATGAGTTTCCTAATGAGTATATAACAAGCGAGTTAACAATTTTGATATTTGTAATGAGAAATTCATACTCAAATACAGTGGACAGCAGTTTTTTTAGGCGGTTATTTAATTTGAAATGCGCTCAGGTAACAGTTCGTTTACCCTTGACACCTAACACTCGTGTCAATTTTTTAACGTCGTAGGGTAAAATTCGCTTCTCTCAGAGTAAAATTCGCTCGTTTTGAAACGGGACCCAACTGTGCGACTTGGGCCGGGTTCCGAATGGTGCTGACGGCACTAAAAGTATCAGTGATTCGGAATGACGATAGACGCGATGTAATCGATTTTGTCTTGAAGCGGGAGGCACTTAAGCTGAGATTCAGGGTGCATTTTGAGTCCGAATTCAATCTTACAGACGTCACTCTAGTATGAGATCACGTCTCTTTTTGACGTTTGTAAGATAGAGTGCGGACTCAAAATGCACTCTGAGGCTGAGATTCAGAGTGCATTTTGAGTCCGAACTCAAGAGAAACTCAATCTTACAAACGTCAATCTAGTATGAGATCCGTCACTTTTTGACGTTTGTAAGATTGAGTTCGGACTCAAAATGCACTCTGAATCTCAGCCTGAATCTCAGCCTTAGAGGGCTTTCCAACCCAAACCTTACGGTCCGAAATAGAATTACTTAAGCTTGTGCTTACTCGGTCACTGCGTGGTTCTATCCGATCTCGTATATTCATCAAAACGTACTAGTTCGTTCATTTTGTACTATTAGTACGTGACTCGTTCGAGCGATACTCAGTGTTTTTAGTTCGATTTATTATTTTTAACGCGAATTACCAATGATAGATATATCGTTATTTTATTGAATCATGTTGAATATAGTATAATATATCCATCCATCTATCCATCAGCCTGTTTCGTCCACTGCTGGACATAGGCCTTTCCAGGATTTCACCACTCTTGGCGGTCCCCCTGGAAGAAATGCCCATACTCACACACGCTGGGCAGGCGGGTTAGTGAGCACGGTGCCAAAACCCTTGCACCAGTGACGCCGCTGCCCGTCACTAGTCTGTTTTAAGGCCTGGCAATTAGGGATGGATATACCGCCATCCATCGGTCCCAGGCAATGGTGGGCCGCCTGGTTTTGCCTGAGAGCTGTCTTCTTACTCTCCCCCGAATAACTTCGGGAGGATTTGCGAGTAAGATGGTGGTACCTTCACAGTTGAGCCCGGCATCAGCTCTACCACCTACAATATATATATATAATATATAAAAGATGACAATAAAGTTTTTATTTAGAGTCAACATTTCAATGTTTCATGAGCGATTTTAGTATAGCATGATTTGACTGCTGAGTTTGTTTAGAGAGAACTAATAACGTTCTTCATTGACTAACATAACTAACCTTTTTAGAAGAATTTAATCTTTTATGTTACTGGAATAAGGTACGAAATTTCCTAACAAGATCTGGATCATCGTTGTGTGAGTCACTGGCTCTTTGATTTCATTCGTCGGGTATTGTTCGCTTCGTCTCGTTCTGTCGGACCGAAAAGTACTAAAAGACCGAATAAAAAGATCCGAACTGAATAGTTCTTTCTCTTTCACTTTAGGGAATGATGTCTTATTAGTACGCTAGTACTGTACTACACAAATGTAGAAATGACATCATTTCATTTCAGGTAACCATTTGTTTTCAATATTTATATTGAAAGTCTACGTAAAAATAAAGCTCATGTATTTTTTATTTTGTTTTATTGTGTGTTTTTAATGCTTATTTTAATTTTTTCTTATTCACTCATTCTAAAAGAACGTAAGTCGCAACTGAGGATTTCAACTTGATGTTCATTTTCAAGGGATTATTTAAAAAAAAACTTGGCATGTTTATGTTCTCTGCCCGTAGATAGAGGATCTCTGTCTACGTCTCTGCCAATGTCAACAGTCACAATGACATGACAGTTGTTTTTTTAAAAATACGGAATGAACTTGAAAGCAAAGGTAATTGTTTTTAAAATCCTGTGTACCAACCCTTGAATTTCTTTTAAAATCTTTTTATTTTATAATGATATAATTATGAAATAAATATATGATGCTCAGAAGGCCAATATCTCGAAATGGTTTTTAGTTTTGTACCAATTATTAATTTGTAATGTTGTCGACTACACTCAGATAAATGAATCTGAGGAATTTCATCGCTTGAACTGTGAGTGAGTGAGAGATAGCACACTATTTTTTTGTAAGTGCGATAGGGTCGGCATGTATTTGAATAAACTACTAGCCTACAGTTAATTCGGACCGCGGGGCAAGTTTGACAGATGTTCGTTCGTTTCGTTACAATACTTCCAATGTTCATTCATTCCGTAGATAGATTCTCTGTCTACGATTCATTCAATTCAATTCAGTGTTCTTGGATTTCGATTGACAATTTTGCATGTTTTAATTTATTCGTTTGTTATATTTAGAGTGAATATGTAAAGAATAAAACCATTTTCTGTTCAATCATATCTCAGTGCTTAAGTTGATTTAGTTTTACATCGATGCTTTCGCTAAAAGATCCGTAGTAAAGGGTTAGGAAGATGTCTATTTCTGAAGATCAAGAGGAATTTATATTTCGTCCCCAACAGCATTTAGACTCGAAGTGGCTGAATCCTGACTTGCAAGAGGCCCTGCACAGCCCTGACGTCCTTTGCAGCTTGTATAACAGCCTGTTGCAGGATAGAGAGGTGTTTTTCGAGGCCGGAAATGGCCTTGTTAACAACGCTGGAGTAACTGCGAAACTCGGAGACAGCGGGAAGTACTATTGCGGCTTACGAGTAAGAATGACTACAATTCTATTTAAACACCTAACTATTTAAACTTCTTCAATAATGCTGGTTTGTTTATTTTTATAGATACTAACATGTACTTGCTGTGATGGGCTGTGTGGTCCTCATTCTGGATGCGCGTGCGCGCCCTGTACGGCTCTGGCTGCTGAGGAAGAGCTTAGAATCTCTACTCAGTCTAAGATAGTGCCTCCACCAGCTTCGGTTCAAATTATTGATGAATTGAAATGGAAACAAGACCCTGGTGAGTTACACTTTTGTTGTTTATGTTTTCTGGGTTCAAGATTACGCAAATAATTATTTCCTGACTTTTCTGAACAAGTTCTTGCATCACACTTTAAATATTTATTATTGACTTTAACAAAACAGAGAAAGCAGTTCGTTCTTAGGGTTTGTTCTCTTACTTTATGTATTTGGTGCACAGTGATATTTATCTTGTCTTGTATACACTCAGCTGCACAGTGGTGCAAAGCAACATTTTCACACAAGCCTCTGTTCACCATCAGGTAATGATTCAGATGAGATCTAATAGCAGCTATCCATAGCACAGATGGAAGAGGCCCAGACTGCTTTATATATCCAACTGATCAGACAAGCTGTTTACACCAGAGACTGTAGAGTTCTGAGTGTTTTAATTTTCATACTTTTGATGCCATTTTTAGGTTTCAGTGTCTTAAGGGCAACATGGAGCCATATTAATGTTGCTTTGCTGTCTGTGCATCTGGGTATGTCACGGGTCTCTAGTTACAGACCTGAAATTAGGATATTTTATGTAGAATGTTAACCCAAAACTTATTATTAAATTAAAAATGAAATGAAATAATTTTTTGGGATAGGTCCCATACATGAAAAAGGTAAAAAAATAAAGTTTTTCTTACCCTGCCATGTGGGGTGTCATTATTTATAACTCATAAAGTAGAGCAGAAATGTTTTTTTTATGTCCAAAAAAAAAGAAATGGGGCCTATCAAAATGTGAAATGCTCTGTGATGTAAATTTTATGTTCCATTCATATTCATATTCTTTATTGTACTCAAAAGACAAAACATAATTTATACATTTCATGTACATAGGCGAGTTTATCTCTAAGAAGAGATTTCTTCCAGCAAACCCTGATTTATAGAGAGAAGTTAAAATAAATATTCCATCAATAATTTTTACCAGTGATTATGAATATCTCATGTATTTCTGGAAAAATTATGATATTTTTTAACAATGAGCCATGTTTATTTGTAATTCAAATTAATTTTGTTTGTATGTTCATTCTTGTTAAATTTTTAAGTTCCTTCAAAAGGGAAACATTGTTTTACAAAAGAAAATTCCTTTAGTTTCGGATTCAGGGCTTAAACATTTTTTCATATAAAGTTTTGGATCAATAAATAATTTCGTATTAATAAATAATTTTGTATTTTTTGGAATATTGTCCTTTTACATAATGTTTAAAGATCTATTTTATGATTCATATGAATTCTGCCATGGGTTTAAATTAGTTTTTTGTGAGTATTAACCACTATTAATTTTTTGATATTTTATAAAATTTTATTGTTATTTTAAATATCTACAAACCTTGTGCTTGCATAACAGCCTTTATTATAATTGTCAATAAAGGGCTCTAATTCAGATTTTATATACTGGGTGTAAAAGCAAAGGCAAGATCGGTAAAGAATCTAAAGATATTACTTTAAATACTGGGATCTCTAAATAGAGTACCAGCACCTCATGATAAGACGATTTTCTTTACTCAAAATACACTAATCGCATGGACACTAATCACTGGTCGCTGGCCACTCGGATGAGGAGTTCGGGTTGCGAGGTGAAATTAGGTGTGTGGGGAGGTTGGTGAGCTGCGTAGCCAATGCTTAGAAAAATGATTTTTGGTGAAAATTGAAGGTATATTTTTTTTTCTCGTAATGACATCAGAATCGTGTATACTTTCATACTCTAAAGGGATTCTTGACTTTGCATTTACATCCTGTATCCTACTTCCTACTAATATTATAAATGCGAAAGTTTGTACGTGTGTGTGTGTGTATGTTTGTTACTCTTTCACGCTGAAACGGCTGAACGGATTTGGATGAAATTTAGAATGGATATAGCTTATACCCTAACTTAACACAAAGGCTACTTTTTATCCTGGAAAAATGCATGGTTCCTGTAGGATGGATCAATATCATAGAAAAATTAGGTGTTAATTAGCGCGGTCCTTATCGTTTGTGGTGAAATAAGACAAGGCTTTGTTATTTCATACATCAGGTGTCTAACTAGCGCGATCCTTAATCATTTGTGGTTTAATAAGACAAGGCTATGTTATCTCATCACACTTCACACTAATATTATAAATGCGAAAGGGTGTGTGTGTGTGTGTGTGTGTGTCCAACTTATCCCGGAAAAGGCTGGAAAAAAAATTCTGCTAGGAAAAAAGCATGTCGTTAAACCGAATAACACGCGGGCGGAGCCGCGGGCAAAAGCTAGTATATATATAAAACCTCCTCATAATGCACAAAAGACTTTTAAAAGGACTTCAGTAGTGCTATTGCATAATTATATGCTTAATTGGATTAATCTAAGACTCCTATTTCCAGGTCCTGAGTGCCTTCACAGCCTCATAGAGTCTCTAATCTGGGAGCAAAGAGTGCGAGCCATCACAACCGCAGTCAGCTGCCCATTCATATCTCAGATCCGCCGCTTGATAGTCATTTGCAATAGACACCTTGTAGCTATTATTAGGTAAGTAAGATTAACATTATTGCTAATAAACATTGATTTTCTTCAAAGTAAAAGTGGAAATATCCTCAAAGTTAAATTTTAGAATACTATTATATGTAGTGTTAGCTGACATACTAAAGTATTGAACAACTATTATAACAGTCATTAATAATAATGCATGAGTGATCAATTCTTTTTTGGTAAAACCTTTAATTTTTTCGTAGTAAAATGGTAACTTAAATCACCTTTCAGAGATCAAAACCCAAATAAAGATAGTAGAAAAAGTAAGTTAGATAAGAAGAATGCAGTGGGAGTCAGCAACAGAGCTCTTAGCAATGTGGTTGGTGCACTGAACAAGCCAGAACTTGGGGATGGTCAGGAAACAAGCGACGAACAGCAGCCTGATGATTCTGAGAGGTATATTGATTATAATAGGTGTTTGTTTTCCCATAAGCACTACTTCAAAATGTCTGTTTTTGTTTAAATGTAGTATATAAAATGTTTATTTACAAGTCAAAGTGCAGTAGACCTTCAAGCTTTCTACAAATAATGTTATTACAATTCCAGTGCACTAGGCCTAGCACGAGTAGGTGCGCGAGCGGCGCTTCGTCTTGCTTTATCGCTAGTGCGTCGTGCATGGCGGTGTGGCGAGGATGCCGATGTGTGCTCCGCCCTTCTCCGGGACGCATTGGACGCCGTGCGAGCATTACCCGACGCAGCGCTGTTCGCGGGGGCTGACGCGAGTGCGGTGCCAAGGTCGCAGAAGATTTGGGCCGAGGTGGTCGATAGTGCGGCTAAGTTCTTGCACCAAGTCGTTACTGGGTGAGTTTTTGGAGATTAAACCAGCCCGTATTTTAGGGCATATATCTCTTATGCACAGCAGTTACTCAACTCTATAACGTAATTCCATAACTTATACAAATGAAGGCAGTCCAAAATTGGGACGGGATACCTAACAAGGTTCGTCTGATTCATGTAATAGTAAAGAGAAACCTATCAGTTCTTTGTTTATTACATTTCGGCTGGTTATAGGTTAAATGTTGTACTCTACCATAAGACACTACAACACACAATGCTATAGGAATTTTATGCGTTTATATATCACCTTATTAATTTTCAAATCTACAAATACATACATACGTAGACAGAACTTAGTGTATCCGCAGACTGATGCCGCAAAATGCACTTAAGTTCATTCAACCGAGTTCAATGCTCGTCTGCGATTTTCAGCCTTTGTTTTCAGTTGCTAATGTATTACCGTCTCTATTACAGTGAAGTAGGGTGCAATGTCCCTATCGGCGACTGGCGCACGTCCATCTGTGTCTGGGTGGAACTTTGCGCACGAAGAGCTGAACTCCCGGCCATTCTGAAAGCAGCTGATGTTTTACTTACGCTTCCTTTGAAACAACGACGGCAACCGAATACAAATAGGTACAGTAATTTTTCATGACAATCTGTTTTATAAACAAAACACATATCATTAATTTAGCTCAAAAAGATGTATTATTTTTGTGTTTAACGTAATTAATAAAATTATTAAACATTAATTTCAGTTAACATAGTGCAGAATAACACAATTTCATGATACGTTTTTATAAGAGTACCATCATTCACTTTTCGTTCTTCATGGAATGGACAGTTTATACATTTCGATTTTTCCTTATACGATCCATGACTACTGTATAGAATTACTATCCATGAACAACCTTACACAATTGCCCCTCGGGTTGTGATTGAATCAAGATAATTCGATCAATCGTGATCTGTCGAATTTGCCTTCTCGATCGTAAAAACTCATTTTATATGTCGATCTCTTAGCTCGAGTTTCAGAAAACTCACTTCAATTGTTTCGCCGGAATTGCCTCCTTGGTCTAATATATTTTAAATTATATTTCTTTGCTGCTGATTAATTACAGTGCTGTAAAATATTTATGTTTCAGGATAAAATTAGAAGAATGTACAGCACCACTGGGGCCTTTCTTGCGGCGGATGGCGAAAGTACCAGCGCCGAACTCCGCTACCTCGACAGATACTGTTGCTAATAATTATACTGAGTTATTTTTAAAGTGAGTTACGCAAAATTTATCAATATCCACAAATATTTTTTTTTTGGGAGGAGCATGTGACGTATTGATTTGGAACCACAGATTCTGCTTTTCATGTCTAGTGCTTTACCAACATCTACTGACAAGTACATTTGGTACATTTCTCGGTTGCACTCGGAAATGGGTTCATTAATTATAGAATAGTCTATTTGCATTGTTAAGGGTACAAAATAGTTATGTTAGAGTAAAAAACTATGAGCGCTATAATCAGCGAATGTTGTTTTACTACTAAAAGATTCGTGGTTTAGATTCATAATGCTATAATCTGACTATATAAAAATCGTGAGTAGCCGTTTCAATACCATTACAGCTAATGTTAATTTAGCGTACAAATATTTAGGTTTAAGTCAGTTGATTTTTGACTAATGCAATTAAGACTTAATTTATTGAAAAGATTTAAAATATACTTAAAAAAATATTCCAAGAAATGAAAATGCTTACTCATTTTGCTTTATAGAAATGGAACAAAAAGTTCTGGCCTCCTTATTTCAACAGTCGAAATGGCTAAAATTTCTGGGATTTTTTTTTCGTTTGAGCGAAGTGTATCATATCGCAATTTGAACCGTAAAATTAATTGCAAAAGGGATGTTTCTAAGACATTTTTTTTTCAGACATAAATGAACTTGAAAAGAGACAAAATTAGGAAAACCCCCCTTAATAATGACTATTTCTTTTGTACAGAGATCTAAAGATACCGAGTGGCGATGGTCTAATGGGCGTAAGGAAAGCAGGCATAGCTTTACTGTGTCATTTGGACAGGCTTGGCGCACCATTGTTACCTCCGCTAAAAGGATTTGTTACGGTGAGTTTCAAAGGCATTTTAAATACAAGTATCTACACTACATAGTATTTAGTGTATGTAGTTGTATCTTCGCTTTGTCAAATATTTACATAAATCTCAATACGACAAATACACTTGGCTGACAGGGAGTTGCAAAGTACAAATTTATGTTTTCCTTGGTTGCTTTTCTGAGTAAGGCATTTTTTGCCAGCTTCCCTTTTTAAAATGTTCACCCTTAGCTGATGTATATATCTATCTATAAAAATAATAAAGTAGCAAAGATGTCGTGTTCGTACATAGAATATTTTTGAGAAATTTTAATTGAAATGGGTCATTGGTATTGTCCTGAGGCCAAAACATTTATTTTTATTTTTTGTATGTCTTTCTGTCTGTATGTATGTTCCGTTTTAACGAGAGAACCTCTCACTCAACGGATTTGGATGCCGTTTTTTTATTATTATCGTAGTGACTCTGGTCAACATAATATAGGCTATAAGGGTTGTTCATAAATAACGCCCAAGCCGAAAACGGGGCAGAGCTGCGGGAAAAGGCTAGTATCCTAAATGACTGAAAATACTTCGCTTTGCAGTGTCTAGCCTAAGGTTATACAACCATATCCAATCAGTGCATTTTACGCGATTCGCGACACTCGTACAGATCCATCCATCCATCCATCAGCCTGTTTCGTCCACTGCTGGACATAGGCCTTTCCAGGATTTCGTCACTATTGCCGGTCCTCCTGGAAGAAATGCCCATACTCACACAAGCTGGGCAGGCGGGTTGGTGAGCGCGGTGCCGAAACCCTTGCACCAGTGACGCCGCTGCCCGTCACCAGTCTAATTTATATAAGGCTCGGCAATTGGGGATGGATATACCGCCATCCATCGGTCCCAGGCAATGGCGGGCCGCCTGGTTTTGCTTTAGAGCTGTTCTAACTCTCCCTCGAATAACTTCGGGAGGATTTGCGAGTAAGATGGTGGTACCCCCACAGTCGAGCCCGGCAACAGCTCTACCACCTAATCTAATGTCGTACAGATAGAAAGGTTTAATGAATTTTATCAACGTTTCATGCCCCTTGCAGTGTACAGAGTCGGCGCAAGAAGTGGTGAGCGTGGGTACCGGACCCCTGTCCCTGGGCACGTTGAGGGTACAGCAGATCGCCTGCGCGGAGAAACTGGCCTTACTGTTGACGCATGATGGAGCCGTCTACAACCTGCCTTATGACACTTTGACACCGCAACTAGTTCCAGGTATGCTCGAATTTGTAGGTATACTTCACTTAGTTGACTTTTGTTGACTTCACCTAGTCTAGCATAGCAAACCATATCCAGCTCGATAGCACTTGATACAGTGCTCTGTCTCACTCTGTTGATCTACCTAAAGAGGGCCAGACAGTGTATATCGAGCTGTAAAAGCTCGATATGGTCTACTATGCTAGGTACCCTGCTGGCCTTCCGACGAAAGGCACAGGAAAATATTTGTCAATACTGTAGGCAACTACAATATTTTGTGATATCAGGGTTCCGTTTCGAATCGAGTGATTTTCATTCGGAGTGATGCGAATTCCACCCTAGAGCGTTCAAAAATTGACCCGAGTTAAACCGAGGGTAACCGAACTGACAGTTGCTCGGAAGTGTTTTGAAACGCTTCCGAGTAATGCGAAAATCACACTGGGCCACCTGATTGGTGCAACCAGATTTTTCTTTCTCTTTCTCCTATATAGATCTATCTGTCTTTTCTAATAAACGAGTGAAATTTCGCACTATGATCGCACGTTTTGAAACACTTCCCAAATGAAAAAGTAGAATAAGTTCAGAGTTGCAATTTGACATGTCACGATTTTGCTGGTTGCTGTTTTGGTAACAGCACTTGTTACATTTGTATTGGTCATCAAAATAAATTTACTATGTTCTTCAAAAGGAGCAATTTATGTATGTGAATGCTTTCGATTTTCACCTACTAAGATTCTGGCACAGCAATTTTGCCTATTTCTGATAGATCTCTGAACAGAAAAAGATAGTAGGCATTATACAATTTGGCTACTTTTGATAACACCTAGCTACTTCTAATAGTACCACGCGGGTGTTTTAGTACCTATTTATGTACAGATATAGTACGCGACAGGAGTCGAGTACGCGGCGGGAGTGCGGGCGAGTACATACATGTCAGTATAAAATGGCCCGCACTCCCGCCTTTCGCGAAATATAGGTATCTACTTATTTTTCAATCCATAAAAACTAATAAATAAACTAATACATTTTGTCGTAAGCTTTTCTTGATTTTGTTGTTTGGGATCTACCTATAGAGCTCTAAACTAGAAACCAATAAGTGGCGAAGAAGTTTAGTGCTCTGTGGGTCTATCTTTTAACACAGCCTGTTCTCTGGGTTGAGCCGCGGTGCAGAAGGGGGAAAACATGATGAACTTTCCGCCACACATAGCGGTGGCTATCATACAATTAAATATATTATCAGACTGTGTTTAATGACCTATAAAGTCTAAATATCTAAAGATGAGACTGAGTTTTATTTATTCAAGCTGCCCCAAACATATTGTCACCATGGACCTAGCAAATTCATACAAGAAAGCTTTCCCGGTAGCATTTCTCTAAATATGTTGTACTAGCTTTTGCCTGCGGGTGTGCTCGCGTGGAAGTGTCAAAAAAATATTGTTAACAGTTTTCGGCTGGGCGGTTATTTTATTAACACCCCTATATGTTGAAAATAATAAAAAACCTCACCATCACAATTAAATTCACTTGTACTTGTTTCACTGCTTTTAATTTTAAGGTTTACACGTTAATCCCGACCGGTTTCGGTTAATACACCATTCTCAAGGGACATTTTTAACGGCTCGTCGTAATGTTTGTTTAATTTCCTGAATTTCTGTATCCCTTGAGAATGGTGTAAACCGGTCGGGATTAACGTGTAAACCTTAAAATTAAAAGCAGTGAAACAAGTACAAGTGAATTTAATTGTGATGTTTTCCAAGTTTCACCAAGTGCCGACAATCGCAAGTATAAATTATATAAAATAAAAAACCTATTTCCGTTCAGTGATTCTGGAGTTAAAACAACACATAGACTGACGTACGAAAAATCTAAAAATTGTAGTTAATAACTCATTTTATTGAACATTTTTTTACTACTTTAATTAGTATAGATGACTCCCCCTTCAACCTCGAATCCAGCCCGTGGACACAAATGTCGGGAAAGGCCCCCCTTGTCTCACCACAAAAAGATTGTTATACAACATGTTTGCTATCCGAGGCATGGCATTGAAATACATCCGATCTCTTTATTATCTGTGTACCACAACCAGTGTTAACATACGAACTTTTTTTTAATTTGCCGCGTCTTACCATTTTACCATTATCGATAGCCATAATTTAATAACGTATACTTTTGTCAACAGGCCTAGAAAACAAGACGATAGTGGAAGTGTCGTGCCACGGCGCGGGCAAGCACTACCTGTGTCGGTCGTCGTGCGGCGGTGTGTGGTCCTGGGGGTGTGGGGAGGACGGGAGACTGGGTAACAAACACAAATTACTTCATTTAATGAGAGCACTTCTTTTCATAGGGCGAAATAATAACTTGCCTTACATAGCTAGCGCGATATCATTTAAAGGCCCCAGTACACGTTGGCGAATGTGTTAGTGCGCTGACCAGATTGAAAGAGACAAACCTATGCGAGTAAGTGGAATGTATTGCGTTCTCCTCGCTTACTCGTATAGCATTGTCCCTTTTACTCTAGCTATAGTATGTTCGAGATAGCATGATATGGGTGACAGTTCGTAATTTTCCGTTTCACATATACTACTCACACCATACTTACTACATACACCCAGGTACAAAAGAAAATATTAGGTTTTAGAAAGAATTTATATCATTATTGCAAAAATACAATAAATTATTTATCTATAAATCGAAACAATAATCACAGTGTATTCATTAAATTTAACAAAAAGAAGATTCAGAAAAGAATAATGTCTTTTTGCTACTTGATGCGTGAATCGGAACGTTAACCCATAGGTACTGACACTACATAAACGAAAATACATCGATAAATCGGTGCGGATATCTTATAGGATCGCGTCAGTATGAGTTTATCTTGTATGCAGTTTGTGTTTTCGTTGCGGTTGCTTTACGTGCTATTTGTTTTGACGTTTGTTACACTTTTTGTTGATTTTTGTTATTGTTGTTTGTTTTTGGTGAAATACCGAGAAAAACAAAAAAAAACTTTGAACTCTCAAGCTTGGGAGTTGTTGGTTCGTTTAATTTAATTAATTTCGAAATTAACAAAACGTGGTTTGGATAATCAAAGATCAATCAAATAAACGTTAATGATGTTAACGTTCTCGATACTAAAAAAAATCGATTATATTTCGTTAGGGCACATAACTATAACTGTCAACTTTGAACTGCCACCCATATTATGATAACTCGAACATACTATAGCGCACCGACGAATTGGCTAACGTGTACTGAGGTCTTAAGAGCCCGGTCCGCGACGACGACAAATTTGATGAAAAACAATATGTTAAATATTTTTCTGGCCAATATCGCGATGTTTTTGGAAAAACTAAGGACATACACACTTCGTATTTTTCGTCTGTTTGATGCGAAGCATTATTTTAATTATTTTTCTTGTCATTGCCGGGATGTTTTTGTAAAAATTAGGGATTCAGGTGAGGGAACCAATCCATATTGGACATCTAAATGAAAACCTAAACTTTATATCATTGAATTGTTTCTCTTTTGTGAGTTATTTTATTACTTACGAGCCCGCTCCGAATCGTTATTCATAATATCTAAGTATCAAAATAACGCGCAAAGGAGAAACAATTGAATCAAATAAAGTTTAGGTCTTCATTTAGATGTCCAATATGGACTGGTTCCCTCACCTGAATCCCTAATTTTTACAAAAACATCCCGGCAATGACAAGAAAAATAATTAAAATAATGCTTCGCATCAAACAGACGAAAAATACGGAGCGGGTTCTTAAAAGAATGTTACGCGAGGATTCTAAGATTTTAAATTTATCTAGGGTACGGAACGCACCCTTTCTCGGTTCTTTAAGAGTACTGAAATAAAGGAGATTGGTTACAGGGCTGTATCGTATAATTAAGGAGGACGTTTCGAGCTCAGTGCAAAATGCATAACTTGTGATTGTTTATCTAATTTTAAATCAAATGTATGAAATAAAATAGTTCAATCTTATTTTGAGACTATTGTTTAGTAATTATCAGAAGTTTTTAGCAAAATTGCGTCATTTTATGGATTATAGTTGGCGTGAATGTCCATACAAAGTTAAAAGCGTGTTTTAAGTTTGTCTGGACATTCATTTACAACGTAATGCATAACATTACAAAATTTTGGTAGAAAAGCTTAATTGATATTAAATTATGGTCGCGAAATGCCATAAATCACATTTATTTAGTACTTTTTATTCAATAATAAGAAAAACAGTCATAAGTTGTGCATTTTACACCCAGCTCGAAACGTTTCGCCTTAATCATCCGCCAGTTACCCATTTATGTAGAGTTTGCGAAGGCCCTAGACTTATTCCCACTCTCCCACTTTATAGGCGATGTCGTATACAAGCGTAACCCCATTATGTTTAAAAGAACCTCATGTTACGCTGTGTGACGTTGTGCGAACTCGTAGCTTGACAGCGTATGTCGCAGATTGCGGTTCTAAGGTACAATAATTATATTGTTTTGGTCCAGGTCACGGGGACACGGCTTCCCGCGACGCGCCCGCTATTGTCTCTCACTTGGCGCATCACGAGGTTGTGCGGGTCGCAGCGGGGCCTGCCTGCAGGTACCGTACATCGATGTAATAAGTCATATCAAATCAAATTGCATAAGAAACCCTATATCAATTATGTCGACCGTCACATGTAAAGAAATTTTGCGCAAAAATTGTTTAAAATAAATAAAAACTAAAATTTAAAACTACAGTTGGGAGTGATTATACACAGTTGGCTAACGAAGTATCAGTCAGTACCATTACCAACTTCCGTAGCTTTTCCTTGGAGGGACAGCCTCCCATTTAGTAATGCCCTATGATTTCGTAGTGCGGTGATAACGTCCCGAGGCGCGTTGTACACGTGGGGGCGCGGCAGCCACGGCCGCATCGGTCAGGGCACGCTCGAGAACTGCTTGACGCCGCACGCCGTCACCTTCAACGCGCACAATATCGAGCGGGTCGTCGACATCGCTATGGGTAACTTTAATTGTTTTTTATGTTTTAAGTTATTGTAATTATTATTATAACATGTATTTTCATTGTCTAAAACCTAATATAACTCCAATGAAATGGTATTTTCACACCACGAGGCTCGACAATGTCCAATTACATTCATGTAACCTCAACGTAAAGTTAAGCATTATATCTTAAGGGATATATAGTTGTATGAAACTCTCTAGGGAATAAATTGTTTTGAATTTGGGACGTCAAATTCGTGTGGAAACTCGTGGAAAACTCTAAGTAAAAAAATGCTTATATGGCATTGTAAAGAGGTTTGTTCGAAAATCGAACTGGCCACGATAAGCAGAAATAAAAGAAAAAGAAAAAGGTGCGTTACAAAGAATGTGAAACAAAAGACGGTGTTTGGTGCTGTGATTGTCAGTGAATTTTATTGCAATATTCATGTTGATAAAAAATGTCGAGCGATAGTGATTCTACTCCAGGAAAAATCACATATACGAAAAAGCATATGACGAAAATACTTAATTTATGGAGCCCTGGCTTTTTATTGTCTTGCAGAAGGTGTGAAAATTAGAGTATGCTTCTCTGGAATAAAGCCTGTCTTCGTCTTGGGCAGCTTGAACCCCTCGTTTCACTCAGGATTCTATATAACTCCCTCGCAGAGTCCCTCGTTACGCTCAGGGTTCAATATGCCGCCCGCGACATAAGACACTGCTTTATTCCGTTAGTTAGTGTATAATCTACTATTTTATCATAGTTTAGGCATATCATTGCGGTTTTATTGAATGCAGTAAAATGCAAATAATCTTATATCGAACGCAAAGAGTATAGTAACCGTTCCTATATCGAACGGCCGAAATATTGAGTTCAAACAGTGATATATCACAATTTATATATAAATATATATATATATATATATATACATCCTGGAGCACTTTTGGCGTCATGCACGTTGCGCATCATTACGGCGTCCCCCAGTTCCGCTGACATTTTTTTACAATTCTCTGTGAATGTTGCTTAGTTTTTTAATTTCGTACGGCGTGGTGTACATTATTTTTCGATAATGCTGTTTTCCACGATATTCTTCTTGCAGTCGGGCACAAACATTTTTGAACTCCGATTGGTTCTGGTGTACTCTTGGCTTCCTCAACATACAGACCATGGTACCAACTTTCTTACGTCCGATGACCCTGTGCATAAATGCGACGTTGCCAGTTTTAAGCTTGGCGGACAAATATTTTGTAATGTTAGGGTTTGAATGAAATCTGTTACTTAGCGGGCGCGGCGCGATCGCTGGCTTCGGTGACGGACGACTATCGGGCCGATTTCCGCCTTTACCGCCTCCGTAGGTTTCGACCTTTTTATATAATGTACCGATTGTGTTGATAGGTGACATAGGTAGGAGGTATTGTGGCGAACCAGGTTACTTGATGCAAGCCTTTTTTAAATCTAAGAAAGTGCAATAGACTTTTCCCTTTCTAAATACTGCTTGTACAGTCGACAGCACGTGAGACTGTACATTTTCGTTGCAAAGTCGCCCGTAACGTAACGGGGTAGAGTGCAAGCGTGTAAGGGTTTTCGTGCTGTCGACTGTACATCCCATATTTGTAGAATATTTGGGGCAGGGATCTTTGCGTACAACTTTTAACTTTAAATAAAACTGGTAAATCAATGTACAGTCGACAGCACGACAACTTGTACATGACGATACCAGAAAATTTTTACCACCTTAAAGAACACATTTGAGTCATTACATTGTGTTATTAGTATAGGTATTGTACCAGTATCGGTATTGGTATACACAAACATACAAACAAATAAATGCAGCTTTCGCAGTACCTATACATACATACAAACCAGAACTCGTCAATAAACACTTCTAATTCAAATTCAAATTCAAATAGTTTATTTGTAAAATAGATACATACTGTATACTTTTTACATGTCAAATCTTAATGTATACAAAAGCAATACAATATGATAAAACAAATATAATTCGGGAAATAAATAAAATCTATATTCAAGTTGGGCTAATAAAATTGTACACCTGCATAAAATAAAGAAATATTCGAGTAAGATTAATAAATATAGGTACATAATGCATAATGAATAAATAAGTTGATAAATAAACTAAATAGACTATAAATTAAAATAAATATAGGTAATGCCTAACCAAATATATACTAACATAAGTAAAATATTAAAATATAGGATATGCCTACATAATGCAATGAGTAAATAATTTCATAGATAAATAAACTATAAATAGATATAATGCCTAAATCCGCCCATTTGATTAGTCTTGCTAAGAAGAAGGGCAAGAAACTTAGCAAGCTCATCTCTTTTTTATCATGTTTTATGGTTATGCCATTACAATATTTTTAACCTATGTAAATTTATTGTACTAAACAAGGTATTAAACATCAGGTTAAGGGAAAAAAAATACAAGACAACAGGAAATTATGTCATGAGGAAAAAAAATATATATTTGTCTACCTGTCAATGAGGTAGAAGGTTAAAATACTAAATTAAATATCATCTGCCTGTCCCGTATAATTAATCACTCTTCACAGTTAACTTATCTACTAATAAACGCTAAGTTGTCTAATGATCCTGTCAAAATGCAAACAGAAATGTCAAAAAAAAAATATATATATATAAATATTAGTCTATAAAAGAACAAACAATATGAACAACCAAATTATAAATCAGTTAGAAAATAAACCAGCAGTATTATTATGGCTAAGGTTCTCATGACACCACGCATCACTATCGTTCAAATAGTCATTGATTTTATAATATGCTTTTCTCAAGAGTCCCTGCTTAATATATAATTTAAACTTATTTTCTGAAAAACTAAGGACCTCATTTGGAAGTTTATTGTAAAATCTTATACCATGTCCTACAAAAGAGGTGCCTACCTTTGAAAGTCTAATTTTTGGAAAAGCCAGTTTATGTTTCTTCCTTGTTTCTATAGAGTGATGCTCACCGAGCCTCGGGAAAGTATCGATATTTTTTCTGATATATCTAATTACTTGATAAATAAATTCACAAGGAACCGTTAAAATATTAATTTCTTTAAATTTGTTTCTTAATGAATCCTGGTGCTTCATATTATAAATAGCCCGAATAGCTCTCTTTTGCAAAACAAAGACTGCGTTTATATCCGCGGATCTACCCCACAGCAACATACCATATGACATAATGCTGTGAAAATAACTGAAGTACACCAACCTAGCAGTATCCTCATCAGTGATTTGCCTCATTCGTCTAACAGCGTATGCGGCTGAACTAAATCTACCACAAAGGCCTTCTATGTGGGGACCCCACTGAAGACGAGAGTCTATAGTAATGCCTAAAAACTTCGTTTTGTTGACTAACTCTAGCTTGGACCCTTGCAAAAGTAGATCAGCATCTACTTGAACAACATTTGGTAATGTGAATTTTATACATTTTGTCTTTTTTCCATTTAAAACTAAATTATTAGCAGTACACCAATTAAGAATCATAGACAAAGTTGCATTCGCGTCATCGAGTATATATTTATGTCTATTAACTTTAAAAATAAGTGACGTGTCGTCTGCGAATAGCACTATTTCAGATAAGTCTTTAACTAAATAAGGAAGGTCATTTATGTATATTAAGAAAAATAAGGGCCCCAATATGGAGCCCTGCGGAACACCCATTGTAACCAATGCTCCAGTTGATCTTACTCTGTTAATGTCTACCTTTTGGATTCGGTCACTAAGGTATGACTTTAGCAACGCCAAAGATTTAACCCTAACTCCATAGTGATCCAATTTGCATAAAAGGGTTTCATGATTAACAAATAGACTGTCTCTGTCTAACGTGCTTAGAAAACGGAAGCGCGTTCACACAACCATTCCTACACACCCATACAAAGAACCCATACAAAATTAAAACCGGGCGGTGACGAGCCGGGTCCATGCGTAGCAACGGTTTCGTCCGAACGCTCCCTCATATCTAGTCACAAATTTTGTGTTTATAATATTACCTAGTAGAATAACCGACCCCGTAAACCGGCCAAGGACTCTGACATGGCTCCTTTAAAGAGGTATGAAAGTGAAAAAAAACAACAAATAAAGATTAAGGAACTTATTTATTACATAATATTACCTAGTAGAATAACCGACCCCGTAAACCGTGATGTCAGGGCTATAGAACCGGCCAAGGACTCTGACATGGCCCCTTTAAAGATGTATGAAAGTAAAAAAAAACAACAAATAAAGATTAAGGAACTTATTTATTACAAAATTTAATTTATCTACCAAGCTGGCAACGTCGCATTGGTGGACGCCAAATACGCTATCCACTGTCTGCGATGTGCACGCGATATACTCCTGAGAATATACGCGCGACAGGAGCGCCATACGGTTGCTGCGGGATCGGTCGGAACGAATGAATATATTTTTTCAGTCGCTGTGCCGCTTTTTTGAATTCCACCTATTTTTGGCCTACAAGCTCCTAGGACCACAAGGGCCTAAGTGAACGGTTCAAACAAACTGGCGTCCGGTATGTGGACGCCAAATGCCGGGGGACGCCACTTTGAATGCACTTTTTTCTTCAGGGGACGTTTGATTGCTTATAGGATGTAAATATATATATATATATATATATATATATATATATATATATATATGTATATATATTATATATATTATATATATTTCCAAATTTCCAAATATATTACATTAAAGGATACTAAATAATAAATTATTTACAGAATACAAACCAAACAAACATTTTCTGTTGCTGACACTTCTAATCTGACGTACATTTGAAATAACAAAATAAACATTAATCCAAAGACAAATTGTGATGACCTGGTGGCCAGCAGTTCATCACATGGTCCCAATTTGTATGAAAATAACCTTAAAATGACAAATTTTCAGGCTGGGGTGAAGGCCAAACACTATGCTGTACATTAGAAGGCGCAGTTCAAGCATTTGGTGACAACGAAGGAGGTGCACCACGAACTTTAACCTCTTTGTCTGTATTACGGATAACACGCGTGTTCACGGGAGAGCACTGGCACGCCGCTCTAACGGACGGGTATACTACTTTATTTCCTAATTAATAAAGTTGAAATTGCATTGCAGGTAATTGATGTGGATTTCTTTTTCAGTGGCCAAGTGTATACGTGGGGCAAAGGCGATGGCTACCGGCTCGGACACGGCAGTTTAGAAAGCTTTAAAATACCAAAGATGATTGAAGCGTTACAAGGTATCTTTTTAATATTTAAAATAAAAATCTTTTATTTTCAATTTACTTCAAAATACATCATCCATACAAAATTTAAGAGTAGATGCGCAAGGTCTCGTTTCTAAACCCACTACTTATACTTGCTTTTCTTATTTTTTATACAAATTATTTTATAAATTAATATGGATTATGGTATTAAGGGTCCATGCCACCTAAACGTGCCCCACCGTATTGCTGATTCATGACAGAAAATATTTGTTTAATGAGAAATAAATAATCACACAAGTTGTCGAAGAGTTGTATTACAACCTAATTAATTTGATTTTTGCATAGAACTCATAGCAAGCTAGAAAAAAAAATCTAAAGTTGCTGAAAATCACGTAAAACTGCTCTTCGCGTATTTCTCATTGGCGATTTCTCAGATAATTTTGGAAACTGAAATTCAGGCTCCCGTAAGTTAAAAGTGTACAGAATGGTGAGATTAATTTATTTTTGCCAAACAAACATTGTACTTGGTGTATTTATCCATTAAACATCACCAACTTTTGCGTGCGATTTCCCCATACAAATTACTATAGAGGGCGGCATCGAAACGTGATTCTTTAGAGCGCGCGATGTTTCGGTTGTCGTAACCAGTCGTAACAGCCACGGCTCATAGCGCGCTATTTTAAACAATAATGAAACGTCATGGAGTTCAGTTCTGCCTGACGCAACATGAGGTGCTCAATGTCAGGGAAAACGGGTCCTTAAGAGACTATAGTTTAATGTCAATAACTAAATAGCAAAGTTAAACACGCTTTAAGTTATAAGTATAAATGTATAAAATAACTCAACTCTGCTAGAAAGCTTATTGACATTTAACTATGGTCGTGTAATGCCATATCACATTTATTTAATACTATTTATTTCACTGCCACTGTCTCTACGCTATCTATTTAACCGCTTAGAAAGATACTACATAATTTCGTCTAGGTCTTCCTCTTTTCCCTTTCCTTCCATGTTATTTTTCATGAAATTGTAAAGTCACCTCAAATGACATGAAAATAAAATTCATTTTCGTTTGCCTTAGGTGTGAAGATAGTAGATTTATCTTTGGGTACGGCGCATGGTGTTGCGTTGTCATCAGAAGGTTCGATCTACGCTTGGGGAACTCTAGAAAGGGCGCAGTTGTCGAGGCCTGTACCGCAGGTTTTAGAAGTGCTTAGCCCTTCGTTTAAACCTAATGGTAAGTGAAGAACAGAGTTGATTCCAATTGAAAGTTCTTCCACATCCGTATGTTTATGTTTAATATATATTATATCATCAAAACGTCATTTTTCGTAGGTGTTTGTTGCGGTCCAGCACACGTTTTCGTTTGGAGCAAAGAAACGCCAAGAGATTTACCGTCTTCCATGCCATTTGTTATAGATCTATCAGATAATACTTTCCGGTGAGTAAATCCATCTATGTATAGAGTAAAAGTTACCGAATTTTCACGAAGAAGATACATTTCTTACGACATACCAATGTTATGATAATATATTTATAATAACCATTATAAATTACATTGCAGATTACTTGAAAAACTATTGAAATTAGTCGTAGATCAAAGTATGGCTGCGCACAACGCAAACAGAATCAAAGAGAATGAGTGCCTTGCTATATCCTGTCTAAATCTCTTGCGGCTACAGGTGAGTACAGGACCTATACTTAGTACTTGTCAAACATCTAAATGAACTCGAAATTACACCGAGTGTGAATAAAGCCACTGATACCCGAAACCAAAAAAAAATTGTCGCATAATTGAAAAAAACCAGCTCCCTTATTGTCTAACATCAATATCTATCGCTTTCAAAAGATGACTGGCTAATAATTATGTGTGATGTCATTTCTGGCCAATCACAATGCCTTTAAAGGATGTTGCGATGGATGTTGAAATTAGTCAATAAGATCCCTGCCTACACAAAACTCACAGGTTTCCAAAACTAGTAAAGAAGTATGTTTTTTATTTCTGTCGGTACAATTCGCTGGCAAAGTTGTTCAGTATGATAAGTAATTTCAATTAAAGGTACCTGTTAATTAACGCCTAGTATATTGTTTCATTGCCGATAGTCACGTCTTAGTTACAAAAAAAAAAAAATTTTATGATAATTTTCGAAGGTCCACGCGTGGCAATGCGCGAAAGGCCCGGATGCGACAATCGACGCGCACGCCCCCGACTCGTGGTGCGGGGGCGTGCACGCGGCGCTCGTCGCTCTGGTGGAGGGGCGCGCGGGGGCGGGTGCCGCGGCGGCCGCAAGGAAGGCTCTCGCTGCCGCCTGGCCGCTTCTGCTGCCGACGCCGCAAGTGCGCGCGCATCACTTGATAGCGCTGCTGCCTAAACAAGGTAAAACTCCGGACCGAGAATTTCATTTCATTACAACTTTTGTTTGTGAACTTAGCACTGTGGGTCGCCTACCAGGCATGCCTTTTAAGTTTTGTCGTTTACATATTTGCCGCCAATTTTGAATTTAAAACTGCTCAAATTTGGTGAATTTAGAATTTCAAAACAATTGAAAGAATTAGGATTAATGCAATTGTTTAGTCACAGCGTTGTTTTGAATCTGTCAGGTCACGTACGAAAATGAATCTTACTAAGGAAAATGTCCGTGCAATCATTTTTCGATTCAGTGTTCTGAAGAGCTAACATCTGTGTTCCATGATGAAGCCTTATGTCTGCGGACTGTCGAACGCTGGTATTTAGAATTCCAACGTGGATATACCAGTCTTAGTGACAAATCTCGTGAAGGACGTCCAAAATCCGCTTTCACTAAAGATAACATTGTCGCTGTGAGAGATCTAATCTTCGAAGATCGTCATGTGACATATCGGGAGATAGAGGCGTTATTAGGCATCTCAGGGACCACCATTCAGAAGATCTTGCATGAGGCGCTTGGTGTGAGAAAGCTAGTTTCCCGTTGGATCCCGCATTTGCTTTCCGACGATCATAAGAGGGCCCGCGTCAGATGGTGTAAGAAAACTCTTCAAAGGTTCAACCGAGGAGAGCCAAATCACATCTACGACATCATCAGTGGTGACGAATCTTGGATCTATGCCTACGATCCTGATTCCAAACAACAATCCACAATCTGGGTCTTCAAAGACGAACCAAAGCCGACTAAAGTTGTTCGCTCTCGAAGCACTTCAAAGAAGATGGTGGCTACGTTTGTGGCGAAAACCGGGCATGTTGTGACAGTTGCACTTGAAGATCGTAGAACGGTTAATGCAGAGTGGTATACCACAGTTTGTTTACCACAAGTCATCGCCGAACTTCGGAAATCTAACCCAAAGCGACGCAACATCCTACATCATGACAACGCAAGCTCACACAGCGCTCATCAAACGATTGAGTATTTGATGCAGGAAAACGTAGAAATTCTTGACCATCCTCCATACAGTCCTGACCTAAGCCCTAACGATGTCTTTACATTTCCTAAAATTAAGAAAACTCTTCGTGGTCAAAGGTTCCAGTCCGGTGAAGAAGCAGTCGACGCTTTCAATTCAGCCATATTGAACACCCCCACTTTGGAGTGGAATAAATGTTTTAATAACTGGTTCGAGCGAATGGAAAAGTATTGTAAATTACGTGGAGAATACTTTGAAAAACAATAAAAAGTACTATTAGGTTCCAGTTGTTTTTGTTTCTTCAAACGACAAAACTTAAAAGGCAGCCTCGTACAAACCATGAGCGCATTGCAACTTAACTTTAGGGTTTAAGCATAAACGTAAAAAAAGGCGCACGGAGTCAACATTAATAAATAACTGAACCATCGTAATGCTTTAAAATGTGTGAGTGGACTTACTATAGAAAATAGGCTTACTATGATGTGAATGTGTGCGTCCCGGGCTCGTGCGTACACGCGAGTAGGTTAACTATGGGTGCTTTAGTTTTTGGTTAGCGAAATTCCTTCCGCCTTTTTTGTACTTCCATGAATTTAAAACATTAATTTCTCATAAGAACACATAAAGAATTCTTGAAATGAGAAAAGCAATCTGTTCTTACATAGTACACTCTTTAAAAAACAACCTATGCTATATGCAGTACTTTACGTACCACAAAACGGTATCTGTACTGTAAACAATAGATAGACAGCAAAGTGTCAAAACGATTGCGGGCACTTGATGAAAAACAAAAAATAAATTCACGTTCTTTTCACACATATACAGTTCAAAACGGTTTTTAAAAATTCTAAAGATTTTGAAAATCCTTCGGTAGTTGATTATACAATTGTGCTCCTTTCCTTCAAACAATATTTCTTTTCCCGTATAACGTGAGCGGTGTAGTAAGTTGCAAATTATTTTGGGTCCTATTTTGTTATTTGTGCTGTTTAGTTTTAAACTTGTGTAAAGTAAGTATCAATGACATCATCCGTCATCTCACTGTTGGGTATACTATTCTTTGAAATAAACTACGAAGCTCAGACTAAGAAACCCCGTTCCATATTCTAATTATTTTATCATTGTTGTTTGCAGGCGTGGCGGTAGTGTCGGCCGGGGCTCGGTTTATGACGGAACTGCTAGTGTGGTCGCTGCTCGGCGGCGGCGGACTAAGAGACGCGCTACGTCACGCGCTCTTGGCGAACAATAACGATACCTACACGCCGTTACAGTTGTCTGCGTGAGTAACTTGCTGGCGAATCTTTGTTTTTCATCCGTGTTGCAAACATTTTAGAATGCTTATCTTTTTTAGGGAAATTGACCAAGTAGACATTATGACTGGACAATGTGGTGCAAAAGCGACTTCAAGGGAGGACGGTGCTAATGCTCCTCAAGGTATCGTTGTTTTTTTATTGTCCTTTTACTGAGCTGAGACATCCATTTCCCGAGTCCATAGATCACGGTCCTGCGCGCTCTTTCAGGCCACCAAGTTGGAAATATTGGTATCTCTTCTTTGGCTCTTTAAAATAAAAAAACTGAAGTACTAATAAGATTTTTTTTCTTCCATCAACAGTTCTTACAGATTAAATGACATGAAAAAAATTGTAAAACTATTTCATTTAATCGAGGTCTCGGCAGAGGAACAGTAGTGGATCGTTGCGAGCGTGTCGGTTATTTAACAAGTGTTTTTTACTTACTGTGTTTTAGGGTGTCCAGTTGAATATCAACTCAATACAAACACATCCGAAAAAGGAACGTCCGTTCCTCTTATGCATTTGGTAAGTTATTATCATTAGACTATCCCATCAGTTGCTGTTTAGACTAATATATGGTTCTAATATTCACTTGTATTGTTTTAGGTAAAGCAGCTAATACGAAACACAAGTTGTCAGACACAAACGCAAATCACAGCCACTATTACCGGCGATACGACTAAATTAGACGATCTGTTATTGAAGGGACACGACTCTGTTAGTCCCAGCTGCGATTTGCTCATAAGATTTCAAAGGTAATATTCTACACCAATATAATCTTATTTTAACTGATTTTACAGGGCTTTTTCGAAGTAATTCGTGCAGCTTACATTTTGCGTGAACTAAGAAGGCAGATGTAAGATGATATTGCATTCACTTCGTCGACGTGTTCTGCAAAATTCTGAATTAATTCTTAGTACGAAATGTCTCGTTGCACAGACTGCTATTCTGCGAAGCGATGTGGTCGCAAGGAGGTCGCAGCACGCGAGGCGGCGTCCAAGTCCTCCTAACTCAATACACTCAGTTATTGGCTGAACACGTTCCGGCAACACTCTGTCTGTTTACCCGCGCCGTGCACAGAGCGGACGACGACCAGCTGACGGCCTTGTGCGATCTTGTCAGCGCTGATATTGTTGGTAAGTTTACACAAGCAAACAAGTGAAAGGAAAGTTTATAATATATACAGGGTGTCCATGTGGTCCACAACTTGCGTCACCTGAATATTACAATAGTTTACATAATAAAGCTGATTCTAAAGGCTTTAAGTTTAGCCTTAGTGCTGTCAAAACTAAATTTTCTTAATTCCAAAGTAGTTCTTTAGTGTTAACAACAAAAGGTATAAGCTTTGGAAAAATGTAAGTTTTGACAGCACTAAAACTAAAATTAAAGCCTTCAGAATCGACTATAATGACTATAAAAACAGCTTTCAACTAAGAATACCAATTGAAAAGGGAAATATACACTTTTTTATTTCTCCTAAAATTCTTTTGATATACCGTCACTGCGGCGTAAACTGCTAGAACCTATCTACTGGAGCGCCCCATCCTGGCGTGGTGCCGCTCCGGCCGTTCTGGGTCAATTTTATAATTTCTATCGTACACTTAGACGTTATTTGTCGCTTCCAAAATATCGTTAGTATCGTGAATATAACCTACACTGTGATGGAAGTTGCTGACGAAATCAACAACCTGTAAATTTTAAAACCTAGTTATACTGCACTTTGTCAAAATTGCGTTGTGCACTTGTATTCACGCCAAATTCGGTAAAATCGGGGAACATACCTACCAAAATGATTTTGTGAAGTTTCGTACATTTGAGAATATACTATTTTAACGACAACAACTGCCTGTCTAATCGACTTTAACGTACTTGCACTATAGGTCGCATCCTTATCATTTGACAAGTCTCCAACGGCTATAGGAATTAATTTTTAATAAATAAATAAATCCAACATACTGTATGGGAATTATTCCCTTTGCAAGTTCGTGTGAGATCCGTCCAAAGTCTACGGGCAGTCGGGTAACGGATTGCCAATCTAAAGTGCTTTTACATTCCTTCAGGTCGGGTACTAAGCGAGCTCGGCGCGTGGGTGTGCGCGTGCGCATCTCGTTCGCCGAATGCGCTCGCTGACGCGACGACTTCGCTCATCGCCATTGCGCGCGCTTGCGACGGCGCCGCGCGAGTGCTGCCATCTGCCGAGAAGTTAGACGCTGACCAGATGGGCTGGCCGGGCCTTCTGAACAAAAATAAGACGCCCCCTACCAATATTATTAGAAAGTAAGCATACTTATCTTCTTTCAACATACACTAAATGCAACGGTTCTTTGAGCGCTAAGTTTAGTTTTAGCGTGTGTGCACTGTAGTCAAAACCATTTTAGTTAAATAAGTCGTTGAAAAAGTGGGGTTAAGCGCTAATGTAATATTTGCATTCATTTAATGACTTATACCTATAAAACGGTTTTTATATTTAAAAAAAAAAAAAAAACGAAAATGCATTAATTTGCCACAGCACATTTTACCATACTAACGAAAATTCGGCCCGAATAAAATAACCTTCAAATGACCTAACACGTTCTTGACAGATGCGACCTAAAAAACCACATAAAAGACGGAGGCGCGTGGCTCGTCGTCTCTGGGTACGTTTACGACGTAGAAGCGTTCGACTGCGACAACGCTAGCACAGTGGAGCTGGTCAACAACCTGCGCGGCTCCGACGCGACGCTCGCGCTGAGCCGAGAGCCACACGCGGCGTACATCTCCCGCGTCACCGAAAAATGTGTTGGGGTCTACTCAAATGAGATATTCAAGCACAAGTGCACGGTAAGATAACTATATACAGCTACAGTGTTTTGCATCTCTGTTTCAAGGAGAGAAAGGAATGTGAAGTGAAAGAAAGAAAGACGTCACAGAAAAACCGGACAAGTGCGAGTCCCAGCGTAATTTATTCATCGAATCGAGATACAAATTAACATTATTACGGTACAGAAACGCAGAAGAAAGTAAATCTGGATGTAAGAAACCCTGTCGGTTAACGGGTGATCGCTCTATCAACTGAGCTATCTAGGTCACATTTCGCCATTTTACTCATGTACTTTCCTATGGTTAGAGAACCCTGGACTGTTTTATCGTTTTAGAGCACTTTACATCCAAATTTACTTTTATTCCGTGTTTCTGTAGCGCAATGTAAAATGTTAAAAATGATTACTCCTAACTTGAATGTCTTATTTTTAAATAACAATCGTTAAACTTCAGGAGAACACGTCAAGCCTGCAACTGTACCACGTGCTGTCATCGTGCGCGTTGCATATCGCGTTCGGACTGTCGCAGTGCGGAGCCAGACTGGCGCGCTCTCTGCCGACGCAGACCGTGGAACAAGAAGCGTCGGCGTTCGCAGCTGCCATGTTCCTGAGGGGCGGATTACAGGTTACTTTATATAACATCAGATGTATTCCCATGTGTGAACTATGTAATGTAAGTCACACACACTTGGTACATCCGACGGTTATTACGACCCAAACGTGATGGGAAGTGAGTTTCATCGCCGTGCTTGGGCACTAATGGATCAACAGCTTATCGTGCCTTCCGAAGCACGTAGACCTAGCACAAATTAATGTGCATCACAGAGATTGAACCCACACGTGGGGCAGGCTAGCGCTCTGCCATTCGGCCACAGAGGTGGTTTTAATATTCAATATACTCTATGGTCTTAAGAGTCTATAATACCTCAGCTCGAATTCGAGTTTCACCCCCACTTCTCCGCGCCTCACTTCACTTTACGCAGACCGCTCGCTGCCGCGGCTCGCACACCTTTGACGCGACAACACCCGATTTTGTTAGGGTAACTACAACAATTTTCGGACAGGTATTTTAAGTTATGAAAATATCAAACCTTTTTTTATGTTATAGATAGGCCTAAGTTATTATTTGATAAAATATATGGCACATTTTATTTATTTCCATTGGTTAGTAAGTATTATGGATTATGTAATATTTTTTGGCCAAATAATTTTTCACTTCCGAGTACAAAGCGGTTTAATTAGCAGGCTACTTTTCAATGGAAAGGTTAAAAAAAGCTCGTGCAAAAAGAATGTTTTCATTGGAATGTAGTCTATTGGGGATACTCTATCGCTTATTTTATTTTTTTCACCTTGACTCATAGGACCTTAAATATTAAAGAACGGTCAATTGGGAGTCAGGCATTCTGTTTATGATGACTAAAAAAAGAATTATTTGTCCCAAATAATTAAAAACCGGCCAAGTGCGTGTCGAGCCACGTAGGGTTCCATAGTTCCCTAGATTTACATGAAACCAAAATATAGCCAAATGATATATCCAAATTCATACTGGATACTCATTAAGTGATCAGTATCCAGGTTCGATCACCTTTTTTGTGAAATTTGCAAATTTTTTTTTCCATTTTCCCTACAATCTCAAGCCCAGCACGAGTCAATTACTTTGGAAGGTCAACATTTTATTTTCGATATTACCAAAAAGTGTTACCGATTCGTGATACTGATTATTTACCAAGCCTCCAGTATGAATTTGGCTATGTCAATAAAAGTCAACTTATACATATGCATATCGTGGTTAAAATAGTTGATAAAGTATTATTATGGTTCCGTAATACCTAAAAAGGCCGTTAGGATTTTTGTGGTGTGGAGTTAGAAAACTGAACAAGGGCAAAGTCAAAAGTCCCCAAAATAGAATAGCTTGTATAAATAGATTGATAGACGTGGAAGAATAGAAGTGTGTCAGGATCATGCCTAACTCTCTGAGAGAAAAGAGTGAGTATGTATGTAAACTAAACATTGTTAAAATTAAACACACTGAAATAAACATTTATTTTATGTCGCTTAAATCTTTAATTGGCATATTTCGAACATGTCAGGGATCACATAATTCTGGCAACATGTACAACATATAAAAATGTTTTAATTTTAGTTCCATTTGTTCCCAATATTGATCATCTCTCTGTATCATTTCGACTTTGATCTCTTTGTCGCATCCAGACCATACTCCGAAAATACATTGATGCCTACCGGTGATATGTAGTTGCCCCTGCACTTGTATGTACCACGGATGTTTTTTATTTACGAGTAATCCTATATTGGTTTTTCTCCAAAAGTTGTTGTTTTTCTTATCCACAGCGTCTTCCAATGATGTTTTGTAGGCTGTGATTGGACACTTAATTTCAACGATGGTGTTGTCTCCTACAACTCCGTCTGGAGTTGCACCTAAGAAAGGCAACATTTTATCGATGAAAAGACCACAAGGCTCTGTTTCAATTTTCAATTGCGATGCTAGCTGTTCCATAGCAGAGTCATTTTCAAATTTTTTGGGCCTTTGGGGAAAATGACATCTCAAACTTTGAACAAGAGTATTTATTAGCGTTAGTATCTTGTTTATTATTTCAAAATTCATTATTTTAAGAAGAAGGATTAAACTTCATGGATTTATTAAAAAAATACTTATTTCTTTTGAAGTAATGCCAATTTTTATTGTTTTTTGAATTATTGACTTTTCTTCTTCATACAAAAAATATCTGTCCGCCCATGCCTTCACAAGTTCAGGGGCCTTAGAACGAGGCACAAAAAGAGTGTCTTTTGAAAGAGTCTTTTACTGTCAAACTTGATTTTTAGTATGCAAAAAATCAAATTTGACAGCTGAAGCCTCTTCCAAAAGTCACTATTTTTGTATCTCGTTCTAAGGCCCCAGACAGGATTTTCACAATTATTTCGAGTCTTTTAAATAATCATAGACCCCTAATATCTCTGTGACTAAGTTATATTTATCATATATTTAATAAAATATGCATATCTTTCAAAATAAATAAAATAGCAGCGGTTCTATACTTGTCCTGCTAAATTAACAATTTGGTTACAAACAGTTTTATAACGTTATTTCAAGATGATCCCTTATAAATTTTGAACGCAGCTTAGTGCTAATAATGTTGGCAGAACTAACTCAATTCTGATTGGCTGATAGTAAACTGTGATGGTGTATGTCAGCCTGAATTGTCATCCATTTTATTCGTGTATCCGTTTTTACAAGGCGTCACCAGTTTGTTAACGAAAAAAGAATATTGTGTTTTTTTGGGATACTTGTTATTTTTATGCAAGTGTGATTAAAGAGAGCTATTTATAAGACACTTTTCTTATAATCTTACGCTGTTTCCTACTTGTGCGTTCTGCTGTCCCCTGGAAAATCAATTTTTAGGTTACTTTTTACTTACAGTTTTGTAACGTTTCGTTACGTTATAAAACTGTTCTGTGTAAAGCTAGGTGCACATTTTGGATTTTACCGACTACGTCAATAAAGATAGGTTGATGCTTTTCTTGGTTTTATCTCAGCAGCTAGCAGTCAGTTATAATATAAGACACGTTAATACGCGTGGGTACGCTCAACTACATTAATTTGTAGTAAAGCTAATGACCGTAAAAGCCGATTCTGAGGGCTTTAATTTTAGTTTTAGTGACGTCGAAATATAAAATTGTCTAAAGAATTTTAGCTTCTATTCCTTACAATTTTGCAATTAAGAAAATTTTGTTTTGACGGTACTAAAATTTAAATAAAAGCCTTCATAATCTGCTTTAATGTTAGCGAAAATAAATTATTAAATAAAAAAATGCCATCACAGAAAAAAGCTAAATAAAAACATTAAATTTAATATTAATTAATTCATTAATAATAATAAGGTATAAATTATTCATAAATCGTGATACGAATATGTACAGAATAAGTTTTTATAAATCTATCGGAAAAAATGAAGCACTGAAGTTTACTACACCAAAACTTGAGGACGAGGACACTGTTACTTATAGACTTAGATTTGCTCGAAATAAATGAAAACCCAATCGAATATATGTTGATGAACGATGAAGATGACATTTATTTTGATTATGAAAACAATAATTGAGTAAATGTTTTGTCCTACCTATTTAAAGTTCCTATTAGATAGGTATAGCTTGGAAATGATTATTGTAACTGATTTTATTCCAAACCAAAATACTTTGAGTTTTCATTTATTTGGATTATTGCTTTAAACTTATCTTGTAGAAATTTTGATTGAGTCTTTTATTTTAATTTGAGCCTTTGAGGTTTGTATGCTTAGTAAAGATATAAAACTCAATTGAATAAGCATGTTGTTTGATTTTCAAGAGTTGTTTGTGATAAGATAAGTCATGTTTTAGAAATTTATAAAAAATTTCGGCGGCGAACCGCTATATTGTAAACTAAGCTTTATAATTACAATTTGGTTACTTTGGTCCAATAAACAACGATTTTGTTACAACAGTTTTGTAACAACAGTTTAGTAACGGCCCAAAAAAATTGAAAGTGACTCTGCAGTTGCTTCGTGGCCTATTCCATGTTTTAGGGACGGCACATGACTTAGATTTTTTGGGTAAATGAGGTTCCTGACCAGGTTTTTCACGTTTGTAGTTTCACGCCTATTCACCACTTTGGCGAAATTGGACGCTGCAGTGTCTTGATTCATAACCCTGGCGTGAAGAAAAATTTATGCGTATCAAGTACCTACATATTTTGTACTTTGGCTGCGATTGGGACATCCACCCTAAAAAACATGCAGAACAATCAAACTAGTTTACCTACGTTACTTGTTACGTGAATTTCCCATAATTGCGTTTAGTCACAAAAAGCCTACTAAGAAATAATGAGATTTTAATTGATGTCGTTTGTTGCCTAAGATCGTGAGTTTAGTGAGCGCAAGCGACGCAGCCTCCCCGTACGAAAGCCGAAGCGGAACTGAATCGGGGGTCGGGCGGCAGGGCGGTCCAGGTTAGGCTGAGTACCACGCTCGATCATTTAGGTATTTTCTTTTTACGGTAAAGATAATGGTTTTTCCATTTTTATAATTCTGTCTGCAGCTGCTTTATACTAATATCAGTTATATTATGCAAAGTTTCAGATCTAATTTCGAGTATTCATTGAATACTATCGGTTTATTGTACGGTTTGGAGGTAACTTTGTAATTTTTTTCTATCGAGAAAATTTTACGGAATCAAGTTTTCACCACTGGGTTGACATAGCATTAGTCCTCAACTTTATCATATATTAATTTCAGGGTGATTGTTGCAGTGTTTGTTGGTATAAAGCAGGATCATGCGAAGAGAAGTGAGGTATTATAGGCCCTTAACTAGTTGGATTAAAGCGCTCAAAAGGAGCTGATGCCAGCTTTCACTGACCTTAGGATTAGGAGCCACCTTATTTAATCAGATACCTAAATATCATAATCAGCGCTTGCCACTGATTCAGTGTACGCTAAGTAGAAGTGAAGTACTGCTCTGCATTAGCATTTCACTGTAATCAAACACGTACGACTATAGTTATTGAGCCAAGCTATATTAAATTCTATGGTTTAAGACTCGTAAAAAACAACAGGCTTATTTCACCTATAAAAATGCCTATTTCACCTACTGATACTTCTTTTTTTTTTTGTTCTTTTTTATCTACGATCAGTCAGGAGCTGACTTTTATTAGACTGACTGTCAGTTCACTTGTAATACAGCTTCCCTTCATACTAGACTAGGCATTGCCCTTTAGTTGTGTGCCTTTGATCCACTTTTTACTACTTTGCTATTTCGAGTCCATAAGTGGTAGACGTTTAAGTCTATGGATATTAGATGTTGTGTTCAGCAATCCAGCAGCAAGCTGATTAGGGTGACTTTGCAATTTTATTTACATAATATTTCACCTACTGATACTTAAGAAATTAAATCTATCTCTTCACCGTTCTCAGGTTTGGCAACCCCCCAATCCGTTTGAGGAAGAGAAAGCCGAAGCCCGTAGTGGTTCTTCAACTGGAGGCAACAGTCCAGCGAGCGATGCGCCGTTGCCGTCCCGAATACCGCGGCCGCCGATACCGCGCATCGATGTGGCAACATCGTACGCGAGAGCTGATGCCTTGTTGCATGCGCTGGCTGAGCCTAAGTTACTTGTGAGTTTGCTTAAAACCAGAAGTGCAATGGTGTAAGAGAATCGTATTCATTTGAGGGCTTAAAACGTACGATGTCAATTGTCAAACGGCTATTCGGCAAGCAAAATTGCCCGTTTGACGAAACCGTTCGTTTTGAGCTGTCAAATGAAAACGATTCTCTTACACAACATATCAATTGTCGTGTACAACAACCCTGCTAACTCAGCGTCTAGAACGCCCTTTATATGACGAGTTTAAAAAGCTCCTAAGATGAATAAATAAATGAATGAGAAATTAAGCTGCCTGTATACATATTATGACACCCACAATATTTCCGTTTATGCCCAAATGTTTTGATTTTTTTCATTATTGATTCAAACTGATTTTAATACAGACTGAGTCAACAAAACTACGTGCTACAATTCTCACTCGCCTATACATAGGTAACACTAAAAGTTTCCGGAACTGGCCACTTACATAAACAATATTTAAAAATTTATTGCAACATTTGAAAATAGAACTCTTTGGCTGTAGAATGCAGTTTGTTTCATCTGACTGTCTTTTGTTTTTACCTTGTGGCGCCATTTAAAAATTGTGTGTCTGCATCAACATGGATTTAAGTCGGGAAAATTTTCGTAGTATGATTTTCTACGATTTTAAGTGTAATTTGACAGCTCAACAGAGCATCGCTCGGCTTGAAACAGCTTTTGGTAATGAAGCACCATGCAAGACGACTGTTTATAGCTGGTTTGCAGAATTCAAGCGTGGTCGTATCAATCTCAGTGACGAATCTCGCGATGGTCGGCCGTCCACCGCTGTGACCAACAAAAACATCAATGCTGTGCGCCGTATGATTGAAACAGACAGGCATGTGACCTACCATGAAATTCGCGCATCCTTAGAAATAGGCATGAGTCAAATACAATCAATCCTACACAAACATTTGGGTGTGAGAAAGCTGTGCTCGCGGTGGATCCCACACAACTTGACCGAGGCTAAAAAAACGGACCGCGTCACTTGGTGCAGTGCCATGCTTACCAGATTCAACGAAGGTGCGTCAAATTTGGTGTGGGACATAGTAACAGGTGACGAAACATGGATTTATTGCTACGATCCCAAAACAAAGCAGCAATCGAGCGTATGGGTCTTTCAAGATGAGCCGAAACCAACCAAAGTGGCGCGCGTGAAAAGTGCATCTAAGCGGATGATTGCTTCTTTTTTTTTAATAAAACTGGACACGTGGCTACTGTTGCTTTAGAGAATCGTCGTACCGTGAATAGTGACTGGTACACGACCATTTGTTTGCCGGAAGTTATTGACGACCTCCGTAAAAATAACCGTAAACGCCGTATCATCCTGCACCACGACAATGCTAGTTCTCACACGGCCAGACAGACAAACGACTTTTTGAAGACGAAAAATGTAGAACTCATGAGTCATCCTGCATACAGTCCCGACCTGGCACCTTGTGACTTTTTTCTGTTCCCAAAAATTAAGAACCAATTACGCGGTCAACGATTTTCATCACCAGAAGAGGCTGTCGAGGAGTATGAAAAACACGTTTCAGAGGTCACCACAGGGGAGTGGCACAAAAGTTTTCAAAACTGGTTTGATCGAATGAAAAAGTGCATAGACGCCAAGGGAGATTATTTTGAAAAACAATAAATTAATTTTGTACCTTTAATAGTATTTTTTCATATTCATTCCGGAAACTTATAGTGCGTCCCACGTATATATATTGCTTCCTCCACATGCATCATACTAACTCTTCTATTCCTTAATGTGCTTTTGACCTGATCCTTCTTCAGTATGCCATCAATGATGTGAGATATCCCGGTACATAATATGATATCTATGTATTGATTGTTTAAGGATCCCCTAGCGCTGCATTTATGGTGGGCGTGTGAGAGACGAGAGGGCTGCGCTCCCCACTTCCCCCCTGAACACCCGCTGGAAGAGTTGAGGCGGGCGCTACTTGCCGCATTGCTGTTTCACTCTGGGCTGAAGGAACACGCGTTGGCTACTGCTACGGCTGGTGAGAACTGAAGTTCCTAGTATTATGATTTGTTGTTCTGTTTTGAATCTTACCAATGAGCTATGGGCGTAGAGTAAAAAATACACAAAGAAACTAAGGCCACGAACAAGGAGACGCGGCGCGTCAAGCGGCGCGGTGCGCGTTGCAGGCCACCGGAAACACAAATATACACCGATGTATGGGGCGCGCACCGCGCCGCCTGACGCGCCGCGTCTCCTTGAACGTACCCTAAGCGTCGTCGTTACTGTGTACAGAGTAAAATGCACATACATACATATACTTACGCCTGTCTCCCAGAGGGGTAGGCAGAGACTACAGATTCCCATCTGCCACGATCTTGACACACCCTTTTTTGCTTCTTCTAGATCCATCAATCTTGAAAAGCGTATAGTACAGTTTTTGAGCGAGTATAGTGGTAAACATTTTTAATATTTAGAAAAGGGGTCTAGTTAGACTCCTTCTAACCAAAAATAGCAATCGTAGACCGTAAAACGACATTAAACAACTTCTGTAATGAAAAGATCATCTATAACTTAAGAGCTACGCTCTTGTTGGTCGAGTAACTGCCATTCTTTTTTTTCTTCTGTTAATGATTTAACCTCTTGATACGACATAGTGGAAGGATATGTAATGAGAATGCCTTTCTTTCAGAAATGGAATGCGGTGAAGTTAAACTGTCGCCGGCGATGTCGGAGATCGTGAAAGCGGTTCAACAGAGCAAATGGACGCTGATGAGGACGAGACAACAACTGTCTAGAGGTTATAAAGAGGTAAAAGCTTTTCAATTAATTATACACTAATTTATGCACGTACTTGGCTACCTTTTTCGTACTACACGTCATCGGGCGAATGTAATACGAAACCGGTAGCCTAAGTTAAAATAAAAATAAAATTTTGTGGAGTAAAAAGTACAAGAAGTGTATAATTTATTGAAGATAATATTCCATGAAGAACCATCAATCGAATCCATCGAATATTTGAAGCTTCTCTAAGCGAAATGATAATACAAAAAATTCTTCATGGGCTGCCTGTGTTAAACTATCCATCAGTTTAAATACTATTCTACCCGATTTCACCATACCCTGTTAGTTATTTCATAAATCAGGAATTACCTAATGAGGGATCAAAATTAACAAAGACACCAATATCTCTGTTAATTTTGTACGTCCCATGTCGAAAATGTAACAAGTCATTAGTAAATCAAACATTAAGCGAATGACACAAAAATCATTCACTCACATTCTAAGTCAAACAAAACAAAAGGTCATTATTTGTTTTGTCATTACGGGCACTTTTTTCACTAGTCGTATTATAAGTTTCGTGTTTGGTAAGGCGACTGATTTGAAATGCCGTATAATCTGTTGAATTTAATAGAGATAGGTATACATTTCGTTTTGCTGGTTCAAATGTCAATAATATACCGAGATAGGTCAGTTGCCGGTAGCTATGACAACAATGTAAACAATAGCAAACATGGCCGATCCCGACAGCTGTGGGTCTGTGACAGTAAGCTAATCGTCTGTTACCAATCTAACGAACCCCTAGAGCAGTCATTAAGTTTAACAACTCATTGAGGAAATTATAGCTTGGTGGGACACTCACTAACTTTAACAGTCTGTTAAATGATATAACAGGTCAACTAACTAACAGAGTATGGTGAAATCGGGTCTAAACTTACATGACGTAAGACCAATGTATCACCATGTGTACGAAAAGCCAAATTTTTAAAAGGATTTTTATTTTCTACCGGCATTTTGTACATTTATTTGTCCGCCCCTGTAGTCCAGTAATTCGAACGCCTCAACCTCTAATCCGGAAGTCGCGGGTTCAAATCTTGTTAGGGCACATTTTTTACTGTGTGCGTGCTTCGGAACGCACGTTAAGCTGTGGGTACATATTTGAAATGTGAAACGTTACACTCACCTTTTACTGCTAAAATTTCACAGTCCATACTCGTGACACTCACTTCGGAGATTTATGTCGTGACTAAGTATTTAAATAAAATTGGAGTGAGTTGACATCATGTTGTTAAAACGGATAAGAGTAACTTTTTTAACTGCAAGGAGAGAAGCCAGTACTCGACTGAACGCCGCGCGCGCTTGTACTCCCGAAGAGTCATGATAAGTGGTTATTTCATCGAATGCTCGACCTGTACCTCGTTGCAGAGTCAAAAAAAACATTCACTGTGTATCGTTTTAATTATCAACTAAATATGATATTCAGCCTTGAAATTCAACAAACGTATCAACTTCCATAAACCGTACTAAAGTTAAAGTGAACGTGTCAGGTGTGCGCGGCCCCTCTGGAAAGGGCCCGCTTCCTGCTGCACGAGGTGAGAGCGGCGATGTCGCCCGCCGTCGCCGCGCTGCGCAAGCGTCCCCCCTCACGCCGCGTGCCCAACGCCAAGCGGGTGTTCCAGCGGATGATGCGGGCCATCAAGTCGCCCAACTTTAACAAGCATTCCGTGTAAGTTGGGGGTTTGGTCGTGGTACTAATCCATAAAGGCTATGGAGATTCGCACTATCGTTTTTTTTTCAATTTACGGGGGGACACAGGATAACAAAATACTTAAAAAGTCTTTCTTTTAAAAGCTAACTTATCTGTATTTATTTCATTTTAATATCCTTAAAAAAACGGTATTGGACTTGAAATTTTAAGACTATGGTAGCATCGCACAACCTACAGAAAGCATATTGAAAGGTTGCGCCGTAGTAAACAAAAATAACCAGAATCACCGCATTTTTGGCTCTACATTGGTTAATTCAATGAATAATAAAAACAATTGACGGACAAAAACGAGGGAAAAGCCGTTCATTCATATTTTATCTGATTATAACTCTACTGATAAATTAGCAAGGTCTTCATTAGCTATAGCTATTTAGTATGTCTTTAAATTGAATAACTGAAATAACTTAAAGTATTGAAATCAAACAAGTCTAATTGGAGTTGTTTTTTATAGATTCGAAACAACAAAAGACCTTAGAAATAGACAAAACAGTCTTAGTAAAAGTATGCTAAAAGCAACTGGCACTTTATTACAAGGTGACGCGCTTATAATCAAATCTTCAATCATCGCACACTCATCAACTACGAAAACACCTGATGATGTCACACCAATCGCCGTCGAAACATCAAAGGCACTAACCGAATCACGAAATCTAGCGAACAAACAAAAATCTAAAACAAAAGACAAACCACTAGAAAAGGATCTCAAAAATGCATCTAATTCCGACGGAATTAGAGCGGACCCAAAGACTGATCTCAGAGTATTAGAGAAAGAAGAAACGGAGAGAGAACAAGACGATAAGACTCCTACTAACGAAATCTCAATAAGTTCTATGAACGATATGACTGATAATTCGATATTGAAAGAATCTATGGAGAGCGAAAAGTTGGTTTTGCTGCAAACTGACGATATCAAAAATGATCTCATAATGGCCGATGAAGAAAAAGATGATGATAATTCGGAACGGAATAAGTTTGTGAATGCTTGGGTTTCTAAACTTGCATGTAAAGAAGAAGGTACGTTCCTAAATCACCTTCATATTAATCATTTCCTTATTTTATTTTATAGCTAATTTTCGAAACCCACAGATATAGGTTGGATGCTAGAAGCAGTAACACCGGAACAACAAAGTATAACAACAGCTATCATCGATTTCGTGATGACTGAAGACCCTTGCGACATCGACACCCTCAAAAGAGCTTTGTACTGTCAGGTAAAATCACTATCATTTTAATTAATGATGAAGTCTTATTTGAACTCTATTGCTAACGTAGAAAGGTCTATTTCAGGTACAAAGGGCAGAAATAAGAAAGAGCGGCTACAGTATTATAAACAGTATTCTACATTCCACACAAACGATGTCTGACAGCGTCAAATACGCCGCTTTATCCGGTGTATTAGGAGCTAATATGGCGGAGTCTACCCCTCCCACCCCTCTTTTACCCACCATACCCCTATCCCCTCCTCTAAAAGGCATAGAATCTGTGATACCCTACTCAAAGTATATGGTCCTACAAGAAAGATCAAAGTTGTTAGACTTTGTGCTTGTGGAATTAAGGTCGAAAGTCCTACAAGGGGAGCAAAGTCATCCGTTGACGCTGAAAATGAGTGCAAATTACGGTGCGCATAACCTGTTGAATCGACCATCTCGTGCGCGGTAAGTAATTTTAAATGTTGTGCTGACTCGAGTAAAAAATTCTATAAATTTTATTTTTAATGGTTTTTATTGTTGTTAATAGATTTTAAATAAAAAGTTTATATTTATTCGGAATCGTTTTTTTTTTGTAATATGTCGATTGAAAATGGACCCTCTAGTTGCAAAAAAAACTGTTCTTTGTTTTAAATAAAAAAAAATACATGTTTTGTTACTTATGTCATGTTCCATTATAAAAAAAAAGATATCGACCGCCAAAGAAGCATTAATACTCCGGTGACAGAGACGACGCTCTACAAAACCTACGTGTACGTAGCCTATGTGCATTATTTACCGCCGGGGATGTGTACGGTCTTTTTTCAGTCACATGTCGCGTAGCATAGGTTGGCCATTTTTTCAAAAGTTGAAAACAAAAAAAAGAAATGAAAGAAAAAAATGTCCTTTTTTTACGGTTTTGTGTTCTATTAGTGATTCTTATTCATAGAGTTCAATAAAGCTAGAGGGTTCATTTTCAACCTGTATAAGGTGACTTTTATTTATATAGCCAAATTCATACTGGAGACCAAGGTTGAATAAAATTTAGACTTCCTATACTCCTTATATAAGTATAAGGTGACATAAACTGATACAGCCAAATTCTCACTGGAGGCTTGGTACGTGATGTCAGTATCACGGATCGATAACACTTTTTGCTAATTTCGCAAAGTAAAGTGTAGCCGACCCATAGTTATTGACGGGGCTGGACTTGCGTTTGTAGGAAACAAGACGAGAATAATTTACGAATTATAGTATAAAGAAAGGCTGTATAAATTAATGTCACATTATATTACAATCTATTAACTCGAGTAAGTTGACATTTCATTATCCTGTTTTCTTCTTTTACAGGTTTATAATAAGTTTACTATCCCTCATGATAGAGGGTTGCCAAGGCCCCGAGCTAGAACAACTGATCAACGGTGGATCTCTCAGTTCTTGCCTGACGCTGTTAAAACAAATTGGTGCTGACGCAATGTTGCATTCGTCTTTCATCGTCCAAACTTTCAAGACCAAATGTATGTAGTTTTTGTCACAGTAATTTGAATCTTATCTCTTAAAGAAAGATAGTTGAATTCTTCTCGTTTTTACAGCGGACTGTTTGATAATCTATGAAGACGAGAGATTGGGCGCTAGGGCTCGTGGCGCGTCTCTTTCTGGACCAGAGTTAGCTTCGCTGATGAAAATCGGTACTCGTGTAGTGCGAGGGAAAGATTGGAAATGGGGCGATCAGGTAACAATTATTATCTTTTTGTTATGCAGACGTTTTGCGAATTGAGTTTGTAAATAAATAATGTCCATTGAAAACAGGATAAAACCATAAGGCACATCTTGCGTTTAATCCGTAAGGTTATTCATTTTTCAATAATCAATTAAAGAATTATGGAAAAATAGTTATTGAGCGCTGAAAAATCAGCATGATGAAATTACACGGGTTAACTTTTCCTTTTTATTATTTACTTTCGCATGTGCATAATTCTTTTTGCGCTGATTACAAAAAGCTTCCTGTCTTTGGCCAATATTAATTGTATACTATCTATATTCTTGCTATACATAAATGCAAATAAAATATTATGTAGGCGTGACGATCTCTGAACCGGGAATGGATCCCGGGACAATTGATTCAACCACCGAATTCTTGCAATGTAAAAATCGTCAACATTCAAAAATATAAAAAGTTAATAAATATATTTTATAAAAACCCTAATGGCTTTTAATTTAGAGTAAATTGTGTTTTTTTAATAAAAGGATAATACAGTAGATTGCGCTATATTTCGAGCCATTAGGCAAATGGAAAACATAAATGACATATACAGGTAGTAAATGCAAAGTCAAGAATCCCTTTAGGGTATGAAATTATACACGATTCTGATGTCATTACGAGAAAAAAAAAATACCTTGAATTTTCATAAAAAATTCCATCATTTTTCTAAGCTATGGCTACGCAGCTCACCGGCCTCCCCACACACCTAATTGCACCCCGCAACCCGCACCCCTCATCCGAGTGGCTAGCGACCAGTGAGGGTGTCCACGCGATTAGTGTATTTTGAGTAAAGAAAATCGTCTTATTATGAGGTACTGGTACTTTATTTAGAGATCCCAGTATTTAAAATAATATCTTTACCGATCATACTAACACACCCTTAAAGGATTCTTGCCTTTGCTTTTACAGCCGGTATATAAGGTGACTTTAATTTATACAGCCAAATTATTCCTGTCGACTCGGTAAGTGCTCAGTAACAAGGTTCGATGACCCTACTTGTGAAATTCGTAAATTATTTTTTTCGTGTTCTTTACAAACACAAGCCCAGCCCCGAGTCAATTACTATGGAACGTCAAGATTTTATTTTGCGAAATTAGCAAAATTTGTTATCGACCCGTGTTACTGATCACTTACCAAGCCTCCAGTATGAGTTTGGCTGCATAAATTAAAGTCACCTTGTATATAATATATAGTATAAAAAAATATTCTTAAAAGTAGCATCTAAGAAACATATTTAAGATAAACTTTGTTTTACAGGACGGTGTACCGGGGGGTGAAGGGCGCGTGATAGGCGAGTTGGGCGACGACGGGTGGGTGCGGGTGGCGTGGGACGCGGGGGGGACCAACTCCTACAGAATGGGCAAGGAGGGGAAGTACGACCTGAAGTTGGCGCGCTCACCGTCGCCGCCGCCCTCGGTCGATGACACCGTCATGGGAGTTAATGGTAAGTATAACTCATAGTGATATCATATTAGTACTAGAATAAAGCTATATAAATATGGTGATGCCAGTTTTATACAAACCAAGTATAGGTTGATATATAGTGTGCGTCAATCACAAGGAATTTCAATAATAAATAAAATAAGTTCATTCATCGATATTTTATACATTAACAATATTGATGGGCCCCTTGTCAATAATGAGAACTGAAGTACACTTCCTCTTGGCAGTGGCGTGCATCTCATATAGGCAAATACGCAATGCCTACCCTGGGCTTGGCTTAGCTAACCTAACTATATTTTTAAATATAGGAAGGTACACACAACTATTTCAATATTATGATCAGGTAAGCTTCACCCTTTCTTTGAAATACCTACCTGCCTGCTCCGCAGCGCTCGCGCTACCGTGGCAATACGAGTACGCATAACTAAAATTCTCTATGTGTGCATCTGTAACTATACTCCTATGACGTCAGCGGCTCGCGCTAAGCACGCACACATTCTCATTAAAATATGCAACGCCTGTGCGAAGCAACCACGTTGTCATCATGATTACTTGCACTACCTGCTATTATATGGTGCCACACGTTTTTAAATAGTGGATTCGTGCGTAGTTTTTAAATAGTGGATCCGTGCGTTGCTAGTCGGAGATTCATTTTTGATAGTGGGGTAAGAGGTTTTTTGCCAATGAGCTTGGACAAAAGGGAAAGACACCTGTGCGAGTTATATCGTTATTTATCGCAATTCTCGTTATAATACGTGCAAAGAACATACGGACAGTTTTGTGCCTACCCTACTTAAAAATCCTATGTACGCCACTGCCTCTTGGGACCAAAACAGTAGTCCAATGGGACAACAAATTTAGGTATTTTTCAAAAATTATTCTTTTTGTAGATAATTTGAGCGCAATAAGTAAATATTTCAAATTCATCCAGCGAGGGATCTAAGATGGATCTAATTATACTCCTTGTTTCAGAACCAGTAATGGAGTGGTTCCCAGTAGGCGAAGTCCGCGGCGCAGCGACGACGGCGCTACGAACGCTCTGCGCGGCCGCCGGAAGCCCCAGCGCTGCAGTGGGTGTTATAGCAAGAAGAAATGTCGCCGCTTTACAGAGAAGATTGCTGGCGATAGCGCACGCGCATTCCGCGCCGCCGCCGACATCGTTTGCGCTGAATTATCATACTGCTATGACGTTGTTGAGGGGTTCGTGTTTTGCAGTCCTTAGGTATTTAAAACGCCTTCGGGTTATGTCAGACGAGACCTTACTGACGGACGCTATTTGTTAATGTTTTGTAAATATAATCACTTACCAGCGTCCGAGTACTCGCTACTCGCCTACTTTATTGTTCCTTTCGGATAGATTTCCCTTTTTTACCTTCATAGCCTTACGCTTGTCCATTATCGCGCTAGATGGAAAGCGTCAATAAAACCTAGGACGAAAGGCGCTTGCCCAAAAACTGGGGGAGTGACGGCAGGCGAGGTGTTAATCAGTCTTTCCAGGGACTTCTGCAAAAATCTACGGAAGTCGGTAACGGACGAGTGTTTGACACTACGCAACTGTCAGTACCCACCCGGGTGGGTACATGTCATGGTACCGGTCATGCTACTCATGACGTCACGGCAGAACACGATGAGTCACTTGGCGCCATGCTTTAATTTTTGCGTGACTCACAAATATTTTCTTGTTTTCCTCGCAGTGAGCGCTCAAAGCCCCGAAATGCGGATGTCACTCTGCACGGACTCCTGGTTCGAACTGTGCTACAGTATCATTTCAGCCAACGACAAACCGATCACAGAAGATCTCATTTATTTACAAGTAAGTACAGCCTGCGGCATGAAAGTTTAGCGGTGAACGAAACGCAGAGGGGATAGCTGCGCGTGGGTACAATTGGGGAGCCAATCAGCGCTTACGCATGAGTACGTACGCGCGTACCGCGCCCAGCTTCCTTCGCCACGACACCTTATTTTTGACTTCTGCTTTAACGATCGCCGCAAGACTAGTAGCAGTGATATCTCAGTTGGTAAGACGGCAAACTTGAGGCCCAGGTTTAAATATTACCGGGTCGAGCAGTTTTTTCGAATTTATGTGTACTGTATACTTATATTTACCACTTGCTGGACGGTGAGCGATAACACTGTGAGGTGAACCTGCATACCGTGCCCGAAGTACGGCAATAAAACACCCTCAACAGGTTGGGACGTAAGAAACCTCGGTGAAAAGAAGGTGTTTACTGCTCTAGTAACACTCGTGCACACCCTGAAACACTTCAGACATAGATACATAACACAATAACAACCACCTCGACAATAGATATCGTGGCGATATGATAGTAAGAGCTGCATCAGTTTATTTGCAAGTTCTAGTGTGTACTCAAACATATTATAAATGCTAAAAGAATATAATAGTTGAAGACTAGCCAGTGAATTAACTTTTATCAAGTTGGAATGTTAACATTGTTACTTTTAATTTCTGACAATCTTGACTCTGTTTAGAGTACTCATGTCATACATAATGCTACTACTCTATTTTCCATAGATCCAATCCCTCTGGTTGCTCCGACGAGTGCTGGTGGAACACAACGGTCCAATAGAATGGCGCCGCACGGTTGCCGCTCAGCTCTTAGCGCTGATTGGTCGGCTGTGGCTCGAGACGCACGCGCAAGACCCGGCGCTGCGACCTCACGCGGCACCCACGCTCGATGAAGAGCAAGTTGGTACGTAAAAACATTGATGTTTCATATAGAAATACCGAATATTCAATTTAATTCAATCAATTTATTTAAAACAAACAACAATACACAAAACAAAGCAATATACAAAATCAGGATGAGTACAAAGAAACACATTTATCCAAAAACAACATAAAACGCCAAAAAATAAGGTATCATAGTTTCTACTGTACATTGTTGAGGAGAATTAGATAAGATATTACAATGGCCCTCCACACTAAGCAAGCTTGTCCTGGGAGGCCAGCGGTAGCTTTACAAATATTACAAATTTCCTCGGCATATTAACAGAGTATATAAAATTATATATTTATACATTAAAACGTATCAATTTTTAACAATTATCTAATTCCATATGATCGATACTCACCTTAAAGCGGAAGTGGGCTTATATTAACTAAGAAAGTATATTTAGTTGTAGTTATTTTTGTATATTGATCAGTCTCCTCGTGTTAAATATAATTTATATTTAAAAAAATAAGTTTAGGACCCTGCTGAAACTTGCGCTAGTCTGTTTTTCAGATGAGCACATGCTGAACAGGTTTCCTTTCCACAAAGTTTTGTTTGTGCTATTGTATAATTATTTATTGATTTATTAATTTTGTATATCTTTGTTTTATTTGGAAATAAATCTTTATTCTATTCAAATTTAACCTGTTACATAGGTACTTATTAATGTTCGTTTTGTTCCAGACAACCGCTGGCGCGCCCCAGCCACAGCGTCATATTCGGGCACGACGTGCGCGGCGCTAGTGTCGCTCGTGAGACAGCTGCACGCCGCACCTCAGTGGCACGGACCAATCACAGCGTTGCTATTAGACAAGATGCAGTTGGCTGCACAAATGGTGAGCTCTCATTCAATCACTTGTTGACAAGCTAAACATTCTGTATTATTATAAATTTATACATTTTTGTCTTCACTGATTCAAAGATTCAAAATGCTTATTTTTAAATAGATACATAAAGTATACGTTTTACATGTCAAATCTAATCTGTATACAAATAATATTTTATGATGAAACAAATATGATACGGGAAATATATAAAAAAACTATATTGCGCCATATCAGTACAGTATTGTATTTTTAGAAATAAATATAAATTTTGTTGGTTATTTTTAAGTCAAAATATTTACAGCTTTTATTTAGTAATGTATCTTTCAATTATGGTCTGTAACGTGGATTACTTTTACCTGCACACGTAGTATGATGACGCGCCACTTCGTTTGTCGCGCGTTTTATCGCGCATAACGACTAAAATAAGCGCTATGACCAATCATAGCGATAATACGCGCGACAAACGAAGTCGCCCGTCTTCATACTACGGGTGCAGGACGAGTCGCTTTATCGAGGCGATGATCACGTGATAAAGATTACCTGCGCTTCCATTGGTCAAACGTTTCTTTGAGAGACAAAAATCCTCTATTATTGTCGTCCATGTTAGCTATGCTGGTCAATACAGTATTTTGAGTCATGGAAGATCGCCAAAATTTAAACGGTGTTATCAGTATGTTACAGTGTAAACCGGCAAGCGATAACTCTGCAATTTTGGCACATGTTTGTGAGTAATCAACGCATTGTTTCGTTAACAGGTGACAAGTGACTGGCACTGGTGGCCGCACGCCAGCCAGGACTTGGCTCAGATCTTGAGACCCGCTCCACCGAGCCTTGCAAGTTGTCTTATTGGTAAGCACGTCCTTTCATATTAGCAAAGTTCTTATGTCCGCGGGTTTACCTCCTATACTGAAAGAGAAATTCAGCTCTAAGCCTTTTTATACTGGTTTTGAGACTACTCAACTCCTTTTGGTCTCCTTTACCTTCGAGGAATCCTCTATTTACCTGTAAAAATGCTCTTCAAACCGTTCAAAAGGTGCAATACATTTTTGATTGCAGATATTTTATCTCACGAAGTCCATCTGGCTCAGTGGCGAGCATAGAACTTTTTGCTGTAATGAATGAATGAGAAGGTTAAGTTTGACGATAAAAACAAAATGAAAAAAAAAAGCAATTTGAAAAAATAATATTTTCTATGAAATTATGTAGGTACTCTATCTAGGGTAGGCAGTGCCTGCCCTGGCGTCATACAAATAATGATTTTTTAAAGTGACATTAAAACTTTTTCATATTTTTTTTATTGTCAAACTTGACTTTCTCATTGCATTTCCAGCAAAAAGTCCAATGCACGCCACTGATTTGGCAATGGTTATAGTAGCGCGTGCACACGCACTTGTTTGTAGTTTTCGGGAGCGCTACAAAACGCGCCACACACACAAAACGTGCTTATCTGTACGTACAAGTCACTACTACAACCATAGCCAAACTAACTTCTATAATGTATAATTGCATCTTTGCTTTATTGGTGTTGTAGCAAATCGAAAAGATATAGGTATTAGGTATAGAGGCTGGCTTCTACCCTTAAAAGACGAAAAGATATTTACCTGTGCACAGCCGCTCATAGAATAACTTAACATTCCGAGATACTAAAGCAGATTCTGAAGTCTTTAATTTTAGTTTAAATACTGTCAAAAGAAGAAAAAAAACAAAGTTATTTAGCTTCTATCCCTAACACTGAAGGACTATTATGCAATGAAGAAAATTTCGTGTTGACAGCACTTAAAGTAAAATTAAAGCTTTCAGAATCTGATACAATGCCAGACCAAACACTGCAAAAATTCAACCCTTCACCTAAACCGTATTATATTATCCGGAGAGCTATACGTACACTAATGTACCTCAGCGGGTGCGCTCGGTGTGGTGGGGGGAGTGGAGTGGCGAGTGAGACTGGGCATGCGTGTGACGGCCGCCGGCTCGCCGCCGCGCAACGCTATCGTCACGCAACTGACGCCGCGAGCCAAAGTCACCCTTGTGCACGATGATAATACGGTCACTAAGGTAAGCGTTTCTCTTCTCAACTCTTGTGCTGTTTTGAAATGTTTACAAAACATCTAGTCGCCGAATTGAACTAATTTCAAGCGACCAAAAAGTTCGACCATGGCATAGAGGAGCCATGAATCTGTTTTCATTCATAATTATTAATCCATCCATCATTCTGCTTCGTCCACGCAGGTCCACTGGCCTTTCCAAGATTTCGCCACTCTTGGTGGTCCTCCTGGAAGAAATGCCCATACTCACACACGCTGGGCAGGCACTAGTGACGCCGTTGCTCGTCATCAGTCTGTTTTTTATATGGCCCGGCAATTTGGAATGGATATACCTCTATCAATCGGTCCCAGGCAATGGTGGGCCACCTGGTTGTGCCTGTTAGAGAACTGTCCTCTTACTTTCCTTAACTTAGGGACGGTTCGCGAGTAAGATGGCGGTAGCTTCGCACTCGAGCCCGCTACTTTAATTTAAATAAATCCATCCATCCATCCATCAGCCTGTTTCGTCCACTGCTGGACATAGGCCTTTCCAGGAGTTCACCACTCTTGGCGGTCCTCCTGGAAGAAATGCCCCTACTCACACACGCTGGGCAGGCGGGTTGGTGAGCGCGGTGCCGAAACCCTTGCACTAGTGACGCCGCTGCCCGTCACCAGTCTGATTTATATAAGGTCCGGCAATTGGGGATGGATATACCGCCATCCGTCGGTCCCAGGCAATGGTGGGCCGCCTGGTTTTTTGCCTGAGAGCTGTCCTCTTACTCTCCCCCGAATAACTTCGGGAGGATTCCCGAGTAAGATGGTGGTACCTCCACAGTCGAGCCCGGCATTAGCTCTACCACCTTAATTTAAATTTAAATAAATATTAATGCAAAATATGATACAACTATTTTGTGCATCAAAATTAATAAAGTTCCTTTTCCGTCAACAGACGGAGCTAACCGGCGTTCAGAACATAGAATGCGAGCGCTTGATACAGCCGCTTAGTGGTGGCGAGAGTGCGCTGCGGGTCTGCGCTGCGTTATTAGGAGCTGGACCTCAAGCGACGCCCACGCATCCCTATCATTTGCCTGGTAATATTTCGTCAATTACGCAAATAAATAAGATCGCCTGTGAATGTACAATCCATCGTGCTGGGACGTAATGATTATTGGTGAAACGTGAGTGTACGAGTGTGGTGTGTGACTTACATTCCACACCCGGAAACATCCCTGTCATCATTGGGGATTCCTGTCGTTACGAGGGTATGTTATGACTATTCAAATAAAAAAGTGCTTCGGTGGTTTGGGCATATAGAGAGGATGAATGAGAGTAGAGTGACGAAAGAAATTTATGCTGCGCAGATGGAAGGTAAAGCTCGACCGGGCCGCCCTAGAAGAAGGGCAAAGTAAAAAGTATCCGGATTAGAAGAGCTTGTATGACTAGATAGATGGATCTAGAAGCAAAAAAGGTCCGTCAGGATCGTGGCAGATGGAAATCTGTAGTCTGCCTACCCCTCTGGCAGATAGGCGTGATACGTATGCATGTATTCAAATAACTGACAACATCACATTGTCGTGTCTACATCATTCTTATATTTCAGCGGAACTCGACATCTATGGCTTGCGAAGACAACAGATGGAGCTGCTAGTTTTGTGCGCGGTTCGTGGTTTATTGACCACTCGGACAAGACTGAGAAAAGTCCTCATGCAACCGCCAGATAACGCTAGTGAGTAACATTTGAGAAACTATAATAGCACGAACGACTAACGCTCACCACCCATCCACTGGGACGTAATAATCATCGGTGAAACGTGGGTCTACGAGTGTGAACTGTAACTTGTACACCCAGTCACTAACAAAACACTGGGGATTCAATGTCGACGTATAGAGAAGCTTCGTTTGTCTCAAATTTGCGTGCTCGGAAGTAAATTAAAAGTTGCCTCGACGCTTGGATTCTAAACCAGCATGTCAAGCAGATTTATGGTGGGTCGTAAAAAATGATGAAAAATATAAAACAAGCACAATCTTCACATCACAGCGCTGCATTTTAAAGTTAAGCACTATTTAACTTGAAATTCTCAATTGCGAAATCGGAGTAAGTCTATTAGCGGGTCCTGAATCTCACCTTTTGTTTTAAGTGAGTCGCGATTCTAGTAAGTTTGGGAATCACTGCTAAACGTTTCTTCTCTAGTACTTAAAACGTATATATCTTCGTTTCCCAGGTCCTCTAGAACGTCACGTGAGCGTGGTGAATTTGAGCACAGAGGGCACGTTGCTGCGCCGTCTGTTAGCCATCGCCACGCGCCCCAGCCCGCTGGCCGCCGCGCACACACCCAGGGAGCTAGCCGTGGCCGCGCTTGCTATTGTGCAGCAGTTGGCTGCGCACGCGCATGGTAAGTGCATATCATCACGACGTGGATTGAAACATGTTTCACTGAAGAGTTTTATGTTACAACGCAATGGGATGTCGCCGTGCTTCATTCACATTCGAACCTGGACCCCAAGAGCCCGACTGGGCTACTAATTATGTTGTATTTTCCTGTTTAATATTTAATTTGTATAATTGATCAATTAAAAATGTCTTTTAAAATCAGTGGATATGATATACCTATATTACATAAATAAATTATTCATTCTCATTAATGTTATTATTCAATTATGGGATTTTAATAAATATAATTTATATCTCGCTATAATGAGCTTTTTATAAATGTAAATTATTTATTTGCACTATAAATGATACAAAAAAGTATTTTCGAGGTATATTTCGAATTTCGGCGAAAATCACGGAATGAGTAAATAAGATTGATCACTTCAGCACTTAGTTGTGGAATCGCCCTTATACCAAAATAAATTTATGCATATAGCAGTAAAAAAAGTTTTTTTTTAACGTTCGAACAATTTATCGAATACTTTTACGTCGGAATAGCTTATGAGCCTGACCATTTCACACAGGTGACGAGAAAGAACACGAATCACCCCCAGAAATGCCAATAATAGACAAGAGCAATGTCATGCATGTGTCCACGGGGCCTTCGACCAGCACGTCCTCATTGTGTAAGTTTAAACTCTATGGCGTTAGTATTAAGGTACTTAGATAAAATAATGACATCGTCATCATCGTTACCATTTACTCAATACCAGAAATAGCTTGATCTTAATGAAACTTCGTACATATGAAATTGAATTAATAAGAGAAAACAGGATAATGATACTGTGTGCCATTAATAAGTGAAGGTAAAAACAAAAAAAAAATATTATCCATTGTTTAAAAAATTATTATTATTATTATATATATATTAAAAGTGGGAACCCTGAGACCCAAGATAGTTTATAACTCTTTTTAGGTTTCAATAAAGCCGATTTTGAAGGTTTTAATTTTAATCTAAGAAACTTACTAAAAGTGACAGCACTATATTTTGCTATTCTTAAGGGCACACCAACTAAAATTAGCAAGTCTTTTAAATGCCCTTAAATCAAACTAAATTTTTTAAATTTAATCAAATGACAGCTCTTGAAATTACCAAAACAAGTTAAAATCACTAAGTTGAGTAAGTTATGGCTGTCAAACTAAAATTTTAGTTTGACGTTTATAAAATGGTAACTTGAAAATGGCTCTTCGTTTTAACCATACTTAAGTTTAATTTTATGTATGTCAATCTAAAACTAAAGCCAATCGGCTTTAATGTCTCCCATTTTTTGTCTATAGTTATGATTAGTTTTCGTGTGGTTTGTATTTCAGCTCGGAAGGAACTAAACACGTGGGCGAACTCATCCCATGTTCAACAAGTTATCGAAATGGGGTTTTCGAGACATGCTGTTCACCATGCGATACAAGCTTTAGGTTTGTCTGTTTTCATATATGTGTATCTCTCACAAAATGTTTCGTCCTTCCGCCTATTCGAAACATTACTCATCCTCTTTGCCGATTAAGTTAGGATTGGCTTTAGGTATAGAGCAAGAGGTTTTTGCATTATATATTGATGATGTATCTTACAACTAAATATAAGGTGACTTTCGTTTATGCACAAATTCATAACGAAGACTCGGTAAGTAGACAGAATCAAGGCTCAGTGACCCTTTCTGTGAAATCAATCAAATCAATCAATCAGCCCGCATCCACCCACTGTTGGGCATAGGCCTCTTCTTCTCCACGCCATTTTCGTCGGTCTCTCGCCAGTCTTATCCAATGCCCAGTGTGAAATACCAGAAATAAAATTTTGACTAATTGGGTCGATGTTGTTCTTGATATTTTGCGTATTTCATCATCTATTTTTAGTCCTGACCACTTACCGAGTAACCACTTACCATGAATTTGGCTATATAAACGAAAGTCACCTTAAATATTGGCGAAATCCGTACGTTGTGCACAATTACAAGGTAAACTTATTTTCTTTCAGGAGGCTCAAATGTCCCAACGGTGGAGTCCTTAGTGGCGTATTTGTTGGAGTTACCTCAGCAAGGAATGGATGACACAGTCTTTGAAAGAAAACCACTACCTTCGAAACCCGAAAAGGTAATATTTCGTGACTAGGAGTCACAAAGATACATTAATCAACCTAAAATCCAAATCAATGTTGTAATATTTATTTATCCTGGTCACCCGAATGTTTTTGCTTGCCGTTATTTAATTTTATCCATCGTTGGTTTCTTTTAGCCCTCCCACTCTATGTGATAACATTTTATTACAGAAACAAGTACCTCCGTATCGTTGGCGCAGTTGCTTCGCGTCTGAAGACGAATACGCTCAATATTTGTCTGACGTCATCACTGTAGGCATGACAGTACGTTGCTGTAAAGCGTTTGAAGGCGTAAGTTCTGATTGGTTGATTTTATGCGAGGCAAAGACTATTAAGGAAATAAAATACCAGAGTTTGTAAAATATATTTTTTTTTGTTGCAAGGTTGCACTGGGAGACGTCGGGCAAGTGCAAAAAGTCGAGCGAGACAGCAAAAATTTGGTTTCTTTGCATGTAAGTTATTATTGTTTATCATGACTACGATACAACTTTGTCTTTGATTTTCTTTCACGTTAAAACTAGGTGTTCCATAGAATATTTCAGTGGGGTTTTTTCGAAGTAAAACTACATGGTCGTGAACTATTACTATTTAGAATGCAACGTGTCCCCAGGTGGAGTGGCGTGGCTTAGGCCGCGTGTGCAGTGTGCGTTGCGTGCACGCCGAGATCGTGTCCGGTGCGTGTCCCTTCGTGGCGGGCGACACGGTGCGCGTGCGCAGCGCTGTCACGCAGCCGCGGTACAAGTGGGGCTGCGTCGACCACACCAGTGTCGGGACTGTTACTGGTAAATTAATGAATGAATGATGAGGGGGGGAAATATATTTCGAAAATTAATAAATTTTTATTATTATTTAAATTAATGAATACTTTTTATGACTGTTCAAAGTAAGTGTGCCTTTGTTAACCTTACTAGGTCTCTATTTGGGTGAAGTTATCTGGAGTCTGGAGGACCGCCAAGAGTGGTGAAATTTGGAAAAGGCTTATTTCCAGCAGTGGACGAACACAAGCTGATGGATGGATGGATTTGGAGGAAAAATCACACTTATTATCAAAAATCAAATCAACCGGCGCTAAAGTGGCCTAATTGAATTGAAAATCAATTGTTTCAAATTTATTTAATTTGATGGAGTGGTTCTCCAATAGCCTTGTTCACCTGCAAAAATAATCAAGTTAAATTTCAAGTGTTCAATATACACTTCTGGACACATCTATTGGCCCACCTTATAGTTTAGGTTTCGATGGCCCCTACCTAAATATGATTGCTAGATTGAACAAAAACTATTGATCCAGTTTTAAACCTGATACATTTTACCATCTTTTTCGATCATATTGTTTTAAACTTTTTGCTCGACCTAATATAAATTTTTAGCTAGGACCAAACGAAACTGAAAATGCAAGGTGGGCCAATAGATGTGTCCAGAAGTATAGTAAAAGGTTCGTTGCTTCTTTTTTTTTTTATTATTTTTTTTTTTTATTTATTTATTTCTGGTAAATACACAGATAACAAAATACAATAACGCCAAACTGTACAACAGTTTGTTGGCGTGATGCGCTCTTTACACTGAAGATTACAGTTTCTTAATTATAAAAACACAAGTTAATAATAGTAAATAATAAAAATTACAATTTCAAAAAGGCTGTTTTTAATTTAATCTTTAAACAAGGTAAATTTATTTTTTCTTTATTTAGTAGAAGAGGCTGGAAGAGCTTATGGTTACAAATTCTTGGTGTCAAGTACTCTCTGGTTCTTTGCCCATAGTAGTTTTTAGCGATAGGCTGTAATAATTTCCCCCTTTTTAGGGATCTTGTTAAATGTCGGTGATTTATTATTGTTTTATATTGTTCACTATAATATGTCTCTAAAGCTATCAAATACCTAACCTTGCTACTGGCCGGCAATATTTTACAAATACCAAATAGCTTAAAATAATCCTGTTTACAGTTTTCTTTGGTTTTATTGTCTACTAGATATTTCATAATTCTTATCTGTAGCTGATGTATGGACTGTAAATATGTTTTAAAAGTCAGGCCGTAACAATTCAAGCCATAGCTCAATAATGAGTCCGCGAGTGCGTGATAAACAATGTACAAGGTGCGCCTATTTAGCACTTTATTTAAATGATAAAATTTCCCCAAGATTGATCTTAGCTTATTGCAAACTAACGTTATATGTAATTTCCAATTAAAATTTGTATCTATTAATAACCCCAAATATTTAAATTTATTTACTAATTCTAGACTATTACATTCACAGTTTACTTTGTTTAGGTGTAGGCAATCGTAGGTGTGACCAATTATTTTTATTATAGATGGATCAATGTTTTTAGCAGTTATATTGTACGGTGAGTGGATATGCATGCATTTTGTTTTACTTAGGTTTAATATTATCCCATTGTCATGTGCCCACTTAGTTATTCTCTCAAAATCATCTTGTACATTGTTTATCATGGTCGCAACATGGTTCCCAGCGAAAAGCAGGCACATATCATCAGCGTACATGTATAGTTGGGAGTTATGTACAACGTTCGCGACACTGTTTACGTGCATAATGTACCCGACTGGTCCATACACTGAACCAGTCGGGACGCCATCACTGACCTTGGCCTCAGACCCAGCTGTTCCGCTGATGACTGTGCGTAGCGTTCTATTATTGAGGTAACTGCGCAACCACTGGTTGGTTGGACCACTTATCCCACACTCATCCATCGCCTGTAACAGCTGATTATGTTCGAGCGTATCGAACGCTTTCTTGAAATCTATGAACAACGCAAGTACCTGTCTTCCTTTGTTCAGATGGCTGTTTACATAATCACTAAATTTTGCCAGAGCCGACGAGGTGCTACGACCCTTTCTGAAACCATATTGGGACTCAGATATAACATTATTATGCTCTAAAAAAGTACCAATTTGCTCAACGACAACTTTTTCTACAATTTTATTTATGGCTGATAGTATAGCAATGGGCCGATAATTACTATAGTCTAAATGATTGCCTTGTTTGTAAATGGGCCTGATTATAGATTTTTTTAGGTCGTCGGGATAGATACCTTTTACCAAACACATATTTATAAAACTTGCTAATACTTGGCTAATTTCAGGCTTAATATATTTTAGATCTTGGACCCTAATTTTATCTAGGCCTGGTGACTTTTCACAATCCATTTTATCAATAATTTTTGATACTTTGAAAGCGCTCACTTTTTGAAAACGAAAAGATACATCAGGTTTTTTTACATAGGAGCTTCTATCCAAGAATTTAGTTTTACAATTATGCTTTATTTTTTGTATTTCCTGCGTGAACGTATCAGAGAATGTATTACAAATATTATGTATACTGTCTGTTTTACCTAAGTACTTAATTATCACCTCATCTAAGTTTGCTTTATTTCTCCCGATCCATTCATTGATGTTTACCCAAATTTTTCTGAAATCACCGTTACACTTTCTTATTTCTTCCTGTCTATATTTGTTCTTGGCTGAATTTACGATTTTATTTACTTTATTTCGAAATTTTGTGTATTCAAGTCTACGAGTCATACTATTGGGCATAGATTTCCAAGCTCTAAATAATTGATCTCTTTTTTCTAACATTACTGCTAATTTCGTATTTATCCAAGGCTTAGTATGTCTTTTATTGGAAACTGTTAATTTAATTTTACTTTCTTCGTAAATACTGCCAAAAACCAGTGATAGTCTTTCGTATAATAATAAAGGACATTCGATAGAAAGCATATCCGACCATTTTACACAACTCAGTTTTTCCCTTACTAATTTATTAGATAAAGTATACCGTGATGTAGTGCAGTTCGGGTCATTTTGTTCTGGCACGGTAACACTGCCACTGGCGGCCAGCCTTACCCCCACCATGTAGTGGTCAGACAGCTTGCATGTAAGTATGTGTGCGTGGGCGCGCTGCGCATACCGGCTGCGCACCCACACATGGTCGATGCATGACGTCTGCAATACACCGTTGACGACTGCTTCTCGGGTTATCTCTGACGTAGGGATTGTACACTCTAGGCCACGTTCACACATCATATTTTTATATTTACTAATTGTAGCATTCACTTTATCTCCTAGCATATCCAAATTAGTATCACCGATCACCACTATATCGTCACTTGTTGGAACTTGTTTAAGCAATATGTTAATTTCTTCTAGAAAACGTAATTTGTTTGTGTTCGGCGGCCTATACGTTGCTATTATTTGAATTGTATCCTTTTCTGTTCTCAGCTTCCCCAACATAGTTTCTGACGCCGATGTTTCAAATATCTCCGCTGTAAAGTTTAGGTTTTCTTTAACATATATAATTATTCCACCACCTTTGCGATTTTCTATAGTGTTCGCGTGCATAGCATAACCTTTCATATAGTATAAAGATAGTTCATCTCTTTTAACATTCTTAACTTCTGCAGGCGTCTCGAGTAATGGGCGCGATTTGACGGTGGACTTCCCACAACAACCGGGCTGGACGGGACAAGTCAGCGAAATGGAACTAGTTACCGATCAATGTAAGTGTAGCTTTCTCTACAAAACAAGTACGATCTAGGGCTCAATTAAAAAAAAACTGTATCTGCAGCATTACTCGAAAGTGCTGGGCATATTGAGCTGTTTGTCACGTAGGTCTAATTCTGGACGTAGGCTTCGGCTGTAGTTTGTCACAGTCCTCACAACGAAACCATGCCTCCAAACTATTCGTCGTGTTCTAGCATGACGTCATGAAAGGGGAGTGGTTACAGACAGTTGCTTAGTAACAGTCATTCATTCATTACAGACTTCCGCAGATTTCGCGAAAGTCCCCACAGATACTGATTAACGCGTTACTTGCTTTCACTTTACCACTTTCTGTGCGAGTGCCTTTATGTCTTATGGCGCAGTACTGGCTATGCGTAAGCCCTTTGTGTATGAAAAATGTAGATGGAGAACCACACGAAGATCTAAAAATACGAGATCGTTCAAAATGTGACTTCACATCTGTGTTATGAAGGGTCATGTCAAAAATTTGATTAACCTAGCGAATAAATTAGCAGTTTATTTCTTAATATTTTACATCGCTAAGCCATTATAAAAAAACAATCAGATGCTGAGTAGAACGAAACAAACTACCTATTCGATATTATCCAATAAATCGCTTTTCATAAATATTATTTTCGTAATAAAATTGCGGTTAAAAATTCATCCGCTGTTCTATATACTATTTGGAGTGCTTAATCCGATAGTGCATTTTATAAAGAATTTTGTCTTCATTAATTTTATGTAGAATAGTCATCTTAGGAAAACGCATGGTTTTCGGGACATAAGCTAAAAACTGAAAAAAGTGCAAACATTTCGAGATTTTTTGCATTTTTCGTTGTGAAGCCCGCACTAAGCAGCCCAAAATATATATGAGAATTTATTTTCGTCAATTTTGTTACGTGAAACGTCTCTGTCGTTTTGTAGCGGAATGGGGCGAAGCGGCAGGTGGGTCGGCGGTGCCGTGGCGCGGCGCTGTGAGAGCCATCCGCGTGTCGTCGTGTAGACCGGGCGCTGGCGCGAGGCGGCTGCTAGACTCGCAACCGCATACTTACTGGCAGAGCGCTAGTGGGACCGGACAGGTAACACCGCAGGCTATAAAGGCATCAGATCCGTTTCAACCGTATACGCTACGCCCTAGGTAGCAAACGTGCCATGCCTACCATTTGTGAGATAATGACGGTAAAACACGGCAGTGGTGTCTACAGGGTGATTCCTGGGTTAAAGAAGAGGTCACGTATTATACTATCCGTTTCAGATGCTATTACGACCTTGTCATACTAATAAGAACGTTGACGGGAGTGCGTGAGTGAATGAGATGCACACATGTATCAAGTATGACAAGGTCCTATCCTAATAGCATCTGAGACGGAGTATTTACAGAAATGCTAGGGGGTAAGCTTTCTTGGCCCACCATACCTAGGACTGATTGATGGCGCTATATCCATCCCCAGTTGCCGGCCCTTATATAAAACAGACTGACGGGCTGCGGGGCGTCACTGGTGCGAAGATTTCGACACCGTGCTCACTGCCCAGCGTGTGTGAGTATGGGCATTTTTTCCAGGAAGACCGCCAAGAGCGGCGAAACCTTGGAAAGGCCTGTGTCTAGCAGTGGACGAAACAGGCTGATGGATGGATGGAAGCTTTCTTGTATAAAGTTGACAAGGTATGCCGCATGCTGAGGAATGTCGCATTTTAAAGCTTTTTCAGGTAGTATCGTTGTAACACGATTAAGGATATTCTAATTTTAAATAATTTTGATTAAACAACATGTGCTAAAAGTCGTATAACACCATAACGCCAACTCCTTAACAACATGTGTTTTGAGAGTAAAAAGAGTCTGTCGATGAAGGTTTTCTTCCAAAATTGTAATGCCTCATCTTAAAACAAAGTTTCAATTTTAATGACGATGGAAAAATAAAAATATAATGTCTTTATTTATAAACATAGGTACATAGAGTAGTACCTATGTATGTACAATAACAGAATATCATCTAATTATGTAGTATGTGTATATTTTACCATTCAACGTATTTAATAAATTTATTTTATGTAGGAACGTCCATTTAAAAATAAATAATAAAAGATAATTTATATATTCCAACTAATTTTCGTCAGCACTGGATCCGCATAGAGATGCGCTGCGGCGTCCGCATTCGCCGGCTCGGACTGGGCGTGCCGGGCGGACTGCACGGTCCCGCAGCGCTCAGCGTCCGAGCCGGACCCAGCTTCGATGACGCAGCGCTGCAGCAGCTGACCGCGGTCCCGTGTGCGCCCGCGCCGAGAGACCGACCGCCGGCGCATCTAGCACAGATTCTGATATTGTCTGATTGTAAACAGGTTAATAGCTTCATTTCTTTAAGTTTTCTTTGACTGACTCTGTGCTCTAGTCACTAGAGTCTAGTGGTTCAAACGTTCAAATCTGGTATGTTCATATAATTTTTGTTCTGTCTGTGTGGTTCGGAAGGCACATTCAACTCACCCATCACGCTGGGACGTAAAAATCGTCTGTGAAACGTGAGTGTGTAAGTGAGGACTATAATTTTATTTATTTTAATTATATTCTTAACAAAAACTTAATACAATATTTGGTAACAAAAAAAAATAATGTTGAATGAATGTAAAAAAAAAGATTTATGCGGTAAAAGTGACTAATGTGTTCTTTGTTTGCAGTACTACCCGTGTATTGAAATCGGAATAAAGCAGAATCGAAATGTGAACGCGGATTGCCGAGTGCATGGACTTTACATCAATGGTTTTAGACCAAACCCGCTTTATTCGGAAGTTTTGCAGGTAAGAATAGCACAAAATATCCAAAGTTAAAAAAATAATAATATTGTGTTGATAAATAAACCATATTTTATTGTTTTAGAGCATGAATTTTGTGGCCGAAGATTGGGTTGAGAAAGAAAACAACACGGGCACTGTATCTGCGGAGAATAACCCGTCAGTTCTACCAGTAGACTGCTCTAAAGTAAGTATACGTCGGTCTTTCTTGGTCTCCACTACGATACGTTTGTATCAACTCTAGCTTTTGCTATGCATCGGCTATATACTAAAATAGAAATACACAGATACTGGTAGCGCTATCTACTGAAAAAAAAAACTAAACTGTTTTTATGTGCATTTTTTGGGTTTTTCCTAAAATATATACCCTAAGTTATTTCCAGACTCACACTGCATTTAAAAACGCGGTATGATACTATGGGTAAGGGCAATAACTTACTCGTAACGTTTAAACACGCGCTACGCTTGTGTTGAACCGTTCTCGTAAGTTAATCCTCCTTACCGCACTCGTAACATACACTACTATTGAATGTATACGAATGAATACAAATATCTTTAATTTACCCCAACATAAAGGTATACGTGTGGGGCCTGAACGACAAAGACCAACTGGGCGGCGTGAAAGGGTCCAAGGTGAAGCTGCCCGTGTTCTCTCCGGCGCTGAGCTCCATCATGCCGATAGACATCGCCGGCGGCTCCAAAACATTGTTCGCGGTCTCGCAGGATGGCAAGGTATTATTGTATTGAAATTTTATGTAACAGCATTTTCAGAAAACGGGTTTCTTGTTTTTATAGTGTACCGAAAATAAAGTTAAAGTAAATATTGTAGCCCATACAATACAATACAATCAATCGAATCCATCCAATATTCAATACAATACTTATAAAATTAATTTAAAAAAACGTTTAATTTCCGAGTCATGTTTTATTTTTTAAATGGGTTCTATTGTATGGATATTTACTGAGTGTACACTTTTCTAACTGATATTGGTTGAGGACTAGATATTTGTAACTGACGTGAATAACTCAATATAGAATCGTTTTTGCAAACTTTTATATTTTCAAAGGCGGTAATACGTGGGACGCACTATAAGTTTCCGGAATGAATATGAAAAAATACTATTAAAGGTACAAAATTAATTTATTGTTTTTCAAAATAATCTCCCTTGGCGTCTATGCACTTTTTCATTCGATCAAACCAGTTTTGAAAACTTTTGTGCCACTCCCCTGTGGTGACCTCTGAAACGTGTTTTTCATACTCCTCGACAGCCTCTTCTGGTGATGAAAATCGTTGACCGCGTAATTGGTTCTTAATTTTTGGGAACAGAAAAAAGTCACAAGGTGCCAGGTCGGGACTGTATGCAGGATGACTCATGAGTTCTACATTTTTCGTCTTCAAAAAGTCGTTTGTCTGTCTGGCCGTGTGAGAACTAGCATTGTCGTGGTGCAGGATGATACGGCGTTTACGGTTATTTTTACGGAGTTCGTCAATAACTTCCGGCAAACAAATGGTCGTGTACCAGTCACTATTCACGGTACGACGATTCTCTAAAGCAACAGTAGCCACGTGTCCAGTTTTATTAAAAAAAGAAGCAATCATCCGCTTAGATGCACTTTTCACGCGCGCCACTTTGGTTGGTTTCGGCTCATCTTGAAAGACCCATACGCTCGATTGCTGCTTTGTTTTGGGATCGTAGCAATAAATCCATGTTTCGTCACCTGTTACGATGTCCCACACCAAATTTGACGCACCTTCGTTGAATCTGGTAAGCATGGCACTGCACCAAGTGACGCGGTCCGTTTTTTGAGCCTCGGTCAAGTTGTGTGGGATCCACCGCGAGCACAGCTTTCTCACACCCAAATGTTTGTGTAGGATTGATTGTATTTGGCTCATGCCTATTTCTAAGGATGCGCGAATTTCATGGTAGGTCACATGCCTGTCTGTTTCAATCATACGGCGCACAGCATCGATGTTTTTGTTGGTCACAGCGGTGGACGGCCGACCATCGCGAGATTCGTCACTGAGATTGATACGACCACGCTTGAATTCTGCAAACCAGCTATAAACAGTCGTCTTGCATGGTGCTTCATTGCCAAAAGCTGTTTCAAGCCGAGCGATGCTCTGTTGAGCTGTCAAATTACACTTAAAATCGTAGAAAATCATGCTACGAAAATTTTCCCGAGTTAAATCCATGTTGATGCAGACACACAATTTTTTAAATGGCGCCACAAGGTAAAAACAAAAGATAGTCAGATGAAACAAACTGCATTCTACAGCCAAAGAGTTCTATTTTCAAATGTTGCAATAAATTTTTAAATATTGTTTATGTAAGTGGCCAGTTCCGGAAACTTTTAGTGTTACCTATGTAAAGCATAGTTTATGATTTTAATAGGTCGGGGAAAAAGTTTCTTCGTATTTTATATGAAAATTCAAGACACATTTTTTCACTTTATTTACATTTAATTATTTTAAATATGTACCATTTTGTTAAGTAACTTGTGGCCATCTTGTAGGTAGTGACATAATCCGGTTGCTATAGAAATTTTGGGACTTCTAATCAAAAAAATGCGACAAGTAGTTTTGACAGTCCTCTCTTGATGTTAACCTTAAACTACCTAAAGAATTCTGAAGAGAGCGAAATAGGTGAAAATTCGAGGGTGCAAGGTCAGGGTTATATAGTGGATGCATTAACATTTCCCAACCCAGTTCTCTCAATTTTTCCTGAGTGGCCAAAGATGTTTGTGGTCTGGCGTTATCATGATAAAAGACCACACCCTTTCTGTTGATCGATTCCGGTCGTTTTTTCTCAATTTATTGCTTGAGTCTCATCTGGTACTCTGGTACTTGGTAGTAGAGATCCGAATCGATGGTTTTGCCCAGCGTTAAAAGCTTATAATGAGCGATGCCCTTCTAATCTCACCATACACACAGCATCACCTTATTGCCTGTTAATCCGGGTTTTGCCATAATCTGGTGAGCTTGACCGCCCTTTGACCATGACCTGCGGGTCTACCACGTAATTCGATGATCATCGTAATGGGCTTCGTTTTGACAGTTAAAGCCCATTAATGAGCTTCGTCGTACCGCGTAAAATAATTGTGATGGTCTTCAAGCCCATGTTAATTGAGTGAATGATTTTCATACACATTTGACGTTTGAACACCATTATTGGTATCGCGTAACAAAAAAAAAAAAACGAACTTCATGACCATTTTGAAATGTCAAATGAAAGCCGGAGCATGGGAGCTCTGATGTTCATGATAAATTTTCACAATTTTGGTATTTTCCAGCAATATTGTGTGGTACCTAAATCTACTATGCTTAATTTTAGATATAATTTTTCGTGCCTTGTTTTCGTGTTTTTTGTTCTATTAATCGGATGGCGAGAGCGTACTTGCTGTCTGCGGCCGGCGGAGGAGGAACGCCTTAAAACCAGGGAAAGAATCCAGCGAAGGATGCAGAGAGATATTTGCAGGCCGATGCTTCTACCCAGCGACCTAATCTTCCACCAGAGATATCGTTCACGGAAATAAGGCCTGTCGGAACTCAAACTTATTGTTACATGCCAATTTCACGAAACTTTGCGACGAAAGAAACACTGCAGTGCGTCCAGAAATCAAGGTAGTATAATGAAGTTTTAACCAAACTAAACAAGAAAATGTAGTGTTACTCATCTACTTACTTCAGTGTACTTCTGTAATTAAATAACCAAGCCTAACATTGAAGTTTACAGCTTACTGTGTAAACAAGTAATTAAATTATCAAACATAACAGTGAAGTTTCTGACATCTTTTTTACAGATTCTGGTAGCATTACAGATGTATGCCAGTGGGGGTTACCAAGGCGACACGTAGTGAAAAACAACTCCCTAAACCTTTCACAATCAAAAAGCCTGATTGTCTGATGGAAGTTATGGAAGTGCTGAATCCACCACATATCTTGCGAACATATATTAATTTTCCAAGATCTCAGTCAGAACGGAATGAAACTTCAGAAAGGTAAAGTTGATTTATAAAATATTACAGTATACTTTCAATTTGTAGTTGTTAAAATCAAGTACAAATACTGTAATATTTCAAATATTCACACACAACATTAATATTATTTACATTTTCTTTAAGGTTTATGGACAAATTTGGATTTCTTGTGCATTTGCCCCAAGGACAATGAAGAATCATACTTCAACATGAAGAGACCACTCACTCAATTTAATAGTGGTATTTAATACTTTACAAAACATGAGATGAATTAATTTGGATGCACTGAGCATGGATCTTCAGCGTCCACCTCCACAAATTCCATTCCATGGAGACTATGAACAAATTGATGAGGGAAGAGTTGCTTTGGTCGATAGGCTGTGGAAGAGTCGACATCTAAATTAGTTATAGAATATGTTCACTATTTGTATACCATATTTTTTATGTTTTCACCAATTTTAGTGTAATTTATAAGAAATGTATAATTTGCAGCAGTCGCTGTTTGTAAATTATAGTCTTTTACAGGTGATGGGACTAATTACATGTATTTACTAAATTTTGTAATTAAATTATTTATATTGATAAGTTTATTGTAAACATGACATGTAATTTTTTTTGGTTGTTTTTTTGGTATTTGGACTTAATTTAAGTGTTGATTATGCAAATTCTGCTCAATTAAATATATTATGTAGTCTATTTTAATAAATTAAATTTATATCACTGCGGTATAGAAAATCAGAAAAGTATCTATACCGCAGTGATATAAATTTAATTTGTTATCTCCTTGCGATGGATAAATCGCCAAGTGTTTAAAAATATAGAAATTTATTTCTATCATAGTTTCTATTTTAATATCTGAAGTATGAATAAATAGTACTATGTATTTAATATTTAATGACTAGAGATAATTATGTACATAAGCAGGTCCATCCATCCATCCATCCATCAGCCCGTATTCGTCCACTGCTGCAATAGGCCTTTCCCAAATTTCGCCACTCATGTCGGTCACATTGTCAGTTTTAGATCACTCTTAATTTGATTAAGTTAGGATGCCCACAGGATTTCTGGACACCTCTTTACTCTGCTTAGGATATAAGGCCTGTGGTAAATAAAGTGTATGTTAGGTTTTATCACTGTCCGAACAATAAATGACTTCTGTTTTGGCTATGACTTTTTCTAATGGATTGATTGAATACATACATACATAATAAGTACATAAGGCTTATGTCCAGCAGTGTATGAAACAGGCTGATGGATGGATACATACATAATACTTATGCCTGTCTCCCGAAGGTGTAGGCGGAGGCTGCAGATTTCCATCTGATATGACTCAGACCTATGTTCATTCATTAACACTTTCGTCAGGTTCCGACACCGACAGCAGGATAGAGTACACCATTTTCAAAGCATGCAACAGAGATGGCATTAGAAACCGTGTCGTGTTAATTTATGAACACGGCCCTGGCATACCTCTCACATAATGTCCTCCTAGGACAACCAAGTCGAGTTATATCTTCCACTTTCCTTACAATTCATTTCATTTGTACTTTCATTCACAGCCTTTATATTTAGACCAAACGACTAAATATTGTTTTCCATACTATTAGATTTTAATTCTTTTATAATCTTGTCAAACTTAGATACTTTTCTCAGAATAACTACATCATTTTGAACCTACATGGAATTTCAGAAATAAAACACTACTTTTGCACTGGTTATTATTTATGTATTAACACACTTATTTTTAGTAAGTACCTACTGAAACATCAAGTCTTACTTATTACATTATTATCATCTATTCTAACAATTAACTAAAGTTATTGCTAAATTACCTCGTTAACAATACTGCATTCAAAATCACAATACATTTCCACTGTGACTTAACACATTGCCCGGTTAACATTGTACCAATATTGTTGACCATCTTCTCGACAGCCAAGTCCAACTTCATTCACAATCACAATACATTTCCACTGAGACTTTACATGTCGCTTCGCTAATAATGCTGCAATCTTGTTCACATTCTCCATGAAAATGTCTTGTCTCTGTCTGTGTGCTGGCATTCTGAAACATAATATTTGATTGTTTCAAGTAAAACAAAAAGAGAAACAGGCACTGTATTGATGATGTTGAGGTGGGACGCCTGCTGGGCTCAGTCAGGCGGATGGTTGGCTCTCCACTTGGAGCTATTCAATAAATTTGAAATTAAATAGAAGAAAAACTCAACAGTACTTACTTTTATTTACAAACTTGAAATAGAAATGAAAACGAAACTTTTCGAGGGAGGTTATTTTTGTCATGTGCGTTTGGTTATTCATTTCTCATTTGCATTTATTACGTTACGTGATAAATTTGAAAATAAAACAATAAGAAACATTGTAAAACTTCTTTTCAATACGAAAAAAGGATCAGACTAATTAAATAGGTGCTCATATCTACGAATAACTTGGTTTATAATAACTTCGAAAACGCATCCACCCATAACTAAATTTAATAAACAAAACGCAGATTTTCATTCGTTCATGATGTTCATTGTCATTGAAATTTTTAAAAAAATAGGTCCGAATAAGACCCTGCCAATGGTAATGAAGTTCATAATGATGTTCATACCCATGACAATCAGAATTACGTGGCAGACCTGCTGACCTTTTTTCGCACGTTCTTGTCGTAGGTGATCCACTTTTCATCACCAGAATCAATCTCTTCAAAAATGCCAAATACAAACAGTACGACCAAAGAAACTTTATTACAACTTGATGCATAGAAAATACGAAATTATTTTTTCCCCGACCTATTATAACAATTTCAACAATGTAATACGAGTAGTACATTACTGCTAAGACCAAGAAATAAGCAATCCTAGGCGAGTAAGTTAAAAGTCCGAGCCCGTAGGGCGAGGAGTTTTATATACGAGGCCAGGATTGCTAATTCATGGTCGAAGCAAGTACAGTGCTTTTCTCAAAAATAAAATGAGACATTTTAATGTTTTTCATGATAATAAGTTATATCACATATAATAAACTGACTAGGAAATATTAAAAGTTACTTACTTGCTCATATTTGGGCGATAAGTCATGTTTATTGTTATTGATTTCTTCAGCAAAGCATTAGTGGAGTATAATCTATATCACAGCCCGCTTCTGAACTCATTTTGTAATTTATTTGCAAAAAATACTTTCAACTAAAATTTAAAGCAACATAAATTCCCGCTTTTACGCAACTTTTTTTTATTATTGCCAGCTGGGCAAATGTATTTATCGCCATGCAGCCTTCTAGCCTTCTTCGTGGACAACGCCATCTAGAGGAACGCTAAGAACTAAGAAAAAAAAACAACGAGAAAAACCTCCTTAGTCTCTTATAAACATAGACACGGATAGTTTTAAAAATAAAACATATGAAATATACTCTGTGAACATATGGTATGTAATGGATTTTCATACGAACTTCCTGGACAGTTATTCAGATTTCCTGGACACTTTTATTAACTCGCCAGGATGGAGTATTTTCTGGTCGGTCTTTTCAGTATGTAATGGTAATATTACAATGTATTTTGAGAAAATGAATTTAAAAGATTAAAAGAAATTATTAACATTTATTTACATTGTTGAAATTATTATAAAATTATAAAACATGCTTTTTAACCGTCTTTCGACTCGTGAATTAATAGTTGTTGCAAATTCATTTCCGTTGGACTATTCAGGTAGGTACTTAGTAATTTTAAAATCAATACACTCATCTGTAAACCCTTTGACAGATCTACGCGTGTGGGGAAGGAACAAACGGCCGCCTCGGGCTGGGACATAGCAACAACGTGTCCAGTCCGCGCGCGAACCCGCATCTCGCGCACGTGCTCATACGTCGCATCGCTGTGCATTCCGGCGGGAAACACTCCCTAGCCCTCACCACTGATGGCAAGGTAACGCCATCACACTTCAACATCGTCAAAGATTTACATTTTTATAATTTATTGTTTTCCGGAAAAAGCCACTTCACAGTCGTTTTAGTTGTAATGAAACCCCTAAAAAATCAACATTGACCATATAGGCCACCATACCGAACTTTGTCATTTCAACGGAAGGTTACCACCTCCGCAATACAAATTTGAACCCTAATCGGCGAATTTCAAAAACTTCGGGCCAAATCAAACACGCAACAACTGAGCAAAGAAGCATGCTTTGATACAAACAAAACAGATCTCTTTACAAAAGAGCTTTCATAAACCAGGTGGCAGAAAAAGACCAAGAGCAAAGAAGCATGCTTTGATACAAACAAAACAAATCTCTTTACAAAAGAGCTTTCATAAACCATAGGTGGCAGAAAAGGACCGAGCTTAAACGTAGTTTCTTAACTTTTCTGCAAGATTAACTATCTATCTACATTTTTAATTTTTTGGCGAATTTATGAAATCGTTATAAAAAATTCTTAGCATTAATTAAACTTCTTAACTAATAAAAGTGTCGAAGAATATACCACAAAAGACTTTGTAGAAGGAAAAATTTGTGACCTTGTATTTGATAATTAGGTGGTAGAGCTGATGCCGGGCTCGACTGTGGGATTTGTGTACCACCATCTTTCTCGCAAATCCTCTCGAAGTTATTCGGGGGAGAGTAAGAGAACAGCTCTCAGGCAAAACCAGGCGGCCCACCATTGCCTGGGACCGATGGATGGCGGTTTATCCATCCCCAATTGCCGGGCCTTATATAAAACAGACTGGTGACGGGCAGCGGCGTCACTGGTGCAAGGGTTTTGGCACCGCGCTCACCAAACCACCTGCCCAGCGTGTGTGAGTATGAGCATTTCTTCCAGGAGGACCGCCAAGAGTGGCGAAATCCTGGAAAGGCCTATGTCCAGCAGTGGATGAAACAGGCTGATGGATGGATTTGATAATTTACCAGTTGCAGCCTAAATAAAACAATTATTCATCACGTGATTTTTCGACTCAAATATTTGATTCGCCTGTAGGTATACTCGTGGGGGGAAGGCGAAGACGGCAAGCTGGGCCACGGTAACCGTCAAACATTGGACACGCCTCGCCTCGTAGAAGCGTTGGCGAGTGAACGAGTGGTCCACATCGCTTGCGGGTCTGCTCACAGCGCGTGCGTGACCGCGCGCGGACATCTCTACACTTGGGGCCTCGGGGAGTACGGCAGGCTGGGCCACGGCGATGACACTACGCAGCTGTTACCGAAAATGGTGAGGTTCTTACTAATACGTATCTTGGTATACGTGGGCACTCTTTCTATTAGCTTTATATCGTCTAACTATCCAATCAGAAAATTAAACTGAAATCAACTCTTATCTTACAGACATAACATAAGACGTAAATAAAATACACTCTGAACAAACTTTAATGTTCCAAAAAAGACTATAAAAACAGCGTTGCTTTTATAGATTAATCTTTGTATTAAAACCACAGACATATAATATTGAAGTAGATGACGTAAGTGCATCAAACTCTATTAAAACGGTTGACACCTCTTTGAATCTTATTAGGAATTGTAAGACTTAAGACATAATATATAAGACTCAAAGTTGTAGGTTTTAGTCGGACTCATCTCCGACAAAAAATCGGAGTCAGGGCACGCAAAGTAGGTCGACTTGCTGGGTCTATTTCAATATAAGGTGACTTTAATTTATGCAGCCAAACTCATACTGGAGGCTTGGTATGTGATCAGTAACACGGATCGATAACACTTTTTGATAATTTCGCAAAATAAAATCTTGACGTCCCATAGTAATTGACTCGGGGTAGGCCTTGCGTTTGTAAGGAACACAAAAAAGAGTTGATGCTAAGGCAAAGGTTTTTTGGGTGTTTACGTCAACTCTTTTTTGTGTTCCTTACAAACGCAAGCCCAGCCCCGAGTCAATTACTATGGGACGTCAGGATTTTATTTTGCGAAATTAGCAAAAAGTGTTATCGATCCGTGTTACTGATCACATACCAAGCCTCCTATATTGTATAATATATTGTACGTAAACACCCAAAAAACCTTTGATAATGCTATAACAGCGAAACCGGTAAGGGAAATAATATAAATAAGTGGACAAGTACAAGTGTTTTTAAATTACGAATTTCACAAAAAGGTACATCGAACCCCGTTACTGAGCACTTACTCAGTCTTTGGTAAGAATTTGGCTGCATAAATTAAAGTCACCTTATATATGGCTGTAAATGTCTGTGATTAAATCAGTCACACGACATATCAATTGACGCAAAACTGTGATTTGAAGCACACCTTTATAAGCAAAGATGGACCAGTCCATTCTCTTCTTTGACACGTCATTGTCTTTGGTTTCTTGCCAGCCTCATCCATTGCCCTCTAGCAACACTGACGACTTCATCACGCTATCAAGGCATTGGTCTATATATCGCATCTAAATATCGAAGCGTTAAAAACTGATGAATATATGGCTTGGTTTAAAAAAATATTTCCGTTTCAGGTGGAGTCGCTAGAAAACTTCCGGGTGGTACAAGTGGCGTGCGGATCGCGAGACGCGCAGACTCTAGCGCTGACGGCGTGTGGCAAAGTGTTCTCGTGGGGAGACGGCGACTTCGGTAAATTGGGTAAATACACTAACAATATTGGGGGCTACCACTTCGTTTTATCTAACATTTTTAACTTGTTTAATGCTAACAATATTCTCATTATAGCAGTCGTGTTTTAGGGATCGAAATGTGTTGACATCCATATTAACCTGTAGTTTTGCATTTAGCTAAAACAATGGAGGAATAATAGACAATGTAGCGTGATCGTGCCCTACGACAGGAGAAGGGTGCAATTAATATATAAAAGAGGAATTAATTACTCAAGTCATAATAAATAATAAAAAATAACTTTATTTGAACCAAAAAAGTGTACGAGGGGTGGCTGAAAAGTAATCTACCTGACTATGAAAGAAAATACATGGATTAATAATTTATTTTTTATTTTTCAATATAGTCCCCTGCAACTGAAATGCACTTACGACATTTGTCAATAAGTGACAGCATACCATTAAAATAATAATTATTATTTTGTTCGTCAAAATAGTCATTCACAGCGTCCTTCATCTCTTCGTCTGTTGAAAATCTGCGCCCTCTCAAATTTTTCTTTAAATTTTTAAATAAGAAGTAGTCAGAGGGAGCCAGGTCTGGACTATAGGGTGGGTGGTTGATCTCTGTAAAGCCGTTTTTTGTCAGAGATGACCGCGCCTTAAAGGCCGTGTGCGCGGGTGCATTATCATGCAAAATCAAAACGCCTTTGCTAAGTTTGCCCCTCCTGTCTTCTTTTATTTTTTTGCGTAGCTGGTCAAGTAAGTTCGCATAGTATTCAGCATTCATCGTGGTGTTTTTTGGCAGGTAATCTATCATAAGAATCCCCTCAACATCCCAAAAAATGGTTGCCATTAGTTTGCCCGCTGACAGCCGGACCTTAAACTTCCTTGGTGGTTTTTCCCCTTTAAATTTCCATTGCATCGATTCTTGTTTGCTTTCGGGATCCCACTGACGAATCCAAGTTTCATCACAGGTCACTATTCGCAAGATAGTTTCTTCCTCTTTATCCTTTACCAAGTCTAAAAATGACTGACAACATTCCACACGCCTTTGCTTATCAAACGGGGTCAACATTTTAGGCACCCAACGTGCGCTCACCTTGGACATTCCCAAATGTTCATGAATTATTTCATGAACTCGTTCCTTGCTAATGCCAACATCTCTAGCTATTTCCCACTGCTTAATTCGCCGATCGGCAAGGATCAGTTTCTTCACTTTTTCCACATTATCTGCGGTAACTGCAGAAATGGGCCTTCCACTACGGGGATCGTCTTCTAAGCTCACACGGCCTTGTTTAAACTGCTTTGACCACAACTTTATTACAAATTCGGAAGGACATGAATCTCCGAACACCTTAAACATGCGCTCTCGGATCTGCGTCGGCGTATTCCCTTCTTTACCGAGGAATTTAATCACAGCGCGATACTCAATTTTATCCATTTTAAATTTTATTGCAACTTGATAAAAACGAAGACGCGCCAAAAAAAAATTGAACTCGTAGAAACAAATAAGTGTCATAATTTTTAAAAAAGGAATAAACAAAGAATACGAGAATATAGTGGCCGGTAACATTTTTTAAACTTTCTTTAACAAAGGAGATTTTATATCAGCCACCCCTCGTAACATTATTTATTATTACCTCATCTATGTTAATTCGATGACGAATGCACTGACCGACTGCGATATCTTGCAGTTTGCTGATGATACCTGTTTAATTTCAGCGGACCAGGACGTTAATAAAGCAATGTGCAAGATTCAAAAAGACTTCAATACCATTTGTAAGTGGTCTCATGATGTCGGCTTAGCTCTGAACGCTCATAAAACGAAAATAATCCACGTACGATCCAGCTATAATCTAGGGGTATCAGATGAAGTCAAGCTAGTGGCTCACAGTCATGACTGTATGCACAATAACAACTCACCAGATTGTTACTGTCCTGCAATTAAGCAGGAGCGCCAGCAAATGTACTTAGGGCTACTTATAGACGACAGATTCAAATGGAGCTGTCACATAGATCGTGTATGCACCAAGTTGCGTGCGGTCATGGCTAAATTATACTTAATAAAAAATAAAGTACCCTTCGCCATTTTATTGGATATTTACAAGTCTTTAGCTGACTCCATCATTTCATACGGACTTAGTAGTTACGGACGGACATTTAAGACATATCTAGACAAAATATATTCACTTGAACTTCGTATCCTTAAGCTAATTGTTCCGGTGAAAATAAAAGAAAAATTTCGTGACAATCCAATGGGTCTGTTTAAATATTGTAGGTCACTGCCTGTTCATCTGAAGGTGGAACTGGCAATTTTAAAAGAGCAGTTTCACCGTCAAGATATTCAACTCCCTATCCATCATAAGGTCTTAACTCGAAATATAACTAAAAATAAACTACTTGTTCCTACAACGACAAATGTATACGGCAAAAGAACCTCTGAATTTATGCTGCCTAAATTAATTAACAGTCTACCAAACACCCTCAGAGATTCGATTAACGCACGAAACGTTAAACATAAATTAAAAAGGTATTTTTTAACTGTTATCTAAACAAAAATTCTTTATTATAATTGCTATTATTTATCAATCTGTTACGTTTTAGATTGAAGTGTCATTGTTTTATTAGGTTAGAAAGTACATTCTTGTAAACTTCTAACAATAAATCTGTTATTATTTATTTTTCATATGTAAAAGTGATTTTATCAAAACAAGAATGATATCATTATAATATATCCCACTGCTAACAGTGTAAATCCTTATATTCCATCTAACAATTCAAACTGATTGTAATACGCTGTTAGTAAGCTCAAATAGTCCTTATGATAATAGTATTAAGAATGTATCCAATTAATATCTACACACGTAATTTTATTTGTTATTCTGCATTCTTAACAGGCACGATGTGCGACTGTGTTCTTTAATGTGTGTAGTTCTACCCTCAGACATAATCTGTTTTTTATAAAATAACTACCTACTTCTACTATGTTACTCGAAAAGCTAGGAGAATAGTTGAATAATGTTTTCAGACGAGACTTGGAACTGGGTGTACATAAAAACCCCAAAAGGTTTCTGATACACCTTCGTGTAAAATTGCATGTCATGTTATGTTTGATTAAAAATAAATAAATAAATAAATAAACAAAAGGTTTAACAAAATATCATATTAATAAGAAGTGACTTGCATACTTTATGTCAAAAATTATAATTAAGAAGTTGATCCCAGATTAGGAATGTCTGGTAACAGTTCAATAAAAGGAACAAAAAATTGTAAAAGGCTCCCAGCACCCGAGCTAGACCGCGTACGATCTGCATTATGGTTGCCAGGATGCGCGGACTTTCTGCGATCGTTTTAATATTGATCAAGTTATCTGTTTGTCTATGGTTAGATCGGGAGCCCAATAGGAAGAAATAAAGAGAGTTCGACTCGCCAACCGGTATGTACTTTAGATAGTAAACGGTAGCCCCCATTATTTTCTTTGTATACGTTACTGGGAACAATTCCTTATTGCAGTAACGTAGGCGCGAATGTTTCAGGGCGAGGTGGCGCGGACGGCAGCGCCGTTCCGATGAATGTTGAGAGATTGAACGGCATGGGCGTCATTCAGATTGAGTGTGGTGCGCAGTTTAGTTTGGCGTTGACCAGGGATGGAGAGGTGAGTAATTTTATTCTCTTCAATATTTATTCCCTTATAAGAAAATTGCATACATATGCTCACGTCTGTCTCCCAGTAGTATAGGCGCTGACTACGGATTTCAATCTGCTTTGATCCTGACAGTCATTTTCCACATTAGTTAATCACGTCATACCAGCTTTATTCCGGGCGCTTTTCACTTCACCCTTCTACAATGTGTATAAAATTCTTGCGAATCCATAATCATATTTCTGTTATAATAATAATATAATTTATCTTGTTCTATAAAGAAACTTCTATCTTTGATTTCATCGTTATATTTAACACACCAATATATCTCAATACTTAGTTACATTTGCAATTTAATAGAGAAGGCGTTAGTTCCGGAAGGAAATACAACATCAGTGTTCTCATATCTAAAGTACTTATTTTAAACAGAAATTCTAATAAAAATCATGACAGTTCTGTATGTCAAAGTGTCGTTTATTTTCAATTAGGTATGGACGTGGGGTAAAGGCGACTACTACCGGCTCGGTCACGGCTGCGACGCTCACGTGCGCGTCCCGCGGATAGTGGAGGCGTTGCGCGGACGCCGGATCGTTCACGTGGCTGTGGGCGCCTTGCATTGCCTCGCTGTCACCAGCGACCATCAGGTATGGACGTGGGGTAAAGGCCACTTCTACCGGCTCGGTCACGGCTGCGACGCTCACGTACGCGTCCCGCGGATAATGGAGGCGTTGCGCGGACGCCGGATCATTCACGTGGCTGTGGGCGCCTTGCATTGCCTCGCTGTCACCAGCGACCATCAAGTATGGACGTGGGGTAAAGGCCACTTCTACCGGCTCGGTCACGGCTGCGACGCTCACGTGCGCGTCCCGCGGATAATGGAGGCGTTGCACGGACGCCGGATCGTTCACGTGGCTGTGGGCGCCTTGCATTGCCTCGCTGTCACCAGCGACCATCAGGTATGGACGTTGGGTAAAGGCCACTTCTACCGGCTCGGTCACGGCTGCGACGCGCACATAGACTAAAGTGTAAATAATTAAATATATTTACGTATACCTATAGATAGACTTACGGACTGACAGACGAAAATAGACAAAATGTAACTAAAATACGTGTTTTCTGGACGTATACGAGAAATTAGATTATAATATAAATGACGTTTCCTATTTTGTCCAAGTCAAAATATATATTTGATCTATCTGTCAATATTTTTTTATACTCAACTGATTGTGTATACGAGTATCTTTAGAATTTCACTAAACACATATCAAATAATATTAATAGCTTTTACAGCATATCTACTTAAATAAAAAAATAAGACAAATAGATCCTCGTTTAGCCGAATCTCCAATGGTTCCTCAAACCTTGACCTCCAGGTGTGGGCATGGGGCGACAACGACCACGGCCAGCAAGGCAACGGCTCGACCTGCGTGAACCGCCGGCCCGCGCTCGTGGTAGGCGTGGAGGGCGTTCAGAGAGTCGCTGCGGGCTCGTCACACTCAGCCGCCTTCTCGCTCCGACCGAACATGAACTGTCAGCAGCAGGCTGATGTGGCGCCGCTGCCGTTCCCGAGCCTCAAAGATCCGCTCGGGGCTCATTCCTTGGGTAATTTGTTCAGTACTATTTGTTTTGATTCCTTCAGTGGAGTCGTCAAAGGTCGAATGAATAATTTTAATACAGAGAATTCAAAGATGAAGTTTATAAAATTGTGACATCAGTTAAAATATTTTATTAAAATATTATAACATAAAAAACAGCAAACATAGATAATTTATTTATATAACCGTAAAAGCGAGACTTATGAAGAATCACAGTGAAATTCGTAAAATTTAAGACCGCTTTAGACAATGAGAAATTTAGTGTAGCAAATGAGTAAATCATAATATTCTAATGGCTATCCGACTCACAGTCACTCTAGTAACCGTCATTGCTGTAATTGAGTCAGGGTCCGGTATTGATTATAAAAGGCTTTTTAGTAACGTACAGGTCTAGCGAGAAATATTGCGAATTCGGCATTCGCGAAATCTATGAATAATCGTATTTATTTTGTGACGTCTTATGACAACTTAATACAAAATTTCATGGACTTGTATAAAAAGATAAGGATAAAACGAACTTAGCCGACAAAACATGACACAAGTCGCAATATTTCTCACTATAAAACATTACTGTTTAGTACGTATATTAGACATTCATTCATTCATTCGGACAAAAGAATGATTTCAGATTAAATCTATATTGAAGAACGAAACCGGTCTATTCGAACCCCTGACGGACATTTTTGTTAAACTTTGGCCTAGATTTAAACTCGATGTTAGAATAATGATAAGAGATTTTATCAAAATTTTTCTTTTTGCTTTAGGCATCTGTGAATGTTTTGCTCAATTTATGCCCAACCTTCTGATAGTCGTTCAAAAACTCACACCGGTTTGGGTTCGTACCTCGGGTTCCAGCACTAACCCGTTCATAAATCAACACGGGTCGTGACACCGACCGTTCAAAAATAGCAGTGTCGCTACACCGTGGTTAAATTTTTCAATACCAACTCTGAGCAGGGTTCGCAAGGTTCGTATAGAGACGTCAAAATGACAGTTGTAAATCAATACGAAATCTATTGGAGATATGTGAAATGACGTTTGGAGTGTAGCAACTCGGCCAAACCAGTTCAAAAACTCAGTATGACAACCCCGGTGTTCCTACCTACCCTAGGGTTCTTTAATGAACGCACTTCTGCACTTCTTATACACGTGTTATATTCATTTTGTGTGCTACCATATCATAGTAAGACTTATTTCCAGGCTTGTACTCCGAGGAAGCATCAATAGAAGAGCCACAAAGCCCTCGACCGTCATTGGCTGCGGCTGCCTTGTCTCTAGAGCCGCCGGTTGCTGTACAACATGCCTTGTCACTTATATTGCTCGTGTTACATATAACACAGGTACAAAAAACTTTACTGCAACTTTTTCGATGCACGACAAGCTTTGTTCTAATTAATTTAATTTAAATCTTACAATATTTCTCTGAGCTTCAATAGGGGTCTATTATTTAACTTCAACATCTATCCCTGTTGTTTTCAAAGGAATCTTGATTGGCTAGAAATAATGTGTGACGTCATTTTTAGCCAATCACGATGCCTTTGAAAGCAAAAAATGTTGAATTTAGATGAAAAAGGTCCCAGATCTGCTTTTACAACTCGAAAAGTACGGTCAATTAGGCTTAATGGTTCCTGCCATACCGACACTCATACTTTTTCCTGTTTATTTTTCTGTCTACATGGATGCAGATAGCAGCTGGACTAAGAAAAATATGGCTGATTGGCATATTTAGTATTTAAATACAGACTTTTAAATCCCGTAAAAATTGACATTTCGAACTAAATATTCCTATGCTATCGGTTAGCAATAAAAACAGGGGCCTTTTTGTCTAACTTCTACATCCATCGCAATCGAATCAACGTTCAACCGCGCCGTGATTAGCTAGAAATGTATCACACGTCATTTTTGGCCAATCACGACGCTTTTGATGGCTATAGCGATGCATAATGAAGTTAGACAATAAGAGGGCAGGTTAGATGACACTTTAATATTCCTGTTTGCCAGGCCCGCTGCTTGCTGGTAGAAGCTCTAAGACAACACGAAGCGTGCAACAGTTCTCCCGCGCCGCCGGGAATAGAACCGGAGACAGAAGACGAGGACGGCGAGGCGGACGCACAAACCGGCGGCGGGGAGGCGCCTGCTGAAAGGACCACGTGGCCGGTCAGTATTCCGAAGTATACGTGAATCGCGATCTTATTGATCGTATGGCGCTTCATACCATAACATTTTATGTGGTATAAGCTCTTTATGACGTTTCATATATAACACTTTTTGTGGTATGAGCTCTTTATGACGTTTCATACCATAATACTTTTTGTGGTATGAGCTCTTTATGACGTTTCATACCAAATACTTTTTTGAGGTATGTGCTCTTTATGACATATCATATCATAACACTTTTTGTGGTTGTGGTATGAGCTCTTTATGACGTTGCATACAATAACACTTTTTCTAGTATGAGCTCTTTATGACTTTTCATATCATAACACTTTTTGTGGTATGAGCTCTTCTAAAATCGTCTCTATCGCTCATTAAATATCAAGGTTGGGACTCGATACGGTGGTTTTTTTAAGAAATTGTTTTCGTTATTAAACGTATGACGTTTCATCCCACAAGACTTGTTCCGACATGCATGAATTCTTTTAAAATCGTCTTTATCGCAACGGAGGTCATTCACAATTATTCGATGGTTTATCACAAAAAATGTTTTTGAATGTTTCTAATTGATCTTGTAATGCCCTCTCATAATATTTAAATCGTTTTTTATTAACCCTCCAAGTGTCGTATGCGTACACTGTCCGCATAACTTTTTGCATACCCGAAATGTCGTATGCGTACACTGTCCGCATAAGGACGTTCCGATTTTCAACTTGAACTTTTGTTCTATAAAATTCTGCGTATCGACACGCAACAAAAACGAAAAGTTTGTTTAGAATGTTGGCTTTACCGGAAGTGTGCTTTGATTGGTCGAAGTCGATGGTATGATACCAAAATGAATAAAATTCTCGAGCAAGTCTGCGGCCCGCCGCCATTTGCCTTTCTGACGTAAAGAGTGAGAGTGAAGTAAAGAAATTAGTAATAAATTAGTAATAGTGATATTTACATAAAAATAATTCATGTAGTAACCGCGTAATATATTAGGGAGTGTTCTAGTGATATTTTATTGCTTGTGAAATATGTGAATCGGTGAATATGGATCAAATTGTGTGGTGATCTAGTGAAAATTTTTGTGGAAGTGAAATGCAATCGACGAAAATGTCTACTCATCTTTATTTTCGAGGTAAGTGGTATACATAATGTCATTCCTTATTTCATTGTGCTTATTCTCATATATAACACTATGCCTAAAATATAACCTAACATAACGAAATACATGGATTTCTAAATCCGGTCGGCAGGAATTTTTTCCTGGAATTTGTTCGACATTCTGGCCTGGCGGGAATGGCTTGTAGGGACACATTCAATAGGTTAAGTTCATGAATATATCAAAATTTTTATATAATAGAACAAAAGATACTGTACGGTAAACTGTTTACATTCATGCCTCTGGTTTTAGAAAGACTCACTGTACTCAAGAAAGAAAATGAAAAATTATATGTTTAATCATATTACAAGCCTACCACAACACAAACCCCAAATTCTACAAAATATCAATGCCTTAGATCTTTCTCAATGGTCTTTTCCTCATTGCAGAGTGGAACCAGTACTCCTCTGAGCGGGTCGGTGTCATCTCGCCACTCCGTGATGTGTTCGAGCGCCATATCAGTCGCTGCGGCTACCATGACTGTGCAGCAGGAAGCACCCAAGGTAAATAGTAATGCCTGCCTATCGAAAGATAGCTATGGATATGGAAAAACGCGGCGAATTCAATAAAAGAATTGTATGTTTACTACTATCCGTTTCAAATGCTATTAGGGCAGGACCTTTTGCCTGTCTGCTTTAGCACACTATGTGTATCTCTTTCACTCACGCACTCCTGTCAACGTTGCTAACGCACACAGACATCAGGTACGAGAAGTTCCTATCCTAAATAGCATCTGAAACGGGTAGTAATACTCGTTGTAGTACACACATATGATAAAGAAATCATGAATTTCAATCACAGACATGCTTCGATTGTAAACATGTTGTGTGACAATTATTCAGGGTAAAACAATGACGCCGATTTGTGTCCACGGAGTGACTCAGGGTCATAAAACATATTTTCGAGAAATATTACGGGGATTTGAATTTGGTTTCAGTACAATACAAATAAGACTAAAGTACCATTTAATTTTAGAATTTCGTAAAAATATTGAATTTACAGACACGACATTTTTACTACTTTATTATTAGTATAGATATCAGCAACTATTTTAAGGTTAGTCTACAAAACGTCATCCTCTTTTGATTCCCGCCAAGGTATATAAAGAGTTTTTCAGGATTGGGATTTATGTACATAATATTCAGCTAATTCAACAACCCTGAAGACGAAAAATGAAATAAAAAATCTGCCTCTATACTTTTTCATGGACAACCTCGATCGATTTAATTAGTATAGGATGTTTCAATTTTATTTCACAGAAAGGGTAATTGAACCTGTCATGAATATGAATTTGTCAATATAAACGAAAGTCACATTATATATCAAAAGTTCATACCTTGTTTCAGTTGGTACTAGACGAGTTCACGTCGCAGCTGGGCGAGTCAGATGCGCGGGCGCTGGTCGATCTACTGAAGTTGGCAGCCGCCGGAAGGATACCCGACTCTAATAGCTCCGTCACTATTATCACTGATGTATTGATGGGTAAGAAAGTTTTTGCTGTCTTTGTAGGGTTTCTTGAACAATTTTAAACCCTTACGCCTTTTCCAGAACGACACCTCGAAACGGCAAAATGTAGCGAATTGATGACGAAACTTAAAAATAGGCAAAAAGCGAGATACATACAACATACGCGATATGTTTTGAGACAGAATGTGTCGCATTTTCGCGGCATCGGTTTGGGCGTTGTAGTGTAACTTTTGTGCCAGTTCTTCCTTTCACTGTGTACATTTTAAAGTTTAATTTAGTTGTAAATTTTTCTTTCCATCCAAAGATTGCCTATTTATTATTTAAAGCAATATGTGTCGCCTTTGTCCACAACGTCTGTTCTGTCTGTTAAAATGTATTGTTAAATATGTGTGTAAATGTACAAAAAGCGTAATAAAAAAAATAAAAAAATATTCGCTAATAACTCCGATTAAAATACAACATTGCAATTTTAAATGATTTTGTGCCCACGACAAAAATAGAAAAATATTTATTATTTTAAAAAATTGATGTCGATCATATATATCTTAAATACACTTAAGGAACCCATACATTGTCTATGTCTACCTACACTTTTTCAATATAAAAACGCAGCAAAATAGGTCTTGAAATTTCTTACTATTGATTTTAACATTAAAACTACTCCTACTACTTTGTTTTCATTATTTCCAGCACTGTGCGCCAGTAAGCCGGCGGTCGCGGACATGATAGTGGAAGTGTGCGTGTGTGAGTTGGAGGAGGCGGCGGCGGGGGGAGGCAGGGCACCCCCTCAGCCGCAGACTGTCGACAGTCCGCACCCCTACCAAGACGATACGCACATCTCTGGTATGTATATATCACTACCTATAAAATATCCTAGACATTCCCTCGCTCGATATCAAGGTAAGGTTTGCAAATCTAATAAGTTGCAGCTGTCCCAAAGACTACAAAAGTGGAATTCAAATGGATGGGTTTGAGGTTGGTGTAGCCCACTATCATAAGCAAGGCCATAAAAACACCAGCATGCAATGTTTTGGTGAATCCTCGGCATCTGTCCATGATAAAAATATTACTACGCCAAACCATCACAGTAGAGGGATAAACAATAGGGAAACTCTACCGTATTCTCGAGATCTACCTACACGCCTGATCGACACGTTAGGGCTGGCATCGGGTGAAATCTAGAAGCAACCTTATGACACGGCACAGCGCTCGCGACTGTCATCCGACGCTAATGTTCCGCGACAATCCCCGAGACGGCGTGTAAAAGTCGGTGCTTTTCCTTGAAGTTTACGTACTTATTCATACATCTACTGTGACACCATCATTCGAAAGGCATAAACTGTCGTTCCACCGCTTCAGCTCACTCCACACGCATGCAACTTCACCCCCTATTCCTTCAACAGGAGTGGTGAAAATCCCCGGCGCGTGTCAACTGCGGGTTGTCTTCGAGCCAGGGTGCTCAACAGAGCGTCGCAACGATCCCTTAACGATATTGGACGCGACCGGCCGAGTGCTAGTGACACGGTCGGGCCGCGAGCCGAATGACTGGGCACAGGAGGTTATTGTCAACGGTAAGGATCATTAAACTATAATCAACGAGTGATTGACATTGACATATGACGTTTAAATGCCTGCCAAGCTTCGTAATTATTTTTAAGTATCAATAAAACAATGTGATACTTCATTGTTGCTGGGGACGAAAAGTTATGTACTACTCGTTTCGGTTATTACTTTTAGATTTATGTTACCGTTATTTTGCATTAGAATTGTTATTCTCGTAGGTATAGGCTATGTAGCAAAAGTTCATTATTTTGTAAAAAGCTGAAGGGATCAACAAAATTTATGACAATTCAACAAGGAGTGATAGTAACTGAATTATAATCAATGAATAAAGGATTCTACTATTTTTGATCGCACGGCAGAATTGGAACATTTTGGTTTATTATGATTTTATGACGCATGTTGTATGATGTGTCGAATAAACCAATATTTTATTTACTTAATTCACACTTGCATTTATTTTTACTCGAAATTTGAAATGAACCCCATCACTAAACGAACATGTCATAGGTGCCATCTCTCGTTGATTCTAGTTTAAATACGGGTTAGTGTGCAGTTACGTTGCACGCCCGAGTTACAATAAATGTCTTCCATCATGACACGAAGCTTTTCGTTGTTTATATCACCGTATCTTTACACGATGCAGCTAAGTTCTGGTGATAGGATAAGTCAATACATTTGATACGGAGGCTGCTAGAGTATCCACACTCAATTTTATTATTGAGGGGTGAGTTCATTGAGGGTTTGCCGTAAGAAAACCAGATTCCCAACAACTACCAGTCAGCGTTATGTGAAGTCAAAGACGTTCGTGAAGATTGTTCTGCTCTCGGATATGTTCGGCAATTTCCATCTGTTACATAATATACTTATATCTATAATAATAATATAGTAGTAAAATGTCGTGTTTGATTGTGCATTGAAAAGTATTCCAGAATTTGAAATGGAATGGGTTTTAGTATTTTACTGAAACCAAAACCTACCATTTTTTTGTTTGTAAGTATTTTCAGAAGTTCTCAATGGATTTGGATGTCGTTTTATTTATTATCACAGTAGTAGCGGTTGAGGTAGGCTATAAAATAACACTCCAGCCAAAGATACGGCAGAAATTGATATCCGCAGGCAGAGCCGCAGGCGAAAGGATAGTTTATAATATTATATTTCCAAGGGTGGAACGATCTTTATGTATTCTACCCGCCAAATCGATTTCGGGATAAACTGGGTTTGGCTGCCAAACTAGTTTTTTGGAAATTCTTCAGAACAGAAGAAAGCCGGTTGGTTAGGTATTATATAAATATATGCCATGCCCATTTTTTATGATATAGGGTTTGACGTCCATTTTCATACTATTTGACATTCACAATTATTTTAGGCGAACCTTGCCTCTAGGGTGGTCGCCTTCCAAAAACACAAAACTAGACCGATTGAGCTGAATTCATTTGGCATCTGCACATTATGTACAGTCCATCTATCGGCACGCGATTTCTTCTCATTGTACTTCATATTGTGAATAAAGTCAAACGATACCGCGATGTACATTCGCATGGCGCCATCTGTGTTCTATTTGTAGGACTACAGTTATCATTTTTCTCCTTTTGAACTTGCATATAAACCGATTATGAAAATCATGTTTTAGTTGAGCTAACTATTGCATTTAACTGTATACTGATATAGTGACATATATGGATATAATATTATTCCTCATAAAAAAGATTCGTGTTAAAATTATTGGCAAATTATATAATTATATTTTTGCGCCGTAGATGTCAAGTTTTCTATCCATCTGTTTTACGTAAAACATTGTCATCCAATCTGCTGTTAAAACCAGAAACAAACATAAACTAGCTTTTCCAAAATTCAGACTTGCCAAGGTACCTCTTTTGTAGGACATAGTATAAGATTTTACAATAAACTTACAAAGGAGGTCCTTAGTTTGCCTGAAAATAAGTTTAAACTATACGTTAAGCAGGGACTACTTAAAAAAGCTCATTATAGAATCAATGATTATCTGGACGATAATGAAGCATGGTGTAATAAATAATAATAATCTTTATCAAAATTGTAAGTCATAATTAGCAAATTTTAATACGAAATGTTTGATTCCTATAAAGGCTAATCTTAAGCCCTTTATAGTTAATTAATATGTTAACTGACTTTCCTGTAAAAGGTAATAGACAATGTAAGACGGATTGACTAAGATCAATATTTCTTTTTCTCTTGGACATAATTCCTATGGTTTTATATTTGCCTTTACTTAAGTAGGTATAAGAAAATTGTATAGATAAGTTTATGTTACAAATGAAAAAAAAATAATGTTTGCTAAGTTTCTTGCCCTTCTTCTTAGCAATACTAATCGAATGGTGCGGATGGTTAGGCCTTATGTATATATAAAATATAAAGCTCATTAGTTGACGACCCCAAATGGATAAAAATATATATAGTTTTTATTTCTATTTAATGCATGAAAGTATATACAGAATGAGATGGGGCACAAAAGGTAGCGACTAGTAACGCTAAAATTTTGTTTTTTTTACTTCCGCATAGACAGACCGAAAAAACGGTATTCTCGCAAAAAAGATTTCATTCTGTTCAATCTTCTTACTAATAAGGAACATAAGGAGGTCAGGGTATAAGAATTCCCAGAAAACGGAAACGAAAAATAAAAACCAAATAATCCAAAAGATAGATCTTTACATAGTACATTATACTTCTAGCTTCTAGCTATAAATTATTTTAAATAGACTAGCTGCCCTTTGTGACCCTTCCAACTTTCCAACTTTCCACTGTATATATTTATAGAAAATTAAAATAATGAAAGCTTATCGGAAGCAAAAATATTTATTACTAGATTTTGGACGCGGCTTCACTTGCGTGAAAGTGCAGAGGGGCTCCGTACTATGAAACGCGATAACAAGCGTTACCGATAAAGAATTGTATGGAGAGCGATATATATCGTTTTATTTGACGCCAACATAATACTTCGGGTTACTTACCGATTTTCCGGCTCTAGAAATATACTTTATAATATCAGACAAAAAGTGTAGAATAACTTACATACTGAAGAAGACCAAAGTCAAAAGCATCCGGATTAGAGAAAAGCTTATAGACTAGATTGATGGATGTCGAACAAGCGCAAGAGGTGTGTCAGGATCGTAGTAGATGGAAATATGTAGTTTCTGCCTACCCCTTTAGAAGATAGGCGTGATGTGTGTATGTTTGTTACAAAACTAAAAAATCAACCCCTGAACTAGATACTTTGTTTCAGGTGACGAGTTACGTTGGAGGTTCACAAGCGACGGCTCCGTCAATGGATGGGGTTGGAGATTTACCGCACATCCGATACTACCTTCTAACATGACTGCTGTAAGTTACATTTACGGTTTATTCAAATATAAACCCCTCAGCGTTTAACGTCCCTGCATCGCTGCAGCCATGAACTGTACAACCGCTGCAAAGTTTTTGAAAATATTATTTATAATGCTTTAGAGTCATATTTAAATAAATTTAATATTTTAAAAAACGAACAAAAGGGGTTTAGAAAGAAAAGGACAATAAATATGGCAATATATGACTTGCTTAATAAAATTATAATAAACATCGATAATAGAACGCCTATCTGTGCTATTTATATGGATCTCACAAAAGCTTTTGACTACGTTAATCATAAGATACTCTTACAAAGGCTAGATTCATATGGTATAAGAGGTAATGTACTAGGTCTCATAGACTCTTATCTAAGCAATAGAGTTCAAACAACAGAGATTTCTAAAATATGCCCTCAAAGTAAAAAGGAAATAAAATACATGTCTGATGCTAGGAAAATCACATGCGGCGTACCACAAGGCAGTGTATTAGGACCTTTGCTTTTTCTGCTGTACATTAATGATCTGCCAAGTAATATTTCGCATCCCATGGTTTTGTTTGCAGATGATAGTACTGTGACAATCCAATGTAATAATGTAAACAATTTTGAAAATGACATAAATAATACTCTGAAAGATATAATTGTTTGGCTTGATGAAAATAAATTAATTGCAAATCTTGAGAAAACAAAATCTATGACTTTTTACCAACGTGCTAATAAAACGCCAAATCTGAATGTAAATTACAATGGAAAAATAGTCGATGAAGTCAAAGTTACAAGATTTTTAGGTTTATTAATTGACAATCACCTGACATGGAAGGCTCAGTCAACAGAAGTGTGTAACAGATTAGGTAAATCAGCATACCTTTTATATAAGCTTTCCCATATTGTAAGCAAAGAAGTCGTGTTAACCGCTTACCATGGGCTTGTTGCATCTATTTTGCGATACGGAATTATATTTTGGGGCTTTTCCACAGAAAAGAAAACTGTCTTTAAAGCTCAAAAAAGGTGCATACGATCAATGTGTGGCCTAAAACAAACAGACAGCTGCGAACCATCATTCAGATCCCTTAAAATACTTACCATGCCTTCTCTTTACATTTATGAAGTTGCAGTTTTTGTGAAGACAAATCCTGAACTATTTGTTAAATTCTCCGACAGTCACCACACGGATGTTAGGGTGCAATACAGACATCAATTATGTTTAAGATGTTCAAAAACTAGCTTAATGCACAAAAGTTTATATTGTATGGCTCCCAAAATCTTCAATAAAATTCCTAATTATATTAAAGATCTAAATTTTACACAATTTAAAAACAAACTATTTTACCTGCTTATACTAAAATCTTATTATAGTGTTGATCAGTTCTTAAATGATAAAACCATTTTGATTTAATAATGTATCCTGATTTTAATAATGTTCATATTTGATACCTTTGATAACACATATTTAGATTAGAAATTTTGCATGTGCATGAATATCTTTGTTCGTTTAATACTTATCATAAAATATTTGTATACCATTGCGGTAGATCATAGCGTCCAAACAAACATATTATTTACCACCTAAGCATGTATCACTTTGATGTACTGTAAACCTATGTTCACAAGTAAAGCATTCTGATTCTGATTCTGAAAGAGTTATAAACGACCATTTCACATGACTTAGACAAGCATCGAGCAGCGCAAATAATTTCCGGTGATCTCTGCAGCGTATAGGCTATCTGCCATTTTGACGTATGGCCGTTTAACACAAATCCATCGCTGCAACCGTTGCACAACTCATCGCTGCAGCGATGCAAACCCGTTAAACACGACAAATCCCTCGGGTGTGTTTCCGAAATATGGTACTTAATTGTCATCGTGGTATGCTCATAGTCGACCCACTTCAAACAAAATATACGAAACGTTTTGTCTCAAGTTTGCTTTATAAGCAATCGCAATCAGCTATGGTCCGTAAAATATAGTTTGAGCCATGTGTCCTATCAGCGGCATGCATATTTGAGCATGAAAAAGACAGAAATACAATTTGTATATTCGCTGTCCTGCTCTTACATGGCTCAAACTATATCTTACGGACCGTAGCTAAGCAGAGTCCGGTAAATATTATATTGTATTAAATTTCTACTTTATCTGAAAAGCGCAAATTACGCTTAGCGTGTATTTACATATTTAATTGTTGAGCCGCTTTTGAGCCATGGATGTTAAATCCAAGTAATTATAGATCATTGACAAAACTCTTTGAATATGTAAATATTCAAAGACAAAACTCGTACATAGGACAATTTTTTTAAATAATAACGCTTTTTTCTGACCTGTTTTATCCCTCTGTTGAATATCTCCAGGAGAGCGGTTCGGACCGCTACGTGCTGTCCCGTCCTTCAGTGGAGCTGGCGTGGCGGCTTTTAGACGGCCCGCTCCTCGCTGCAATATCCAACGACCACCAGCTAGCGCCGAGGTTAGCGCAAGCCCTGGCTATTTGCGCTCAGATGCCTACTCTATGTGAGTACCAATATTTTAGCCAGGTTTATCCAAATATGTGTTGATAATATGCTTACCCCTCTGTGAGACAGGCATGAGTATGTATGTGCTACCGGCCAAACTTCAGCGCTGTGTCGAGATGATTGTTGGCAACCCCAACAAACGATTGTATTTCTATTGTGGCAACTCATTACTACTTCCTGTTCCTTCTTACGTTGCTTGAGATGTTCACGCTCATAACTATCTGTGTGCAAATTAAATTATTTAAAATACCAAAATGCAGTTTCTAGTCTAGTGAAGTGTCAGATCCTACACCAGCAATTAATACGGCCCAGAGCCGCACACTTCGTAGGTATACCATGTCTACACACATCATCATGCTGAGTTGCTTATATTTAAATGTGTGTTGTAATAGTATCAAATTTTATTTTATATTTTCTTTTTGTTACTTAATAAATTTCTTTTGTTTTATTTCTTTCTATAAACCCGATTTTAGGACAAACTAGTTTGGCCTAGGCCAAAGTCGTTCTGGGTTGTTGTAACAAATAATAAAGCACGAAGGTTATGTATGGTGTATATACCGGGTGTAAATATACTGCTACCATAAAAAAAAAACACATATACTACCGACCCTACTGAACCACTTTTCCCAAGAATCATACCCGCGGACACCCCTAGTTTGGGACATAATTGAGTTCCAAACAAAAATGCGTGAACCCTAACACACCGACATACGGGCTAGTTTAGAGAGAGCGTCGTTCGTCAAACAGCTTCAGGTATACCTAACCTACGGGCTCTCTACCGCGCTAAAGCATTTCTGAAAAACTAGTTTGGCCTAAAATAAGGTTTGTAAGAATATACGACACGTTACAGCGTGGCGCGCCCGCGTGTGGTGCGTGCGTCGCCTGCGTGGCGTGGTGTGCGGCAAGGCGGGTGAAGCCGCGGCCGCGAGCCCGCCAGCGCTGCAGCGCTTACCGCAGCTGCTTCAAGCGCAGTACGACTTGGAGGAGCCAGCGCTAAGGACCGGCTCGCATCTACTGCACACGCATTACTTGAAGGTATACAAATTTTTACATTTACAATATTTGAATTGCACAAAAAACAATAAAGCGACAATTTCAAAATAAAAAGCAGGGTGGGTACCATTAGCCGACCAAAAAGCGATCTCTTTCAGACGACCTTTGGATAGAAAACTATTTTATTAAAAGAAAATGTATAAAATTAACTACTGCTAGGAATGAAGAAATATAGAAATTAATTATTTATTATTAGTCAGCTTTATAAAACAAAAATATAAAATCAGTGCACTTTACATACCGAATTTTCTGCATAGGCTAATTCTCTTTGCCTATTCCAAGATGGAATGAAGAATGTAAAAAGACTGCTGAAAAACGAGAAGTTGGCTTTTGGCTGTATGGCACATTTCCCCTGTCTTCGCTTTTCAAAAGAAAAGCCATCATTGCCGGCAATGATTAAAAAAATGGTGTTTCCAAACCTTTAAACTTTACTTATTTTGTCATTCGACCGCTTAGTCAATGTGCCGCTATTAGTACACTTACACTGATCAATTGATAAATATAAACCGATCTACATCACTACAACTTCGTAACCAATAACAGTTTAACCACGAAACAAACTTTCCTTATTCCAAATAACAATTCTAGGAACTAGCTTGGCTAGCCTGCGGTCTCCGCCTCGACGCTCGGCTATGCAGCGGCCCAGAAAGCCCGCGTTGGATGTGGTTCAAGCGATACTGCCTCTGTATGCGGACCCTAGACGCGCTGACCAGAAGGGTTTCGTTACCCACACCGTTCGTGTCGGATGTGAGGAAGCGGCTGGCGGACCTTGGCGTGTACAACCCTGAGGACAGCACACCGGACACGCAGCACCCGTGGGAGGATAATCAGATGTTCACCAAGTTGCATGATGAGCAATTACTGCATTGGGTTAACAAGTTAGTTTCTGTTATAGCTTGATTCAACTTTAAATCCTTAGCGTTGGTTAAGGTTTAGGTGGTAGAGCTGATGCCGGGCTCGACTGTGGAGGTACCACCATCTTACTCGCAAATCCTCGCGAAGTTATTCGGGGGAGAGTAAGAGAACAGCTCTTAGGCAAAACCAGGCGGCCCACCATTGCCTGGGACCGCTGGATGGCGGTTTATCCATCCCCCATTGCCAAGCCTTATAAAAAACAGACTGGTGACGGGCAGCGGCGTCACTGGTGCAAGGGTTTCGGCACCGCGCTCACTAACCCGCCTGCCCAGCGTGTGTGAGTATGGGCATTTCTTCCGGGAGGACCGCCGAGAGTGGCGAAATCCTGAAAAGGCCTATGTCCAGCAGTGGACGAAACAGGCTGATGGATGGATGGATGGTTGGTTAATAGAATATCTGTCCAGTAGCCTTAGCATGAAAACATTACGGTTACGTTTAGTTTGAACGTAACTCGGTTTTGTTTGGAATCTGTTAAGTTCCGCTACTGTCCGCTAGGGCTGGTTATCAGATTCCATACGATTTCTAACGTGAACGCAACTATAAGGTAACCGTAATGTTTTCATGCTAAGGCTACTGGGCTGCTTTTACTTTGAATTGTTTCACTAAAATAGTTACTACTTAGCAGTGGCGAAGAGTCCATATAACACGATTCTCATCGGCTTGTTTAGGAAATGGCATCCATACCACATTTCTTTATTCCGTGCTCTTCGCTTTATAAAGCTGGCTAACACGGAGTTGCAAAGTATGTTTTCTTGGTTGCTTTTCTGAGAAAGGTAATTTTTTTGTCCGGCTTCCCTTTTTAAAATGTTCACTCTTCGCCACTGCTACTTACTAAGCCCTTTGTCATAGCGCAGTGATAGAAACCCTCAAACCTTCCTCAAAATACCCGCTTGTGTAGCAACAGAAACTGGATCAAAAACAGTCTCCTGGATCTCAAACTTAAGCGAATATACAGACGATGCATTTTATACGCACAGTGATATCACAACCCATTGCATAGATGGTGATATCTCTATAATGTCACAAGATATTGCACGTAAACTAATGCAATATAATAACCCTTTGAAAATGCTATCATAGCGAACCGGTTGGTAAATAAAATAATACAGTAGACAAGTACAAGTGCATTTCAATCAAAATATATCAATCTGCAAAACATTATCTGAATGAAGCGGGGTTTCGGGTAGGGGGAAGGGGCAATCACACTTGGTCCCCAGGTACCCGCTAAACTATTCGATCCGGAGATCGCGTTCAATTACATCGGGTTGTGTTCGGTCTCCGTGCCTCTCAAGCCACGTTAAGTTGGGGGGCATGTTTTTGCCCGAAATACGGCGATAGGGCTCACCCATCACTCTGGGACGTGATTATAACCGGTGAAACGTACAAGTGTGGACTGTGAGTGATGTTGGGATTGATGTCGTGATGATTACATGTTCGGTATCCATGAGGGTCTACAATTATTTGTATTTGTAGTGTGTGGATGATAAGATTCAAGCACAGTTTAAAAATATATACTATACAGTTGTCCAACGAAGACGTTCGGATGGAGCAGTTGTGCGAGACTCCGAACTGCTTGTTCGAAAATTGTATGTAGCTCAGTGGCGTACCTCCCGCGTCTTGCCCCGCAGCCGCCTGAGCGCTTTCGTTGGACAACTGCATGGATTTTTAAACTGCTGAAAGCAATGTTTTTAATGTTTGGGTATATTATATTCAGGCGGCCGGAGGAGTGGAACGGGTGGTGGGGCGGCGGCTCACGCGCCTGCACCGTGTATGGTTGGGGACACAACCATCGCGGACAGCTGGGCGGAGTCGAGGGCGCCAAGGTAACACTACCTACATTTACTTTGTATGAAACTGTATATTTTCGTATTTTACAAGCAGTAGGCCGTCAGAATTATGAGGAAACATGGAAAAAAGACTGTTAGGTATAGTCGCATACAGTGTAGAAGTGTTTTACTGAAAAATACGTTTCATTTGAAACATCATATAAAATTTCAGATTATTGAGCCATATTTGTCCATGCACTGTAGTTCTTAACGTATGTAAGGCAAACAAATATTACACTTAGGAATTTATGTATTTAGCAGATCTCTACTATCCAAAATAAGTCCACTTACCTATATTTACTCATGGAAAGGAAGCCAGTGAGTTTTTTATTAACTTCACGCTCGCCAAATTTCAGCTTGATCGAACACTGAAGGAACACTAGCTGCGCTATGAATTTAGTTTTTACGAAACCTTAAAATGTGGTTAATGTTTGACGACATTACAATTGAAATTACCTACAGCAATAGATTATGTCAAAAATCTGGGCCTTACAAACCGTGTTTCCATAGGTCCGTGGGCCCTCACCATGCCATGCCCTCGCCGCTTTGAATCCGGTACAACTGCTTGGCGGGGAACAGACGCTGTTTGCCGTCACTCCCGATGGCAAAGTTTACGCTACTGGTAAGGGTAAAAATTCATTTATTTATCTTTATATTATCACAGGCTCTGATATATTGTAATACCATCCATCCATCCATCCATCAGCCCGTGTTCGTCCACTGCTGGACATAGGCCTAATTGTATTGTAATACACAGCAACCTTAAGAAATTATGATTTATTACCAAAGTAGTAAGATGACAGACATGTATGTATGTGAGTGACAGACATTAATTATTACATACATATTGTAATGATTTAGATGAGAGTCTGTTATCACACTAATATTTTAAATGCGAAAGTGTGTTATGTGTGTATGTTTGTTACTCTTTCACGCTGAAACGGCTGGCCGGATTTGGATGAAATTTAGAATGGATATAGCTTATACCCTAACTTAACACATAGGCTACTTTTTATCCCGGAAAAAAACATGTCGTTAAACCGAATAACACGCGGGCGGAGCCGCGGGCAAAAGCTAGTGTTACATAATTTTTTTGAATTTGAATTTATACCAACCTTTTAAAAATAAATCTTACGCAGGCAAAAAAACACAAGTTTTTTTTTTGAAATTTTAGGCATCTTGTGTCATTTATATTTGAAAAAGAAAAACATTTTTTATTTATTATTAAAATGCAATCAAACGCATGTTTCGAAATTACCAACACTTTTACGGGCAGACAAATTTCCATTAAAAAAATCAGTATTTTGTATATGTTCTCTCAAAGTTTAATTTAATTCTGAAAAGCTGAATGGTTAAATGAAACATGTAGTCCCTGCTTACCCCTGTAGAAGACAGGCGTAGTGTTGATAACACTTCGGTGTGCAGGGTACGGCGCCGGCGGTCGTCTCGGCATCGGCGGTATAGACTCGGTCTCGACGCCGACTCTCCTAGCCTCCATACAACACGTGTTCATCACCAAAGTGGCGTGTAACTCCGGCGGGAAGCATTGCCTCGCGCTCTCCGCTGACGGCGATGTCTATAGTTGGGGGGAAGGGGAGGATGGGAAGCTTGGCCACGGGAATAGAGTGTAAGAACTTTCGCTATTATTTTTCATGTCTTCCCTAAAAAGGAACCCTTTTAGTTTTGTTTCTATGTCCTCTTCTTTAGGAACATTGTGGTGACTACATAATCGACAACATTACAAATTAATAATTGGTACAAAACTAAAAACCATTTCAAGATATTGGCCTTCTGAGCATCATAAAATATATTTTTTTCAGAATTAAATCAATATCAAATAAAGAGATTAAAAAAAAAAACAAAATTTGGTAAACACAGGATTTTAAAAACAATTACCTTTGCTTTCAAGTTCATTCCGTATTGAAAAAAATCAACTGTTATGTCATTGTGACTGTTGACATTGACAGCAAACATAAAAATGCCAAGTTTTTTTTTTATAATCCCTTGGCAATGAACATCGGGTTTGAAATGCTCAGTTGCGACTTACGTTCTTTTAGAATGACTGAATAAGAAAAAAATAAAATAAGCATTAAAACACACAATAAAACAAAAAAAAAATACGTAAGCTTTATTTTTACGCAGACTTTCAATATAAATATTGAACGAAATGGTTACCTGAAATGAAATGATGTCGATTATAATGTTGAATTTGCAAAATGTTGAGTTCCCAAATTGTCCATTCCTAAAAAGTTAAATTGCCATAATGTTGAATTCATGTGCGTTACTCATCCACAAGCCACAATATTCGATAAGCCGCAATTAAATTGAAAAATCCTATTGCATTACAAGATGGAAAAATCAATTACAAACAAATTCTTTGAGAAATCGTATCTAGATCTATCGCGGGCCAGGGGCTTATCCAATTTGTACTCGTCTGTGATTCTCTAAGAGAATTTATTTCTAATGGATTTTTATAACTTATTTATAATTCACTCTTATTTACAGTTTTCTCAGCAATGTATTTCGCTATAAATCATATAATGCTACCGGAAAAATATACAAAATATTTTGTATTAACGGTATAGTATCATAAATCCGAAGAAAGGCTTCTGTTTTTCTTTTCTTTCGTTTCTTCAACCAACTGTATCCTCTTTCAGGAGCTACGACCGGCCCAAGCTGGTGACAGCTCTATCCGGCATGGAGGTGGTAGCTATAGCTTGCGGTGGGGCTCATTCGGCTTGTTTGACAGCTCGAGGACGAATCTACACTTGGGGCAAAGGGAGATACGGACGGCTCGGACACGGCGATTCTGAGGATCAACTAGTGCCTAAGATGGTAAGAAATTTGTGTCTAAGGCGACAGAGGTAGTAAAAATGAGAGTTTAAAACAGTAGTACTCCCACACTACGACAGATAGGGTACTAAAAAAAAAAAATGTTATTAAGGAGGCCTTTTCGAAGACGATAGCTAAGCCCAAAACGTGATACAGAAAAATAAGGCGGCATCGAGAAATATTTGAAAGTGAACACCGTTTTTTTTCAGTTCAAAACAGTAGTCCGTTCAAACGAAAAAAGTAAAAATAACAATAATGACTTATAAACATATAAACCTATTATCTAAAACATAGAAACGCGTTTTTTTAAATGATCTCGTCTGAATTTACATTCAATTTTATTAATTAAAAAACAGCATTATCCAACCTTTTCTGGATTCGTGAAAATTTGTAGTCCTTTATTATTTATAGATGACGTATATAGTGACAAGTGAAAAGTGCAACAAATTGATCGTTCCAGGTGGAAGCGCTCGCGATGTACCGCGTGATAGACGTGGCGTGCGGCTCTGGCGACGCTCAGACGCTGTGCATCACCGACGATGACAACGTCTGGTCGTGGGGCGACGGGGACTACGGGAAACTCGGTACGTATTACTTCCATTCATTTCTGTTTTACGATTATGTGATTGGAATAAGATAAATAGATCACATACGAACAAAAAAAAACAAAATAATGCATTAAATTGGATAAAGCATCTTTTTACATCAATAACGCCCGTATTTCTGGGGGAAAATCTAAGGTAACCAATCACCCAATACGATATACAAGATGTGTGAAATTGAAATGTAAATTTTATTGATGTTTTCCCGTAGGTAGAGGCGGTTCGGAAGGATGCAAGCTTCCGATGCGTATCGACTGCTTGAAAGGTCTTCGTGTTATCAAAGTAGAGTGCGGGTCTCAGTTCTCCGTCGCGCTGTGTCAGTGTGGCAGCGTTTACACTTGGTAAGTGTTTGCTTACCCGCCTGCCCAGCGTGTGTGTTGGCATTTCTTTCAGGAGAACCGCCATTGTGGTGAAATTTTCGAAAGGCCTAATTCGAGCAGGGGACAAACCTGCCCTCTTATTGACTGTTTGGAGGTGAATGCGATGGATGTTTCAATACGGCCCCTGGCTGATTGATGGATGGAAGTGTTTGCTTTAACCCCAATGAAATAGAAAAATGGCACTCAATCCCAGTGATTTGGGCGTATATAGGTAGACAGGATGAACAATAAATTTTTTGATATGGAGTTGTCTTCGTTTGTGATGTAAGCCGGCTTTACTCTGTCTAAACTGACTTGTACGTTTTTATTACCGATTTTAATGGTAATCGTTTTATTATAATAAGTAAAAACACAGTAAATTGTTTACAAGTGCAAGTGGGATTACCAAATAACCTAACCTCACAAAATCTGAACATCAAAAAGGGTCAAACACTATTCTCTGAAGATAAAACATCACAAACTTTGATCAGCTGATTGGACTAACACCTGACAGATGAAAGTTGCCAGAAAATAAAAACAAAAAGGATGCATTCAGAAGACACGAAATAATCGATAAAATAGTAATCGATTCAACTAAATTTAAACACTGTGTAATATTTCTGAAATAAAAACAATGTTAGAGTCTGAAAATGAAACTGATAACATCACACGCAGAAATCACAAAAAAGACCTACAATTAACCGATCACGTAGTAATAATGAACTGCAAATTACTCCATCATGGCAATTTGAATCTTTCAATACAAGTTCAAAAAGCTTACCTAATAGTACAATGATAGATTGGCCAGTGGTTGAAGAATTGAAAGAAGAGATAAGAAATCTACATACAGAACTAGATTCAGCTCACGAGGAAATTAATGAACTTAGCCTGGAAAATAATCAGCTTAGAACACAAATTAAAGAGTTTGAAATAAAATTGAAATTGTACAAAACGGTTGGCATAGATGACATTACATTAACTAAGAATTCAAGCAATACTTCAACTCCAAGGACCAACAAAAGTACTTTCACATCAATGAACGGGAAATTATCACTAGGCGAATTTCTGAACAATGAAGGTAACAATCAATCAAAGAAGGACGGCAACACAGAATTAACCCAACCGATTGAAATGACTATAGAACAAGAATCATTGAAACCTAAATCCGAATTTCATATCCTCTCAACAGATTATAACACTGAACAGAATAAGAAAAATATGATATACATACTGGGAAATGAAAATTTGGCAGGGTTATCAGCATTTTTACTAGATACAAGAAAAGGGAATTGGAATGACAATTACTCACCTTATGCAAAATTAAGATCAGGTGCTTCGATTACGGAATTTTCCCAAGATGCTGATAATTTGGGAAGAATATCAACAAATGAAGACATAATTATTCTGGGTTTAGGTAGCCATGACTGTAATCCTAGCAAAATGCTTTCCGAACTGTCTATCATGCTTCATAAGTTGCGAGAATGTAAACATGTTTATATATTGGCTGTGAAACAAAACAAATACTTAAACACTACCATACTAAATAGACTGCTAAAATTATCGACGAGTAACCATAGGAATTGTACATTTGTTGAGATTGAGGAAGCGTACTACCATAGCGAATACTTATCAAAACTTTGCCAAAAAATTAACATATTGATAGACTTTATTGCATACAAATCGAAATTCTTATGTTTTCAAATCATACGCGATAGACTGAAATGTTCTAAAAAAGACACAAAAGTTTCAAATGAAGGGTCGCAACATTATAAAGCCCTAAAAGGCACAATACCTTTTTACTTTAAAAAGCAAACCAGGCCAATCGATTCGTCAAACAACGCGTATGCTCCAGTAATAAAGAACATAAGGAATGAGCGTAATTTAAATAACGGTTGCTATGTAACTACACCAAAGTCTGACACTCACACTACTGGTACTACTCTAAATACTCTTACAGGTCTAACTGACATGGTACCAACATCCAGTGACCAATGTACCATGTATAATGTATCCGCAAACACACAAGACGAAATTTCTAAACCTAGTTGTAGCACTGATTTTTTTCGTGTATAAGAATATAAATATTTTTCATCAAGGAAGTTGATAGTTGAGATTGTCGGCACTTGGTGGAATTTATCAAACATTGTTGTGATAAAAAAACACTTGTACTTTTCCACAGATAATATTTAATTCTACACTACCCAACCGGTTTCACTATATAAGCATCATCAGGGGCTTTTAATTACATAATTTTATATATAAATAAATAAATAAATAAATAAGCATCATCAGGGGCTTTTAATTACATAATTTTATATATAAATAAATAAATAAATAAATAATTATATATAAAATTATGTAATTAAAAAGCCCCTGATGATGCTTATATAGTGAAACCGGTTGGGTAGTGTAGAATTAAATATTATCTGTGGAAAAGTACAAGTGTTTTTTTATCACAACAATTTTTCATCAAAATTTAAATGGCCTTGTTACAAAGTCAGATACCTTATCCATAAACTTGGAAGAACTAGCTCAAGATAGGAAACGTGTTGATGTAATTTGTGTAACTGAACACAACATGATATCTGGCGATGAAAAAATATTATATGTTCCAAACTTTTCAGTCGCATCTTGTTTTTCAAGGAACAAAAGAAACGGTGGCTCATGCATACTGGTAAGAAATGGTCACAAGTTCAAGGAACTAACCAACATCTCGAATTCGAGCATACAAAACATCATTGAATGCTCGGCAATAGAGTTAACTAAACATAAAATCATAATTTTGTGTATATACAGAAAGGCCAAATATACCAATGACATTATAAAAATATTTTTTAACAAATTACATGAAATTCTTAATAAGTATGTACTTAACTCTAAAAAAAAAATTGTATGTGGTGACTTTAATATAGATATGCTTAGCAATACTATTCGCACTAAAGACTTTAAACAATTATTACAAAATTACAATTTAAAAATTTCAATAAACCAGCCAACTCGGTTGGCTAGTGGCACGTGCCTGGACAATTTTTTCCATAATGTTCGGGGAGCAAAAGCTGAAGTGCTAGAATTAGCACTCTCCGACCATACGGGACAACTGTTACAATGTCCAGTGAAAAAAAGTGTCTCAATCAGTCATTGGTTTGTAATGAAACGTGATTATAGCACTGAAAATATGACTAAATTTGCAGAATGTATGATTCAATTAGGATTTAATGATGTCTATAGCAGCGCCGATCCCAATGAGGCATTCAATAGGTTTTATGACCAATTCAAACTTTTTTACGATTTATGTTTCCCTGTTATAAAGGTGAAAATAAATGTAAACAAATCACCTAAATGGATTTCGGCTGGCATAAAAAAATGCTGTAAGTGAAAAAGAGAACTGCTTTGGAAGTATAGGCTAGCGCCAACAGAAGATAACAAAAAGCAATTTAAATCATTTACACGAAAACTGAAAAAAATATGCAAACTTACTCAAAAATCACAAAATAACTACAAAATTCTTAATTCTACAAATAAAGTGAAATCTACGTGGAATGTCATCAATATTAACAAATTGAATGCACCAAAAGAAAACATCGACCGAATTAAGTACAATGGGAATTTCATTGAAGATCCTAAAAAAATAGCTCAGACATTTAATGAATATTTTACAAATAACGAGACATCTAATGATAATAATTTAAATAATACCAACACATTGACATTTAATATAAGTAATTCGATGCATTTAAATGTGACTGATTCAAATGAAATTCTTGCTATTACTAGGAACCTAAAAAATAAAAACTCTACTGGCTATGACGACATATGTACCAAGGTCGTTAAGCACGTTGCACCTATTATATCACCAGTTCTAAGTTACCTTATTAATTTGTGCATCACAAATGGTATATTTGCAGAAAGGCTAAAAACCTCTGTTATAATACCTCTTTTTAAAAAAGAAGATAAAGAAGATATCAAATTCTATCGACCGATTGCACTTATCTCTATCTTTTCGAAAATATTTGAAAAGGTCATTTATAACGGACTAAATCAATTTTTAGAAAAATACAATCTTTTGGCAAAAGAACAAAAGGGCTTTCGAAGAAATAAAACTATAGATATGGCATTATTTGATTTCTTGGAACGTGTAACACGAAATATTGATAAGAGAATCCCAGTAGTAGCTCTTTACATGGACCTTACAAAGGCCTTTGATTTTGTCAATCACAGAATTCTTTTAAACAAGTTAGAAAGGTATGGGATACGAGGTAATGTACTTCATCTCATACAATCATATTTAAGTGACAGAGAACAAGTTACGCAAATTACTAGAATTTGTCCAAAATCAAAATTAGAAATAACATACACATCAGATTCAACTAAAGTAAATCTTGGAGTACCACAGGGCAGCGTATTGGGACCACTGTTATTCCTAATATATATAAATGACCTACCCAACGCTGTAAGTGTTCCCATTGTCCTTTTTGCAGATGATAGCACAGCTATTTACACTGGTAATAATATAAGTACATTCGAATCGGAAATTAATAATTCTCTGAACGACATTATCAATTGGCTTAACATTAATAAATTGCAGATCAATTTGGATAAAACAAAAATAATGTCTTTTAAACAGAAACAAAATAGACTGGAACTTAATCTAAACATAAGACACTCTAACACTAATATTGGAGAAACTGAAGCCACAAAATTTTTGGGAATTTATATCGATAAGAACTTAAAATGGACTAAGCAAATCGACCATGTTTGCAAAAAATTAAACTCCTTTGCATATGCTTTATATATGCTCCGCAAAGTCGTTAATATAGAGACAGTGATAACAGCATACCATGCCTTTGTAGCGTCTACCATAAGGTATGGTATCATATTTTGGGGTAACGCGACAGACAAACTTCGAGTATTTAAAACTCAGAAAAAATGCATTAGGGCAATGTTCTGTAAACGACCCAGAGATACATGTAAGCCACATTTTCGAACACAAAAGCTCCTAACGTTACCTTCGCTGTATATTCTTGAAATGGCAGTATTTGTTAAATCGAATCTTGACCTATTCGAATTTTTCAACAGTGGCAGACATCACAATAAGGTAAAAGCTCTTCCTCGCAATACGGAACTGTTTAGGTCTAGCGTGTTTGGCATGTCAACAACAATTTATAATAAACTTCCTCAATCTTTTAGGGATATTTCCAACATTATGACATTTAAAAGCAAATTACAAGAATTTTTAATCAAGAAAACTTATTACTCAATTGCTGCTTTTTTAAATGATAGGTACTGACATTTCATTCTAAATATCTTATAATATTGCATGAATCGGTTTATTGACATTTTAATATAGTTTTTTATTTTCTTAAGTGATTTATTGTGACATTTTAATTTTAATTTTTACTGTTCATTTTTCTAATTTACATATGTTATTAACAAACGATTTTGTATTTAGTATGTTAAGGAACTAAATTGAATTTGTACGCCTAACGGCAGAGCACACGGCACTTGATGATTATTTTTATAAAATGTAACACCAATATATTATATTTACCTGTGTCTCAACAAATAAAGATATTGAATTGAATTGAATTGAATTAAAAATATCTAAAGAAATATAGCGCAAGTGGAAGACTAGGCTGTGAATATATCGAAAGCAGACCAGACTAAAGTACGATGACTCAATTGGTAAATGTAGAAGCGAAAAAGGTGTGCTAGGATCGTAGATGAAGATCTGTAGTGTGTGTTGTAGATAGGGTGTATTTTGTTTGTATGGACGAGTACTGGAGAAGATTAATGCCCGTTTTCACTAACGACGAACAAGACGACGCCTAACCAAGTAACTCCCAATTTAGGTCCATGCTTACCATAAAGTTCACCATACTATTTTTACTATGATCCCTAACCCAAGAGTAGCCTAAGTTTTTTAATACTTGTCTTTGGTTTTGTTTGTCAAGTTGTCTGTTTGCGGTTTTTTTTGAAGTTTTACAGTATACAATAAGCTGAATAAGCTTGAATCTCAAAATCGCGACGGTCACATGCATGTGTCAGTTTAGGGGCGCTTAAGCATTATGCACCCCCGAATCGGTGTCGTAACTTTAGGTGATTCCTAACGTCGTTAGTAATGACTTGAGAGTTAGTGAAACGTGTTTTTACTCTAGGCAACTCCTAAATACATAGGCATCTGATTTAGGCGGCTCCTATGGTTAGTGAAAACGGCCATAAATATTTGATCAACTTAATTTTCTTTGTGTAGGGGCAAGGGGGACTATCACAGACTCGGGCACGGCAGCTACGACCACGTGCGTCGACCGATGCGTGTCACAGGCATGCAGGGGAAGATGATTGTCTCCATTGCTACTGGTAAACTATAACCAAATATGTGTTGGAAACTTGTAAATAATATAAACTTGCTTTTTAGGGTTCTATTAAGAAACGCGAAATGTTTTAGCTGAACACGTCAATAAATTAGATAAAGATATATTTCGAACCGTCTTGGGCTCGGCATTAATAAATGGCTGATGGAGTTTATATGGTATGCACTGGTTTTGTATATCAGGTGACATAAATTTATGCAGCCAAATTCATACTGGGGACTTGGTAAGTGGTCAGTATCTTGAATCGGTAACACATTTTGTAAAATAAAGTTTTGACCTTCCATAGTAATATACTCGGGGCTGGGCTTGCGTCTTTTTCGAATTTCACAAAAAGTGTCAACCATAATACTGAGCTCTTACCGAATCTTCAGAATGAATTCGGCAGCTTAACTTAATGTCACCTCGTACAGGGATTCATGATGTCACTTAGGAACATTTATGCAAGTGATAAATGTAGCTTTTTTTCAAGCAAATTAAAGTAGGCTTTTCCTACTTTGCAATACCAAGAAAAAAAGTCTGCGTTTTTAGTTGAAGGAGACTATTGCGTGTTGTAGGTAGTCTTCACTGCGTCGCGTGTACGGACACAGGCGAGGTGTACACGTGGGGTGACAACGATGAGGGGCAACTGGGGGACGGCACCACGCTCGCCGCGCAACGGCCAAGGCTTCTACTGGCGTTACAGGTTAGTCGTCTTACATTTACTTGGCAGCTAAATTGTACAATTTCAGTCAATAATAGCGTCGTGATAAGAGATGGGTAATGACCCGGGCTATAACCCACTGTGCTGGCTGAATCACTTATTTGTTTTGGAACTAAGCAAGTCTGTACCACGTCATCACATCAGCGCAGACTTATAATATTATATTATGAACTTATAATAAAATCTCTTTGGCTATTTTTATTTTGTATCTGGCTGGTTTTGGTATTATTAAAAAGTTTAAATTTAAAAAAATATAATTCCAATTGTTTTTCTTACTGTTAAGATGAGTGAATCTAATGAAGAAATTCGATACATTTTGAAATTTTACTACGAAAAAAATAAAAATGCAACGCAAGCCGCGGAAAAAATTTGTGATGTTTATGGACCTAGTGCAGTGTCTGTGAGAGTAGCACAAATTTGGTTTAAGCGTTTTCAATCCGGAAATTTTGATGTCAAAGATGCACCTCACTCTGGGCGCTCTGTTACGGATAAAATGGATGCCATTTTTGAAAAAGTGGAGCAAGATCGGCATATCAGTAGTTACGATGTAGCTGAAGAACTTGACCACAAAACAGCTTTGGCGCATTTGATAAAAGCGGGGTACACAAAAAAGCTCGATATTTGGGTGTCTCATGAGCTCACTGAAAGAAACTTAATGAACCGTCTACTCATTTGTGATTCTTTATTACGACGTAATGAAACCGAACCATTTTTGAAAAACCTGATAACTGGTGATGAAAAGTGGATCACGTACGACAAGAACGTGCGAAAAAAGTCGTGGTCAAAGGCTGGTCAGGCTTCACAGACTGGCGAAACCCGGGTTATCTCGCAACAAGGTAATGCTGTGTGTATGGTGGGATCAGAAGGGTATTATTCATTATGAGCTGTTACCGCCAGGCAGGACTATCAATTCTGAACTCTACTGGGAACAACTGATGAGATTAAAGCAAGAAGTTGAGAGAAAGCGGCTGGAATTAGTCAACAGAAGGGGTGTGGTTTTTCATCATGATAACGCTAGACCTCACACATCTTTAGCCACTCAGCAAAAATTAAGAGAGTTTGGCTGGGACGTATTAATGCATCCGCCGTATAGTCCTGACCCTGCACCTTTAGATTTCCACTTGTTTCGGTCTCTTCAGAATTCTTTAGGCAGTGTCAGGTTAACATCACGGGGTGACTGTCAAAACCACTTGTCGCGGTTTTTTGATAGAATTTCTATAGCAATGTGATCATGTCCCTACCCACAAGATGGCAGAAAGTTATCGAACAAAATGGCACCTACATACTTTAGTTAAATATAAATAAACTCTATTAAAAAATGTTTCGAATTTTCATATAAAATGCGAAGAAACTTTCCCCCAACCTAATATAATAGAGCATTAAAAGTTAAGAAAAAAAATCCATATCTTAGTTTATGTGAACTGTGAATTTATTTACTATTGAAGACCACACACTTAAGCGACGACAGCACCATCACTTTTTCTTAAAACGAGGCTGCTTTATCTGCGCATTAATTACTGGTGTACCAAGTAGTTAGGTATAAATAATACTGAATCGAGCCGTTTTCAAATTCAATTTCTGAGGAGAATTTGCTTCTTATCGATTTTTTCATCATTGACGCCTCAATGTACGAGACACTACATTAATTTTTAATGTTCCGTGACTATGGGACAAAAAATGCAAAGTCTAAACCAATGAAGGTAGAAACATGAAATTTGCAATATATATAGCACTAAGAATTTTTCGTTTACCCCTTAAAGGGGAAAAACTGGGTGTAAACTTTTTTTATCAAAACGTCCCCAAATTCCCCAATAGGTACAATGGGTTGTTCATATCCTAAAACCACGCGGACAAGGTCGCGAGCGCTCTCTAGTCCTAGTATTAAGTCTACCCTGGTAAAAACTATCTGTTATATTTTTTCATTTTATTTGTTACATAACTTAGTTAACAGTCTGTCAAAAAAGAGTTGAAATGAATATTGAACTTTAAACGTTCAAGTAGTATAATTTAGGTAATATATATTTATGAAATAACAAAGCGGTAAACTCGATTTAACATATTTCGGACTTGTTTATTTCGTGTAACCATGCGAAAGAGAAATTGTTCCTTCAATATTAATTTCAACTCTGTTTTTGACAGACTATATATTATGTTATTTATGATAATAATCAGAGTATAAAATATTTCCAGGGAAAGCGAGTAACAAAAGTGGCTTGCGGTAGTGCTCACACGGTGGCTCTGTGTATCGAAGCGCCGCGCGCGCCCCGCCCCCCGCCGCCTCCCCCACTCGAGTGTCATCTGCTAAGAGAAATGGCGCCGTATATCATTTGTAATAGGCTGGTAAGTTCCTTGTAGACTATGGTCAAAACTACACGAGTGAGCTGAATAGACTAAGATCTACTTTGGTTGTGCCCTTTACCCGGATAGGAATAGTTCATGTAGTCCCGGTCTTAAATATTTCACCAAACTATTGAATTCTTGAGCTTTCGGGCTATCGACAAGAGGGGAAGTGCGAGGAGAGCGCAACGCTTTAACCTGTCTACTTTGTTCCGTTTTTCGCGGAGTTTCATCACGATATAATCACAATGACAACATAGTGGTTTATTTGGTGACTTATTCGAATAGTTTCACTGTATTTAAAAACAGTCGAGCGAGAATAAAACACGGAACCCTAAAACTACAACGTGCAACGTTATATCTACTTAATTTTCAATGTTTCGTTTGCAGGTTCTGCTGCATCAGTTCTCCGAGCTGGTGTGTCCAAACCTGCCGCTGTTGTGTCTGGACCAACTCGATCAACTGAGGAACTTGATGTTTTACAGCATCAAAGAAACTGCATTTAGAAAGGTCAGCAGCTTAGTTAAAGACAAATTTCGGCAAAAAAAAACACTTATATTGTTGTAAAGTTTATTTACTTGTTGCATCTCGCTAAGTAAGTTCTCTCGCCTTAGATCCTGTTCTTTGTTAATTAAATCGCTACATGTATGTGTAAACGTCGCTGTATAGTATATGTATGCTTCATTTATTTATTAAATTTATTTAATACTAGCTTTTGCCCGCGGCTCCGCCCGCGTGTTATTCGGTTTAACGACATGTTTTTTTCCGGGATAAAGAGTAACCCATGTGTTAAGTTGGTGTATAAGCTATATCCATTCTAAATTTAATCCAAATCCGTCCAGCCGTTTCAGCGTGAAAGAGTAACAAACATACACACACACAAACTTTCGCATTTATAATATTAGTGTGAAGTGTGATGAGATAACATAGCCTTGTCTCATTACACCATAAACAATTATGGACCGCACTAATTAGACACCTGATGTATGAAATAACAAAGTCTTGTCTTACTTCACCACAAACGATTAAGACCGCGCTAATTAGACACCTGATTTTTCAATGATATTGATCTATCCTACAGGAACCATGCATTTTTCCGATAAAAAGTAGCCTATGTGTTAAGTTAGGATATAAGCTATATCCACTCTAAATTTCATCCAAATCCGTTCTGCCGTTTCAGCGTGAAAGAGTAACAAACATACACACACACACACACACGCACAAACTTTCGCATTCATAATATTAGTAGGAGTAGGAAGTAGGATTCATTGATCATTTAGATGAAATAGTTACGTAAAAAAATGTGTGGCATATTAAATCAAACCATTTATTCATTACACCATCGAATTTAAGCTGCAAATTTAGAATCTTTTGCCTTTGATTTTAAATTCAATAGAAAAAACAATTGGCATTATCCAATAGAAATTTTTTTTAAGGTTGCAATTTGAATCAAATGCTGCTGCAGGTTTTTATTGATTATGAATATTTTGGTGAAAATTGAGATTGCCGGGTTTGATTTTATACGACTCAAATGTGTGGAATCTAAGAAAACCATCATATTTTAATTTCAAACTTTTATCTAACGTCATAATTCCTTGTAACAGGCGATAATGGCGACGATGGTCCGGGAGCGTCAGCACGGCCCCGTGGTGGAGCTGTCCCGCGTGGCGGCGCGGCGCTCGCGCAAGGGCGGTGTCGGGCTCGCGGGGCCCGGGGGGATGAGGTCCGTGTTCGGGCAGATGGTGGCGCGACTACCTGCCCTCACGCAGGACGCCTTAGCGCTGCCGCATCGCGTCTGGAAAGTCAAGTTTGTCGGTAAGTTGTCTTGTTCTTATGGGCTTATGCTTGACCATTACCATGTCTGATGGAAAGCGCCGATAAGACTTAGAAGGCTGCGAGCTCGCCCGGAAACTGAGAGTAACAGGAGGCGAGGCGTTAGTCTGGAACTTCTGAAAAATTTACGGAAGTCGGACGATGCTGTTTCTTCTTAACCGCCTTTGACCACGGTACAGTTAATTTACGTATATTTAAAGCAAAGCCAGCGAGACGACATAACAAAAATTGTTGACACGCTGACCTTTACAAACTAACTATGTCCTTTGTCCTTATATTTTGTCTATTTATATTTTTTATGTATTTTTCTCTCGCACGTAATTATGTCGGAAGCGGCTGTCGCTATGTAATTCGTAGTAAAGGAAAGCGAGTGCACGAATTGACAACGTTTGGTCTTTTTGTGAATTCAAGTTTTTAGTTTAATTGTTTTTAACTTTATATCATTGTGGTATAGAAAAGTAAATCTTGACGTGCGGAGCTCTGAAGTGCAATTGTGTAAGACAATCGTCATCAAATTCGTTTGTCATATGGCTATTCGGCTAATCAAATTAGCCCGTTTGACAATTGAAATCGTACGTTTCTGGTTGTCAACAACAAAACAAGACAATCGTATTCATTTGACAGCCATAAATTTACGATTTCAATCATCAAACGGGCTAATTTGCTCAGCCGAATAGCCATATGACAATCAATTCGAATACGACTGTCTTACACAATTACACCTCTGACCTGTTTTTGATGTCAGTTAAAGAAATCGTTGCGCGTCGTTCCAGCTGGTTCTAACAGGATAAGGTCAATAAGTATAGCCGTATAACCTGCGCTTACACAACAGGTGAATAGAAACTTGGGATCGCATTGCTTCACTCAAAATGGACAAAGGAACTTTTATTTTAAACTTTTTTCTCTTTTTTTGAAAAAACCAAATCATGAAGCCATCTGATGTACTAAATACTTCTGCTGCCGAATAAAGTAGCATGATCCATCCATCCATCCACCCATCAGCCCGTTTTCGTCCACTGCTGGACATAGCCTTTCCAAATTTCGCCACGCATGGTGGTCCTCCGTCCTCCTCATCCAACCGTCACCCATAACGTCCTTCAGGTCGTCGGTCCAAGGGGCACGAGGTCGGCCTATACTACGCTTTGCTGTATTTCGTCTACATTCTAAAGCCTTTCGGCCCCAACGGCCATCATATCGACGACAAATATGGCCTGCTCATTGCCATAGTAGATATAGTAGCATAGTAGATATTAATTATTGTTTCTACTTCCCCAGGTGAGAGTGTGGACGACTGCGGCGGCGGCTACAGCGAGAGTATCGCGGAGATGTGCGAGGAGCTACAGAACGGCTCGCTCCCTCTGCTGATGGCAACACCGAACGGCCGCGGCGACGCGGGTGCGTCTCGAGACGCCTTCCTGCTGAACCCTACTGCGAACACGGCGCTACATCTCAACTGCTTCCGGTTTCTTGGTGAGTCAAGAAAGAAAGTTGTTAGGCTATCGAAAGATGAGACTGAGTTTTTTTTGTAATGCTGGCCTCCTCGTTGATAATGGCAGTGACTTAGGCAACTCCATACGAGAAAATTTACAAATAAGCTACAAATAAGTTGTGTGACATACTATTTAACGGCCCAATTCGTAGTCACCAAGGTCGCGATATTGCGTCCTTGTCTCAAAAAGATTGTCACAACAACATACTTGTATTTGCTATCGGGTGCATAGCGTCTATGGTTTCATCTGTTCGCTTTATCATATGTCTATGTCGCATATAATATGTAAATGCCTAGGCTTCTCGTTATTTAACTCGGCTGAATCAAAAGCCGCCGCGTAATTTAAATTTAGTTCATGTTTTTGCCCCTATAGCGCTAGTAGTCGCATAACAAATATGGCGTCAACAGCTGATAAAGAGTTTGGGGATTTTGGTTAGAGCGCTTTGTTAATTTTTTTCTGCATATCTTGAATTCTGTTAAAACTATGGGATTCGCCTCGCTCCGCTCCGCTTTGCTCGGCTCCTAATTATGTACTTACATGTCAACCTCACCGCTCCTCCTCGCTTCGCTCGTCGTCGTGACCTATCTCTAGCCAAGAGGCTAAACGTCGTTCAGCCCTCTCGTTAAACGTTGCGTTGAACCATTTGGCTGAGCAACCTTTACTCTTTGGCTGAACAATCAGTAAGCTGATTTAACGAGATGGCGCCCACATCTACATCGCGCCATCGCTGGACAGAGCGAGAGAGAGATGGCTAGTGAGTGAAGAAGTTATCCGCGGTTGCGATCCCATTCTTATTTGAACCGCACAGTACTACTGATAGCGCGCGAGTTGAATGCAGAGCTAAGGAATGCACTACACAGCAGTCGTGCGAGGGAGGTGCTCGGACGGCGGGGAAACGTGCACCCGCCCTTCGCCTCAGCCCCCAACTGCATTCAACTCGCGCGCTATCTGTACTTACTTTGAGGCTGGCATTTGTTCACAGTCGTGCGTATTCTCTTGCTATCACACTATATTAGTCGCTTTTGGTATGAACTTTGGTCTTAATCAGCACATAGCACTGTAGATTTATTGTTGCAAATTGTTAACAGGCGTTCTAATGGGTATTGCCATCCGAACCGGCTCGCCCCTCTCCCTGTCATTGGCTGAAGGAGTATGGCGGCAGTTGGCGGGACAAACGCTACGACCTCAGGATTTGGCTGAAGTTGACAAGGACTTTTTGCCTGCCCTGCTTTGTATCCGAGACATGACACCAAACAATAAGGTAAGGATATAAGCTAAATAGGTTTACAAGTCGCAAACCAAATATAAATTGCAATAGAATAAATATTATCTCGTTATTTCACGAATTGTATCCCAATCACTTCCCATCGACGACTATTCTATCGTAATTTATAAAAGAATATTCTGACTGACTGAGCTATCAACGTGTAGGTCAAGCGGCTGAACCTAGTAACATGAAAAGAGATTTCCCAAAATACTATGGACTTAACTAACGCTTCAATCTCAGTAAAGCTTAATTTTTTGTAACGTTAACAAAGGCTACTACAGATAAGAACTTACACTTTTATCCTAATTCTCCGGGTTTTATAGAGTGGAAGCCCAAGTTAGCCGATAAGCATACTCACGAATGGTATCATGCCATCTTTTTTTCACACGTTGAAATTGTATACCGGGTGTAATCGTTAAGTGTGACCAGCCGATTATTCCGTAACTATTACAGATATAAAAAAATTAAACTGATATCGAAAGTGCGTTAACTAATCAGTAAAATGTATGGGAGTGTTTAAAGTCAAAATTTTGAATACTTTTCGTTTGATTTTGAAAAAGTTATTGATGTCATTTTACTGATTAGGTAACGTACTTTCGATATCAGTTTAATTTTTTTTGGTATCTGTAATAGTTACGGAATAATCGCCTGGTCACATTTAACGATTACAGCCTGTATGCGATCCTGTTAGACGGGCATCGCCGAAAAACGAAAAACTGAATTTGATTATGTAAATTCAACTATGTAATTTTTATCTATAGCGGAAACATAAAAAGTATTTTTGATTTGGTTGAAAATTGACAACAGGATCATTTTTGGTAGCAGGATCTGAAAGTAAAAAATAAACCTTCATTTTTCATTATTACGAGATTAAGACACGAGTCTAATTTCACCGATACCATGAATGGTCAATCTCCTTGGACTGTAGATTCCTTTATGTTATGACGTAGACATCCGCTAAGGAGGGATTTCAGGTAATTCCCACGTGATCGAAAGAAATGGGAGCAAGGCTGCGAGGCTTTTGCTAATATCCTATAAGTACTTTGGGAAAACACAGTAACGTTGTAATTAAAAGATTTAGCGACATATTTCAATTTCAGCGGATTATCATTGGACAGTGTTGGATGAGATCAACTTTCAAAAAATTATAAATCTTATATTACAGTAGGTTTTCCCCAGTGTTTTCGTTACCCCTGGTATCAGAAGTCGGAGGATTCTGTCCGATGATCGGACTGTTGAAACTTTTAGTCTGATGACAAGTCTCGTAATACTACTTCGTTATGAGTAGATCCATTAGATCCACTGCAGATGTAGTAAGATATTTTTCTTTCATAAGATCCGTCTTCTTTTAGCAAATATACAGATATGTTTTTTATGTAAATATAATCTATACTTTAATGTTTTGCAGGAGCTACAAAACCTAGAACTTCCATTCTCACTCCCATCGGCCGCGGGCCACGAGGTGCCGTTGTCGACTCGACACAAGCGCGTCACGCCGGACAATAAGGACGAGTATCTGCAACTGGCTCTGCATTACCGGTAAAATAATGTGACATACATAACGCAACACATCAACCATCCATCCATCAGCCCGTGTTCGTCCACTGCTGGACATAAGCCTCTCCCAGATAACGCCACTCTTGACGGTCCTCCGTCCTCCTCATCCAGCCGCCATTTGCAGGACGTGGTCTCCATTATAATGCCTTTCGGCCTCAACGGCCACCATGTTGGCTACAAATATGGCCTACCCACTGCCATCTCAACTTAAAATACAACAAAAGGAAAGCTACTGACCTCAGTCAATTCGTCGCCCTCTTTACAGGCGTATCTCACTTTTAGCAGTTTTGTAGGAAAGTAAAAGAAACTAATTCATTTGCGCGATAGTAATACATCTTAGGCTTATGTCTAGCAGTGGACAAACACAGGCTGATGGATGGATGGAAGACATTTTATGGTTTGCATGGCAAATGGAGCTTTGTCTATTATTAAATCTAACTACGAGCTTTTTTATAAACCCACGTTGATGATAAAAGATCAAAAATTACAATGGCATGTTATTGTATCTGTGCTGTTGTGTTTTCAATTTTTAAATCTGTAATTTAATTTAATTTAGAATTTTGTATACTATTTATAGGACTAATATAAATTTTTAACAAATATGGATAACTTTATCTGAGTGGATAACTTTATCTGTAATAATTGTTTATTATTATTAACTAATTTTCAAATTTTAATGAGGTACCGCCTGTATTTAAAGAGGGCGATGAATTTTGCGATCTAATTGAACAGCTATATAGTTGTATGAGAATCCTTGGTGTATACAATTAAACGAATACCATTTTAGTAAAAAAACTTAACGTGTCTTTTTGTCAGTTTATACAATCAGCTTGCCAAATTTTTCATTGCTCATACATGGTTCAAGGTTAGTGGTAGAGCTGATGCCGGGCTCGACTGTGGAGGTACCACCATCTTACTCGCAAATCCTCCCGAAGTTATTCGGGGGAGAGTAAGAGAACAGCTCTTAGGCAAAACCAGGCGACCCACCATTGCCTGGGACCGATGGATGGCGGTTTATCCATCCCCAATTACCGAACCTTATATAAAACAGACTGGTGACGGGCAGTGGCGTCACTGGTGCAAGGGTTTCGGCACCGCGCTCACCAACCCGCCTGCCCAGCGTGTATGAGTATGGGCATTTCTTCTAGGAGGACCGCCAAGATCCTAGAAAGGCCTATGTCCAGCAGTGGACGAAACAGGCTGATGGATGTATGGATGGACATGGTTCAATTTCCTTGTCCCGGATATTCTTTCCGGGACGCTTCGGGTAGTTAGAGAAAACCAAGGCTTCCAATTAGTTTGAAAACTAAATTCCTTGCAGGTTACACGAGTTCGACGACCAAGTCCGCGCGGTCCGGGACGGCATGTCCCGTGTCGTCCCGGCTCCGCTACTGGCGCTGTTCAACGCGTCGGAGCTGGAGACGTTGGTGTGTGGGTCACCGGACATACCTGTCCACACGCTCCGAGCCTCCGCTACTTACAAAGGTAAACATTGGGGTCGATTCGGTGTCACATTCAGGACGCTTAAAACAAGGTTAGTCCTGTCAAATAATAATTAATTCGTGTTACACCAAATCGACATCACTATCTAGTAAATGAATGGTGGCTTCTAGTTTATATTGTCAAATTCATACTGGAGACTCGGCAACTGACCACTTTATATTTAAAGTCATCTTATATATTAAAGGCATTTTTTCATTTCAGTTAACAACGAATGAAAGTGTGCGAATTTTATTGATTTACGTCAAAATTTCAGGCATAGAACCCAACGCGCCGCTCGTGCAGTGGTTCTGGGAGGTGATGGAGGAACTATCAGGGTCCGAGCGAGCTCTCTTCCTGCGCTTTGTGTGGGGTCGCACAAGGCTGCCTCGGGCGCCCCAGGACCCTAGGCAAAGGGACTTTGTTCTACAGGTAAACAGCGAATCGATACAATTACGACAGACCGACCTACTGACTGTCTGATCTATCAACGCCTAGACCAAACAGTTGTACTTTCCCTTTTATTGTCTTACTTCAATATCGGCGATGGCGATTGTAATGTTGTAACCAGGGATAGGATAATCGGATCGATATATACCTAAATTAGGAAAAATCCTTGAAAGAGTGTAGGTGTGGAGTCGGCTTCTTAAAATATAATTTATTGTGATGGTAAAAATTTCGAAATTGCTATGATGATGTACCCAATACTTAAGCCCTAGGAAATTTATAAAATCCCAAGCTGATTTAGGCAGAGACAATTAGTTTTCGGTTTTCTGTTTTGACTTTTGCTGTATTCAGCCTAAATCAGCTTGTAATTTTATAAATTTCCTAGTAATTGTATTAAATTCCTGAATGTATTTATTTATTATTTACATTTACAGCAACATATCATTAAACACATTAAATTATCGTAACGTTTAAAGCAATTCCATAGTTCCGGGAATTTAACTATCAAAATAATATTATAAGAAGCCGACTCCACACCTACAAACATTCTCAGTTTTTCCAAATTTAGGTATATATCGATCCGAACATCCTATCCCTAGTTATAACGTTCAGAGTATACGGAAATGAGCTTTAAATAACCCATTAGGCTTACCACCGTTGTCTACCACGATCTAAAGATCATCGAATATTATTTGTAACTTTAAAAACCTTAGTTTTAATATTATGTTTAGGTTCTAGACAAGTACCACCCGCCGGACCACTTCTTACCGGAGAGTTACACGTGCTTCTTCCTTCTCAAGATGCCACGGTACTCCTGTAAGACGGTGCTACGGGAAAAACTCCGGTACGTTTGCATCTAAGTACATTTCTTGTTCCTTGCTTTGATTGGTGTAAATTGTTAGATAATTTAATGATTTGGTTAGCTATATAGATTCTTGATGAATTTAAGCTAGTAATTTTTTTTTAACTAACAATTATTTTATTTTGACACTAGTTTCTTTAAGAATGGAGGTAGTAAAGCCGATTCTGAAGGCTTTAATTTTAGTTTTTGGTGCTGTCAAAACTAAATCCTTGTCATTCCAAAATAGTTCTTTTAGCGTTAGCAACAGAAAAAAAGAAAGCTTTGACAGCACTAAAACTAAAATTAAAGCCTTCAAAGTGTTATCTATACTAATAATAAGTAGTCGTGTTTGTAATGAAATGGGTTATTGGTTTTCTACTGAAGTCAAAACCACTTTTTGTCTGTATGTTCCGTTTTTTTCATTATCATCGTAGGGACCCTGGTCAACATACCGGTGTCGCATTTCACATGGTCCAAACGAAATTTTTAGATGGGGCGTACCAAGGGCTATTCAAATAACCCCCATGTATGTTCAGCCAAAGTGAATAGTTTTCAAGATATAATTTTTTTTCGTATTTTTGACACGTTACCCAAAATTTGATACATTTTTTTTTTTCTTTTGAACTATTAGGCCTAGGGCCATTTTTATTTCTTTCAAAGATACACAATTAAATGCCCCTTTAAATTAAATATTAGCGTTGAAAATGGAGCGGTCTATTTAAATTAAAAAAAACAACTCTTTAACATTTTTAAGTCCACCGGCTTTGTAGCTCAACTTTCGGCGGCTATAAAAAAAAAAAGCCGGGAAAAAAAACTTTTCTTTCCATTTCAAAAACTTGCTTGACATGCTACCATTATACCAGCAAAATTTCATTTTAATACATTAACAACTTCTGTATTTACTTAGTGTAGTATATTATTTCTAAATTTATTTTTTTACAATAAATGCTCAAAATTGCGCCCTCCAACTCTTATGCATAAGCGGCACCGCTTAAGAAAATTTCTACGTAAACGTTGAAAGGAGTCAAGTTGTTCTTTAATTTTTTCTTAAGAATCTCTTAGTTTAATCTTGAGTTCATCCAAAGTGTCGTACTCTCTGTGGTAGACTAACTCTTTGTAATATCCCCAAATGAAGAAGTCCACTGGGTAAAGGTCTGGTGATCTGGCAGGCCACGCTATTAGTCCACCTCGTCCAATCCATCTTTGTGGGAAAGTAACATTTAAATGCGCTCGCACAGCTCTTGCGAAATGGCAGGGGGCTCCATCATTTTGGAACGTCATGTTCCGCCGCTGATCCAAATTTATGTCTTCCAGTAAAATTGGTAACTCCTCTTGTAAAAATTGCAGGTAGGCAGGGCCATTTAACCGGTCTGGAAGTTCAAATGGCCCAATCAGTCGTTTGTTGAAAACTCCAGTCCACAAATTGACTGAAAATTGATTCTGGAAGCTATGGCGTCTTATTGCTTTTGGATTTATACGAGCCCAAATATGGTAATTGTGCATATTAAAAATGCCATTCCTCGTAAACTTGGATTCGTCTGTCCATAAAATAGAGTCGAAAAAATTCGGGTCTTCTCGGTCTCTCCGCAACATTTCCTGACAGAAAGCCACACGTCGCTCGTAGTCAGTTGGCAGTAAGTTTTGTACTTTTCGGAAATGAAAAGGGTGCATGTCTTCAGCTGCCAAAATTCTGTGGACGGTTTGATGTGGTACGCCTAAACGTCGACCTATTGATCTTGTGCTTGCCGTTGGATCTCTTGCAATTTCCTCCAAAACATTTTCTTGTAAATCTGGATCACGTCTTATGATACCTTCTACGTTTCCTGCTCCTGGTCTGCGGCCTGCCATCAAAGCGTTGTGGACACGAATAAACACCCGATGGTCTGGGTAATGTTCAGGTTGAAGTCCAGCACGTTGTATCAGTACATTTCGGTACAATCTTGCTGCAAGCCGACCGTTGCCTCTCGCATATCCATAATAATAATGCATTTCTGCATATTCACGCTGGGTATAGGGCATTGTTGCCCAATAAGCACGATCCAAAGATCTAAACAGTAGGCAAATTAAATAAGAGTCCGTTACACGTGCACAGTTGTCGTTCCAGCAAGGTTACCTACTTAAATTTCACTACCGTTTTTGTTCAAATGGAAAAATTTAAATCGCCTCTTCTTTTCGCGTATTGAAAACTTTCCGGTAAAATAACTTTGATAATTTGTATCTCAAGAAGTTGTTAATGTATTAAAATGAAATTTTGCTGGTATTAATAGTAGCATGTCAAGCAAGTTTTTGAAATGGAAAGAAAAGTTTTTTTTCCCGGCTTTTTTTTTTATAGCCGCCGAAAGTTGAGCTACAAAGCCGGTGGACTTAAAAATGTTAAAGAGTTATTTTTTTTTTATTTAAATAGACCGCTCCATTTTCAACTCTAATATTTAATTTAATGGGGCATTTAATTGTGTATATTTGAAAGAAATAAAAAGGGCCCTAGGCCTAATAGTTCAAAAGAAAAAAAAAATGTATCAAATTCTGGGTAACGTGTCAAAAATACAAAAAAAAATTATATCTTAAAAACTATTCACTTTGGCTGAACATACATGGGGGTTATTTGAATAGCCCTTGGTACGCCCCATCTATAAATTTCGTTTGGACCATGTGAAATGCGACACCGTGTATAGGCTATAAGGGGTGTTAATAAAATAACGCCCAAGCCGAAAATGGGGCAGAGATTGAATAAAAGCTGGCGATGCCGCGGGCTAAGGCTAGTTTCAAATATAATTGTAGTTAAACATGAGTTGAGTGTATGCTAAAAGTGGACTTTGTTTTTTTTATCCATCCCCAGGTACGCAATCCACTTCTGCAAAAGCATAGACACGGATGAGTACGCACGCGTGGCCTTGAGCGCGGCCGAGCGTGTGTCTTCCGAAGAGAGCGACTCGGAAGGGGACGCGACTACACCGGCACTGCACCAGCAGACATACAACTTTACACGATAGTACACGAAGCGAATAAACAGTACTTAGTACCAAACAGTACCAAGAGTTCTTTAGGGGCGAAAAACGCAACGTCAATATTCCGCCTCTTGCTACGCCTGAAGCAGTTATGTAGTGATAGAAATACACTCGAAATATTTTGTTGTAAAAATCGAGCGTTTAGAATTTCGATAGATGACAGCAAATAGTAGTTTCAGATTGCTTTGAATACTCATTATAGTCGCATACTCGTTATAATGATGATATTTTACTTGTACGAAATAAATACATTTTGTACTATTCGGAAAAGTGCTTGGGCATTGAGAGCATACGCTATAATATATTGCGCCGAATCTTCATAGTATATTTTTGCATTCCATCCGTAGCATAAAAACTGTCTTTTACTGTTCTATATTATTGCGGGATATGGGAGGAATGCTGCATTCTATTACAGTTTAATGTTATTGGGGAATATACAATGTTATACAACGATACGGCGCACTGCCGACATTCCATTAATGTTGTGCTGTTTTTACAAATCATATGATTTTACACATGCTTGGTGACATTTATCTATACATTCAAATTCACACTGGGGGCTTAGTAAGTTATCAGTATCACGGTATAATATTCTTTTCGCGTAACTTGGAAAAGGAAATGTTGACTTTTTAAAGATATGACACGAAGCTGGGCCTGCGATTGTGGGGAGATTGGAGAAAAAATATTTTCGAATTTCCCAAAAAGGGTCATCGGAACATTGATACCGATTACTTACCAAGTAAACAGTACGAATTTGGCTGACATAAATAAATGTCACCTTATATAGGAAAAGTGTTGGAAAGGTTCAGAGCTTCATTTAAACTGTGATTTATTGAAGAGGCTATGGGGGTAATCGAGCCAGATCACGCTACGCCATTTAGGGAACAACACGATGTTTATTAAGCCCGGTGTAGGTGAATACCGCTTTTAGATAGACTTTATAATGAAAGGTGCATTTTAATATGAACAAAAGTTGAAGAAGCTAGTCATTGAATGTTGATTATGGGAGATTCGATATTAACACTTACATTAAGCTGTATTATTTTATGTTTAAATACCTAAATATTAAATTATTAGAATTGATGTTAGATATTCACAGTAATTTTAACGATCTCATCCTTGCTGCAGATTCTTAGGTGCTAAGCCAACGCTTAATGACGATTAGTATACAATTTTATACTGAGAGCAAAATATACTGCACAAAATAACATGGCGTTAAAATTATATTGCTTTAAAAACACGAGGTTTTAATGGCTTGTCTTCACACAAGTATAATTTATGTAACTTTTAAGCCAGAGTATTTTGAGAACAAATTGCAATTTATATTTTGAAGTCATGTAAAGATCTGATAAAATTAAGCTATCCCTATGTCCAATATAAAACTTATACCTATTTATTTTCTGCAAACTTGTCAACATTATAAATAAATTGTTTATAAAATTATTTTTGTATTTTTTCTAGATCTGACATAGGTATCTGAAAACTATAGATTTACCACTGAATTCAGTATTTCAGTGATGCGGTGCGAGAGACAAAATGTTGTGACTGCAGCTGCTCAGTCTTGTGTTAAGCGTGAATGGTGGTCGTTTAATAATACAGACTTCACTATTAAAATTATGTTAAAATCTAGCTGCCCGCCAGGCCATAAGTCATCGGTGCGCTAGGGAGGGGCTGCTGATCAATTCCCGGAAGAATGCAGGCGAGTGCACGCTGGCTCAATTCAGGGTACTGCTCCCAATTTTTACAAGCATTTATTTAACTTCAACTGTTAGTCTGTCAAGTCAAATCCTGCAACTGAATTTTAAACCAGTTCAATTGAGCTGAAGTTTTGGTTTATGATTTGGTGACAATGCATGATAATAAGCTACATTCTTAATCCAAGATGGCGATTTATTATTTCTGTACCAACCCCCTTGACATGGGTATAAAAAAGTAGGATTTGACGTGAATACGATGAGCTAGGTGACATCATTCTAAATCCAAAATGGTAGACTATCAAAATTTTTTTCCACCCTCTTGGCATGGTTATCAAATAAAAAATTAGTTTCAGTGATCCTAACTTCCTTCGTTCATTTCCATTGCTCAAACAAAAGCTTGTTTTTAGAAATATTTATTTTATTTTTGCCTCACAGGCAGCAAGTCTCTAACAATAGTTGTAAAGGAGAGACGGACAGTTCAATGATTTAGAGTGGATAATTTAACAAAACAGGTCTTGCGATGCTACATAAGCTTTATTTCATAAATGATTGATTATTGCTATACCTACTAGTTAATAAAAAATTTCTTTTTATGCAGAATGAAAAATTAAGACAGTGGTTTTTAATGATTTTAATATTTACTAAATCATGTTTCTGTACAAATAAAGAAATAACAAATATGGAACTAAAACTTATGACTTAACCAAAAGTTTACTTCTTTGATTTCGGCTTGAGGACATTGTACAAGATGACGACTCCGAAGAATGCATATGTTGCCTTTGCTACCTGTAAATAGAAAAACAAAATTAGATACACAGACAACTAATAAATTGACAAATTGTAAAAGAAAGACCTGCAAAATCTGTAGAAGGAATTTAATTTTCGTTAGTTTCTTATCGCACAACTTCAAGATCATTCAATGTTTTAGCATCATCAGATTTGATTGGTAATCTTCACTAATGGTATCTATCCTGCGAGTGGAAAAAACGTATCAATTAGATTAGAGTCTGAGTGTCGATTAGGGCAATCAAGAAGGCAGCTGCCTTCCAAGGATAAACTTGTCATAACCTAAAAATATCAACTTTGTAGTTGCAGTGGTCTTACATTAGCTCTGCCTCTGTTGGTCACACTGTTAAAGTGCTTGGCAAGACCTTTGAGCTGTGCTTCAGCTGCCGCATCTTCTCCACCACCAGCCATTCTGAAATTATAAGCACCAAGGTATTGAGCAAAGTGAAATTACACGATACAAAAACTCGTGACCGACATAATTAACATAATAAGTAAAATTTACAGTTAAAAATAAATGGATGTTAATTCATTTACCTGAATGTATATCCTTATGTAATATTTTACAGACAAACCGAAATGATCTTGCTCATGAAAGAAAATCTGACAAGTTGACAGATAACTACGACGTTATATTTTTGCTCCACTATTGATTTTTAATGATAGTAGAATTATTCAACTTTTAACAGTTATACAGTACTTACAGGTAACATTATACACGAATGTAAAATTACACACAAGCGTCACTGAAGAAGTCAACAGCTGATAATATACAAATGTTTTTTTATAAATTTTATAAGTACCTATCAATAGTGTTAAATGTATGCGAGTATGTTATTCACGACGCGCGACGTAAAGTTAGTCTATATAGGTACTAATAATAAAGTAGTAAAAAAGTCGTGTCTGTACGTTGAATATTTTCACAAAATTTTAAATGAAATGGGTTATTGGTACTGTACTAAGGCCAAATAACAATTTTTAGCATTTATGTCTGTCTGTATGTTCCGTTTTAACTCGAGAACCACTTGACAGATTTGGATGCGGTTTTTATTATACACGTCTGTGTTTTTTTATTATCATCGTAGTGACCCTGGTCAACACATAGGCTATAAGAGGTGTTCATAAAATAACACCCGAGATGAAAACGGGGCAAAGATTGAATAAACGCTTAACGAGAACCACTCAATGGGATGGCGGCCTCCGGACCGCTTTTGACTGAATAGGTTTACTTATTGACGATGCTATCAAAGTACCAATTACTGCAGGATGAATACCCAAAAGACAGTTTTTAGACTAGTGCATTATTCACAAAGTACCTACATAAATAAACTCATTTTTTTAATTTATGGAGCCAAATTCTTACTGAAGAATCAGTAAGTGCTTAGTAACAAAGTTCCATGATCCTTTTTGTGAAATTCATAAATCATTCTCTTTGTGTTCCATAAAACGCAAGCCCAGCCGCGAATCAATTACTAAGGGAGACATCAAGATTTTATTTTGCAAAATTACCAAAATCCGTGTTACTGATCACTTACCAAGCCTCCAGTATGAGTTTAGCTGCATTATAAATGAAACCAATTTGACAACAATAAACATAACAAACAAAACGACAAATACAATATAATTTTTTACACTCAACCATACCTACAAGGCTTAAAATGCAGGTTGAAACGTGATATAAAAATTTAAGTTATATGGACCTTTCTTCGTCAAAAACTACACCATAATAACATGGCATTCAAAACCTAGGGCCATCTACAAATCACAAAAAAAAAACAATCTTTCATTCGACATCAGCGTGTAAAGTTACCTTATATTTGTGTCAAGTTGCGTTATTTAACTCATACAATCATAAACATTTTGCAAAAACTAAACGACGTCTAAAGAAGTCCTTAGCCGCGCGCGCGCATTTTGAATAAAAGACTTCTTTCAGTTGTTTGGCAGAGCGATCAAATCGTATTTTTGAAAGGTAATTTAGCTTTTTGTAAGATTGATTTTGCAATGAAGGAATTTAAGTTTTTCCAGCACTAAAACTTAAAAAAAGTTACAACATGCAGTTCGCTCGCACTCCTTGCCACGTATCTAAAATCTCTACATAACTACTACAAAAAGTGAAATAGATTCGGTGATGAAACAAAATAAATAAAAGTACCAGCTGCAGATTTCTTATAAACTTTTCGTTTATTGTAACTGTCGAAAAGTTGACACTCTCAGCTCCTATAGTCCAATAAGCTCATCTCGGTAAAACTAAATATTATAATACTCTAGCTATTGCCCGCGGCTCCACCCGCGTGTTACTATTCGGTTTAACTAGATGCTTTTTACCGGGATAAAAAGTAGCCTATGTGTTAAGTTAGGGTATAAGCTATTACCATTCTAAATTTCATCCAAATCCGTCCAGCCGTTTCAGCATGAAAGAGTAACAAACATACACACACCACACACCCTCTCTCTCACACACACACACACCCTAACTTTCGCATTTATAATATTAGTGTGAATGGGTGTTAAGATGATAACCTTTTTCCTTAAAACGGGGTGTTCTACCCATCAATATGAACAACTTTTACTATGAGGCCAACCTTGAAATCGCGAAAACAAAATCAGCTGCTCCATAGAAAAGTTAAATACTACTCGAGCTAAATGTACGAAACATCTGATTTTTTTTGCGATTTCAGGGTTTACTCCATAGTAAAAGGTTCATATTGATGGGTAGAACACCCCGTTTTAATGAAGGTTATCATCTTAACATCCTGTATATGAGGCGGTATCAAAATAACACTAAATCAAAGAATATAGTACTCTTACTAAATCATTGACTCGTCACAAAATCTCAACTTTAAAGGCAAATCCTCCCAGACGTTCCAAATAATAAGACGCCGGCACTAGCTAAGTTGTTAAAGTTTGTTTCTATATCGGCTTGGATGAAGTCGGCCGTACGCAAAAGTATTTATTACAAAGTAATTAATTTAAAAAATGCTTGAAACTCACGTTAGCTCTACCTCTGGTGGTGCTGCCGTTAAAATACCGAGCCATTCCTTTAAGACGTGGGTCATCATCCAAACCGTGGTCACCAGCCATGGGTTTTCTTTATTTTTTCAGATAAAGATCATAGTTTATTTTAATGATTTTGCTACTCAGATAAATCTGAGATTTGTAGGTGTTTAGTACAGAAATGACAATTATGCAGGATAACATTTTTAAATATTTAAGGTGAGTGACCTACGTAGAGTTTATATCTAGGCCTACACAAAGTAGGCCGCACATGAAAGGAAAAGTTGTTTTATGCACACACAACGTATTTCTAGAAATGAACTTGGTTTCATGGTTTGTTTATTGATTTTATTGCGCGGGCGATAGTCTCGTAGAGAAGTTCTAAAATCCAATAAAACCGTTGAATAAAACTAGTTTTAGTCGAAGGCGTTAAATGCTTTTTTATTACAATAAATCATTATTTCACATTAAAAAACACATCACAAAGGCTTAAAAGCTATGAATTGATCATAATAAAGACTTTATCAGTCACCTTTATTTAAAACAATTTAAAAAAATCTTCCATCTCCAAATGCCTGACCTGCATTCTATTCTATGAGGCGACTAAAATATTAACTCCAAGAGTTGAGAGCACCAAAAAACACTCATGAGATACATCTCATTCATACATTTTTAATTCTCAGCAAGTAGGTACCTATTCTATAAAAAGAAATCCCAAAGGGTCATGGGAAAAAGCTTTTATTGTATGCGGCAACACTTTAGCCGGCTACAAGTTGATTCAAATCTAGCTTATGCTACCGGCTTCAATATTTGGATGCACCTAGCTTTAGGCGCGCTTCGGTTTCTGGCTGTTTACATATTACTTGTTCGGCATAATTTCATTATGACGACTTTCAAAGATGACTTGCTTTTTCTTAAGCAGATAGGTACATTAGATATTGTAATCAGAACAGTCTTTTGCAACACCATTACTCATCTACATCAAAGCACTCCAACTTATTTCCTATGTAATCCACATAATGCTTTTAAAATTTACTACAAACTGTTCTCATAGCGATGGACTAGCATTGTATGTTTTAGTACATTGTACATTCTAAATTCGGCATTAAAAATGGTTAATGTCATAAAAATCCAAATACCAAAGATTGTTTTAGTTTAAATCTAAAAATGATTTTTCTGCATTATCATTATTCTTAAATTAAGTACAAAAAATACTTTATAGTACAAATCTCAAATTAGGACAAAGATTCACTAGAATAATAAACTTCATTATCATTTCTCTATCTATCAACATCTTAATTGTTGAAGTAAGTCCATAATTATAGTCATGTTGATATTGTTCTCCTTTCACAGAGAGAAATCACAGCTTAGTTAGGGCCAGCAAGAATCATACTATTTTTTGGCATATTATTGCACCAATCCCTGAGGGCGAGTGAATAAACTCATGCGTAGGCAGGATGTCACGCGCTGCCCATACTAATATACGCATCGCAAGCAGTGTTACCAGATCCAGAAACGAGAATTCCAGACAACATCCCTGATAAATCAATAAATTTCCTGACAATTTCGTTAAGGTTTTTTGTTAATGCGGAGGAGATAACACGATTTTTAAAACTCAATGAATATAATAATAATTTTAACCATGTATTCATTCCATTTTAAAATTCTTGTCAAATCCTATTTTTTTCTGTTATCCTGACAGGTCCAAAATTCCTGACATGTCAGGAAAATTCCTGTCATCTGGTAACCCTAATCGCATGTGATCACGGTGCGTAAAACATCGCACAGCGTAGCAAAAGTTCATTCGCTCGCCCTAATACTTCACATCTGGCCCTGGGTACATATCATCCTTATCTATTATGTCTTTAGAGGTCAAGGTCTTCCCAGTCTTCTTTTTCCCGCTCCGAAAGAGTCACTTTGGGGCGCTGCAGCTCTTTCAAACGGTCGTATATTCTGGGCGGGATGGGATTGTCAGTGAGATCCACATACTCAAGGGCTCGAGATCTTTCTAATCTCTGGACGTCTACCTCTGTAACAATCAAAAGAAATTATGTTACATATTATTTGGGAAATCTTTCAACGCACTTCCTATCTTTTATTAGAACTATAGACATTATTATATGTACCGATAAAAATATTTTGTACTTGTATTGTTTAGGTAATATCGAGGAAGGTATCAATGGGGAACAAAATTAACTTGGTATCCAGACAGATGGCGGTACTAAACTAGACACGAAATTGTATAAGCGGCAAGTATTCAAACCCGTGACTCAAAAACAAACACGGCATAAACTGATGAGATCCAATGATATCTGCAGTTCTACTAAATCATAAATTGTAAGAGTTGTAATTGCACTAGCATTTGGAAACTTTTTAACTAAAGATCTTGTCACGAAAGAAGTCCCACGGATTAAGGCATTTTTGTATTTATACTTTGACAATAAGTATTTAGACAGGGGACTTCTTTCGTGACAAGATCATTATAATAGGTTGGGGAAAAACACTTTTCGCAAATAGTATGTATGAACTTATAATAAAATCTCTTTGGTTATACCATTTGTATCTGGCTGGTTTTGGTATTATTAAAAAGTTTAAATTTTAAAAAAGATAATTCCAAATTCAAATTAGGTAAAATGTGTGATTTTCATTTGTTTTTCTTACTGTTAAGATGAGTGAATCTAATGAAGAAATTCGATACATTTTAAAATTTTACCACAAAAAAAGTAAAAAATTAACGCAAGCCGCGAAAAAAAATTGTGATGTTTATGGTCAGTATAGTGCAGTGTCTGTGAGAGTAGCACAAATTTGGTTAAAGCGTTTTCAATCCGGAAATTTTGATGTCACAGATGCACCTCGCTCTGGGCGCCCTGTTACGGATAAAATAGATGCCATTTTTGAAAAAGTGGAGCGAGATTGGCATATCAGTAGTTACGATGTAGCTAAAGAACTGGGGATTGACTACAAAACAGTTTTGGCGCATTTGAAAAAAGCTGGGTACACAAAAAAGCTCGATATTTGGGTGCCTCATGAACTCACTGAAAGAAACTTAATGAACCGTGTACTCATTTGTGATTCTTTATTACGACGTAATGAAACCGAACCATTTTTGAAATACCTGATACTGGTGATGAAAAGTGGATTACGTATGACAAGAACGTGCGAAAAAGGTCGTGGTCAAAAGCTGGTCAGGCTTCACAGACTCTGGCGATACCCGGGTTATCTCTTAACAAGGTAATGCTGTGTGTATGGTGGGATTGGAAGGGCATTAATCATTATGAGCTGTTACCGCCAGGCAAGACCATCGATTCTGAACTCTACTGTGAACAACTGATGAGATTAAAGCAAGAAATTGAGAGAAAGCGGCCGGAATTAGTCAACAGAAGGGGTGTGGTTTTTCATCCTGATAACGCTAGACCTCACACATCTTTAGCCACTCAGCAAAAATTAAAAGAGTTTGGCTGGGACGTATTAATGCATCCACCGTATAGTCCTGACCTTGCACCTTCAGATTTCCACTTGTTTCGGTCTCTTCAGAATTCTTTAGGCAGTGTCAGGTTAACATCACGAGAGGACTGCCCAAACCACTTGTCGCGGTTTTTGATCAGAAGCCCCAGAATTTCTATAGCAATGGGATCATGTCCCTACCGACAAGATGGCAGAAAGTTATCGAACAAAATGGCACCTACATACTTTAGTCAAATGTAAATAAACTTTATTAAAAAATGTTTTGAATTTTAATATAAAATGCGATGAAACTTTTTCCCCAACCTAAATGATTGTCTTCAGATGTCACGCGTGGCGAGTTATACCATCTTTTTTAGTGACAGATATCTTATCAAAAACAAGCTTCATTCATGTTAAAAAAAACGAATTTTAAGCTACACATCTACTCTCTATCTGACAGATAGAATAGCAAGCAGAATAGCCTTTTACCTGGAAACAACAAACAAAACAAATCATGTACCAATAATCTGGTTGTGGTGCGCAAGGACGGTGTGGAGACTGGGGCACTGGGCTGCTATTGGTGGAAGCGCCACAAAGCTGTTGTGGGAGATGTCCAGTCGCTGAAGACAGGCCAGGGTGCACAGCTCGTCTGGAAGCTTCGCCATTTGGTTGTTGGATAGGTTTAGGTCTGGAATAGATTAGATTCGTACAATTAGAAAACGCATAGAAACATAATTTTATATGATACCTGATTTTTCTTGGGACTTCATCCTTGTGGATCTTTCAATAGTTTTATTTAAAACTTATAATTATATTATTTTGCAATGAATGTGTTTAGCTGTGGTTAAACTAAATAGAAAAGATGGGTACGAACAAGATACGTGTTGTAATTAAAAATCATAAATTGATCTAATGGATAAATTCAAGTTTTGTTTGAGATGTTAAAATTTTGGTCTAGCTAGGTAAAGTAGATTAGATCCGTCTTAGTGAATAATATTAGCCTGATTCTGTTTATCAGTTACATTATAGCAGTGACATGCATTGGACTTTTCGCTGGAAAAGCAAGGAGAAGGTCAAGCTTGATGATAAAAATAACACGAAAAATATAAAAACCAATTTTTTTCATTTTTTTTTTATCATTTACTCTAGCTAGAGAAGGCAGTGCCTAGTCGTCATACAAATAATTATTTTTCAAAGTACCTAACAATAAAGTGTTTTCATTTTTTTTTTGTCAAAATTGACCTTCTCATTGTATTTCTAGCAAAAAGTCCAATGCACGCCACTGCATTATATATAGAACTGTTGTCTCACCTGTGATTAAACTAAACTTAACAGCAAACTTTGGAGGAATCTTGGTGATGACATTGCCGCTGAGATCACAACTCTTGAGCTCTGTATGCCGCATGAGGTGGTACACTGCATCTGGTACTTGCATCAGCTGACACTCTGACAGGTCTGCAGAGAGAGAGAGACATAAAATTAACTATAACTATGACATGAAAAAAATTCATAAAATTAACAATCAATAGACATACCTATATATAAATGTCTCAAGAAATAGACTTTGCCCACACCTTGCCTGCGTTTATTCAATCTCTGCCCCATTTTCGGCTTGGGCGTTATTTTATGTATACCTCTTATAGCTAGTATGTTGACCAGTGTCACTATAATAGGGGAGCTGACCGCAATATTTCAACGTCATCTAATACAAAGTTATGCTTGTTACAAGCTGCTTAGTGGTGTACAAAAATCAGATCTGATTTCAATTATCCGGTCAGGTCAACAACAGGTCAAAGAACAAACATTTTGAAAATCCATGGCTTGGGAACTATCACATTTACACCAAAAGTATTTAGGAGTAAAATGTGTCTCTCAATGCGAACATATTGATAAAAATTTGTGGAAGCATCACCGTCTGCCGAGGGTTTGAACAACTTAAATTTTTCCAAAGTAATAGGTATAGCTTGTTTTTATCATCAAAGAACCATTTTGGAATGAAGAAAATTTAGTTCTGACAGCACTAAAACTAAAATTGAAACCTTCAGAATCTGTCTTATTGTTGAGAGAAAACGTAAATTCCACGAGAGACCTGTCTATTAGTAGTAAATTGAAAGGAATATAAATCGTGTTTATGAGGAAATTGCATTTCAGTGGCCTGAGAGCATTAGTAAGTGTGATGAAAAACTTTTGCATGAGCTCATATTACAGTTACGTCACGGTTAGCTAACTAGGAAGTTTCGAAGCTTTCTGTCTAGCAAAAAAGTAATAAAAACTATAGGTACCTACCTAAGGCTTGAGACTCCTGCGCGTCTTCACATCTTAAAACCACTCGTGTTACAGCTAAAGCCATGGCGCCAGAACGAAAACTGCGCGTTTTTAGCAGAATATAACGCACAGAAGCTACTAGCGCCTAGCACAGTGAATGTTATTTATAAATCTATAAAACGTACTGCAAACTGGACTCGGCAAGAGTAATGAATGACCTATTTTTAGTCAGTCGTTATTTTAACTACTCACTCCACCACTTCCTCCATATAATTAGATTAGGCAACCAAGTCAACGTGGTCAACGTTAGAAATTTTTTATACTTACTAGAAAGATTATACATATAATTTATAACTTTTTAATTTATTACATTTCGCAATATTGTGCTTGGCAGATTGGTGGCGGAAAAACAGCTGTTTTGTTTAGCTGTCAGCCAGCTGTTCCCATCCCATGTATCTGCTGTGCCATTAACGGCAAATTAGCACGTTTGGATGCTTTGCCATTAATTGAAAACAAGGATTTTTGAGTACCTACATCATGAATTTTAAGGGACTGCCTCACTTTGCTCGTTTCCTGAATTTATCATCACAAGCATCCTAACACACTCCCGGCAACGCATGATATTTTTGTTTTATGATTTGCTTGCTCCTAGACTTAAATTTCTTCATAACTCGAATAAAAAAAAACACAATTGTGAAAAAAATCTTCGGTCGTGATTTGCACCTCTAAACCTAGTTACCAAAACCTAGTGTTCTCACCACTCCACGAAGGATTCGATATCTATAAGCTCAAGCGAACGTATATATCTTAGTCACGTGACTGACGACGACGGCGAAGTAGCAGCATCCGAACGTATTATTACATTACCGCTAGCGTTTAGTAGACACTTCCTTCTATTTTGTTAATTTTGACATTTGGCGTTTCGTTCTCCATTTCTGTTTTGCAAATTTCGTTCAGTGTTGCCAGTGTTTTCATCAATTTTCGTCCTTTTTCTGTCCCTTAACGTATCAATCAGTTTTTTATGATCCCCCGACCCTCTTTGCACTAGAAAGAATTTTGAAAACTTACTAATTTAGTCGTTGATTTACTTTTAAGCCTTCGAAGCTGTACCATTTTTTACAAATCTTTTAAAGTAGGTAGGTAATTAGCCAATTAATATTTAAGTTTAACTATTTTTTTCACGCACCATTAAAAAAACCGTCCTTTTTTTCCAAAATCGTCCCTTTTCAGATTACTAACTTTTCCTCCTCCCCTTTGTTCTTTAATTCAAAAGTTTTTTTTTATTATTAGAGGACACATGCCCAATTAATGTGAAACTTACTTATTAAAATGTTTATGGAGCGTCCATAAACCACGAGGTTTTAATTAGTCCTCTTTTGGACCGCTCCCTCCCCCTTCGTAGCTTCTCGTAGATATTTCCTGAAACCCCCTACCCCCTGTGGAAACGCAGTTTTTTTACTATCTTTAAAATATCTGGGAATATTGACCAAATGTTTAACGAAACACAATGTGAACGTGCTGCAGTAATCTGTTAGAAATCTTCTGAATTCACAAAATATGGTGCTATTAACATGATAAATAATAAAATTAAAAAAACTATGTAGGTAGCTCAGGCTCCAAACACCCCGGAGCCGTAGCTTTTTATCAGACCCCTCCCCTGCTAACGTGGTCCTTTTCGACTGTAAATACCTAGGTAGTAGCTACCATGTACCTACCTACTTTTTCACTTACCTTAGCTTAGAATAATATCATAGAACACTTAGCCTCCGCTATCTGTCTGTCCGTCCAGTCACTTGAAATTTTCACCAAATAGGTACGTGTTACTAGTTACTATGGCTTATCTCAATAATAAAAAAAACTGCACAAAAAAAACGTTTAGTCAAAATAAGTAAAATTATTAAATAATGCTCGTTTTAAGTTTTGTAATAATACGATCTACATCATATTATAAGAATCATAACAGTAACAAGTAACAAACATAAAGCGTGATGAATAAAATTTTCAGTGGATGTCTCTGTAGGATTCTTCAGTTCTGTAATTTACATATGGTTTTCTGAAAAACTTATATAGAGTTGGATTTTCTAATAAGCAGCTTTATTCATAGAGGAAGTCATTCTAAATTGACCGTGCGCAGACAACAAATCTTTTTATAAGGAAATAAAATCTGGGGCCTTATTGTCTAACTTTAAATCTATCGCGATACCTTTTAATTTGACATTTGTACCATACTTTAAATGTCAAAATCAAAGGTATTGCGATTGAATTAAAGTTACAAGATAAGGCTCTCTCTCTTTCTTCAAATCAGGTGTCCCAAAAAGTTGTGAGAGTATCAGGGTTTAGGATACAGTCCTTTAGTTTAGTAGGTACATATCAACATTATTTATTGCTATGAATCATATACGAAACAAGGAAGTGTTCGTACATTTTAACAAGTGACCTTTCGCCAGCTTGTTTAATCTCGATATGGAATAAATTGATCCGATAAGGTCGACAAGTCACTGCCGCCGTTCTTTCAACTCTGCAACGTGATCTTACTGAGGGAGATGATCTAAATCGATCCTTATTCTTACCACATGTCTATCGGAGCTATGCGCACGCAACGCTTGGTTCAGTCACCATGCGTGTGTTGCTTCCGCATATTATATGTTGCGTTCGTATTTCGGTCTTCCGGGAGGTACTTTATAGCCAGAACGGAACAGATTAAGTATCCACTGCAAATGTTTCGAGTGTCAACTGTCGGTGTGAATAATCACTTGTACACAACATAATAGTTAGTGTACAGCTATAGTGAGAAGTTACTATAGTAGTAAGTTCGTTTTATCCGTGTTTTTGACAAGTTCATAAAATTGTCATTAAAAAAAATACGACTATTCATAGATTTCGCGAATGCCGAAGTCGAAATATTTCTTATTAGACCTGTAATTGGCATTGACGTATACATAACGGAGGCTCGAAGCTCGAAGCCCCCAGGGTCACAGGGTAGAGGAGTAAACAAATTTCTTGTCTTAAATCTTTTTATATAATAAGAAGGTACCTAGTAAAAGGTCATGTCTGTACATTGAATATTTTTTGCAATAATCTGTACTATCTGTACGTATGATATCTATGTCCCGGTTTAACTTGAGAACGCACTCAACGAACAAAAACCGCATTCAGGTTTTATTTATTATCATCGTAGTGACCCTGGTCAACATATGGGCTACAAGGGGTACTGATAAAATAACGAAAAAGCCGAAACCGTTAGAGATGAAATATATACATGAAAAGTTGGATTTACCATTTCTGTGATTCTAAAATACTGAATTATTTGCATCAAATAAACGAACAAACATTGCATCGCAATTTAAGCATGAATCACTTCGAATGGAAGGTAAAATTTATGACTGGAAAGACTGCTATTTGGTTGCTTAATTAATTAAAATATATCAAAATAATGAGCTCAACAGAGGCCAATAAAAAAGACCGCAGAGCAGAATGGCCTTGGTAACGTTTCCCAATTTTAAGATGACTTCGCTCAGGTTTATCCCACAGCTGTATTCTCGTCTTATTTACTTTACAAATAGATATCATACTGGCTAAGCAATGAATTTGTATATACTCGTGGTTTACGAAAGAAGCTAAACGAGCGTCGAGTTATCGTTTGCGTAAAACTTACGGTTGCATTTTCGCGTCATTATGTTCGTGATACAATCTATTTTCCACTTTATTCTGTTCGTGATAAAGAATTATTTGTTGCTTGATGCATGCTTAGATAACTTGCGTTTCTTGTAGTTCCCTGTCGATGTCCTCTTAGGTAAGCTAACAAGGTATTGTTAGTAAAAGAAGTTTGCCATGCGCTGCCACTAGGAAGTGTGATCGTGCTGATACTTTGTTCTTTGAATGGTCCTTTGAATTTACAGAAAATTAAATAACAAAGATATGATGGTTGAGTTGTCAATATGTTACTGTTAACCATGGCATAAAGGTAACCGTGCACCGTCGGTCGTACACTCATGTCGATTCGGTGTAACACGACGTAACTTATTTGACAGGACTAAACTTAATTTAAGCATTCTCTCTTTTTCTTTCTATATGGAAAGGACAAGGACAGTTAATCCTGTCAAATAAGTTAAGTCGTGTTACACCGAATCGACACCACTATAGTACACTTACCGCAGTGCACAAACAAAAAACCGTTCAAGTGCGAGTAGGACTCACGCCTGAGGGTTCCGTAGCATTAAATTTTTCTAATGGTTTTATTTTACCATTTTGTCGGCGTTATCAATATAAGTACTCCTGCCAAATTATATTTCGAGCTAAGCTGTGGACAGACGGACGAACGAACATAGCGAAACTATAAGGGTTAATTGTTGTCTACGAAACCCTAAAAAGCGACTTAGTACGGAAGCCAAAGTTATCGTATCCAAGTGTCAACTCGTGGTGAAAATGATAACTTCTCTGGTCAGTGGCAATCTATAGGTATTATAACACCAACGATGAATACTGTTGTAGTGTTGTAACACTGTATATTCTCCAATAAGAAACCGTGATCTGGGGCTATTCGGTAACATATTACAGACATAATTGGGAAACCAGCAGCAACTCTCAAGTATTTGAATTTTGTAAATAGGTACCCACCGCGGCGAGTGTGTGACATCTTGATAGCGCAACGGATTTAATTACTTTAATTACCTTAATTACTTAGAGATGCGATTTCAATGATCTATGTATATGTTTAAACTTTATGTAGGGGGCTATGATGTGAAGCGTAAAGGTCAACCTTGCTTTAACAATAGCTCGTACTGAACAAGGACAACACCTATATGAGGGTAGTTTCAATCTCTAATTTTGAAGACGACATAACTTAGTAAAATCACGAATATGTCTGTGAGTGAAATGGACTTTAGATTACTTACATAAGCAATGCAACTTTTTGCTTTACGATTTATGCATTAATATAAGTGCTTTGTTTCGGATAGAAGTTTATTTACGCCGCCAAGCGACCGTCGTGTTCCGGCATGACGTCATAGTAGCCGTACCCCGGGAGTGCAGGCAGTTGCGTAGTATCAGTCAGTCATTCTTTACAAACTTCCGGGGTAAAAAGTAGCCTAAGTGTTAAGTTAGGGTAAGAGCTATATCCATTCAAAATTTCATCCAAATCCGTCCAGCCGTTTCAGCGTGAAAGAGTAACAAACATACACACACACACACACACAAACTTTCGCATTTATAATATTAGTGTGATAAAACGCAAGTTTCACTAATTATATTTACCTATATTACACATTTCTGTGAAGATGATTGAAAAGCCATAGCAAAAAAATGTTTAATACATATCGGTTTTTTTTCCGCGACATCGTTTGCGCTAAACAGAATATGACACAGAAGATGTTCCTTTGAACATCAAGTTGAAGCTATAACGATGGTTCTAGATACCGTATCGTAATAAGTTAAAGTCTAAGTTACTCCTGGGACCATAAGCTATACAGTAATGAAAATCCCATCAGAATTAATTCAATACTTTTTATATGAATCGCAAGCATATTGAAAGACAGCAAAAGGACGGTCATGTAAAAGCTATATTTTGGATCTTGCTCGAATAGCTCGATGGAATATAAATTCATTTCTTCATGCAGGTAGGTAGGTAGGTATGTAAGATCTTATGAATACGAGAATTGATAGACGAGTAATGCACCCAGTGCTTCATAATCATAACATATCAGTAACATCTTTATAATGTTTTCTCATATTTCAATTTATATAAATTTCCATGTACGTAGTTAATAACTTGATAAGGTGTTGCGTATGAAAACTCTTCGTCGAAGAGGTAAGTACACTGTACAGCCATCAATGATTCCGTTTTGTATTTCAATGTATACAATCCGTACGGATTCATCCGTAAACAGAATACCCACCTAAATGAAAAACGCATGTATTTATGGATTAATTTGATTGGTCAAGGTAAAACATTAATTACGGAAATCCTTTTCAATTAATTACACAAAGGCTCATTAGGGAAATCTTTAGTACATGCCTAATATTGATTTCTCATATTAAAATTTTATCTTGACCGTAATTGTTAGTTGTTTGACCCCAATTTATGTTTGGGTTTAGAGTGCCTAATCTAATATTGGCATGCATAATTAAGTAGCTGACACCTACGCAATGACTGAGAGATAACGATGTAAACAATAATTTATTTATGAGTGCGGAAAAGAATTATTTTTGCTGGAAAAAATAGAACAAAGGCAGGTAACAATGTGTGCAACTTTACAGGAAATGGTGTTAGTTATGCATGTGTGTGTGTAAGTAGTTAGATGAAAAACAGCTAGAGGCACGAATATGTATGTATATTCATGAGTAGCCTAGATAAAAAGGCTTTGTTATCTTCGTACATGACTAGACTGTTGTTTAAGTGGAAGTTAGCAAAATATATAATATTATGGGTAATTAATTGAGTCTTTTTACTTACCAAGTTGACTATTCTCCTGTGCGTCCTCACAGCGGCCCACGACCCTGATGATGGCTCTCCCAGCGAGCCTCGCGCAGATCATCATCGCCGGCGCCCGCGCATCTCTTTCCTCGGCCTCCGCCGGCAACGGAGCGCCACCTTCATACTCCTGAGGAGGCCTCATCACTGCACTTGGATATGCACTTGAAAGTCACTGCACAACTCCTTTCAGCTTCCTTAGTCCAATATTTCACCAATGTAAGGGGTTGCGATTTGAAAGCTTTTCACCAGTGAGGGAAACTGGAAAAATCTTGGCTACCACCGCTCCGAAACGCAGCGCGCCTAGGTCCGCGGCAGTACTCTGCTAAATTCGAGCGCCGCGTGCGCAACTTGCCTTTATATCATCGCCAAAACAAAGAAGCGTGGTGCGGGACAGAGAGAGCAACAACAACAAACGCCTGCTCTCTCGTCCTGTCTGCTGCGCAGTTGACGCATGTTGGCTGCGGAAACTCAAAGAAAATATATGGGAGCGTTCGACCTGGAGGTCATCCCGTCACAAAGGGATCTCTGTACTTCAATAAACAATCCCTCGCTTTCAATCCCGTTGTCGTCACGTTTTCAATATGACCATTGTGCGAGATCGAAATAGGCCCGTTATCTGATCTGATTATGTCGCGGCCAATAATCACATTTTCATTTTCAATATACGATTGTTGCCGTGTCATGAGGGCGATATTGAAGGATGCGGTCAGTTGGCGACGAAATCGATTTTCCACCCTGATTCCTTGCGCCAACATTCCGTGCGGCCAGTTTGTGGTTTTGAAATTATATTACGGTCGCAGCTAATACCCAATTAATTATTAAGATTTAAAGGTAGATAAGTACCTAGTATTATAATTTATTAATATTCAGGCCCAAGTCAAAATAGCCTGAATAAAACAACAGGTTTACACTATCTACGTACAAATCAAATAACTATAGAATTAGTAAATGGATTATGATGACACAATTTGCACTTTTATCTAGGGTATCTCTGTAGTAATAGAAACATTATACTTAGTAGAACAGGGAGCTTTAGCTCATTTTAGTCGCTTCAAATATTTTCACCATGACATTTTGATCATTTCGTTTTTACATTTATAGATCTTTTAAAAGATTATAATTATCTAAGTTTTGATTAAAGGTAGATAGGGCAGTCAGATTTTTAGGTGAATATAATGCTGATTAGCATTCTCTACCAGTACAGTTTTGACGTTGTGGATTGTTTAATTTCTTTCTACTAAACTATCAGAGTAGAAAATCAAAAAGAAAAGGATTACTAATACTAACTAGCTATAGACGAAGGGTACAGGACAATGAAAAACAGTGTCCTAAATATTTAATATTAATTATATCGTTGTAATTGGATTAAAATTTCGTGCGTGCGTGATAATTTTTACTTGGCCTTGCAAACAACAGGTTTCGTGATCTTGAGCAATCAAATCAATCAGTGAGAAAGTAGACAATAGCTAATTTGTTTTGGTCAGATTTTAGCCAAAAGATTTTTGCTGTTGTTGGAAACAAACAAACTATTTTAATTTGAGAGTCCAAAGATCTTAAAATCTTTACAATATTTACTATTATTTATTAGTAAACCTATAGGTATTTTCAAAATATTTTTTGCTGTAGACTGAAAGAAAATTAGTCAATTATAATAATAATTTACTTACTTAACATAAGTTAAAGAAGAGAAAGTTTTCAATTGAGTTTTGGGAATTATACAAATGTTTTGACTAAGCTAAAAGTGCCAAAAAGCATTTTTTTCAAAAGTGTCTTTAGAAATTAAGACACACTTGCACCAAGTAATATAACACCGCTTGTTCAGATTAATCACTTATGATTTGATGTTGACAAAGACAAAGCATGAAAATTTAATTAACCTGTGATAGTCAAGTGGAAGAACTGTTTTTTAAAGTTACCTTTACCTGACGGATAAAAGCACCAAATTTGGTATGAAGATTCCTTAGGGTGTATTGATAAATGATAACCCCGGAGACTTCTAGAAATTAAAAAAAAATATATATTTTTTTGTATTTTTCAGCTGTAACTTAAAATAAAAAGTAGAAATCTTTTACGGTTAGTTTTAAATTAAAGCCTTAAAAAATAAAGAAAAAGAAACCTAAAGATAAAAAATATATTTTGAATTTCTAGATGGCTCTTAAGCTAACATTTATCAGTACAACCTAAGGTACCTCCATACCGAATTTTATCCGCCCGGTAACGGTAATTTCACTTGACAATGATAAGTTGCTCGGTGCAAGAGGGTCTAAGTGATTTTAATTTATGAACTACCAAAACTGAATAACTTCCTAAATAGAAAATGGTCACTAAGTACTGTCGTTGTTGTGTCGAACATGTCTCAGATATGATGAGGAAATACCTCTTTTGCCCGAGTATCTACCATAGGGGACTTTACATAATCTTTAAGCAACGCAGGTATGTTATATTAATCATTGCGTCAGTCACACACTTTGACGTCCAAATGTCGTCCATTGAACGCACTTGCTCGTCTAAGCCAAAACGAGACGCAGAGTTTGAACATTAGTTCCTCAACCTTGAATCTAAGCCAAAGATGTAGAACTACAATATTATGTAGAGCAACTGTTCAAGCAAAATTGACTCCTAAGGCAATGGTATCAGAGTTGTGTAATTCGTTTTGTAAATCTTCATAACATTTCCGGAGTCCCGTGCTCTGTATTTGTGTCCATAAAGTCGAAATAAACGTGTAAAGACGAAGACGTCTACGCAATATTTACATCAACTTGTTTCGCACATTTTCGTATTTAGAGCGAGAATAAATATATTGAAGCAAAACTCCACTTTTCCTTTCAACAAATAGATGACCTCGTCATCTATCACGGTTTATAGGCGCAACCCAAATTATTATAAAATGCTTGTAGTAGTTTTCCATTTAGTGTCTGGCTAGCATGGATTTTTGTGTATTTTACAGTCCCACTTATAATGAAAGTAGTGATCTATAGTTACGGAATTAAATGTAGAGCTGTTGTAAACAACCGGTAGCTAGCATGACAACTCGTAAGCAGTTCAGGGTCATTACCATGTCATATTTTATCATTTGGTCACATAGATATTTAAATTTTAACTATGGGAAAGTAACATAATCTTTTATGCAATAGTTTTTTGAGTTCTGTCTGGTCCAGTAATGGGAACTTAGGGTGAGATTCAGAGTGCATTTTGAGTCCGAACTCAAGAGGAACTCAATCTTACAAACGTCGAAAAGCGACGTGATCTCATACTAGAGTGACGTTTGTAAGATTGAGTTGCTTTTGAGTTCGGACTCAAAATGCACTCTGAATCTCAGCCTTAGAGTCCGAACTCAAGAAGAACTCAATCTTACAAACGTCACTCTAGTATGAGATCACGTTGCTTTTTGACGTTTGTAAGATTGAGTTCGGACTCAAAATGTACTCTGAATCTCAGCCTTAGCCTCTGTCCGCGATTAAAAACAGCTTGGCCCATAGCTCAATAAATTAGCTACGACATTTTAGGCGGATAACTACATTTGTGATTTTATTTTTGGAGTTTAAAAGAAATTGTACTCTACTTAATGAGTTCTACACAATGACACCCCACTGTTTGGGACCCGTCCCCTGCAAAATTATTTAATTTCATTTTAATTAAATATTCGGTTTTGGGTCAACATTCTACATAAAACATATCCAAATTTCTCATTTCTACCTCATTCCGTTTGCAAACTAGAGACCCGTGACATACGGATGGACAGACGGACAGTCAGACAGACAGCAGAGCGACATTAATAAGGCGGAACCCTAAAAAGGAATGCTGCGGTGGTATGAACATAATATATTATAGAGATGATGAAAAGTAGAGTGACGAAAGAAATTTATTATGCGCAAGTGGAAGATAAAGCTCGACCGGGCCGCCCTAGAAGAACGTATTCTGACCAGAATTATGACATTTGAGAGAGGGCAATGTCAGAAGTACCCGGACTAGAAGAGCTTGTGAGACTAGATTGATGGACGTGGAAAAGGCGAAAGAGGTGTGTCAAGATTGTAGCCGATGGATACCTGTAGTATCTGCCTACCCCTCTGGGAGACAGGCGTGACGCCGCGTGAGTTTACATATGTATACCTAAAAGTGATTTGCAAATGAGGCGGCGAAACGAGCCTCTATAAATCACGATGAAATAATTCATAGATAAGGGCTACTAACCGCCATTAAATATTTAAAGGACATAAGTATCTTATTTGTGTACCAAAGAACCGTTTTATTCTGTTATAAATTAACTACCAAAACGTGGCGAATCATAAAGCACGCGCTCCGTGACGCACAAAATTTTCCACCATCCGCTGACATTTCGCAGAAGTTGATTTTTCTCCGTCGCGAAAGCTGAGGTCGCTCCTTTGTGCTATTTTAGGAAAATTTGGAACGCGGCCAGGTACCTCTCCATACGGATTTTCGGCGCAGTTCAACGGACGTAAACGTTCCTTAGTTATTAGTAACATTCAAAAGTAGTCCATGTGATTGGCGAGATTAGTATTAAATTCCGTCAGCGCGAGGAATCCTACAACTGTTTCTGGTTTCGTGAACGAAATTTCTTTGTTTAGGTAAAATTCGAATGAGGATATTGCCGTCACGTAAATAACAAGGATTTCGTCTGCTATTTTAAAGTTTCAATGTCAGCTTTGTATACTAGACTGCTGATGCCAATAATAATAAACAAGACAATATTATGTAAAAAAAACCGGTACAATAACATTAACTATGTAAATAATATTCGTGGTTTATCTATTGATATCTTTTGAAATTAGATCAAATCTACGCATCATGTACGTCGCAATACTTTGATAAGTCCGTCGTTTGCTGCGTGATCATTTTAGTGGACGCTTGTGAAATTAATTTGTTTGTTTTTGCGTGAACACGCGCCAAACCTGTTTACTGTAACTTTCCTTTGTTTTTTTGTTGCGAATACCAGCTTGTTTTTTTTACCACAATACATATTCGTTTTCCTTACCTTAGCCTTACTGAAATAAAATCCTGAAAAATGTCAATTCTTCTAAGCATCTCAATAAAGCTTACATTTTCTTTTTGGTCCTGTGAGCCGGGTGCATTTTCCATAAAGCTTATTTTTTAGTCCTTCGAGCTGGACAAATCTTACCTATGTACCAATCAGTCATAAAAAACCCATATGAGCAGTCAACATTTGTTTATTCCGGCAGCACCGTGCCACACAAGGACATACAATAATCGTGCTAAGTCTTTGATATAGTCTTTTCACTTAATGATAGTCTCTGATATAGTTGGTTCAGTTCAAGTGGTCGCAGTGTCGGAGGTCTGTTGCGCGAGTTGTGCGGCTGCGCAGCAGTGCAGCATGAGTGCGGTGAGAGCGCAGGCACGCGTGTCGTTGTCGCCACCCGCCGAGCCGCTGTCGTCCGCTGACAGCTCCTCGCGGACCGCTGACAGCTGCCGACAAACTTACTGTTAGACATATTTAACGGGTTCCACGGTTTTAATGTCTTTGAGTTCCCGATATTTCAGCGAAAATGCATTCGCCATGACTGTGTCATTCGTCCCGCGTAGAATAAATTAAATGTTTTTTTGATAACCACTATAGTGTGTATATTCATCTTGATGTGAGTAGCTGAACTTTGTTATGCATACTGGTTTTAATTCTACGCGTTTGATGTTTTTTTTATCGATAGATACCTGATAGAGAATAAGAGAACAGCTCTCAAACAGGCCGAACCAGGTGACCTACCATGCCTGGGACCGATTAATGATGGTATATCCATCCCCAATGGCCTTATATAAAACACTCCGGCACCGCGCTCATAAACCCGCCTCCCCAACGTGTTTGAGTATGGCCATTTTTTACAGGAGGACCTCCAAGAGTGGCAAAAAGTTGGAAAGGTAGTAGACGAATTTCCAGCAGTAGACGAACCAGGCTGATTTCTCAGAAGAAGCAGAATTCTCTTACCATATCATGTATCTGTTGCAGCGACAGCCTAGCAGCGAGTTCAGGCGCTGACTCCCTCGCAGCGGCTAGAAGCGCGTCGGGTGGCAGACCGCTCTTCAACGCTGGTTCTATCATCCCCCGCACCCCGCCCTTCTGCAGCCACGTGGCGCCGCATGTAGCGAACGGATTTACTACTGTGTCCAGGGATTGTTTTCTGAAGAACAAAGGCTATTTACGTACAATTGGATTGATTGATTGAAGGAGCAACCTACATTTTTCTGGTACATATACCATAACTTTTTTGTGTTCTTATGCAGGTGGCACCTTTTTAGTGAAACTTTTGTATCTGTCTGACCATGTGTCTATCCACGGCATAACAGAGGGACAACTAAAATAGGTTGTGTAGGCCAAAAAATAATAAGAACGCAGGAAAAATAATCAAAGTCACATGAACCATATTTTCAAAAAGATTACATTATCGTGGCAGCATCTAGCAAAATAAAATAAAATAGGCTTTTTGTAAATAAACCTCCTTTTTCTCTTTCTTCTCTCTGTAAATCTCTATTGTACTATGTAAAATAATAGACATCCTATAGACATTTTTTCCATTTATTATTTTTGTTATGTTTATAAAATACACAATAAAAGCTTTTTAAAAGATAATTATAATATATTATTTATTTTATTAAAAGAATATTTTAAGCGAATTTTATAGCTGATAGAGAAAATTTGAGTTCAGATTCGGATTCAGCACACCATTTCTTATAAGAATTACAAAAAATCGCCCAAGCACCAAAAATCTTGTTGGCTTGTGTGTTCAGTTGGACTTGAGATATAATAAACGCCATGACATGAGTAGTCACGACATCATAATGTGTTGTCCAACTGAAAATATTATCTATAAAAATAAAAACAAACACGCTAAAAATCTATCATTCATTTTGTCAAGACTTTGGACTCATTGCGCCACCTGAAGATATACTTGGAATTGGATGATATTTTGTGTACTATAATATTTAGCACCAATGCATCGATAAATGAGACAGGAAAACCAAAAACAAAATTCAGTGGGGTGTCTGTCTTTTGAGTGTGGGATGTCTACTGAGTGTGGGTTGTCTTATTTATTTATTTATCAAAAATTTGCACAGCATTACAGAAGAATCCAATTCGCCGTACAATTAAAAAATTAAAAGAATCTACATAAATTATTGACATGCACATAAAATCATTGAGAAAAATAATAACAAAATTAACCAAAGTAAAAATAAAAAAATAAAAATACACAATATGGTCTATGATCTAAGGACATCGTCATTGAGGCTTCACTCTCACAAAACTTCAAACATTCCCTCACCACATCCGTCATTCTGTCAGAGAAAAGATCACACAGTGGTTCTGATAACAAGAGCGCGTTGAGTTTCAGGAGTGCATGCATCAGTGGGGACTCCCTCCGCGCCACGGAGCATGAGGAAGACGTTGCCAAGAGCTTGTGTGAGCGGGCACGGAGATAATTAATTGGCACAAAAAATGGACAGACCTGAGTTACAAGCTCAGGGCAGTCAGAATTTCCGCGAAGTAGGCAGCATGCAGTCACCATCAACTCACAAGCTCGTCTGACCTCAAGGGAGTTGAATCCTAGCACGCCCAGGAGAAACTTGGTGGGGTACATAAATGGATATATCATACTTTTTCTTGTAGAGAAATCGCAAGAATGCTTTTTGAATCTTTTTGAATAAGGGCATACTTTTTCTCGTGTGGACTCCACACAATAGAACTAGCCTCAATTTTACTTCTAACCAGTACTGTATATAAAATCTGGCTTATTTTAGCATCATGGAATTATCTTGCATTACGTAGTAGGTATGAAACCCAGCCGACGATAACATGCTACCGCAAGACTCTTTATATGCTCATGGAACGTGAGTTGGTGGTCGAAAACGACACTCAGGTCTCTGATAGAGTCAACACGAGCAATGACTTCAGACTCGAGCGTGTAGACTGCGTGAAGAGGTTGTCGACTACGGGTAAAAGATAAAACGTTGCACTTCGAGGCATTAAAGTGGAGCCTGTTTCTAGTACTCCATTGAAGTATTGAGTCAAGATCTTGTTGCAGCAAGCGATGATCGGTTATATCCTTTACGCAGAGAAACAGCTTTACGCATACAGTAAACAACTCGCATGGTTCAGGACAAGGTCAAGGTCATTTGTCATAATAATAAATAACAAAGGACCCAAGATTGATCCCAGGCTCACGCCTGAACGAGTATGGTACGGTTGGGATGTATAACAGCCATACTTTACGACTTGCTGTCTATCACGTAGGTAGTCAGCCAGGAAACAAAGCAGACTAGGGGCGAAACTAAACGAACATAACTTATCAAACGCCTTTTTGAAGTCGAGATAAGCTACATCCACTTGTCCGCCCTTCTCCATGTGTTCGGAGACATAGTTCACAAAAGTAAGCAAGTTAGTATCTACCGACCGCCCACTTCTAAAACCATGCTGCGAGTCAGACAGAAAAGGTTTTATTTGCGCAGATATTTTCCTATGTACAATAGACTCAAAGACCTTAGCCAGGGAGTTAAGATTAGCTATGGGTCGATGGTCCTCAACTTTTGATGCGTCATTAGTTTTTAGAATAGGACTTACACGTGACAGCTTCCATTTGGAAGGATACCTACCTTTCAGAGAAAGGTTTAGTAAGAAACCTATCGGAAGGGATAACACATCACTGCAAGCCTTCATAATATAAGGAGGAATAGAGTCTGGTCCAATCGAGCTTTGAGGCTTAAGTCGCTTTAAACCAATTACAACATCATTTTCAGTAATGTGCGAGATATTGACGTAGTTGGCCGATTTAACCAAATTGAGGCGATTAGTCTCATTGGAGTTAAGATTTGGTGTGTCGGTAAGAAAAACACTAGAAAAGAAATGCGAAAAGTGTCTTCTGAGTGTGGGGTGTCTTCTAAGTGTTGGATGTCTTATGATTGTGGGGTATCTTTTGAGTGTGAGGTGTCTTTTGAGTGTGAGGTGTCTTCTGAGAGTGGGGTGTCTCCTAGTGTGGGGTGTGTTCTGAGTTTGGGGTATCTTTTGAGTGTGGAGTTGGACTATCATTGGAAAGTGCAACACATTCTAGACCATAAAATTTAAAATTAAACTATCGGTAACATCCGCGATAGGACATAACCATCAAGCTGTTTACCTGGGAGTATGACTAGGCGAAGGCGGTAAGGACCGTGAAGAGGAACTTGACCTCGGAGCTGACAGGGAATGAGCGGAGCCGGCGCGACGCAAGCCTGCTACCAGCGCGCTCATAGCCCCGCCTCCTGCCATACACTTGGATCATCACAACGGCTATATGGAGTATGTTGTATAGATCTATGATGCCCGAAAGCTCTGTGAAAGCTCCTTTGGGGGCTAGTTATCAAATAGCGTGCAAATATTTGCTTTAGGTAACAACCTTCAGGGGCCGACCACACAGAACTGTGTTCTGCTTTCCGCGGTCATTGGTGTCGATTCGGTGCAACACGACTTAACTTATTTAACAGGACTAACCTTATTTTAGACGTCCTATCCTTGTCTTTTCGATACAGAAAGAAAAAAACAATGCTTAAATTACGTTTAGTCCTGTCAGTGTTAAGTCGTGTTACACCGAATCGACACCATTGTAATCCATGCGACTTGGATCTTTACACGAGGAAAACGCACGTTTTTATTGTTTGGAAAGTGGGACGCAGAACGCGCTTTGTGTGGTCGATTATAAATTCGTCCTCTTTTACAATTCGATACGATTCTTGGAACGAACTTTCATAAAACTTTCGGTGCAAGTGTTATTATGTAACTGTAAGGATTGTTGGTGAGGCCATACGAACTATCACTGAAGAAGCTATTGCGATAGCTCGTACTATAATTATGGTATGTTTATACAGTTATGTTTACAGGAAGGTAAGTTATATAATATCTGAAGTCTTTGCATGTTGTGCAATTTGATTTACTATCAATAATAAAGTAGCTGGCCACTTTTACTGGTTGTGCGGATGGTAACAAAGAATGTAGCAGTTTCAAGGTTTTTACATGTATGTGATGTCCTAATCAAGTAATGTAATTTTATTTGAATGTAATGAAAGTCCTAGCCTTGCTTGTGAAATTAAATGGGCCGGTTAGAATGTTGTAGCTTGTTTGTAATGTGAAAGGAGCGTCCTTTTACGAAAATTGGTAATTAGAGCATCACATATAACATACGTTTTCGTCAAGCCGTGTAATAATAAGGTAGGATCTAGCTAAAAACAAGCCAATCACATTGTAAATTTATGCATTTTGACATGGGAATACAACAAGAAATAAATTTTTACATAGCAATTGTGTTCAACAAATAATAAGCGGATGCAAGCTTAACTCCTTGTCTATCTATAACGTAGGAAGAAAAGGGTCATTCTAAAAGTGTGGGTAGAGAAAACATCACTATAAACACACGAGAAATGGAAAACGATTTTTTTTTAAATTTAAAACAGCGAATTTACGTAATAAAGTTAAGTTAGTAATATACATAAAACCTACGAGCAAATGTGTGTCCAGAGGATACATTCATAACGCCTCGAATCAGCACTCGAATAATTCGTCTGCATACAAACAAACAAAACAATCAACTTAATATGTATCGTGCCAAAAATAAAATGCAAGAAGCTAATTTTGAGAACGGTAATTTTTTTATAAAATGTAAGAATTTTAATATCCAATAAATCTTCAGCCATAGCGTTTAGAATGGACCTCTTTCACAATGTCCAGAAAATTAACTAAAAAGAACAATTCTGCGTTCAAACAATGAATAAAAAAACTTCTTGTACGAGTTCCACCATGTTATACTCGATCATTCGCGCTATTTCCGTCTATATATAGTTTCTATGACTTTTCATTGGGTAACTCCTACGTTATCAGATTATAAGCGATATATGCTACTAGAATTTGGATGGAGGCGTGCTTGTCCTGACAATCCTGAGGTGCAATTGTGTAAGACAATCGTCATCAAATTCGATTGTCATATGGCTATTCGACAGATCAAATTAGTCCGTTTGACAATTGAAATCGTACGTTTTTGGTTGTCAACAACAAAACAAAACGATCTTATTCATTTGCCAGCCAAAAATGTACGATTTCAATTGTTAAAAGGGGTAATTTGCTTTGCCGAATAGCCATATGATATGACAATCAATTTGAATAGGTACCATTGGTTTACACAATTGCACTTCAGATCTTTAAATGACAACCGACCATTATCACAGATTACATGCTCCGAATGCCGTGGTGGAAAAAAACGTCATGGGATCGATATCACGAAACACGTATAATAATGACATCGTCATATTATTTATAAGTGTCATCCGTAAAGCAAGCAGCGTCATCCTACAGTCTAAATTTATCCTTTATTCTTCTTAATTTTAAATCCTTTTGACATTGTGAAAGAGATTCCAAATATCTTAATAATATCGAACTTCTATCTACAAATGACAAAATAAGGATTTCACGACAGCATCATTCCTGTGTACAATCCTACCTTCCTCGTGTACATCTAACGAGTCCTTTCTCTCCACTTCCTCGTCGGAATCAGGGTCGATGATGGAGTCGGCTTCTGTGGTGATCAGCTCGGGAGGAGGCAGGCTGCCTGTCGATGGATCTGGTAAAAGTATTAACATATTTTAAATTAAAAAAATATTTTTTTTCAACACAACACGTCACATTTAACGGCTATTTTTTGAGATTAGATGGTTCTGTTGAAAAGGTCGCTGACTCAGCTTTTGTCCCTTAAGCCAGAAGCAAAAGGGAACCTGTTATTCTGCCACTGCCTGTTCATTTTTTTTTATTTGGGATTTCAACAGCGCATACAGTTTAATAACAACATGGAAAAGAAAATGCAGTAGATATTGCCAGTAACAGAAATTCACATTCATTCATCCATAAAGATACGATTTACGATTACGATTTATTCACTCGTACTTTAAACACTAAACTAAATTTTGTATTGTATTTCTCCCAAAAGCATCCAACATCCACAACTGCTTTATCGTGTGATAGGTGAACAGCATCTCAGTTTTGAGGAGTTCTCTACCCTTTTGGCTCAAATCGGAGCTGTGCTCAACCCAACACCCCTCTCTACCCACTTTCGTCCGATCATTTAGACTTTAAGGCTCTAACAGATGGAAGAGCTTGTTTGACTCCATTGACGAACCGAGAAATATTTTTAAATCCTGGACCGAGAAATATTTTTAAATTGTTTTCTGAGATTTGTTTCTAATTGATCTTTTCTAGTTTGTAATGAACTGTAATGATATTTAAGCTAAAGATGTGATGGATTGTAGCAGATAGAGACCTGTAGTCTCTGCATACCCCTCTGAGAGACGCGTGAGTATTTACATTTCATGTATGGGTTTTGTTCTCAGTGCAGTTATCTCCGACGAGGCGTCAGTACGTCTCTTTAATTGTGTATTTAAAGCGTAGCTTCGGTATCAATGACACCTATTCTCGTGTAGCAAATATTAGATTTAGAGCTGCCATAACCTAAAACTTTTCATTGCAAAATAGGCTTTAACGCAGATGGATAAGAGTTAAATGAGCTTGTATTATTTTAGGTTTTTCAACTCTAAATTTAAGGTTTACTGCACGAGAATAGGTCACAATATGTCTGCAGCATGGCCGACTGAGCTGTATGTACGTGTAGAGAAATAACGGCATTACGAAAAAAAAAATACGCCTAGCATACTTTATAAGCACTCGTATCTCTTTTTCAAGGCTAGGAAAAAATATTATTACCCGTCCAACACAAAAGGCCAATGTCAAATACTTTATTAACTTTTGATTGTGGCGATTATTGGTTAACCTATTTGTCTAGGACGCGTAATACTAATAATTACGCGCGAAACAGCAGATCGGAGGGTTTTTAGCTAATACTGAAATATTTTGTAGGGAAAAAGATATTGGATTTAAGTAGAAAACCTTTATATTTCTATTACCTATTTTATGAAAAAAAAAAGTTGATCTCTTAGCCGCGTTCTTGAAACGAACGTTTTAAAACCCAAAAAAAGAGTGGAAAACTTTTTTTTTTGACAAAAGTAGAAATTTTAGTACATTGTTTATCATTTAGAAAAGATCAATAAATCAAATATATTTCTTTCAATATTAAGACAGTCCTAATTTCTTCAAAAGAACACACGAAAATCTGGCTTTGTTCATGTTCCAGGCTCAGGTACAACCTTAAGCCCTGCAGAAAAGTTCGAGTAGAGAGATTTTTTTTTCGGTATTTTGTTAGTCATTTTGACTCTCCGCGATTCTTCACCTGGTAGGTTTTCCCGCTTTGACGTCATTAATATTCGGCATGTTTTTTTTTCCTCTTTTAGTACACTACCATTGAGGGTGTCAAATGAAATAAAAGAGTTTCATGACCGGGTTCTAAAACTATTCAATTACAATATTATTACATTTGAATCTCTTGTTAATCCAAAAGAAATTTCTATTAAATATTAAATTCATGCTCGTTTCCTCGATTTGTTTACTTTACTATATAAATTCAAGGATATGATGGGCCATTTGGCAGATATTAATAAACTCAAAATATTTTTTACACGAAAAAATCTTCCTACGCATACTTCCCTGCAGTACCTTCTAGGTCCTGGATTTTGTCCGGTCTCTTAAGTATGAAAGCCTATTTTCCACTGATTATTGGGAACAATATTACATTCCTAAGAGAAGTTCAACCAATCAATGAAGCATACTGTGTACTAATCAATAAACACGATACTAATACAAAATACAAATATACATAAAGTCGAACTACTTTCGACACCTTTACATAAATTAGATAATATCCGGCAATGCCCCGGTTCATCGAAAACATTATGCTAATAGAAACGTTTCTGCCAATTTATTTCCTTCCCAAACTAAAAAAAAAACCTAGATTATCGGCGCTAAAAATGCGATTTTATAACCGTTCTGTGTCTTACTAGGTAGTCATTCGAATGGGCAATTAACAACGAAATAAAGTGGAGCATTCTTTATTATGTTTCCGCGTTTGTTTGTAAGTTGTAACATTCACGCAATGTGTCCGCGGATTTAGCTTCTATTTCGCACAAACACTTTGTAATGTTTGCACATACTTCAGTAATACAATTTTATTTTATGACCGGTTGCCGCTTGGGAAATGCGGGGTGTTACCGCATTACGTTCTCGAATGTTCCTATGCGATATGCCAGCGAAATATGTAATGGATATTGTAATTTACTTAATGTAAGTTTTAGGCACAGTTTAGGCCTTTTGGGACAAAAAGGGTGAGCATACATATTAAAATCGAAAGGGTCTTATTTATTATTAAAAATGGGATGTTTACTTGTTTCAATGTAAGGTATTAAACTCAAACGTAAAAAAAGAAGTCGACGGTTTTGTACATTTCACCACGTTCAGACACATTTGGCACGAAGTCAGAGTTTAAAACAAGATTTAAAGGAAGCATGAACGTCTTCGTTTGAAGTTGGATTTGGTAGTAAATTTTCCAAAAATGTTTTGGCAGAAAAAGAGTTACAGATAAACAAAATTCAACCTATCTACATAATAGCTAAGCCATGCAGGCGGGGTAAGATTTTTTTTCTTATCCCCAGGGAAATTACTGTTTTCTAAGATAAAAGAGAGGAAACATTTTGGGAATAAACCTATATACCTTTTAAATAAATGATTGTCTGTCTGTCTGATCCACGAACGTTCTTATGAAAGCTATCAAATGCACTGGAAAGTAACATCTTACAAAACGAAATTAAATTTTCATAAGCTTATAACGTATTGACATGGCATGATATTAGATCTGATAATCCAATGTAATATAGGTAACTGTCTCAGCACTTTGTCTGCATGCATTTGTAATGTGGGCGGCTAAGTTTACAAAACATTGAGAAATAAGGTAAAACTGTAACCAGAGGAATCATTCGATGCTTTGTAATAATTGCTTAAAATAACTAAAACGAAATTAAAGCTTAATAAGCTTAATAACGTATTAGACCTGATAATCCAAAATCATTATAACTGTCTCAGCTCTAAGTTCTCAGTTTAGATCATCTGCATGCGTCAGGAAATGCGGTGATCATGCATGACATGTACACTTTTCTGATAATGGCATAGATTGACCCTTGGCAAGACTTTGTAAAGTGGGCGGCTAGAGTTTACAAAATATTGAGAAACAAGGTAAAACTGTAACCAGAGGAATCATTCGATGCTTTGTAATAATTGCTTAAAATCATTAAAACGAAATTAAAGATTAATAAGCTTAATAACGTATTAGATCTGATGATCCAAAGTAATTTAACTGTCTCAGCTCTTAGTTCTCAGTTTAGATCATCTGCATGCGTCAGGAAATGCGGTGATCATGCATGACATGTATTGTATACTTTTCTGACAATGACATAGATAGACCTTGGCAAGACTTTGTAAAGTGGGCGGCTAGAGTTTACAAAATATTGAGAAACAAGGTAAAACTGTAACCAGAGGAATCATTCGACGCTTTGTAATAGTAATATTTTTTTATACGAATGTTCTACTCGTACTTTCAGTCAATGCTTCACGTAATTTATTTCAGCTAATGACCTCACGATGTTTTTCCTTTCGAATTGTGAATGTTACACGAAATTCCGTATGAATCATTAGTGCGTCTTGAATTCGCGAAAAGAGAGAGTCTTTGTTTTGGTTTTTAACTAAGTACAATTTTATTATTATATTCAAGTAGCTGAGCCGGGAAAAAGCGACCCATTTACCCACAGTATTAAAATACTTAATTTTTGAAAACGTTGAGATTTAAAAACGCTACAAAATAAATCTTGATATCGAGACGAAACTGGCCCTTGACACTTAAAACAAAAAGGTAATATGCTATTTTAATGAAAAATATGCATATTTTGTGACTTTTTAACCGAATGCAAGAAAGGAGGAGGTTCTCAATACGACTGTATTTTTTTTGGGTATGTTACGCCATAACTCCGGCATTTCTCAACCAATTTGAAAAAAACTATTTTTGCCAAACGGCAGGGTTTGCTTCCAGGTAGGTCCCATTTTAGTTTGGTCGTGATCTGATGATAGTCTTCAGAGATAGGCAGTAGAACTCCTCAACGGATCACGGCATATCACTCGATATTGTGGCAAATAACTCGGGCATTTCTCAAAAGATTTGAAAAAAAAATTGTTTGGGAATGTTAGCCTTCAGGTAGGTTTCATTTTAGTCTGATCGTGATCTGATGACAGTCTTCAGAGATAGGCAGTAGAACTACTCCACGGATGACGGCATATCACTCGATATTGAGGCAAACGCTTTGTACCAGGTTGCTGATTGCAGTGTTATTAAAAAAATCATATACCCACCTGACCACCATAAAACTCCTCAAAGGATGACAGTAAATAACCTGAAATTTCGGCAATCTTTGTGTTAGTGTGCTCATTGCAGGACCTTCGATCCTGGCCTCATCACCATGGAACTCCTCAAAGCATAACCGCACCTAACACAAGATTTCGGCAATCACTTGCGCTAATTCTATGGTATTACTTGAAAATTGAGAGTATGCCCACTTGACCCTCAATCCTGGCCTCATCACCATTTACCGGGTGTAAAAGCAAAGGCAAGAATCCTTTAAGGGCGTGTTAGTATGATGGGTAATGATATTATTTTAAATACTGGGATCTCTAGATAAAGTACCAGTATCTCATAATAAGACGTTTTTTTTACTCAAAATACACTAATCGCGTGGACACCCTCACTGGTCGCTGGCCACTCATGGGTTGCGGGGTGCAATTAGGTGTGTGGGGAGGCCAGTGAGCTGCGTAGAACACAAAAACTAATATGAGAGCGCCGACTTCTAGACAACATATGTTTCAGGAAGAAAGAAGTCGGCAAAAGTGTTATTTTGGTACCATCGATAGTATATAACTATTTTGAACTTTTTTGTGAATGTCTGCTGTAGCATTTGAAGTCGGTTACTATTTTTTTGTTAAAAAGTTCATTGATTTATTTTATTGTACATCATTGTCATAATTTTACACAGTTTGAAATACGCGGATTTGTTTCAAGTAGGGGGGTATTATGGAATCTAACTCGACAATATTTCGGTATGACCCGACCCAATTTAAATGGGATTTTGTGGTAATTAAACCATGCACACAATGTACATACATTAATTAACATAATAGTACAATAATAGCCAAAAATGTATGGAGTTCGACAGATAAAATGGGTTTTTTCGATCGAGAAGGCTAATTTGACAAACTGAGAATAGGCCTACTGGACGGTAAGTAGTTTAATTGATCAACTTAATAAGTACAGGTTGTAAAATTAAGTTAGTGTTAGTTGAAACCACATACATCCAATTAACATACAACGAAAAAAAATACCGTACAAAATTAACAGTACAAAGATACTTATTTAACACTGGCCAAGTGCGAGCAGGTCTCGCGCCCTGCGGATTCCGTAGCATTCAAATAAGTTAGTAGACTTGAATACAATTTTAACAAAAGTTAAAAAACTTCATTTTGCAGTTTTGCTTCATACATTGAGTTTTGTTCCATAAATTTACATACAAAATGTATGAAACTGTGATATATGTGGGTAAGCGACACATTATCTGTCAGTTAGTTAAGTAACAAGTCATCGAATACAACTGTCTGTTTCCTTGAGTCCCGTTTATTATTTTGATATTCCCGGATATTACAGTGGTGACGAGCACTAAGTATTTTGGAAATACTGTTAGTTCTGCGCGTGATTAGTGAATCATGTCGGTTTTCGGTAATGTGCCCGTATTCGACTGTAAAACGGATGAGTGGCCCGTGCATCGAGCACAGTTGAATAATTTCTTTGCGGTTAACTCAATAAATTCCACTACGGATAAGGAAGGAGAGAAACGACGTGCAATTTTGTTGAATTGCATGACTCAGGACTCATATCGGCTCGTCAGAGACCCACTTCATCCCAAGAGCCCGGACACAACGGCGTATGACGTCATCATTTCTACATTGTCAAGTAATTTTGAGCCAAAATTATCGTATAAAATTGATAAATATCCGCTACCAAAAATAAATGAATTATGTAATTCCTTGTTTGACGCGAAATTCTTTACAAAATTGGATTTGTCAAATTCTTACAATCAGTTTTGTTTGTCTGAGGCGTCTCAGGAGTATACGTGCATCAACACACATAAGGGCCTTTTCAAATATACAAGACTGGTGTGACTCGCTTGCGCACCGGCTCTTTTTGTCAGCTTTTTTGTGCTCTTTGTGCCAGCTACTTGGTGACGTACCAGGTACAGAAAGTTTCTTAGATGACGTACTGATCCATGCTCCTACGGAGCGCCTTCATTGGCAGAGAGTAGAGCAAGTACTACAGAGGTTAGAAGATGCTGGATTAGTTTTACAAAAATCTAAATGTGTGTTCCTTCAGCAAAGTGTCGAGTATCTCGGATATGTAATCGATCGCATTACATAAAAGTCCTGATAAAATTAAAGCAATCATGGAGGTAAAGGTTCCTGAGAATACAAAGCAATTAAGGTCGTTTTTAGGGATGATAAAGTTTTATCGCAGTTTTATTCCGGGCGCCTCGATTTTTCTCGAGCCGTTGCACCGGTTGTTGAGGAAATACGCAAAATGGGAGTGGCTAGAGGAACAGCAAAGGGCTTTTGAAACGGTGAAGCGAGAAATGTGCTCAGAGCGTGTGTTGGCTCACTTTGACCCAAACCAGGAACTGGTACTGACAGTGGACGCGGCGCCGGGAGGTCTGGGTGCAGTGCTAGCGGTGCGGTACGAGGACGGCTCGGAGCGCCCGCTCGGATATGCATCCCGCGCTCTTTCTCCTAGTGAGCGCGTTTACAGCCAGATACAAAAGGAAGCGGCAGCTATAATTTTTGGTGTTAAAAAGTACCATCAGTACCTTTACGGGCGGACGGAGCCGTTCGTGTTAAAAACTGACACAAACCCTTGCTATCAATTTTTTCTCCGGATAAGGGTATTCCTCAAATGACCGAGTCTAGACTACAACGATATGCTTTATTCCTATCCGCCTATAACTATAAGATAGAGTATGTAAGTAGTGAGAGGAATGTGGCTGACTATTTTTGACTATTTGCCGACATGAATTGCATGTCGAGGAGGGGTGTCTGATGCGCGGCCATCGGGTGGTAATCCCCGAGCTGCCCATTTTGGTATCGTTAAGATGGAGTTGCTAGCGAGGGAACGTTTCTGGTACCCCGGTATTGATCGTGAGATCGAACATTTGGTGTCAAATTGTGACCGTTGTGTTTCGACGCGATCCAATCCCGCTCAAGCCCCTATGGAGAATTGGGAATGGCCTGATTCTGTTTTTGAGAGAATTCATTTAGATTTTCTCGGCTCGGTTCGTGGTAAGGTGTACTTGGTGTTGATTGATGCACGTGGCAAATGGCTCGAATGTATTGAAATGCCAAATCTAATGCCGCAGACACTCATAGATAAATTGTCATCAATTTTCGCGAGATTCGGAAATCCAAAATGTATTGGTAGCGATAATGCTAAAAAATTTATGTCGTCGGACTTTGTAAAGTTTTGTTCTAGCAACGGCATCCGGCACATGACGTCATCAGTGTACTTTCCACAGAGTAATGGGCTTGCGGAAAACGCAGTGAAAACCTGCAAACGTTTCCTGACAAACGTGTTTAAGGATAGCTCTATGCGCGATACCAATAGCATCTTAGATAAATATTTGTTTAATTATAGAAATACGCCACATTGCACGATGAGCGTGTCCCCAGCCCACTTGATGTTCGGTAGAAACTTGAGTTGTAAGTTGGACGTAGTGAGCGGTCCCGCCGCACAGCCGTCAAAGGAACAGGTACTAGAGCGGGTGCGACAAAGCCAAGCGCGTCAAACTAAATATTTTGGCGGTCGAGATGTTGTATATTCTGTAAATGACAGGGTGTGGGTTAAGGATTATCGTAATCCTCAAAAACCCGCATGGATTCTGGGTAAAATCATCGCACGTGTCGGGAAAGTTATGTACGATGTGGCTCTTCAACATTCAGATACCGTTTGGAGTCGCCACGCAAATCTACTAAACGCTAATCCATATCAGATCAAAATAGGTTTTATTCCTAGTGTGCTTGAAAATATCACAAGTAGTAGAGCGGTACAGATATCGCCGGTAACAGAGTGCGCTGCGCCCGCCGAGCTTGCGCCTGCGCTTGTCGAGTCGGGGGGCGTCGCGACGACGAGCGCCAGCGCCGGCGCCGACGCCGCTGCGGGACCCTTCACACGAGAGGACGCGACGCTGGCTCCGTATCGCACCCGCTAATGGTAGACAGGTCGTACCGCCTCTTCGATTGTATGAGCAGGAGAGGAAATAAATAAACAAATTGTATTATAAAATTGTTGTAGAGCAAATAATAATAAAATAATAATGGTTTTTGCTCAGTTAATTAGGATCTCGTAATTTTGTAAATTTTGTTATAAAATTAACGATAAGACATTGTTAGTTTATAAACGTTGTATTTATAAAGATAAGTTAAATTAGTTACAATTTTAAGTTGTTTGATTTTGTAAATTGTTGTGGAGGAGTGTGATATATGTGGGTAAGCGACACATTATCTGTCAGTTAGTTAAGTAACAAGTCATCGAATACAACTGTCTGTTTCCTTGAGTCCCGTTTATTATTTTGATATTCCCGGATATTACAAAAGTGAAAAATTAAGCACGTCACTAATTACCTCTTTCATAATTTAATTTATTAATTTGTTGTTACAATACAATATATATGTACATACAGGTTTAGTTCTTCAAGTGGGCGAAAGGTCAAGCGCGGCTGATTTTGATGAAAACCAAAACAAGAAAATTAAATTTTTGAAAGAATATACATACATATACTCACGCCTGTCTCCCAGAGGGGTAGGCAGAGACTACAGATTTCCACCTGCTACGATCCTGACACACCTCTTTTGCTTCTTCTACATCCATCAATCTAGTCATACAGGCTCTTCTATTCCGGGTACATTTTACTTTGCCCTTCTTCAGTATGTCGCCTATTTGGTCGGCATACGTCCTTCTAGGGCGGCCCGGTCGAGCTTTACCTTCCACTTGTGCAGCATAAATTCCTTTCGTCACTCTACTTTCATTCATCCTCTCTATATGCCTAAACCACCGAAGCATTCCTTTTTCTATTCTAATCACTAAATCTTCTTTCAGGCCACAACGATCCCTGTCACCGTCACACTTTCCATCGCGTGTGAATAGTCAACCCAGATAAACAAATTCCTTACCTGTTCCACTTCCTCGTCTTCAATCTTAACCTTACATTAAGTCACCACTTCATCCCTCATTAGCACCATTACCTTTGTTTTTCCTGCATTAATTTTCACTCCTTTCCTTTTAAAGGCATCATTCATTATTGATACGTCACATTTTCCATAGCGTGTGAATAGTCAACCCAGATAAACAAATTCTTTAACCTGTTCCACTTCCTCGTCTTCAATCTTAACCTTACATTAAGTCACCACTTCATCCCTCATTAGCACCATTACCTTTGTTTTTCCTGCATTAATTTTCACTCCTTTCCTTTTAAAGGCATCATTCATTATTGATACCACCTTTTGGAGCTCATCCGCCGATGAAGCAAGGATAACTTGGTCATGAAAAAGTATACCTACTTCCCTACAAAAAACAAAACCGTTGATTTAAATATATATATATAGGTATATATCTGCACCAACAAAGCATCAACCGATAGTAGGTCCTATTCTGAAGGCTTTAATTTAAGTTTTAGTGCTGTCAAAACTTGAAATTTTCCAAGGTAATACAGCTTCTATTGTTAACACTAAAGAACTATCTTAGAACCAACTTGGAACGGAGAAAATTTAGTTTTGACAGCACTAAAACTAAAATTAAAGTCATAAGAATAGGACCTATTATCAAATTCTGGGAAGGTATTGCTATACCGCAAACTAAAGAGTTCATTTTTCATTTTTAGGGTAGGTTAGGGACCTAAAGATGGTAGAGAGAATGATATTTTTCATGTACTTATTTTCTAGAAAATTGTTCAAGGTGATCACTAAAGTACCTGTATATGATTTCATTTATAAACAGTATATTTATGTGTTGGGTTTGCTTTTTTAACCCCTGAAATGGCCTCGGGCCATAAACTGTTGTTTAATTATGGTTTTAGCGATAATGAGAACATGGCAGATTAATTATTATTGCTAATAAGCCAAGTGTGTTACATTTGTAAATAAATAAATGAATGTAGCCATAACATCATACCTCTTTCCTTCGGCACACAGGGCGATGACTCTTGACACTTTGTGACACACTTCTTGTGACAGCAGAGTCCACAGTTGCGGCACTGCATCGCGTCTTTCAGCCAAATCTGTGAAAACGAATACATACTGTAGTCGTACAGTACAGATAACGCGTGAGTTGAATGCAGAGCTAAGGAATACACACATAGCCGTTCTCTCGCTACACACATAGTACTACACAACAGGCGTGCGAGGGAGGTGTGCGGAGAGGTGGGGGACGGGGTCCCGCCCTTCGGCTCAGCCCCCGACTGTATTTAACTCGTGCGCTAGAGGGAGAGTAAGAGAACAGCTCTCAGCCAAAACCAGGCGGCACACCATTGCCTGTGACCGATTGATGGTGGTATATCCATCCCCAATTGCCGGGCCTTATATTAAACAGACTGGTGACGGCAGCGGCGTCACTGGTGCAAGGGTTACGGCACCGCGCTCACCAACCCGCCTGTCCAGCGTGTGTGAGTATGGGCATTTCTTCTAGGAGGACCGCCAAGAGTGGCAAAATCCTATGTCCAGCAGTGGACGAAACAGCCTGATGGATGGATTGACCATTTTTGACACCCGTATGTATTACCGTTTTTAAGATAGACGAAAACAAATAACGTTGAAAAAATGCTACATTTTAGTGGAATTTTGTAAGTAAATAGACAGAGAGAGTTAAGTGGTGTTGAAGGATATAAAAGCTGGACACAAAAGGAGACCAATAAAGAAGTGTTGTTCGTTTTGACAACTACTAGAGTGCTTTTTAAAAGCTTTTTAGAAGTCCCCTGTTTATGAATAAATACGAAAATGCTTTAATCCGCGGGACTCCTTTCGTGAAAAGAAGTAATCTCTAATTAACATTATATCATTGCTGTATAGAAAAGTAGATCTGGATGTGATTAGCTCTGAACCAGGACCTCACGCTTACCGGGCGATTGCTCTACCAACTGAACTATCCAGTTCTCAATACCACCTGCGAATTTATCCATTTGCTTTTCCATACGGCAACGATGTGTATATTCAGTTAGATATTCAGTTAATAGTGAGCCACTTGGTGTCTAGACCTAGTATATGGCAATGATCTTCTATACCACAATGGTATAATGTTAATCTCCTTGTCATGGATAAATGGCCAAGTGTTTAAAATATAGAAATTTATTTATATCATAGTAATTATATTTCTAGTTTTCGATAAAATTTTTCATTGGCAAATATCATACCTTCTTATTACAGAAATCGCACTGCGTTGACCTGTGAAAGTGCGTTCTGACAAAGTCGTGCGTTGCTCGGGGCACGCGGGATGCGCGGGGAGGTGGAGGGTCGCGGGGAACGCGGGGCGCGGCGCGGGGGGAGCCCGCCCCCTCCCACTCCCACCACACAAGCGCGTCGCCGAAACACAAGCACGGCTCGAAACCGGGGTGAGAAGACAGTTTGTGACTTTTGCTGAAATTAAAGAGGAATTATTATAATTGTTGTGATAAAAAAACACTTGTACTTTTCCACAGATAATATTTAATTCTACACTACCCAACCGGTTTCACTATATAAGCATCATCAGGGGCTTTTTAATTACATAATTTTATATATAATTATTTATTTAAACAATCTTTCTGTTGCTAGATGTCCGTGCAATAATCTAGCAACAGAAAGATTGTTTAAATAAATAATTATATATAAAATTATGTAATTAAAAAGCCCCTGATGATGCTTATATAGTGAAACCGGTTGGGTAGTGTAGAATTAAATATTATCTGTGGAAAAGTACAAGTGTTTTTTTATCACAACAATGTTTGATAAATTCCACCAAGTGCCGACAATCTCAACTATCAACTTCCAATTATTATAATATTGACGACTTTTTATACATACATACGTGGGACGCACTATAAGTTTCCGGAATGAATATGAAAAAATACTATTAAAGGTACAAAATCAATTTATTGTTTTTCAAAATAATCTCCCTTGGCGTCTATGCACTTTTTCATTCGATCAAACCAGTTTTGAAAACTTTTGTGCCACTCCCCTGTGGTGACCTCTGAAACGTGTTTTTCATACTCCTCGACAGCCTCTTCTGGTGATGAAAATCGTTGACCGCGTAATTGGTTCTTAATTTTTGGGAACAGAAAAAAGTCACAAGGTGCCAGGTCGGGATTGTATGCAGGATGACTCATGAGTTCTACATTTTTCGTCTTCAAAAAGTCGTTTGTCTGTCTGGCCGTGTGAGAAGCAGCATTGTCGTGGTGCAGGATGATACGGCGTTTACGGTTATTTTTACGGAGTTCGTCAATAACTTCCGGCAAACAAATGGTCGTTTACCAGTCACTATTCACGGTACGACGATTCTCTAAAGCAACAGTAGCCACGTGTCCAGTTTTATTAAAAAAAGAAGCAATCATCCGCTTAGATGCACTTTTCACGCGCGCCACTTTGGTTGGTTTCGGCTCATCTTGAAAGACCCATACGCTCGATTGCTGCTTTTTTTTGGGATCGTAGCAATAAATCCATGTTTCGTCACCTGTTACTATGTCCCACACCAAATTTGACGCACGTTCGTTGAATCTGGTAAGCATGGCACTGCACCAAGTGACGCGGTCCGTTTTTTGATCCTCGGTCAATTGTGTGGGATCCACCGCGAGCACAGCTTTCTCACACCCAAATATTTGTGTAGGATTGATTGTATTTGACTCATGCCTATTTCTAAGGATGCGCGAATTTCATGGTAGGTCACATGCCTGTCTGTTTCAATCATACGGCGCACAGCATCGATGTTTTTGTTGGTCACAGCGGTGGACGGCCGACCATCGCGAGATTCGTCACTGAGATTGATACGACCACGCTTGAATTCTGCAAACCAGCTATAAACAGTCGTCTTGCATGGTGCTTCATTGCCAAAAGCTGTTTCAAGCCGAGCGATGCTCTGTTGAGCTGTCAAATTACACTTAAAATCGTAGAAAATCATACTACGAAAATTTTCCCGAGTTAAATCCATGTTGATGCAGACACACAATTTTTTAAATGGCGCCACAAGGTAAAAACAAAAGACAGTCAGATGAAACAAACTGCATTCTACAGCCAAAGAGTTCTATTTTCAAATGTTGCAATAAATTTTTAAATATTGTTTATGTAAGTGGCCAGTTCCGGAAACTTTTAGTGTTACCTATGTATATCTGTGCTTACGCTTGGCCAATAACTGCGCTTGAGAGAAGGCGTGGATGAGCCCTAGGACGAAAAACGCTATCCCAGAAAGTGGGAGAGTGAAAGCAGGCGAAACGGTAAAATCAGTCTATTCAGGGAAAATCTACGGAAGTCGGTAACTGACGAATTACTGATACTTTGCTGCTGCGTGTTATCTATCTCCCGGTACAGCTTCCCATGACGTCATTCCGGAACACAATGATTCGCTTGGCAGCATGGGTGGTGACAAGCCATGGAAAAAGCCTATCACCATTTAAAAAGACTTAGAAAACCTTTAACACTTAACTTCTGATATTATGTTAATTGTGCGGCATACACATGTATGGGATCCATACAATATTTACAGCTTCTATCATACTTTCTCTCGGGCACGGTTTCGGTAAGCAGAATAGAAATTCACTGTAAAGGAAGTAGAATGAGTCATCGTTACCAAAACCAAGCAAATATTTATCAGAAATCAGATTGCAAATTATGGTTGCATTAACATATTCAAAATACAACAATGAAATTATAATCTCACCTAAATTTGATATCCACATCCGGCGGCAGAAACTGGTACCTCTTCATATGATGCGGCACCGTTGAGTCCTGACACTCACTCAACATAACCGGCAGAGGTATGTTCAAGTATCCCAACAAAACCTCCTCTTTCTCACCGGGGACCGTCGCCCAGATATTAATATTTAGGTATTTATGATTCTCATTCAACTTGAACTCTGTTTCTTCATCGAATAGTATGATAGAGTTGATAGGGACGTTCTTAGTCCAGTACATTTGGCAGATTTCGACATGTTCGCTTTGTCTTGGCCCACCAGTTTCGAACACTTGGTCGTGGTCGTCATCGAGGAGGGATTCTGAGGATACTTTGCATTCGGAGGAGTCAGTTCTTATGATGGGAATATCGGCGTGCTTGACGGTTTTGTTGGTAGCGTTGGCTTGTTTGAGCGGGGTGCTTTCTCCGGAAGCGGGGGGCGTACTTCCGGCCGAACTGTCGGATGATTTGTTCTCGACAGAGCATCGTCGCTTGCGCAACCCGAAGTTGCCAGCAAGGGGCGCAGGGGAGCCGTCGTTTGTTTTCGATAGTTGACGAACCGGTTCCGGTTTTTGTTTTTGTGTTTCAGTCTCGTTTTGTGGTTCTTCCGGCTTCGTTTTCGACGGCGATGATTCGGGTTCCTGGAATAAACAATTTGAATAGCTTTATCGTCTTGGTTAAATCTTTTAACTGTAATAAATAACGCGTTAGATATTTAAGCATTATTTGGAGTGCATTACAAACCAGAAAAATCAATATGGTAAGATTTTTATTTGTATGTTTATTAATAAACAAACCGAAATAATATATAGTAAAATGTGCTATATTTCGACCCCTCAGTGAGGTTGCCATCAGGCGAATAGAAAAATTGTATTTTGTATGACATATAAATTAAAAATCTGACATCTATGACAATAAGCCAGAAATATTCAAGCAAACAGTTTACTTAGCTAGAAACGGCTAGAAACTAAGTAAACTTTTCACTTAAATATTTTTGGGTCATTGTCATAGATATCAGTTTTTTACTTTGTACATATATTATGTCATACTATTTTTCTATTCGCCTGATGATGACCGTACTGAGGGGTCGAAATATAGTACATTTTGCTATACATTATGTCTGTGTATTTATTAATGAAAATAAAAACTAACAAATAAAAGCCTTTAACTGTTTTCTTGAAGAAAATTATATTTATTCACTCAATATGGTAAGACAAATATTTTGACAAAAATCTTGGTGCCAGCATGCAACCTGTGATCTCAGGCTTAAATTTTCGTTTTTTTTTGTCTGAAGCAACAGGTATTGTTGCGACGACAGCGCCATCTCTGTTCGTATGAACAAGGCGTGAAAGCACACAACGCCCTCGTGAGCATTCAGTATGTGCATCACTGGCAGGTGTACCTTGCTTGATCATTGATACATCTGTCGGTAGCGCATTTGGTGTGTAAGCAAGAGATCGCAGGTTCGAATCCACGCCCGATGACATTTTTCAAAATATTTGTCGTACTTAAAAATGGTTTCTAATTGATTTTTTCTAAAACTCATATAATAGCGTTATATATTATTAAAATATATTGTCTGATAGACTTTGAAAATTATTGGTGCTTGTTTCAGGCAGGAAGCAATTATAAGATTACGTTTAAGGGCCTGTTCTTGATTGATCTTACACTGAGCGCCTCATTTTGCGTCAGGTAGAACTGAACTCTATAACGTTTCATGATTGTTTCTCTGAGCCGTGGCTGTTACGACAACCGAAACATCGCGCGCTCTAAAGAATCACGTTTATCGAAACGTGATTCTTTAGAGCGCGCGACGCTAAGTTTCTTGCCCTTCTTCTTAGCAATACTAATCGAATGGTGCGGATGGTTAGACATTATGTATATATAATATTTTTATTCCTATATTTCTCTATTTTATGCAGGTGTATAATTACATTTTAGTAGCCCAACCTAAATATTTTTTGTATGTATTTCCCTTATTAGTATAACTATATATATATATATATATAGTTTTTTTATTCTAAAGATATATATTGTAAAGATTAACTTTGACTTGTAGAAAGTATACTTTATGGATCTATTTTACAAAATAAATATTTTGATTTGATTTGATGCCACCCTCCATAGTAATTTTATTTGGGGAAATCGCACGCATGATATGTTTGATGGAAAAATACACCAAGTAACAATTTTTGTTTCGCAAAAATAAATCAATCACACCATTCTGTACACTCTTAACTTACGGGTGACTGAATTTCAGTTTCCAAAATGATCTGTGAAACCGTCAATGGGAAATACACGGAGAGCATTTTTACGTGATTTTTAGCAACTTTAGATTTTTTTCTACCTTGCTATGAATTCTATGCAAAAATCAAATCATTCATGTTGTAATACAATTCTTTGACAACTTGTGTGATTATTGATTTCTCATTAAACAAATACTATTTGTCATGAATCAGAAATACTGTGGAGCACCTTTAGGTGGTACAGAACAGACCCTTAAGAGCCTATTGACTTGCTATCGCTCTGCTTTTATTATTTCGCCGTGTTTCTAGTACATTATTGTAAAATTATTCTAAATACTTGAATCAATGTGTAAAGGTGCAACACGAGTCAATGTAACATTTTACAGTACACTCATAAAATAGTTTTATATTATTTTAAATTAATTTAAATTCATGGAGTTTAATTGTTACATAAAAATTGACTTGTAATAAGTGTATATTAAAACCGATTTTGAAGGTTTTAATTTTAAGCTAAGAAATTTACTAAAAACGTAATTTCAAGTGACAGCACTATATATTGCTATTTTGAGGGGCACACCAACTAAAATTAGCAAGTCTTTTAAATGCTCTTAAATCAAACTAAATTTTTTAAATTCAATCAAATGACAGCTCCAAAATGTGCCTTGAAATTACCAAAACAAGTTAAAATCACTAAGTTGAGTAAATTATGGCTGTCAAACTAAAGTTTTAGTTTGACGTTTATAAAATGGTGACTTGAAAATGGCTCTTCGTTTTAACCATACCTAAGTTTAATTTTATGCATGTCAACTAAAACTAAAACCTTCAAAATCGGCTTTAATGACACCTATTCTCGTGTAGCAAATATTAGATTTAGAGCTGCCATGACATAAAACTTTTCATTGCAAAATAGGCGTAAACGTAGATGGATAAAAGTTAAATAAGCTTGTATTATTTTAGGTTTTTCAACTCTAAATTTAAGGTTTGCTGCACGAGAATAGGTCACATTATGTACCTATGTTGCATAAAAAAATTATCTATTTTCAGAATTTTCATTCTCATTCATATTGATTATTACTCTTTAACATCATTAATGGTACCTGTAGACAACAGGAGTGCGCGGCCCTCATGCCCTGCAGCCGCACCCCCTCCATGACCTCGCTGACGCGTCTGAACGAGAAGTTGGGACGCATCTTCTTGGAGTCAGCCGTCTCTTCCTTCCTGGGTTGATTCCCGCCACCACGCCGCACGCGGATCGTGACCGCTCGACGCTCGATCGCTCGAAGCAGTTTGCCGACCTGAACACAAAGGTATTCCAAGTCTAAAAGCTCTTACATATCTGGTTACAAAGTATATACATCGACTCGACACCGCTTCGATAAACAAAAGATATAGCTCTTATTTCATAGCAATAAGAGTTGTCGTTTAGAATTAATCGACTTTACCTCTCAAATTTATCGAATGGTGCTTACGTACTTGCTATATAATATACTTGAATATTTAATGTAGTCACAAGAACTGAAGGATTTGAGTCTAGACAGAGAACGATGGAGAATGCTGCACTGATAATAGCTAGGCTCTTAAATAATGGATGATATTGGATTTTATCCCGTCATCATCGCCGGAGTATCGCTAAGAGTGGCGAAATCTGGGAAAGGCTTATGTCCAGCAGTGGACGAACACCGGCTGACGGATGGATAAATTTCATAAAGATTTTTTGTATTGCATAGGTGTTTTCGAATGAATGACAAGTGAATCAGATAAGTAATTTATTCGGGAATCCTTTTTTTCAATCATGTCGAAACTATATTTACTTAATTTGTGATTGCCTTAATGTGTTAAACTTGCTGATCCCGCAGAGAAAGGAAATTATTCATAAAATTATCATAATTTTGGTTTCCTGAGCTTTGGAGTCCAACTTAGACAAGTAGTCCATGCGATGCTATACTTGATAAAGCTACTGATGACGTCACACACGCAAAGCTAGCGACTCACCTGCACCACATTGTTGACCGGCTTGTTGTCTATAGCCAGCACGGTGTCGAGGCGGCGCAGGTAGGCGCGGTAGGCCGGCGACATCGGCACCACGGTGTCCACGAGCACGGCGCCCACGCCCTGGCAGCATACCATCCCGAGCGGGCCCGTTACTGATGACGTCACACACACACAGCTAGCGACTCACCTGCGCCACATTGTTGACCGGCTTGTTGTCTATAGCCAGCACGGTGTCGAGGCGGCGCAGGTCGGCGCGGTAGGCCGACGACATCGGCACCACAGTGTCCACGAGCACGGCGCCCACGCCCTGGCAGCACACCATCCCGAGCGGGCCCGTTACTGATGACGTCACACACGCACAGCTAGCGACTCACCTGCGCCACATTGTTGACCGGCTTGTTGTCTATAGCCAGCACGGTGTCGAGGCGGCGCAGGTCGGCGCGGTAGGCCGGCGACATCGGCACCACAGTGTCCACGAGCACGGCGCCCACGCCCTGGCAGCACACCATCCCGAGCGGGCCCGTTACTGATGACGTCACACACGCACAGCTAGCGACTCACCTGCGCCACATTGTTGACCGGCTTGTTGTCTATAGCCAGCACGGTGTCGAGGCGGCGCAGGTCGGCGCGGTAGGCCGGCGACATCGGCACCACAGTGTCCACGAGCACGGCGCCCACGCCCTGGCAGCACACCAGCCCGAGCGGGCCCGTTACTGACGACATCACCACGTCTAGCACCAGCACGCCGCGACGGAGTGACACCTGTACATAATACTACATAACATAAACTATAAAAATGCATGAGTACCGCATCGTATTCTACCCATTTTCAAAAGTGTGCACTGTTGCGAACGGTTTTCCGTAGTTATTTAGGCTTAGCAAACTTGAAAATGGATCAGGATTCACATAGCGGTATAAAAATTAATATAACAATATTAAATACAACATTTTAATTAAATTTGTTCATTTTGATATAAAAAAATAAGATATTGTATTTTCGAAATATTTAATATTTCGGCCCACTTTGAGGCCGGCATCAGTCGAATGTCAATACCCTTAGAGTTAAATTCTTAGAATTACTCATAAATGCACCGTACTTTAACTTTTGGAAGCATTACTAAGCTCTTATCTTACTGGCAATGACAAGCAAAAGATACGAATGACTAGTTCCTTACTGGCCATGTGTCAAAAGGGCATGAGATAGCATCTAGTAAAGATCTCTCACCCATCCATGAGAATCAACCGCTAACGCCGCTCTGACAGTTCCCGATCCACCAGACCACTGCAGTCTAGTAACTTCGATCAATCGAACTGTTAACTTTCCGTGTGGAGTTGGGCCTTCGTCTCCATCCGTACTCCCTGGCTCTGACTTTGGGAAGAATGGCTTGTAGCTGAAATTTAAAAAAAATAAGCATAATTGATTTACGAAGGAGTTAGATGGTATAAAAGTGATAAAAGGATTTTAAAAAGTTAGCCAAAGCCTTTGACGCTGTATCAGTGAAAATATTACAATAAAAAGAAAAATCCCGCCAAAAACATAAATGTGAAAAAGTGGTTCAGTACAAAGGCAGTGCAGGATTGTCGCCTTCGCCAAAAAAGAATTGAGATCAAACTGGGTGCCGAGGCTTGTAGAGGCTCCTTCAGTCATATCATAACATAACTCCAATAATGTACAACGTTCTTATCAGCAACTTGATATTGATGAAACTTTTGAACACATATTGGTGCGCAGAGTACCTCAGGGTAATGTCCTGACTCCTATGCTATTCTTGTTCCGCATCATTTCTCACCAACGGCTGATATTAAATAAATTATAGTTTTATAATCGATAAGAAATTTCTGTTCGCAACAGGAGGCCTAACATGGTGCCACTTTAACACCATTTTAAACACGATTTGACATTCCATACATTTACTGTCAAATGGTGTTAAAGTGGCAACCATGTTGGGCCTACTGGAGCTACTTTAGATCGTATAGGACCTTTTATCGTTGTTTTTTTCAAATCATTGTTGCTAATGAACTATATGATGTCTAAGATAGAACTCACCGTATCTTATAATTGGGTAGCGTATGTCTCTGTTGTACGGCTCGACGAATGTGCGCCGCGATCAGCCCGGCCAGTCGCGGCTTCAGTTGTCTACCCTAAAAACAAAATATTTATAAACGACTTCTACTCTAACTTGCATCTCCTTTGGATTAAATTTCATCATAGCTCGATTATTCGTCATCATAGTTTTTCAGTTCGTCCTATCCAATGATTTGGTTCCCAATCACTTCAACTACAGCTAAGCCACTTTTTGTTTCGTCTAGCCAGTTTGTTTTATCAAAGTTGGCCTTCTGTGGTGGCATGTCCTTACGAGCTAATTAAATGAAATGAACTGCTACGGGTTATCCACTTACGCAGGGATACTTCATCACAGTCCATTGAAAAGCGGAAGAACAAATAAATAAATCTAAGGCCAGCGACTTGTTTACCTGAAACCGGCCACGCACCCTCAGCTCAAGTCGTGGCAGGGTCTCGAACGCGAGCGCCCAGTGTGTGTAGGGCGCTCGGCGGAACATCACACGCACTTTGCCGCTTAGACTTTCCACTGGAATAGAAAAATAAACTCATAATTTTGGATTCCTGAAATTTACAGCATGTACCTTTATTTGCTTTATTTTATTTATTCCACCAAAAAATACATTTCACAATTTGACCAATCGATACCAATAAACCATAATTGGTTTGTCTCGGTATCGAGGGATTCGATCTGCTACTTAGTACATGTGGTTTACTTAACTATAATTATACTAATAACCTGCAATTTGTTATAAAAGTTAAACAATAAAAAAGAGGGTAGGCAACCTGCACAATTCTATAAGATAGGTATACATATACAAGATAATAGAGCATACAGGCCCTGTATTACAGGGCATAGAACAAGGTATCAAAACAAAAGACTACACAAATTGAAATATACAAAACGAAAAGAAATGCTTACGCGTATCCATATAAAAATAGTAAATAAAAAGCAAATAATTAAATTTTATCGTATAACCTTACGCAGTGGGAATTGTAACCTAACAATTTGATTGATGTATGATTTTAGGGTGTTCTTGTAAAATACGTGTTAGATGCGAAAACAAACGAAATCGAGTGATTATTCCTCGTTGAAAAGCTTTCACTTGTTCCATATTTCTATATGGCCCTACAGATATTAGAAAGGCGGCTTATAGCACTAAAAGAGGATAGCTTGTTACACAAGAAAGTAGAAAAATAAATGCCTCTAAAAGTAGTTGTTAAAAGGTTATCTTCGCTGTAACGATCGGATACTGCTCGTTAAAGCGCTTTTCTTTCTCCATTTTATAACTTTGAAGTTTTTATGACGACCTACACAACACGTAGGCCAGGCTTATATCGACGTATTGTTGAAGAAATAAACCGCTACGCCTCGAACAAATTTGGAGTTATGCGTTGAATGAAATGATTGTCAGGGTTTCGCATTTATTCCGAAGAAGAGAAGAAGCCTCGGTGTATGTTTGCCCTTTGCAGGACTCAAATATACTTAAATATATATGATGTGGGAGATGATTAGCCTACCGCTAATTAATTATCCATCCATCAGCCTGTTTCGTCCACTGCTGGACATAGGTCTTTCCAGGATTTCGCCACTCTTGGCGGTCCTCCTGGAAGAAATGCCCATACTCACACACGCTGGGCAGGCGGGTTGGTGAGCGCGGTGCCGAAAACCTTGCACCAGTGACGCCGCTGCCCGCCACCAGTCTGTTTTATATAATGCCCGACAATTGGGGATGGATATACCGCCATCCATCGGTCCCAGGCAATGGTGGGCCGCCTGGTTTTGCCCGAGAGCTGTTCAATTAATGTATTAATTATACCCACTATTATTAATAAGTATTTTTAATACTCAACACTATTTTGAATACTGTTTTAAAAATGATTTTACAATTTTCCTGGGGTCCTAGGGTAATATTAAATGCCCTTGCCGTTTTTAGGGTTCCGTGCCCAAAGGGCAAGACGGAGCACACAGAATGTCACTCGGATTCAAGTCAAGTGAATGTCAAGTCTTTAACTTGCAGATGAAATAAGTTACAGATCTGAATTTGGATATGTTGTGTAGAGTGTTGACCCAAAACCGAATATAAAAAAAAAGTTAAATAAAATTATTTTTCAGGGGTCACATACATGAAAGAGGTGAAAATATTTTTTTTTCTTCCGCCAGCATGTGAGATGTCGTTGTCTAGAACACAAATACATCTTTTTTTTTAATGTCCAAAAATAAAGAAGTGGTGTGCCATCAAAGTTATCAGTTTTAGAGCATTTTTGTTACGGGGTCTATCTCAAAAACTGAACTAGTTAGGAATTCGGAATTTTCTGTATATTGCGTGACATGAAATTTACTTGAACAAAAATACAGAAAACGATGATTTTTTATATAGATTTAGGGTTACGTACCGGAATATTCGACCAACTTAACTTTGCAGTTTTCTGTCATATTTTTTAAATTCAGATAATTTAAGTCTATTAACTTATTTAAATTATACGGAATCCTCAGGGCGCGGGTCCTACTCTCACTTGACCGGTTTTTGAATTATACCGCAGACATACACCAAGGCTTGTTGATGGGACCCTTAAAAACTTACCGGTAATAGAAACATTAGCAATCTTCCCGAGCAGCATGACGGCGTCGACGTCAATCCTGAAGTTCCCGTCATAGGCGAGGTCGAAGTTCAGGTCCAAGGACCTCAGCCTAGCGCCGTCCTCTTCCAACTCGCCGCTCAGTAACGCCATGTTTGTGATGCTGGGGAACTCTGAGCCCACTTCTAGGGAACGGAGCTGGAATGCGGTTTTATATGTCGTCATGATGTTCGGGACAGCATAGAAGGACGGAAGTCATGAGCGCGGAAACTCAATTGCGCGCGTGGACAGATGTAATACTGTTTCATTTCGATAATAACACGTGCCTGATGAAACTTGTAAAGGAGATACAATCGCACCGAATTTGTCGCGGGCATGAAATTTAAAACGTGTGTCGGGAGAAACAAAATTTTGGCAATACTGTGACGGTTTTCAAAAATATTATTTGCAAAATTAAACTAAATAGATAGCATTTTCGATACAAAATTAGTAGAATTTTCTTGATTGTATCTAAAACAATAAAAGCACATTCAGCTACAATTTTGGTAAAAAACAGTAAAATTTAGTTTTTTTGGGGTTTGTTGTTAATGTATGATTCAAATTTACTGATTGACTTATTTATATATAAGAACTTTAATTTATGCAGCCAAGCTCTTACTGAAGACTCGGTAAGTGCTCAGTAACAAGGTTCGATGACCCTTTTTGTGAAATTCGTAAATCATTATTTTCGTGTTCCTTACAAACGCATTCCCAGCCTCGAGTAAATTACTATGGGACGTCAAGATTTTATTTTGCCAATTTCCCAAGAAAAGGTCATCGAACCTTGTTACTGAACCCTTACCGAGTGTTCAGTAATCATTTTTCTGTATAAATTAAAGTCACCATACATAAATAACGCAAATAGACACCGACTAATATTTCACCAGCAATTTACTCTCTCTATGACCATTTCATCAATTCTTATGGTTTGACCGTAAAGGCAAACTGTTGACTTACAGTGAGAGACTCGAAGATCTTTCCGCTACTCGTTTTGGCGAGAAGTTCAGCGAGCTCCGTGGCCATGCGCCGGCGCAGCCAGCGAGTGTCGGCCGTGCTTTGTTGAAAGATGAACTGCAGCATCGCGTTCAGAGCGCCCTCTGGCGTGCAACCTGCGCCTCTTGTTAGCTCGTTCAGGATTTCCTTAGCGATGAAAAAAGAAACGTTATTAATTACGAAATAGTCATTCAAAGACAGGATACGACTTTTGGAGGACTACAGAAGATTATCTCCATATGTCTGTTGTCACATGAATTTTGATTGAATACTTGAATAGATTCTGTCACGAACCTAATCAAAACCGTAAGTATGGGCACCAAGAAAATCGCAAAATTATAATATAAATTAATTTTATATTACAGACCAGTGTCAGATCAGGTGCAAAGCAAAATGGAGAGTTACTATGTATTTCAGGAATACTTTGAAGTTGAAAAATGAATAAATTTTTTGATAGCAACAGTTTTTTGTAGTCTTAGGTATAGTATTATTTTAAAGTATATATTTTTATTTATTTTTACTCAAGTAACACTACACAATTTTCGCCAAACTCCTGAGCAGTTTGTTGACGATACGCTTCTAAGGGTGTATAATACTTCACATGATCCTGTTTTATACCAACAAATACTGCAACAATCACTCTGAAATTGATATATGATAAAGTTGAGGACTAATGCTATGTCCATCCTGTTGTAAAAACTTGATTCCATTAAATTTTCTCGGAAAAAAATTACAAAGTTACCTCCAAACCGTACAATAAACCGATAGCATTCAATGAATACTTGAAATTAGATCTGAAATTTTGCATAATATAACTGATATTAGTATAAAGCAGCTGCAGACTGTTCCATAACAATGAAAAAACCATCAGTGTAGCCGCGATTTCAAAATACCTGATGTTTTTGCGTGCGCGGCATCTGATTAGAGTAGGATAGACAGTTAAAAAGCAAAAGCATTAAAGCAGAACTGCGAATTGAGGTATTATGGGCCCTTAACAGTTTCTTAAATAACTTCTGGAGTCTAAAAATATTTTTGTAAGAAATTTTAGCTTAGTTATTTAAAGATTCTGTTTTTATAAGCCAAATCCATCGTTTTGGAATACTGTAAATATTATTATTAGAGTGCATTACAAACCGTCAACAATGTCAGCATCGAAGTTGTTCAGAAATATGTTTATCTGGGTCAAGTCATACAGCTGGATAAAAACAACTTCGACGCCGAGGCTGACAGAGGAATATGCTTGGGTTGGGCAGCATTTGGAATGACGTAAACATATTTATGTCGTCAATACCGCAGTGCTTAGAGGCAGAGATGTGCAACCAGTGCGTCCTTCCTGTGATGACGTATGGCGCTGAGACGTGGTCTCTTACAAAGGGCCTGATCCACCGATTTAAGGTCGCTCAGCGAGAGCGTGCTATGCTTGGGGTATCTCTGATGGATAGAATCCGAAACGAAGGTTAAAAAAAAGTTAACCGACATAGCCTGCAGAATCGGTAAGTTGAAGTGGCAGTGGGCAGGCCATATTTGTCATCGACATGATGGCCATTGGGGCCGAAAGGCTTTAGAATGGAGATCACGTACAGCAAAACGTAGTCTAGGCCAACCTCGTGCCCGCTGGACCGACGACCTGAAGGACATTGCCGGGAGCGGCTCGATGAAGAGGACTGAGGACCGACATGAGTGGCGAAATTTGGGAAAGGCCTATGTCCAGCAATGGACGAACACGGGCTGATGGATGGATGGATGGATTACAAACTATATAGAAAAGATAAATTAGAAACTTTAAAGACAAGTATTTGAAAAACATTCCTTGGGCCAGGATTCGAACTTGTGACATCTTGTTAACAAGACAGGTAATAAAGCTCTAATAATAATATTTAGAGTAGAGTATTCCAAAGCGATGGATTTCGCCTATAAAACAAAGTCTTGGTTGATGAGAACTGTTATTGTAGCGCCTTCCGTTTCCTAAGAGCAAGGCGTAAGATCACATAACGCCCCCATGAGCGTTCAGTATGTGCTTTACAAGCTGGTTGGAACGTCAATAAAACACGGTCGCTGTCATTTCAAAAATTCGATGTTCAAATATTTATATTTTTTTCAATTCTCTGTATGCGTATTTTTGAGCGTGATTCATGTTCTTGACTTTAAGAAGGTATACCTATATAAACCTATTATGTTGGAATAAGTAGCAAATAAAATAAAAATTTTAAGAAAATTAGTTTTTTGTCTCCTGAAACTGACTGAAATTGAAAATTTTGAAATGACAGCGACGCTTGTGGCTGACTGGTTTATTGCCAGCCCGCTGCCGCCGCAACCTGAACACGTGCCGCTCAGCAATTCCGGAACGCTGAGGTTCTAAATATTCCGCCGTACAGTTCGTCAAAGGTTCTATTTGCCGGATTCTGAGGTGAACACAAGGAAAACGTTTTCTCTCCAACCATTGGCACTTCCAATTCCTGTTTTATTACATTTAACCATTGGCATTTACCAATTGGCATTATAGTAATAGAAAAAAAGCAAGCGTTTTCAAAAAAACCGGCCAAGTGCAAGTCGGACTCGCGCACGAGCGGTTCCGTACCATTATCTATAAAAACGGCAAAAAAAACATGTCTGTTGTATGGGAGTGCGCGGGTCCGACTCGCACTTGGCCGGTTTTAGTATTTGTTGTTATAGCGGCAACAGAAATACCTACATCATCTGTGAAAATTCCAACTGTCTAACTTTCACGGTTCATGAGATACAGCCTGGTGACAGACGGACGGACACACATACAGACAGACAGACAGACAGACGGACAGCGGAGCCTTAGTAATAGGGTCCCGTTGGTTACCCTTTGGGTACGGAACCCTAAAAGATATCCCACTCGTCGTCAATGGAACGTCAATGAAACACGGGAGCATGGCTGAACGGTTTATTGATTGTATGCATCTACCGACATATTATAGTGTGTCGCTACCCTACACTGCACTGGTTAGAAAAAATATTCGGTGTACAAGTATGGTGAAAAAATTCAACGGTCTAGGTAAGTACCTCGGTGGCGCAATTGGTAGCGCGCTTGTTTTGATAACAAGAGGTCGCAGGTTCAAAACCTGGCATAAGGAATTTTTTTCAAATTATAGTATTTAAACTTGTTTCTTCTTGATCTTTTCTAGATTTTAATGCACTCTAAAGTTAATATTTAGTTATTTAAAGAAGCTAACAATATGCTAAATATTATAATTAGAATACATTACAAACTAGAAAAGATCAATTAGAATAAGTTCTAACCTGCGACCTCTGGTTATCGAGGCAAGCGCGTTACCAATTGCGCCGCCGAAGTACTTTATCCTAGACCGTTAAATTTTTTCAACACATTTGTCCACCGAATATTTTGATCTAGCCAGCTTGTAAGACACATACTGAACGCTCACGAGGGCGTTATATCGAGAGGTAGCTGGTTTGAATATATATTTAGCCTGAGGAATCTTGAAATTCTCGTCTTTAAATTTGTTACTAATTGATACTTTCTAGCTTATAATGCACTCTAACAGTAATATTTAGAGTATTCCAAATCGATTAATTTCGCAATAAAAACAAAATCATAACAACGATGTCGATTCGGTGTAGCACGATTTAACTTATTTGACAGGACTAATCTCAATTTAAGCATTCTGTCTTCTTCTTTCTTCATTGTAAAGACAAGGACAGGACGCTAAAAATAAGGTTAGTCCTGTGAAATAAGTAAAGTCGTGTTACACCGAATCCACACCATTCTGCCTTTTTTATTTAATTTTGATCCTTACAATTTTTAGGGTTCCGTAGTCCGACAAGAGAGCTTTAATTTGGCATGAATATAAATATTAATCACGCCGACAAAACGGTAAAACAAAATCTTGCAAAAAATTTTTATTAAGGGTACCTCTCGTACATGTAAACTAGGGATGAATTTTTTTTTCTCGTCTACCCAATTTTGTGGGGTATCGTTAGATAGGTCATCTAAAAATATTGTGGGTGTGTGAAAACCATTTTTCGATTTAGGGATCCGTTGGCGAAATATTAAGCTTTAAAGTGAAAATTTTAGTTAGAGTGGAGCGTCCCCCCCCCTTCCGGCTAAACGGATTTACAGAAATGTGGAAAAATTCACAGAAGTAGTATATAATGAATTTAAAAGAAAAACTATCACAGCTGAGTAGGCTTTACAGGTTTACGAGTACAGGTCGCGCCAAACTTTTGGTCCCCTTTAATGTATGGGACTAGAAGTTTGGCGCGGTCTGTATTAGTAGACCAACTTATAAAATGTACCGGGCAACTACGGAACCCTACATTGCGCGTGGCCCGACACGCACTTGGCCGGTTTTTAAATTATTTTCGTCAAGTAAGAGAGGACTGTTATTTATTAGACGACTTGGTAGTTAGATACTCTCTAGTTCCCTCTCTATAATAATTTTGACCGTTACGAATTATCCCCTAAAAATATGGTGGAAGGAGCTTATTTTAGCCTTTCCCCGCGGCTCCGCTCGCGTTTATGCAAACTCTGCCCCTTTTTCGGCTTGGGCGTTATTTTAAGAACACCCCTAGCCTATATGTAGTCACTACGATTATAATTTAAAAAAACTGCATCCAAATCCGTTAAGTGGTTCTCGAGTTATATACACACAGGCAGACAGACAAAAGTTCTATAAATTCTAGTATTGACCTATTTCATTTAAAATTTCATGAAAATATTCTATGTACTGTACATACACGACATTTTTACTACTTTATTATTAGTATAGATAGGTTTATAAGCACACCTACCAAGCTCGTTTAGTTTTACATTGGTGACTGATTTCTTTCAAAAGCTTATTAATAAATTAAATACAAAGATTCACGTCTACGATAATAGCTAACATACAAACTACTTATGTACACACGCCGTTATGACTTTACCAAGTAGGCTCGTAAATTATTCAGAGCCGAAGTTCTCAAAATATGTACATACATAAGATACGAAGTGCGAGTACAACTTTGTTATTGAACTCGAGAACTTGATGATGAACAAATGAATGAATAAATGATCCTTATAGATCAACACCATAAACATATAGACTATAAAGGGTGTTATGACCACTGACCACTTACCCAGTCTCCGGTATTTGGCTATATAAACGAAAGTCACGGTTATATGTGTAAGTACATGTTTTATTGTCAGCAAGTTTATAATAGTGGTTTATGAAACTGGTACATAAAAAGGTTATTAAAAACACGAGTGTCAGATTAAAAAACGAGTCGTAATAGAGTTTTTTTAATAGTACACGAGTGTTTTAATACCTAGTTATGTATAGTTTCATACACTACTTTATCTAAAACTCATGCCTAACAACCTGTTTTCATAATATTGATAAAATTTGTCGTTAGCCATTTTTGATTTTTCTTGTAAAAGCTCGTTCTAAAAATGTTTGTAATTTCCGTCGTTATTTCCAGAATGTCAGGTGGAGTCAAATTATCATCACCATCAATGATGTTAGTAATTTCAAGCCAAAATAATACTTTTGGTTTGACTCATAAAACCACAGTAAATAATAATTTCCACGTAAGCTATGGCGCCAAAATCCAACAGTCCACCACGCAAGTGTACGCGTTGAGTGCGCCGGCAGCCATAGACAATGCAAGCCGAAAATAGAATGAAATTGTGACCTCCTTTGTCACGCCGCAATATTATTTAGTACGTGTTAGAGAATATTACATAATAACCCCGTCGGTATTTGATATTAAACCTCAGACATGGCTGTATGGGCTAAGTTCCCTTTGCCTTCCTAGTTAGTATCACATGTACTGTAATCTCAGAAAAGGTTTTTATAGCATTATGTTGTTCGGAGACCTATACTATAATTAATTTTTTTAATTTTTCAGAGACGTTCATGAAAAATATTTTTCATTATGTCAGTAGTTTTGAGTTCGTAATTTCCGTCGTTATTTCCAGAATGTCAGGTGGAGTCAAATATCATCACCATCCCTGCTGTCAGTAATTTTAAGGCAAAATAATTCTTTTGACCTATAAAACCACGGTAAGTAATAACATGGATGAACATTTTGTGTATGGTAATAAATACATTTCCTCGAAAACTATGGCGCAACAAACAGTTCATCCATTGACAGACCGAGTCTAAGGCGCCGTAAGCCATAGCATAGATAATACCTGGCCGAAAATAAAGTTGACTGTAATCTCGTTACTGTTTTGTATGTATTATGTATTGGAGAACTTTATATGATAACCTCATTGGTATTTGATATTAAACCTCAAACATGGCTGTTTGGGCTAAGTTCCCTTTTCCTTCCTAGTTAGTATCACATTACTGTAATCTCAGAAAAAGTTTTTTTATAGCATTATGTTGTTCGGGGACCTATACTATAATTGAATTTTTTAATGATTTTAGAGACGTTCATGAACAATATTTTTCACTATGCCAGTAATTTTGAGTTCTTAATGAGGATTTTACGATATGAGGTTAGATAAAAAGTTTTAAAGAATCACATAGACAAATTTCATGCGGCGTACTATAACTTTATTTTACGTGTTTTTTTACAAGTTCATGCGAGTAGCTGACGCATCATTTTTCAGCTCAGTATGATGTCAACTACCTGTGAGAAAAGTTTCAGCCGGCGCACAGTGAGCTGAAATCGAATTTTCGTGGAATTAGTGATGAAGCTTTACTTTTCAGATTTTTTGTTGATGCTAGCGTATTCTACTAAGTACGACATGATTTAGGTAATTCTTATGACTTTGCTTTCTAATATTATTATCTTACCCAATAAACTAATTTGTTTATTTTTTGTATGGTGAAAAATACATTTGGTCAGTTTATTAAAAGAGTCAGAAAACGTCTTAACATATGGATTGAAGATTCGAGTAGTCTGTACCTATATGTTAAGCTATCACTATACCCGAGGAGGGGCCTCGCAAATGTTCGCAATCGTGGCAAGTTACTGACCAACTTAATAGTGTAGCTGGCTCCATACATTTTGTTTGGTAACATAAGTTTGCCGCTGACATTATTGGCGATTTCTAGAAAATTTACTATGTGATCTATTCCACACCAGCCAAACTCTTACTGAAGACTCGGTAAGTGCTCAGTAACAAGGTTCAATTACCCTTTTTGTGAAATTCGTAAATTATTCTTATCGTGTACAATTTGTACAAACAAACAAACGCAAGCCCAGCCCCGAGTCAATTACTATGGGACTTCAAGGTTTTATTTTGCGAAATTAGCAAAAAGTGTTATCGATCCGTGTTACTGATCACTTACCAAGCTTCCAGTATGAGTTTTGCTGGATAAATTAAAGTCACCTTATATATCAAGAATATTACACAAGGTATAAAGAATATTAACCTCGGTGGCGCAGTCGGTAGCGCGCTTGTCTTGATAACAAGAGGTCGCAGGTTCGAATCCTGGCCCGAGGATTTTTTTCAAATTCTTGTCTTTACATTTGTTTCTAATTTATCTTTTCTAGTTTGTAATGCACTCTAATAATAATATTTAGAGTATTCCAAAGCGATGGATTAATATAATCTATATTATATTAAATCTTAATATTACACAAGTCTTTATGTACATGTCAAAATAGAAAGAAAAAGAAATCATTACTCAATAAAAATAAATAAATAATGCTCAGTCAATACTTAAAATACAAATAAATAAACCATAAGAGATAGTCCACATTCCGAGGATAGCATTAGGGATTTAAATAGTCTCTAATGTATAAAAAGTTTTTTCTTTTGGACATTCTGAAAGTTTCTTTTTAAATAATAGGAAGACCTTTTATTGCTCAAGGAATGTTGTTAAAGATTCTAATGGCCATCGGATACCTATTTCTACTAAAAAGTTCACACTTTATATTTGGTAAAGTGAATTTTCCGTTGTCTCTTAAATTATATTTACAGACATCGCTAATGGTGTGAAACAGCTCAGGGCGGGTTTCCACAAACATTCCAACCTCCAAAACATACATAGAAAGCAGTGTCAGGAGCTCTAGATTTTTAAACAAAGGTTTGCAAGAGTCTGTAGTTTTAGCACCACAAATTCCACGTAGGTATACATATTTTTGTACAATAAAAACATTTTTTGTTCAACGGAATTACCTCAGAGCAAAATGACATATCTCAAAATTGAAGCGGCATACTCATGATAGGCAGCAAGAGCCATTTTCCCTGAAATTCGGATCAATTGTCGGATTATGGATAATGAATCTACTACAGTTGTTAACAAAGCTCAGTTCTTATGGGATAATTTAAGAGTTCCATTTACGAGTTATAGACGCAGAAACTCTATGTGTCTTACTTTTAAAAATAAATTAAGCATAAAGCTAGCTAGGAGTCAAGGACGAGCCCAAACCTAAGGGCGAAGGAGATGAACCTACGCGAGTAAACAGGACAAGGAATAGATTACACCACAGTACAACTATGTATATACCTAGTCCTGCCAAAAGTTCTGTCCCTCACATTAAGGCGCGTGTTCCCGCGTCATCCGAAAATTACTCCCATCGATGAAGTTATTTCTCTTAAACGGCTTACTTAAAAATTATTAAAAATTATATATGTCGTTACTTAAAGTATAAGAAACAATCTCATTGCAGGAAATTATTCTCGCCTATAAGAAACACCTTGAAAATATTTCCCAAAGTCAAGCTGTTTTCGGAATAAAATTGGCTATTTCTTGGAAACCGCTAATGTTATTTGTATGGTTCTTGCACTAAAATACAAAAAAAGTATAGCTTATAAAACTCACTGCAGGAAATTTAAAAATGTTGATTTACAGCAGAGTTAATAAATAAAAACTAAACTGTAATTTTTATTATTACTGTAATTTAGGAAAGGGATGGAGTTGTCCAAGAAAGCGAGATGAACTGTATCGTTTCTCCTTTACTTGTAGAGCTCCATCCTTTTTATTGAATTGTCACAATTCCATGTAATTAAAAATTAAAGTTTAGATATTTTGAGAGCGAGTGGCGTCAACGTTGCCGTAAACGGCAAGTTTCGAAGCAGTCGATTACAACATTAAATGCAAGGTTTTAACGTTTATTTTGACTTTGTTTAAAATATCTCAAGGATATTGGAGGCTACAAGAGCCTTAAGTTGGATATTTTTCATCCCAGACAGAATCTAATAAAATTAATTAATGGAATTTGTTGGCTAGCTAATCAAACACTTTAAAAATATTATAGCTGCTTAAAGCAGTGACAATTAAAAAAAACTATCATTGAAGCGTCCGAAGCAGACATCTTAAAACACGCGACACAATTTGAGCTTTTCGCATCATAACTCTTTCAAACATAGCCCTTACAATTAGAATTTGTGGTAAGGCTTAAAGCTGACTGTTTTCTCTTGGAGATAAGTCAATAAAAATTGGAAAACAAAGGAGTTTGAAATATTTTGGGAGCCTTTTTACCCCACCACCGTTATGAACAAATCTCGTCAATTGGATAAGAAAAAAAAATTTTTGCACAGCGATTTTACTAATTATTTTGAGGATTTATAGCGTATAATAAAAACAATTGTCATTGTCTATCCTATCATTGGCATAAAAGTTCAACCTTTAACTCGTTTTCACCCATCCCAATGGAATTTTTGTAAACCCAAAATCAAACCGTGTTTTTACAATATAGATCTGCTACTTGGAGACTCGTTAAAAATACATATTTTATAATATTATATTAAGATCACTTGTTTATTGTAGTTTGAAACCTACTCGTTCCTGTGGATATAGATTTGACTTCTAAGGTTTTCTTGAAACCTTAGAATTATCCATAAAAACAGGGACACAACTTATGGCAAGACTAGGTATATTTTGTTCTACTATTAGTCAATCCTGCTTGCTCGCAAAGACAATCTACAAGCTCATGATTTGACATCACAAACTGTAAGGACTGCAAAAACAATAACTCTGTTAAAGGTTTTTCGCTAATTATTCGTGTCTGGCTTTCTATAGAATTAATTATATTCAAATATGAGCTAGAGGCCTAACATGGTGCCACTTTAACACCATTTGACAGTAAATTCTGTCAAATGGTGTTAAAGTGGCAACCATGTTAGGCCTGCTAGTGGATTATTTCTCTTTACTACTAAGACGACGATATGTTAAACCAGCCAGCCGACAAATTATGCACCTCTTTTTTACGGTTGGACCCATCAACCTCACCGAGTTGTCAAGTTGCTTTACTTTTAGTCTCTGAATATTGACTTCGTTAGGCCACTTACCGCTGGCAAAGTGACGGGTATAGGCATGTGGTCCTCCGGTTTCCTCTTCTCGTATGGTTGCAGATAGTACATAAATAGCGCTAGCGGGATGGCTAGCGCTGCAGCGGCTCCAAGCAGCGCCGCTAGCAGGAGCCACGTCCAGTCCGGCATCGTGGACTTGCTTTACTTACTGCTGGGGATAAGGTTAGTGTTAGTAGGCTGTATGAGCAATTGGAAGCAGCGAAATAGGTGTCAGGATCGTAGAAGATGCAAATCTGTAGAATCTGGGAGACTGGAATATACATAATGTATGTAGGAGCAACTTTATAAAGTGCAGAGTAATTTATTTATTTCACAGAGTTTTTGCCATAAGAACTTCCGTTTTTGATGAAATCCTAATAACAGAAAGGTAAACCCAAGTTTTCAAACGATTTTCGTGAAATTTCAACAAAGTAATATTCATTCCATTCATTGTTAAAAAGCACAAAGAATTCGAGTACAGAACGAAAATAAAACCACGTAATCCAAAGTTGACAAAATCATTTAGTGGTTTAATGTGGTCTAGTTTTTTGGGGTTATTCTTTGAGGTACCCGTTCCTTGAGGTACCCGTCCTTTAGGGCCCCGATCCTTGAGCACCCCGATAAATTTGATTATATTTTCTTTTGTTATTTTTGCTATTATTATTCTAGTGTACTGTCGACACAAAAAGTGCTTTAAAGTACATTAATTAATTAATGTGTTAGTTAGGTCAAGGCACTCTAGTTCAGAATTAAACTGCATTCGATATTTTCAACCTCTAGAATAGTCAAATACTAAAGCAAAACAAAGTTTATTATTTGAAATACAAAATTGTTTTTATAAGATACACTATGCTTTATTTTATTGTTGATTTTGCATGATTTTTACCTTTTTTACCTACATTTAAAACAAGGTAACGTTTGTTTGCAATGTTTTAAATAATTATTTTAAAAGTTAATTATTTGTAATGTAAAATTATTTCTATAAGAAAGACTATTTGTGTATTTTATTACACTATGTGTGATTTTGCATGATTTTTACGTTTATTACGTACTTTGAACACGTAGTAACATTTATTTACATTGTTTTATATAAATATTTTTAAAGTTGATTATTTGTCACACATCATTGTTTTTATAGAAAAGACTATGCGGTATTTTATTTTTGTTTTTGAATGATTTTTATGTTACATTAAACACGTGGCAAAGATTTGTTAGCATAATTTTTTAATAATAATTTTAAAAGTTGATTATTTATAACATAAAGTTACTTACTTATCTTATACAATAAGATTGTATTGCTCTTAAAATGGTTCAATTTCTATGACATCATATGGAGTGATATCAAAATTTGATTTTATGACAATAATTTATCATTCACCTTTTTGGTTGTCGAAAAAAGTTAACATTTTACAGACATATATATAGTAATAAAACTAATTGTGATATTAAAATCTCTGATTACACGTAACCTTTATGAATAATATTGAAATATACGAATATTTTTTACTATAGGTATAGTAAAAAACTAATAATTTATACCCAAGTTCTAGCATCCATGAAATTAAACCACAATTTCTATTAAAAAGACATAAAAACACTTTGCCGAGATAAAAAAAAGTTAACTAAACAGAAAAAGCATTAGTGCGGTAATGTAAAGTAAAAAGCACGCGTGCATTATAAGCTGCTTTATGAACCTAAAAGCGATGAAATAAGAGCCACTAGCAAGTTGGTTTTTACTTAATTCAAACAGAATAATAATTTTGCTAGTATAACACTTTTGTTGGCGATGATAATTTTAAGCGACATTTATTTAATGACAAGCATTTAACGGGGTGCTCAAGGATCGGGGCCCTAAAGGACGGGTACGTCAAGGAACGGGTACCTCAAGGAATAACTCGTTTTTCGGTGGGACAGAATGAAAGAATGAACAGTTTTTTATCTGCTGAGGTGAGTTCCAATGATGACAATATTTTCTTCAGTATCATTATCTAAGTTTTCTGTGTTACGGGTTAGTGGTGGGGGAGGGGGGATGCAGAATGGTTGTATTAAGTTTGTTGGAGTCAGGTTAAACTTGGTAAAACTTTTGATTTGATGGGTAGTTATAGGTAATTAATGTTCTTGTTTCTGTGATAAAATCTAAGGTTTTGAATTTTTTTGTGATAGTCTGTCATCTTCTCGTCTTAGTTGGATGTTAGCAACTAGAATTATCTCTTGAATTTAGTTGGATGTTAGCAACTAATTATTATCTTATAAACTTAGATATATGTATGTAATTAAGCAGAATAAATCATAGTAAAATAGAAATTTCACCCTATAAACTTTCAGAAATTTCAAGAAATTTCAGTCTGTGGCTTGCGTCAATCCACACGTGAAACGGTACCGCTTGCTGCAAAGTGCACAATTTAACATTGTTTTCCTTGTTTAGGCGATGAAAATTTTGAAAATTATGGTTTTTGGAAATTGACGACAATAGTTCAGTATTAATAAGGCCATGATTTTGTCCAGAAAAACTTAAAACAGCATTTTCTTACTTGGTTTTGACAAGATCAGGACCAATTTAATTATGCATTAAATTTCAGGCTGTTGCTTTATAAACTTAACTTATACTAAACTACCTACATTGTCATAAGTTGCAACAGACTAAAATCTGGTTCTTTGCCGGGTCTCCGGTATGGGTTTGGCTGTGTAGACGAGAGTCACCTTATATTTATTTATTTAATATATATTTTTTACAAAATAAACTGTCTTTTTTGAGATTAATTGTGACTTCTAAAAAGTGTACTTTATTGTACCTATTTTAAACAATTAATTATTTGAATTTGAATCTTTTTCACTTTTAACTTCTAAACACGAAAAACAAAGTTGATTCGTGCACTTTGTACCGAGCGGGTACGGGTACTGTTGCTCCTTTTGCGGTTTAGCTCCCAAATAAGCTGCAGCGACAACTCGTAAAAAATATAGCAAACAAGTAGTCGCTTTAATTTGTCACAATTTTGCTTTTTGGAGTGTATGATGATAGTTGTAGAAATTTAATTTAATTGTGTATTAAGCGATCTAAAGTTTTCATATTTTTCGGCTAAGCACACAAACTTGGTAACTTACGATAAATATCGCATACCTAAATAAATTGATGAAACTTACACAAAATTGTTTTTTTTTTTTTTTTTTGTTCCTTTTTTATCTACGATCAGTCAGGAGCTGACTTTTATTAGATATGTTGACTGTCAGTTCACTTGTAGGTACTGTATTCAGCAATACAGCTTCCCTTCATACTAGACTAGGCATTGCCCTTTAGTTGTGTGCCTTTGTTCCACTTTTCAGTACTTTGTTATTTGGAGTCCATAAGTGGTAGACGTTTAAGTCTATGGATATTAGATGTTGTGTTCAGCAATCCAGCAGCAAGCTGATTAGGGTGACTTTGCAACCGTCGCTTGTAGTTGCATTTTCGTTGTTCAATTTCTTCTTTAATTGTAAGCATATTGAGATATTCATGGATTTCCGTATTTCTTGAAAACCAAGTAGCATTAGAAATGGACCTCAGGATCTTGTTTTGTGCTCGTTGAAGTATTTCCACATTTGAGGTGCTTGCTGTTCCCCAAAGTTCAATGCCATATGTCCATACAGGTTTTATGATAGCCTTGTATATAAGGAGTTTATTTTCTAGTGACAATGATGAGTTTTTGCCCAAGACCCATTGTAGTCCTTTAAATTTTAGTATAATTTCGTTGCGTTTAGTAGTGATATGTTTCTTCCAAGTTAGCCGGCGGTCAAGATGAAACCCTAAATATTTGACAGTGTCAGCATGTGGGAGTACATCACCACCAAGAGTGACAGATGGGCAGTCTCCTTTTCTCAGGGAGAAGGTGATGTGCATGGATTTACTAGCACTAGCTTTTATCCTCCATGCCTGTAACCATTTTTCTGTTTTATCTAGCTGCTTTTGGAGTTTGGAGGAGGCTTCTGTCTTGTCTTGACTTGTTGCCAGGAGAGCAGTATCATCCGCGAATGTTGCTGTGATAACATCTTCTGTTTGAGGAAGGCCTGCAGTGTAGATATAGGATTCGAGCAGATGGAAAAAAGAGTGTGGAAGAAGGTTCTTGATTTTACATAGGAGTCCATCGTGCCAGACCTTGTTAAAAGCTTGCTGGATATCTAGGAAGGCAGCTGAGCAGTATTGCTTCTTTTCTAGAGCTTGCCTGGCAGTATTGCATACACGGTGGACTTGCTCTAGAGTTGAGTGATGTCTTCTGAATCCAAACTGATGGCAAGGGATGACCTCATCTTGCATCAGTCTGGGTTCCAGTCTTCGCTGAATCACCTTTTCACAAATTTTTGAGAGAATTGGGAGCAGACTAATTGGCCGATAGGAGGTTACATCAGTTATTGGTTTTCCTGGTTTAGCTATCATTTTTATTTGAGATACTTTCCATAGGTGTGGGAAGTAACCTGTTCGGAGAATACCATTTATGATGTTGGTCAGAAACACAACAGCCTTTTTCGGTAGATACCTGAGCACTTCTGCTGTAATGAGGTCAAACCCAGGTGCTTTCTTTAGTTCTAGACTTATTATTATTTTAAATATTTCTTTAGGTGATGCAGGTTTTAGGGGAAGACATAGCTGTAGGTCCTGTTGCAATGTGCCATGTGTTAATGTTTCTTGATCAGTATCAGTTTCAGGGTTAGGACTGAATACTTTTGATAGGTGATTGGCAAATGTTTTAGCTTTTTCCTCATCGCTTCTTGCCCAGCTGTTGTCTGGCTTTCTGATTGGTGCGTGAATCTCGTGTGGTCTATTGTAGGATTTTGTGAATTTCCAAAGAGAATGGGTCCCTCTTTCATTTGGTGAAAGTGATTCTAACTGCTGTTGTAAAGTGTCGTTTTTTAGTTTAGCAATCATTTCTTTAAGCTCTCTGCTTGCTCTGTTAAGTGCTTGCTTGTCAGATGGATGCCTTGAAGAGTGCCAGATGCGACTTACACAAAATAAAGTACAAAAGCACTCAGATCAGAACAACTTCTACAACCATGCTTTTAGTTTCAGATAATTGAGGTAGGCAAGCATCTAATGAGTTGAAAGTCCGGGCGGCTATTCTGGCAACGTTTTTCAGGTGCTTTATTTTTCATACGACTTTGTTATTTGATTATGAATATCATATTATGAACCACCGTCTAGTGTCAGATTAAGTCCACCAGATGTACTAAGCAATCCATCATGCTTGCACCCTTTAGAGACCCTATTCATAAATTTGTACTTTGTAGTTTCGACTACTTTCGACTTATGGATAATTTTAATTAAAAAATGTAGGTATATAATTCTTTTATTACTGCCAGTTGCGTCTTGCAATTCAGCTGGCTTTTGGTGGTCTGCACATACGAACCGTCGTCCTGTTATTGGACAGCACTCTGTAACTGTCTTTCACCGTCCATCTTCTCTTCGTACATAGCATCTTACTCATCTCCACATCAATTTGCGATCCGGTTACCTTTGAAGGAAACTTAGATCTTTTCTAATAGCTTTTATATTATTTATATACCCCCGAACAAGCGCTTGAGTGTATAATATACGTTTATATTTGGTACAAGGCCTAGGTATTGTAGTACGCCAAATATGAACCCTGTACGTAAAAGCGACATTTAAACTAATGAAGTCTACATACTTAAGCCCTGTCTGTCTGTGACCTAGGAAACCCCCTAATGGAGCTATGTATATAGAATAATATTTTTATGATATCTATGAGCGAAGAATATTCAAGATTATATTCACAAGGTGACTTTGAATTATTCAGTTGAATTAATGCTGGCCGGAGTCTAGAGACATAGTGAAGAGAAACGACACAATTTTTTTTTTATACGAAACATGCTCAAATATAAATAAAGCATACTATCAGGAAGGGTAGGCATAATTTTATCTCGTAAATGCAAAGGTCATTTAACTTCGTTTCATAACGCCCAGATTTTGTGATGTTTTATGATTTTTTAAATGGAGATTACAGACTCAAGTTCGTTTGTTTAAAACTGCAAAGAGTTCAAAATTCTTAGAAACACTTGGTGAATACGTCGAAGGAGCACGTAATAAAGACTGGCAATCTCAATAGTAGTATTTTAGTGCAAAAACAACAGTATTCAGGAAGGAAATGGCGTGATTACTTAAACTGTTCAGAAATAGACGTTCAAATTAAGGCTACACGAATTTTGCTGCCTGTAGCCCGAACCAATTTTCCAAACAAGAGGCCTAACATGGTGCCACTTTAACACCATTTGACAGTAAATTCCATATATTTACTGTCAAATGATGTTAAAGTGGCAACCATATTAGGCCTGCAGGTGTATAATTGAATTAACCACAAGTAAAAACTGTAAAAAAAAACAATTAAATTAAATCGAAACATTCATCCCCGTCCATCCCCCGACTCTTTCGCTTTAGCGCGATGGGATGAATTCTGAATACAAATGCAATCCTGCATTTATATGCAAATATGCATGCACTTGTACACAGATTTCAGATGTACGGAACTCCTTGAAATAAGCGTGTTTTGTCTCGTTCACAAAAAGTGTTCCCGGTGCATCACGAAAGGCCGGGTCGGGCAGTCACGCTATTTAGCCCCAACCAAACTAGGGCGGGCGTAGGTGGTCGGTGCAAAGTTTCGTTGCAGTCATGTAAAGCAAAAGATTATTGGGGAAATTGAGTGGTTGTTCTGAACTGCAAATGGCAAAGGTTAAGCAAGAATAGGTGAATTCTATTCATGTAACATAAAGGAGCGAAGAAAGCTTAGTTCAAAGTTTATCTCTATATCATTTAATTTGAGTTTATTCGAAACGCTCTGGGCTGACTAAATGGAAATCCGTAGAAAACTATAAAATAATATGTTGCGAGTTACAAATATTTGACATTATTATACAGTACAGCCATGAATTATTCATGTCTCAGTAGACAAGGGACTGAAATCAGTCCAAGACATAATTTTAGGTATTATTACATCTACTTATATAGAGCTGAATAGTTTATGTTGTACATAAATACTTATTTGTATGTAAGAAACTGTTTATTTATTTATGAAGACTTGTTTTGTCAAACAATCGTGTTCTGGTACGTGTGCCCGAAGGGATTGCACACGTTATATCCTTGGCGTTTATACCATACAGAACGCAGAGAAAAAAAAAACGAATTTATACTTAAAAAGAGCAAAGGTTTTTATTGAAAAACATAAAATATCGTTTTAAACCCTTTTAAATGATGACTCTTAGGTAGGTCCTAATTAGAATACTCAAGTTATATATGTATAATTTTAATCAGCTTTATTAGCTTTCGTCTTTACAACCAAAGAAGCCGAATTATTATGTGCAATCCAAAATAATATAATAAATTATTAACAGAAGGGAATTTAATGTGTGTTTAGCATTATAGTATTTTTTTAATACCATACAAAATGGCTTTTTAGATACAAGGCGCTTCTCTGAAACTGGATAAACTAATCTTAGGAAAATCAGAGTTTAAAAAGCCTCACAAAAGTGGCTCCGGTTTTTGTTTTGGTCTAAAATATTTTATGAACGTAGGTACCTATCGACAATCTGTTGCTTTAGCTTTTCTTAACCTATTCAATTAACTAATAAAAGCTTTTTCGTTAAAAAAACATCTTAATACACCAGAACACTAAACAAAATAACAAGTGCTCAATTAAAACAGAAACGAACTCATGCATGACTCTACAAAGATGAGGACTTACCTTTTAATTTAGCTAAGTAACATCAAATATAGACATACTTATTGAATACGCACTAAACAACAATTGACGTGAAACATTTATACCATATATATCAGTATAGTTCAGGCGGCTAGTTATAGTGATATAGAGCGATAATCATTTGCCGTCAGCCGGTACACCGGCGACGAGGCTTGGCCGTTGCTTACATACTACTGACACCTTTGCATTACAACATGGGAAATATTACCTTAAAAATATTCGGCCTGAGTTCCTTGGCGCATGCGCGAGACCCCGCCAAGTGGACCACTGGACGGATGATCGGAAATGTCTTGAGCCCTTTCGATTGAGGGTCAAATCATGCTAACCCTTAACAGATAAATATATCTCTGGTTCCACTGCTTTTTTTCCATTGCATTTTTTTTACATAGGTCATTGTATATACTTTAAAAACTGATCTCAAAATAAAAAAAAGTAAGAAATCAATAGTATTTAATGAATGATAGTACCAATACAATTCCAGCTGTCAATATTTTTTTTATCAATTTAGTTGAATATAGTTCTAGTTTATCGGTATCAAACTCTAGTTTTAGGACGCCTGCGCGATGCCTATAAATCGATAGCCAGCGTCTAGGGAACTATTGTTTATCCACAAACGCCGTAAGCTCAAATTTTTGCTAAATTCGCTGTATTTGAAGACGTTCTTAATGGCTCTCTGTGACTCTTAAGCTGTTCTCAAGGTTTCTGCACACAAAAGCCTCGATTATAATAGGAATATTAACGAAATATCCAATTATAAATGATTTAAAGAAGATTCTCAACATTAGAATGAGGGGAGGGGGAGGCATGTGCCCTTTAAGCGATAGGTTGGGGTTGATAGCATGATTCTTTATTTTACGGCTCAATGCATAGTTACAGCATAATAATTAGGAATGTGTCGACTATGGAGTTGGCCAACTAGCGACTAATCGCAAAAAATAAAAAAAAATTTTAGACGACATAATGAGGTCGATAGTGACTTATTCTGAACTATGAAAGTACAGTGACTATTCCGTATTCGGTACATACATCTCTTGTTAAATTTTTAGGATCTCGAGACTCAGGTTCGATCCCCGGTCGGGGCTTGCACCAATGAGTTTTTCGGAATTTATGTGTGTAGTATTTGTGTTCTTACCTAATACTTACCACTTGTTTAATGGTGAAGGAAAACATCGCGAGGAAACCTGCATGCCCTGCAAAAACGTGTAATTGTGCCCAAAGTAGGCGATAGGGTTCACCACCCATCACGTTGGGACGTAATAATCGTCGGTGAAACGCGGGTGTGCCGAGTGTGGACTGCGACTTGCATTTCACAGTTCACACCCGGGAGCACCTTTGACACCCCCTCGGGGATTCATGTCGTGACGATATGTTTTGTTTAAAATAACTGTTGTTTAACCCAAACGGTTTTGAGCCCGGCTTAAAACTTTACTTAACCGTTGCCGTTACGGAGAACGCGTTGACTAACGGACACCATGGTCTATGTAGTAAATTCAGTGCGGGAAGACTCTCACGCCACGCCAGGCTCAACAATGTGATCCGTCAGGTGCTTGCCAGAGCTAACGCACCCCCTATACTGTCCCGCAAGGCACATCTTGCTGGCAAGTGGCCCGATGGGATGACGTTCTTGGCATGAAAGAAAGGTAGTTCGCTTGTGTGGGTTGCGACGTCAGCTGACACACATGCCCCGTCCCACCTCCAGGCGACCTCAGCCAAAGCTGGCACGGCTGTGGAGTCTGCAGAAAACCGAAATACGAGTATGCTGCTCTCGAGTCGGGGAGCGCTACATATATGCGCCGTTCGATGTTGAAACTCTTGAATCATTTCCATCGTTTTAATTTAAACGTAGGTTTAAAGGTTTATGTTGAATTTAAAAAACAGCGAACGATAATGTTTTGCTCTTGGATAAATCTGGGAATGTGCCCCCCTTTTTTGGAAATATCAATATCAAAAATTTCAGTGTGAAAATTTTTTTTTTCTCAATCGTTACTTTCATAAATTAAAATAACCTTGTTCGAGATAAATCAAACTTAAGGTGGTAACAGAGGATCTCGGTGCAAAATGCAGATCATAATATTGTTTTCCTTACTTTTGAATAAAAAGTATGCAATAAATGCCTTTTATAGCAATTCCCGCAATCTGCTTGTTAATAGTTAGGTGATCACATGAAAATTGTTCAATTTTATGGGTTACATTTTAGCTTCATTACATTACAACTGTAAACACGCTTTTAAGTTTGTTAATGTTATGCAAACAAAGTGTAAAACATTAAAATACGTAATTTTTTTGTGAAGACTTTATTATTAATAAACTATTTCCGCAAGTTGCTTTAAAACACAATTATTGCATATTTTTTATTCAAAAGTAAGGAAAACAATCTTATGATGTGCATTTTGTACCGAGGTAAAAAGTTACCCCCTCAAAGCCTATTTTGCAATCAAAAGTTTTAGGTTATGGCAGCTCTAAATCTAATATTTGCTACACGAGAATAGGTGTCATTATAGTAAAACGATACAAAAATATTTCAACATTTATTACTTTTCAACGTGTTGCGATTACACTATTATATTCTAAGCAGTATTTGATAAATCTCACTTGTTCTATGTATAAAACTTTCATGCTCAGCTCATAAAATCTAGATTAGATTATATAATTTTAATTATCAACTTTCTAAATAATAAATACATACACATATTACTTATATTATGGCGTATTTAAAATCTAATTTATGCGTCGGATAGAGCTGCTACGCCTGGTAGAACTTTACCTGTAAATAAATATTTGAATCAATAAATATCTAAATTAATTGCCGGTATACACCAAATGCGTGCGCGTGGCGTTATGCGTGACATCTCCAGTTGTATTGAAACTGACGCATCGTATACGCATACAATACAATGAGAGCTGCCACGTATAACGCCACGCGCACGCATTTGGTGTGTATCGGCTCTTAATAATATTAAAATTATCCAAACCTCTACCTACTTTTACATATAAATATATATTTTTTAAAATTTAGATAATGCTCTTAATACATAATGTAACCATGATCTATGATACATTTAAGATACTTGCATAAGTGTATTTGGTACATCAAAATGTTAACTAACTACGCAACAACACAAGCCTATTAAAATATATGGCATAGCACTTACATAATCACAAATACACAACAAAACTCGATTCTTAACTTCATCCACAATATTTTGTATTATTTGTAGCTTTTAATATGGAGAAGACTGGGAATTCAATTTGGAGGGGATGGTAATATCCCTCTATTTTCTGATTTTAGCATTTATGTATAAATAAATATTTGGCTCTTTGAAGCTTTTTATTTTAGCGTGACACTTTTCTAACGAATATTTATTTTTTGGGAATCTTTACCAAAGACTTTCATGGTCAATTTCTGAAATAAGAAAATCTCGATAGGCGATACTTAAGCGACGAATCAGTCAATCACAGCGCTGCATTTTATAGTTAAGCACTGCCTAACTTGAAATTCTCAACTGTGAAATCGGAGGTTAGGCTTGCATTTAGACTCTAAATTATTCTGAAAGCCGACGAAACGAATAAAACCAATTTTTAAATGAAAAAAAATTCAATCACTATTTAAGCAAACGTAGGGCGATTTATGTACTGCATGGATATTTTTATTGCTATAAATTCCGAAGATAAACGGGTTCTGTGGTTTTTACCATCACCTTGGGGACGCGTGCAGGGCTCCAAGATTAACAACTTCCGTACTGCAGGAACAACCGTCCCCTCTTTTAACGACTTTCATGTATTTATCTTTCAATAGTTGCCGCGACCAATGACTTAACGCGCTTTCCAAGGCACGCACTCGACGGGAATAGAACCCGCGACATGTAGATTGGTAGCCCGAGAGCCATTCCACCAAATTACGCTTTTTGTATGGAGTGGCTTTGTGGATCATAATTTTCTTGGAATTTGGAGTGATGTCAATTATGTTTTACGGTCTGAGTAAATTAATAGATTGGCAATAGAGTCATAGGTTATTTTGACACGAAATTTTAATTGTAATTATGCTTTATTCAATACAAAAAAACGTGGTAAACTGATGATCCATAAGAAAAAAATGTAAAGTATTTTATCACAATAGCCCAGAAAGAAACTTATCTGGGATTATCTATAATATCTGGATAAACGGTCGCAGGCAGGTAAACCCACATCTCAGCGTACGGTTGTTAAAGTAACATTTGGAACGTTGCGTTCGAACGAACGGATTATTGACACTATAAGGGTAAAACTTTGCGGTGACCAGACTATTCGGCAAAAGACACCGACTTGAAATATTGAGATATTCGATTTAAATAATACCCCTCGCGCCATAATATAAAGAAAAATGTGAGAAAAATAAATAGTTTTTTCAAATCGAATATTTCAATTTGTAGTCGGTGAATCGTTATGAAATTTTTCCACAACTTGAACATTGGGTTTAATTTAACTTCGTGTATGCCGTTAAGTTGGAAAATAATTTTCACGTGAGAAACGATAGAGCTTCCTTAAGTGTCTACGTTTTTTATATCTAACCTCATTTATCTTTTGCCGAATAGTCGGGTCACTACAAAGTTTTACCCCTTTGGTGTCAATAATCCGTTCACAAAATTTCATGCCGTTAAGTTGGAAAATAATGTTTACGTGAGAAACGATAGAGCCTCCTCAATCTTGCCAGCCAATCACATCTTCTATTAGCGTCAAGAAAGGAGGCTAAACAAAGAGTTAGGCTTACCTTCGAGCAACTCGAGCGAGGCACCGCCGCCAGTGGACACGTGAGAAACCTTGTCTTCTGTGCCCCACTTGGCACAGCAGGTGGCCGTGTCACCGCCACCTGTTGACAATACCTTTCTAGTTAGATTTGAAATAAAGCATTGTTTTATCTAATGAAAGCTTTGTATTAATGTATTTTAAATACTTTTACAATTTAAATTATACATTTCTGTGGAGTCATTACTTTTCGATTATCACATATTTTTCTCCTACACATTGTAACATCGGTTTGTTAGTTTCGTTTGTTTGTAATAAAATACAACAGACGAGACCATATTATTGTATAATAATTCCAATAACAATAGTTTTAAGATGATTAATTGAAATAGGCGTTACCTATTTCAATTAATCATCTTAGGTCAGCAAGCATAGCTGAACAGGCGAAATTGTATGTTAAACTTACCAAATTACACAGAGTAGCCGCACAGAATGTTTGGTTTAATCAACAATGTAAGAAAAATCAAGTTATCCCCAACTACATAAAACTTAATATTCGTTGTAACACACACACTAGGTCTTCATTTTTAGCTATTAGAAGAGCACAATTGGCTTGGTTGAATGAAGAAATAAGGTATTGGTTTTCGGTAAGAAATAACCTTAAAACTCATCTCAAAGTTCTCCATACTGAATTAACTTTTTCTTTACACAGCACTGAATTTGACAGCTTGGATAGAAAGGCTAGAGATTTGGCATCGAAGGTTGTGCACGAGAAGTATCTCATTCAGAAAAGTAAGTTAGATAGATTAATACAGTGTAATAACGATTTTAGTCGACAGCCCGTGCAAAATTCATCAACTTCTTCATTCTACCCTCGAGTAAAAAATTTAACTAATGTGGTTTTTCCTAATATTGAGATGTCTCTTTTAGAAAAGGGTTTAAAATATAATATTCCTTCTAGTTTGTCCCAAAATTCATTAGAAAATTTAGCTGTTGATGCTGAGATTACTGCAATTGTTTCTAAGCAAGACAATATTGTGAAGAGTTTGGTTACGCATGAAATTCAAGAGTCCGTTGTCTCATCAAGTCTCAAAATTAATCCGGAACTAGCAATATTTAAATCTGTTCAGAGTAGGGTCAACGAAAATAACTTAGTGATTTCCAAGGCCGATAAGGGCAACACAGTAGTAATAATGAATCGTGATGACTATAATATAAAGGTAAATGATGTTATTCAGGGTGACGCCTTTGTTCCTCTTAATTCAGATCCAACTAAGAAATTTCAAGCAGAGTTAAAATTAGCCGTCAACAACACCTCCTTTGTTTTTCCAGACAATTCTCACTATAAAGCAAAATTACTTCCTATGAACCCTGTAGCTCCAGCTTTGTACGGTTTGCCAAAAATTCATAAAGATAATATTCCAGTTCGTCCGGTTGTCTCTTATATAGGTGCTCCAGCTTATGATTTGTCAAAACGGTTAAATCATATTTTGATAGAAAAAACTGCCTTCAAGCCCATTTATTGTCTTAGGAACAAAGATGACTTAGTATCAAAAATTCAGAATGTCCATTTGCCCTCTAATGCGAAGTTGATATCTTTAGATGTAGATAGCTTGTTTACCAATGTTCCTTCCGATGAGTGTTTGATTGTTATTAGAAATTTACTAGAAAAACAACGTCTTCACACTAACGAAATTGATGACCTCATTAGCCTTGCATCAGTTTGCATGCGTCAAAATTATTTCAAATTCAATGATAGATTCTATATGCAGAAAGAAGGTTTAGCGATGGGTTCACCCTTAAGTCCATTAATGGCCGATATTTTCATGGATAGTTTTGAGAACAAACACATTGTCAGTAGTTCGAATATTTTGTATTATTACAGATACGTTGATGACATCATTATTTGCTGGACTGGTACTGGTAGACAGCTCGATGTATTTGTTGACAAATTGAACAAAATTCACCCCAAAATAAAATTTAAATTAGAAGTCGAACAAGAAAACTCCCTTAATTTTCTAGATTTAACGATTACTCGGGCACAGAATAAACATGAATTTCAAATATACCGCAAGCCAACACACACCGATACTGTAATACCTTCTTCGTCTTGTCACCCTTGGGAACATAAGCTTGCAGCATTTCGTTGTTATGTTCACAGATTGATGACGGTGCCTCTAAGTCCTGACAACTTTGAAAAAGAACTCAACATAATATATCAGATTGCTGTGAATAACGGGTATAGTGCAAAAATGGTTGATAGATTAGTCCACAAAAAACAGAATATCATTATTAGAAACAGTTTGTCTGCTTTACAGCCTGAAAGTACGAGTGTTCAGAAATATAAAACAAGCATAACTTATCTAGGTCCAATTTCTGAACGGGTTGCGAAGATTTTTCGGCGTTGTGGTGTTCGCGTTGCATTCAGAACCAAAAATAAGATAAAGCGTATTTGCAATGGTAAGGACAAATTAGATAAAAAACAACAGTCTGGTATTTACAAATTGTCTTGCAATGATTGTAACGGTGTCTATGTAGGTCAAACAGGTCGCAGTTTTGAAACTAGGTACAAAGAACATATCTCAGCCCATAGAAATAATCATCCTGAAAAATCACACTTTGCAAAACATCTATTAGAGTCCGGTCATAGTTTGCCTGATAACCATTCATTTGAAGTAAAACATATTTGTAAAAAAGGTTTAAGAATGTGTGTGTTAGAACAATTAGAAATACTAAAAAACAAGAATAACCCTGATTTACTAAACGAACAAACTAACTTTACCACTACCCCACTGTTACGCATGTTTTCGTCTCCCCATTTTCCCCACCAAACAACTAGTCAGGCCGGTGTATAAAAGGCGAGTTTTGGTCGGCGGCTCGTCACTAGCTGCTGAGCTGTCGGGCGAACAACATCAGTTGCTGCGGAGCGGCTGGGCGAGCAACACATCAGTTGCTGCGGAGAAGCCGGGCTAGCAACACATCCCGAGGATGCCTCGTTCAGAGGCGAAACACGTGTCGATAAGTTTTCTTGCTTGTTATTTTAGATTGCTTTGCTTGTATCGCTTGCTTGTTGCATGTTTTTATGCGGGCGGGCGGGCGGTGCACGAGTCTGCATTTTGAATAGCACGACAAGAATTGTTTAGCGGAATATTGCAAATTATATTCATATATCCTTTACTTAATAGTTTTAAGGTCGAGATTCAAACTGTTGTGTTGACAAACTAAAAACTGACAATGACAATCTCTAGGTCACGAATATCAGCTGCTAACTAAACAAGTAAATCTTACCAATAATGGTGATGGTGCCATTGGCTGTGGCTTTCACAACTCCATCCATGAGAGCCCTGGTGCCTCCAGCGAACTTCTCAAATTCGAACACGCCAGCAGGTCTGCAATGCAAGATGGACTTCAAGAGCAACGCGACAACTATTATTTTATAAATAACAAGGGTCTCAATGGTGCTTTAAATACTAAGTACTGTTTGTTATAGGAAGGCAAAACATAATAGATTTATAAACTTTTGCGTTTTAGGCATACAGAGAAGATGAATTTGGGCATATACCGGGTGTAAAAGCAAAGTCAAGAATCCTTTAAGGGTGTGTTAGTATGATCGGTAAAGATATTATTTTAAATACTGGTATCTCTTAATAAAGTACCAGTACCTCATAATAAGACGATTTTCTTTACTCAAAATACACTAATCGCGTGGACACCCTCACGGTCGCTGGCAACTCGGATGAAGGGTGCGGGTTGCGGGGTGCAATTAGGTGTGTGGGCAGGCCAGTGAGCTGCGTAGCCATAGCTTAGAAAAATGATGGAATTTTTGGTGAAAATTCAAGGTATATATTTTTTCTCGTAATGACATCAGAATCGTGTATACTTTCATACCCTAAAGGGATTCTTGACTTTGCATTTACACCCTGTATAGAGGATGAATATGGATATATAAAGAAGATGAATGAAAGTAGAGTGATGAAAGAAATTTATGCTGCGCAAGTGGAAGGTACAGCTCGAACGGGCCGCCCGAGAAGGACGTATGCCGATCAAATAGGTGACATACTGAAGACTAGATTGAAGGATGTAGAAGCAATAGAGGTGTGTCAGGATCGTGGCAGGTGGAAATCTGTAGTCTCTGCCTACCCCTCTTGGAGACAGGCGTGAGTATATGTATGTATGAATGTACTTTTGTGTTTGGTACAGATTTCATCTTTATAATAATTCAACGTGAAAACGCTACGAAATGTCGAATATACCTTCAAAAGGTAAATTATAATAATTATATTATATCCTCTTATGACCAGGTAAAATTTGTAAATAAGGTAAATATTAATAGGTAAGTACGCTATTTTGAAATATTTCTTTTAAAGACCTCGAAATAATATCAACAATAAGCTGGAAATGAATGAGAATGAATAATTAATAGTATAATTAAAGTAGGTACATAATAATAATACACATACGTGGTATGTACGACATAATAATGAAACTTTAAAAATAAATGTAATTTTAGAATTTGTATTGAAATGTATTAAAATTATTTGGTGTGCTCCAAACAGTTCCAAACTATTTTCACATATTTGTAATTTCCAAAGAAAGATATAAAAAGAATACTTATATAAGGCGAATTTAATTTATGCAGCCAAATTCTTACTAAAGACTCGGTAAGTGCTCAGTAACAAGATTCGATGACCCTTTTTGTGAAATTCGTAAATTATTCTTTTCGTGTTCCTTACAAACGCAAGCCCCGAGTATGGGACATCAAGATTTTATTTTGCGAAATCAGCAAAAAGTGTTATCGATCCGTGTTCCTGATCATTTACCAAGACTCCAGTATGAGTTTGGCTGCATAAATAAAAGTCACCTTATATATATAAAGTTATCGTATTAATATTTCCTCTATAAAACTTACCCATTCCACACGATAACTTTGGCTCGGGCAATAGGGTCGGCAAACAGTTCCCTAGATTTCGGTCCAACATCAAGCCCCATCCAGCCTTCAGGAATGCCAGACTCTACTGTTGCTACGCCAGACTAAAACACATTATTAACATATCGTCATACCATGAATCCCCGACGGGTGTCAGAGGTGTTCTGTGGAATGAAAATCACAGTCCACACCGCTTTTTACACATGATTATATGTACGTCCCAAACGTGATAGGTAGTGAGCCCCAGGGCCGTACTTCGGACACAAATGGACCAACAGCTTAACGTGCCTCCCGAAGCACGTAGATCTAGCACAAATTAATGTGCACAGCGGGATTGAACCCACTACCCCTGGGTTAGCAGCGAGTGTTCTACCGCTCCAACACAGAGGCGATCAAATTGCACTTTTGACAACCAATATTTGAGCACTATTGCATGAGCATGAGAGGTTTTCGGAATTTTTATCTGCATACTTTTGTATACAATACATTGACGGTGAAAATACTATAACATGCATAACCACCGTATATTTTTGCAGTAAGGACAGTCCATCCATCCATCCATTAGCCTGTTTCGTCCACTGCTGGACTGCCTTTCCAGGGTTTCGCCACGCTTGGCGGTCCTCCTGGAAGAAATGCCTATACTTACACACGCTGGGCAGGCGGGTTGGTGAGCGCGGTGCCGAAACCCTTGCACCAGTGACGCCGCTGCCCGCCACCAGTCTGTTTTATATAAGGCCCGGAAATTGGGGATGGATGTACCGCCATCCATCGGTCCCAGGCAATGTTGGGCCGCCTGGTTTTGCCTAAAAGCTGTTCTCTTACTCTCCCCCGAATAACTCCGAGAGGAATTGCGAGTAAGATGGTGGTACCTCCACAGCCGAGCCCGGCATCAGCTCTACCACCTACCTTACTGGTAACATGCATAAACACCGTATATTTTTGCAGTAAGGACAGTTATCACGTGCAAACCTCCATACAAACGCAACACAAAATTGTGAGGAATCTATGGAATGTTTTTATAATAGTTAAGGCTGAGACCACTGACATTATCTAGATCTATGTCAAATTGGAAAAAACAATCTGGAAACTTTAATGATATCTTAAGAACAAACCCCTGAAAATCGTAAATTTAACGGTTTTTTACCAAGTGTTGCTAAACGAGTTTGTATTGTTTTAGATAAAATCAAAAAATCAATAATGTCCAATCGAAAATGTAATCTAGATTAATTTTAATCAATAATTGAACAAAAACGTTCACACTATTGCCAAAATTTCGTTTCTCCCCGGACACTTTTTAAATTGTGTGCCCGCGACGTGGTCGGTGCGATTGTATTGCCTTCGCAAGTTTCATCGAGCGTGCATGTATATAACAGCGAAAAGAAATAGTATTGCATTTGGTCACGCCCACAACTGAGTTGCTGCGCCCATGATAACCATCCTTGATTACGATGATGAGCTTCATGACGACGTTAACATTTCAAAACCCTCTGGACACACCCTTGACTGAGGATACATGATGATTTATAATCTAAGGAGATTAATGATTTTAGTTACCTGTGCGTTTTCATCAAACTTGTCAGCAGTGACAAAATCTACCGGAAGGTGCACTTTGACATTGTTCTTTGCGGCTTTTTCCATCAGTTTGACAACAATCTTCGCACCTTCAGCGTCATACAGTGATGTACCAATCTAAACCCATAAAATAAGGATCAATAAATTTATAATCATTTTTGGGCAATTTGTATAAATTTAAGTTTTGACAGACTAAAACTAAAATTAAAGCCTCCAGAATCGACTTTATTGTAATAATAAAATCAAGGCCTTCTAAATATATTTAACTTGGTTATATTAATAATTCGCAATAGGTGTTGTAATGAAACGTATGCTTCTTAACTGTATTTGGTACTTTATTAAAGATAACGTATCATGCGTTACACTGACACACAAGCAAAGTATAAAGTCGAAAAACCTCCATCTTGACATATACAACTGAACTGCGTTCCAACTGTGTTCTATAATCAACACTCAGTCGTGTTCAATATTACAACATCTTCCCTTTTTTATAAAATTAAATCACATAATCATTTGTCCATGCAGGCTTATTTCTTACTCTCATGCTCCTTCTTACTTCTCCTTCTTCATTACTTTCTACTTTCTCATTAACCAAATCATTACTAATTACATCACTCTGAACAGTACAATCCTGAGAATAATTTGAATCTTTGTTAACATCATCGTTTTCACCATAAACATCTAGATCATAATCCAGACTTTTTTCTTTCTCAGTACTAGGAGCTGGGATAAGATGCCATCTGTTTCTCCTAAACACACCTCTATGTGTTCTAACAACATATGATCTTGGTTCAGCTGCTTTGCCAATTACAATGCCATAACTTCTTAAATCAACTATCCAAACTGTATCATTTACATTTAAATCCTGCAATTGCCTGGTCTTGTGTCTTTTATTATAATATGATTGCACTGAATTCTTTTTCTCCTTATCTTTTTCTAAAAACTTTGATTTACAATTAACTGTTTTTGACAGAGCACCAGGCAATCTTGGAAGGTTATCTCTTAATTTCCTACTAAACATAAGTTCAGCTGGACTAAAACCAGAATCAAGAGGAGTATTTCTATAAATCAATAGTGCAAGATAAATATCCTTATTTTTTTTCAACAAGTTCTTTGCTATTTTAACTGCAGCCTCAGCACACCCATTTGATTGTGAATAATATGGACTGCTCGTTATGTGCTCAAAATTATATTCTCTAGCAAAATCTTTAAACTTAGTTTTGAACTGTGAACCGCAATCAGTTCTCACAATCTCTGGAATTTCAAATCTAGAGAATATATCTTTGCACTGTTCAATTACATGACTTTCAGTACAATTAGATAATTTTTTTATTTCTATAAATCTTGAGTAGTAATCAGTCATACACATATACCAATCATTGTTAAAATAGAATAAATCAATGCCTATTTTTTGCCATGGCCTCATAGGAGTTTTTTCTAAAATAATATCCTCTTTAGGATTTACTCTTTCTTCTATACACTGAGGACAATTTCGAATTAGTCTATCAATCTGAGTTGACATACCAAGCCACCACATAGTTTGCTTGGCCCTATTTCTGCATTTACTTATACCTAAATGACCTTCATGTATTTTATTTAACATTTCCAATTGCATGCATTCTGGAATTACTAAGCGACATCTAAAAAGAAGCAAACCCTCTACTATAGAAAAGTCATACCTATACTGATAAAAGTGCTTAATTTTTTCAGGTGTTTTTGATTGTTTAGGCCAAACATTTTCTGTATAATTTATTAAACTACTACATATCTCTGATTTTCTTTGTTCTTGTTTTATTTTCTGTAATACCTGATCCCTAAATGGTATATTATTAAGAATGAGATTAAGATAAGGCTCAGAGCTGTCCTTAAACTGACCTACTTCTGTATTTGGTAGCGGACATCTTGATAAAGCATCTGGTAGAACTAACTTTTTTCCTGGTATGTATGTGACAGTATAATTAAATTTAGTCAATCGCATTCTAAATGACATAAGTCGAGGAGTCAAGTCATCAATTGGTTTTGTTTGCAATATCTGTATGAGAGGCTTGTGGTCTGTTTCTAAGTGAACTTTAATACCATAAATAAAGTCCTTATACCGCTCTACAGCCCATGTTAAGGCAAGGCATTCTTTTTCAATTTGTGAGTATCTTTTCTCTGTATCTGTTAATGTTCTACTACAATATGCAACTATCTGCCTGTTTTTGTCTGAATTTTCCTGCATGAGTGTAGCCCCCAAACCAAATGAACTACTATCTGCTGCCAAAATAATTTTTTTCGATGGGTCATAATGTGCTAATATTGGAGCTTTTTTTAATATTTCTTTTATTTCCTGAAATGCTTTTTCCTGGTCAATGTCCCACACAAACTCTGTATTTTCTTTCAAAAGACTGTATATTGGATACAAAATTTCAGTTTTATTAGGGATAAACCTACTGACAAAATTAACCATTCCAAGAAATTGCATAACCTGCTTTTCATTTTCTTTTTTCATCTTATTGATTTCCAACTCTCCTGTTGTATTAAAGGATGCTTGACTCTCTAATAAATCTACATATCGAGCTGTTGTTACTGCTTGGTCCAACGTAAGATTGATATTCAAAAGCAACTTTTCTCTAGCTTTCTGACTTTTAATGCCAACCACTATCTGGTCCCTGATCATTTCTTCTTTCAAAGTGCCATACTCACAGTTTTCTGCTAGCACATACAAACTTCTAATATATTCGTCCACTGATTCCGACCCTTGTAATTTTTTGTGAAATGTATATCTCGAGTAGACAATGTTTTTCTTTGGCTTAAAATGCTCAGTAATTTTTGTCAGCACTTCTTGTAATGTATTTAAATCTTCTATTTTTAGCTGCAGAACTAACTCTTCTGCTTTGTCACCCATGAGATAAAGCAACATATCTATCTGCTCTTCTTGAGACTTAGAGCCATTTTCTGACACCGACATAAAACGTTCAAAGCGTTTTTTCCATACCTGCCAGTTTTCTGGCTGAAAATCGAATTGTTGTGGCGGAGTAACCATGGATGGCGTCACTAGATTTATAACCTGCTGCCTCACTTCTTCACCTGAATCTGTCATTTTTTTACTGGTTTTTTCACTGGGTTCTTGAAAGATTTACGCTGCCACCATGTTGTAATGAAACGTATGCTTCTTAACTGTATTTGGTACTTTATTAAAGATAACGTATCATGCGTTACACTGACACACAAGCAAAGTATAAAGTCGACAAACCTCCATCTTGACATATACAACTGAACTGCGTTCCAACTGTGTTCTATAATCAACACTCAGTCGTGTTCAATATTACAACAATAGGTACTCCGCTAACTATTCAAAATTCAGACTCAAGCACCGCCCGCCTTCGCACATAAAACATGCACATGCGAGCAGCACAAGAAACATAAAGCAATCTAAAATAACAAGAAAGAAAATGTATCGACACCTGTTTCGCCTCTAAACGAGGCATCCTCGGGATGTGTTGCTCGTCGAACCACTTGATTGTTATTTAAGATTGCTTAGTATTTATGCTTTACCTTCTGCACGTGCATGTTTTATGCGGGAGGGCGGTGCTTGCTAGATTCAAACACAATAACAACCACTAAGCGTCTTGCCGCGGAGGGGTAGCACGTGACATGGTCGTCTCGTCCCGCGCAGACTTGCGGCGATGAGCCTTAGGACCCCATAGTAGTAACCCAATTTACAATTTTTGATTCGCTTATTTTCCTACTTTGATCATATCACACGTGGGTACACCTGACCCATACCCATACCTGATAGCTACAACTTCACTTGATAGAATTAAATGTCAAAGTTGCCTCTTTTATTCTTTGTTTCGGTATTGTGTCATCAAGGTATGAGCTACAATGTTCATATTAAAACAATTTTTAATTTTTTTATCCAACAGATTGGTAAGCCTGATATTTTTTCGTTTAAATAATTTTGAAAATATTTGTCAATGTAAACAAAGATAATGTTTACAAGATTACGTTTGTACTACGTCCAGCTCGCGCGCCTATTGGCTGATCAGTATCGCTCCACAGGTCGTCGCATCAATTCGTCGCGTCGAATTTATAGTTTTGACGAGGTTCTTATCTCCATCTGCGAATCATTCGTTCACTGTCTCCAATAATATCCCTATACATTATGGGATAAAACATCTGCTTTTTCTCATACCTTTAGGTATAAGTACCTGTTTTTATGTAAAAAGATCTAAACTCCAATTAAATTCAAACTCGAGGTTTCCCGCGCAACTCTCTACAGTTCGGGGCGCGCGGGGAGAAACCACACCCACTCGCGTATTTGTACCAAGTCTGCGGCCTCTTAAATTAGACTTAAGGCATCTTAAGCAGGCCGCTCAGAAAATTCGCGGCTTCGAGGTGTTTTTATTTATTATTTTTGAATTAGAGGGATGGGTATTTAATATGACGGCCGTTTTATATCACATTTTTCACGATGTTTATTTTAGTATAACTTTTATTGTACAAAACTTAATAGAGCTCAAATGAAATGATATTTAGATCATAGTTTAGACTTTAGACCTATATTTGCGATTTAATTGGATCGAGCAAAATGTAAGTATCGTGTATGGAATGGCCAAAATATAAATATCAAAGAGTGAAATATTACATATATTTTTCGCAAAATTTAATCATAGCTATTTATTGGTTTAAAATACATTTGAAAAGAGACAAAATGGGATAACTCCCCTTACATAGCGCTCGCTGATTCTCTTAGCCTTGGATTGCTATAAGGTTTCAATTCTGTATTTTTTGTCTATCCTCCTAACGCCTAGAAGTTTTCTCCTAATACTCAAGATCCCACAAAAAGACCCTCGAAAATTTTCGACCGATATTTTTTGTTCCCTATCACCCAGGTATCCTTATTAGTACCAAACATGCTATATAGGTAGAGTCGAAGTCCTTGTAAAAGGACTTTGGGCCACAAGCACATTTTTTTTTTAATAAAACCCCTTACCCCTTAACCCCTTAGTCAGAAGAAGGCCGCTTTGTAGGACCGTAGATGTTAGGAGGCTATATACCACTCACCGCCATGCCCCTTGTCTCCTTGAGGAATGTGTAGGCCATGCCACCACCGATGATCATTTCATTGACCTTGTCCAGCAAGTTCTCAATAAGCTGAATCTTGTCCGCTACTTTAGCTCCACCAAGGATTGCAAGGAAAGGCCTGACAAAATAAACAATTCGATTTAAAGCAATATAAAATTGGTTCATTTGGATTTTAACCCTTACAGGTTTGGAAAAAAAAAGATATAAAAAAGCAATAGAAGATAGGACATAATATTATAACGTTATATGTAATAATAATGTTATATTATAATATAATATAACCCATCAACCCTGCAAGTATTGAATCAACTAGAACAAAAATTTAATACTTAGTAGATTTGAATAAAGCACAATCATCCATCCATCCATCAGCCTGTATTCGTCCACTGCTGGACATAAGCTTTTTCTATCACAATATATCTATGTGGTGGCCATATTGTACAATTAATCATTACATGGTCTGATTGGCAATTTATGATATACTTCCAATGAAAAGTAAAAAATAGGTGCGAGCAAAGCGAGGAGGAGCATGTTAAGTTTCTTGTGCTCATAAATTCGGGAGCAGAGCAAGGCAACTCCTTTAGTTTTTTCAGATTTCATGATATTGCGATCGATCATGGAATGCTCAATTCTACGATATGGCCACAACATCTACATCTTCTCTATACATATAAAATACAACGTCTGTTTGTCTGTCTGTTCGTTCGCTTATAACTTGAGAACTACTCAATGGATTTTGATGCAGTTTTCACTGAAAGATAAAGCATTTCTTCGGGAAGGTTTAAGGCTATGTATCATCACGCTATGACAAAAGGGAGCAGCGCAGTGAGAATTTTAGTGAGACATATGGAAGGTTCGCCGCCGTAGCGAAGTCGATCGTCGCAGGTTCAAACCCCGACTGGTAAAATTTGTTTTCACTTTTTATTTTTTTATTTTATTTTCAGAAAAAATATTTCCTTTTGTAAAAAAAATATTAAAGATGAAATTATATTTCTTGACTGAGCAAAGACCATTAAAGATGAAATTATATTTCTTGACTGAGCAAAGACCAATAACTATATTATTTTTATTTTCGAGTCCTTAGAAAACGCCATCTCTGTGAAGCTATCCAGTAGCCTTAGCATGAAAACATTACAATTATATTTAGTTTGAACGTAACGCGGTTTTGTATGGAATTCTGATAAGTTCCGCTACTGACCGCTGGGGGCCGTTATCAGATTTCATACAAAACCGCGTTACGTTCAAACTAAATGTAACCGTAATGTTTTCATGCTAAGGCTACTGGATAAGGATCAGTAAGCTGGCGTTGGAATGGTTTTTATTTTAATACACTAGATGGCGCTGCATGTTTCAAAATATCGGATTTGACGCAGTCTGGTTCAAATCAACTCACGTTAAAGTTTGTCTACACTATTATATAAACAAGAAAGATTTGTTTGTTTGTTTGTTTGCATATAATGGGTAATATCTAGAACTACTGAACTGACTATAAAAATCCTTTAAGCACTCAATAAGATTTTTAGTTAATCATGTGGTATGTACGCCTTGCGTAGTCGTATGTAGTCTCATCGTCGGGGTTTCAATCATCCACTGGTAAATGATTTTTTAGGAGACCTCTCAAGTTTAAGTTTATTTGATCGGTATTGATGAGTATTTTTGTAGAACATGGTGACCAGGATCTAATGACGGGACTGGGAGGTGGGTACGGGATCTCCTAAACGGACAACAGCAGACCCTTCGAGCTTGGGCTTATTATTATTACTTTAATTTTCAATAAACACGCACCCCTGCGCATAACCAAAATAAAAGAAAATCCATGTCCATGGATAACAGAAACCATAAAACAAATGATGATTCTCCGCAATAAAGCTTTAAAACGTGCACACAGGACGAAAAGAGATTCACATCTGAGGTATTACAAGGACCTTAAAAACATGGTAACTGGTGCTATTAAAAGAGAAAAAGAAGCATTCTTCACGCATTATGTTAATAATAACAAAGGCAATCCAAGAATTATGTGGAAATATTTAAAAAAAACTTCTATTTTAGGTAACGTTAATATCCCAAATATTCCCCAACATATAAATGACCCAGACAAAATCAATGACTTTTTTTTGGATGTTCCCGGCGATCCCAACATTGACGATGACCTTCTCAACTTCTATAAAACCCATAAATTTGGCCAGGGGGTCTTTGAAATGAAGAGCTGCAATGAGAACGAGGTGTTGAAAATAATAAATGCAATAGATACAAATGCTTATGGGTATGATGCCATCACAATCAAAATGATTCTCATGACTCTAGCAATAACGTTACCCATAATTACTGAGATATTGAATAGATCTATTTCAGAGTCTATTTTTCCGGATGCTTGGAAAATGGCTAGGGTTAAACCCCTACCAAAATGTTCTACAGTTGAAGAATATAAAGATTTGCGAGCCATTAGCATTTTGCCAGTAATGTCCAAGGTAATGGAGAGGATCGTGTGCGCTCAATTTACCAAGTTTCTAGAAAACGAAACTGTCCTCCCTGCTATCCAGTCAGGCTTCCGTGGTCAACATGGCACTACCACGGCTTTAGCTCACGTAACCGATGACATATTGACAGCGTCTGATTCTGGAAAAGGTAGCATACTCGTGCTGTTAGACTTCTCACGTGCTTTTGATTGCCTCAGTTCTGAACTACTCCTGGCTAAAATGTCCTTTTATGGGGTTTCAGAATCTGCCTGCAACTGGTTTCGCTCTTTTCTTACAGATCGGAAGCAATACGTGGTAACTGAGGATGACCAGGGAAATGTGAGACAATCTCAAGTCAAAACAATTACTCGAGGCTGTCCACAAGGATCTATACTCAGCCCCCTTCTGTTCATCCTTTACACATCAGATCTCATAACTAACCTTAAACACTGCAAAGTTCATCTATACGCAGACGACACTCAACTGTATCACTCTTTCAGACATCAAACTACTACAGAAGCGGTGCAAAATATAAATGAAGATCTTGATGTAATTTTCAAATGGACCAAGCAGAACGCTTTGCTCTTGAATCCAGGCAAGTCAAAATTCATGACGCTGGGAACAAAACGTCAATGTGAACAGATCATGGAGCACTCACCACAAATTACCATAAACAATAATAGTGTAGAGAGAGCCTTGACCGCGAGAAACTTGGGGTTGGTGATGGATCCAACGCTTCGTTTTGAACAGCATGTTAACCAAAAAATTAGAACTGCGTTTTATAGGCTAAAGGTTTTGTATGGCATTCGAGATTTCTTGAAAGAAGAAGTCAGAATGCTTCTAACCGAATCACTCGTCCTTTCTGTTTTTAATTATTGTGATATTATCTATGGTCCAAGGTTATTTGAAAAAACAAGTCGTGCTATATAACGGGTCCAAAATGCCTGCGTAAGATTCTGCTACAAAATACCAAAACGAGCACATATAACACCTTACCTTAACGAAAAAAAAATTCTGAAAATTGAGGGTCGCAGAGTGTTACACTTCGCCGGCCTAGTACATAAAGTTGTGCATACTGGACGACCTACTTACTTGTTCGACAAATTTAAATGGCTTAGTTACACACACGATAAATATACCAGAAGTAAGGAGTTAAATAAGATGACTATTCCGAAACACAAGACTGGAAACTTTAGGGGAGGGTTTAAATTTGCAGCATCAAAGATATGGAATGACTTACCACCACCATTGCATAAATACATGACTACCTGTTCCTTTAAATTTAAATTCAAATCATTTCTACTGAAAAAACAAATCTCACTGACTGAATATAGGTATCATAGAAAAAAAAAGTGATTGTTGATCCTTTGATGCTGGCAAAGGTGGACCCACAAATTAACAAATAAACAAAAAGATTTTTATGTAATTAAAATTATTTCTCATAGAAATACTTCATGTACATTATTATTATTCTTTTTTATATATGTATTCATATCAAATAGTGTGAAAAACGTCCATACTATACTTTACTGTTATGTATAAACCTTGCATATATATATTTATATATAAATATAATACAATGAGATTGTTATAGATTAGTCCTGTTAATTTAATAGTTTAATAATGATGTAATTAAATAGTTTTACTAGAGCGCCCGCTGTAAATTTTTAAGTTCTAAATTTATTTTATTATTACAAAGTATTTAGGGGCTCGCTGGAAATCAGCGCTGTAGGGATCCTTCAAAAATCTCCGACAGCAAATGCTGAGCGTGCCACCTTTTGTCGAACAAAATGTGTATTTAAGTTAGTCTAATCCTTTTTATTGTTTTAATTTTGTTTCATGTGTTTTGTTTGGCAATAAATTCCATTTTCTTTCTTTTCTTTTCTTTCTTTCTTATTTTATTGGTCTTTATTAGCACTTTGGTAAAACATGGTGACCAGGGTCTGATGATGGGACTGGAAGGTAGGTATGGGATCTCCTCAACGGACAACAGCAGACACTTCGAGTTTGGACTTATTTGATTGGTATTTATTATTACTTTGGTAAAACATGGTGACATGAGAGTCTGATGACGGGATTGGAAGGTGGTTATGGGATCTCCTCAACAGATAACAGCAGACCCTTTGAGCTCGGGCTTATTCGATTGGTCTTTATTAGCACTTTGGTAAAACATGGTGACCATGGTCTTTTGATGGGACTGGAAGGTGGGTACGGGATTTCCTCAACGGACAACAGCAGACCCTTTGAGTATGGGCTTATTTGATTGGTATTTATTAGCACTTTGGTAAAACATGGTGACCGTTGCATATTGTCGTTCAAAAAATCATATTCTTTTGTTTTCCTTTTTTCCACGAAAATCTCTTCGACGAGGGCGGAGCCGCAAGGAAAAGCTAGTTATATTATAAAGAAGAAAAATTCGTTTGTAACCCTGCATACAGGTAATCTCTGAAACTGTTGAACCGATTTTGAAAAATTCTTTCACTGTTGTAATGGTTAGACTCTTCACTTTGACATAGGTTATAGTTTGTTCCTCGAGGATGGGCAGGGACATATTCATTAATTACATTTATGCAGACGAAGCTGCGGGCAAAAGACTAGTACCATATAATTTTATTTGTTAAATAATTCCTTGAAATATATCATCATTTCAATTATTTTTAGATCTGTAACTAACAAAATTACTTAAACTTAAGTTAAATTAATTATAATAATTTGCAAGTGAATTTAAATAAAACAATGTATATTAATTTTAATGACTATTGAAATGACATAGCTTTAAATATTAATCCTAATGGACAAATACGAGACGAGGTAAAAAATTTGACATTTTTGGGTATTATTATTGATAAAGACTTAAATTGGAAAGAACACAAGCTAAAAGTTTTTTTGCAAAAATTTAATAGATTTGTTTTTGTGTTAAATAAGCTATATAAGACAGCTTCTATTTGTACTGCTCTCATTGCCTATCACAGATATGTTGAATCTGTTCTTATCCTAGATACGGACTTATTATTGGGGGGAATGGAATGGACTTACAGAAGGTGTTCATAGCACAGAAAAAATGTGTTCGTGCGATTTGTGGTATAGCACCACAACACTCATGTAAACCGTTTATTAAAAAATTTAATATACACTCACTGCCCTGCCTATACATTTTTTTAATTTGTTAGTTTGTAAAACTACATTGGGATTTATTTACAAAAGCAGATAATTTATATCAAAGAAATACGAGGAATCCCAACAGACTAGTGGTTGACTTCACACCATGAACAACATTTTATAAAAAAAATTGTTTACATATGTGCATAAAAATCTACAATGGCATTCCTGAAGACCTTTAGTCACTACCAATAAATAAATTTAAAAGTAAACTTTTCAAATGGTTGCAGGGACATTGTTTCTATTCAGTAAAAGAATTTATGGATCTTACATACAAAGGCATTAGGAACCATCCCGTTGTAATTGTATTTAATTGTAAATAATATGACAACATAATTTTAAAATATTTGCATGCTATAATACTAGCTGATTAAGGCTTTTATCTTCTGTATTATAATAACCTCTTGTACCCTTATCACAGCAAATAATAATTTTTTTTTCTTTAAAAGAAAAAAGTAAGTTGCAATTTTTGTCCTTTTTCCCACCTTAAGTAAAGATTGACAAAGGCAAAAAAGTATCACTAATAAATTTGATAACCAATATTTACCTTTCTGGTTCATGAAGAGCCTTGGCAAAGTATTGAAGTTCCTTCTTGAGCAAAAATCCACTGGCTCTCTGCTCAAAGCCTTCTCCCATCATAGAACTGTGAGCTCTGTGTGCAGTGCCTAAAATAAACTTTAGAGTAGTAGATCTCAGTGCACAAACTGCACTGTCACTGACCTATGATAGGCAGAGAGTTCTAAGCTAGACTAGGATTTGTTTTTCTCAGTGATTTTGTTTCTTTTTTTTTCTCATCTAGAATTACAATGATTTCTTACTAAATGAATACTTACCTAACTAACTCAGACATTCATGGAAGGATTTGGTTTGAAAAGATTTGGCTTTGGGGCAATTTTTTCATCATCTAAAATTAAATTGATTCCTTACCAAATGCATCATTAATGTAAAGGTCTCCTAACTTCCTCAGGCTTTCACGGAAAGCTTTGATTTTGGCTGGATCAGCTTTGACTTTGGCGCCAGTAGCATCAACACCCTTGCCTTCCTCTTCAACATGGAACCTCAAGTTCTCAAGCAGAATGACAGAGCCTACAGGAGGGTCTGCGCATGCGGCTTCTACTTCCGGCCCGACGCAGTCAGGAAGGAAGGTGATATCCCTAGATACAAAAATATTTACTGTGGATGCATTCTACTGAATCAAGATTAAAAAAATGAGTGTGTAAGAATATATTTTCGATAGGTTACCTGTTCAGCAACTTTTTGAGCTCTTCAGCGACAGGTTTCAGCGTGTACTTCAAGTTCACGTTACCGTCAGGTCGACCCAAGTGTGACATGAGCACGACTGACTTGGCTCCTTTTTCGAGAGCATATTTCACGGAATCTAGGGCAGCCACAATACGCTGGTTGTTTGTAATGACACCTTCTTTCAGAGGGACATTGAAGTCGACCCTGAAAATGAAAATTGCAAGAGAATTGTGATGAAAGCAGAGTTCAGATAAAAGTAGCTTAACATGCGGTAAATCTTTGTAATATATTTACCTCATGAGCACGCGTTTACCAGCAAGGTTAAGGGAGTCGATGCTGAGCTTGTTGAGAGCCATTTTTGAGAATATCCTTTTTAAAGTTTAAATTCTAAAACTTTGCGGCTCCCCTGATGTCTCCTCAATTAGATGTCAATTTTAACCTTGACGTCAAAAGGGTCAAATATTCTTGCCATGTTAAAATAATTATAATTTGTTTTTTTTACAAATAGTATAGACACCATAGACATCTTATATATTTTAGGACGCGTTTCAGAACGTGCGATCATAGTGCGTTTCACTCGTTTATTACAAAAAGACAGATCGATATAGCAGCAAGAGAAATAAAAATCTAGTTGCACCAATCAGCGGGGCTATTATGTAAATCAGTTTCGGTTGCTAGCACAGAGTACATTATAATAGTTGCTAGCTATAGTTGCTATTCACCAAAAACAGATAAAAAATGAACTTCCAAAATAACCTTAAATGGGTATTGAACTATTTACGAATTGTGAAGTCATTTCAAGTGCGAACTTATCCTTAGATATCGGATTTGTATGTTTTAGACGATAGAAACTTGGTTTGGCAAATACAGAATCAGGGGGCAGGTGAGAATTCCCGATTGCGAGTAAATTCCCGGAATTTTATAATCTAGCTTGGCGTCTTAATTTTGAATCAATTTTATTCATTGCCATTCATTTCCATTGCCAAATAGGTAATTTAAAATAAGTTTCTTATTTGTAATAGTTTTTTATAGCTGGCAATGTTGACAAAGCCAAGCAAGCTACCAAAATGGTTGTAGGTTTACATGACAAGCCATACGAACAGCGATTGAAAGAACTTGGTCTTACCACGCTGCAACAACGCAGACAACGCGGTGACCTTATAGAGACATATAAGATACTGACTGGGTGCTATGATGTTCAAGAACTTGACAGCCTTTTTAAAATGAACAAAAACCAGCACCTCAGAGGTCACTCACTTAAAATCGTTGGATCAAAATGTGCAAGCAACCCCCGTCGACACTTTCTGCCTAACCGTGTGGTTACCGGGTGGAACAGTCTACCTGAAGCTGTAATTAGTGCAACCACAGTGAACTCATTCAAAAATAAATTAGACATTTTTTTAAAGACTAAAGTGCAGTGATATACACAACATCAGCTTTGAGCTGCTTGTGTATAAATAATAATAATAATAATAATAATAATAATAATAATAATAATAATAATGCAAAACTATTGGCTCTAGAGGACAAGTATCCAGGGCCGTAAACAATGTAGAGTAATCTCAAAAATATCGCAGAAAATATTTTTGGAGTCGCCCAAATTGCGATCAACGCAAAAACTTAAAAAAGGTCGCAATTTTGTTCGTCAAGTCACCCAATTTGCGATATGTCACCCAATCTGGCCACCCTGCCTCTATAGCTCTGTTATTTGAAACTGTCAGTGAGAGTTTTAGAGTTGCCATATGAATGAAATTCTAAATTTAATTGACAAGCTGTATGTCTGTGGAAAACACTAAGGAAACATGCAAGCTCTAAAAACGTGTATTTGTTATAGGTACCTACATAACAATGTATATGTACCGAAGTACAGGGATAGGGCTTACAAAGTCACCATCCATCACATTGGGACGTAATAATAGTCAGTGAATTGCGGGTGTATCGAGTGTGGACTGTGAAATGCATTTTTGTGCATGTTGCCATTTACTGGGTCTGAAATTGACATTTGCTCCATCTAGTGACTGTTTTCTATGAAAACCTTTGCTCCCAAAAATCCCGCGATCCTAACGACCATAGACAAGAAAAACCATGACCAAGTCTATGCGAGGAAGCGAGCGAGCGAGCGGGAGAAATTCTTCATGTTGGCAGCTCTGTTTTCGCGAAATGCACGACGCCTTGGATCGGAATATTTCTTTGAAAAATTGCGACAAATATTGCAATAAACGGAAGTGGGTGATAAATTGCGATTCTCCAGTGACTGCAGTATCTGAATATATTGATATTTGGTGATAATTTGTGACGGTGTGTTGTGACAACCAAAGAAAAGTGTAGTGCGTCGATCCGCTGAAACATGGTGCCGTTAGGACCCGGCCCGGGCCATCCTGCTGCACATCAACCACACGGCGGGCCGTCCTCGAATCTCTCGGGGCCAACATCGCTCTCCCAGAGCGCCCCACAGTCCAATAAGTCATCCGTTGCTGTATGTATTGTACACTTTGCCTATTTATTGCATAGTTTTGCGTCAGACTTAGCGCCTGCACATGTTTATGTAACTTGAACTTTTTGTTCGAGACACGTGCATATTGCCGCTCAATTTCGCAATTTTCATTTTCAGAAACCAAATTACACCTTGAAATTCACTCTTGCTGGTCATACGAAGGCTGTTTCGTCTGTCAAATTCAGTCCAAATGGAGAATGGCTGGCCAGTTCTTGTAAGTACCTATTTGTACCATATTTTTAACCATTTGAGCGTCAGTGAGACCGTATGACCAATTACACAGAGGTAAAATTCTGATACTGGGCATGATAACATGGGTAACAAATCAACAATATGTGTGACCTTGAAGTATGTGACATAAAAATATTTTTTACAGTTAAATCTTGGGTCCAAAGCTTGTAACAAAGATGTTTCTATGCAAGATTTAGTTGGCCATGCTGATTTCACACCTTCTGATACTAGATTGTGTCCCCCTTTGTAATCACTAGTCACTATGTTTGACAACAATAAGACATCTCTGTCAGTTTGCCATGTGCTCTAAATGTTAATTTTGGACCTTGGTTGGATATTATAATATAATATATAAAGAATTAATTATAAATTAAAAACATTTTATTGAACAGATGTGGTACTAGTGAATTAGCAAATGTAATGCTGTATTAATCCCTATTTATATTAATAATAAATGCTGTTGAAAGGAGAGCTAGTGACCAAATCGGTCATGTAGCTTCAGCTGTATTGAAACTCCGTTAGCTACTTCCCTGAACAACCTTTTCCCATAATCTCCGTGCTGGCAGGCCGCGGGCGGTGGGTGCAGGTGTAGTGGGGTGGGGAAAAAAAGAAAAAAATGTGGGCTCAGCGGCTTTAATTTTTTTTTCAAACAGTTGCTCAGTACTCCCTATGCACCCAAAAAAATGTTTAAATCGATCGGGTGGTGGGAAGGGGTTGCCAGCGTTAATTAAAAGTACCAAAATAATAATAATTTTCATGTGGGCTCAGCTGTATTGGCTTTTTTTCTGACGCAAGATTAATTAATATGTGAGCCCCAAAAAAATAGCCATGCAAAAATATCGGTGGGAAGGTATCGAATAAAATGGTTGAAATCGTTGAATTTCGTTCGAAAATGAGCTGAGGAGAAGGCAAAAGCGGAGTGTATATATAACTAGTATCTGCAACAATGCTCATCTGGGCATTCCTTCACCGTTGAAACCTGAAGGAAATGGGTGGATTGAAGAAGAGTCAATGTACAACTTCGTTTGGTTCGAAGGTGACCAATTACCAAAGTTTACAAAAGATGTCATAATTCAACCTGATGAAATCGATGAAGACGACGAAATAGAATCAGGTATGAGTGCAATATTAAACTAACAATCATTTGAATGAAATACGTACCTACAAGAAAATGTTGAAAAAAACAACGTTGACAATTCATATGAAATTAACACAATCACGATCCCAATAAAATAAAATTCAATTCCAAAAAGCAATTAAAAAACAAACAGTAATTGAAAGTCCGAATAAAATGAACACTGCTAAAATTGTTATTCAATAAATACATGTGAGAGCGACTCCGGAAGTGACAGCGATACCGATGAGTACGAATAGAAGGAACAGCTAACAATCAATCAAATATTGGACCTTAATTAAATCATACTTTACAATTTGTTTTGTATAAATATAAAAATGAATAAGATTAAGAATACAAATGAATTTTACATCAATACAATTTCTTTGCATAAATGAAAATGAATAAAAAAAGCAATCACAATGAATTTTCTACCTGCAAACAATTTTTTCGCATATGAATAAAAATGAATAAGAAAAGAAATAAAAATAAATTCATATTTTTCACGAATAAAAATGAATGAAAAAAAGGAATATTTTGAATTTTTTTTAATAAAGGAATACAAATAAATAGAATATCTTGAATAAAAAAGAGGAGTAAAAATTAATAGAATTTTGCGCATGAATAAAAATGAGAAAAAAAAGAAATAAAATTGAACAACATTTTTTCATAAATAAAAATGTAAATAATAATGGACAAAAAAAGGCATAGAAGCAGGGAATATTTTTTTGCACGAATAAAAATAAGTTAAATTTCTATGAAAATGCGTAGACGCACAGCTGAAGCAGCTGCTCGTTCGGAAACGTTCGGGTTTTCCCGTTCAACGGGTGCAAGAAGGACAGCGGCTACTCTCTGTTAGCCGAACAAAATCGACGCGCCGTGAGGGCGCTGACGCGTTCGCCGACTGGGAAGTCCACGTCCGCTTTTGCCTTCTCCTCAGCTCATTTTTGAATGAAATCCAACGATTTCAACATTTTTTTTCTATACCTTCCCACCGATATTTTTGCATGGCTATTTTTTTGGGGCTCACATATTAATTAATCTCGCGTCAAAAAAAAAGCCAATACAGCTGAGCCCACATGAAAATTATTATTATTTTGGCACTTTTAATTAACGCTGGCAACCCCTTACCACCACCCGACCGATTTAAAATTTTTTTTGGGTGCACAGAGAATACAGAGCAACTGTTTGAAAAAAAAATTAAAGCCGCTGAGCCCACATTTTTTTTCATTTTTTTCCCCACCCCACTACACCCGCACCCACCGCCCACGGCCTGCCAGCACGGAGATTATGGGAAAAGGTTGTTCAGGGAAGTAGCTAACGGAGTTTCAATACAGCTGAAGCCACATGACCGATTTGGTCGCTAGATCTTAGACTATGTATTTTAAGCTATGCAAATCTATAATATATCATATCATTTCAGCGGCTGACAAACTTATCAAAGTCTGGGGTGCTTATGATGGCAAGTTTGAGAAGACAATCTCTGGGCACAAAATGGGTATCAGTGATGTGGCCTGGTCATCAGACAGTAGACTGATAGTCAGTGCTAGTGATGACAAAACATTAAAGGTGAGTTAATAAATTGTTTTAGAAAAATCTAGGTGTGTTGGACATGTTCCAAAATATTGACTGATTTAAAAAAAGTTTATATTTCATCAACACTGAGATTGTCAACTTGGCCTTGTGCTTTCTTAAACTTAAAAAATACTTTTAATTGGAATATTGATATAATTTTTCGATAAAAGCTCTTCTAAACTCTTGGAAATGCAGTGAGAGTGTTATCTAGGTGAAGTGAAGTGTTTTTATGGGCAAAACCTCTAAATTACAGTGTGTGTGAACTAAAACAAAACTACCTTCATAAAAAGTAACTTTTATCAAAATGTAAAACAATAATAATTTTGTTGAAATAATGCTAAAATAAATTCCCCCAAAAAACCTCATCTACCGGAAGTGGCTGTTCAGGCTTCCGGGAAGAATCATGCTACTGACATACAAGTTCAAAACTTTCTCAAGCAAGTCTTGAAGCCAAGACAAAGACATTCATCACTTGGAAATATGCCGCTCCGACTAGAAAAAGTTAACCTAGACCCTAACAACCAACTTTCTGATAAAGAAAATGACTGGCAAACAATTCCAATACTCCGCCAAAACAACAAAAGATATAAAAGGATGAGACAAAATACACCATCCCCTGACTCGGAAGTTCCAGTACAAAACAGATATGCACAACTACGGCTAGAAGATATAGAGACCAATACAGCTTCTCATCAAGAAAAAGTTCAAAAGCCTCCACCAATTATGCTCTACGGTATCAAGAATATAACAAAACTTAATGACCTCATTGGGGAAATTTTGGATAAAACACAGTACTCATACAAAATTGTGACCAAAAATCAGCTTCGAGTCACATGTATTAATATAGCTTCTTATAAAAAACTTATTGAGCTAGCCCGAGAGAAGGGTCTGATTGGACACACATTTACCAGAAAAGATGAAAGACCATATAGAATTGTCATTCGAAATCTTCACCCCTCTACACCAATTGAGGCTATTAAAGAAGCTATAGAAAGCACTGGTAATATTGTAAAAGGCGAAATAATAAATGCCCGGTATGGTCCGTCTAAAATACCTCTGTTTACTTGGTTTGTGAACTTAGAACAAGGTCCAAACAATAAAGATGTAAAATCCCTGAAATACATCTATCATACTTCTATTATCATTGAGGATCCTATTCGTAAAAAGATGATTCCTCAGTGCAAAAGGTGCCAACAATATGGCCATACAAGGAATAATTGTATGAGGCCTTACAGATGTGTTAAGTGCGCAGAAAACCATAACACAACAGACTGTCCAAGAAAAGACAGAAATATTCCAGCAAAATGCGCTTTATGTCTTGAAGATCACGCTGCAAGCTATAAAGGATGTAAAGTTTACTTGGAAATACAAAAACGGAAATTTAGCTCGCAAACAAAGAACAAAACACATAAACAAAGCGAAAGGAAATCTACTGAAAAGCAAGATCCATTAAGCAAAATTGAAGTTATTTCCTCAACCGAAAATAAGGAGTATGATGATAATAAGAATCCTACTAAAACATATGCACAAGTTACATCAGCTATCCCAATGAATCTAGAAACTATTCTTATAAAAAATGCAGAAAAGCTAGACCGCCTCATTGAACATATGGGAGCTATGATGAGTCTCCTATCAACAATTGTCAATAAACTAGTTCGTTAAAGAGTTGGCTCTACGGATTGCAACGTGGAACGTCAACGGCTTGCCCGCTAGAAAACAAGATGTGAACACCTTGTTCAAGATTCAAAATCTTGATGTTCTGTTAATTTCCGAAGCTCATCTTACGGAACAGTTAGCATTCAGTCTTAAAGGATACAGAACCTATGCCACATACCATCCAGATAACACGGCACATGCAGGAACAGCAGTAATTGTTAGAAATAATATAAAGCATGAGCTACTTCCAGAGTATCGGACACCTCAGATCCAAGCAACATCAATAGTGTTGCATGACAAACAAGGTTCAATTACATTGTCATCAGTATATTGTCCTCCAAAAAAGAAAAAACAAACAGAAACGAATGGTGAACAATTTGATGATTTCTTTCAGACCCTAGGAAATAGGTTTATCGTCGGTGGCGATTGGAATGCCAAAAATACACACTGGGGTTCACGACTCACAGTTACTAGAGGTAGACACCTAAAGAGCAGCATGGACAGAAACCATTTGAGTGCCCTCACAACATGTCAGCCTACTTATTGGCCCACTGACCCAAATAAATCCCCAGATCTCTTAGATTTCTTTATGTACAAAGGCATACAAACATGCTTCTTGAAAATTGAAAGTTGTTATGACACTTCTTCTGACCACACACCAGTAATTGCTACTATAAGTACAACCATAATTGAAAGACCTTCTAAGCCTTTTCTGTACAATAAGCAAACAGACTGGCATGCTTTTCAACAATACTTAGACAAAAATGTAGATCTGAATGTACGATTGAAGACTGAAGACGATATTGAGACTGCAACAGTTTACATTACCAAATTAATACAAAAAGCAGCATGGATGAGTACCCCTAGTGAACGAAACATGAGACAAAAAGCTCACAATAACTTGCCTCAAGAAGTGAAACAGAAAGTGTTAGAGAAGCGAAGACTGAGAAGGGTATGGCAATTAAGTCGACACCAAGCAGACAAAACTGCGTACAACAAGGCAGCAGCAGAGTTAAAACAATTCCTTATTGAGTTGGAAAATGACACTCTTCAATTTCACTTACAAAACATAACCCCGTCAGCACCAGCCAACAGCGAACATTCGTTGTGGAAAAACGTCAAGTCCTCTCAAAAACCACAGCTACCACAACATCCACTAAAAATGATGAACGGTACATGGGCTAAAACAGATGAAGAAAGAGCAGAGGCTTATGCAGAATTTTTAAGTCATGTTTTTACACCAAATGATGACCTGGGGTCTGAGACTATTGACTATGAAGTCAAATCATTTCTCAAAAGCGACCTTCAACTCAGTCCACCTATTCACTGTTGTACACCTGCGGAAGTAAGACGTACTATTTTTGAACTGGAACAAAAGAAAGCACCGGGGTTCGACCTCATAACAGCAGAGGTACTGCGACAACTACCAAGAAAAGTATTGATCTTTATTACATCGCTTTTCAATGCTATTCTCAGAACATCCTCATATCCTAGTATTTGGAAAGTTTCCCAAATAACAATGGTACCTAAGCCTGGAAAACCACAGCACATGACATCATCATACAGGCCAATAAGCTTGCTACCTGTGCTGTCTAAAGTATTTGAGAAAATAGTCTCTAGTAGACTGAAGGAATGCCTCAAATATAATAATATCATTCCAGAACATCAGTTTGGATTCAGGAACAATCACTCTACGATTGAACAAGTCCACCGAGTATGTGAACATATAAGATATGCCTTAGAAAAAAGAGAATACTGTTCTGGAGTGTTCCTAGATGTTCAGCAGGCATTTGATAAAGTCTGGCATAATGGACTTCTATATAAGCTGAAAAAATATCTACCCCATAACATGTTTCTTCTACTGAAATCCTACTTGGAGAACCGATTCTTCTTTGTAAAAATCAATGATGCAATATCAGATTTCTTTGATATAAATGCCGGAGTACCACAGGGATCAGTGCTGGGCCCCATCCTGTATCTACTCTACACAGTTGATGTTCCAGATTCGGAGAATGTGATGACAGCTACCTTCGCAGATGATACTGCTGTACTTACATCAAATAAGAATCCAGAAACTGCTTCAAACATATTACAGACACACATTGATAAGGTACATTCCTGGATGAGCGACTGGCGGATTAAGGCTAGCGCAGCAAAATCTAACCACATCACCTTTACTTTGAGGAAAGAAGACTGTCCTGCTGTAAAATTTGGGAAGGACGTGCTGCCACACAACACTGTAGTGAAATACCTTGGCTTCCATCTTGATCGCAAGCAGACTTGGAAGGCTCACATACAGAAGAAGCGTGATGAATTAAATATCAAGTTTCGGTCCTTACAATGGCTACTTGGAAGACAATCCAAATTATCCCTCAATAACAAAACTCTTGTTTACAAAGCAGTATTGAAACCAGTCTGGACCTATGGAATTGAGCTGTGGGGATCAGCAAAGAACTCAAACATTGAAATTTTGCAACGTTTCCAAAATGGTGTACTGAAAGCTATAGTGAATGCTCCATGGTTCACAAGAATAGATGAAGTTCATAAATACCTCAAACTTCCTACTGTAAAAGAAGAAGTAAATACCAGGACTAAATCCTACAGAAATAGGATTATGAGCCATGAAAACAGACTTGCTCATTGTCTAAGTGAACCACTCCAAACGAGACGCCTAAAAAGGCAACACACATGGGACAATTTATAATAATATAATTCATGGAGGCAACCCGACACTGGAAGGGCATGCCTAACAAGCCATTAATTTCTCTCACAAAAACTGCTTATGGTCTTCGGACCGATTGCAAGTTGGCGAAACGGGAAAAAAAAAAAAATAAAAAAAAAAAAATATTTCATCAACAGTTTATTTGAGGTGATGAGAGCCAGAGTGGCCTATCTTTTCCAGACACAATCAATAATCAATTGTGTCTGGAAAAGATAGGTTGCTCTAACTCTCATCACCTCATTTGTACCAACAATTTATGTACTTGAAGCACAAAATTCATCATAGTATGACACATTGGAAATATCTCTGCACCTTGAAAGAATGTTGCTCTTACTCTCATCGCCTCATTTCTACCAAGGATTTATGTACTTCATGCACAAAATTCATCACAGTATGACACATTGGAAATATCTCTGCACCTTGAAAGAATGTTGCTCTTACTCTCATCGCCTCATTTCTACCAAGGATTTATGTACTTCAAGCACAAAATTTATCACAGTATGACACATTGGAAATATCTCTGCACCTTGAAAGAATGTTGCTCTTACTCTCATCGCCTCATTTCTACCAAGGATTTATGTACTTCAAGCACAAAATTCATCACAGTATGACACATTGGAAATATCTCTGCACCTTGAAAGAATGTTGCTCTTACTCTCATCGCCTCATTTCTACCAAGGATTTATGTACTTGAAGCACAAAATTCATCACAGTATGACACATTGGAAATATCTCTGCACCTTGAAAGAATGTTGCTCTTACTCTCATCGCCTCATTTCTGCCAAGGATTTATGTACTTCAAGCACAAAATTCATCACAGTATGACACATTGGAAATATCTCTGCACCTTGAAAGAATGTTGCTCTTACTCTCATCGCCTCATTTCTACCAAGGATTTATGTACTTCAAGCACAAAATTCATTACAGTATGACACATTGGAAATATCTCTGCACCTTGAAAGAATGTTGCTCTTACTCTCATCGCCTCATTTCTACCAAGGATTTATGTACTTCAAGCACAAAATTCATCACAGTATGACACATTGGAAATATCTCTGCACCTTGAAAGAATGTTGCTCTTACTCTCATCGCCTCATTTCTACCAAGGATTTATGTACTTGAAGCACAAAATTCATCACAGTATGACACATTGGAAATATCTCTGCACCTTGAAAGAATGTTGCTCTTACTCTCATCGCCTCATTTCTGCCAAGGATTTATGTACTTTAAGCACAAAATTCATCACAGTATGACACATTGGAAATGTCTCTGCACCTCGAAAGAATGTTTTTCCCTGCCTGGTGCTACACCCTGATCGTGGCACAAATGGGGGAACCAGGGTGAACTGAGATTAGGGGGCAGGGGAAGCATATTCTTCAAGGTGCAGGGATATTCCTGACAGGTTTATATTTTCATTTACTGCTGAGTAATAATAATAATATACCAGTACCAATCTATCATTGTTAAGTATCAGCAATACCCATACTAATACATATCGCTAGTTTTCTTATTAAAAAACAATATATTGAATTACTATACATTAGATATTAAATAAAACCGGAAATAACCCAAAAAGTGAATGGGGTCAAATCTGCCATGTGAATGAGGTGAACTGAAATGACTGACTGACTGAATGACTGACAGACCAAGTGAAACCCAATATGCTTGCGGGTTACTGGTCCGGAAATGGAAAAATTATCCTACCAAAAAAAAAGCAAATATTGGTAGTATCGGCTGATATATCAGCATCGTAATTGTTACATGTCCCTGGGGGTAACAGAGGATATTGGTGACAATATGGTTTTCCTTACTTTTGAATAAAAAGTATGCAATAAATGCTTCATGGCAATTCACACAAATTGCTTAGTATTTATGAATTCCCAAAAAACGCATTTATTACTTCTATTAAAAGTGAGAAAAACAGTATAACGATGTGCATTTTGCACTTAGATCCTCTGTTGCCACCTTAATAAGTACACAATACATTTACAATTCTTTTAAATTCTAAAAACTCACCCGTGTGTGGTTAAACCAAAATCCTGAGATTGAGAAACCAGCATCCTGCTGACTGAGCTACCACTGCTATAGCTACTACAGCATTTTTGTGTTAAGTTGAGACTTAAGGGGGCATCGAGCTTTTTGCAAAATAATTGCATTCCTTTGATCCCTTGCTGTATCATTATTACTTAAGCTTCAGTTATGCAATGAATATGTAAGATGTTTTAGGATTCACTCCATGAATCATACAATTTAGAAACACAATTAGTTGTAGATTCCTCAATAGAAAAAAAATCCAAAGTTATCTCTAAAAAACAAAATAAACCCTTAGTATGGGGTAAATACTTCACTGAAACAAATAATTAAATAATATAGCTTTTTATTCGGAGCATAGGAGTTACAGAAGTTTTATATGCTTATGCCTTTTGGCATAGGCCTCCTCCAATTCTTTCCACTGTTGGTGGTCTTGTGTTACTCTGGCCCAGTAAGGGCCAGCAGTGAGTTTGAGGTTGTCCTCCCATCTCCTTACTTGAAGTCCCCTCTTTCTTTTGCCATCTCTTGGTTGCCATACCTCCTATACTCTCTGACTCCACTTACCCTGTTGACATTGCATCATGTGGCCTGTCAACCTAACCTACTTTTTTGTTTATCTATCTGGGTGAGAATGTCTGTGATTTTGGTTTTCTCCCTAATATCTGAGTTACGAATCTTATCTAGCAGCTTCACACCCAGTATGCTCCTCTCAATAACAACAAAACTACATATTTTCTAGAATGTATATACTTAAAATTTTCGAAATGTGTATTTGCTATTGCTTTAGCAATATGAAGGAAATACCTATCCCTAATTTATTTTGCTTTTTCTGTCACTAGTAACTATGACATTTCTAGAATACAAAGTAGGGTATAATTAACCCAGGATATAAGTTACAGTTCTAGAAAATATTGGGAATTGTTGAAATTTTACAGAAAAGAACCCTAAAACAACATAAGTTCAATTTTTATGTCACCTATGGTCTTCTGCGTCCATCAAAGTGTTAATTAGTTAACAGAAGAGTTTCCTAATTGTAAAAAGTAGGCCTCATTTGTTTTTCAAAATGCACTATAAATAACTAGTCAATTAATGCTATAATTTAATTCTAAGTAGCTTGTGTAAAATCTGATGTTCCAATCAAGAATTGGTTACAAGTTGCTCGACATTTCATCTTCATTCCTTAAAGATAAGAGTGTCTATATTTTGGGACAATCTGATAAGATTGATGTATTGTAGGCCATGGGATAGAAACTTGCTTTTCGTGTTTATCAGAGCTTTTGATAAGAATGGTGTTCTTATTTATCGAGTTGATGCTTGTGATTTTTGGCACTTGGTGGAACTTTTCATACATTTATTATTGATAAACACTTGTACTTGTCCACTTATTTATATTATTTCCCTTACCGGTTCCACTGTTATAGTATTTTCAAAGTTTTTTGGTTGTTCTTATTTATCTACCCAGAGTAGATTATTTTTGCTTTAACTACTTATGGAGACTTTTTAAATGTTTTTACATTTCACAGGTTTGGGAGCTAAGTTCAGGAAAATGCCTGAAGACACTAAAGGGGCATAGCAACTATGTATTCTGCTGCAACTTCAACCCTCAGAGCAATCTCATTGTATCTGGCAGCTTTGATGAGAGTGTCAGGATATGGGATGTTAGAACAGGTAAAATAATGAAATCAGTGTATGAAAAAACGGCGAATACAAAAGTTTAGTTTGTTGGGCCTCAATACATTTTTTAATTATTAAAACGATATGAATGTTTGTTAACGCGCGGCGCGTCCGTAATGGCCCTTACATACACCAATACTAGCGTTTTGGACTTTAACCAATATCTTTTCAGGGTTCCGTAGTCCAACAAGGAACCCTTATAGTTTCGCCATGTCCGTCTATCCGTCTGACCGCGGCTCAGCTCAGAGACTATGAGTACTAAAAAGCTGTAATTTGGCATATTAATCACGCCGACAACATGGTAAAACAAAATCTCGAAAAAAAATTTTTTTGGTGGTACCTCCCATACATGTAAATTGAGGATGATTTTTTTTTCTCGTCTATCCCATAGTTAGGGGTGTCGTTGGATACGTCGTTCAAAAACATAATGGGTGTGTGAAAACCATTTTTCGATTTAGGGTTCCGTTGGCAAAATATTAAGCTTTATTTATAGGTATAAATATAAATTCATAGAATAGTATATGTAATAAAGTTAAAAGGAAAACTATCACAGCTAAGTAGGCTTTACAGGTTTACGCGCCAAACGTTTGGCCCCTCTAAACACGACAATGTTTGGGCCGTTATTTTAAATGTATGGGACTAGATGTTTGTTGCGATCTGTATTAGTAGACCAACTTATAAATGTACTGGGCAACTACGGAACCCTACATTGCGCGTGTCTCGACACGCACTAGGCTGGTTTTTTTGAATATAATTTTCTTTATAGAAGCAATTTTTTGCTATAACAACAATCAAGTTGAAACTAATACCTCCTACAGAAGTCTATGGCCGGCCCCATAGTGCTGCTAAAAAATAAGACTTCTAAGTAAACGTAAAAAAAGTTATTGCCCTCTAAGTAATCAATTTGATACAATTTGGGCCACCATAAAAACCTATAGGGTACTTATAGTTGGCTCGGACACTTAAAATCCCATCAACAATAGCACACGTCTAGGAAAAAATATTAAATTAATCAAGTAGAAATTACTACCAACTTAATTAGACCCTTTGGATATATAAAGTTTAATAGATCCTAAGTGTCAAGCTAAGTTGGTTATATGTACATATTGCTCTTGGAGTAAGTTTGTGTTTTAAACAGTATGTACGGAACCTTAAGGGCATGAGTCTATTTCGCACTTGATTAGTTTTTCAGTATATCATATTATAGCGGTTATTAATTACGTTAAAATGTTCCAATGTTCTGCAGGCCAGCGCAGGTAATAGTTTATAGCATCACATATAGTATCACGATAATTTGTTAGTGCTAATAGGATATTTTATTATATTTTTTTTGTGCTTGCTACTATTTTAAATTTAACTATTTTTTTTTAAACCATGGATATAATCCATATATTTTCCTGTAATAAAGACATTTTAAATATTTTATTATTATTATTTTATTTCAAGAATTATTTATACCCATGGAACATTTCAACGTAGTGCTTAGTGTGTTCCTGAAAAAGTGGAGGGGGGCGGAGGGTAACAATTATAACAAATATTATTAAACTCCAGGCAAACGTATTGAGTCATACTCACACTAGTTTTTAATATTATTAAATTTTGTCGCATTCATGATCTAACATTATTATATTATAATAAAACCACGATATTGAATTAACACATAATCTTGGTGCTGCAAAGATTTTTCTGAAAAACCAATTAAAATAATATAAAAGTTATAAAAAACTATTCTGGTCACCTGTATCTAGCATGTCAAGTATATAGTTGCCTGCATTCCAACAACTTTAAACTATGTATTTTAAAACTATTTAAACTGCTATGACGCCGCAATAAGAAGTACCAACGGGTAACCTGTTGTCATGCTTCTGTCCCATAGGTTACCTCCAATCTATGTTCCCGTACATACTTACGTCAGCTTAGACAGTTTTCTAAAATATCAGTATAACTACCATAGTTTAACTGCTACATCATAATAAACTCGGACATTTACCAAATTGTTTTTTAGCATAATGAAATCCGTCATTGGCAGTATGTACAAACATTTTTTAATCCTACACTTTTTGTATTGCTGTGGATTTTTGTTAATAAATAAATTAAATTATTATTTTACAGGCAAATGTTTGAAGACGTTACCAGCACACTCAGATCCTGTGTCAGCTGTACATTTCAATAGAGACGGCAGTCTTATTGTATCATCTAGTTACGATGGACTATGGTATGTTACTTAATATATTAAATATACAATGACACCTATTCTCGTGTAGCAAATATTAGATTTAGAGCTGCCATAACCTAAAACTTTTCATTGCAAAATAGGCTTTTACGCAGATGGATACAAGTTAAATGAGCTTGTATTATTTTAGGTTTTTCAAATCTAAATTTAAGGTTTGGTGCACGAGAATAGGTCACAATAGAATCAACTTACTTAACCCTAGGATTTGAAGTGAATTACAATTATTAGCCACAAAAACTGGACAGGAACGAAACTTAGCATTAGCTGCAAGTCGAAATCTTTTTTTATAGTTGTTGAGTTCTAAACATGGTTACAGATTAGGAAAAGTATGGCATGATGTGAGTAGGTAAAATTCACAGACAACCAATATAGGAAGCAGACTAAAAATACCTCTATGGTTCGCGTGGCAAAAACACACACAGAAAAAGAGTCACACAGATACATCAGCATGGACCGAACTTAGGGATAGCACTTTTCGACCTGGCGACACTAGACTACGAGTAGAATAGTAAAATAATACAACTTGAATAATAATTATGGAGTAAGTTATTTTTAGGGTTCCGTGCCTCAAAAGGAAAAAACGGAACTCTTATAGGATCACTTTGTTGTCCGTCCGTCTGTCTGTCAAGACCCTTTATCTCGGGAACGCGTGGAGGTATCGAGTTGAAATTAAAACCATATACTCAAGTCCACAGTTCCTTGAAGCTGTGAAAAAATCAAACTTCTAAGTTAACGAAAAAAGGATACGCCCGTTTATGCCGCAAAAAACGTATATTTCGACACTCAAGGCAATCAAAATTATAGGGTATTTCCCGTTGACCTAGAACTATGAAATTTGGCAAGTAATACCGTCTAGAAAAGTATACAAGTATAGGAAAAAATTTGTACGGAACCCTCGATGGGTAAGTCCGCCCGCTTTGCAATAATAATATCAAGAACTTAACCACAGAAGAGCCTATCCAAATAGTGAATAATTATGTGTAATGTATGTTTGCTGAAATGCCGAGTCAGTTGTCTCCCCCCAGAAATTATCTGTCACTTTTGAAAACTGCATAAAAATAAACCATCTGTCAAAAAATTTACAAAAATTTAATCCTATATCACAAAATCTATTTAAAAAATGAATCATCTGTAACTTGGTCAGAAAATAAGAGTTAAAATCATCAATCATCTTTGAATGGAACTACTGCGAATAGGTATCTAATTTTGGTATTCGCAGTAGCTCCATTCGTAGCAATCAAATATGCGTAATGCGAATAAAATTTTATAAAAATCCGCAGTAGTTCCATAATTGAACTCGGCAATGGAACTACTGCGAATGAAGGCATTTGACAGTGTGCCTTCTTTTATTTGTTATAACTTGAAATTTTCGAAGATTATGATTGCAGTCTTCACATTCCACTTTTCCATTCTGTCCCTGGGAATCTACAACTTAAATACATTTATTTTTCTCTTTCAGTCGAATTTGGGACACAGCTTCTGGGCAGTGCTTAAAAACGCTCATCGACGACGACAATCCTCCAGTATCATTCGTGAAATTCTCTCCAAACGGCAAATACATCCTAGCGGCGACACTGGACAACACGCTGAAGCTTTGGGACTACAGCAGAGGGAAGTGCCTGAAGACCTACACGGGCCACAAGAATGAGAAGTACTGCATCTTCGCTAACTTCAGCGTCACTGGCGGAAAGGTGAGTTGGTAGTGGCACGATATCGCATCGCATCGTGAAAATTGCCTTTACGATATCGCATACCTCGCGTCAGGTAAAAAGGCCGCTGGGTGAGAGTGGGACGAGACTAGTCTGCGCATGGGTACAAGTGTCGCAACGGTTTATGAGCGGTGACCTTGACTGCGCCAGTCATTTTTTCTCAATCGCACTTAGTAATTTTGTGCGCGAGTGAACGCTAGTCCCCCTCCACTTTCGTCGTTGCGCGACTTGTAACGCCTTAGCCTCGCCAGGGGCCTTTTTACCTGACGCGAGGTATTAACATACACTTAGGGCCAGTAGGCCTCCCATTAGTTTTGGTCTACCACGAGTTTTGGTCATGATACACGTTACCGACTGCGTAAAATATTTATATGAGAAATTGTGCAGCGCCCCTAGCGGCTTACGAAAGGAACCACTATCTGGGGGCAGAGGTCCCTTAAGTAGGGACTGAATAAATTAACCGACTTGGACTTACATGGATCTCACAACTTTTTACGGTAGAAGAACTAAGTTGCGAGACTGGTTTTTTTTACAAGTTTTGTTTTTGATGGCATTTCTCATACAAAATATCTTACGCAGACGGTAACGTGTATCGTGGCTAAAACTCATGGTAGGCCTTCTGCATAAAACAGAGCATGCGCCATCTGGTTTAGATAGACCCTAAAGTTAATTCGTTTGTTAAGAGGATTTGTTTTTGCTCAAATAAACTTAAACCTCAACATGAAAAAAACTAATAAATAAAAACGAATATTTCAGAAGATTGTGTTAAAATAAGAGTGTGCAATATATTCTTGGCAGAATTAATTATTTTTCCGGTTCCGTACCTCAAAAGGAAAAAAACGGAACTCTTATAGGATATCTTTGTTCTCCGTCTGTCTGTCTGTCAAGACTCAAGACCGTTTATCTCGGGAACGCGTGGAGGTATCGAGTTGAAATTAAAAACAATATACTCAAGTCTACAGTCCTTTGAAGCTGTAAAAAAATCAAACTTCTAAGTTAACGTAAAGAAAAGATACGGCCGTTTATGCCGCAAAAAACCGTCTAATACTACTAATACTACAAGTATACGAGAAAGTCTTAAAACTATACATTTGTAATTAAATCATTAAAAAATCATCGGGGTTAAGCAATGGTGTGCGCGGTCATAATTGTACGGGTGAACAAATCATTGTGTAGATTTTTTTAAGCGCTTACTAATTTGTACGGAACCCTCGGTGGGCGAGTCCGACTCGCACTTGTCCGGTTTCTTAACACATAGACTTGCGAGATTCTTCTAACTAGGAAAGGGACTATTCTCTTTTTTTCTTCTCTTTATTTTTAAAAAAGAAGGAAAACTCTTATTAATTAAATAAATATATCGTCACGACATAAATTCCCGAGGTGGTGTCAGATGTGTTCTGAGTATGAAATGTGAAATGAAAGTCATAGTCCATACTCGGTACACCCGCGTTTCACCTACGATTATTCTACCCAACGTGGTGGGTGGTGAGCCCTATCGCCGTACTTCGGGCATAAATACACGTTTTTTAGGGTATGCAGGTTTCCTCTTCTTATTAATTCTTACCTATAATTTCTAATTCAAAGTATTTTACGCAGTCGCTAGCGAGTAACGACACCCAAACCCATAGTAGGCCTACAGAGTGACATTAAGGCTTCGTTGTGCCTTTTAAGTACTGAACCCTCAAAAGTTGTTGGGTACCGTCCCTAGAAGTATAATGCATACGTTTTCTCATCCCCAGTGGATAGTATCTGGATCGGAAGACAACCTCGTGTATATCTGGAACCTGCAGTCCAAAGAGATAGTGCAGCGGTTGTCTGGTCACACGGACACCGTCCTCTGCACCGCCTGCCACCCCACCGAGAATATCATCGCCTCTGCAGCGCTCGAGAACGACAAAACCATTAAGCTTTGGAAGAGTGATACTTAATTGTTGAGTTTTTGGTGAGTTATGTAACATTTGTCATTTCTGATTAGGTATGAAGTATAGTCCTGTAAATAAAAGATTTGGGGTCCAATTAAATATACACTAATAAAAAGGCGTGAAAATAGTAGTATTGTTAGTTATTAAGCATTCGGTTACACTTCGAGCCCCCAGAATTGCATATTTTTTTTAATTTGACCTCTGACCTAAGAAAAAATCTTCCTAGCTATGGTTCTCATTAAGCTGGTTATTTTACTAAAACAGAACGAGAGTAGTGGAGTAAAATCAAGTATCTAGACATCAGAATTTAGATAGGGGGGAAGAGGGGGACTCCCTGGTACCACCCGGAAATGTGTGATTTTATTTTAAACCTATCCAAAATAATTAGACACCTCATCACAACAACATGGCGAACTAACCATAGTCTAATTAAGTTGGGCCTTTTTAACTCAATAATTACCCATCTTTTTCGAGGATTCTTGTGAAATTAAATAATACAGTCAGTTTACTAACATATTCTGAGTTTTCACCGACTGTACATTTAATTCGACCTTCTCCATACAAACATTTTTAGTTTGACTCGCCATTAGACAGTGGCAGCTTAGTTAGAAGTATTATAGTGAACCCAATAACCCTTATCATTGGGGGTATAAAAAGAAAGGGTTTTGGGTTTCAAACTGGTCTCTGAAATTTAGTTGTAAAATAGTTTTAATAAGCCGGTGTCGTCTCAACACTGTTGTGTGTCAAACAGTTATAATCCGTCATTTACAAATCCATTTTTTTTGCTAATGACAAATAATGCAAATTGGCTATCGAGAGTATTTTGTTTTTTTTTTACTATTTTTGTATACGTTTTGTTTTCTAGGTAGCGTTCAAAATCACTTTTCAAGATTAAAATATTGCTCGCTGTCAGACAAAAGTAGCTCGATGCTGGTTCCAAAACATCTACTTTTAAGTTTTGGAACCAGCATCGAGCTACTTTTGTCTGAGAGCGAGCAATATTTTAATCTTGAAAAAGTGATTTTGAACGTTGTAAGATTGAAAATGCATTACTTGAAAGGATTTTTATCGCAATTAATTTGTTAGTTTTTAAGCTGCGGCCGCAGTGCGATTACGATAACGCAAATATTTGGTGGTGTAATTTTTTTATGCAATTTAATAAATTGTATGCTGAAGTAAAAACTAAAACACTTGCGTAGTTTGAGATTTATGGATTCCACCATCGTCTTTTCCTTGTTCATAGGGTTCCTTGCCATAAAAGAAAAAATTGAACCCTTATAAGATCACACTTGTTCGTCCGTCTTTCAGACGTTTTTCTCGAAGACTAACGTAGGAATTTGAAATTTGGTATAATGTTAATGATAATTCCCCCTGTAATCCTAGGTTTCTATTAGAGCTAAAATTAAAGATTTGTATGGTTGGTAGATATTCAGTGGCGAAGGGCGAACATTTTGAAAAGGGAAGCTGGACAAAAAAATCGCCTTTCTCAGAAAAGCAACCAAGGAAAACCTATTTTTTTTTTTACTTTGCAACTCCCTGTCAGCCAAGTGTATTTTGTTGTATTGAGATTTATGGAAATGTTTGACAAAGCGGAATAAAGAAATGTAGTATGGATGTATTAATTGGTCTATTCACTGCTCACTCATTATAGTATTGGCACGGAACCCTAATTACGCGAGCCCGACTCTTTGCCGATAGGAAATATTTATCTAATTTGCTGTCATCCGGTACAGAGCGACGTTTCTTCCATTTAGTTTTGCGTTTGTCGCGATAAGCATATCACGACGACAAATGTGGCCATGCACATTCGCAGTAGGCCGAAGACGAAGTTTACTCGCACAAATGTGTGCGGCCTCGGCGTGGAATAATATTTTATAACAATTTATTTAATGGTTACAAGAGAAAGTAAATGCAACGGCTATAACATTTTACACCAATTGCAATATTTCCTGTTTACAACCTTATGACGCTCGTCTATTAATATTCTTTGTCCGCAGGCTAAAAATCAGCTGCAGCGAAATTGTGAAATCATGGCTTCAAACTATGAGCCTGGACTGTGCCAGTGGCTTGTGAACCCTTATACCGTTGATAGATCCCAGAGTTTATGGTACAAGCAATGCCTACCTTTTTTTTCCTTAGACTTAGTCGATCACTGACGTGTTAATTTACGGTTGTATTAAGAGTTTAGGGGTCAGAAATGAAATCCTCGGGGTGATAGTATTCATAGACGGAGATCCTGAGACCTTCGGAATGTTGTAAAGTATGTGAGGGGATATGATTATGCTTTAATAATTGAGACAAAGATTTCTCGAGTGATGGCGATGAATGTTTTGCTATTTTTTAGATGTAAGACAAAAGTACCTATGTGGTTTGGAAAAAATATATATTTTTCTAAATTTTATAAAAAATGATGCCTGGTTTTGTGATTGATTGATTGATTGATTGATATTAGTTCGATAGTATTACTTTGGTAGTTGTTAACTACATAGTGAAACTTTGAAGTATTTTTGGGAATCATGTAGTTCATACATTCAGTACAGATTGGTCTTATTTTGTGTGTTATAAATTATAATTATAACTCTGAAGTTTAATGTAGAACTGGTTTTGCTCTCACAATCTCAACCATTGAAATAATAATAAATCAGTTTTAAGATTTAGTTATGTTTAATAAAGGGGTTTGAAGATTTTTGCGGTCGCCATGTGCTTTTTTTTTAGAAATTACGGCCACAAATAATTCTTATAAAAATCGATTGTTGACATAAATACATACAAAAAGTATTGGTAACGAAAGCTCGTAAATTGTTTCATTTCGAAGATATAAGCAAGTAAAGTTTTTCCGAGATCGATTTAATGTGACTAAAAAGTACATCAGACCCTGGTTACTGCTATTTCTTGCCTGGACAGGAAAACCTATTAATAGAAATATCTTTTGATTCAGATTTGAAACGGGATTTTGAATTCTCATTAACGTATCTTTGGGTGAATTTAAAGAAAAATCGGAAGAAGTACTGAAATATTTACTGCTTTTTACAACCACTCACTTATGTGAAAAGACATTATTTACTCTTGTATAATAATGAAAAGAACTACAAAAACACATAACGAGATTTAAAACATACACATAATATCAATCCGAATTTAATTGATTTAGTTAAGAAAGCAATAACTAACTTGCACATTCAAAAACTGTGTAATAAATAACGCAATTATAACGAATTTGTATGTTATATAAATTGCATGATTTCGACCCGAGATTTATTGATGTTTTTATATTTAAGGGACCCCCGATAGCTATGCTTTATTTCCTAGGGGTTCGGAGCTGGAAAAGGTTGGGAAACGCTGTTGTAGAATGTTTTTTGTTTTTATTGATGTCTGCAATCGATTTATATAAGAATTATCCGTGGCTGCAATTTTGTCCAAAAGTAAAAATGGCAGTAAGTCGGCACAGGCCAAAATCTTCGAACCCCTTTCTAATTATTTGTTTTTCTAAATATGAATACTATGCGCCCCTGTAATTTTATTTTCACCCTGTATATACTTTTGTATCTGACTTACCTTCTAAGGATACATTATGAATTGTTTTCTAGCATTTATGTTTTGGTTATAATATTGCGTTTGTAAGAATTCAGCTTATAAGAATAACTTGTTGGATGCAATTAAAAATTTAGTTGTCTAAGAATTTGTTGTATTATTTTGTACATTTGAACTATTCCAATCTGTAGCATATCTACATACGAGTATAACCATCGGCGACTAATATTTCTTATTCGAAGCCTTGAACATTCCCACAGAACAAGTGAATATTTGAAAATAAGGCTGAACAAAGATCATTGTATAGCATAAGCTTACAGGATCAAATATAAAAACTCGCGTATTCTTTTTAAAAATTTTCATGAAATTGTTGGTTGAAAATAATATAAATATCGGTCGGTACACGAAGCCAATATCATCATGGAACTAGGCAATGGAACAAGTGCGAACGATCGATATTTTTGATGGTTATAGACATTGACATACCAAACCATGGACCTCGGGTCTAGTCATTGACATTACAGACCATGGACCTGGGGTTTTTGACCAAAAAAGTGTCCTTAGTGAAGTGTCAAAATATTAAGACACAAAACATTTCAATTTGAATGGTATGCACGGCTTAATTTTGATTAACGTGTGATTGACACCCTTTTTTAATTTTCAATGGTTTTGACTCTCTTTTGGTTCGGACACTTTTGAGCACAGACCCGATATCCACTTATAATAGTACGTAGTAGTATTATAGTTTTACGTCAATGGTTATAGATAAAATTCTGTGTCCAACTCACAGACCAAAAGCTTACTGGTATGTGGTCCAACTGGACAGAATTATCTATTAGGACACTCGCGCAACCTATTCTATAACTAAACTCACTTCGTTTTGTAAACAAGCACTCGTGTCGTGTCCCAGTTTCTCTATGTCGTATTATTTGGCCACGTCACTAGGTACCTTTGTCGTCGGGACATCGTAGAATGAGTTGGGGAAGATTCGTGCTCCGCGAAATTCGTGCCAAAAATCTTTCGAGCTCCGTAAATAAAAAATAATCACCAGGTGTAAACTCGTCCCCTTTTCGGGTGTAGGTAGATTCGTGCCGTACAACTTGACAATTAAAAATCTTCATTTATTTCATATTGGAGTACTACCAGTCACAAAAGTAATTTAAAAAATAATAAATAAATAGAAGTGAAATAGATTAAGTTTGCTTAACATCAATTCGCCGTTGTTGGCACAGAAAGTCCAATGTTGATCGCAAAATTGTTGAATGACTTAGAAGTACTAAAATTAAAACAAAAGTCTGAATATCAGCTACATTTTTCCAATTATCTCTACTTTTTCTGTGTTATTAGATATAGGAATAAACATACTGATATTATTATTAGAGTGCATTAAAAACCAGAAAAGATAAATTAGAAACAAATGTAAAGACAAGAATTTGTAATGCACTCTAATAATAATATTTAGAGTATTCCAAAGCGATGAATTTCGCAATAAAAACATAATCTCAACATACTGATCGTTAAATTGTTTGTTAATTTATACTTTTTTCACTTTTTACACAACTGTACTTTTCTATTTTTGAGAAGCATTCCCAATTTACTAGTAAATAATTTTAACGGAGCACGAATCGTCACTGGTAAAAAACAGCGGCACGAGTCGCCACCAAAATAAAAAGAGCACGAATTTCGCGGCACGAATCTTCCCCAACCCCGTAGAATTGGATATATCGTCAGCAGATTTTAGAATTGGGCATATTATGATCTGCCCAGGCACATCTTATTCACAAGCAACCTAACAGTGGGTGACGCCTCGCTCCGCTCCGCTTTACTCGGCTCCCTAAAATTTATATGTAAACCTACCTAACACGCCTCCTCGCTCCGCTCGTCGTTGCACCTATTTTTGACTTTTTGTGAAAGATTCTCGATTTCATACTTAACGATCTGCCCATGACAGTGTTACCTCCACGTAACGTGACGTTTTTAAAATTGTATAGGTACTTGACCCGTGAAATTGATTCGATAATTTAGCTAGTTTTAAGCGAAAATAAAAACAGATTAATGAAAAAGATACATTTTTAAACTGGTTTTAGGCGGCTAAAGCTGGACAGAAGAAGCTGTGTAGCAAGCAACTTGTCTTCCCCAAAGGGGCTGCGGTTATTGCGACCTAATTCTCCTTACGATCTCTAATGGAAACCATACTATGTCGATATCAGAGTAAGTATAAGCATATAGCACCAATATTGTCCGAGCTCCCAAGGGTTCTATTTCCAAAGAAGTCAGTTATATTTTTCGTCTTAACTATCCAATCAACGACAATAGCGCTATGTATAATGTATGGTGATGTACTCGTAGTAGATCTGCTTGAAAATAGATATACAAGCGCTGCTATTTATGTATCTGGAACTGGTCAGTTACAGAACAATATCAAAAAAGTAATGATTACATTTAAAAATGAAACTCTTTGGCTGAAGAATACAATTTGTTTTATGTAGCTGTCATTTGTTTTTCCTTTGTGGTGTCATTTTGAAAATTGCGTGTCGTCTATCATCATGGATTCCCCATGGATTTAACTCATGAAAATTTTCGTGCTATGATTTTTTACGATTTTTGGCGAGGGCTAACTCAAAAACAGTGCATCCATCAACTCACATCGACTTTTGGGGACGAAGCACCATCGAAAACTACCGTGTATCACTGATTTAGTGAGTTTAATCGTGGGCAGTCTATGCCCACGGACGAATTTAAAGAAGGTCGCGTTAAATCGGTTGTTGTAACCTCAAAATATTGATGCTGTGCGGGAACTAATAATGCAAGATCGTCATGTTACATATCGCGAGATAGAGGCAACTATGGGCATAAGTATGACGAGTATATATAAAATACTAAATGAATTTAGCTGTAAAAAAAAAGTTCACATTGGATTCCGCACAACTTGAGAATTGACCAAAAACGGGCTCGTGTTGATTGGTGCAAAAAAATGTTACAGATCTTGGATATATGCGTATGATCCTGAAACTAAACAAAAATCAACAGTTTGGGTGTTCCAAGATGAGCCGAATCCAACAAAAGTCATTCGTTCAAAAAGCACTTTGAAGCAAATGGTTGCTTGTTTATTTGGTATAGATGTACATGTGGCTACAGTACCACTAGAGGATCGTAAAACGGTTAATTCTAAATTATACACGACCATTTGTTGAAGAAATAATAAAGAACAACCGACAACGCAGAAACCTTAATCATGACAATGCTAGGCTACACATTAGCTGAAACGACTTGGTATTTGGAAGGTCAAAACATCGAATTAACGGGTCATCCGCCGTACAGCCCCGACTTGGCCCCCAACGACTTCTATTTATTCCTAACCGTGTATTTATTCCTGAACCGAGCATTTCGTAGATACAAAAGTGACAGGTCAAATGATAACTGGTCTGCTTATAAAGCTGCTAGAAATCGATGTAATCAGTGGTGTCGTAACTCTAAGCGTCAATATATTGCCGAGCAACTAGAACTCTCATCGCCAGCCGGTGTTTGGAAGTTCTTAAAGTCTCTTGGTGTGGGTAAACGCGCAAAGCAAAACCAACAAGTTGCTTTAAATATTGATGACCTTAATACTCATTTTACATCGTTACCCTCACTTAGTCCTTTTGCTAAAGCACAAGCTCTACTTTTAATTAAAAATTCATCTGCCCCTGATACTGAGTCTTTTAAATTTGCACCAGCTAGCGGGGAGGAGATAAAAAAATAATTTTATCCTTAAAGTCCAAAGCTGTTGGCTGTGACGACATAGGTCGTATCATGATAACTTCACTACTTGACATCCTTATTCCTGCCATCACACATATTGTTAACTCTTCCCTTACTTCAGGACAATTCCCCGACATGTGGCGCATGGCACATGTCATTCCCCTCCCTAAAGTATCAGATCCTACACTCCCAAACCACTATCGTCCTATTTCAATTCTTCCCTTCTTATCCAAGGTTATAGAGTCCCTAGTACACAAACAACTAACTAACCATTTAATTACTAACAAACTTTTGAACCCCTTCCAGTCTGGTTTTAGGACCGGTCACAGTACAGCCACAGCACTACTAAAAATCACTGAAGACATAAGATTGGGCATGGAGAATGTTATGGTGACAGTTCTCGTACTCGTGGACTTCAGTAATGCATTTAATGCCGTTGATCATGACTTGCTCCTCGCATCTATGGATCACCTTAATATATCCTCCCCTGCTAGGAAATGGTTTTCTTCGTACCTTCGTGGCCGCCGTCAGGCGATTTGCAGTAGTCAGGCGATGTCTGATTGGTGTGATTTATCTGTCGGTGTACCACAAGGTAGCATTCTATCCCCTTTATTATTCTCTATTTTTATAAATTTAGTCACTCCTTACTTTAAATCTTCTTACCACCTTTACGCTGATGATCTCCAGCTTTATAAGCAGACCAAAGTTGATGATCTTAACAATTGTATAAACGAGATAAATAGGGATCTACAGAGTCTTCAGTCTTGGTCCGAACGCTTTGGAATTGCTGTAAACCCAAGCAAGTGTCAGGCTATTATTGTTGGTAGCACACGACAGATTATTAAGATTGATCCTGATCTCTTGGGAAAGGTAAGCTATAACGGGTGTAATATTGCCTTTACTGACTCTGTTACTAACCTTGGCCTTGCCATTGACGAAAACCTTGATTGGAACGTTAATATCGCGAATGTTTCCCGCAAGTTTTATGCTTCATTGCATTCTCTTCTATGTCTTAAAAACGTTCTTCCTATTTCAACAAAAATTTCTCTTGCTAACTCTCTTCTTATTCCTTTAATTGATTACGCTGACGTTTGTTACTTGGACCTTAAAGAGGAACTTCTTAACAAGCTTGATCGTTTGCTCAATACATGTATTCGCTTCATTTTCGGTCTTCGCAAATACGATCACGTGTCTGAGTTCCGTTCCAGGTTACACTGGCTTCCAGTTCGTGAGCGAAGGAATGTTAGAATTCTGTGTCTTCTTTTCTCTATTATTAATGACCCGTGTACTCCCCCTTACCTCAAATCTTTGTTTCATCTTTTAGATAACACCCACTGTAAACTCCTCAGGTCCTCTAACAACCTTCTCTTGTCTTTTCCTTCTCACCGTTCTGGTTTTATGTCCGATTCTTTTGCCGTCACGGCTGTCCGTTTGTGGAACGATCTACCCGTTAAAATTAGAAATGCCCCGTCTCGTCATGCGTTTAAACAGTCCTTGCGCAGACATTATCTTAGTAAAATACAGTAAATCTGGTGTCAACATAGCAATCTGAAATTATCACGACTAGTAGTCTATTTTTGTATATTCTTGTATTTATTATTGTATTATATATATTTATATAATATTATGTAATCGTATTTATGTAGTAATTATTGTTATTTGTTTAAAATATATTTATGTATTTTTATTAATTTATGTATTTAGTATTTACCTACAAATCTACTTATCTATTTTATTTATTAGTACATTCATATCTTTTTTTTTCTCACTTATTTTTTTATGTCTTAAAGCCTTTCTGCACGCCTGCCTCTGTTCATTTCTTGTACTTTCTGTCGGGTTGACTGGGAGAAAATGCTTTTAGCATTAAGTCCGCCTGTTGTACATGTAACTTTTGTTTTGTGCAATAAAGTATTTAGAAAGAAAGAAAGAAAGAATAAATTACGTGGTCAACGTTTTTTGAGCCGTGAAAAGGCCGTTGATGCGTTCAAAATGCACGTTTTGGAGATGCCTCAATCCGAATGGAAAAAGTGCTACGAAAATTGGTTCCAACGTATGCAAAATTGCATCGATCACCATGGCGAAATATTTTGAAAAGCAATAAAACCATTATAAATGCTAGGTATGTTTGTTTCACTTTGTTATTCCGGATACACAAATAGCAGCCCTCGTATGTATGCTTTTGAACTATTCAGTTTTAAATATGACATCAAGGAATTTTCTTTTTTCTCGGAGTCCCTGTGTAATTTCCTACTTACCTATATTACAAAGGCTAAATCGGACCTTTTGTTCAAATAGTGATTTCCAGAAAAGTAAAGTCTCTGTTAAATTGATTGAAGCGATAAATATTAGATGCAAACAGTATGTTTGTCTTATTCAGATACTTTCCTTTTTAAGACAACTGATTTTTTAATTATTAATCAGCTTAGCAGACGCGCCGCGCCGCGAAAAATAAGAAAATTAAAATCCGGGTAAGTGAGAGAGAGTGTCACCGTTTGGGTTCAGAACCTTAAAAAAAACTACATGACGGTACCTGCAGCTTGATTTATTCTCATGTCACGCTTCTCACCTAGAGGGGTAGGCAGAGACTGCTACTGATTTCCATCTGCTACGATCCTGACACATCTCTTTCGCCTCTTCCACACCCATCAATCTACACACAAGTTCTTCTATTCCGAGTACTTTGGCTGCCTTTCTTCAGTTTTTCGCCAATTTGATCGGCATACGTCCTATAAGGACGGCCCGGTCGAGTTTTGTCTTCCTCTTGCATTCCATAAATTTCTTTCGTCACTCTATTTTCAAATGAAAAAAAAAATCAGTTTTCCAATAAAGTACCTATGTATCTGAATAACATGAAAACACATGGTACTTATATTTACAGAAACTTAGAGTTGACCGACTGTAAGTTGGTAAATTTAACACAGAATCGAAACTTTTCTGAAAATCACTTTTTGCGTTACCGTGATATTTAAGTACTTCAATATTATTTACTTCCGTGCAAAACTTTTACTGTCGTGATGAATTATTTCCATAGATTCATTAAAGGGAATAAAAACATAGAATAAGAACATTTTACATGCACGAATAAATACGTATGTATTTTTTGTTTTATTGAAATGTAATATCAACCGACAACCAATAAAAAAGATGTTTACTGGTGTGTAACATTTCGTACAATACTACGAAGGGCGCGCTCTGCCCCCGTGTCGAATCGCCTGAAGCAATGTTCATATTTACGAATAAGTATTTTCCTGAAAAGTAGAGCTCAGATATGCGGAAACTTTTTGGGCTCTGTTAGAACGTGGAATTCTATAAGGCTTTGTTTCATTCTTAAAGGTTAAAGAATGAAAGTAAAATTCTACCTGAGATGTCGTTGTGAATGAGATTATTATTTACATAGGATGAGATTTTTTGACCATTGCAAATTCAAATTCAAAATGTTTATTTGTAAAATAGATACATAAACTATACATTTTTGATTGAAAAACACTTGTACTTGTCCACTTATTTCTATTATTTCCCTTACCGGTTTCGCTGTTATAGCATTATCAAAGGTTTTTTTACGTACGTAAGCAACCAAAAAACCTTTGATAATGCTATAACAACGAAACCGGTAAGGGAAATAATAGAAATAAGTGGACAAGTAAAAGTGTTTTTCAATCAAAAATGTATCAAAAGTTCCACCAAGTGCCAACAATCACGAGCATCAACTCCATAAACTATACGTTTTACATGTCAAATCTAATCTGTATAAAAATTATATTTTATGATGAAACAAATATGATACGGGAAATATATATATTACATATGTATATTGCTAACCAATGGACCCCATGCATGATGTCCTCAAATAAATAAATATTGGTGTCGATTCGGTATAATGCTGCTTATTTGACAGGACTAACCTGATTTTAAGCGTCTTGTCCTTGTCTTTTCGATATCGAAGGAAAAAGACAGAATGCTTAAATTAAGTTTAGTCTTGTCAAATAAGTTAAGTCGTGTTACACTTTTTCTTAAAGGGACAACTATTGCGGTGTCCTGGAAAAGTCGCTATAAGGTCCGTTTAAAGTGTGATGGTCCAAAGCCGATCTACATACAAACTTGTCGGAATTAATAACCACGACAAAAGCATTATTAGTTTCGCTGTGTTACTTTTTTCTACACGTTCCATCAATTCTACATCTGCGAATAATCAGTTTCTTCACAAAAAAATGTTTTTACTTACTATAAACTTCTTCTGTTCAAAAAATAGTATGGAAAGTGATAATAGCAAAATTAGATTGTAAAAACTTCATGCTTTTGTCGAGGTTGTTGGTTCCGACAAGTTTTTAAAGAGCGGCTTTGGACTATCCCCGTTACCTCGGATGTTATCTTATAATTATAAGTTATTAGAAAATGAAAATGAAAAAATGTTTATTCAATAACCAGGAATAGATAAGTTTACAATGCTGGGGCCTTCTATTAAGTATAGAAATACCTGTTCCAGAAGACCCCGCTCCTTCAAATCCATAGTCTAAGGTTACAGATAAACTACTACTAGTACTATCTTAATGTGTGTGAGGGTGTGGAAGTGTATGTGAGAGAGCGTATGTGTAAGAGTGTATGTGTAAGAGTGGGAGAATATATATATATGATTGTAAATAGGTATAGTATGATAGATATCTCATTTCAGTATGGTTGTTATTTGAATTGTGTATAGGTATATATAATATATAAATATATTTATACATATTAATATTGTTTACATAAAGGTTAGGCGAATGATTGCAGTAGTAACTCTATTTCTCCATAAGTTTTATTTAGTATCCAACTGGTTACAATTTTCTTACATTCGTGGTATTGTTTGGGATATATATCTAGAGTTTTATTTATTGCATTATATAGACGGGCTGACTGTGTAATATATTGTTTGCTGGCATATGAAGATTTTACAATTATAGTATAAACTACTTTATCTCTTTTTCTTTTGTTAATATTAATTTGGTCAAAAGTTAACATTTTATGTCTCTTTAAAATGGCACGTAATGTATACAGTTTTCTCACCGTTAAAATTCGGCTAAGAGAGTATAGCTCATTCGTAGAAAATCTATATGACTTAAAATACATTACTCTTATCAAGGCTCTTTGAGCTCTTTCAACTTCAATAAATTTAGTTTTAGCAGCTCCACCCCAAATTGGCACACAGTAACCTAATAAAGATTCTGCCAAAGCAATATATATTTTATTGAGTAATATTGGGGGAGCTACATGTCTTAGTGTTTTAAAAATCCATATTAATTTACGTGTTATAGCGCTAAGTACTTCTATCTGTGTTGACCAAGATAGCCTTTGATCAATCATTACACCCAAGTATTTGATTGAAGATAATTTACTTATGGCAGTGCATTTGCAGCTGATACCATTACAAGTATGAATTTTAACAGAGAAGTTATTTTCAGGTTCAGTTCGATTGTACATGGTAAAGCAAATATAATTTGTTTTGAGCGCATTTAAAGTAAGCAGATTTGATGCACCACTGTGTAATTCTGGCGAGACCTGTCTCAGTCAGTAAACGAGTACTCTCCCATGTTGTACCGGAGAACACAACTGCGGTATCGTCGGCGTAAGAAAAAATCTTTGCGTTGTTCAAGTTAAGGTTGCACAAATAATTAATATATATCAGAAATAAGGTGGGTTCTAAGACGCTCCCTTGTGGGACACCATATCTAATATTCGAGTCGTCACTAATATACTCCCCAATCTTAACTTTCTGCTTCCTGTCACTAAGGTAATCTTTAAAAAGAGTCAAGGGTGTGTCTCTGATACCTATGTTCTCTAACTTTTGTAAGAGAATGGGGACGCAAACGGTGTCAAATGCCTTTTTTAGGTCGACAAATGTAGCAAGACACTTATTACCATGATCTACTTGGTCTACAATATATGACGTCAGAGCAGTAACAGCGTCTTCTGTGGATTTACCATTTCGAAAACCATATTGCGAGTCCGACAGTAAATTATATTTGTTTAGATAGTTAATTAATCTTTTGTTGATTAATTTTTCTACAATTTTCGAAATACATGGGAGAACAGAAATATAATTACTAATATCATCCATAGCACCACCCTTGTGTAATGGTGTTATGATTGATTGTTTTAGCATTAGCGGAAAAGTTCCACTGGTGAAGCAGAGATTGGTAAGATGGCAGATAATAGGTACAACTTCACAGCTAGCCAACTTAAGAAAGCGAGAGGGGATATTATCCCAACCTGGGGCGCTGTCTGATTTGAGACTCATTAAGACCCTGTGGACTTCACCGAGGTCAGTTTCTAAAAGGACAAATGAGTTATTCTGCGAATTGTGTGTATCACAAGTAGATATACAGTCAATGACACGGTAGCGTACGGTCTATAACTTCAAAATTAAACATCTAGGTAAGGCAAGGGTACTATTTTCGTATTCAGTGATGAAGATTCTATAGTGCATAGGGGTCAGATGCATTTCCGAAAATTTTGACTTTTTTCGTATGTGCCGCCTCTAAAGTGATATGAGTATGGGTCAAAGCAGCAGGTAACATGAATTGCTGGGGCCGCAGCATCAGCATCCAAGCTGGGGCCGAATTGCCAGAAACCTACAGCTCACGTTCTCACGGAACGATACCTAGAACGCCTAGAATAAACATACTTCTTGTAGAATTATCTGCTTTGTTGCCATGCAGCGGTCACCCGCATCTCATAGGCCATGCACCGCTTTGCCACTTTTGCATAATGTGAGCATGACGCTGGACTGCAGCGCAGCATTCATAGCGGGCACTCACAAGATCCACTAGTGCTATAATTGTAGTTCTTTTTCAAACAGCTAGGAGTACTAAAGTGGGATGATACCTAAGTGCGACGTGTATCTAAATATCGGCTGACGTGGTCTCAGCATTGCTTTTACACGAGTTAAATACCTTATCACTAAGTCGCCCGATAACCTAACAGTTTCTCGTTTTGGAGAAACCCCGTCTATTTTGTTTATATCTTCTGTGTTATCAGTATTCGGTCAAGAGTCACATACTAGTTGTTTCACCCTACTAAAACTGCATCCGATCTGCATCATTGTCGTTGTTAAGACACGCTCTTATCGCGCACACAATGCCGTATGTGCTTAATAGGTATGTTTTACCTGTATACTAAAGTTACAAACTTTTGACCTGGTTTTCCCTATGAATGCCCGGCATTTATATTATGGTGTTGCGAGCTAAGACAATGCATCGAGTACAGCAATTAAACGTTGTTATCGATGTCCCAAATTGGTAGCGTAATTTTTATCGTAGGTATGTGATACGATCTATAGTGACTATGTGAACACGTGAGTGACTCCCGGGGCCCCAGTATGGGAGCGCAGGATGAATTGTAAATCGTCTATTTTCATAAGGATGAAAGTTTGACTGACGTGGTCCAAGAATATTTTAATATTCACTCGTTTATTTTAGGAATGATCCAATTACCGCGCCGAACGATAACCCGCACGCGAGGTTGTGGGAATTCCAAATTGATATTATCCCTATATTGTTTTCTTTATTCGGTACGATAAACAACTGGAGTGGTATAAATTGCTATGCGGGCAGTCAGTGGCTAGACACTACACGGTCAACATTGCTGAAAGAACATCGTATAGACTTAGGAGTCCCGTGACATCCATCAAGAACTCAAGATGCAGTCCCAAGACAGAATACTCAGTTTCCCGGTGGACACCTTCACGAGGCGCGGGCCTTCTATACCCGAGGAGGCCCCTTTCAGCCCCGGCGAAATTCTGCAATTCAATAAAGCATACAAACAGTTTCTTCAGGCGGAACGACAGCTGGACGACCTGACTTTCCTTAACGGGAAGCCATGCCCCGTCCGCTACAACTTTGATCCGACGAGGCCAGAAGAAGATCGTCTAATGGTGAACTGGGACTGGCTCATGCCCTTATTTTGGGGGCCGCCGCCAGGTGAGAGGGATCTCGTGAGGGTGCCCACTATACTGGAGTTTGTTGAAAAGAAGATTCGCTTTTCGAAGTGCAAGGCGGTCGCCGGGGACACCTGTTCCTGCGGCAAGAGGCCTAATGTAGTGGTACCACCGGGACGTGAGTGCAGGATCCCACAGCACTTTCATCATTTCTGCACGGCGCACGTCTCTGCGTGGATAACCAAGTACATGGTCCCGGCGATTCTGCTGAAAGAATCCCAAGAAATCTTTAGAGAGGTCATCCAGAAAGTGCATGAAGGTGATCCGCAAATCCTCGAATACTATTCGACGGGTGACCGGACGGACACAGAAATGTTGCTGCACTCGGCTCGCAACATCAGTGATAATAGTGCTAAATAGTGCAGCAATGCTGCTGCAATGTGACGTTCGCTTATTAAAATAAATATTTGTGTTTATAATATGTTTACTTTTTTTTTCTTGTACCCCTATGAGTGTAGGATGATGGAGAGTTGTGCAGGTAAGGTACTGAGATCATTCCCTCTGACGTTGCTTCAAGTTGAAATTTAGTTTCTCTCGTGACCACTCTATGTTAGATACAATCAAGTCAAGCTTGGACTGCACCAGATGTAACGTCTAGGTAACGTGCTACTAGCCGCTGCATAGCACGTCACATCACTAACGCAGATAAGTTGCAAGGCGTGATGATTAGCGTTATGTGCACATGGGATGCAAAGCTCCGTTATCACAAACTATGCTTGGCATATGCTTATCATATGTCTTGAGCAAGGCCTGAGTGTGCATTCGCCTCTGACTACGTGTATCTGCGACGTTTAGGTATGGAGCCGACCATACAGGAATATGAGACGTCTAAATAAGGTTTTTCTTAACTTTATATCTATGAATAACTGCATGTAAGCCGCAAACAGTATTATGACAAAGACCGGCGGCAATTGGCGTTACATCTGTAACTCCTTATGGACCGATAATACGTATGACCACATGGCACGCTATCGTTTAAATATGGAACAAACTATGTGTCACTACTCAAAAGATAGGTAAATATGATAAGACGACGGGACCTTCATCGAAATATTATTACAGGCTGCCGGCCGAACGTAAGTAGCTCCAGCGTATTACGGCAACCCACGTTTAGTTGGCACTGTCTTGAAATATTCGGGAAAACCCGTGCTATATTCATTTTATGATCTGTATCCGACTGGCGGCGTGTATTTCAAAACGAAATCAAAACTGATGAGTGACCATAGAAAATTACCGGGACATACACGTGTGCTTCATACACGTATACACCTCACTTATACTTAAGATTTGTCATTGTATAGGTGTTACAGGTTTGGTTAGACTATAATTCTAAATATGTATACTTTTCATGATTCCTGTAATGTTAGGACTATGGTATGACAGATACCTTACCTAAACACTGCACCGTACCTACCTATCGCTGCATAGCATGTCGCGGTGCCCCTCTATCGTGTTACAAAGTGTAGTGACCACGGTTATCTATGCATGGATGTAGATTGTACAACATCTTAGTGGATAGAACTAGTATCATGAAGGAAACTGGTATGTCGTGACATTTGTAAGTCGGCATGCATTTTGAAATGAAATAAATATGTATCGGGAACAAGTTTTTTTTTTTATTTTCAAAAACAAACACTCACATACACAATATACTTAATACTGATGTACACAAATACCTAATACTTATTATATAAACAAATGATCATATCTATGACTAGCACTACTTCGGCCGGTTGAGAGTTCCACGCCACGATGCCTGCTCACGCAAAGCTAGTGCATACTGCATCAAGTGCCTGTCCAGTCGCCGCTGCTCTGCCTTCTGACGTTTTCTCTCCTCACGCTCCAAGTCTTGTCTGCGCTTTTCTGCTTCTTCTTCCGCCCGCTCTTGCTCCTTCCGAGATTTTTCCCCGTTGTCTCGATGAACGGCTTCTCCAGAGTTTCCGCTCATGGTGGATGATGATTTTGTGAATGATGACATGGTGATTTTGTTAAGACTGATCGATTGTACACAGCCTTGTGATTATGGCGAGTGTATATGTGCTAATGATTGATTGTATATGTACTTTCCTCCATTTATACTAACCCGAAAACTACCTAACAAGGACTCGTTGTTCCATAATTATCGCGAATTTTTTCCCACTTGAATAAGCTCGTTCATGAGGGATAATTCAAATACCGTGACATCATGGTGTACCGCAGTAACGACAGAATTGATAAGCAAATTAGGTAGAGAAACGTATTTTGTGGTAAAATGGCGCAATATCGATGATGTCAACGGGTAATACATGCATATATCGGCAATACCCAGTTATTTTCAGCTGAAAAGGAAAAAATTGATAAGGATAATGCATACAGTTTTACATTTTATTACGGGAGTCATATCATACACTGTGTTAACTTCTGTTAGCTAGCACAATCATGCTCCGTATGGAAAAAAGTATAGGTATGCTTCAGTAGGTGCTCGTTACGGTACAAATGCAACCAACGATTGTTTCAACTCTAACTGCAAGCACCCCGGCATGCTGAGTATGCACGCAGTCTTGCTACGTGACCTGCAGTCTTACTCGACTATGTTGTATGTTCTTCGGATGTTCGGCTCCGACAAGCTATCCCACTACAGCGTTGCAGCGTGCACTCATGTCCGCAAAGCAGTTTACCAAGCGAACCCGAGAGACTTGGGTTTTTGTTGAATCGTCCATGCACACCATCGTTAGGTGATGAACACTTAATTACCTCCGCAGGTGTACCTGTACACCTTACCGTAGGTATGCCTCACCGTAGGTATGCCTTACCGTAGGTATGACGTCAAACCTTATCGAACAATGGTGTATTGTTTCATTTTTCCGAACTATTAATATTTCAATAAACCCCACGGACAGGATGAGATCGATTAATTGAACCCGATAACATATTTAATTGAATGAGAGGAAATTAATATAAATACCATTTAAGTTCAGCGATAAGAGCGTTATCGCCGTCGCGGGTGGCCGTTCTTATGCTGTAACGATTTACTGATATCGATGTTGCTACCTACAACCAATGCTACAACAAGGTGCACTTACAGGTTAACAGTAAAGAGTTTTTGCGCTCATATTCACAGAGACCTAAGGTTAGGCTTGAGACTAGGTCTCACTTTTACATAGCAAAACCTAGATAGAACTCAACAATCATATTTTTCCCGAGACCATGCACTGTGCATCAGAGTCGTTGCTCCGCTGTATACATTAGTAGCATCCCCCCTTTCCCCTGGTCCACCATTCTTTATTTTCACCCCGTACGCTCTTGTGTCACTGACTGTATGATAAATTGAATGAGAGTTGGTTAAAATACCTCCAGCCAATTGTTTCCCAATATTAGAGAAATAGTTATTCATATGATTGACTGATTCAGTAGGGGTCGATTTTAATTTTAATAGTTTTAAGTTATCTGTTTTTCTTTTGTTTAAATGTGTTATAGATTTAATGTTTTTCCATAGGATTTTAGAATTTTTTGTAGATTTTGTCAATTGATCTCTCTCATAAGTTCGTTTGAGTTTCTTTATTAGGTTATTACAATAATTGCGATACCTTTTGTAGGTAAGTTTCAATATTCCATTGTAAGGATCCGATTTCAGCGTTTTCTGGAGTTTATTTCTATTTTTAATGCATCTAACGATACCAGTTGTAATCCAGGGTTTAATTATACGTTTACTTTTAGGAATGTTTACGGTATAGGTGTTTTCTCGCAAGGACTCAGTGATTTTACTAACTAATTGTTCTAATACAAGATTAGAGTCATCACAATAAAGGAGTTCCGTAAGGTTCTTTTTTGACAAAGTGATTAGTGACTTATTATAGTCTATAACTGTTTTAGTTTTAGTGCATTTTTTATTAGAAGTTTGGCTAGATAAGTTTAAGAATATCATTGAGTGGTCGGTTATTGTTGTATTTAAAACAGCAATTTGAGCTGTTAGTTTACTTTTATCTATTTTTAAAATAAAATGGTCTAAACAATTACGTTCTCTGGTAGGAATCGTATGCCCTGGCAATAAGCTATGCATGGATAACATATTAAGATAACTTATCCTGTTACTTCGCTCATAGCTTAGGTATGTGTTCCTGGCAATAAGATTTATATTTATGTCTCCGGTTAAAACAATATTACTGTATGATTTTAATGATTGTAGGTGTAAATTAAGAGAATTAATGAACTGATCGACATTAGTGTTAGAGGGAGACAGACCGGTATATTTCTAATATAGCAGCACCATATGTATTTATTTGAATACATGAAGCATGAACTAAATTAACTTCTTTAATATTAGTAACAGTCACTCCATTTTTTATATACGCTACAACTCCATCATTCTGATTAAGATGGTGAGTTGTCATATAAGAAGTGTAATTTATTTTTTTTATTTATTTATTTATTTATTTTATAAGAAACAAAACGTCTTAAACTTAAGATGATAAACTTAAATATTAAACAAAAGGACTACATGTTTCATAAATGGTACAATAAAAAGGATATTTTAGTGATTTGACCGCTAGGCTTCAGGAGTTTACAACAATAAATGCATACTCAACACACTGACATGAAAAGAAAAATGACTGAAATTTAGAAAAAACAATGATGTTTAGAATAACAAATAACTTAGATACATGAAGGTGTTGACTAAGGTAATTATTATCATTATTTATAATAGCAGGTCCTTACAGATAATAAACAGTGAAGACAAAATTCTAACAAAATCACACCTATAGAAGGAATTCAAACACGTTCTTATTTTTATTTATATTAAGAGCTAACATTGGTTCGTAGCACTACTAAAACCTGTTTTTGGAAACAAAGAGATGACATTTCTATGGTAGGTATGCATTAGAAAAGAATTTCACGGAGCAGATTTTTAAATTGATACAAACTGGATGAAAACATGTCTGTGGATTCTAGTTTATCATTATAAAGTTTAGAAACTCGTCTTAAATACGTGTTGCTAGCGTAGTTGGTTCGACATAAAGAATTAAACAATAGGTAACGAGAACGTGAAGAGGGTCTGCGCAAATAGAAAAATACTTTTTCTAGTAAAGTAGGTGAGTCAATTTTCCCGTTGATAATTTTAAACAAAAACAAAGCATCCAAATATTGACGGCGCTTAGCAAGAGAAGGTATTTGATGACGGGTAGCTGATTCAGCATAATCCTCAAAGTAGTTACCAGTTCGATAGTCTAAGGATTTTAAAAACTTATTTTGTATTTTTTCTATACGATCGATGTGGACAACGTATTGAGGATTCCACACAATACAACAGTGTTCTAAGAGACTGCGGACAAATGCAAAATAGAGTATTTTATAGGTATCTGACCGTTTAAAGGGCTTACCCAGACGCAAAATCAATCCCAATTTTTTATATGCCTTATTTATTATTTTATCAATATGAAGATTAAAATGAAGTTTACTATCTAAAGTTACACCTAGGTCTCTAATCTCACTTACCCGCTGCAAAATATTACCCGATAAATTATAATTAAAGTTAAGTGGATTAAGCTTTCTACTAAAAGAAATGGTGTAGCATTTATTAAAATTTAGAATAAGTTGATTTTGATTACAATAGTCAACAAAATTACTAAGATCATTTTGAAGGTTTTCACTATCTTTAATACAGCGAATTACACTGTAAATTTTAGTGTCATCTGCGTACAGCAGATGGTTATTAGCACTGAAAACTTTGTCTGAAATATCATTAACATAGATAGTGAAAAGGCAACCCAAGTAACACGTAATCTGTATAATAACCAAAGTGGATATGGATTTATGTCCTAAAGTCAGACTAACACTTTTAATCAGAACTGGCCAAAATTTAATTTTGTTTAATAGCATTTGGTTCTTCTCATAATGCTTAAACTCCTACTAACACATCAGGTAATTATAATGTACAGCTACTTAAACAGCTTTTACACTTTCCCAATGGTTATTATCTTATAATAGTAATTTGAAAACACATATGCATTAAATAAGCATTTAGAAAATCTCTTAGCGGGCATTTAGCTGTATTAGGTTTATTTTCAAGGCTAGAAACTTTCTAATGGGCTGAGGTTGTGTTTATTTAATGCTAGTTCTATATCAACATTGACTAAATAATTATTAATGCCTTAGCTCCGTTTTCTTCGTAATGTATTTTTCAATCAAGCTTTTAGCCGTATTTGGATACAAAGAAAAGTATTTTTAAAACTACAAGTAATAATTAGATCGTAATTCAAGTCTGCCAATGGCTATTTATACACTACTTTTTTGTTGGGCATATCGTCATGGACAAAAAAGATTGGAATAAAACTAAAAGAACGGGCGGAATTAAAAGAAAACTTAAAAAGGAATATTCAAATTTTATTACTCATTTGAATAATCAAAGTAATAGTAAAATAACCGATGTTCCTGATACACGAAACACGCAAGAAGAGTTGGAGAGTTTGTGTGAGCCAAGTACTAGCCAAGCAGTGTCGCCAAGGGGTTCCGTAGCAAATATTTTTATTGAAGAAGAGGAATGTGTTGCAGAATATGTATTTTCGGATATCGCAGTTGGCCTTTCCATTCCCATTCACTGGGTACAATAAATTACTTTTCTGATCCCTTCTCAAATGTTTGGACGATCTTGAAGGGCATATTGTCTCTGAAAAGAACGAACATGTATTTAGTTAGGTATAGGTACTCACTTCAAATGCATAATGTATCAAAACGATCCAGAAGTTCGATGTTCCGTAAAATATTGATATTATATAATAAAATTTTGATTAAGTATTTGAACCAAAATCAGCTTTTAAATTATTTAAAGCAATGTAGACTATCTTTTATTTATTGTTTTGTTTTTTTTTTTATTTTGGCGGGAAAAGTGTTTTAACAAGCTTATGCAAAAATAAACTAATAAATGGTCTGTTTGCATATTTTTTTAGAGTTTACCGATATTAAACTCAAAAAGAATTCAGCTTTCTATTGATAAAAATGTAGAAATTAAAAATGGAATTATGCAATGCAATTTCTATATATTTTGGTTTCAATTCGTAAAAGCTTTAGATTACAAAATATTTTTTTATAATTTTTCCCATAAGTTTGAATATTTTTCCATTACTATTTTCGGTTTCATAAAAAAATAAGGTTTAGTAACCTAAAATATATACCTACTTAAGACCTTGTCCACATGCTGCGTTTTGCTCGCGCGAGAGCCACCAACCGCGCGTTTAAAATGAACTTTTGGGGATTCCCCAAAATCAGCGAACCAACAAGCGAGTTTCAAACGTCGCGTGTGGACGCAATGTATTGGCGCCTAGTACTTCGACTACGTGCGAGTGCTTACGCGCGAGCTCTCGCGCGAGCAAAACGCGACATCTGGACAAGGTCTAAAGTTAGTTACACTCGCAAGCACAAGTTACATATATGTATACGAGTAGGTATAACAATTGTAGCTAAGTAGGCACGTAATTAATGTAGGTACACTTCCCAGTCACTATTCTTATCCTAAAGCGTAAAGAATTTAGGGCTTCACTGCATAAGTAATACCTATTTACGTACCTATTTTTCTAAAAGATATAACAGTTTCATATAAACTAAACTACTCTACAAAGAAACGTGCAATTTGGACTGCGAACACTTTTTGAATCTCAGACTAAAGAAAGTCTGAGTTTTGAATGAACACAAACCGTCCGCGCGCCGCTCCGCGCCCCGCCACCCGCCTCGATTCGCTCACTCTCTCCCCCTACCTCTGCGCTCCATGCCGCTGCGCTGCGCCGGCCGGCCGCGCGCCCTCCTCACTCCTCGCTCGCCCCGGGGATTCCCCAAAATATGACTGCGTAGTTTTAAATGAAGGGATTCTCTCAAATATGATTGTGTAGATCAAATTTAACTGAAAATCTGAATATCCCCGGGATATCAAAGAAATATCTGTAAGTGCGTAGTAAATTGAAAACCAAACTTAGCAGCAGGCGCACGGGCAAGGCGTAACGCTATTGTGTAAATATTAAATAGGTAGGTACCAAATCAAAATGCTTCGCAGAAATTTTATATTTTCTTATTACTATTTCTGTCTGTTAAAAATTGTTGGGATATAAATTAATAAAAATAAAATCGGAGGCGTCACTATCGCTTACCATGTCAAAAGTATAGAAAATTTGTTTGCCAAACGTTTTTCCAAATTATTACGGTACCCTTATAAACACGACAGTAATCAACCGTTATGCTGCAAAATGACACCAAGCATTATAATATGATTCTGATGTGTTGTAATATATCTGAACACTATTTTAGAGAGTCTTTTATTATGCTTAACAGATACTAATTATTTTGTCTAGCTATAGTAGAACTAACAGCATTATTATCCTATTTTCGAATGCCTAAAGCATTTATATTATGTGACGCCATTTGCTTTCTCTTCCGTTATTTGAGAAATAATTAAAGTGACCAAAATTTCATGGAACCAGCATTACTTAATATAGGTATCGAATGCGTGAATGTCTATCGAAGCAATTTTATTCGTTAAAACTAAGTCAACAGCTTAAAATTTTACAAAAAATACTGTTTGTAGATTTTAATGTTCTAACATTTTTACACTAAAAAGCACTTTTGCGAGGGCGCAAGAAAATTTTACTACAAACTTACATATGTTTTCACAGTAAACTGATACCCGCAGCTCCATTTCACCCAAAGATAGAAATAAAAGTTTGTACTTACCCATTAAAAAATATTTCCACAGTTGTTTGTCACACTCACTGCACAATGACAACCATCTAATAAATGTATTTTTAAAATCTGTTCAGAAATTCTTTCTTATAGAGGAAATACAACAATTAGCATTTATATAGGTTTTTATTTAGGCATTATAATAACTAAAGCCGTTTAATAGCTGTACTAAAGTCGCAAAAAATGCCTTAAATACACTAATTTATTCTTTACCGACTATAATAATGACGTTGTACAAAAGATATAATGCTATTAGGCAGCCTTTATAGGACTTAAAGCCGGCTAATTTGGGGCCCAAAATGCTCCTAAAAGAGCTGTACAAAAGTTAAACAGCTGATATACGATTGGCATATAATGCTTTGTGCATGAGCTCATGCTATTGTATGTTTATTATAATGGTGTTTGGTGTTACTTGGGAAGGGCCCAAATGTGAACCTTGTGGAACACCAGAAGGCACGCGTAAAAATGTTGATGTATACCCCTTAAGAGCAACAGCCTGGCTGCGGTTACTGATATAGGATTTAATCCACCTAAGAAGATCGCCGTGTATACCGAACTCATACAATTTACAAATTAATAGTTTATGAGAAATTTTATCAAATGCTTTAGAGAAATCGGTATACACGGCATCCACCTGATATCCATCATCCATACTATTCAAAATGAAATCAGTAAAGGTAACAAGGTTTGTGTCAACACTCCTACCTTTGATAAAACCATGTTGTTTACCTGATATATGTTGCTTGACCATTTGATTTAACTCAAGCGTAACAATTTTTTCGAAAACTTTACCAATCAAAGATAGCTTTGAAATAGGTCTATAATTAGGAACTTCATTTGCGTCGCCACCCTTAAAGATTGGTGTTATATATGCTTGTTTCCAGACATCTGGAAAACATCCCTCTTTTAGAGACTTGTTAAAAATTAAAGCAAGGGGTTTAGCCATTTCTTTTGCGCATTTAGAAATAATGAGTGGATGAATGCCATCAGGACCAGCACTTTTTGTTGTATCAAGTTTTTGAAGATGTTTAAGAACTATTGTTTCATTCATGTTAATGGAAGTAACATCAACAGATGAAGATGATGCACAGCTAGGAATATTCGGTAACGTACCGTCGCTTGTAATAAAAACTGAACCAAAATATTCATTAAATAATTCACAAATGGATTCTCCATTATTACTAATTTTACCGTTATATGACATAATATCCGGGATCCCATTAGATGATGATTTTGACTTAATGAAATTCCAAAAATATTTTGGTGATTTACTTATATTATTTTCGGCATAACTAATATACAAGTCATAGCATTCTTTTTCCATTTTACTTTGTCGAGCTCTTAAACATTTGAATTCTAAATAGTCAAGAGGATTGCTATAAGATTTCCACCTTTTATGAATTTTTCTTTTTTCTTTAGTTAACTTAATGAGTGCAATGGAAAACCAGGGTGGATAGCGATGGCATGAATAAATTTTACGCCTAGGCACATGCTCTTTAATAAGATCATTTAAAATTGAATAAAAAACAGAGACAGATTCATCAGTGGACAGATTTTCTAATGAACTCCAATCAAATGAACTCAAACCGGCAGAAATACCGGCGAAATTTGCTTTATTGAAAATATAATTGTTAGTACATTTCGGCTTTAGAAGTTTCTGCAAAGATTGTCCGAGATGAAGGTCTATATCAAGAGATACGTGGTTCAAGTCTTCACCGGTAAGGGGCAACTCGCATGGTGAGACTATGCAATTACTGTTTGAAAATATTAAATCAAGGATCCGAGCATTTATATTTAAACACCAGTTATATTGTTTAAAATCCGAAAATGACATAAAGTTAGAAATTACAGTTGCAATTTTATCATTATTGGTTGACAAAGATAAGTGTTTTGAACCGTCACATTGTGTATTCCATGACGCATAGGTTGAATTATAATCGCCTGCCAGGAAAAATAAATCGTCGGGATGACTCGATATATTTTTGCAAGCGTTATCAAAAAATCGTGACAAACATTCGAGGTGCATTGTTTCATTTTTACTTGTAATTCAGCAGTGACGGAACAGGTTTGTCAGAATTAATTCGAGATTCGGTTAATATGAGTATATCCAGGGTAGTATTCGACATGATCATCCATGTTACCATACACGCTTCTGATATTTTGACAAAATGTTCTTAAATCATTATCTTTAGTGGGTATTGATTTAGAAAGATCCTCGATGTTACACTGGATAGCGCGAGCAATTTCAAAAGCGTCTATTTCATTTAATGCTGAAATAGACGATATAAAAAGAAATATATGATAATAACTACAGACATCTGGAATGAGATGGTTGAATTGGTATTTTAATTTTTATTTTGTTCAAGGAATTCAATAAACACCATGACGAAGTCAAATTAAGAATAAGTAATATCCGAATTAATTAGTTAAGTAAGTAATGAAACATATTGAAACGTAGTCAAACTTAAGATATTGTAACACCAAATGAGTTCCATTGATCATTATTTAAGAATTTGAATAATGGTAGGTATAAGTATATTTATTTAGGTATATTTTAGCGCGGTCGTAGCTTGATTCCTTCTTGAACGGCAGAGATAATTGTGGGAATCATCCTTTTTTCAAAATTTTCAATGTTGGACATGACTTTGTTATTACTATTCTTTACCTGAGTTACTATTGGTGTTGTACTAAACTACAATTTTTAGAATTCTTGTCTGTCTCCTACTCAACGGATTAGAATGCGTTTTTTTATTAGCATCGTAGGGACCCTGGTCAACATACAAGTCATACAAGGGATGTTCATAAAATAACGCTCAAGTCGAAATCGGGAGCAAATATTGCATAAACGCGGGCAGAGCCGCGGGCAAAGGCCAACTTTAAAACGGTCGTAAAACCTAAACACATATGAAGTAAGATTTGACGAGTAAGCGAGTATTTAATAGTAGATTGTTATGCAAGGGAGACCCGTGTGTAACACTCTACTTTTCATCACTAATGCAAGGAAATAAAAAAAAACTTTCAAAATTATAACATAATGATTAACGGCACCTGTACTTGTTTCACAGTAATTATATTTACCCCAACCGGTTTCGGTTTTACACTATTATCAAATAACACATTTTGCAGGATATAAAAATTAATTCGACGTGCAATCAACGAATTATGTCGTTAATCAATTATGAAATTATGTTTGCAACAATGTTTTCAACAAGATAATTTTACTGCCGCCATTTTATTTTCATGTATTTTCCTTTTTTTTGTGCAATCGCGTCTTACTGACCAGTGTGATTGTTTTAAAAATAAAACTAATTTAGTTGCTGTGTTAAATCATAAACGTTTTTTAAGATTTTATTTAGCATAGATTTTTCCATAATAATATATTTTAATATTGTACCATGAGTAGTAAAAAAGTCGTGTCTGTACATTGAATATATTCGCGGTCTTAAATCCATCAATCAGCCTGTTTCGTCCACTGCTAGACATACCTAGGCCTTTTCAGGATTTCGCCATTCTTGGCGGTCCTCCTGGAGAAATACCCATACTCACACGCTGGGGAGGCGGGTTGGTGAGCTCGGCACCGAAACCCTTGCACTAGTGACGCCGCTGCCCGTCACATAAGGCCCGGCAATTGGGGATGGATATGTTACGGGTAATACTAGAAGATAGGATACACCTAGGTTTACCCGGGTAATCCTATACAAAACTTCGGAGGTCGCCTAGATCCGCTCCGCTTCGCTCGGCGCCCAATGTTCATTAACATGTCAACTTAATACGCTCCCCCTCGCTTCGCTCGTCGTCGCACCTATTTTTGTATATTTTCGGCCTTTACCCGATATCGAGTTTTACCCGTGGCAGATATACCGCCATCCATCGGTCCCAGGCAATGGTGGGCCGCCTGGTTTTGCCCGACAGCTTCGAGGATTATAAAATAACTTCGGGTCGGGAGGATTTGCGAATAAGATGGTGGTACCTACCTCCACAGTCGAGCCCGGCATCAGCTCTACCACCGAAGTCCTAAATGAAATGGGTTATTTGCTAAGTTAAATTTTGTAATAAAGATACAATTTTAAATATTATATTTAGCCAGATTTTGGACAGACTTGAAAGAGACATATTTCTATAGAGCAGAATGGACAAAATTGTCTTGATAACAAGAGGTCGCTGGTTCGAATCCTGGCCCGAGGATTTTTTTCAAATTCTTGTCTTTACATTTGTTTCTAATTTATCTTTTCTGGTTTGTAATGCACTCTAATGATAATATTTAGAGTATTCAAAAGCGATGGATTTCGCAATAAAAACATAATCTTAGAATGGACAAAGACAAGTATGATATCCATACTTAACATTATTAGTAGATAGGTATTGTATTACAATTTATTGAATTTTTGTCTGTCTGTGTGTCTGTATGTTAAGTTTTAACTCGCGAAACATACTTAACGTATTTGGATGCGGTTTTTTATAGGCTGTAAGGGGTGTTCATAAAATAACGCCCAAGTCGAAAACGGGGCAAAGATTGAATAAACGAGATTAAGAAAATTTTTAAAGAAAAGCCATTAAGACGAATGAACTCAAACTGATATCCTTACCGTCATATCTTACCTACTCTTAGTTTCTATAGAGAAAAGACTGTGCAAAGAGACAGAATACTTAATAACGAGTTCTGTAGCGTATCTACAATAAAAGCCATTAAGACGAATGAACTCAAACTGATATCCTTACCGTCATATCTTACCTACTCTTAGTTTCTATAGAGAAAAGACTGTGCAAAGAGACAGAATACTTAATAACGAGTTCTGTAGCGTATCTACAATAAAAGCCATTAAGACGAATGAACTCAAACTGATATCCTTACCGTCATATCTTACCTACTCTGAGTTTCTATAGAGAAAAGACTGTGCAAAGAGACAGAATACTTAATAACGAGTTTTGTAGCGTATCTACAATAAAGATGAACCTTAAAAAGCCAATATTTAGGAAGCGAACGTAAGATCCCTTAAACAAACCGCCTATAAAGCTAATAAATCCGTGCTAAGATATTAATATAATAACATTTTCTTTGCCGATAATAATTAAATGAGATTATACAGAATCAAGGAGGCGTACCAGTTAAGAGCAGACATCATGACGCGACCACCTCTGTTGTGAGGGCGGCCGAATGAATGCTGTTTCATTTCGCTATTACGTGCTCCATTCACGAAACTTGCGAAGGTATAATTAAAAACTTGTGTCAGGAGAAACATGATTTTGGCAAGGTTGTGGACGTTTTCAAACATACTTTTAGTTAATATTAATTTATATAACATATTAGAAGAACAAAATAGTACACATTTTTAAATTTTATTTTCATCTATTATAACATATTCGGCTACAACTTTGTTAAACAAAATACGTTTTTAGGGATAAGATTAATATTTTCCGATTTTTAGTTTTAATTGGACATAGACTTAGAATCTAGATTCTAGATGATGTCAATTGACTCAGCCTATAAAATATGTTATAAAAACATTCCATAGACACCTTACAATTTTGTGTTTGCATTTGGAGGTTAACGCATGATGGCTGTCCTTAAGTTGATACAACAAGTAATAATTCAGTTAAAATTAAAATTGTTTCGGGTTGAATTACGCCCCGTTTGCGGCACAATTTAGCCGTAACTGACTTTAGTGTTAAGAACCACGAGCCACTCCAAAACCGCATTTATTTCAGGTAACTAGAGTTTATCCACTTACCAGCTGATTTTAAGGGTAGACGATGGATCGCGTTTCAGACCACTTGGATAGGAATTACTAGATGAGGAAAGTTACCTCACTCGAGTTACTTGGAACCTGCTTTAATGTTGCTATTACCACCCCCATTTGCTTGGGAAAATACGTGATGTTAATGTTGTTTAATTACGGAAGTTACGGTTTCAAATTGTGTTCAGTGTCCATGTACATTTGGTTTTTATAAACTCTTTGATCAAAGATGCCGTTGAGTAATGAAGGATTTTTTTTTTCAGCCTGGGCACCTGCTTATTTTCCATTTTAGTAAGAAATTATTCCCTCCATCAGCCTGTTTCGTCCTCTGCTGGACAAATGCGTTTCCAAGATTTCGCCACTCTTGGCGGTCCTACTCGAAGAAATGCCCATACTCACACATGCTGGGCAGGTGGATTGGTGAGCGCGGTGCCGAAACCCTCGCGCCAGTGACGCCACCGCCCGTCACCAGTCTGTTTTTAGGGTTCCGTAATACCTAAAAGGTACAAAAGGAACCTTAATGGTGAGACTCCGTTGTCCGTGCGTATGTCACAGCCTCAAAACTATAAAGACTTGAAATTTTCCACTAAAATAGCATTCACTTGCCTACATAAAATTGTTTTTTTAGGTTATCATAAACAGTTATGGGCAATATTTTAAATATCTTCTTCCTCACTGTTCCCAAAACTGTCGAATTACCTAGGTATGCGAGTCTGACTCGCACTTGACCGGTTTTTTTATAAGCCCGGCAATTTGGGATGGATATGTCGCCGCCATCTAGTTAAATCGGCCGCTTCCAAATGGCCTAGCCTTTTGGTTTGAATTTTACTTTGGGGTGGTCATAAAAAATAACCGTGAGCTACGCGGTCACGCCACACCTAACCTTCAAAACTATGCTACCGCTTCTCTTCTGCGCTACAGGACTTCCGAAAGAATAATTTATACCAGGCGGCTGATTTAACCAGATGGGCGGCAACAGATACCGCCGTCAATCGGTCCCACAGGCAATGGTGGGACACCTGATTGTGCATGTCTGCGAGCTGTTCTCTTACTCTCCTCCGAATAACTTTGGGAGGATTTGCGAGTAAGATGGCGGTACTCAGTCGATCCCAGCACCAGCTCTACCACCAAAAAATACAGATAAATATTAATATTTTTTTAAACAGATGGACTTGACTGTCTGTTTTTGCGACATATTTCTATTTCCTTCCGGTTCATTACCTTTTTGCGGTTCTACGGGCCCTATGACTAAGCATCCGCTCTCCGTCTGTCTGTCACACTACACAATATGGATACGGAACCCATTCGAAAAACCATTGCAAAAGCTAGTTTAGCATAAAACATTATGCTAAACTAGCTTTTGCCGCGGCTCCGCCCGCGTGTTATTCGGTTTAACGGTATGCTTTTTCCGGGATAAAAAGTAGCCTATGTGTTAAGTTAGGGTATAAGCTATATCCATTCTAAATTTCATCCAAATCCGTTCAGCCGTTTCGGCGTGAAAGAGTAACAAACACACACACGCACACACAAACTTTCGCATTTATAATTTTAGTGTGATAACAACAATATACCAGGTGTTAGTTAATAGAGTGCGACCATTAAATGAAACCACATATTCTACCGACCCCACTGAACCACTTTTCCCAAGAGTAATACCCGCGGACACGGAAATAATTGAGTTCCAAACAAAAATGCGTGAACCCTAACGCACCGACATACGGCCGAGTTTAGAGAGAGCGTCGTCCGTGAAACCTGCAGCTGTTTGAGGTCAACGCTCTCTCTAAACTCGCCCGTATGTCGGTGCGTTAGGGTTCACGAATTTTTGTTGTGAACTCAATTATTTCCGTGTCCGCGGGTATGACTCTTGGGAAAAGTGGTTCAGTAGGGTCGGTAGAATATGTGGTTTCATTTAATGGTCGCACTCTATTTACACCCGGTACGTAGACGTCAAAAACAACATTAAGGCGACAAAAACAATGCGCTAAAATGGTAGTAATATTTTGCATAACATATCTAAATTTCAGATTTGTAACTCATTCAAACGGACAGACAGCAGAGCGACTTTATTGGGCTCCGTGTTGGGCAACACGGCACGGAACCCTAAAAACCTATACATAACGAATAATAGGTTGGATAACACAACTCAATACATTTCTTGAACCATATCCGATTTACAAGTTGCCAACTTTATATGAAACACCGCTATAAACAAGAAACTGCGAAAGATACTAAAATAAAATATCATTTCATTGTAAAAAAAATAGATTCTGAAAAACTTTTCCGATATTCGATACGCAGTGATTCGTTTTATTCTACTGTGGGTAGGTAACCGACTTTTTTTAGTCCTACCCGGTGCTTCATTCCCTCGCTTCGCTGGTGCTCTAGCACGATCAGAATTGAATTAAATTATAAAAATATAATTTTAAACCCTCCACGGACTTTTAAAATGAGTTTTTAATCTACGTTGGCTAGTCGAAGCAACAAGTTGGTTATTTAATCAGCTGAAGTAATCTATCTGAACTCTGGACTCAATTCCGTGATTTTAAGTTTATTTTACTTTCTTTGATAATATTAATATTATCTACTTTAGATAAAAAATTAAACAGACCTTTGTTACATGCATATGCGATAAGTACTTTCTTGTTAATACTTGCATAGATAAAATAGGTTTTACCTCATAAAACATTATAACTTACATAATATTCGTATCACGTGTTCAATGTTGCTGTAATTTTTATTATTCAAAAATAGAAATTTTCATTGTTAATAGTATTATAATAATCAAATTTATTTTTGCGTTGCCCGCACGGTCAATCTTAAGTTTTACCACAGAGTCATGGAAATTGTTAAAAAAAACACGTAAGTATTTGTTTTTAGTACACCTGTACACTATTTTGGAAATAATGATGCTACAATCGATGAATCGCATTCATTTTCTTTTTGATTCTTATCTATTTCTTCGTCTTTTTGGACAGGCTGTCGAAGTTTAGCATCCGGTGATTTTTATTTAGCTAAAAGTAAGTTTCGGGCTAAAACAAGATTTTACGATTGCATGACAGGCTACCTTTCGGTAGTTGTAGGAACTATCCTTCGTCAAAATCGCTTACAAATAGGGAGCTTGAATTACAAGTGACTGTACACCCAATTTTATTAGAACCCGCTCCGTATTTTTCGCCTGTTTGGTGTGGAGCATTATATTAATAATTTTTCTTGTCATTGCCGCGATGTTTTTGTAAAAATCAGGGACATACACCAGTCCATATTGGCCATCTAAATGAAGACCTAAAATTTATTTGATTCAAATGTTTCTCCTTTGCGCGTTATTTTGATACTTAGATATTATTAATAACGATTCTAAGCGGGTTTGTAAGTATTAAAATAACTCGCAAAAGAGAAACAATTCATTAAAATAAATTCTAGGCCTTTATTTAGACGGCCAATATAAAGTGGTGTATGTCCCCCCAGTTTTTCCAAAAACATCGCGATAAAGGCCAGAAAAATATTTAACTTATTGTTTTTCATCAAACTTGTCGTCGTCGCGGACCGGGCTCTTAAGATTAAATATTTACTCATTTATTTTCACATACATGTCTTCAACAATAGCGTGCACGTGTACTGCTTTTAACTCACCTAACTCCTACTTTATTCAGCTCATATAGGTATATGAATTGTAAGTTGCAGTCTAAAACAACTCATTTATTACTTTAAGTAAACAAACAAAATGCGGTTTAAAATTTTAAATCATTTCTTATTTGAACTACGTAAAGACTACCTATGATTGTGTTAGTAAGTCAATAACCGTTGTTTAAAGCAAAAGTATATAAATATCTTTGGTTTAAAGTATGAATAGAATAGAATAGAATAGAATCAGCTTTATTTTATATAATTCAGGTTACAATTATTTGGCCCGCCAAGTTCGGGCAGTGTTGTTTACATATGTGTCTTAATGTAAGATCTGATGCAAAGTATATGGGGCTCAGTTCATACATGAACTGGCAAACGCTTACACTATACATTTTATTATTATAATATAGGGATACGAGGAGGGACCGTTCGCTTGGAGAGCGGTTTGCCTCTTTCTTTTTTGCATACATAATCTATTTCGCCTGCACGCAGGCCAGGCAACATGGGATTATGATGGTTCAACTTATCATATTTATCGCCAGGGAGTGCAAGTCCAGGAATTTGCTGGTCTGTTAACTTGCGCAGCATGTCTTCATGAAGGTCCCTAGCACGTATGTACCATGAATCCTCATCAAGCATATCTCAAATTGCATTTGAATTCGTATTACGAGGAAAATTACCCGCTGTCTTTAATGCCATTCGGTATTGCCTCTCTAATTCAGTTAGTTTGGACTTGCAAACCCTAGGGTATAGTTGTACAATGCCATAATCAATAATCGGTAACAGAGTTGCTTTAATCACTTTGATTTTCGTTTCTAACGACACTTTGCTATACCAACCTATGATGGGGGATAGCATACCACGCACTTGTTTCACTTTTTTCACTGTATTTTTAACGTGTTCTTTCATCACTAGTCTTTGGTCGAAGTGTACCCCGAGATACTTAATATTTGTCTTTATTGGCAATACCTCTCGTCGAAGTTGGATAGTACGATCGTATTTGCGTTTGTTCGTAAACATCACGCACTCCGTCTTGCCCACATTGCATTGCAGGCCCCATTCTTTGTAGTACTCTATAATCGTGTCAGCAGCCCATGCTGCCCGACGCGATGCCATATCTGGTTTATTAGCCTCGTTTAGAATGCATAGGTCGTCAGCGTATTGCGAGAGTGTGATGCCTGCGATGTCATTCCTGGGTATATCGCTAACATACAAATTGAAGATGATCGGTCCCAAAATAGAACCCTGCGGGACCCCGTGTGGAACCGGCTGTCTGCTTCCGTACATGGTGCGGTATTTACCACGAACCTCCCGTCCCACAAGGTAATTTTCTATAAGTTTTATCACATTGTTAGCCATTCCAGCATCGAACAGTTTCCTGCTCAACCCTGCTTGATTAATGGAATCGAATGCCTTGCTCAGGTCGGTGGAGACCATTGCCACGCTATTTCCTATAGCTAGGGCATCTGTAATAACCTTACCAGTCCTTAAAATTTGTGTGCCTGTTCCTCTGTTTTTTGTGAAGCCGTGTTGATACTCCGGGATGAGTTTTAGACGATTAACCTCCGAGAGTACTCGACTGAGCATAATCCGTTCACATAGCTTGCCCATGATGTTGAGAAGCGTAATTGGACGATACGAGGCAGCCTCAGTATGTGGTTTGCCTGGTTTATGTAAGAAGATACAGTCCCCTAGCTTCCATCTCTTAGGATAGTAGCCCGTTCGCAGAGTGTAGTTTATAATTTTTACCAGCGCATTGTAGTATGCCGGCCCAGCAAGTTTAATTACATCTGCTCTCAGTTGATCGGGCCCTGGAGCTTTCTTATTCTTGAAGTGGCGAAGAGCTTGCAGTACCTCCTTCACGTCAGTCATCGGCAGTGGTTGGTATGGTGTGAAGATCTCACAGTTCTTGTGATTGTCGTCCACATTTGCTTCCTTCACTATTGCCGTGTCAACCAGAGTGTTGATTGTATCTTCTTCAGTTACAACTCCATGCAAGTCGGGTAAGCGCTGTGGCTTGGCCTTCAATGAGCGTTGAATTTTCCACATCTTTGCATAGTTATTCTCAGGGCTCTCGATGACGATGTTCCATTGCGCCTCTCGATATTTTTGCAGCGCTTGTTTCAAAATGTTTTTAGCAGTGTTGTATATCTTTCGTAAGATATGTCCTGTCGGTGTATTCTTTGCTTTCAGTTTGCTTCGGTTGCGGTGTAGTATCATGTACTGGATGTTTAACGGCAGTTCATCCCGACGTTTAGACTCTCGCAGTGGTGCCATCTCATCCAATGCCTTGGTTAGTACATTTTCCATTTGCTCAACATATGCGTCTGCCTCGATATCAGTAGTTGGCTCTGCGAGTGGTAGGTCTGCTTCAATTAGCTCTTGAAATTCTATGCGAGACTCCTTGGATTCAGTGATGTTTCTCATCGTTCGCCTGAGTTGTACATGTTCATGTACCTCTATGTCGACCTCCAATTGCCACGGAACGTGATCTGACGAGATCGAGTCGAGTTGCTTAGTTCGATAATTATACTCCATTGCCTCTTGGGTTACCAGTGCGACATCAAGTATTCCGTTTCCTTGATGGCATGGTCGAGAAGGCAGGCCAGTGTGTACTAACTTAGCTTCTCGATTTCTGATGGCCCTATGTACTAGCGCGCCTGCTCCTTGTGTTTGAGAGTGCCCGAGTTGTTGCATTCTTAAATTTAAGTCCCCAACATTGATTGAGGTGGTGTTATCTTCTAGTAATGCTTCCCAGTCTGCTCGAATTTGATTTAATCGAAGATGTGGGTTGTATAGGCCTCGTATAATAATACCGCCGTCGATTGTTTCCAACCTGATGGCGACTCCTTCGATGCGCCGGTCTGCCTCATCCACGCCTGGGATCACTGTAGCTAGATTCCAGCGGAGATTTTGTTTTATGTACATTGCTGTGACAAGATGGGTTGCCCTGGTGTCGTAGATTTTGTTGAAGCCCGGTATGTTATACTTGCTCTTAGTGAAGTCTACCTTGCACTCGTTCACAATTATAATATCCGGCGTATGTTTGACTGCAAGCTGTTTGAGTTCCACGTGTTTTTTTTTAATACTTTGGATGTTACAGTGCACAATTCTCACGCACTGTTTCCTTCTTCTGAGCATGTTTGGCAACTTATCCATCGATGAGTTCCATTAAAAAGTCAAGAATCGTTTCTGCGGGATATCCCTTTGCTTGCAGGCTTTTCATAAGCTCCTTAGCCTTGCTGAGTAGATTGGGTGGCGCCTTCGCTTTGGATTCCCTCGTGGTAGACTTACGTGTAGTTTCTGAGCTGTTTGATCCTCTTACTGCTGCAGCAAAACTAACTTCTTCAGTCCGTATTGCCCTGGCAGGTTTTGGATCCAATTTCGAACTGGCCAATGCTAGTATTGTCTGTTCTCGTAGTTGCGGTTGGGCACGTTCATTATTTTTGGCGAAAGCTTGTCGCCTGTCTTTTTGTTTCTTGATTTCTAGCTGAAACAGCGGACACTTCGCTTGTCTTGCTGTGTGCCCGATTTCATGACAATTGTAACACACATGCCACACTTCTTTTTCATCTTGTTGCTGGACAGAATCTGGTTGCTTTGGCCTGTAACAGTGAGATTGTACATGTCCGAATTGCCAGCACCGTTTGCACTGTGTCACTGCAGTGTCTCGTACTTTATATTTCTCAATCGTAGCACGTTGGCTTAAGATAAACTTGATGTCTTTGGCCACTCGCATATCGGTTTCGCCTGGAAAAATAAGAATCAAGGCTGAATTTTTCATAATAATCACTCGTTCCATTTTAATTCCATATCTCGCAAGAATATCTGCCTTGATTTCTTCCTCGGTGTACCCTTCGGCACGAATGCCTTTGGCTATAAGTTTTTTTGCCGGGCGGCGATCGTCTTTGCAGCCATGTGTGTAGTAGTTATATTTATCATGATCGTTATTTAGCTGATTTTGTATGGCTTCGTATGCTTCCTTGCTTTTCGGGATAAATGTAATTTTTTTATTCTTCGGATTCGCCCGTATTTCACAGTTGGTCACTCGAGCCATTTCGTTCACAGATTTCCATTCATTTTTATCAGAAATCCATGCATCGTACTCGCATATGAAAGGGGGATATCGCTTTGTACGTGCCTCACTTGCTACTTTCTTATCTGTTACCGCGCTATCAATAGTTGGTTGTGCTGGTTCAGAACTGATTAACGGTTTATGTGATTTTCGAATACGGGGTCGTTTGGTCGCCCCAGTCTCACTCGAGACTGAGACGGTATCATCTGATTCGCTTTCCCGCTCTTCCTCGGTAGGGGCAAGTAGCGAAAAAGCGTTACTAGTAACTATACCTGTCACCTTCGCTCTTGTTGTCATTCGATCATTTACGACTTGGTTTCCGATGCTTTGAGAACCCTGACTGGGCGTTGGCTTGTCATGTGATGCTTTCTCTGGGTCTCTCGACGCTATTTTGTTCATGCCTCTAGATTCATTATATTTATTTTGATTCTCTTTAGCAAGTTGTTGTTTCATATGACTTACTCTTGCAGTCGGAGTCCATGGTCCTTCGACTTTTTTCTTTGCCATGGGTCTTATGTTGTCGCATTTGAATTCTACGCGGTTCGTCTTTTTACAATATATACATACCATTCTCTCGCGAATAATGAATTCATTTTGCGCTATCACTTGGACAAACAGTGGTCCTGAGCATTCACACAGTGGGCCCTTTCCTTGTTTGAGTTTGTTCGCACTTGCTAGGTAATGCACATATTTCGTGCTAAGCTTTACAGTGCCACCTGTGATTCTCTCCATTTCACAATGAATAAATATCTTCACAGCACTCACTTGCCCACACGCACACTTGTGGTTCTTGGACATGGATTGATCGCCGATCCAGTCATAAAAGTTTTCTTCATCCGAGGAGAGTTCACAGTAAAAACATTTCACTAAGTCTAGTCCGTTATTAAGATTTATTGGGGCCGTGTCAAACACGATCCTTTTGTACGGCGATTTATCGTCCGTTTTGATATTATTGTCCACATCCATACCAACTACCATCTTAGTTAGGTATAATTTTCAATCTATTCAGTCACTATCCCGCACGAATTCACAATAATACGCGGCGCTTGCGATTACCGTCAAACTGTTGCTACGTCACGCAGCCCCGCCCGCGGGGCGGGGCGTCAATAGAGTAGCGTGGAGCTTGCGCGCACGCACGCGTCCGTTCGCCGTGAACGCCGACGCGGGATGTTCGAGTTAGCATGATATGGGTGACAGTTCGTAATTTTCCGTTTCACCTATACTACTCACACCATACTACATACACCCAGGTACAAAAGAAAATATTAGGTTTTAGAAAGAATGTATTTATATATTGCAAAAATACAATAAATTATTTATCTATAATTCGAAACAATAATTACAGTGTATTCGTTAAATTTAACGAAAAAAGATTCAGGACAGAAAAATGTATTTTTGCTACTTGATGCGTGGATCGGAACGTCAACCCATAGGTACTAACACTACATAATCGAAAATACATCGATGAATCGGTGCGGCCATGGCCATCTTATAGGATCGCGTCAGTATGAGTTCATCTTGTATGCGGTTTGTGTTTTTGTTGCGGTTGCATTACGTGCTATTTGTTTTGACGTTTGTTACAGTTTTTGTGATTTTTGTTTTGGTATTGTTGTTTGTTTTTGGTGAAATACGAAGAAAAACAAAAAAAATCTTTTAACTCTCAAGCTCAGGCGTTATTGGTTCGTTTAATTTACTTAATTTAGATATTAACAAAAAGCAGTTTGCATAATCAAAGATCAATCAAATAAAAAATCGATTTGATAGCCCTTGTTAATTTTCTCGATACTAAAAAAAATCGATTCTATTTCGTTAGGGCACATAACTATAACTGTCAATTTTGAACTGCCACCCATATCATGATAACTCGAACAGCCCGCTGCTTCCAGGAATCCCTTGCGTTTCGCTCATAAACAGCAATAGAAAGTGTATGCGGGACATTGCGAGCGAGGACGAGAGAGCGAGATTTGTTTGATATCTCTGGGATATAACGGGGACACAAGTTAGTGAGGCCTCCTGACATAAATGTATTATTATATCTCGCTCCGGAGTTACCCAACTCTACTGTAAACAAACTATTAATGTGTCTTTTTCAGCATTTACCATGGTTCTGTGGTGAAACCAAAGATTAACCGAGTGACTGACGGTAAAAGTCCGAAATAAACGATTATTAAAGAACAATTTGGACTTTTACCATCATCAGTTGGTAAATCTTAGGTTTTACCGGAAAATCCTAGGATTTTCGGGGTTATACAATAACACGTACATATGTACATTTATTGGTAGCAATTGTAATGAGAGGGAAAAGTGGGTCAGCGGAACTTACCTCGATGGTGGGTAGTAGCGAATACAATACACTAAAAGAAAAAAGGACGTCCTGTAGCTTCTTTGGCAAATATTATTGTTTAACTCAATTTATTTCCCTTGGGAAGCCATCGCGCCGCCACAAAAAAGGTGGCCAGTGAGATAGCCACAACCACTCAGTTATTCTACTTAGGAAGATGTACCTACATGCATAAATTGTACCTTTTCTGTGATTTATTTTGTGTTTTTTAGGGTTTCGTAGTACCTGAAAGGTAAATGGAATATTTATGGTGTGACTCCGTTGTCCGTACGTCCGTATGTCACAGCCTCATAACTTTAGCACCGTTAAAGATAAAGACTTGTAATTTTCCACAAAAATAGCATTCACTTGCATACTTATAAAGTAAAAAATATTTTTAAATTGTTTAAAATATTTCCAATACGTGGGACGCACTATAAGTTTCCGGAATGAATATGAAAAAATACTATTAAATGTACAAAATTAATTCATTGTTTTTCAAAATAATCTCCCTTGGCGTCTATGCACTTTTTCATTCGATCAAACCAGTTTTGAAAACTTTTGTGCCACTCCCCTGTGGTGACCTCTGAAATGTGTTTTTCATACTCCTCGACAGCCTCTTCTGGTGATGAAAATCGTTGACCGCGTAATTGGTTCTTAATTTTTGGGAACAGAAAAAAGTCACAAGGTGCCAGGTCGGGACTGTATGCAGGATGACTCATGAGTTCTACATTTTTCGTCTTCAAAAAGTCGTTTGTCTGTCTGGCCGTGTGAGAACTAGCATTGTCGTAGTGCAGGATGATACGGCGTTTACGGTTATTTTTACGGAGTTCGTCAATAACTTCCGGCAAACAAATGGTCGTGTACCAGTCACTATTCACGGTACGACGATTCTCTAAAGCAACAGTAGCCACGTGTCCAGTTTTATTAAAAAAAGAAGCAATCATCCGCTTAGATGCACTTTTCACGCGCGCCACTTTGGTTGGTTTCGGCTCATCTTGAAAGACCCATACGCTCGATTGCTGCTTTGTTTTGGGATCGTAGCAATAAATACATGTTTCGTCACCTGTTACTATGTCCCACACCAAATTTGACGCACCTTCGTTGAATCTGGTAAGCATGGCACTGCACCGAGTGACGCGCTCCGTTTTTTGAGCCTCGGTCAAGTTGTGTGGGATCCACCGCGAGCACAGCTTTTTCACACCCAAATGTTTGTGTAGGATTGATTGTATTTGACTCATGCCTATTTCTAAGGATGCGCGAATTTCATGGTAGGTCACATGCTTGTCTGTTTCAATCATACGGCGCACAGCATCGATGTTTTTGTTGGTCACAGCGGTGGACGGCTGACCATCGCGAGATTCGTCACTGAGATTGATACGACCACGCTTGAATTCTGCAAACCAGCTATAAACAGTCGTCTTGCATGGTGCTTCATTGCCAAAAGCTGTTTCAAGCCGAGCGATGCTCTGTTGAGCTGTCAAATTACACTTAAAATCGTAGAAAATCATACTACGAAAATTTTCCCGAGTTAAATCCATGTTGATGCAGACACACAATTTTTTAAATGGCGCCACAAGGTAAAAACAAAAGACAGTCAGATGAAACAAACTGCATTCTACAGCCAAAGAGTTCTATTTTCAAAGGTTGCAATAAATTTTTAAACATTGTTTATGTAAGTGGCCAGTTCCGGAAACTTTTAGTGTTACCTATGTACAATATACAGAAAAATAAAATCTAAATCCTAAAAATAAAATATGGGTATCAAATTGTAGATATTAAAGAGTTGATTATAAAAATATATACTTTTACTATATTTACTGTCACCGGTTTCGAGAAAACTTTGAAAAACTACAAAAAATGCATGGCCCTCCCCCTTATTTCCGAAACTGGTGGACCGAAAAAATCACGGTAATTTGGGATTAGGTAAAGATTACAGGAAAAATATAGCGGTTGAGAACTATTATATTAAATGACAAAATTAAATTTTTCATCCACCAGTTATATTTGGTATAAAAATAAAAATATGTTAAATTAGTTAAATTTGTTACTATACGTGAGAAGAAATATGTATTAGATACAATTAACTAGGTAGGCATCGAATATACAACCATCTATCTGAAACTGGATGGCACTGGGACTCTACATCGCGATATCATTTGATCGCTGGAGTTAAATTACAGTAAAGAAGGCGAAGCAGTACAAAGAGCGTGTATATTGACTACGCTCACCTTTGAGACTTGTCCTCAGCTCAGTTATCGCCTCTGCTTGCTTTGGCGATTTTATTTTAATATTGATTGATTTCACTCAGAAGACTTCCCACTACTAATGAAATTTCTAATTATTTCATAAGATTTGATTTATATCATTGCGGTATAGAAAATAGAAAAGTAAATCTGGACGTGAGGAGCTCTTGAACCGCAATTATATAAATTGAATTTGTGAATTGAAAGTGTTTAAAAATATATAAATTTATTCCTATCATAGTTTCATAAGATTTGGTTTAACTCGTGAAAACAATGCATTTTATTCATTTGAGACATCATGTTTCATAGAGCCATTTACTGCTTAAGACCTACACAATCGATATCTAAATGGAAGTTTAATTTAAGTTTATTTTTTTCAAAACAACCGGGTCCGATTCCCGAGCTGAGTACAGGTTTTAAAAAAATGTATGAATGCAGTTTTACTTGTTATTAAAATCGATGACATGGTTCCTAAGAACAGATCTTCGTATGTCTTATAGTTTCAGACTTTCCCATACTGACCGATTTAAACGAGACACCCCGTATATATTCAGTCCAGTAACTCACTATACGGGGTAGCACATTGGGATAGGACAATATAGGGTGTCTTAACTTTAAGACACAGAGAAAATTCAATTAAAAGCCCTCATAATCTGTTTTGGAGAAAGAGAAAAAACTACTTACATACAAACCTTTTAGAAAAATTACTTACCTTGGCTAGGAGTCGATCCTGCTCATTTTGCAAAAAGAAATACTTCCTGTATATGGCATCAATGTATTGCCCTAGGCGTAACTAGGTAGGGAGGAGCCAGGTGGGCCCGGCCCCCCTAGAGCACCCCCCCAGAAATACGGGTGTCAATGATATAAAAATATGCTTTATCAAATTTAAGGCCTTATTTGTTTATTTTGGTTTGTATGTGATCTCAGTGTATGGAGGATTATTTCTACTTATCTTATTACGATCGTATAATCGAAGACAGATATTTTTTGAATTGGAGCCGGGGCCGGACCCCCCACAGCCACAAATCCTAGTTACACCAATGTGTATTCAGAGCCGTCTCTAGTCCATGTAGCGCCTGTGTGCAATCAATACCCCGGTGCCCTCTATATAGTAGGCGTGCGGTCAAAAATACTCAGAACCAGAACCCAATACTTTTTAGCTAATACTGAAGACAGAGCCGTCTCTAGTCCATGTAGCGCCTGTGTGCAATCAATACCCTGGTGCCCTCTACGAGTATATAGTAGGCGTGCGGTCAAAAATACTCAGAACCAGAACCCAACGCTTTTTAGCTAATACTGAAGACAGAGCCGTCTCTAGTCCATGTAGCGCCTGTGTGCAATCAATACCCTGGTGCCCTCTACGAGTATATAGTAGGCGTGCGGTCAAAAATACTCAGAACCAGAACCCAATGCTTTTTAGCTAATACTGAAGACAGAGCCGTCTCTAGTCCATGTAGCGCCTGTGTGCAATCAATACCCTGGTGCCCTCTACGAGTATATAGTAGGCGTGCGGTCAAAAATACTCTGAACCAGAACCCAACGCTTTTTAGCTAATACTGAAGACAGAGCCGTCTCTAGTCCATGTAGCGCCTGTGTGCAATCAATACCCTGGTGCCCTCTACGAGTATATAGTAGGCGTGCGGTCAAAAATACTCAGAACCAGAACCCAATGCTTTTTAGCTAATACTGAAGACAGAGCCGTCTCTAGTCCATGTAGCGCCTGTGTGCAATCAATACCCCGGTGTCCTCTACGAGTATATAGGTATAGTAGGCGTGCGGTCAAAAATACTCAGAACCAGAACCCAATGCTTTTTAGCTAATACTGAAGACAGAGCCGTCTCTAGTCCATGTAGCGCCTGTGTGCAATCAATACCCTGGTGCCCTCTACAAGTATATAGTAGGCGTGCGGTAAAAAATACTCAGAACCAGAACCCAACGCTTTTTAGCTAATACTGAAGACAGAGCCGTCTCTAGTCCATGTAGCGCCTGTGTGCAATCAATACCCTGGTGCCCTCTACGAGTATATAGTAGGCGTGCGGTCAAAAATACTCAGAACCAGAACCCAATGCTTTTTAGCTAATACTGAAGACAGAGCCGTCTCTAGTCCATGTAGCGCCTGTGTTCAATCAATACCCTGGTGCCCTCTACGAGTATGTAGTAGGCGTGCGGTCAAAAATACTCAGAACCAGAACCCAACGCTTTTTAGCTAATACTGAAGACAGAGCCGTCTCTAGTCCATGTAGCGCCTGTGTGCAATCAATACCCTGGTGCCCTCTACGAGTATATAGTAGGCGTGCGGTCAAAAATACTCAGAACCAGAACCCAATGCTTTTTAGCTAATACTGAAGACAGAGCCGTCTCTAGTCCATGTAGCGCCTGTGTGCAATCAATACCCTGGTGCCCTCTACGAGTATATAGTAGGCGTGCGGTCAAAAATACTCAGAACCAGAACCCAATGCTTTTTAGCTAATACTGAAGGTGTATTGCTAGTAAGGACCAAGTCACAATATAATTAACTTTAGTTATACTGTGACCAAATAGAGCAAAGTATTTACTTTTCCAGGTGTGCGATTATAATTCAGACTAGCCGATTGTAATAAAACCGTTTCTTAAGCAGAGAAAATGAGCTCATGTAGGTAAAAATATTTAAAAACTGAACATATATTAAAATACAGAAAATTAAAGTAAAAATGCTGTAAGTTTCGGTCCAAATACTATTTTGTACATCATTATTTGGGAAGAGATGCCCATACTCACACACGCTGGGCAGGCGGGTTGGTGAGCACGGTGATCCGTCGGAGATCGAAAGTAATCGACATAGCCTGCAGAATCAGTAAGCTGAAGTGGCAGTGGGCAGGCCATATTTGTCGCCGACATGATGGCCGTTGGGACCGAAAGGCTTTAGAATGGAGACCACGTACAGCAAAGCGTAGTGTAGGCCGACCTCGTGCCCACTGGACCGATGAAGGACGTAGCGGGGGGCGGCTGGATGAGGAGGACGGAGGGCCGACATGAGTGGCGAAATTTGGGAAAGGCCTATGTCCAGCAGTGGACGAACACGGGCTGATGGATGGATGGATGGAATATTTTATATATCATGGCACTGCCCTCTACAACTTCCCGATTACCAAATAGTAGATATTAAGCTCGCCTGTGTACAGAAATTTTATTTTAGTGCAATGAAGAATTTTATTATTATTAAGTTCTTGTTGGTATTGATGACCAAAGCCCTTTAACGTATACCAAATAAGCAAAAAAGTTACTCGTAGTAATTATAACGTCTGTATCGTCGTAAAGGTCCATAAAAAAGTGAACATTAAGTAAACGTCCCGTCCTGTGCGGTATAAGTGTTTGCGTTTGATATACGACAGAATGTCAACAGAATTGACAGGCTGTGAGTATTTTACATCGTATATTATTGACATTTACTTTCACGAAATGTGGAACGTGAAAACGTATAAACAGGGGGACACTAGATCGAAGGGAGAGCATAAAAGGCTATTTCGATAAAAAATGCACTTTTTGAAGTTGTATACCTGCTTTTCAGATGAAGCCACTAATTTGATAAATCAGTATATAAATTTCGGAACCTTTTTCTAGTTTTGTTCAGAACAGAAACGCGATTGCGCGCAACTTTCGCTCGATAGAAATAATTATTGAAATGATGTCTTTTTCGACACATTTTTTCATAGTATGACAAACAGGAATCACAAACAGACCGAAAACATATTTTATTAGATAGATTTTAACGATATCTAAATTCTCTGAGTTGAAAATTTGGATAGCTATTTTAATTCATTTTATATTAATTTAAAACCGACATTTTGCTATTTTTTTCGGAATCCGTCCCTCTCGCACTGCGCGGCGTTCCGCATGGAGTAACAGTGACCTGACATATTCTCATAAGAGATGTTAGGTCGTAGGATTCTTGTCATCGATTTTGGAGTAAACATAAACCCCATTCAAGATTTTCATTTAAGCCGGGAACTAACACCCTTATTGTAGTATGCAAGAAGCAATGAGGTTTAGTTTAGTCGGGAACTGAACACCCTTATTGTAGACTATGCAAGAAGCAATGAGGTTTAGTTTAGTCGGGAACTGAACACCCTTATTGTAGACTATGCAAGAAGCAATGAGGTTTAGCAAAGAGAATATAGTCACTTGAGTTTTAGTATTGTACTAAGTATAATATAATTCAAGTTTATATAAGTTTCTTGTTAATTATTATATTATACAAAGTGAAATTATGGTTGAAGAAAACACTTGTACTTTCTCACAAAAAATATTATATTTATATATAATTAATTATTATATTACAAAATTATCAATTTTCGTAAAACAGTACAAGTGTTTTCTTCAACCCTGATGATGTTTCACCAAGTGCCGACAATCGCAAGTATTAACTTAAAAGTGTAATTAATTTAACCGCCAAAGTTTTATAGCAGTTTCAGTAGATGATAGAGAAAAGACACACATGTGAAGTTTCAGGTTGATCAGATAAGGTAATTGCAGGCCACGTGATGTCGAGAATCGTATGTATGTGTGAGTAAAATTTTGATTAAGTTATGTGGCTTGACATAACATGTTATGTGAATTATGTGAGTGGATTCCGGGTGTATACAGGCTGTAATCATGACGTGCTCATTAAATTGTACCAAATGCTCTTCGGATCATCCTGAACCAGTTTCATAGAAAAACTTTTGATAAAACGCGAAAAAAGAAATGTTCCCGTAGAAAATGACAAGGCGGTATTAAAAAATTGTATGGGGAAGTGAATTTTTATTTCGCGTTTTTTCAAAAGTTTTTCCATTTAAGTGGTTCAGGGCATGTGGTTTAATCTAATGAGCACGTCATGATTACACCCTGTATACTCGTTGCTTTGAATTCATCGAACGAAGTGTGCGTCTTAACTTTGATGGTCCAATCAGTGTTTTTTCTTTATTTAATTTCATAAAATAATTTGGGCTGATACACTTGAAACTTTACGTGTAACTGTGGCCTCTATGACGACAAATAATAAAAATAAAATTTAAAAAGTTGTACCTAAGGTTCATAATAAACTTTTACTGAGGTAATAGATGGTGCTAAGAGTGGCTTGCCAATCTTTTAGCCCCGAGATTCATTGGTAAGATGATAGATGGCGCTAAGATCTTAAAGGCGGTCATTTTGTATGCACCATAATGTTTAATGGTTCCGTACCCGTAATATGTGGTGGTACCTACGGAACCCTTTGCGCGGGTCCGACTCGCACTTGGGTAAACTATTTATGATTACAGTGGTTTAGTAAAAAGGTAAAAAGTACCAGGACAATGAGAATTGGGATATTCAGGTCAAAAATAATATTCACAAAACAACGAAATTACCAGATTGTCTTTTTATCTTCCTGTTCTATCTCTCTTATCATATTTTACAGTCAGAATAAATCTTTAAAATATAATTTCAAGAACTATTTCAGTATATTTGTATTGTAACAATCTTTTAGCCTTTAAGTATATCTACGAGTGTACACTAGTAGAGTGGCATCGTGCCAAGATCTTGACTAAACTTAATGTGTGTTGACTAATATCCTATCCCAACAATTGTTCTTGATTTTGCATGGAAGCGAGTACCACCGTTGGAAAGCTGATAAAATTTCCTATAAGATTGTTATAAAATCAAAGTTATATAAAAAAAACACTGGGCGTCATTATGTATTGCATTTTTTTGCAATATTGAAAAAAATAATTTGTCAATTTTGCAAAAAAATTGCTAATTGGTGCGGCTTTACGATTTTATTTAATTGTTACTCTGAATGATAAAAATCCAATAAGAAATGTAAAACGAAAAAAAAAAAATGACAACTTTTTGATTGTAGGTATTTTAGTATAAATTGATATAAAATTTTTGTAATTATCTTTACAATGTAAGAAAGGAAATTTTATGATCAATGAAAAAACATAACATTCAATGCAACATTATACAACTTGAGGAGATATCTGCATCTTGGAGGAAACGGACGCGATTTTCGAAAATGCGCGTTTTTCTACAGGTTAATACAATATTTAAGTTCTGGGATGAATCTACACCATGCATTATTATCATTATCTTGTAAATATACGCTTATATTATTATAACGAATTTTCGTAAGATATTTTTTAAATTTATTTTCTGTAAGATCAATTATTTCCTTTGGTATTTTATTGTAAAACAAATACTGTGATTAACAAAGTACTTGTTTTGTGGAGCATCAAGCTTATTTTTATTTCTGGTACCTATAGTACGGCTTGCAGTGACCCGTGGAAGCACATTGGTGTTTTTTCTAGCATACAAGATGTTTTCATATATAAATTGGCTAGTTACAGTTAGGATTCCTATTTCCTTAAATTTTTCTCTTATCGACTCATCCAGATATATTCAATTAAATATATTTTATTTTCTCTGCATTAAGCACTAAATTATTAACCGTGAACCAATTTAGGGCTTGAGACAAAGAACAATTCACATCGTTCAGAGTAATAAATTTACCTTTTACTTTAAAAAATTGTGATGCTTATATTTTGGATGTCTGTGGATGTGTCATCTGCGAATAGTATATGTCAGTTAAGTCCTGCACCAGTAAGTCATTTACATACTCGTATATTAAAAAAAGCAGAAGTCCCAATATCGGGCCTTGAGGTACACCCGCCTTAATTTTGGTGAACACAGCTGAACGTGTCTTCGAAGTACCCTTACGGGATTTGAATTCGAACCTCCGGATTAGTAGTGGAGACGTTTGAGTTACTGAACCAAAGAGGCGGCATACTTATATAGTTTAGAACAAATAGGTTGTCTCGGAGGGGAAGAATTCAAGTCTTAGACGTCGTCTTGCGAGTATGATCTAAGGAAAAAAGACAGCGCAATATAGTCTTTCCGTAAACGATATAAGACTCAAAAATTTTAGAAATTTATCTTTGTATACTATGTAAATATTTATTTATATATTTTCAGCGTAGGTAGGTACAACCTCCTGTTTGAAGTAAATTTTGTAAGGCATTGTATTAATTTTACATTGTTTAAATACCGAAAACTTCCTAAGTTTTATTCAACTGTATTGTTAATTAACCAACATTTGTTCTAAGCCGGTTGGTTTGAGAAATCATTTTTGGGAATATTTTCTCCACCATCTATAATAGCATCTTGAATAAAAACTTTCCTAATAAATTCATTAATAACTGATCAATTTATTTGAAGACGACTACTTTCACTAGCACAAAAACACTATATAAGCTGTTAGTCCTTTTGTGTCTGAAATATGGGGATAGGGTTCACCATCACCAACCATCAGGTTTGGGACGTAATAATCATCAGTCGAAAGCGGGTGTACCAAGTGTCAATACGTGACTCGCATTCGGGGAAACCTCTGACACCCCATCGGGGATTCATGTCGTGACGATATGTTACGTAATAAATAGTATAATCCATTAAAAAAAAAATTGCTTTTGCTAGGTACTGTTCCATACTACACAGTTACATCGATAAAGGAAATATTATCAGGATCTCCTTATTAAAAAAAAACGGTTAAGTGTGAGTATCACTCGTGCTCTCCGAGTTCCGTATATTTATATTTAAAAAGTTAACACAATTGAATAATTTGAAAAAAAAAAAACAGTATACACTAAATGTTTGAAAGAAACTGCAATTTTAACTTAGTTAAGTATTACTACATTATTAACTTTTTATTGGGGTCTTACTCGCGATAACTAACAGCATACCTTAATAGATAGATATGTGCTTGACGTTAAATCGCGAGTAAGACCCCAATAAAAAGTTAATAATGTGTGAAAATTGCGAAAGTTTAAAGTTAAGTATTACTACACTTTGGAAATCAAAGATTTCAGATTTACTCCTTCACTTGTGCCAAAAGAACGCCCTTCGTCCCAAATTTCAGGATTGTAGGTCACCGGGAAGTACCTTGTAGGTTTTGATGATCGTCAGCGAGTGACATTTTTATTTTTAGTACCTATTAAAAGATGTTTCAAAAGGCTGTATCTTTTATTGTTTTAAACTAGAAACTCCAGTTCTGTACATCAGTCTAAGGCTATAGATCTTAGTAGGTAGCGATAATAATTAAAACTTTATACCTCAAGCCGTTTCTGTGAAAAAGGGCCTTGACACATGGACAGCAAAGTGTTCTTATAAACTATGAAGGATTCCATTTTCTACGATCAGGTACGGAACCTTAAAAAGTCTCGTTCATCGACCTATTTAATGAAACGACGTTCTATTGGCGTCGTGGCTGTGAACCACGTATCGGGGTCAGTTAGAAATGTATACTACTCAAGGAAAACATTAATGGCGTCATCAAAAGTTTCCATAAGTCCTCAGGATGAAAGTACCACATATATCTAATAAATTCGCGACCAAAGCATGTCTTTGATGTAACTTTTAAACATAAATAACAAATTTATTTATTTTCAAGTATTTCTTTTACCTATTATAAATGTTTTGAAATTCTTACAATCAAAAAGCTTGATAGCTGAAAGGCCGTATCTATAAAGGATCGTTGAGGTAGATAGGACTTGGCAGTCTGACGACCTCAAAAATCGACGTAATATAAACATTTACCATAAAATATAAATTGGTGGTTTGGGCGCTTAAGAAGGTTAGACGAGAAGTGAGGTAATAAATATGGAGTTTGAGGTAAATATAGGACTTGACCTGGCCACCAAAGGAAAACGTATATTGACCAAATTACATAAATTCTGTAGAAGGACTTAGTAAAGAGCAATCGGAACAGAAGAGCTCCTATGAATCGGTTGTTGAATTTGAAAAACAATAATGTATTTGTAGGAAAAGCGAAAGAAGCGTGTCAAGATCGTAGTAAATGGAGATATGGTCTCTCTGCCTACCTCCCCAGGAGACAAACGTGGGCATAAGTATGAATGTAGAGTCCTATAGAGTTGTGCCCCGAGTATGTGTCAGAGGTGTTTTGTTTGTCAACACTTTCCATCAACAATTTTTACGTGCTGCATGTTTAATATGTTTATGAATAATACATTTTTATAGGTAAATATCACAAAAACGTAGTCGTATTAATGAATACATGTTACCCTAAAGTATTATCTAGTACACAAATCGCGATAACTTCCTACACATGTTATCAGGTTATCAGAAATATACAGGATTCCGGTTTCCAATAAATATCAGCGGCAACAAGATATACGCGTATAGCCAGGTACCGCTATATTCATGTCGCAGCCATTCCTACATGCTTTCGTATAAAGACGTTTCCCTTATTCAAACTGATTCTGCTTAATAAACTACCTATATAATCAAGGAAAGTGATATTTGAAACTGCAATTGCTACGCGGCGAAGCTTATTAATGCTACGACGAGGGCTACACTTCAATCTACGGCGTAGAGCTATGCATTCTACGAGTCATTTTTTGCTACAATAAGGAGCGAAGATATCTGTTTAAAACCACGAAGAAAGCTACAGCAAAATGTCCGAAAAATTTACTTTAAATAGTTCGGCAAGTCTACTTAGAAGGGTGATATAGTAATTACCCCTTCACGTATGATATAAATACAGTTGTGGTCATATAATTAGGAACGACTGGTAAGAAAGTCTATTTTTGACAAACAAGTAGCTGTTACTTTTGTAATAACTTACTGATAACAAATTTAAACCACACAAAATAACAGTTATGTTAGTAGGCTTTGATAATTTATACCCAATATGCAAAACTATTGCACTGCTATCAAAAGTTCAATTCATCTTCAATTGCTATTGTTTTTTAAATGTACTGGCCGCTTGACAAATAATTAGGAACGGAAAAAAATAATTCTTAATTTTGAATTTCGAAAACGGATATCGCATTTTTTTGTTTTCCGCGTATTCTATGGTTACATCGCTTTATATTGACTAAGTTAAAAGTGCATAATTATTCCGAAATCATGGGCAAAAAGAAAAGTTGTGATCCATCGACCCGGAAAATTATTATGGCTCTATATGAACGTAATTGGTCGTATAAAAAGATTGCTGATCATTTGAAGTGCTCTAAAACTAAGGTGTTTAATGCTGTAAATCACGTCAAACAATTTAATACTACGAATAATGTACCTCGAAAGCCTAAATACCTAAAAGCCCTAATCTAGAAGATGCTTTGATTGTTCGTCCAGCAAAGGCTGTTCCTTTCAAGAGTTCTGAAAATATAAAGAGGGAAGTTTTTGGCGACGGAGGAGTATCTACACGTACAGTACGAAGACGCTTAACTGATGCAAAGTTATTTGGAAGAATCGCCCGGAGTGTACCGCTTCTCACGAAGGTGCACCGAAAAGCTAGGTTAGAGTTCGCGAATAAATATGGCAACTGGACAGCAAGTCAATGGAAAAACGTGTTATTTTCTGATGAAACGAAAATAAATAGACTAGGGTCTGATGGTAAACAGTGTGTGCGTAGACCGCCTAAGCAAGCGTTGAATCCTATGTTCACAAAAAAAGTGGTAAAGCATGGGGGAGGAAACATAAAAGTTTGGGAATGTTTCTCAGGTCATGGTGTTGGGCCACATTAAAGGATTGAAGGTATGCTAAAAAAATTTAAATACGAGCAAATATTGGAGAGAGAGAGAGAGACTATGCTTCCTTATGCTGAGGAGAGGTTGTTGGACTACAGGTCTGGATATTTCAGCAAGATAATAAACCCAAACCCACTGCTCATTCAGATAAAAGGTTTCTTAGTGATCAAAAAATTACTGTGTTAGATTGGCCTGCAAATAGCCCAGATCTTAATCCGATCGAAAATATTTGGAGAAAAGTAAAGAAGAGTGTGGCTGCGAAAAGGACGAGCAATTTGAACGATCTATACGATGCCTTTGTCGAATCGTGGAACAATATTTCAAATGAAATCTGTAAAAACTTAATAGATTCCATGCCCCGTCGCTGCAGAGCAGTTATTGTAAGCAAGGGCCACCCTACAAAATACTAATACTGCTTTTTGTAATCTGTGTTAAAAGTTTTGTAATAAGTATTGTTTATTTCATTAAAATTGTTTCTGATACAGTTCAATAAATTAAGTTATTTTACCCGTTCCTAATTATTTGTCCATAGCTGGAAAGTTTCAAATAAATAGTTCAAATGGAACTTTCATTAAATTATCAATTGAAGTTCAACAATTTTACATATTATACATGTAGTATCCTGCTTACATAGCTATATTATCATGTCGTTTGAAGGTAGTAACAGTAACTAAAGCTAAAGTTACAGCAACTTGTTTTTCTGAAAGTTACTTCGGTATTAGTCGTTCCTAATTATATGACCACAACTGTATATATGCTGTGGCAGTTTGCCTGAAAAAAAGTCTGAACTAAGTATATTTTATAAACTGTCAGTATTTATTCAACAAAATGCATAGTTATTTATTATCAGGAAACTTAAAATACATTAAACTGTACCAAATTAAAAATAATACCTAAAATGTACACGAATGACACAAAAAAAATATTTTAATCTTTTTTAGCCTTATAAATTATTTTGGCCAGCTTATTTTAAAGTACTCAATATATTTTGGCCCATGGTAAAGGGCCGTCATCAGTCAAATGGAACAAAGTCAATACTTATAAAAAAACAATAAATAGCATTAATTAAATAAAAAAATTACCTCGGTCACGCCGTCACGGAGGGCCCACATTTACTCAACAAAATTAAATCACGATTGTCAAGACCGGTTTCATAATATTTTTCGTATATCCGCCTATACGAGTTTCGGAAAAACCTGAATAAGGGTGCAGGTACTCAAGGAAATCCATTAGTGACGTAATATCAAGCCGAGTCTTTGTTTTCTGCTAGGTTTATGTTTGTATCAAGGCTTTTTGACTCGTCTTGTAATAATGGATCCGTTTAATAGACATACATTTTTGATGATGTTTGTATACAATCAAAGTATGGAGCATTTTTTCCAAGAAGGTTACTTGAGGCCAATGATAAACCTTATTGTGTCGATTAGGGTTACGTAGGAAAATAAAACCGTTTTGTGAAGGTTTTTTAACTGTTCGATTTTTCAAAAATTCCAAAACAAAATATTTTACGCAGTCGGTAACGTGTAACCCAAACTCATAGTAGGCTTACAGAAAAATAAATACCATATTGCTCCTTTAGTTTTTGAAGTTACTTCAATAATCAGAACCGTTTATCATAAAGCATTATTTTTCTTCTATTGTCTTTTTTGAATTTCGTTTATCGAGGTAACACAAAAGCCTTAAATATAATAAACATACAGGTTGTTTGCAACTTTTAGATACATAAACAGGATTAGTTTTTCAAGTTAGCGTGGATGGCCAAATGGAACTGAGAAAAATGCTCAAAGGAGGAAATGATCACTTTTATTTAGTTCGCCCTATAGCATTACTTCCTAGAATTTAAACCTTATTAGCCATAAGCGATACTATCGGATGACGCAATAATAAGCATACAGCTTCTCATTCGATCCAGTGTGGGTTTCATAAAAATTGTCTCTGGGATTCCTTTGAGAATTTTTTGCTATTCCCTATGGTTTCAGATTTGGCCATTCATGCCCATTTGTAAAACTAAACCTGTATAATAGGATATATTAGAAGAAAATTAACTAATTATCATTAAAGACTCTTTAATGCTTCAACGATGTAATTATTTAATAAATAAATACTTTAACAATCAAAACGTGTTCAAAACGGACTGGTCTAATAAGCAAGTAAGTTGATACTTTAACTCCTCCCCCTCACTTTATCCGGCGCAGACGTCAACCGAGCTGACGCGACGTGCCCAGGGTTACCAAATGTACCGGACCAGACAAATTACGGAATAAGCAAAGCATTCCTGTAACCGAAGAGTGTACAGAAACGTGCTGACACGAGATATAGGTGCTGGGAGGTGCTAAAATCATAATTGATATTTTAGCTGAGATCTGGTTGAAGAAAACACTTGTACTGTTTAACAAAATTATTATATTTATATTTCCGACTAGTTTCGCCTTAACGGCATTTTCTAGGATTTAATAAATGTACTTGTATATCACAAAAGCTGTTCATATATGAGATCTCATAGCTGAGATCTTTTCAGTGTAAATCGGTATATTATTGTAGAGAGGTATAATCTCTATTAATCGAAAGTATTATTCATAATATATTATTGTCTTAATATAGTTCGTGAATACCTACATTTTGCTTGGCAATTAGCAGTCTTTTTGATGAGAGTATAATTAGGACTTAAACAAATTCTTCTCGCATGCCCAACCAAAGGTCGTTTTCGTGGTTGTATGTCTTGAGAAGTCCGGACAACCGTATGGCAGCCCTAAGCGTGCCCAACCCAAGCGACCATTCACCGTACATAACCGTCACCACTTAATCGAGAAACTTCGATTGACTCCGGTTTTTGCTCCGTCAATCACCATTACATGATATTGCTGGTGAATAAGGTTCCTGACCTAGTTATAAGTAAATGAGGAGAATATAAGAGCGAAGAGATGTTCATTCAACAAACATTTGCTTTCTCTGATGTATTATATATCCAGGGACGCGCTAGCCGTAATATAGACGCATATAGGCTGATTTTTTAATCGCCTTGACTTCTAGACAACAAAAGTCGGCGCTTTCATATTGTTTTTTTGTGTTGCTATACCATAGGGAATGCGCCGACTTTTAGATAACATATGATTTAGGAAGAAAGAAGTCGGCAAAAGTGTTATTTCGGTATCATCGGTCAGTAAATGATTATTTTAAACTTATTAGTGAATGTCTGCTTTAATATTTGAAGTCTGTTACAATTTTTTTTGTTAAAAGTATTGTTTTTATCAATACAGCGTAATAGTTAAGAGCAGACACCAAACCCAAACCTCCATACAAATGCAAAAACAAAATAGTGAGGTGTCTATGTAATGTTTTTATAATATTTTAGGCTGAGTCCATTGATATTATCTAGATTTATGTCCGATTAGAACCAAAAATCAGGAAATTTTATTCATATCTTAACAACGAACCCCTAAAATACGTTAATTTTACGTTTTTTACCAAAAATGTAGCCGAAGGTGTTTTTATGTTTTAAATAACATCAAAAAATTAATACTAGTTGGGCATCGAAAATGTTTAGATTAATATTAACCAAAAATATTATTTATGAAAACATCCACGATCTTGCCAAAATTATGTTTCTTCTGACACAAGTTTTAATTTTTAAGCCCGCGACGAAATCAGCACGATTGTATTGCCTTCGCAAATTTCGTCGAGCGTGCATGTGATAGCGAAATGAAACAGCATTACATTTGGCCGCCCTCACAGCTGAGTTGGTCGCTTCATGATGTCTGCTCGCTCTTAACTCAAAAGAGCTACAATTTGCAACGTAAAATTGTAATCAGAATGCGGAACCTTTAACGGCCCGGACCCAGAAACCTTACGAGGTTTTTAGATGTCTAATTACTTGCAAGTACGTGTCTTTGACTTACAATGATTTGTGATAACGTGATTTTGTGATAGCGATATGGAGTTGCGAGTTTTCGAAATATAATATTTTGGTGGAACGGATTTTGTGATTTAGTAGCGGAGTCCGGGAGGCCATAGCCGCCTAGAGTGCACGGCGCATGGGGTTAACAAAATGTAGTTTTTTGACAGTTTTGTATAGCTATATCTTAACATCTTATTACTGAGTGAATAAACACCTGTTTTATTATTTTCACCAAATATCATACTATAAAAATTTGGATAGTGATTAAAAAGTCATCTGTTAGTATATGCGTTTATATTACGGCGTAGCGCGTCTAAAAGGTGATTATAAGGTCAGCCTTTATGTGTTAGCGTCTATATTACGGCATAACGCGTCTACAAGGTGATTAAGAAGTCAGCTTTTATGTATATGCGTTTATATAATGGCGTAACGCGTCTACAAGGTGATTAAAAAGCCAGCCTTTATATATATGTTTCTATATCACGACGTAGCGGGTCTGCAAGGTGATTAAAAAGTCAGCCTTTATTTTTATGCGTCTTTATTACAGCGTAGCGCGTCTACAAGAAGATTAAAAAATCGGCCTTTATGTATAGTATATGCTTCTATATTACGGCGTAGCGCGTCTACAAGGTGATGAAAAAGTCAGCCTTTATGTATATTTGTCTTAGGTATATTACGGCGTAGCGGGTCTGCAAAGTGATTAAAAAGTCAGCCTTTATGTATATGCGTTTATATTACGGCGTAGCGCCTCTAAAAGGTGATTAAAAAGTCAGCCTTTATGTATAAAATAAATAAATATAAATATATCGTCACGACATGAATCCCCGAGGGGGTATCAGAGGTTTTTCGAGTGTGAACTGTGAAATGCAAGTCACAGTTCACACTCGGTACACCTGCGTTTCACCGACGATTATTACGTTCCAACGTGATGGGTGGTGAGCCCTATCGCCGTACTTTGGGCACAAATACACGCTTTCTTAAGGCATGCAGGTTTCCTTTCGATGTTTTCCCTCACCGTTCAGCAGGTGGTAAGTAAGAAAAAATACTATGCACATTAAATCAGAAAAACTCATTGGTGCATGCTCGACCGGGGATCGAACCTGGGTCTCAAGATTGAGAGGCCAGCGTTCTACCCCTGAGCTGCCGCTGCTTCCTATATGTACATATATGCGTCTATATTACGGCATAGCGCGTCTACAAAGTGTAGAATTTGTGGAGTCATAAAGTCATAACACTACTATGCCACAGATAAAAGTCAGAAAGAACAACACTGTTGTACCGTCTATTAGTGGTATTTAACTTACCATCATCACATACCAGAAAATACAAAAAATGCTTGCTATGTTCTATCAAAAATGATTAGTACACATAAAAAAATTACTGACTGCACATAAAATTTGTTTTAGCGTGTTTCGAGGACACTATTGTAGGATATCTTGGTTGTCATACAAAATAACCACGAAGGTTACTTCTGCGCTGCAGGATTCTGAATGAATAAAGTTATTATCCTAAAGGTGATCTCGTTCCTAAACGCACAACTTATGATTGTTGTACTAATAGGCTTGTACACAGGGTAAACAAAATATTATTGTATTTACTTCGTCATTTAGATTATCAAAAAATATTGGACACGTATTTTTTCTTTTTTCGATAAAGCGCGTCAAAGTTTGGGAGTGGGGGAAAATTACGTCACTTCTAAGTAGAATTGTACTTAGATGTGGCGTCACGCGGAACTTCACCGGGCTATATCTTCATCAGTTTTTGTTTAATTGAAAAAATAAAAAAATACCTGTCCAATATTTTCTGATAATCTAACTGACGGACTAATTTTTTTTTGTCATCATGCCTATTGTTGAATAAAATGTAGAAGTAAAAGTTGAATAAATGTGGTTAATGGCATAACGCGACAAAAGTTCAATGTCAGTTTATAATGAATGAAATGGGCGTTACCTTGCGGAAGTCCATCACTAACTTATGGATATATTAATAATTTGCACTATTCCACTGAACATTTTTAGCGGAATTGGTAATGAAAAATAATAATATCTCCATATTTTAATGTCAGTTATGCTTTTCTAGCAAAGTAGTGTCTTTATACTTGATTGATTTTGATTTTGATAAAAACAAGCAATACGGTACAGAAAGTAAATGTAAATTTAAATTTAAAATATGGCAAGTAGCATATTACGGTTATTAAAATTTTGTCATAATATAGCGTAAAAGGCGTCAGAGGTTTGTTAAATAAAAAAAAATTACAGGTATTGACAATAACATATACAATTTAAAAATTTAGATTATATTCGTTTTTTAAGTGAAAAAAGACAAACCAATGTCATAAAACTGTTTGTTGTATAGGTTACACGTTGTATATAAAAAACAATTTGTTGCATATTTATTTGTGATTAGTGGCACAGAAAACAATTTTAAACTTCTTGTTGCCCTTGATGGACAACGAAAATTCATTTGGCTAAGCAACTGCGGAGTATCTATTTTATACAGAAGTTCGATGTCATGAGAGCTTTGTCGATCGTCTATTTTTGTGTGTTTTTTTATAAAAACGGAGGCAGGTGATCATCTTTTTCAATCTCATAGTAGTTTATGCTACGAGAGAGTAAAGCAGGCAATAGCTTGTACGAGGAACGATTTGAAACACGAGCGATAAGCGAGTGTTTTAAACGTTACGAGTAAGTTATTGCCCTTACGCACGAGTATCATACTAGGTTTTTCAATGCACAGTGTGAGTAAATAAATTAAATGTAATGAAATAAACAAAGAAACAATAAATACATACTCCAGAGGAACTTTAGGCGGGCATTCATTTTATTTTTCTTTGCAAGCAAGTTGCCTACTTGACGGAATTAAGCTGCTTTAAGTTTGATGCGTTTGAAGGCTGCTTTCAGTCATACATAACATGATTCGACTCCACCAGCTTCTTTGGCTTCTTCTACATAATAATGTAAACAACAATGCATGGCTGCCCGATACTGTCTATTTTTAGATATAGTCTATCAAAAAAGTGTTGAAATGAATATGAAATTTTAATGAACTTTATTGGAATTTAAACGTTCAAGTAGTATAATTTAGGTAATATATTTATGAAATAACAACTTGGTTAACTCGATTTAACAGATTTTGTACTTTTTTGTTTGGTGGTTGTTTCTAATTTATCTTTTCTGGTTTGTAACGCACTCTAATAATAATATTTCGAGTATTCCAAAGCGATGGATTTCGCAATAAAAACATAATCTCAGTAAACGAGAACTGTGAATTTCTGAACTGTCTGAAGCAACACATATTGTAGCGATGTCAGCGCCATCTGTTTCTTAAGAACAAGGCGTGAAATCACATAACGCCCTCGTGAGCGTCAGTATGTGCATTACAAGCTAGTTAGATCAAATAGTTACAAAAATATTCCGTGGACAAGTATGGTGGAAAAATTCAACGGTCTAGGTAAGCAACTCGGTGGCGCAATTGGTAGCGCGCTTGTCTGGGAAACAAGAGGTCGCAGGTTCGAATCCTGGCCAGAGGAATTTTTTCAAATTCTTGTCTTTACATTTGTTTCTAATTTATCTTTTCTGGTTTGTAATGCACTTTATTAATAATATTTTGAAAGAAAAATAGTTTCTTAAATATTCATTTCAACACTTTTTTGACAGACTGTACAAAGAATGTTGTTAACAAGGAAGACCGATCGATAACAGTGTATTTTTTTTCTTTCGTCCCTTTCAGGGACAGGCAAAGGTATCTAGGACCATGATAGCCTTTTCTGTAATTACCTCGGACCAAGTATCACAAACTTGGTCCGAGGTAATTTCATTGTATTTTTCTCAAATATTGTACAGAGAATGCAAGTGGCCAGTATCATTTTGCGAACTTCAAACTTTTTGTCTCTTGGCATTATAATAAAAAAGTTCTTATTCATATTACGATTAAATGAGGTTACCTACCAAGAAGTTTATTTTAACCAGATCCTCCTTGTTACCTATATAAGGTGACTTTAATTTATTTAGCCAAATTGTTACTGAAGACTCGGTAAGTGCTCAGTAACAAGATTCAATGACCCTTTTTGTGAAATTCGCAAGTTATTCTTTTCGTGTTCCTTACAAACGCAAGCCCAGCCCTGAGTCAATTACGATAAGACGTCAAGATTTTATTTTGCGAAATCAGCAAAAACTGTTATCGATCCGTGATACTGATCACTTACCGAGCCTAAGAGTTTGACTGCATAAATTAAAGTCACCTTTATCAATCACCACCTTAATCACCTTTATCTATAAAAAAATCTTTGACGTCATTATTTGGACCATTCTGTATATACATATTAACAAAAGAAATTAAAAAGTAAAAATCAGGCACTAAATGGTTGATTATGTTTCATCAGAATTTTCAATTTGTAAAGTTACTACCTACGCAAAGTGTCGTCTAAACAGTATTCACTTCATCAGCCTACGAACGCATCGGTTTTATTTTAAAATTTACACTTAAATCCTGACCGGTTTCGGTTAATACACCATTCTCAAGGGATTCAGCAATTCAGGAAATTAAACTATCAATATGACGAGCCATTGAAGATTTACACAATGATCATTTCGATAGTATTGATAGTTAAATTTCCTGAATTCCTTAATCCCTTGTGAATGGTGTATGAACCGAAACCGGTCGGGATTAAAGTGTTAAATTTAAATTAAAACCTGTGAAACAAGTACAAGTCAATTTAATTAAGACCTACAATTACATTTTCTTTCAATCACGAAGCTCTGGTTTATACGTTTTTTTTAAATATAAACGGATTAATATTCGTATTCTGAAAATAATTACTTTCACGAGTCTACGTCATATCCGGGTGAATATCAGAAACAAACAATCGTTCCGGGGTCCATAATTCACGCTCCGAATGTCTGGTCACGAACTGGCACACTCTACAACCGGAAACTTATCTGCGATAGCATCACAGGCAAAAAAAAATAAGCCTTTTGTTGCCCGATTATGAACCCTAATTGCTTTATTTTTCTAGTAAGTTATAATACCATCAAGTACTCGTAAAAATATGGAGATAAAAAGTAAATTCTCTCGAAGAGAAACTCTGCAGTATAATAAAATGCCTATACAGGGTGAACCAAACCATAAAGGCATACCCCCGGAGGGAAAGTAAGTTTAATTTACGATACTATGTTGCTTAGAAGAATTTGATTCATATGTTTGACCCTTTCGATCATTATCATAAAAATACAGGATGTATTTTTTGCATTTGTCCGGCTCGATTCCCGGTTTACGCAGGTGTTTTTTTTAATTCTTTGAATGCAGTTTTCCTTAACTTTGAAAATAAAATAAAGGTTTGCTTGAGTAAAATTTGCTATCTTTATTATTTAATGTGCTTTCCCGCCAGGGGGCATTCGTTTAGTTCATATAGTTATAATTCAATGCATAGTTATAATTAAGAAAATAATTTAATAAATTCAGGGTTCCGTGCCCAAATGGTGAAAATGGAACCATTATTGTGAGACTCCGTTGTCCGATTGATGCACAACATTGTAATCTTAATACTTTATCTATCTTATCATACTGCAAAGTTTTACAGATGAATTTATTTACAGGGTCTCGATACATTACTTCACAGTATATCTATCTGTACTAATAATAAAGTAATGAAAAAGTCGTGAAATGGGTTATTAGTACTGAGAAAAAACTACAATTTTTTGAATTTTTGTCTGTGTATGTTCCGTTTGATCTCGAGAATGCGATTTTTTTCATTATCATCGTAGTGACTCTGCTCAATACAAAAGCTAAAGGGGTGTTCATAAAATAACGCGCAAGCCGTAAACTAGGTAAAAAAAATTGAATAAACTCTTCTAACTTAAGAATCACTCAACGGATTTGAATACAGTTTTTTATAATCATCATAGTGACCCTGGTCAACACTTAGGCTATAAGACAACTAAGACACACTATAAGAAGCGTTCATAAAATAACGCCCAAGCCGAAAACGGGGCAAAGATTGAATAAACGCGGGTGGAGTCGCAGCCAAAAGGCAAATTATACTTTACATTTCACTACAGTTTAAAATTTTATCGCTTATTTAAAGCCAGTGTTTGGCGATGTAGTATGTACATATTATCGTTGATATATATCTTTGATATACCATGATTAAATAGTTTTTAGTGTTTTATGGTATTGAATTAAGTATTTTTAAGTTTTATTTATGTTATTTAAGTTGATCTTTAATTGCCTACTAACACAAAAATCAAAAGTAATCTAAGTTACACGCTAAAATTAGCTAATTTCTATCCCATGATATACCCAGTCGGTTCTTAAATACTGTCACTGGCCATTTATTTTAAAAATAGAACACCTAGAAAAATAAATGACATGGTGTTAGATTTTCAAATATTTTTTGATTAATAATCTGCCAAATCACAATTACATTCATTCATTTTTTACGATGGAGTGGACTCGCAAAGAGGACCGAGTAGCAGTAATTGCATTGCATCGTTGCGGCCATCCACCGAAGACGATATTCAACTTGCTTCAAAATTAAAAATCACGAAGAGGTTCGTGTACCGTACCATCAAGAGGTACAATGAAACCTCTAGTGTCGATGACGAGAAAAGAACTGGCAGACCTCGTTCCGTTAGGACTCCAGGGGTCATCAAAGCAATCAAGGCGCGTATTGCAAGAAATCCCGTCCGCAAGCAGAAACTGATGGCTTTGGAGATGGGATTAACTAGAAGTACCTAAAAAAAAGTACTCAATGAAGACCTGGGACTACGAGCTTACCGAAAAAAGAGTGGACATCTTCTGAACGCGCGTCTGATAGCTATGAGAGCCAAAAAATGCAAAGTTTTGCTAAAGCGGTACGCAAGAAACAGACACCGCGATATCCTGTTTACAGACGAGAAATTTTTTAATATCGAAGAGAAGTACAACAAATAAAATGACAGGGTGTACGCTACCAGCTCTGCGGCCGCTGGAAATGCCATTCCTAGAGTGCAGCACGGCCATCATCCATCATCAGTCATGATTTGGTTGGGAGTGTCCTACCATAGTAGGCCATAGCCCTACTGAAGTGCATTTTTGTGAAAAAGGTGTCAAAACCAGTGCAAAAGTGTACCAAGACACGGTTTTAGATCGCATAGTAAAAGATCTGCCCCAGACACTCTTTGGAGGACGGCCATTTGTGTTTCAACAGGACTCCGCACCTGCTTATAAGGCCAAAACAACTCAGGAGTGGTTCGAGCGCCAGAATATCGAGCTAATAAGGCATCAAGATTGGCCCTCATCTAGCCCTGACCTCAATCCACTGGATTACAAAATTTAGCAGGAATGGGAGGAGAAGGTCTGTTCTAAACCTCACAAAAATTTGAGCAGCCTAAAGTCATCGTTGATTAAAACAGTGGCCGATATCGACATGAATATGGTCCGTGCTGCTATTGATGATTGGCCGCGAAGATTGAAGGCTTGTGTGAAAAATGGTGGCAATCATTTTGCATAAATTTTGTGTTTAATGTAAGCTTATTAAATTACCTTTTTATAAAAAAAACTTTTTTTGAATATCATAAGTTTTCATTTTATAGCCAATTTTGTTTGTGACAGAATTTAAGAACTGACTAGGTATATAATTGTATCATAAGTTATATAAAGCAGAAAAAAACCAAGTCAAGTGCGAGTAGGACTTGTAACCTAAGGGTTCCGTATGTACTGTTTAAAGCATAAACATATTCCACGATATCCAAACAAACTTGACACTTACGATCTATTAAACTCCATGTATCAAAAGGGTCTAATTATGTTGGATGCCAAATTTCTTCTTAAATAAAATTAAATATCTGTATATTTCAGATTTTTTCCTAGATCATTGCTAAAGTCCTTATTGTGTACGGAATTTCAAGTTTATAAGTACCTTATAGGTTTTCATGGTGAGCCAATTTGTATGAAGTTGATTACGTAAACTTTCTTTCGCGTTAAGTTATTAAGTTAGAAGCTTGATTTCTTTATGGAGCCGTAAACTTCTGTAGGAGGTTAGTTTTAACTTTATATCTCTAACGGGTAAATAATTTTATAAGGGTTCAGTTTTCTCATTTGGAGGTACGGAACCCTAAAAAATTATCATTTAGAGACTGTAATAAAAATTTTATTTAACTGTTTTTTTTACTCAATGCTGATTGATATTGGTACAAATTATTACCAGTATAATGTTTAATTGGATACAATAAGATATTCAGATTAATTTTTGATATAATTTTCTTATTTCTCAATGTAGAAGGGAGATAGTACTGCGCTTAAACAGGTTGAAAAGTACTTGTTCTGTAGAGCAAACAAGTAGAGCAGAGTTTCCCAAAATTTATTGTCTCGCAGGCCCCATGCCGATTATTCTTGTTTTTCGTAGGTTCTACAACAAAATGGAACATTCCTACAAAAAAAAGTGTTTTTGATAGCTGACACAGAGCAATTTACTTTTAAAGTGTTCATTGTAAAGCGGAAAATAAAAACTGTTACGTGTTTAACAAATGTTGTACAAATATGCGCTGCAGCTTTTACAAGTACTCGAACCACTAAAGTCGGATTTTTAATTAGGTGGAGTAAACTGACAGTTCATGATAGTGGGAATTACACTTTTAACTCATATGGTGCATGACCCATTTCACAATGCAACTATCGAAATATTCGAAATTTCATGACAATATGAAATAGCTCATGTATCACCATACGAGTTAAAAGCGCAATTTCCACTATCACAAACTTTACTCCAGCTAATAAAAACTGTTACGTGTTTAACAAATGTTGTACAAATATGCGCTGCAGCTTTTACAAGTACTCGAACCACTAAAGTCGGATTTTTAATTAGGTGGAGTAAACTGACAGTTCATGATAGTGGGAATTACACTTTTAACTCATATGGTGCATGACCCATTTCACAATGCAACTATCGGAATATTCGAAATTTCATGACAATATGAAATAGCTCATGTATCACCATACGAGTTAAAAGCGCAATTTCCACTATCACAAACTTTACTCCAGCTAATAAAAACTGTTACGTGTTTAACAAATGTTGTACAAATATGCGCTGCAGCTTTTACAAGTACTCGAACCACTAAAGTCGGATTTTTAATTAGGTGGAGTAAACTGACAGTTCATGATAGTGGGAATTACACTTTTAACTCATATGGTGCATGACCCATTTCACAATGCAACTATCGGAATATTCGAAATTTCATGACAATATGAAATAGCTCATGTATCACCATAGGAGTTAAAAGCGCAATTTCCACTATCACAAACTTTACTCCAGCTAATAAAAACTGTTACGTGTTTAACAAATGTTGTACAAATATGCGCTGCAGCTTTTACAAGTACTCGAACCACTAAAGTCGGATTTTTAATTAGGTGGAGTAAACTGACAGTTCATGATAGTGGGAATTACACTTTTAACTCATATGGTGCATGACCCATTTCACAATGTAACTATCGGAATATTCGAAATTTCATGACAATATGAAATAGCTCATGTATCACCATACGAGTTAAAAGCGCAATTTCCACTATCACAAACTTTACTCCAGCTAATAAAAAATCCGACTTTGCGAAATTGTACATACTGACACAATTTTATTCAACAACAACAACAATACTGCTTTATTTGTACACCAAAAAAAAAGGGAACAAAAAGTAATGTAACACTTAATGTAACATATTGGGTAAATACAAACAGGCGGCCTTATCGCTTAAAGCCATCTCTTCCAGACAACCTTTGCGTGGAAGAAACTGGTCAAGAGGATAACTCATATGGCGGTGTAATAAATTTGTGTATAGGTAATAGATATATAAATATATTGATAGATATATAAATGTATATTAATAGATATATACATACATATTGGTAAATATATATTGTTATAAATGGTAATTTACATGCTAATAATAATATATACACTTTACATACATAAAGAGAAATAATATTCATGTAATCAGAGTGAAAGGTAATGATGTTTGACTAGTCTCTTGAAGACAGGCAGGGAAGGGGCTCTTCTAATAAGTAAAGGAAGATCATTCCACAATCGAACAGCTTGGACTGAGAACGAATTATTAAAGAAAGACGATGAATGCATCGGCGTGGTAAGAAGCAGATTCTGAGAGGACCGTAAAATGCGGTCATGAGTACCATGAAGATATCGAAACCGAGTTTATACTTAATTATTAAATAAGTACGTAGTTTCTATATGTGATATACGTAAGTATTATGTAAGTACCTACATAAGTACAATGTGTGAGGCGATTTACCATTTATGGACCGCCTACAGTTTGGTGATAACCTGGCTAAATGAGATCTAATCTCGTAGATTCCCCAATTTGTTTTGCCCAAATGAAATGAAATGAATACTTTATTTTTTAAATACACTTATCGCACGTTAGGATTGATTAAATAATTATATTTAAAGGAGAAAAATGCAATTTATAAAAATATATTTTTTTTCCCTGGAAAAACGGACTCGCTGGTGTGGGACGCTACATGCGTAGATACCCTCGCACCGTCCCACCTCCCAGCGACCACAACAAAGGCAGGCGCGGCGGCAGCAACGGCAGAATCGGCTAAGTGGCGCAAATATGTGGCCTTGGGAGCCAGCTACATATTTGCGCCGTTTGGGGTTGAAACCCTAGGGCCCTGGGGGCCAGAGGTGCGTCGACTCTTCCACGAATTATCTTCGCGCCTTGTAGACGCCTCGGGTGACCCAAGGGCTGGCGCGTACCTCGGACAACGGATAAGCCTAGCGATCCAACGGGGTAACGCAGCCAGTGTCTTGGACGCCCTCCCATTTGGCAGCGATTTGGAAAAATTTTTTTACTTAATTTAATTTTTCTGTTTTAGATAGGTAAGTACGAGTTTAGTTTATAGTTTTTTTTTTCTTTTCTAGCTTAGTTTAGATTTTAAATTATTATTGTTATTTTTATGAATGAAAACTTATCAATAAATTTGACTATTATATTATATATTAAAATAGGCAAACCCTAAATTGCTTATATTTAATAAGTAAATACACGTACATGAACTAAAATAAAGGTATAGTTAATGTATACTATACTAAAGTATACTACATACTACATACTGGGCTTAAAGGGCCCCATGCCTATCGGGTAGATAAAGACCACTTTGGGAATCGTCAGAGTGGAGTATCATCTAAAGTAACTAACTACTACGAAGTATATGCAAACAATTAGTGACTCGTAACTTTATAGCTGACGTCACGTTCAGTTTAATGTTACTATGCATATTATTATTGCTTAATATTCAGTGAGGGGTTCAGCGGGTGCAGGGATAATTTTGTTGCTTTTGTGGGGATTCATGGTTTTCAGTTTACGACAGGGGACGTGGAAACAGCTTCTCACAACCAAGACCAATGGGGTCTGGTTCACTACGGTCTTATAGAATATCTGAAATAACTATGACTCTATAGAAAAAAATAGCTCATTTTTCTCAGTTACAAATAAGAATAATTTTAGATTTAGTTGTAATTTCAAACTTCTCTTGTTAAAATGTAATTAAATATTAGGAAAAGAAATCAGAAATACAACTTATTCTGAAATATCAAGGTGATCGGGTCTTATAATCACCAGTAAGACTGAGTAAAATAAATGGCGAAAGAAACCCATAAAGTCATACCCCATAGTGACAAGTAAAGCGAACGACTCAAACACATAAATTCGAATTAGTGGAAGGTCAAGCCATGAGCTTAGAAACCCATAGGTACAAAATCACAACTTTAACAAAGTAACATGAATTTCATAATCCTTATGGTTTGGCTGAGCCTTTTAAATTTCAATTTAATTCACAAAAAGAGTGGGAGCAAAGGCAGAACCATGATATCATAGATATCTATCCATCCATCAGCCCATGGTCATCCACTGTTGCCTTCCCAGATTTCGCCACTCTTGGCGGTCTTCCGTCCTCCACATCCAGTCGCCACCTACACAACGTTCTTCAGGTCATCGGTCCAGCGGGTACGAAGCCGGCCTACGCTAGGCTTTGCTTTACGTGGTCTCCAATCTAACGCCTTTCAGCCCCAACGACCATCATGTCGGTGACAAATATGGCCTGCCCATTGCCACTTCAAGTTACTGTCGGTCACTTTCAATCTCCGACGGATCTCCTCGTTACGGATTCTACCCATCAGAGATATAGAATAAGAAAAACTATCACAAAGTGCGTGACCGTGTCGAACCATCTTAAAAAAGGCACGAATGTTTACTTCTAGAGTAAACGTCACGAAAGAATTTCCGCAGATAAAGCGTTATCGTACTTTCCGTTATTTCGTGGCGTTGTCTCTAGAGGGAACGTAAAAAAGGGAAGTAAAAAAATCACAGCTGGAAGTAATACATTTTCTAGAGATCATAGAAACCTCATTACTCTCTTAACGAGCAACCAAACAGATTAATGTCCTTCACACCCTCGTTCACACCACAATCCTCACTTCTGAAAACTTTATGAAAATCAATTTTGACACTGCCAAATTTTAGCCCTAAAATCTCAGATAAAGGAGCCTGAAATAGTCATAAGTAGTCACTCATGCGAGTAAACAGCGCAAGATATCGACTTGGTTCAATTACAAAAAATAGTCGTGAAATAGTAGTGACACCGTGCCGAATCTCTAAAATATTGCTTCAAGGATTTCAGAGTTATAAAGGTACTTCGGTGAGGCTTAAGGCGTGAAAGTTTCAAGTTTTTTGTAGTCATGAAATAGTTGTCTCAAACGAATTAAAGGGTAAAAAAGTTACACTTACTTAAACTAAGAAGATAGAAATAAACTATTTGGCTTATTTCTCCATTTCTTTTGCCGCATGATTTTATTTGTCCAACTTTGAAGCCGGTGTAGATTTTAAAAAATTGTCTTGCTGATACTGTGTACAATAAGCCACTAGCCACAGCTGTAAGCCATATGTATCCAAAATCTACCTTTATCTTTATTATAGTGGACGGAGAAAGGTATATTCGACCCTATTAATAAATCCGTCAACTGAAGATCCTTTGATCCGAACAGTATGTTTTGTATGTTGCAAAGTCCCAAGAATTCCTCCAGTAGATACGAAACTTCTATCTACCCACAGTACCCACAGATATACATAGATTGTTATGTAGAAACCTTAATGTGATATATTAGGACCCAAAAAGACGCAAGTATAATTGAAACTGCTTGGATAATTAATGTTCCTTGAAGTTTCAATTGTTCTATAACGTATCGTGGTCATTAACAGACTCAGAAAAAATATTTCATTTTATATTTGCGTACGAAATCGTTCGTTAATGTATCGTTAATGAGTATAAATAGTTTTCCACATCCACGCGGTTGATAATGTCCATTTCCGATATTGCTACGGCGTAGCGAACATGATAACTTTTTCACCTCGTAGACCCACACTTAGTTGTTTTACGTTTACTGCCTATTTTTGCCACAGGGAAAACAAAGCGCTACGACCTTATCTATTTTCCGGTGTCATATCTACGTACATGCTACGATATAGCGGCCACATTAACTTCGAAAGCTATGGAATCGTAGCCCTTGCTACGCACCGTAGCAAAAAGCGAACGCGAACGACCGACCGCGACCGCATAAAATGTAAAAGAACGTTTTATATTGTTTCGAATACAAACTTTCGAGAAAGGAGAGTTTTTTTTTGTGAAATAATTAAAAGAGTACGGGACTAGAAATCATACAAACCGCACTTGCCGGAGTCTATTTCTTTTTTATACTTTCAAACTTCAAGTTTTAAATTGTTTATTACCTATAGTATTATCAATTAATAAAATATAAGTAAGTTTGAAACCTGTCCATCCATCCATCAGCCTGTTTCGTCCACTGCTGGACATAGGCCTTTCCAGGATTTCGCCACTCTTGGTGGTCCTCCTGGAAGAAATGCCCATACTCACACACGCTGGGCAGGCGGGTTGGTGAGCGCGGTGCCGAAACCTTTTCACCAGTGACGCCGCTGCCCGTCACTAGTCTGTTTTATATAAGGCCCGGCAATTGGGGATGGATATACCGCCATCCATCGGTCCCAGGCAATGGTGGGCCGCCTGGATTTGCCTGAGAGCTGTTCTCTTACTCTCCTCCGAATAACTTCGGGAGGATTTGCGAGTAAGATGGTGGTACCTCCACAGTCGAGCCCGGCATCACCTCTATCACCAAAACTACTTTTTTAGATTTCTATTTATCAAAGAGCATAATAAGAACATAGCTGTGTGGCTCCATACAGAGCTTATCGGGCCGTCAGTATCTACAGCATCTATTTAATCCAATCCACAATGATGCCAACTCACGGCCTTAAGGGGGAACGTTTCGAGCTCAGTGCAAAATGCATAACATATGATTGTTTATCTCATTTTTAAATAGAATGTATGAAATAAAATAGTTAAATTTTTTTGTGTGACTGTTGTTTAATAAGTATCGGGGGTAGTTATCAGAATTGCGTCATTTTATAGATTATAGTTACCGTGAATGTCCATACAAACTTAAAAGCGTGTTTTAAGTTGGTGTGGACATTCATGTACAACGTAATGCATAAAATTACAAAGTTTTGGAAGAAAAGCCTAACTGATATTAAATTATGGTCATGAAATTCCATAAGTCACATTTATTTAGTACTTTTTATACAATAATAAGAAAAACAATCATAAGTTGTGCATTTTGCACCGAGCTCGAAACATTCCGCCTTAAGCGTAAACATTTTCGAAAAGTTCATACACCAATGAAAGTGAAACTATCAGTAGATGGCGCTAATGACTGAGCGCACGCCACAAGCACGCGACGGCAAGATTACATCGCCCCCGCCTTTTCTGGGGCCTGCAATTTCCGAACGATCGGCCCGATATGCCGCTTTCACCTCAACTCCACTTTCCCGCCTTATTCTCGTTCAGAAATTTCGAGCTTCGATTCACATGCATCATTTTAAGCGTGATTCGTGATTTTGTTTCATGGAGATGGAAGCGGATGGTGTGGTATGTTCCACAACACGCTGTGTGCCTTACACTTACACCTGTTGACTACGTTAATCCGTTCTTGAGATCGCCTTTTTCGCTTTGGGTATTTGAATTCGTAAGGCATTCTCGGATCTGTAACTCTAAAAAAATAAACATGTTCTACATACATATATAGTTATGTTGCAGACCAAATATGACTGTCAGATAACAATTTTAATGGCAAAACATTGTTGTTGTTACTGTCCTTTGACGCTCTCTTCTAATGTAGTAGTGATCTCTTATAATGATTGCGTGTTGGCATCAAGATTAATATGTGTTATATATACAACAGCCTAGTAAACTCTACGTTATACATGTTGTGATAAAATAAGCCTTATCTTAATAGTGTGTAGCACGTGGTATTACAAAATATATTCTGCTTAAGAATGCATTCTAGTTTTTTTTACAAATTCATGTTAGATTTTTGTACAACATGTGCGCTTTATTCCGATAAAAAAACACCATTCGATTCACTTGGTCGCCTTTTATGATGGAATTAAAGCCACAACTTATCGTTTTATCGCTAAGTCCCAGATTGCTCTGGTATTAAACTGTTTATTGTCTTATTTTTATGACAAAAATAATGTCTTCTAATGTGGGATGATTATATAGTTTAATCCGGTCTTCCGTTAAAGCGACATTATTTTTTAAATGTAATTTTAGCACGATCTACGTATTTAATGGTCATATTAATGGTGAAAATTTTGGCTTTATTTATTGATAATAATAGTAGGTTCTGTTATTTACGTTAGAAAGAATAGTTAAAAAGTTAGAAGATTTGTTCGAAGTTTTTTTTTCTTGGCTTAGATTAAAATTGATTATCAGGTGTCCTATGTGGCTCCTACCCCATTTAATGTGTTTATAATTACAGTCTTTGTGATTAGTTTAGAAATGCATAACTACTGTAATCTATCACACAAAATGACTTTACTAAGCTATGTAGTCGCCAAACGTTTTCTTTGAAAAAAAAGTAAAAGTACTACATCAAATCTGAACAACACGAGTATTAGTTTAAAATGAACGAAATAAATTTTTGGCAATATTTAGCGTGAATTGGTTAAATAAATTGTAAATTGTGATAAAAAGTGCAGAATTTTTCAAAATCATGCCCGTTTCTTCCTTAGACATCGTCCCAAAAGTTATTACCCTCTATTTAAGCAACTTTAAAAAGTCGGTATTGTTTATTTTAAAAAAAGAAGCCGTATGAACGTATGATAAAAACTTATGATAATAAGTTTACACAACTGTAACAAGATATGTACTACATGTCAAATGATATCTATCTTCGAAATCTGAAACTAAAGATTGGATTGTATAAGATAGGATACTTTTGCCACATAAAATTTTCATGTAGTTAAGTACTTGTACTACATAAAAAAAGGTTTTATCTGAAATTGAGTAGTATTTTTTGATAAAGAAGTAAATAAACATACAGAACATATATGCGGCGAATTAAACTTTGAAATTGGTTTAAAATAAACTTCAGAGGTGGAAGGCAATTATTAAAAAAACCGGTCCGTGAAATTAAACGACCAAATTTACTGTTTTATACTTTGGGGCAGCATCTACCTTTTCTTGACAAGGGTAAAGAGGACAGTATTTATATTTAAAATATTGATACGCTCAAATTAAGCCTTCACCGCAAGCTGCTACGGTTACAGTTTCGCTACGGTTTATGGCGTAGTACTCGTACAGTGCGTGCTACGCGACCGCGTAGTAGCTGCTTGGGAATAAAATTCACAAGCATTCTTTTTAGAGTGGACATTATTTTCAAGTAACTTTTGTGATTATAATATATTGAAATATTTAACTTGCGAATTAACACTTTTCTATTCTCTATTCTACATTAAATAATATAAAATAAAATAAATACTGTACAAAGAGGAGTTCATTTCTATTAAAGACAACCAGCAGTTATAATGGGATAAAAATGTAAATTATTCGATTAATTTAAAAACATTTTCAAATACGTTTTTACTAAATTGTCCCGGGATATAACAAAATCTGTTAATTTTACATCGTACGTTTATTGAGACAACATGGTCTATAATAAATAAAATAAACAAAAAATACAGACTATTTAATCAAAACTATTATTAGATAAAATACATAAGACAAATTTAATTATATGGTGGTCTAAAAGGTAATAATAACATTCTAAAAATAAATAATTTCAATTTAAAATATGAATTGAAGCCACGATCTTGCATTGTTTAAGCGAGAATGAGTAACTCGACTAACAATTTATATAAAATGTTTTTTTTATATTTTAATTATTTTTGTTACAATCTCCATCCAGCTTTGGGTGCAAAATTTCAGCTCATTCGGTACAGGTAAGTCTCAAATTATGCCGAAGAGAAAGCTTTGCTGAACGGAAGTAAGGACTGTAAAGATAACCATTTTATTCGTGGCCTTGTAGCTTTGAATATATTTGACTTCAAAAGGTACGAAAATGTTTATCAACTTTTGGAAAATTCCACAGAGTATTTTTTTCTATAGCTTCTCGAGTTCGGTGAAAAGACGTGTCTTCGTACAAAAAACCAACTTTGCCAAGCGTAACGAAGGTAAAACAATATTTTCGCAAACTTTACAAAGTTACAGAGAAGTTGTGATTAAAATCAGTTTTTTATCATCAGAAGAAGTTCTCGATTTTAATAAAATTTTCGGAATGTTTCATTCCTTCGTCCTTCGTTATTAAAATTACGACGTTTCAGTTGTGCGCTCACAAAACTCAAAAAATCGAGAAATTTTCCATAAATCTGACTAAATTTATTTCATCTTTCTGATGCGATTTTAATTGGGAAAATCCTGACGGACTTTCGAGTTCGCGGAAGCAGCATTTTCTTACCAAAAACATTTGTGTTTATTCAGTTCCAAAGCGTATTTTTGAATATTTGCGAAAACAAAGACATGATCCTTTTTTCGACCTTTCTAATTAGAGTAGCTGATAAATCAATCATGTTTCAGTTCGACAGCCACAAATCAGTATCAATTCTCATAATTGGAGGGACAGCAAGCAATGTAAAAAAAAATAGTGTATAACAATTTCCAATAGCGAGAAAGGGGCATTGAATACAGCGCTGTCCTTACGGGAGTATTATTTTTGGCGCGAGCGCGTCGTATTGGCTCGGTACGGGCCGCCCCGGGCCGTGAAGGGACGGGAACCAGTGTAGGACATGACCTGTTGACGCGAGGCTGGCTGGGCGTACTTCAGCCCTTAGAAAACAGCGCGGATTTTTGAAATTAGGACGCTTTTCTTTACGAGATAAATGCTTTTGTTAGTACGGTGGGAGAGTGACGAGTGAATAATAATTGTGTTTTGGATAACTTTTTGGTAGAAGGATTTTTGAAATGTGGATCTAAAAGTAAGTATTGACACATTTTTTTCATTTTAATTTTTAAATAATAAATGATTTGATTGTTATAATAACGTAAGTAACTAATATATTTTAAGAAGTCACAACGAAAAACCTTCAGTGCTTTTGAAATTCTAAAGCTCAGCAACAACTTGTTGCAAGCGACCGGAGAAGAAAAGTTCTGGGACTGAACTCGCTTAAAAAATCTATATAAACCGTACATTAAATAAAGAAATTACTTACTACATAAAAACTATTATTCTTTGACAATATTTTATTTTATATTTTGCATAAATGGTAATTAGTAATAAACTCTAAAGTGATTTCTAAAAGAAAAGCTTTTTTTGCGAATATGCAAGGAAACCAAACTTATTCTTTTTTCCTTAACTTATTTATCATTATATGATTTATGATTGCGAAATTCATTTATGCTTTGGAAACACTAAATATTTTTACGGGTTCAAGCACCGTCTACGATTTTTTCTCTGAGAATTTGTTTCTAATTAATAATAATATCTAATTCTTTGTTGTAATGCTCTCTTAAAATATTTAAACTTATACCATTAATCTAAGGACACTCACAAAAGCTTACTACCGTAAAGTATTCATTAAAATTTTGCATCTTTTATCTTATGAAGGTTCTTGCAGAAGAATCTTGCCGTCGGTAATGGCGAAAGATATTTTTTTAAATTATTATTTTGTCTCTAATAGCCCCTCCAACGTGTTACTTGTGCCGAAAAACGGATACTTACAGATTTTTGTATTACTTTCGAACTTAATTTAGAGTTAATTCCTGTTTCCACATTTTTATGTAAAAAATAAAGTGTTCCGCACTCTAATATTAATGTAAAATAAAACAGTTTCCCTGCGGCTATAATAATGAAGGAAAATTGATAGCCATAATTTTCCTTGTAAGTTTATACCACAGAACAGAAAGTTTATACCATTCATCAATGGTGCAAGTTTTGAAAGCTTTTGTTTTTAGTTAAGTCATTGAAACTTAAAAATTTGCAAAATAATTTTGTATGTCACACATTTTTCACATTTTTGGTGATTTATCTATAGCAAGGAGATACAAATTATTATCATATCATTATATTGTAGAACATCAGAAGAAAATCAAATCGGGACGTGAGAATCTCTGTAATACCTTATGCAACTAATATAAGCTCAAATCGATGTCCCGGCCTAAAATTAAAGATAGCTGAGTACTCAGTTAATTTTATAACTAGCCTTTGTCTGCGGCTCCGCCCGCGTTTATTAAACCTTTGCCCCGTTTTCGGCTTTGGCGTTATTTTAATGAACACTCCTTATAGCCCACGTGTTGAGCAGGGTGATTACAATGGTAATAAAAAAAGCCGCATCCAAATCTGTTAAGTGTTTCTCAAGTTAAAACGGAACATACAGACAGACAAACGGACAGAAATTCGAAAAATGGTTGTTTTGGTCTCAGTAAAATACTAAAAATTTCGCGAAAATATTCAATGTACAGACTACTACTACTACTACTTTATTATGAGTATAGATAGAAGATATAGATAGGTATATATTTTAAGATGGATATGGATAAGGTCCCATTAAGGACCGAAATACTCGTATATTTAAAGATTACAGTATTCTTTTATTCATATATATTCAAAGTTGTACTATATCCTTCATAGAGATAATAAAGAAAGATATAATAAAAAGCTCAGTTACAGCCAACTAATGTATTTATTAAAGGTTCTTTATTCGTTATTGTACATAAACATTTAACAGTAACACAATACAAAATACAAGAAAAACTGTACAAAGACGAGCTTATTTCTACGGAGAAATCTCTTCCAGCCAACCTGTAGGTGTGGAGAAATGTAAAATTATAAAAGGCAGGAATTTCAATGCTACGAGGGGTGGCTGATATAAAATCTCCTTTGTTAAAGAAAGTTTAAAAAATGTTACTGGCCACTATATTCTCGTATTCTTTGTTTATTCCTTTTTTAAAAATTATGACACTTATTTGTTTCTACGAGTTCAATTTTTTTTTGGCGCGTCTTCGTTTTTATCAAGTTGCAATAAAATTAAAAATGGATAAAATTGAGTATCGCGCTGTGATTAAATTCCTCGGTAAAGAAGGGAATACGCCGACGCAGATCCGAGAGCGCATGTTTAAGGTGTTCGGAGATTCATGTCCTTCCGAATTTGTAATAAAGTTTTGGTCAAAGCAGTTTAAACAAGGCCGTGTGAGCTTAGAAGACGATCCCCGTAGTGGAAGGCCCATTTCTGCAGTTACCGCAGATAATGTGGAAAAAGTGAAGAAACTGATCCTTGCCGATCGGCGAATTAAGCAGTGGGAAATAGCTAGAGATGTTGGCATTAGCAAGGAACGAGTTCATGAAATAATTCATGAACATTTGGGAATGTCCAAGGTGAGCGCACGTTGGGTGCCTAAAATGTTGACCCCGTTTGATAAGCAAAGGCGTGTGGAATGTTGTCAGTCATTTTTAGACTTGGTAAAGGATAAAGAGGAAGAAACTATCTTGCGAATAGTGACCTGTGATGAAACTTGGATTCGTCAGTGGGATCCCGAAAGCAAACAAGAATCGATGCAATGGAAATTTAAAGGGGAAAAACCACCAAGGAAGTTTAAGGTCCGGCTGTCAGCGGGCAAACTAATGGCAACCATTTTTTGGGATGTTGAGGGGATTCTTATGATAGATTACCTGCCAAAAAACACCACGATGAATGCTGAATACTATGCGAACTTACTTGACCAGCTACGCAAAAAAATAAAAGAAGACAGGAGGGGCAAACTTAGCAAAGGCGTTTTGATTTTGCATGATAATGCACCCGCGCACACGGCCTTTAAGGCGCGGTCATCTCTGACAAAAAACGGCTTTACAGAGATCAACCACCCACCCTATAGTCCAGACCTGGCTCCCTCTGACTACTTCTTATTTAAAAATTTAAAGAAAAATTTGAGAGGGCGCAGATTTTCAACAGACGAAGAGATGAAGGACGCTGTGAATGACTATTTTGACGAACAAAATAATAATTATTATTTTAATGGTATGCTGTCACTTATTGACAAATGTCGTAAGTGCATTTCAGTTGCAGGGGACTATATTGAAAAATAAAAAATAAATTATTAATCCATGTATTTTCTTTCATAGTCAGGTAGATTACTTTTCAGCCACCCCTCGTAGATTGTTAATTCAAAACAAATTCAAAACTTCCTTTTTGAAGAGTTTTGTCTTTCTGAGTCTGCCACATATCCAGTCAATCTTGAAAATAATGTTTCTTTCTTCACACCTTCACCTTTCGGCTGTAAGTAATAGCGTTACCCAATTGGAAAGCCTTCGCTCGATAGATAACATTTTTGAAAATATATAGTTTAGTTTTTGAATTTTCCATTAATTCACTTGATTTTTGACTCATATTGTACGATCAATACGAAAATCTTGTTAATTATGGTTTAAAAAAAAAAGGAAAATTACTTAAATCCAATATTGTAATTTTATTAATTTAATCTTAAAATTAGACTCGTTCTGAATCAGTTCTCGCGCATTTCGGTGTATACGATTTTCAACTTTATCCGGGTTAGCAAAGCCGTTGTGCACCGAACGACGGCCTCATCTTAAAAAGATACAATTTGTAATTTAGAGTTGTCACGTCACAAGGTAGACTGAAACAATAAGATATGCCAATCAATCACATGGTCAAACGCTATAATACATTTATCTAGGATTATCAGCATTACGCGGGCGTAGTAACAATAGACATACATAGTCACGACATGAATCCCCGAGGGGATGTCAGAGGTTTTACCGAGTGAAAAGTACGCTTTATCGAAGATTATTAAGAGGCCGACGGAGCATGCATATTTCATACAAACGAAATACCAAAATAATATTTAAATTAAACAAATTCTTGAGGTAGGGTGTGTTTATTCCGATCAGATAACGGAATATCTCTGTTCCCAAATATATATTAAATAAGAATACTGATTTAAACATGAAATATGAGTGAAATAAGTTTTTATGGAAATTTTAAATTCCTTATAATCAGTGTCCTTTCAAAATTTATATTTGGAATCCTAGATATTCTGTAATCCGATCGAAATAAACACACGCAACTCTAGGAATATCTATGATTCACAAATTTACAAATGGTTTTGATATTTGTACAAACTACGCATGCTGCGCCGGCCTCTTAAGGGCTTGACTTTGGTATTTCAACTGTTTTTGTTTTAATATGCTGAGTAACTACTTATCTGATCAATGTAAAACTTAAGCACGTGTTTTTTAGACCTTTGTCTTTCCGTTGTCAGGTCGGTTTCCTAATTGTTAATCGGTATAGTAAAAATAATATAGACAATAGACTTATAGGTGGTAGAGCTGATGCCGGGCTCGACTGTGGAGGTACCACCATCTTACTCGAAAATTCTCCCGAAGTTATTCGGGGGAGAGTAAGAAAACAGCTCTCAGGCAAAACCAGGCGGCCCACCATTGCCTGGGACCGATGGATGGCGGTATATCCATCCCCGATTGCCGGGTCTTATATAAAACAGACTAGTGACGGGCAGCAGCGTCACTGGTGCAAAGGTTTCGGCACCGCGCTCACCAAACCGCCTGCCCAGCGTGTGTGAGTATGGGCATTTCTTCCAGGAGGACCGCCAAGAGTGGTGAAATCCTGGAAAGGCCTATGTCCAGCAGTGGACGGAACAGGCTGATGGATGGATGGATGATAGACTAATAGGCTGATCTTCCGTATTATATTAATTTCATCATGTAATATTATTTTTATAAAGATTAGATTGGACATGTAAAACGTATACTTTATGTATCTATTTTACAAATAAACATTTTGAATCTTTGAATCTTTGCACGCTGCTGTACTGCTGACGCAACAGTTAATGCCCTTTGTTCATAATGGTTGATATGATAACCCTTATCTTCAAGTGCCGACACCAGGGCTTCGATACTAAATCCATTGTGGACAAGGGACACCTGTATAGCTAGCATAGATGATACGAATAGATCAATTTTGTTTCTCGAGGATACGTTTGACCAATGGAGACGCAGGACGAGTCGTTTTATCGAGGCGATGGTCACGTGATAAAGCTTACCCGCGTTTTCATTGGTCCAACGTTTTTTCGGGAGACAAAACTTCTCTATTATTTTCGACCATGTTAGCTATGCTGGGCTTAGTTGTCATGAATTAGGGCTTCAAGTCTGCTGATTGCGCTTCATAAAATATTTGTCTTTTCTACTTGAAAATTGTAAATTAATCTAACGTTGGCTAAACGCTAGCGTTATTTAATAATTTGACGTCTTTACCTTGTGATATTTTTCTATCGGAGAAAGTTAATCAAATGACATTGTGCATAGATATCACATTGGCAAACTGGTAACAAATTGGTAAATCTATAATTAAAATAATAAAAAAAATAATAAATAAAATATCTTTATTTCAAGTAACTCAGATACTCATATAGGCAGAAAACATGAAAAGATAAATTATATACATACATAACACAAAAACATATTTACAAGAATTATCCGCCACGGCTGGCCACATGCCTGTCGCAACAATGGCGGATAAACGGACAATCAAGCCTGCTTGCAATCATTGCTAGGACAGCGTTGGGGCTACTCCGCACCCTGTGTATCAGAGACGCGCATCGCCTACGCATGGTCGCGTGGAAGCATTAAGAGCCGAGTTTTAGTTTTGTGAATAAAATATTATAATGTAAAAAAACTAATAACGTAGAGATTATATGACTAGATTGATGGAGTAGCGAAAGAGGTTATCAGGCTCGTAGTAGATGAAAATCTGTAGTCTCTGCTTACCTCCTTGAGAGACAGGTGTGAGTATATGTATGTTTTCAAATGATGTACTATATGCAAAAACTGAATATACATCGTAAAGCTGCAGGTAGCTTTGGAAATTATAATTTAATTTTCCACAGCCAAGAAATTTACGTTTTATTTTGGAATTTACAGCGAAATGCACGACTATGGAAAATTAAATTATTTTGAAGCAAGTCATCAAAAAGTCTGTTTTGGCTTAAAGTACTTACATTATTTGTATATGTCGTAGCTATAACGTAGAATTGACCATTTCATAGATCAGCCATATCATGAAATCTGTTAAGAAAACTGAAGGGTTCGCCTAGCACCGCTCCGCTTCGCTCGGCCCCCGAATTTATATTCACTTCACTAGCATCCTTACAATTTTTGACTTTTTGTTGAAATACTATCGTAAATTTCTTATTTCATATTTCATGATATTAATAAGGTCAATTTTACGATACAGCCACGCCATGTACAACATCGTTTGTAGGTGTGACCAAAGGCTTTTGCTTCTGGTTATTACTTACTTGTAATATTATTCCTAATTCAAAAATTACTATTACTAATTCTAAATCTAAGGAATTGATCCTAAAGTCGGAATATTGTCAGATTAAAAAATTACTAAATGACTCGTGCCCTGAGGGTTCCCTAAATACAGTTTATAACACAAAATTATTCCACGTGCAGTTATAGACGACCAACTTAACTGACTTTTACAATACATTAAATTCTATAGGGTCTCATTAAGTTGGTCAATAAAAATATATTGAAAGTATTCTTGGTTAGGCAATTTGTATTAAATTAATTAAGTAAAGGGTAACTTTTTTCGCGTTGGGTAAGAAGCCAGATTTATTAACAGCACTGCGGGGCATAGACTTCTGTAGCAGGTATTACCTATACTTAACTTTATACCTCTTACAGGACCCGAGAAAAAGGGTCTTGATCGACGGACATACAGACATACGGACAACAAAGTAATCCTATAAGGGTTACATTTTTTCACTTTGAGGTACGGAACTCTAAAAATGTTTTATAACCGGCAAGTGTTTTTAAACCCCGATCGTTATAATGAATGGGGTTATGCGTTTCACCCGGATAGTGTTTACGGACAAACACTGGAATAACTCACCAAGAATGTTCGATATGCCAGAAAAGATAGCATGTCTGCAAACCATCAATCAAAAATGCGCGAATTTTCTAGCTATTCATAGACACCTTGCTTATAACACCACACTAGAGCTACGTAGCCATAAGAATACGGTGATACCAAAATTTAATGCACACCCTTTTTCAGGTACATAATTGTGGTTATTAGCGTAAAACTTTATATGCTAATATATTAATGTAGTGTTTGTATGTTTATGTAATTTAAAATAAGGAAAATCCGAATCGTACAGAAATATATTAAGTGACTTTTGTTTACGCAGCCAAGGTCAACCAAGGTTCAATGACCCTTTCTGTAAAATACGCAAAATAAAATTTTGACATTCTGTAGGTATTGAGTCGAGGTTGGCAATAGCTTACGAGGACGAATTGAAACACGAGCGATAAGCCTTTACCCACGTGTATCATACTACGTTTTTCAATGCATAGTGTGAGTAAATAAATTAAACGTGATTAAAGAAACAAACAAGTAATAAATAAACTTTGGCTGGCATTCTTTTTCATTGCACGCAAGTTGCTAACTTGACGGAAATAAGCTGCTTTTAGTTTGATGCGTTTGTAGCTCATTTTTATTAAGTCTATCACAATTTCACAAGAAAAGACTGGCAACTTTTTTCAATAAATAAAAAATAAAAGAAATTTAACACTAGTGTGGTAAAGTTGACTTTGCAACAGTTTTGAAGCATATAAATGGTCTTTACGAGCAATGGCATAGAAAAAATATATTTCGTAATTCGCAAACAGGGTCATTAAAACTTGGTCCTCCTTACCACTTACCGAGTCTCCAGTATGAATTTGGCTATATAAACGAGACTTCCGTTATACTATATAAACGAGACCTTATATAGCATAATTGTAATAATTAAGGCACTACCTACTGTTCATTTGTCGGTTCAAATATACATTTTGGACCATCCCGAAATGGGAACTTTTGACGGGTTGCATCCTACGAGTATATTCCTCTACCTTTAACGTGTGGAAAGTCGAGCCGCGCCCCGTGCAAAAAGAATAATTTCACTCCCTATATACTCGTGAATATCGTAACAGGTGACTGAGGAATTAATAAAAGGTCTTTGTAATACTTGGTCATTAGGTCTTCGGACCTGGAGTACGGCCCCCGTCTATAGAGATGACGTACATTCCCGCGCTGGCTCCTTACACGGAAGCATTCCAGCGTCGAACTGGCGAGTCTGCAAATTGGGAGCTGACCGGGCAGGCCCAGATATGAGGACCCAGGCACTTTACAGAGCGGCGGCCAACCAAGCACCAACAAAAATTCGGCCTTATTCATTCGGTATTGCCACTGGTGTACGGTTGCTAGATTTGGCGGCAGCAATTCAATTGGGCGTAATCTTTTTTGTTTTTCTCTATAATTTCCGTCTTTGCCCTGGCCAAGGCCCCCTCGGCGGTAGGGCCCCTCGGCCGGTGCCTTGTGGTCTTAGGCGGAGATCCGGGCCTGTGACCGGGAAAAAACGTTCCGAGTACATCGGTAAAGCGTCTATTGCAGAAGACGTCTACAGGTCGTCAGCTTTTAAGCTCCCTTTGTTCGGACACAGTAACGTATATACTTAGTACTTATACTTACTTAATATTGTGGTTCGAATCAGCTCCTCATTTGCGGCTTGCAACCGTTGACGTGCTTGAACTCGTTTCACCGTCGACGAGTACTACCTTAGCATGGGGTTAACTCGCAGTTGCAACACCGTAACAAGTCAATATGATTCAAAAATAGTTTAATTATCTAAAGTTATCCAAAGGAGCGGTCCTTTGATTTTTAAAATTATTGAACCCTAAGTCATTATCTAGCTGTTGGAATATATTCCTCAGCACGAACTAATAAAATTCAATTTGCAATGTACAGTTCGAAAAGGGAAGCGGTCCTTTAATTTAATAAATTATTGAACCGAAAGTCATCGAAAAGTGCTCGGAAAATGTTTTTTTCTGCTTATTGTGAATTCTGTTGAAACTACGGGGGCCGCCTCGCTTCGCTCGGCTCCCTACTATGTACTTACATTTTAACCTAATCGCTCTTTTCGCTCGTTGTCGCAACCTATCCCTAGTGGTCGAATGAAATTAAAACTAAGGAAGCCGCTAACAGCTATTTAGTCACTTCCATCAAATTATCAATCCGAAACTACTATAATTACATGAAATCAATAACCACTTTAGTTTGTAGGGGCTATTAAGAGGAGCAAAGTATTAATAAAACTTAAAAACTACAAGTGCAAAAGAAAAAAGCCATAAGCGATAAATACGTACGTTTATATAAAATACATAGATGAATAGGCAAAATACGAGTACAGAATAAATATAATAATATGATTTTTAGCAGCATCTAATAAGTAATTAATAACTATAATACGCACATTATACGTATACGCACATTTACAAAACCTCACTACTCTGGGAAAGGTCATAATTTCATTTGTCACTTATACAATGTGGTTTTATAATATTGCATCTTTGAAAAACAAAAAACTGGTCAAGTGTGAGCACGAACTTAAGCGTCGAGGATTCCGTTCTATGTAAGAGTATAATCAATGTGTGTGTATTTAATTCTAGTATTAGAGATTCCGGAGATCCCAGGGTTGGCAACAGGCACATACCTCGGCCAAAGAATTGGCCTAGCAATTCAACGAGGTAATGCCGCCAGTATTCTGGATACTCTTCCAAGAGACAACAGCGATTTCGACTAAATTTTGTACCTGACTTAATTATTAATTTTGTCACAAATTTTTGCTAGGTAGTTTGTTAGTTTAATTTAGTTTATTTTGTAGGATAATTTAGTTTTTTAAATTAGTTCATTTAAGTTTTAATATATCTAATTGTTCTTATATAAATATATATTCAAATTTATATTTGTGATTGAAACCTCGTAAAATTTAAATTGAAAAATTAGCATAAGAGATTTTAAAACTTATAATTCTTTTTGTATTTTCATATATGGTAACAAGATTTCGGGCAATTTCAAACTTTCAAATATTATTTTTCGAAGTTATAAGGACAGGTGCCATTCATACCAAATGCTTAGCTTTAATGGTCCAAAAGTTATGAAGCTCTGACATCTGACAGACAGAGGGACGAACGACAACTGAGTCTCACCATAATGATTCCCTTTTTATGCTTTGGGTACGGAATTCTATCAACAGAATTAATAATTTGATATGTCAAACTATTTCCCATTTATTTTCAAGAGGTTGTTTTTCACGAGATCTTCAACCTACAACTCGGGTTCGAATCCTGCCTGGTATACACTAATAAGTGCACAAAATGCAAGCACATTCTCCCCTTATCATACTGAACCATTTCCATAATGTAGGTAATGTAGAAAAACATAGAAATAACCAAACGAACTTCCTGAGATAGAATATCTGTAGTAGAAGGTGTAGTGAAAGTGAAAGCGAAATTACGAAGAGAGGAATTACCCCAACAGTCCCCTGAAGCTGCATGAAAGATAAGCTACCAACTCTTGATTGGGTATCAAGTGACAAGACTCTTGACAAGGGACAATCGATCAACCAACCTATAAATTAGAATAAACCTTCTATAAACCAATCCACTTTATAACCGAAAGCACTTTTGGTAAATACTGTATTGGGATACTATGGATACTGTTTTGGTAGAGGCAGAGGTTCTCAAACTTTCTTGTCCCGTAGACCACATGCCGATTTTTCCTGTTTTTAGAGGACAAATTCTTGCAAATTTGTAAACTTAACTTTAACGTATTTTTGACAGCTGACACAGAGCTATTCAGTTTTGATAGAGTTTAATGTAGAGGGAACTTTTTAATTTATTTCTGGCAGAGGCAGATTTAAAAATATCTGTACAGTTTTATCCATACTTTGATTCACTAAAACGACAAGGAATGTAAATAAAATAATAAATCATTCAATGAATATTATTTTAAAGATTTCTTGAGCCTTTAATTATATTTACGACTGACAACGACCACAAGTTGGTCGAAATATATATCGAATAATATTAATATTTTTTTATTAATACGTGGGACGCACTATAAGTTTCCGGAATGAATATGAAAAAATACTATTAAAGGTACAAAATTAAATTATTGTTTTTCAAAATAATCTCCCTTGGCGTCTATGCACTTTTTCATTCGATCAAACCAGTTTTGAAAACTTTTGTGCCACTCCCCTGTGGTGACCTCTGAAACGTGTTTTTCATACTCCTCGACAGCCTCTTCTGGTGATGAAAATCGTTGACCGCGTAATTGGTTCTTAATTTTTGGGAACAGAAAAAAGTCACAAGGTGCCAGGTCGGGACTGTATGCAGGATGACTCATGAGTTCTACATTTTTCGTCTTCAAAAAGTCGTTTGTCTGTCTGGCCGTGTGAGAACTAGCATTGTCGTGGTGCAGGATGATACGGCGTTTACGGTTATTTTACGGAGTTCGTCAATAACTTCCGGCAAACAAATGGTCGTGTACCAGTCACTATTCACGGTACGACGATTCTCTAAAGCAACAGTAGCCACGTGTCCAGTTTTATTAAAAAAAGAAGCAATCATCCGCTTAGATGCACTTTTCACGCGCGCCACTTTGGTTGGTTTCGGCTCATCTTGAAAGACCCATACGCTCGATTGCTGCTTTGTTTTGGGATCGTAGCAATAAATCCATGTTTCGTCACCTGTTACTATGTCCCACACCAAATTTGACGCACCTTCGTTGAATCTGGTAAGCATGGCACTGCACCAAGTGACGCGGTCCGTTTTTTGAGCCTCGGTCAAGTTGTGTGGGATCCACCGCGAGCACAGCTTTCTCACACCCAAATGTTTGTGTAGGATTGATTGTATTTGACTCATGCCTATTTCTAAGGATGCGCGAATTTCATGGTAGGTCACATGCCTGTCTGTTTCAATCATACGGCGCACAGCATCGATGTTTTTGTTGGTCACAGCGGTGGACGGCCGACCATCGCGAGATTCGTCACTGAGATTGATACGACCACGCTTGAATTCTGCAAACCAGCTATAAACAGTCGTCTTGCATGGTGCTTCATTGCCAAAAGCTGTTTCAAGCCGAGCGATGCTCTGTTGAGCTGTCAAATTACACTTAAAATCGTAGAAAATCATACTACGAAAATTTTCCCGAGTTAAATCCATGTTGATGCAGACATACAATTTTTTAAATGGCGCCACAAGGTAAAAACAAAAGACAGTCAGATGAAACAAACTGCATTCTACAGCCAAAGAGTTCTATTTTCAAATGTTGCAATAAATTTTTAAATATTGTTTATGTAAGTGGCCAGTTCCGGAAACTTTTATTGTTACCTATGTATATATGTAATCCATCTAAAAATAAAATAATATAATAGTAGGTACAAGTCTGGACAAGCGTACGTTGCTACTGCACATTGCTGTTACTGGTATCAAATGTGCAAGATTTTACAAGTACTAGGTACATACTTACAAAGTTTTATTATTTATTATCTGTGGAAAAGTACAAGTGTTTTATCATCACAACAATGTTTATTATTCATAATTAATTGTTTAATAAGTACGGTCTGTCGACCAAGTGAGGTATATACCCTTCGATCTATGTCGTTGATTTTTAAATTATTAACAATGATTTGTACATACTTTTTGTTTAGCTAGGATTATGTGGTTTACTTAGGTACATGTACTTGAATAAGTTAAATAAAATATTTCATATTAATAATATTATTAAACCTCACGTGAGCTGATATTCAAAATTATTATTAAATACCGGCTTTAACACTCACGTATTATTATTGTTGACTATATGCCAACGTCGGTGAAGAACGACACTCGCCTTGAGAATGACAAAATTGTCTGGGTGAAACAGTTGGCATATAGTCAACAATAATAATACGTGAGTGTTAAAGCCGGTATTTAATAAGAATTTCATATTAATAATTAATTAAGTAACGACATACGAGAATGCGAGGGATACCTCGCAAAAAATTCGACTGTAAGTAACTTTTTTTTTATTCGTAATTATTATGTAGTAAGTATCTACATAGATAAAATATGTGCTAAGTGCGTTATAATATAACATTGACGGAACGCCTACATTTTTGTGATGACCGGGCTAAATGAGATCCAAACTCGTGGATCCCCATTTCACATCTCATGGACAGTGAGAGGTCAATGCATGGACACCAATTTTGTTGTTGTCAATTGTCTCCTTGCCGATTGGAGTCGATCCCTGGGGGTCGATATATAGTTAGAACTTTTGGGAATCATTGCACTAAAGGAATGTTGTCCAACTAGTTTGAAGATTTTCGACCCAGAATGTCTAAATTTCAATATTGGACTGCTTATTAACCTGAATCGGGCTGTGAAGTAGAAAGTAACAAATTGTAACGGCGCTAGTAAATGAATAACCTCTCTTATTTGGACCGCTATTGATGTCATCCATCCATCAGCCTGTTTCGTCCACTGCTGGACATAGGCCTTTCCAGGATTTCGCCACTCTTGGCGGTCCTCCTGGAAGAAATGCCCATACTCACACACGCTGGGCAGATGGGTTGGTGAGCACGGTGCCGAACCCCTTGCACCAGTGACGCCGCTGCCCGTCACTAGTCTGCTTTATATAAGGCCCGGCAATTGGGGATAGATATACCGCCATCCATCGGGCCCAATGGTGGCTGGTGATTTTTGAGGCGTACGTTGCTATTTTTCAAAATCGATTGGAAATTTGTATTTTAGATGTAATTTGTACCGTCACAACATCATGTTACTTTACATGTCATGTAAGTTTACTTTTAAATGTTTTATCTTAAGGGGAATCTCGGTGGAAAATGCACAAAATAGCTTCACACATTATATTGCGACTATTGTTTAATAATTATCAGGGATTTTTAGCAGAATTGCGTCATTTTATGGATTATATTTCGCGTGAATATCCTTACCAACTTGAAAGCGTGTTTAATGTTGTTGTGGACATTAATTTACATGCTAATGCATTGACATTACATTAAACTATGGTCGCAAAGTGAAATAAATCACATTTATACTTTTTAGGGTTCCGTACCCAAAGGGTAACCAACGGGACCCTATTACTAAGGCTCCGCTGTCCGTCTGTCACCAGGCTGTATCTCATGAACCGTGATAGTTAGACAGTTGAAATTTTCACAGACTATGTATTTCTGTTGCCGCTATAACAACAAATACTAAAAAACAGAATAAAATAAATTATTCACAAATTCTTGTACTTTTTATTCCACATATATTTATGGTAGTTTATATTAAATGTTTAAGGGTAGTTAATATTTTATATTGTTTTAATTTTTCAAACTCATTTGACTAATTTTTTGAAGTGTATCCTGACATATAATAGAAAAATGATATTGAAACGCAACATATTTATTGCAGTTATTTATGGACATAACCTTGACGTAGACCAATTTTGAAACGCAAGCTGTGGTGAATCACCTCTGTTTATTTTATACTTGCTTGCTAAAAATGTTTTTTTTTTTGTTTTCTTTATGTAGTTTTAAATAGTTATTAAATTGATATTTGCTGGCCCGATGATGTGTAATACGAAACCGGTAGCCTTAGTAAGAATAAAAATAAATATATGTGGAATAAAAAGTAGTTACAAGAATTTGTGTATAATTTATTGAAGATGATATTCCACCAAGAACCATCAATTGAATCCATTTAGAATAAAATAAATATTAAAAGGGTCTCCCATACAATAGGCATGATTTTTCTGCCGTTTTTATAGATAATGGTACGGAACACTTCGTGCGCGAGTCCGACTCGCACTTGGCTGGTTTTATAAAAAAATAAGAAAACAAGCATTAGCTGTGTATTTTGCACCGAGATTGGAACAATTCCCCTTAAGAGTAGAGTTAGAGGTGATTTGATAGGCAGTATAGTCTATTTTGATGATATTAATCAAATTCATTACACGATTTCTCAATAAAAAAAACTTCAGCGTGATGAATAACAACACTTGTACTCGTTTCACAATAATTATATATATAGGTATATTAATCCCGACCGGTTTCGGTATTACACCATTATCAAGGGTTTTTAATAACTAACGCATTTTGCAGGATATGTTATAGGTACATTGGTTCAACGTGCAAACAATGAAATATGTCGTTAATCAGTGATAAGTGTTGTTATTCATCATGACGTTATCGAAGTTTCACCAAGTGCCGACAATCGCAAGTATTATTTATATGTATAAAAAACTTCAGGATTATATCAATAAATTCCAAATTCCAACATGCAAAAAAACGGTAACCCTTGATAATAGGAGTCCTCATAATTTAAATATTATGCAAATATAAATTAAAATTATTGTATAAGCGATTGGGTCAAGGTATCCCACTAATATTATAAATGCGAAAGTTTGGATGTATGGATGGATGTTTGTTACTCTTTCACGCCATAATTACTGAACCGATTGGGCTGAAATTTTACATGAATGTAGTTCCAGACCTGGAATAAGACATAGGCTACATTTTACCCCATAAATCAGTTCCCATAGGATGAAAATGGCGTGAAATCACATCAATTTTCTATAGAAATTTGAAAGTAAAATTTCTATAGAAAAGTGACGTGATTTCACGTCACGCTTACGAAACCGATTAGGCTGAAATTTTGCATAAATGTAGTGCTAGACTTTGAATAGGACAAAAACTACTTTTTCCCTTTGTTCCCATGGAAAAATTATAAAAGAGACACAAATGGGAAACAGAGGCGCACAACACACACATTTCACCAGCTGTGTTTACTGTAAGTAACAGTCCGAATAATACTGACTGATTTTATAGGAGTACACAAAAACTAATACATCGCGGGTGAAACTGCGGGCAAAAGCTAGTGCTTTATAATTCCAAATTGAATTTTTAGGACCGCTTAAAAATGACAGTTACACTTTTTAGTAAATCTGCCCTTTTATCTAAGCGTACTCGTTACTCGGATGGATATTCCGTGTTGTTTGCCTCATCCATCCATCCATCAGTTTGTTTCGTCGACTGCTGGACATGGTCTTTCCAAGATTTCGCCAAACTTGGTGGTCCTCTTGGAAGAAATGCCCATACTCTTTGCCTGCCTCAAATATTTTTGCCATTACTGTAATTGAGAGCTTTCATCTTTCAACGGAAACCTAACTATTTGATCAAAGACTAATTTTATCTGCATCAGTTACGTTTATTTTCGGTCAAAGGGCCTCCTGAGTAAACGTGGTCCACTGACGGAGTGTCTATTGTTTAGCCATTGTCCACTCGCCTGTACAAATGTCAAGGGCAGTTTAACCCATTCTACCTCACAGGTGACTTTGTTCGTATTTCTGCGTCATTCATTATCTGCTCAAACCTAAACCGCCTTGGAACTGAGTGACGTCATCTTTTTGGTGAAAGAGTCGACCCGGTGGTAAAAGAGTCAACTAACTTATATTTTAAAACTGAAGAAAGTCTGAAACTTATTTATTAATATCGCAGATATTTTTGATAAATAGCTGAAAGTACTACTTTATATGGTTAATTTCTTTTTAGATTGGCAATTTTCACTAACAAGGTGACGAAAAACTGGTTTCCATTATTTGTTCCCTACCTTAATCGATAAGATTGTAGTTTTTCCCTACCCTAATCGATAAGATTCGTATGTGGGGTTTAAATGGAACCGCCCAAAATGTAAAAATATTCTCTTCTCCATTCTAACTTTAAATCGTATTATGGGCAGTTAATTTGTATAGGCAAGTCCTTTTATTAGGATTCCGTACCCGAAGGGTAGGAAACGGGATCCTACTGCCAAGCCTCCGGTGTTTGTCTGTCTGTCTGTCCGTCCGTCTGTCACAGGGGTCTACAGCTTCGGCCGTAAGAGGTAGACAGTTGAAATTTTCACAGAATGTGTGTTGCTATGGCCTCTGAAATTAAATGAAATGAAATGAATACTTTATTTTTGCAATGTAGGTACATAAATTAAATACACTTATCGCACGTTAGAATATATTAAATAAGTAAAATGGTTAAATTTAAAAGAGGACTTTACAATATATTATATTAGGATATGGGTAGGTATATATATAAACTTAATAAGTTAATACACGTACATAAACTACATTAAAGGTATATTTAATTTATACAATAATATGTAATGTATACCTACTATATGATAACGATAGCTAACCATATACTAAATACTAATACGTTACATATATAAATATATGCCTAACTCCACCCATTCGATTAGTCTTGCTAAGAAGAAGGGCAAGAAACTTGTCTTTTTTTTCGATGATCATTATTATATTAATAATACAACATTGTTTAAGTAAAGAGATAGAAAGTACAGGACAAGAGAAAGTCGGATAATCAGGCCAAAAATTGAGTAACTTAATATAAAAAAAAAACAAAATGAAATTATTAGATCATCTCTTTATCCTCCTGTTCTATCAGTCCTATCATCTTTTTTACAGTCAGAATAAATTTTATACATTTATCTATAAAATATCATATTGAAAACTATATGTGAATTTTTGTATTGCAACAACCCTTAGCCTTGAAATAATTTAAGTACCTACATACAATAAAAGGTTTGAAATAAATTAACACCATGCATTTTTATCTTCCAAATATTCACTAATACGCTAATTGTTTCAGCCCTATTTCAAAGACGGTATGTTTCATATGTATGTTTCAAATTCAATCAAATTGTTGTACGTATTCTAAAGTTAAACTACTAAAAATCAAAATTAGGGTACTGTACTCATCGGGATCCTAATTGTTTGCCAAGTACTAAAATTTTTACGACTTGTTTTTGTGTCGCCTTGTTGCTACAAAACAAATGCGACTAAACTTTTGGCAAAAAAACATTTAAATTTAAGGTTTTGTTGTTGAGATATGATTAAAACTTCCCAAGTTTTAGTTCTAATCTGGCATAAATCTAGCTACTGAACAAAAGTGTATACTGTATGGGCCCTTTAATACATAACAAAATTCATAAGTACATCCGAGACTTAGAGGTAAATGAATTTAAAAATAAAATTAAAACAATATTGCTGGATAAATGTTATTATACCAACGAAGAATTTCTTGTAGACAAAATAATTTGATACTGTACGCTGAAAGTATAATTAAAAGTTTTAGGCATAACATTACTTCATTAATATTATATTTTACACTTGACTTTAGAATTTATATACTTACTTACATATTTTTTTATACCTTTCTTTTTTTTTGGATATGCAATGAATATCCACTGTAGAAATTGGAATTAAGTTTGTAGGTACTATTGATTGATTTATTTAGATTTATTTGATATTATTTTTATTTGATTGTACTCTTTATTACGTGTTTTAATTTTATTAGTCCAACTAAATGTCTGCCACGGGCACATGCCATCTCCCTGATATTTGTATTCCGTTATTAAGTTAAAACGTGATAGATCTTACCTCTTTATTTTAGATCTTTTATATTTTACTCATGTTTTTACAAATAAATTTCTTTGTCTTTGTCTAATGTCAATGGGCACCTGCATAGATACCTCACAATTTTGTGTTCGTGTTTATATGGAGGTTTGCACGTGATGGCTGTCCTTAAACATGTGTTTGGAGGGGCAGTTTGCACACATTTTTAACGTAACAGAATCTTCTAAATTCATCTCAATAATGATAAAGCTAAAAGAAGTTTATGGTCCGGTTTTAAGGTTATTTGAGCAAAAATCTATAGGTGGTGGAGCTGATGCCGGGCTCGACCGTGGAGGTACCACCATCTTACTCGCAAACCTCCCGGAAGTTATTCGGGGGAGAGTAAGAGAACAGCTCTCAGGCAAAACCAGGCGGCCCACCATTGCCGGGCCTTATATAAAACAGACTGGTGACGGGCAGCGGCGTCAATGGTGCAAGGGTTTCGGCACCGCGCTCACCAACCCGCCTGCCCAGCGTGTGTGAGTATGGGCATTTCTTCCAGGAGGACCACCAAGAGTGGCGAAATCCTGGAAAGGCTTATGTCCAGCAGTGGACGAAACAGGCTGATGGATGGATGGATGGAGCAAAATCCGTATATATTATTTAATTTGATTGTTTAACATCTGTATAAACTTTACTAAACTCTGAAACGAACAGATATTTTCATACAACCTCTTAAGTTTGTTTTAAAAGAAAGAAATTAATTAAGAAATTTTTTTTTCCGGAATCCCTGTCTCTCGCACTGCGGTGTAGTTGAAGTAACAGTGGTTTATGCAAGTGTTATATTTATTATAAATAGCCTTTGCCCGCAGCTTCGCCCGCGTTCAGTGAATCTTTGCCTCGTTTTCAGCTTAGGCATTATTTTATAAACACCTTCTATAGCTTATGTGTTGACCAGGTTCACTACAATGATTAAAAAGAAAACCGCATCCAAATGCGTGGAGTGGTTCTCGAGTTATAGAAGCGCTTATTCAATCTTTGCCCCGTTTTTGACTTGGGCGTCATTTTATGAACACTCCTTATAGTCTATGTGTTGACCAGGGTAACTACAATGATAATAAAGAAAACCGCATTCAAATCCGTTGAATGGTTATCGTGTTTTAAAAGCGTTTATTAAATCTTTGCCCCGTTTCCGGCTTGGGCGTTATTTTATGAACATCTCCCTTAGAGTCGATGTGCTTACCAACTGCAAATATACTGAAAAAACCACATGCAAATCCGTTAAGTAGTTCTCGAGTTATAAAAGCGTTTATTCAATCTTTGTCCCGTTTCCGACTTGGGCGTTATTTTATGAACACCTCTTATAGCCTTTGTGTGGACCAGGGTCTCTACGATGATAATAAAAAAACCGCATCCAAATACGTTTAGTGGTTCTCGAGTTAAAACGGAACATATTATACAGACAGAGAGACAGACAAAAATTCTAGAAATTGTTGTTTCGTCTTCAGTATAGTACCAATAACCCATTTTGAAATATTCAATGTATAGGTACAGACACGACTTTTTACCTACTTTATTATTAGCATATAGATGAGGTGGTTAACAAGTAATAACTTTGATATTTCAAAGCAAACAAAGTGTTTTTTACTGGAGTTGTCATCTAAGACCGTAACATAAATTATCTTTTTATCAATATCATTTACTGATCATACTTGTGGTAACGAGTACATGCTTGTATAACTATCTACTTACCGCCTCATCATTACCATGATAGATTGTCATTGAGTACTAGCAGAACAGATATAATTGACCGATTCTCATGACGCGATGATCGATGACGTCATTCACAAAGGTTTCCAGTCGATAATCGAATGCAAAGCTTTTCTCAAACTGGGTCGCTTTGAAGCACGCGGTTAGAGCGATCACGCCATACAAAAAGACAAGGCATAAAGAGCCTTTCTGAGATAGAGGCACATTCTTTTTGCATTTTTGTTTGATGTGTGAATATTTCCATATTCAAAGTACGATCATCTGTCAAACTACATATTTTGGACGATTATAAGCTTTGTGACAGTGTCACAAAAGGTCACAAAAACTGCTATAAGATTGCTTGAAGTGCGGGCGTATATATTATATTCAGTTCGTCATGAATGGGCAGATGAATGGGTCGAAATGGGTCGCCCAAGAAGTCGGCAGCGTTTCTTTACTGGAGTGCCAGACTGATCTTCTGGCAGAGGAGATAACAAACTCACAAACAATGGAGTCAATGGGTCACCAGAGGCGTCGACGAGGTGTGATGACAGTTCTTAGAACAATCATTGCCTAAGGGATGACAACGACGGCTCTACGACCTTTAAAAGTTATTTTTAACATTACAATCAACAATGGACTCATTATTTTCTTTCCATGATTTTCCTTCCTTTAATGACGGTGCTGAGACATGGTCTCTAACAAAGGTCTTGAACGCTCAACGATGTTGGGGCTGGCTATGCTTGGGGTATCTCTGATGGATAGAATCCGTAAAAAGAAGATACGTTGGAGATTGAAAGTGACCAACATAGCCTGCCGACTGATGTACGTTGAAGTGGCAATAAGTAGGCCATTTTTGTCGCCGAAATTATGGCCGTTAGGGCCGAAAGGCGCTAGAATGGAGACAACTACAGCAAAGCGTAGCGTAGGCCGACCTTGTGCCCGCTGGATCGACGACTTGAAGGACGTTGCGGATGGCGGCTGGATGAGGACGAAGGAGCCCCAAGAGTATCGATATCTAGGAAACGCTTATGTCCAGCAGTGGACGAACACGTCTGAGGAATGGTTGGTACCCATTTGCGTTCCACATTGTGCGTTAACCAAAAAAGTGCCAAAAGATCACACGGAATTATTGCAGCAGCACATAAATAGAAAGTATTTTTCCAAGTATTAAATTATGTAGTAAAGCCAATTCCCGAAGCTTGAATTTTAGTTTTGGTATTGTCAAAACAAAATTTTCTTCATTCCAAAATAGTTCTTCAGTGTTAGCAACAGCAGCTATATTACTTTGAAAAAAATTATGTTAGACAGCACTAAAACTAAAGCCTTCAGAATCGACTTCAGTACGTATGTAACTATATTTATGTATGGGTACACGTATGTATATCTACTTTTGTATTTATCACTATTTTCATTTCCCCCGAGGCATACTGGAAGAAATCTCTTCTTAGAGATAAGTTTGCCCTACATCTTTTTCAAATTTTAAGTTTGTTAATTTTTTTTTCGTGTACAATAAATAATAAAGAAAGAATAAATAAATATGTAAAGTTATAATTGATGGTAGTACATCATTCATGATTTAGAATTCATGGCGACTCTGCTACAACTAATATTGTGGTTGAAAAAAATATATTTTGATGTTTGACTAAAAATAACCCTAAGAGTATCGAATTTTTTTAATTAAATCAACATAATACCTTGTCTGTTTGACTTTGTGGTTTAAATTTTTGATATTGTTAGTTTTTTATTATGAAGATCATCTTTACTTTGATATTTGCTCTAGGCATTAAGTGGATTAAAATATACCAACAACTTATTTTAATAAGAGGTTCCGATCCGTTCATACTTTGATTTAACATTTTTGATGCTACTTTCTTCCAAGATTAGAACTGTAGAATGTAAAAAAATATTCTTAAAGAAAACAACTTTGAATACTACAAAATTCCTTTCAAAAACGGTTTTGTTCCTTGTTTTGGACATTTTACTAGTCACACACTAGTCGAAAAGATGGCTGTAAAACATTAATAACTATAAAATTAGCATAGTGTTTATCAAAGAGCTCTACAAAACGTCCACTTTATTGCCAGCGAACGAAAAAACATAAAAGTTACGAATTGTCATTCGAAATGGTACCAGACACTCAAAAGTACAAAAAGCTCATGATTGGTTCGTATTGTGTCTGATGCATCACTAAGCTGCTATGATTGGCCGATTCATGGTGACAGATAACACCATTGCAGCTGACTAAACAGGTGCCCGGCAGTTTTCATGGGGTCGTTTTTAGAGTTCCGTACCCCAAGGGTGCCAAACGGAACCCTATTACTAAGCCTCTGCTGTCTGTCTTTCGTCTGTATGTCTGAGCGTCTGACTGTCACAGGGGTCTTCAGTTTCGACCGTAATAGGTAGACGTGTTACTATGGCCTGTATCACGACAAATAATAATAATAAAAAAAAGGATTTTCCCTATCCAAAAACCACGAAAAAGTTGCATTATTTAAACGTTATTGGTTTTGGCTTTACTTAAAGACGGGAATACATACAAGTTTTAAATTTACTCAGATTGTAGGACATAAGTAATCTAAAATAAAATAATAAAAACTAGGGTTCCGTGCGCAGAAAGCGCCAATTTTTTGTCAGGCGCTCTACCATTTTAGCGTCTTATTTTTGTCCTCTTAATATTGCTATAGCATTTATATTGTTGATATGTATGTTTTTAGGGCTCCGTACCCATATTGTCTGGTGATATGGAACCCTTTGTGTGCGATTCTGACTAGCATTTGGCCAAATTATTCAGCGCTTATCAGACTTGTATGTTTCTTCGTTCGCTACCGTAACAGTTGATGACAATTCATTTAATGGTTCTGTGGCACTCCTGTGATGGTTTAAATGGTGTTTACTAATAGATAGATAACTAATATTTGTGACTCTGACACATTTGTGTCACACTGAGTTAAGTTAGCGGGGAACCTCATTGAATGGAGAGAAATGTTGTTTTTATTTGATATGTTTGTGGTTTCGTACAATTGAGGTCAACACATCGTAGCAGTGTAGTAGATAGATTATGAAAGGAATATAATTTAAAATGCAGCGCAGATGTGAGCCGGTAGATTAGGTTAGAAGTGATTATTTTTTTATGACAACCGAGAAATCTTTTAGCGTAGATTTTTGCCCCCTTATCAACATTTTGACGTTTTTATGTGCAATTAGTATTTTTTTGAAGTGCAGTTACTTATAAGTTTTGATAGGACATTATTGTTAGCATTCTTAGTATTTTATGGTGTGTGATTAAATATCACCCATTGTGAAAGAATATAGAGTTGTCGGTATATTCTTGTCTGAAAAATTCAAAACGCATAGAATATAGCATATTGAAGCCCATATATCTAGGTATCAAGAAATTTATTATTTTAATTTCAAATTCTAATCTGAAAGGGTTTGTAAAGCAAAATACGTAACGTCATTCTAAATCAATTTGGTGGACACCCAAGATGGCGGACTAAATTTCTTCTACCACCCTCTTGACATGGTTTTCAAATAAATATTTTGATATCGTTAAAATCATAAAATATCGTACATACCGTATGTTATTCCTGTTTGTCATACTATAAAAAAAAGTGTAGAAGAAGACCTCATTTCAATAATTATTTCTATCGAGCATTGACTTACTACCAAATAGACATCGGTAGGCCTACCATGAGTTTTGCTTACTATACACGTTAACGTTTGCGTAAAATATTTAAATGAGAAATTGTGCAGCGCCCCTAGCGGTTTACTACAGGAACCAGCATTTCTCATACAAAATACTTTACGCAGACAGTAACGTGTATAGTAAGCAAAACTCATGGTAGGCCTACGGGTCTGTGCTCAAAAGTGTCCGAGGACCGCCAAGAGTGGCGAAATCATGGAAAGGCCTATGTCCAGCAGTGGACGGAACAGGCTGATATATGGATGGATGGAGGTCCATTTGGTAGTACGTCAATGCTATTGAGCGAAAGTTACGCAATCGCGTTTCTGTACAGAACAAAACTAGAAAAAGGTTCCGAAATTTATATACTGATTTATCAAATTAGTGGCTTCATCTGAAAAGCAGGTAGACAAATTCAAAAAAAGCCATTTTTATCGAAATAGCCCCTTAATCGTTTTTTTATCAAAATGGAGTGTAAACTCCAAATTAATTTATTAATAAATTATATATTTATTACATATTATAATATTTATTAATAAATTAATTATTAACAAACCAACTATTCCTTGTTTCAGGTGTCGAAAGTGTCGTGAAACGCGATCGGGAGCGAGTGAGGTTTAGGCAATGTGCATGTGTGCGTGATACTAAGTGCGTGTGTGCAAGACCCGGCGCTGTTGGCAGCGGTCGGTGCTGGTAGCTGCCATGCCACCCAGTTGACGACGGTGACAGGCCGCGCCCCTCGCCGCTGCTCGAACACACACACGTCAGGTCAGTCCCAAGCTAATACGTCGTTTGCAATAGAATCCAACAATCATGTAAACAAACCAAATTGTCACGATTACTCCGTAATCACATACATTTGACGATCAATTATGAACATAGTCTGATTTCAACGAACGCACCATTGTTTTCACATTATCTTCAACACGATTTAACTTGTATTTATAAGTTAAATTTGTTAAAACATTTGCAACGTAAAAATTTCGAAGTATTTGACAAGCTGTCATCTTAGTTTTTTACTCATCGAACTCTATAAGTCATTGAAAAGTTAGTGTTGTTCGTAATCTGAAGTTATCTTTTATTTTTAATTTAATAAATTATTTTAATTTAATATTATTTGAATACAATAAAAATTTTTTTTCAAGAGCTTAATATAATTAACCAAAACGGATTGTATCCTAAGCCATAAAAATAATGGTTAGTTTTTAAAAATTGACAGGTGGCCATTTTGTTAGAATTGTCATTCACAGTCATTCACTGTTCTGTGGGTTCGCTGTGCATTAGTGTTTTCTGTTTCCGTTTTCTGTTTCCGATTTCTACGACTTTGCATTCTCATTTTGGACTTTTGTTTTGCTTTACGATTTGGCTGGACATATTTTTCTTGGAACGACGACCTTTGCACGGCATCACGGACTTTGATATAGCATACGATTGGTATTTTTTCTCAAGGAGTAATCAGGAGGTAAGAATGATTTAGATCTATTACCTACAACGGAAATCTATTAGACGCACTTTAATATTGTATTGCCCTCGTAACTAATTATTTGAATAGATCACAATTACTGAAATGTATGTGTGTAAAATTATATTTGTTTTTAAGGTTATAATGAGCGACAAACACTTTATAATAAACACTTTTTTTATATATAATCAGTTTTATTTTATAGTCTATGGCTTATATATTTAATCTATTTAGTCAGTTTTATTTTAGTACCTATCCTACTATGGGCCATAGTCTATGACTTAAAATTAAAATAATTAGAAAAATAAATTTATTTAAAATTAAATTAGAACACTATGACATCACTATGGGCATAAACAATTGCTGTCAATGTCAGTCCGCCATATTTGTTTACATGATTGTTGGATTCTATTGCAAACGACTTTTATATCTACTGCCCGGATAAATCAAAAAGTCATTTTTTGTTTACAAAAAGTTATTTGATGTTCCCGGCTCTGACGGTTTCGTTTTTGCGGCCAGGGTATATGCACGTCTTAGTTTTTGATTTTTCCCTTTATTCTCTAACAGTTAATACTTGAACAACACCACAGGGGTACACGTCGGGATTTTTTGTCTGAGACAAAAATATCAAAAGGAGTTTCACTTAGTTGAATTCAGGGAAACATAAACATAAATTATCTTTTATGTGCACCATAATAAAACAAATTACACAAGATTTTAAAAGAAAGGGTACAATAGGTGGTAGATATTATTGCTTAAGCGATTTCTTCCAGACAACCTTTGGGCAGTAACCTAAATACAAAACAATCTACTTCAAAACTATGATAGAAATAAATTTCTATATTTTTAAACACTTGGCGATTTATCCATAATCATTATATGATATAAATTTAATTTGTTAATCTACTTCAATATATAATACATAAAAATACACAATATAATATGTATACTAATATATAGGTATATATGTACATAAAACCAATATCAGAGAGAGATAAATATACCTACATACTACTATATGTCTTAAAGGGAAGAAAAATATTCTTTAATTCGTCTTTTGAAAATAGCCAAAGAAGGAGCAAATTTTATTGAAACCTTTCTTAGTCATTACCATGTAATATTTATTGTGGTGTCATAGCCGTTAGAATTGTTTACAAATATAGATTGAGCTACAGGTACATAACATAGTACATACACGCTATCTACAAACGCTACGACTAACAGGGAGTATGTTTTGTGTTTGACTCAGGCACGTATCCAGACTTTTGTTTCGGGGGGGGGGACATTCATTGAAACAACAATGTGAATTGTGAAAGAAACCTCTGTAATCAAATCACTGTACTGTAATATTATTAAGTATCAAAAGTACCGTACCTTTTTTATCAAAAAATTAATGTACTTTATAGTGCTTGGTTATGAATAAACATTCCCGGTCCCGTGTATGTCAAGCCAAATTTCGGGGTGGGGGGGAGATTCCACCTATCCCCCCCTGGATACGTGCTTGGTTTGACTTGTAACATGTATCTGTACACTGTTCTTTTGTACAATAACTCAGCATGATGAAACAAGAGTTACAAAGACGGGCTGCGTTCTATTGTTTATGATTCTTAGCAATTTAGTTACGTGTGATGAAATGCTTTGTATTCCCATTTGTGAAATTACTACGTCGTAGTTGTTTCAATTGACTTTTACATGGAAACGTCCCTATTTCAGCGGCCAGCGTCCATTTTTTCACATTTAGGTACTCGCATAGACCCGGGGCCTTATTGTCTAACTTCGACATCCACCGCAATCGCCTTCAAACGCACCGTGATTGGCTAGAAATGACATCACACATCATTTTTAGTCAATCACGACACCTTTTATGGCTAAAGCGACAGATACTGAAGTTAGACAATAAGAAGGTAGATTCCGTAAAATGCAGAGTAATAGATACGTTCTAGACGAGCGCTCTTCTTCCCAGCTCTCAACGAAGCTTTCCAGCAGTCGCGGTAGCGTCCCAGTAAAAGCCTTGTAAATAAAAAAAACTTACCGTAATGTTAATGGTTTCATCCTTACAATATACCGAGTGTAAGTAACATTACAAGACTAAGTGACATTTTTGACAAAATGAGATTTTGAATTCTATGTATTCTGTACACACGATTTTATCATTTCGTGAAGAAAAGAAAGTGACTTATTTTGCCCAAAACTGATAAGTTTTAATTTTAAAATACCCAAAGTACACATCTAGTCAGCTAATTAAATTAGCTCTTAAAATTAATTCATCTTTTTTGAGGTGAACACGTGTAAGCAGATGGTTTTTATGGTATAATTTAATTTTGAGACCACCTACTCTACTGATAATATCGTTTTTTTGTAAGAATCTTTTGGCCCTTTTGTGAGTTTTAAACAGGCAATTTTTTCATGCGCGTGTATTTTTCTTTGGAAAAGTTGTTTATTGTGATAAATTAGGTAAGCATTATTACTTTAATAAATATAATAGACGAAATGTATTTATTTTTCTCGTATTTTTTGTATATTATTGTACTTTTCTGACACTTAAAAAGCTGATGCTGGGCTCAACTGTGGAGATACCGTGTTTTTGTTTTATTCACCTGTTCAATTTAGCTTCCTAGCTAAACAAACTATGAATTTATAAGCATTTTGTTTATTCTCAAAAAATAGATGACGAGTTACTTTAGAATTTTCTAATTTATTTTTAGAAAAGTTACTTACAATTTTCAAAATCAACGCGTTTCACTGAATAAAAGATAAATAATATATGGATAACATAAAACTTTGGCTTAAAACTTTAGTTTCTTTGTAAATCAGGATTACAAAGTTGGCCTATGCTTTAAAGATAATTCTTCAAAAGATATATATTTTTAAAAGCAGTTTTATTAACATTGTATTTTTATATATACCCTATTGTAGTGTAGTAAAGACACCTTGCCTTAGAGACGTCGTGTCAGATAGATTTTAAATATTGGATATTTTTGCTTTCGACATTAATTAGTAAAAACTAAGCAAAGAAATATTTTAGGAAATGAAAATGTATTTGTTTTTACAATATGCACGAAAAGGTTAGATCTTATTTTTTAAGTCGTCTAAAACACAAGCCAAGTCAAATTCAATTTCAACTCCAACATAATTAAACCAGCTAGCTCTTCCAATTTTACAAATCTGTTTCCGAAACCAAACTAGAAAATTTTTAGAATTTTATCTTCATCGTTATTAAAAAATTTCGTTAGAATATTATAGCTAAATAATAAATTATATTACAGTATCAAAATATCATTGTTTTTGTGCCAACTGAGAGATTTTTAACTTTTATTCTAGTGTAATACCAGGAGGTTGCGGGTGCAAAAAGTTGCAATGAGTAACAATCTTCGAAACCGTTATTTATGACCAGAGAATGACAAAAACGTAGGGCTCTTCTTGTGTGCCCCCTTCTATTCTAAATCTGGCCCTGAATAAAATATAAAACAATTTGTACACCTGTATGTAATCCTTTTACCGAGTTCAAACGTATTTTAAGCGCATCGCTTGACATTTCAATTGTCTACTAAGTAATTTATTTGATGTTTGATAAACTTATTCTACTTGAAAAATAATGCAATCTCATAGATAATATATGTACTTTTCGTAATGATATCGTAAATACAACAAATATTCCTGTAGCATTTTCATAACGCTATTATTTCCTTTGTGGTAATGCTACAACACTCCTAAGTACTGGAAAATAAATGTAGCACTATGGTTGCAACCTCAGAGCGCCCTCGTAGCAATCCGTAGCACTAACGTAGAAGCTCCGTAGCATTTAATTTATAACTTCGTAGCAATATCGTAGTACCTCTACTATGGCACTAGCGTAGCAAATATTGGCATATTTAGTACCACTGAAATAGCAAACTCGTAGTACTGGGATGTAATCACCTTAAAGACTGATGTAGCCACTTAGTAATACTAGAAGCATCTAAGTAGTATTAGTGAAGTGCCGGGTTGTGGTTACAGGCTGTTGCATAGTATCAGTCCCTTAATAGTCTTCTGCAGATTTTGCGGACAGACTGGTTTACACTTCACCTGCTTTTACTCTCCTACTTTCCGGGCGAGCGCACTTCATCCTAGCTCTCATCAGCGCTTTCGATAAGGCGCATAAGCCGCGTAGTCAATCGTAAGACCATTAGGGAAAAAAATTGTAAGCTTGTAGCAACTTCGTAGCATAAACGTAGCTACTCCAAATGAAGTATTCAAACTTATTTTCGTCCTTTTTTTCCGTGATTTCGTTTAGGTGTAATTATGGTTACTATAGGCAAACTAGATAAGTTAGTCTTCGCCCGCATCTTTACAGGAACGCGGGTGTTGACGGCATAGAAAAGTCTCATCGAAAAGTCAGGCGTGGCGAGGCAAACAAGAAAATGTAGTTGGGTCCCTCGGTTCACCTTACCTCGCCTCATCTCGCTAGCGTTCCGGCTGGAGTTGAGTTTTCTGGGCACCAGTGCAAGGAATGAGGCGAGGCGAGGGAAAGTGACTACACTCTCGTGCTCACTCAGTATGCCTACATATTTCATAGCGGGAAGTCCTTTAAATTTTTGAAATTTAACGATGTTGAATTTACTTTAAACAAAAAAAACAATAGTATGAAATATATCGCTTCTTTGGCAGAATAGTAGATAGCTAGCCAGCTTACCCAGAAGTTGTGTGTTCAATTCTCATCGTGCACTTTAATTTGTGTTCGGTCTGGGTGCTTCGGAAGGCGTTAAGCTGTTAGTCCATTTGTGCCCAAAGTAGGGCGATAGGGCTCGCCAACCAACACATTTAGGACGTAATAATCGTCGGTGAAAAGTGAGTGTGCATTTCACATTTCAAACTTGGGAACACCTCTGACATCCCTTTGTGGATTCAAGTTGTGACTATATGTTTTTTTTTATGTATGTGAGTAATATAATTGTATCTACGTAATATCTAATACGTCTAGGTAGAGCTGATGCCGGGCTCGACTGTGGAGGTACTACCATCTTGCTCGCAAATCCTCCTGAAGATATTCAGGGGAGAGTAAGAGAAAAGCTCTCAGGCAAAACCAGGCGGCCCACCATTGCCTGGGACCGATGGGTGGCGGTATATTCATCCGCAATTGCTGGGGCTTATATAAAACAGACTGGTGACGGGCAGCGGCGTCACTGGTGCAAGGGTTTCGGTACCGCGCTCACCAACCCGCCTGCCCAGCGTGTGTGAGTATGGGCATTTCTTCCAGGAGGACCGCCAAGAGTGGGGAAATCCTGAAAAGGCCTATGTCCAGCAGTGGATGAAACTGGCTGATGGATGGATGAAGAGAAACTTCAAAACATTAATTCAAGAGAACATATATGTAGATAAAAACACTTAATTGCATTTATAACTGAAAAAATTACGACTAATAGTTATTATGGTCAAGTGGGAGTAGGACTGAGGGTTCCGTGGACACTGTTTAAAACACAAACTCGTGCAGTTATTGATGGCCAACTTAACTTGATACTTACGATCCATTAAGCTCTATGTTTTCAAGGGGTCTAATTAAGTTAATATTTGATATCTTCTTACAGAATTAAATATTGATAAATTTTCATTTTTTTTCCTTTACCCCTGCGATAACACCTACTGGTAAACGCGATGTCAAGTTTCTAAGTCAACTGAAAGTGCCCTCTAGGTTAATTTTCATGGTTAGCCATATTTATATGAAATTGATTACATACGTAAAGGGCAATAACTTTTTTACGCGTCGAGTTAGAAGCCCGATTTTTCAACAGCACCATGGAGCCGCAGATTTCTGTAGAGGTATTAGATTTCTTCGTATCTTTCTCAGGATCTGAGAAAAAGGGTCGTGACATACGGACAACAAAGTGATCGTATAAGGTTTCCGTTTTATAATTTTGAGGTACGGAACCCCTAAAAAATACGGAACACTTAATAAAATAAAAAAAAAACATTATGTCGCGCGCGGCAGCTGTCTTTTCAAGCACTTGCATTGTCGACAACAGACGAGGATGAACTGAGAGTGTAGACGAACACCTCGCATCACTTCATGTAACCTCGCCTTGCTTAACCTCTAAACTTGGCTCGTCTTAGGCCTTGTCCAGATACACGCGCGAGACCTCGCGCGTAAGCACTCGCGCGTAGTCGAAGTACTAGGCCCCAATACATTGCGTCCACATGCTACGAGCGTACCTACGTGCGAGCCAACGCCCGAGTCATGTGGACGCAATGTATTGGTGCCTAGTACTTCGACTACGTGCGAGTGATTACGCGCGAGGTCTCGCGCGAGGAAAAACGCGGCATGTGGACAAGGTCTTACCCCGACGAGAATTAAGTGCTGGCACGAGAGATAGAGAGAGACAGAGCGGAGAGAGAGAGTCACGGATGGAGAGAGCACAGACGTATAATATAGTAATAATTATATGTACGTGGGAGAGAGTGCATCTCTCACTCTCTTTCAATGCGACGTCCTCGTACTGTAGCGTCGCGGGCGAAGACTATCATTATGTGGCTGGTCTATAGTGTTTTTAGTATTCAGCGCACGTTCTCTCACATTTGCTGTAATTTGACTATTCTTGCTGATAAAGATAAATTACACCTATACGAGTAGCACAAACGTTACCACCTTGCACAGTTTCCTCTGTGCCTCCTTGTAAATATCACGTTTAGTAACATCATTATCCTTGGAGATTTAACGAACTTTTGACGAGGTGTTGAGTTCCATGTTAATTTAGAACACAGAAGCACTTGATTGAATTGTGAAAACATTATCAAAATCAATCAAAATCAAAATATTTATTTTTGCAAAATAGATACATAAAGTATACTTTCTACAAGTCAAAATTAAGAAGATAATATTGAAGGTGATACTTTGGTCTTAAGTTCTAATAAGATATTGAGTTTTAGAACAGATAAATGCAAAAAAATAATTGAGTAAGTTAGTTATCTTACTAATAAATGAAAAAAACGGGCAAGTGCGAGTCGGACTCGCCCACCAAGTGTTCCGTACAAATTAGTAAAAGTTTTATTTTTAAACTTTTGCACAAAAATATTTAGTCACCCGTACAATTATGACCGCGCATACCGTTGCTTAACCATGATCATTTTTTTATGATTTAATTGCAAATAGTTTTAAGATTTTCTCCTATACTTGTAGTATTAGAAGGGTATAACTTGCCAAATTTCATAGTTCTAGGTCAACGGGAAATACCCTATAAATTTTGATTCCCTTGAGAGTGTCGAAATTTACGTTTTTTTCGGGATAAACGGCCGTATAAACGAAGTTTGATTTTTTCACAACTTCAAGGAACTGTAAACTTGAGTATATGGTTTTAATTTCAACTCAATACCTTCACGCATTTCGGAGATAAAGGGTCTTGACAGACATACGGACAGACGGACGAACAGACGGACAACAAAGTGATCCTATAAGGGTTCCGTTTTTTCCTTTTGAGGTACGGAACCCTACAAATACGTATCCATTTAGAATACATTATTTGATCCCCATTGAGAATCGCTACACATGAAATTTCACCGCATTATTCTATTAAATGTAGTAACTAGCCTTACTTTTATTTTTTTATCGTATTCCGTCGTTTATAATTCTATCGTTTTCTTACATTAGAATGAACACGTAATAAGTGTTTATTATGTACATTTATGCTGTAGGTATATTAGTATTACAGAATACAAGTATATGATTTGAATTGGTTTGATTTGCTTTGACATAATTATCTCTTTTCGCCTCTCCTATTTATTCCACTCTTATAGTATATGCATACTTTCAGTAAAAACAGGTTTGGTTTATGCATTAGGCAGAGACAAAGGACCACCACTTTTCACGATCAATACAATTTCTTTATGTTCAACAGTCATCAATCAATGTATGAAGGTACTATTACTCACTCTACTCCTCGATCGAGACCCAAGCTCACTTTAAAGTCAACTTTATTAGTATGAGGGTTGACTGATTAATCACCTCTTTGGTCTATTGGTCGAAGTTCTGCTTATCCGAAAAGTCCAGGGTTCATACTTGCTGGAGCACAATTAAGAGAGTAACTGCGGTTTGGCATCGGAAAACAAGAACTATAAGCAAGATTATGTTTTTATTGCGAAATCCATCGCTTTGGAATACTCTAAATATTATTATTAGAGTGCATTACAAACTAGAAAAGATAAAGTGGAAATGTAAAACAAATGGAAAGACAAGAATTTGAAAAAATTCCTCGGGCCAAGATTCGAACCTGCGAACTCTTGTTATCAAGACAAGCGCGCTACCGATTGCGCTACCGAAGGTACTTACCTAGACCGTTGAATTTTTCCACCATACTTGTCTACCGAATATTTTTGTAACTATTTGATCTAACCAGCTTGTAATGCACATACTGAACGCTAAGGAGGGCGTTTTGTGATTATATATATATAAGCAAGTACATTAGCTCCGGCTTGCCAGGTAGTCCCAAAACAAAAAAAAATGATCTTGCTTATTGCCTTTCTTTTCAAGACTATAATCGATTTGGTGGAGTAAGCCTATACGGGTTTGTGTTTACGAGTACAATACACATATATCGTACTATTATTTAGTTAACTTAATTATACCTATCATCTTTATAGTATACTTTATTCTAAACTTTCATTTACTTATGATATACAAGGTTAAATAATAATAGCGAAACTTAAAACATAGGTAGTACTGGTCTATATAAATAATTTTTTCTATCGGGGCTAAGCGAAAATCGCAACTTTTTTTCACTTCCTTTCATACAAATTGACCATGTAAGTCGTCTGGTTTACTATGAGAAGGCGAAATTTGTATAGTGAATGTAAAAGTGTATAATTGAATAAAATAAATAAGTAATCACTAAATATAACTTCACTAGTTGTAATTTCCATTTTTATATTTATTTAGTTAAATTTGACGTGCTTGGGGTATGGTCTTCAACTCCTTCAGCGAATTTTATTTTATAGCTTCAATCGACTCAAAACGCCTTCCTGGAAGTGGTAATTTTAGCCTCGAGAACAGGAAAAAGTCAGATGGTGAGCACGGCGCTTGGTTGATGACATTCGTCGAGTTTTTAGCTAAAAACTCTTGCACAGTGATAGCTTTGTGCGATGAGCATTATACCTATAAATCTGGCCGTTTTCGTCGGACATTCTCTCTCAAACGCCTCCTGACGCCTATACTATTTATTTACCGTTTGTTCTTCTGGAAGAAATTCGTAGTGCACTACACCGCGGCAATAGAAGAAAACTGTAATTTATGAATTGCCGGTACTTGTTACACAGAGTAGTATTAAACTCATAGACTATGTTAGTGACAATATACTTATATAACTATATAATTAAGTGACCTCCCATGTGACGGCACTGCCCGATACCATAAGATGTGTCCTTACCCAGTGCTTCAAGATGGAATCGTCTACTCTTTCCGCAATCAGTTTGACTTAAGTTGGCTATATTTAATTTATTCTTGAATAATTAAATGTAGGTAATTTTCAGTTTTATTTCCTAAACGTGTGCTATAACTATAAGACTTATTTGTGAACGGAATTTTAGGTTTCCAAGTCACCTCGAAGTACCCTATTTGCATGAAATTTATTACGTAAAGGGCAATATTTGAGTTACAAACCTGATTTTTAAAAGCACTATGGGGCCGTGGGCTTCTGTAGGAGGTATTAGTTTTACCTTAATATTTCTAACGGGGCCCGAGAAATAGGGTGTTGATAGATGAGCTTCTGCGATGCACTGAGAAAACTGTTCATCATAAAATAAATCGAATTCAGCTAAAATTATGATATTCACGTAAAGTAGGGGGCATACGGACATCACAACAAAATACCGATGAAACTACTGTTGCTGCTGCTAGCGTTATAATATGACGCACTGTCACCATGACTTTGTAGGAAGCAGATAGAATTATGCGCTCAGTCAACGCTTTTATTATGACAGTAAGCATACCGTAGTGTGACGGACCTCTTTTATGGGGAAGGCATGATGTAATACGAAAATGATAATATTGCGTTACTTACCTTAAAAACTCGATAATTTCGTCAAACGTTTTAATTACAGCATAATATTTTCCAATTATCACCAAATTCAAAAACAATTCACCGTATTTTAAACTTATGTAATGCTATTTTATAATGAAGCCAAAAAGACATTTTTCTCAGTGTGGTTGTTATGTGGGACAAAAGAACTTTGCTAATAATATTCGTATTCTGTTTTTTTTTTTCATGGAATCGTTTAGAATCGATAGGTTTATCTAATAAACTGCGTATACGTTTATAAACATTAGTTACTGTATAAATCATACTAAATAAACATGGAAAATATATAGGAAGGTATGGAATAAACAAATATACTTTACCTAAAGCCCATCCTCAAGCAAACTCATTTAGAATTTCACGCGATTATATTTGCGTACAGAAAAAATGTAATCTTGGTTCTTCTAATTAGTTTCAATTTTGGGGTATGAATTTAAAATCAAATTTTAGGTAAACGCGTTTGGGAACGAATCCGACAGTGGAATCCGAGGAAATTTTGTTTGGGTCGGGATACGTGTCCGCTATGGTTACTTTGTTCTATGACCTAACAAGTGTTTTGATGCAAAAAATATGTTAACAGAAAACCGTAGCACTAGTAAGAACAGAAACTTCCAATAGTTCTACCGTACTTGAACTTTTCTCAGACTGTACTTGACTACGCGACTTGAAGAGAAATCTATGAAAGGAGACGCGCGATAGAGAAACCAACGTATCGGGGACGTGACATGGTAATGATTCATCATAGCTTCACACAAACGCAACTTGTTTGTTTATAAGTATACCTATACATATGGATCCAATTCAACAGCCTGGTTCGTCCACTGTTGGACATAGGCCTTTTTAAGATTTTGCCACTTTTGGCGGTTCTCTTGGAAGAAATGCCTATACTCACACATGCTGGGCAGGCGGGTTGGTGAGCGCAGTAGCGAAGCCCTCGCACCAGTGACACCCTTGTCTATCGCTATTTTATACAAGGGCGGGCCATTGAATGATTGAATGAATGAATTTATTTTGTATAAGTACAATAAGAAGAAATTTACAAGTATCTTATGATATCATCTTGGTGAAAACCACTTGTACACTGTTTACACAAAATTTACTAAACTATAGGTTATTTTAACCCAACCGGTTTCGAAATTCAATTCATTTTCAAGGGCTTAACAACTCATTTTAATATTTTAAGACCTAACCTACGTGCTGTAAATATTTTTTTTTTTTGTAATGTTTCGAAACCGGTTGGGTTAAAAGTACCTATAGTTTAGTAAATTTTGGGTAAACAGTGTACAAGTGGTTTTCATCAAGATGCTTTCCATGTTTCACCAAGTGCCGACAATCGCAAGTATAAGTTATCTTATGATATTACTTATAGGCCCATCAAATTAGATTTAAAAAAGGCGTTTTGAAGAATCAATTTCCAGTAAGCTGTAAATGGTTATAATACCTTAATTTGGTCCTAAATGCGCGCAGTCCGAGTTCCCATACCATCCCAGGACGTGAGCTCAACTTTTGGGAGAAAAAATCGCCAAACTTTCTCGCTTTTTTCAGTTTTATGCTTGTAGCTCGAAAACGGTAGACCGGACGGAAAATATAATTTTATTTAAAATTAAATAAGGTTAAATTTTCCATAGAACAAACATCTCAAACTTCAAATTCGGTACAGCGGTATAGCCGAAATCAAAAGTTAGAAACCGTAAAAATTTCTCATTTAGGTGCAAATTTACATTTTGTGACTTTCCAAGACCATATTTCTTTGATACGGATACTCCTATTGAAATACCCATAAGACAGAAGTTGTGGAGAATACAATTTCACGTTATATAGATACCCCCATTTTCAAATTCAGTCATTTTGAAAGACTGAATTTATCATCAATTCAAAATAGTTTTTTTTTCAAAGTAGTAAGTTCGTGTCTATGGTTTAATAAATATATTGCTTAAAACGTTACGATAATGTAATATTATGTGTATTGATATATTACCGTAAATTTAAATAAATTATTATTCAGGAATTCTATACAGTTCCTAGGAAATGTATAAAATGCCCAGTTGATTTAGGCCGAACAGAGCAGAAAGCAAAACTCTACTCTATGCGGCCTAAATCAGCTTGGCATTTTATAAATTTCCTACGAACTGTATATGATTCCTAAATAATACAGGCTGAAATTAAATCAACCGCCTAAATTCATACTGGAGACTCGGTTAGTCACCAGGAACAAGGTTTAATGACCCCCACATTAAAATTCGAAAAAAAAAAATGTTTCCCCTTTGTTCCTGCTCTAGGAATTGACAAGTATTTGACAAGTACTTGACAACAGCTCAAAAATTTTTTTGAGTTATAGCTGGCGCCTTATCCCGTTTCTATATTTGATGAAACAGGAATGCGAAAAAAAAAAAGAAATCTGTGTTCTACGATTTATTTTCGCCAGTGCTTGATCCACCAAACTTTGCAGGTAGTGGCATTGTAATTGATGGTGGGTTCCTTCTACATCGATTGGTTTGGCAATCCAAGGAACAATTTTCATCAATTCTCTCCAAATATGTCGATTACGTTACGAAATACTACAAGCCTGCCAGTACAATCATCGTTTTTGATGGTTACCCTGATGGGCCAGTAAATAGTATCAAATCAGCTGAGCGGCTTCACCGTAAAAGCAAGCACTCTTCTGCAAACGTGGTGTTCACTGAATAGATGTCTGCAACCATACCGAAAGAACAATTTCTGTCCAACGATATCAACAAGGAACGGCTTATCTCCATGCTGCGCGAAAATGTAATACCGGATGGGGTTTGAAGTGAGGCAAACTCATGAGGATGGTGACACCCTCATTGTCAACACCGCCATTTAAGTGACAGAGAATTTTGCGACGGCCATAATAATCGGAGAGAACACCGATCTATTGATCCTATTTTTTATTTATTTATTTATTTAGGAAACTAACAGCGTTAAAAGTAAAACTAAACATTATTTCAAGACTATGACTAAGGCCAATAACAAATTTACCCAACTGTTTAATAAAATAACAAAAACAAAAAAAAACTTAACTAAATTCATTCCTCAGAAACAGAAACTAAAATAAAATTTAAATGCTTACAGGGCAACTCATCTGCCTACCGTACTCTATTTTAGTTTAAATTGTTCAATTGTTCGACGGGGTGTTTGTGTTGTGCTTGTGTTAATGTAAGGGATGAGTATGTATGAGTGTGTGTGTGAGGGAGGGTATGTAAGAGAAAAAAAAATGAGAGGTTGTTCAGCAAAATCATAATAATTACGGTTATTCATCAGGGCAAAGTAATTCATTGATTATTTTATTTCGAAATGACGTTCTAGAGTTTCCATATGGATCGATATTAAAGAAACGCTTATTGTATTCGTTAGCTAGACGAATGAGAGGGGATGATTGGGCATAGTTTGTGCGAACAACTGGAACATGATAAAAGAGTCTTGCGGAGTGCCGAGTGCGATAAGAGGTGGCGTTAAGGGAGAAGTTAGACACCATGCTCATGCTGTTAATACGACCAGTAACAATGTCATATAACAAAGACATGTCGAGCAAAAGCCGGCGATCCTCAAGCGATGAAATACGATGGTGTAGACAAGAGTCTTCGTATTTCATTTTTGGTAATCTGGCTTTAAAATTAAGATGCTTTAAGAAAATCTCCTGTATTTTTTCGATACGCTGTTTATAAGTTATGTAATGTGGTGACCACACAGAAGATCCGAATTCCAGTAAACTTCTAACATACGCAAAATACACACGCTTAAGACAAGAAAGGTCTCTGAATTCACCACATACCCGCATTACAAAACCCAAGCTTTTATAAGCCCTGCTCACAGTTGCGTTAATATGGTGCTCAAATGTTAATTTTGAGTCAAGGCTCACACCAAGATCTTTGACCACATCTATTCGGTGTATGGTATTACCGCTAATATTGTCAGAATGTAGGACAGGATTTAGCTTTCTGGAAAAACTTATTTGGACACATTTAGCTGCGTTAACTTTTATTCTATTCTTACTGTAGTAAGTACTGAGTCGGTCGAGATCAGCTTGTAGTAATTCGCAATCAGTTTCATTATTAATATCTAAGTATATTTTCTTATCATTCGCATACAGCAAGTAATTGGCGTCATGAAACACATTATAAATATCATAGATATAAGCACAGTAAAATAGTGGACCCAAATGTGAACCCTGAGGAACACCGGAGGGTATATCAACGAAATTTGAGCGATGACCGCCAATCACTACTGCTTGTCTTCTGTTTGAAATATACGAGGTAACCCAGCGGTGAAGATCGCCTTGTATGCCAAGTCTTTGGAGTTTTCAAAGCAGAATGACGTGGTCCACGCGGTCGAAAGCCTTTTCGAAATCCGTGTAGACCACGTCAATCTGCCGGCCAGATTCCATCTTCTGAAGTACAAAGGATACCAGCTCAACTAAATTTGTTGTAGTAGATTAACTGCCAAAACACCAAATTCCTAAAACATTTACGTCATAAAACCTGGAAAGGGCACGTTCTACTCTCCTAGGTACTTCAACTTCTCTTCTGCTGTCAAAAAGAACCTGCTTTCACATGAAATCAGTGGGTGTGATACAACATCTGCATTCTATCACCAAGGGAAATTGAAGTTTGTCAAGCTCCTTGAAAAGAACACGGCTTTGCAGGAGGCTGTCAAGGTTTTTCACCATGCAGATACTAATCCTGAGGACCTCATTTCACCAGGTCAACTATTCCTGGCAGCCCTATATTCACCTATGGCCAATGAGATCTTGGAAAATATCCACTACGAGCTATTCTCCAAATCTCTCGTAAAACTAACATTCAATCTGGCCCCTCTACCCCCAACAAATGCAAACGCCATCCAGAATATGTCTACCTCCAAATTCAGAGCTGGTATGATAGACCAAAGGATTCTCTCAGCAGGGTTGGAGGAGGACAGACCTTGCTCCTTGCTTCCAGCTCTAGCTGAAATCCTCAACGCAGTGTCCTGCGGATGTAAGAAGGGGTATACAGGAAAGTGCAACTGCCGGAAAGTAGGTATAAAATGTTCAACGATTTTCCTCAACTGTCACGGCCAGTCATGCTTGAATTCAGCACCGTTCGAGGTGTCTCACATGCCGATCGCCATAGAAGCAGAAATAGGTGAGGACAGACCCTTAGAAGATGATCCCAATGAAGAGGGCCTCGACATGTCATCCCAGCTACATAGCTTCGTAGATGAAGGGCTATCGACATCTAAGAAAATGCAAGCGTGATTGCTGCCTTATTTTGTGAATATAAAATGTTTTTGTTTCACTTTTTTGTCAATCTTAAATGTTTTTATTACTTCATTAATTAATATTAATAAAAGACCAATTAATGATTGTTTGCTTAAAAGTGATTTTCATTCACAGTACTTCGAATCCATAGTCTTAGAAATTTGCATTGAAATGTTCTTCACCCTCACATGTAGGCCTTACGCCTAATATTTACGGAAAATTTGAAAATTATTTGTATTTCGCGGTTTTTTGACTCCCAAAAGTTGAACTAACCTCATAGGTTGGTGCGAACTTGGATTACACGCATTTAGGACCAAATAAAGGTATTAAAATGATTTCCAGCTTACTGGAAATTAATTCCTCAATAAATGTTAATTTGATTGACCTATTAAGGCTGTTTTATTTACATTTAATTAGTTTGATCAAAAACAGATGTAATTTGTAATTTACGTAAATATATAAATATAACAGATTTCTATGAATTTCTATGAGTTTCAAATATTAATGTACAGTAATTATTCACTTATATCGAGGGCCTAAAACTACACACAGTTCATACCCGGAACACCTCTGACACCTCCTCGGGGATTCATGTCGCATGTAATTTGTTCAAGTGCGAGTCGGATTCGCGCACAAAGGGTTTCGACCACCACATGTTACAGGTATGGAACCCTAAAAACATTATGGTACAAAAAGAATTTCCAAAGACGGCACAGACCCCTTTTGCCTCAAGTAAGATTGATGACCCAACTTGCCAGGAATTTGTAACTAGTATATAGTTAAAGACAATGTTAATCACGAAATTACTGGATGGGTTAGTGGTCTTTTAACCGTAGACCAATTTTAACACGTTCCACATAATAATAAAGTAACGATAGTTTGTAAAAATGGAAATCTTTGGTTTGATTTTTGGAAAATGTTTTAATGTACCATCGGGGCGAATACGGGCAGACCTACTTTTCGCCCTAAGTGCAATGGTAGTGAGAGTAAAAAGCTGATCTGGGGAACTTTACTAGATAAAACTTATTACGCGATAATCAGGCCTTACTGACACCAAAAAGAATACTAAATTAAAAATCTCGTAAACGCCATATTGATTAAATATTTTAATACGGATATACTCACATATTATAATTATTGACTACATGCGCCAAATGCTTAACCGATACAATTTGGCGTGAAAGAAACTAAAATTGTAGCGATGCAACAGTTGATAACACTTGGTAGGTAAACCGTAATATTGTATCTGTAAAAAAGTTGGCATATAGTCATAAAACATTATCACGTAGTCAACAATACGTCGGTGTAATATCCGTTTTTCAAAGTATTTTAGAATGTCAGCCGATATATTAGGTACCTATATGATGCAGTGCCCAAGCTGTAACAGTGGTTTACTCGGATATGTAGTTTCAACCAACAGTAAAATATGTCAGTGCCGCAAAGAGATCATAAATGTAACAGTTTCTACTAGTGGAGGTAACAAATGGGTGTCTGTATCGTTTGCCGGTCGTCCGTTTGGTCTCAGGGACCGTGGTCCAATCAATTTCTGTCAAATGCTGAGAGCTCTCTAGACCGGGATACGGTTGCGGTATTTCAGGAGACCGCAAACGATTGATTGCCTTGATGTAATCAATGTCGCTCCTATTTTGAACCATATATAGGTAGATAATACAATAAAAAAGTAAATACACTGCTGAAACGTCATCATGGCTGAAGAAAACACTTGTACTGTTTCACAATTTTTTACATTTTTTATTTGGTGATTATTGTCCTCCTGTTCTTACATAAATGTTAAATAAATTGTGTGATATACATGTAATTATTTCTTGAGAATGCCGTTAAGGCGAACCTAGTCGGTAATATAATAATTTGTGAAAGAGTAATGGCCCAAACTGTATATGAGAGTAGAATATTGCAGCCGTATCCCGGTCTATAATGGTAAAACAATATTTATTATTGATTTTGTGCCGGAATTGCACTCTTGACATGAGATTGATCTCTTATAAGGTGACGTAGAGCCGTTATGCCATGTTGATGATGATTTGCTGTTATTATTTTTTGTTATTCTAACTTTGCTTCACTTACTCTTCTTAGTACTATTCTCTATACTATGGAACCATTTCAATTCTGGTAATCATGCACGAAGAGGCTGTGAGGGAAGGACAGAATTTCCTTGGTTTGCGAGAGATGGTAGGGATGTGTATGTAAGGGGGGAGAGAAGGTGAGACATATTATGTGATACAAGGGATTGAGTATAGGAGAAAAAAGATGGGCAATGGGGTACTAAAAGTGTTGACTGTTGATTGTTGGCACTTGGTTGAACTTTGAATTCATAATGAATAAAATATGATTTTCTGTTCATTATGGGTAATTAGAAGGCCTGGTGGGTGATGCAAGTGATAAGGGTGGTTTAGTTCGTCCGTCAGTCAGTGTTGTCTGTTCAATCCGTGGTTGTAGTGGACCCAAAGTGTCTCATCGTTCCAGCAATACTTCAGGCACAAATATGGACTGCTGGCTTAACGTGCCTTCTGAAACGCTAATAAATAACGAGCTACTGCGCGATTTGAACCCGTAATTTTCGGATCCTAAGGTTAAGGTTTTTGGTTCCGGATGAGTGATCGAGCAAGACATTCAAACCACTAGACCACAGAGTGTTTTACGTGACGCAGGCAAGACTTTGGTAAAAACGAGTTCTATAATATTTAAAAACGTTCTAAATATAATACCTCAATTCGCAGCCCTGCTCTAACGCTTCTGCTTTTTAACTGTCTATCCTACTCTGATCAGATGCCGCGCACACAAAAACATCACTTATTTTGAAATCGCGGTTACACTGATAGTTTTTTCATTTTTATGGAACAGTCTGCTATTGCTTTATACTAATATCAGTTATATTATGCAAAGTTTCAGATCTAATTTCAAGTATTAATTGAATGCTATCGGTTTATTGTACGGTTCAGAGGTAACTTTGTAATTTTTTTTTATCGAGAAAATTTTATGGAATCACGTTTTCACAACAGCATAGACATAGCATTAGTCCTCAACTTTATCATGTATTTGCAGGATCATGCGAAGCGAAGTGAGATATTATACACCCTTAAATGTTCTAAATCACTTTATCTATTTTAAAGTACAAAAAGCAGACAGCTGGAAAAAGGGAAATAATTAATAAAACATCAATAATATTTGGCAATTCACAACTTTTCGGTTGAGTGTGTCCATGTAAGCTATACTTGTAGGTATATTGTAGAACATCAATCAAATTCTCGCTAGTTTCATAACAAACAATTCGATTTATATGCATGACTGGCCAAACCAAAATATTTTCTTCCGCATAACCTCGCCAAAACAAATACTATACATTTTTAGATTTTTGCACGGACGCCAGAATGATGGACTACCTATTGGTAGTTCTTATTGCGGTGCCAAAGCCGTTAAAATCGTCTGCATTATGGAACTTGAACTGAAGACGTCTGGACAAGGTTTCCGTAAAAAGAGAATTCGGAACTCTGTTGTGTAGCTTGTTTGTTCGTCTCACGTTACAGGTTTTAGGGATCCGTACCTCAAAAGAAAAAAATGACGGAACCCTTATAGGATCACTTTTTTGTCCGTCTGTCCGTCTGACCGTCTGTCTGTAAAAACCCTTTATCTCAGGAACGCGTGAAGGTATCGAGTTGAAATTGAAACCATATACTCAATTTTACAGTTCAGTACCTTAAAGCTGTGAAAAAATCAAACTTTTAAGTTAACGTAAAAAAAAGATACGGCCGTTTATGCCGCAAAAAACGTGTATTTCGACACTCTCAAGGGAATCAAAATTCATAGGGTAGTTCCCGTTGTCCTAGAACTATGAAATTTGGCAAGTAGTACCGTCTAATACTACAAGTATATGTAAAAATCTTAAAAGTATACGTTTGTAATTAAATCATAAAAAATCACCGAGGTGAAGCAACGGTATGCGCGGTTATAATTGTACGGGTGACCAAATCATATTGTAGTTTTTTTTAACTTTAAATAATTTATACGGAGCCTTCGGTGGGCGAGTCCGACTCGCACTTGTCCAGTTTTTTAGGGTTCTGCGCCCAAAGGGAAAAACCCTGTCCATCCATATGTCAAGGTTCTCTAGCTTGCAGACGAAATGAGGTACAGATATGAAATTTGGATATGTTATGTGAAATATTGACCCAGAACCGGATGATTAATTAAAAATTAAATAAAATAAATGTTTATATTTTCATTACATGAGAAAAGAGCTGAAATTTTTTTTTTGTCATTGTCTAGATCCTATTAAGTAGAGCACAAAAACATATTAATTTATTTCGTTTATCTGCAAAAAAAAAATAGGGGGCCATCAAAGTTGTCAATTTTGGACATTTTTGTTACTTTCTCAAAAACTACTCGTAAACAAGTATGGAATTTGAAATTTTCTCTGTTTAAACTCCTTTTAAACAGAAAATACTGTAAACGCCGATTTTTAATATACATACCCGAATACTCACCCAACTTAACTTTGCAGTTTTGTTTCATACATTTCATAGGTACTGATAAGTTTGTAATTTTTATTCAAATCATTTAAGTCTATTAACTTATTTAAATGGTGCGAAACCCTCAAGGCGCGAGTTCTCACTTGACTAGTTTTCAATGAATAAAGGTGTGGTGTATACCAGCCTCCTTGCCATTTCTTATTTACAGGAAAAACGTATTTAATGTGTGTATCGAGACATATAATAACCAGCTGGCTGACCTAAGGTCATTCGAAGTAAAACCTTTTAAAACAAAACTAATAAATTGGCTATTGGAGTACAAATACTCTAATGTATTAGAGTACAGTTTTTATAGTATAGGTGAATGTTTTGACTGTCATTTTTGATCTATTTAATTTTGACGATGTAAAACTGACAAAGTAACATTGAACGCTAAGATTTGTTTATACGATTAATATTTTCATGCCTGTTAAGATTTAATACAGAGACATACCATTTTATATTACCTCCTTTAATGTGCATTCTGGCAGACAAATATAATTGTATTTTAAATTATGATTTAGCATGAGCTCGAATACAATAATGTTCGATCGCGAATGTGTCTGAAACTATTGGGGATTCGAACGTCATTAGCCGAACGTGATGTTAGACGGTTTTACCGTGTCACAAGCGATTATGCAACTTATGTAAATGGCATAAGGTATTAGGTTTCATAGGTAGGTTTGGAATAGTGAAGTGAAGCGTAGTTGAGAGCCATCAGACCGTGGTTTGACGCATCATTCTGTGGAAACCACTACTAGTAGACAATGGGTTAATTGAAAATGAAGTTTATTATCTAGGTGACAAGGTTACTTAAAGTCTGCAAATTTTACTGAGCTTTAAAGAGAACTTACCAGCAATCGTGTGCTCATATTGCAAGTGTTCTAGGAATTCGCTTAAGCTGTTTGAGAGCTTTGTAGAGGAACTAATGCTTACTTACGTAGATACATACATAATTACGTATTTCTCCCAGAGGGATAGGCAGAGACTTCAGATTTCCTTCTGCTACGATCCTGACATAAGTATTTCTTATCCATCAACTTATTTATACAAGCACTTCTATACTGGGTGCTTTTGACTTGTGTCTAGACACGGATATCTTACTTCAAGACGTTAGATATCACACCGGTTTTCATAAAAACAAAAATTTATATCATAAAATCTCCAACGAAGTAGACATGTCTGATGATGTCTGTAAAGTATTCCCCGTTCGGGTTCAATTTATTACGACTAAGTACGCCTTATTTCAAAACACACTTCATTAAGCAACCTTCACTTACTTTCATAATATTTTCAGCCTCTTAATTTTTTTTTCTTAGTTAGAAATGAATATAATAGTTTGTATGACTAGAATGATGGATGTGATGAAGTGTGTTAGGATCGTTGCGGATGGAGATCTGTGGTTTCTACCTACCCTCTGGGAGATAGGCGAGAGGTCATACGTATGTAATTATTATTATCACAAAAACAATAAACGTGGTCCGTGGATCCATCTCACAAATTAATGTGACTTTAATGACTTTAAAGAAGTACATTTTGATCTGATTTTCAGGTGAATACCGCACTAAAGTCAAATTTCTGTTAAATCGCCCATGCCTTTCTTATGCCACGGGCAGACAGACACAGGAGCTCCGTTTAGGGTTTCCTCTTTCTATGAAACCTAAGAAAAGAGATTTAACAGTTGTTTCTAAACCTCCATATAAATTTGGTTCAAACTTGTTATAAATCTTCATTCAATTGTATTTAACTATATAACAAAACATACTGTAATAAATATATGTATCTTTAGAGTTGCAGGTTTTTATTTATTTCTGTAAAATTAACTAAAGTGGAGAATGCTATCTGATAAATAAATACGGGTATCAGAGGTGTTTTCGGGTATGGATTGTGAAATGCATGTCCCGTTTCATCGACGTTCATTATGTCCTATCGTGATGTGTGGTGAGTGAGTGAGTCCTATCGCCGAACTTCAGGCTTAGATAAAACAAAAGAAAGATGCGGTACCCCGGTTCTCGCGCGCGTTTTATGTAGCTTGTCTCGCTCGCGCTACTGTCGAAGCTCATCGCTTTATCTCTGTCATTAGGTGGCGCTTGTCAAAAAAAGAAGTCAATTTTTCAGTTGACGATAAAAGAACGTACAGTACGCCCAAAGTTATAATGCGCATAGAAATCTATAGCCGAGCGACCGGACGTACCACGTGACTTTACTGCTTGTATAGAAAATGTAGGGAAATACGAACTTTGCCGAGCAGTGGCGAAGATTAGTATGCGCATTATAAGTTTGGGAGTACTGCACCGTATCTACCTTTTGTAATATCAATGACTTCAGGCATGAATATGGAGCCACAGCTTAAAGCTTAATGTGCCTTCCGAATTTAGAATAATAATAATCAATGCCTACGAAGTACGTCTTAGACCATATAATGGTCTAAGAAGTACGTCGACCGAACACAAATGTACCCTTACAGGATTTGAATCTGTTACCTCCGGGTTAATGGTTAGGACGTTCGAAGCACAAGTTGATTTTTAGGGTCCCATACCCGAAGGGTGCCAAATGGAACCCTATTACTAAGCCTTCGCTGTCTGTCTGTCTGTCCGTCCATCCGTCTGTCACAGGGGTCTACAGCTTCAACTGCAATAGGTACAAGGCCGTATTTTAAGGTGTGGAGTGTGGAGGCCCCTGGGCAAGAACAAAGTTAGTTGTACCTACTTAACTTCGTGTTTGGAAACAATTTTGTTTTGCAACATTACTCTTTGAATTAGTATGGTTATATAGAATAGCCCGTTTGAAATATTCACAAAATACGTGCTACAGCCTCTATCACGACAAACAATAAAATGAAACCTAGGGACCCCAAACAATAAACATCGTGTTAACTGTTAACCATAGCGCCATCTGAGATGACTTATTTGACAGCATGTCAATAGACGGCGCTAGTGAACCTTTTTGTACAGTGATTCATTGGTGAGCTGATAGATGGCGCTAAGAACTTGTCAACGCTTGTCAACATATTTGAACCATAATGTTTTTAGGGTTCCGTACCCGTAACATGTGGTGGTCAAAACCCTTTGTGCGCGAATCCGACTTGCACTTGAACAAATTACATGCGACATGAATCCCCGAGGAGGTGTCAGAGGTGTTCCGGGTATGAACTGTGAATTGCTAGTCACAGTCCACACTCGGCGCACCCACGTTTCACCAACAATTTTTACATCCCAACGTGATTCATGGTGAGCCCTATCGCCGTTCTGCGGGCACAAATACACGCTTTTTAGGGCATGCAGGCTTCCTCACGATGTTTTCCTTCACCGTTCAGCAAGTGGTAAGTATTAAATATCTGCACATAAATTCCGAAAAACTCCTTGGAGTATGCCCGGCTAGAGATCGAACCTGGATTTCAAAGATTGAGAGGCTAGCGTTCTACCCCTGAGCTACCGCCGCTATATTTATATTTCGAATGATTGTATTTAATACTTCACATTTACACTAAAGAAAAATGACACCGTAATTAAATCTTATTCCAGCCCTTCCGAAAATGGGCAAGAGGTACTTGAATTTTGACGATGATTCAATTTCAAGGGTCCGGTGATGTTATCACGCAGGGACCTTTTCTCACTTAACCTCACGGACACCTTCGATAAAAACCATAGAAAACTGTCTGGAGCTTTCGGTGCGAGTGGAACGTCATCCAGTACTCTGCTCTTCGTAATTCCGTTCTCAATGTACTAAGCAACAGCCAAAGGGGTTTGAAGATTATGGTCTCTATCGACATTCCTCAATTTTTTTAAATAGTTCCTCGTGTAATTCTTATAAGATCGATAGTTGACTTAAATACAAACAAAATCATTTGTCTGAAAGTTTGCCAAACAGGACACTATTACTAAGCCTCCACTGTCTGTCTGTCCGTTTGTCACAGTGTGAAAGAAGGCGGCATCTATTAATGAAGATCATATGTAGATATCGCCTTCTTTCTTATGACGGCGGTACAGTTTCAGACGTAATATTTAGCTAATTATAACATCACGTGATATAAGTACTATGGCCTCTATCACGGCGCTACCATTTTAGCGCCTTGGTGTTGCCATGATCTACATTTTTGTTATTTAACATAATAATTTTAGGAATCCATATCCAGTGTGGTGGTACGGAACCTTTTGTGTGTGAGTTCGACTCACACTTGCACGGTTTTACAAACTTTTCATAGGTTTGTTACAGGCAGACATGTCAGACATACTTTGAGGGGCAATTTTGCTGTCTTATTTTATAATCACGACTGTAGTAATTTGGCGAAAAAGTTTAATCATTAAACAAATAGAAAAGTTTATCAGTACAAACGAAAATAGTACATTAATACCAGTAAATACTGTCTTGTAAGTCTTTCACTATATTTATTCACAAATTCACGACTAGTTTCGTCTAATTTGACATTGTCATACGTAAAGATGTAAGCAAACAAAGGTTTTTACTTACAAAGGTATAAGGGCGCTTTCACGTAGGTTGCATGTACCCGGCGCCGATCGACCAGCTTGCCGGTTGAATAAACCCAATGCGTCAAGTCACAACATTTCGCGTTACCACTTTTGCGACTGTTATTAATGTTTCATCACTAATGCTCTGAAAATAAGTCGTATTTAACTCGAAATGAGGGAGCTGAATTCGATTTACAAACCTAGGTAAGTAAAGTAAGTAAATTTGGAAAAACGACGCTTCCTTATTGTCGCTTACTAGAAAGTTACTCATCTAAATGACAATGGAAAATATCTTTTCTTCCTAATGTCTTTTTTATTTTGTTATTCTATGTTTTATTTATGTTATTAAGGAAAAATGTGACTTTCATATCATAGGTAAATATGCTAAATGAAATGTTAAAAACACGTTTAAGATTTACATAACACAATAATAATATTAATTTAATTTTTAAAACAACCACACTGGCCAGTAATACACACTATTGCACAACAAAATCAAAACTTAACTTGGAAAACAAAATGGCGGCAATAATTTATTAATGGCGGCATTAGTGATGAAAAATAGACACGGGTGTAAGTGATCAATTGCCTCCCTTGCATAACAATCTGGTACATATTCTTCAGTACAAAATCTATTAAAAATCAACTCACTTGTACTTAATTTGCGCTATAGGCGTTAGGCTGCACCATTAGGCGTTCGAGCCTATGCACACGGCGTCTTTTTTACGCGCCGGCGACGCGCGATTCACGAACGCGCGTTGTCTGCGCGTTTTCAGTCCAAAAAGCAGATTGTTGCATTTATATCGATACAAAAGCGCGTCGCCTACGCATATGTATCGATTCAAAAGCGCGTAAGCATTGCGTTGCTAAAAAGCGAGGTTGCATTTATTTTTACGTTTTCTTTTTAAAAGCAGCAATACAGTCAACATAATAAATGTTGTCTCGGCCGACGCCGACGACGACGCCATCATTTCATCTTTCATTAGTCCTACTGTTGCGTCATACTACTGAAAAATGGATATACAGATGCGCGTCCACAGTGCGTCTGTATCGACATATCTGCGCGTTTGTATTGATGCATACGCTTGACTGTAATTTGGACGTCTGCAAAGGTTTCTGGCTGCGGCTGGCGTGCGTTCAGTTTGCGTAAGAATCGCGTTTGTATCGCATCACCTGCGCGTAGAAAAGACGCCGTGTGCATAAGCTCATTACGGCTGTAATTAATATTTTTAGGACTCCCGCTTGCACTAATTTCTTTTTTGTGGGGTAATCATCATGTCCCGTCATGTCTTGTTAATTACGAACATATTTGCGACGCCTGTTTATCTGTGGAATAAAACTCTGTTGCGTAAATACGACATAACCAAGGTGCTGACTTAAAACAGATTTGTATGCCTTGTTTACAGATGAATGCATAACATTGTGTACAGGTCTAGTGAGAAATTTGCGACTTCGGCTTCGGCAATAGCGAAATCTATGAATAATCGTATTTATTTAATGACGTCTTATGACAACTTAATACTAAATTTTTAGACTTGTCAAAAACTATAGCTGTACTATTCGGTACTTTACAGCATTGTCCCGGTTAACTGGTAGCAGGCCCCTGTTTTACAAGTGTAAAAACCCTTAGAATGAAGTTCCATTGCGTAGTTTCGTATAATTTATGAAACCATATATTCCACTTATGATACGAAACAACTTTCTCTAAGAAATTACCAAGCATCAGTATGCTTGAGAGTTACCAAAGTTCTTTGTTAAGTAATAACTTTGTTAAAAAATTATTTTCTTTTTTACATCTTTATAAACATTTTTATACTTATACACAGGGCCGCTATTCTGGCAGATGCAAGAAATTGCGGTGGCAGATTAAGTGTGATTTTAAACGGTTATGTATTGATTATCTCGATTCACGAAGTACATAATAATAGTCATGAAATACGCACCAACAGTGAGGTTTGGTCAATCGACTTTACATCATATCAAACGATAAATGAAAGTCGAAGAACTGATATTACGAGTGAAAAACAGGCAATTAGAAAAATACATTGGTATGCTTTCATACGATCTCAGTTAATGTAATTGTCGGACAAAAACAAATATCTAGCGGTTCAATAAATGGAAGTACAACCACAGCAAAGTAATTATATGCACTTAGTTGTAATTTTTTTTCCCTTGTATGCCCGTAATTTTTTAAAGAATATTTGGAAACAAGATAAGCCCGGTGAATCCTTCCAAGAAGGATCAAGATCTCTTTACAAATCAAATGGGTATTTAAGTCTATTCTGCTTAAAACAGTCAAAGTCCGAGTTGAACTCACGCCCAAGACGAGGGTTCCGTACTATACTCAAAATATTTAAATATACGTATTTTACAGCGAGCGACATCTGCTACATAAGAGTTTCATGTTTCATTTCAAAATTATAAAATTTAATGTATTTTTTTATTTTTAAATTAAAAAAATTGGGCCTCTTTTTTCTTGTTATCTTTAAGTACACGTAATTGATTATTATGTTGCCTGATTGTATCATAATTTTTGAGGATAAGATATTTTTTTTGTTGCTTTTCGAAGATTCCCGAAATAATATTTCTTAATTTTATTTATTTTATACTTTTCCTACATATGGTTAAAAATGTAAAACAACGCATTTTAACAAACAGACAGGTGGTACTCATTGCTATTAGCAATCCCCAGGCAACCTTTGGGTAAAAAGAAAAAACATATTAAGGAAATTAAAACCTGAAGAAAGTTTCATTTTATTTATGTTAATATTATAAAAAACTCTTAGGATGACAAAACTTTGAGCACATTATGCGGGGAAAAAACATTTTTTCTTTTACAATAATTCCTTTTTGCCCTTTGAATACAGTGTTAAATATTTTTTAGAATCTCTATTTTATGGAAATAAAACTTTTCGTTTACTTTTTTTTGTAAAAGGACAAATGCACCCGGGATAGAAGAGCTTGTAAATCTCTGCTAATAATTGAGAAAAAACTGGAAGAGCTGTACGTGTCAAGATACAGCAGATGGAGTCTTGTGATCCCTGCCTATCCCACTATAGACAGACGTGAATTTTACTGAACGAGTAGGTGTTATTTCGACTAACCTCTCTATTTGATTTCCCGAGTTACATCTCAGAAAAAAATCCTGAATTCGGTTAACTGAGACTTTAATATGCCATTCATTGGCCTGTTTGTGAAAAATAAAAGCGTTGTTTTTCGTATGGAAATAAATGAGTGGAGATGACAGCGATACTTTTCATTTTTCGTTTTTTTTTTAATTTCATGATTACATTTTTGCATTGGTTTTTCCGCTTTTGTCGCAAAAGACGTTTTTCATTTTATAAAAGACTAGCTTTTGCCCGCGGCTCCGCCCGCGTCGATGAAGAGATTTTCGTGGAAATAAGGAAAACAAAAGAATATGATTTTTTGAACGACAATATGCAACGGTCACTATGTTTTACCAAAGTGCTAATAAATACCAATCGAATAAGTCCAAACTCGAAGTGTCTGCTGTTGTCCGTTGAGGAGATCCCGTACCCACCTCCCACAGTCCCGTCATTAGATCCTGGTCACCATGTTCTACAAAAACACTCATCAATACCCATCAAATAAACTTAAACTTGAGTGGTCTCCTAAAAAAAACGGCGAGTCCTGCCGAAAACACATTTATCACAGGGTCACAACGTAATCAAATAATGTGTTTAGTTGTTAATTTTATATTTCTTATTTTATATACCTATAGATATATGTTTTTTGGTCTTCAATAGAGAGACTTCGAACTAACATGTTCTATTATTTATAACTCCTGAGACCTTAAGATAATATTGTAACCTAAAAACTATGCAAGTCATATAATAGTTAATGGGAGGCAAATCACGAATATAATAAATACACAGAATAATAAATATACTTTTCATTTACTTTACTGATTGAAGCAAAGCTGTGGTTTGATCATAGACAAGATAAAATAACCATTGCTTTATTTTTCGTTTAGCTTCTAATACTGAACAACTCGGAATTTCAAGGTGCATGAACACTTTATTCTAGACTAGCTTTTTGCTGCGGCTCTGCCCGCGTTAATTTAATCTCGCCCCTATACTATACTCGTAGCCTCTATGTTGACCGAGTCACTACGATGATAATAAAGAAAACCGCGTCCGAATCCGTTGAGTATTTCGAATTGAAACGGAACGGACAGACAGAGAGACAAAAAAAAAGGTTGTTTTGACTTCAATACAATAATAATAACACATTTTATCTGTAATTTTGTAATAATAGTTTATGCTATAAGTGTGGTAAGGAGGCAATAGCTTACGAGGAACGATTGTATGTGAAATTGAATTTAAATTGAACGTTACTAGTTAAGAGCCCGGTCCGCGACGACGACAACTTGGTCAAAAACAATATGTTAAATATTTTTCTAGTCTTTATCGCGATGTTCTTGGAAAAACTAGGAACAACACCACTTCATATTGGCCATCTAAATAAAGGCCTAGAATTTATTTGATTGAATTGTTTCTCTTTTGCGAGTTATTTTATTACTTACGAGCCCGCTCCGAATCGTTACTCATAATATCTAACTATCAAAATAACGCGCAAAGGAGAAAAATATATCCACTACTTCATCTGTATCAATTTCTGCCCGATGGTGAATATTCATGATATGCCAAACCGTTTAGTCTGTTTTTACTCGCTGTGTTGCGCAAGTAGTTTTTCAGTTTCAGTTCTTAGGGTTGAGAAAGTCCGTTCCGAGGTAGTAGTGAATTTCTAAAGTTATTTAAAAATAATACGGGGAACATATTTGTTATTATAATACTAATTTTATTAAGTTTCAACATGCTTCTTTGCATACTTAATTGATTAAATCGGATCTAAGTTCAATTTTAGGCTTTGTTTCATATTTGTGTAGTTAAAGTTATCGATCAACATTTTTTTTAATATTTCTTCCGTCACATTCCAGATATTCTGTAGTTTAACATAGTTTATTATATACCTATATTATAATATATTTTTCAAGAACATTTCGGGGGGTGTTTGAACCCCCAAACCCCCCCCTCTGGCTACGCCCATGCACTAATTCTTTTTTCATATAAACAACTCGCCGTATACATGTTTTTTAACTAACCATACATAAAAATGCAATAAATACCAATTCCATTTTTGGTCTAAGAGTGTTTAGGCTCACGATGTTTTTTTTTCTATTCATATTGGTTTTGTCCAAGAGAACAATATTTTTCGTTTTATCTCACTTTTTTAAGAAATGTAACTATACTCATTCAAACTGTATTGTTTTAAAACACAAAATTGTCTTAAAACACTTATTACAACTAAACATTTTGTTACTTCGCTGAAGAGCTTCACAAATTTACAGTAATTTTATAAGAAAGTAAGTGTAGATCTAATAATTAGATTGGGGCCCTACTTCGTTCTTGCCCAGGGGCCCCCAAACCTTAAAATATGGGTAAGGGATCAAATAAATTGTGGTATGGCGTAAATGAATAATTTGGCTAAGCTTATTAAAAAAAAACAATAATTAAAAGGTCTAGGCCATATTTCTGGCCTTGCCTGCTTTTACGAGTAATTTTCTGTTTCACCACATTACAAATACAAATTTAATAAACCGGCCAAGTGCGTGTCGGGCCACGCGCAGCGCAGGGTTCCCTAGTTGCCCAGTACATTTTATAAGTTGGTCCACTAATACAGATCGCGCCAAACTTCTAGTCCCATACATTTGAAAGAATGGCCCATACATTGTCGTGTTTAGAGGGGACTAAAAGTTTGCCGCGACCTGTACTCGTAAACCTGTAAAGCCTACTTAGCTGTGATAGTTTTCCTTTTAAATTTCCTTGTGAATTTTTTCACATATCCATAAACAACCGCCAACATTTACAATTAACATTTCGCCAACGGATCTCTGAATCAAAAAATGGTTTTCACACCCCCATAATGTTTTTAAACGACCTATCCAACGATATCCTACACCATGGGATAGACGAGAAAAAAAATCACGTGTAAAGGGAGATACTTATTGGTAAAAGGTTTTTTCAAGATTTTTGTTGACCGTTTTGTCGGCGTGGCTAGTATGTATATCTGTACCAAATTACAGCTTTCTTATACTAATAGTCTCTGAGCTAAGCCGCAGACAGACGGACGGACATACGGACGGACAGACGGACATGGCGTAACTATGTCGGACTACGGAACCCTAAAAAGTGAGTGTGTGTGTGTATTGTAATGTCCATATTACAATGATCTCTGTGTCTAAAGGTAGACCAGCAAGAGCGAAATGATACTTTTGTACTTAATAGACAAGATAGAATCGTCAACATTCTCTTTCATCGCGAAACGACACACATTTACGTGTGACGGGTGCTTGTCAGTTATAATTACGTTTCGTATTCGTACGAAACCACCTTTGTTCTCACAAGATTATTATGTAGGCAGCATAAAGGTACTATCGCGGAAAGTCCGGACATCCCATTCCATCCCACTTTACGGTGTTATGAGAACAACAGTTATCTTACTAAAAATAAAGTAGTAAAAAGTCATGTTTGTATATTGAATATATTCCCAAAATTAAAAATTTTTAGAATTTCTGTCTGTCTGTCTGTATGTTTGTTCCGTTTCAACTCGAGAATCACTCAACGGATGTGGATGCGGTTTTTATATTATTATCGTATAGTGACCCCAACAAATAGGCTGCAGGGGGCGTTCATAACATAACGCCCAAGACGAAAACGGGGCAAAGATTGAATAAACGCGGGCGGAGCCGCGGACAAATGTTAGTAGTTAAATAAAAAGTGGTTGAGCGAAGTATTCGCGGTGGTACGAAAGATAACTGTCAGTGTTCATAAGAGCGCGAAATGAAATCTAATTACTACCATCATCATCGGTATTATCACAATCATCATTATCATCAAATCCCCTATCATTAATAAAACAAGATAGATTGTAATTAGTTTAAGATTTAAAAAAAATTGCTCATGAATGTATATTATTTGTTCTATTATGTCATGTCATATTTATTTTACATGACAAATGTCTACTTGTATATACTCAACTGATGCCGGGCCCAGATTCCAGATCGGACCCGAAATATATCTCGAGAATAATTATTATTTGTCTATATCATTTATATACATTTTATTTTTTTTGTACAGTTAAATAAAAAAAGAAGAAGCTATCAGCAGTTATTATACGTGGGACGCACTATAAGTTTCCGGAATGAATATGAAAAAATACTATTAAAGGTACAAAATTAATTTATTGTTTTTCAAAATAATCTCCCTTGGCGTCTATGCACTTTTTCATTCGATCAAACCAGTTTTGAAAATTTTTGTGCCACTCCCCTGTGGTGACCTCTGAAACGTGTTTTTCATACTCCTCGACAGCCTCTTCTGGTGATGAAAATCGTTGACCGCGTAATTGGTTCTTAATTTTTGGGAACAGAAAAAAGTCACAAGGTGCCAGGTCGGGACTGTATGCAGGATGACTCATGAGTTCTACATTTTTCGTCTTCAAAAAGTCGTTTGTCTGTCTGGCCGTGTGAGAACTAGCATTGTCGTGGCGCAGGATGATATGGCGTTTACGGTTATTTTTACGGAGTTCGTCAATAACTTCCGGCAAACAAATGGTCGTGTACCAGTCACTATTCACGGTACGACGATTCTCTAAAGCAACAGTAGCCACGTGTCCAGTTTTATTAAAAAAAGAAGCAATCATCCGCTTAGATGCACTTTTCACGCGCGCCACTTTGGTTGGTTTCGGCTCATCTTGAAAGATCCATACGCTCGATTGCTGCTTTGTTTTGGGATCGTAGTAATAAATCCATGTTTCGTCACCTGTTACTATGTCCCACACCAAATTTGACGCACCTTCGTTGAATCTGGTAAGCATGGCACTGCACCAAGTGACGCGGTCCGTTTTTTGAGCCTCGGTCAAGTTGTGTGGGATCCAACGCGAGCACAGCTTTCTCACACCCAAATGTTTGTGTAGGATTGATTGTATTTGACTCATGCCTATTTCTAAGGATGCGCGAATTTCATGGTAGGTCACATGCCTGTCTGTTTCAATCATACGGCGCACAGCATCGATGTTTTTGTTGGTCACAGCGGTGGACGGCCGACCATCGCGAGATTCGTCACTGAGATTGATACGACCACGCTTGAATTCTGCAAACCAGCTATAAACAGTCGTCTTGCATGGTGCTTCATTGCCAAAAGCTGTTTCAAGCCGAGCGATGCTCTGTTGAGCTGTCAAATTACACTTAAAATCGTAGAAAATCATACTACGAAAATTTTCCCGAGTTAAATTGATGTTGATGCAGACACACAATTTTTTAAATGGCGCCACAAGGTAAAAACAAAAGACAGTCAGATGAAACAAACTGCATTCTACAGCCAAAGAGTTCTATTTTCAAATGTTGCAATAAACTTTTAAATATTGTTTATGTAAGTGGCCAGTTCCGGAAACTTTTAGTGTTACCTATGTATTTTATATCATTTTACTATTGTAATAGGCATAAGGCATCTAAAAAGGTGCCAGGTAGCAGGACTAACTATTTGTACTTACTGTTTAAGTGCTCTAAAAATATCTGCCACGGCTGTAATGGGAGAGTGTATTGTGTATATAGATTACAATAGTAACGATATTTTATTGATCTAACATTCATACATTTTTTCATACAAAAACTGTGCGTATTAGTTAGAATTGATTTACTTGCATGAAACCGTCCTGTAATAACACAAAACAGTTGTAAAGAGATAGAAATTATTTTCATTGATAAAACGACACATCGCTTGTAGTTTGTAAATCACTTTATGCGGGATAAAGTAAATATTTATTTATTTACTTTATTTTCTCAAACTTATATAACTATTCCGGGGTACAAAATTTCCTCACTATTGTTATCTACACACACAATACTATCTCCCATTGCATCCGTGGCAGATATTTTTAGAGCATCTTATATATCAGAAAAGTTGGACGCAGATTTAAAGCTGAACAGAATTTTTACAAACCGAGCCTTATCGTAGAAGCTGTTGAAATTATTTCAACTGCAGCTTCTACGACATTAATGTAAGAATTTATTAGTGTGCCAGTTTTGTTAGTTAATGATATAGATCTTTGTTCTAAAACATATCTAGTTACCTGATAAATTGAAAAACGCAACTTTACCGAAATACGAGTACAACCACACTTTCATACTATAATTATAATTTAGGAGGAATTATCAATCTGTCTTTGAACAAATCCCAAAACTTAAATTAAATACTTAGTAGCAATTCTGTCACTATTTATTACAAATTTAGAAGCCAATAAATATTTATGGTACAAATATTAAATAAACATAACATAAAAACATAAAATATATTTATTGACCATAATACATTTACATAAAACAATGAGTATCCAACTCCTATAAAAGTATAAACTGTAAGCTAGGAGTCAGTACATTCCCATAATTTCAGTTTTTAAATATATTATCTAGCCAAAAGGTACAAAAGTTTTTTTTTTAACTAAGGGTTAGTATTATAGCTATACATGATTTAAGACCAGTAGTACATAATTATTAATTGTAATAATAACTGTGAAATTATCTTTTTTTATTTTAAATTAAAAAGATAAATAAAAGACCAAAGCTAAAATTTATAACATTTAAAGTAGATAAGGTTTGTTTACGTTTAGTTACATTCATTGGTAGTAGTGTTTGTAAATGTTAGAATATAACTTATAATATTATTAGTCTAAACAAAGTTAAAAGAGGTTGTACTTATACTGTATGTGAGAGGTGTGGGTGGGTATTGAGTGTGTTGCGAGTGATATTATGAGATCGGTTGAGTGTATGTGAGAGTGAAAGAGAATGCGTGTGTGTGAAGGCTATTTGTGTCTGAATAGTTGGTTTAACAAGCCAATTAATAATCTACAACAGTTTTTCAGTCTGCTCATAAGTTAAGTCGCTTAGCCATTGGAAAACCCTATGACGCACCTGGTAATTACTTAGTTTTTTTAATCTTACTTTACAATTTATAGCATTGTACAAATTTGGAGCCTGAAAATCGTAGTGAGCACGTGCAAACACGCTTTTGACCGCAGGTAAAGGACAGCGATCTGTGCGTTGCCTTGCTTCAGTAAGGTGTGGAACTGTATATCGATGATACCTTCTAAGGCATTGATATATATAAGACTTACGTACACTGAGAACTTCAGATTGTTCATATACTGATATTGTAGGATGTCTCCATGGTAGGTACAACATGACAACAAATGGTATTTTTTTTTAAAGAACTTAGTCACGTAGTGTCTAAGTATCCTCAAACTTTGTTGGGTCAAACTGAAAACCTCCTTTTTATAATTTCTTGATATAATTTGCTGGCAGTTTTAATGTAGTAATAGTTAAATATATTTTTATGGGTGTATATTTTGCAAGTGTAAACAATAATTTCAAAGTATTACTTATAAAGTGGATAAATGACAAAATAATTAAGAGTATCATGTTACACTAATAAGCTGTAAAAGCATCAACCACAACTCTGTTGAAGCGAGCTTTTTAGCTTTATGCATTTGTGGCGGCTCCGTTAAAATGGCGGCTTTGAAAAAATATTAAATACCTTACTATAAAGTAATCAAATAACCCGTGAGAGCATTAGCGCGCTCAGTTAGGATAAAAAGTACGAAGCATTGAGTAATGTTTTTTAATATTAAATAATAATAATTTAATCAGTGCTGATGTAGGGCAACGTAAATTTATGTCTTTGTAAAAATGTTATGTTACTGAGCATAGGTAAATACATCGCCAAGACATGAATCCCCGAAGGGTTGTCAAAGGTGTTTACTGGAAATGCAAGTTACAGTTAACTTTTGTACACCCACGTTTCACTAACGATTATTATTGACCCATTGTTTGTTAAGGGGGTAACTTTGTATCTCGGTGCAAAATGCACATTGTAATATTGTTTTCCTTAATTTAGAATAAAAAGTACTCAATAAATTCATTTTAAAGCGGAAATTGTTTATTAAAATATAATAAATTCTTCACAAGAAAAAAATAATTCAATGCATTACATTTTGTTTGCATTACATTAAAACTTTAAAGGGTTCTTAGTCAAAATGTAATGCATAAAATGGAATACTTTTCATGTGACCAAAGGGCGAACTATAAAACCCATTTGTTACACACCTTTTATTCAAAAGTAAGAAAAACAATATTATGATAAGCATTTTCACTAAGACCCTCTGTTACAACCTTAATTACGTGTTGTTGATTTCCATACAGTTTTTCGTACAGCTGTTTTTCATTTCAACATAAAAAGCCCGATAATATTTTGCAAACTTCATTGCTTGAAGGATTCAAAATTCAACACGTAGGGTAAATTTCCGTAACAAATGTATATATTTCGTTATGGCGGACACTAAGCCTAAATTTAGTTATATACATTTTCGTAGGCGCAATTTTTTATATTTGTTTCTATATGTATAACAGCTAATTTAAGAGATTCTAAGCCAAAATTATATTGCAATACATTTGTTCGTCATATATTCATCTAATTGCATATAGCATTATTAAATAAATTGTTATTAGATCTGTTGCAGTCACTTTTAGATCAGTGAATATCAGATCAGGCACTCTAAAAAATATCGAGACCTGTGTATCTATCTAGATGGCAACGAGCTCGTCGTAGGTAGGTGGGCTTTGTCATTGTGATTGTGGTTTGCATGAAAATACGCTTCATTATGTTTGTTTGAAATTTTGTTATCATGTGACGTCATCGGCAATTTTTCTACTTTTCCGGAGTCCTAGTGTCTGACTAGTGTAAGCCTCCTATTTTCTGGCTTAGCTGTTTTTTAATTTTGTGGTTAATAGATGAACAGACATGAGCTAAAGGGTTGTCAAAATCCATATAAATATAACTTACACATTACTTACTTATTACCTTTGAGAGACTTACTACAGGTTGTAGAGTTGATGCCAGACTCGACGGTAGAGGTATCTCCATCTTACTCAAAAACTCCCCTGAAGTTATTCGGGAGAGATTAAGAGGACAGTTCTTAAACAGGCACAACCAAGTTGCCCCTCTTGCTTGGGACCGATTGACGACAGATTCATCCCCAATTGTCGACCCTTCTAAATGTCGTGACCAGATCATAGAATTGAAGGAAGTTGATAGTTGAGATTGTCGGCACTTGGTGGAATTTATCAAACATTGTTGTGTCTAATGTTTGTCGTATTATTAAGGTAGATGGCGTTGCTCGTCTTCTGCATCGCGGTATCGTTTGCATTTGATAGAAAATATGTAAGTCGTAAAGAGATTTGTCAAAGGAGTGTTCAGTCATTCAATAAAACCTGTGTTATAAGTATTGTGAGAGTTTCAATAGTGGTTCCCCCTAGTGAGTGTAGTGTACATATTTTGGTGCCGAAACCCGGGACTTGGTGCGGTGAGTGTATCATGGACTTAGCGTTTTCATGATCAACTGGACTTAGCGTGTGGTGAGTTATTTGGGACTTATAAAATTCAAGAATCAAGAGGACTTAGAATATTTCAAGTGAAAAAAGACTTAGGAAATTTCAAGTGACAAAAAGACTTGTAAAATTTCAAGTGAAAAAAGACTTAGGAAATTTCAAGTGACAAAAAGACTTGTAAAATTTCAAGTGAAAAAAAGACTTAGCCGATTCGCGAGTGATTTCAACTTATAAAATTTTACTCATGTGGGACTTGTAAAATTTCTGTGAATTTAAGACTTGTAAAATATTTTGGTGAAATAAACTTTAAAATATTTTTGAAAAATATCAATTTTGTGCGATTGTGTATAGACTTTTTTATTGTATTTGTGCTGGAACTTTGAACTTTATTCGCTGAAGACTAGCCGTTGGTGTTTACAAACATGGAGCAATCTTTAGCTTTGCAGCAAGAGAAATTTGAGCAATTAATAAAAGCTTATAAGAATTTCAAAAAGTCACCCAAAGAGAGGATTACAACAAGTTATGTGGAGACTAAATTGGAATGTTTAGAGACACTTTTTGCCGAATTTAAAAAAGGTCATAATGAAATTATATCAGTTGCTATAGGAGAGACCAAATCGAAGATTCAATATTTCAAAGACGATACTTACGGTGAATTTGAGGAATATTATGTGATGTATAAAAGTATCTTGAAAGATGCCAGTCGGTCATTAACCAAAGATGGAGATAGTTTACCAGCTTCGTCATCAGCAACATCGAGCTATGAAATAAAGTTACCTAGAATTCAGTTGCCTGTTTTCACGGGCAAATATCAAGAATGGCAAACATTTTATGACATGTTTGTGTCATTAATACACAATAATCCAAACTTATCCCTAGTCCAGAAACTTCATTACTTGAAGGGAAGTTTGTCTGGAGAGCCTGAGAATTTATTGAGAAATTTATCAACAACTGAGTTGAACTATGCAGAAGCGTGGAAGCAATTGACCAAACGTTACAACAATAAAAGGTACAATTGCAATGCTATCATGAAGAGTTTATTTGGTCAAAAGCAAATTCATGGTGAATCAGCGAGTGCAATCAGACAACTGCTTGATACAACATCATCAGCACTGAAATCACTTAACAACATTGGTGTTGAGACAAAATCATGGGACACAATTATTCTCTATCTAGTCGTTTCAAAATTGGACCCAGAGTCACACAGGCAATGGGAAATCAAAGTCAGTGAGTCATCAGCAGATGATCTGCCTACGTGGAGCCAACTCACTGATTTCTTAGAGTCAAGATTTAGAACACTAGAGATGATTGATGCTGCTAAAACGACAACTAAGCCGTTTGCAATTCCTATAAAACCGATCGTGAAGCCAAAATCTTTTCATTCTTCCCTACAAAATGAGAAATCGAGGACAGTTATCAACTGTACACTATGCTCTGGTCAACACTATTTATTCCAGTGCAAAGAGTTTGGGAAGAAGACGCCCCATGAAAGGCAAGATTTCGTGCAAACAAACAGATTATGCTTTAATTGCTTGGCTCCGTCTCATGCTGTAAAGCAATGTCACCAATCAACAAGTTGTCGCAAGTGTAGCCGACGACACCATTCGCTTCTTCATTTTGACAAAACTGAGATCATGGGAATCACTAACGATGTATCAAACACAGGTACATCCAAGTTTGAAATGCAACACCAACATCAACCACAGAATGTGGCATCTGAAATGAATATCGTTGCCAATCATTCAAGGGAAGACATTTCCCCTTGTAATGTATTATTGGCAACTGCAAAGATTAGGGCAAGTTCTCGTGATGGTTATAAGCGCATAATTCGCGCACTAATTGATCAAGGGTCACAAGCCTGTTTTGTGAACGAGGAGACAGTCCAGCTACTTGGCCTGAAGAAAATTCGTATTGACGGGACTGTGTCAGGCATTGGAGATGGCCAGATGGACATAAAACACAAGGTCAAGATAATCATTGAGTCGTGTCGAGATCCGAGTTATATCATTCAACTGCAAGCTTATGTCTTGAATCACCTTACTTCCATGCTACCTACAAAGAATGTGAACAAACTGGATTGGTTACAATTTGAAGAGCTATCACTAGCTGATCCAGGATTTTCAACACCAGGCAGAATAGACATTTTACTTGGTGCAGATGTGTATTGTGAGATTTTACTGGAAGGCATGAGAAAAAGTCCACGAGGAAATCTTATTGCGCAGAATACTACCTTAGGGTGGATATTATCTGGAAAGACATCAAACGAATCAACTTCAGTAGATGTAATCAACATGCATGTGCAAATTAGAGAAGATAATTTACTGAAGAAATTTTGGGAAATAGAGGCCGAACCTAATGGCATAGAGAAGAGACTAACAAAACAAGAGAAAACGTGTGAAGAGTTATATGACTTGACAACAAAACGAGACAAAGAAGGAAGATTTGTAGTAAAATTACCCTTTGAGAGTGACGATCCAGAGTGTCAATATGGAAAATTGAGACAAATATCAGAGAAGAGATACAATCTACTTGAGCGAAAGTTATCAAAAGATCCTAAGCTACGAGAAGACTATCAAAATGTTTTACGAGAATATATCAAACTTAATCATATGGAGATGATAATTGAGGAGGAAGAAAAATCTGAACCTACGGCAGTGTATCTACCTCATCACGCTGTCGTAAGAGAAGATAAAGACACCACCAAAGTACGCATTGTGTTCGATGCGTCCTGTAAAGGTGTAAACGATGTGAGCTTAAATGACAATCTTCTTGTTGGTCCAAAGCTTCAAGATGATTTAAGACACATACTAATGAGATGGAGATGTCATAAAATTGCAATAGTGGCGGACATCATCAAAATGTATCGACAGGTTCGAGTTGATGATGCTGACACCAAATTTCAACGGATATTGTGGAAACCTGATCCGAACAATGAAGTACAGCACTTTAAGATGTTGACGTTAACATTTGGAACGGCAAGTGCTCCCTATCTAGCCGTTAAATCACTGCAACGATTGGCTGAAGATGAAATAGCGAAATATCCCCTTGCCACGAGTATCACTAAAAGAGATTTTTATATTGATGATCTCATGACTGGTTGCAATGGTAAAAATGAGGCTGTACAAATTGTTGATGAGATGAACGGATTGATGAACGCTGGAGGCTTTCAACTTCAAAAATGGAGTAGCAACGATGACGCTCTGTTGAAATACATAGGTGATGAGAAACTAGACGAGAATAAAGCGTTACCAATTAAAATTGACAATTTAGTGAAAGTGCTTGGAATCAACTGGAACAGATGTACAGATAATTTTGAATACAATGTCAACTTGCCAGTTTTGAATGAACCTGTGACAAAACGAAAGGTGTTATCTGATATTGCCAGACTATACGACCCCATGGGATGGATAGCACCAATCGTAATCACTGGCAAGATTTTCATACAAAAATTATGGAGATCTGGCTTGTTATGGGACGAGTGTCTGCCACAAGATTTGATGAGTGAGTGGTTGAAATACCGAGAAAACCTTTACAGCATACAAGGTGTGAGTGTGCCTAGATGGATGAGCGTGGCACCTGAATGTATTAACGAGTTGCATGCGTTTTCTGATGCTTCGCAAGCTGCGTATTCTGCAGTATTATATATCCGAAGCATAGATCAATTTGGTAATGTTAATGTGAGTCTTGTGACAGCCAAAACCAAAGTGGCACCTATTGAGAAAGAAGTGTCGATTCCAAGATTAGAACTTTGCGGTGCGGTGTTGGCAGCTAAGTTGCTTCATGAAGTTGCTCAAGTAATGACTATACCAAAAGAAAACTTACACGCATGGACAGATTATACTGTGGTTTTGGCATGGTTAAGAGGTCTCCCATGTCGTTGGACCACATTTGTGAGCAACAGAGTATCTGACATCCTGACGATTCTAGAGTATGAGCAATGGAGTCATGTGTCTACGACCAGTAATCCGGCTGATTGTGCTTCGAGAGGAATGCAACCTACAGAGTTGCTAAATCATGCCTTATGGTGGAAGGGTCCAGACTGGCTATCAAAGCCAACAGTTGAGCGTTACGAAACTGATTATGACACACAAGAGGAATCAAGACCCGTAAAGTCTTTAGCAGTGATTGACAAGACCAAGGAATTTTTGTGGAGTAAATTTTCAAATCTATCACGAATGCTGGGTGTACTATCTTATTGCCGAAGATTTTTGAGACTTAAAAGACCAAAGGAAGAACGTCCGATTTTACAAGCATTCGTTACACACGAAGAAAGAAATCAAACTTTACTGATGTGTATCAAACAGATTCAAGAATCAGAATTTGAAGACGATATAAAGCAGTTAAGATCCGGCAATCCAGTGGCTAAGAAGAGCCCATTACACACTCTTTACCCATTTTTAGAAAACGGGATTATAAGAGTGGGTGGCCGCATACATTTAGCTAATGTGAAGTATGACAAAAAGCATCCAATTGTGTTACCTGCCAAGAGCCAGTTAACGACAATGATCATTGCAGATGCCCATGAGAGGACTTTGCATGGAGGTCCACAAATAATGCTCAACTATTTGCGAGGAAAATACTGGATTCTGAGAGTTAGAGAGCGAGTTAAAAAGCACTACAAAAATTGTGTCACCTGTTTGAGATACTCCAAGATTCATTCAACCCAATTAATGGGACAAATCCCTGAGTACCGACTTAAACCATCAAAACCTTTCAGATCAGCAGGCGTGGACTACGCAGGCCCCATACAGATACGATGTGCACCAGGCCGAGGAGCCAAATCATACAAAGGCTACATATGTTTATTTGTGTGCATGGTGACACATGCGATTCATTTGGAAGCGGTTTCAGATCTTACTGCAAAAGGTTTTATATCTGCTTTTCGACGATTCACATCAAGACGAGGTCACTGTAAAGATATTTTCAGTGATAATGGGACAAATTTTGTCGGAGCAGAAAAACAGTTGCGAGAGATGTTCCACAGTGCCATACAAAGTGAAATTGCGCAACTGCTATCTATGGAGGGAGTTACATGGCACTTTATACCTCCGCACGCGCCAAACTTCGGTGGCTTATGGGAATCAGGAGTGCGATCAACCAAAAATCATTTAAGGAAAGTAATCGGAGAGAGTGCCTTAACCTTTGAAGAGTTATCCACAGTGTTGACGCAAATAGAAGCCTGTTTGAATTCAAGGCCTCTCTCCAAATTAAGTGACTGCCCTGAAGACCCCATGCCACTAACTCCAGGCCATTATCTGGTTGGCGAGCCCCTGATCAATATACCTGATGAAAACTGCGCAGATCATCACATCACTGGCTTGGAACGCTGGAAACTTACACAAAAGATAGTTGGAGATTTTTGGAAGAAATGGTCAAAAGAGTATCTTGTTGAACTTAGCCAGCGCTACAAATGGTCAACTAAGAAATCGGAGCCAGATGTGAATGATGTAGTAATTTTACGGGAAGATAATGTACCTCCCGCTAGGTGGGTACTTGGCAGAGTTGTGGAGAAACACACCGGGAAAGACAATATCACTCGTGTTGTGACTGTGAAGTGTAAAAACAATACTTTGTTGAAACGCCCCACCAATAAACTTATTGTCTTGCCAAAATAATCACATTGAGTATAATGTCACGGTGGGCGGCGTTTATTTTTTGTAATTTGTTGTGTGTACTTTTGTATGTTGTTTTATTTTGCATTGTACTAGTGTGCCTTTAAATTCTCCCATTAGGTTAAATTTCTCACAGTTTTTGTTATAGTTATTTAAACTCTATTATTTAACCGTGAGCAATGTTGTACATCAATCATTGTGTTTATTTGAGAAAGGACAAGTCCTTGGTGGGCGGTATGTCTAATGTTTGTCGTATTATTAAGGTAGATGGCGTTGCTCGTCTTCTGCATCGCGGTATCGTTTGCATTTGATAGAAAATATGTAAGTCGTAAAGAGATTTGTCAAAGGAGTGTTCAGTCATTCAATAAAACCTGTGTTATAAGTATTGTGAGAGTTTCAATAGTGGTTCCCCCTAGTGAGTGTAGTGTACAGTTGTGATAAAAAAACACTTTTACTTTTCCACAGATAATTATCTGTGGAAAAGTACAAGTGTTTTTTTATCACAACATAGAATTGAACATTTCATGAAATAGTCGACCATATTGTAAGGTATGAAATTAGAAAAGGTATGAAATAAGAAATTTACGACGAACGTCCGAAAAAAAGTCAAAAATAGGTGCGATGACAAGCGAAGCTAGTGACAATTGACAGGCAGCGGCGTCTCTGGTGCGAGGGTTTTGTCCGCCTGCCCCGCGTGTGTATACCTATAGTATAAACATTTCTTCCAGTAGAACAGTCAAGAGTGGTGTAATCTCGGAAAGGCCTACGAGAATTTTCAACAGTGGACGAATCAGGCTGATGGATGGAATTCAATATTAATAATAATAATAATAATTTTTTTATTTTCACAAAAACAGGTACAATTACAATAAGTAACAATACAAAGTTATAGGCTAAAAGGATACATCAAGATCAAGTGTTGCTCTGACACCTAAGCTAAGAAAAAAAATCTTGAAATTTAGGTGTCAGCATTTCCCCTACGTTGACTTAATTTAGCAATTTAACGATTTAATGTAGACTTTACAACATAAAGTGATTACAATATCAATTCTGACACTAGAATTATTATGTATTCTAACTAAAATATTCGATTAATTCGGAAAGAGAACAATCACACTAATATTATAAATGCGTAAGTTTGTGCGTGTGTGTGTGTGTACGTTTGTTACTCTTTCACGCTGAAACGGCTGAACGGATTTGGGTATATGATATAGCTTATACCCTAACTTAACACATAGGCTACTTTTTAAAGTTCGGTTTTGGGTCAACTTTTTGCACCAAATATCAAAGTTTCAGCTCTGTAACCCATTCCGTCTACAAACTAGATACGTTTAGACAGCATAGTGACATTAATAGGGCTACATTTTGCCTTTTGTGTACGGAACTCTAAGAAAACTAGAACAATAGAGTGAAATACATATTACAAGAATATGCAGACTCATCACTTACAACCCGTTCAGCAAATAGACAGTTGACTTGAACCACTTGGCAGTTTGCTGAATCGCTGATGTCTACCTACGAGTATGAGAATACTCCCTTGAGTTGCAGCTGAGTGTACTCGACACGTAGCTTCCACCCTAGTGTACTTATGTAAATGGAGATAATAACTACTACAGACGGCATAGAATAGTTTTATCATTTATTGGTTAAAAGAAACATTAACCGTCCTTATTACTCCATATCATTAAAATAATATTAAAGCACATACAAATACAATAGAATCATATTAAAACTTTATTCAATCATTTAAAGATGAGGCTGTTTCTTAGTTAACTGGAAGTACCCTATAAGTTTTCATGGTTAGAAAATTTGTATGAAATTGATAAGGTAAAGGGCAATAACTTCTTTTTGGCGTTAAGTTATAAGCCTGTTTCTTTCACAACACTGGAGCCTTAGAGTTCTATAAGAGGTATCATTTTAAACTTGATATTTCTAAAGGTGCCGCGGAAAAGGGTCTTGACAGACGGATAGACAGCTGGACATGGGAGAGCCTATATGGGTTCCGTTTTTTAATTTTGAGGTACGGAATACGTACCACATGAATTCCTGAGAGCATGATCCCAAGTATGTACGAACAATGAAATACAAGTCACATTCCACACACGGTACACCCCCTTTTTACCAACAATGGCCCCCTTTCCACTTACCGGCAATCCACCGGCACCGGCACCGGCAACGGCGACGGCGACGGCACGGCTAAGGTGGTAAAAATCTAAATTCATACATTTTTACCACCTTAGCCGTGCCGTCGCCGTCACCGTTGCCGGTGCCAGTGCCGGTGGATTACCGGTAAGTCGAAAAGGGGCCAATCGGTGGTGAGCCAAAATGCACAAAGCACAAATGGCCCGACAGACTTAAGGGGGGGTTATCCCATTTTGTCCCTTTTCAAATATATTTTAAACCAATAAATAGCGATGATTAAATTTTGTAAAATATATATGACATATTTCACTCTTTGATCTTAAAATTTCGGCCTTTAGATACACGATTACTTACGTTTTGCTCGATACAATTAAATCGCAAAGATAGGTCTAAAATATGATCCAAATAACATTTGATTTGAGCTATATTAAGTTTTGGACACTAAAAGTTAAACTAAAATAAACGTCGTAAGAAATGTGTTATATAACGGCCGTCATATTTATTTTTATTATTTATTTATTATTTTATTTATTATATTTAAAACCTATCCCTCTAATTACAAAGTAATAAATAAAAACAACTCAAAACCACGAGTTTTCTGAGCGGTCCGCTTTCGCTGAGCAGGATAAGCATGTGAAAAATGAAGGCGTTGGAGAAGGACAGATTTCTCTGGATAACCTCGCCTTAACGGGCCTTCCGAAGTTCCGAAGCACGCAAACCAAACACAAATTAATGTGCACCCCGGGGATTGAATCCACAATCTCTGGGTTAGCATGTGAGTGCTCTACCAGCTACCAATCGGCATACATAATCCTATAAAAGCACCCTAAGTCAATATCAGATTTTCCCACCGACTTGTCGTACAAATATTTGATGCGACTAGAATATAAGTACTCTTATGTAGAGCTAGCTCTCTCTAGGTTGTGAGTATTGAGAGAGACCTACCAATCAAAATTCAATGCATAAAATTATTTTAGTCCTCAAAAACGGAAATTTGATGAAAATATAAATATGAAACGGCACTTACGCTGTGAAGTCGTACAGTACTGCAGTTTTTACACATGAATGACAAGAAGTTTTAGCATAGGGTATGAGAATATAATTCACTTTTCACTAACGAGCTTCGCTCGGCTTGGTGATTATTTTATAAACAGCACTTATAGTTCTAACCAGGGATAGGATAATCGGATCGATATATACCTCAAGTTGGAAAAAATCCTTGAAAAAGTTTGTAGGTGTGGAGTCAGCTTTTTAAAATATATTAAAATATTTTTTAACAGATGTTACCGTAAATGTATATTATGTTTTTAGGAATTGTATACAAGTCCTAGGAAATTTATAAAACGCCAAGGTGATTTAGGCAGAGATAATTTAGTTTTCGGTTTTCTGTTTTGACCTTTGCTCTATTTGGCCTAAATCAGCTTGGAATTTTATAAATTTCCTAGTACTTGTATATTATTCCTGAATTTATTTATTTATTACTTACATTTCCGTTTACATATCATTAACCAGTAGAATTATTGAGATTTTTGCTTTTTCGCCAATTTTTTCCGCCAATTTTGTTTTTGGCTATATCTCTTGAAGTAGCTGTCAGATTCTAATACGGTTTTCTTTTTGTAAAATAAGTTAAAACTTTCTATAAAAATCATTTAAAGAAAAGGAGAAAGAGGGGGGGGAGAGACTTTTTCCTATGTCTATTCAAATTTTTAATACTGTAGAGAAATATAAAGAACAATAAAACAAATATAAAAAAATATATATCTCTACATATATATATTTAAAAAAAACGAGTAGGCGTTAAATTTGGGTCTCAAATTACAACCCAGAACTTTTTTTATTATTATTATTTTGTTTTTGTTGCTCATTTTTCTACCTTTCTAACGATACCCATATTACTATATATATATTATAATAACTACTCATAAATAATATTAGTCAACACACATTAAGTTTAGTCAAGATCTTGGCACGATGAAATTCTACTGGTTAAACATATTAAATTATCGTAACGTTACAAGCAATTCCATAATTCCAGGAATTTAACTATCAAAATAATATGATTAGAAGCCGACTCCACACCTACAAACTTTCTCAGTTTTTCCAAATTTAGGTATATATCGTTCCGAATATCCTATCCCTAGTTATAACCTAATTGTTGACCAGGGTAACTACGATGATAATAAAGAAAGCCGCACCCAAATCCGTTGAGTGTTTTCGAGCTAAAACAGTACATACATACAAACAGACAGAAAGACAACAGACAAAAATTCAAAAATTGTAATTTTGGCCTCAGTACAATACTAAAAACAAAACTTACGATTTTAAACTAATTAAATAAAATCAACTTTATTATAAATAAATTTCTGTATTTTAAACACTTGGCGATTTATCCATCGCAAGGACATACAAATTAACATTTTATACTGCGGTATAGAAACGCAGAAGAAAATTAAATCTGGATGTGAGGAGCTAAGTTAGTAGAGCAACTGCCCAGTAAGCGAGAGATCCCGGGTTCGGATCCCGGTTCAGAGCTCCTCACGTTCAGATTTACTTTTTGTCTGCATTTCTATAATGAAATTTATGTATAATGTTATAAAATTAATTTTTAACATAATAAAATCGTTTTGTTCTGGGCGTAAATTTATTTAGGGACTCTATTTTCTAATAGGTCACTTAAAAAAAAAATGTCAACGTATATTGTTGTCTGAAAGGATACATCCTTAAAGACACCCGGTAACTACAATCTATGAAAATGAAATTCTCTGATATTAGTAAAAACCCTGCCTTCAAAAGTGAAATGTCCACATTCAAATAAAACAGCTTGAAAATAAAAACCAGCGTTTTAATGATGTCCAACTTTGAATACTCAACCAACGTTTACGTTCGTTCTATGAGTATGTACATATGTAGATATTATGTAACCCGGTAAAATTTACATTGCATCCGACACCCCCCTCCCGCACGGACTTCTCCTACCTATGCGGGGAAACCAAGGTCCATGGTTAACTTCAGATGGTTGTACGTGTGTAAGTATAACCTGGAGATTAAAAGCAGCTTTGTAAGGTCTCGGTCTCTAAAAATAATGAAAATATTGCACGGTAAAGTGTGAATAATTATTTGTGTTGAGGGTTTCGTTACGTTAGATCATAGAAAAGTGACTAAAAACTAAAAGTATAAATGACTAAACCCTTTAAAATGTAACAATCCATCCATCCATCAGCTCAGCCTGTCATCCTCCACTGCTGGACATAGGCCTTTCCAATATTTCACCACTCTTTGCGATCCTCCGCCCTCATCATCCAGCCGTCAGTCCAGCGGGCACGAGGTTGGCCTACGCTACGCTTTGCTGGAAGTGGTCTCCATTTTAACGCCTTTCAACTCCAACAGATATGGCCTGCCCTCTGTCACTTCAACTTACTGAATCGGCAGGCTACTTTTGATCTCCGATCGATCTCCTCGTTTCGGATTTTATCCATCTGAGAGCTAAGTGCGAGTTGACAATCGAATAACTTTACTACCGCGTGAATCGAGTTAAGCTGGGTCTCCAGCGCGTGTTTTGTCCTACACACTAAACAAAAACGTTTATAGAAAACATTGTTTCGCTACACATTTTTGCTGATGGCCATGCAGGAGACCCAGCTTATCAACAAAAATGTGTAATGAAACAATATTTCTGTGGAGGTTTTTGCATTATGTGTAGAACAAAACACGCGCTGGAGACCCAGCTTAACTCGATTCACGCGGTAGTAAAGTTATTCGTTTGACAACTCGCACTTAGCTCTCAGAGATTTCCCAAGCATAGCTCGCTCCATAGCTCGTTGAGCGACCTTAAACCATATTGTACGCGTACATTGCAAACTATTTTACCTTTTATATACATACACGACATATCTATTAACATGAAATGATGAAGTGTTTTGCTGCACTTTGAACAATGAACCAATGAACAGGTATATTCTCTAGTTTAGGTTTTTCAAGGATTTATAAGTGACCTTTTTTTCAATATGTTCAGAAGACGCAAAAATATTATCCAGCTAGTGAATGCTTACACACGTACTGTAAGATCCGTATTTCTGTTGATCGCAACGGTGTCTGAGGAACCTACGTTGTATTGGTGTCTCTTTCTCGATGGAATACTGAAAATATATAAATAAAAAAATACATTCGGAATAACTACATAGTGCTAGATCTCAGTGCTACAGGCGTCAAGTATGCATATGAATGCGTTCACAGGTATGCGTATACGGCATTATTTATAGGTTCTCTTTTATCTACATACATCTACCTACATTTCTCTCTATCTACACTTTACTCAAGTTCACTATGAAATTTCACAGGAATATCAAGACTTTTTTTCAAAAAATATATTTTTGTGAAGGCTATGGTTAAAGCAATAATTATAATAAATAATTTTTATTTCAAACTATATATAAGGTGTAATCGTAATACCTGCCACAGATGAAATAGGAGATACTATTATGTTTATAGATTACAATAATTCATAAATTTCGTACCCCGGAATCGTTAAATCAATTTGAGAAGATAAAGTAGTGAAATTAAAATTTGCTTTATTCTGCATAACGTGGTTCACAAACTACGCGCGTAGTGTAGTTTCGTCAATGAAAACAATTGCTATCTCTTTCTAACTGTTCTGTCAATGAACTCTGAAATCAGCTGACCAGTTCGTAACGTAACTATCTGAATCTATTAGTTACACAATAATACGCAGGCAAAAGCTAAAAATTGCACTTACTTACCCGTTACTGAATTCCACCAAGCTTACTGCAGATAAAAAAACTGACGTAATAAGATGCTTAACTCCCCATCACACTTAAAACAGGCTACGGACAGTCAAGTTAGTGTCAGAATCGCTATGTTTTTGCTGTGACTCGTCAGTCCACAGAATGTTGCGGCGTTCTTCTCGAATCAAATGACAGAACGCGAGGCGAGCCGCGTAGTCCTGTGGCTGCAATTTTTGTACTCTCGTAAAGTGGTAAGGGTATAGCCCTTCCCGATTTAGAAGTTGCCACACGTAGTTGTCGCTCACGTTGAAGACTCTAGCCCCGTCTCTGGTGCTCGCAAGAGGATGACGTCGGAAGAAGTCCAACACTTCCTCTTCTCTGAGTCAACCGGAGGCGGGTCAAAGGGGCCGTGTACACGACGTCCAGAATGGTATGAGGACTTATTCGCACACCAAACCCCTGCTGGCATAAGTTCGCTGCATGCGTGGTTATGTTATTGCACTCGCGATAGCACCATACCATTTCAACATATTCTTGATTTGAATATAGTCGTCTGGGAGGCATTTTTAACGAATGCGCGCGCAATTCACACCTCGCTGACCACTGATAACAACGAACTGGGGCGGGCGGGGCACACAAAAACAAAAGCAAGCGCGTGCGACGAACGGGGTGCGGGTGGGGCAGGGGAGTCTTCGGCCTCGCTTTGACGAACGATGCCGACGCGCGGTATTGTTTGTAAGTTTGCATGAATAGCTTCATTGACGTTTTGCGAAATGAAATGCTGGGTTTTTTTCAATTTCAACGCGCGGTTTTTCCCGTAGAAATCTGTGACAAATGTATGAAGCTGCACGGATGCGCGAACTGAGGCACAAACACAAGCGCGTGCGACGAACGGGGTAGTGCAGGCGGGAGGGGGGTAGGCCGTCGTCGGCTTGCGCTTTGATGAATGAATGACGAGCTGCCGGCGCGGACCGGGGCGGCATTTGTTTGATAAATATGGCAACAGTACGGGGTGGCTTCATTGAGTTGCGAAATGAAATGGCGATGCGGCAACAGCTAAGTTACTACGGGACGGTTTCAAACAACTAAATCAATTCAAATTTATACGCACATTTTTTGTATGAAAAAATTTATGACGTTAGATCAATAAAATATCGTTACTATTCTTTTCTATATACACAATACACCCTCCCATTACAGCCGTGGCAGATATTTTGAGAACACCTTATATATTATAAATACCTTAACCATAACTTAATAATAACGGCGAGGACGTCAATTCCGGCACGTGCGCAAAAATTGCGAAGGAGATTGCGGGCGACTTTAAAAGGAATTTTGTACAAATACATATTTTTTTTTTTCATTGAAAACTTATAGTGAGCATTTCTTATTTCCTATAGTTTTTATTTAAAGTGTTTTAGTAATTCTAGTTTTCATCACATAGCATTTATCAAAGCTTAAACAAATATCTAATGACTGATTTTGCGAACGCGAAGGGCGGCTATTCCGGCATTATTTCTCACTCTCAATATCAATCATTGGATATTTCTTTAAAGCTTGATAAATGCCATGCGATGGAAATTAGAGTAACTAAACTACATCAAATATATACTATAGGATATAAGGAATGTTTACTATAAGTTTTCAATAAATAAAAACAATACATATCTGTACGAAATCCCTTTTAAAATCACCCGCTATCTGCCTTCGCAATTTTTGCGCATGTGCCAGAATTGACGGCCAGGACGGAGTTTCTCGCACATGCGACAATTTGCGAAGGCTGAAAGCGGGTGATATTTACAAGCTATAATTGAAGAAACGTATCAAACTTTTAAAATATAAACCTATTGTACGTATTCATAACATGCTTTACGTGTCTTTTAAGGAGTTATAGTTAATATAATTATTATTCTTAATGATTGTTAAAAGTTTATTTATTTCACGTTTTTTAGTGCTGACGGGATAAATTGTGAAAAATGGGTAGACTACAGTGAGCACTCTGATTGCTATCCCGTGGCATAATGACAATTTTCAAGTTGTGCTCTGCAATTAACACACTAGCACAAAGCGATTGCCGCCATTGAGAGTTATGTGCTGCCATTCATTAAGGAGTTCTATGGTGATGAGGCCAGGATTGAAGATCGGTGGGCATATTGTCAATTTTCAACTATTACCCTGGAATCATCAATGGTGCTACTTTTTGTTTTTATTTAGTAAAGAATTCTGAAAAACAAACAACCCTGGAATCAGCACACTCACACAAAGTGATTGCCGAAATCTCGTGTTATGTGCTGTCATACTTTTAGGAGTTCTATGGTAATAAGGCCAGGATCGAAGGTCAGGTTGCAAAATGACAATTTTCAAGGAACACCTTGCAATCAACATCCTAGTACAAAGCGTTTGCCGCAATATCGAGTGATATGCTGTCATCCATTGAGGAGTTCTGCTGCCTATCTCTGAAGGCCATCATTTGACCACGAACAAACTAAAATGGAACCTTCTTAAAAGCAAACATCATAAAAAAACAAAAAAACAAATCGGCTAAGATTTGCGAGAGTTATGGAGTGACATACCAAAAAAAAATACAGTCGAATTGAGAACCTCCTCCTTTTTTGAAGTCGGTTTAAAATCATCCGCTTTAGGCCTTCGCAAATTGTCGCATGTGCGAGAATCGCCGTCCTATTGGTCTAACATGGTTGCCACTTTAGTGTATGGGATTTACTGTCAAATGGTGTTTAAAATGATGTTAAAGTGGCACCATGCTAGCCTCCCTGGTCATAAAAGGATCCGAATTCGAGTATTCACTTTGAATATTCGCACATGCGGTTTCTTTATTGTTACGTGTCCGATTACACCTTGCAAAATACACTCCTATATTACACAATTTCTCCGTCACTCATGTATGAATGTACTCAAAACAAGTATCCGAGTTGAGCATCGCGTAGTTACTCGTAGTTATGATCTGTCTGAAGACAGCAGCTGCCAGGCAACGCGGCACCTGTTGCCTCCTCCACCCCCTGTCACCACCCCGTCTGCTTCCCGAACAGTTCTTGGGCGATGGTCTGGTAAGACTGGGTGGATATAATCTTCGTGTTGCATGAAAAGAATTTGGATTTTATAAGGGCCTTGATCTCGATATCATCAATTCATCATTTATATTGTCGTCAGCATATCGTTAACTAAGGCAGATCGTAAAGGATGAAACCGAAAATCTTTCACAACAGGTGCGACGAGGAACGGAGCGAGAAGGAGCGTATTAGGTTGCTTGTGATTATGTTTGACGACTCCCCTAGTTTTAACAGAAACACGATATGCCTGGGCAAATCATGATATGCCCAATTCTACGATTTGCCGACGACATATAAAATATATCAAAAGCGTATCCACAATATATTCTGTAGGAAATAAATACCGCCAAAGTATTCATTTGTCTCAATATGTATGTTTGATCTCAAACTCCTTTTATTACGACCTGTTTTCGAGAAAGTTTGGAAAGTCTGATACAAAATGTGTACATTTCGTATTTGTACTAGACAGAATTTCCCCATTTTCCACCTTTCTTGAAGTTTAAAAACAGGTCGCGTCAAATAGAAGTGGGCATATCACCTAATATATATACGAGTACTTTATATCATTTTACGTTGTACGGCCCGATTTCAGTTATTTTGTAAAAAGTAAAAGTTAAAAAATAGGTGTGACGATAAGCAAAGTGGGACGGAGCGTTTCAGGTTGCTGCCATTAACATAAATAATATAGCATTTATTTATGCATTCAAATTCATACTGAAAACTCGGTAAAAGGTCAGGACCAAGGTTCAATTACTCTTTTTGTGAATTACGGAAAGTAAATTATGGACTTCCTATACTAATTCAGTCGAGGTTGTTTTTGAATAAGTATAGAAGCACAAACATTTTTTTTTTCGTATTTCGCAAACAGGGTCTTTAAACCTTGGTTCTGATATTGAATTTGAATTTGAATTTGACCAGTTACCGAGTCTTCAGTATGAATTTGACTATATAATCATGGCTGCTGCTGGTTATCTTATATTCGGAAGCTGATCGAAGCGCAACGGAGCAAGACGACTCTCGTAGTTCTAAAGAGAAAGTTAATTTCCAAGTGGAGATAATTGACAAAAATCCTTGGAATTATATTTACAGTATAACTCATTAGTAATATTATAATATCATGGTTATTACAAATTACCTCTGCTTGGAATTTTATTACTTGTTTCATTTACCCAACTATACGTACAAATGGAGAACAAACCGTGCAATCTCTTCCAAGTAGTTTGGGACTAATCGCCGAGGCTGCATTGTTACATGCTCATCTGGACTCTAATAAGTAGTACAACTGCATGTGTGTTGCCAGTTTTTAGGGTTCTGTAGTCCGACAAGGAACCCTTATAGTTTCGCCATGTCCGTCTGTCCGCGGCTTAGCTCAGAGACTAGAGTAGTAGAAAGCTGTGATTTGGCATGGGCATATATATTAATCACGTCAACAAAGTGGTAAAATAAAAACATTTTCTTAAGGGTACCTCCCATACACGTAAATTGGGGATGATTTTTTTTTCTCGTTTTACCCATTGTGTGGGGTATCGTTGGATAGCTCGCTTAAGAACATTGTGGGTCTGTGAAAACCATTTTTAGAATTATGGTTCCGTTGGTGAAATATTAAGCTTTAAAGTGCTAATTTTTGTTAGAGTCAAGCGTCCCCCCCTGCCGGCTAAATGGTTGCTTATAAAATTATGAAGCTAAAAGGGAAACTATCATAGCTAAGGAGGCCTTACAGGTTTACGAGTACAAGTCGCGCCAAGCTTTTGGCCCCCTCTAAACACGACAATGTATGAGCCGTTCTTCTAAATGTATGGGACTAGAAGTTTGGCGCGATCTGTATTAGTAGACCAACTTATAAAATGTACCGGGCAACTACGGAACCCTACATTGCGCGTGGCCCGACACGCACTTAGCCGATTTTTGTATACTTATTACTGTTTTTAGGGGTCACTTTGCTCACGGAGCTCACTGTTTTCTATATCCGTCTGTGAAGTTTTTTTTTGGCCCTGTTGGTTTAAAGTAAAGAAAAGTCCGACGCACCAGCTATGTGTTATGCTTATATTACACGAGCTATTTTGAGCTACTTTCGACCCTCAAAAAACTCATTTTCTAGTGGACCAAAAAATTGCAGTTTTACATATCCGTTAAGGTAAGGTCCGTGCAAGTACACAAAATCCTATGAAAATAAAAGCACCCGCTACATGAATATTTAAAAACGGATTGGACTCACTTATTTAACTGTGCGAGGAGGCACAGGTCGAGCTTTCGATAAAATTATGACTCGTCATCATCAGGACTCTTAGTAGTTTTGCGCACGGCGGTCAGTCGAGTACTATCCGTTTTTAAATATTCATGATGTCTACTCACTCTAATTTTAATGAATGCACCCGCTACAGGCTAGGCTATTGATATGTGCTTAAAATACAGCTTTACAAAAATCAATTATATCCCAATAAAACTTAAATGTGAAAAGGGGGCCGGTTCAGTACAAAGACAGTGCAGGATTGTCGGCTTCGCCAAAAAAAGAATTGAGATCAAATTAGGTACCGAAGCTTGTGGAGGTTCCTTCAGTCACAACTGCAATAATGTACAACATTCTTTAACATTAATCCCCGAGGAGGTGTCAGAAGTGTCCCTGAGTCGTTTTAAAAGATAATTCGTCAGGGCGCTTGCTACTGAATGCACGGCAAATTTTCACAGTCAATTTATTTTCATGTATGACGTAACTTTAAAACGTTTAAACTTGAGCTGTGATAACTTGCCAAGTTCTACATATTAAGCCTTTGTATTGAACTCGGTCCCCTTTTTTCAGATTTTTCGTGCAGTACTTCTTACAAAGACAGTTCTTTCTAGGACCACCCCTGTGGTCAAGTGTTTCGAGGACTAGACTATTAATTCAGAGGTCACAGGCTAAAATCCCATAAGGCTACATTTGTGTTTGGAAAGCACCTTAAGCTGTCAGTTCATATTTGTGTCCGAAGTACGGCGATGGCTCACCACCCATCATGCTGGGACGTAATAATCGTCGGTAAAACGTGGGTGTACGACTGTGGACTGTGATTTTCACAGTCCATACTCGGAAATAACTTTCTCGAGTGTAGAGTCTCGAAAGTAGTGTGGCATCACTCAAGACCGCAGTTATTCGCATTCGTGTACAGATATTCTATCTCACGAAGTCCGTTTGTCTATGGTTTTGTCAGTGCTGGCACACGAAATTTTTTCTAGAGTGCGTAACCTTGGCAGCGCTACAAAAACAAAACGTATCACACATACACAAAACGTGCTTATCACGTCTCAACTACAACCATAGACAAACGGGCTTCGTGAGATAGAATATCTGTACCAAAATAAATGTTATGTGTGTGAAATGTAGCTGTGATGTGACTTTTGGGTGGGTTGTGGGGATTCGCCTGCGAGGGAAGCCTCAGATGGATGTATTTAGTCTATTATTCAATGGAGAAAACCCAGTTTACCTACATCTAATTTATTAATGTTGTAGCTATGTATCTTTATGTTAGTTCTAATGAGAGAAATCATGAAAAATAGAAAGAAAGAAAGAAAGAAAGAAAAGAGCTTTATTTCATAAAACCACAGTAGTTATCACAAATAATAATTAATATTAACAAATTAGGCATATTCTATGGTTAAGAAAAGGGAGTCCAGCTCAGCTTAATGCCACAGCCAAAGCCATAGCGCTGGTTTTCTGCTGGATCCTACATAAATAAAACTAATAACTAATCTAAATATAACTAAAATCTAAATTAAATTAAATATAAATTTAATAAAACGTATACTGTAAAATACATACAAATAATGAAAAATAAATAGTGATATGAAATAAATATACAAATAATAGTGTTATACTAAACAAGATGCATAATTTATAAAAATACTATATAAGTTTACGCATTAATCTTACTGAACATCAAGGCATCGTTATTTGTTTTTCAATTAGATGGCTCTTGAGTTTAATACGAAAATTAGCTTTCGTCTTGCATTCTCGTATAGGTGGAGGCAGGTCGTTCCATACTTTTGAAGCCCTATAACTGAAACTTCCCCTAAATCCAGCTGTTTGGTGTTTAGGAACAATTAAAAGATATGCAGATGCCCTAGTATAATATAATATAATATTTTATAAGCAGGCTTCTAGGGTTCTAATAGATATGGTTAGATAAACTTTAGGTACCATCGAAGAAATGGCTACGGACCTACCTTTCGCTCTTATTAGTAGGTCTGCGGCCATTTCTTCGATGGTACTTATATAAAAAAATCGAACTATTACTATCACACTCGCGTGCTTAGGTGAGTTCCGTAATACAAGTACTTGCAGAACTATGTTCATATATTTTGAGAGAAGGTCTGTCTGTCTGTATAATGTATCCTTTTAACTTGAAAACCACTTAATAGATTTGGATGCCTTTTTTATTACCATCGTAGTAACCCTGGTTAATACATAGGCTATAAGGGTGTTCATAAACTTACGCCCAAGCTGAAAACTGGGCAAACGAAAGGCTAGTTAGAAAAATAACGCACTTCCGCAATACACACTGACATTTGATCTATTGTTATTTATTTTATTACTCTATTTTTTAATTCACAGTACTGTAATATGTTAATCCCAACCGGTTTCGGTATTACACCATTATCAAGGGTTTTAATAACATTGGTTCCTCATCGGTTTTTTTTGTACGTCGAACCAATCTACAATTAAGATGCGTTATTAATTAGTTATTAAAACCCTTGATAATAGTGTAATACCGAAACCGGTTGTGATTAACATATTACAGTATTGTGAAACGAGTACAAGTGTTTTGTTCATCATGTTGATAATTGATAGTAAATATTGGCAATTTTATATAGGATCAACAATGAGGATGAAGTCAATTCAAAAGTTGCCATGTTGCGGAAAACCAATAGAACAAATTTTTTAATCCATCCTCTTATTTCCAAAATAATACATAAAAACACCTCTAAATCGCGAGTTTTCTGAGCGGGATAGAAAAGTGTAAAATGAAAGCGTTGGAGCTAGACAGATTTATCTGGATAAGCTCGCCTTATCGCCAACCCTAAAACAGAAATAGCATTTACTACGAAAACAGAACTCTGCGTGGGCAAAATCATCTACCATAGTTCGTTGGTTTCGCTAATCTCCTTTACATTCGTCCTTACACAGGAAATCTTTGAAAATTATAATCAATAGTCTGTTACCCACTACATATTTAACAAACGAGTCGCATAATAACATTCATGGGCGTCGGAAGACGAAAGTCTAGGGTGGGGCGACCTCTTTCAAATATCAACGGGATTTATATGATGATCGGAAAAAAGACGTGATCAAGTTTATTGCCCTTCTTCTTAGCAAGACAAATCGAATGGGCGGAGTTAGGCATTGTATTTATATATGTAACGTAGTATTTAGTATATAGTTAGCTAAATATACCTTTAATGTAGTTTATGTACGTGTATTAACTTATTAAGTATATATATATATACCCAAATCCTATTTTAATATATTGTATTTTCCTTTTTTAAATTTAACTATTTTACTTATTTATAATATTTTAACGTGCGATAAGTGTATTTATGTACCTACATTGCAAAAATAAAGTATTTCATTTCATTTAATTTCATATACATGCAGTTTAAATATAAAAAAAAACTTACTTTTGTGCAAACAAAAACTGCCGATTGGTCTTGTGTCTCCTAATTATGTCCGCTGTGCACTTCAGTACTATGTTTTACTGACCTATCCCCCCCCGCCCCCCTGCCCCACCCTTCCGACGCCCATGATAGCATTGCCTTCTCCACATTTCCATTAGGGAACCCTTAAAAACTCAATCACAAAACAATACTGCCGGCAAAGTTCCACATTTGAATAATGTTGTCAAAGTATTCATTGCACGACATTTTACGTAATTTAAAAGCTTTCTTCCATCCACGTCACGGCAGAATCCATTCATTAATTTTAACCGAAACAATTTAAATAAGTACTAAGTAATTTTCAGGAGAGTTTTGACTCGTTTTAATGAAATTAGTTGAACCAATCAGGCTGTCATGATCGTCGGCCGGAGTTCCTGGGAACTTCAGAAATATTGAATTAAGTTGCTATGATTGAGTATTGCGAGGGTAATACACAAATTTTTTGAGTAAAATGCCACTCTTTTTTCTTAACAATAAGAATTGCCTATTTGAATTTATCGATTTTATCTGTCAAATTTACCAGGTCGATACCGAATTCGTCGCCTTACGACGTCATGGAGTCATACAATAACAATATTTATTTATATTGACAAACTATGCAAGAGGTCTGATTACAAGGGATGTACAGAAGAAAAAAATTGTTATAGAATCTGTCAAACGAGTAACGGCAACGCATTTTTGGTGGGGAAAAATGAAATCGACAGTATTGCATCACTGAAGTAAACCCTGTTACCCCAAAATTAGCAATCTTGATACTTATTTATGTTGACTTTACTGACATCCAAACATATACTGGTGACTTGGTAGAAAGTCGGCATGAAGCGAAGAAATCGATTAAATTACCCTTTCTGTGAAAAACAAAGTATATAAAAGTCTAAATTTAAGTCAAAAATCTTCAGTATGAAATTGGCTACAACAATATCAATGAATATATACTATGTATTATGTCTATATAAGTCACCTTTTTTCTCTCTCTCTTTTTTATATTGAAGATATTTTATCCCTTAATTCAACTTCAGTTTTGGGAAAACCGCTTTCCAATGAAGACATGTAAAACAGAAAACTAAAACACTTTCAGATTCCACTATTTCTATCTCGCTTCTTATTAAACATTAAATCATTGCAGAAAACGTTTAATCATACGATACCTGTTGTATTAACTGGTTATATCGTTCCATAAAACAAAAGTCGCTGAAGTACAGTGTAGCTTCATCTTGTCTGTAAAATGGGTACAAGTATGAACAATGAACATGATATCGATCGGGCACCGAACAGATAAACAAAAATGGAAATTTAATTTCTAGGCAAGGTTTTTATTAATTTGTCAGATAACTGACAAACTAGTTCTGCCGTATTACTTCCTTAAAGAAAGAGTGTCAAATTCAATGAATTCAAAAAGAATGTCATTTCAACTAAAATCGAAAAAAAATGACTAAAGAGGGGCAAATATATTATCTATAGAAAACCGCAAGAAAAGCTAAAACTTCAAATGGAAAATAATTCTCCAATTTGTTTTGTGCCGGTTCGTGACGATCTCATTCCGTTTCGTATTCGAATTGACGAATTCGTAAGTCTGCGTAATTCGAAAATTACGGCGGGACCAAAGGCACAAACGTATTGAGCATGATTTGGAAGTCGTTTCTATTAAGGCTGCATATAAAGTCAGATTGAGCACCTCATTTTGCATCAATCAGAACTGAACTCTACAACGTTTCCTTATAGTTTAAAATAGCGCGCTCTCAGCTGTGGCTGTTACGACCACCAGGAAACACGCACCCACAAAAATCTGCGTTTTTTAATAACTCTGCTTCTTGATGCAATTTTTAAAATATTCTAAGACGAGCCGACGATGTCATTTGTTAACTTATTTTTAATAAAAATTTTAAGGAAGGTCCTTTAACACTCAAAAAACATGAAATTTAGAGGTAACTTCGTATTTTTTTTGTATCAAGTGAACTTAAAGATTTTAGCCATAGTCTACTGTCTATCGATATTATTTTTATTATACCGATTAACCAAGTAACACAAAGTGATATACTGATTTGAAGTTGGGCATCTAGCCTTATACGAACTCTTAAGTGGATAGTACCCATAAAACCAAAATTTCTTCATCTTGTTTTGAAGAATTTAGCAATACTACATGTTAAAAAAAGTACTTTTGTCACGAATATAATGCACATTATAGAATAATAGAATCTTCTGAAGTTATTATTGAGAAAAAGAAACAAAAAGATGGGTCCTAAAAAAAATTCAATTTCGAGGCTTAGGGCTATTTTAGCGAAAAACCCATACTAATTATTTATGGATTTAATCCTGTATCAACTTTTAAAACTTTTAAATTAACAGATATTTCGTTACAACTTTATTTTCTTTTTATAATAAATTCATGTAGAAAATAATTTGTTTTTTTTTCGGAATCCGTCCCTCTCACACTGCAGGTCTCAAGGATAGTGACCTTACCTCTTAAAATTTTCACAAAACTTAAACATTCTATCGGGATATATTGATAAAGTATCATGTTTTAATGTAAATTGATTTAAGTAGGCGGTACTTTGCGGAAGTCCATCATCAAAATATATATAGGTCAATAGTCACAAACAATAATATTGTAAATTATTTATATACTTAGTCCATGTGTTTGGAAGTTGCTTCAACTTTATAACAACAAGTATAAATAGATATTCTAAAAGCCTTCAGCTATTTCATTGCTCAGTTCTCACAAACATAAGAAAAGACAATATGTTCTAAGAATGATGGTGATCTATAGGTGATCTAAGAATGCAGTCACCAAAAAAACTGCTTGAGTATATGCTTAATTCGATTATTATTATTTTCCTTTTTCTTGGAGTGTCAGTGTAATTTATCTTTCAACACGCCCTTATCTGAAGATGTGGTCGCATTCGAAATATTTCATTTGAAATTCGAAATACTTGCGGTGACCTTTTAAAGTTACTTTAGAAAAAAAAAAAACAGGAATTTAAAAAAAGCACTCGAATAGAAATTGCCGCTCTACTAATACAGATCGCGCCAAACATCTGGTCCCATACATTATAGGGGTCCAAAAGTTTGGCGCGACCTGTACTCGTAAACCTGTAAAGCCTACTTATCTGTGATAGTTTTCCTTTTAAATTCATTATATATACTACTTGAATTTTTTCACATTTCTATGAACAACCGTTTAGCCATCGGGGGGGGGGGACGCTCCACTCTAACTAAAATTTTCACTTTAAAGCTTAATATTTCACCAACGTATCCCTAAATCGAAAAATAGTTTTCACGCACCCACAATGTTTTTGAACGGCCTATCCAACGATACCCCACACTATGGGAAAATCATCCCCAGTTTAATTGTATGAGAGGTACCCTTAGAAAAAAATTTTTCAAGATTTTATTTTACCATTTTGTCGGCGTGATTAATATTTATATCCATGCCAAATTACAGCTTTCTAGTACTAATAGTCTCTGCGCTAAGCCGCGGACAGACGGACATGGCGAAAGCTATAAGGGTTCCTTGTCGGCAGGGTTGGCATTGTTTAAAACAAGTGTTTTAAACAGTGTTTAAAACACCGAGAAAAAAACACCCTTGTTTAAAACACTGTTTAAAACAAATTGTTTTAAACGTGTTTAAAACACTCATAAATATATAAAACACTGTTTTTTAGCATATTAATTATTATTTTTTCCTTAGAACGTGTCGTCGTTATTACTCTTTTTTTTACTGGCGGGGGTTTAATAAATACTTATCTTTTTAGAAAAACTGTTTTTTTTCCAACCCTGCTTGTCGGACTATGGAACCCCAAAAAATCGGTTTTCCCATTAGAGTAGTAATTTTTCTGGACAGCGAAAAAATATTGCGAAAAAAAAATTAAAATAACTGAAGTTTTTCTTGCGCGCTCGTCGATTAGAGCGTGATAGACAGTTAGGAACAAACGTATGCAAGCAGAACTTATTCCAAGGATTGCGGAACCTTGAGTAGGTTTGTATTTATTTTAAGTACGCATAAGGTCAACGAGCTATAGATATAATTTCATCGTAGACATATATAGACAAAAACACACCTAGATTAGTTTCTTTTTACGGCCTCCTAGAAAGTAAGACTTAGAAAGTGTGTTGTTATGTGAGCAGTTTGTGAGGACAAGCACTTAATTAACCAGGTGATCTGGAGTAATGACCCTTTTGGCTTCCCTTTTATACTAAGTGCGATAAACGACGTAGGTGAAAAATGCGTTTTACGATTTGCTTTCTAAACGTGGCTTTACCTCAATGGGGTTAGTTTTTTTAGAGTATTCGTATCAGGTTTTCGCTTTGCCACTGCACTGTGTACCTTAACTATGATGTCTATGACCATCAACTATTTATTTTTGAAATAATACCATTCTGTGATAATACCTACCTACGAACGAGTATACTACATACCATATATATCAGCAAAAAAATTAATCTATAGTTATTTTGTGCTATTGCTTGATTTCTTTTTTCTTTCTTAGAATTTTACATTTATAAGTCACTCTTATTTGCTTTTCTTTCGGACGTTGTTGTTGTCTGTAGTCAATAGAAAATTCAATTTATTTAATGTCACCTCTATTTTTACAGTCGAGGTTTTCTGAAAAATCTACTTTTATGTTTTTTTTAGATTAGAAAAAGTTTACTAGAAAGCTTGGTTATTAAAAACAAAGCAACATAATCAACCTTTCCACCTCCACGAGTAAGCTAGTACAAAGTTAATGGAGCACGACCACCTCAAAGCTTTATCGCAAGTTCCCTTTTTAACAAACTTGCGATGGAATATCCAAAGCTTCGGCAACATATTCGTGACGTAAATAGAGTGTCTACAAAGTAACCTTAGATACACGAACTTGTGACGAGTTTAAATTAAATGTACACATGGATATTTTTCCAGGTAAACCTTACCGTCACTTTTCGAGAGTTGCATCGATCAGCTCATCCACTTACGTTGAAGAGGTAAAACAAAATACTCTACATCGCCAATTTATTTTCGTCGCATTTTGCCTTGTAGGTTATTATACGAACATCCATACTAATAAAAAAATAGTAAAAAGTCGTGTCTGTATTTTTTCTAACATTTTAATAAGATGTGTTAGTCCATCCATCAGCCTGTTTCGTCCACTGTTGGACATCGGCCTTTTCAGGATTTCGCCACTCTTGGAAGAAATGCCCATACTCACACACGCTGCCCAGGCGCGCCAGTGACGCCGCTGTCCGTCACCAGTCTGCTTTATATAAAGCCCGGCAATTGGGAATGGATATACCGCCATCCATCGGTCCCAGGCAATAGTGGGCCGCCTAGTTTTGCCTGAGACCTGTTCTCTTACTCTCCCCCGAATAACTTCGGGAGGATTTGCGAGTAAGATGGTGGTACCTCCACAGTCGTGCCCAGCATAAGCTCTACCACAAGATGTGTTAGTATTATACGTACTACCATTTTTAGATTTTTCATCTCTATGCATGTATGTTCCATTTTACCTCGAGAACCAGTCAATGGATTTGGATGCTGTTTTCTTTATTATCATCGTAGTGACTCTGGTCAACAAATAGGCTACAACGGGTGTTGATAAAATAACGCCCAAGCCGAAAACTGACGATACTATTCAAATATTATTCCACGTGAGCGAAGTAGCGGGCAAAGGCTATATAGTTCTGTATAAAGTACAATAGAGTCGGTAATCCCATACATTCACGTCGGACAATGTTGGACAAAGCCGGTCTTGAAAGAGGCTCAACCAATGTAATTGGGCAAAAATCGCCTCTGAAAGACTTCCTTGTAGAGGGGAGATAGGAGCTCGGCCAGGGATAAAGGGAATATTGACTGAAAGTCCATCCATCTATCCATCCATCCATCAGCCCGTGTTCGTCCACTGCTGGACATAGGCCTTTCCCAATATTTTCCACTCATGTCGGTCCTCCGTCCTCCTCATCCAGCCGCCCCCCGCAACGTCCTTTAGGTCGTCGGTCCAGCGGGCACGAGGTCAGCCTACACTACGCTTTGCTGTACGTGGTCTCCATTCTAAAGCCTTTCGGCCCCAACGGCCATCATGTCGGCGACAAATATGGCCTGCCCACTGCCACTTCCACTTACTGATTCTGCAGGCTATGTCGGTTACTTTCGATCTCCGACGGATCTCCTCATTTCGGATTCTATCCATCAGAGATACCCCAAGCAAATATGACTGAGTATATGACTGAAAGTACCTATGTTTTTATTTTATGTCTTTGTAACTTGAACGTACAAAATGCGCGAGTCTTCAGAGAATAGTCCCCGCAAAACCATAAATTTATTCTGCCTTATTTGAAGAATCTGGCATAATAAAAAAAGGACTTCTCTCACCGTAACAAAATCTTCAGAAGTCATTCAAACATTGAGAAAAAAAAAAACTAAAGATGGCTTCAAAAAAAGTTTTCACGTCGATTTTTAAGTTTTACAGCAAAACCTCAAAAGATAAAAAAGCTGTTCCTTTGTAAAAAAAAACTTCGGCCTTTTACTTGATGGCCGAAAATCACGTCCCTACCACCTCTACTTCCCCTGAACACAAAAGACGTCCTTGTTCCGTGGCAGGCCGTGGTCTTTAGCGACGCAGTATCCGGTCCATTCACATCTACTAGAAAGGTAGTCAGGTAAAACTCACTTATAGGATTTAAAAGTAGGTATTACCTATGTAAAGTAACTGTCAAAGGTAAGGCTGTTGGGTACCCTGCCAGGTGACGATTTGCGGTTTGGCTTCGATTTTTTTTTTCCTCTTTTTTTTAGATATTTATATTGGTAGGTAGTTTTATTTATAGTTTTATTTGTTATTTAAGTTTTAGATTATGTAATAAATATATTATTGCCCTTATGAGTAGGTAGCCCTATTTTCGGGTTCATAATTTACGAGTATTTTTCCTACTTCTCATGAGACATAAACTATATTTTTTTAAATTAATTAAGTTTTTTTTAGTAAGTATCTGTATGTGTTAGTTTTGTTTTAATCAGTTTTAATATATGGAAGCTCTACCTTTCTTGAAGTTATTTAATCGTGAGAAGATTATATGTGTGTATGTATGAAGTGTAATAATAAAATTTTATAATTTTTTTTTCCTTTTTTAAATTTTTGTTATCTATATAGCAAGAACTGAATCCAATGCAAAACGTGATGATGACAGCATTATACCACCTTTATAGATATATTTTTTTATATGTATCCGCACTTCCTCACTTGGTATTAAAACTTTTTTACCAAATTTTTTATTAAAACTACCAATTTAATATCACACAAACAGCGTGTTGCGATTTCTATCTTGTTCTGCGATTCCGTCCAACCCTTTATTATCCGGAGGCACTCTAGCCTGTAATTTGATTTGGTTAAGTCAGGATTATGGAGTAATCAAACAGCATAATACTGGTCTTAAACTGGTCTTATTATCTTATTTGTATAGATATTGAGATGGTTTACATTTTAGAGAACCTTAATAAGATTATTACGAGAGATTAGAAGATCAATGTGATTGACAGCGATAGTTCAGTCGTAAGGACGCTGGACCCTCATTCTTGAGACCTAGGTCCAAATCCAGCCGATTGAGCGACGCACCAGTAAGTTTTTCAAAGCCGAGGAGCCGGCATGATTTGTCCAGGGACATTATTGTCTAAGTTCAACATCTGTCGCTATCGCTTCCAAATGTATTGCGATTGGTTAAAAATGATGTGTGATGTCATTTCTAGCCAACAGGCATGATGACTAAAAAATTTTATTAGTCCGTCAGTTAGATTATCAGAAAATATTGGACACGTATTTTTTATTTTTTCAATTAAACAAACAATGATGAAGATATAGCCCGCTGAAGTTCCGCGTGATGTCACATCTAGGTACAATTTTACTAACAAGTGACGTCATTTTCCCCCACTCCCAAACTTTGACGCGCTTTATCTCTCTCAAACAATAATGATTGACAAAAGAAAAAATACGTGTCCAATATTTTTTGATAATCTAAATGGCGGACTAAATATAATAACATTTTGTTTACCCTATCTACAAGCCTATTATGATACATTTGAAAGCAACAACGGTAGACTTTGGAGTTAAATATTAAGGGGGATGATTATGTATGATGTTGGGGTAGAATTTCGTAGACTTCTTGTATGTGTTTGGAATTAATTATACAGACTGTATCATCTATGTACTACTGTAGAACGTTTTCTTTTTTTAATTTACCAACAATTTTCTGTTAATATTTCTGTCTACTTTCACTGCTGCCGTGCGGAAAGCTTTCAATGGGGTTCCATTGCAAAAGGTAAAGCCACTCGAATCCAATTTAAACTTCACCTAACAACTTTTTCCAACTTCGTAAGCCTGGTATGGAAATTAGTGTTGTTTCTCTACTCACTTCATACAAGTGCTGTTTTCAGTTTTCAAGGGATAGAGATTTAAGAGAAATTAAGCATTTTGGTAGTTTTTACGGTTACGTCCAGTAGAAATACGCTTTATAATATTTACGTGCCTTTTTGGTTTTATTTTATGTAAACTTATGTTTGAACACTTCTGTTTAAGCTTATATACTTTAAACGGATAGCTATCGGTGATTTTCGCCAAACTTTCACGTTATAACAGTTAAGCATGTTAAATTTGAATATTTTTAACAACATTTGGACGTAATAATCGTCAGTGAGAAGCGGATGTACCGGGTGTGGACTGTGACTTGCATTTCACAGTTCACACTTGGGAACACCTCTGGCACCCCCTCGATTCATGTCGTGATGATGTGTTTGTTTATTTTTAACAAATTAAATTTGTGTTATTGGTTAAAAAGTTTAACTAAATTAAGCATCTTTCAGATTAGGCACAAGTACCATTAAAATCACGAAAAACGTCATTTGGCGTAGGGTGTATAATACTTCAATTCGCTTCGCATGATCCCGTTTTATACCAACAAATACTGCAATAATCACTCTTAAATTGATATAATGATAAAGTTGAGGACTAATGCTATGTCTTTACTGTTGTGAAAACTTGATTCCATTAAATTTTCTCGATGGAAAAAAAAAATACAAAGTTACCTCCAAACCGTACAATAAACCGATAGCATTCAACGAATACTTGAAATAAGATCTAAAACTTTGCATAATATAACTGATATTAGTATAAAACAGCTGCAGACTGTTCCATTAAAATGAAAAAAAACCACCAGTGTAGCCGCGATTTCAAAATAACTGATGTTTTTGCGTGCGCGGCATCTGATCAGAGTAGGATAGACAGTTAAAAAGCAGAAGTGTTAGAGCAGGACTGCGAATTGAGGTATTATCGGCCCTTGAGATATAATATTTTTTTTGTATCAAAAAAGTCGAAGTAGCTTGTCCATATTTTATTTTTTAAAAGATATCGTTAGGTATTTTAAGAGAATAACTCAAACATGCAACGTTTTTCCTGTATCCATCCATCCATCAGCCCGTGTTCGTCCACTGCTCGACATAGGCCTTTCCCAAATTTCGCCACTCATGTCGCTCCTCCATCCTCCTCATCCAGCCGCCAACAACAACGTCCTTCAGCTCGTCGATCCAGCGGGCACGAGGTTGGCCTACACTACGCTTTGCTGTACGTGGAGAAATCGTGTAGAATATGTATTTATAATGTAAGTTTAAAATATTTGAATTTAGCTCTACGATATTTAAAACACAAGCACACGTTCCAATCACTGCTGTTTAATTTGGTAGGTTGAAAATAATGTATTACAGCGGACAAATAAACTCATGAATTTGTGTCTTATTCGACGATGTAAACAATGAAGCATCATACGACATTTTTGTAAAGCCCTTCCAGCTTGAACTAGGTTTTACGTATGACGTTTTGTTACCACCTCCACCACGCTGGGACGTTCTAATCGTCGGTAAAACGTGGGTGTGCTTGTGTGAATTGTAACTTGTATTCGCGCCCCATACTCAGAAACACCTCTGACACCCCCCGGAGAGTTATGGCGACAATAACAGGTAGCGCAATGACAATCCAGCTCATAGAAAACGATCCAGCTGAACTTCGTTTAGGTTTTGGAAAACAGCTGATGGTACATACCAACTTCAATATATGTTATCTATATTATTTCAGCCCGTACAAGCTTTCAAAAACAATAAATAAATTAAAAACAAAACCGGACAAGTGCGAGTCGGATTCGTTTTTAATCCGTTATAGACTATATTTTTTATGAATTAATTACAAACGCATAGTTTTCAGATTTTCCCCTATACTAATAGTATAAGACGGTATTACTAGCCAAATTTCATAGTTATAGGTCAACGAGAAATCACACTAATATTATAAATGCGAAAGTTTGTGTGTGTATGTATGTTTGTTACTCTTTCACGCTGAAACAGCTAAGCGGATTTGGATGAAATTTATAATGGATATAGCTTATACCCTAACTTAACACATAGGCTACTTTTTATCTCGGAAAAAAACACGTTTTTAAACCGAATAACACGCGGGTGAAGCCGCGGGCAAAAGCTAGTACCCTATAAATTTTGATTCCCTTGAGAGCGTCGACATATTTTTTTGCGGCCTAAACGGCCGTATCTTTTTTTACGTTATCTTTGAAGTTTGATTTTTTCACAGCTTCAATAAACTTTAGACCTGAGTATATGGTTTTAATTTGAACTCGATACCTTTACGCGTTTCTGAGGTCTTGACAGATAGACGGACGGATGGATGGACGGACAGACAGACGGACAACAAAGTGATCCTATAAGGGCTCCAATTTTTCCTCTTGAGGTACGGAACCCTAAAAAGGTGCCGCTGATTTTGTTTTATTAAAAACATTGGTCTACACTGCTCTCATGTTTTTTTATATAAGTACTATATTTCATTAAAAGCTTGTTAGTACCCAAATTGGTTTACACATCTTTGAGTAATAAAATTACTTAGTCTTAGGTTGATATTTACGACGCATGTCTTCCCATGTAAGTAAATTAATTTATCATGATTAATTTTGACTCTTTCATTACACTGTTATAATTTTATAATATTCCCGTGACATATTAACACATTGCAGGAAAACATTTTCTTTATGAAACTTGTTTATTATGTGAAACATATTGCACTGAATAAATAATATGGTATTATTTATGTAACAAAAATTATATTATATAGGTGTGTGTACGTTCAGTCAAATAATATAAGTATGTTTATCTAACCTCATATCGTAAAATCCTCATTACGAACTCAAAACTACTGGCATAGTGAAAAATATTTTTCATGAACGTCTTTAAAAAAATAAAATTGTAGTATAGGTCTCCGAACAACATAATGCTATAAAAAAACTTTTTCTGAGATTACAGTAGATGTGATACAGTGCAGAAGGTCAGACTGTAGAATTACGATTGTGTGCGTGCACACTATTGAAAAAAATATATTATTGTGGAAAACAACTCTTATAGCAGTTCAGGCAAGGTCTATTTTTGAAACATCATGGAAACATAAAGTATACATCGTAACAAAAGAAGAATAAGATAAAAGTCAAACTATAATTTTTTTAAAACAGACCTTGCCTGGACTGCTATAAGAGTTGTTTTCCACAATGTCGACTGTGTGCACACACACAATCGCAATTCTACAGTCTCACCTTCTGCACTGTACTAACTAGGAAGGCAAAGGGAACTTAGCCCAAACAGCCATGTCTGAGGTTTAATATCAAATACCAATGAGGTTATCATATAATATTCTCTAATAGGTACTAAGGTAAATAATATTGCGGCGTGACAAAGGAGGTCACAATTTCATTTTATTTTCGGCCTGCATTGTCTATGGCTGCCGGCACATGCCGTACAAGTACACATTCGTGGTGGACTGTTGGATTTTGGTGCCATAGCTTACGTGGAAATTATTATTTACTGTGATTTTATGTGCCAAACCAAAATTATGGTATTATTTTGCCCTAAAATTAATAACAGCAGTGATGGTGATGATAATTTGACTCCACCTGACATTCTGGAAATAACGATGCAAATTACAAACACTTTTAGAACCAGCTTTCACAAAAAAAAAACAAAAATGGTTAACGACAAATTTTATCAAGATTATTATGAAAACAGGTTGTTAGGCATGAGTAGTGTATGAAACTATACATTACTAGGTATTAAAACACTCGTGTTCTATTAAAAAACTCGCCTTCGTGTTTTTAATAACCTTTTTATGTACCAGTCTCATAAAATACTATTATTAATTTGAGAAATATATATTAAAATTAATATGTACAGTCAAACGCACGTTAACATCACAATGGCAATTCTTATACTGTGTATACGTAAAACGACAACTAATTACTAAAATGTATTTTTTTACAACAGGAGGTCTTAAGATAAAAAGACGCTTTTAAGAAAAATACTGATTCATTATGATGTCAACAAAATTATTATAAAACTTTCGTTTTTTATCTTCACTTGATCCACTTTCTATCAGTTCAAGATGAACTTTTCTTTATCTTACTTCGATAATTATACTATACAATTTCCTTTCACGTCGCTACTTTTACAGAATTTGTTGTGAAAGTAAGGATATTTTCTTTTCTCATTTCCGCATATCTGTCAGTTATGCCTTATCCGTAAGCCTTTATTTTCATAGACTATCGTTTTTACTTATTTAGGCCAAGAGAAAATTAAAAAATACTTATGCTACAGAGTTGAAAAATAAAATAAAACAAATATTGATTTTGCCTTACAATAAAATACAAGTATGTTATTAGTAGCTGTTGAAAAATAAGGCATTAAAAGTCGACATCAAAATTATGAATTGCTGGAGCGATGACACCTACAATATAGTACCCCCACAGACTAAACTACTTGATGGATTCTTATTTATGACATGTCAATGTATGGTAAGGCTATAAAGTATGTTTGTAAAATAATACACAAGGCTGTCCTACCGCTTTGGTAGCGTTATTTAGTGAATACATAACCAGTAGAATTTCATCGTGCCAAGTGACTAAACGTAATGTTTGTTGACTAATATCATTTTTGAGTAGTTATTATAATTCAAGTAAATATAGTAATATGGGTATCGTTGGAAGGATAGAAAGATGAGTAAAAAAAAACATTTAAAAAAAATGTGGATTGTAATTTGAGACCCAAATTTTACGCCTACCCGCCTATTTTTTTAATATAGAGTTATACATTTTTTTATTTTTCTACTATATTATAAAATTTGAATAGACATAATAGATATATTATATATTTATATATATAACCAAAACTTTCTACAGGAGAAAGTCTCCCCCCCTTTCTACAAGAAAACAAAAGGTTTTTTTTGTTTCGTATAGAAAATTTAATCTTGTTTTAGAAAAAGAGAACCGCATTAGAATCTGACAGCTACTTCTAGAGATATAGCCAAAAAAAATTGACGGGAAAAATTGTCGAAAAAGCAAAAATCGCAATAATTCTACTGTGATACTAAATATGATTTTTTTATATTCATTATTGAAATATTATTCATCAAATCAACCTATTATGCGCACCCGACGAAAAGATGCTAAATCGGCAGTCACGGTTAAGTTGATTTAATGAATAATATTTCAATAATGAATATAAAAAAATCATATTTAGTATCACAGAAATTGTATGTACACTTTATCTGAAGCAAAAATTAAAAATAATTTATAGTTTATGAAGCACAACTATTTAAACTAAGCCTAAAATGTAACAAAGGCGTATTGGCGTTTAGGTCATTTTAACAACTTAAATGTAGAATTTTATCTCAAACTTAATTTCAAACAATCACCAAAGTAACTACAATTTGTCCAACTAAAATTTTAGAAATATTGCCTGGCAATTTAAATATGATTTATTCAAAATGCACCACAAATCCGCCATACATTTTTAGTATGGCCGCTCAGCAGTCAATAAAACTGACCACTATAAACAAGACCACGAGAGTACAGAGCGGGGTGTCTAATCGTCGAGCGCTCGGCGCAGCCCTAAGGCGCTGCTATGACCTAAATTAGCAACTTGAGTTTCGGTACAAATAACGACGGAAACGACATTGAAATAACGTTATTATTGTTATTTTTATTATGTACATAGGCGAGTTTAATGCTAGTTAGCATTTTGTTCTAGCTAACCATTGCCCTTTGGTGATGTGGAACTTATCAGGGGTATAGAAAACAGTTCAGCTGATAGCGCGCATTGCATAATGCATGCCTCAAGATAAGAGAAAATAATACTTTTTATATAATATTTTCTAAAAAAAGATTTTGTGTCATCATTTTAGGTATTGAATTACCTATCCGTTAATGTATTGTTAGAAAATAAATAACGTCAAACTGAGGCGCAAACGCGTGAAATTAGTATGTACTTATTTCTAAAATCAGTCATTCTTTTGAATGCAGATGTCTTCATTTAAAAAGTATTTCAATCTGTGAAATTTTTTAACGAGATATTGGTTATAAGTGGTTTATTTTTCATTTAATTTAATTTCTACTTCCACTAACGAGTTAAAAGCAAACAAGAAACGGCTTATTAATAATAATAAATTTATTTATTCCAGGCTCTAAGCCCATATTATAAATACCTTAACTATTGCATAAAAAAATAATCTTAAAATCTAAATAAACGTAGCTATCTTATTTTTCAGGGGGTTTTCTTATCTGTGGCGCCTCCCTGTAACCTCGGAACACTATCGCCTGCGGCCAGAAGTCCGGGCTGAGGAACACCTTTGCAGTCTGAAGGACTGAAAGCTAGTACTTCTTTCAGCCAACAGAGGCGTTATCTCCAAGCAAAGTCTTCCCTCAATGCGACCACTGATATTGCGGAAGATTTAGTTCTCGACATCTTTTTGCGTGGATTGCCTGCTGACTCGGGAAAAGTAGATGAGTGTGGAGGGCGTTGCGGCTTGCAATCCAGTTGCAGCTGCGGGAGCGGTTCCGCGCTTGTTCTGGTTCCGACATCGACGACGTTTTTTGTTCTGTACTAGAATAAAACCATATTGGGCGCAGGTTTCGTCGCAGGTGGCGGGTTCTTACGGTGGCGTGAGTGGCGGGACACCTGAGCAAATGTCGCTTTTTGTAGCGTGGATGCTGCAGGTGGAGCGGGCGGTATCGGTATACATAGGTGTTGATTTGATATCAGGTGACGTTATCGCAGGTTCATGAACTTGCGACGAAACTGGGTCAGTTGCTTTGTTCGTATGTGTGAGTGGCACGGTAATGCAGGAGACCTTATATTATGATATGTGTAATACGGCAATTGAGGGTATTTGGGACCAAAGACCTAGTTGGCCGAGGTGATTAACAACTGAATTAAGTGGAAACAATCAAATAATTAGCGAGTCACAGTTTAGTTACAGTTTAGCTATTAGCACGAAAAATAATATAAATGTATATGTCAGCGTGAGATGTAAAATCTGATAGTATATAATCTAGTAATGCCCGTTTTCACTAACCATTGGAGACGCCTAAATCAGATGCCTATGTACCTATATTTAGGAGTTGCCTAGCGTAAAAGCACGTTTCACTAACTCTTAAGTCATGACTAACGACGTTAGGAATCACTTAAAGTTACGACACCGATTCGGGGGTGCGTAATGCTTAAGCGCCCCTAAACTGACACATGGATGTGACAGTCGCGATTTTGAAATTTAAGCTTATTGTAGTACTGTGAAACGTCAAAAAAAACCGCAAACAGACGACAAACAAAACCAAAGACAAGTATCAAAAACTTAGGCTACTCTTGGGTTAGGAATCACATAGTAAAAATAGTTTGGTGAAATAGAACTTTATGGTAAGCATAAATTGGGAGTTACTTAGTTAGGCGTCGCCTTGTTCGTCGTTAGTGAAAACGGGCATGAACCCAAGAATAGCCTAAGTTTTTGATACTTGTCTTTAGTTTTGTTTGTCAAGTTGTCTGTTTGCGTTTTTTTTGACGTTTCACAGTACTACAGACCATTCACTATAGAAGTCCCCTGGCTTAGGAAATGTAGCTCACGTAGCATTCACCCTAATACACATTCCTAATATTTACTTAACTGCGTTTTTTTAATAAATTAATTAGACTACTCTTTAATAAAATAAAATGTACAGAATAAAAAAATAAAAATTATCAATCATTTATTGATTTGTATTTTGCAAACAATACGTATGATCCAATGGTATGAATATCTCTTTCACAAAAGGCGTACCTTCAACACAATCTCTTTTGCACTATTTTTCAACGGCTTTGGCAATAAAAATACATAATATATCAAATAATTTTGAAAAACCTGACTGACAAACAACATGACAGCAAAAGTTTGATAAGCAGTGATGCCAACATGACTTCAGGGGACAAGTTATGATGAATGGTCTGTACAATAAGCTTAAATATCAAAATCGCGACTGTCACATGCATGCGTCAGTTTAGGGGCGCCTAAGAATTACGCGGCCCCGGATCGGTGTCGTAACTTTAGTCATGACATAAGAGTTAGTGAAACGTGTTTTTACTCTAGGCTACTCCTAAATACATAGGCATCTGATTTAGGCGTCTCCTATGGTTAGTGAAAACGGCCAAAGTTATGTAGGTTATGTTATGAACATCCTGACGAAAACATACCCTGAAATTATAATCTCACTAGTGAGATTTTAAACTATCGGTTTTATTTTTTAAAAACAAGTGCAGCTCACAATTCACACTGGTACACTCACGTTTCACCGACGTAATAACCACCCAGGGTGATGGAGAATAATATTAATGGTAATCTGCAAAATGTTATTTTCTTATTTATTTATTTATTTCCTGTTAGAAAAAAACAACATTATAAAAGAAAACAGTACCATGAAACCATGTTTGGTTTATTTTGGTCCTGGAGTCGACGATACAAAAGAATTAATTATAATCTAGGTAAAAGTACTTACAAAAATACTAATACATAAGATCTTACAATAATAAGTGAAAATAATTCTAGGGTAGATCATTAACCGTTAACTCAACACATTCCAAAAGAAAAAAAAAAAATTGGACACTTAATTTTTTCACTTCCTAGTACAAAGTGGTTGAATCAGCTGACTAAATTGCTATGGAAAGGTAAAAAAAAAGTTCACGCAAAAATTTTTGTTTTCGGTGGAATGTGGTCCATGTGTTATTTTTTTTCACTTTGAATTGTAGGAACTTATATATAATTAAATTTATAAATTCAGACTAAAAACTCGTCTTGTTGAGATGTATAAAAGGTCTATACCAGCTTGAACAAATGTTAAAGTAATCTTAGCTTACTATTTACAATCTTCTATTGCTTAGCTATTGTAGCGCGTGCAGAAATATTGCGAAAATGGTGCTTCCATTTTTTTTTCTATTAAATGTGCGTATTCTTTACGTTTCGTAGTCGCCATATAAAGAGCTATCAAAAATTGAATGACTAATATTATGAGTGAAAAATAATGCCAGAATAGATCTAGCATAGCTTTACCTAGCGTGTTCTACCTAGTGTATTAAATATTGAAAGCAGACCACTTTTCCGACGCGGGTCCACATGTTGTTGCTAACTGAAGGCGTATTCTGTCTTACAGTTATGATAAAAGAACTTCGTAATATATATTCTTTGGGATGACTGTTACAGGAATCTATCAATTAACTCAAAATTGATTTAAAGGACTCAATTTAAAACTGATTTGGTACTTATTTCTATTTTAATAGGTATTTTGTTTTACGTCGGAACAAAGAAAAACTCGCAGCAACAAAACAACCTCGGGTCATGATTCTAACCTACAACCTCTTCCTCTCAAGTGTGCTACCGACTGCACCACCCGGGGACTTATCCTAGACCATTGAACTTTTAGACAATAAACTGTATACCGAATTTCTTGTAACTACTTGATACACCAGCCAGTAATGCATACACTGAACGCTCACGGGTCGTTCTGATAACTTCACGCGTATTCATACGAACAGAGATACACTCTAAATAATGTTTAAAGAATCCAAAGCTACAGATTTTGCTATAAATGGTATCGTCTTATTTTAACTATTTAAAAACGGATAGGACTCACTTTTTTAACTGTGCGAGGAGGCAAATATTTATGATGTCAACTCACTCTAATTTTAATGAATGTATAGTCTTATTTTGTTTATATCCCCTTTCTGCAGATGTGGTGATTCCGATTACGCTTCATTTGATGGCCTACATTAATTCCATACTTGATATACCTACATTACTACTAAGTTAGTACCTACATGCTTAATTTTAGCTAAGTAGCTATTCTTAAGTTACGAAGCGGACGGATGAACAAACAGCAAGGCTTCACTAACGGTTTCTTTTCTTTGCGACTGAACCCTAAAAACTCCGTATGTTATATGCTTCAATCACATAAGTTTCAGCCTGATTAGCCTTCGCTACGCTATAAAGATTACGTCACAAAAGATGGGAGTCATAATCGTAAAACAAAAGTGCTACGCCGTTCGTAGCATCACTGCGTCGTTCGTAGCATTTCTACGATCGTAACCTGAGCTACGGAATAAGGCTTTTCAACTTCCAGCGCAACAGCTCCTTGCAAGTGCCCCGATGCGGCGTTTTTAAGTGAAACTGGGCGCAACTCCGTCCACCCCTCAATACACTATTGTTCAAGTTTTGATTCCACTTACCGAGCAAAGTTTCTACAGCGATGACCTCGGGTAGGTAAACATTATACACCTGTTGCATCTACATATTGCATTGTTACATTATTTACTGATAGTTTATCTATACAAATGCTTAAAATTTTGGCTGCTGCCTCTGTTGTCTTGAGTACTTGATTTCTAATCCGGAGGAGGTTAAAATCCTGTACCCTACATTTGAGTTCGGTCCGCGTGCTTAGAAAGGCACGTTGAGCTGTGGGATAATATTTGTACCGAGAGTACGGCAGTAGAGCTCACCGCCCGTCACGTTGGGACGTAATATTCGTCGGTGAAACGCGAGTGTGCGACTGTGTACTGTGACTTGCATTTCACACCTCTGATACCTTCTCAGGGATTCAGGGATGACGATGCATACAAATTACAAACGTCTCATAAACTCATCGATGGAAGCCTCGACGGGTATTGATCACCAGACCATAAGAAAGAGAGACTGGCTTTCTACGGTACGGACACCAGCATGACATGACATGTCCTAATGGCTGTTCTTATTTAGAAAAGACGAGGTTACTTAGGAAGAGGTGTTTTTTTCGTTTTCAATGTATATTTTAACAATTTTAAACAAAAGCAACTATACGGCTTTAAATCCTTTCACTTGATAAATTTTTCTTTGCAAAATAAAACTTATACAATACCTCTAAATTAAACAGTTACTTATAAAAAAATCCCATTATAATTTGAATGAAGACAGGAAGAAGCACAAATAGGTGGGAATTTTTTTATCCATATTTTAATGAGCCGGAAATTAATTTAAAAACCGGACAAGTGCGAGTCGGACTCGCGCACGAAGGGTTCCGTACCATTATCTATAAAAACGGCAAGAAAATCACGTTTCTTGTATGGGAGCCCCCTTTAATATTTAATTTATTCGTTTTTTTAGTATTTGTTGTTATAGCGGCAACAGAAATTCTGCGAAAATTTCAATTGTCTAACTATCACGGTTCATAGATACAGCCTGGTGATAGACGGACAGACAGACGGACAGTGGAGTCTTAGCAATAGGGTCCCGATGGTTACCCTTAGGGTACGGTACCCTAAAAACAAGGTATTTTGGGTAACACAGGAATTCCCTTGCCTTAAAATCGTTTATGTAAACGAGCTTTAACGTAGCCGCCAAAAAGAAAAAAGTTTCCGCTGATTTTGTTTTATTAAAAACATTGATCTGGTCTACACTGTAGATTGGTGATTATTAAAATTTTTTTTGTAGGTATATTTAATTAAAAGCTTGTTAGTACCCAAATTGGTTAACACATCTTTGAGTAATAAAATTACTTAGTCCTAGGTTGATATTTACGACGAATATTTTCTCATGTAAGCAAATTAATTTATCAAGATTCATTTTGACTCCTCCATTACACAGGTATAAATATTCCCGTGGCATAAATATGGTTAACACATTGCAGGAAAATATTTTCACCGTGTAACTTTTTTACTATGTTAACGTATTGCGCTGATTAAGTGAATATTACAGGTAATATTTATGCAACGAAAATCATATGTGTCTACAGTCAAATAATTATAGTGTGAATATTAGTTTGATAAGAATATTTTTTAGATATTTATATAGGTAAGTAATTTTATTTGTTATCTAAGTTTACTTTCATCGACACAATATCCCATATCAAATTTCAATAAAAGTTTATTTTTGATTATGTTTCATAAGTATACCCTTTGATAGAGACAGACGAAAAAAATCTAAAAATATTTTACTCGTATGTTCTTGTGTATCACCAGAACGCAGCAATAAAATTAAAAATTAATACGTACAGTCAACCGTACGTTAACATCAAAAAGGCAATACTTATAACACTGTTCGTTGGAGTTAAAATTTTGAACCGTTCTACCGTGACAACTTCGTTACGATCCTATTGTGCGATGATCTACGTACCTATGTACTGTGTATACGTATAAAAGATAGATAAACACCGAATAAACCTAGAATTCATTCAATCAAAAGCTAGCAAACATCAAGCGAGTCATCATTGCGAGTGCCTCAATCCCTGCCACAACATCCTTACCCCGAAATCTTATAACAACAAAAAGAATTACATTTCACCGCAGAAGACTGATACACCCCTCACTCCAGACGAAATCCAATCACTCTATTTGCGTACAAACTGTAGAGACAAGATAATTTAGTACAAAATCTCCATAAGCCGTTGGAGGCGATGGTTACCATGGCAAGCCTCGCCGACCTGTTGATATTTCCACCACCCACATCCCCCTGGAGGGGGCACAGCGACCCTGCAGCCCAGCCCATCGATCCATTTTCTGTTTACTCACAACTGAAAGGTATTGGAATTATCCAAAGACAATCAAGTGTCTGCAAATAGACTCGAGATTGAACGCTCCTTATTACGAACGTTTACCCTTCTAACGTTGTCGGAAAGAAATCTATTTCGAAGATTAGGCCGCTAATTGTGGCCTCCTTTTATTTATTTAATAATTTCTATTTATGGGTACTTAAGTCTTAACGAAATCATGGCTTCGGAAAATAAACTTGACTAAGAACACAGAACGAAAATAAGAGGGAAGAATAGAAGACCAATGTTATGTAAACCAATTAAAAGAAAAGGCTGGAGTCATGTTATATCAAAAACTAAAAGAATAACAATGAATTAAACTCAATGAAGACAAATACAGCGACAAGAATTTTTCACTATATGTGTAATATGTAGGTAAATTTAATTTTACTTTTTATTTGATAACTATTATATTATTTTACTTAAAAAGGCAAAAATAATTAATTGCAGTTATAAATTGCTAACCTGTATAATAACTAACATGAACTGAATTTCGTTTTTTTACCTGTTTTATTGTCTCGTACTTCATATAATACGGATATTTGTTACATTACATCTGCGGCTTACAAAGATTGTTTTCAATTTCCTAAGTTGTAGTATGTTGTATGTATAGTACATTGATTAAGTTACTTTAAACATTATTGGGCAGCGGGCTTAAATTATTTGATGAAACCCTAAAACATAAATAGGTACTTCAGTGATCTAGTAGAAATGAATAAGCACCAATAGACTACGCAACTTTATTGAAATAGGTAGTGTAGTTTGTAAACATATTTTACCCTATTATAGTGAAGGCAAAAGAAATGTGTTCCTATGATCATTATTATTGTATTCTATGCTCAAGTTATTTAATTCAGTTTTTACTATTCTTTGATAATTTGCTTTTAATGTTGATAATGCTGCAAGCCGAAACTGGTTGGAGTTATTAAAGTTAATATCAGTAAAACAGTACAAAACGTTAATGATGCTTCACCAAGTTTCGACAATCGAAGTATTAATCATACAAAAAAATATACCTACTGTACCAATTAATGACTTAAAAAAATATATTTAAAGGTGAAAAAATTATCAATCATTTAATATTTCATTGCAAAAATTATCCTTGTCAGTAATATCAGCGTTTATACTAATAATGTAGTAAACGTAAACGTAAACAACCAAAAAACCTTTGATAACGCTATAACAGCGAAACCGGTAAGGGAAATAATATAAATAAGTGGACAAGTACAAGTGATTTTCAATAAAAAAAAATAATGTAGTTGGTTATGTTTTGTCAAAAAGTGTTTCCACCAAATTTCATTATCTCTAATAGTTTAGAGTTTGAATATTCTGTTTTTTTATGACTTATGAGATAAACATATGTAATGTTCCAGTATAATCTTTCTTCAAAAGACCCAAACAGAGATATATCTCATCAATACGATTTTCTGAAAGCTGACTCTAAAATAAAAAGGGAATACCTTTATTTATATCGTATTAAAGACCACATTATTTTATTTCCCTGGAGGATAATTCGGACCTTTACGATGTTCACGGGCTGTTGGTTTCGGTATCGATAAAGCCCCCTGGGAACCGGAAGTGTGGCTATTTTATTTTCTAAAATTTGGGCTTTGGGGAACGATCAGGAACCTTTTGTAGAATTGCATATAATAGTGTCCCAGGTGATGGCTCAATAAGATATTTTTGAAGTTTTTTCGTTGGATTGACTGCCTTCACTTGCTAGTGTTGCTACGACTATACGATAGTTTTATTTGCTTTGCCATGCCTTAGGAGGACGCAGATGTATGAAGAGAGAAGTAAATGCAGAATAAAAATATTTGCAATCGGTTTTTTCTTTTGTTTGACAATATGTATTCGAAAACCGTTTCGAGAAATAGCTTTCCATTACCGTTTCTAGTAGGCAGATATTAAAATAAACGTGTATGTCCTTTATTCAATGAAAAAAGTTATGTCTTTCATTTGACCTTCAGTGACGTCATCACCACACATTTTAATACGAAAAAACGTATCCTGAACGCATCCTTAAGTCTAGCAAGGATTTGACCTTTCAACTTTATATGATAAGTTACAGTGCGATAAGACTCTTTCAGCGCGTAGAATACTTGTAAAAGCACAAAAGGCTTAAAAGCACGAAAAAATTCAAGCATTGATATGACAAAACTAAACTGATCTTTTGTCATAGAACATTGATGTTTAAGAAACAACCGAATTTGAAAGTGTGTCTTTAAAGCATTTTTAGATGACATCACTATACAATCACTGAAATTAGAGTGAGTTGACATCATGAATATTTTAATAACGGGTTGAAATCACTTTTTTTAAACTTGACACACTTCAACTCTTAAAATAAAAGTAAGTCCAATCCGTTATTAAAATATTCATGACATTTCCATAGTTTTGTCAAAAGTAAGTTAAATTTAACCGTAATATGTATCAATATTTTCAATTATGTAAAATGTAAATAATCAAAGAAGAACATTTACCTACAAAATTAAAACACAACACTTTCTCGTACCCCACAAAATCGCCCCTAAACCGGATTAAGACCGTTTTTCATAAAGTCTTCCCTTCGTTTCATGTTGTATTGTATATCGAGTTTCATGTCATCCTAATCTTCAAGATCTCTTCTCGAGTGTCCTCGAAATATCCGGGACTTGGGCTCTAATCTTTTTATGTTACAATAAAGGCGCCGAGACTTTTTTCATGGTCGTAAACTCCTTGGATAGTCTTAGACTCATTGGACAAAAAACTGCACACATCATACTGTTTTATCTAAATTTACAATACAGTGTCTGATACGGTGCCTTAAACGTGGGCGCAAATTCATTGCGTTGTATGAAAAATATTTGTAGAAGTTTTGTTACCAGTGTGGCGGAACTGAGATATGTGGATTTTGAAGAGAATTTAATTTTTGGAAAAAAAATTCTCTACTTAGACTAAAATTTAATAAAAAACATGTTTTCCATGTTTTTATTTTCAGGAGGAATATACAACTTTAATTTTGGAACTTTACTTACTGAACTAAATCTTGAAAATTAGAATAAATAGGTAGCATTTTGCTTGTACAATTAACATGAAACAAACAATATACTTATATACTATAAAGTAGTGAAAATGTCGCATCTGTACATTGAATATTTTTCTGAAATTTTAAATGATATGGGTTATTAGTATGTACTAAGGTCAAAATCATAATTTTTTGAATTTTCATCTGACTTTATGTATGTTCCGTTCTAACTCAAGAACCACTTAACGGATTTTGATACCTCATCATCGTAGTAACTCTGGTCAACATATAAGTTATAAGAGTTTTCGAAAAATAACGCTCAAACCGAAAACGGGGATAGGAGATAAAACAAACGCGGGCGGAGCCATGAGCAAAGGTCAGTTTTAGTATAAAGGTAAGTCACGGTCGCCAAACGGGTCCTAAGCTCTTGGTTAAGTTGACCCCTATCCATGGCAGACCTTAGTGGAGAGATACTCAGCAATTTGTGGTTGTTAGCCCCTTCAAGGATTGGTCGTGAAGGATGGACACTTTCAGGAAACATGATTAAGGAAATATAAACGGGTCGTTCTCATCGTGCTCAGAATCTGGGATCTTTAACATAAAAACACACATGTATTTACGCATGCCTCTTTTACATAAAGTTATCTTTCAAATTAATCAAAAGTGCTTTTGAATAAGTGTATTTCTCTCAAACAATGTTTGGGGTATGAAACAATGATACTCTAAAAATGTCATTATTACGAAATATTGTAACAGGCAAACCGAATAAGTTTGTCTTCCCCGTGTCCTTACAGGGACGATAGAAGGATACGCGCGGGGAGCGGGCGGTAGGCTTGCGAGAGACTCTTTCTGACTCTCTCTCGATGCAACATTACCCCGCCCCCGTGCCCCTGTAGCGCCGTGGGCGAATACTGACTTATCCGTTCGGCCTATAATACAGTTGTAATGTCTCACGTGTTAAACCTTTTAATAACAAATAATCACATTTGAGATATATTATAATACTCGAACAGACTTAAGTTGTGGAATATTTGTTTTATATTATACGTAGAATAAGTGGATTGTTTCTTGTCAGGGTTGAAATTTGGTGTCCATAATAACTAAGTGTTGATAGAAACAACAGTTCGCACGCACGAGTATCTGCCCTCACGTATTAAAGTTATTGGTTTTTAGTTTCTTTTTAAAGTGTGTTTTTTTTAGAGGTATAGAACTTTGAAATGGAATAAAACAAAGATGATTTTTTTTATTGATATGAAATTTATTTTATTCGAAAGACAATCTTCTGGCATTATAATTTAAATATGACTTCTGGCATATGTCCACCACGGCTGGCTCGGACGTAGTCTAATCTGGAGGTCCAATTTTTGATAACTTTTTCCAACATTTGTGGCCGTATATCGGCAATAACTCCCCGAATGTTGTCCTCCAAGTGGTCAATCGTTTTGGGCTTATCGGCGTAGACTTGCGACTTCACATATCCCCACAGAAAATAGTCAAGTGGCGTTAAATCGCAAAATCTTCCATAAAAGGGATGGACACATATCCAATTCCTGTGCACGGTGGCGGATAGACTGATTCGGGTCTTCCTCTACGCTACGCTCTATAGCAGCATTACTTCTTCTGTACGCACTGTACGACATCTCTGTGGATGCGTATTATCATTTAGAGTAAACGTGGTGCAAAAACGTTTCATAGTTAATTGAATTAATTGCTCTGATGGACGATTATGTTGACCGTAAATTGGACGTAATGCGCGATACGTCTTTCGAACAGAACCATGATTTTCAAAATAAATTTGCACAATTTGGAAGCATTGTTCAGGCGTCAGTCTATTCATGTTGAAATGCCAAACCAAACTAAACATGAATCACTTTACAGCTGACAAAATGGCCGCCAGTTAAAAAAGTATTGCCAACTTAAAGTTCTATACCTCTAAAAAAAACACCCTTTATAATTACTGTGGTAAACACTCGCGTCCACGTTTTGCTACGGCGTAGCAAGTGCTACGATTATTTTCTAGCTACGCCGTAGACCGAACGTGTCAGGGGTAACGTATGCGTTAATAGGTGGAACCTTGGGCAAATCAGCACCCTTATAATTTAGGTATTATGATAACTGTACTGTACAAAAAAAGCCTGGCTACCCATTGGACAGAGAATTCTAGCTTAGGACTAGTGATGGATCGCCGACTTTTTTTTCGTTAAGGAAACTAGACCGTCCATTTTCGTTCGTTAACTTGTCGATCGACTAGTTGAATTCATGGACTATAGTTAACGTGTCAACTTCTACGCGAGCGATCTATCTTGTTGCGTTGCGACATAACGTTGTTTGTTTTGACTGGTACATTTAATAAATTTTATTCGCAGTAATATTCAAATTCCTCTACAAGTGTTGTTTAAAACGGTGACAAACGTGGAAAGGAAACGTTTTGTCTCGTTCTCTCTTCTCGTCACTTAGCTCTTGTTACAAACGTATGGACTCATTAACTTAGGACCCATGTTAGAATTAATTTACTTATATTGCAATAAAATTTTTAAAGCTTCCTTTTCAGTAACACTGTCGTTAATTTGGTCAGCAAACATCCTTCTACGGCGGCTAGAAAACTATGACGTACATTTTGCACCGAGATCCTCTGTTACCACCTTAACTAACGGAAGTGACGTCACTTTTAATTGTTATTGCTTTTAAAATTAAAGTAAGCAATTAAGGCCGAGCCGGAAGAGTGCTTACAGGCAGTTTCGTAGTCGTTCTTCCGTTACCGAAGTCCGCAAAGTTTGCGGAAGTCGCTTGACAGATTGACGAATGCTTTGCCTGCTTTCACTTTCACTTTTTCACTGTCTGGATAAACATTTTACCTAAGGTCTTATTGATGGTTGCCACCCAGGCGCGATAGTTGTCAAGCGCAAATCTATTAACTATAAATGTATCGAAGTTGTTCAAAATTATGTTCACCTGGGTCAAGTTATTGAGCTGTAAAACAATTTTGACTCCAAGGCTGACAGAAAAATATGCTTAGGGTGGGTAAGCATTCGGCAAATTGCGTCATATATAGGTATTTACGTCGTCAATACTGCAGTGCTTAAAGGCTAAGATGTTAAAACAATGCCTCCTTCCTTGATGACGTACGCCGCTGAGACGTGGACTCTTACAAAAGGCTTGATCCACCGGTTTAAGGTCGCTCAACGAGCTATAGAGCGGGCTATGCTTGGGATATCTAATACATCATCAGTGAACATTTCTACCGTCCAGCTATCACGATTCATGCATTATCTATAAAAACGGCAAAAAAATCATGTTGAGTGCGCAGGTCCGACTCGCACTTGGCCAGTTTTAGTATTTGTTGTTATGGCGGCAACAGAAATACATCATCTGTGAAAATTTGAACTATCTAACTATCACGGTTCATGGGATACAGCCTGGTGACAGACGGACAGACAGACAGACAGACAGACAGACGGACAGCGAAGCCTTAGTAATAGGGTCCCGTTAGTTACCTATTGGGTACGGAAACCTAAAAAAGCAGCAGTTGAAGTCAAAGTCAAAGCATTTATTCAGTAAATAGGAACAACATTGTACACTTTTACACTTCATTTTAACATTCTTAATCTATATTTACATCTATTTCTTACAAAGATTGTTTTCAATTTGAAAAGTTGTATGTTGTACGTATAGCACATTGATCAAGTTAGTTTTAAACCCTATATAAGGCAGCAAGTTTGAGTTATTTGATGGAACCCTAAAAATAATTGGTACGTCAGTGATCTAGTAGAAATTAATAAGCACCAACAGACTAAAGATAAATTACTTTATGGAAATAGTGTAGTTTGTAAACATGTTTTACCCGATCATAGTACAGCCAAAAGAAACGTGTTCCTATGATCATTATATTTGTATTCTACTAAGTAAATTTACCAATAAACGCATGCACAGTTGAAATGGGCAGTTTGGAAAAAAAAACTATAAGAGAAACCAAAACACGACTAAAAGCAGAAGTTTTGAAGTTTTACAAAAATGTTTTTTTTTTAGCCAGGAAGCGAAATAGCTAATTTTACAATAATGGCAATGCTTAGCATAAATTTAGTCCGAGCTTAAAACTTAATATAAAATACAATGGAAGAGTCATAGGCAATCATAAGAAGTCAAGAGAAATATAAAATTTTTAAGCAATCAAAAATAGATTAGTGTTCGTGTATGTTGCTTCTTTACTCCATCACAGAGGTAAAAATCAACGGCGGCCATAGATATCATAATATGTCAGTGATGGCAGTGCATTAGTCAGTGGCGTAGCTATCATAGGGCAAGCTCGGGGGCCCCCGCCCCGCGTGGTTATTTTGTCATTTTAAGGGTGTATAATACCTCACTTCGCTTCGCATGATCCTGTTTTTTACCAAAAAATACTGCAATCACTCTGAAATTAATATATGATAAAGTTGAGGATTAATGCTATGTCCATGTTGTTGTGAAAACCTGATTCCATAAAATTTATTACAAAGTTACCTCTAAACCGTACAATAAACCGATAGCATTGAATGAATACTTGAAATTAGAATGAATACTTGAATTAGAAAAAACATCAGTGTAGCCGCGATTACAAAATAACTGATGTTTTTGCGTGCGCGGCATCTGATTAGAGTAGGATAGACAGTTAAAAAGCAGAAGAGTTAGAGCAGGACTGCGAATTGAGGTCTTATGGGCCCTTAAGAAGAAACCTGTGAGATTTACAACATTTTTCAGTTTTTTAGACGAGTACAAGTCACTGTATTCTTATCGTATTCATCTGTAAGTTTAAGGGCTAATGTAAATTTAAGCCACGTGGAAAGAGGGGGACCTTATATATTGTCAATGCACCGGAGCCCTTGTCCACCTAGCTATGCCACTGGCATTCGCAGCATATTTACATTATTATTCCAATTAAATAAGCATTAATATCATAAATAATAAGTCACAAATAACAAATAATAAACGATTAAAAACGTTATATACGATATGCGAACAGAAAAGTATCAGAAGAAGTACAGTTTGTCTGGATTGTTGACAAAAATGCATAGGTGAAAACATTCCGCTCTCTACGTACAAAGACAAATGACATTACTTCAGTATTTGGTCTATTTGCAATATTTTTCCATCAACAAAGAGAAAAGGCAAATAACTAATATAAATGTAAATTGTCCGTATGTCTGTTGACAAAGGATTTCGAGACCAAAACGCGTTGTCTCTTAAAACCAACGTGAGGGGTTATTCCTATACACTTAAATAATGTTTTTCTTTATGAATGATAAATATAAAGGAAACTGTCAGATTTTCCTTTAACCATGGGCCTGACTGAAAAAACAATGTTAGTGCCATTTTGTTGTATAAATTTCACAGATTATATGTACAAGTTTTCGAATTTTTTACTTTGGGGAAAAGAAATTATTAGGGTTTAAAAATGTCACAGTTATACGTCACATTTCATAAACAATGTTATACATATAATACATACATGTAATTATTTGGTTTGTATATGTAAGAAACGGAATTCATAAAATGAAAAAAATATTATTTTTAACAACTTTAAAGAAGGAGGAGGTTTTCAATTCGACTGTATATTATTATTATTTTGGTTATGTTACTCCATGATTTTCAACAATCTTCAATATTTTTAATATTGCACTATTCCACCCCGACGTGTCAAAGAATCAAAGCTACGTGGTAGAACTGGTGTCGGGCTCAACTGTGGAGGTACCACCATCTTACTCGCAAACGCCCCCGAAGTTATTCATTATTCGTTAAGTTATAAATTTGCCAATAATACCGTCTAATATGACAAGTATAGGGAAAAATCTGAAAACTTTACATTTGTAATTAAATCATAAAAAAATATAATTTTTAACGGAACCCTCACACTTTTCCGTTTTTTTTTAATGAAAATGTGTAAATGAAAAGTGTTTGTATTACATCTCTTATTTTGTTTTGTTATGTTTAACAATGGAGCAGAGATATCGAGGCTGATGGGCTGTTGATTAGGCTGGAATGGGTAGGGTAGGAAGACAGTAAACATTGAAATATATATGGTCCGAAGAGCTTCAACAGAAACTTGTCGGGTTGACATTGTCACCGTCAACCTGTAATGGTAATGGATGTTTCAACAGGAGCCAGATCGAGATATTGGACATCTGGCAACTGCGTCGGCCCAATGTAGTTTCAACTTAATCCTTCAAATAAAGCGGTGATTGCCGCGCATTGAAAGTGCTTGCTCAAATAAAAACCGCTATAAACCGAATTGAAGTCTATGAAAATTCCAATCTTTGTTTTGTATTGAACATGGTTTCCATGGTAACGGACGGTCGAACGGACGTTACTTTTACGACCAGTTTTATATTGCTAGGTGACAAAAGTGCGCCATAACGGTTAAATAAATGTAGCTCTACGGCATTTGGGCAAATAGTCTTGAAAACTTGCGATTGACCGGACGTGCAGTATCTCTCAGGAAATACTACCTTGGCCAAAAAGTGGCGAAAATTCCTATGGGAACGTTCATTAATCACTTGAGGCTCAAAAGAGGGGGCGGGGGGGGGAGAGAAATCACGGAATACCACGATTTCTAAACCGAAAAGCGGCGCACATTGGCTGATTTGTGGTCCGTAGCTAGACTTAAATCTAAAATAAATATTTACCGTTATTTATATCACTTTTCGGTGATAGAGCTGATGCCGGGCTCGACTGTGGAGGTACCACCATCTTACTCGCAAATCCTCCCGAAGTTATTCGAGGGAGAGTAAGAGAACAGCTCTCAGGCAAAACCAGGTGGCCCACTGTTGCCTGGGACCGATGGATGGCGGTTAATCCATCCCTAATTGCCGGGCCTTATATAAAACAGACTGGTGAGGGGCAGCGGCGTCACTGGTGCTAGGGTTTCGGCACCGCACTCACCAATCCGCCTGATAAGGTTGGTGTGAGTATGGGTATTTCTTCTAGGAGGACCGAAATCCTGGTAAGGCCGATGTCGATCAGTGTACGAAACAGGCTGATGGATGGATGGATTTATATTACAATTTATTAAATTTAGATTCCAGGTGCATTTTTGGTACTGCAGGAGGCCAAGGTTTATAGTACTGCAGGAGCCAAAACAATATACGTGATTTTGGATAGTGTAAATAAAACCTCACCACGTATCACGCACCAGGGGGTTAAAAAGTTGCTAAAAAACATCACGTGATTAACGAACGATCCCTATGCGAATTATTTTAATGGTACTATAAAATTTAGGTATTTGCTTTCTAAATAATAATTCATGTTTTATCTGAAGATCTATTTTATCTATTTTGCTGAGTGGCTAAAGATGTGTGAGGTCTAGCGTTATCATGATGAAAAACCACACCCCTTCTGTTGAGTAATTCCGGCCGCTTTCTCTCAACTTCTTGCTTTAATCTCATCAGTTGTTCGCCGTAGAGTTCAGAATTGATGGTCCTGCCTGGCGATAACAGCTCATAATGAATAATGCCCTTCCAATCCCACCATACACACAGCATTACATTGTTGCGAGATAACTCGGGTTTCGCCAGAGTCTGTGAAGCCTGACCAGCCTTTGACCACGACCTTTTTCGCACGTTCTTGTCGTACGTGATCCACTTTTCATCACCAGTTATCAGGTTTTTCAAAAATGGTTCGGTTTCATTACGTCGTAATAAAGAATCACAAATGAGTACACGGTTCATTAAGTTTCTTTCAGTGAGCTCATGAGGCACCCAAATATCGAGCTTTTTTGTGTACCCAGCTTTTTTCAAGTGCACCAAAACTGTTTTGGGGTCAATCCTCAGTTCTTCAGCTACATCGTAACTACTGATATGCCGATCTTGCTCCACTTTTTCAAAAATGGCATCCATTTTATTCGTAACAGGGCGCCCAGAGCGAGGTGCATCTTTGACATCAAAATTTCCGGATTGAAAACGCATAAACCAAATTTGTGCTACTCTCACAGACACTGCACTAGGTCCATAAACATCACAATTTTTTTTCGCGGCTGGCATTGCATGTTTACCTTTTTTGTAGTAAAATTTTAAAATGTATCGAATTTCTTCATTAGATTCACTCATCTTAACAGTAAGAAAAACAAATGAAAATCACACATTTTACCTAATTTGAATTTGGAATTAACGTTTTTTAAATTTAAACTTTTTAATAATACAAATTTTATAAATACAAAGGGTATAGCCAAAGAGATTTTATTATAAGTTCATACATACTATTTGCGAAAAGAGTTTTTCCCCAACCTATTACTAGATTAGTTTAACAAAACCTACCGTGAAATTATAAACTTATCAGTATTACAAACTTACAGTATATAAGGTGACTTTCCGTTTATATAGCCAAATTCATACTGGGGACTCAGTAAGTAATCAATACGAAGGTTCAATTAAGTATTTATTTTGCGTATTTCATAGAAAGGGTAAAAGTAGGAGTCTCGAGTAGGAGTAGGGTATGGAGCATACATTCTTCTTAAACCAAGGGCTGAGCTATTGCTGATGGTGTTCATTCGTTAATCTTCCTCAAATTATGTTTGTTCAGGTCATATCTCGCTGATTATCCACCAAGTTATGGGGCGCTTCGTAATCTCAAAGGATTATCTCTTCCTGGCCTTATTTTTTTGGGAATGCTCTATCTTCCCACTTAATCTTTAGATTCAGTGAGCGTCTGACAAAATAAAGTTACAAACAAACTGCTTTATTAAAGAAAAATTAAATGATTTAGTTTTCTCTTTGTATTTTGTGGTACATTTCTATTTGAAACAGTCGTTAAAGCGCAGTGGGTGCTCCGAATAACAAAATTGATAAACATATTTGAAAAAGTGCGTGTTCTAGTAGTGTGGTGAATGAAGAAGAAACTGGATTGAATGATGCTGTTTCTTATTACTAAAATATTAATTCACAGAAAGTATAATATTGAAAAAAAAAAACACTTCCCTATGTTTTAGATATAGGTTTATACATTTAAAACAGTCATTAGTTTAGTCCTATTGGCAATTTGTGATGTGATTTGACTGTACATATTGTAAATAATACATATTAAATTAAATACTACATAATATTTATAATTTAACAATAGGTAGTAAACGAAAAATAAAAGAAGAATCCATGTTATATAATAAAATTACCTTATTTAATAAATTATGTTAGGTTTTTACTATTTTCAAATGACATTTCTAGTTTTTGTTAGTGTGACTGTAATTTAATAATTTTTTAAATTTGAAATTTAATAATAATGGTTGTATTTATAATTGAGTATTTAATATTTTTGATTAATTTATTGTTTCATGTATGTAAACATATAATGCCCAGCTCAAAATTGGCTACTATGCCGCCGAGCCTGGGACCATTTTTGTCTTCTTTCTGATTTGAATTTGTATTTTTATATACTTAATTTGTATTATTTTTAAAAAGACAAATAAACTTTTAATTATTATTAGTACTTATTTTTGTTTTGACAGAATACTACGAACTGGAAAAAAAACTGATGCTGCGAAAATTTTTTTCCACCACGTTTTGGAAAAGGCCTTCTTCATAACGTGTTTTTTCAGAACCCTATCTCTTACAGTTTGGGAGTAATAATGTTTGAAAACCATATTTTTGCCAACTTTATTTACAAAATCGAGTGTTTAGGTGCAGATATCTCAAAACATTTTAGAGTGTATTGAAAGATGGAACTAATTATTAGAAACCATATTCTCTGAGAAAAACAAATGTCTGGACTCAAACCTGCCCTTTAATTGTCTAACTTCAATATTTATCGCTATAGCCATCAAAAGGTGTCGTGATGTCATTTCTAGCCAATCACGGTGCGTTGTAGGCGATTGCGCTGGATGTCAAAGTTAGACAATACGGCCTCTGTATCTCTGCCTATCGTGGTATTAATAACTAGTAACTTATAATTTCCACTTTGAATGCACAAGTTTATGTTTTCTCTATTAGTCTAGGCGCTAGCCCATGTGCATGCCCCCTAAGTTTTGTTGCGGGTCTTTGTTAAACACCTATAGGAGTACAAAAAATAATTGGTCACATGGTCCAGATCATGGTCGTATGGTCACCATTTTTAAAAATGGCCGCCGAACTCTTAGTTTATTTGTCAAACTTATGTCTCTGTATCCAGTAGTCCGGTTTTGATTTTTCAAAGCTTATTTTACTCCTTTTGTAAAGGCAATATATCGAAAAATATAACCAAACATAACAAATATGTCGAAATGGGTGTTTAACATAGACCCGCAACAAAATTCAGGGGACATAATTATGACCTCACACGAGACATGAGCTAGCGCCTGCACTACTATATCGTAAACAAATAAATAATCACGCAATATCCGGGTTTCTTCGGGAATTTACTCGTAAATCCCTGTTCATCGGTTTATTGGTTAATCGCCGGGAAGAAGCGGGGTCTATGAAGGGTTTTGACCAATACAACAACTGTTAAGGTTTATTTATAGAGAAGATGAATGAAAGTAGAGTGACGAAAGAAATTTATGCTGCACAAGTGGAAGGTAAAGTTCAACCGGGCCCTAGAAGGACGTATGCCGACCAAATAGGTGACATACTGAAGAAGGGCAAAGGAAAAAGTACCCGGAATAGAAGACCTTGTATGACTAGATTGATGGATGTAGAAGAAGCTCTCACTCTTGGTGGTCCTCTTGGAAGTGATGCCCATACTCACACACGCTGGACAGGCGGGTTGGTAATCACGATGCCGAAACCCTCTCAGTAACGCTATGTACTCGTAAATACATACACTTACTTGCTTCCATCCATCAGCCTATTTCGTCCACTGCTCGACCACCACTCCTGATCCTGACACACCTCTTTTACTTATTCTACATCCATCAATCTAGTCATACAGGTTCTTCTATTCCGGGTACTTTTTATTATTACTTTTTAGCATATTTTTTGTTTTTCGCATAGTTAAGGATGAATTTGACTACACCGGGTGTAAATAGACTGCTACCATTAAATGAAACCACATATTCTACCGACCCTACTGAACCACTTTTCCCGAGAGTCATACCTGCGGACTGCCTTAGTTTAGGAAATAATTGAGTTCCAAACAAAAACGCGTGAACCCTAATGCACTGACATACGGGCGAGTTTAGAGAGAGCGCCGTCCGTGAAACCTGCAGCTGTTTGAGGTCAACGCTGGTTTCATTTAATGGTCGCACTCTATTTACACCCGGTATAAGGTGACTTTCGTTTTAATAGCCAAATTCATACTGGAGACTCGGTAAGTGGTCAGGATCAAGATTAAATTACACTTTCTGTGAAATACGCAAAATAAAATTGCGACGTCCTATACTAATTGGGTTGGGGTTGTTCTTGAACAAGTATACAGGACAGACACAAAAAATATTTTTCGTATTTCGAAAATAGGGTCATTGAACCTTGGTTGGACCACTTACCGAGTCTCCAGTATGAATTTGGTCACATAAACAAACGTCACCTTATCTAAGCGAAAGTCATCTTATTTGTGTCCAAAGTACGGCGTTATCCTTGGGATGTAAAAATCGTCGATGGAAAGAGGGTACCCGAGTATTGATTGTCTCTAATGACAGGCCACCCTTAGAAAAACACTTGATACCTGGGGGTATACGTCGTGACGATATGTGTTATTGCCGGCTAAAAACAAGGTGTACATAATTACGACCGAATCAATAATATCGACTGATAATTACTCGTAATTAAATTAACATTTAAATTGTCGCTTTGTAGTTTCCCTTTATAATTTGAACGGTGTTAATTTGTTTGTGACTAGCTTTTGTCCGCTGCTTTACTCGCGTTGTCTTTCAATCTTTGAGTGTCAGACATAAAGGGTTAATAGCTATAATTTTTTCAACACCTATATAGTCTATATGTTGACCAGGGTCACTACGATGGTAATAAAGAAAACCGCATCCAAATCTGTTCAGTGTTTCTCGAGTTAAAACGTAACGAACGTTGACTTTGCATAATGTTCCTATACCGAAGGCATAAGAAATGCTGTAATTCTGCCATCAAATTAAAAGTTTTCAATAATTTAAACATATTAAATTTTATATATTTGTTTTGAATGATACTCATAATTTAATAATAACAATATTACAGCGTTTTTGTTGAGAGGATACAAGTAAAATTAATGATAAAAGCCAGTTTATAAATCAGTGTGTATTGCAGTTATCTATGCAGCAAAATCCTTTATTTCTTGAAGACATGTCGATGATTGTCTTGTACCCAAGCTACTGTAACACCAACGATGTGGCTGTCAACACATGTCACAGATCTTGTTCAGCATTCATTGTTCTTCAGCAACATGTGTCAGCTTTGTTCTCACAGAAGCTTGCATCTGTTGAAGTGGAGGCTGATCTCCGGTATCGACGATTTCACGAAAGGATTCTTCATGAAACCGGAGGGCTGGGGTAATTTTATTCTTCAAAGTTTATTAACCGGATGTAAATATACAAGACCCTTTAAATGAAATAGCAAGTACGTATCATAATAGAACATTTTCTCAAAGCACAGACGCCGCCGGGCGAATTAAAATAAAAATACACCTACCAGTACAGTAAAGTAGAGTTTTTAATTCGGCGAACACTTTTGACAGATAAAAGAGTGTTGCCATTATTCGAAAAAAATAAATAGATTGCAGCATGTATAATATTGAAGAGTATCAAAATTTAGGTCTTCTTAGTATTTAGGTCTCACAATAGACAGGGATATGAACTGGAAATATCACATAAAAGAGGCAAGTAAAAGATTACGAATACTATTAGCTAAATTTAATAACCTCAAATATTTTGTTAACCGAGGGGTGCTGTATTGTAGACCGGAACTAGTGGAACCGGTTTTGAGCTATGGATTGAGTAGTTATGGAAGAACTTTTCCTACATTTTTTTTTTTTTTTTATTTATTTCCAGTTAGAAAAACAACATTTTTTTTTACAAGTAATTCAGAACCATGAAACCATGTTTGGTTTGTCTTGGTCCTGGAGTCGACGATACAAAAGAATTAATTATAATCGAGATTCTAGGTAGCGAGATAAATGCACTTACAAAAATACTTACATAATAAAAAACAAAAAATTTTTACACTTATAAGTTCAGACAGAAAAACATGTCTTATTAAGATGCATAAAAGGTCTATACTAGCTTGGCAAAGGTTATTGATATTGTATTCTGATTCCCTAATACAAATTGACAAAGTTGTTACACAGTTATCTGGGGGTTTATACAGTTACTAATAGCATAGACATAAGAGCTATTATCGAATACCTTAGCTTCCTAGGATAGTTTGCAAAACTGTGGCTTTGTACTTGTAGTTACTGATTTTAATATACAGGTTGCTCCATATTTTTATGAAGTAAAAAAGTTACAACTGAGATTTTTGAAATGTCTAGTTAGTAAAAAAGAAAAATTGAGGTAATTAAGGAATATGGAAATTTTAATTAAAATTAAGGAATACCAAAGATTATTAAAAAAATGTAAAATCATGCCAGTAGATGTAAAATTAAAGTATGGAATATATGAAATTCGCAATGGAAACATTTAAAAAATCTCAGTTAAAAGTTAAGAAAATACGTTATTGTTCAGCTCGGGGAAAAGGCAAATCAGTAATTAAGTATGTTGTACCAAAGTACAAAAATTATTATGGAACTAGGACTTGCGAGTATTTAATACTGAAGATATTTAATTAAATAGGGGAAGAGGTTGACGAAAATTTAAATTACAAAATAAGCAAAAATAAATTTAAAAACATTTTGAAAAAGTGTTTTCTTGGCTTTTATAGATTTTTGGAAAGCTGTGTTAAAAATAAGTTTAAGATTTAAATGCTTTTGCAGGGGAAGACATGTTTGGATACCGAGAATGGTAGCCGATAAACTGGTGAGCAGTTTGGCTTAAGAAATGTAAAAGAAAAAGGTGTATTGTCTTTGGCGAATAAATAAATATCTATCTATATAAATGAAAGCTGAATAACCTGACACGGATATGGAAACAAGGTGAAAAAAAAAACAGCTAAAGGTTACTTTCAGATTTTAATAGACAGACTGTATTTATATATATTTTATTTACTTTAAATTATTTATTTTCTGGAGTAGAAAAGGCATATCAAATAAGCAGTTACTATCGCCTATAGCACTTTCTGTTTCTTTAGTTGTCTAAATATACCCAAGATGAAAGGTATGGATTGAAATAAAATACGTATTCATTAACACATTTTTAATCGGAATGAGATTCAATTTCTAATAATAAATGCTATTATACATTATTATATAATAAATGCTATTAGGATGGGACCTTGTCATACACCGATGCCTGTATGCGTGCGTTAGCAACATTGACGGAAGTGTGTGAGTGAATGAGATGTCCTGTCCTAAAATCATTTGAAACTGATAGCATAAACTTAAGTGAAGCGGTGTGCAGTTTTAGTTTAGACGGAACATATAGGTGTTACTTGTGCTTTGGATTTTAAAAGCTCCCTTTGTTGATTTTTAAATAAAATTGCAAGCAATTTTTTATTTACGGTAATAACCGTGAAGCAAACATAAGAAGACCACTTCGAAATAAACAAAAATAATTTTCGAAAAAGATGGTGTAAAAGTGTAATGATATATTTTTGTTTAATTTTGCGTAGTTTGACTGTACGACCTTTTGAGTATATGAAACTCAAAAAACGCATCTTGTAGCCGTCAATATTTTATGACATCGATATGCGCAGCACTGGCTGAAAAGTGGCAGTATTATGCTTTTCGAACTGTCAAACCTGTTCGCCGAATTTAAAACTCAACTTTAGGTTTTTAAACTTGGTAAGGAAATGTAAACATATTGTAGGGTTCCGCATCTATTACTAAGCTTCTGCTGTTTGTCTATCCGCCTGGGTTTACTGCTTCAACCATAAAGGTAAAAAGTTGAAATGTAGCTGTAGTTATCAAAAAAATTGTCCTTCAGGGTTTAATCGCCAAGAATGGAAGAAAGGCCGATTTTTTTAACTGGTCCCCTCCATATCGTGTAAGGATACACTATTGGAGTGAAGAATACTAAGGAGCACATCAAAGTCAACAGAATTAAATGCTGAAATCAAGTAAAGCAACAAAAGATAGCTATTTATTGTCCAAAGTCAATCTGATATCGTCAATGACTTTTAGAAGGTCGCTGACGTTGCTATGAAAAGAACGGAAACCAGATTGACAGGGACTCAAAAGATTATTTTTGTACAGGCCTTTGCTCGCGGCTACTTTCACGTTGAATTAGTTTTTATGTTGAATCGGTCAATATTTTTGGGTCCAATCATTTTATAGTACACTAGCTTTTGCCCTTGGCTTCGCTCGCGTGGAATTGTCTTTCAATTAATGTATTATCGACAGTTTTTGGCTTGGCAGTTATTTTATCAATCCCAACTATTATTATTATTATATGTAAGTTATAATACTGAACTGGGTAACTACGATCCAAATCCGTTAAGTGGTTCTCGAGTTAAGATGGAACAGACAAACAGGCCAAAAGTTAGACAGAGGAAAAGAAAGAAAAAATTTGAAAAAAAAAATTGTCTTTTCCTTAGTGCAATACCGAAAGCGTATTTCATTTAAAATTTCGCAAAAATACTCAATTTAATTTACTGATACTCGTTTTTATACTTATTTCTTATCTATCCATCAGCCTGTGTTCGTCCACTATTGGACGTAAGCCTTTCCAGATTTCCACACTCTTGGCGGTCCTCCGCCCTCCTCATCCAGCCGCCACCCGCAACGTCAAGTTGTCTGTCCAGGGGCACCGGCGCAGTCGATATATAAACAGTAGGGAAACTCCTCTGCATGTATTCTCGAGTTAATTAACAACCCTATCGGCACGTTAGGGCTGGCACCGGGCGAAATCTAAAAGCAACCTTATGACACGGTGCAGGGTTCGCGACTGCCATCCGACGCTAACGTTCCACGACGACAATCCCCGAGACGGCGTGTAAAAGCACGCGTCTGTGTGTGTGTATTCTGGTCGTTTCCTTGAAGTTTACGTACTGATTCATATACCTATTAATATTTAATTAATATAATTAACATAATTATTAATTATAATTTCGTGGGTGTAAAGGTAAAACTCATTATTTAGTATGTCTACCCGCCTACGCTACGCTTGGCTCTACTGTACATGGTCTCCAATCTAATGCCTTCCGGCCCAAACAGCCATCATCTTGGCTTTATTATTGGAATATATATTTTAAGAAATTAACTAAAATTTGATGTAAAAACAAGTACAAAACAGAAAGAATTCGTGAAAATATCTACAAATTTTAAATACTCCAATTTAAACATTACAATAATTGAAATAGATATGCCAACTGACAGGTAATTTTTTTATTAATTAGAAATTTTACGTAATTTTTGGTGGGCAATGGTGTGAATTCGGTGTAACACGACTTAACACATTTGACAGAACTAAACTTAATTTAAGTACTCTGTCTTTTTCTTTCTGTACCGAAAAAGCAAGGACAGGATATTAAAAATAAGGTTAGTCCTGTCAAATAAATTAAGTCCTGTTACACCGAATCGACACCAATGTATGTCTAGAACCGTATAAAAGCCACTTCTAGGGTTAAGGCGGAACGTTTCGAGCTTGCTGCAAAATACATAACTTAAAGGCGACTGGCGATATTACGTCGTACTAACCGGACGACGCACTAAACGACTACTAATTTTAGCTTTTTTTATGTAAGAATTTAGATTAACTTCTATTTAAATAAAAAAAATATGTACCAGAATTAACAAAAAGTAACTTTAATGATACAACATTGCATGTCTTACCTTTTCCTCAATGGACCATGGATAAAATTACATAAAATATGTATGTACATAATTTTGTATGTATTTACTAACGTAAGAAGTCTGTAATTTTAGTTTTTTTGTTCGATAGTAAGAACTTCGTACAGGAGGTGGGGGGCGAAAAGGAATCGGGGCGGCGTGGTATTGTTAAACAAAACACTGCACGTCGTCGTTCTAACCGGACGATTTAACGTCAAAATAGGTCGCTATAAGCAGTTGGTTGCTTAAACCGCAGTCGTACGTAAATACGTGTAATATGTTTTCATAGTAAGTCTATATGAAACCAACCTTGAGCTTGCGTTATATTCGGATTCTACTGTATTTAATAAAAAGTACTAAATAAATGTGATTTATTGCATTTCGCGACCATAGTTTATGTCAATTAGGATTTTCTACCAAAATTTTGTAATTTTATGCATCGCGTTGTAAATGAATGTCCACACCAACTTAAAACACGCTTTTAAGTTTGTGTGGACATTCTGTTAAAAACCCCTGATAATTACTAAACTATTTTATTTGATAAATTTTGTTTAAAAATGAGATAAACAATCATAAGTTATGCATTTTGCACTGAGCTCAAAACGTTCCCCCTTAAACTCACACAATACCACAATACGTTTAGTGGTTCTCGAGTTTGAATAGCTCAGCTATATAAAGTTGTCGGTAGAGCATGTTGATGGCCTTTCAGTATTAAAGCTGGACTGGAATCTGTGACATTGTATCACAATTGCACCTCTAAGTTATATTGGGTTACTATGTATGCAGTGAATGAGTAATTTACGAGGAAACTCATGATATAACTTAATTTATACCCAAAAGGAAATGCAATTTTGTTTATCGGTTAATTTGACACAGGTGTAATAATTTTTTTTTTCGTCATATTTTTCTGATAAGTGGTAGACTGTATTTTTTGTTAAATAATAAATTGTATTATTTTATTTAAATAAAATAGGTTACCATTTTGAGATAATATTTTTTTATTAATTTAATGTATTTCTATTTATTTTTAAATTAAATTGTAATTTTATTAACAAAAAAAAAAACCTTTTGCTATTGAATGATAATAAAACATTATATTGATTGATATCACACTAATATTATAAATGCGAAAGTTTGTGTGTGTGTGTGTGTATGTATGTTTGTTACTCTTTCACGCTGAAACGGCTGAATGGATTTGGATGAAATTTATAGTGGATATAGCTTATACCCTAACTTAACACATAGGCTACTTTTTATCCCGGAACAAAGCATGTCGTTAAATCGAATATCACGCGGCTCCGGGCAAAAGCTATATTTATCATATTCATCATCATACATTATTTTATTTATAAGTAATAAATAAAATAATGTATGATGATATTATGAAGTGACACGTCAACACAGATTTTACATTTAGCCTTGTATATGCCATCGGCACATCGTATATTTGGGCATATCATGATCTGCCTAGGCATATCATATTTCTGTTAAAAGGAGGGGGTCACCTCGCTCACTTCACTCGGCCCTCCAAATTTATTTATTAACATGTAACCCTATACGCTCCTCTTCGCTCCATCTATTCATCGTTGCATCTATTTTTGACTTTTGATTTCATACTTAATAATCTGCCCCATTCTACGGCCTGCCCACGACTTATAGGTACAGGTGACTCAACGAGAGTTGAGCCGAAAACAGTACTAACACAGACACAGTTCTTGAATTAGGGCGATTTTCTTTTTTTTACGAATCATATCATACTAATTTCATACTAATATTATAAATGCGAAAGTTTGTGTGTGTGTGTGTGTGTGTATGTTTGTTACTCTTTCACGCTGAAACGGATGGACAGATTTGGATGAAATTTAGAATGAATATAGCTTATACCCTAACTTAGCACATAGGCTACTTTTTATCCCGGAAAAAAGCATGCCATTAAACCAAATAACACGCGGGCGAAGCCGCGGGCAAAAGCTAGTTTAAAATAAAAGAAGGTTCTGATTTCTGTGTTAGAAGTGATCGCCTCATCTAAGGATACTCTTGAGTTAATTCAATAGTGTCTCATTATGCAAGTGGTTTTCTTGTTGAGCAACCGTACTAGGTGAAATTCAATTAACCGACCAAATTTTTACTGGAGACTCGGTTAGTGATCAGAAACGAGGTTCAATTACCATTATGGTGAAATTCGATAAATATATTTTTTGCTTCCTTACTGATTAGGCTAGGAATTGTATTTAAACTAGTCCAACCAGTACGGGAGCAAAAAAAGTATATTTTTCGAATTTGGCTAAAAGGATTACTAAACCTAGTTCCTGATCACTAACCGAGTCCCCAGTAGATATTAATTTGGTCGTTTGATTGAATTTCATCCTACATATATAGGTAAGGTGACTTTTATTTATGCAGGCAAACTCATACTGGAGGCCCAGTAAGTGATCAGTAACACGGATAGATAATAACACTTTTTGCTAATTTTGCAAAATAAAATCTTGACGTACTATAGTAATTGACTCGGGGCTGGGCTTGCGTTTGTAAGGAACACGAAAAGAATAATTTACGAATTTCACAAAAAGGTCATTGAACCTTGTTACTGAGCACTTACCGAGTCTTTAGTAATAATTTGGCTGCATAAATTAAAGACAGCTTATAGATATACGTGTCATCTGTTCGAACAAATAATTATTGGAGGTACTCTGTTTATTTTACATCAATGGAGGTACTACAGTGTGCTCGGAAATCATATTACCCCGAGTCCTCGAGGTACGAAACCTTTAAACTACTACAAACCATCAAAAACCTTCTGTATTACAATGTAGTAAAACCCATATTGAAGCACGCAGTGCAACAGGTCTTGTATGTTGATAACTAAACTTGTTTTCTAGGAGTCCGTTCTGGGATTGGAGAGCAGGCTTATTAAATAAATTCACACCTGTTTTCTAAGAAACTTCGGAAAATTCTACAAAAATAAGTCGAAATACATCATTTTTAATAATCACAATTATATATTATTAACTTTGTATTGGGGTTTTACTCGCGATAACTAACAATATACCTTAATAGATATGTGCTTGACATTTCGACGCCTCTGTAGGCTGTACAATACAAAGTTGTGTGAAAATCGCGAAAGTTTAAAGTTTACTAATAATTATATAAAGCATTGACTTTGATTATTGTTTAAATAAAGTTTAAAAAAAAGGGAAAACCGACTTTTATGTCTTCTAATTATAATTTAAGAAAAACACATAAAAATAAATATATCTCACATTACTATCTAATTTTATTTGTTTTTTTTTTTCAATATTTATACAAAATTATAATTTCATCATATTTGTAATATAAAAGTAAGTACCAGGGTGCAGCTCAATAACAGATGAGACACGTCTCTGATATTACCAGTAGTCCAGCACAAATGGAACTCTTTGGATGCGAAGACAGAATAAAAATTGAATTGCTTCAGAAAATTGGTGGCTTCGTGATGACATAGAACATTCACAGCTGTGAAGCACTAATATATATCTATCAGTAAACTGTCACTGTACTGTGCTTGGTTTATTTATTTTATGTAATATAATACTGTTCTATGTACCTCATATATCAAAGGCAGAACACTATTATAATACCACTCTCTAACACAGCTTCATGGCCACATGATTTAATTCAATTAATGTTCTGTGTTCATGGCCTATAAGCACAGAATAAATAACAGTATGGTATAAGTAATAATAAATTATGATTTTTTCTTTCTTTCATACATTTATGAACATTGATCACTATCCAGTCTCTTTTTTTAATATAACCCTTATATGATAAATACGTATGTACACTTTTATATAAAGGCAAAAAAAGAAATAATATTTTCGAAAGATATTTCGACCCACTCGGGGTCGTCGTCAGTCGAATATGCAACAGTAGATAAATACAACCAAAGATACAAAATAGACATAAAAAAATGACAGATTTAAGGGGGTAACTTTTTACCTCGGTACAAAATGCACATCATAATATTGTTTTCCTTACTTTTGGATAAAAAATATGCAATAAATGTGTTTTAAAGCAACCTGCGGATATAGTTTATTTATAATGAAGTTTTTATAAAAAAATTAAGTACTTTAATGTATTACATTTTGTTTGCATTACTTTAACAAACTTAAAAGCGAGTTTACAGTTGTAATGTAATGCAGCTAAAATGTAACGCATAAAATTTAAAATTTTCATGTGAAATGACACGGACGGTGAAGCAACTGTTAAATGAATGGGCATGTGAGCGAGCATACTTTTCACACACCTTTAACTGACATTGAACTGAGGACTTGGGAATCTTCTTACATTTGGTCACTTGGTGCCCACTACGGAGCCGGACTAAACAAACAACACTGACCGACAGACATTATATACTGTACACATTTCTAACACCCAGTCTCAACCAAAAACACATATATATATATTCTTTTTTTACACAAGCAGTTCAGACGAGAGCAATAAGACAGATAGGTTAAGAAAATAGGTTTAATTCTGTCATTTTTTATGTCTAGTTTGTATCTATGGTTATATTTATCTACTGTTCCATATTCGACTGACGACGACCCCGAGTGGGTCGAAATATCTTTCGAAAATATTATTTATTTTTTTGCCTATATATAAAAGTGTACATATATGTATATATATTAATAAAAAACAGTGAAAAAGCTTTTATAAAGCTAAAATATTAGAGATAATCTATTTTAAAATGCACGCCCCTCCACTAATTATGATTGTTTCAATGTGTGGGAAGAAATACTTATTGCAACACTGTACTTGCGGCGATTTTTCTGTGTATTTGGATCCGTCCGCGCACTAGGAGGTAAACTAATCATGCGATCAGTCCAGGTACTGGCGGAGTATGGCGAGGAGCGCACGCATTGTATGGGACGACACACCCGCTCTGGCATGCGTTTGCGTCATTTATGCACTGGTTGGCCAACAGATCCAGCTGTTTGATAATTTAACAAGTACCGTTTGCATAAAAAACCAAAATAAATGCGTACGTAATGTAAAATGGACGTTGCGGAATACGAGAAAAATGTAAATAGAAATGGTAATTAGAGTATTAAGTGGAAAGGTAAGTACATCTTGTGTGTCGAAATTATTTGTCTAAAAAAACACATTTACTCTTTTAATTAGTAGGTAATAAACGTATTAAATACATCATTGATAAAGTATATACTTTTTTATTAGTAATACAATATTTTATTTTATTCACTATCAGACTCCACATTAAAAATACATTGGAAATCCGTGTCAAAGTTTTTCATATATTCTTTTTCTATGTTACCGACATGCCGACATGTGTTTTCCCACATATTACTATCAATCATTTGAATTCGTTCATTTATTAGAGCCATTATAGAGGTCAAGTTTTGCCCAACGTTTTTTTTAGCCACGTAGTTTTTCATATCTTTTCTATTGGATTCAGGTCGGGTTGATACGGAGGTAATCGTAGAACCTGAAAACCTTTCGACCTGACTAGCTCGTCGATTGCAAAACGTTTGAACTTCTCTTTATTTTTTAATATTAAATCATAAAGCTCTATTTTCTTCATCGATTCTTCATATGGAATATTTTTTTCATTCAGCCATGCTTGCATAATGCCCTTATTTGAATTAGAATCAGGACATTTTTCAGATACAACGTTGTGGTAGGAAGCATTATTCATGACTATCACAGCATTTTCTGGGAGATTAGGTAGTAATTGATTCGTTAGCCATTTTTTATAGTTTTCATGATTCATGTTATCATGATAATCGCCACTTGTTGAGTTTACTTTTTATATTAAGCAAGCATTTGGGACAAACCCTTGACATCCACCAGCGTGAACAATTATGACCCGAATTCCTTTTGATAACTTTTTCTGAAGTGGTGAAAGTTCCTCCACGCTTTTCCAGCATTTGTTCTGTATGTGCGTCGTTTGAACATAGCTTTCGTCAGTAAACACAATGTATCGACCTTCATCACGATATTTTTTCAGTTGTTCTAAATACTTAAATCGCAACATTTGTATGTCATGCTTTTCAACAAAGACTTTACGATTGTCGTCTATTGTAGATTCCCGCAAAATTTTACGCAGCGTTTCTATACAACCGTCGAAACCAATTTTTTCTGATAAAACTTGTTTAAGTTTTTTCAATGTCGGCATTTCATTAAATTCTTTATGAAATGACGTAATTGTTCTTCGTAGCACAGATAGATCAAAATCATCCAACGTTGATTTTGGACACACCCGTTTTCTTTTTGAGGGTGACTTGAAAATTGTTCAAGCCATGTCTGCGGATGTGCTAGCAGTACTTTGTCTTTCTTATTTTAATATATTTGAAATAGTATGTTCACTATAACCAACTGCTTGAGCAGTTCACCATCTAGCATCACTTTGCTTTTCGATTCCATTTTCTGCCTCATATTTCATACGATGATATACCTACTCTAGCAATAATTTCTTTACTCTGTAAAATTACAATATAGTATTATGATTTCTAAATGGAAAATCTATTTTTCATTATAAAATAACACATGGTGGAGGTATAAAAAAACGAGTTCTCAAACACAAACAAAAAATATTCACCTGACTCCGAAGATGCTTTTTCGTTGACATGCTGACCGTACCTTTGCAGGAATCGACGCGTACTTCCACTTTCGTGTCCAGCCGGTGACTGAATAACCAATAACGAAGAGCAATTTGCGTGTATTTCGTATTTACATCTACTTTGCGTGTGAGCGTAAGCACATTGGAGGGGCGTGCATTTTAAGAATAGATTATCTCTACTTTAATCTTTACTTTTACTAAATATACTTTATCTATTCGTGCAGCCTCGCCCGTATATAACACGACAGCTAGAAACAAGCTAGTAATCATTTCCTGGAAGCATACAATTTCAAAGCAAGAGTTCATAACCTTTTTACATTTCCTTACGTTCTCTTTGTGAAAGAACTCTTGTGAAAGTTGAAGATAAGTTATTGATTGTCAGTTTACGTGCCGGTAGGGGCTGGCGACACGACTCGAATTAATTTGGTAAAGAATCGGAGACCGTGAAATTCATTTTGAAGCTGTTTCATCAAGTTTCAACGTCTGCGATAATTTGGGAGCGATCCGTCTTGCGGGTCAGCGTGAAAAATTTCAGGAATTTTTTTAAATTGAATTTTTTTTTACTTTTTTGATTGTCGTGGTAATATTTATTTATAATGAGGGGTTTATTTTATGCCGCCTATGTGGCCGAATAGTAGAGCGTTCGCCTGCTAACCCATAGATCGTGGGTTCGATACCCGCGGTTTACAATAGTTTGTGTTCGGTTTGCGTGTTTCAGAAATCACGTTAAGATGTTGGTATTGTGCCCGAAATAAGGGATGGGAAAATGGGATGTAGTAATCGTTGGTAAAAAGCGGGTGTACCAAGTGTGGACAGTGACTTGCTTTTCACAATTCATCCGCACTTGGGAGCACCCCTGATAACCCCCAAGGGATTCATGTCAGACGGTATTTTTTATTTTATTTTCGTGTTTCCGTTAAACTTACGTCTACCCAATTTCCATGGTTAACCTTTATATTTTTATCCATCCATCCATCCATCAGCCTGTTTCGTCCACTGCTAGACATAGGCCTTTCCAGAATTTCGCCACTCTTGGCGGTCCTCCTGGAAGAAATGCCCATACTCACACACGCTGGGCAGGTGGGTTGGTGAGCGCGGTACCGAAACCCTTGCACCAGTGACGCCGCTGCCCGTCACTAGTCTGTTTTATATAAGGCCCGGCAATTGGGGATGGATATACCGCCATCCATCGGTCCCAGGCAATGGTGGGCCGTCTGGTTTTGCCTGAGAGCTGTTCTCTTACTCTCCCCCGAATAACTTCGGGAGGATTTGCGAGTAAGATGGTGCCTCCACAGTCGAGCCCGGCATCAGCTCTACCACCTAACATAAAATATATTTTTATAGCAGCATACATTTTTGTCATTGAATCCAAAGCAGATAAAAAGATACAAAAAGAAGATGTACCTCTTAGGAGTTTTACCATTTTCGGTGGAGGTTATTTTAATAAACACTTGGAATATCCTTGTTAAGATTATATTTTTATGGTTTTTGGAAGAAAATGTTTTATATCAGTATTTGATTTAAGTTAATAAGCATAACAAAATCAAATGAAAGGTCCTTTGTATGATGGGAGGGTTTCAATTTTTTTTTATTCAAATTATTTGCCGTGATAGAAACTATTCTAACACGTATTCTGTGAAATTTGAAACTGTAGACCTTTGTGACAGACGGAAGGAAGGAGAGCAAAGCCTTAGTAATAGGTCCCATTTCAGGTCCAGAACCTTAAAAAAGGCATGGGTCAACAAAAAGTTGAAGTTGCTGGTTCTGGATTGGTGTAGGGGAACTAAAAAATAAAAAGACTACAGACTTTAACACATTATACATAATTAGTATTTTAAGCGATTATGATTGCGTTTATTTAAATTATTAATATGTTACACGTATAACACATTATAATCTAAGGTACCATCGTGCAATCCATTTATTCAATTATTCCCTAAGTTCGACAAAAAAAGTGGATACTTATTGGGATATTTATGGGATATATACCTAATTATACCTGTCTTTTTATGTACCTAGTCGGTGCTTAAATTCTGTCACAAACAAAATTGGCTATAAAATGAAAACTAGTCATGATATTCAAAAAAAGTTTTTTTTTAAGAAAAGGTAATTTAATTATCTTACATTAAACCCAAAATTTATTCAAAATGATTGCCACCATTTTTCACACAAGCCTTCAGTCTTCGCGGCCAATCATCAATAGCAGCACGGACCATTTTCATGTCGATATCGGCCACTGCTTTAATCAATGATGACTTTAGGCTGCTCAAATTTCTGTAAGGTTTAGAACAGACCTTCTCCTCCAATTCCTGCCAAATTTTGTAATCCAGTGGATTGAGGTCAGGGCTAGATTAGGGCCAATCTTGATGCCTTATTAGCTCGATATTCTGGCGCTTGAACCACTCCTGAGTTGTTTTGGCCTTATGAGCTGATGCGGAGTCCTGTTGAAACACAAATGGCCGTCCTCTAAAGAGTGTCTGGGGCAGATCTTTTACTATGCGATCTAAAACCGTGTCTTGGTACACTTTTGCACTGGTTTTGACACCTTTTTCACAAAAATGCACTTCAGTAGGGCCATAGTAGGACACTCCCAACCAAATCATGACTGATGATGGATGATGGCCGTGCTGCACTCTAGGAATGGCATTTCCAGCGGCCGCAGAGCTGGTAGCGTACACCCTGTCATTTTGTTTGTTGTACTTCTCTTCGATATTAAAAATTTTCTCGTCTGTAAACAGGATATCGCGGTGTCTGTTTCTTGCGTACCGCTTTAGCAAAACTTTGCATTTTTTGGCTCTCATAGCTATCAGACGCGCGTTCAGGAGATGTCCACTCTTTTTTCGGTAAGCTCGTAGTCCCAGGTCTTCATTGAGTACTTTTTTTACGGTACTTCTGGTTAATCCCATCTCCAAAGCCATCAGTTTCTGCTTGCGGACGGGATTTCTTGCAATACGCGCCTTGATTGCTTTGATGTCCCCTGGAGTCCTAACGGAACGAGGTCTGCCAGTTCTTTTCTCGTCATCGACACTAGAGGTTTCATTGTACCTCTTGATGGTACGGTACATGAACCTCTTCGTGATTTTTAATTTTTGAAGCAAGTTGAATATCGTCTTCGGTGGATGGCCGCAACGATGCAATGCAATTACTGCTACTCGGTCCTCTTTGCGATTCCACTCCATCGTAAAAAATGAATGAATGTAATTGTGATTTGGCAGATTATTAATCAAAAAATATTTGAAAATCGAACACCATTCCACTTTTTTTTCTAGGTGTTATATTTTTAAAATAAATGGCCAGTGACAGTATTTAAGAACCGACTAGGTATAGGATACTTTGTAAGCACTGGATCAAAAAATATCTCTCTTAGCTTTTGCAAAAGTAAAGGTGTTGATAGGTTATGATTTTGAAGGTGCCACTCACTGGCCTCTATTATTAAAGGTCGCTATTTGGATTACTCGTGTGACCTTTACAATCCTGTTTAAATTTGAACCTTTCCTGTGTCTATTGGATCCACGATATATTTGTTTAAGCTTAAATACACACTGTGAGAAAACAGGTATACTACTTTGTGTAAAAAGTACCGGGAATTCATAAATTACAGAACGCGCGATAACATATAATTTTTTTTTTCTTAGAAGTCGGTGACACCGTACTGAGTTATATATATACCGCGCGAACTTTGAACTGTATGTCACTCATTGTAAATACAGCTGCTGTTTTTATATTTCGTTGTTTTAAGTGTTCTGCGATTTTACTATGGAATGGAAGCATTTGTAGAACAAAGAGTTTGCCTTAAGTTTTGCGTATCACATGAGATATCCTGTGTCGAATCGCTAAAAATGTTGCAGAAGACTTACACTCATTCGTGTATCTCAAAAACACGGGCTTATGAATGGAATAAAGAATTTAAAGTACGCCCCACAAGTGGTAGCTAATTTGCCTCGTTCTGGTCGATCCCCAACCACTGCGAATGATGAAAACATTAATCTATAATTAAGAGTCTGGTACTTGAGAATCGTCGTATGAGTCTTAGAGAGTTAGCTCTAGAAGTAAACGTATCTTTTAAGTCCGTTCATAATATTAAGTTGGACATTTTGGGCATGAAACGCGTCGCCGCACGATTAGTACCAAAGGAGCTCAATTTTGTCCAAAAAGAGCATCGAAAGCAGGTCGAAGAGCATGAAGACATGATTTCTCCAGCTTCTACGGACTCCACCTTCATGAACTGCATATTAACTGGCGACGAGACGTGGGCTTCTCAGTACGACATGCAAACAAGTCAACAGTCTTCAGAATGGCGCCTCGAAAACGAACCGAAACCCAAAAAACCGCGTCAAAGCCGCTCGAAAATCAAAGTCATGCTGGTAGTTTTCTTCGATTGCCGCGGTGTAGTGCACTACAAATTTCTTCCAGAGGGACAAACGGTGAATAGACAATATTGTTTAGGCGTCATGAGGCGTTTGCGAGAGAATATCCGCCGAAAACGGCCAGATTTATGAAACGGCAATTGGCTTGTAGACAGGGTAAACAAAATATTATTCTATTTAGTCCGTCATTTAGATTATGAAAAAATATTGGACACGTATTTTTTCTTTTGTCAATCAAACAAAAAATGACAGAGATAAAGCCCGTCAAAGTTTGGGAGTGGGGGAAAATTACGTCACTTCTAAGTAAAATTGTACCTAGGTGTGACGTCACGCGGAAATTCAGCGGGCTATATCTTCATCATTTTTTGTTTAATTGAAAAAAGAAGAAATACGTGTCTAATATTTTCTGATAATCTAACTGACGGACTGATAAAAAAAATCAGTCATCATGCCTATTTGTGGATTTTACGCCATGATAATGCACCATCGCACAAAGCAATCATTGTGCAAGAGTTTTTAGTCAAAAACTCGACGAATGTCATCGACCAAGCGCCGTACTCTCCTGATATGGCTCCGTCTGATTTTTTCCTGTTCCCGAGGCTCAAATTACCACTTCGAGGAAAGCGTTTAGAGTCAATTGAAGCTATAAAAGAAAATTCGCTGAAGAAGTTGAAGACCAATCAGCTTACAAAAAATGTATGGAGGACTGGGTCAAGCGCTGGCATAGCTGTATTGCAAGCGACGGGGCCTATTTTGAAGCCGACAAAATAAATGTTGACGAATAAATTACGTTTTTGGTATTATTGAAAATTCCCGGTGGTTTTTACACAGAATATAAAAAAAAACATGCTTAATTTTTATGTGTAAGCCATCAATATCGTGAGGCTGAAAAAGAATCTTTAGGGGTACGGGTAAGTTTTCGTATTTTCCCAAATAAACACTTTGGGTCCCATAGTCCTTATAGTCACCGTGAATATTTAATAGTACTATAATGCTACAAGTGCGGTAAGAAGGCAATAGCTTACGAGGTCAATTTGAAACATAAGCAATAAGCGAAGTTAACATTTTAAGTTACATAATAATAAATAAATAAAATAAATAAATAAATTTATTGCCCTTACCCACATGTATCACACTACGTTTTTCAATGCATAGTGTGAGTAAATAAATGAAACATAATCCAAGAAACAAACAACAAAATAAATGTTGACGAATAAATTACGTTTTTGGTATTATTGAAAATTCCCGGTGGTTTTTACACAGAATATAAAAAAAAACATGCTTAATTTTTATGTGTAAGCCATCAATATCGTGAGGCTGAAAAAGAATCTTTAGGGGTACGGGTAAGTTTTCGTATTTTCCCAAATAAACACTTTGTTTCCCATAGTCCTTATAGTCACCGTGAATATTTAATAGTACTATAATGCTACAAGTGCGGTAAGAAGGCAATAGCTTACGAGGTCAATTTGAAACATAAGCAATAAGCGAGTGTTTTAAAAGTTACGAGTTATTTATTGCCCTTACCCACATGTATCACACTACGTTTTTCAATGCATAGTGTGAGTAAATAAATGAAACATAATCCAAGAAACAAACAAAAAAATAATACTCCAAATGAACTTCAGGCGGGCATTCTTTTTCTTTTTTTATGCACGCAAGTTGCAAACTTAACGGAAATAAACTGCTTTCAGTTTGAGGCGTTCGTAGGCTGCTTTCAGTCATCCCACAATGCCTTGATTCTGTCTTGCTGCCAGTGGTAAAATAATAAAAATGAAGCACTCTTGTGGAAAAATTTATATTGCCAACAGTTTTGATGCATATAAAATGAATCTTTACGAGCACTTGCATTGAAAAATATTATGTGATTGTAGGTTTAAAGTAGGGTGGAATACGAACTCATAATAATAAATAGAATATGTATGTTGTTATGGAGATTTCAATCCACAAATTCAATATAATTCATAACCGCATAAGCGGAACAAGGGTCAAGAGGAGATGACGTCACGTTTACAAGATACTTCCCTTCTGCCCTTTACTTATACGTCGGTCAGTATACCTTGACCACATCTGGATTAGGTACTTGATAGGGTAGAGTGGATCTGACAAATCTTATTCATATTAAATGGAATGTTGAATATATAAGCCTCGGCACTGATCTTGATCTCTTATTTTTATAAAAGTCTAAAACCTTCTTCAATAAGGAACCAAAGCAAAGAAGTTTTCTGGTTATCAGCAAACATACATACAGACGTCGCATTTTATACACATGTGTATACAGATAAGAACACAAAAAGAAGAAGATTATCTTTGAAAAGACGCGGCTGTTAAAATCTTGATTTTTATTAAGTGTTGTTGTTTGAATAAGGGTATTTGTATTTGCATTCAATATTTAAACGTTAACAAAGAATATTTGTAAACTGTGCATTTATCCAAACATGACCTATAAGCATGGTTGAAATGTTGTGATTTTCTTGCAAAACTATAATCTATTCGAGTATTATTTATTTCGATACTGAGTTCTTATGTATTTTATATACATTAATTTTTACGTAATGTTGTACATAGTCTAGGCCACCCTCTTTATCTTATTGTTTTTCCCGGTATATTTTGTGTTTGCTTAAAAGCATTAAGTTGGCATTGAGTACAAAAATTTCGTGTGCAAAAAGGATTTTTTTTACAATTCTACTCCTATGTTAGGTTTTTTACTAAGTTCAACCCAAGAATTCCGCAGTCACACATTCATTAGAGGTTTGCGAACGGTAACCAACGAGACAGGTTCCGACCGAAAATATGTACTACATACCTACAAACGTGTGCGTGGTATCGTACCTAAATACATTCTTGGAATTCGAGTTCACTGTTATACAGGTTGGCGAAAAAGTAATGACAGTTTGAGTTGGCTACCATTTTGTCATTAATGAAGAAAAAAGTTTATTTGGAAGTGTAAAATTGATGAAATTATTTGGGAAAAATTATATCGCTCGAATGGCCACCTCCCGAATAAGCATAGCATGTAACGCTCACCGGTTACGGTTACGGTGGTGCCATCGGCGTCTTCAAAACAATTAGAATCAATTACTTTTTCACTGCAAATGCTGCACCAAACAGTTAGTTTGAGGGGATGAAATTGCTCTTCATGCATTTCATGTGAATTCTCTTCTCTTCTCTCGAGCCAGATGTTTTGGAAGCAACAATACAAAATGCCGTAAAAAAGCGCAATTATGCATCAACTCGGGAGGTGGCAATTTGGCGATATATTTTTTTCCTATTAGTGTCATTAATATTACATTACCAAAAAAACTTTTTATGAAAACAGAGCTATATTTAGTGTTCCGTACCCGCAAAGGGTAACCAACGGAACCCTATTACTAAGACTCCGCTGTCCTTCTGTCTATCTGTCTGTCACCAGGCTGTATCTCATGAACCGTATAGTCTTAGACAGTTGAAATTTTCACAGATAATGTATTTCTGTTGCCGCTATAATTACAGAACCACATTTCTCAAGAATCATACCCGCTTTTATAGATAAGGCCACTCTTAAATTGGGAAATATTTAAGTTTCAAACAAAAATGCGTGAACCCTAACGCACTGACATACGGGCGAGTTTCGAGTGAGCGTCGTCCGTGAAACAGCCGTTACGGTGCAGCGAGCGTTCTGAAATAGACCTTCCCCCTACGAGATGAAGTCTTTGAGTTACAGTTGAATATCTTTTTCTCTGTAGATTTACGCGTTTTTTTTTTCAAAGAGTTGTTCACTAGAATATGATATGAATAGAATATGTGGGTTTATTTAAAGGTCGCACTCTATTTACATCCTGTATGTATGAATGTATAGTATTGGAAGTATGCGATTACCTATACCAAGTATATGTACGTGCACTTTTAGACTTTACCATTTAATCCCAATATGTGTTGATACCAAAAGAATCTTTTGGGAAATGTAAACACACATCCAAACTTCGAAATAAATACTTTAGAAGCAAATTCGAAGTAACTGCGTATCTTCGGAGTTTCAAAACCTGCGAGTAATAAAGTTGTAAAGAAGCGGAATCTGGGGCATCCATTCACCACATTCGCGACAGACAAACAGCGACTCTGCATCTTTTATGTTCACGATCTCTCAGTCTGGTAGTCCTAGTTATAGTCTAAGAGCCGACGCGCTACAGTCAGCTCTTGGACTATATAACCCTAGTTAAACTCACACGATTACAGTAATTTATTCATTTTAATTTTATTTTATTTAGGAAACATACAGTCGTTTACAATTATTACAAAGAAGATAAAGATACCTAAAGTCCCATAAAGATGAAAAACATATTAAAAAGTTTTATGACAACACGGAATTAACTCAAAATAAACTATACATTAATAACAATACAACTATACTAACTAATACATACATAATATTAGAATTTGAACACAAATAAAAAGCACATAATGAGAGGAACATAAGTACTCATCTCATACATTGAACGACGCTTCTCGAACTTGTATGTTTGTAACCAGATAAGGATAATGCTAAGATATCTATATCGCTTATTATGTCATAAGCACGTCGGAAGTTTCAGCATAATTATTAATTATATAATTAATTATTAATTATATAATTAATAATTATGCTGAAAATTAGGTTAAACTCCGATAAACTTACTTTAAAATATGTGCTTTAAGGCACAGATTTTAATCTGTTCAGTCGTTGATTTTCGATAACTATTGAAGAATAGTAAATGTAGAGCTCGATCGCGTCTTGTGGAAATAGGTTAAAGTAAGTTTATCCGTTTTTAGGGTTCCGTTCGCCAAAATTAAATAACGGAACTCTTAAGTTTTTAATTTTCAATAATAATCAGGTGGTAGAGCTGATGCCGGGCTCGACTGTGGAGGTACCACCATCTTACTCGCAAATCCTCCCGAATTTATTCGGGGGAGAGTAAGAGGACAAGCTCGCAGACGGGCACAACCAGAGCCCACGATGCCTGGGTGCCTGGGACCCCTTGATAGTGGTCCGAGTCTTATATTAAACAAACTGGTGACGTGCAGCGGCTTCACTGCTGCGAGGGTGTTGGCACCGCGCCCACCAACCCACCTGAAAGTGTGCGTGAATATGGGAATTTCTTCCAGAAAGACCGCCAAGAGTGGCGAAATCTTGGAAAGGCCTAGGTCCAGCAGCGGACGAAGCAGGCTGATGGATGAATGGATCATTATTTAACTATAACATAGTTGATGCTAGTGATTGTTGGCACTTGGTGGAAATTGATACACACTAAGTGTTAAAAACAAACATAATTTAACTATAAGTTTACTAATGAAACAACTCCGTCTAGTCCGTCCTATCACTGACACTGAAACTGATATAGTACCGCAGCTCCGAGAAACTATCGCCACTAACAAGCAATATTGCGGTTTTTTCCACCAAAGGTTCGTACGTCCCTTCATAGACGTCCCAGAGGCTATTAGAGACACGAGTCTGAAGTCTATAACTACATTCCAGACTGTTCAACTCTGTGTTTCCAGTCCAATTAGATTTTATATGTGATAAAGTAAAACTTTGGTTAGAAGAAAACAAATGAGTTTATACCTCGTTCATGGATGCGTTTTATAGAGAAAATGACTTACAGTGAAATTCGAGAATATCGGGGTTTAAAGAATAAGAAAATTGAATACATGCATACTTAATTAATGAAATTTAATTGCAAAGTAGTAATATTGTAATAAAAAGTTACGCCACGCGTCGTATTACATAGTTTCATCAACTGATAGCGTAATCCAGGGCATTTTAGTGCGTATATCGCGGTTTAAACGGTAAGAAAAAAATAATAGTGAGTTTTTAGTAATAATTATCAGGTACTAGCTTTTGCCCGCAGCTCCACCCGCGTGTTATTCGGTTTAACGACATGCTTTTTTCCGGGATAAAAAGTAATCTATGTGTTAAGTTGGGGTATAAGCTATATCCATTTTAAATTTCATCCAAATCCGTTCAGCCGTTTCAGCGTGAAAGAGTAACAAACATAGACACACACAAACTTTCGCATTTATAATATTAGTGTGAAGTGTGATGAGATAACATAGCCTTGTCTTATTATTCCACAAACGATTAGGACCGCGCTAATTAGACACCTTATGTATGAAATAACAAAGCCTTGTCTTATTTTACCACAAACGATAAGGACCGCGCTAATAAGACACCTGAGTTTTCAATGATATTGAGTATCCTACAGGAACCATGAATTTCTTTGGGATAAAAACTAGCCTATGTATTAAGTTAGAGTATAAGCTATATCCATTCTAAATTTCATCCAAATCCGTTTAGCCGTTTCAGCGTGAAAGTGTAACAAACATACACACACACACGCACAAACTTTCGCATTATAATATTAGTAGGATTCATTATTTAAATGCAATTTAAGGGACAATAATCATAATAATAAATAAGGTAATTTTCGAAATATATTTCGGCCCACTTTGGCATCAGTTCGGTCCCACATAGACATCTTATAATATTAAGATCAGTAGCCTTAGCATGAAAACATTACGGTTACGTTTAGTTTGAACGTAACGCGGTTTTGTATGGAATTCTGATAAGTTCCGCTACTGACCGCTAGGGGCGGTTATCAAAAACCGCGTTACGTTCAAACTAAACGTAATCGTAATGTTTTCATGCTAAGGCTACAGTGTGGACCCAATGTATGTCGCATAACTATAATATTGTCATGTCGACGTTTCGTCATCATTACTTTACGTATTTAGTTAAATATATGTTTAGATTTTTATTCAAGTAAGTGTATTCTGTATAATTTGATAATAATTTAATAATATTAATTAATAACGTCGAATCAAAGGAACGTATAAAATGTTCAGTGGCATCATGCAGACTGTTGTTTCATCACCCTTGCGTCGGTTTAACTTCCACTAAAGCTATGAACATCTCCGCGTGGAAATGCCCGAACTGCACTGCCAATACACCTAGGAATAACGACAACAATACCCCAGTAAAACCTCAAATTCAGGGAGGAAACCTCGGTAATGCATCCAAAGATACAGTTTCTACGGGTATGATTCCTGATCCTCGAGCTTTCGACAGTGAAGATCTTCGAATTTTCATACTTAAGACTCATGAAACCACAGAGTTAAAACTAACAGAAAAGTTTAGAGATATGATTCGTTCTGAAATCTCCGCTGGATTGGCCTCACTTCGTGCGGAATTTAATTCTGAGATTGACGAACTCCGAGCGGAATTTGATCAGAAGTTAGACAACCAACAGATAGCCTCCGCAAATCTCGCGAGCGAGTTATCTAAAACACAAAAGCGTCTATTTGATCTGGAGTCACAGAATGATTTGCACCAGCAATGGCTTCGAATGAATAATGTGGAGATCTCGGGTATCCCAGAGGTGAAAAATGAATCCTTAACTGATCTTATTATACAGGTTGCCGATCAAGTTGGAGTTAAGATTCACAAGGATGACATCGAATTTGTAAATCGGGTTAGACCCTCTATCTCAACATCTGGACGACCTAAAAATATAGTCGCCAAATTTAGGAAAAGGGATTTGAAAGATAAGATAATCGCTGGACTTCGTAAGCACAGAGGTGTAACAACCGCATCTATTGGCATTAGTGGTGACCCAAGAAAAATCTATGCCAATGATCACCTTACACCGAAAAACAAAAGCCTTCTCCGCGAGTGTAAAATTTTGCGTGAGAAATACAACTATAAATTTGTGTGGGTTAAAAACTGTAACATTATGATGCGCAAATGTGAATCTAGTCCTTTTTTAGGCATAAAATCTGTTTCCGACTTATCAAAAATTGTTTAGTTTTGATGTTTGAACTTATAGTTTCTGCTGCACACACTTCAAAAAATACTCAATCATTCGACATAATATACACTAGCACAACCCTTATATTGTACCTAGTAATACATTTCCCATATACACTCATATCATATCTATTAATTCCTTCCCACCTCTTGTTAACCCACAAAAGCGTTTTCTCTATAATAAAAAATAAAAAAATACAAAATATTAATCTACATACTTGGTTTAACTCACATCATTATTCGCCGTTCTTATAAGTAATACTCATAGTCAATCTAAACTTAAAATATTTTATCAGAATACAAGAGGTCTAAGAAGCAAAACCACCGACTTTTATCAAAGTGTCTTAAGTAACGATTACGACATCATTGTCGTCACTGAATCCTGGTTAATTGACAGTGTACTTGATGCAAAATTGTGTGATGATAGATATGATGTATTCAGGATGGACCGAGATAGAAAAATTACAGGCAAAAGCGACGGTGGAGGCGTGCTAATCTCGATACTTCGCAAATATGGGGCACGCGCCCGACCTGAGTGGATGTCTGCTTACCTGGAATGTTTGTGGGTAACAATACCAGCGTGCGCTCTTAAAAATTCAAAGCAAGATTTAGATGTTTGTGCTATATATACAACTACCGACTCTAGAATGTTACCTACTCTCATCGATAGAGCAATTACCTCAGTAAAAAATGTGAATTTAAACATCCCCAATGATCACTTTTTAATAGCTGGAGATTTTAACCTACCTTGGATTCAGTGGACTACTTCTGGGCCTATTCATTTAAAAAAAGGTAGTGTAGAGTTGCAAAACAAGGGCCTAGATCTTGCCGAAAATTTTTGTGTTATAGGACTGGAGCAATATAATTATTCAAAAAATGCCAGTGGAAACACTTTGGACCTAATATTTTGTAATTTTCCCTTAGAATTGTGCCGCTCAAAGTTTCCCTTGGTGAAAGAAGACCCAGCATATCCGGTGCTCGAAATCGAAGCTAAAGATATTTTGACTGCGCCTTTAATCGAAGTTAATTCTAAAAAGTTTCGTTTTCGAAAAGGTAATTATGATGCAATTTGTGGTGCGCTCAACGGTATTGACTGGGAATTTTTGCTCTCATCTAGTTCTGTGGATGAAAGTGTGTCTAAGTTTTACAACATATTAAATGAACTGATCAAGAAGCATATTCCACTGGATTCACGGTCTAAGGGGAGATCTCATCCTATCTGGTTTAGCAAAAGTTTAATAAAAGTCCTAAATGAAAAACAGAAAGCGCATAGAAAGTGGAAACGCTTTAATAATCCACGTGATTATGAAGATTTTTCCATTCTTCGCGGGCGTGCAAAAACATTGCAAGAATTATGCTATAGGAACTATATCATCTCAATGCAACAGTCTATTAAAAAAAAACCCTAAACAACTATGGTCTTATATAAAAGCACGTAGAGGTGGATCTAGTTACCCTCAATCGTTTATATATGACGGAGAAAAGTTTGCTGAAGGACCTAAAATAGCTCAGGCATTTAATAGTTTTTTTTACTCTGTGTTCTCAAAACCAGCAGTTTTTTACGCTAACCACCCGTTGGCTCCACCTTTCTGTGATGACGGAAGCCTCATCAATTCAGTTAGAGTATCATCATTTGAAGTTCAAAAGGCAATTGAGGGCCTTGATTGCAACGGAGGTGCGGGCAGTGATGGTATACCACCATTTTTTGCTATCAAATGTGCTAAACAACTAAGTGTCCCTTTAACTATTATCTATAATAGATCTCTTTCTGAGGGTGTTTTTTCAGCTATGTGGAAGGAGGCCAACATTGTACCTATTCATAAAAAAGGATCAAAAATAAATGTTGATCACTATCGTCCCATCTCTATTTTGAATATCTTTGGAAAAGTCTTCGAAAAAGTTGTACATTTACCCAGTTCTTCACAGAGGTATTCCACCAGAACAGCATGGTTTTCTCAAAGGTCGTTCTACTGTAACGAATCTTACAGAGTTCCTTGGCTTTGTACTTTTACAAATGGACAAGCGTAAGCAGGTTTATGTTATCTACACCGACTTTGAAAAAGCTTTTGATCGTGTGGATCACATCATCTTGTTGCGGAAATTACAGCATTTGGGTATAAGAGGTGATCCTTTTGGATGGATTTCCTCCTATGTTTCTAAACGACAGCAGGCAGTAGTTATTGGTGGACACAGATCCAATCTGGTGGAAATACCTTCAGGAGTTCCCCAAGGCTCTCATTTGGGCCCTCTGTTGTATAATGTCTATTTGTATGATATTTATACTGTTATTCAGAACTGCAAATTTTTATTATACGCAGATGATAAAAAGGTATTTTTGGATGTCAACGTTCCAAGTGATTGTGCAAAAATTCAGCAAGATTTGGATAGACTTTTTGGATACTATGCTGAGAACAGAATCTCTGCCAACCTAAGTAAATGCGTACAAATTACTTTTACTCGACGCACTAATCCTATATCTTTCAATTACACAATCAATGGTCACAATCTGGAGCGGGTGCACATCATTAAGGACTTAGGTGTGATATTAGATACAAAGTTAACCTTTGAAAAACATATCGATCATCTCGTCACACGTGCCTATCGTAACCTTGGTTTTGTTCTTCGAGTTTGCAAACCTTTTCAGGATATTTCCTGTATTAAACAAGTATACTTTGCCTATGTCAGAAGTATATTGGAGTACGCATCTAGTATCTGGGCACCGCAATATATAACTTACACTCAGCGTTTAGAGCGCATCCAATCAATTTTCGTTAAACATCTTAACTATAGATCAAGAGTCCAAAACCTTGACTACGAAAGTTCTTGCCAACATCACCTTTTGATGAAACTCGAAGACCGTCGCAAAATGTTAGACATGGCGTTACTTCACGACATACTGTCTGGTAAACTTGACACTCCAAATTTGGTCTCAGAAATCGGGCTAAGAGCTCCGTCTACTCGAACGCGAAATACTACACTTTTCCACGTCCCACTTGTCAACACCAATTATGCCCAGAACTCCACGCTATTACGTCTTGTACGCCAGTACAACAAAACATTTGAAACTACTGACCCTTTTAACTCATCCAAAAGCGTTTTTAAATCCGAAATAATAAAAATATTAAATTCCATACCATAATAACAATTCACAAATTCAATAAAAGAAACATCCTTACCTCTTCCCTAATCTCCCATATATATTATGTATATATACATTAATCCCGACACACACATTCACTCACAATACACACCCTTCTCACTCATCAGTCATCATCACTCACACACTCACCTTACATTTTTAATCGAATTCGCTATATCATTATTGTTTTTCTTATTTGTATAGTTTTAGTTTTTTTGCACCATTTGTTTTCCATGTCCAATTAATATGTCTGTTTCGTCAATTCTAAGTCTAATGGCGAACAACTGTTATTGGCCGTATTTATTGTTCAAATGTGATGTTTTATATTTACAAAATCTGCTGTATGTTGTTCCTAATAAAGTAAAATAAAAAAATAAAATAACAATTTACACCGCTTACCGCCTTCTCTTTCCTACAAAATATCTTCCACCCAAAGGTTGTCTAGAAGAAATCGCTCTAAGCGATAAGACCGCTCATTTTTGTCTAAATCTACGCAAGTTTGTATTTTTCTATTGTTTTTCTTTTGGTACACGATAAACAGTATTTATATTATGAAGCTGGAGTTGAAAGCCTTACATATAGACGCATAAAATTATTATCCTATCCACACTGCTATTACCTCAGGTAAAAAGATAACACAAAAGGATATGATTCTGTATCTACTTACCTAGCTTTAACAAAGGTATTTCACCAAATACGTAAAACGATTCATATATAAAATGTTTGGTTATAACAGAGCAATGTTTCAGTCCCAAGAGTTTACCTGCCCGTGGTTTTTTCTTCATACTTATGTGATAATGGAAAAATACAATGACAGGTCACAACTTTTAGAGTAAGGAATGGAACTCTCGACTTTCTATAAAGTTGCACCCTGTGGTGGCACAGATTATAGCGGTGATACCAAAGTTAAGTGTGTATTTGGTATAACAATATGCGTGTTAATTTGTTGAGTTCTCATTATGACTAAAGAAATTTAAACTTTTTGTGTTTTCATTTCATAATTCGTGTAATTTATTTGATTTCTATGAGAAACTTATCATGTATAAAAGATAATAATACTTACACTCACGATCAAAAACACTTCTGAGTTTCGGTTTTGAATCTGTATATAATTTGATATATTATATTAAACTAGCCTTTGCCCGTGGCTACGCCCACGTGAATTCAATTTCTGCCCCGCTTTCGGGTTGGGAGTTATTTTATGAACATCCCTTATAGCTCATTATGTTGACCAAGGTCGCTATGATCATGATAAAAATTAAAAAAAACGCATTTAAAACCGCTCAATTGTTCTCGAGTTAGAACGAAACATACATACATAGAGAGAGAGACAGACAAAAATTAAAAAAATTGTGGTGTTGGTCTGAGAACCAACAATACAAATTTAACACATTATATCAACTGATGCCAGGCCCAGTAGGACCCGAAATATATCTTGCAATATTTTTTTTTGTTTTGTGTAATAAACAGTAAGTTTAGAAATTTGACAAATATTTATATAGAGTTTTTGATTTTCTAAAAACTTTCTGTGTCACCCTGGTATGGGCCTCTTGTTGGAAAGTCATCCAATCGCATAAAGAAATAAATTAAAAATAGCAGATTGTTAACCAAGGCGTGAAAACCGCAAATTTCACATGAGCGATGTGCGAACCGTGCGAAACGAGCGCGCCTCGAGTGTGAAATAGATACTATCACTTCAGTGAAAATCTTGCTTTTTATCTCGACTATGAAAAAAGCAAACAAAAGTCAGTTAAAAAATAATATTGAACATGACTAATGTACCTCTAAAGCGGAAACGGTGTCTAAATGTTTTCGAATAAGTACGAGGTCAGGCTGTGTAAATTATTGTCTTTAGTATTACATAACATCACTGCGGGCGATCTATTTTTAGGGTTCCGTAGTCCGACAAGAAACCCATATAGTTTCGCATGTCCGTCTGTCCGTCTGTCCGCGGCTTAGCGCAGAGACTATTAACACTAGAAAGCTGTAATTTGGCATGGATATAAATATTTATCACGTCGACAAAATGGTAAAATAAAATCTCGAAAAAAATTTTTTTTAAGGGTACCTCTCATACACGTTAACTGGGGATGATTTTTTTTTCTCGTCTATCCCATAGTGTGGGATATCGTTGGATAGGCCGTTTAAAAACATTGTGGGGATGTGCAAACCATTTTTCGATTTAGAGATCCGTTGGCGAAATATTAAGCTTTAAAGTGAAAATTTTAGTTAGACTGGAGAGTGCCTAGCTGGCTAAACGGTTTATAGAAATGTGAAAAAATTCACAGAAGTAGTATATATAATGAATTTAAAAGGAAAACTATCACAGCTAAGCAGGCTTTACAGATTTACGAGTACAGGTCGCGCCAAACTTTTGGTCCCCATATAATGTATGGGACCAGAAGTTTGGCGCGGTCTGTATTAGTAGACCAACTTATATGTACCGGGCCGAAGCCTACATTGCACGTGGCCCGACACGCACTTGGCTGGTTTTTGTGTTTCAATTGGGCGTGGATTGCCAAGCTGCGTTCGATTTTCAAATAATTTTTCGAAGCCACGGCAAAAAATCTCATTTTTGGCACCCTTTGAAGAATGTCTGCCTCGCTCTTGAAATGATTCTCTTGAAGAGATGAAAAGATTATTTTATACCGGTCTTACAGTTTATAATCTAGTTCAACGTACTCGTATGAAACTTTCCTGTGTTACATAATATAATTTATTTTGCTTTAGCTCTATAAAAATCTACCTTAAGAGGGCTTATATCGGTTTTCACACATTAGCCGCTACATAAAGTGACTAACGGGTATTACTTAAGACGATGGTTCTCCTCAAAAATATTTATAATAGCTTTCAAAGGATTAAAATAAGAACGGAAGTACAAAGGGAAAAAATACCCTAACATTTCCCTTAATTTGGATCTGAGCTATGATCTAGACTTAACTAATGTTTTAGAGATACTGGGAATTAAATCCAAAACTAAATCACCGAACCGCAATACCTATACATACAATGATACGAAACGTACGTTTGAAGGCTGAATAGGCTTGTAATTGAATGGCTATGATGACTACAGATAGACTTTGACAATATGAGGGGATATGTTCCGCACTAAAATCCAATTAAGTTTACCTACAGTACGCGCGAGCTTCGAGGAATCTTCAAGAATGTTGAATTGTTGATTTGCCCCACCGTTGCATCATATTCTGCACTCTCTCTGTGGGTCAAGAACTCCAGATATACAGAATGTTGTTTTGGTCAGCAACTTCCGTCATAGGTTAGGTTACATTCACGATGCTAAATTTTATTTTTTTCGTAAATTTAGTCACCATATTTTCAGGGGCACATAAAACTTCTAGTGTACGACAGACATTATGAAATTGACTCACCACAGGCGGAGTGGCGTTGCGATGGGGTTGGGTATCTGAGTTAATAGGTACTAGCGCTTCGCACCGTAGTGACCATTTATCAAGAGAATTTTAGGACAAATGAAAAAGGGCAAATCTTCTTCAATTGCTTTTTTTATGCTGTTTTTTGGAAAAAGCATAATGTAAATTAATATTCAACTGACTCAAGTTGTTGACCAAATTGACCCTTTGTATATTAATAAAAAAGTATAAACAAAAACATTATAAGTAATACATAATTATAAAGAACAACTCTACATTCCTAAAGATTCCTTGAAGCTCGCGCACGGACTGTACATCGTTAACTTGGCGAGAAGTCAGTTCTCGATAAATCAAATAAAATAAATACCTTGACTCGAGTAAAACTGAGTTTAAAAGAAAAAAATATACAAGTAGCGGAAAGGTACGCAGGCAGTCCCTCAATTTGCATTTGCACTAAGGTATGTTTGTAGGTAGGTATTAAGCCATTCCCGGGATTGAATTTATATAAAGCTTCCGAGTTTATCTCTGCCGAGATGTTTGAAGTATTTTCATTATTTACCAAGAGGTAGACATACAATCGTTATTTACATCTGAATAATAAAAGGAAGCAATTTTTATATAAAAAACCAAAGCTCTATACGAACGAGTAGCTTTTGAATTTTTATCATTTCAATTACCTACTACTCGATAGTCAAACTAAAGGATTTAAAATTTAAGTTACGTTAACCAAAATAGAAAATAGTCTTAAAATAAGTTTTTACTGTTGCTAATAAAGTAATTATATTTCAAAACGCGAGTTATATGGTTTAGTGCACAAAATTATACATTTCTGGCCCTTACCGCTGTTCAGCTCCAAACAGAAGAGCTGTTAGGTGCATTCTTGCTTTCAGAATATTTTTTTCCATCTTTTTGATCTCGCTTTGTCTGCTCTGGGTTATTTTGCAATTCTCTAGCCAAGGCTAAATAGAATGAGAGAAGCGGGCCCAAATGTTTTAATACCCCGGCAAATATACAAGTGGTCTAATGAGGGATTTTAAATGAGATCTGCGAGGTAAAGTGAGTACACTTTGTCTGTGTAAACTACGAACCAACCTCATACATATCTACCGAATGAAAACGTATGCACGTATTTTACAATTTAAAGAGCTTTAAGCTCTCACCAAATTTAAGCATAAAGACTAAGTAAACTTCAGCAAATTTAAAATAAAGTTGATGCATGAAAACTCAGAAAGAAAAAAATATGATACTGAACCTTTACAAGACTGGATAAAAAGAAAACTATTAAAATATTATAAGATGGCACTAAGGAATTTTCCGTAAGGAATAAATAAACAAATATGTAATTTGTGTAAAATATGTGTATGTGTAATATTGTATTAAATTATAATCTGTAATAGTGTAATGTGTGCATTCTGTGTGCTTATATATATTTTTAAATGTTTGCTGCCGTACTATTGGGGATATTCGTAATGTATGGGGAAATAAAGAAAAAAGAAAGTTCAGCAAAATGCATTTTCTTTACCTCAAAATAGTATAAATAAGAGATCTTCATAAAATAGCAATTTCCGTAACCAGGGAGGTACTTGAGAAAGAATTAGAGACTTTTTTATGTCTTACTCCGACCCTGTGCAAATAGGATCCGTGCGGGGAATTATTTAAAAGTTTTGGCGATATATGGGGGTTTGGGATGTAAGTAATGTTTTTCTAGTGAGTTGCCGACCGACCCTTAGTGACCGAAAAACGGCATTAGTGAACCCGGACAGGAGTAGTAAACAAGACTATGTTTCACATTATCAACTCTTTTTATAGGTGCCCAAAAAGCAGAAAGTCCACGGTTTTCTTTAAGCTTTGACCTACAAATTCGGAAGTCTTAGGTTAAAATCTCGCAAGTCCACTGAGTACCCGGTCTGCACGCCACGGCTTATATTTACGTACTATCGGGGAAAACGGCAAAGATCACGTCCCTACTATAATCGCAATATATTTTACTGACGTAAAGGTTTGCATAAACCTATATTTTTCGCATTTATTTAACGTAATGTTTATATACCATTTGTTTATTTTTTAAAACGTTTTTCTGACTTTTGTGTGTGTCTTTTTGTATTTATAATGCTAACGTAGTATTATTACCTTAGAAAAAAAAAACAATATTGTAATGTACAATAAACATGCTTTAAAGTTGCTGTGCAGTATCATTTACATACTAATGTATAAAATAACACAATTATGCAAGAAAATCCCAATTGACATTAAAACTATTCTCGCGTAGTACCATAAATCACATTTATTTAATACTTTTTACCTTTTTACTCAAAAATACGATAAACAATTATAAAGTTGTGACTTTGGGAACGAAACCGTCGGAACCACCTTATTGTATTTACGATTGTGCTTACTCGCATTATTAACCTCAACATAACAAAAATAGTCATATGGTAAATCAACCAAAATGAATTGCATCTCAGTTCTCTATGAATGCTGCATGTATCCACACTATTTTCTGTAGCATAGTGTATGCGTTGTGTACCCCTAAAGGTCTCTATCTATCACGCTGAACCTTCTATTTAATTTACCGTCCTCAGTGGCCAACACGATGATGTTAGACAAACGTGTCTGCACTCTGTGTACACTACAGAAGATTTCTGTTCTGTGGTGTAAACTCTATACCCTGTGTGCAAACTGTACCCTGTTTTATATTTATTTTAGCAAATGAACGTGCACATTATTGAGTTTGTCTATGGTTTTACATTGCTATTGTACCAAAACCGAACTAATATAATCAGTTTTCTTTGATGTCCATTAAAACGCTTCCTTAGAACGGTCTTCTGTTGAATTGAGCGTAAATAAAGTGTGTTGTGGAAGGTTCTGTCAGTTTGATCAGTGAATAATACTGAATAAACAACGAAAACAACCAAGGAGGGATTCAAATCTCTCGCTTAGGTCGGAATTATTAAAAAACCGGCCAAGTGCGAATCGGACTCGCGCACGAAGGGATCGGTACCATCACATCACATCACACTTCAGTCTAATATTATAAATGCGAAAGTTTGTGTATGTGTGTGTGTATGTATGTTTGTTACTCTTTCACGCTGAAACGGCTGGACGGATTTGGATGAAATTTAGAATGGATATAGCTTATGGCCTTGACTGTGGAGGGTCTACCATCTTAATCGCAAATCCTCCCGAAGTTATTTGGGGGAGAGAAAGAGAGCAGCTCTTAGGCAAAACCAGGCAGCCCACCATTGCCTGGGACCGATGAATGGCGGTTTATCCATCCCCAATTGCCGAGCCTTATATAAACCAGACTGGTGACGGGCAGCGGCGTCACTGGTGCAAGAGTTTCGGCACCACTCTCACCAACCGGACTGCCCAGCATGTGTGAGTATGGGCATTTCTTCCATTTCTTGGACCGCCAAGAGTGACGAAATCCTGGAAAGGCCTATGTCCAGCAGTGGACGAAACAGGCTGATGGATGGATGGATAGCTTATACTATAACTTAACACATAGGCTACTTTTAATCCCGGAAAAAAGCATGTCGTTAAACCGAATAACACGTGGGCGGAGCCGTGGGCAAAAGCTAGTTATCTATAAAAACGGCAAAAAAATCATGTCTGTTGTATGGGAGTGCGCGGGTCCGACTCGCACTTGGCCAGTTTTAGTATTTGTTGTTATGGCGGCAACAGAAATACATCATCCGTGAAAATTTCAACTGTCTAACTATCACGGTTCATGAGATACAGCCTGGTGACAGACGGACGGACGGATGGACAGCGAAGTCTTAGTAATATGGTCCCGTTGTTTACCCCTTGGGTACAGACCCCTAAAAAGTAGGAAAGTGGGTGGGTGAAGTTAATATGTACTATGTTTAGCTTATAGTTACGTTTATTATCTTTATGCTAACAGTAGTAAAAAAAGTCGTGCCTGTACATGGAATATTTTTCGAAATTTAAATAAAATGGGTTTTTGCACTATACTGAGGATAAAAAACCATTTTTAAAATTTTAGTCTGTCTGTCTGTATTTTCTTTTTTAACTCGAGAACCACTCAACGGATTAGGATGCGTTTTTTTTAAATATTACTTTAATGATTCAGTCAACATAAACAAAGCTAAAAGATTGAAAACGGGGTAAAGATTAAATAAAGGCTAGTAGTTTATAATTATAAAACTTGTAACTTAGCTTATAGTTATAAAAAGTAAAATAAAAGCCCCAAACTTTTTAAGCACCAATGCAGTAATTTTTTTAAGTGAACGTGGTTGGCCATATCTAAAACTATAAGAAATAGTGAAAAATTCTCATAGAAGGGGACGATTTTGATGAAAACCAAAAATGCATCATTCGATTTTTGAAAAGATAATTTTGCTTTAGTCGCAGTAGTTCAGTTGTTAGTCCGGTTGACCGAACTAATGCAACTTTTCAGTAGCAGTAGTTCGGTTGATGTAAGGCACCGAACTAATCATACCCTTTAGTAGCAATAGTTCAGTGAGTAGTCTAAGAAAACAAAAAAAAGTGTTGTACATATTATTTTTTAAACTGTTGTCAAAAGAGACTGATATGTCAAAGTGACAGAAGATTAAATTTTATACAGATTTTTTCACAGATGGTAATTTTTTATACAGATGTCAAAAGTGACAGATAACAATTTGATATGTGTCACAAAATCTGTATAAAAAATATCATCTGTCACATTTGACATCTGTGAAAAAATCTGTATAAAAAACAAATCATCTGTCACATATTATGACATGTGTCAAAAAATTTGTATATACCAAATAAATCATCTGTCACATTTGACACCTGTCAGAAAACCTGTATAAAACTGAATCATCTGTCACGTTGACATCTGTCACCTTTGACAGCTGTATAAAAAACAATATGTACAATACCTTTTTTCGTTTTCTTAAACTACTAAACGAACTATTGCTACTGAAAAGTTGCATTAGTTCGGTCAACCGGACTAACAACCGAACTACTGCGACTAAAGGATAATTTTCCTAGCCAATTTTCCAAGCTATTATTGGAATAATGGGCGTAAATGTTTATTTAAGGAAAGCAAAATTAAAGAGTATTTTATTTTTAAAAGGCCTTTCCTCTGGTTTGCCACTTGAAATTTATTCTGATTATTTAATTATTATAAGCGACACTATACGATGTTGTAGTTAACAATAGAAAGGTTGTTTCTTTTTTAATCTGTGGGTTTGTTTCTTCGCTAGGTTTTTTTTTTAATATCCAAGATCCAGTTTTAGTTTTGATCAAAACTGGCTCCGGGACACCGTTGAGCATTTTTCGCTATTCCCTATAGTTTTGGATTTGGCCATCTACGCCACGCCCACTTGGAAACTGATCCTGTATATACGAGGAACAGTTTATGGGCAATGTACTTGGTTGAAGTTATAAATTATGGAATTTATTGATGTCTCTCTATTGGATCTATAGTTTTATTTCTTTAACTATTTAATTAAACGTGTAAATAACATTGTAACTTCCAAGAGGAAGTGCGAGATCCCTGAAACTCAGGTTATACTTAACTTTTATTAGGGTCTCACTCTAAACTTTCTACGATTTAATGTTTAAGAAATTTTATTGTTTTTTTTTTAAATTAATATTATGCAAAAACAACTTCCCATAGTTATTTACGAGTATATTTGCCCCGTTTTCAACTTGCCCGTTATTTTATTAACACTCCTTATAGCCCATGTATTGACCAGGGTAATTACGATGGTAATAAAGAAACCGCATCCAAATTCGTTGATGGTTCTCGAATTAAAAGCGTTTATTCAATTTTTGCTCCGTTTTCGGCTTGGGCGGTATTTTATGAGCACCCCTTATAGCTATAATAATATATTGAACAGGATCACTACGATGATAATAAAATACATCACATCTAAATTCGTTCAGTTGGTTCTCGAGTTAAAACGGAACATTCAAACAGACAGACAGATAGAGAGACAGACAAAAATTCAAAAAATGTTGTTTCGGTCTCTATACAATACCAATAACCTATTTCATTCAAAATTTCGCGAAATTATTCAATATACAGATACGACTTTAATACTTCTTTATTTTTAGTATAGATTACCTGATTGAATTAAAAATGCAATGTTATATCGCAATGGGGTATTATAGGTAAGAAAATCATTGTAATTTTCATTTGGTAGTTATTACAAAACAGGAGTTATTAAACAATGCAATGGCAGCCTCGCTTGATCCGGTTAGCGGTGTCTGGCTTAGGCTGATAGCTAATTTGTGTCTTCATCATCATAATAGCGGCGTAACTCAGGCGATAGAACGCTGGCCTCTCAATCTTGAGACCCAGGTTCAATCCTCAGTGGGCCATGCACCAATGAGTTATTCGGAATTTACGTGCATAGTACTTGTGTACTTACCCTAATACTTACCACTTGCTGAATGGTGGTTGCGTGTAATTGTGCCCGAAGTACGGCGATAAGGCTCACCACCCATCACGTTGGGATGTAATAATCGTCGGTGAAATGCGAGTGCACCGGCTGTGGACTGTGAAAGTTCACACTCGGGAACACCTCCTCGGGGGTATATATCTATCAGAAGATTGCTTCTAAGCAAAAAGCACTAAGTAGGTTCAGATAGCCATGTATTTAAAGAGCCTTTTAATAATGCAAAAGCAGGATGTGAAAAAAAAGAAACAGTGGTCTAATGATTAACTCTTTTTCGCTTCTGCAAAATGCATCTACACATACATACATACACATACATACAACAGTCTACAGTTTGCTCTGTTTTGATCGACGCCAAAACTTTTAAAGATCGAATCATTTGACCAATAAATTAAGCAATGGTTCAAGATCAATCCGGGTCGCAAGAAAACACCTATTGGCAGTTTTATAAAATGCCCGTTTTCACTAACGATGAACAAGGCGACGCCTAGCTAAGTAACTCCTAATTTAGGTCCATGCTTACAATAAAGTTCTATTTCACCAAACTATTTTTACTATGTGATTCCTAACCCAAGAGTAGCCTAAGTTTTTGATACTTGTCTTTGGTTTTGTTTGTCAAGTTGTCTGTTTGCAGTTTTTTGACGTTTCACAGTACTACAATAAGCTTGAATCTCAAAATCGCGACTGTCACATGCATGCGCCTAAGCACTACGCACCCCTGAATCGGTGTCGTATCTTTAGGTGGTTCCTAACGTCGTTAGTCATGACTTAAGAGTTAGTGAAACATGTTTTTACTCTAGGCAACTCCTAAATACGTAAGCATCTTTAGGCGTCTCCTATGGTTAGTGAAAACGGGCAGTCCTTAGAATCGTCAACTAATACGGATCTTACGCGACTGTATTGTTTGAAACTTGAAGCTAAAGAAAATTTTACAAAGTGTCAATTTTCAAACGCGTTTGCAATAGCGAAAAATATTTAAAACACGCTGTTCACTTTGGGTGTCTATAATTGGAAAATGAACTATATTTTTATAATTTAAAAATATTTTTCTGTATTCGGTAATTTTCAAAGGATCTACATTACAAAAAATAATTCTCCCCTGGGGTGTCAATGACAAAGTTGACGAGACTTCTTACTTTGTATTTTCTTTATAATACTTATATTTTTATGTCGCCACGAAAATTAGCTCTTATTTGCATTTGTCTGCCTCCTAAATGAATTTCTTTGTACTATATTCAATTCATTTGCAGAATAAATGATATTGCTTTCTAATATAATAAGAATCTTATTTGAACAAAAAGTTTTCATTGGATTCTTGAGAAAATATCTTTAATATGAGTCTATGTCCACATTAAAGCCGATTTTGAAGGTTTTAGTGTTAGTTTGACATACATAAAATTAAACTTATAAAAGTATGGTTAAAACATAGAGCCATTTTCAAGTCACCATTTTATAAAAGTCAAACTAAAATTTTAGTTTGACAGCCATAATTTACTCAACTGAGTGATTTTAACTTGTTTTGGTAATTTTAAAGGCACATTTTAGACCTGTCATTTGATTATTTTAAAAAATTTAGTTGGATTTAAGAGCGCTTAAAAGACTTGCTAATTTTTGTTAGTGTGCCCTTCAGAATAGCAATTATATAATAGTTCTGTCACTTGTTTTTCAGTAAGTTTCTTACCTTAAAGTGAAAACCTTCAAAATCGGCTTTATTGTGTCTTTTAATCTTATGTTGCTGTATTATCCGTTAATCCGTTAATTAACCTGCTACAGCGTAGGCTTGCTACGTCGTAGACCAGCTACATCATAACACTGAGTAACACAGAAGCATAATATGTATGCGCTACATTAATCACCCAAATTTAATGTCCCAGCTAAAATAAAACATTGATATTGAAATATTTAGAAGCCTAACTTAAAAAAAAATTAAAAAAGAACATAATTTTTTTAACTTTACATCTGTTTCGGTTATTTTTTTAACAATTACAAAGATTGTATTTTTTCTGAATAAGTAAATTAAAAACGTATTTCACAACCTTATGAAAAAAAAACTGTTCTGACACAAAATGCTTGCTATTTGTTTACATAAACTAGATTCATGCCAAAATTCTCTGCTGTAGAACCAAAAATAGCACTACTAAAGTCACAGAGACCTGCTTACATTAAATATCTAATGCAACACCTCAAAGAACCGCTTGTGAAGCGTTCAGAGACAATAAAGTTACACTTTTTACCATCTGGGCGTGTAAGAATAAGTAAACACTTTACCTGTACAGAAATATAATATGTCGGTAACCGAATGTCGACCTTATTACCTCGCAAAGGTAAACTGTTTTTCGAAATAATGAAGAAAATAACTGGTGTGCAAATTTTTATTTGTGCCCGGGCTCTACAACTCTCGTTTCGTCAACCGTAATCAATGTACGAACCCTGACGTACGAAACCAAGCCTGGTATACAAACTACGATACTCTGTGACTGTTTTTGACTTTTTCGTGACATTAGTAGCGATTATTCCTCTCACTCATCTGAGGATTATTCACAAGGGACGAAGCTGTACCAAAGACATTGTATAATAACAAAGACTGTGCACTGTCCAATTCGTGCTCAACTAAACTAGATTTTATTTCATTAGAAATAAGGTTGTAACTATTATGATACCATTTTCAAGCGAAAAACGAGCCGAGCGAGATAGCTGTCGCTACTCGTGTATCCTTGTCTAGCAAGTTGCCAGTGTATATAATATATACAATATACTTATATAGTGTTGTTGAGTTTCTAACGTGTTAGAAAGGGACCAACGAGTAGCAACACCCATCTCGCTCGGCTCGTTTTTCGTAACGTAGTGCACAGTCTTGTTATCTATACAATGTCTTTGAGCTGTACAGGCCTACACAAGTTCGCCGTGAAAGGAGGATTTGCCGTTTATTCGTGCCTTTTGCTTATTTAAAACTTAAGATAACCACTTTAATGAAAAATTACCAGGGCATTGTTATAAATCTCGTCAACTGAACATCGGAAAACTTGCGTGTAGTGTAGGCGTGTAATCTCCTAGTTCCTGCGTGTAGTACCGTACATATTTCATATTTTTGGAAAGTCAACAAAGTTGATTAAGGTTAAGTACTACAATCTAGTAAGTTTTGTTCTTTGTAGCAAAAGTGCTTATTTAATTTATTTTTTTATTTTTAAAATCGTAGTGGTCAGTGAAATAATATTTAAGTTTCGCGCAATGTGATGACCTTTTTTTTGGTAGGAAATTCTATTAAAGGTACATTAAAAAGTTCTATAGATAAACGAAAGGCATACGTTTATTATAATCTGAAAATAATTATGTAATTTTCAACAAATGCAGATGATATAGTTAATTAAGTGTCATCATCATCAAGGGCCATTGCGTCCGTGTCGGACGATTTTAAACAGTGCCCGTTTATTTGCACTTATTGGTGTGGCTGAGTAAGTAAGTAACCAAGTACATAATTACACTAAGTAATAGGTTAGGGAAAAAATCTTTTCGCAAATAGTATATATGAACTTATAATAAAATCTCTTTGGCTATACCATTTGTATCTGGCTGGTTTTGGTATTATTAAAAAGTTTAAATTTTAAAAAAGATAATTCCAAGTCCAAAATAGGTAAAATGTGTGATTTTCATTTGTTTTCCTTATTGTTAAGATGAGTGAATCTAATGAAGAAATTAGATACATTTCAAAATTTTACTACAAAAAAAGTAAAAATGCAACGCAAGCCGCGACAAAAATTTCTGATGTTTATGGACCTAGTGCAGTGTCTGTGAGAGTAGCACAAATTTAGTTTCAGCGTTTTCAATCCGGAAATTTTGATGTCAAAGATGCACCTCGCTCTGGGTGCCCTGTTACGGATAAAATGGATGCCATTTTTGAAAAAGTGGAGCATTTTCGGTATATCAGTAGTTATCATGTAGCTGAAGAACTGGGGATTGACCACAAAACAGTTTTGGCGCATTTGAAAAAAGCTGGGTACACAAAAACGCTCGATATTTGGGTGCCTCATGAGCTCATTGAAAGAAACTTAATGAACCGTGTACTCATTTGTGATTCTTTATTACGACGTAATGAAACCGAACCATTTTTGAAAAACCTGATAACTGGTGATGAAAAGTGGATCACGTACGACAAGAACGTGCGAAAAAGGTCGTGGTCAAAGGCTGGTCAGGCTTCACAGACTCTGGCAAAGCCCGAGTTATCTCGCAACAAGGTAATGCTGTGTGTATGGTGGGATTGGAAGGGCATTATTCATTATGAGCTGTTATCGCCAGGCAGAACCATCAATTCTGAACTGTACTGCGAACAACTGATGAGATTAAAGCAAGAAGTTGAGAGAAAGCGGCCGGAATTAGTCAACAGAAGGGGTGTGGTTTTTCGTCATGATAACGCTAGACCTCACACATCTTTAGCCACTCAGCAAAAATTAAGAGAGTTTGGCTGGGACGTATTAATGCATCCGCCGTATAGTCCTGACCTCGCACCTTCAGATTTCCACTTGTTTCAGTCTCTTCAGAATTCTTTAGGCAGTGTCAGGTTAACATCACGAGAGGACTGACAAAACCACATGTCGCGGTTTTTTGATCAGTAGCCCCAGAATTTCTATAGCAATGGGATCATGTCCCTACCTACAAGATGGCAGAAAGTTATCGAACAAAATAGCACCCACATACTTTAGTTAAATGTAAATAAACTTTATTAAAAGGTGTTTTGAATTTTCATATAAAATGCGAAGAAACATTTTTCCCAACCATGAGTTCAGGTTTCATTATTATTGCTGGATCAACGATTCGAAAAACTGAATTTAGACCGTAAGAAGGCTTATTTAATGATCATAAAACTTAATATACCTTTTCTGCTCGTTCCAGGATGTTGGGCGGCGTGGGAGGGCGGCACGCGTCGGTGCGCCGGCGCGGCAGCTCGCCGGCGGTGCGGCGCGGCGGCGCGTGCGCATCGGCGGAGTCACCGCCGGCGTCGCCGCGCCCCACCCGTCGTCGCCGTGCTGCTCTCGCCGCCTCCGACCACAAAACCTGCGCACTCATTCACACCAGGCTCAAACTGGGGGACATCATGTGAGTTTACTTGTAATATGAAAAGTTTCAAATACTCTTCAAACACAGTCTCGAAATAATAAAAATACTGTAAAGCTAAGAGAAAAAGTTTTTTAAAAACGTCCTTGTAACTTTTTTCTCGTTGTCTGGCGAATTCTCATTATTGAAAAACTCTTCGGTATTGATTATCTGCTGTCCATTCATAGCATGACAACAGTTGAACTTTTTTTATAAACTTTAACATAAAAAATAACAACACAAGTATACTTTGTAAAAGTGGTTTATACGTACAGGACATGAATTAACCACATTAAATTTTAATAATTTTTTGCCTGATCACTAGGGATGGGCCGAAGTTCGTTTCATTATAATCTTATGTAATCATTGTTATTAATAATAATCAACGACATAGGTTGAGGGGTGCATACCTCACTTAATCAACAGATCGTACCTCCAATCGACTAAATTGGATAAAACAAAATGGCAAGTCAACGCGCTCGACTCGTAAAAGCGCGCCAAAAACAAACGAACTTCGGCTTCGGGTTTTTTTGAACCGAATTTTTAGCCGTACCATATATAGGTAACAACAAAAGGTGGTGTCCTTGAAACCAATACCTACGACCGATCGGCGCCTAAACACGCCCTAGGGCTGCCAACTGACTGTTTACGTATTTGATAATGCTATGTTTTTATTATAAAAGTTGTATGCAATGCATAACATACTCTGTAATATCGTGCCATAATTTACGAAAATGTGCGGGAGCGTCACACAGACAACGTGCGTACGTAACTGCGGTGTGACCGTGACTGTCGTAAACCGAGTTGTACCGAGTTTTGGGGGTGGGGGGTGGGGGGGGTGGGGGGGGATTCGTTTCGGCCCGTTTGTATGGAGATAGAATACTATTACTTATTTATACTATGGCCGTACCTAACATTTGGAAAAACCTACATTCGTCCCATCTCTACTGATAACCGAATCGAGTCGTTTCGAGTCGTGTCTCGGTCGAGTTCGCGGTTTCTGGTTTCCAGTCGTTGCTACTTCCGCACGAGAAAGTAAATGGAAAACCGCAGAGCAACCGCCGATTGTGGTTCACTCTCTCTATCTCACTGAGCTCACATATGTGTGGAGATGTCGTCGGCAGATCGTAGAATTGGGCAGATCATAAAGCATGAAACTAAAAATCTTTTACCAAAAGTGAAAAATTTGGAATTAGGCGCAAGCCATCTGGCCATGGATGGACAATACGTAAATTTGTCTATGGTCTGGCTAAAGATCTTCTATCTGTTTTGCACCGCGTCCCTCTCCTACATTTTGTATGAAAGAACATTGGAAAGGCGTCGAGATGGCCGCCATGGTTGAGATGCGGGCGGTTTTAAATAAAACCACACAATCTAATTATCACAGTGAACACTTTTCTCAAACAACGTATGCGGAAAAGAAAAAAAAAACAATTTCACATTTATTTTACTAAATAAATCATGATTTTTTTATGCTGTTATGAATGTAAAGCGTTTCGCAATGAGTTTGTGGAGGTTATGTTAATAAGTAAAATAAGAGCTTACCTACAAACTACAAAAGCAGTTAGGCTATTTTCTATATTTGTGAATAAATTTCGTTTTTTTGTGAACATACATCAAATGCAACTGATGCCGAGCCCAAGATGGCTCGAAATGTATCTTGCTTCAATTTACTTATGTGTATATTTTTATCCATCCATCCATCAGCCTGTTTCGTCCACTGCTGGACATAGGCCTTTCCAGGATTTCGCCACTCTTGGCGGTCCTCCTGGAAGAAATGCCCATACTCACACATGCTGGGCAGGTGGGTTGGTGAGCGCGGTGCCGAAACCTCTGCACTAGTGATGCCGCTGCCCGTCACTAGCCTGTTTTATGTAAGGCCCGGCAATTGGGGATGGATATACCGCCATCCATCGGTCCCAGGCAATAGTGGGCCGCCTGGTTTTGCCTGAGAGCTGTTCTCTTACTCTCCCCCGAATAACTTCGGGAGGATTTGCGAGTAAGATGGTGGTACCTCCACAGTCGAGCCCGGCATTAGCTCTACCACCTATATTTTTATTATTACTGCTATTTTTTTAAAGAAAAGCGGATGAATAAATATAAGTATATTTTATTAATTGAATCATATTAGTAGTTTATTAAATATAATACACAACACGATACTACATACATTATGGTTATTGATTTATACTTTATACTTTATTGTACACATAAATATAATTACAATTGAAGTTAGAAATAGGATGTACACAGGCGAGCTTATCTCTAAGTAGAGATTTCTTCCAGCAAACCCCTCTGATAAATAAAAATCATAATAAATGAATAAGTAGACATACGTGTACACAAAACTACGCATCACACTATTAAATTAAAATTTTAATATATATATATACAGGGGTAGGTACTCGAAGTGTTACCAACTTTAAGTTGCTATATCAACCAAACTGTTTACAATATGGCGCCCATTTTTTCACAGTCGTAAGTCTATTGTATTGTCCCTAAACATACACAAGCTCATTGTTTTTCGTCGCTGCTAAAAAAAGTTATCCAGATGGAATTCAAACGCCACAGTGTCATTACTTTGTATTTGGCTGGAAAATCGCAACCAGCCATTGTTAATGCGCTATGACATTTACATCTGAATAAAATGTTTGTGTATCGGACCATCACGCGTTACAATGATAATTACATCCAACAACAGCAACATCATCAGAAATGGTTCGAAAGGTAAAGGCTAGAATTGAACGAAATCCACGACAAAGCGCAGTTAAATTGGCGAAAAGTCTTAATGTATCTGCCCGGAGCATAGGACGCATATTAAAAAATAAACTACAACTGAAGCCTTACAAAATACAAAAGGTGCAAGACTTGACACTTGCACAAAAGGCAGTTCGCCTAGAAAGAGCTAAGGAGTAAAAGCACTTGCACGTTGATAGCAAGCTTGAAAATTTGGTATTTTCCGATGAAAAAATTTTTACGGTTCAGCAATATGTGAACAAACAAAATGATCGCATATGGTTAAAGTGTAAATCAAACGACAATTTAGACCAACGAATCGCTCTGCGAAAGCAAGCACTAGCATCAGTGATGGTTAGGGCCGCGGTAACTGCTACGGGACGTTCACCTCTCGTTTTCATTGAGCAGGGTGCAAAGATAAACCAGCAAATCTACCGTAAAAAGATTTTAAACGATGCTTTGTTACCTTGGGCACGTAAGAAATTCGGTAGAAACCATTGTACGTTTCAGCAAGACTCGGCACCATCCCACAAAGCCCGTGAAACCCAAATTTTTTTGCAAGAAAACGTTCCGAGCTTCATTTCTTCGCAACAATGGCCACCATATTCACCGGACTTAAACCCAATGGATTTTTCCATATGGTCAATTGTAGAGGCCAAAGTGTTAGCAAAAAAATATGAGACAGTCGACGCCTTAAAGATTGCTCTTCGCCGAGAATGGAACAAAATATCAGCAGACCACATTCGTGCAGCTTGTGAAGCCTTCTCGGACAGACTCGATGCTGTTATCCGCGCTAAAGGTGGCCACATCGAACAATAACTTTTTCTCTTTAATTTTAAATGTTTTCTTTCTAAATATTGAAGTTTATAAATAAAAAGAAACAAAATTGTCAAAATTACAGCATTTTGAATTGGTAACACTTCGAGTGCCGACCCCTGTATATATATATATCCCTACATATACATACACAGCATAACTACATTCTATTACATACATGAATCTTTGCATAAACAATAGATATAGGTAATAATATACATACATATAGCGTGCACATTATGTACGTACACACTTACATACTATACAAATTCACTTATGGAAGAGAAAGATAGTGCTCTTTTAGTCTTTTTTTAAAAATACCAATTGTTGGACAGTCACGGATGTTTTGGGGAAGTGAGTTCCACAATCTGATAGCCACGACATTAAAGGACTGGCCGAAAGCACATGATTTGTGCACTGGAGTTTTAAGTAGAGAGACAGTACGTGTCCGAACCGGCCTGTCTCTAGAAAAATGCAGTGGTACGAATCGTTCACGAAGATAAGAAGGGGAGCGAGGATTTGTGAGAATACTGAAAAGCTGAGTGAGAATATGGAAATCACGACGTTGACGGATAGGTAGCCATTTAAGTTCTTTGCGGAAAAGGGAGACATGGTCGAATTTACGTAAGCCATTTATAAAACGAATAGCCAGATTTTGCAGGCGCTCGACCTTATTTAGTAACTCTTCGTTGGCATCAAGGAAACTGACATCGGCATAGTCGATCAATGGAAGAAGTAGAGATTGCGCAAGGGAAATTTTAGTTTTAAAAGGCAGGAAGTTCTGGAGGCGCTTTAAAGAGTGAAATGCTCTATGCACTCTTTTGCTGATCTCATTGACTTGAGGAGTCCACGACAAGTGGCAATCAAAAACAACTCCTAGATTCTTGGCGGTTATAGAAAAGACAATAGGTACCCCATTATAAACTACAGCTGGTAAAGTATTGTCACTCAATTTCTGTAACATGTACCGGCTACCAAGTAGCATGGCTTGCGATTTGTTTGGGTTAACAACAAGTCCAAATGATTGAGCCCAATTTTGTATTTTGGTGAGATCTTCATTCATCTTTATAACGGCAGATTTTGCCTGATCCACTGGAGAATGGCAATAGAGCTGCAAATCATCTGCATAAAGATGGTAGAGAGAAGATAAATTGTCGGTGATTGAGTTAATAAAAACTGAAAACAGGAGAGGAGAAAGAACGCCACCTTGAGGAACGCCAGCTACAACGACGGGCTAATATGCGTGCGTGACAGTGCACGAACCACAGCACGCACTCATCGGCAACATTTATGCTTGTTTTGCCGGTACAAATCGGGGCTGCTCATTGTTAATTAATTTTATGTAGTTATTTGGAGTTTGTTGTTATGAAAACATTGATTCTTGGAGAGGAAACTAAATAAATTGTTAACAAGCATGATACATACGTATCCGTATGTTTTCATTTTTAAAGGGTATATAATTTATAACAAACTTCGCTACAAACCCAAGAGTAACAACCCTGCAATAGTCTTGCGAGGCGCGGGAGATACCCTTCTATTCTGTTTTTACTTATACCATACATACATACATAAGTCAACGGGAATGGCTGTGCGACGGCCGTAAGACGGCCAAGTCATCTTTTTTGACCAAGATGTAGGGTTTGTAGAGTTTGTGCTTGTAGAGTTAGGGACTTAGCTCTACAAGAGATCTGATAACTTTTTAATGTGAGTGTTGGCAACCTACCTTAAATAAAATATTTTTGGCGAAATACTATATACTCTTAAAAATGTTGGTTGAACACTAAACAATAATTAATAAACGGAAATCGTATTAAGTACTTGGATTCAATCCAAGTATAATAAGAAAAGTAGTGATGTTATATCATCCATTTTGTTGACAATTTGTGAACGGAAGTCCGAAATTAATCCAACGTTCTGGTTATTGTTAGAAAATCGTCAAGTATAAGTTAGTGAAACTACATGGGTTTTGTCATCTCCTTGAAAGCTTCATTTGACACAGTATATTTTTAATAAATATTTTTACTACATGTTAGCTTTTGTTTTAAATTTGAATAAATATTACAAATAAAAGTATTATAACATAAATAATAAAGATAAAAATTTTTCATCTATTTTGTCTCACTTGGGACCTTCATCAGTTAAATTTGACAGTTTAAAATCGACATTATCGTATGTCAAATTTGGCTGACGACAGCGGGCCGAAATATATTTCAAAAAATATTGTACCTATAATATTTATGTTATATTATAATACTATAAATGTATAATATGTTACTGGCAATTTGTACAATCCGGTATTCTATATAATACCTTGGAAAAGTATAGAATACCCAAAACGTGTAGGTAATGTGTGAAATATTATTTATTTTACACTTTGCCTCGGTATTCTATACAGTACCGAACGCGCAGCCGCTAATGTGTATAAAAGACGAGTGCGGGAGCGGTAAATTGATTTAAATATACAAAACTTCGGGGGTCGCCTCGCTCTGCTCCACTTCGCTCGGCTCCCAAGGTGTATTAACATGCCGCTTCGCTCGTCTTCGCTACCTATTTTCGGACTTTAACTGACTTTGGGCTTTGAACATATCGCCATACCTAACCTATCGGCTCTCTTTTGCACTGCAGGACTTCCGAAAAACAAATTTTGACTGCGAATATAATATTAGGTTAAGGAAAAAGTTTTTTTGCATTTTATATGAAAATTCAAAACAATTTTTGATAAAGTTTATTTACATTTAACTAAAGTATGTAGGTGCCATTTTGTTCAATAACTTTCTGCCATCTTGTAGGTAGGGACATGATCCCATTGCTATAGAAATTCTGTAGCTTCTGATCAAAAAACCACGACAAGTGGTTTTGGCAGTCCTCTCGTAATGTTAACCTGACACTGCCTAAAGAATTCTGAAGAGACCGAAACAAGTGGAAATCTGAAGGTGCAAAGTCAGGACTATACGGCGGATGCATTAGTACGTCCCAGCCAAACTCTTTTAATTTTTGCTGAGTGGCTAAAGATGTGTGAGGTCTAGCGTTATCATGATGAAAAACCACACCCCTTCTGTTGACTAATTCCGGCCGCTTTCTTCCAACTTCTTGCTTTAATCTCATCAGTTGTTCGCAGTAGAGTTCAAAATCGATGGTCCTGCCTAGCAGTAACAGCTCATAATGAAAAACGCCCTTCCAATCCCACCATACACACAGCATTACCTTGTTGCGAGAGATAATTCGGGTTTCGCCAGAGTCTGTGAAGCCTGACCAGCCTTTGACCACGACCTTTTTCACACGTTCTTGTCGTACGTGATCCACTTTTCATCACCAGTTATCAGGTTTTTCAAATGTCAATCCCCAGTTCTTCAGCTACATCGTAACTACTGATATGCCGATCTTGCTCCAATTTTTCAAAAATGACATCCATTTTATCCGTAACAGGGCGCCCAGAGCGAGGTGCCTCTTTGACATCTAAATTTCCGGATTGAAACCGCTTAAACCAAATTTGTGCTACTCTCACAGACACTGCACTAGGTCCTTAAACATCACACATTTTTTTCGCGGTTTGTGTTGCGTTTTTACCTTTTTTGTAGTAAAATATTAAAATGTATCGAATTTCTTTATTAGATTCACTCATCTTAACAGTAAGAAAAACAAATGAAAATCACACATTTTACCTAATTTTAATTTGGAATTATCTTTTTTAAAATTTAAACTTTTTAATAATACCAAAACCAGCCAGATACAAAATGATATAGCCAAAGAGATTTTATTATAAGTTCATACATACGATTTGCGAAAAGAGTTTTTCCCCAACCTACTATTATCCCATTGATTAGTAATAACTTTACACTTTGCCGGTCGACCAGCAGGTACTCTATACAGTCCCTGGGAATTGTATACATTGCCTAGGTAAAGTATGTAACGGACAATAATATTCAAAATATTTCATACATTGCCTAGACACAACAGGTATTCTATACATTGCCTAGGTATTGTATAGAATACCTGGATTGTACAGATGGCCGATGACATAATATTTATTCAAAATAAAAACATATTTTTACACTTTTGTGATAAAGGTACATTAATATCACAGTTTTAACCTACTTGCCAATCCGTTACAGTTTGGCACAGAAACAATAAACATACCTTTAAAAAAATGTACTCTTCGTTTGCAGGCCCAACTCGCGCTTCACAAATTTTTGTATAGAAATACTCTTATGTTAAAGATACTTAAAATTTTCACTGTTTGGTTTTTGCTTAGTCAAAAAAAGCCCCTTAGCCTCAGAGCTTTTGGATCGAAAAGATCGACGTATTTTTATAAGCCCACTTTCCGGTTTCTCCAGAGGAAAAGGGAAATAATCTGGAAGTTATTTAGATTGTAAGAAAACATCATAAAATCTTGATTTATGCTAATAGCAATGCATTACAAGAACCCTCACCCTATTGAAAGTTTGTTTTCCGTACGATTTTTGTTCGGGCTATTTCATTTTTAACATACTCATGCCTTTTATACCAGTACCATCTATATTATCTATATCTATACTTACTATTAATAAAGAAGTAAAAAAGTCGTGTCGTGTCGTTGAATATTTTTGCGAAATTTTAAATGAAATGGGTTATTAGTATTAGTATTGCACTAAGGCAAAAACCACTATTATTTGAAATTTTGTCTGTCTGTCTGTATGTTCCATTTTAACTCGATAACCACTCAATGGCATAATGGATTTGAATGCAGTTCTTTTCATTATCATCGTAGGGACCCTGGTCAACATATAGGCTATGAGCGTTCATAAAATTACACCGAAACCAATAAAGGGGCAATAATTGAATAAACGTGGGCGAAGCCGCGGGCAAAAGCTAGTTTAAAATAAATATTTAAGAATCTTAAATAACTTATAACTTCATCGTGTGGGCTACTTTTAATTTTGTTTGAAGATTATTTTGTAAATAAAATAAGTAAACGACAAAGATAATTAATAGTAGTTTAAGAAACTGGTACATAAAAAAGGTTATTAAAAACACGAGTGTTAGTTTAAAAAATGAGCCGAAGGCGAGTTTATTAATACAGATTGTTTTTATACCTTGTTATGAATAGTTTCATACACTACTTAATCTTAACTCATGCATAACAACCCGTTTTCATAAACTTGATAAAATTGGTCGTTAGCCATTTTTGATTTTTCTTGTAAAAGCTCATTCTAAAAGTGTTCGTAATTTCCGTCGTTATTTCCAGAATGTCAGGTGGAGTCAAATTATCATAACCATCACTGCTGTTAGTAATTTTAGGGAAAAATAATACTATTGGTTTGGTATGGTATTTTTATACCATAAAACCACAGTAAATAATAATTTCCACGTAAGCTATGGCGCCAAAATCCAACAGTCCACCACGCATATGTACGCGTTGCGCGCGCCGGCAGCTGTAGACAAATGCAGGCCGAAAATAAAATGGAATTGTGATTGTGAGTTAAGATAAAGTAGTGTATGAAACTATACATAACTAAGTATTAAAACACTCGTGTTCTATTAAAAACACGCCTTCGTCTCGTTTTTTAAAATGACACTCGTGTTTTTAATAACCTTTTTATATATGTACCAATTTCAAAAACTACTGCTTTTTTTTTTTAGGGATGTTAATGAAAAATATTTTTCTTTATGCCAGTAGTTTTGGGTTCGTGATGAGGGTTTTACGATATGAGGATAGATAAAAATAAAAATATAATATTATAAATATATAAGTTATTTCATTTTATGACACAATATTTCTGATTGCGAATCCCCTTTTTTTGTAAGGAAATATGGTTCTTCAACGGATGTGTGTGATTTGAATAATAAAGAGTAGATTGAAAGAGATATTCCTCCTACAGAACGACATCGCATAGATAACGTAAAAGTGTAGGAATCGACATTTTAACCTCTACCTAGCAAAAGTACGCGTGTTTTTGAAAAACGGATTTGTTTGGCCACATTTCGAACACATTTCGTTACCTTTGATTGTTTTTTTTTAATCAGTCACTTAACTAAATGGCTAGTCTTTTGGTTTAAATCATATTTTTGGGTGGTGATAACAAAATAACCACGAAGACTGACTCGCCATACCTAACCTTCTAACCTAAGCTACCGCCTCTCTTCTGCGCTGCAGGACTTCCGAAAAACTTAATTACAACCAAGTGACTGATTTAACCAAATGCCGGCGACATGTCTACATTAAAGATATCTTATTCCGATAAAACTTTCGTTCTATGATTTTTGTAAAGTCAACAAAATAGATGGCAGATATTTCATTTGGGGATTAGTAATAGTGCCTCGAATCGGAGCTTTATGTGATTAGACATGGATAATTGGATATCAGGGTGTGTCGAAATAGAAGTTTTTTTCGAACTTCATATTGCCCTAAAAAACATTATTACCTTAAAAAAATTAACAAAAAAACATATTGAACTAAAAATGTATGGAAGGAAAAGGGTTTTTCTTTTATTTTTTTTGTAAATAATTTGGTTAAACCCTATGTAATTACTTAATTGACAAAGGTAAATAAAAAAATAATAAAAAAAAATAAAAACTGGTTTGAATGTCTCAAATATGAAAAGCTGTATTCACCCAGTTTTTATTTAATTTTGCTCATATAAGACGGCAGATAATAAATAAGAAAGAAGTAGAAATTCCACACACCCTAATCGATATCAAAGAAGAATCTTGCACTTATAGAATGTAAACAATTCAGGGAACAAGCCATCGGAAACTTCATTAATCGAGGATTCGAGGCACATAGCAGATCTATATGAAATTATTTTTTTGTCAATCAACTTTACGTACGACTTGCTAAACTAATTACACATACACTTTAATAACATATAGGGAATAACACTAAAACTATCTTCGTCAGTAGATGACTGGCGGCATTGCCTATTAGCTGTATCTTTGACCAAAACTGGGCCCCAGCCCTTGTAATCCTGGTAGTTTCAACAGCAAATTAATGTCTATACGGTAAAAGATAAAAATATACGTAGATAGCCATAGCGTCTGCTCTCGACGCCGGTCTGACCAACACCTACTGTCAGTGTACATATCTGACTGCGTGGTCGCCTGGAGAAAGGACGGTGCCACCGTGTCAACACATGTCGCGTCTCATATCAGAGACCGCCCATGCTTCCACGTGATAAATGTCAATCTTGTAGGTCTGTTAGTGTCGTCCTGTACCAAACCCGGTGGCTCCAAAATGGCAAAATCACAGTCACAGTTTTGATAAATTGTTTTATTGTTCGTATTGTATCTTGTTGCCACTCGTACCGCCGGGATTTGCTGGTAGAAATCTCTTTCAGAGATCATCTCGCCTACGTGCATACATTTTAAAATTACTGTTTCTTTTAATATTTTCTGTAAAATAAGGAATTTGAAATTTAATGGCCGCCTCTGTTATCTACTGGTTTAAATATTTTGAACCCGTATCCGGAGTTCGCAGGTTCAAATCCCGTAGCAGCACATTCTTTTCGGGCTGCATGTTTTGAAAGGGTGTGGCTACATAATTCCCGAAGCACTGCAAAATGGCTCAACACCCATCACACGTCGATGAAACTTGGGTGTGGACTGTGACTTGCATTTCACAGTCCTCGTTGAGAAACACCCCTGACACCTCGTTGATTCATGTTGTGATGACGTATAAAAATCTTTTGACTCGTGAATGGTATTGTGACGTGACAGGGTAAAGCTGAATATATAGGTATTGCTTTTAACCGAAAAAGCTAATTGGCAAACTAGCCGTCCAGCCTCGATAGCGGGCATGAAGCTAAAGAGAATTTTGTCTCTCGATGAAACGTTTGACAAATGAGTTTTGAGTTTACTCATATCTAATAAGTAAATACACGTACATAAACTACATTAAAGGTATATTTACTATATTATACTATAGGATAATGATAGCTATCCATATACTAGAATACGTTACACATGGTCACGTGATATAATAATGTAGCTTTCCTGCATTTCCACCGGCTACACGATTCGTTGAGGTACAAAACTTCTCTAGTTGTCATTCAAGTGACCAGGGCAGGTCTCACACGTTCAAGATTTGCCGACGAAAGTAAAGAAAGATCAAACTTTTAGTGAACAAACGGAGAAAAAGAAATTGTTCGAAATAAAAGCCTAATTCTTAAAAGGTGTAAATATCAAACTTTGTTAATTTTAATTTATTTCCTGGATATCACAAATTAATGTTATTTCAAGAAAATTTTATAATTCCATAGCATATTTTGTCAATTCCATAAAATTGAAACAGTTTTAATCTGTTACGAAATTTAATCTGTACACACTTCAGATTACAGAGTTTTACTAATCTTATTTAATTTTCATTGCATTTGTAAGCAGTTTAATAATATCAAGATGTAAAGGTTACTAAAGATTAGAAATAAGTTTTATTAAAGTGAAAAGATTACAATATTTAAATGGCATTTGTTATTTATCTTATTTGTTAACTTGTTCTTATAAATCGTCTTTGTAACTTCAATGAGTTTTTTGTTATTCTGTTAAGGAGTAAACATTTTATTTGTCACTATAGTAAAGGATATTTGTGTTTTTTTTAATAGAAAATAAAAGTTTACCTTTATAGAAAAACAATTCATTGCGGTAGCTCAGGGGTAGAACGCTGGCCTGTCAATCTTTGAGATCCAGGTTCGATCCCCGGCCGGGCTTGCACCAATGAATTTTTCGGAATTTATGTGCATAGTATTTGTGTTCTTACCTAATACTTACCACTTGCTGAACGGTGAAGGACAACATCGTGAGGAAACTTGCATGCCCTAAAAAGCGTGTATTTGTGCCCAAAGAACGGCGATAGGGCTCACCACCCATCACGTTGGGACGTAATAATCGTCGGTGAAGCGCGGATGTGCCGAGTTCGGACTGTGTCTTTCATTTCACAGTTCACACCTGGAACATGGGATTCCAGTCGTGACGATATATATATATATATATATATATATATATATTTTAATTCTAATATATTAAAACTCACGTGAGCTGACACAATAACTAGTTTTGTTCATTGTTATTTATGAAGTCTACACCGCGATATCGAAATATTCTTGGGTTCATACATGCTCGTACCATATGGAATTCAAATAACCGTCAATCAAGCTGAAGTTAACCTGTACAAAATTGGTTTACGCTACCACTCTCTGGTACAGTGGAGCCCACATCAAGCTAAACACTTTCAGTATAAGCTGACCTCTCATTGTATAGGCTTCCCGTACAATGAAAGGTCAGCTTATACTCAATGTGTATAGCTTGATGTGGGCTCCACTGTACGATACTGGATCGGTGACAGGTAACGGTGACTCCCAAGTTGGATTTTGGCCTGTGCAGCGAATATCTCTGTACTATATTGTTGTCCTAAGTATTTTTTGCAAATAGCTCTTTGTCGTCATATTAACGTCTGTTTCATCCTCCCAAAACATCCAACTTACCACCCTGACAAATCTATAAGAAAGAAACTGGATACAACATCAAAGCTCTATTATTTGCAAACAAAATTATCACTCATTTAGGCTTAATCTAAAACATATTACTTAACAGTAAGTATGTTATATTATTTGCATTTAAATAAATTTTACTTGTTTTTAACCGACTTCGAAAAAGGAGGAGGTGAGAACACTAAAATTTACAAAAAAATTGTAACCGGCTTCAAATGTCTTAGCAGACATTCACTAAACAGTTTAAAATAATTATATGCTGACCGATTTTACCGAAATAACAGGAAAACATTTTTAACAAGCAAATATAAAATAAACAGAGTTTCAGTTTTGAAACAGAGTCTCTGTTTATTTTATATTTGCTTGTTGAAAATGTTTTCTTTTGTTTTCTTTCTGTCATGTTAAATCATTAATAATTTGTTGGTCCGATGATGTGTAATACGAAACCGGTAGCCTAAGTTAGAATAAAAATAAATATATGTGGAATAAAAGTACAAGAATTTGTGTATAATTTATTCAAGACGATATTCCACCAAAAACCATCAATCGAATCCATCCAACATATCCACGCCAAATTACAGCTTTCTAGTACTAATAGTCTCTGAGCTAAGCCGCGGACAGACGGACAGATGGACATGGCGAAACTATAAGGGTTCCTTGTCAGACTACGGAAGCCTAAAAAATACATCGGTATTTTCAAAAACTTTAAATGTGAAACTGATGACGGTATTCAGACGATTTCTAACCTGGAAGTTGTGGTGATTGCGTTTCAAAAGGCCGTTGAAGAGACGGAGCCAAATTATTTTTACGTTACTGTCCAGGAGGTTCTTGATTTACTGGTTTCAAATAATACAAAAGTGTCTCTGTTACTATACTGTTATGATCTTTAAAAAAATATCTAAATTCAGGATCTTTCAGTGCCTGGAAAATGTTTATGTTTATAGCACCCAAAAGCTTAAGCTCAAAAAGTTGCAAGTAATGTTATAGAATGTATTGCTCTACTTCTACTGCGGTGGGTTGAGAGGCAAATTGCGTGTTTTTGGACACGTAAAGTTTCAGTGGCCTTTTCGTTCGGATGTAATCAATCAAATGCTGCGTAAAAATCTTTTCTTCTGCCGCAGAAGTTCTGCTGTTTTGAAAGGTCAAAAGTCAAAAGTTAGGTATGTACCTATATTATGTAAGGATCTTCTTTATAAAAACGTCTAAAGTTGTGCTATTGCTTAAAATATCTGTGAGTTATTATTTTACAACACTTTTATTTCACACATTCACAAAATTATACCACACGCATGAGGAATAAATTCGACTAAAGCTTTATGTTGCTAGACGCCATCTGTGTACCGATCGGTGAAGCTTTCTACCTTACAAAGCGCAGCTAGAGCGTAGTTTTTTTGGTGCTGCCCTCTACTGGTAAATTGAAACAACTAGAGCCAGTCTATGTAAAAGCACCTCGGAGCTTACGTCAGATCCAGGTCTTTTCCAAGTTTGCTCACTTTTCCGATAGGTGGCAGCACAAGTTCGGAAAAATCCTGCGAAAATTCATGAAAAGACATAGCTATTGAAGGTTTTACTCAATAGATGACAGTAGTAGGAACAAACTGGCGCTCTTGTGTATACATTTTGTTTCAGCAAAAAATATTTTCTCATCGCAGTTACTTTTTGAATATGAAATTTATGGGAATAAAGTGATTAAAGTAAAGTTGTTATTTAAAAAATTATGGAAATAACTAAGTATTCAAAAAACACAATTAAAAATAATTGTTGCATTTTAAAAATTTTACAACTTTGGTTACTTATCCGGTAGGATAATTCAACCAAGGAAGCCATGACACGGTTCCTGTTATATGACTGGTTGAATTTGAATTTGGAATGAACATCGAATCCAATCTCGGGGTCGACTATTGGAGACATTATTCGGAAACATTCGAACTGACTGAAACAGAGAGCAAGACGCTCAAATTCAATTTTGGAACAATGGAACGTTGTCAAAGTCGTCCGTTTGCGACGTTTTCCTGGTGTAAATGGAGCAGACTTCGGTTCAATGTAGCTATAGCTGGATTTTGAAAAACGCATTTCCAAGTTTTTTTTAGTCCTAGTGGATATATAGAGTAATATCTTTTTATACAGTATTAATATTGAAAAACACGAAAAATATATATATTTACAATTTTCGATATATTTCAACCCACGATATGATGATGACGGCCCCTTACCCTGGGCCGAAATATATCGGAAATTGTAAATATATATATTTTTTGTGTTTTTTCGATACTAATTTTGTAAATAAAGGCTCAAAAATAGTAAAATAAACATTTATTCATCTTTTTATAGAGGGTATTTATAATTATTTCGTGAGTTTTTAAGAATCTGTTACATAATGGAAACTTTAAGCTCTGGTGTCTGTCTGTCTGCGACAGAACTAAGGTTAACGGTCAATTTAACAGAAATTTCCCGTGTGTAACGTGTAAGTAAGTGCAACATGACCCAGTGGCAAGGTTTGAAAACAAATTAATAAAAAAATAGAATTAAATTATATTCTAAAAAGTCATGTACCTAGGCCGTTAAATAAAGCAACTTTACAATATACTCACTTCTGCTTTGATGGAAACCCTAAAACTGTACACAATATACCTATTTTATTGTTTACCTAAATTTGAAATCAACTAAATAACAATCGATGTCACGTCAGTTTTTCCACGGAAATAGCGCAATTTTCTAGGAAAATATCAAGAGCTGGCAACATCGCACCAGACTTTAGGCCCTGCTCCACGTGGCCAGATGCTATTATTGATTTCCGGCGCGAGAGCGGGACGGCGCTATACAAGAATTTGTTGCACTATTTTTCTTCTCGCTCATTCGCCAATATATGACCTATTTTTATGCGGCTTTCCCTATTTTAATACAGCCTAAGTAATTAGGTGATAAGTTTCGGCTGGTTGTAATCACGTTGATTTGTTTTATTGTTAAACAATATCTACTTTCAATCCATAAAAGTGAGTTAGATATGGGGTAACTTGTTTTGTTATTAGCCCTTATATTTACTAACCCATCATGGAGTGATTAATTTTTAAAACTTGTAGAGTTATTTTTAGGGCATCTTCATAAAACGGAAAACCTTGTATTAAAGGTTTTTTTGTCTGTCAGCCCGCAGCTTAACCCAAAAACTCTACTGGGACTATTGAGCTGAACAGGTGGCATTAAATAGGTGTACAACTTTACATTGCTGCATATAATACGCTTGTCTACCAAAGGGGTAGACAGAATTTAGAGATAACTATCTGCTGTCATCCTGACACATCTCTTTTGCTTCTTCCACATTCGTTATTCGAGTCTTAGAAGCTTTCTATTCCGCACGGAGGAAAAACTTCACTTTTCTGCAGGTAAATTATATCTAGAAATAATTACGAAGATATTAGTTATTCTCAGGACAAGGAAACGACTCTGACAGTAAAGTTACAAACGAGTTCGACTAATTGTATTTAGTAAAATCAAAAAACCATGTTTAGCTGTAATATGTTTTTTTTTTAAATTATAATCGTGTTTAATAGAAGTAATGTAAAATACCTACTGTTAATATGTTTTAGTTTATGCCAATAAATTTATTTCTTTATTTTAACTTTAAGATTCTCGTGACTAGGCTATAAATTATGTTTGGAAATAACAAAACTGCAGTTTGTAGGGTTCCGTACCCAAAGATTAACCAACGGGACCCTATTACTAAGACTCTGCTGTCCGTCCGTCCGTCCGTCTGTCACCAGGCTGTAACTCATGAACCGTGATAGTTAGACAGTTGAAATTTTCACAGATGATGTATTTCTGTTGCCGCGATAACAACAAATACTAAAACCAGCCAAGTGCGACTCAGACCCGCGCACTCCCATACAACAGATATGATTTTTTGCCGTTTTTATAGATAATGGTACGGAACCCCTCGTGCGCGAGTCCGACTCGCATTTCACCGGTTTTTTTGTTTTGTTTAGATAAGTTTGTAACAGGGTGGTAAGTCGGATGTCACGGGGAGGGTGAAACAGATGTGATACAAATGAAAAAGGGGTTATTACAATGGATGGGCAACAACATATTTTATTTCATTTTTATTTATTACACTTAATGTACATTTACAAAAGATACATAAAAACAAGGCATAAAAAAAGAACATATTGTACAAAGGCTGCACTTATTGCTAATAGCAATATCTACCAGACAACCTTTACATAGTAGAGAGAGATATGCGCTGCACAGGCCAAAACCCAACTTGGGAGGTACCGTTACCTACGACCGTTCCGGGAACGTATTTAGAAGGTATAAAATAATATGTCAAATAATTTGATTTCCAATAAGTACTTAAGGGTGTAATACCTCACTTCGCTTCACATGATCCTGTTTTATACCAACAAATACTGCAACAATCACTCTGAAATTAATATATGATAAAGTTGAGGAGTAATGATATGTCAACACAGTGATGAAAACTTGATTCCATTAAATTTTATCCATTGAAAAAAAATTACAAAGTTACCTCCAAACCGTACAATAAACCGATAGCATTCATTGAATACTTGAAATGAGATCTGAAAACTTGCATAATATAACTGATATTAGTGTAAAGCAGCTGCAGACTGTTCCATAAAAATGAAAAAGATCATCAGTGTAGCCGCAATCTCAAAATAACTGATATTTTTGCGTGCGCGGCATCTGAATAGAGTAGGATAGATAGTTAAAAAGCAGAAGCGTTAAAGCAGGACTGCGAATTGAGGTATTATGGGCCCTTAATAAGCCTTATACTATAAGCCATTGTAAATAAAATGATAAAAATAATAAGAAAGAAATATATAACCTTGCTAAGTTTCTAGCCCTTATCCTTAGGTAGACGGAATTAGATAAATTTTTATTTATAGACGATTAATCTATCAAAATCATAAATTATTTATTTGTTGCATTATGTATTTCCAGAAAAATCAATAAAATTTGATAATTACCCCTTTTAAAAATCAGGTTTTTAATTCAAACAATTTTCTTTCTTCGGGGCGCGTTTGACCTATCTCTTTTCTAGTATATCACCAATTTTATCGGCATGAATGCGGCTAGGTCAAGCTTTACCCTCCACTTTATACAGGTAGCCCGTTGAGGTTAGACAATATAGGGAAAATCTAAACTAAAATAGATAGAGAAATTTGCTCTAAGGACTCTCGTCATCGATTTTTGGAGAAAATAATAACTGCATTCCAAGCTTTAAAGAAAATACTTACATTAGCCGGGAATCAACCCAGCAAGTATTTAAAAAAAAATATAAACAAAGAAAGATTAAGTTTCAAATAAAACGAAATGTCAAATTTTTAGGGTTCCGTACCCAAAGGGTAATCAACTATTACTAAAGTTGAAATTTCCACAAATTATGTACTTCTGTTACTGCTGTAACAATAAATATTGAAAAACAGAATGAAATATCTGTTTATAAACTAAAATTTTCATCAAGGAAAAAAAAATATAGTTCTTAGAAAATTAAAAAAAAGCATTGACTGACGGTCGTTTGATTTTATTTACTTGTAATTTTTTTTTAATATGATCTTCAAAGTATACATACTTATCATAAAACACTTGAATTAATTCGTATCAAATGTTTCAATGCATTTGAACATTAAAATCTTGACTTTAAATACGTGTTTATAATGCACCTATATTGCAAATAACCTTATTTCTTTTTCAGTATCAGTTGTCCTATAAAGCAGTACAGATATACAATCAACAAAGGGATTGGGGTGTATAAAAAACTTCCTTTGTCTAGCGTCTGTCAAACTTTGTAGCGTGATAAAGTATAGGTCTATTACAGTTGAGAACAAATTTTTACCAACGGATTGTCTCCCATCTATAATTTTACTTTATTTAATCATGCTGCAAATGTAATAGATAGAAGAATTAGTATCCGGGTATCCATACAAAACCTTGTTTATAAGATTAATGTTTAAAGTTAATAGAGTAACTCCTTCCTGTAGAGTTAATGTAAACTATCCCACGCATTGAAGCCAAAAGGTCAGAAGCCGTGGCTATTTCAGTGCAGCCCGATACGTCTACTATAGTCTCGTTACAGCCGCAAGCCGCATCCTACAGTCTCATCATAGCCGCAAGTCACATCGGACCCAAATTTTACCCTTATTTGACGTTGGTTTAAATATACACTCTCGGTATACTGGTAAAATTGGGTCATTTGTACTATATTCTACGTAAAAAGTGTAATGAATTATAGAAAAACCGGGCCAGTGCGAGTAGGACCGATGTACTATTCAAAAAAATTGATAGACTTAAATAATTTGAACAAAAATCACGAACATATATTAACCCTTGACTGGTATCGTAGATTTTACAAACGTAACTGTTATGGTGAGGTATTTGTGACCCCCACTAAAGGTTAGTTTCTATCAGACCCGTTTCAATGATGAGACTGTCTAAAATAATAATAAGTTCGTGAAAATCAAATAATACACTTATAATAATATTAATATATATATGTGACCATCCAGGTTTTATTAGTTTTCTTTCACAAAATTATCATCTGCATAAGATCACAAAGTACCACATTTTGGTGGAATCTTTTTGTACCATACAAATACTCGAAAAAAATTTACTTCAGGTAACTTTTAACATGGCTATAAGAAAAACTCATAATGTACTAACTTATTATTAAAAAAGAAACAAATACACATGCCTCTTCATAACAAATTGAAAAAAAAAAACACGATATTTAAAATTAAAGCACTGACGTAACTGGTATGTTGGGGGCCGGCCAACCCCCAAAACGCATACCAGATGTGCAATTGTGTAAGTCAATGGTATTCAAATTCGATTGTCATATGGCTATTTGGCTAAGCAAATTAGCCCGTTTGACAATTGAAATCGTACGTTTTTGGTTGCCAACAACAAAACAAGACCATCGTATTCATTTGACAGCCAAATATGTACGATTTCAATGCTAATTTGCTTAGCCGAATAGCCATATGACAACTAATTTGAATACCATTGGCTTACACAATTGCACCTCTGATGTATCTCCATCGCCAAATGTGTTAAAGCGCCGAAAGTCCATCTGGCGCGACTGATGACCTAATGTGATTGCTGAATAGGGCGTTTGTACACTATGCTTAGATTTTTAGAAAATCGTTAAAACATGACTTGTGGGGGCAAGCTGGCCCCCAAGATATTGACTGGTTAACCAGTCAAGGGTTAACATTATCTATAAAATTTAAGAAACAAAACTGCATAATTAAGTTGTCCGTGTATTGAGGTACGTTACTCTAAAACTACATTATTAAGCAATCATCCTTTTCAGTATCATTTTTAAAATAATAGAAATTACAAATTGTTTTTTGAGATGGACCCCGTAATAAAAATGGTCTGAAACTGGCAACTTTTAAAAATATGAAGAAATAGATATTTACTCTTCAAAATGAGCTCTATATAATGACACCCCACATGCTAACTTCTTTTGCAATGCCAGCACATGGCTCTTTTTGGGATAAATTTCAAAAAGTGTCAAATTTAGGGGATTTTCACAAAGGTAACAAAAATCAGAAGGTGGCAACACTGTTATCACCTCTGCATATTAAGCTTACAGACCGCCACAGCTCTTCAGCCACGGCCGGTCTAAGACGATGCTAGACTGGGAGACGCCACTGTAAGCTGGCCACGGTGAATAAGATAACAAAATGTAATGCGTCTGGCAGCCTTGGCATCCATGTCTTAGTCTATGGGAACGGCGATAAAATACAGAAACCTAGAATATTGCCAAATTCATTTCTTGGATTAAGACCAAAATCCCAATTCCATCTTTGTAATAAATTACATCTTGGTGTTTTTATAAAGACTAGCTTGAAGTCTATGGCTCTGCTTGCCTGTACATATATTCTACAATCGGTCGTGATTCGTGATGAGCTGAAAGTGTTTTCTGAAAAATTGCTCTCGTTCAGGAATCAAGGATCCATATACACACTCAAAATAACTCTTATTAAACTAGTACATATATATGTCGCAGTTTTATCTTAAATACAGATTTTTTATCAAAAACCTAGGCTTTTGATCAAGAATCGGGAGAATACAAAATTATGATTTAATTTTTCATTAACCTGAGAAAATCCAGTTTTTTATCAAAAACCTGTACTTGTATAGGGTTTATGATGAGATTAAAGCTCGCGACGTGATTGAATGGAAGATTTTGCTTGACGGAGATTCACTGTGGTCTCCGCTCCGCCTAAATTAACTTTATGTCAAGAACTATAGAAGTCGCCTCGCTCCACTTTGCTTTGCTCGGCTCCCTAAATTTATGATCACAAGCAACCTAAAACGCTCCCCCTCGCTTCGCCCGTCGTCGCACCTATTTTTCACTTTTGTTCTAGGATTTTGATTGAAGCAATATTAATTAAGTGCTAAATGTACGTGAAATTATAACAAACAAATCCTTATTTATTGTCTCTAAATGTTTTATTTATTGACATAAATAGTAACCGATTTATTTTATCATACAACTACAACACCAGTCTTGGTTTTTGACACCAGTCTAGGTTCATAAGCAAGATTTTACAAATTAGTGTAGATAATAGTAGTTTATGCTTTAAGTGTGGTAAGATGCAATAACATACAACGACGATTTGAAACACGAGCAATAATAGAGTTATTGCCCTTACTACGTTTTTCAATAATATGTATAGAGTGAGTAAATAAATTAAACATAACTAAAGAAATAAACGAACAATAAATATTCTAAATGAACTTTAGGCGGGCATTATTTTTCTTTGTGAATATATATTTCATCTATTTTAATTTATGTAAAAATAAACGACAGAGGTTCTAAAAACCAATGTTTCATTTCTAAACTTACACCACACATAACCTTTAGTTTTAAAGGAAACAACTTTAAAGCAAGTCGTAAAACGCCATTAAAGTTTGCACACAAGCGATTACAGCTGCATACACTTTGTACCACTTTCACGTTCTTAGTTGTTGCGTTTTACAAAGGCTGCGATTATGTTGGGACGGATGATAGCATGAAAGGCTACTTATTAGTAGTTCTCATTTCGGTGTCACAGTCATTAAAATACTTCACAAATGGGGAGGTAGAAATGCAGTCGACTATACATACGGAATACCTATACAAGGCGAAATTAATTATAGAGCCAAATTCATACCGAAGACTTGATAAGTACTGAGTATTAAGGTCCAATTACTCTTTTTGTAATTCATAAATGATTTATTTCATGGTTCTTACAAAGGCAAGGCCAGCCCCAATCAATTACTATGGGATGTTAACATTTTATTTTATGAAATTAGCAAAAAATATTGTCGATCCCTGATATTGATGACTTACCAAGCCTCCAGCATGAGTTCGGCAGTGTAAATAAATCTTACCTAAATAAGGTTGTTAAAAATACCGATATAATTAAGGTTTTTTATGTGTATATCGATAAGTTGATGCGCTCAACTATTTGACAGCGCACGGATTTAAATTATTCTTTGTTTTATGGGTGGAGCCTATGCTCAAATTTTGACAGATTTTCCCGCTATTTGTAACAAACAGAACGCATTAAGGTGTATGTAATGTAACGGGTCTTGTTACCAAACTCACAATCATGATTGCCTTTCTTATATATTTTTTGAGTACTAAATAAATTTAGGGCATAGGTGATGATCATAGTTTAATATTTTAAGGTTTTTAGCAAAGTTGTGTTTTTGTGCGTAACGTTCTAAATGATAATGTACAACAACTTTAAAGCGTGTTTATAGTTGTTTCGGATGATCATTTACAAAGTAATGCAAAAAATAACACAATTTTACTAAACAAACCAAATTGATATTAAACTATGATCGCCTATGATATGTGTTCACATTTAAATAAAAAATAATCATAAGTTGTACCTTTGGGAAGGAGATCCGGCGCATCCAACTGAGTGTGATTTAGATAATATTTTTTTGAACATTTCATATTTTGATTGGTTGTTTGTAGTAAAAGTAAACACTTACTTTGTGAATGTTTTCTTTTGGTTAAAAAAATATTGTAACTATAATAGAGTTTATATGTGACGAGTAATGCTAGAAAAATGGGTAAGACTAGGAATTTAAACCAATTGCAAAGATCCTTGAAGAAATTGTAAAAAGATTTTTTGATTTGGGTTACATCAATTAATTTACTTACGTAGGAAATTATAATCCAATCAATGTGAAATTATAAAGAACATAGTTGATTGATAATAATAATAGCTCCTATTATTTTATTAGAACATCTTCTTTCAAACTAAAGTTTTAAATTTAAATATAATTAACTTGATAATTGTTTCATGAATATTTCAAATCTACTATAATATACGCGACGATTAAGGGGAAGGGGGTTGCAAGGGAGACGATTACGCGTTTAAACAACAAATAATACGAATTAAAAAGAGATGGACAAAGCAAATAATAATCCAATCAAGTGACTTCGGTTTTTAAGATGAATGTTGTGAAAACAACTAGTGGTTCCCTGATACATTCAAATATTTATAACGCTTTGATTATAATCAAAGGCAACTAAAAGGCAATTACAATCTTAGAACATAACACATAACATTTATTGAGTTATACAAAAGAATTAAACAAACCTGCCATCAAACAATTTCCGTTTAAAGTACAAAATTGATTAATAATTTCGACCCCCAAAAAACAAATTTTCTTAGCGTATTTTTTTAAACATAAGCAAGTTTTGCTTTATAGCGACCTTAGTTCCTTAGCCAAGCATCTAATGAACGTTGATATTTGGACATCCTTTACTTAGTAGAAACCAAAGGATTTAACTGAGACAGAAAATTAAGATGCGCCCTTAAAAATAGAAGTCATCTACAATAATTTTCTGTGTATCCTTTGACCTTGTCATGCGTATTTGTCGAGCTCAGATAAAGTCTATGTTGTCGAGTAACTACCAACGCTACAGCGTAGCACCTCGTAGCACTGTCGTAGCATGCAGCGTGGCTGCGTAGCTCATTAGTACTATAGAGTAAAACTGACCTATTTTTTGAGTTCCGTGTTTCTGGTTTTACTCTAGTTACTACATATTTTAATGTTAGCATTTATATATAAAAGCCTTTATTTAAATTGATAAATACTTTATAATATTTAAAGTTTCAATAACTTACTTTATTAAAACGAAGTTATCGATTAAGATTTTATAATTTAAGTAAAATTCATTGCTAGGAAACTCAAATTCTATAAAAGTGCATTACATGAAAGGAAAATTATAGTAAGGGTTGTCAGGTGAAAAAATGGAAAAGGAAAGCAGTTAAGAAAAAAAACAGACAAGTGCGAGTCGGACCCGTCCACCGAGGGTTCAGTTAAAAACTATTAGTGCTAGCGGTACGCCCAAAATGGCTGCAAATGGTGTTAAAGGCATGAAAATTGGAACGATAGACCTTTAGTTCATATGAAACAATTTGACCCATAGTATAAAAAAAGGTAGAGGTGTGTGTAAAATAATTTTGTTCCAAAACCTATCTTGTGTGGTATCAAGTGAAAGGGCTTTCTGAGCCCATTCTAAAAATATATCACATCATTATAGGTACATTTCATTCACTTGTTTTAAATTAAAATGAAAATCATTTTCAAAACATATCAAGTTTGGACTCTTCCAGATACGATACGATTGAATATTTTTTTGTAAAATATACCTCAAATGATACGTAATATCCTCATTTCAAACCTCAAGAAAACTATTTTAATAATATTCACAGTATTTTCATTCCCATACAAAAAAAGATGACGTCATAAATAACACCCCTCTTTTTTAGGGTTCTGTACCCAAAGGGTAACCAATGGGATCCTACAGTCAGTGACACAAGAGCGTACGGGGTGAAAATAAAAAATGGTGGACCAGGGGAAAGGGGGGATGCTACTAATGTATACAGCGGAGCGACGACTCTAATGCACAGTGGTCTCGGGAAAAATATGATTGTTGAGTTCTATCTAGGTTTTGCTATGTAAAAGTGAGACCTAGTCTCAAGCCTAACCTTAGGTCTCTGTGAATATGAGCGCAAAAACTCTTTACTGTTAACCTGTAAGTGCACCTTGTTGTAGCATTGGTTGTAGGTAGCAACATCCATATCAGTAAATTGTTACAGCATTAGAACGGCCACCCGCGACGGCGATAACGCTCTTATCGCTGAACTTAAATGGTATTTATATTAATTTCCTCTCATTCAATTAAATATGTTATCGGGCTTAATTAACCGATCTCATCCTGTCCGTGGGGTTTATTGAAATATTAATAGTTCGGAAAAATGAAACAATACACCATTGTTCGATCAGGTTTGACGTCATACCTACGGTAAGGCATACCTACGGTAAGGTATACAGGTACACCTGCGGAGGTAATTAAGTGTTCATTACCTAACGATGGTGTGCATGGACGATTCAACAAAAACCCAAGTCTCTCGGGTTCGCTTGGTAAACTGCTTTGCGGACATGAGTGCACGCTGCAACGCTGTAGTGGAATAGCTTGTCGGAGCCGAACATCCGAAGAACATACAACATAGTCGAGTAAGACTGCAGGTCACGTAGCAAGACTGCGTGCATACTCAGCATGCCGGGGTGCTTGCAGTTAGAGTTGAAACAATCGTTGGTTGCATTTGTACCGTAACGAGCACCTACTGAAGCTTACCTATACTTTTTTCCATACGGAGCATGATTGTGCTAGCTAACAGGAGTTAACACAGTGTATGATATCACTCCCGTAATAAAATATAAAACTGTATGCATTATCCTTATCAATTTTTTCCTTTTCAGCTGAAAATAACTGGGTATTGCCGATATGTATTACCCGTTGACATCATCGATATTGCGCCATTTTACCACAAAATACGTTTCTCTAAATAATTTGCTTATCAATTCTGTCGTTACTGCGGTACACCATGATGTCACGGTATTTGAATTATCCCTCATGAACGAGCTTATTCAAGTGGGAAAAAATTCGCGATAATTATGGAACAACCAGTCCTTGTTAGGTAGTTTTCGGGTTAGTATAAATGGACGAAAGTACATATACAATCAATCATTAGCACATATACACTCGCCATAATCACAAGGTTGTGTACAATCGATCAGTCTTGACAAAATCACCATGTCATCATTCACAAAATCATCATTCACCATGAGCGGAAACTCTGGAGAAGCCGTTCATCGCGACAAAGGGGAAAAATCTCGGAAGGAGCAAGAGCGCGCGGAAGAAGAAGAAGACAAGACTTGGAGCGTGAGGAGAGAAAACGTCAGAAGGCAGAGCAGCGGCGACTGGACAGGCACTTGATGCAGTATGCACTAGCTTTGCGTGAGCAGGCATCGTGGCGTGGAACTCTCAACCGGCCGAAATAGTGCTAGTCATAGATATGATCATTTGTTTATATAATAAGTATTAGGTATTTGTGTACATCAGTATTAAGTATATTGTGTATGTGAGTGTTTGTTTTTGAAAATTAAAAAAAAAAACTTGTTCCCGATACATAGTTATTTCATTTCAAAATGCATGCCGACTTACAAATGTCACGACATACCAGTTTCCTTCATGATACTAGATATTTAGGTAGTTAGTTTAATAATGATAATAATATATTGTACTAGTTCTATCCACTAAGATGTTGTACAATCTACATCCATGCATAGATAACCGTGGTCACTACACTTTGTAACACGATAGAGGGGCACCGCGACATGCTATGCAGCGATAGGTAGGTACGGTGCAGTGTTTAGGTAAGGTATCTGTCATACCATAGTCCTAACATTACAGGAATCATGAAAAGTATACATATTTAGAATGATGTTTTGTACATCGTTATAGTCTAACCAAACCTGTAAGCTATACAATGACAAATCTTAAGTATAAGTGAGGTGTATACATGTATGAAGCACACGTGTATGTCCCGGTAATTTTCTATGGTCACTCATCAGTTTTGATTTCGTTTTGAAATACACGCCGCCAGTTGGATACAGATCATAAAATGAATATAGCACGGGTTTTCCCGAATATTTCAAGACAGTGCCAACTAAACGTGGGTTGCCGTAATACGCTCGAGCTACTTACGTTCGGCCGGCAGCCTGTAATAATATTTCGATGAAGGTCCCGTCGTCTTATCATATTTACCTATCTTTTGAGTAGTGACACATAGTTTGTTCCATATTTAAACGATAGCGTGCCATGTGGTCATACGTATTATCGGTCCATAAGGAGTTACAGATGTTACGCCAATTGCCGCCGGTCTTTGTCATAATACTGTTTGCGGCTTACATGCAGTTATTCATGGATATAAAGTTAAGAAAAACCTTATTTAGACGTCTCATATTCCTGTATGGTCGGCTCCATACCTAAACGTCGCAGATACACGTACTCAGAGGCGAATGCACACTCAGGCCTTGCTCAAGACATATGATGAGCATATGCCAAGCATAGTTTGTGATAACGGAGCTTTGCATCCCATGTGCACATAACGCTAATCATCACGCCTTGCAACTTATCTGCGTTAGTGATGTGACGTGCTATGCAGCGGCTAGTAGCACGTTACCTAGACGTTACATCTGGTGCAGTCCAAGCTTGACTTGATTGTATCTAACATAGAGTGGTCACGAGAGAAACTAAATTTCAACTTGAAGCAACGTCAGAGGGAATGATCTCAGTGCCTTACCTGCACAACTCTCCATCATCCTACACTCATAGGGGTACAAGAAAAAAAAAAGTAAACATATTATAAACACAAATATTTATTTTAATAAGCGAACTACACATGCTGCTGCACTATTTAGCACTATTATCACTAATGTTGCGAGCCGAGTGCAGCAACATTTCTGTGTCCGTCCGGTCACCCGTCGAATAGTATTGGAGGATTTGCGGATCACCTTCATGCACTTTATGGATGACCTCTCTGAAGATTTCTTGGGATTCTTTCAGCAGAATCGCCGGGACCATGTACTTTGTTATCCACGCAGAGACGTGTGCCGTGCAGAAATGATGAAAGTGCTGTGGGATCCTGCACTCACGTCCCGGTGGTACCACTACATTAGGCCTCTTGCCGCAGGAGCAGGTGTCCCCGGCGACCGCTTTGCACTTCGAAAAGCGAATCTTCGTTTCAACAAACTCCAGTATAGTGGGCAGCCTGACGAGATCCCTCTCACCTGGCGGCGGCCCCCAAAATAAGGGCATGAGCCAGTCCCAGTTCACCAGCAGCCGATCTTCTTCTGGCCTCGTCGGATCAAAGTTGTAGCGGACGGGGCACGGCTTCCCGTTAAGGAAAGTCAGGTCGTCCAGCTGTCGTTCCGCCTGAAGAAACTGTTTGTATGCTTTATGGAATTGCAGAATTTCGCCAGGGCTGAAAGGGGCCTCCTCGGGTATAGAAGGCCCGCGCGTCGTGAAGGTGTCCACCGGGAAACTGAGTATTCTGTCTTGGGACTGCATCTTGAGTTCTGGATGGATGTCACGGGACTCCTAAGTCTATATGATGTTCTTTCGGTAATGTTGACCGTGTAGTGTCTAGCCACTGACTGCCCGCATAGCAATTTATACCACTCCAGTTGCTTATCGTACCGAATAAAGAAAACTATATAGGGATAATATCGATTTGGAATTCCCACAACCTCGCGTGCGGGTTATCGTTTGGCGCGGTAATCGGATCATTCCTAAAATAAACGAGTGAATATTAAAATATTCTTGGACCACGTCAGTCAAACTTCCATCCTTATGAAAATAGACGATTTACAATTCATCCTGCGCTCCCATACTGGGGCCCCGGGAGTCACTCACGTGTTCACATAGTCACTATAGATCGTATCTCATACCTACGATAAAAATTACGCTACCAATTTGGGACATCGATAACAACGTTTAATTGCTGTACTCGATGCATTGTCTTAGCTCGCCACACCATAATATAAATGCCGGGCATTCATAGGGAAAACCAGGTCAAAAGTTTGTAACTTTAGTATACAGGTAAAACATACCTATTAAGCACATACGGCATTGTGTGCGCGATAAGAGCGTGTCTTAACAACGACAATGATGCAGATCGGATGCAGTTTTAGTAGGGTGAAACAACTAGTATGTGCTTCTTGACCGAATACTGATAACACAGAAGATATAAACAAAATAGACTGGGTTTCTCCAAAACGAGAAACTGTTAGGTTATCGGGCGACTTAGTGATAAGGTATTTAACTCGTGTAAAAGCAATGCTGAGACCACGTCAGCCGATATTTAGATACACGTCGCACTTAGGTATCATCCCACTTTAGTACTCCTGTTTGAAAAAGAACTACAATTATAGCACTAGTGGATCTTGTGAGTGCCCGCTATGAATGCTGCGCTGCAGTCCAGCGTCATGCTCACATTATGCAAAAGTGGCAAAGCGGTGTATGGCCTATGAGATGCGGATGACCGCTGCATGGCAACAAAGCAGATAATTCTACAAGAAGTATGTTTATTCTAGGCGTTCTAGGTATCGTTCCGTGAGAACGTGAGCTGTAGGTTTCTGGCAATTCGGCCCCAGCTTGGATGCTGATGCTGCGGCCCCAGCAATTCATGTTACCTGCTGCTTTGACCCATACTCATATCACTTTAGAGGCGGCACATACGAAAAAAGTCAAAATTTTCGGAAATGCATCTGACCCCTATGCACTATAGAATCTTCATCACCGAATACGAAAATAGTACCCTTGCCTTACCTAGATATTTAATTTTGAAGTTATAGACCGTACGCTACCATGTCATTGACTGTATTACTAAGGCTGAGATTCAGAGTGCATTTTGAGTCTGAACTCAACCTTACAAACGTCACTCTAGTATGAGATCACGTCACTTTTTGACGTTTGTAAGATTGAGTTCGGACTCAAAATGCACTCTGAATCTCAGCTTATGGCTCCGCTGTCCGTCCGTTCGTCCGTCCTTCCGTCCGTCTGTCACCAGGCTGTATCTCATGAACCGTGATAGTCAGACAATTGAAATTTTAACAGTTGATCTATTTTTGTTGCAGCTATAACAACAAAGAATAAAACCGGCCAAGTGTGAGTCGGACCCGTGCACTCCCATACAACAGACATAATTTATAGATAATGGTACGGAACCCTTCGTGCGCTAATCCGACTCGCACATGGCCGGAATTTTTTTCGTGCTTCGCGTCAAATTGATTCATATGGCCTATAGATCTATTGTTCCAATTTTTATTACTTTAACACCATTGGCAGCTATTTACTGAATTTCAGTTTGTACCGCTAGCACTATATATTTTTTATGATTTAATTAGAAATGTATAGTTTTCAGATTTTTTCCTATATTCGTAGTATAAGACGGTACATAGGTAACACTAAAAGTTTCCGGAACTGGCCACTTACATAAACAATATTTAAAAATTTATTGCAACATTTGAAAATAGAACTCTTTGGCTGTAGAATGCAGTTTGTTTCATCTGACTGTCTTTTGTTTTTACCTTGTGGCGCCATTTAAAAAATTGTGTGTCTGCATCAACATGGATTTAACTCGGGAAAATTTTCGTAGTATGATTTTCTACGATTTTAAGTGTAATTTGACAGCTCAACAGAGCATCGCTCGGCTTGAAACAGCTTTTGGCAATGAAGCACCATCCAAGACGACTGTTTATAGCTGGTTTGCAGAATTCAAGCGTGGTCGTATCAATCTCAGTGACGAATCTCGCGATGGTCGGCCGTCCACCGCTGTGACCAACAAAAACATCGATGCTGTGCGCCGTATGATTAAAACAGACAGGCATGTGACCTACCATGAAATTCGCGCATCCTTAGAAATAGGCATGAGTCAAATACAATCAATCCTACACAAACATTTGGGTGTGAGAAAGCTGTGCTCGCGGTGGATCCCACACAACTTGACCGAGGCTCAAAAAACGGACCGCGTCACTTGGTGCAGTGCCATGCTTACCAGATTCAACGAAGGTGCGTCAAATTTGGTGTGGGACACAGTAACAGGTGACGAAACATGGATTTATTGCTACGATCCCAAAACAAAGCAGCAATCGAGCGTATGGGTCTTTCAAGATGAGCCGAAACCAACCAAAGTGGCGCGCGTGAAAAGTGCATCTAAGCGGATGATTGCTTCTTTTTTTAATAAAACTGGACACGTGGCTACTGTTGCTTTAGAGAATCGTCGTACCGTGAATAGTGCCTGGTACACGACCATTTGTTTGACGGAAGTTATTGACGAACTCCGTGAAAATAACCGTAAACGCCGTATCATCCTGCACCACGACAATGCTAGTTCTCACACGGCCAGACAGACAAACGACTTTTTGAAGACGAAAAATGTAGAACTCATGAGTCATCCTGCATACAGTCCCGACCTGGCACCTTGTGACTTTTTTCTGTTCCCAAAAATTAAGAACCAATTACGCAGTCAACGATTTTCATCACCAGAAGAGGCTGTCGAGGAGTATGAAAAACACGTTTCAGAGGTCACCACAGGGGAGTGGCACAAAAGTTTTCAAAACTGGTTTGATCGAATGAAAAAGTGCATAGACGCCAAGGGAGATTATTTTGAAAAACAATAAATTAATTTTGTACCTTTAATAGTATTTTTTCATATTCATTCCGGAAACTTATAGTGCGTCCCACGTATATTACTTGCGAAATGTCTTAGTTCTATGTCAACGGAAAATACCCTATAAATTTTGTTCCTTTGAGAGTGTCGACGACCGAATCTTTTTTTACGTTAATTAAGAAGTCCGATTTTTTCACAGCTTGAAGGGGCTGTAGATCTGAGTATATCGTTTTAATTTCAACTCGATACCCTCCATGCATTCCCGAGATAAAAGGGTCATGACAGATGGACAACAAAGTGATCCTATAAGGGCTCCGATTTTTCCTCTTGAGGTACGGAGCGATAAAAATTAAGATTAAAGGAGGATTTTCGAAAAAAAGAGGACATTTGTAAAGCCAAATTCTTACTGAAGCCTCGGTGGGTGCTCAGTAACAAGGTTTGATGACCCTTTTTGTAAAATTCGTAAATTATTCTTTTCGTGTTCTTTACAAACGCAAGTCCAACCAACCAACCATTACTATGGGACGTCAAGGTTTTATTTTGCGAAATTAGCAAAAAGTGTTATCGATCCGTGTTACTGATCACGTACCAAGCCTCCAGCATGAGTTTGGCTGTTTAAATAGAAAACACCTAATATATATTTATATATTGATTTTTGGTTTTCCAAAGATTTCTTGAAATCATTGCAAGGAAATATGGCTAAACTGTATATTACTAAAATTAAATCTTTCTTACCTACAATTTGTTTTCCATGTTGTTTTTTTACAAAATACTTCTTGCTCCTTTATTTTTTTTCAATTTTTTATTCGCTCTTATTTTCCTATAATTACATTGTTCGGTCCAACGGTTTCGGAGATAAAGGGGAAACATACGTTTCTTTGTGCTTCTTAAAATACTTCTTTAAATCTGTACAAATTTAATTATAGTACAAGTTATTATAGCACAATTAGTATTCGTAAGAGCCACACAGAAGTCAAAAACCTAAACTTTCTCCCAGCTCTTAGCCTATGTAGGCTCTGTCATTTTTTTTTTCATAAATAGACAACAATGTAATTGATGAAAAATACGTCGCTTTTACTTCGTAGGAGGTATGCACTGTATCTGAAATGAAATCAGTTTTAATACTTTGTAAGTTTTTACTTTCTTATAGAATTAATTAAAAATTTGGACTGCTTTTTTTAATGTTTCTTTTTTAATTTATTTTAATTTTTTATTCCGTAGTTTCATTAATTTCACTTATTATTTAATCTATTGTAAGGTACACATATTTAGGTGGTAGAGCTGATGCCGGGCTCAACTGTGGAGGTACCACCATCTTACTCGGAAATCCTCCCGAAGTTATTCGGGGGAGAGTAAGAGGACAGCTCTCAGGCAAAAAATCCAGGCAGCCCACCATTGCCTGGGACCGATGGATGGCGGTATATCCATCCCCAATTGCCAGGCCTTATATAAATCAGACTGGTGACGGACAGCGGCGTCACTGGTGCAAGGGTTTCGGCACCGCGCTCACCAACCCGCCTGCCCAGCGTATGTGAGTATGGGCATTTCTTCCAGGAGGACCGCCAAGAGTGGTGAAATCCTGGGAAGGCCTATGTCCAGGAGTGGACGAAACAGGCTGATGGATGGATGGAAGGTACACATATTTTAGTTACCTCAATGATTGTTAATAATTTATAATTGTAATTTTACCCGATACCACCACATAATTTTATATTTTAATTGAATACTTCTGTGTAGGCGAGCATAGAATCCTACTGTGGGGACTAGCGATTATTTTTGAATGTTATTTCAAAATTTACTATATGAAACCAAACTTGTAATTTTATCTTTTATTTTTTGTGATATGTAAATTTTCTTTTTCTTTTTTTACATGAAATAAACATTATCTTATTATCTTATCTTATTACCCGACCTCGAATCTTCGCCAAAGTGAAGTAACATCATCAAACAGCAAGACACGCTTGCAGTAACTAAGTCAGTTAGCATCAGGGTTCCGGGGTGCAGGGCGGGCCGGTGCATCGGTCGTCGCCCCGCAGCTCGGTCAGTAGGTCACCGCGGACGCCGCGTGGCTACTGCAGATTCCTCCCTCCATTACACTCTTCAACTCTGCTATTCCGATTCTGAATATGGTAGTGATAGATTAATTTGTTTGTATACAGAATGTAAATAGACAGATATATTTAAATGAACGTTGTGGCTAAACGTCCGCCGGCGGAATAGCACTGTACCGCCGTTTTAATGCTTTTGGATGTTGTGCCATCAATTGAGAAACAAGAATAATTTCTGCTTATACCATGAATTTGGTTAAAATTTAAAATTACGGGGGTCGCTTAGTTCCAAGTCGCTCGTCATTCTATTTTTGACTTTTTGGTGAATGTCCTTATAGATTACCTAAATACAACAAAAAAAGTAAAAAGGAAAAATTCTGATGTGATATAGCTCTAAAACCTGATTACGAAAACTTAATGCTCCTATCAATTGTACCAACGATTCGATATCTGAAGTCAAAAATCAAGCCAAATACAAGTTTGTCATGTGCAGACAACGGCGGAACTAAGGTGGAACTAGTATACCAAATCTGCCGTACAGCGGTATTTATCATTACTCCAATAAAATTCCCCCAAAATGGCCAGTTTTTCGGCGGAAACCTGTGAAAACGGAAGAAAGTTTCAAGGTGTAATTCTCAAATCAAATCAAAATATTTATTTTGTAAAATAGATACATAAAGTATACTTTCTACAAATCAAAGTTAATCTTTACAATATATATCTTTAGAATAATAAAATAATATATATATACTAATAAGGGAAATACAAACAAAAAACATTTAGGTTGGGCTACTAAAATGTAATTATACACCTGCATAAAATAGAGAAATCTAGGAATAAATATATTATATATAAATGATGCAACGGATTGATAAATAAATACGGGAAATACACCCAAAAATATTAAGGTTGGGCTTTCTACTGGTAGAAGTTCAGCCACTCTACCTATATTAAACGTTACCTAATCCACTAATTATTCTGAACAACTGTATTAAAGAAAGAGCCGTGCAAATTAAAAGTAAATTGGAACTGGCCATACAAAATTAACAATAGGTTTTCAAAATTAGTAAGGAAACGTGAAAATGATTTTTTTTCTGCAGGTATCTTTCTTTGGAAAGGTTGTTAAGTATGATAAGTAGATCTGTTTTGATTTTGTTTTGATCTGTCTTATTTTAAGATCCGTGACAGTCTCGTAAACGTTGATGTTGACTTACCATGATGTCATCGAAGGTTTTTCGTACATTTATTAACTACTTGGGTGCAGGATGTAACAACTTGTAAAAAGGCCAAATAATTCTTAAGTTTAGCCGCACACATACTGATTATTTTTTGCACATGTTATATATCTTACGAAAAACGTAAAAAAAAACCTTCTCTCCTTAATTCAGTACCAAAAATACTTACAATAGTTATATGATCAAAAATACTTACAATATTTATAATGAAAATTTTATAAACTGTTGGTAGCGAATTTGCATACTTAATAGTGTGACGGCTCATATTTTAGTTTAATAGCTTCATAAACAGAGCTGTGAGCAAGCGGCCATTAAAAACAAATACACTTTTGTGCAGCAATTATAGAAAAGGTTTCAACAGAAGAAACAACCTCTTTCGTTTAAATACAAAACGTTTTGTTTTTACCAATATTTTGCATTCCTCTTTAGGCAGAAACAGCGCTTCGAGTGATGAAGAGCAAAAAAAAAGAAAAAGAAAACTCTACGTGAGCTCGAAAGACCGTAGGTCTTTTAGTTTTTCAAGGGTTCCGTAATAAAACAGAAACCTTAAGAGAAGTTCTTTTGTTTTTCTGTGTGTCCACAGAATGTTCTAATTATAAGCTTTTGCAAATGTAAACTGAAAAAAAAAAAAGGTTTTGTAATGTTTATAAGTCTTGTGTTTTCAAGATGTAATGTGACTGTAATATTATAAATTAAATTTATATCACTGCGGTATAGAAAAACAGAAAAGTAAATCTGGACGTGAGGAGCTCTGAACCGGGATTCGAACCTCTCGCTTACCGGGCGGTTGCTCTACCAACTGAGATATCCAGTTCTCAACATGACCTGCGAATTTACGCTTGTGCTTTTCCCATACCGCAACGATATGTATAGGTACTCACTTAGTAATGAGCCCCTTGGCGCCTAGAGGACGCTAGTGTATTCAAGACAAGTCTGAGTATTATCTCCTTGCGATGGATAAATCGCCAAGTGTTTAAAAAATATAGAAATTTATTTCTATCATAGTTTTGTAATATTCTACACAGGAAAATTCTGTTGACCTACTTTTCGCTTCGTCTTTTTTCGTATCAATATATATTCATATTAATAAGAATTTGGTCAGCAGATGGCCACGTCGACTGCATTTACCATTTTCTTCCATTTCTTTTAATATATTAATTATTTTCGAGATTATTTATCTGTTTGTCATGCAACAGTATCTGTTTAAAAAACCTATTTATTATTTAGCCATACAACTCGTTTTATGCTTAACCCAAAGCAAAATAAGAAATATTAGTCACTTATTGGTTATATAAAACGGTGTTATAATAAATTGGGTTAATCACAGCGCAGATGCGCGGTATTATAATATTTATTATAACATCGGTTTTGCGATACTGACAAATAACCTAGGTAGTTATAAAATCCTTTTGACTTTGTAATTACCTTATTGTAGTATAGGTGTAAATGAATATGATTGTGTTTTTGTGGCAGTTTCACAGTTGAAAACGGTTTTTAATTTCCTACGTAACACTTGCAAGAAAACGAACCAGCGTTGCCAGGCCTATACTGTGCACTAGAAGCCAGACAAAGAATGTGTTTGAAATTACAATACTCCTGAACAATGATTACTCTAATAGCAGTATGATTATAGGCATGGAATTTGGCTATGACATTACTTTTGAAAATTTTATTCCTTTGCCTATCTATCCGTATAAAGCTGTTCATATTTTTTCACATCTTTTGAAAGTTTTTACGGTTGTCTACACCATTGAGGTCAATCTACCTATTTATAAGATATTTACAACCACATGTATAAGTTTAGCTCAAAGAATCAAAACGCTCATTGGGCACAAAAACCGTGCACCACGCATTGTGGTCACTTTAAACCTTACAGGACTGAAACAAAAGAACAATAGAAAATGCAAGGAAGAAAGAAAGAAAATAAATATATTCGTTATCCATCATACACATACTAAAAAGTAACTAACAAAATAAATAAAAGTATCAAAAAGAGGCAGACTCAGCTTGTGTTGTGAGTTGTAGACATAAAGCCGCGCAACCCTGGTTTTTCAGCTTGTTCCTAAGCATCCATAGTAAAAAAAACACAACTAAATATTTTTTATTGCAAGTAGTGCCATGCAAAAAAAATTAAATTCATGATACTAACATTCTTCTTCTTATCGTGTGGGCTGCAAGACCCATCGGCCTGACAAGCCCGGGTGTCAGAGTTTTTAAACCGCCTTACGGCCCCTGACGTGGTTTATGTAACGACCACTCTCTAGAAAGTGGCTGGGATCAACGGTTTAACATGCCTTAACAATCATCTAACTTTTCAGAAAATCAGGTGATTCAAGCCTGCAATGTCCTAACCAAACTGAGAACAATACACAAAGTGACTTTCCACTATGCGTGTTCCCCGCGAGAATTGAACCCACGACTTTCTGGTTGAGAGCCTAAGGCTCTCACCACTGGCAGCATACTAAAATTGAGATTATAGAACAGAAAAAAATAAATAAATTAAAATTATGGGATAAATGGGATCTTTATACCTTGAGTTCTGTAAGGGTTACATCAGCCACGACGCGTTGTAATAAATAACGCCGTTATTCATCTTGTGGCACTTGTTAAAAAAGCCTCGATGCATTGTGGCTGACTCAAAAAAGCCACAAAACAAAATTAGCGTTGCGCCTTTTATGATTTTTGACCACTAGTAGTTGTGGTAATTAAGATAGGCTAAACGCGTTCTGAGAGCTAATTGCGAGTTGACAATCGAATAACTTTACTACCGCGTGAATCGATTTATGCTGGGTCTCCAGCGCGTGTTTTGTCCTACACACTAAACTAAAACGTCAACACAAAACATTGTTTCGCTACACATTTTTGCTGATGGCCATTTAGGTGACTTAGCTTATCAACAAAAATGTGTAACGAAACAATATTTTCTGCAGACGTTTTTGTATAATGTATAGAGCAAAACACGCGCTGGAGACCCAGCTTAACTCTATTCACGCGGTAGTAAAGTTATTCGATTGGCAACTCGCACTTAGCTCTCTGACCGAAAGATAATCATAGACATCTTATAATATTATCCTAATGATCAGTGAAGATAATGCATCTGTTGTTAAGATTTATCACATGCGAAGGTTATGCTATGGTCTATGGCAATATAAAAAGTATATTGTCTTGTCTATGACTTCCCTGAAATACGTGAAAAAAAAACATGGGCTACAAAGTGAATCTGTGATGTTTTATTTATCAGCTAGCCCTTTCTCACGGCTCTGCTCGCGTTCATTCAATATTTGTCCCGTTTTCGGCTCGGGCGTTATTTTATGAACACCCCTATAGCCTATGTGTTAACCAGAATCACTAAGGTGATAATAAAAAAGCCGCATCTAAATCCGTTCAGTGGTCTTCGAGTTAAAACGGAACATACATACAGACAGCACGTAAAGACAGACAAAAAATCTAAAAATTTAAGTTTTGGCTTAAGAACCCGCTCCGTATTTTTGGTCTGTTTAATGCGAAGCATTATTTTCAATATTTTTCTTGTCATTGCCGTGATGCTTTTGTAAAAATCAGGGACATACACCTGTCTATATTGGCCATCTAAATGAAGACCTAAAATTTATTTGTTTCAATTGTTTCTCCTTTGCGCGTTTTTTTGATACTTAGATATTATGAATAACGATTCGGAGCGGGCTCGTAAGTAATAAAATAACTCGCAAAAGAGAAAAAATGCAATCAAATAAATTCTAGGCCTTTATTGAGACGGTCAATATCAACATATCTTGTACATAGATAAAGATAATACTTCAGGTCATGTTGAGAACTGGATAGCTCAGTTGGTAGAGCAACCGCCCGGTAAGCGAGAGGTCCCGGGTTCGAATCCCGGTTCAGATTTATTTTTCTGATTTTCTATACCGCAGTGATATAAATCTAATAATAATATTAATATCCAAGACAACACAAGAAATTATTACGACGCATAGAAGTTTGTAAATTTAAAATATGGGTCATGGGCTCCTGGCATATTTTTTTAAATTAAAATGGTTAACCTGATAAATATTGGTTCCCTGTTGTTTTCTTACTATCCAAACCGGTTATAAGGCTAGTCGATGGTTTTGATCGGTCATTGTTATTATTTGCCCTGGTAGAGGCTATAGTAATACGTATTCTGTGAAAATTTCAACTGGCTGCCTATTACGGCTAAAGCTGTAGACCCCTCTGACAGACAGACATGGGAGGCTAAGTAATGTCCCGTTTGGCACCTTTCTGTAAGGATCCTTAAAAACCAGAGCACAACAAAGCTATCAAAAGTTTTGTAGAGGTGAAGAAAAAAAAATAACTTAATTTTCTACTAGCTTTTGCCCGCGCCTTCACTCACTTGGAATTATCTTTGGCTTTTCGGCTCAGCTGTTATTTCATCGACAACCTTTATAGCCTATAATGTTGACAATGATAATAAAGATAATAATGATAACATTGACACTATTATATTATAACATTGGTCAATATATAAGCTATAAGAGTATTGATAAAATAACCGCCAAGCCAAAAACTGTTGGTACTATTCAAAAATTCGACCTACATATAAGGTCCTACAATAATAAGTGAAAATAATTCTAGGGTAGATCATGTATCGTTATCTGATCTAATTCCAGAAGAAGAAAAATTTTTTTGCTCGAATAATTTTTTCACTTCCCAGTTCAAAGTGGTTCAATCAGCTGACTAAATTTCTATGAAAAGTCAAAAAAAAAGTATGCGCAAAAATTTTTTTTTTCGTTGTAATGTAGAACACATTAGGGATACTATCATCTGTTATTTTTTTCACTTTGAATTGTGGAACCTTATATCCATCCATCTATCCATCAGCCTTTCCAGGATTTCGCCACTCTTGGCGGTCCTCCTGGAAGAAATGCCCTTACTCACACACGCTGAGCAGGCGGGTTGGTGAGCGCGGTACCGAAACCCTTACACCAGTGACGCCGCTGCCCGTCACCAGTCTATTTATATAAGGCCCGGCAATTGGGGATGGATATACCGCCATCCATCGGTCCCAGGCAATGGTGGGCCGCCTGGTTTTGCCTGAGAGCTGTTCTCTTACTCTCCCCCGAATAACTTCGGGAGGATTTGCGAGTAGGATGGTGGTACCTCCACAGTCGAGCCCGGCATCAGCTCTACCACCTTACACAGGAACTAACCTTATAAATAGGTATCTTATGCGCAAATAAAATGTACATTTATTGAGAAACACTTACAAGCGAGCGAAGCCGCGGGCAAAAGCTAGTTATAAATAAATGTTGACTGCGACAGCCATATTTATACTGAAAACCTGATCAGAAAAAAGATCAAACTACCCGTTCTGCTTGCTAAATAAAATATTTTATTTCTATTATAGGAATAAATTTAGTAATAATAATGCTTGAATAAGTAAAGGGGAAATAAAAAGATTTTTCTATTATCTATAAACGGGTAACTAAATCAAGGCTTTGTTCTCATAACGAAAGTAGCCATAAACACAAAACCTGCGTTTGCACCCCGTTACAAATATACGTGCAAAATACATAGCTACCCCGCTTGGTTATGAGAAAGCGGTTTTCTTTTGGAGCCGAAATTACTGGGTCGCGCGTAGTTCCTTCAGAAGTCGCTACATGTGCCAACAAACGGGCTGTTTCTCCACTTCGCTGCAATAACATGTTCTTTTGATGTTTGTATTCAGTTTTTTAAATCTTGGCTTCAAAATAATGTTAAGAGCTTCAAGATTCTTGACATGGTACAATAGTAAAAATGTCAATGTATTTAATTAACCAAATTTTTGTTTATTTATTTTTACAAAAACTTAGGCTATATTTCTGTAGCGAAACCCATCGCTTTGGAATACTCTAAATAACACATATCGTCACGGCATGAATGCCCGAAGGGGTGCCATAGTCACAGTCCACATCCGATGCACTCTCGGTTCACCGACGATTATTGCGTCCCAACGTGATAGGTGGATGAGCCCTATCGCCCTACTTCGGGCAAAATACCACGCTTTTTAAGGCCTGCATATTTCCTCACGATATTTTCTTCACCGTTCAGCAAGTAATAAGTATTGGGTAAGAACACAAATACTATGCATATAAATCCCGAGATACATTGGTGTGGCATACACCCGGCCGGGGATCGAACCTGGGTCTCAAGATTCTACCACCTGAGCTACCGCTGCTAAGTATTATTATTTTATTAACTTCAAAACACATGAAAATCTTGTTTAGTAGTCGTGTTTGTGCTTCTTGCCATAGTGTCATAATTACCCGGTTTGGTTTGACGCATGTGTATCTTCTTAAGGAGGTACCTTACTGAAAACGTTTAAAAGTAGGGTGCGTCATTGGCGCACGGGTTATCGTGCTTTATCCTCGAAGGTGTTACTGGATGTTGACTGATTTAACCAGTCAGCACTCTTACATTACGTTTTCGGAAGATATTTCGTCTTAATGTACGGAAGTAGAGCCAAAAGCTTAGCTCGGCCACAAACCATGCTTTTCGTGGATTAAGGTCTTTATTCTATTTAAACGTTCCAAAATGGTTATTATTATTATACGAACACAGAAAATCCATTTGTATAAGTTTTGGTAGCCAATCGACCAGCAAGATTCAAACCATGATTTCAAGATTAATAAAAAAAGGAAAAATTATAAAAAAGACATGATCTTGCAAAGTTTCTCGCCCTTCTCTTAACAAGACTAATCCAGTGGGCTAATTTAGGCATTAAATTTTTTGTCTAACCTCATATCGTAAAATCCTCATTATGAACTCAAAACTACCTACAAGGTGAAATTTTTTTTTCGTGAACGTCTCAAAAACAGAAAGAAAAAATTATAGTATAAGTCTCCGAACAACATAATGCTATAATAGTAGTTTATGAAACTAGTACGTAAAAAGGTTATTAAAAACACGAGTGTTTTAATACCTAGTTATGTATGGTTTTATACACTACTTTATCTAAACTCATGCCTAACAACCTGTTTTCATAATAATCTTGATGAAATTTGTTATTAGCCATTTTTTATTTTTCTTATAAAAGCTCGTTCTAAAAGTGTTCGTTATTTCCTTCGTTATTTCCAGAATATCAGGTGGAGTCAAATTATCATCACCATCACTGCTGTTAGTAATTTTAGGGCAAAATAATACTTTCGGTTTGACCTATAAAACCACAGTAAATAATAATTTCCACATAAGCTATGACGCCAAAATCCAACAGTTCACCACGCATGTGTACGCCGTTGTGCGCCGGCAGCCATAGACAATGCAGGCCGAAAATAAAATTAAATTGTGACCTCCTTTGTCACGCCGCAATATTATTTCGTACGTGTTAGATAGTATTAAATAATAACCTCATTGGTTGAATTGCTCAATTGCTGTTAAACGCGACAATTGCTACCCGACCAAACAGTTTTTGTGGCAGTGCGGGACCTCACCGCTATAAAACCTCCTTTGCCTAATGCATAACCTTATATGCATCCGCGGGGGACTGCAGGATTTTTTCGCCGTAATTTAGATAATATTAATTAAATATTTACTGTTACTGTTAGTTAAAAGTCTTATTCTGGGCAAAAATGTCTGAAGTCTGACAACAATGGTAGAGTGGTAGTGAGCAACGAAAATGATAAACAATTTCATAACAGCAAAATCAAGAAAAGCTTACGACAAATTTTACGAAGATTGTATGAGTTTAGATAAAGTAGTGTTTAAAACTGTACATACATAACTAGGTATTAAAAAACTCGTGAGATACTATTAAAAAACTCGCCTGCGTCTCGTTTTTTAAACTCACACTCGTCTTTTAAATTCTGTTTATGTACCAGTTTCATAAACTACCAAAGTCTATTTATGTATCATCTTATTTATTTATTGCATTATGCGTGTATAATATTTCAATCCGTTGAATAGGCTATCAGCTCTACTCAATAAACACTCACATCATCTTGACTTGTTTAATGGTAATAAACATCATTTTAAAAAATCTATTTTGTCGAACATTTTTAAATCAGCCTATGAATAGCATCATAACTTCTTTCGCTTTGTTATTTTTTTTTTTGTTAGGATTTTCTTTTATAATTGTATATATAATTAACCTATTAATATCTTTAATTTTTTTTTTCGTTTTACTATATTTTATTACATAATCTCTGGCATAATAATTGTGTTTAAATATTTCATGTGCAAAATTTGTATTGAATTGTTTTAATATGTAATCATGATAATTTTGTAATTTAATAATGTATAATCTGCATCCATTTTGCATGCTGTGTCCGCCTATAATTGTCTAGACATATACCCTACAACTTATAACTCGCTAAACAATGTATGTATTTATGTACTAGATGTTGGTGGTCCAAATAAATAAATAAATAAATAATAAATAAATAAATATTTATATTTTTTGGTTTTATTTTTTGTATTTTTATTATATAATTTAGTTAGATAATTATATTTATGTATTTATGATAATATTCATATTCAATTTAAGTTAGCCAAACTTTTAAATATTGTCAATATATTTCCCAGTATTATATTTATTGTTTTATTTTTCATCTTATTCAATTGTTGGTTTGAAGATTCCTATTGACATTTAAAGCGTGTATTTTTGTGTACCTATTTTACAATAATAACTATTAGACAACGAATAGCAACACACAGTAACAATGAAGTATTAAATTGTTTTAGCGACACTTACTCATAAATAATTATGAAACTCGGTAGGCATTTAAACGTCACAGGTACCTCTTTGGCCCTAATTTAGTAACTACGACGTAGCAATGTCTACACCGTGCGCCGTAGCAAGTTGCTACACACGCTTTAGAAAACTTCTACACGCCTAAGGAATGTTGGAATGCGTAATACATTAATGTGTACCTATACAGGTGGTATAATGACTTTCTCAGAAAATTAAATCGTATGCTCTGCTGGTCAAGCTTATGTTTTATGACTTTTGCAAAAACATTAATATTTTTTTATAAAAACTAGCGATGAGGTAATCAAATTTTGTTTATTTTTTCGCGTTTTCTATGGTTGTGGTTCAGTATAATCAGAAGAATAACCCCGTATACAGAGTGTACCAGTGACATGCTAAGAAACTTAACCTGATTATGTATACCCAACTAACATTTTCGTTGCGTCAGTTGTAAGTTTTTTTATAACTTTAAGTGATATTACAGAGTAACAATTATCTCAGTTCTAACTAAAGGTGATATATAGGAGTCAACAAACAAATGTAGCTCCAACAGTGGCACTACAACTTTAATGTTATAAAATAGAGTTCATCGAGAGTTTACTAACACGAGATATTACCTGTAAAAATGTGGGCCTCTTTCGTGGTTATAAGAGAGTTGGAGCATGCTTTAACTCAGTTGTACAGGTATGTGTTAAAACTTTTACACTCGGATGGAACTGTTATACGAGTCATATATAGGTTATTTTAACGCTATGGTGTTAGTTGGGTAGTATACCTACATTATATTCTGATCATACAAAAAAACTTTTTGTTTAATGAGTTTTGAAACAAAACGAACAAAAATTTTATTTTTCCGTACCAAATGCAATGGAAAACTATAGAATGGTTCCCCTTTTCAGGGCTATTAAAGGTTAAAGTTCAATTTTTTTCTTAGTAGTACATGTTAATGGAGTTTTAGCGCGTTAGAGACACACCTGATATGTATTTAGCTACTAAACATGATATATATGTATATAATTATCATACAAACCAAACATTGCTTGATTATATTACACCTATATCATGTCGCTGTTTGTGGTTAACCAGTGAATTCAATTCGATGCAATACGTGACGTCTGAGTGACGTTTCGACAGTGATGTTATTGGGTTGAGTTGGGCAGCCGCATTGCAGCCGCCAAATGGTCCCTCAGGTGGGAAGGACCCCTGAAACTGTTTGTGTATGAGTTTTGTTTTTAAAATTGAATGGAAATTAACAGTCATATTTTTTATAATCACTAGAATTTGTCACGGTAAGAATGCAAGTAATGAATGACCTAGGAAAATAAAAATATCTTGGATTTATTAAGAAATTAAAAGATACTACTTTCTTTGTCTCAAAATGTATGTATGTATAATAAATATCGAAAATATAAAATATATGTTATTTTTTCACACTTAATTGCTACAAAATATCTTCTCTATACATATAAAATACAACGTCTCTCTGTCTGTCTGTCTGTCTGTATGTCTGTCTGTTCGTTCGCTTATAACTTGAGAACCAATAAATGGATTTTGATGCATTTTTCACTGAAAGATAAAGCATTTCTTCGGGAAGGTTTAGAGCTATGTATCATCACGCTTTGACAAAAGGGAGCAGCGGAATGAGAATTTTAGTGAGACATATGGAAGGTTCGCCGCCGTAGCATAGTCGATCGTCGCGGGTTCAAACCCCGACTGGTCAAATTTGTTTTCACTTTTTATTTTTTATTTTATTTTCAGAAAAAATATTTCCTTTTGTAAAAAAATATTAAAGCTGAAATTATATTTCTTGATTGAGCAAAGACCAATAACTAAAATATTTTTATTTTCAAGTGCTTAGAAAACGCCATCTCTGGGAAGCTATCCTGGATAACGGCTCAGTAAGCTGGCGTTGAAATTGTTTGTAAGCTGGCGTTGAAATTGTTTTCATTTTAATACACTAGATGGCGCTGCATGTTTCAAAATATCGAATTTGACGCAGTCTGGTTCAAATCAACTCACGTTAAAGTTTACGTCAACACTATTATATAAAGAAGAAAGATTTGTTTGTTTGTTTGTTTGCATATAATGGGTCATATCTAGAACTACTGAACTGACTTTAAAACTTTAAATATATGTATAAAGACTTTAAAAATTCTTTAAGCACTCGATAAGATTTTAAGTTAATCGTGTGGTATGTACGCCTTGCGTAGTCGTACGTATGTAGTCTCATCGTCGGGGTTTCAATCATCCACTGGTAAATGTTTTTTTTAGGAGACCTCTGTTTGAGTTTATTTGATCGGTATTGATGAGTATTTTTGTAGAACATGGTGACCAGGATCTAATGATGGGACTGGGAGGTGGGTTCAACGGATAACAGCAGACCCATCGAGTTTGGGCTTATTTTATTGGTCTTTATTAGCACTTTGGTAAAACATGGTGACCAGGGTCTGATGATGGGACTGGAAGGTGGGTACGGGATCTACTCAACGGAAAACAGCAGACCCTTCGAGTTTAGGCTTATTTTGTTGGTATTTATTAACACTTTGGTAAAACATGGTGACCAGGGTCTGCTGATGGGACTGGAAGGTGATTATGGGATCTCCTCAACGGATAACAGCAGACCCTTCGAGGTTGGGCTTATTAGATTGGTATTTATTAGCACTTTGGTAAAACATGGTGACCGTTGCATATTGTCGTTCAAAAAATCGTATTCTTTTGTTTCCCTTATTTCCACAAAAATCTCTTCGACGCGGGCGGAGCCGCGGGCAAAAGCTAGTATATTATATATAAGGTGACTTTAATTTATGCAGCCAAATTCTTGCTGACGACTTGTTAAGTGCTCATAGCCCGGGAGGTACCGTTGCATATACAAAAGTCATAGTAAGCCAGCTGTTATTTAATACCAACACCCACCAACAACACTATTATCACCTAATGGGATCTCCTCAACGGATAACAGCAGACCCTTCGAGTTTGGGCTTATTAGATTGGTATTTATTAGCACTTTGGTAAAACATGGTGACCGTTGCATATTGTCGTTCAAAAAATCGTATTCTTTTGTTTCCCTTATTTCCACAAAAATCTCTTCGACGCGGGCGGAGCCGCGGGCAAAAGCTAGTATATTATATATAAGGTGACTTTAATTTATGCAGCCAAATTCTTGCTGACGACTTGTTAAGTGCTCATAGCCCGGGAGGTATCGTTGCATATACAAAAGTCATAGTAAGCCAGCTGTTATTTAATACCAACACCCACCAACAACACCATTATCACCTAATGGGATCTCCTCAACGGATAACAGCAGACCCTTCGAGTTTGGGCTTATTAGATTGGTATTTATTAGCACTTTGGTAAAACATGGTGACCGTTGCATATTGTCGTTCAAAAAATCGTATTCTTTTGTTTCCCTTATTTCCACAAAAATCTCTTCGACGCGGGCGGAGCCGCGGGCAAAAGCTAGTATATTATATATAAGGTGACTTTAATTTATGCAGCCAAATTCTTGCTGACGACTTGTTAAGTGCTCATAGCCCGGGAGGTACCGTTGCATATACAAAAGTCATAGTAAGCCAGCTGTTATTAACATCGATCGTAGATCTCAAATGACTGATATGTGAATCGACCGTCAGCTGTTCAAGTAGCGGTGGGTTTAGGTGTTAGAGGTAGCGAAAGTGGTACAAAAAAGTAATAGTACGCCGGCTGAAACTTTTACAAATAGTTTACATCATACTGAGCTGAAAAAAATCATCAGCTGACGCACCCGCAGTGGGTGTGGATGTGAGAGGTTGAGAAAGTGGTAAAACAAAAAAAAAGTAATAGTACGCCGTATGATGTCAACTATCTGTGAGAAAAGTTTCAGCCGGCGTACTATTACTTTTTATTTACCACTTCCTCTGCCTCCCACACCCACACCCACCACGGTTGCGTCAGCTGACGCTTGGTTCTGTTATTAGCCATTCCAGATCTATTGAAAAAGATGGAAATCAATCGGCGTAAAATCACTACCTAAAATGCAACGCTACCGCCCGGGCTATCAGTAACAAGGTTCGATGACCCTTTTGTGAAATTTGTAAATTTATTCTTTTCGTGTTCCTTACAAATGCAAGCCCAGCCCCGAGTCTATTACTATGTGACGACAAGATTTTATTTTGTAAAACTATCAAAAAGTGTTATCGATCCATGTTACTGATCACTTATACCAAGCCTCCAGTACGAGTTTGGCTGGATAAATAGAAGTCACCTTATGTGTAATCCTCAAGGGGATGCCAGTGGTGTCCAGGTACGAACCAAGAAATTTTAAAGTTAATACTTGCGATTGTCGGCACTTGGTGATTGGTATTCATTAGTAATCAATTACCCTCATGTTTGGTTTTGGAGATTATTGTCACATATGTACATGAACAGCTTTTGTGATATACTCGTAAATTTATTAAATCCTAGAAAATGCCGTTAAGGCGAAACTAGTCGGATAATAAATATCATAATTTTGTGAAACAGTACAAGTGTTTTCTTCAACCATGAAATTTTACAGCCCACAATCGTATACCCACGTTTTACTGACGATTATTAAATCCTAATGTAATGAGTGATTAGCCCCTATTGGTACTTTGAGCGCAAATACTCAACGTGTCTTCCGAAGCTCTCAGACTGAATACATATTATATATCTACATATTAGTATTCGATAATAAATGCTGTCCTCGCGACATAAGCCTTAGTTTAGAGTACAGTTTTATCTAGATCAGCTGGTTCGTTGGCAAATTTAGGCATATACCTACTAGGTACATCTACAAAATGAATAATATTTCTTTATACATATACATTATTACAACTATATTGTACGAAACGAGATATTGAATGTGATAACTCTCCTTTGGTTACGAATACCGCAGTGAGGGTGGAGTGTTTCCGCGTGACTGAAGATGCAGCACTCTTGCTGATGACCACAATCGATATGCAGAGGATGATGTGAGGTGTGGAGTAGCCAGCGGTGTCGGTGGCGGATGCACGCGGCTGCACGCGGGAGCGGTGCTCGGCAGACGCTGCGAGGCGCGGCGAGTCGAGTGTGTTGCGCGGTGCGGGCGTGCGCGCGCAGCGGAGCGGCGGCGGCGGCGGCGACGACGTGCGCGAGTCAGTGGCGTGCAGCGCGCGCCGCGGACGCCCGCACCGCAGTGCTGAGCAGGAGCCCGCCATGCCCGGCCCGCGCCTATCCCGCGCCGCCTGACAGCATGGCCCACCCGACCGCCACCACCACACGCACCGGCCACGCTCTGACGACGGTACGCATCCCAGTGCTTGTGATATAAAGGCGCCGCGACGCCGACCCCGAGGCGGTCGTCGATCGCCGCTCCGACGGCTCTTCGCCGACCTCCAGCCCTCGTATCGTGGATTTAGGCTGTTCCCCAGTGCTAGTGATCCTCCTCCCCTTGTTCCTAAGTGCTTAGCGGTCGTTCAGCGCAGGGAATCCCGTTTCGATCGTCTGCAGACAGAGAGGAGCAGGCTCTGTTATCGTGTCGTAGCCCGCTAGATGGCGCCGCACGTCGCTCCTGCGGCGAGCACTCTCCGCCCGCGCCCCGCCGCTGTCGTCTTCGCCTTTTGTTTCACGCCGCCGCCGTCGTCGTGTACATAAATAATTGGCAGGCGAGGATGGCGAGCTGGGGCCGCGCGGCGCCGAGCCGTCGCTGACGTCATCGGAGCCCGGGCTCGCGCCCACGCCGCGGCCGCGCTCCCGGCATCCCCGACCTTCCGCCGTCACCACCGTCTGAGCCCCCCAATCTGACACCACCAACGTGACGTCGACATTCGCAGCCTTACTTCTCTAATCGGAATCGCGTCCAGGGAAAATACAATAGTTAACTTGCTTGAGAGCACACTTTATAAAATTAGTGCCAAATATCTTAGAGTTGACCCTCTGAAGCAACAATTTCTAAACGCGTTTAGATTTTTTATTCATTAAACATCCACCCTTCGTGGATGTTAGGAAATTAATTTGCCTTAGCAACAGGACTTTTGGTGGCGGTGGAAAACATGTTTATCGGTGAATTCCTTCAGCTATTGAACGTGGGAGCGATTTCTTAGTCTGGATTACTAGTTCATAAAATACAGTCTGAAGGCTGTACCTGAGGTGGAGTGTACAGCGCTGCGCCGCGCCCATGTCCTTAACTCCGGTAAGTTGTAGATTGTAAGGCTTCTTAACGATGCCATTTTCGCAACAAACGTTTCATAACCAGTATTGTATCGCACCTTCAGTAAAAATAAGTCCTATAGCTGTTCGTATCGCTCTACAAAAGCTCTTTTTATTTATTGGTTTTTGTCGCATACATAATTGTATGGTATGAGGCAGGTAGGTAATTTGAATTCAATGCCACCACACCATAACAATATCTTGTTTAATATCATACTAAAAATTACTCAGTCCACAAAGAAAACTGTAGAAAACAGCGTTCGCCGCTGGTTTAGCTGCATTATGACATCTGTGAGTCTACAGCGTTGTAGATAGCTAATAGATTTTATGCGAATAATAGCACAAAGCCAAGCTCAGTTTGCTAAAGTCAGACTTTGGACCTGCACTAAAATTAGGACAAGATGTAACCTTTTCGAAATTGGGTCAGTCAAGTGAGCAAACGCCTTTTGATTGTAAAATCATGGATAGGTTTTCAGCCGTGTACAGAATGTATATGTACATTATACGTACGTTTTCTTACAATTTTGGTGGTTTGGTAAAATTTACATTTTCTTAACAATTTAATCATACTCAATGATATCTCCGTCCATTAGTAACGTATGAGCAGTTGCTTAATCTAACCTTAATTGACACGTTTAATGCTTTAGCGTAGCAGTCAAAACTTCTTCGTAGAGTTTTATAACATGCTATGAATATCACCGTAGCATAATTACTTACCAAATTAAGGCCCACCTTATACACACGTAGTAGCTTAGTCGAATGTAAGCCGAACTTTCAATCTTGAGACCCAGGTTAGAATCTTGCTCGCTTGGGCACGCACCAATGAGTTTTTTTTCGCATAGTATTTGTATATTTGCCACTTACTGAACGAAAAAGGCTGTGTAGTTAACCTGTAAACGTGTATTTGTGCTAAGGTACGGCAATAAGCCTCACCCCGTACCACATTGGGACGTAAAAACGTCAATGAAAAGTGGGCGTGTTGATTTTTCTAATGAAAATCCACATTTGTAAACACCCCTAAAACCCCCTTAGAGTTATATGTCGCGAAGTCGTGACGAAACGTTTTCAACATGTAAAAGAGGACATTCAAATGTAACCGCAAAGAAGATTCTCTTCGATATTTATTCATAGTCAGGTACAGGCAACCACCTTATGAGCGGAAATGTTAAAAATTACATCATTCATCCCTTGTGCATAAGTAACTACATAAAAGCTTATGTAACTTATGTACAACCGGGCCTGGGGTGGTTTGGAGAGGAACATTTCGACTTATGAGTATTTGTTAAATGCCACTGTTAATCCACCCACGAGAGTAAATAATTATCAAAATAAAACGGTAAAAACTTTCACATTTTACCTTGCATTTATTCTACTAGTTATAATGCCATACAATTCACCGTTCTCGCCACTTTATAGAACACTCCTCCTTATAAGGAAATAACAATTTATCGCCCTTTGACCGCCATAAACAATCAACAGTAATTATCGTTATAGCATCTTTTATGTGGGTTCAAATAGTGATAGTTATCTTTTAACAGATATATTCTTTTTTCATACATATTTACTAAATTAATTGGGTTAACTTGTCCAGGAAAGGTTTATTCTCAAGGAAAAATGCCATTTTATTCTGAAAAAGGGCCAAATAAAATGTTAGATGTGAATGAGGCGTATTATGGCAGTATGTATACTAAGTATTTTTTTGAGAAAGTGTAAAAATTACTTCTGCTCTGGTACAATCGAATAAAAGTAACATCCACAATTTTCACACGTACTACAATGATAATAGAAATTTAAAATCAAATAACCTGCGTAGTTATTTAAATTAAAGATCGGTGTCTCTAAATTGGGCAAAAATATTCTAACTTTAGATAATAGTAACTATTCAAATTTCTTAACAAAATTAATATCACTTGAACGAAGTACAAGACTATTAAAAAATTGCTGTAAAATCATATAGTGACTTCAAAAAACACTTAACAATTCAAAAAAATCTCTCGAACAATATAACATAACAACGGCATAATATATTTCTGAACTATTGTAACACATGAAAAGACATGACAAAGAAAACAGTTTTCGAATGCTACTTACAGATTTTCTGCACTACGTAAAAATGTTGCAGAAAAGGTCTAAATAACTGAGGTTTTGAGTGCGCGGCAGTTGATTAGAGTGAGATAGACAGACAATTAAAAAACAAAAGCGTAAGAGCAGGACCCTATGCACAGAGCGCCGACCCTTAAGTAATTTCTTCTTGTTTCTGGTCACTTAGGAAATATTATGTAAATAAAACTGCTGGCAGCAGTTCACGATTTTTTTCAAAATTTTCCTTCAAATTCACCCCCATCATACTCGTACAAAAACGAATATCAAGGTTAAGCTAAAAGTTTCGTTACTTTTTTAAATCCAAGTTAAACATAATATTATAACATTTAACTTAACCTACCAACAGCCCCGCCCCGATCGTAGCACTTTCTACGCCGCCGTAGCAGAAATATTGTAGTTACTTTAGTATGTATCAACATGTTTAAAATATTAAAATGAATACATAAATAATACCACTGTTTAAGAAACCATGCAGTTGTCCAACGAAAGCGCTCAGAGAGAACAATTGTGCGGGGCCTGCGGGGCGAGACGCGAGAAGTAAGACACTGAGCTACATACAGTTTTCAAACAAGCAGTTTGGAGTCTCGCCCCGCAAGCTCCTCACAACAACTCCGTCTGAACGCCTTCGTTGGACAACTGTAAGGATTTTTAACCCGTGTTATTAGTATCTAAATATTATTAGTTTTCATAACGAGATAGAAACGATTAATTAGAAACAAATTTCAAGTACGAAAAATAATTTGATAAATCATTCCTTGGACAACTTTTTGAAGGTGCAACCTCTTGCTTACACGGCAGGTGTTCTGCCAACTGAGCTAGCGAGGTTCCTGTAAACCGAATTTTGTAACTAATTTATACATCAGCTAGTAATGCACATATTGCACACTCACGAGGGCGTTATGTGAATTTTACGCCTCATTCAAAGGAATAGAGATGGCGTTGTCATCGCTACAGTACAATTCAGACAGTTAAGAAATACACAGATCTCAATTATATGATTTACAGCAAATTCATCGCTTCGGATACTCTTAATTCTATTAAAATGCATTACAAGATAGAAAAGATCAACTTGCCGTGTAAACAAGAGATCGCAGGTTCAAATCCTGGCCCAAGGAAATTTTATAAAATATTTGTCTTCCTTGAATTTGTTTTTATTGATTTTTTCTACCTTGTAATGGACTTTTATAATATTAAGAGTATCGAAAGCGATGGATTTCGCTATGAAACATATAATATTAATGTTTTAATTATTTATTTAGATTATCTAACGTACAATAAAAAAAACTAAAACTAATATTTTCAAGATATAATTCAGCCCATGATACACATATGACATTAAAAATATTCATCGATTGTACTCATGTAAACAACATTATAATTATGTTTATTTTAAACTCTTGTTCTTATCCACATTTATATTCTTTATTATGCCCAACCGGTTTCGCTATTCAGCATTCTCAAGGGCATAAAAATAATTTATATTTTATTAACTGTAGTCAATTACACTAAAAGTCAACAATCACAACGACCAACCAACATTATAATTTTTCGAACAGAATTAGTTCAATAGAAATAACCTCTAACAAAGCACAAAAAAACACAAAAAAATATACTTTCATTTACAATTACATACAATCTGAACATCTTGACACATATCAACATACATTCACAATTGTTCCGTTATTAAATATAATTAACGTAATCAATTTTATAAAATATTTATTTGTGTTTTTTTTGCTACTGTAATTTGAATTAAATTTTAGTTTTACTATAAATTTTTATAAAACCATTAATTTGTGATTTTTTGCTCTTAATCTTAAATTTTTCACTATCTAACCTTTTACGGACGGTGCGTGTACTTATTCAAGCACCAATATGTTAAAGCAATAAAAGAGAAATCCGTAATTGGCCTTTGTTTTGGTACATATAGTTACTATTTTTATATTTGTCCTGTAAAGTGCTGTGGGTTTTATTTCAATAATAAATAAATACTCAAATTATAATACATTTACTTTCTAAAAAACTCAACTAAACAAAATTAAAATAAATGTTAAGTTAAATAAATGACTTTATTTAAGTCGTCGCTGTCACCGGGCAGGGGGTCAGGCCGCATTACCTCGTTGAATAGCTAGGCTGATGCGTTGCCCAAGATAAGCTCCAGCTTATATTGAATATAATATAATACTACAATACTACATTATAATAGAATTTGAAATTTATTTTGTTATAATTTAGATAAGTATAATTCCTTTAAATAAAGACGAAACCGGTCAGGAAGTTTGTGGGATAGTACAAGTAATTTTCTGTTCATTATATAAAATTAGTATCATTATTGTTACATTGTGACTCAATCAAACGTAAGTATAGATAACCGTCACAAGTTATTTGAAATAGGCGTAATGAAAGTACAGGATGCCGACAGTATATTTCAATGATACTGGTTAGGCCATCAATTTGACGGAGAGATTGATACGAGTGTCATGTTTGAATGGTGTTTTGTTAGCTCTCGTGAAGAACTGTTCTCTATGAGAGCTGTTGTCTATCGATTGACTGCTTCACTAGTAAACGCAGAATATTTCACAGATATATCACATACATCCATCACAAGGCGATATTGATTGTAAGTGTATAATTTCGGTATAAAAAACTAGAATTTCAAGGTTTAAATTCCAGTCGCTACAGATTACTATACATACTCATCACGTAAAGATTTACTTTTCGTTTGCGTTTTCTATACCGAAATGATATTATTTATTTTGAAGCAATTAATAATGAAAATATAAATTATATTTTATGTACTCGATATATTTCGACCCACGGTATGGGGCCGTCATCGGTCGATATTATAGAAATAATAATAGTCGATATTATGATTTTCAAAGTAACTTAGGCTAACAAGATACAAAAATTTAAATAAACTAACTATAAATAAAACAGAAGATTTAATAAGAGAAATGATTATTATGATATTATAGTAATTTTAAAATAATTAAATGGGGAAATAATCACTTCTGTTTTAAGATGAAATTGTAGGGCAACATTTCGTATCCTATTCTGCCCGATTCATTATGAAAATTATTTCGATTAAAATGGAAACAAATGCACAAATCTTTTTATTGTATACATGTTTTTAAGTGGAAATGTTTTTTCACTAAAAGCTTATAAAAGTTGAGGTTGTCGAACGTTTTGCCGTTATGAGTTGAATAAAATGTGAAGTAATTTTTATTTGGCATTTTAATTTTTATTAAAAAAAACAATAGTAAACGCCTAAACCTTTCACATGCACTGTTTACTCAAAAAATAATATTTAAATAATTGATTACCATTAACCAAGTAAAGAAAATTACAGGTTATAATTAACATAATGGTAACTTGTCATAATAAGAGTTAGCACGAAACGTTTCCTTATCGGAACCCCAAGTCAAACTTTGGAGTTGCCATGCACGACACAATTTTTGGGGTTCTGGTAAAATATGAAACCTTATAAGCAAAGAACATACGTGTTGTGTGTAATAAAACCTACCTTTATGATGCGGGCAAAAGATTAGGTATTATATTATCCGATACTGAAATAATATATCTAATTTTATTTTTTGTATTGTTTTTTGAAAATAAAACTCTGGGACACATACTAACGGATACCTAACTTGTTTGTTGGTTTGCCATAAAATTTTTCCACAGCATTTTTTCTTTGCTCTGTTGGACTGTGCTAATTTTAATTTAATATTTTTATATAACAATGAATTTTCCCTGTCATCTTTAAATATATGTATAAAGTGAACAAATAGATGAAATAATTTGCATTTGATTAAAAGATTTTGTTATTTGTCTTTCAACGAACGTAGGTCAACCTAACATGCTCCTGTCCTAACAAGGTTGACCCGATTGCTATACAATATATGTTTCCTGACCGCTATTCCCTAGACGCATGTACTATAGATATAACTTTACACACACACATACAACTTTACACTAACACCTTTTAAATAAATAAGTTTTCTTTTTCTATTTTTAAGCTCTCAGTTTTATCCATGCAAATAAAAACAACAACAAATTCTAGTGCTTGAGAAAACAAAACAAAATTAGAAAAATCAGAAAATTTTTTTTTTTCGGCCTTACTCTGTATATTATTATTTTTATTTATGGTTTATTTAGTTTATTTTTCATCACATTTGGTCATTGCATTATGTATATTTAATATTTTATTCCTATATTTCTCTATTTTATGCAGGTGTATAACTTTAAAACATTTTAGTAGCCCAACCTTAATATTTTTGTATATATTTCCCGTATTATTATATATTTTTTATATTATAAAGATACATATTGTGAAGATTAACTTTAACTTGCAGAAAGTATACTTTATGTATCTATTTTACAAAATAAATATTTGACTTTGATTTTTACTATCCGTTTCAGATGCTAGGATAGGATCTTTTCATACCTGATGCCGGTGTGAGTTAGCACACTATGTACATCTCACTCACTCGCGTACTTCTGTCACCGTTGCTAACGCACACAGGCATCGGATATGACAAGGTCCTATCCTAATAGCATCTAAAACGGATTGTCCGTATTATTGAGTGAAAGTTTCGGCCGACCTTAAAATTATATACAAATATTATTTTATTTACGTTATAATTAAACGTCATTTTGGATTACGCCTTCAACATCAAAAAAACGTTATTGTAGTCAAACGTGATTTATGTTGTTATACCGGGTGTAAACTTAGTCGCTGAAAAGCCGAAGAATAGGATTTACACATACAAATTAATAAAAAATAAAAAAAACATGCAAGGATATGAAAATTTCACATTGCGACAAAAGGGGCGGACTTAGTATCAGCCGAGAGCTGTGAGCAGCAACACAGCGCCAGTTTTCAGTCTTTACTTGTAAAATTTGTAAAATTGAACAGCATTTGCGGGTAGTTTGAGTGCAATATAAATATTCTCTCAAAGAAATGATGTACACTGAGCTGAAAATAACAAAAAACCAGTCAAGTGCGAATAGGACTTGCGCCATGAGGGTTCCGTACCATTTTAATAACTCAACAAACTTAAATGATTTGGATAAATACAAACATATCAATACCTAGAAAATGTATGAAACAAAACTGCAAAATTAGGTTGGTCGAGTATTCGGGTACGTAACCCTAAACCTAGTATATTAAAAACCGTAATTTTCAGTATTTGCTGTTTAAATAGAGTATTAAGCACATAATATACAGATTATTCCAAATTCCTAACTCGTTTAGTTTTTGAGATAGACCCTGTAACAAAAATGGTCCAAAGTTGACCACTTTGATTCTTTATTTTTAGAGATAATAAAGGATAAAATAGACTATAGCAATAATTTCAATTCTATTGCTTCTTCTGGTCGACCTCATACTGCGAGCATAGAAAAAAAAAAAAGATTCATAATTAAATTTATAAAAAATCGTATTCAGGAAATGCATCCACTAACCAGTCCCTACTGAAGTTACGACCAATTATCTCACATTCGGCGTGTAATTCGGACATAACGGGCTATTCGGCGCGACGTTATTAACCGGACCGACGATTTATATCGAATGGGGCACATCCGAAACGCATACGATTAAGCCGCCGCTCTGTAAAATGCTCAGAATTAGGGGCTGCGTGAAGTTTGTCGCGTGGAATGTGAACTTGCATTGCTATTTCAGGATTCGACTAGCCCGTTCCTAAACCTTACTAGTGGCAACTTACATGTTAAGGTTTAGGTAGCATTTGGACTCAGATGGGCATTATATGATAATGTCAATTATCTTTTATAGCAACTCAATGCGTTTTTTTTTTTAAATAAATGGCATGAGAATATGCCCTTTCGTAAAATAGCTAAAACCATATTTATTTTTTTAGGGCCTCATATACCTTTATAAGGTTCTGGCCATATATTGGACACAATATTTCAGCCCACTTTGTAAAAAAAAAACAATAAAAAAAATTGTAAATTGTCATTTTAATTTCAAAGTTGATGGAAAAGTCAGATAAACACAGAAAAAGACTAAAGATCAAAAATAATAATAAAACTCACAATAAAGGAAACAATAAGAAAAAAAAATTTTTTTTTTTTTTTTTTTTATTATTTTGGTTTTTCATATTATAATACAAGTGTTTTTTTCATGCTTAAGCCCGTTTTCTCTGCCCTATAAAGGGTTAAGACAATACAATTTAATTTAATACACTTTAATTTGAAGGTAAATTGTTTTAAAACATAATTATGGGATGTTCATTGTAAATATGGTGCGGATGGTTAGGCATTATGTATATACAATATTTTTATTCCTATATTTCTATATTTTATGCAAGTGTATAACTTTATTACATTTTAGTAGCCCACCCTTAATATTTTTTTGTATGTATTTCCCGTTTTTATTATTTCTTCATTGTATTATGTATATATAATATTTTTATTCCTAGATTCCCCTATTTTTTTTTTTTTTTTTTATTTATTTATTTATTTAAAAACTTACGACTATCATTTATTAATGCAGGTGTATATTTTATTTCCCGTATTATTATATATTCTTTTTATATTCTAAAGACATATTATATTGTGTAAATTAACTTTGACTTGTAGAAAGTATACTTAATGTATCTATTTTGCAAAAATAAATATTTTGATTTTTTTTTTTTTTTTGAATAATAAACCGGTAATTTTCTAGCAAGCTAGTGTGACTATTATAGTCTTAGCGGCGAATCAAACAAAAAACAAGAAGACCACTTGAAACTCAAAAGGGCATGGGCTAATGATTGGTACATACTCGTACTTTATGTCACGCGACTCTGGGCCAGTCCTCACATCGAACGCTATTGGATTCTTGGCCATACTAAACTGTGTTCAACACAGTTTTTATATATCGTGGGATTATTTGTCAGTGCTTATTTATTTGTTATTACAATTACTACGGGCGAACCCATTTACAGTAATTATTAAATAGAAGTTTAGTTAACATATTTAACTTAATTTATGTCCATACAGTAAGTAATAAACTTACAAACTAATTGACTCTAAGAATGCGTTGAGAGATTTCGTCATCTTACACATTGTTGAGGTGGCGAGAGCGTGCGTGGGGCTGGTGGGTGCAGCATGCAACTTGTTAGAGTTCTATTTTTTTTTGTTTGCTAAGTCTAAGCACATTATACAATAACTTAATCTCAGTTTTGTTGTAAACGGTCTGTTTTCTTTTAAATTCAAAATTGTAACTATTATAAACCGATAAATAACGCTGAGAAAAATTTACATTATTTACTATTATAACATAAACAGTAACATAAATATTTTAATAGTTTTGGGTAGTGATTTACAACAGATAAGGATTCACTATCATAATATTTATCATATCCCACTAGTTTCCGCATATACAAATCTGTTTGCATAATCAATCATTTACAGGAATCGTCGCCATATTGAATTGGTTTAATTCGAGCTTGTTCAATTATCAGTTTGCTGTGAATTTTGTTTAGTATAATAAATGATGTTATTTATCTATTTTTTTTAAATAATGTTGACCTTAACACGGTCAATATATAAGGTGACTTTAATTTATGCAGCCAAATTCTTACTGAAGACTCAATTCAATTCAAAGGTTCAATGGCGCTCTTTGCGAAATTCCTAAATTATTCTTTCCGTGTTCCCTACAAACGCAAGCCCAGCCCCGAGTCAATTATTATTAACTAGCTTTTGCCCGCGGCTCCGCCCGCGTGTTATTCGGTTTAACGACATGCTTTTTTTCCGGGATTAAAAGTAGCTTATGTGTTAAGTTAGGGTATAAGCTATATCCATTCTAAATTTCATCCAAATCCGTCTAGCCGTTTCAGCGTGAAAGAAGAACAAACATACACACACACACACACACAAACTTTCACATTTATAATATTAGTGTGAAGTGTAATAGTGTGATGGTGTGATTAGCAAAAAGTGTTATCGATCCGTGTTACTGATCACTTACCAAGCCTACAGTATGAGTTTGGTTGTTTAAATAAAAGTTACAGTTACATAGTTAGTGTTTATTTAATTAAAAAGTCACCTTATCTATCTAAAATAAACATGATTGTCTTATTTCTAATTTTTACCTGTTTTAGTGCCTTCTCTTAAATACTCGTGAAGGGTCATAGTTTTCGAATCTTTACCTTTTCAATATTAACAGAGCTCCGATTTCTTTCACACTTGCAAATTTTTACTTTTCTACAATAACTGTGGGAAACGCGAAAGAGGTGTGTTAAAATCCTAGCAGATGGAAATCTATAGTCTCGGCCTTCCACTCTGGGAGACGAGCTTTTGTATATGTATGTTATTTTTCTACAAAAGCTTATCTTTAGTATACCGGATTACATATTTTTATATCAGCATGATAAAAACTATGATTCTGTTATGATTTGTGTTTTCTCAACACTAATCCACTAGTTATCAACCAATATCCCGGGATTAGACCTACGCTTGTACTCCGTGTGCATGTATATTTAACCTGATTTGATATTTGTGTAGATAGATATACGCAGAGGAACTTCAAATTCTACAGATTAATAACACTGGTCAACAAGTTTTCTGCACAGAAACGATATTTTGAAATTCTTGCAGAAAACTGTGTGCTGAATCCAAATCTGAACTCAGATTTTTTCTATCAGGTCTCAGTTTTGTGAAATCAACTTCAAGGTATTGAAATTTACCGTTTCTTTAATGCTTCTGAACATTTTTTTTACTTATTACAAATGTATTTTATATATTTATTTTTCATAATTACAAGTCCTTAATCAATACTTATTAAGGTGAAAATAACATAATTCGCGATTGAACCTTATTTTTCAAAATAAATAATATTTTGTGAGAGCTTGTTCGGTCCATACATTTCATACCAAGTTTTTACTATGAAACATTGGGTGTGATTGTTTTGAGACATTTAATCGAAAACTAGGCTTGGTTACGTGAATCTTTTTATCATATTATTAAAAAGAACCACTAAGAAGAAGTATTATTGAAAATTAAAGCCGAAAAACTAATTGTGCTAAGCGTAAAGCCCCACCAGAAGTAGTAAAAACACGCGATTTTTCAAAATTTAGTCTGTCTTAGACAAATATTACGACGTGATAGAGAAAATCTGAGTTTATATTCGGATTCAGCATACAAATTTCTATAATAATTTCAATAAATCGTTTCTGTGGCAGAAAATTTCTACAATTTTGTTGACCAGTGTAATTATGCCCTAGGAAACCGTCACAATTCTCCCGCAATTAAAGTGCTTGATTACTTTCGCTTATTTCAAAATATCTGTAATCTAGACTATTGATTTTAACTGTATTTCTATCATGAAGTAAACTACTCGTATTTATCACACTTGTATTAGTAATTATTGATATGGATTAAACAATTAATGCGTCTGCAACCGTGAGTCATACACAAACACTGGCTGTAACAGAATACCAGCGTTTGGTCAAGATGTTCATATGTACGTGTATGTATCACAATATTATCGTCATATCAGCATGCTGAGTCGTGGCCCATTTGAGGGCTTTAAATGCATAGGATTCTGTTTTTTCTTCATTTTTTTTTCCTATTTATGGTTATATGTGTGCGTGTGTTAGTATCCTTTGTATTTCTATTTGTCTTCGAATATTTTGTTTTCTTTCTTTAATGGCTATAAATTACATTAAATGGTGAATCATAATACCGTATTTTACACGTAATTTACAGACTCCTTCAATTAATTAACTGAGTGGAAAATAGTGTTATAAAAAAAATACTTTCTGATGATTTATTAATGAATGTATGTTTTTTTTATTTACGTACATATGTGTTTCTTGGAGCTCAGATAAAAATATTAAGGGGGGATATCCGATTTTGTCCCTTTTCAAATTCATTTTAAATCAATAAATAGCGATGATAAATTTTTGTAAAATATATATGTATATTTTACTCTTTGTTCTTGATATTTCGATACACGATTACTTACATTTTGCTCGATCAAATTAAATCGCAAAGATATCTAAAGAAATTTAAACTATGATCTAAATATCATTTCATTTGAAGTTATACTAATATAAACTTTGTGAAAAATGTGATATACAACGGCCATCATATTAAAAACCCTCTAATTCAAAAATAATAAATAAAAACACCTCGAAACCGTGAGTTTTCGGAGCGGCCCGCTTCCGCTGAGCAGGATAAACATGTGCGAAATGACAGATTTCTCTGGATAACCTCACCTTAAAGCAACAAGTAGATGAACAGATACTATGATTTCAGTATTCAGGGAATTGAATTGTGGTCCGAGCTAGTGCAGGTTGTCTAGAAATGGAAACCCTTGAAACGATATGTCAATTTCCAATGAAAATTGTCATATAATGTATAAAAAGTAAAATTTAAATACGATACTCGCTGGTTGATTTCTAAGCATTACAGGTACGGTGTTATTTTAAAGGAAAAATATGATTGTGATTCAATTTAAAAATCAGTACATTCCTATTCTAACATTGGGCCAAAGAAGCTTAGTGAGGTTGTATTTTGATGACTTTTAGATCAGATTAATATTTCTCAAGTTCCTTTTGTCCAACAGCCTTGACTGAATTTTATACCTTGTAGTCGGTAATGAATTTATCTCAAGGAACAACTTTCAGATGTTCTGAACATGGCGTAAAGTTTGGTCTAATTTTATTTTCTAGTATTAGGCTCTGTCTGGGAAATTTTACATGCGTTGCTCGCTATATCCAGGATATGACGTGGTCGAACAGCTTCGGGCTACTGTAACATTTGCAAATCTCTGCATATTATCATAAAACAACACGATACTGTATTCTATAAACATTTACTGGTAAGGCTACTATGCTTCGGTTAAGTTGACAACAAGATGGCTATTCAAGCATTATTTTTCACTCGCAATATAAGTCACTTAGACTAAGACTTTTGTTTAAGGGCACTCTATTCGCCCCTCACTCCCATACTAACGCAGTTCGCTAATAATATTCTTATTTATAGGTACTTGCTTATTATTTTTTCTTTTTCAACACATCCCATACAATATCCATGACTTGAACCTAAGACATTTTTCGAAATGAAATACATACAAAAGTTACAAGCATATAAAAGTCCTGGATTTTACACATATTTTCATGAATGTTTATGTACCGTAATGTCCCAGAAGCGATAAAATAAATCAAATAATTTTAGTTTCACAGCATAGTATATTTTATACCTTTCAAAAATATTTTTGTTTTATTTCGATTTTTGGGATATTTCTCCTGAAATCATAGGAAGACCCAAAACCTTTCGCGAGTTCTTTCAAGACATCAATTTTGTCTCGCGTTAGCTTGCCTCTCGCAGCGGATTCGGTTAGTTCCGTAAAAGCTCGGGAAATGAACATTCGGGTCAATCAATAACAGTCAGTCAGTGCTCTATAACCTGAACTTGAATGTAGAATGAAATAGCAAACATAGCGACCACATGCGCGACTGACTTCAAGCATTCGGCTACAGGGCCGTTAAAGCGTGATATTCGATGTAAAGTCGAGTGACTAAAGCCATTCAAATGGTGACAAATGTTTAATAACCATAGTTTTTTTTATCAAAAAACTTGATACGTTCAAAGGAAAACCATTTTCAGGTCATCCAAAAACAGCTTTCTTAATTTTTTGCACATGACAAAATTGCCACCAAAAGATTTTAATTTTGTCACCTACGGATATTAAACCTTTTCTTAGCTGTGTTGGCTTTCGTTGTATAACAGAACCCCAAATAAAGCAATTTGTGAAACTGATTACCCAACCGTAGAAGTCATACAGAAACCGTTAATAGTCTATTCAGTAATTCTCGGTGCGTGGCCAGCACGAAATAACTGAGAATAGCAGTCAAAATGCTTTGGCACAATCATGCTAGATGGATGCTTTATATCCTTACTGCTTGATGCTTTAACTAAAAATTTAAACAAACCCGTAAACCAAAGACTAACGTAAGATTAGTGTTTTATTTTTGTGGGCGATATTGTACCAAACTGTCTTTTTATAACGACAGGTGGCAGCACTATCGCTATTGGTCCTAAGCTAAATAAAAAATAAACAATTGTTAAATTAGCCACATTTAATACATATGGTGACTCTGACTCGTTCGGACTACGAGGCAACAGACAACTATATGGGATCGTAGCAAATGCTACGCCGTAGCAAAAGGTAGACGCCAGAAATGACATTCAGGTTACACATTATTTAGTCAATGGTTATATATGCATACAAACAGAATTCATAAATGCCCTAAAACAATGTGAGGTATTATGTGAGTTTATACCATAGACATCATACTAATATTTATATTGTAACCATTGATATATTATTCAAAATATAATTTAATAAAGTTTATTTACATTTAACTAAAGTATGTAGGTGCCATTTTGTTCAATAACTTTCTGCCATCTTGTAGGTAGGGACATGATCCCATTGCTATAGAAATTTTCGGGCTTCTGATCAAAAAACCGCGACAGGTGGTTTTGGCAGTCTTCTCGTGATGTTAACCCGACAAGTGGAAATCTGAAGGTGCAAGGTCAGGACTATACGGCGGATGCATTAATACGTCCCAGCCAAACTCTCTTAATTTTTGCTGAGTGGCTAAAGATGTGTGAGGTCTAGCGTTATCATGATGAAAAACCACACCCCTTCTGTTGACTAATTCCGGCCGCTTTCTCTCAACTTCTTGCTTTAATCTCATCAGTTGTTCGCAGTAGAGTTCAGAATCGATGGTCCTGCCTGGCGGTAACAGCTCATAATGAATAATGCCCTTCGAATCCCACCATACACACAGCATTACCTTGTTGCGAGATAACCCGGGTTTCGCCAGAGTCTGTGAAGCCTGACCAGTCTTTGACCACGACCTTTTTCGCACGTTCTTGTCGTACGTGATCCACTTTTCATCACCAGTTATCAGGTTTTTCAAAAATGGTTCGGTTTCATTACGTCGTAATAAAGAATCACAAATAAGTACACGGTTCATTAGGTTTCTTTCAGTGAGCTCATGAGGCACACAAATATCGAGCTTTTTTGTGTACCCAGCTTTTTCCAATGCGCCAAAACTGTTTTGTGATCAATCCCCAGTTTTTCAGCTACATCGTAACTACTGGTATGCCGATCTTGCTTCACTTTTTCAAAAATGGCATCCATTTTATCCGTAACAGGGCGCCCAGAGCGAGGTGCATCTTCGACATCAAAATTTGTGCTACTCTCACAGACACTGCACTGGGTCTATAAACATCAAGATTTTTTTTCGCGGCTTGCGTTTCATTTTTTTCCTTTTTTGTAGTAAAATTTTAAAATGTATCGAATTTCTTTGGGATTATCTTTTTTTAAATTTAAACTGTTTAATAATACCAAAACCAGCCTGATACAAATGGTATAGCCAAAGAGATTTTATTATAAGTTCATATATACTATTTGCGAAAAGAGTTTTTCCCCAACGTATTATATCAATATTTTGACAAATATATTGAAAATTACTATTTAATAAATTTTTCAAGAAAAAATATATGAACAATTTGATTAGACCCCTTGGATACATAGAGTTTAATAGAGTGTAAGTATCAAGTTAAGTTGGTTGGTCGTGGAATAAATTTGTGTTTAAAACCGTATGTATGGAACCCTCAAGGCAGAAGTCCTACTCTCACTTGACTAGTTTTTTAATATTCTTCCTCTATCATTTGGCACTTATGTGACTTTTTATTAAACTTGATAACATCGTTATTAACACATTTTAAATTAAAAATTGAAGTGTTTACATCAAGCGGTAGAGTATTTCTTGTATCGTGGCTTAAATTTGTTTATCCAATTAAAACCCTTAACTTAACGTTGTAAGGGGTGGATTAGCTCTAATTTATGGTATATTCTATACTCATACACTCGTGGAGGTTTCTGATGGTGCTGACGCAATAGTACATTGTTTACAGAGGGAGCAAAGTGGTCGATTACACCATCCACGAGAGATACATAGTGCTATAAACTATGTACCTATGATGAATAGTACGTTTTAACAAAGAATACAAAGATCACTAGGTTTAAGGCTTAAATTTTTGCACTTTTTTCCCAAAATATGTTTTATTTTAATATTTTCAAACCAATCTTAGAAAACGAAGGCGTACTTTTTCGATTTCCCACTGCAACAAATTTTAGGCAAACATACACCATTATAACCTAATAATATAGACACTAGCGCCATCTCTGATTATTTTATAAGACGTAGTTATAAACTTCCGTTCATTTCTAAGTCACAACCACAAACACATTGTAATGTTGTATGTACATATGTATTTATTCTTTAGTCATTCATTTACGATGTAAGAATAAAACATCATATATCTGACAGCTCGCCATTTACTCCGCGCTTTCGTGGTAACATATTTAGGGTTCCGTACCCAAAGAGTAACCAACGGGACCCTATTACTAAGACTCCGCTGTCCGTCCGTCCGTCTGTCCGTCTGTCCATCTGTCACCAGGCTGTATCTCATGAACCGTGATAGTTAGACGATTGAAATTTATATAGATGATGTATTTCTGTTGCTGATATAACAACAAATACTAAAACCGGCCAAGTGCGAGTCGGACCCGCGCAATCCAATACAACAGACATTATTTTTCTGCCGTTGTTTTTCGACTCGCACTTGGCTGGTGTTTTAAATACTTTAGTTTCTGTAACATATTCTGGAGGAAATGAAGGCTTACCTAATCTAGCTTTAAAACTAAAAACATGTCCATCCATCCATCAGCTTATTTCGTCCACTGCTGGAAATAGGCCTTTCCAGGATTTTGCCACACTTGGCGGTCCTCCTGGAAGAAATGCCCATACTCACACACGCTGGGCAGGCGGGTTGGTGAGCGCGGTGCTGAAACCTTTGCACCAGTGACGCCGCTGCCCGTGACCAGTCTGTTTTATATAAGGCCCGGCAATTGGGGATGGATATACCGCCATCCATCGGTCCCAGGCAATGGTGGGCCGCCTGGTTTTGCCTGAGAGCTGTTATCTTACTCTCGCCCGAATAACTTCGGGAGGATTTGCGAGTAAGATGGTGGTACCTCCACAGTCGAGCCCGGCATCAGCTCTACCACCTTGTGGTATGTTGATTTTAGGTATTTATCACTGTAATAATCGTGGGAATAGCCATGTCTTAGACTTATCCCTCTTCCTATACAACGGAACATCACAGGTCAGAAATATTTTTAAAACAATCATATTTTACCAATAAAAGATTCGTGGTTTTGATTCATAATTTGATTATAACTATAGCCATACAGTCAGATGTTGCCAAACGGGGAACCATTGCGTAATCCTGTTTGCTTCTGAAGAAGCTGTACGATTACAGTGAAACTTCTCAGGCAAAAACTGATCTTATATCGCGAGTTGCCGTTTATAACAAATCATAATTCATAATTTGTTCGTCATTAGCAAATTGTAAAAAAATCAAGTTTTTATGATAAAAAAAAAAATAAAAAATTATAACCCTGCGGTGTAGAAAATTAGAAAAGTAAATCTGGACGTGAGGATCTCTGAACTGGGATTTGAGCCCTGGACCTCTCGCTTGCCGGGTGATTGCTCTACCAATGAGCTATCTAGTTCTCAACACGACCTGCAAATTTACGCATCTAGGAATATAGAAATAAAATTCGTAATATTACTCTGCCATTTTCATTCATAAAACAAATTATTTGCTACTCTTATGGAATAAGAGATCACAACAAATTTAGTGAAATTGGGGAATCTAGGTTCACATGATAAAAGCACAGGCTGGCTCAAAATGTTTGCGTAATCTCTATTCATGCTGCCTGAAAAACTATTTACGGGGAATGAAAAAATGGGTATAAGGCCATAAAGGTATACAAAGTAAGTGCTAATTATACTCAATTTGGTTGTGTTTTGGAGCAATGCCCGTTCAAAGATACTTTAAAGTGACAATATCATATACAAATTTTATCATTTATTATTAGATAAGGGCAAATACATAATTTGTGGGTCAATCAGGAAATAAGCGTATTAGTAAAATAATATATAAAAAACTTTTTAGAAACGAACGGGCGCTGTTCCATGACAAATATTTAATTAGTTTTTAATTATTTCACATAAGTAGAACTAGCACTTACTTATTATATCATACTGAGCCATTTACCTTATCGTTTTTTTTTTGTTATCATAACTAGTTTTTCAGGCGCCATAAAATGATTACGCAACCAGACCGACATATTTGGCATCAGAGTGTTGTCCTTTATCTTGTGAACACAGATTCAGCCAACTCCCTTATCGTTACCTGATTTGTCTTGACCTCCTACGCGTATAATTAGACCAACCTGCACCAAAAAACTTGATTCAGTTTAATTAACTTTTTATGCTCTTAGAACAAAAATATAATTTACAAAAAATTCAATTAATACATAATGCGACTTTAAAACATTACTATTCTGAAAACACAAATCTTTCTAAGTAGGTACTATTAAAACTTAAAATACTGTTGAAAGTAAATTAAATTTATTATCGTCATAAAAATGATTGTTTTTTAAAGTTCATACTCGCACCATGAAACATAATATATAAACTCGTTTCTTGAACTTCACATACATAACATATTTGTATCGACTATCGCCAGTATTAATCTCAAACTCAAACAATTTATTTTGTAAAATAGGTACAGAAAAATACACGTTTTACATGTCAATATTCAAGATATGAGTCAAAAAAAACAATCAATATAATACGGGGAAATACTATAAAAATATTTAGAAGTTTGTTCAATTTAATGTGAATGAAATTATAAATACAAGTGTATTTATGAATATCTTATAAAAAGACTTCCATCAAGTCATTCTGAATAAATTGTATGTTTAAAAGTCGCATGCGATTTTCAACGATTGTCAACTTTATTGAAATCAGTTATAATAGCAAAGCCGCTGTGCGCCGACGCAAGATAAAAGCGAGCCTCATCTCAAACGGCACGGAGGTTTGCCTAAACGTGATTTTCTCACCGTTCAGCAAGTGGTATACACGTTTTAGAGAATCTCATTGCCCAACCGGCAGATTTTTAACTATCCCTGTCACCAGACTCGAATTTCATCTAAAATCCATGATATCTACATAGCTCTCCCTAATACTATATCGTTCTGACCCAAATTCTACAATTTAAATTTCATTACGTACCTCAAGGGAATAAACGTCACTTCCGTATATCGTGCAGGTACTCATATACTCGGTAATATGAAGGAACATAAAGGACATCACTAAAACATCAACAACAAGTTAACCTCATTATTTGTTGGTCGATAGACGTAAAAGTTTGTCATTGTTTTAATTTCGAAAAAATATATTGTATAAAATAGTTATATTGCATGAAATATGTGTAAAATATTATGTATAAAATATATTATTATATTGTATAATGCTGTTTTTTATTTGTAAAAAACCCAAGTTCTTCAGTTTTGATGTGTTTGTAACGTTGGGGCACGTTGGGTTAATTTAAAGACGCCATAGTTACGTAAATTGTACCATGAGTATTATATTATGAAGGTATACACTCAGACTACAACACTCAGAAAACGTCTCAGTTAAAATTGACTCGTCTTTATAAACTGCGGTCGCGCTCTATATTTATGTTTCATCATACACAATAAACGGCAGTATTCGTTGTTAAAAGTAAGTGACTAAACTTTGTTAAAACTATTGATATTATATAGCCATAGGAGATATACTCCGTACAATTAAAATGGCTGGTGTCAAATTTTGCACCAGCACAACTTTGTACAGGTATCACGAAATTAAACAACTTCGTAAACGTGATTTCTTACTATTTTTATTGTAAGTATATAATATAAAATAATTTGTACTAAGAAAGTGAATATTATCAAGACATTAAAATCAGAATTAATGGACTGATTAAGTTTAATAATGCGTAAAAATAATTAAGAAAAATAAGAACGTTTTTAGACGCCATGACAACGCTACTAAAAAGGGTATGGTCTAGACAATCGATTATATTTTTAATTTGTAAAAATGCGATTGTCTATTAGTCCATTAATTATTATTTTTTCGTTCTAAGCAATTAAGTTTTACTAGACTGTATTGATATTTAAAGGAATATTGGTACGTAATTACGTATAAATCCTGCCGAGACATTTTAATTTCTAATGACAAAGAATTTTTTTTTTCATTTGTAAGTAAATTAACAAGTCACGTACTAGCAACCTAAGGGCCGGCAAATCCTCAACGAGAAATTGCACCTATTAAATACTGGCAACTTTTGTTATTACTTTGGTAAGGCCACTAAGGATACATTATTTTCACCAACTCAGTCGATAACACAAAAAATCACGATTTAACCTTTGGTGTCCCTTTACTACACGATGCATTTCAAGAGCTGCCATTCTAATAAAGCTGATATTGTACGAGCATAGTTTTTCATCTCATAAGACATACTTTTTTAGGTGTGTTATTTATATAATTTTGAAATTAGCCTTTTAAAGCAGCTGCGACCGCACTCTGAATATAAGAGCTGGTTTTAGCATAACTACTTTTTTTCCGAGCTTAAATTGTACTTTGGTCAGTCGTCCCTTCTCTGCGTGTAGACATATGCTATCTTTCCTGCATAAGCAGAGTATGAAAAAGACTCATATTATGTTGTAATACAGGGCAATATGCGTTGTCATTTCATTAAGGTTTTTCGTGTCGGATAGTAACATTTGAAGTCAAATAAAAGAAAACTGCTGTTGACATGTTACAATCGCGGCTTTGACAGTCTTTCAGTACTGTTTGTTTGTACAGGAATTACATTGTGTGCTTACATGATCCAATTAAAATGTAAGCTGTCTTTTAAAGTTTTTTAGTGGCCTTGAATATAATTTAGATTACACACGAAGAAAGTTTGAACGTACAACTTAATATTTATTAGATGTTGCTTTAAGACTTTTTTTCGCGAATTTAGTTAGCCTTGCTTTCTGTTCATTTGTCAGTTGACGACTCAAAAATGGCTGGACTAGGTTCTTCATCTGAGGGCTTGACTGATTTAGTTGAAGTTTGAAATTAATTATTTTATAGCACACCGTGCGTAAAATGACCACTTCACCTTCGGCTCGTGCCGCAAACTCACACTCGTCAGAAAACGTTTCAACGCTCTCGTATCGTAATGTACTATTTCTTTATCCTTTATTTAAAAATATGCACATTGGCATGCTCATCTCAAAAAGAGATTTCTTTCAGCAAAAAAAAGACAAAATACTGAAATATCACACTAGGACAACAGAAAAAGGTTTTCTATCATAGTTTGAAAATTATATTATGCATTTTTAATAATTGAATGGCTTGCCATCACTGATTAGAATAATATATCAAGATGTCTATGTTTGCCATACAGATCACAGAGGTTTTTTTTAAACTTAACGATAGTAATGTAAAAGTAGATATAGCATATATCGTCCGTTGTCATTAGGATGTAAAATTTCGTGGAGCTCCCTTGACAGACGGACTAACACTTCAGTGGCAATGTGTAAGCCTTAGAGAGTAAGAAAAAAACAATGAAAGCAAACTAGTCATTTCACACGTAACTGATTATTAGTTCAGATATACTAAAGAAATTCCTGCTAAATGTTGTCAGTTCATGTTACATATTTATCAATGTAGAATATGTAATGTGAAGTGCTCGGTTTTAGTTACATCAATGAAAATCGTTTTAGTTATATTCTTTAAATATTGGTAGTAAAATATAAATAAAATAAAAACAGAATTTTCAATATATTTAAAATTCTGTTTTTGTTTTATTTATATTTTACTACCAATACTTAAAGAAAATAAAAGGCTAAATATAGCAATTATATCTTTATTTATATTTGGTTATATTCGCGATACAAAGTACCAAGGACATATCATTCTGTCAAGTCAAAAGTCACCTGGAGTGAGGCTTGTATGATTAAATCATTAAATTATATTATAGTATTACATTAAAAAAAATCTAGATATATTTCGGGCCCCATTGGGCCCGGCATCAGTTGATTTAATAATGACATATTTACAATGAAATGGTGGCAAGTAAAAATGACATGGTGACAAAGAGTATTAAAAAGAGATGAAAAAAAAGGAAATCTCCCAACCTTCTTTTTTAAAATATAAACTTTTTAGAGACTAGGAAGAGGATAGGGGTGAGGATGAGTAAGTGAGTGGGGTAGGGAGAGGGAGTGTTTGTGAGTGTGTGTGTTTGAGAGGGGATGTAAGGGTGTTTGTATGAATGTTAATGTCAGAAAAATTTCAATGAGGTTGGTCTGTATGTAAGTTTGTGCTGTTTGTTTAGTCCAGGTCCGTAATGGGCACCAAGTGACCAGATGTAAGACAACTCTCATGTCCTGAGCTGAATATCAGTTAATGGTGGATGGAATGATTTTATAATGCAGACGGTGAAGCAGTCGTCGAATGATTCGTTGTGTAGGTGGGCATGGGTTGGGATGGGGAGTGTATTGTTTTGTGTTTTTGTTGTGAATCTGTGATGATTGATGCGGATGTGAAGTAAATGAAATTTTTTGTTGTGCATGATGTGTTTGGCTGAGTTTTGTGTTGGTGTGTTGTGTGGTGTATATTGATATGTGTAGATTGTGTTGATTGTTTGATGTTGATGTTTTGCACCGTGGCCGTCGGCATAGAGCTGTGCCCGGAGATATGATTTATTTATTTATTTATTTATTTCATGGAAAAGACAAAGAAGTAAACTATACATAGAAACATTAAAGTATAAACAAATGGTTAGTTTAATTTACTTCCTCTACGCTTTCCTCAAATACGTTATTTTAATAGGGAGTAATTCGGTGACATTTCTAAACCATTCTCTGATAATGTTAAAAAAATAATGTTGTTTACAAAGCAATGGAATTAAATTAAATTAAAAACTAAGATAAGCGTTCATACACACGGTTACACACATTCATGCAATCTCACATATTACCATCCATACACACACACCATATGATGGTATGAATATTTGTGTTTTCTGATTTTGTTTTAAATGTGGAAGAACTGAAAGATGTGTAAGGATCATTGCAGATGGAGATTTGTGATCTGTGGTAGAAATACAACGATCAGATTTATCCAGAGACTGCCGTTTAGTTGTGCCACAGAATAGTCCTAGACGTGCAGAAGTTGCACTCCTTTGATCTTGAAGAAACCCATCATGTTATTAGGTATACCAAAACATTTCGCGCCCAAGCTAAATTGCACTCTGATGCCACGCGGTAGCGTAGTTTTCCTAGCACATTGCGTGGTTGAACGGCAGGGTTGTCGATTATGATGAAAATAACATTTTTTTATTACTGTGTTTTAATTAAATCAAAACGAGCGTAATCTTCAACTGCTTCACTTTGTCTGATATACTAGTATTTTTTTCCTTCTTACATTTTTTTCAAATATTTGTTATGGGTAGCTGGAAGGTGGAGTAATAAAACTTAAAAGAAAGTCAAAACAAAGAAAAAATATTATCTGGTCGTTCTATTTGGTAAATGTAATCATTCAAAGAAAGCGCGCGTAATGTTACGTCACGTTACGTCCCATGTACCGTGTGCGCGATAGGCTCACTTATTTTGCACCGCCGCGAAACGTCAAGCTGTACTATCTGTTCAAGCTAGCGTTCCAAATCACTTTTCAAGATTAAAATATTCCTCGCTGTTAGAAAAAAGTAGCTTGATGCTGGTTCCAAAACATCTACTTTTAGGTTTTGGAACCAGCATCCAGCTACTTTCCTCCGACAGCGAGCAATATTTTAATCTTCAAAAAATGATTTGGAACGCTACCCAAGATGCTATTAGGATAGGACCTTGTAATACCTGATGTCTGTGTGCGTTAGCAACGTTGACGGAAGTGCGTAAGTGAGACTCACTATGTAGGTGTTTATCTTTAATCTACGCACGAGTTACGGATGCTAGTCCTAGTCTTGTTATGCTTAATAGTATTAGTAATACATTTATAGAAATATTTATGCACGTTTCTGGAAAATAAGCATTGATTTCGTGAAATTTCCATAGCAATTCCTTGTACATCTTGAACAGCTCCATAACTCATTCTGAGTAATTGTGTGGAACCTCTATTATGACAATTCCTTATTGATTTTGTAACACGTGTACTTTGTAACGTGTTCTTAGGACTGGTGTTGTGATGTTTTAGAACGTACTTAGCAATATTTTTGCAACTTTGAGACATAACTATTCGTACTAAATTCATAGAACTCTAGTTATAATATTTTTATTTTTTATTTCAGCAACTTCGCAGTCTTGTGATTTCTTGACACTTACTTAGTAACTTCATAGCGCGCCCGTAGCACTTTTGCAGTAATGCAAAAACACGTCCGTAGCACTTTCGTAGTAGCTGTGTAGGACGTCTGTAGCTCATTCGTAGCGTTCTCGTTGCAACTATACGTATATACTAAATATTATTATTAGAGTGCATTACAAACCAGAAAAGATAAATTAGAAACAAATGTCAAGACAAGGATTTGAAAAAATTCCTCGGGCCAGGATTCGAACCTGCGACCTCTTGTTTCCCAGACAAGCGCGCTACCAATCGCGCCACCGAGGTACTTTCCTAGACCGTTGAATTTTTCCACCATACTTGTCCACCGAATATTTTTGTAACTATTTGATCTAACTAGCTTGTAATGCACATACTGACGCTCACGAGGGCGTTATGTAATTTAACGCCTTATTCTTAAGAAACAGATGGCGCTGTCGTCGCTACAATATGTGTTGCTTCAGACAGTTAAGAAATTCACAGTTCTCTTTAACTCAGATTATGTTTAATAATATTGTCTAATTTATCTTTTCTGGTTTGTAATGCACTCTAATTATAATATTTAGAGTATTCCAAAGCGATGGATTTCGCAATAAAACATAATATACGTATATAGTTCATTCCTAGCACCGTTTACGTGATTTTTTGGTATATCTATAGCACTCACAGGAACTATGTGGCAAATACTGTACATTTCTGTTACACTGTTATTGTGATTAACAGCACACCCATAGCACTATCATATCCACTCTCAATGCAAGCTCTTTTTGTGATTTCTTGGCACGCCTAAAGCACTCTCGTAGCAACTTTGTAGCCCTTCCATAGCACTGCGTAGCACTTTCGTGATTATATGGCACGTCCGTAGCAATCTTGTAGCAACTTCATATACCACTCATAACAAATTTGTAGCACTCTCGTGATTTTTGGCATATCCGTAGCACTCTTATAGCAACTTCTTTGCCTGCCCGTAGCACATATATAGCACTTTTTGAACGAGCGAGCGAAGCGAGCAAATTCTCCGAGTCTACTAAAACAATTTGGCGTTTGTATGTATGTATGTATGAATGTTTGTTCGACGATAACTCGAGTATCGTTGATCGGAATGTCATGAAAATTGGCAGGCGAGTAAACTAGTAGCTCGCCCCGAACTTTGAACTCGTGCTTGCCCAATTCACGCTTGACCGATTTGGCTCATGTTCGAACTTAATTTTTTTTTTACCTTATTTACTCGCCTGCCGAATTTCATGACATTCCGATCAACGATACTCGAGTTATCATCGAGCAAGCATTCATACGTACATACAAACAAACACTGGATTGTTCCAGTAGACGCGGACAACTTCACTCGCTTGTTCAATGATCCACTACGTATATTTTTGCTGTATATACACAACAAATTATTGTCATCTGCAAGGAAACCGTCAACAAATAAACGTCTTTTTTATATATAAATGGTTTAAAAGTCAGTTAAATATAGACTGCCTCTGTGGCCTAGTGGCCGCCCGCCTGCAAACCCAGACGTAGCGGGTTCAATTGCCGCGGTGCACCAATAATTTGTGTTCAGTCTACGTGCTCTGGAAGGTACGTTGAGCTGTTGGTTCATTTGTGCCCGAAGTACGGCGAAAGAGCTCACCACCCATCATATTTGGGACGTAATCATCGTTTATAAAAGCGGTGTACAGCGGTTTCATAGTTCAAACTTGGAACACTTCTGACATCACCTCGGGGACTCATGCCGTGACGATATCTGTCTAATATAGTTTTTGCGACCCTATCCAAAATACAGAAAATTCACTAATAATACTTTTATAACATCGTAGTCAGTGTAAAAAGTGCCCTTTCTTTGGTCTATAAGAAGTAAAGAAAGGAAAAAAAAAACAGTCCCTAGTCTATTTATATTCTACTGAAAGGCAAGGATGAGCTTATGTTTTAAGCACTAACTTGTAGTTTACGTTTGCATGTTAAATATACATAATGTCCAGTACTTAAATTGAAATCAAGGATTAAGTGCGCTTACCCTAACTAAATATCAAAAGAGTAACCATTCCCCGGCACGGTGTCTCATGAAGTTATGCTGAAACACGACGAGTCACTTTCAATAGTCTAACTGTCCGGGGCACGCCTTTTTAGAAATCAGTGGTTGTATTCCAGCTTAAACCAGTCGTGAAGACTTCTTACCAGCACCCCTTTTGGCAACTTTTGAGAAGTCAGTGGTTGTATTCCAGCATAAACCAGTCGTGGAGACTTCTTACAAGCACCCTTTTTTGTCAGTATGTTTGTCGTTATTAAGCATGCTCACAGCAGCGTATCATATCCCACCCCATTCTAGAAATATCATTATCAACATAAATTGGAATTGCAGTGTAATTCAAAATTAAATCTGCGATTATACAAAAAAGAAAGTCCTTAAAAATATACAATTTTTTATCTAAAATATCTTTAGTTAATTACGTTCTGTTGCGGTATATTTTGTACGGAATGGGGACTTCTATGTTATTTTTGTTGGAATGTGATGTTGTGAATAAATGTTATCCTTGTAAATACATATAATTAAAGGAGTCATGAAGGTTAGTTATAATTTTACTTTACCATAATAGCGTAGTGTTTTTTCTTATAAAGCCAGAGGGACACAAAAAAATTTTTTTTTTATTTGGACGTAAAAAGGAACACAAAAGTTCAAGTACGAAAGCTGCTATAAAGCAGATTAATATGAATAAGTTGAAAAGGGCGGAGGCAGCCGACAGGCTCCTATGAGCCTACCATTTACCAGAATAACACTTGCCTTATTGTCCCATCAAAAACTACTTAGTAACAAACATGTGATTATAAAGAAATTTGACAAAAACAAACCAAGTCAATTATGTAGATACAAAACGTATTTTATTAATTACAAAAAAAGCTAACAGTAAAACGAGGTTATCAACTGTCATGTTGTTACGGAAATAAAAATAAATATTTAAATGAAAGTTGAAATTCGAACGTGGTTCACTAAAGGTTCATCCTCAACAGAAATGTAGTGACAATTTCTTTAACTCATTTCTCGTTGTGACGTCACACGGGCGGCCCTCTGCGGCTGCGGCTATCGATCGGATAAACTCTTTACATCTCTCTCGCACCGGGAATTTTATCTCTTGCCGGTCTATTCGCACTCGCGCCGCTGCCCAACCGAAAAGCTGCGTTCCAAACTACGCTACTAATATTTATTTTAACGCAGCCGGTCGGCAGCACGTGGCGGGAGGAAAAGGCTTCCTTTGGAAAGTGTGCGAGTATGAGGCACATTACGGATGGAATTTAGTTCCGTGTTTCTATTTACGATTGAAATAAAACGGTTTTGTTTAGAGAAAGACATTTTAGATTGTAGGTAACATGTTCTGCATGTGGAAAGTCTATCAACTTTAGTCAACAAACTTCTTGGAAATTGTAATTGTTGACATTATTCATGTTTCTATGAATCTCAGTTAAGGTTTCTGTTCCAATAATAAGTGAAAATTACAAAACATTTCCTTCCGTGTGCCTCGTAGACGTGAACGTATATGCTGTAAAAAACCTTTATTCTCTATAGCTAAGAGTAATGCTTGTTATGTAAGTAATAGTTTCATTAGACGTGCATGTAAATATTATAATGATAAGCTTGTTGATGTTGATCTCTTTAGTACATCCTTAACAAAGTACAAAAAAGCAGTAGCTGATAAAATTTAGTCTAAGGATTAGAGTTTCTACTTTTTAATTGTTAAATTTGTTCATGTTTTGTTTTTCTTTAGTTTTGTTTGTAGTAATAAGTTAACTTATTGATAATTGTAACCTTAATTCAATTAGGGGGACTATAGGTATATAAATTATGTAATATTTAGGTTAATGTGTAAACCTTGTAAAATTTTTCTTCTGTGTGACTGTTTGTCTCCGAATATTAAAAAAAAATTAAAAAAAAACAAAGGTAGTCTCCAAAGTACCTAAATAACTTAACAAGCTTAATAGCTGAATTACATTCAACTAAATAACTTTATCTCTTATTTCATTTTTTTTGAGTTGGAGTAACTTTTTAAAACGGTTAAACCAAATTTTAAATTTAAACTTGTAAAATAGTTAACCTTTTAAGAAGCATATTTTGGTCAACGTTCAAAGCAGGAAAATAAATTGTAACGTACAAAATACGTAATAACAATAATTATCATAGAGAATATATTATATAATATACATTTGTATAGGTATATATTTTGTTTTCTTTCATATTTTAGTAGGTAATAGGATTATTTCGTTTTTATTTTTTATATAGTTAAACTGTATAGCCTGTTAAATAAAATAAAAATTACAGAGAAAATAAAAAATGCAAAAATATTATTTTAAAGATTCTAAAGCAGCTTTTAAATCATTGAATTTTCCATGTTCATGAAGTTAGGATCCTTTAGGAAATTTACAGAAACATTATAAAATACCATTAATATTATTTGAAAAACTGTTTTGCGAACCGATAGTAAGTACATTATTTGTAAACATTGTATTTAGGAATATTTTATTGCAACTCAAAAATAGTAACTGCACATCAGATGTCTCCATGTAAAAATCCTTCAGTACAGAAAAAAGGCAGTAGGTAATGTTAGAATTTCACTGTACACGGTGACTTTAAGTTATACAGTCAAATTCTTATTGAAAATCTAGTAAGTGCTCAGTAACAAGATTCGATGACACTTTTTGTGAAATTCTTAAATACATACAGACTCACAGCCAAAAATGCAAAAACTTGTCGTTTTGGCCTCAGTGTAAGCTCAGTAACCCATTTCATGCACAGACACGACATTTTTACATCTTTACGAGATAAATACGAGTAATATAAATACATAAACAATCTTACATAACCATACATCTACTACGTATAACACTGTATCAGAATTAGTTTACTTTTTATCGTTATTTAAGTTGTTATTTATGAATTCATAAATTATTCATTGAGCTGATAAACTAGGATAACAGCAGCGCCCCACTGAGCGTTTACTGTAGCACCCACAGAGATAGTATAGAAAACAGGTATCAGTCGCGTCTCTTTTCACCGGTCATTTTTAGGAGGAAATGACGTCATATCCGATCCCCAGCCGATACCTCGTCGCTGACTGGATGATATCGTTTGCTGCACAGGAGTTAATCTTCTATAGCTGTTCGTGGAACTTTTCATCTGGGTTGGAATGAGTTTGTCGCGTTTCAGGGGTCCGTCAGAAAATGGTGACTTTCTTAGCGAACTTTGTGTGGGTTATTCGCGACGTAACTCAAAAAAAGCTGTAGGTCGTACTTAATTATCGGGTTCTGTTAAGACTTAATAGTTGCAAAAGGTTTACCACATAAGAAAAAAAATATTTTTATCACCAGAATAATCATTGAAAATCTGTTACATAAAAACAGACGTTTTTATCAAAAGCTAAAATTTTAGCTTTTCGATGGCATTGTCAATGAAAAATATACTATTTAAAAACAGGGGCCTTGTTGTCTAACTTCGACATCCATTGCAATCGCCTTCAAACGCGCCGTGATTGGTTAGAAATGACATAACACATCATATTTGACCAATCCCGACGCTTTTGAAAGCTATATCGATGGGTATTGAAGTTAGACGATAAGAGGACAGTTCAGTGCTATTTTACAGTAGTTCTATGTAGCAGATTTTCAATAATTACTAAGGTAAGATTTTTTTTCCTCAAGTAGCATTTTTGCAGCTAATTGCACCTTCATGTAAGAGTACTCGTATGTATGCCATTGTATGCTTTATTGACAACCGACATGAATTTTCATAATATCTTTTAAAATATGATGTTTTTCGTCCAAGGTCCAAGTGGTATTTTGCATCTGCATGCTAACTGCCTCATGATAAATGGTGACCACTTGTACTCGTTTTAAAATATATTTATATTTATTCACCCAACCAGTTTCGGTTTCACACTATTACCGAGGGCTTTAAATTTATATGCACTAATACGAATTATAATATTTCATCGAGTCTTTTACGAATCAAGACGACCAAATTAGGTGACAAGGTTTTATTAAGTATTTATTCTCCCTTAGTAAAATGCCAATTTCACTATATTACGCTAGCTTATCTGTGTACAAATATTATAAATCTTTTTGCACTTTTGTTTTTCAGTTTTTAAACCAAGGCAAAGTTGATTTTAAATATGTAATATAAATAATATTAGTCGTATCTACATTCGCCTGCAGTTCAAACTCTTTGTTTGTAAACGCTTTTAGCGACAATGATCTATACCGTTCACTCGGTATCCTAAAATAAGGTAAACCAGCACGTGTTGCACTTTACTCATACACGCTTACCTCTATATTCTCTGTAAACACGCGAGAACCGGTATCATCATCAACTCACCTTGATTACTAACACCATCAACTTACGTTGACTTTAGAAATGTTTTAATCGTAGCCAAAACGTACTTTAGCAATGAGGTAATATGCCATGGGATTCTTATACCACTTTGAAATAGTAATAATAATGTTTATGGGATAAATTGGGTGTTTAACATATACGTTGCCCTTGACGCGTATATGCTTCGGACTACGGCGTAGTGGATTTACAAAGTGGGAAAATATGGGAGCATAGCATTTGGTAGTGTAGTAATTTTGATAGTGTTTTAATGAAAAATGTAATATAGCGCAGTTTTATAACTGTACTATGAGTCAGTGAGTAGAATTTTGCATTTGTAAATTAGTTTACGGCAAAATAAGGAAACTATGTTTAAAAGGTTAATCTAATTAATTGGGAAATCTAATACACAAGTAAGGGACAGAAATAAAAGGTATAGGAGAAAAAAAGGCATCCATGCAAACGCCCCGATTCGAATCTGGATTCTGGAAGTCAAACCATCTAAGTCCTGGTAGTAATTGCCGGAGCTTGCGCTACCAAAGAAGTCCATTAGCGAAGTTCATGTCTACGTTGGAATATGAATCAAAATGCCTTGACTCCTTCCATCTCTCAGTTTTGTTGTAGATAGGTTACGTTCGCGTGTCGACTGGCCATAAGGGTGATACACAGTAATTCGTTCATTCAGTGATGAAGCCTTAACGTTACGGTGTTTATACTATAGGTAAAGTTAGGTTTAGGTTGATGCACAGTAGTGCAATACTTTCACGCCAGTGGCATGCTCAAGACGGCAATTCTGACACTTGCGTTGCGAAAGCGGTAGGCGGGTGATTTTTAAACGCTTTTTATTCCGAAATGTTTCAGGATTTTAAGTGAAACCCTTTTGCCTGGAGTCATAACATGTTTTACACGTCTTTTAAAGTGCTTTACTTAGTAGATTTATCAGCACATGGCATTTACCATGCGATCAATGAAGTTGTATAAAAAATAAAGCGTGCCATAAATGTTTGACAGAGTTGAGAAGAAAAACTGATGACGTCGCTAAAGGTCAAATGAAAAACATCACTTTTTCTATTAAATGAAGGATATGCAAACGTATTTTAAAATCTACCTACGAAAATAATTAAGGAAAGCTTTTTCACGAAACGGTTTACAAATCGTAAATATTGGCGAAAAATATGACGCCAATTAGTCTTATAAATAAAAACTACCTACTTAAACACAACATACTTAAAATAATGTTCTCATCGCGATATAACATTAAATAATACGAGTAAAAACAATTTCGTTAAAGCAGGAAAGCATCCCCAAAGGCACAATGCCGGTAAAAATGCCTTTTAGCGGTAAAAGCTTCTGTACCGGAATATTTTAATTTATTAAATGACCTATATCTGTTAGGGAACCTATCAACGAATATTACGTTAAGACATTGCTTCTACGCAAATGAAATACGTTTCTTAAATTTTGTAAATGAACGTTTATATGCAGTATTCTATGTCATCGAAGATTTATTTATCCTGGTTTCAGGTATGCTCCTCGATTCATTGAATAACATTTTGCAGGTGTAAATTATTATGACTGAAAAATAAAACAAATATGTCACAAAATATGTGTTATTTGATTTCAATAAATCAAAATCTAAAGTTTTTATCATGTCCGCGACGCAAAAACGCTCATGACGTCACATCTCAAGACATAAGTACATTTTAAGCTGTACATTACATGTATTGTGGGTTTGAACTCATAATCAACCATTTGTATTTATTTTTATATTTAATATTAGTTTTTAAATCACACTTCACACCATAATATTATAAATGCGAAAGTTTGAGTGTGTGTGTGTGTGTGTGTGTGTGTGTGTGTATGTGTATGTGTGTGTATGTGTGTGTGTGTGTGTGTGTGCGTGTGTGTGTGTATTAGTGTGTGTGTTTGTGTGTGTGTATGTTTGTTACTCTTTCACGCTGAAACGGCTGGACGCATTTGGATGAAATTTAGAATGGATATAGTTTAAGCCCTAACTTAAGGCGAGGCATTGATAAACTTATAATTTCAAATCGGCACCTTAGGAGGAGTGGAGTGAGGGGGACTTATTTCATACAAATATGCGCTCACGAACTAGCTTATGCCGTAAGGTCGTATGCGGCAAAACAGTATTTTTAATTTAAAATGACAACTATAAGTAATTTAATAAATCCAATCGGGCATATTGAAGTGTATTTGTAGACTAATCTTAATAAAAAACTTAGAGGCTTCATTCACTCCCGTTTGTCAGTAAAATAGAAATCTCTGTTTTAAAAGAGGTTATCTAAATATTTTTTTCTCTGCTATGAAAATTTATCAATCAACTAAATATTCAGGCAAAATGATGTCAATGAAATGCTTAATCTATTAAATAAATTGGTAATTACGTATGTCTTTTCATTGCTGAGAAAAATGGAGATCCATGTCGCCAAAATTTCGTGGCGTCGCCTTAACACTTAGGCTACTTTTTATCCCGGAAAAAAGCATGTCGTTAAACCGAATAACAAGCGGGCGGAGCCGTGGGCAAAAGCTAGTGAAAAATAAAGCCTTTTATTTTTGTGAATAGATTATAATAGGTACATATATCACTGTGATATGTGAAAATATCACTGTGAATCATAGTTTGGGCCCCTAAACCCAAATGCATTGTTATGTACTCCGAATTAAGGTAGATGGTTTCTAAAGCCAACCCGAAGCGTATTTACCTAACTATCAATCAATATATAACTGTCAAGTTAAATAAATATTTGAAAAGAATCTACTTAGTACAATAATAATTTTTGAAACATGTCCAGTAAATGAAAGGTTTCGAAGAGAAGTCAAATCAAAGTAGACTTGTAAAATAGTTTGGAAATAATAGTATTCTCGTATTATAACCACAATAGGTGGTAGAGCTGATGCCGGGCTCGACTGTGGAGGTACCACCATCTTACTCGCAAATCCTCCCGAAGTTATTCGGGGGAGAGTAAGAGAACAGCTCTCAGGCAAAACCAGGCGGCCCACCATTGTCTGGGACCGATGGATGGCGGTATATCCATCCCCAATTGCCGGGCCTTATATAAAACAGACTGGTGACGGGCAGCGGCGTCACTAGTGCAAGGGTTTCGGCACCGCGCTCACCAACCCGCCTGCCCAGCGTGTGTAAGTATGGGCATTTCTTCCAGGAGGACCGCCAAAAGTGGTGAAATCCTGGAAAGGCCTATGTCCAGCAGTGGACGAAACAGGCTGATGGATGGATGGACATATCAGTAAAAAAGTTTTGATTTGTCCCGATACATATTTCGACCAACTTGTGGTGTCGTCAACCGAATAATTTTAATATTTTTCTGGAAATCAAAGAAAAAAGCATCTTATTTTTATGCAATCATTATACGAGTGTATACAGGATAAGCCTGAAGAAGTTTTTCAAGTGGACATGCATGGCCAAATTCGAAGCTATAAGGAATATCGTAAAATGCTCAAAGGAGTCTTGGGCCGATTTTGTGGAAAACCAATACGAAAACATTAGATTATTGAAATAATAATTTCCCTAGCCGAGAAATGAACAAGCTGGCGCTCAATCCTGGCAATTAGAAAGATAGAAATATTGCGAAGGCAGATTACGGGTGACTTTACAGATATGTGTTGATTTTTCTGACTGAAAACTTAAAGAAAGCATTCCTTATATCTTATAGTTTTTATTTGATGTACTTTATATACTCTAATTTTCATCGCATGGCATTTATCTAACTTTAAACAAATTTCTAATGATTGATATTGCGAATGTGCAATAATGCCGGAATAGCCACCCTGGTCCTCAATTCTGGCAAGTGCAAAAAAAAATTGCTAGGAGACAAAAAACGGGTGACTTTACAAGGGATTTTCTACGGAAACCATTGATTTTACTACTTTCGCAATCTTTGCGCACGCGCCAGAATCACCCGCCAGGTCTTAAAAAAAACATCCTGTATATTATTGCACCATCCAATAGTGTCACTTATAAAGATCAAATTCTGGGAAATAATGTCAAACGGCAAACTGATGGAAAAGGCTTATTTTTAAGAAAGTATGATATTATTTATCCTACATTCAAGAAACATTAACTAATCATTTGTTATAAATTATGCCGCTAACAGTAGTTACGGTTTAAGAATGCCTTCGTCTTTACGTGTGAAGACGCTAGAGAAAAGTGTGTGAGGCGCAACGTGGTCGTCGCGGAACGTAAGCGTCTCCACTCGCCCTGAAGAAGGCAATCTGATTCTGCTGAAACTGCTCTCTTAATGTCTAACTTCAAAATCTATCGCTTTCAAATGTATCGTGATTGGCATGGTACATTTGAAAGCGATAGTGATTAATGTTGAAGTCGGCTATCCGAGTCATTATCGTGAGCTGTTTGTTTACGCTAATCTTATTTATTGCACAAAAAATTCAAAGATAATTGTTTTATTATAAGCATTAAATATATTTGACTATTTTTAGAGTTTCGCGCCCAAAGAGCAAAACGGAGCCCTATTAATGTCAGTTGTCTGTCCGTCTGGTTGTCCATCCGTATTTTACGGGTCTCTAGCTCATAAAATTTTATCTGTCCATGGGGGGTGTCGTTGTCTAGAGCACATTAAGTAGAGCACAAATATATATTTTAAATTTTTTATATTTAAAAATAATTATAGAAATGGAGAGTTATCAGTTTTAGACAATTTTTGTTACGGAGTCTATCTCAAAACCTAAACTATAGGTAGTTAGCAATTTGGAATTTTCATAATCTGTCATATGGGGTATTTAAAGAACAAAATACTAAATACGCCATTTTATAATGTAATTTTAGGGTTAACTACCTGAATACTCGACCAATTTAATTTTGCAGTTTTGTTTGATGAATTTGAATAATTCTGATAATGATAAGTTTGTAATTTTTGTTAAGTCTATCAACTTATTTTAATGCTACGGAACTCTAAGGTTGCGAGTCCTACTCGCACTTGACTGGTTTTTTAAAGGACGTTTATGCACTACAATCTATATCAATAAACGCTGCATGTTTAATTTCCAACAATATCTGTTTTGATCTAACTTTATGACCAACTACCAAAATCAATCAAAATCAAAATAAATGTCTTCAGAATAAAAAATATATAATAATACGGGAAACACATACAAAAATATTTAGGTCGGGCTACTTAGCCTTTTACCCGTGGCTCCCGCGTTTATTCAATCTCTGCGCTGTTTTTATCTATTAACACCCCGTATAGCCTATATGTTGACCAGAGTAATAACGATTATTATTAAAAAAAACGCATCCAAATCTGTTAAGTGATTCTCGAGTTAAAATGGGATGTATTTACGTACAGACAGATAGACAAAAAATCTGAAAATTGTGGTTTCGGCCTCAGTACTAGATTTTAAAATAGAGATTTTAGCCAGCCTGACCTGCCATGTGACTCAACAGATCAACAGTGCCTGACACACCTCTTTCGCTGCTTCACATTTATCAAAAGAGTCACAAAAGCCGTTGACTTCATAGACGTGCATAGTAGCAAAAATGCTTTAACCGAATTAAGACGTTATATCGTTAAAATAAGATTCAATGTCAGTTGTACGCAATCGTCATTCGATCTTGTCGCGCCATAGCGGTGACAAAATGCATCGCGGACACTGTTTGGGCGAGATTGTGAGTCTAGTTGTATAAGAGAGGTCAATGATAAAAGCTTATGAAATTCCGTGTCATAAAACAGTTTTAACGCTAAAAGTTGATTAAATAACAATTTTCTCTAGTAAACCGGTATGTTAAGTTTGCTATAAATACTGTGACCGAGTCAATTAACCGGGATAACTCGTTTACTTACGCCCGGACAGGCGCACGCCACTTGCAGGGGTGACGCACCCGACCAAGTAAACAAACACATTTTTATGACACATATTTACATATGCTCACGCCTGTCTTCTTAAGGGGTAGCCAGATACTAGAGACTTCTTTTGTTTTTTTTGCACTTATCAATTGAGTCGTATAGCTTCTTCCTTAGGCTTTTGAATAAGCTTAGATTCTAACCTACACGCATATCAGATAAATTCAAAACGTTTTTTTTGCAATAGCACTTTTAGAAACTTCTACATTATAACCGCGGGGCAATCAGTATGGAAAGACTATTAACTTTTTCAGGAATCAGTTTTTTTTATCCTTTTCCGAATCTCCATTATGATTTTGGTTGGATAAATGAATAGAACAATTGTTTTTTGACTCATAACTTAGCCCAGTTACAAAGTTAAGCTTCGTAGGGTTAAATAATATTAGTAAGCGAAATTCAAAACATAGGTACTCGTCTTTGTGAAAAACTTTAGCTAAGCAAAATTCACTACTTTTTTTCACAGGAACTTATCCCGATCACTAACAACATACCTTAATAGATATGTGCTTGACGTTTCCCAATACAAAGTTAATAATGTGTGAAAATCGCGAAAGTTTAAAGTTTATTATCCCGATCAGCTGTATAGTATAGATAGTAGATTTTCGACTATGAGTAGGTGAAAAAAAGGTTGCGAGTTTTGCATAGCGCTTATAGAAAAAGTTGTTTGTATGGACAAGCGCTACTTATCTTTTAAGTTTCGCCAACTAAATCAAACTTTATATCCAAGCTACCTCACATTCACTCTATCTATCTTTAAAAATATATCATAACTTTAACTTGAAACAAGTATGTAACCTGTAGATATGGCGTCGCGCAAACTCTGGTTTACACGTGTAACTAACTAACGCTGATACTTACCCACATCTTTGAATTTATGTGATTTGGTTCGGCTGAATATACATATGTGTGATGAATTAAATCAAAACTTGATCATGATCTTGCTAAGTTTCATGCCCTTCTTCTTAGCAAAACTAATCTAATGGGCGGAGTTAGGCATGTTCTTATATATGTAACTTAATAGTATTTAATGAATGGGTTGCTATCATGTTTATGGTATTAACATTATTGTATAAATGAAATAATTATATCTTTAACTAGCTTTTGCCCGCGGGCCCGCCCGCGTGTTATTCGGCTTAACGACATGCTTTTTTCCGGGATAACAAATAGCCTGTGTGTTAAGTTAGGGTATAAGCTATATCCATTCTAAATTTCATCCAAATCCGTTCAGCCCTTTCAGCGTGAAAGAGTAACAAACATACACACACACAAACACACACACAAACACACCCTCACACACACACAAACTTTCGCATTTATAATATTAGTGTGATTTAGTTCATGTACGTGTATAAACTTATTAAATATAAGTAAACCCAAAACCTTATTTAATATTTTGTTTTTTTATTTCATTATTTTAATTACAAAATAAATCTATGATTATATTTATGTACATTGCAAAATTAATTCACATTACCAACGATTAGGGCCCTTTTTGCTACGACGTAGTAAGCTTTTTGCTATGACGTAGCAAGAGTTACGATTCCATAACTTACCGCTTTGTACAGTCGCCAGAATGACAGGCTACCTATGTATTGGCAGATTGGTTATAAATAAGGAGATTGAACTGCAGGCGACTGTATATGTACACCCCCTATTATTATTATGAATTTATGTACCTTTATATGTATATTTTCGTATTTATGAGAAGATATGTATATATAAATAAATAAATAAATTTATATAAATAAATATATAAATATATATATAAATAAATACATTTATATATATATATATATGTAATCCGTGTAGTATAATTCAGTGTAATTTAATATATATAAATATCAAAATTTTTGTTTTATAATGAGATATCTATATTTTACTATTAATTTCTTTTTCGCTTTTTTCACAATTTCAATTTTGTTTTATTAAATATTTAATATCATTATTTTATCGAATTAATAAAATTATCTGGCACTACCCTTGAACTCTCCACATAACTAAAGGTTAACTGGCAGAGAATGCTAATTAGCATTAAGTTCGCCTTTGTGCAGTGTTTTTTTTGTGCAATAAAGAATTTACATACATACATACCCCCTGTGCCATAGTATAAATAAAAGTAAGTAGATAAGGTACAGGTTTCTTTATTATTTATTATTGTCATTAAAGGTTTTTGTTTAATAAAATATTTTAGGTTTCCTAGTTTCGACATAAGGGTGGGGACAAAGATTTACAGAATGAAATTCATTTTTTCTTTCGTGTGTATCAAAGGTATGGGCAAGTGCAATTTTCGTACCAAAAGGCGTATAGGCATGCCACCAAAGTTAGTACAAATTTTGATAACCCATTTTTCTGTTGTTTTTTGTTAAAGACTAAAGTTCAAGACCTCTATAGTTTAATACAGGTATTTACAAAGTCACTATCGGGCTGAAATGTAAAATTGTGGTAAAGGTACAATTTAAGGCAAGAAAGCAACATGTGAATCTGTGCAGCTTGATATCTTTAAAACAAAATCAATATTAAAAATTTGGCAAAATAGTGCCGGTAAAAAAATATTATTACCAGATGACAAAAGTCTTATACTTTGTTCTATAACGAAAGCAACTGAGAAACCGGTTATCAAATTTTGCACTAAAACCTGGCGTGCCGCGTGACTAAATTATGAGGCTGTGATGTACATGCGTACGGACAACGGAGTTTTACTATAATAACTCCTTTTTTACGTTTGAGTACGGAACTATGCGTTCACTTGATTTTTAATAGTTGTCTCCAGAATTCGTTCCCAAGTGAACAATTGTGATTTTTAGGGTTCCGTACCCAAAGGGTAACCAACGGGACTCAATTACTAAGACTCCGCTGTCCGTCTGTCACCAGGCTGTATCTCATGAACCATGATAGTTACACAGTTGAAATTTTCACTAATGATGTATTTTTGTTGCCGCTATAACAAAAAATACAAAAAACGGCCAAGTGCGAGTCGGACCTGCGCACTCCCATACAACAGACATGATTTTGTTGCCGTTTTTATAAATAATGCATGAACCGTGATAGAAAGACAGTTAGAATTTACACAGATGATGTATTTCTGTTGCCGCTATAACAACAAATACCATACAATACAACAGACATGATTTTTTGCCGTTTTTATAGATCCGACTCGCACTTGGCCGGTTTTTTTTTGCTATCTTTGAAATAAGAAAATAATCATAGCATTTGGGAATAAATCCTGGGGAAAACACCTTAAAATTAAAACAATAATTGTGTACAATTTTCATAAATTTATCAGTACTCATAAACAAAGAAACTTCGTCTGTTTATCCGTCAGTCTTAAAATTTCAAAAATACAACTGAGTACACATAAATCTTGTATTTTAAGCTCCATAACATTCCATTTTCCCATAATTTTCTGAAATTTGAAACATATTAAGCCTGTAGTAGTTTACAAATATTTGAAAAAATGCAGTAGTTTGATATGTAGGACATATACTATAGAGGGTTAGTTTTTCAAGTTAGCCTTTATTGCACCAACCGATAGTGTCGCTTATAAGGATAACTATTCTTGGTGCTTACTTTTCAACACGCATCTGGACTCGACGATTGTACCATTATGCATTGGAATCAATAATCGTGTGATGTTGAATACTGTACAATCTTCGAGACGTCAGATTCGGCTATGTATTGGAATACAACCAGTGCGTCCTTCCTGTGATGACGTATGGCGCAGTGACGTGGTCTCTTACAAAGGGCCTGATCCAACGTTTAAGGTCGCTCAGCGAGCTATGGAGCGGGCTATGCTTGGGGTATCTCTGATGGATAGAATCCGGAACGAGGAGATCCGTCGAAGATCGAAAGTAACCGACATAGCCTGCAGAATCAGTAAGTTGAAGTGGCAGTGGGCAGGCCATATTTGTTGCCAACATGATGGCCGTTGGGGCCTAAAGGCTTTAGAATGGAGACCACGTACAACAAAGCGTAGTGTAGGCCGACCTCGTGCCCGCTGGAAGGGCGACCTGAAGGATGTTGTGGGAGGCGGCTGAATGAAGAGGACGGAGGACCGCCATGAGTGGCGAAATTTGAAAAAGGCCTATGTCCAGCAGTGGACGAACACGGGCTGATGGATGAATGGATGGATTTCCATATTCTCACTCAGCTTTTCAGCATTCTCACAAATCCTCTCTCCCCTTCTTATCTTCGTGAACGATTCGTACCACTGCATTTTTCTAGAGACAGGCCGGTTCGGACACGTACTGTCTCTCTACTTAAAACTCCAGTGCACAAATCATGTGCTTTCGGCCAGTCCTTTAATGTCGTGGCTATCAGATCGTGGAACTCACTTCCCCAAAACATCCGTGACTGTCCAAAAATTGGTATGTTTAAAAAAAGACTAAAAGAGCACTATCTTTCTCTTCCATAAGTAAATTTGTATAGTATGTAAGTGTGTACGTACATAATGTACACGCTATATGTATATATATTATTACATCTATTGTTTATGCAAAGATTCATGTATGTAATAGAATGTAGTTATGCTGTGTATGTATATGTAAGGATATATATATTTTACATTTTTAATTTAATAGTGTGATACGTAGTTTTGTGTACACGTGTCTACTTATTAATTTATTATGATTTTTATTTATCAGAGGGTATTGCTGGAAGAAATCTCTTCTTAGAGATAAGCTCGCCTGTGTACATCCTATTTCTAACTTCGATTGTAATTATACTTCAGAAACTAAACCTGTATGGGATATAAATAAAAATGTATAAGCTATGATTCCAAATCTCGGTAAAAAAATATTATCTAGCCTCAATGAGTACTCGTATGTTGAATAATTTGAGCCAGTTTCATGTCTCGCCCTTTAGTATTCTTTACAAATATTCTGGCCAAGTTTCAGTATTCTACTGAATGTTAAATTACAAAAAATGTGGCACAAAAAATAACCTTTCAACCAAACTGCAGTGACCCAGATCCGGCGCTCGTTGTTGAAAATGTTTTCTGCAATTACTGCTTTAAATACAAATAATTAGAGTTGAAAATTACATGACATGTTAATTTAATGTGAGTGACGATGTTTTTTTTTTGGTTAATTAGAAAATATTACTTTGGCACGTGTTGCTTGAATTAATAGTATGTATACATAACACAATTTATAAGTTTGTGAGATGGCCTGTGCGAGTAATTGAATTCATCGCTTTAAAATTATCGCCATATCATGTAAAAGCTGATAATTGTTAATTTTGTCTACGTCTGTTTGTTAATTGGCTAGTTTCATAATTGGCTATGTGCATGTCCGTATGGTCTTATTTTTCAAACTTCCCGCCTAAGATTGCGTTTGTAGGGAAAACGAAAAATATAAATTTTTAACCGAGCATTTAACGAGTCTTCCTTATTTTATGTTCCAAAAAATAATTATTATTTACGAAATAGAAGAAAAAGTAAAATGTGCTTGCTTAAATGTCACAAAACTTATAAAGGCAGTGACATACATATGACGGGTGGCGTCATCGTGACGCAACAAAGGAGAATGCTTCACGAGGCCTGTTGTGAACCGCACGTGCAATGGTTCGAGCGCATCACGTGACTCGTCATCGGGCGACCCAACTGGGGTGGGGCAGTCGTTAGGCCGTCCTATAAAAAGTGGCGCATCGGTTTGAATGAGGCATTCTAATTCTGTGCGTGAACTGTTGCGCGTGTGGTATCGCTGTTGAAGTACTCTCCTTACTGTTAATTAATGTTGTGTTAAAATTAGTAACATTATTTATTACGAAGTACCTACTTATGTGAAAAGTTAAATAAACAGTTTCAACGATCCTCGCTGTCTTTGAACTGATATGGACCAGTCATCTCCTATATCAGAAGTGGGATGGAAGCGATATTTGAAAAAATCGCTAGTGCCATGACATCTCATCAAGCCATTCCGAGCCCACAAATAAAGTTGGTTGCCTTTGATCCTGATACTCCTGATGCGGATATTAAAAATTGGTGTGCGCTAACCGAAATAATCTTGGATAAAAAGAAATTGGATGGAGTTGATTTGGTCTTAGCGTTAACTCAATCTCTTAAGGGACGAGCTGCGGTGTGCCTTACAAAAATAAAACCTGATGATATCTCCTGGGCATCAATCAAAGAACTGCTGCTATCAAAATTTTCAAAACCGATGATGATGCAAGATTATTTCGATCAGATCATGAAGTTTCAACTCGATGGAAAAGAAAGCCCTGCTGAAGCAGGAATGCGCTTGTGGCAACTTATTGAGAAGATACCTGATGCCAATTTGCCTGAAAAAGTCGCTACAGGATTCGCCATATCAGTTCTATCTCAGTGTGACGATAAAATACGCCGCGAACTTAACTCCGTCAGCATACACGGAAAGAATAGCCTCTTTCGCACCCTGAGAAGTTTTACACTTAAGAGACGAAATGAAGACCCAGTTGCATATGAAATCAATGCAAAAAGAGTTCGAAATAACTCTTACTTTCGTGGAAATTGTCACGTCTGTGGCAAAACTGGTCACCGTGGAAACGAATGTTGGGATAAACTACGACTCTTTTCTAAACCCATGCCTGTTTCAGCGACACTTTCGCAACATAAATCCACTGTGACCTGCTACGTGTGCAACAGCTCCGAACACGTGGCAAACACCTGCCCCATGCGTTACAAGAAGAAAGACGACGGTACAGCCAGCAGCAGCAGAGCACCAAACAGCACCAGCAAGCAAGTGAACCTGTGCACGAAAACTGCGCGAGGAATGCTACAGATAAGTGGTATTAATTTACCTTTTGTTTTCGACACTGGTGCTGAATGTAGCCTAATGCAGCAAAGTTCCTCTCATTTATTAAATGGCGAGCAGCTTCATGAACAAGTAACGCTGAAAGGTATAGGCGGTAGTAATGTATTGTGTGAGCTACAGGTCAAATGTCTTATTACCATTCAAGGAATTTCATTCGATGTCACCTTCCACGTACTTCCTGATGAATGCCTTAGTGAAAACATCTTGTTAGGTCGTGATATTCTAAAAAACGATATATCCATTGAAATAAGTTACGATAAGTTAGCTTTTTCAAAGTCCAAAGATGCAAATTTTTGTTCAAAGACCATTGACCCTTTTGACGCTGACTCAATCGATACAGATCTTGAGGGAAAAGACAGGGAAGCCTTGATCAATATTCTAAAGAAGTACTCGAAGAGTTTCATAGATGGCCTCCCTACCACTCACGTCACTACAGGTGAACTTAAAATCAATTTGATAGATCCTACAAAAATTGTACATAGACGCCCTTACAGACTATCTTCCTCTGAGCAAGCGATTGTTGATGCAAAAATTAAGGATTTATTAGACGCCAACATCATTACCGAGAGTTGTTCCCCGTTCGCTAGTCCAATTTTATTAGTGAAGAAGAAGAACGGTGGCGATCGCATGTGTGTGGATTACAGGGAACTCAATAGCAATACTCGTTCAGACAGCTACCCTCTTCCATTAATCAATGACCAGATAGATAAATTACATGGAGCCAATTACTTTTCTACTGTTGACATGGCCTCGGGCTTTCATCAGATTAGTGTTCATAAGAAAGCCGTCGAAAAGACCGCATTTGTAACTCCTACAGGTCATTACGAATATTTGACGATGCCGTTCGGGTTGAAAAATGCCCCTCAAGTATTTCAAAGAGCCATTAATACCGCGCTTAAACCTCTGAAAGATGATAAGATCCTCGTTTACATGGATGACGTACTTGTTGCATCTAAAACAGTCGAAGAAGGATTAGAACGCCTAGACAAGCTACTTGATACTCTATCCAAAGCAGGTTTTTCTATTAATGTTCATAAATGCTCTTTTATGAAAAACAAAATTGAATATTTGGGTTATGTTATATCGTCAGGAGAAGTTCGACCAAATCCTTCTAAAATTCAAGCTCTGCAAAATATTTCAGCACCTACTACCGCGACCCAAGTTAGGCAATTCATAGGCTTGGCATCGTACTTCAGACAGTTTATTCCCAACTTTTCTAAACTGATGAAGCCCTTGTACCCTCTTACATCTGCCGGTAAGGGCAAAATATCATGGACCCCTGAACATGACAGAATTCACAAAGAGATCACAAATTATCTGGTTACCGAGCCTGTCCTCAAAATTTTTAATCCATCGTTACCCATTGAACTTCATACAGATGCTAGTTGTGCAGGATACGGTGCCGTACTAATCCAGAAAGATAATAACGTTCCCCATGTAGTGTCTTATTTTAGCCAAAAAACCACTGATACTCAAATTCGTTACCACTCTTACGAGTTAGAAACACTAGCCGTGGTAAAAGCAGTGGAACACTTTAGACATTACTTATACGGTCGCAAATTTACTGTTCTCACCGACTGCAATGCCTTAAAGGCTTCTCATTCAAAAAAAGATCTTACCCCTCGTGTTCACAGATGGTGGGCTATCCTACAATCTTATGATTTTGACATCATTTACAAAGAAGGAAAATCAATGGCACATGCTGATTTTCTTTCACGCAATCCCCTGGTTGATAATGGATCGGTAAAATCAAGATCTACAGATTACAAGATTGTTAACTTTTCTGAATTAGAAAACAACTGGCTGACTGTAGAACAGCAGCGTGATAGTGAACTCTCGGAAATTATAAATAAATTGCGATCGCATGAGTTACCCCCCGAAATCTCACACACATACGATATCAGAGATAACATTCTTTATCGTAAAATAGAACGCAGCAAAAGCACAAAATGGTTGCCCATCGTACCACGTTCGCTCATTTGGTCTTTGATAAATCACGTTCATACGGAAATAAAACATCTTGGTTACGACAAAACTCTCGATAAACTTTACGATCTCTATTGGTTTCCCACCATGTCAAAGTATGTCAAAAAATTTGTAGATTCCTGTGTGGTGTGCAAAGCATCCAAGGGTCCGTCCGGTGCACAACAAGTTCGTTTACATTCTATTCCTAAGCCTCCTGTCCCATGGCACACATTACATCTGGATCTAACGGGAAAACTTAGTGGTAAAAGTGAACAAAAAGAATATTGCTCAGTGATCATAGACGCCTTCACAAAATTTATACTGTTAGAGCACACTTTGTTACTTAACGCGTCCAATGCAATCCGAGCCCTTCAACACGCAGTAAATTTATTTGGAGCCCCCAAACGAATAATAGCTGATCGCGGTCGTTCTTACGACAACACAGGTTTCAAAAAATTTTGCAAGGATAACAATATTGAGTTACATCTTATTGCCACCGGGTCGTGTAGAGCAAATGGTCAGGTTGAACGCATCATGCGGACCCTCAAAAGTTTGCTAACTATTGTGGAGAACGACACTGATAGCTCGTGGCAGGATCACTTAGGTGATATTCAATTGGCTCTAAACAGTACGCATAGTAGAGTAACAGGTTTCACCCCTTTAGAACTAATGTTTGGCTTTTCAGGAAAATCATTAGAATTATCAAAAATTTCACTTGATTCTCAGAATACATCGAGGCTCGATCTCAAAACAGCCCGATCAGAAGCTTCCACCAACATTAAAAAAGCCTCTCAAGCAGATACAATTCGCTTTAATAGAGGTAGGGCAAAAGTTAAGCCTTTCTCAGTTGGCGATTACGTTTTTGTTAAGAGTGAAGAAAGACATCAAATGAAGTTAGACAGAAAATACAAAGGCCCTTTTCAAATAGTAGCTGTTTTAGGTAACGATCGTTATGAGTTAAGACATATTAGTGGCTCTAATAGACTATATAAGTATTCCCACGAAAATCTGCGAGAAGTGCCACATGGGCACACTGGTTTGGTTGAAGTAGCAGAAAACTTAGATAATAATTTATCAGCAGACAGTGAGAACCCATGTGTTTCAGATCAAAATACTGTGTCGGCAGACTCATGCACATTGACAGCTGACACCGAGCAGAACATTAGTAGTGGATCACGGACCATATCAATTGATAGTGAAGACACAGCGTCCGATTTGCCAGAGTCTGTCGAAGTGGTCACTAAAGCTGTTGTACATAGTAATAACAAGTAGTAATATGCCTGAATACAGGTTCATTGAAGGGCCTGTAGCCGGACCAATGAAGTCTGCTAAAGGGACAAGCGAGTCCGGTCTAGCTTAAAAATGTCTTTTATCCGGTCCAGCTTCTTTATTGAAGGGATTTATTAATCCGGTCCAATTGAAGCTGTAGGGATTGATATCCGGTCCAGTTACTGAAGCTGAAGGGATTATGAAACAGTCTGAAGGGTTAAGCCGGTCCAGACATAGTACATCTTAGAACTAAGAATGTCAGGATGATCGAACAATAAGTAATTTATCATGTCACATCCCCAGATTGAATGCAGTGGAGCGCACGAGGACGTTCGCACGTCAGCATGGCCGTGACGGGTGGCGTCATCGTGACGCAACAAAGGAGAATGCTTCACGAGGCCTGTTGTGAACCGCACGTGCAATGGTTCGAGCGCATCACGTGACTCGTCATCGGGCGACCCAACTGGGGTGGGGCAGTCGTTAGGCCGTCCTATAAAAAGTGGCGCATCGGTTTGAATGAGGCATTCTAATTCTGTGCGTGAACTGTTGCGCGTGTGGTATCGCTGTTGAAGTACTCTCCTTACTGTTAATTATTGTTGTGTTAAAATTAGTAACATTATTTATTACGAAGTACCTACTTATGTGAAAAGTTAAATAAACAGTTTCAACGATCCTCGCTGTCTTTGAACTGATATGGACCAGTCATCTCCTATACATACATTTCATAGGACCGAATGGACGGACAAACAATGTGGGTTCTTGTTTTCTTCAGGTTTCGGATAAAATTAACATAGTTTTCAGAACACTATTCTGTTATAAATAAATGAAACACTTGCATATAACAAGAAACTCAAATCAACTCACACTTAGATTTTTCGAGGCAATACTAGTAATTCGTTAAAAACATTCTATCCATCCAACAGCCTGGTTCATCCACTCCTGGACATAGGCATTTTCAAGATTTCGCCCTCTTTGCGTTTCTCCTGGAAGTAATGCCCATACTCACACACGCTGGGTAGGGTTGATGAGTATTTGTGCCATAACTCTCGCACCAGTGACGCCACTGCCCGTCACCAGTCTGGTTTATATAAGGGTTGACAGATTGGCGATGGATATATCGTCATTAAGCTTGGTAACCCACCTGAAAGAAAGAAAGAAAAGACGTTTATTTCGAATGCTACATCAACGCAAAAATCACATATAAAAAAATATAAATTGTTTTAACAATCCATTTACTATACAGCTTAAGATAATTTATAAGATGCAGCAAACAAAAAGGTCTCTGACTCAACAAAATACCACAGCAAAACTGTGACGCTGATCTTCCGTCAGAGGCCACGAGTTGCGACACATGCGATGTAACTAAATCTCCATCCATCCATCCATCAGCCTGTTTCGTCCACTGCTGGACATAGGCCTTTCCAGGATTTCGCCACTCTTGGCGGTCCTCCTGGAAGAAATGCCCACACTCACACACGCTGGGCAGGCGGGTTGGTGAGCGCGGTGCCGAAACCCTTGCACCAGTGACGCCGCTGCCCGTCACTAGTCTGATTTTTATAAGGCTTGGCAATTGGGGATGGATAAACCACCATCCATCGGTCCCAGGCAATGGTGGGCCGCCTGGTTTTGCCTGAGAGCTGTTCTCTTACTCTCTCCTGAATAACTTCAGGAGGATTTGTGAGTAAGATGGTGGTACCTCCACAGTCGAGCCCGGCATCAGCTCTACCACCTTAGATAAATCTAATAACTAATTTTAAAAATATTGTCTCTCTATTTGTGAAGATATGAAGCACGTGGTTGTGCTTGTTTGAAAACTGTCCTCTTACTCTCCCTCGAATAACTTCTAGGGGGTTTGCGAGTAACACATGGTACCCCCACAGTCGAGCCTGACATCAGCTCTACCACTTGCAATAATAAAAAAAAACATTAAACACAACTTATCCATATCAATAACTTTTAACGGAAACGCAAATCTACGTCAAGGGTAAATTGCACCTTATTTAAAGCCTACGTCAAAAACTTGAACACCTGTTATAAGGACCTTGTCACACCGCAAAGTAATACGAGTACGCAGAGGCAAAGTAAAAACAGAATAGTAGGCTATCTTCACAGAAAGGTACCGAGCGCGGCTAATATGAGTACGTGCCAGTACAAACGAACCACAGGACGCACACTACGGCAATATTTATGCCGGCTTTTGCCGGTACGAGCAGGGTCGCGTTCACAATACGTGGCGCTACCATTATCAGCACAAAACTAATGATAAATCAGTGTTTATTTATTTCAGTTATTTGGCGTTTGTTGCAGTAAATAGGAACGATATTGCACATTTTTACATATCAATTTAACAATAATTGTATGTATATTTAACATACTCAATTTCAATTTCATAAATAACTATAATTAACAACAGATTTATTTCGAACTTAAAACTAAAAGCTAAAAACAGCTGCCCTAAGTGGGAAACTGAATACTTTAATATAATAAATATATGAGTTCAAGTTACAGAGTACCTCCTTTTATTACTTCGAGTCGACTGTCCACTTTAACTTGAACCTAGTTGTTAAGTACACCCCGACCACCACAATAAGGCCAAGCAGCCAATCAATAATCGCTTCTATCAAAAGGTAATAAAGTCTTTGCTATTGGCCAAATTGTGATGGCTGATAATAGTTAGTGGATTGTAGGCTCACGCTTTGGCGAAGCCTTATGTGTTCCAATATGAAATGTTAGATAAGTTTATTTGTGACAAGAAATATCGTGACGATTGTACCTATATATATGATTCTATGCTCTATTGTGTATCGATCTCCTATGATCGAAGTATCTCCTATGAAACAGTGCTGAATCACTTGTAAACATTCTGACTTGTTTTTGTGATGAGACTTATTCACGTGACGCATGATTCATTCAAGTCGTAGAAAAATACAACCCCGTGAATTAACGCATTTTGGTTCACATTCCAAAGTAATAAGGTGTTTGCGGCAAGACTTTTTTGGCGCAAGCTTTAGGTCTGTCCGTTCAATGAACTGGCGGCACTCTGTACTAAGAAAGTGACGTCATGATGACATCATTTTCATTCAAAGAACTGAACAACTTGAATCACTGCCTAACAAACAAAAGTTGCACACTTAATCGGAAATCACCCTTATTTGCATCTCGTAGGTATTTCAGAGTTTAGGAATGCTTTAAAAACAAATCCCTTAATCTCGTTACTAGCTAGTCTACAGCTTACTGCAAAACTACTAGACGAAGAGCTATTGCGGGTAGGAAATTAAACAAGATATTGCATGGATTCGATTGATGGTTCTTGGTGGAATATCATCTTTAATAAATTATACACAAATTCTTGTACTTTTAATTTTGAATATTTATATATTTTAAATATTTTTTCACACACAAATTCCTGTACTTTTTATTTTAAACTTAAATATTTGTGGAATAAAAAGTACAAGAAAAAAATACCAATTATGAAATTTGAAGTTGAATAAAATTTCATTGTGAGAACCCGTATATAAAAAGTAAAAAACAATTTCGGTGAATCGGTGTTGCTGCGTGGGAGTTAAGAGTATTTTATTCAGGGAATTAACAGTTTCTAGGAAAATAATGAATTAACAGTTTCTAGGAAAACGTTAAAAGTAGCGTCTATCGCTTTCCAATTTTTATAAAGGGATGACGGTCAGAATTTTATGTCGTACAAATAGATTCGTCGTCTTATTTCGACGCGAATGCATAAAATCGAATAAAAGTTGAAATTACTTTATCTATAGCCCAAACTATACCTCCTATCAGTCTGAAGGTTTCGGGTGATCAACGTGTTTAAGACATAGTTACAACTAAGATATCAGAAATATTGTATTGTAAGCTCCAAAACGTTCCATTTTCACATAGATTCTGACTTTTTGTTCTTCAATTTGAATCCATATTAACCCCGTGGCAGTTCCTAAATATTTAAAAAATGCAGTAGTTAGGTGTGTACGATTTAAAGGATAGCAAAAAAAATGGCGCTAGGATTCCAAATCGTGGTACTCGTAAAAAGATACTATCTAACCTTTAATAATATAGGGGTAGGAAATACACAAAAAATATGTAGCGATTTCAGGTATTTGCATTTTGACTACATAATCTAAGGTTTTGTTTTTGTAAAACACTTTTGAAAACATTTTCCTCGATGGAAATAATTATTGAAATGAGGTCTTTCATAATTCGTTTGACGAATAGGAATCATGTACATAAATTAAACGATACCTGGATTTCGAATTTGTTACATAATATGGTTATTTAAAAAAATATGTAACATTACATTTTCTCTTTTTCCCTCTCGCACAGTGCGTTTTTTCGCTTGGAGCGACAGTGACAAAAATTTAATTTTCATATTCTTAATATAAACATATATTACACTCGTATATACAATATTGAAACCTCTGTCCCCTGAGCAAAAAATACAATAATCTTCTGAATATATAAAAGGCAAACCTGACTGACTCATCTATCAACGCACAGGCGAAACTACTGAACGGATTTCGCTGAAATTTGGCATACAAATTAAGGGATTTTTGAAAATTCACCCCCTAAGGGATTGAACCGAACTCCACGTGGACGAAGTCGCGGGCAAAAGCTAGTCTTTGATAATTAAGTATACAATGAGGCGCCGTGATTGGCTGATTTCTAGCTTAAGGGGCATCACAAGCCAAACTGCGTTTACAGATATTGTATATTACAATATGAATATTACAAAATTTCGATAAAAATATAAACCATTTATTGACTTATGTCTCGTAATTGTTATGTTTTAAAACCTTACCTACAATGAGTAAATAAACACCTTTAAAATGATATAAAAAACTGATAAAATGCTTAACCTTTTTATTAATTAATAAGAGACTAGGTCAAATAATATACACACACAAGTAATACAAAAATCTAACATAAAACACATGTCATTAATAATTGCAACACATGTGCATTGTTTCTCAATGGTTACTTTTTGCTACTTGAAAGCAGTGGTTGACTTATTCGGAAGTCTCGAGACCTGGATTAGAATTATGCTGGTTGATCGTGAGTTTTTTGAGTGAGTTTTTCGATATTTATGTGCATAGTATTCGTATACCACTTGCTGAACGCCAAAGTACGGCGATAAGGCTTACCTATCACGTTGGTACGTAAAAATCGTCTGCTAAAAGTGGATGTACGAGTGTTGATTGTTCTATTCATGACCTCTTTATGGACATGCCTCGTGACTTTTTTTGTTTTTTAGTGTGTTTACGAATTACTGTCGTATTTTGGTTAGAGGCATAAATATATATGCGTCGAAACACATGAAGGTTCAGACTATAAATATCAGACCACACAAACACCTTGATGATTCAGAGAAAGTTTACTCATAAATGTATTATAAACTTTGACTTCTCTTTAAATTCTCAGTTTTCCCACGATGCACCAAGTAACGCACGACTTCCTAGAATCAGTTGTGAAATGGCATTTGTAGGATTCTGAGTAAAATAGGACGTAACGTACGAGAGAATGCAATGGGCATACTATAAAGCTTAGAGTAAAACAACAATTCGTAAAACTTATTGGCAATTCCGTCGAGATCTGTGCAATCGAAAGTGACCGACATAGCCTGCCGCATCAGTAAGTTGAAGTGGCAGTGGGCAGGTCTTATCTTTAGCTGACATGATGTCCTTTGGAGCCAAAACTCGTTAGAATGCGTACAGCAAAGCGTAGCATAGGCCTACCTCGTGGCCGCTGGACCGACGACCTGAAAGATGTTGCAGGTGGCGGCTGGATGAGGAGGACAAAAGACCGCCAAGAGTGGTCAAATCATGAAAAGGACCATGTCCAGCAATGGACGAATACAGGTTGAAAAATATGTCACTCGAACATTTTAAATTAAATTAATATTAATTAAAATGATCAAATCAGAAAAACGAGTGCATCACAAACTAGAAAAGATAAATTAGAAACAAATGTAAAGACATGAGCGTTCAGTATGTGCATTACAAGCTGGTTGAATCAAATAGCAACAAAAATATTCGACGGACAAGTATGGTGGAAAAGTTCAACGGTATAGGTTAGTACCTCGGTAGCGCAATTGGTAGCGCGCTTGTCTTGATAACAAGAGGTCCTCGAAGTCGAATCCTGGCCCGAGGATTTTTTTTCGAATTCTTGTCTTTACATTTGTTTCTAATTTATCTTTTCCAGTTTGTAATGCACTCTAATAATAATATTTAGAGTATTCCAAAGCGATGGATTTCGCAATAAAAACATAATCATAATTGTAATTTACGACAGATTTTAATTGATATTTATTATAATTACCAGATGTAAAAGTAAGTCAATTAGTATTTCTCTAGTCAGTAGTAATGTACTCAACCTTATAAATTAATTGCAACAGGAAATAAATCTCATAATCTCACTAGCCCAATTAATACTTTTGTGCCCATCTGTACTCTTCCCCCGCAAACCATTATGCCGGCTCTGAAATTGAGTTCTCCGTTACTTTTTAGATCCCTATTATTACAGTTCGAAAAAAACATACAGTTGTCCAACGAAGAGGTTCGGACGGAGCGGTTGTGGGAAAATTGGGCTTGCGGGACGAGACTCCGAACTGCTTGTGCGAAAATTGTATGTAGCTCGGTGGCTTATCTCCCGCGTCTCGCCCCTGTTCGAGCGCTTTCGTTGGACAATAGGCTTGTAGACAGGGTAAACCAAATATTATTATATTTAGTCCGTCATTTAGATTATCAAAAAATATTGGACACGTATTTTTTATTTTGTCAATCAAACAAAAAATGACAAAGATAAAGCGCGTCAAAGTTTGAGAGTGGGGGAAAATGACGTCACTTCTAAGTAAAATTGTACATAGATGTGACGTCACGCGTAACTTCAGCGGGCTATATCTTCATCATTTTTTGTTTAATTGAAAAAAGAAAAAATACGTGTCCAATATTTTCTAATATTCTAACAGACGGACTAATACATTTTTTTTAGTCATCATGTCTATTGTATGGATTTTTAAACTGTGTCAAAATTAAGGTGATGTGCTTTTAATCCTTATTACAATTGTAAAACGTGTTGAAAGTTCCATTTACAAAAACTGTTATTGCTTTTTTAATAATTTTATTACAATAAATTACATCCGCTTTTATTTGATCTCTGCCCCGTTTTCGGCTTGGGCGTAAAAATATCAACAACCCTTGTAGCCTATAGCCTATATATTGACCAGGGTCACTACAATGATAATAAAAAAAACTGCATCCAAATCCGTAATCGTTCTCGAGTTGAAACATAACTTAAACATACAGACAGAAACACAAAAATAAATAAAAAATGATTTTTTTTTAATACTGAGGCCAAAACTATAATACGTATTGCATTTAAAATTTCGCAACAACAATTAATTTACAGATACGACTTATTTACTACTTTACTATTAGTATAAATTGCCAGTTACAGAAACATTCAGTATGACCTAAGTAATAGCAAAAAGTTGGCCAGCAGAGTATTCCCCGATGGTTTTGAATTAAGAGTAAAGAAATAAGAAAACGATATTTTGGTTATTATGTCTAGACAAGATACTGTCTAGATTTCACATAAATATAGAAGCGTTTCCGCCGCATGACCTCCAAACCCATAAAGCCGAAGTCGCCACTAATATAAACGTTCTTTTGATTTTACTGCTGCTTGCTAATAAACACCCTTAAAGAAAAGATAAAATGTCTCGTCTGAAACGAAAATGACTCTCTAAATAGTCATATATTCGTTTATTGTTTTTGTAAGCTTTATACAAGTACATGTCATTATTAGGTGGTAGAGCTGATGCCGGGCTCGACTGTGGAGGTACCACCATCTTGCTCGCAATTCTCTTGAAGTTATTCGGGGTAGAGTAAGAGAACAGATCTCAGGCAAAACCAGGCGGCCCACCATTGCCTGGGACCGATAGATGGCGGTATATCCATCCCAAATTGCCGAGCTTTATATAAAACAGACTGGTGACGGGCAGCGGCGTCACTGGTGCAAGGGTTTAGGCACCGCTCTCACCAACCCACCTGCCCAGCGTGTGTGAGTTCTTCCAGGAGGACCTCCAAGAGTGGCGAAATCTTCCAGCAGTGGATGAAACGGGCTGATGGAGGGGTGGATGGATACTACAAAAATGCAATTACAACATTTTTTTGCCTGAGAGCTGTCCTCTTACTCTCTCCCGAATAACTACGGGAGGATTTGCGAGTAAGATGGTGGTACCTCCACAGTTGAGCCCGGCACCAGCACTACCACCTTTGTAGTATGGGAGTAGATAAAATACAATTATGTTACCAGTTAATGGCTATTTATTTTCAGCTATACTGGCGTTTATATATCTCAATATCTAAATGCTCTTATTAGCAATAATATTTATCGTCTACATGTCTTATCCCATTTGTGCTCGACCTTCAAAAGAACATTACTTCGTAAAAGGCTATGTTAACCGTGGCGTCAGGGTGTCTCCTTAGAGAGAACCGAGATAATTAGATAACTGACTTCATTCAAAATCACCTCTGTTTGTATCCAATATGTGCGACACAAGTGTCTAATGGTATTGGAAAATCACTGCTCGAAGGACCATAAGATGTGTCTAGCTGGCTGTATTCCAAATATTACTGAAAGAATAACTTATGTTAATAAATAAGACACAAAATCAGAAAATAGACCATTATTTCAGCAAACTTTTGTAACATCAGTCTAGGTTGAATATACCGCAAGTCTTCATACTGTTAGCATGACTGTTTTATCATATGATTAAGGCTTATAAGCGTTTTGGCTCTATCCTCCACAATTTCCTTATTACCAAAGGTTATCTGGCAGAAAATACACATCAGTATTAATCTCGCCTTTATTTATTATTATTACCACTTATAGTGTTATTAATACTATAATAGAACCCAAAAATAAAGACACTTATTACCACATAAATTTAAGTGAGACCTGTTTACGATGAAAACTAATTGCAAAACATTTTGGGATATTTGTCTCCAGGATTGAAAGACACGCTTTAAGCTGGCAGTGGTCCAAATATTAAGATAGACAAAACTAGGATAAAAGCAAAATAGCATACATATATCTAATCAAGCAAACAAGCCGCATTCTACGAAAGTGCTACGGATTGTAGTAATATTTTGCTATTATTAGCAGTTTTCTGCAGTGGCGGCGTAGCGGTATTCTAATATATCGTATCATATAACATATCATCACTGGAAGAAATGCCCATACACACACACGCTGGGCAGGGCAGGGCATCGTTGACAAGCGCGGTGTGACTCCGCTGCCCGTCACTGGTCTGTTTTATATAAGGCCCGGCAATTTGGGATGGATGGATATACCGCCATCAATCGGTCCCAGGCAATGTTGGGTCACCTGATTGTGCTGGCTGTAAGCTATAATATCCTCTTACTCTCCCCCGAATAACTTCATTGCGAGTTTGCGAGTAAGATGGTGGTACCTCCACAGTCGAGTTCAGCACCAGCTCTAACACCAGGCTTTGGGAGGGCAGTAAAAAGAAGTTCTTGCATCAATGCTGTTTTCAAAAATATAATTTTAATCAGTAATATAGCTCCAGATCTGAGCCACCATTTTGACTGCTATCTATTGATTTTGCAAATTAACTTTGATTTTTCTGCATATAGTGTATAAAGATTGAATGCTATACAGGGTGTAAATGCAAAGTTAAGAATTGCTTTAGGGTATGCAAGTATACACGATTCTGATGTCATTACGAGAAAAAAAAACATATTTTTTCCCCAAAAATTCCATCATTTTTCTAAGCTATGGCTACGCAGCTCACCGGCCTCCCGACACACCTGATTGCACCCCGCAACCCGCACCCCTCATCGGAGTGCCCAGCGACCGTGAGGGTGTCCACGCGATTAGTGTATTTTCAGTAAAGAAAATCGTCTTATTGTGAGGTACTTGTACTTTATTTAGAGATCCCAGTATTTAAAAATAAATCTTTACATATCATACTAACATACCCTTAAAGGATTCTTGCCTTTGCTTTTACACCCGGTATAAGGCAAAATCAGTAAGATATTGACCATAAGAGTCGGGTCTTAATCACAAACATACATGCAGTAAGAGTTTTAAAAGTAGCATTACTTGTGTTTAAGTAAATAATACAGTTATATTCATTAAAATTACAGTGACTTAGTATCATAAATGTTTAAAATCAAGGATAGAACTCAGTTGTTAAACTGTGAAAGAAGGCATGGGTCAGGGCCGGATTTAGGGGAGGGCAACCGGGGCTGAAGTCCAGGGGCCTCCACACAATAGGGGCCTCCACAAGTGAATGTTGTACACTAATCGTTTTTTCGAATAAATAACTCGCCGTATACATATTTTTAACTAACCATACATAAAAATACAGTAAGTACAAATTGCATAAAGATGTTAGGGTTGACGATGTTTTTTTTTCTATTTGTATTGGCTTTGTCCATGAGAACTATATTTTTCATTTTATCTTACCTTTTTAAGAAATGTAACTATACTAACACAAAATGTTTACCACCCACCTCACTTCGTTCTTGCCCGGGGCTTCCACACCTTAAAATTTGGCCTTGGCACAGGTCAAGGTTTGGATGAGATTATGACTCTTCGTCATCAGGACTCCTTGGGGAGAACAGGCGCGCGCGGCGCGCGTTCAGTCCATCCCCTCCTTCGCCGCCGCCCGCCCTTCCGCTCTTCAACTGCGTTAAACAATACATTAACAGATTATACAAAAAGATATCTCCAAATCTAAGTTAATGAAAATAACTTATTGAAGAAATCAGAAAATTAAATTTATAAATTTACATAAGAAGCCAATCACACTAATATTATAAATGCGAAAGTTTGTGTGTGTGTGTGTGTGTGTGTGTGTGTATATTTCTTACTCTTTCACGCTGAAAGAGCTTAACGGATTTCGATGCAATTTACACTAATATTATAAATGCGAAAGTTTGTGTGTGTGTTTGTGTGTGTATGTTTGTTACTGGCTGAAACTACTTAATTGGCTGGCTGAATGGATTTGGATGAAATTTAGAATTGACATAGCTTATATCCTAACTTAACACATAGGCTACTTTTTATTCTGGAAAAATCATGTCGTTAAACCGAATAACACGCGGGCGGAGCCGCAGGCAAAAGCTAGTTTAATAATATAACTTTCTTTGCAGAAATACAACCACACAAGAGTATACAAACATTAGGTTTACATAATACAGTACAAGCAATCTTTGAATATTAGTTTGAAAATGTTAAGCTTTGTAAATGAACCCTGGGACCTAAGGTAGTTTGTTAACAAGCTGTTTTTTAGGTCTCAGTTTCTCCCCATTTATGATCTAGTGTTATGCAATTTTCGCGCCCTGTTGGTTTGTAATAATATGTAGGTGTACAGAATAGTGTATTCCAATTATTATTAAAATTATGAATGAATGAATGAATTGAAACTTTATTGTACACCTACATATTATTACAAACCAATAGGGCGCGAAAATTGCATAACACTAGATCATAAATGGGGAGAAACTGAGACCTAAAATACAGTGTGTTAACAAACTACCTTAGGTCCCAGTTTCGTTAGTTTTGTTAGCAAAATTATGTACAATGGTGGTCTTATCACTGAAAGTGATTTCTTCCAGTCAACTTTTGGGTGGTGAAGAAATTACATTAATACGAAAATTAAATAGGGATAGACGATAATGATTCAGTAAATAAAGTCAAAAAATACAAAGCGTAAATATTAATATTAACCTAAAAATTGTATATTATACAAATAAGCTACCTACTTAATTTAACAAATATTATTGATTTATTTTGTAATTTCCGCAACATTGTATTGTATTGGCTATAATGTTGGCGATGGAACGAATGTGGACTTTTTCAGTGACGGTGCCCCCTTAAAGACACCTAGGACACCACTTGGGGGATACATGTGATGACAATATGTGAGCGGGTGTCTATGTGTGTTTTCTGTGGTTCTATTTGCTGATCACAGAACTACAATATCTTCTCAAATGCCTGTCGCCAACTACACCTATTCTGGCGAAATTCCAAACATTACAAGTAGTTATATAGTGGATAAAATCTGTCTCTGTTTTAGGTGAATTGCTTGTATTTTATGCTAACGCAGTAAACATGTAATGCGAAAAGAATAATAATGTAATGTGAAAGAAAAAGTAAGTTTATCGGATTAAATTGAAGAGCTGGGGGGCTATTATGTAACTCAGTGTCGGTAGCTAGCTATAGTTGCTAATCACCAAAAACAGATAAAAAATGAACTTGCAAAATAACCTTTAATGGATATTGAACTATTTACGAATTTTGAAGTCATTTCAAGTGCGAACTTATCCTTATAACGGGTGTAAAAGCAAAGGCAAGAATCCTTTAGGGGTGTGTTAGTATGATCGGTAAAGATATTATTTTAAATACTGGGATCTCTAAATAAAGTACAAGTACTTCACAATAAGACGATTTTCTTTACTCAAAATACACTAATCGCGTGGACACCCTCACTGGTCGCTGTCCACTCGGACGAGGGGTGCAGGTGCAATTAGGTGTGTGGGAAGGCCGGTGAGCTGCGTAGGCATAGCTTAGAAAAATGATGAAGTTTTTTATCGTAATGACATCAGAATCATGTATACTTTCATACCCTAAAGGGATTCTAGACTTTTCATTTACACCCTGTATACGCGGATGTGTATGTTTTAGACGATAGGCACTTAGTTTGGCAACTGAGTTTACGATACAGAATCAGAGGCCTGTTCAAAACGACAAGTGTAATATGTGGTTTAAATATCGTATCACATTACTGACATACCTAGAAAATGTTATGACACTTACGTATTTTTTGTATCGGCTCCTGGAGTTTGTATAACAGAATGAAGTTCATCAATTGATATGTACCTACGAAACAAAATGCAAACCAACTGACCAACTCCAAGGGCAAAACGAAACAGAAATTCCCAACACCAAGCCATCATAGTCATAACAAAAACACCATCGCGCGCCACCAGAAATTTGCATCTCAAATGCTTCTGCCGTATTCAGTCTTCATCCAAACTGCGGGGGCGTTACCAACGACGCGACAGTCTTGGCGGCTATACGTCTCCAACCTTATTTCTACTGGCACAATCTAAATTAACCCTTATTCCACAGACTGTTAGATCTAAGGTTAAGTGAGGAGGTCTATAGGCGTCGTCTTGTCTCCTCTGCAGCCTCTAAAAAAGATAGCCGGGCCACGGTCTTGGAACGAACCCAGATAATATTTTTTGCGTATTGATGTGAACGTGGGATCGAGGTCAAATGCCTGATGTTAATGGGACAGACTAGGACAACCCTATGGCTGTGTTGCCAAGATTATTTCTTTGGACGAAGCACTGGATTAAGATAAACCAACGGGAGCCTATTACTAAGACTCCGCTGTCCGTCTGTCTGTCTGTCCGTCTGTCACCAGGCTGTATCTCATGAACCGTGATATTTAGACAGTTGAAATTTTCAAAGGTGATGTATTTCTGTTGCCGCTATAACAACAAATACTAAAAAACAGAATAAAATAAATATTAAAGGGGGCTCTCATACAACAAACGTGATTTTTTTGCCGTTTTTATAGATAATGGTACGGAAACCTTCGTGCGCGAGTCCGACTCGCACTTGGCCGGTTTTTTATGGATCGATTTACGGTTTTATCGAATTTCATTATTAATATAGTAACAGAGCGCCCATTTTTATTTGACTCATTGTTTTTTTTTCAAAGTTTTTCGCGACTACTCAAAAAATCAACCAGTTATTTATATGAGAACCAATAGATTATGGCATGATTTGTGATCTTTTAGTGTTAATAATAAAGCTTTATTTCGAACCCTCAGTAGGGTCGTCACCAGGAGAAATAAAAAAAAATAAAAAATACGCTGATGACCACCCCACTGAGGGGTCAAAATATAGGTAGCGCATTTTATTTGATGTTTGATTGATTTTATTAATAATTATTAAAAATTAAAAGCCCAATGCGTGGTTTGTAAGAAAATATATTTATTAACTATTATGATTATGTGAGAACAAGTTGCACGTTTCAACAGTTTGTTCACCTACGCAATCCTGATATGTCCTTGATAAGTTTGAACGAAATAGTCTTCCGGAACTAAATTTTTTCATTAAATTTTCGTTTGGTATCAGGTGGTGGAGCTGATGCCAGGCTCGACTGTGGAGGTACCACCATCTTACTCGCAAATCCTCCCGAAGTTATTCGGGGGAGAGTAAGAGAACAGCTCTCAGGCAAAACCAGACGGCCCACCATTGCCTGGGCCCGACGGATGGCGGTATATCCATCCCCAATTGCCGGGCCTTATGTAAAACAGACTAGTGACGGGCAGCGGCGTCACTAGTGTGAAGGTTTTGGCACCGCGCTCACCAACCCGCCTGCCCAGCGTGTGTGAGTATGGGTATTTCTTCCAGGAGGACCGTGAGAAGAGTGGCGTAATCCTGGAAAGGCCTATGTCCAGCAGTGGACGAAACAGGCTGAAGGATGGATGGATGGATTAAATTTTCGTTTCGATGCAAATCAACTTAAAGTCCAACAATTTTTTATAATAAAAAAGTTTAAATCTTCGACCGTCATGACACTTCTACTATAAAATGTGTGTTTGTGTGTCTATGTATTAATGCAGTATAGACGTGTGGCATGCGGGTCGGTACCATAGATAATATACTTATACAGGTGGTTATGAAAAGTACTTCGTTCCTTTAAGCCATGTGTGCTATAGGTATAACAAAGTATGTTAAGCGTGTTAATTTTTTTTTACATAAAAACTTTTTTTTTTTTTAAACACTCATTAAATTGTTCAACCCTAGTTCAGCAGAACGCAATATATAGATAGAGATAGGTGATAGACAATTGCAAAAAAACGGTGCGTAAGGGAAAGGGATAATAATTCAATTTGATAATACAAAATGAAATAAATAAAAAATATTTAAATATCAAAAATATAATTAAACACGCTTAACATACTTTGTTATACCTATAGAATACGTGGATTAAAGGAACGTACTTTTCCTAACAACCTGTATACTGAGAGGTACTTCCCCCGACACCTCTCGTTTTATTTTGTTCCTTCTTTGATCTTGATTTCTATCTTCAATAAGATCTCATTTCCTTAGACGAGTGTCTACCAAACGTTTATTTGAAACGTTATTTACTGAGAAACATACATGATTACATTGAGAGCGGAAGTACGAAGAATATAGTTACCCCAATATGGCAAACCTATAGTGTGTGTTCTTACAGAAAAGATACTTCCTACCTTACAGCAAATTTAGTATCTTTCTAATATTTGCTGTAGCTTGCTGTTCATCATTATATTTATTATTTTAAATAGCAACACTGTAATAGGTTACAACTCATAATTTGTCAATGTCAAGCCTCCTTAGGCCATTTTTCTGCTCGGAACATTTTCTCCCCGCTCATTTGTAGTTCGGTTTTTGTGATGATTTGTAAAATACGATTAGCCTAATGTAAATATTGGGCTAATCGACTGAAAAACTAGGCACACTATAAAAAGTCCTCTATATGTTCATTTTTTTATTTTTTATTTATATGGGCTATTAGTATTGTAATGAAACCAAAACTACTATTTACAGAATTTTTGTCTGTCTATATGTATATTCCATTTTAACTCGAGAACCACTCAGCAAATTTGGATGCGATTTTATATATCACTGAAGTGACCCTGGGCACTATGTAGGGGAGTTGATAAAATAACGCCCAAGCTAAAAACGAGGCAGAGACTGAGATAAACGTGGGGTGCAGGCACGGGCAAAGGCTTGCGCAAAACAAAGCGTTATAAAAACTTGAAAACTAATGGAATAAGCAGAGAGGGTTATTAATAAAATCAATACAAAATCATACAAAAATAAATTCAAGGTATTCTGTGTAATTTAGTATCACAACTTTACAAAGCATTTTCGCAAATTTATTATCGAGATAAGTTTCAATACCACGTATTATTTTTACACGCTAGCAGCTAATCTTGCAAGGAAATTCAATAACTTTCAGTTCAGTGAACCGAAGGTTTTGTAGGAGATTAATTGTTCGATGTGAAACACACGCTGTTTTCAGGAGAACGTGAAAATACAGCGCTGTATTTACTCGGCTAAAATTTAAGTAAATTTTACTTCGATGCCTGAAATTGAGGAAATGTGTTACTCCATTAATTCACCAGCTTGTTCTTTTATTTTTGTTTTTTATTATATTAAAGTATATATGTACACATAAGAATAAAAAAATATAATTTCAAGATATATCTCGGACCAGTTGATATAATTATGACAATAATATAATAATAATTCTCATAATATATGTAATTGTTGTATATTAATGTGAATATAGAAAAGGTATAAATGAATGAGTTAACACTTTATTGTACACACAAAAGACATTAAAAAGAAAACCGGTTAAGTGCGAGTAGAGCTCGCGCCTGAGGGCTCCGTACCAAATAAGATAACAATTCAATAATATACTAAAATAAACATCCTTAAAAAAAAAAAAAAAAAAAAAAAAACCTTTGATAATGCTTTAACAGCGAAACCGGTAAGGGAAATAATATAAATAAGTGGACAAGTACACCCTTCTTACTCGTCACTCACACACGCACCTATATTTTTAATCGAATTACTTATATCATTCTTGTTTTACTTTTTTGTTTAGTTTTTTTTTTTGCACCACTTGTTTTTCATGTACATTTAATATGTATGTTTCTTATTTAATCATTTTGTCAATTCATTTGTTCACCATTAGACTTAGAATTATTATTGAATGTGATCTATTATATTTACTAAATCTGCTGTATGTTGTACCCAATAAAGAAAATAAATAAATAAAGAATACATATATGAGTTGAATAAAAATTACGAACTTCTGAAATGTATCAAAACTGCAAAATTAAGTTGGTTACTATTACTCGTTAAATTATAAACTTAGTTATGTATGATTTTGAGTGATTTTTTTAATCAAGCGATTTTTTAGCATACAACCAAGGCAGGGGGGGACATTTGACACAAAAAAATAATTGCACTTTAAAGCTTAATGTTTCGCAAACGGATACCTGGATGGAAAGTAGTTTTCACATACCCAAAATATTTTGGAAAGACCTATCCAATAACATATCACACTATGGGATAGACGTAAAAATAAATCATGCCCACTTTACGTGTAGGGGAGCCCCATATATATTTTTTTTAATTTTTAGTTTTTCTTCTTTCTTCATTTCAAATTACAGCTTTCTAGTACTAAGAGTCTCTGAGCTAGGCCGTGGACAGACAGACAGACTGACACACGGACGGACATGAAGAAACTGGGTGGGTTTCTTGTTGAATACGGAACCCATAGATTACGGAACCCTAAAAACAGAGTTAACATAATTTTGTACAAAGGCGGACTTACCACTTAAAGTGATTTCTTCCAGTCAACATTTGGGTAATTGAGAAACTATATTAACATGAAAAATGAAATGTGGATAGACAACAATGAAATGAAAGATTTAGTCGATACAGTTTCAAACACTTTTTTATTTATTATTATTTATTTATTTATTAAGAAACATACACTATCATTATAGGCTGGACCTAATTCAACAGTAAAGTAACACATACAACATATACGTACACATCCAATACCAAAAAAACATATTTGTTTTGAAAACATATTTATCATAATATCTCGGACAGCCTACGAGAACATAAAGGACAAAATTGACCTATCACTGTTCTCTGAGCGAATTCGTAAAGGTGACAATGTATATTTTATGTTATGGTGAAAATGTTTGATATGTGTTGATGTGTCTAATGTTAAGAATTAAATGAGTTAATTGACTACACTATTGCATTAGGAATACCCTGTAATGATAGCTGTAATTTGATAAATACATAAATAAATAAATAAAATTTGCAAAATTATCTTTGTGAATTCACCCAGAGAACAGTCACAGTCTTAATATAAATCTAACAACTTGTATATTATTCAAATTTATGTACTACCTGCTTAACCAAAACATGCGACAGTAGACTTTTTTCAATATTAATATGAAATGAACACTTTGTTTTTGCAATATAGGTACTAGGTACATACATAAATACACTTATCGTACGTTAGGATTTATTAAATAATAAAAATAATTAAATTAAAATTTAATACTTACCACTTGCTAAACGGTGAAGGAAAACATCGTGAGGAAACCTGCATGCCCTAAAATCATAAATGCATCCCCCGTGTTTTGTGCCCGAAGAACGGCGATAGGGCTCACCAACCATCACGTTGGGACGTAAAAATCGTCGGTGAAACGCGGGTGTGCAGAGGTGGACTGTGACTTGCATTTCACATCCGAAACATCTCTGACACCCCCTCGGGGATTCATGTCGTGACGATATATATTTTTTATTAAAACAGGAAAACTACAATATATTAAAATAGGTTTTGGGTTGGCTTATATTTAATAAGTAAATACACGTAGATGAACTAAAATAAAGGTATGTATATATAATGTACACAATTATGTATATCCATCCATCCATCAGCCTGTTTCGTCCACTGCTGGACAAAGGCCTTCCCAGGATTTCGCCACTCTTGGCGGTCCTCCTGGAAGAAATGACCATACTCACACACGCTGGGCAGACGGGTTGGTGAGTGCGGTGCCGAAACCCTTGCACCAGTGACGCCGCTGCCCGTCACCAGTCTGTTTTATACAAGGCCCGGCAATTGGGGATGGATATACCGCCATCCATCGGTCCCAGGCAATGGTGGGCCGCCTGGTTTTGCCTGAGAGCTGTCCTCTTACTCTCCCCCGAATTACTTCGGGAGGATTTGCGAGTAAGATGGTGATACCTCCACAGTCGAGCCCGGCATGAGCTCTACCACCTTTATGTATATACGATATGATAATAATAGCTACCCATATAAGTACTAAATACTAATATGTTACATATATAAAATTCCGCGTATTCGATTAGTCTTGTTAAGAAGATGGGCAAGAAACTTAGCCAGATCATGTCTTTTTTTTCGATCATCATTATATTTATATACAACAGTATTTCAGTAAAGAGATAGAAGGCACAGGACAAGAGAAAGTCGGATAATCAGGCCAAATGTTGAGTAAAATAATATTAAAAACAAAACGAAATTAATAGATTATCTCTTTATCCTCCTGTTCTGTCACTCCTATTTTCTCTTATAGTCGGAATAAATTTTATAAATATATCTATACGATATAATTTTGAAAACAATATATTATACATTTTTGTATTGCAACAACCCTTAGCCTTTAAATCTACAATAATAAAGTACATACAATAATATGAAGTTTGAGATGAACTAACACCATGCATTTTTATCTTCCAAATATTCACAAATTCTATAGGAAGCTTTCTTATAAAGACATCTCTTAACATACTTTTTGAATTTATTGTCTGAAAGACCTTTCTTTGGTATTTTATTAAATAAACGAATACTGTTACCAACAAAGGAAGTTCTTGTCTTGTGAAGTTTCAATTCTGGAGCAGCAAGTTTATCTTTATTTCTAGTACCTATGGTGTGGCTTGCAGCGACCCGTGGCAGCATAGTGGTGTTTTTTCTAGCATACATAATATTTTCATTTATAAATTAGCTAGTTACAGTTAGGATTCCTACTTCCTTGATTTTTTCTCTGAATATAAATCCAACAACTTGTATAATATACAAATACACTAACAGTATAGTTTTTTGGCAATTTTGGAATAGTTTCCATATTCAAAGTATCTATGTACATAATTATTTTGTGAATGTGGGTTAATACAACACGCCTATCTCATAAATAAGGCTATTCAGTATCCGGTATCTAGACACTCTGCAGAGACAAGGAATAATAATGGAAAGTGGCCAAATAGCTCACTAGGTTACATTTTCAATAGACAAACATTTTCTTGGCCCATATTCTTACTTAACTATAAGATTATATTTACTAAATGTACTTAATACCTAAAGCTATGGCTGCGGCTCTTCCGAATTTCGAATGGTCCAGAATACCATAACAGCACATAATTGTCGATTTTTTTGAAAGGAATAGACTTTTTTAAGGTCATATAAAAGCATAAATTTTTTTCTCCTTGAAAAACAAAAGATATATAGGTACATGAAAATATTCCGGAACTGAATAAATAGCTTTGATGACGTAATAGTCATGTCATTTAGTCATTACAGGAAATAGGCCATTGCCCACAAAAAAAAAGTAATGTCAAAACCGACGTCTGTTTTTTTATTTTCAGTAATCCCATCTTCAGGTTTTACCTCCAAATTTTTTATTTATTCTTTCTTTACGTCAAGGAACTCTCCCTATTGAGCCTAAACGGTATGACTATTACGTCACATTCCCATTTCTCCAAACTGACTTTCAAAAAATAATTTCGTTACAAAAAATTAATATTCATGATTTAGCCTCTATTTTCAGAAAAAATATACAAAATGGCCTGTTACAATTTCTGGTTGGTTCGAATTACTTTCTTATTCAAGTTACTTTTAGTACATCTAAACTCATGGTGTTAAACTCATCTATAAAGTGAAATATATTTATGCAGCGTTTGGGCCATGGGGCCCAGAAGTGCGACGATTATTCCAGCGAATTTCGTCGCGCTTGTCAACGTGTCGGGTGACCCAAGAGCTGGAGCTAATTTTGGCCAACGCACAAGCTTGGCCATACAACGAGGCAACTCGGCCAGCGTGTTGGGCACCCTGCCATGCGGCAGCGACAACCTCAAAAACATTTTTAATTTCTTTTAAATTTAGATAGGTTTAATTTTAATTGTATATTTTAGCTTTAGTTTTTTTGTATTCACATATACTCAAATTAAGTTTTTATAAAATACATATGTAACCGTTCAGCTTTTTATGCAACTGATGCCGAGCCCAAGACACTTCGAAATTTATCTTGTTTTAATATCATCACACTAATATTATAAATTCGAAAGTTTGTTTGTGTGTGTGTATGTTTGTTACTCTTTCACGCTGAAATGGCTGAACGAATTTGGATGAAATTTAGAATGGATATAGCTTATACCCTAACTTAACACATAGGCTACTTATTATCCCGGAAAAAAGCATGTCATTAAACCGAAGAACACTCGGGTGGAGCCGCGGGCAAAAGCTAGTAAATAATATGTATCTTTATACAGCCACATTCAAACTGTAGGCTTGGTAAGTGATCTATTTTCTATGGCTAATTTCCCAAAATAACATGTTGATGTCCCTTACCAATAATGACTCGGGTCTGGGCTTGCATTTGTAGGGAACACGAAAAGAATAATTTACGAATTTCTTAAAAAGGGTCATCTTGATACTGAGCACTTATCGAGTCTTCAGTATGAATTTGGCTGCATAAATAATGTCACCTTAAATGCTTATCTTTATTTATACTAATAATAAATAATAATAATAAAATTATAAGAAAGTCGTGTCTGTACATTGAATAATAAAAAAAAAACAGGATGATTTCGTAGCACGATGCCTACTATCGCGCTTAGTTGACTTTTCAATATTTTCAAGTAATCGATAGCACAATGACAGCATTATGAAACCACCATACATTAGATCGCGCTATGCCTACTTTTTTATTTTAGTCGCAGTATTATTAGTAGTGTACTGAAGACAAAACCATTATTTTTAGAACTTTTGTCTGTGGTCCTTCTTTTTGTCTGTCTAAATGTTCCGTTTTAACTCAAGAACTACTCAACGAATTTGGATGTGGTTTTCTTTATTATCATCGTAGTAGCAGTGAACATAATTATAGGCTACACATAAGGTGCTAATAAAAAACGCCCAAGTCGAAAACGGGCCAGAGATTGAATAAACACGGGCAAAGCCGCGGGCAAAGGCTAGTAAAATACCTACTCGTATATGTATACGTAATATAATACGTACTGCAGACTGGTACAATCAAACTAATCGACTGTTCACGTTACTTTCTACTTAAGTTACACGAGACGACAAGCGGTGATGATATCTCAAATGCATGAAGAAGTCAAAGGATAATGGCAGTTGGCAACCCGCAATTTTCTCGTTATAACGGCATCTTCAAGAAATCAAAGTATGCGCATTATAAAAAGCACAAAAAGTTGCATCTTGTAAAAAATAGCATGAGTTTTCTTAAGTCCAGCGGAAAAAGTAAAATTTTCGGAATAACAAATTTAAAATAATGTTTTGAACGTAATTACTGCCATCTTAGAATCTTAAAATTGTCAATGGCTATAAGGATCTTGTTACGAAAGAAGTCCCACGGATTATGGCATTTTCGTATTTATGCTTTGACAATAAGTATTTTGACAGGGGAATTCTTTCGTGACAAGATCATTAATTGGCCAATGTGCTGTTAAATACGTCATGTACGATTTACTATACTAGTGTCAACGAGCTATAGACTAGTGTACATGCAGTCAAGCTGTGTAACTTTGTACAAACCGAGTAAATTGAGGCACTGAGAGCAAGAAAGGCCTACAATTTCCAGACATAATTGATTTTAATTGTGTCTGGAAATGTTAGGCTTTCTTGCTCTCAGTGCCTCAATTCATGTACAAAACATAAAAAACCAATATCTCGCTTCTCCATACTTTTAGGCATTTATGGTTTTGATGAGAGGTTTTATTTGGGCAGAATCCTTTCCTTGATTTAATGAATTGAATATCACGGATTCATGGAAATAACGCCGGGTCAAATTCAGTACTAGACCAGCCATTCACCTTTGATTTCACATGAGATCTCGCCTTCTTGCGCCACCAAAGAAGTCTCTTGTCGAAATCTCTATGGACGTTGCAATAGGAGCCAAAACGCTTCAATCTGTAGGCTCCATCAAAGATTTATCGTCGTTTTCTTCTATGGCGTTGGCCGCCTCTGTGGCCGAATGATAGGGCGCTCGCCTGCTATCCCTGAGAACATAGGTTTAATCCGCGTGGTGTACAATAATTTGTGTACCGTCTTGTTTACGTCTTGGGAAGGCACGTTAAGGGGGAACGTTTCGAGCTCAGTGCAAAATGCATAACTTATGATTGCTTATCTCATTTTTAAATAAAATGTATGAAATAAAATAGTTTCATCTTATTTTGCGACTATTGTTTCATAATTGTCAGAAGTTTTTACCAGAATTGCGTCATTTTATGGATTATAGTTAGCGTGAATGTCCAATTACAAAATGTTGGTAGAAAAACCTAATTGGCATTAAACTATGGTCGCGAAATGTCATAAATCATATTAATTTAGTACCTTGTATTCAATAATAAGAAAAACAATCATAAGTTGTTTATTTTGCACCGAGCTCGAAACGTTCCGCCCTAAGCCCATTTGTGCCCGAAGTACGGCGATAGGTCTCACCACCTATTAGAGACGTAATAAAGTCGTCGTTGAAAAGCGGGTGTACCTACTAAGTGTGGACTGTGTCTTCCATTACACACTACATACTTGGGAAAACCTCTGACACCCCCTCAGGGATTCATGTCATAACTAGGGTTGCTAGGCCCTAAAATGCAAAAGCCGGACTGGGCATTATATAAGGCTGAACATTTGGGTGTGCCTAGACTCAGCGGGACCCCATGTCCTATGACGATGCCAGTAGTTGAGGGAGTTAGTTCCAAATTCGTTCTATCGAATTCAATGAAAATTTTAATTTGTACCGTCAAAATGGACGAGGGACACGATTTTACAGGCGACCTCCAGCCAGCGGGACACTTTCTATTTATAAGCCTCAGGAACTTCAAATGGGTGTCAAACGTTAGTTCTACTTTCCCGTATTATGTTATAAGTAAAAACCAGGTTCTAACATGTATTATTTCCATAATAATTAGGTTTGAAACAACCTCCAGCCAGCGGACAACTTTTTTTTCGTGAGGTTGAGGAAGCTAGAAGTTATATTAATCTCTTCTCCCCAATTAGTTCTAAGTAACTACTTAAAAAACCTTATATTTTAACGATAAACAACATCTATACAAAAAATAAATATTATCTAATGGCTGTATGGTCTAGCTCCCTTTGCCTTTCGCAATCAAGAGAAATAATAAGAAAACCTCCCTAAGCTACATGAAAAAAAATTGTCCGCTGGCTGGAGGTTGTTTCAAACCCAATTATTATCGAAATAATACATGTTAGAACCTGGTTTTTACTTATAACATAATACGGGAAAGTAGAACTAACGTTTGACACCCATTTGAAGTTCCTGAGGCTTATAAATAGAAAGTGTCCCGCTGGCTGGAGGTCGCCTGTAAAATCGTGTCCCTCGTCCATTTTGACGGTACAAATTAAAATTTTTAATGAATTCGATAGAACAAATTTGGAACTAACTCCCTCAACTGCTGGCATCTTCATAGGACATGGGGTCCCGGCTGAGTGTAGGCCCTAAAAGCCGGACAAATGTTTTTAAATTATTTATTTATTTATTCAAGGAGAAAAAACAGAAACAAATACAACTTTTATTTAATAACTGTGATATTTAAACAAGTTCAGATATATCTATCTCCTTAACATTCTTACAGATAGGATCATATGATTAAATTAGATGATTGAGAAATAAATATGCTTTTTAAACTTAATTATAACTTAGCTAGCTTAAAAGAAAGCATGCACATGCAATTTTAAAGCTATAACAAATGGATTTTACATTAAAATATTTTTTTTTGTTGTATAACGCTTACTTTACTTTATTTTATTTTTAAAACTAATTCGTGAACATTTAAAGAAGTCTATGTTGAACATTAACATTTTTGCACGTACAGGACTTATTAGTCAAACACCCCTTTTTAAATCCGAAAATTAGTTTAATATTAAAAACTGAACCGATTTATAATATATATATTAATCAATAATTATATAATAAATTGCCGGGCCTTATATAAAACAGACTGGTGACGGGCAGCGGCGTCACTGGTGCAAGGGGTTCGGCACCGCGCTCACCAACCCGCCTGCCCAGCGTGTGTGAGTATGGGCATTTCTTCCAGGAGGACCGCCAAGAGTGGCGAAATCCTGGAGAGGCCTATGTCCAGCAGTGGACGAAACAGGCTGATGGATGGATGGATATAATAAACCAGTTATAAATTACAACAATCAATAATTTAGTAATTATAATATTAATAAAGTGAAAAATGTTCAGTCTTATTCTGTAGATTATAAGCAGATAAATTAACACTGACGACTTGTGTTACACTGACAAAAAGCCTGACAAAATCCGGACAGACCGGACACGTAAACATTTGGCCGGATACGATCATCAAAAGCCAAAATGTGAAAATGCCCATAAACATATATTATAAATCCGATAGATTTTATAAACAGTCGATTCTCGGATTTGTATCAAGAAATAAGTGAACACCCAAAAAACAACTTTTAATAAGAACGAAGTATATGTACAAATAGTTTAAAATATATTTGAATTATATTGCAGTAGCTTCAAAATAATTAGATTTTCCACTGTCGTGAATATAGCTTAAGAAAAGCTCGTAAGAAAATCTCAACTTCACGCACATGGTAACTATTGGTATATTATTATGTCCTAGAATCATCGTGAAAATCTTAGTATTTTCGCAAAAGTTCGGATATTGGAAACTTTCTGTAAAAATCTAAAGGATCACCTTGCTCGGCACCGGTTCGCTCGGCTTTCTATTTATTTACATGTAAACCTAACACGCTCCACCTTGCTCTGCTCACTCCACTCGTCGTCGTTTCTGTTTTTGACTTTTAGTTGAAAAGCAACCATGATTTGATTAGGATGGTAACGAAGTTCTTTCACTATCTGGACCTTTACAATCATCCTAAGATTTTCAAAGAACGTTGATCCGTTTTTTTACTATCCTGCGATATAAATAGGATGTCTTTGGTTGTTAAAGTCAAATCATAGTGGCCTTGTTTGCGAAAATACGAAAAATATTTTTTATGCCCATAAACCGGTTCAAGAACAATCGACTCAATTACATGATTTCATTTCAAGAAAGCAGCTAAAACATCAACTGCATTTTGAAAAAGCTATCCCGCCATTAGATATAAATATGGTTTGTAATTTATTATGAAGTAGTTTTTGAGAAAACTGCAATTAACGATTTTTTCATTCATTATATGGATTTATGATTCATAGTCTTTGCCGAAAAAAAAATTATCATTCATTCAAACCGCTCAGTGAACAAATTCGTACTGTCACCAACGGGTTGCCAGTCTTGAGTAATATGGGTAATTTCGAGTTATTTTATTATGGTATTGTCTTTAGTATTATAATGTACGAGGGGTGGCTGATATAAAATCTCCTTTGTTAAAGAAAGTTTAAAAAATGTTACTGGCCACTATATTCTCGTATACTTTGTTTATTCCTTTTTTAAAAATTATGACACTTATTTGTTTCTACGAGTTCAATTTTTTTTTGGCGCGTCTTCGTTTTTATCAAGTTGCAATAAAATTAAAAATGGATAAAATTGAGTATCGCGCTGTGATTAAATTCCTCGGTAAAGAAGGGAATACGCCGACGCAGATCCGAGAGCGCATGTTTAAGGTGTTCGGAGATTCATGTCCTTCCGAATTTGTAATAAAGTTTTGGTCAAAGCAGTTTAAACAAGGCCGTGTGAGCTTAGAAGACGATCCCCGTAGTGGAAGGCCCATTTCTGCAGTTACCGCAGATAATGTGGAAAAAGTGAAGAAACTGATCCTTGCCGATCGGCGAATTAAGCAGTGGGAAATAGCTAGAGATGTTGGCATTAGCAAGGAACGAGTTCATGAAATAATTCATGAACATTTGGGAATGTCCAAGGTGAGCGCACGTTGGGTGCCTAAAATGTTGACCCCGTTTGATAAGCAAAGGCGTGTGGAATGTTGTCAGTCATTTTTAGACTTGGTAAAGGATAAAGAGGAAGAAACTATCTTGCGAATAGTGACCTGTGATGAAACTTGGATTCGTCAGTGGGATCCCGAAAGCAAACAAGAATCGATGCAATGGAAATTTAAAGGGGAAAAACCACCAAGGAAGTTTAAGGTCCGGCTGTCAGCGGGCAAACTAATGGCAACCATTTTTTGGGATGTTGAGGGGATTCTTATGATAGATTACCTGCCAAAAAACACCACGATGAATGCTGAATACTATGCGAACTTACTTGACCAGCTACGCAAAAAAATAAAAGAAGACAGGAGGGGCAAACTTAGCAAAGGCGTTTTGATTTTGCATGATAATGCACCCGCGCACACGGCCTTTAAGGCGCGGTCATCTCTGACAAAAAACGGCTTTACAGAGATCAACCACCCACCCTATAGTCCAGACCTGGCTCCCTCTGACTACTTCTTATTTAAAAATTTAAAGAAAAATTTGAGAGGGCGCAGATTTTCAACAGACGAAGAGATGAAGGACGCTGTGAATGACTATTTTGACGAACAAAATAATAATTATTATTTCAATGGTATGCTGTCACTTATTGACAAATGTCGTAAGTTCATTTCAGTTGCAGGGGACTATATTGAAAAATAAAAAATAAATTATTAATCCATGTATTTTCTTTCATAGTCAGGTAGATTACTTTTCAGCCACCCCTCGTATGTATGTATGATGGAAACCGATGTGTATTGATACCTGGATTTGGTAATGTAACAGATGATAAAACTGCAAAAAAAAGTATTTGATAGGAAAAATACATTTTTATTTAACTTTTATTAAAATAAAAAGAAACATTACATTTATTATTTTGCACTAAAGAGAAAATTTATGAAAGGGTTTGACAAAACATCATTCATCATCGTGACCTTGATAAAAAATATTTTGAGTCGGTAAAATTTCTAATCTGCATCTCTCAACACTCAATAAAGTTATGACAGCCGGCCGGCTGGCACTCAGACAATTTATTTTTTCAAAGCGCGAGGCAAAGGCAGTGCTGACAAAAATCCATACAATAGCGGTTACGCCTTTTTAGAATGAACAGCTTTTCAAACAGTAAAAAAGATATGAAATACTAAACCAAATAAAAAAGTTCTTTTTGTATTTATTTTCATTTTAACTATAGATTCAGATAAATTAATCAATCTCCATTACAAAAAAATGAAATGTCATGAGGGTCATTGGGCCTTGGTCCTGACCACTTACCGAGTCTCCAGCATTAATTTGGCCATGACAACCTAAGTCAGTTTATGTATCAGCGCCCTTGCTCACGTTCATTTAGATCGTGGTCGCACCGTGTCGGTATCAGGAGGTTCCCTGCCAATTTGGTAGAATAATAATGGATGTGGGTAGGTGCTTCTCGAATATTCAAAGCGCCGTCAAATTTATCAATGCTGAGCGAAGTGTTGTTTTTATATTTTTAAACGTATACACGTCAGAAGTGTTTCCAACCAATAATCTGGATTTTGAATCTGATTATCTTATTAACTGTGCCAGTGATTGTAAATACATAAATTATGTACTTGAATACATGCAGAAAAACATCTTGTTTCGACATTGTTTCCAGAGTAAGTATTTAACTTAGGGTTGTGTTTAACTGATCATAAAAAACACTGAAATGCTTCCCAAACTACTATGTTCTAACCTAACCTGTTGATCTTTTGGTGTGAAATTAGAAAAGTATGAATTTTAGTTGTTTTTTAGGTAAACATAATTATTTATCTTTTATTTATTCTTGATTAGTCCCTATGGATTCTAAGAACCAAAATGCCAACAGAAGCTTAGGTTAAGTTTTAGATATCATCTACCTGATTTAAGGGGTTTGAGGAGTGAGAGTGGGGAGGGGGGGGGGAGAGCCCCTATGCCGCTTATTCTTGCCAGAGACACGCGGTGTTTTTTTGTTTAATCAATTATCAAATAAATTGAAAATTGTTTAATCGGTGACTTGAAAATACAAATTTCAAGTACTGTTAAAACTAGGGACGTCATCGCCTCGCTCCACTCCGCTTCGCTCGGCTCTTTATATTAGCTTCGCTCATCGTCGCACCTATTTTTACATTTGGTGAAAGTTTTTTTTTTTACTATGACTCTAATAAAGACCCTTCCATTCACCCAAATTATAAAAATAATTATTGTTATGTTACCCAAAAACGTCAAAATAACCCGTAACTATAAATTACATACAACGTAACGGAACGACATTCACATCACTAGAGTAATAAAAATGGCGGATTAGTGATCGGGAAAACAGATTTTTAGTGCGTTTTCGAAAAAGTCAAAAATAAAAAAAGCGTTTCCAGCAAAAAAAAATATCACTGTGAATCATAGTTTGGGCCCCTAAACCCAAATGCATTGTTATAGTACTCCGAATTAAGGTAGATGGTATCTAAAGCCAACACGAAGCGTATTTACCTAACTATCAATTAGTATATAAGTGTCAAGTTAAATAAATATTTGAAAAGAATCTACTTAGTACAATAATAATCTTTGAAACGTGTCCACTAAATAAATGGTTTCGAAGAGAAGTCAAATCAAAATAGACTTGTAAAATAGTTTGAAAATAATAGTATTGACGTATTATTACCACAATAGGTGGTAGAGCTGATGCCGGGCTCGACTGTGGAGGTACCACCATCTTACTCGGAAATCCTCCTGAAGTTATCCGGGGGAGAGTAAGAAAACAGCTCTCACGCAAAACCAGGCGGCCCACCATTGCCTCGGACCGATGGATGGCGGTATATCCATCCCCAATTGCCGGGCCTTATATAAAACAGACTGGTGACGGGAAGCGGCGTCATTGGAGCAAGGGATTCAGCACTGCGCTCACCAACCCACCTGCCCAGCGTGTGTGAGTATGGGCATTTCTTCCAGGAGAATCGCCAAAAGTGGCGAAATCCTGGAAAGGCTGATGTCCAGCAGTGGACGAAACAGGCTGGCGGACGGCGGACGGAACGCAACTGAAAAATTTCACTAAGAAACCAAATGAATTAGACAATGGCTAAGAAGAGTTTTAGTGAGATCAAGATCGTTACTGTTGCGTTACTATATTTTAAATTTTCTCCCAGACATCTATAAGTATATGTTTACTAATAATAAAGTAGTAAAAAAGTCCCGTCTGTCTGTACACTGAACGATATTTGTTATTAGTATTGTACTAAGGCCTAAACCACATAAAAAAAAAACTGTGGCTATGTTCCGTTCTAACTCGAGAATCCCTCAACGGATTTGGATGCGTTTTTTTTGTATTATCACCATAGTGCCTCTGGTCAAAACATAGGCTATAGCTATAAGGGTGTTCATGAAATAACGTATAATATAATAAACTTATACTCCATAAAACATTCCTACTTTGAGTGGACTAAACAGTTCACTTATTGTTGGTTTATAAGGAAACCTTTTTGTATCGTTCCATCAATCTATAAAATAAAAATAAACTCAAAACTTCGTCACGGAATTCGTTCACTGAAGAGTGAAACTAATAAAGTAGGACCAAACCACAGACAAGCGCGTTTGCCTACTTGTTATTCGATTATAGCTGTTGTAACAACGGCATAACGCCGAAAACTGAATGCCGACCTACTATAGAACTTTGTTGCACTAAACGTCACAAGTAATAACGTTACCCGAATCAAACAAATCTTTGACTGTTAGAGAAAGACACGTTAGGGTAAGGTTATATGGGGGTCAGGAATTAGTTTCCGCGACCTTCTAAACAGTAACGAACTGCAAACTGAAATACCTATTTATCAAATAATATTGTAAGCAAACCCGTCGCAGAATCGCGAAGGGGAAGCAAGATGATCGGTGTCCTTCACCGCGGCCGATCACTCGACCTATTACCCCGCACCCCCCGCCTCACACCCGCCAACACCCCTCACACCACCACCCGCGACCAACACCACTAGATCATTCACGCAACCCCTATTCACCAGAAATAAAGGTGGTAATAGTTTGACAAGAGGGTCATAAGTTTCTTGGTTATTCAGTACTTTCCCCTCTGACGTTACTAACGCCTACTGTAAGCTGATTCTAACTGAATAAAAATCGAAGGGAGTTTTCTACAAGTCACATTTTCTTTTGAATTAGCTTTTCTTGGATTGTGCGGCCCGTGAAATGGAATGTTACTCAATGCAACTAAACAATTTTCAATCGTGTGTGGATTAATTTTGGTACGACTGAACGCGTTAGTGGAAATGCACAAGTTTTGGTAATACTTAAAAAATTGCAGGAAATCATTTTATACGACACATTGATTGACTGATACTATGCAACTGCCTGAAACCACTGTTCCGGTACGGCTTCTAATGACGTCATGCCGAAACAAGGAGTCGCTTGATGGCATTGTTTTGTCATGACGGTGCCGGTGGTGACAAGCCACGGCCGAAATTCCCACCAATTTACCCCCCTTGGGAGACAACTTTTAAAGTATTATGCTTAGTATTAGTTAAAAAAAAAACCTTTCAAATGGCGTTAAAACCGTCGGATTATTTTAAACGTCTGATTTGGTCAAAAACTGTTTTTTAATGATTTATAAAAATAAACAATATTTAAATCGCTCTCCTGTTAAGTTCGTAAAGTGCCGCATGATACCGTCGAATGATATCTGTTACTTTCATCAAATCTGCAACATGGAAGAAAAAAAGTATTTTTTTTATTTATTTAAATTTAATCAAATCAAGTCTAAAAATATTTTTATTTTGTTAGAATAGTCCCTTAAATTAGCAAGCCACTTGTTTGAGTACAATAAATTTACCACGTTTTTATCACAAAGTAATTTAGCCACAAAGACCAAGCACCTGTTGGCAACACTGCAGATTGAGGTCTGACCTACATTCTAGTATAGCATGTACACTGCATTGATGAGAATGTAAAGAAACTCACATTAAATACTCGGTAAGTAATCAGAAACAGGCCCCATGGATTATGCATATAACAAAGTTTGCAAAATAAAATTTTGGGTCCCCGAACTCGGGGGAAGATATAAGACACACATTAATTTAGTCTATGGTTGAGGCATAGTTGAGGTAAGCTAAAAGCGTTGAATTTTACTTAAGTATAGTCCGTCAAAAAAGTGTTGAAATGAAAATTGAAGAAACTATTTTTCTTTCGCCTGGTTACACCAAACAAATAAGTACAAAATCTGTTAAATCGAGTTAACTGCGTTATTATTTCATCAATATAATACCTAAATTATACTACTTGAACGTTTAAAGTTCAATAAAGTTCATTTAAGTTTCATTTTAATTTCAACAGTTTTTTGACAGACCATACCTAAAATTCGCTGCCGTTTCTCTGCACATTGCTGCGGGCGGTAATGGCGTTTCATACTAAAAAACTTCTCCCACTTATATATTTTACTACTGTTAACTATTTCAATTTTATTTTATTTTATTACAAAACTCAACATTCACTGACATTATAGCATCTTATGTGAACTTATGAATGTCTTATACAACGTTACATTTAGAAATGAAAATACTCAATGTTTCTGTTATAGAATTTTTTGTCCTACCCGCATTCCAAGTGATTCATATTATATATTGTACGTAAACACCCAAAAATGTTTGATAATTTATTTATACAACGGTTATAATAAGTTATAATGCTATAATAGCGAAACCAGTTAGGAAAATAATATAAATAAGTGGACAAGTACAAGTGCTTTTTAATCAAAATGTATCAAAAGTTCCACCAAGTGCCAACAATCACAAGCAACAACTCTAAAAAACTTCATTTTTTAAAAAGGACATATCTACTTAAGTTTTATGGTAGCATCCCCTTTTATCAGCACATATTTTACTTTTACATACGGCTTGCTTCAAAACTCACCCTTGATTTTTTCACACTAAGCTTTACTTGGTAACCCTACCCACCATTAAACAAACACAGAGAATAAGGTTATATTAAAACGTTGAAGTCGATTCTGAAAGCTTTAATTTTAAATGAAGTGCTGTCAAAATTTCCAAAGTAATATAGCTTCTGTTGTTCACACTAAAGCACTATTGTGGAATTAGGAAATTTTGTTTGGACAGCACTGAAACTAAAATTAAGCCTTCAGAATCGGCTTTAATGTCACAATGTAGCATCTTTTAACGGGCGTTGCACCATGAATGATGCAACCGAATATTTGGTCAGTTTTCGTATAATTGACATGAGCACAATTAGCACTTATTTTACATATTCAGTAATTAATAGGCTGATGCCGGGCTCGACTGTGGATGTACCACCATCTTACTCGCAAATCCTCCCGAAGTTATTCGGGGGAGAGTAAGAGGACAGCTCTCATGCAAAACCAGGCGCCCCACCATTGCCTGGGACCGATGGATGGCAGTTTATCCATCCCCAGTTGCCGGGTCTTATATAAAATAGACTGGTGACGGGCAGCTGCGTCACTGGTGCAAGGCTTTCGGCACCGCGCTCACCAACCCACCTGCCCAGCGTGTGTGAGTATGGGCATTTCTTCCAGGAGGACCGCCAAGAGTGGCGAAATCCTTGAAAGGCCTATGTCCAGCAGTGGACGAAACAGGCCGATGGATGGATGGATGGATTCAGTAATTTACCACATCGTTTTTTTCTGGTCACCATAACTATTTTTCCAGGCGCCATAAATAGGTTAAGCAACCACTTTGCGCAGCCAAACCGACATATTTGGCATCAAGGAAGTGCCTTTTATCCTGTGAACCCAGATTCAGCCATTTCCCATAACGTTATTAGATTTGTTGTGACCTTCTCTATACTAGATCGTCCTGTATATATCGTTTTAAAGAAATCGATTGTCAGCTACAGCCATACTTCGAAGGGACTTTTCTTTGCTTCATTTCATGAGGAAATTAACATATTGAATCAAAAAGAATGGGTACCTCCTCCATTTAAGATTACCTTAAAAAAAGCCCAGATTGTTTTAAGACAAAAATCTTTCAAGTTTTCCATTTTAATTGCACAAGTTCAGTCATTTTGCAATATATTTATGTTTTGTTATTATATAAAAAATTGCACTGTGGGTTGATTTATGTATTTTTTTTAATGTGATATAAAATCATTAACATATCAGTATGGAATCAAAACTGGCACTTTCCAAAATTCTTCGTTTTTTACATTTTTCGACATCTGTGTTGACGCATAAAAACGACTCCAACTGCAAAAAAAAGACACCACTTTCTCTGTCTTTTAGTTGCCGATAGCATAACACACCACAAAGTATTTTTGTAGTACTCTTCCTGAAGGAACGAAATTTAAAATGCTGTACTGTTAATTATGTTTTTGCGATAGTGCTACTTTTGATTTCATGATGCGAATGGCGTGATGTGACAAACAGGAACAACTTTGGTGTTGGACTGACACAACTGTATCGTTAATGGTGGTATGTTGTCGGTTCCAGGTTGGCGGCAGCGCAGGAGGCGGCGGGAGCGCAGGCTCGCGCGGCGTCAGCTGATACCATGGGCGGCGCGCATCCGCCCGCTACTCCGGGGCCCACGTCGCTCTTTATACTCTCCGACGAAAACCCTTTACGGAGGTCAGTTGCACTACTTACTTTATCACAAACAAACGAAAAATCTAGTCCTTTAAGGATCAAACACCACTCAGAATCAAGCTCTGAATAGCCTTTAAGGATGCTATTACAAAATATTGAATTATTCGCTGTTTTTGGCACATTTTCCGATAAATATATTAAATTTTGTCAAATAATTTGGTGGTGACTTTAAACTTTTGCGATTTTTCTCATATTATGAATATTCTACTGGGGTCCTAATCGCGTATGTTTTTATTCAACGCGATGAAGACTCTAGTTCACAAGATAATTTGGTTACCTACAGATACCTTAAACCTCCAACTACAGTACTGGAGTTTTTTTTTAAATATACTATCTTTAATACAGTCAAATAAAATTGCCGTACCCTTCCCTCTTAAAAATACAGAGTTTCGGTACTTTGATCAAAAACGAAAATACCTTGGAAAAAAGATTTAATTTTTTGTCTAAGATGAAAGAAAATTTAAATTATTTGAACAGACCCTGAAAAAAAATAAAAGAAACTAGTAGGTAAGTTTGCTGTCTCCTGAAAACCTTATCATAGTGGAATAAGGTTGCGTTTATTTAGTAATTTTCTCGGATTACTTGTCAACATATTATTATATCAGCCCCTTATCGCGAAAACTCCCTTACTTTGTAATAGCTTCCTTAAGCCCTACAGACCAAAATGTATCATAACCCACTAATTAATCTCAAGCCTGATTTTGTCCTCAAATATAATCAGTAATCCTGTGCCACTATATCAGTAATTGAACAGTAATTACAATAATTATATTAAATACATAACTTATTTCCTGTTAAATTCCTGTCACATATTTCCTGAAAAGCAAATTCAAACAAATTCAAATAGTTTATTTTGTAAAATAGATACATAAAGTATACATACAGGACAATCTATGTTTAGATATCTTTATAAAAACAAAAGAGCGAGGAAAATACGCTATTTCCACATTTAATTATTGAGTATGATCGGTAAATAGTCAAGTTTACCTGTCTTTTTTTTCATTATTCACACCCAGTAAACTTGATGTGTTGTGTTTTCGTCCTAAACATGTTTTTATATATGCTTCTGATAAATTATAGAGCCCAACCCAGACATAATGTCGTCGTCTAGACAAACTGACAAACGACACCTCAACTTATTTTTGTTTGGAACACTTGTTTGCTAAATGATGTTTCACATAGGTAACCAATTGTTTTTGTATTGGAAGGTTTTAGCTATTTTTTCCGGAGACGTTATGAAGGCCATCCTATTAAATAAAGTATAAGAATTTCCCAGAGTAATTTTATTCTCTTCAGCATTGTCTCCACATTGAGATTCCCATATAAGGGAACGTTCGTTTATGAAACCAAAATCATAGTGGGAACTCGGTAAGTGGTCAGGACCCGTTGATCAATGATCCTGTTTGCAAATAATGATTTTTTTTGTGCCTTTATTGAACAAGAACAATCTTCGCCACGTTCACCAGGAAAACCAATCATAATTATTTTTTCCTTAATATTTAGACCATTTAGTGATCTTAATTCAAACCAATTTTAGTATTATGAAATCAATAATTTTTATCATATTTTTTAAGTTATGAAACTAGCGACGTCACTTGTTTCTTTGAGACATAATAAACAATACCTATATATTCTTTGAATTGGTACGAAAAAATCAATTTTTGTTTTACATTGTACCTTGTGAAACCAATATTAAGCGAATAAAAGAATACGAATAACTAAAGATCCTGGTGTCAAAGAGACATGAGACATTCATTACTAATCATTACATATATACCATTCATCATAACTTGTTCCTTGCAGTCACGTTGGCATCACTGCTTGTCAAGATTTGCCTTCATGTTGTTGTCAGTCAGATTTTTCAAAATAATTTGATAAATTATGTATTATTATTGCCAAAGCCGTTGAACAATAGTGCAAAAGAGATTGTGTTGAAGGTACGCCTTTTGTGAAAGAGAAAATGCAAACAATGTACCGTGATTCCTCTCGATCAAGTTCGATCTTGTGTCAGTGCCATGAGGGGTTGGTAAAATAGGGTTACCAGCTTTAAATATAAGCCAATTTTATGGGCAAATAATAATTAGCTATTCATTAAGTCACCTGGAAAAAATCGTCAAAAACGTAAAAAACGGGAGCTCAACGATTTAGAACAAACGTCGTCGAGCTAGAACAAGAAATAAAAAAACCGTTTTAGTACAGGGATACATGTAAAGATATTGATACCATTAAATCATACGTATTGTTTGCGAAATACAAATCAATAAATAATTGATAATTTAAATTTTTTCATTCTGTACATTTTGTTTTCATTAAAGAGTAGTCTAATTAATATTATAAAAAACGCAGTTAAGTAAATATTAGGAATGTGTAGTAAGCTGAATGCTACGTGAGCCATTGGCAACATGATATGCAGTACTACCATTTCCTAAGCCAGGGGACTTCTTATAGTGAATGGTATTGTACGTGACCGATTCTTGTGTTCAGCAAATTCTAAAATAAATATTTTGCTGCAGAAACAATGAATATTATGATAAAAGATATATTATCTCAAAACGGTTTCTTAGTCGGCATGCATTGGCTTAAACTTCCCATCCCCAGAAATCTAAATTTTATTTTGCCTATTTCACAGAAACGGTCATTGAATCTTGGTCCTCACCACTTACCTAATAAATGTAACGCTATTGGCACAAACATTCACTGGCACCACAAGATACTAGCGTAGCTAAGTTTGGGGACCCCTGGTAAATTCGTTTTTAGGTCTTGTGCATAGTAGTATTTGTTTACTTTGTAATTTTTGCGAATCCACTTTAAATTAAAATATATATATTATTAGCTATTTTAAGCTTTTTATTTCTTTATTTTGAGAAAATAATACAAAAATATTGTTTTTTCGAAATATATTTCTGCCCACTTTGGGGCCGGCATCAGTCGAATAAATGACAAATCTAATGACCTTTTTTAATGACATAAAAATAATTTGTAATCCTATTCTTTTTGCAATAAACTCAATTGTAATTTCTTTCTTTCTACCGATTCTCCAATATGAATTTGGCTATATTAACGAAAGTCACTTTGGGTACCGATAGTGCTACCGCTCTTCTTGTAAATAACGCATAACAATATCAGCATGACATGAAACCTCAAAGAGGGTGTTGAAGGTGTTCCCAAGTGTGAACCGTGAAAGTATATGGTATTCGAAAACAGAAAACATCTCAAAATCTCTAAGTTAAGGCAGTTTTATGGTGCGTGGGGATCCCTACCAATATTATAAATCTGAAAGTTGATCTTTTTTTTTCTATATTTATTTCTTGTGAGCTTTTATCAAATTAATTTATAAATTTATAAAATTACGGATTTTATTTGTAGAATGTTGTATACATGCCAGTTAGTTAAAAGTAAAATCATGAATTTATTCTACGATTTATTTGGTTGTTTTTATTTGTTTATTCCTTACTAGCCTTTGCCCGTGGTGTCACCCGTGTTTATTCAATCTCTGCCCCGTTTTTGGCTTGGGCTTTGTTCTTGACTTAAAACGGAACATACATACATACCTACACACAGACAAAAATTCTAAAAATTGTGGTTTTGGCCTCTGTACAAATCCATAACCCATTTTATTTCAATTTTCGCGAACATATTCAATGTACAGACACGACTTTTTTAGTACTTTTATATTAGTAAAAGTTTATTTTACTGTTTTCATATTTATGATGTTTACTTTGAAATGAATTTGTGCTTATAAAACTGTATTATGTTGGTATTCAAAAAATAATTACTGTAGATACTTACTTGACATTATATACTAGAAATAACAAGACGAAAACCCATTTTAAACCGGGATTAAGTTAAAATTTTCCTGGAAAACAAGTCATTTGTGGAGAGCCTGACCTCACTGCCTCAAAGTTACGTGGCCTTATAAATATCTAACTTGCCTTGATTAACCCTCTAATGCATTTTGTAAAAAGGTAAAATGTTCTCTGCTCCAGGGACCGGTACTCTGATAAAAAGAGAGAGAAAAATATGAATAACTAGCTTTTGCCCGCGGCTCCGCCCGCGTGTTATTCGGTTTAACGACATGCTTTTTTCCTGGAAAAAGTAACCTATGTGGTAAGTTGGGGTATAAGCTATATCCATTCTAAATTTCATCCAAATCCGTCCAGCCGTTTCAGCGTGAAAGAGTAACAAACATACACAAACTTTCGCATATATAATTTAGTGTGAAGTGTGATGAGATAACATAGCCTTGTCTTATTCCACCACAAACGATTATGGACCGCGCTAATTAGACACCTAATGTATGAAATAACAAAGCCTTGTCTTAATTCACCACAAACGAAAATGACCGCGCTAATTAGACACCTAATTTTTCAATGATATTGATCTATCCTACAGGAACCATGCATTTTTCCGGGATAAAAAGTAGCCTATGTGTTAAGTTAATGTATAAGCTATATCCATTCTAAATTTCATCCAAATCCGTTCAGCCAATTCAGCGTGAAAGAGTAACAAACATACACACACACGCACAAACTTTCACATTTATAATATTAGTAGCATAATGATAATAATAAAATTATCTATGTACAAGTTAAATTTTCTCTACATAAGTGAGCTTAATACCATGTCGTGCAGCATAAAATGTTTTGCTAAACGTTAAAGAGATCGCTGTCCTTAAAAATCGTAGATTCCTAATAGATTTAATTCTGTGACATAAATTTCAATGGAATTCGGCAACCATAATTTTATAATCCATAGCTACGACGGAAATAAATCAAGCTGTTGTTATACCTACTTATTTATTACCGATTAGTTTATACGAATAAAAATATGACGTGACGTAACCATTTTATATCTGTTTTATGATCATAATGTTTTGAACAGCTGAAGAAGAATGTTTTCTGTTATGCGAATATCGTATTTCCGACACTAATCATTTGCGAACTTTGCCTTTACCTGAAACATAATTTGCGTAGTAGTTTTTACAAGATAGATTAAGTGAGAGCAGGGAAATTTTGCCGCAGGACATAGTATTAGTACTAAATATATTACCTATACCAATGACGATTATGCGTAGTTTTTTCAGTGTTGCTTCCTAGGAGTGTATTTTTGAATCATTCGAATTTCAATTCGCACACAAATCCGCATGACTCGCATACGAATACAATACTAGTTTTAAGTTTTCGTATGCGAATCATGCGGATTCGTATGCGAATTGAAATTCGAATGATTCAAAAATACACTCCCAGGGCGGCTATTCCGACATTATTGCTCATTCGCAATATCAATCATTAGATATTTGTTTAAAAGGTTGATAAATGCCATGCGATGGAAATTAGAGTGACTAAACCACATCAAATAGAAGATATATGATATAAGAAATGCTTACTATAAGTTTTCAATCAAAAATATCAACACATATCTATACAAAATCCCTTTTAAAGTCACCTGCAATCTGCGTATGCAATTTTTGCGCACGTGCCAGAATCGAGGGCCAGGTCCTTTATTTTAACACGTTAACGTCTCTTTTTGCTACGGCGTATTAAATGCTACGACTTTTCCCGCTTTTTAGCACCGCTACTTGTCGTAGTCAGGACCCATATCTATACTAATAATAAAGAAGTAGAAAGTCGTGCCTGTACATTACGAAATTCAAATGAAATGTGTTATTGTAATAGTACTGAGGGAAAGGGCTAGTGTAAAATAAAAGACTCATAAAAAATTTTACTAAATTCAAAATAACACGCATGTTTAAAAAAAATCAGGTAAATAATAATCTTGTAATTTTATATTAATTAAAATTTAAAATTTAATTATTTAAAATACATACAAATAATACAACATTATAAACTTTAGGATATCAAAATAAATTTTGGTCCACACTGGGCCCGGCATCAGTTGAAATAATAATTTATTATTTATTCATAAGTATCTATTATTGATTTTTGATTTGATTGAATGATACATTATTATCACAACTGATGCCGGGTCTAGTGAGACCCGAAATATACTTTGATTTCTTGAAAAATTTAGTTGTGAGTGGTTATAAAAAAAAAAGTTTTTTTAATTATAGTTTGTAAATCAAATTCGCTCTGGAGTAATTATCCAACTTTTATATTAAATGAGCCCTTTGCCCGCGTTTATTTAATTTCTGCCCCGTTTTCAGCTTGGGCGTTACTTTATGAACACCTTTGATATATATTTTGACCAGGGTCACTACTGTGAAAATATATAAAACCGCAAATCTGTTGAGTGATTATGGAGTTAAAACGGAACATGCGAGTACATACAGACAGACAAAAAGACAATCATTTAGAAATGGTAGTTTTAGATTCAGAACAATACAAATAACCCATTTCATTCAAAATTCAGAGAAAATATTTAATGAACAGACACGACTATTATTAGTTATATAGATAATTATCTTGGGCATTTAGCTACAGAATTACATTGAAAGAAAAGATTATCGGACGAAGAGTAACTTCAGCCAGCACTTTGCCTTAATGTTTTTTTCATGTGACTTATTCTCATGGGTAAACTCATACTTTTGCCATAATATGACATTATTTCAATTATTATTTATAACGAACACGCTATTTTGTGTACCTATTTAAATTTACCTTTCAGCTAGTTTATGATATGCCATGAATGACATAAATGTCTAGGATTCACATACTTATAGATCATACGTTATCGTATATATATCATTTATTTATACGGCCAAATTCACACTGAGGACTCAGAAAGTACTAAGTAACAAGGTTAACTGACCCTTTTTTAAAATGCTTAAATTATTATTTTCCTCTTAAAACAAACGCAAGCCCAGCCCCAAGTCTTTTACTATGGGGCGTCAACATTTTACATACATATACTCACGCCTCTCTCCCAGAGGGGTAGACAGAGACTACAGATTTCCATCTGCCACGATCCTGACACACCTCTATTGCTTCTACATCCATCAACCTAGTCATACAAGCTCTTCTATTCTGGGTACTTTTTACTTTGCCCTTCTACAGTATGTCGCCTATTTGGTCGGCATACGTCCTTCTAGGGCGGCCTAGTCGAGCTTTACCTTCCACTTGTGCAGCATAAATTTCTTTCGTCACTCTACTTTCATTCATCCTCCCTATATGCCCAAACTACCCAAGCATTCCTTTTTCCATTCTAGTCACTACATCTTCTTTCAGGCCGCAACGATCCCTTATGTCGATATTTTTCTCTCTATCATTCAGTGTCAAACCACACTTACTCCATAAGGAACGCATTTCTACTGCATTCCCTCTACTGCGATGCTCATCTTGCCAGACCCAACATTCACTACCAAACATAAGCGTAGGAGGGAGCCAACACTCCATTATGATCCGCCAATCGTGCCTTTGCAGTCTTTTTGCAGTGAACATTTTTCTTTGCAAAATTTTCAAAAAGTGTTATCGATCCGTGTTAAAATCCGCGGGTCAGAACAACTTTGAACCTTTTAATTGAACCTTTCAAATATTTAAAACTTTTTTTAAGCATCACTCAAAACATCTTAATAATGTTCCAGTTTGTCCGTATCATTTATACATATTTTATTATAAAGATATGTATAGTTCTCGAACTCAAAAAGAACTTTATTCATTATAATTAGGTATATCATTGTTCCCTACTCATTTAGCTAGTTTATCACTGTTTTGTAACGAGTAGTTTTCAGCCTATTAAATGTTTTAATTATGACTTAAAAGTTACTTTTATTTACAAAATATAAATTTTAACCTAATACAGTACTGCCACATTACTTAATTGTTCTGTCTTAATTAAAAACACCACTTTCCTAGCTGATAAGTTAAATATATTTCAAAAATAAAAGAAATAAGCTTTTAAAAGTTATTATATTTTTATATCAAAACAATATTAAAATTCGTCTAGTAGTGTAAAACACAATATTTTTTTATTGAAGGTTTTAGTCCTAGGTATATTGATTTTGTTTGTAATGTCGATATATAATAATAATTATTATAACATCATCACAGTTTTCCATCATAAGTCATTCGTTCGCCGAGCAAACTGAGTTTTGTAAATGCACTTCGTGTCTTGTGTAGGATAGCCCTCAAATATGGACGTCTGAGGACAGACGATATTTCTTTTAAGCAGTACTCTCCACTGTCACCTAGTTTTCTGATATGTTTGCATGTTTGAAATAAAATATCTTGGTCAGGAAATAAATAAAAATTCATGTTAAGTTTAGCTGTTTTTAAGGTTCCGCCCTAGTTTAGTTTTTGAGATAGACCCTAGGGTGATTAAAATTTTCACTTTTTTCCGTTTTTTTTAAGGGCCACCCCCTCAATGTGTTTCAAAAAACAGGGTGAAGAACAGAAAGTGTAAAAATGCAATAGTGTTTCATTATCTACGTTTCTAAGGCTTACTTTCTGTATTTTATTATTTTCCGTATCTTTAAAAAAAAAAACGCTCGATGCATGGGGATTTAAATTTTAAAAACGGTGGTAACGACCCCTAAATGCACATAAAAAAATATGAAAAAAATACTTTATTTGTTTTTAGCTACATACATATAACACATTGAGGGGGTGGCTGGTAATAAAACGAAAAAAAGTGAAAATTGGAATCACCCTATGTCTGAATAAAATGGTCTAAAACTGACAACATTGATTTCTTTTAATTTTGTTTGATAAAAAAATGGTTTATACTCAATGTGTCTTAGACAATGACACCACACATGTTTAAGAAAAAACATTCTACACAAATATCCAAATTTTAGGTCTGTAACTCATTGCGACTGCAAGTTCAGACCCGTGACAGGCCTGGACGGGCGGACGGACAGACAAAAGAGCGACATTAATAGGGCAGCGTGTTGCTCGTCGGGTACGGAACCCTAAAAACATGAAATACAATCTCAATCCATCTTTTTTATGTACCTATATATTTTTTTATAAAGCAGTATTTTTGGACATATCACTCTTTTTTAACAAGCCTAAAACTGGTGAAAAGACATATCACGTTAGATTTTTATAAGATGAAAGTTCAATAAGTAGCAAAAAATATAATTACTTTGAACAATGAGCTAGTTAACAGCTAATTACCTCAATATTAGTCAAATCTCTTCTTAATTTCTTTTAAATGTCGGCATTTTTATACTTAGTCAATATTACTTTTCTTTCTTGTCAATATTAATGTTATAGTCATTTTTATACCTTGTAATTTTTCATTATAGACCTTAGGATGACAAATCTGGACACCCTACTACAGCGTTGCTTGTCGTCTAATAATATTCTTCTGACCCGTCCTACATACATAATTTAAAACATCCATTACGGTTTTTGTTCCTTGACAACAGAGAAATATTTCGATTGGAATTACTTACTTTTGCTGCCTTCGTAACTATGCAGTTACGATCACAAGTTGTCTTCATTGTTCTGAATTTTTCATTCGATTGAATTTTGCAGTTGGAAAAAGAACATTAGACACAAGCAAATTTATCTGTAATGTCAATATATATATGCTAATAATAAAGTAGGTAAGAAGGTCGTGTCTGTAAATTGAATATTATTGCGAAATTTTAAATTATTTTTTTAAATTTTTTTCCGTCTGTATGTTCTGACTCGAGAAACACTCGACGGAAAGCTTCTTAGTTTGAACATTATATTTTAATATATGGTTTGACTGGATTATATTTTATGTTCAGGAGTTATTGGATGAAGCGATGCAGTTTAAAGTATTTTTTTTGGCAAGAAGGAGGAAATTGACAGTTCATGCTACAGGAAAATGCGCTTTTAACTCCTATGACGCATGAGCTATTTCACATTGTAACATTCAAAAGTTCGTGACAAATGTGAAATAGCTCATGCACCATAGGAATTAAACGCGCATTTCCCACTATCACGAACTGTCAGTTTTTCCCGTGCACAAAAATGTACTTTAGTTGCTTACGTGAAAATATTCTTACCTCCAATTTCATATTTGAGCATTCGAGTTAACCAACTTGAGGAATGCTTAATTATTAAATACATATAGCGCTATAATGGGCTCATTTGTGGCTGAATTCTCGCTTAGCGAGATTTTTTTGATTTAGAAACTGTGGGTTAGGAAATTTAAATCCTAAGGACGCCCATTTCCGCAGTAGCTTCAAAGCAAATGCAACTCTATTCCAGGTATACAAAGTTTATCATCGAGTGGCCACCCTTCGAGTACGCGGTGCTGCTTACCATCATCGCCAACTGCGTGGTGCTGGCGCTGGAAGAGCACTTGCCGAATGGCGACAAGACCATCTTAGCACAGAATTTGGTAAGAAATATAATTATTTTTATTTATTTAATTTATTTTAAGCGTTTTTCAGATGCACAACACGAAAAACTCATTTAAAACAACCGTTTTCTAAATTCAAAGACACCAAAACGGATATAAATTTGAAAATTGCTTGGTAATGTACATACATTCAGAAGCAAACTAAAAAATGAACATACAAAATCAGGAACATGTGTTCATAGTCTTCTTCTTGTGGTTAGTGGGCAACCCGGTGTAAGAGTTGTTCAGTTTGCCATACAGGACTGTGATATGGCTTAGCGACCATTATCTTTCGATATCAGCTGGGACCAGTAGCTTTACTTGCTTTGTGAGGCTCGGAGATGTAAATTGCCACTAATGGTCAGCCATTCAAATACTGACAATTTTGTAAGCCAATGATATTCAAAGTGGTCATATGGCTATTCGGTTTAGCAAAGTAGCTCATTTGACAGTTGAAATCGAAAATTTTTCACTGTCAAATGAATACAATTGTCTTATTTTGTTATTGACAACCAAAACCGTACGATTTCATTTGTCTAACGAGCTTATTTGCTTAGCCGAATAGCCATATGATAATCGAATTTGAATACCATTGCACCTCAGGTCCCTCTATGTTCATTGTTTGGAAATTATAATAACAATTACAAAAATTAAATAACTGGTTTATAAAAAAGTGATTTAGAAAGAACAGTAAAATATAAAATAAAACTGATTCAAAATGACAGACAAAATGTATTAAGACTCTTTTTCTGTATCGTATCTCACTTAAATGGTCAATGCTGAGGTCCCTTTCTCTTCAACGCAATAATACACAGATTTGAATACATTTTACGAAACATTTTAGCTATTTAGTTAAAAACCGTATCAAAATTACAAAGTTGTAAGCGATTATGTATTATAGAGTAACTTGACTATTGCTCAGAATCCAATAGTTACAGCTAAACCTTCCTCAAAAAATACCAAACATGGTCCCGTACACTTGATTTTAAAAACAAGGCATGGTCAAAGCTGATGCTGAAAAACGGCACATCGTAGTATCAAGTAATGTGTCCTTATGCCATTGTGACACTTACGCAATCACATTTCCTCAGCTGCGCTTCGTTTCATAAAACAAGCACTCGTATCCCAACGGTTTTCATTATGTCACGGTTGTACAAAATACCATTATCTAAGAGTAAGAATTGCATCAAAATCCATTTTATAAGGTAAAATTTATAAGGTAAAACCATGTTTATACAAAAGCAGACAGAATGACAGTACAATTTATATGTAAAGATCACAGACATATAATTCTTGTGGTAAAGATAGACAAGAAGATGACCAGCTCTTATTAGCTCTCGTTAGTCACATCTAGAACTACTGGCTTTATTACTACATGTACGAAACGCACATTTTTCCATATTCATGCTTAGTTCAAATCGTGCCATAATTGTATGGTTAAACTATAATTGACATCAAAACTTTCAATACCTCTGGCAATACTGTAAATCTGTTAACCACATAAAAATGTGTCTAATTATTCTCTAGTGACAAATAAGTGAACAAATTAAACAAACAGAATGATGTTGAAAACTGCCTACTTTCTACTTTAACATGTTAACTAAGCAATCTTGAATATTAGGATGAGATTTTTTTTTCATAAAACTAATAATAGGCAGAGAGAAATTCTGCTGTGCACTGCATGTTTTCACCCTGAATGTTTGGGCTTAACAAAATCTCAACATACGAGAGAAACGTATGTCGTATGTCTAGAACGAAAAGTTCTAGGTTATATTCAAATTCGGAAAGGTCCTAATAAATTAGGGTTATTGGAAATTTTACAACCTTTTTCTGATGCGATTAAATTATTTACTAAAGAACAGACTTATCCTAATTTTTCAAATTATATGAGATATTATTTTTCTCATTTGACTATAACCCTTTCTATTTCTCTACCATTATGATTAAGATTTATAGTTTATCCTGCAACAATTTAAATGTGGTTTAAGTAATTTTCACAGGCTAACACCGGAAGGAGTAAAAACTTTAAAAAATAAATCATTAGAAGGTATGTCTTGGCCATATCGTAGAATTGATCATTTTATGATCTGAGGTGCAATTGTGTAAGCCAGTCGTATTTAAACAAATTTGATTGTCATATGGCTATTTGTCTAAGCAAATTATCCCGATTGACTATTGAAATCGCACGTTTTTGGTTGTTAACAACAAAACGAGACAATCGTATTCATTTGACAGCCAAAACTGTACGATTTCAATAATAATTGTCAATCGTCAATTTCCTTAGCTGAATAGCCATATGACAATAAATTTAAATACGATCGGCTTACGAAATTGCACCTCTGATCGCAATATCATGAAATGTGTAAGAACTAAAGGGTCGCCTCGCTCCGCTCCTCTCGCTTCCCTCGTCGCACCTATTTTTGACTTTTTGTTGGAAGTCATCGTGAATTTTAATTTTATACTTTATAATATTTCCGATCAAATCATGAAATTATCAATTCTACGATAAGGCCACCACATATACATAATGTTAAAACAATTAGTCACAAATATATATATACGAGTTCGATCTCCATCTAAAGGCATTTTTGCAAACTGGATAGTCGTAGACATTCAATTTAAATTTAAGTGTATCAAAAATTATGTCAGTATTATATTAAATTAAAATCTTTCTTTGTTTCAGGAAAAAACCGAGACTATCTTTTTAGCAATATTTTGTGTAGAAGCCTCGTTAAAGATTTTAGCCTTAGGTTTTGTTTTACACAAAGGATCGTACCTTAGAAACATTTGGAACATAATGGATTTTTTCGTTGTTGTCACCGGGTAAGTGTTTTTCCACATATTTTCCTATTATATTTTACATATAACCGTTACAACTATGTTTTTATCTGCAATTGGTGTCTATTTTCTGTGAAATGCCTAAGGAATTGAGCATAAAAAACTTTGAAAACTAGGCATCAAAATTTGTAGCGTAGGGGCTGATTCTCATAATTGAACTTTGGAACGGAAATTAGGTCGATGACGATATTCGCCGAATACAACGTTGATGTGGACCTGAGGATGCTTCGGTCTTTCCGAGTTCTCCGCCCACTCAAGCTGGTCTCTCGGATTCCAAGTAATTCACAGTAATTGGCGAACAAATAAAATACCTACCTTGTTACATATAGCTCAGTTCTCGCTAGATTTTTTTCTCGAATTTTATACCCTTGTTAGCGTAGTCGAGTCTATTGCTAGAAGTTTGAAAGATATAGATTTCATTTTACTGAATTTTATATTTGACTTGTGTGCTCATTGAAATTGAATTAAGTACTGTGATTGAACTAGGTATTTATCAAGTATTTTTGTCGCTATTTTGGTTGTTTAATTAATAAAGATTACTCGTAATAGGAAAATGATGGCCAGTAGTTTTTTGAAAGTTTTTGAAGTGTGAAGTTATAGAATGATGTTTCAATAGATTAAAAATCGTATAATGTTTAAAGTAATAGGCGCTAATACATTTTCGATAATTAGATGTGAATATACTTACTTAGTATGTAGAAGTTAAGCTAGTGATTAAACGTATAATATTTATATTTGAAAGTTGTGCTTTGTGTTAATTTAAAGAGAAGTCTTTACCGCAGAACGAAGCTCTTTTTTCGTAAAACTCTTTTTTCATGAACGCAAAACCTATAATAATATTTGTTGTATTAATTTAACAGTGGTTGTAAAATTTCAATTCATTGATTAATTTTCAATTTAAACGATTTAATTTTGCAAAAATCCATTTCTAAAATTAAAATATCAACCTGAATTTAAAAAAATACTCTTTTAAAATCGATATCGCAATGAAAAACAAAAAAGAACACTTCGATATTCGAACCGCGAAAACAGTTAAGGGCATACATCCTCTAAAGTAACTGAAGCACAACTTTCGATAGTGGTACATGAGCTAGTAGTCCGAGCTATAGCGCCGGCTGTATGTGTTGGCAGTATCATCACGGTGCTGCCTCAAGTCGCGCCCGAAGTCGACTTCAGGACCTTGCGTGCCATTAGGGTGCTGAGGCCCCTTAAATTAGTGTCGGGCGTCCCTAGTGAGTTATAGAAATTCATTAGCTTAGACTTTTTAGACACATTTTAGGACTGTTGCATAACTTTTGGCTTTAGTTTTCATTTAAAATGAACCTACGTTTTATAATACTTTCGCTGCCATTTAAGTTTGTGACACATCAGAATGGGATTGGAAATTCATGTTGATTTAGTAGAACAAAACATTTGCATGTAAATTTATTGCGATGAAATACATATCCACCCTTAAAGTTATTGCAATTTTCAGATTTCCAAATCTGACAAAAAGTAAAAAATAAAGTATTTTCGTAACGAGTCTAGCGGACCAAATGATCCTCGAAAACATTTTAGAGTTGGTGTCGAAAATGTTTTGAAAAGAAAACGTTCTTAAATTATGCAACAGCTCCTCTCAAAATCAGCTGCACGATTTCTTTATTTTGTTCATCTTTGTAGATACTTTTCCATTATTGTCACGATATTCTTTAGCTGTTTGTTCGACTTGTACCTTATTATGATTTTTGATATTTACCATATTGTATCACCTTAAAGTTAATGAAACTATAAAAGCATCCCTAACTCTAACTTTCATTGCTGCTTTTTTAATAAATATAACAAAAAATATAATGGACACCCACCACAAAATTTACTTTTTCGATTCTTGTTATATACATAGATCTAGAGACTGTCCTTTCTTTTGATCACTGTCATAACATAACTCTCTACAACTCTAATGGTCCGTAGCCCTCAAAACAAATAATGATAATAATATAGTAGGTCACAATCATACATCCACATTTTACCGACGATTATTATCTATACTTGTAATAAAGCATTTAAAAAGTCGTGTCTTATGTCGTAAAATAACTACAATTTTTTGAATTTTCGTCTGTCTGTCTGTTTATCTTTCTGTCTGTATGTATGTTCCGCTTTAATTTCGTTTATCCTTTTATATGACTCCTTATACATAATGTTAATTTGATGTCCTTTTTCCTTCAAACTGATCTATCCATTGTACGTAATATGAACAACTTTTACTATGGTGGCAAAACAAAAATCGCCAATAAAGATCAGATATTCTATAGAAAAGTTAAATACCTACTCGACTGAAATGTTGAAACAGCAGTTTTTTTTCACGAGGCCTGTATAGCCTCATAGAAAAAGTTGTTCATACTAATCATAAAAGGTGGAAAGCCCCGTTTTAAAGAAAAAGGCTATTATCTTAGCAGCCTGTATAATGAGTTTTAACAGCCAGATTTCTTGATCTTTATAAATACAGGATAAAACGTGTACATAACAAACCTTTCTGTATGTCTCCTCGGACATGATAAATAAATAATAGCCTGTTAAATTTGTCAAAGCTTTCGAGTGAAAGCCTGTTTCCCTGGCGGGCTCATTAGAGTTGTAGCATTCGTTTGCAACATAAATATGTGTATTTAACGGGAGTTGGTAAGTATTCTAACGCAGTTTTCGTGGTGTAGGCTTGCAAGTGGTGCTGAAGTCGATAATCAAAGCGATGGCGCCACTGCTGCAGATCGGCTTGCTGGTCTTGTTCGCCATCGTCATATTCGCTATCATCGGCCTAGAGTTCTACTCCGGCGCGCTGCATAAGACTTGTTATAGTTTAGAAGATATTAGTGAGTATTTCTTATTATCTTCTTTAAGGACCCGTTCTCCCTAACATTAAGCACCTCATTTAGCGTCAAGTAGAACTGAAATCTGTGACGTTTCATTATTGTTTAAAACAGCGCGCTCTGAGCCGTGGCTGTTACGACAACCGAAACATCGCGCGATCTAAAGAATCACGTTTCGATGCCGCCCTCCACAGTAATTTGTATGAGGAAATCGCACGCAAAAGTTGGTTATTTTTGATGGATAAATACACCAATTAACAACTTTTATTTGAAAAAAATAAATTTATCGCACCATTCTGTACACTCTTAACTAACAGTTGACTGAATTTAAGTTTCCAAAATGATCTGAGAAACAGTCAATGGGAAGAACGCGAAGAGCAGTTTTACGTGACTTTAGATTTTTTTTCTAGCTTGCTATGTATTCTATGCAAAAATCAAATTAATTAGGTTGTAATACAACTCTTCGACAACTTGTGTGATTATTTATTTCTCATTAAACAAATATTTTCTGTCATGAATCAGCAATACGGTGCGGCACGTTTAGGTGGCATGGACCCTTAAAGCTGAAACTACATTGAGCTTACGCATTCCTGCGGGTATGGTAGTCATTGGCAGACTTCGCGTCGACTGGTTTATAGGTTAGCTACCAAATCTGGGTAAACAAATACATCTAGATCTTGGCAGACCTCAACTTAATGTAGTTTCAGTTCTAGCCATCATAGATTTATTATTATCCGCAGTAAGTCTTTTGTCAGTGTTAAGAATAATGATGATGCACATAGAAATAAAATGACAGACTTAAGATGAATAATATTCCAACTATAAATGTGCTAGTTATCAAAAAATATAAACACATATATTCCTCTAACGTTATTGAAGTATTTTAACCAAATGCGTCGATTGATTAATTAATTTACTGTAAGTGAAATTTTTTGTAACTTCTTATTGATTTTCTTTTGAGTAACTATCGATTTCGGGCTTTAGTTGTCTTTTTATTCATAAAATTTGTTTTAAATTACTAATGCAATGTTTTTATTTCAACTACAAGTAGAGTTATTTCATAAAAACTTGTTTTTTCGAGTGGGCGTGATATTTCGGTTGTGTTAACAGAAGAGGCTCAGAGCGCGCTATTAAAAAAAATAATGAAATTATGTTCAGTAATACTTAATGCAAAATGAGATACTCAATCTCAGGTCACCCATGCCCTTGAGGTTATTTTATTTGATCTGCAATATTTAAATTGTGAGTGCTCGGACTCTGATATCCGTCTCTAAACTATACATATATACCTACTCTTAACCGTCCCTATTTTTTTGTCCCAAAACGAATGGATTTAAGTTTATTCACGTGTCATGATAATAGGTTTATTCACGTGTCATGATAATAGGTTTATTCACGTCTCATAATAAATGAACTGTTAACAGATGAAATAGTGAACGATGGCGAGGCCCCAACGCCGTGCAACGCGGACAATGAGTCACTAGTGCCGTTTGGAGCCTACTGGTGTATTTACGACGTGAGCACGTGCCTAGAGAAGTGGGAGGGGCCAAACCACGGCATCACCTCGTTCGACAACATCGGGTTTGCTATGCTGACAGTCTTCCAATGCATCACCATGGAGGGTTGGACTGCTATACTCTATTGGGTAAGTTTTATAGGTAAATAACTCGCGTTTTTCTTTCAGATAGGTAGAAACAGCTCTCTGTTTATATAAGACTAGCTAGACTAGGTTTCACCTGCGCGAATGAAATGAACGACTATGTCTCCAGGGAACAAACTTAGTCTATGTCCATGTAGAGTCTAACCATTACAATAGTGAAAGAATTTTCAAAATCAGTGCTGTAGGTCCCGAGATTAACGAATACAATTAATGGATATGTTCTTAGGAAACCGCTCCTCTCAAGGAATCAAACTACAGCCATTGATCAAACTCAATATGTCTCAGTAAAGAGTTTAACCAGTACAACAGTGAAAGAAGTTTGAAAAGGGATCCATAATTCCAGAGTTTCCAATTTATAATATTTGCAGGTATTGGAATAGATAGAGTATAAATACCTAAAGTTGCCGAAAAGGTATATGGGCTGTTACAACATAAATTAATCTATTTTTGTTGGATCCCGTAATCCCGGGATCTATAGAATTACGTGGTATTAGTCATCTGAGTAAGTAAAGCAACTTTAAACTAACTGATATTACGTTTATATATAAGTATTAACTCTCCGAAAATCATAACATTATATTTCAAAGTAGTTTTGATAATTGCCTTCTGATCAGGTCAATCAATCAAGCTTTGATATAAACATATGTACTTACACGAAAAATCGTTTGGTTTGGGAAAAATACGCACTAGGAAATTTATTAAGGGACAAGATGACACAAATAGAAATAATAAAATTACAGACTTTGAATGATTTTGTTGCCACTATCAGAATATCCATTTCACCAACCCACCTGCCCAGCATGTGTGAGTATGGGCACTTCTTCCAGGAGGACCGCCAAGGGTGGCGAAATCTTGGAAAGGCCCTTGTCCAGCAGTGGACGAAATAGGTTGATGGATGATCGATGGTATTCAAACATACAAAAAAAAAACATAAGTTGTATGATTAAGTATGTTTGAACAAACTGCGTCAATTTATTTATTTATTTACTTTAAATAAAATATTTTGTAACCCTTTATTTTACTCTGTTTTAGACTTCTTATTGATTTTATTTAGATTATCGTAATTTATTTGCTTTTTTTAAATAAAATTTGTTTGAATGATATCTGGTTATTTTGTGAAAAGGCCGTGCTTTCTTCGAACTTGAAGCCGAGTAAAGTATTAAAGTTCTTACGCTAAAGTGTGTTTGAACAAACCGTACCAATTGATTTATTTATTGACTGTAAATAAACTATTTCTATTTTACTTCGATTTAGACTTCTTGATTTTATTTAGAGTTTCGCGACTTATTAGCTTTTTCTTGATAAAATTGTTTGAATGAAATCTGAAAAAAGCCGTATTTTTATTACAAGTTGCCAAGTTAAGTATTAAAAACTCAGTTTTTTCGAGAGCGCGTGATATTTCGGCTGTCGTAACGTAATGAAACATCAAAGTTTAATTCTGCTCAATATGAAATGAGGTGTTCAATTTTACGTCTCCCATGCTCTAAGGTGGTAACTTTCCACCTCGTTATAAAATGTATCATACAATTCTTTACCTTACTTTTGAATAAAAATATGCGTTTTATAGCAATTTGCGTTAATTGTTTCTTAACGATTAGATATTTAATCAGATGGATTTTTCTTTTAATTTTTTATATAGGTAATTATTTAAGAAAAAAACAGCTACATATCCAAGTCATAACAAGTGAAAATAATTAAATTAAGCCTAAAGTCTCCTTAATTTACAAAAATGTATAATTCTAATAACAAGCGAAGTTAACTAAACTCAAGCAAGTAATACAATAGTTACAAAATATAAGCAACAATAGAGTTCAAAAATGTCTATCTACAAGAGTTTTTTTTGATGGCAGATTTTTTAAAGGTGGAAAAAGATACACAAAACTTGATGACATCTGATAAATGTTCATTAATCGGCAAACACGCCTAATGACACTATTTTTTGCATAGTACGCTTTACAAGGAGCAATAGTAAACAAATTATTTGTATGACATGCACGTTCACATTTGCGAGGTATTCTAAAGTTGATTTTTTGTAATATATCCGGCGTGTCTATCAAATTATTATTAATTATTTTGTAAGGCATACAAGCGTCAATTTTCTCTCGCATATAGGATAGAAGTTGAACTTTGTGTCTATCGGCTGAGGTATAATAGTCAAGATAAGCATAACCTGTTCTGTAGTCGAGGGCCTTCACAAACCTTTTCTGTAATTTCTCAAGTCATAAAATGGATGCCAAACTGAACAAGCAAACTCCAGTCTACTACGAATAAAACTATTGTACAGAATTTTATATGTCGACTGGGTTTTAAACGGCTTTCCAACTCTCAGAAAAAAACCCAATTGTTTGTAAGATTTGCTAAGTATTGTATCAATGTGTGGCACAAAAGTCAGTTTAGTCATTTTAATGTAATACAATCAAAATGTAATGCATGAATACACAATTTTCTTTTAAAAACATAATCATATAAAACGCATTTATGCATATGATGTGCATTTTACACCGAAATTAAGGTTACCACATTAAGTTAAACGGTTTACTCATGAACCATAAATCTTGTTCAGAAACTTTGAAATAAATCAAATGATTTCTCAACATTCGAATCAAAGCATTGGGATCAAAATTGCTACGTTCGTCCAACTTCAATATTGTCTAGACAAAAATCTTTTTATTTCTTTCCCGCCCCAATTCAACTCATTATAGTTTTCTTGAATGTGATCTTGTCGTTTTCAGTTTGAAAGGTTTATATGTTTTGGTTTTTCGTGCTATCTTATCTGCGAAAACCAGAGAAAAATTATGATAAAAATTGCCTTACGCCTTAGATTCGTTACCTATGTGAATAGTGTGGTCGTATGATTATTGGCGGAAAAGGATTTTTAGCGCCTTGAGAGTGTGGTGTTATTGTATACAACAAAAGCGACACTCCCTTAAAATGCATGCCCTCCACTAATTGCGACTGTTTCAACGTGTAAGAGCAAAAACTTATTGCAACCTTTACCTGTGTGGGTGTGGTAATTTTACTGTGTACTTGGACTCGCCCGTGGACTAAGAGGTCAGCTAATCGTGCGATCAGTCCAAGGGGGCAATTCCGGAGAAGCTATTGAATTGAGATCTTTAAAACTAGATCTAAAAATGTATGGAGTTCGACTGATAAAATGGGTTTTCACGGTCGAGAAGGCTAATTCGACAAGACTGCGAGTAGGCCTACAGGTACTGGCGGGGAGAATTTGCATTATATGGAACGATACATCCGCTCTGTCGTGAGTTCGCGTCATTTATGCACTAGTAGGCCAACAGATTCAGCCTTTCGGGAATTTGACGAGTACCTTTTACCGGGATCTGAATGACCAATTTGTCTGTATTGCGTATTTGCACCGACTTTGCATGTGAGCGTAAGCACATTGGAGGGGCATGCGTTTTAATATAAGATTATCTCTATAATTTATATTTAAAATCGGTCAAGCACTTTTGGGCATATCTCCATCCCCAGCTTTTTGAGATATTATTCAGACACGAATTTTTTCTGCACCGCACTTTGGTCTTATGGGCTGGGATACATTAAACATATTTAACGTTATGCTACCATAACGCGCAGCTATCTTGGCTCCGCCGTAGCGTGTAGCTATCCTTGCTCCGTCGTAGTACTCAGCTTTCTTTTGTCCGCCGTAGCGAGTAGCTATTCTTGCTCCATCGTAGATTTTACTTTTCCTTGGTCCACCATAGCACGTAGCTATCTTTGCTACGTCGTAGTGAGTAGCTATATCCTTTCTCCACCGTAGAGCGCAGCTATCTATGCTAAGTTATAACTCGCAGCTATCCTTGCTCCGTCGTAGTTCTTAGCTTTCCTTGGTCCGCCGTAGCACGTAGCTATTCTTGCTACGTCGTAACACTAAGCTATTCTTGCTCCATCGTAGTTCTTAGCTTTCCTCAGTCCACCGTAGCAAGTAGTTATCCTTGCTCTATCGTAGTTCTTAGCTTTCCTTGGTCCCCCGTAGCACGTAGCTACCTTTGCTACGTCACATCGAGTAGCTACCTTTCTCCACCGTAGCGCGCAGCTATCTATGCTAAGTTATATCACGCAACTTTCCTTGCCCCGCCGTAGCGAGTAGCTATCCTTGCTCCGCCGTAGCGAGTAGCTATCCTTGTTCCATCGTAGTTCTTAGCTTTCCTTGGTTCGCCGTAGCACGTAGCTATATTTGCTACGTCAAAGAGAGTACTTATATACTTTCTCCACCGTAGCCCTTTAGCTATCTTTGCTAAGTTATAACGCGCAGCTATCCTTGCTCGGCCGCGTAGCCAGCAGCTATCTTTGCTCTATCGTAGTTCTTAGCTTTCTTTGGTTCAGCGTAACACGTAGCTATCCTTGCTCCGTCGTAACACTAAGTTATCCTTGCTCCGTGGAAGCGAGTAGCTATATCCTTTCTCCACCGTAGCGTGCAGCTATTCTTGCATCGTAGCGAATAAATATCCTTGCTCCGTCATAGTTCTTAGCTTTCTTCGGTCCGCCGTAGCACGTAGTTATCCTTGGTAAATCAAGCTAGCGCTCTACCACACCTCTGACGACCTCTCGGGAATTCTCTTCGTTTATTTATATATGTCATATGTTTATTTGTAATAATAAATGCTATGAGGTTCCCAATTTCTCCTTTCTCCTCTTTCACTGGTGTAGTTAGTTTTTCTCTTAACATCACTCATTTTGACGTAATTGTTCCAGTATGTTATGTATATTTGTCTAAATCGAGATACAAGTCAGTCTGTTTTGCTAACAATTATTTCATCAAATCTGTTTATCAAACTCATTTTAATTAACAAACACTTTCAACAGACCAAATAGACCAATTTGGGAAGATTAAACAACCAAAAATATGAATATACTGTGTTTTTTCTTGGAATTTACCATGACTTTTTGATATGACCTGGGATTAACAGGGTGACTATATACCGGTAAAAGCCCAAAATAAATTATTATTAGGAAAAATTCGGAATTTCACCATCATCAGACTAACCAGTCTTAGATTTGACCGGATAATTTTTGTATTTACCACCTTTACATAAATATTGTATAAGCGAAATACCATTTATCAACTCATCATGAAATCTCTGAAACTATACAGCCTATAAACATAAAATTCGGCTGGTAAGTTCCTTAAACTATTACTTTATGATACAGAATGTTTAAGTATGTTATTTCACAAGCGCGAACGAAATGGGCAAAATCTAAACCGGTAATAAACGACGAATCCTTTCTTGTTTTAGACGAACGACGCCTTAGGCAGTGCGTTCAACTGGATCTACTTTGTGCCTCTCATCGTGCTCGGATCCTTCTTCATGCTCAACTTAGTTCTTGGTGTCCTTAGCGGGTGAGTCTACTATTATACTTTAATTTTAATAACTTTTTTGTTTGAAATGTTTTAATTTATTATTTTATTGCAAATCAAAAATATAAACAGCCAATCAAATGTCTCCATTATCCATTATTTAAACTAATGCACCCCTGGTTGGGGTATAGATAAGGAGCACCATGCGAAAAAAAAACTTCAGAATCCTTCAGCGCAGAAGCTAGTCAGTAGGCTACGTTAGAAAAGGTAATGGTGAGTCGTGGAACATGTGTAGCAACCACCATACATAACCTTTTTGTTATTTTTTATGACAACCCAGAAATCTAACAATTGTGTACAAAATGTGCATTTCATAAAACATAAAATTGTAATCAATTTCTGGTATTACCATTTTGACCATAAAATCTAGGGTTTTGTTTTCGGAAAAATGTTTGGATAAACCTTGGGAATAATTATTCAGTATTCAGTATTGAAATGAAGTCTTCAAACACACTTTTCCTCCTTGTTCTATGAATAGACATATTTTATTAGATGGCTTTAAACAATGTCTATATTTCTGAATTTGGGCATTTTGCTAGCTACTAATATAAAAAACATACTTTGCGCCCTTAATTCGCCCCACTTGCGCGCTTTTTGCATGGAGTGACAGTAAAAAAAACTAAAATTCACATGGTCACACTGAATTTACATCAGTGACTTTTTAAAAACCCAGAATGTTATGTAAATAAAATAAGGATAAAGACAATAAGTTTGTTTTTTGACCTTTTTCAGTTTACATTTAACATTGATCTTTTTTAATCGAATTAAAATATTTGCTAATTTAGAATAAAAAAATTTCGCCGCATTAAGGTGGTTCAATTACATCTTATTTTTTGTACAAAGAGAATTTTCAAACGAGAGAGGGAGGGTAGAACGACGCGCCCAGTTTCAGAAAGAACGTGCACAGTTGATGTTCAACACAGATTTCAATGCTTATCTGAACTGGATAACTGAAGCAGGTTTGAGATGTGTTAAAGAACTCTTGTACTAAAGTTACACCAAAACTCCTGTGTGTGATTGTGCTAGATTGAACAGTCGTATTTTGCTAGATACACCCATTAATAGATAAACGCTGTTGTAAGGGCATGAGGATTTAGTACAAAAGTATGGCCGTTTTTACTTACATTTTGCTTCATGATTCGTGGATAAATAAAAATCAAGGTTTTTGCAAAGATGGTAACTTCTAAAATACAAATACTTAGCGAACTTGAAACAACATCAAATGGAATGCACAAGGAACAAACAAAATGTTAAATAATCACTGCAAAAGAGTTACCATAATATATTCTGCACCAACATTTTTGTACAGAATATCTCGAACAGAAATATTTAAATAATGTACAAATTCACCTTTTAAACAGCGATATTTTTGGAAAATATTGTCAAATTACAGTTCTTTAGATTTAAATGATAAAATATAGTAGTAATAAGATAAATAACAAACGCCATAAAATGTAATTAATTTGTTGGCGGTCGCTAACGACATTAATCCATAAAGTATTTTTTTTTTGTTTCACATGTGATATGATTAATCTTAATACTGCTCATAATTGAGATGTATGTAGTGTGCTAGTCGTTGCTATGTTTCGTTTGTTTTTCAGTGAATTTGCTAAAGAAAGAGAGAAAGTAGAAAATAGACAAGAATTCCTTAAGTTAAGAAGACAACAACAACTTGAGAGAGAACTCAACGGTTATGTTGAGTGGATATGTAAAGCAGGTGAGTTACCTTAATTTCATCCTTAAAGTTAAATAATCAACAAAAGAATCTTTGGAGGTATGGCAATTTGTAAAACAGCAACGTGATTTGGTAATTGTAAACGTTTATTTTCAGAAAATGTTTAATAATATGACCAAGTTGACCAACTATTTTTTTTTATAACACTTTGCACTTACAATAAAATCAATACAAAATATAAAACAATCAAACATGGTGTACAAAGGTGACACTTATTGCTAACAGCAATATCTACCAGGCCATACCTATTTATTATTATTATATGTTAAAAAATAATTATTTTTATTAAAACAACATTGTTTTGCAGAGGAAGTAATATTAGCAGAAGAGCGAACAACAGAAGAAGAAAAGATGCACATCATAGAAGGTAATATAACATCAAACATAATATAAAGAACTTTTTTTTATGCATAAATAATTTAACAAAATTTTATATAAATAACAAATTATAACAATCTCAATATATGTTATATATATAAAATTTTGTTGATTATATATATATTAAAAAATCAAAGTACCAAGCTGCTAAGAGTAACTTTATTATTATATCATCTTAATATAAAGAACCAAATATATACTTGACCCCCTTTTGACTTCTATAGAAATGACCGTTCAGAATCCATGCCGCAGCTTTTGCTTTTGCGAAATCAATAAACCTTGAAGCCATAAGATAAAATTCAAGGAGTAAGTGAAAGAAATAAGACAAGAAATCACCAAACATATCTTAAGCTTTCTATATAAACTAACATACCTATGTAACTACGTAGGATTGTAGGTACATATCAGAGAAGATCTTCTTATATATTCTTCTACCTTTTATATAACCTTACACATTTTCAGCGCGAAGAAGAGCAGCAGCCAAGAAGAAATTAAAGAACATGGGAAAGAGCAAAAGCACAGACACAGAAGAAGAGGAACAGGACGAAGACTGCGGAGACGACGGTCAGTACAACCTTCAAGTTAATCAAATATTTGTTCAAGAAATCACATAATTACTCTACCGTATCATTTTGGAAACCAGAATATCATATATGTGGCCCAAGTATTTTACCAAACTGCAAAATTCAATAAACAAACTACGTCAAAAATCCCAAATTTAATATATTCAATCGTAATTATTTGTGATAGGTTCCATTTTTTACTAGTAGAATATTGTCTGGTCGTATTGTTATTCTCTTACTGATTTAGATACGTTACATTTTTTGTTTATGTAGGAGCATGATGAATGTTTTAAGTTTTCTGTCACACTATTTAAGTAAACTTTTATCTTAATTCATTTCTTAAACATCACCAGAGTCCGAACCTACATTGTCTTCGTTACCATTAACTGAAATGTTACCGATATCTTTTTGAATTTTATTGCAAATTAATAACTTATAATCCGTTACATATAATAAATAGAATAAATTCCAGTTTCAATATTAATGTTGCATGCTATGTTGTTGTTGGTAATCTATTGAAACTTCTTATAGTCATCAGCACAGTTTTCACGCACCGAGTCTGTAGGTGTGTACCTACTTGATTTGTATGTTGGTTGTTTACAGTTACAAAGAAAAGCAAAGGTATGGGATCAATCGTGATGCTGGTAGAATATTCTTCATCTTTTATGTAGATGGATAGCCTAGTATTTATAGTGACTCCTTGTTTGTGTAGACTCACAATGTTTTACCAAATCAACCCATTTCCTGGCATTTAGGCTACAGCTATTATAGCATAGAATAAAGCTTTAATGATAAAAAATAAGCATCTCAGAACCCTGCTAGAAACGCTTTGTAACATTTTCAGTGGTTAAAATAATTCTGGAAGTATGCTATGTATTTAAGAACGTTTAAGCAATGTCACAATACGTAAGTAATTGTTTAATTAACTGGAAATCCTAAATGTAATCTAATAACTAGCCCTTTTCCTGCAGCTTTACCCGTGCTAGAGGAGAAAGTGCCTACTGCCCTTTTTCTCCAATGTTTCACTCAAATGATATATTCTAAGCTCCCTTTAATACCACAATGATATGTATAAAAAAATTGTTTTCATCAGAATTCGGCTATCGCAGCCCCAGTTAGTTGGAGTGGATGAAAAATCTACGTTTCTCTTTTTTCACCATGCATGTGAAATGCAACGACTGTCTATCTGTATCTTGGAACTCGAGAACCGATTAACGGATTAATAAAGCACTTCCTGAAACGGACGTTGCATTTTACGAGACAGACGTTGAATTTCACATGCATGTTGAAAAAAGAGAAACGTACATTTTCCATCTAATCCAACTAACTGGGGCCGCGATGTGCGATTCCATGATAAGGAGGAAACAAGACGATCCCAAAAGAGCATCATTAAAATTTTATAAGCATCCAAGCTCGGATTGCCAGTCGTATCGGATAACATACCATTTACCCTTTACAGTTACTTACATATCTGTAGGTATATTCCGTTATTAGAATAAACTTCTACGAAGATAAACAGCAGGCGTGCTAAAAAAAATACTAGAATACTATAAATAACAAATATTACATAAAAAGCTAAATGTACAATATATGTTTAGATTATTTTAGACGTCCTTAGTACCCCTGTATCACCTTTTTGATGTTGTCATCGATTTGAAGACAAACTGTCTCATTTTAAAGCGTGGGTTGCACAAAATTTTATATTGTCTACTTTGTAGTCAATAGAAATTAATTGTACTTTCTGGCAGACAGCTAAAAAAACGTTTTAAAGGCTTTTGTCAAAGTTTTACGAAAGTGTTGTGTTATTAACTGCATAAATGATCGTAAGAAAATGAGACAGTTTATCACAGCTGACAGCATCCCAACGCTCAACATAAAGTAACATTAGAAGTTCGTTGGCAGGTTTCCTCAAGAGCAAAGCGCGTTCAGTCGGCAAATGCGCGGACTTCTGGCGCGCTGAGAAGCGGTTTCGCTTCTGGATCAGACATACGGTGAAGACGCAGTGGTTCTACTGGTTCGTCATTGTGCTGGTGCTCTTCAACACGATCTGTGTTGCTGTGGAGCACTACAGGCAACCGAAGTGGCTCACTGCGTTTTTGTGTAAGTTCATAAAACCTTTACCCTGTACTCAATGCCAGTCAGCATATTTATACTATGTACTTCGTATCTCTCCCAAAGATGATTTTAGGATGACATGCAGCAGTACGTGCGATGTTACGTCCTCATTACACTTTTAAAGCATTACATTTGGAAAATCTGTTCTATTATATTTTTTGTTATCATCACACTTCACATTAATATTATAAATGCGAAATTTTGTGTGTGTGTGTATGTTTGTTACTCTTTTACGCTGAAACGGCTGGACGGATTTGGATGAAATTTAGAACATATATAACTTATACCCTAACATATAAAAAGGGCTACTTTTTATCCCGGAAAAAAGCATGTGGTTAAACAGAATAACAGAATAACATTGCGCGGGCAAAAGTTAGTCGATTATAATAATGCTATGATTACGAAACCACTTGATCATATTAAATTCATTGAAAAGTACAAGCGTTTTTTCATAAAAATTGTACTTTATTTGCTTTGTGCAATTTGGTTGATTTTATGACGTCTTTTTTTGTTATCTTTCTCTGTCAGTATTTTAAGTAACGTTTATAATGAATTGACTAAATGAAAATATTAATTTTTATTTTCAATAATAATCTTCTATTTTAATGTTAATAGATCAATTATTTAAGGGCCTGGCTCTTGTTGGTGTAGCATCTTCCATAGTTCTCTGTCGCAGTGGCGTAGCTATGACACTCAGTGCGGTATCAATGGTGTCATCCCTAAACTAAAAACGGTTAAAATCAGTAAAAATATCTGTGTACCTTACATTTATCAGTAATGAGAGTTGTCGCGAGATTAGAGTGTCTAGGTTATTGGGGACTACCTGCGCCTTAATAAATGCAGTGATGGATGCCACTAACTTAGTATCCAACTAAAGTTGTACGATTGTCTAAAATTATACCTTTAAAATTGATTCGAGATGCGATCTGGCATGTTATCTGCCGTTTAACTGTATTTTAGCTATAATGAGACATTAAGCGATAAAATCCACGGAAAAAAGAGTTTTTGACCTTCGTTTAAATAGTCTAATTCATACTGGAGACTCGATAAGAGGTCAGGACCAAGGTTCAATTACCTTTCTGTGAAATACGAAAAATACAATTTAGACTTCCTAATACTAATCCAGTCGAGATTGTTCTTAAACAAGTATAGAAGCACAAATAAAGTTATTTCATATTTCGCAAGCAGGGTTATGGAACCTTGGTCCTGACGACTTACTGAGTCTTCAGTATGAATTTGGCTATACAAACAAAAGTCACCTTATACATATAACTAATTGAAAGTTGCAAAATCAATGATAGAGTAGACAAAAATAACAACAGGGCGGCTATTCCGACATTATTACGCTTTCGCAATATCAGTCATTAGATATTTGTTTAAAGTGTGATTAATGCCATACAATTAAAATTAGAGTAAATAAATCTCATCAAATAAAAACTACAAGATATAAGGAATGCTCAATATAAATTTCAATCAAAAAAGTCAACACATATTTGTACAAAATCCCTTTTTTAAAGTCACCCGCTATCTGCCTATGCAATTTTTGCGCACGTGCCAGAATTGAGGGTGTAGGCGGCTATTCCGGCATTATTTCTCACTCGCAATATCAATAATTAGATATTTGTTTAAAGTTAGATAAATGCCATGCGATGAAAAATAGAGTGACTAAACTACATCAAATACAAACTATAGGATGTAAGGAATGCTCATTATAAGTTTTTAATAAAAAAAAAATACATATCCGTACAAAATCCATTTTAAAGTCACCCGCAATCTGCCTTCGCAGTTTTTGCGCACGTGCCAGAATTGAGGGCCAGATATTCTATGTCATAAAGTCCGTTTGGCTATGGTGGTAGTAGAACGTGTACACACTTTTTTCTAGTGTGCGTTTTTTCTAGTTTGGGAGCGCTACAAAACACGCTGCACACACAAAACGCGCTTATCTGTATACGTCACTACTACAACCATAGACAAACGGACAGAATATCTGTAGTAATAATAATAATAAAGTAAATAATTTCTGAAAATTGCGTTTTTTTTCTTCAGATTATGCCGAATTCGTGTTCCTCGGGCTGTTCATGATGGAAATGTGGGTGAAGATGTACGCGTTGGGCCCTCGCATCTACTTCGAGTCCTCGTTCAACCGTTTCGACTGTGTGGTCATATCGGGGTCGATCTTCGAGGTCGTCTGGTCAGAGGTCAAGGGGGGCTCCTTCGGTCTCTCCGTGCTCAGAGCTTTGAGACTTTTAAGGATATTCAAGGTCAGTTAAAATGCTCCTTTGTATATGAAAAATTCACCTATACAGTACCGTGATTCCAATTCTCTTAAACTTGCCTTAAAATAAAGCAAACATAGGTATTAAGGGTGACCTTAATACTGATGGGAAGCCCACGCAAACAGTTGGATACATGTGTTGGGTCTTTGACTTAAGTTGAGGGGAATCTTGGATGAATGAGTGTTTTACTTGTATTTATTTCTTGAATATTGCGTAACCGGAACTATTTTATGCCTAGTTCTACTCGTAGGTCCACCATAGTGAAGGCTTACACTAATTTAATTCTTTAATAATTTGCAATTAAACAAGGTCCTCGTTTTATAGTCAGTATTCAAAACAAGGTTAGGTGGTAGAGCTAATGCCGGACTCGACTGTGGAGGTACCACCATCTTACTCGTAAATCCTCCCGAAGTTATTCGGGGGAGAGTAAGAGGACAGCTCTCAGGCAAAAAAACCAGGCGGCCCACCATTGCCTGGGACCGATGGATGGCGGTATATCCATCCCCAATTGCCGGGCCTTATATAAATCAGACTGATGACGGGCAGCGGCGTCACTGGTGCAAGGGTTTCGGTACCGCGCTCACCAACCCGCCTGCCCAGCGTGTGTGAGTATGGGCATTTCTTCCAGGAGGACCGCCAAGAGTGGCGAAATCCTGGAAAGGCCTATGTCCAGCAGTGGAAGAAACAGGCTGATGGATGGATGGATTAAAAACAAACTACATCTAAGAGAATAGAACACCTTCTTTGTTTTTCAAATGACTTATAGGTGAAAATCTGCTGTTTGCTCAAAAAATTGCTTTGTTTGGATCCTCTTTATTTTTGAAAGATGACTCTGTATCAAGAATAAGGGTTTTTTTTAATTTGTTTCTTAGTTGAATTTAGTACTTTAACTAAATTAACATTTGTTTATCTTTTACTTCCAGGTCACAAAGTACTGGTCGTCACTGAGGAACTTGGTCATCTCACTCCTCAACTCCATGAGATCCATCATCTCGCTGCTCTTCCTTCTCTTCTTGTTCATTCTAATCTTCGCCCTTCTTGGCATGCAGCTATTTGGGGGCCAGTTCAACTTCGAAGAAGGCACTCCACCCACTAACTTCAACACGTTTCCCATAGCGTTGCTAACTGTCTTCCAGGTGAATATTTTCATGGCATTTCCACAAACGTATTTTATATCAGTGAATTTATTATTTATCGAAGTTTATCAAATGATTTGACACTGCAGTCCACACTTAGTTGACCCCCTTTTCACTAACTATTATTATGTTCTAAGCATGATGGGTGGTACTTTCGCCGTACTTCAGGCACAAGCGAGAAAATACGAGTACACCGTTCAGTACTCCCAAACTTATAATGCGCATACGAATCTTCGCCACTGCTCGGCAAAGTTCGTATTTCCCTACATTTTCTATAGAAGCAGTAAGGTCACGTGGTACGTCCGGTCGCTCGGCTATAGATTTCTATGCGCATTATAACTTTGGGAGCACTGTACAACCAATGCGCAACCTGTCTTCAAACTTTAATTAATGCATGAAAATTGGTGGCATCAAAACCTTATGTGAAATAATGTCTTTTTCTAAAATGCATTTTCTATAATAATGCCTTTTTCTGTTTCAGTTTTTTAGTGTTAATAGGTTAGATTGACATACAAGTTTTTTTTTTCAACTCACCCTCTCGGCCATTTTATTCAGTCAACAAATTCAATGAGTAGGGCCTCTTCACTTTGCTGTTGTTGCCTAAATATTGACGTCATATAGACCGTAAAACGTTAGCATCAGAAAATAAATTAAACCTCAAGATGTAACTTTTGTAGTCAACCCAAATGATACGGGCGAAATATCTGTAAGAAGCTATTTTTATGAGGCACATCTCAACTATTCACTTCGTTTTCATTTTGCAGATCTTAACGGGTGAAGATTGGAACGAAGTAATGTACGACGGCATCCAGTCACAGGGTGGCATCCAGAAAGGCATGATTTACTCATTGTACTTTGTTGTTCTGGTGCTATTCGGAAACTACACTCTGCTAAACGTGTTCCTTGCTATCGCTGTGGACAACTTGGCTAACGCCCAGGTACGATTATACTTCTGGTATTGTTTTTATGCTGATGTATAAATGTCAAACGTCAATTGCAGGATAAAGGCCAGAATGTCGTCGTTTGCGTACGTCAGTGTTCACTTGTAAAATTGATGCCGCTTCTCGTGTAAATGTTGCCTTTGTCTTTGCAGGAATTGACGGCGGCAGAAGAGGAACAGGTCGAAGAAGACAAAGAGAAGCAGCTCCAAGTAAGTTCTCAGCTTTGTCTTGTTCGTTCACTTTGACTCGAATGTGTTTCCATTCCACTTGACGCTTTAAACCTACGTCGATAGAATCACTACTTCAAAGTCATAGCATGCTCAGCCACTTTTTCACGAGCATCCAATTACCGGTTGATGTATGAAGTTCCCAAGATTTGTATTTCATACGGCAACCTCTGTACCTGATTAGGAATTGGAGAAAGAGATGGGAGCGTTACACGCAGTGGACGGAAGCCCACTTGGTGATCTTAGTCCTTCGTCGCCCACAAGCAGGAAGGTAACAGGACCTCGGTGGTGGTGCTGACTTGTGCTTGGTCGTGTGCATTTGTGTCGGCTTTTTAAAATATTGTTGATGTATCTGTCACCTTCACTGTCACCCCATCTTTCACCTGAATTTTTCCTTATTCAATTAGAAATATTTAAACCACCCCCGGTTGGGTTTGGTGTTGTCTGGGTATACGTTATTCCAAACCACTACCTGGTTATGATTTCGTTTTACATTAGGAACAATTCAAATTAGATTGACCCCTTTTCCCCTGCATGATATGATCGAAACTGAAGTGCACGAACTAAATTTTGTGTTACAAGCTTATTATAAAAAATCAACAATATTTTAAAAACCGATCTCAATATTTATTGATATAAATGTCGCTTTGCCAAAACGATAGGTGTTACTTACAGTGCATAGATATTGCTAATTATTTCAACTAGAATGAAAAAAAAGTTTATTTCCGGTAGGCTTTTCTAGAATTCCGGTATGATTATAAATTTATAACTTTCTTCGCTTATCTAGAATCGCATTACCAGTATGGGATAAGGTTTTATGCGAATGAAATTTTACTTCTACAATTTTCTACATGGTAGTATCATGTCATTAACAAATTTTATATTATTTAAAGCTTTACTCTGTCTTTCGTCATGCATGTTCATTTGCTCGTTTACTCTTCCCGTAATCATGTGACTCGATGTTAGTTGTAAGTACATCATGAGTAAAATCATACTAAAGAATTATCATAATTAAAGTCGTACATCACAATAAGTTTATTAAAATATAGAAAGCTAAAAACAGAAGATTTAGATTATTCTAATGATATACCTATGCTTGTAGACGTCTATATGTGGTCTAGAAAGAGCAAGTTACTATCGTAAACATGCCAGAATAAAGTTAATCAGTAGAAAGTATAACCAGAGAACAAGTATAAAGTAGAATAGAACCAATTTGAACGATGAAACTCAACCTTAGACTACCAATTTTCATCATAATTAACCAATAGAATATTAGTGATGAAACATTAAAATACAATTTTCAGAACAAAAAGAAAGAAGAGGCCAAAAAAGATGAAGTCGAGGAGATAACAGATGGACCAAAACCAATGCTGCCATATTCGTCCATGTTTATTTTGTCACCTACTAATCCGTAAGTATTTAAAATATACACAATACCTCTCACATTACAATTCTTAAGATAAAACAATTTACTTATATCCGAAAAACATTTAACTTTATTAGACAACAGAGCAGTAGTTACGTAGGTAAGACGCCACTCTCAATCTTGACACCGAGTGTGAATGCTGCCTGTCAGTCGATCAAGCAATGAGTTTTTAGGATTTATGTGTATACCTAGTATAGTACCTATATATGTACATATAGTTACCACTTGCTAAACGGTGAAGGGAAACACGTCGGTAAAATGAGGGTCTATTGACTGTTTCAGTGACAGTCTACACTCGCGAACACCTCTGCCACCCCTCGGGGATATAACATGACGATGTTTTTTGTTGTACTAATAATTAAGAAAGAATATTTAAAAATAAAGGCAGATAATGCGATGTTTAACACGTTGTTTTCTGTTTACAGAATTAGGCGAGGCGCACACTGGGTTGTAAATTTAAAATATTTTGATTTTTTTATCATGTTAGTTATATGTATGAGTTCTGCGGCACTAGCAGCTGAAGATCCAGTGAATGAACATAGTAATAGGTGAGACACACACATTTAGAATGTTCAAATTCTTACCTTCCAACTGTTTGTTCAATAACGTGTCTGTAGCTGTAGCAATATTCTGTATTATGAAATATCATATAACACCTTCTTTCAGGAACAAAGTATTGAACTACTTTGACTACGCCTTCACGTGCGTGTTCACAGTGGAAATGTTGCTAAAGATAGTCGACCTCGGCGTGCTATTCCACCCAGGCGCGTATCTGCGCGACCTGTGGAACATTATGGACGCTGCCGTTGTCATCTGTGCCCTTGTCAGCTTCGGTTATGAAATCGGGTAAGCTTGTTACAACCTTGTCTATCAGTTATATCTGAGATGGGACACCGTAACTTCTGGGTCATGAGCTCTCTCTATAGCTTGTCATTTACGTTTAGGGCAGGGTTGTCTCAATTCTGGTAGATTGTTATATCTTTCACTTCATCTTGATGTTACGTCATTGGCTACTCAATTAAGCTCCATGGGATCGATAATATTGCGGCCCACTTATAGTTCTGTTGTAAGACAATAAGTCTTTATCAGTTTTGGATTTGAATACAGGTATGGCTGCTCTATCATCTTCAATTGCAAATTTTTCATCTAAGTAGACCAACAAAGTTTTGGAATTAATGTTAACGGAATATTAATTGTATCTAAGAAGGCATTGTCTAAAATCCAGCAGCTTTACAATATAACTTAAGACTAAGTTTTTTCGTGTTAGTTACTTGATTAAACTATTATCATTTTTTGTTTCAGAGGTGTAAAAAAGGGACCGGGACAGAATCTGTCCACGATAAAGTCGTTACGAGTGTTAAGAGTGCTCAGACCATTGAAAACTATAAAACGTGTTCCAAAGTTAAAAGCAGTGTTTGACTGTGTTGTGAACTCTTTGAAAAACGTCATTAACATTCTCATAGTGTACATATTGTTTCAATTCATATTCGCTGTAATTGCAGTTCAACTATTTAATGGTAAATTTTTTCACTGCAACGATATCAGTAAGAATACTTTTGAAGACTGCCAGTGAGTATAGTTTTGTTTTTTAAAATATATTGATATGATCAAACAACCTTTTTAATGAATGTTTCATCTGAGTATTGAAGTTACTTTTTATGTAAATATGTTAATTGTCTCCCCTGTTCCAATCTAATATAATCTTTCATAATTCATGACAATCCTTCTACTGGGTAACCGAATTGGAACACTCTGTCGTATTTCAGAGGGTCATATTTCCAGTACGAGCCGAACAGCTTGTTGCCGGTAGTAAAGAAGCGGCAGTGGACGACGCAATCCTTCCATTATGACAACGTTGCGACCGCTATGCTGACACTATTTGCGGTGCAGACAGGGGAAGGGTGGCCTCAGTAAGTAATGATATGTTTTTCTTATCTGCCTGGGACACGACTTCAAATGGACATTATTCAATTTAATTTTTAAACTACTTACTACTCATTAGAAAACAACATGATGTTCAATAATAACTGTACAGCCCATTATGTTGTAGTGGATTTTAAAGTAATATTTTCTATTGCAGGGTTTTGCAAAATTCTATGGCAGCTACGTATGAAGATCGGGGACCCATACAAAATTTTCGAATAGAAATGTCCATATTTTATATAGTTTACTTTGTGGTTTTTCCATTCTTCTTTGTTAACATATTCGTAGCTCTGATTATTATCACATTTCAAGAGCAAGGAGAAGCGGAGTTGCAAGACGGTGAAATTGATAAAAATCAGGTACGTAAAAGTTTAATTGATTAGAAATTGTTGAGACAATTGCACCAGAAGTCGTATATTCATTACATTGTCTTTCATTTTCAGAAATCCTGTATAGATTTCACGATAGATGCACGCCCTCTGGAGAGGTATATGCCAAGTAAAAGGGCAAGTTTTAAGTACAAAGTGTGGAGAATAGTAGTCTCTACGCCCTTCGAGTACTTCATCATGACCCTGATCGTACTCAACACACTATTGCTCATGATGAAGGTATGTACCTTGACGTGTTTTAAGTGTTAGATGTATTTTGTCTAAATGTCTTATAAATCTTTAAGTCCAGTTATGAGTCCGATTTTGTGGAGCCAAATCTTGGAGATATTAAGAAATTGAATACGAATATACAAAACAAAATTATCAAGGACCGAGGTGCACAATGTGATAAGTAGATAATGTACTAACACGGTATTGGATATGTAGTTTTATGAAGAAAGCTTAGCCCACAAGGCACAAATTGGTGACTAGATTTAGTAATGAAGTCCTGGATCACAAAAGCACTGAAAACCTCACTAGAGAGCAAAATTAGAAATCCGAGCTCTCTAGTTGGGCTAATAAGTTGTATATTATAAATGAAGTGTTGTTACTTGTCTTTATGTAAGCACCATTATAGAAAGTCCTTGCATAGCGAATAATACATGAGTCATTTCAATCTGATATTTTCTATTAACATTATACAAGTTTCTGTCACCAGCTGATCTCGACTCGAATAGTTCCAGATAAATTGGCTTTTAGTACTGCCGATAGGTTAATTGAATAGGCGTAATATTATAAACTAGGAACATAACATTACACACTTCACATTCAAAACACACATACGTACAGTATGAACACACACACGCATTAATATCCGTGTGTTTAAAATCAACACACAAAATATCAGAATGCGCCGTACATAAACTAACTGTACGAATGATGAGCCTATCCTTTTATATCAAGTGTTCCGCCATTTTGTTTATTTGTTGTTTTACGTCCTTTTTCTTTGAGTAATCCTTTCGTGTCTCCTTGCTTGCCATTCATTTATGTATGTGTCAGTGTTGCACGGTGTACCCATCCTTCCTGCACATTTAGGCACATAACACACCATATATTTTTCAAAATTATCTGTGCTTGAAATGCACAAATTTTCTGGAATAAGTAACGACAAGGCATGAGCCATTTATGTTGTTCGTGTTGCATGATCTAACGTAAGACCTATTCCAAATTGATCGTGAAAATATTCTACAGTCTGCATGCCACAGCCAGGCGTGAATATGTTAGTGGCTATGTTTTATGTGATTTCTTCATTCAGTAAATTTAAAATTATAATATTTGAGGACAATAATGCATTGGCACCAATAGCAGACGTTTATTTCATAGTGTGAAATGTTTACAATTATTGATGAATTTTTTTTGGAATACTACGCAAATAACACTGTCAGTTACTTAATGTTTTTTTACTTGTGAACCTGTGTATTTTTGTTTTAATCATTTATGTTTTTCACATTATACGCACGTCTCCTTTCCAAGTCAGATTACGAACCTTTGTATTCTATCTTTCCTTCTGTTCCATTTTAAAACATGAATTATTAAGTATATTCGTTTCCTGCAAAGCAAATATATCAATAAGCAGTTATCTCAATAAACAGCTCCCATTGCCTACTTCACAATACCATTTCTTACTTTTTCAACTTTTAACCAACATGTTATCGTATAAGTAACAATATCTATTTTCATTGCCATGGGTTTATCCAAATCGCCCGGCACATCTTCACAAAATGGCAGTACTATAATCAAAATGACCGCTACGCGGATATCCTCAAGTATTCGAATATGGGGTTTACTGGAATGTTTTCTGTGGAAACGGTGTTGAAAATCGTCGCTTACGGTGTCAAAGTAAGTACACTAACATAAAACAGTTTCTTTATCAGCTAAATTTGTAATAAAAGAATAAAACGATAAAAGTATTATACTATTACAAATGTACTCTTTCTATTCACACGATGCTTAGAAATAAATCGTTATATATGTACTTGACTTTGGGGTACTGTTCAGCAGAACGTTCGGGTGAATTCTTCCCTTCCGTAAATATCCCTGACACTGGGTACCTAGATTCCTTAAATTCTCTCTGATAGAGGAGGTTTCAGCCAAACTTGACAATCTGCAATAGTTTATTGTTGAGCATGGCTTCCTAACCCTGCTGCATGTGGCACTTAACGTATTTGTACAAGCACAGGTAAGTGTAAGTGTTCCTCTACTTGTAAATGTTCTAATGTTTTCTCAAACAGTGACTTAAAGAAATTCTACAGATGTCTACTGAGTTTTGAACTTTAAGGTAAGTATTACTACAGGTCCCAGAGTGGAGCTCCAACAGGTGATGGGGTAAGTAGCATATTACCATTTATCAAATTATTTTTATGTGAAGAGCTGAACTGTCATTGCGATGTTGGTTGTTGTATAATATGCATGTTTATAATTTCGATTTGCATGCAAGCACAGTGCACAAAACCACTGGATATCGTACTGATACATTCTCACACATCTAAAATATCGGCTCATAACGACAAAGATAAAAACATGAAAACACACACAAACGTCACACTCACTCAACATAATGGAAATATTTAAAACTAGCTTTTGTCCGTGACTTCGTCCGCGCTGAACACCGAATTGAGCTTAAAGTTTATACCATCATAACTTGAACCATCATGTATGCCCATAGTCCAAGCTATAATTTTGGTTGTGGATATCGTATTGTAATGATTTAAAGCCTAACCTACTCCTGAAACACTAAGCTTTACAGCAGCAAAACCCTTTCTAAATCAATCTGTTGGGTAGTTTTTACGTACTTACCTAAATCAAGAGCGTACAGACATACTCGTACAGACAAAAATGTTTGAAACTTTGAAAAATTGGGTTTACGTGGGCTCCGTGGAATTTAATTTCTATATTTTCCGCCTTTATAAACAAAACCCTACTTACTATTTTATTATACGTAAAGATTTACTTTTTTATAGGTGAATTTGAATTTTTTAGTATAGTTCCAAAATCGAATACGAGAAGAAAAAAAAAGTTTAATTTTAATACTATGAGTCATCAAGACCCAAAAGACTTAACTTATACTTGAGGTGAATTAAACGAAAAAGAGTCTCGTCTTGGATTTTAATTAAAATTTAGATTTAACTAAAAGCTGCGACTAAAAAGAGTGTTGGTGTTGGTTTGCGGTAGTTTCACGAGGCGCCACCACTACTCATGGACATGTTAACATTCATGAACCTCGTCTTTACGTTCTTCTTTCTACTCGAGACTGTATTGAAGCTGATAGCCTTCGGATGTACGGTAAGAACTTAACATATTTCAACATTTAATGATTTATTTATTTTACATTTCTTTTAATACACGGTCAATCACAAGCTTGATAAAGTTTGCACAAACAAATCATATAAAACAACGTCTTGACCGTGTATATAAGGTTAAATAATATTAATCAGCGAAACTCGGAACATACGTATGAGTAGTACACGCCCATATGAACAACTTTTTCTATTTGGGTTTCACGAAATTCAATACGTTTTTTAACTTCCTCTTACATAAATTACCTGATTAAAGAAAACGGTGCACCATGAGATCTCAAAAAAAATGCAAAATTTGCATAGTCTTCATACAAAAGTTGTTCATACGGAGGAGTTGTATCTATGCGTTGAGTTTCGCTAACTAATCTAATTTAATCTTGTATAGATTTGTTAAAATCAGTATTATTTAGATTAGCGATTTAATATTCAATACTGACTTGAATATGCATACATCATATTATTTGAATTTTAGATTTAATATGTGATAGCAATGAAAATAAAGCTTATTTTAATAGTCATTACTTACCTGTATGAAGACGAAATGTTTTGACATCATGTCATGTTTTGTAAGAAACTGTGATGTGGAACATCCAACCTAATCCAAACGTTATTTCAGAGAGAGATCCTTCTTTCCTTTCCTTATTTAATATTCCTTTAATTACGTAACAAATGTTCGCTGAAAATGGAAATTGTACATTTGTGTCCCTTTAATTTATTTTTAACTTTTAACTTCTATTAGTAATAAGGTCCCAAGATTGTTATTAATTAACCTGTTCATTTAGATACTTGATATGTTTATAAATGGCTAACATGAGATTTGTTTACAGAATTTTTTCAAAGATCCATGGAATACGTTCGATTTCATTACGGTCATTGGAAGTATAATTGATGCCCTCATTATGGAGTTTGGCGTGAGTATTATTATAATATTTTTCTATTACGATTTTTTCTATCGCAATTTTGTTAAATTTAATTTTTACTATTTCTTATCTCTTCGCTATTGATTTTTTTTGACGCCTTTGTTCGCAAATGCAGGTTTGCGTATATTTTAAAAATAAATAAAATACAATTTCTTGTTTTTGGTAAATTTACATCGAGCAAAACAATCTTGATAATTACAAAAAGTGATAAAAGAGAAAGTTTGTTCGCTCTGTGTGAATTTACCCATAATAGGGTGCCTAGATAGTTGTTACTTAATTTAATTTTATGTTTCCTGAGTTGGAAAGGGTAAACGATGTAATTAATTAATTTGCAGACCGACCTCGCAGAAAACTGTGCTGACATTTCGTGTCAGCAGGTAAACGAATTAAGCTATACTGAATGATTGCTAGGAAAATTTATAGATGGTTTTGTCTCAAACTATTGGATATCAGTTTAGACGATTTGTGTTTTTTGGTTCCGAAGAGTTGAACAGTATTTTGCTAGTAAAACTTTTGATTATGACAAAGTAGTATTGGTTGAAAATTGTAATTTTATTACTAGTACGTTAGGGAAAGTAACAACTAAAACATTATTATTTTGTTAGGATTATGTTATCAAAATTAGATGTACAGATTGCTTGAATGTAAAGTTGTAAATATTATGACGAATAGAATCAGACTAGAGTTTTATAAGGTGTGATATTCTTATTATAATGTTATTTTGAATGTTTTAATATCACTAGATACAAGAATAATTGAATTTAGAACTAAAAATTTAAGTTTGTCTAGCTAGAATTATATATAAGTCCCAATACGGGGCACAAAAGTTAGACTGTAGAAATGTTGAGTTTTTGGCTAAATTAGCATCTTTTTATTTTAATTTTAGTTGTGTTCGTCAATGCGATTAATTAATAGCCAGTTTCCGATTAAATATGTGGATTTATCTCAATGTTTGTGATTATCTTGATATTACTCGTATACTTATCGCCAAGTAAGAGAGCCTATTTATCTTTCGAATGGCATGATGATGACTTTTAAAACAAATACCTGCTCCTAGAGTTTTTCTGTCAAACTCTCTTTCTTGGCGATCAGTAGGTAACATTTATACTCAGAAACGTGATCTAGCAATGCGTAAATTTCTAGGAGAACACATTCAACGTCGGTTTCCTACGCCTGTTCCGAGCCGCGCGACTGATCAAGCTGCTTCGGCAGGGTTACACTATCCGGATATTGCTCTGGACCTTCGTCCAGAGTTTCAAAGCCTTACCCTACGTGTGCCTTCTCATTGCGATGCTATTCTTCATCTACGCCATCATTGGGATGCAGGTCGGGTCTTTTATTCTTAATTTTGTCTTGGGTCTGTGTGATGTTTTTTTGTCTTGTGTCTGGCGTTATACAATTAAAATCTAACATTTCTCTAATTTTGACAAATACTTGAAATGGCGCAAGACAGAAGATAAACATATTATTATTGTTGTTTTTTCTAATAAGCATAACTTACTGCAAACAATTTTGAAGTTAATACTTATTAATACTTACTGGGGATTTCTTTACGTGGTTAGTTAATTTATGTAGACTTTTAACAACTTTAATTTATTTAAGTAGGTGTATTAATAAATAGTTTATTGGACAGAAATTAGAGTATTTTGAAACGAGGTCTAGATTTAAAACTGGTACTTACAACTGTTTTACGAGTAAAAATTTATTACAGTTGATAGCAAAGTTTTAGCAATACTATTTGGTAACATAAACAAATTCTGATAGACAACAGAAGGTTCGTAGTTTTGGGGTATGACTTTCAATCTCCTAATGTATCGATTTGAAAGCTTTAATAGAAAGCTTGAATAGCTTAACTAATAATTATTATCCTACCCATGCTAGTGAATTCTTAATTTTTTTCCATTTTCAAGTCATTATGTAGAAAAGTAATGTTTTTGTAATACAGTTTATTCACTCTGTCACCAAGATATAGTCCTATTACCTTACCCCGGTATCGTACCCTACCTGGATGGGAAAAGCAGAGCGAAATATGAAAAGAACCGTGGACACTGACAAATTTATAATGACAGGTTTTCGGAAACATGCAATCCGACCCAGATACCGCCATCAACAGGCATAACAACTTCAGATCTTTCGTGGGAGCACTTTTGCTGCTATTTCGGTGAGAGTAAAGTAAATCCAGGACTGTAGTGCAGCAGCCCCTCTGTGACATCGGTGTAGCCACCAGATGGTCGTACTATGGGCCTGCGCGACAAGTGGCTCTAGGAACATTCCTGAAAGCATGGCACTTGATACCAAGTCGGATGTTGCATCTTGTTTCTCAAACCTGAACGGTTGTCAATCTTTCTCGGTGTTCCATTGTGTACATAAATCATCACCATCGGATCTGTGAATACTGTAACCGATATTCGTAGAATTGTGTAACCCGAATGTAGAACTAGCCACGATCCTTAGTGATACTGACTGCCCTTGTATAGACGACTGCATCTTTTGTTTGTGACCTCATCTAGATTTGCTCTATTAGTTGAACTTGTATTGATATGGTATCCCTTGTATTTTTAGTCTTAGAGTATCATAGTCTTAGGTTACAATCGGGGTGTGAGCATAGGATGTTCGGGTACCGGGTTTGTTAACACAAAGCTGACTTTTGTGTTGTATCTCCTTGGACACAGGTGTTTGGCAATATAAGCTTGGAAGCAGACTCAGATATGAACAGACACAACAATTTTAGCAGCTTCATTCAAGCACTCATGCTGTTGTTCAGGTAAGGATATCGCTTTCCTTTTGGGGCTTGAACTTGGTCTTTTCTTTAAGAAGTTTATACTTAAATCAAGATAAGATCTTTATTTAGATATGTATCGATGTGTCGATTAGCATGATAAATGTGTTTGCATGCCGTAAACTTCTTCTATTCAGTAAATGTATTTTTGATGTAACAATACAAATAACCATTATAAAACTTAAAACACTTTGAAATTAACGCCCCCAGCACAATTGTTATCTATTTTTTTACCTATCGAATTCTAAAGCAGCACATGTTTTCCAAAAGAATCACAGTTTTAAAAAGCGAATCTAGAAAGTTGATACCTACTTTTGCTACTATTTCAGTGTAGCTGATTCTAAACGCTTTAGTTGTAGATTTTGTTTCAGCATTGTGAAACAAAAAACAAATGCATTTGTTACTTTCATTTAAAACTTTTTACTTCAGTTTAGAAATTCTAGTTTCGACAGCACTAAAACTAAAGCCTTCAAAATCTGCTCAGGGGTCATCCTAACAAAATACCGTTGCTTCAGTAACTCTGATAATTTTTGTGAGCGAAATCGCTGTGAGAGCTAATTTGTGTAGATGCGCGACGGGTGAGTCCTGGCCGAACATCATGCTGGCGTGTCTGAAGCCGGCCAAGTGCGACAAGCTGGCCGGCAAGCAAGATGAGTGTGGGAGCACTCTCGCGTACGCCTACTTCGTCTCTTTTATATTCTTCTGTTCGTTTCTTGTGAGTATCAAGTATGAGTTTCTAGAATTTTGAAAGAAATATGATCAATCCGTGAATACTTCCCCCATAAAAATCAGACTCCATTGTATTTTGCGTCAATTACTTTCGAGTTCTTCTAGCTTCGAATTACTAATCTCACGGATACCGATATGTTTTCTAAGATGACATTAACGAGTAGGTATGTCGTTGGCCATGTGGCCTGCACAACTTTAGCTAACGAATGAAGGAAACACCGAGAACCGATAAGTCGTCGCTGAGAACTTCCACCTCTAGTTTCTCTCAAGCATACGAGTACAAGAATAACAGAATGCTTGAAAATATTATGCAAATAGGATCATTCAGCATTAGAAATGAAATAATGGAATTATCTACATTTAATACTTTGCAGATGTTGAATTTGTTCGTTGCCGTCATCATGGATAACTTCGATTATCTAACGAGAGATTCGTCTATTCTCGGAGCGCATCATCTCGACGAGTTTGTTCGGATATGGGCCGAATACGACCCAAATGCCACGTTAGTATTTTGATCATGTTTCTTTAAATCTAGAATATACATCGTCACGACATGAATCCCTGGAGAGATGTCAGAGGCGTTTTCAAGCGCAGACAGTGAAATGCAAATCACTGCCCACACTCGTAACACCCGCGTGTCTCCGACAATTATTACGTCGTCATTGGTGGTAAGCCCTATCACCATCCGAAGCATGCAGATCAAACAAAGATATAACTACCCTTCGGGACTCAAACCCTTGATCAACGAGTCGAGGTCGATTACTCAAACCATTAGACTACAAAGGCGATAATCTAACTTTCAGTAATATCGTTAAAATTTGCGATCATTGAGTACTGAAAATCTTTTACTGGATAAAGTTTTGTTGACTTCTTACGTAAACTATTTCGCCGATATAAGAGTAATTATTGAAATGGAACTGAATCTAGTACAACGGTGGACGGACGCCATTCTATAAAAAATGACTAAATTTACATGTAATACAATTTTTTGGAATACAATAATATATAGTTAATCCATTAGCGTTTACCGCTGTAGATTTATACGTTCATATTTTATTTCAGTGGGAAGATCCATTACACAGAAATGTACGATATGTTGAAGAACATGGATCCCCCGCTGGGGTTTGGTAACAAATGTCCAAATAGACTAGCGTATAAGAAACTAATTAGAATGAACATGCCACTAGATGAAGAGGGGAAGGTTAATTTTACAACAACGCTGTTTGCCTTAATCCGAGAAAATCTAAACATCAAGATGAGATCCGGTAAGTTAACACATTACCCCTAAAATTTTGTGGCGGTCAGTACCATTAAAGCGTATCTTTCCAGACACAATCGTAAAACGATTGCTTTAGACACAAGTGATAATCGAATCCATTCCAACTTCATTATGCAGATATTTTACATATTTATTTGTTCTGAATACTTGATTCAGGGAGGAAATCAAATCAAAATATTTATTTTGCAAAATAGATACTTAAAGTATACTTTCTACAAGTCAAAGTTAATTATAACAATATAATATATCTTTAGAATACAAAAAAAATGTATAATAATACGGGAAATAAAATATACGCCTGTATAAAATAGAGGAATCTAGGAATAAAAACATTATATATACATAATGCAATGAAGAAATAAGTTCATAAATAAAAAAGGGAAATACATACAAAAAATATTAAGGTTGGACTACTAAAATGTAATAAAGTTATACACCTGCATAAAATAGAGAAATATAGGAATAAAAATATTATATATACATAATGCCTAACCATCCGCACCATTCGATTAGTATTGCTAAGAAGAAGGGCAAGAAACTTAGCAAACATTCCTTTTTTCAAAATAAAACATATGATACAAAATCATATACATACCTACTCAAGTAAAGGCATAAAAAAATATAAGACTGCAGGAATTAGTCACGAGAAAAAAATATATCTTAGGAAACCCGTCATTAACAATCGTCTTCATGCGCAAGTCTGCTATTTCAAAAGCATGATGGTCATAAACGATTCCATCCATCCATCCATCCATCCATCCATCCATTAGCCAGTGTTCGTCAATTGGTAAGCCTTTCCAAGATTTCCCCACATATTGCTGTCCTTCGTCCTCCTCATCCAGTCGCCTCCCGCAATGTCCTTCAGGTCGTCAGTCCAGCGAGCACGAGGTCAGCCTGCACTACGCTTTGCTGTACGCTATTCTAACGCCTTTCAGCTGCAACAGACAGATATGGCCTGCCCACTGCCACTTTCTCCGACGGATGTCCTCATTTCGGATTTTTTACATGAGAGATATGCCAAGCATAGTCCGCTCCAGTGACCTTAAACTAGTTAGCGAAATAATAACATGTCTTCTTTACATAACGAACGGCACTGACTTCAAGTTGGGCACTAAATGAAGATAGAAAAACGAAAACAGAATTTGACGATATTTTAACATTTCAGCCGAGGAGATGGATCAAGCAGACCAAGAGCTGCGAGAGACCATAACGCACATATGGCCTCTGCAAGCAAAAAAGATGGTAGAACTACTGGTGCCTCGTACCGACGTACTCAATGCAGGGAAACTGACTGTAGGCAAAATCTACGCAGGTCTCCTCATCCTGGAGAGTTGGAAATCGACTAGGTTTGGCCAGACTGAACCACAGGGCGTTCCGGTAAGTACACCTCGGAAAGCACCTTTTCTTAATGAAATTTTTATTTAATTTCAATTACTACTATTAGGAATTAGGTCAATGCAGATCAGGAGAAAAAAGTAAAATGTTGTTAATAAATGTGTAGAAAAGCCAGAGTATTATGGCTAAACCCATTGTACAGTTCCTTGTAAGTTTGAGCCAAATGTAACAGTTACATTGCTAGGTGACTTGTTTAAATATCCAAGTAGTGTTTGTTTATGGCCCCTTACTCCACATTAGATAAACAATTTAAACATTATAGTTAGCGAGATATAGTTGGTTGTGTTGTCTACATTGTGGATGTATTGTTGTGTAAATTGAACGATCCATTTTTCCTGATTCGGCCTTCGATACCTTTCTATTGTGATTCATCATCCACAAATTCCAAATTCATCAAATGGCCATGAATTTTCGGCAAGGAAACAACAATACAAAGCACGTAGTTGGACTCGGCTCTAAGAGTCGACTACATTGGTGGTTTACTTTTCAGGCATTCGGCGAGAATAGCCCTACGGCCAATCAGCCGGTAGTATTAAATTTTTACGGAACGAAATTATTACTACTTTTTTCTTGCACTGTTTTAGATATTTTATTTTAATAATTTCTTCTCGCATCGTGTTTGATCAATATGAATTAATTTATTTCAATGGAAAATTAATTAAAAATCACTTTTAGAGAGTGATATAAAAAAGACACGATGATGCTTTAAAGAAATAATACTTAAGACAGTACTATCACTTTCATGAAAGTTAGTTTTTACTTAGTTATATAATTAGTGGATACTAAAGTTAGTTAGACTTAGGTTACAATGACGCACTTGATGTAGTAAAGCAGAAATGTGCAGCTTTGGGCACAATTTGTGATTCAAGTGTCCGTCAGGGCTTGGTAAACCACGACATAGAGCCTAAAGTTACCTGTCCTATAGTTGCAAAATACGTAGTGGACCGATGTCTCTGTGTTGAACGTTTGGACTTTTATCTTGTAGTTAGACGTTTGACCTATCGTAGATAGTGTGTTTGTATGTCTTTTCCCCAAAATGTGGCGTCTGGCTCGATATTTCCTTCTTTCGCTATAGTTTCCATCTTCAAAATGTTGCAACTTATTAGAATCATGTATTTCCTTTGTATAACTGTGACTGTACAAGGAAAGGTTTTCATTCAACTGGGCTTAGAAGACAGTTTTTGTTTCATCATTTTCAGTTATCCTTTTTCTTTTTACATAGCTTTCTTACTTCAACATATCCATTTGTAACCTCCAACCTCTGTGCTGTGCCTCCAATATATTATTACCTGCATTATAGGAAAGTTTACTCGGAATGTAAATTACGTACCCATACTTCTTTTCGCTGTGAATCTTCATTGTTATAATCTATATAACCACTATGGTCAGTATTATTATAAAGTAGGTTATTTTTCTGAGATAAAACAAGTTTTTATTTTTACTATTGCCAAGCCACCTTTGTTTTATATGGTTATAATTTATAATATTTCTTTGGCCAACAAAATGCATCATTTTCCGAGACCATTTTACCTTTTCATTCTTTTATCGGCGACCATAGGAGCATAGATGGATCATGGCCTGCATTTGAATGATAACCTTTGTGCATGATTTTTTCGTACTAGTGGAATATGGATCGATTTTATTGTTCCCCATACGTTTTGTTACTATAACATTAATAGTTTTATTTAAATTACATTTTGGCTCAATTAATACTCTGTTATAGAAGCCTGAGAATTATAAAATAACCAAAACTTTGCTTATTTGCTCCGCTCTTGTTTGCCTCTGATTATAATTTTTGTAATTATTATTATAGAACATATATCACGTTTAACATAAAACCAATCATAATGTTAAATCTGCGCATGCTGGAGAAATTTTCAGGACTGACGCAAATAAAATATTTATAAATTCGCTGGCAGTTCTTTTGCTTCGAATTTGCACAGTTTGTATTTTAGCACATATCGAAATGATGCTTTGTAATTTTCGGCTAACTTTATGCAAACTAACAAAGTTTACTTACAACTCAACTCAACATTACCTACATATATCGACATAACATTTATTTTAACGTGCATTCCAGTTATTTCCTCAGATACTCATACCCGTAAGCTGCGGCCATCTTCACAATAAACACAGACCGAATCTTATAAAACCTTCTACTCATTTACTCAGCTTCAACACTGTCCATATGTTGGAATTCTGTACACTTTGCAAACGACACAATCGCGATATAAGAACTCCAGCATGGACATGATGTGTGGGATGTTTTGCGCAAACTCATGTAGGCTTTAGCCGTTAGTAACGGAGTCCAGTGGACTGGGACATGAGCATGCGCGTGTGTGGGTGGAGTCATCATTGGATGCGTGGTGCAGAAGGCGTCCTTCTTTAACTGCCTGCTCGACGTGGCGGCGGGGCTGGGTCCGGCGGGGTCGCGGGCGGGTTCGCTGAGCCACGAGCTGCCGGCCACAACTGCTGAGCCTCATCACGACGACCCGCATATGCTCTCCAATCTAGCAAGACGCAGCAGTCGAAAACCACACAAGTAAGTTACATATATCTTTGTATCCGAAAATGTTATTTGTAATGATATAATAGTCCTCATCATTGATTTCGATGACGACAACGTTAATTTATATGTATGAATAGTTGTTCAGGTAAACTAAAATTAGATAGAGCAGAAACGAAAATGTACTTGAACGGTGCAGTCTGAGTACAAAAAAAATACAGAAGTGGATTTTGGAGTTCGGTCTTGCTAGATATTTAATTTGTAGGAAATAGCAGTGGCGAAGGGTCCATATAACACTATTCCCATCGGCTTGTTTAGGAAATGGCATCTAAGTATACCTATACTACATTCCGGGCTTTTCGCTTTGTCAAATATTTCCATAAATCTCAATACGTCAAATACATTGGCTGACAGGGAGTTGCAAAGTACAAAAAATGTTATGTTTTCCTTGGTTGCTTTCTGAGTAAGGCGATTTTTTTGCCCGGGTTCCCTTTTTAAAATGTTCACCCTTCGCCAATGAGAAATAGACTGCTAATATTTCGATATGTCAAATGTAAAAACATTTTAATAAATTTTTGGGAGTGCCTCCGCTGCCGGCGCCGGCATCCGAAAATAACGCCGTTGGGAACCGGCAGTACATAACTGCCGGCAGCCGAGATCAAAAACATCGGCTGCCGGCACCGCCGGCTCCCATAATGCATACCGGCGGCGCTGACGGTAGAAATTTTTCACGCGCAAAGGACGTTTAATTTCAAAGTGTGAGATTGTGTATGTATTATGTTTGTTTTTTTTTGGAAATCGTTGAAATCGGCGACTTGAAAATACAAATTGAGTTACTGTCAAAACTAGGGACGTCGCCGCCTCGCTCCGCACCGCTTCGCTCGGCTCCTTATTCTATTTTACATGTCAACCAAACAAGCTCCTCCTCGCTTCGCTCGTCGTCGCACCTATTTTTTTCTTTTAGTGAAAGTTTTTTTTTTACTATGACTATAAAAGACCCAAAATTACTTCCTATCCTATCCTTCCTAGCCCGATACTTAATATGCTAGCCCCATTTCCCGCTTCTTTTTCTAAAGTCAGTGTCGGCAGCCGATTCAGCAACCGGCGCTGGGAGCTGATTGATGCACTTCCTAAATATTTTAAACTATGTATACAATAAAATCTTTAAATTAGGCTATAAGAGGTGTTGATTAAAAAAAAAATTATTTAATCAACACCGAGAACTGTCGATAACAGTTATCTTACGCGCAAATAAAATAATATAATCCGGATGTAAATAGACCGCTACCATTAAATGAAACCACATATTCTACCGATCATACTGAACTTCTTTTACCATTAAACATACCCGCGCTGGCCATTACTTTGGGAAATAATTGAGTTCCAAACAAAAATGCGTGAACCCTAACGCACCGATATTCGGGCGAGTTTCGAGAGAGCCTCCCGTTAAACAGCTGTTCCGGTGCAGCGTTCTAGAATGGACCTTCCTCCTACGAGATAAAGTTGAATATCTTTTTCTGAAAATTCTCGCGATTTTTTTTTTCAAGGAGTTGTTCTTTATGGTCTTTAGAGTATGTGGTTTTATTTAAAGGTTGCACTCTATTTACACCCGGTATATTGGTGTCGATTCGGTTTAATACGACTTATTTGGCAGGACTAATCGTATTTTAAGCGTCCTGTCCTTGTCTTTTCGATACAGAAAGAATAAGACAAAATGCTAAAATTAAGTTTAGTCCTGTCAAATACGTCGTGTTACACCAAATCGACACCAATGATAAGAATACAATTACACCTCAGTAATTGGTTCATAGGATAAACAAGTAAATGGTGCCATACAGTGAGTCACGTATTAGGAGGTTCATTTGGATGAAATAACGGGGAAAGTTAGCAGTTAAAACGAAGTTAAATTATAAGTATGTGCAATAACATTTTTTTCTTTTGTTGCAGGAACAATAAAAAGGTGAATAAATATGACACAGAAAAGGTTATGGTATGGATACCATAAATGTACCTCGATTCGCTCATGATAGCTAAATTGTCAAGTGAGGTCAATGTTCCCACCAAACTCATTATAGGTGGGCCGTCATCTTATCGGTCCCATGAAGGATCATTGAGTAGCTCGGTCGGTAGCTCTTATTATCTAGCAATTGTGAAGAAAGGCAACACATAAAGAACTAGCAGAATTTTGTTGATCCTGTTCAAATTTTTAATGACAAGCGAAAGAGTATTTTTTTATAGAATTCATGGTCCAGAATTTATCGTCAGTTTAAACGTCATAGGACCGATAAGATTCCGTCTCAGGTACAGAATAAAGCAAAATTCAAGTTGAGATCATTGGTTTGAATCATTGCAAATTTTTGTAGGATGCTAAGAACAACGTAAATCCGCAAATAAGTTCATGTTTGTCTATGACCTGCTAATTGGGTGTACCCTTTAGGAACCATGTCATACCTAGATAATTGATGTTGTAATTAATGTTTGAAGCTTAGAAACGATCGATGTAAGATATATAACGTATCCTCAGGTAGAGATTACCATAGAAAACGTGTCAGAATTTATTTGATGTCGTGACAGATAAATTAGATTTTTCTAAATAGAAAATTGTATGTCAATGTTGAATGTGATTATTACATTATTAGGGGCCTACGCCTGAGATAGTTTATTTGAAAGATGATGAATTAATTTAAAAATGTTTTATTAATTAAAATATTAATAATTTGAAGTTTACAGATGGTTGTTATTATTAGGTAAAAGTTTTATTAAAGTATTTCAGACTGTTTTTCGTTGCATCCAATGTCTGGATAGAATAGTCTTCTTTATTATACTAGGGATAGCGAACGTCTGTTCATAGCTACTAGAGAATTTAGTCAGCGTATTACCACCATTACATGAACATACATAACAGTCATATTATACAGAACGACATTACACGATGCATAAATATGTATTAAAGTAACAACGCATGTAAAGTTAATCGCATGTGATTATTTCAAGCACAAAGCTTTTACGAAGGTAAGTATTAAATTAATGCACAAGCACGAGTCTGGTATTTGAGCATGTCTTGAGGAATTACACTTACTATTAACTGCATGAATTTTAGTTTCGCTCATACAGGATTTTGTAATTATGGGACAGTAAGTTATTGCGGCGTTCATCAAAAACAAAACCAAATAGGTTACCATTGTAGTTTTTATAACTGAATGTGTTGTAGGTATTGGAACTACAAGACGTGGGGTCACATCATGCTTCCATGGAATCCTTGGATGATGGGAGATTACAGCCTCATGTTTACCAGAATGGCCATGGAGGCCACGTTGGCCATGGAAGATCTTCTAGTTTAAGGTAAGAATCATTAGGATTTTTCACTGTTATATTTTAACTATTTTTAATTATTTTTGTTTTATTTTTAGTATCATCGACGAAGAAATAGATTTGAAAGTTATAGTTATTTCAAATGGTATGTCTTTTAGATGTCTAAACCGATGACTGAATTCTACTAACACGCAACTTATATACTAACCAAAAATAAGCATTGCATGGGAATACATGACAAAGCATGAGAATACAATTTTACTTTGACATATGTAAACAAAGTTCTGTGGAAAATTTCAGACGAACGCCAAGTCCAAGAAGACGAGGCCATTACGGTGGTTATCACCACGACATCGGCTTCTCCGATACTGTCAGCAACGTCGTCGAGATAGTCAAGCACGAACACGGTAGACATCAAAGGTCGCATCGCGCACCACACCATTACCATCCGCATGGTAAGGGATCCATTATATATCCAGTTCAAACTAGATATAGCCAGAATTTTTGAACTATCATCAATTCAAATTAAAAAATTTACTTGTCAGATTAAATATAAAATCTGCTTATACGCAAGACCGAAGTCTGGTTTGCGATTATATGTAGGGTCTTGGTATAAGCAGCTTTCAGAAAGATTTTTACTATACCACCGTGTTTTAAAAGCCAAATCACATTTAAATCTAGCTTTTTAAAAAGCTATACGCCTCTAATTCTTATTATTTTTTTGTTTCTGTAGACTTTCTCTTTCATTTTCAAACATTATTATCAACATAACCTACCTACTTTATTTTATTTAGCTTCAATTTTTCAATCGACTTAAATAAACAGTTTTGCAAACATTTTTCTTCTCATGAAGGTACTCTGAAAGTTTTGTGAGAAGATGGGAAGTCTAGCTAATGTAGTTTAGAGTTTCATGTTTTTGTAGATGTAGTTATAAGTTATAGACTGAGCGAGGCAGTTGTGCTGCTGACTTATAAGTCATAATTTAAATTTAGTTAAATAATTTGTTATTAGTTAATGTTTCAATATTTTCACAATGCTACTTCTGTTACATTTTTACCAGTAGCATAATTAGATGATGTTTAAATAAATGCTCATTCATATGCTATCAACTGTAAAGGTTTAATTGTAATATCTTCATCACCAGGCCATAGTATATCAACATAACACTAATAGACCTAAGTTCATTGATAGCTACATAGAAGATCAAGACTCATTACTATAATATCTTCTTAGAAAATTGTAACTGTCAAGACTGGCCACGTAAAAGATAAATATAAATTTAATGGAATTATTTTAAATTATTTTGCCTGCTGCATGCTAACTATCGATGCTGAATCGAGATTTTCCCTCTTGTTTGCACTCATTCGAAATTTGCTTCATACTTAGGCAGGCTCTTTACGAAACGGAGATGCCTCAGTGCATGCAGGTGAACTGTAAATACTATCATGCAGCATGCAAAACGCTTAACATATTGTACTTCATGTATCTACGCTATAGCTAGCTCACGCTACCGCAGATATATTGTAAACTTGGGCTCCGCGACCTACAAAGCTGAATAGTTTGCATATCTCAACTAAAAGTGTTAAAAAGTTGATGCTAACCCAAACAATATGATACCACTTCATGATTTCTTTTATTTCCATAAAATCAACAGTACATTTTGTAGCCACTTTAAACAGACACCCAAAACTTTTAGAGTCACCTTTGTGAGTAAAGAATCTGAATCAGTAGACGGGCGTAGGGCCTTAGTCGAGTGGTGGAAGGTACATGAAGGTATTCCTGACAGCAGGGAAGGAGTGGAGGGCGGCGCACCCGACAACCAGCCTGAGCCTGCCCTCGCGGTCGCCCAGCCCGCCACACCACACCTACGGTGAGATCCACTCGCCACTCGCACACCCAAACACACACACACACCACAACCGACCAACGAATCATGCACAGTAATTCTGAAAACAGAGATTGCTGCTTTATAATACAACGAAGAATGAAATGTTTCATTTCGGATAGGTAGGTAAAGTAAAGATTTCCGTTAAGATTATTACCAAATGAGGATCTTTGGCAGCATATGAGCCAAAAATAAACGAAAACTTATATTACAAAGACATATTTGAGGAGGAAATTCAAAATTCTAATGTAAAGCAAAGGGTCTGAATTGATTTAGCTTTTGGAAAAGCCAATTCTAATTGGAGAGTTCTATTAGACCCTTTGCTACTTCCACTGTATATTCACAAACTTTCGAGGATCCATGACGAGTCATACAAAATTGCTTTTGCGAAAGGAGGAATGAACGGAACAGAATCGGACGACTGATGCTATCATAAGAAAATTGTTTGCACATCTGTTCTACAACAGAATGTAATTCATTACCCCTGTTATGTTCCTTGATTTTACCATCATAAGGCTTTAAGGGGATAGAGAGCGTCCAAAATATTCAGTGGGCAGTATGGGCTCCGATAGGTGGTGATCGGGGCGACCGGGAGCGGGAGCGCGAATGGCAAGATTGGCGCGACCGCTCGTGGGAGCGAGATGGCGCGCGCCGAGGCCGAGGCCGGCAGCTGCCGCCGACACCCACGAAGCCGTCCACGCTGCAGGTCAAGCAAGGCCCGTACCCGCAGACCAAACTTACACATAGCCCCTCACACGTAAGTCGTGAAAATTTCTCAAATACCTACTTGAAAATAATTTTAAACATTTAAAACCGCTTATTCTTAACTTATATAATAAGAAGATGTGCTGAATGCCAAAGAAAGTAGTGAAAAAGTAACGGGGTACAAAACCGTCTTTTAGGATTCTGTAAATACCCAAAGGATGTATGTCCGTCCGTAGTCACGGGTCTCTAGATCGTAGAAGAAATTTGTTACGGACCTGTAATTTTGTGTAGAATGTTGACCCAAACCGAATAGTATATTGGAAATTTAATTACTTAAATTTTATTTCTCCCATACATGAAAATGAAGCCGAATTTTTTTTTTCTTAACCTTGCATGTAGGTATCATTGTCTCGAGCCTATTGACTAAATAGAAATGTTTTTTATTTTATCTGCAAAAATAAAGAAAATCCTGTCAAAGTTGTTAGTTTTAGAACATTTTCATTACAGGCCTTTTTTTATCTCAAAAACTAACAACAAATACTGAAAACGCCGATTGATAATGTTGTTTATAGCTGTGACCAAACCAAAGGGATGAAAAAAAAAGGTTAATTGGGCATGTGCACTGAACTCTTAGAGCGAAGGCTGACAGTAGACCTATTCTCAGTCTGTCGAATTAGCCTTCTCGATCGTAAAAACTCATTTCATCAGTCGAACTCTAAACATTTTTAGATCGAGTTTAAGAAATCTCACTTCGATTATTTCCCCAGAATTGCCCCCTGAACTTGGCAGGTTTAATCTATCGCTGTTATTATCGAGCTGTCTTGGGGACTGTCTATCGGCGTTCATACAAACATTTGTCGGGGTATTACCCATATTATAATTATTCAATACTTTTTTATATTTCAGTTGTCGTTAAGGCATACGGTAAGAGAACCAGTGGAGCCTTTACACGACGAGTACGAGTATGGCCGAGAAGTTGAAAGACTGATTCACCGAGATTATAGATCTAGAGAGAGGTAAGACTCTATTAAAGCATCTAATGTTAAAGGACATTGCATAAGTTCGGACCAAGTGCTGCCTAGGAATGTGAGTTGGTCTAGTGGTACCGTAGCGTAAGTAGAACTAAAAAAAAAAAAAAAAAAATTGCTCCCAGGAATAATAAATAAATCCAGTTTTTGTGATAATGAATAATCTTGCAATAAACAAATAAGTTCGGACCAAGTGCTGCCTAGGAATGTGAGTTGGTCTAGTGGTACCGTAGCGTAAGTAGAAGAACTAAAAAAAAAAAAAAAAAAAAATTGCTCCCAGGAATAATAAATAATTCCAGTTTTTGTGATAATGAATAATCTTGCAATAAACAAATAAGTTCGGACCAAGTGCTGCCTAGGAATCTGAGTTGGTCTAGTGGTACCGTAACGTAAGTAGAAGAACTAAAAAAAAAAAAGAAAAAAATTGCTCCCAGGAATAATAAATAAATCCAGTTTTTGTGATAATGAATAATCTTGCAATAAACAAATAAGTTCGAACCAAGTGCTGCCTAGGAATGTGAGTTGGTCTAGTGGTACTGTAGCGTAAGTAGAAAAAAAAATTATATATATATATATTGGTCCCAGGAATAATAAATAAATCCAGTTTTTGTGATAAAAAATAATCTTGCAATAAACAACGTTTATGAGATATTTTTATTGCTTCGCAGCAAGTAACTGAAATGATGGAAATGTTAAAAAAACCCAGGAATTATATAATAGATTTTGAAAATCTTCAAGAGCAACATAGTGAAGAGTTGCATTACTGGACTGGGCGAAGTCGCGATGAGTTCCAAAGAATTTATGACCAAACTATGGAGTGATGGCACTAGCAGAATGCTGTCGTAACTCTAAAACCGCTTTAGGTATATTTTTGTCAAAAATAAGAACGGGTGAATCAAATGAAAGGCTTGGAACATTTTTTCATATGACGCGGTCAAATCTAGAGCGGCTTATGAACATAGCTAGGAAAAGCCTAGAAAGTGATTTTGTCCCGAGGTACTTAGGGTTTAATCATATAACCAGACAGCAGATTTTGGAACGCGCTCTTGCAGTTCCTGGCGCTTTATTCGGCAATCGCGGTGAAGCCATTATTATATGTGATGGTACTTATATATACATCCAAAAGAGTGCCAACTTATCTTTCCAAAAAGTAACTTACAGTGTCCCAAAGCACAGAAATCTTTTGAAACCATTTTTATTTGTAAGTTATGATGGACATATATTAGATATTTCTGGGCCGCACGCTGCGATCCAAAATGACGCTTCCATTTTGAATAATCATTTAAGTGGCGTTGACAGGCCTCTTCATTGGTTACTTAATCCTGGAGATGTTTTTATTTTGGACAGAGGGTTCCGTGACTCTATCGGATATCTAGAGGAGCATGGATATGTTGGCATTATGCCACAGTCTCAAACTAGAGGATCCACCCAATTAACCACAATCCAGGGTAATAAATCAAGAATGTGCACCATTTGCCGATGGCCCGTAGAAATAGTTAATGGTGGACTAAAACGAGATTTCAAAATCTTCCGGCACGAATTTTGCAACATATCAATGCCACATTTTTTTGCAGACCTTAGAATCGCTGCGGCTAACTAATGCTTTCCATATAGATCTGATAGATAACCCTCAAGCACGTGATTTTATAAATATAGCCCAAGATCGTTTGAACGTGAATAATAATTTAGCAGATTATGTCGATTTCAAAAGACTACACAGAAATAGAGTGGCTTTTTCAAACATTAATGTTGAACAAAACAATTTAAATATATTTCCAGTTCTTACAGCTGAGGAATTGACATTATTCGCGGTTGGCACATACCAAATAAAACTCGCTCCGAGTTGTTACAGCGAGCATATTCGAAGCACTGGCAGATTTGTAGTACAACAATATAACAGATCACTCATTGATTTAACAACATATGATATGCCAAATAATAATGTTCACCTGCTCAGGATGAACCTAAAGAGTAGACATAGATCCTCAAAAATCTACCATTGCTATATAATAGTTGATGCAAACAATAGTGGACTGGAGGCCATAAAAAACTATTGCTGTACGTGTTTCACGGGTCGGAGGACAATTAGTTGTTGCGCGCACACTATGTGCTTGGTCTGGTTTATTGGGTTTGCTAGGCACCAAGACGTGATAAGGTGTCCTGCCTTATTCCTAGACACAATAATAATCGATAACGATGAAGACGATTAATCAATATTATTGTCTTCTTTGTTAACTGACTCATACAATAATATTGAGTTTATTTATTAATCGTCTTCATCGTTATCGATGAACTGATTGATACCTAACAATTATGTTACATTATCGATGTATGCATCATTGTTATCGATGAACTGATTGATACCTCGCAATTATGCATCAAAATATAATTAAAATAATTATAATTGAACGCACAATAACTGTTTACTAGTTGATTTTGTACATTTGCTGCTATTAAGTTAATTTTTTTCCAATAAAAATATTCAAAACAAGAGACTGTTTTTCTTTGGACTCCTGGGATAGATTTTTTATGCGCTTTGAAATACAGATTAGTGATGGTCTGAGGAACAAAATGCACTATGTGAGTATTCTAGGCAGCACTTGGTCCAACTTCCATACAAAATTAGGCAATGTCCTTTGTTTACATTATGCATTAGGGACAGTACACTACCGCGGCTTAGCTCAGAGACTATTAGTACTAGAAAGCTGTAATTTGGTATGAGTATACATATTAACTACGCCAACAAAATGGTAAAAAAAATCTCGCAATTTTTTTTTAAACTATATCTCCCGTGCACGTAATTTGGGTATGGATTTTTTTTCTCGTCAATCACATAGTGTGGGGTATTGTTGGATAGGGCGTTAAGAAAATGATGGGTGAGTGATAACCATTTTTCGATTTAGGAATCCGTTGGTGAAATATTAAGCGTGGAAGTGCTAATTGGAAGCTTTAATTATTGGCAACTCGATGTGTGTCGGTACAAGTATCGATGCATACGACATTGAAACAACGTTCGTATCAGCACGCAGTGCAAAGTAATAGTAAATAAGAGAAAAAAATGCGATGGTTTATCGAAGAAAATTTTCGTTTGTATACTTTTATAGTTGTTAATTTATCTATCCATTAGTGTATCTCGAAAATGGATAACGTCAACTTGAGGTGCATACGCATGAAATTAGTTATTATTTTTAACTTCAGCATTTGTAAGTTAAATAATTGATTTGTGATACTTCATGGTGAGATATTGGAGATAAGTGCTATATTTTTATTTCAGTCAACCAACGAGTTAAAAGGAAGCAAGAAACGGCTTAGCACAGCATCTTAAGTGGATACTACTTATGTAGCCTCTTTACTCATTCATCATGAATAATAAATATCAAATAATTAACGATTACAATAATCATTATTAAAAGTCATGTTAATGTTGTAAAACACGGAAATGCCTCAACCAAACTTTGTAAGTTAGTGTGGCCAGGTATTTCATTATAATTAACTATTTAAATAGCTGTTATATTTATGTCGTACAGACGTTTGTTTAACTTCACTTTATCTTAAAATTTGATATTTTTTTCCATTTAAGCTATAGGAATGCAGTATAAATTAACTTTTGTAAAACGTCAAAATTTATTACTTGGTTGTAAACGACGATTGCAAAAACAATAAGTTATTCGGTGGGTATGACCAATTTGCTAGTAAGGTAGGTAGTACAACCTCATTTCACTATCGGCGTGGTAAAGGATGAGGCTATCGCACGCTCAGGCTTTTTAGGGGCTGCGGGTTTCATAACAGAGTTTATTTACCGTTCAACAAAAAAAAAATGCTATGCACATTAAATCCGAAAACCTCATTGGTGTTAGCAAAATTCGAACCCGGTTCAGAGTTTGGCGTTCTACCAATTTAACTATCGTTTAAACAATGTGTGTACAGTTTTCTAGACATTAACAAGACGTACCTATCTAAATACAGACGCGGCAGAGGTTACGAGAGCGAACGCGGCGACCGAGGAGCTACAGGCATCGGCCCTGCGCCGGCGCCGCTCAGCTACGAGGCCGCGTTGGCCCTCGGCAGGGGAGGCGGGGCGCGTGCCTTGCCCTCCCCCGCGCCCGGCCCGCGGCTTCCCAACGGCTACAAGCCCCGCGCGCGTCACTCCGACTCCGACGAGGATGACTGGTGCTAGCGGCTCGACCGCGCGCGCTCCCAGCGAGACCTGCGCGCGCCCGCCCCTGCCGCTGCGCGTGCGCTTACCTTTTGACGCGCCCGCGCACGCGGCACCCCGTCACGCCTCGAACGATCACGTTTTATACTCGGCGAATGTGTGTACATAGACAACTATCGTTGCTCAGGATTTTGGACGTCCCTCCTGGCAGGCCGTGCCTCCACGAGCTATATCCAAATTCTAGTATTTACAAAGTTTTGGAAAATTTAATTTTTAATTCGCTAAAATTTTACTCTTTAATTTATATTACGGTTAAGGTATTCGAAGTAATGTAACAGTGCCAGACAGATCGTTTGCGCTAGGATTTTTACATAAAATGAAAAATTATTAGTCTGTATTATAAAGTAAACTTTCTATATTAAATTTGCACCACATAATCGCCTACCGGAAACAGCGAGATTAGAGATCTTTGGCGTTGAAGCGGCATTAAACAAAGTAGTGTTACCTCTAAGAATCTGCTAATCCCTTGTGTTTACGTCGGCAATGCTTCGTAACAACACGACACGCTTCACCGAATTCGCGCATCGTGAAGTGATGAATCATTGCGTAGCACATGTAACGTTGCGCTACGCGTAGTCGTATTCGCGTAACGTGACGTGACGTAGGCGTGGCGTAGCGCGATCGGACATGCAAAGATCTCATTCCGCATGGTTTCACTAAAGTTAGACATTGGAAAAACACTAGAAATTCATCGTCAAACAACTTAATACTAGTATTGTGTAATATATTTACATAGCAAATAATTTTTACTTAGTTAATATATACTAAATAAATAACATTTTTTATTGAATTTGCTGTCCTTCCCCCAAGTGCTTTATACGTTACATATTTAAATTTAAATACAATTAATAGTAAAAAAAGAATTGTATGTAAACTTGAAAATATATTTCTGCATTACATAAAAATTGTTAAATTGATAATGATATTGTTTAAAAAGATTTTGTGTCCTGGTTTAAATCGTGTTTTTACGTAGCTTTTTTAGCGTGTGGCTATCACGATCCATTATCTAATTAAATCCAATACAACCTTTCAAATTGTAACCGACTCCATAGTTTATAAAGTATCCCTTGACCAGGCACAAAATCATTATTTTTAAACGTAGCTAATACCTTGTATCCGATGAATTCTCATTCTGTATGTTATGCCATTGTCATCATGATCACACGTTAGTGGGTGCAATTTGTGTCACTATTGCACTTGTTTTTACTATAAAATCTTGAAATTATTCACCGGCATAGTAAAATACGACAACTTCGTACAAAGATGTCAATAGTATTTTGATGAAATTTTTATAAGACGGTTTAGGTTCGTTAGAGGTAGCCGTTGTGTAAGGATGCGTCTACGATAATGCCACAATCTGAGCCATTCGCTATTTCTATATAAGTATTCCACGGATAGGAATCTTGTTCTGTTTATACAGCATTTCTGATATCTGTCTTTTAACTTCATTTTAAGCCAAGTGCAATAGTTGACGCAATGAGGCAAATCTTTCAATACCATCAAGAAGCATTTGTTAGCAGCCGTAGGTTACGACACTTTAGTATGACAATTTGTAAATACATGATTTTCTGTGATAACAATTTAAAAAAATGAAAAATTTTATTATTAGAACTGTGTGATTGCATAGGGAAGTCGTTAATTTATCTAATTCGTACCTATAGAAGTCGTTTCGGGTTCCCTTTCTTAGGTTTCACTGTTGTTGTTCGTTGCGAAAGTCAGGTCGGGTTGTATAGCTTTTAAGTGTGTTTCTTTCTTTATATTTTATGTCTGTTATAGTTGGTTACTAGAACAAATTATTCTACATTAATTTGTAGCACGCATTTCTTCCTTTAAAAAAAACAACGCGTTATTACTACCGCATATACTGTTTTCTTAATCTGATAGACGGCTAGTGTAATAAAATAAATAAATATTTGAATTCGTTAAGGAATGGCAACGTTTACCGATTGATATTATTTATGTGTTATATTATAAATTATAATTTGTTGAAGAAATGCGTGTTTCACTATATTAACTTGTTATTCCTGATCTCAGAGTGTTAGATTACTTCTACGTAGTTTTATTATTTGTCGAGATTTACTCATAAAGAGTATTTATATTGTTATTGTATAGATGTATGAGTATTTCCGTTCTGTCATTTGTACTAACGGGGTGACAGGATACAAAAGTTTCGCCGATGGACTTTCAATGGCTGATGCGTCTATGGAAGCGCTTAGCTGAGACTACGCCTTGGGTATAGCGGGGAGAGAGCGGTCAACAGACGGCTACATTTTAGCCAAAGCACTCTGAGAAGAAAATATTACAATAAGAAGTCTGATAATAATATTAAATCATAATAATATCGAGATCTATCAATATCAGAAACATGGACTTTCATTAATGAACGTAATTAAAAATAAAATATTACGTAATATTAATCAGCTTTTTTACCATTATAGGGATAATAAAATATAAGTCTCATCGCAATCGGGCAGCTGCCCCACCCCGCACTCTCCCAACGCGTGCCCTCAGTTAACAGTTCCATAGTCGACAGAGAGTGCGTCCGCTTTCGAGTTGTAATTCCCGTTCTAAGACGATGTTCACATTAATTTAAGACAATTTGTAAATATTGTATGATAAACGCGACTGTTGTGTAGAAGTCGCTTGTGAAATGTCTAGTGATATGATAACGTTACTAGTTAATGTTAGCTAGGTAATCTCAGTCCCAACAGTCTTTGAGTTTAAGTTGGGTGTTTCACTGCCTTAAAGTAATAAAACAAATAAAATATTCATTGTAATAGTTATCTTAACTACTGCAGATAAGTGGCATTTCAAGTAATTCTTACATTTTATAATCCACATCGGTTAGATTGCAATTTTGATATCATAATAAATATTTGTTAAGAATGTATCGAGTGGACGGTCCTTCCTGCCTCCGAATGATCGGGGAAATAATTTTGCATTGAATTTATAAACGATATACCTCTTATATAACGATCTATATTTGAGTAGAATGAACATAAACATGGCTTTACAAAATACAGTTCTATCTAAGTTTACCAATTAATTGAAGTTTGGACTTTGACATAATGTATAGTTTTTTATTTGCGTTAGCTGAAAACCTCGTATAGAAAGTTATAGATTACCTAGTTAAATTGACACATTTCTGTCCCTTCAAGCTTTTTTTTCCAGGTGCTTGTAATATCCCTTTTTTGTCAGCATATATCCTTCAAAGGCGACCCGATCGCGTATAAGCAAAGTCTACCAACTGAGTTTTGAATGTGATCCCTGATTGGCTTTGAAAGCAAATTGAAACTACGGGAGTTTTCAATATTATGTTTTATTGCGAAATCCATCGCTTTTGAATACTCTAAATATTATTATTAGAGTGCATTGCAAACTAGAAAAGATAAATTAGAAACAAATGTAAAGACAAGAATTAGAAAAAATTCCATCTGTTCCTAAGAACAAGGCGTGAAATCACATAACGCCCTCGTGAGTGTTCAGTATGTGCATTAAAAGCTGGTTAGATCAAATATTCGGTGGACAAGTATGGTGGAAAAATTCAACGGTCTAGGTAAGTACCTCGGTGGCGCAGTCAGTAGCGCGCTTGTCTTGATAACAAGAACTCGCAGGTTCGAATCCTGGCCCGAGGATTTTTTTCAAATTCTTGTCTTTACATTTGTTTTTAATTTATCTTTTCTAGTTTGTAATGCACTCTGATAATAATGTTTAGAGTTTTCGTTATGTTCACTTAATTTGTCACTTTAGATATCGAATAGTTTGTGCCGTGGAGAGAGTACTGTTAACTAAGGCTTTGAAATTCAATTTATGCCAGAAGTTTTTCTTTTTTGTGTTTTTTTTATCGGTAGTAATAAATTGATAAAAGTCTTTCAACAAAAAGTCAAAAATAGGTGTTAATAAATTCGGGAGCCGAGCAGAGCGAGTTTTAACATAATTCATATTACACGCAAAAATTCTTCTTACTAACGGAGTCTTCAACAAATCAGATATCGGATTCAACACAGATGGTAAACTTGCTTATATGCGGCCTGGTGGATCTCTATCTTCCACATATTTCTTTTCGTTTCTATTAATATTGGTGCAGAAAATACAATGACGTAATATTTTCAAAATTAAATTTAATTTCATACAACATCTGTTCGATTGTTTCGATCTGTTCGAATTCATTTGCAAATAGACAAGAAAACTATAAGCGTTTTAATGTTATGTTATGACCGAATCAAAAGAAAAATTGTCTCATGTATGAAGATGCAAAACAAAGGAGAATACAGAGTAGAGCACAAAACAAAAGCCTATATGTTAATGTTCATAACTACAAGGGCATTAACCAGCGGTATAAATGAGCCCTTTCCGCGTTTGCTGGGATTAGCCGAAAGTCCAACTCGCCCATAGTGTACAAAACAATTGGTTCTATAGAATGATGTTTATTACGCCTGCCTTGTAATATCTCTATAAATTCGCTTTACGACGATCGTGTTTTATATAAATTATAATTAATTATAATCTTAGCATCGAAAGTCCATCGGCAACGAGGGTGCAACATAATATGTTTTTGATATGTTCCCATAAATCTACAGGATAGTGCAATCCTAATGATATTGTATTAATAAAGAACCAAACTTAAAATTAGTATTTAAGTAATTTATTATCCTAAAACTATACGCATGTTTTCACTATACTGGATAAAATGGTTATGTACAATACGAAAGAGCTACTGTTTTATATATGAATTCTTGCTCGCCTGTAAAATTTTGCAGAATGAATCATATTATAAGATTGTACAATATGAATAAATGCAAAAAAAGAAATTTCCTCGATAGTTGTGTTCATGGTTATTTTGTTAATCCCTTTACCTTAACGACATCTTGTAATACCAAACGCGTATTACTTATATAAAATCAAAACCAGTTAACTGATATGGTACATGGCCTTGAACTTAGTAAAAAAAAATGCTGTGCCATATACTGGAAGTATAGTGGAAGACTACAGAAAGAATCCTCAAATACCGTTAAAACGGAAACATCCTGCATTTTATAGTCTACTCTTAAAAAGAAAAAAAAACTTCTCAGTTTTTGGAAAAGTCAGAAAAAAGGTATTTAAAATCTTGCCCATAACTGTTAATTATTACGAAAAAACTGATAGATTGTATCAAATAGTTAAATAGTTACAAAATGTATCGTCGTTACAGAGTGCAAGGATTTTTTTAATGTAATTTGTTTTCGTATATTTCTTAATAACTATATTTCCCCTGTAATCTTTGCGTAGTAACCTACTTTGCAGTTTTGTAGTTTCGGAGAAAATGGAAGGCAATTAGCCAATTTCATATTTTTTAAATCTGCTCTTCAATACCTACAATTTGATACCTATACTAGATTTCTCTACCAGAAGGTCCACCAAGAGTGGCGAAATCTTGGAAAGGCCTATGTCCAGTAGTGAACGAAACAGGCTGATAGATGGATGTATGGATTGGATTTTAGGAGGATCTTTGACAGCGACAATATTTGAAGTTCGAAGTTTTCAAAATTGTTGTACAACATGTGAGCAAATTAATGCTATTTTTGTGCCTTTTAAGGGTATATAATACCTCACTTCTCTTCGCATGATCCTATTTTATACCAACAAATACTGCAACAATCACTCTGAAATTTATGTATGATAAAGTTGAGGACTAATTCTATGTCCATGCTGTTGTAAAAACTTGATTCCATTAAATTTTCTCGATAGAAAAAAATTACAAAGTTATCTCCAAACCGTACAAAGAACCGATAGCATTCAATGAATACTTGAAATTAGATCTGAAACTTTGCATCATATAACTGATATTAGTATAAAGCAGCTGCAGACTGTTCCATAAATATGAAAAAACCATCAGTGTAGCCGCGATTTCAAAATAACTGATGTTTTTGCATGCGTGGCATCTGATTAGAGTAGGATAGACAGTTAAGAAGCAGTAGCGTTAGAGCAGGACTGCGAATTGAGGTATTATGGGCCCTCTTTAATGGTTCAAAAGTGTGACATAGGGACGGACAACGGAGTCTGTAAAAAGCAAACTAACTTATTTTTTTTTATGTATTTCCCGTATTATATAGGATGATTTTCGTTTGTGTGGCCGAGTTCGTGCTGGGGACTCGGTGGGTAGGCCGGGGTTCCGTGGCCCTGTTTGCGAAATATTTTTTGTGCCTATATACTTGTCTGAGAATAACCTCGACTCAATTAGATATGAATTTTATTTTGCGTATTTCGGGGAAGATGTCATTGAGCCTTAGTCCTGCCACTTGCCGGGTCTCCGGTTTGGGTTTGGCTGTGTAGACGAGGGTTACCTTATATTTATTTATTATATTTTTTTACATATTCTATTGTTATTTGAATTTGAATTAGCAATTCTTATAGCGTTTATAACACAGACTTGACTACGAAAAAAATATAATGGTCAACTGGGCCTGAGTGATCTGTGTTAAATTGGTTTTTGTATACATAAATACAAGCTAAATGTTGTTTAACCAAATTTTACTTTATTTCTATTTACAAAGTTCTACACATTACAATAAAAAAACAAAGAATAACTACATCACATGATTCTATAAAAATAAAATAAAGAACAAAATTTATAAAAAATAATATACATAAACAATATGTATTTATAAATTCTCAAATAAAAAAAAATATATATTATTCTTACATTCATTTTTGTGTCAAAAAATAAGGCTACAGCTTAAAGCAAGGAAACAAGTTTAATAATTGATTACTGTACAGGCAAATTTAAAAAAAAATATGTATTTAAATTCTGTTGTTGGAATTTTGAACCATCATTTGTATACAAATAAGTAAGCAGGTACTGTTGCAAGTTTAGCCCAAACAATACTCTAACATCATTCGTTTTGAACCGATTGTTTCTCTAAACTGGCCGTGTCCATAATCGGCGTCGGTTTCTTAACAATGCCCGATAAGAGTGTTTTGATCTGAGCGATGGCTCGACCAGGGTTCAGACCTTTAGGGCATGTACGCGTGCAGTTCATGATTGTGTGGCAACGGTAGACAGAGTATGTATCCTTCAGCTTTGACAGACGTTTCTGAGTAGCTTCATCACGCGAGTCAATGATCCACCTGTAGGCCTGCATCAGCACCGCCGGACCAAGGTACTTATCTCCGTTCCACCAGTAAGATGGACAGCTGGTCGAGCAGCAAGCACACATAACACATTCATACAAACCATCAAGCTTAGCTCGGTCCTCCACATCCTGGAGTAACTGAACCTCCTTACCCTTGACGGGCTCTTTGTCACGCTGAAGCCACGGCTCAATAGACTGGTACTGCCGGTAGAAGTTGCTTAGATCAGGCACCAAATCCTTAACCACATACATGTGAGGTAGAGGATAGATTTTGGATGGTGTGCTAAGATTCTGGTCAATGTGGCTGATACAGGCCAGTGTGTTCACACCGTCGATGTTCATGGCGCAAGAACCGCATACACCTTCGCGGCAAGATCTGCGGAGAGTCAGCGTAGGGTCCATTTCATTCTTGATCTTCAAGAGCGCGTCCAGAACCATGGGCGCGCAATTGTCAAGGTCTACTTCATAGTTCTGCACAGTAGGTTTCTTGTCAGGCTCATCTGGGTTCCAGCGATAAACTGAGAAGGTCTTTACCCGCTTGCTGAGCGCCGATGATGTAGCAAAGGTTTGGAGCTGGCCGAAAGTTCCCGACGTAAGTCTGAGCAGCGGCATTATGTTTTTTTTTTGGATTTAACAAAAACAACACACGCAGGGAATAATATTTACGTCCCTACGCAATCACGAAACTGTTGGGGCTATGAAAAGAAAAATTAAGCAATCGTTCGTCGTCGAGTCGCAATAATCTTGGGAAAAGACAGATGATGCGCACGCTCCCTCAGTCCTTGCCGGTGTTGCCAGATGTAATTATAAAAAGACGGCCAAGTGCGAGTCAGACTCAAGTTTTCCGTATTTTGACAGTTTTAAGGAAAGTCAAGAAAATGGTATCAAATCATGTCCATTATTTTAATGTTTACGATGACTGAAAAAAAAAAGATTGTACTTAATAATTACAAAGGGTATAAAAATTCAATGTAAAATACATAGGTAGAGCTATATCGTGGTTAGATTTCAGTAAAGAACTTTTTTCAGTTTTTTTTTCGTGAGTTTCATGACAACTATATTTCTCCTTTACGTCACAACTTATTATATATTTTTACATTATTATATTAGGAACCGAATTCTTTATAACCTATATATGAATAAAACAAATAAATATATTAACTATGTAAAAAACAAATATACTATGATAAAAATTAGTCAAAACTTCAAAAATTCCAAAGCTGTATGGAATATCATCAATACTTTATGTGGAAAAGTTAAAAAGTCTGTTGATGAAATTATATTAAAGTCTTTTAAAATTAATACAAGCCAATTATGTAATAATTTTGCCAATGAATTTCATAATAATGTAAATAACTTACCAAATGTTTGTAGTACACCATTACTGGATCCTCTTGGATACTCCAGGACGCCAGAGGTAGCAATGAGACTCAATAAGGCTAGCAATGAAATTATTTCCAAAATAATTCAACATCTTAATCAAAATAAAAGTCCGGGACTTGATGGTATACGGGCATGTGATATTAAAAACATAAATGACGAAATAACTCCTGCCATCACACACTTAATAAATACCTGTATTGCTACCTCTAGGTATCCGAACAAACTAAAAGTAGGCATTATACGGCCTATTTACAAAAAAGGCAGTCATGCTGACTACAATAATTACAGACCTATAACCATATTATCCTGCATAGACAAAATAGTGGAGAGGTATTTTGGGAACGAAATTAACAAATATCTAGAAAAAAATGAAATATTAAATAACAAACAGTTTGGCTTTCAAAAAAAACGCAGTACTTCTCAACTATTAAGTCAGTTTACCGATGAAATCAACGAGCACTTGAATCACAAAAAACAGGTGCTCGTTGTTTTTATCGACTTTAGCAAGGCGTTTGATAGCCTTGATTATAAAACATTACATACAAAGTTAGCACAAAATGGTATACAGGGTCCTCTCCTAAAATGGTTCAAAAATTATCACGAAGAAAGATTCACATCTGTTAAAATAGACAATAATTTCAGTGATAAAGTCAAAACCGCCAAGGGCACCGCCCAGGGCTCAATTATGGGTCCAACAGAATATCTTCTTTATGTTAATGATATGTGCAACATAATTGAACAGGGATCTGTATATCAGTTTGCCGATGACACGTGTATTGTAGTTGCAGAAAGAGATATAAAAAAGCAGAGCTTCAATTACAAAATAACTTTAATATCTTATGTAAATGGGCGCATGATATGGGACTGGTGTTAAACGCGAATAAAACAAAAGCAATGCATATTCATTCCTCTCATAGCAAAATATCTCACCAGCCATCTATTGTCGCACATGATCATCACTGCCTTCATCAAAATATGTTTCAATGCAGATGTACGGAAATAGAATTTGTTAAAGAACACATGTATATTGGCTTGGTCATTGATAATAAATTTACCTGGCGTCCGCATATTAACTATATTAGTAAAAAACTTAGAGCTATTTTATGCAAGCTATCTATTCTCAAATATAAAGTACCGTACAAAATATTAAGATTATTATATTTAGCACTTGCTGATTCCATTATTAGTTATGGACTAAGTAGTTACGGTAGAACACATAAAACTCATTTAGAAAATATATTTAAACTACAAATTAGACTTCTCAAAAATATTGTACCTAAATATATAAAAGAAAAACATTGTCAAGATTATACTCAATTGTTTCGTTATTGTCATGTAATACCTATTCAAAATAAATTTAAATTGTCTGTCCTCAATGAAAAAAAAAATAAAGTACCACTTTTGCAAAGAAAAACACGATTTAATAAATTAAGGCAACTATCCGATACTAAAACCTTTAATTTACCTAAATGTAATAATGTTTTCGGAACTAGGCATTGGGAATTTATACTACCAAAAATCATCAATAGCCTTCCAAAAGAGTTGCAAAAATGGTATTTTAATAATAAAAATAATTATATGACAAAACTTAAAAAGTACATGGTGGAATGTAGTGACCTCAACTACATTTTGTAAATAAAATAAGCTAAATTAACCTATTTGTATATATAAAGTGTAATGTAGAACTCACTATCGGCAGATAAACCCTCGTGGCTTACGTCAGATAGTTCTATAATAATTGTTTTAAGTGTAATGTGTATAAATTGTTCAATAAACTAAAAAAAAAAAAACATGATTGCCCGATAGAAAGGAATGTAATGTTTTCAGGATTCATGTAGGTATGTATGTTTGTTCGTTTCGTTATTCTTTCCTAAAGGAATAAATGGATTTAATTGAACGACGTCTCAAACGATTCATGATAATCCGAAGAGTCTCATAGGCTGTATGTATACAGAGTGTAGAAAAATCCCAGAGGCATAAAATGGAAGATTTATTGATTGAATGTTGCCTAACCTAAACACACCTATGACCTTTTTATTCGAGACTTAAGTTTGAGATCCCTTTTATTAAAATCAATAGAGTAGTTTAATAACCTGAACTGCTCTATGGATTTTAATAAACGAGGTCTCAAACGATTCATGATAAATCGAAGAGTTCATGCGTTATATACAGGTTGTGAAAAAACTCTCCTTGAATCTCCGTTGAATCCGACTCTTTTAAATTAATTTTTTACAAGTTATGTATGGTAACAAAAATAAAAAAGTTAATTGTTAAATAAGACCTAACGTATGATAAGTGTACCGACATCGTAAAATAAAGTATTAATTCTTATTCTCACCCCCCCCGCAACCCCTGCCCTGCTGCACCAAAATCGAAATCAATCTTGTTAAATTTCTTAATTTAAAAATGGAATTTTTTGTAGTCTGGCTCATATATCCGTCTGTCTATGTTTCTGTCATAGCCACTTTATCAAGACGATTAAAATATTTACAAAAAATTGGATGAGCTATAAAACTTTAACTTATTTTAAACTTATTTTTAATTCGGGGATAATTTTCTCATAACTTTTTCTTTTCTAAGGAGGTCAAAGTGTGAGGAGGCTAAATAAAATAAAAACTCTGAAGAAATGTTTTGATGTTAGTCATTACAAAGTGTGATTTCCTTTTTATAAACAGTCTGAAAATAAAACACCAGTATTTTCTTGAAAAACGCAAGCAGTAAAATAAGTAAATGAGAATACAGTCCCTTTTATGCTGTCCCGTAAATAAAATTACAACATTGACTGAATAGCTTTGATCCCTAGCCCAGCAGCGAAGAAAAAATAAACCTTTATTATTTATTAAATACTAAATCACATTCTTGCTTCTTTTGGATAATTTTACAATGTTTCTAAGGTTTTGTCAATAAACAAATTCTTTTGTCCTTAAATGTATACGTCCACTTTTTTTAAACGAGGTCTCAAACGATTCATGATAAATCGAAGAGTTCATGCGTTATATACAGGTTGTGAAAAAACCCAAGGAGTCATAAATGGAAAAAGTACACATCAACAAATGTTGCTAATAATCTTAACCGCTCGATGGATTTTGATTTACGACGTTTCAAACGGTTCACAAAACCGAGAATCCGAAGAGTGTTAAAGGCTACAAACAGGTTTATAAAAAAATATTAGGAGCCATAAAATAGAAAAAAATTGATGGATATTTGCAATACACGTTGCTAATAAATAAAAAACAAATTGTACAATCGCAAAAGAAATACAATCTTTACAGAGTGTAAGAATTGGCTTGGATATTAACAAAATAAGATGACATTAAATTTATTCAGCCAAATTCATACTGGGGGCTGGGGGCTTAGTAAGTGATAAATCAATAACATTACAGATTTAATCTCTATAGTATGTCTTTTTTTGCATGATATGGGTGACAGTTCGTAATTTTCCGTTTCACCTATACTACTCACACCATACTACATACACCCAGGTACAAAAGAAATAATAGGTTTTAGAAAAAATGTATATCATTATAGCAAAAATACAATAAATTATTTATCTATAAATTGAAACAGTAATTACACTGTATTCGTTAAATTTAAGGAAAAAAGATTCAGAAAAGAATATTGTATTTACATAATCTACTTGATGCGTGGATCGGAACGTTAACACATAGGTACCGACACTACATAATCGAAAATACATCGATGAATCGGTGCGGCCATCTTATAGGATCGCGTCAGTATGAGTTCATCTTGTATGAAGTTTGTGTTTTCGTTGCGGTTGCTTTACGTGCTATTTGTTTTGACGTTTATTACAGTTTTTGTTGATTTTTGAATTGTTATTGTTGTTTGTTTTTGGTGAAATGCCGAGAAAAACAAAAAAAGAATCTTTAAACTCTCAAGCTCGGGCGTAATTGGTTCGTTTAATTTAATTAATTTAGAAATTTAAAGAAGCAGTTTGGATAATAAAAGATCAATTAAATAAAAAATCGATTTGATAGCCCTTGTTAACTTTCTCGATACTAAAAAAAATCGATTCTATTTCGTTAGGGCACATAACTAGAACTGTCAATTTTGAACTGCCACCCATATCATGATAACTCAAACATACTAGAGTGGACCAAGTGCAAGTGCATTTTGATCATGATGATTTCCAAGTAATCCTCAATCGCAAGTATAAATTAAATAAGTAGAATCGTTATATTGAAAAATAAAACAATTTCGGTCCCCTGTAGCAGGCAGATGATCCTAAACCTTTTGGCTTTTGTAATAATATTAAAAATAACACTAATTTATAAAAAAAAAACCTCCGAACCTAGAAGGATTTGCGACCTCCCAGCCATTCTCAGATTTTCTTGGCCAAATAACCAAGAATTACAACTGTTAGAAAGCTGAGCTTGCCTAAATTGACTCCATTTTGATGATCACCAGTTTGACTCCATTTTAAATCATTAACTAGTGATCACACTACCTCACATACTATTTGCACTGCTTGCATCTGGCCTGGTATTCAGAAAAAGACTCGTTCGATCATTTATCGTTCGAGCATAAATATGTCTAACTCTGAAAGACACATTAAGAGTGTGATAGAGATATACAACATGAACGATAATAATAAAATCGACCGAATTATTCCACTTCGGTGTAGCTACCCAGGCAATATGACCCGCGTCTCAGTATCACGCGCTCAAAATTCTATACGAAATGTATGTGGTCACTGTCAAATTCACGCGGCAATTTGCTACCACAACGGAATGTCTAGAGTCTAGACAGTTCTTTCTAAAGGACCCAACCACCAGCTCCTAACCTAGGTACTTGCAAAGACCTACAGATGATTTGGCGTTCCTGTACTTCAGTTCTCGTAATTAACACGGGGCCCCGACCGACGTTTATATTGTTTTATGTAATGTAATCTTAATGAATAAACTTATTTTACTATAGCCAGCAGTACTCCGGCACTACCAACAACGCTAGCGGGCGTTCTGACGGTTTATCTCGACGTTATCCGGACTTCAATATTCCACGAAGCACGCGATTTAGATTTATGAGGAGGATAGACCTTTATAAGTTTGTGATGAGTAGTATAAATGAATCACTTATTTGAGAAATCCCATAAGTCAACTGAATTGAAAACTGGATAACAGAAGTTATGTATTTTTCATGTGTTATTTCAATTGACTCATGGGGTTACTCAAATAACTGATTCAAATAGCTTTTCGGTTTGGGAGTCTAAACTATAAATATCCTATATAATATATTTAAAAGGGCCTTTTTACAATTTTATTATTATTAGTTTATTGAGATATATCCTGTTGTAAATACACGTACTACTTCTTTCAAAGTCTAGGGCCTAGCAAGTAACTATAGACATACTCTGCATATAATTTCCGAAAAGCCTGGCACTGTTTGCTTATTTATAAAATAACAATAAAAAGTCCTATGAAAACAATAATTTATTATTGCACTGGTATAAATTTTCCCGATGCACTGCCGAACATAATAAAGATTTTTATAAAAACACATTTGTCTCAAAAAATTCAAAATCACAAATAAAACCAAGAAAAAAATCACTGTTGTAATGACTCACGTTGCCGAAGCCCAGTTTTCAAGAGTTGAGCACGTCAGAATTGATATCAGCGTCAGTGTCAACGTCAGAACTGATGTCAGCATCCCCATCACTGAAGTGCTGCACGATTCTCGGGGATATTGCTCGGACACGGAGAGAGTCATCTTCGTCTGTAATGTATAGTTGAATTTTGAGCATTAGCTATCGAAAAATCTGTTGTTTTTTCAACACACTTTCTTATAAAGTGGCCCTTATTGCAGCGTTTTTAGGGTCATTGTGCAGCATATTAAACACGCGTGCCTTTTACTTTACATTATCGCACTAGTGTCTTTTACATTACAGTTTTTTTTACCTTGGCAAAGAGTTTTGATGTCTTGAGAAATAGTAAAGTTTTTGCAAGTAAATACTGTCTCAGTTGAAATATAATAAATATTCATTTAATTTCATCAAATTATTTATTTTTATCAACAATTTAACTCAAGTTTTTGTTGTAAATACAAAAATATTCAGTTTGTTAATATTTAATATTTGGCTGTTTGGCTTTTTGCGTCAGTGCCTCTATTTCCTTCTGTGCAAAAAACAAAATCTCCGCCGCCATTTTTTAAAGAAAATTGTTAGTTCATAGCTGTGTTTTCGATTATGTGGAAGAAAAGACAGTGAAATTTTATTATTTTTCCTCGCAAGTGTGTTGAAAAATGTCGCCTGAAATGCTTGATCATTAGACATTACGCTCTCTAACGCAGCTCACTTGTATCATGTGACTACAAATGTCTGTTAAGAAAAACAGCAAATTTTGAACGAAACCGGTTAGTAACTAACTGTTGGTTTGACGTTGAACGGAGCAGTGTATTGATTTTTTTGTACATACCATCTAAATTTCTTGACGATCTTGCCACCGATGGGCCGTTAGATTCTTGTAATGTCTCATAAGTAGAATACAGTGGTTCTACAAGTAGCCACTGAAAACAAAAACAAAAGTTTATTATTTATAAACCATATTAATGTTCAAACGATAACTTGGAAAATTTTGATTTTTTCGTTTTAACACAATCAACCAACATTCGCGCTGAACGCCAGCAGAAATCAAAACAGGTTTTCAGAAGACAGTAGTTCAAGGAATAACTTTGGTTTTTGATAAGCATCGGTAGTCCATACCGAAAATATTTAAAACTACTATAGAGGTGATCGTTCCCTATAGAATACAATATATTTTCCGGTAAAGGCTATGGTCAACGACATAAATATACATTTTAAAAAGGAGTTTGAAGATTTAAATACACTTAGAGCCTCGCTGTAAACACACTTTAATGCACCATTTACAGCGTAACGCATAAAATAACACAACTTACTTTGCTTGAAAAGTTTAATTGACAACAAACTATGATCGCGTAATATCATAAACATTTATTTAAACTTTTTATTCAAATAAACAATCATAAGTTTTGCGTGTGAGTTCAAAAACGTGCTGATTCACCATAAAGATCTTTCGATAAAAGGGATTGCCACCGACCTATAAGTCAAACAAGTAGGTACTAACAACACTCACTTCCTCGCTATTGGTCTCATTCGACCCGCCACTGGAACTGCCAACTGAAGACCCGTTCCCAGAGCTATTCCAGGACCTGTCACTATGGATCCCCCTTCCGTCGCCAGCTCCCGCTTCCACAACATTCCCATTCACGTCCAAGACGGCTTGTGGTCCCCGGATAGGTCTCTCAGCAGGTGGGGGTAAATTGGGACGATCTTCCTGTAAAAGGGTAAGGTTTATAGGATTTAAAATTAGAGTGAGTTGAACGCAGCCGAAGAGCGGAAAGGCGAGCAGCGACGAGTGAGGGGAGGGAAGCTTAGTATTCGACTGACCGCCGTGCGCGAAAGTACTCCCGAAGAGTCCTGATGATGATGAGTCATAATCTCATCGAAAGCTCGACTTGTGCCTCCTCGCACAGTTAAAAAAGCGAGTCCTATCCGTTTTTAAATATTTCTTATAGGATTTAAAGTTATTTATCGACATATTGGCATCGTTGCAACCTGCATGAAACATGTAATAACTAAAAGGGAATGCTTTGGTGGTTTGGGCATATGGGGAGGATGTATGAGAGTGACAAAAGAAATTTATATATTACAAGTGAAAGATAAAGCTCGACCGACTCGCCCTTCCCTAACTTATTTGGGACGCGCCTCCCCTCTGCCCGAGATAATTTTAGGTTAATATCAGGTTAGAAAAAATCCTGCTCAATAACAAAATAAGTATTTTTATTGCTTATTTAATTTGGTAATACTTATTGGAATGTGATGGATGAGCTTGCATCGATTTTGCACTTTACCTACCTACGAACGTTGTTTCTTGTTTATCTCTAAATAAGGTCCTTAACTACACAGGTGGCCCGCGCCCCTTTGAAGGTCCCTGCCCCCCCCCCCCCACTTTGAAAACCTGCCCTAGAAGGACGTAAGACGCTGATCAAATTGGCGACTAGACTCTGATGGACATGGAAGAGGCTAAAAAGGTGTGGCAGGACCGTAGCAGTTGGAAATCTGTAGTCTATGCCTACCCCTTTGGGAGACGGGCATGTAGATATGTATGTATTCCGAGGGTGAAGTGTCACTACAGTTAACACACAGAACACCACCGACGATTTTAACGTTCGAAACTGATAGGTGAACCTTATATCGTCATTGGTGGCGTAGCTGGATTTGTCCCCGGCTCCAACTCATGAAAGCATCAACAAGCATCTGTACGTATCCGATTATATCGCAATAAGCTAATTAGGTATATCCTCCAAATAACGAGATTACATACAAACTAAAAAAACCAAAACAAATAACGCCCTAAATTCGATAAAGCGTCTTTTTACATCAGTGACGCCCATACTTCTGGGGGAGGGGGGGCAGCCGGTACTAATGAGGGGGGGCGGGCCCCTATCTAGTTACTCCTATGCTTATCGCCGTAAGTACTTCGGGCACAAATACTCTTTTTCTGGGACATGTAGTTTTTCCACACGGTACTTTCCTTTACCCTTAGCAAGTGGTAAGTATACTTACTAGGCATGATACTTATACATTCCAAAAACTCATTGTTGTTAGCTCCACCCAGGATGAGAACCCGGTTCTTGAGATGGAGAGTCCATCTTCCTAGCGACTGGGCCACCGCCCGGCTTCAATGCAAAATTATTTTCAGCAACCCATATTGTCGATCCCATAGGGGTTTCGTTTTTAATTTTGAATTCCAAAAACATAAACCATGAAGAAACAAGAATATCACGACTTATTCAAACTTATTTTGGCTCCATTTTAAAGATCATCCATCGATCCATCAGCCTGTGTTCGTCCACTGCTGGACATAAGCCTTTCCCAAATTTTATCACTCTTGGTGGCCCTCTGTCCTCATCCAGCCGCCACCTGCAACCTCCTTCAGGTCGGTCCAGCGGGTACCGAGAGTACGAGGTCGTCCTTCACCGAAATACCTCATTTTATCTTTAAAATATATAGTTATGTCTATTTTAAAGATAAAATGGGGTATTTGAAACTGAACGAGCTGGTAGAACGCGAACTATACAGAATTTTATAGTTCGGACCGCAAAAGAAAACCCGTGGCCTTTATTGAAATAAAAATATGGACCAAAATGCCTAAATTCATGACTTATTTGGTGGCACGAGCTCTAAAACCCACACTCTGATGGTGCTGGGTCAGCAATTGGAATAGCCATCCGGGAACAGATATTACGTCATCGTCTCCAACATCGTTCAGCTCGCAGGTTGCGTAGCTGTCCGAAGATCGCACTGACACCGTCACGGCACATTCTTCTGATGTCTGTAGGAAATACAAACAGATTCTTATTCGCCGTAAGGCAGTAATAAACCAATAGACATAATCATCCATCCACCTATCAGCCTGTGTTCGTCCACTGCTGGACATAGGCCTTTCCAGGATTTCGCCACTCTTGGCAGGCAAGTTGGTGAGCGCGGTGCCGAAACCCTTGCACCAGTGACGCCGCTGCCCGTCACCAGTCTGTTTTATATAAGGCCCGGCAATTGGGGATGGATATAGCGCCATCCATCGGTCCCAGGCAATAGTGGGCCGCCTGGTTTTACCTGAGAGATGTTCTCTTACTCTCCCCCAAATAACTTCGGGAGGATTTGCGAGTAAGATGGTGGTACCTCCACAATCGAGCCCGGCAACAGCTCTACCACCTCCAATCAATATACCTAGTCGGTGCTTAAATTCTGTCACAAACAAAATTGGCTATAAAAAGAAAACTAGTCATGATATTCAAAAAAAGTTTTTTTTTAAAAAAAGGTAATTTAATTAGCTTGCATTAAACACAAAATTTATTCAAAATGATTGCCACCATTTTTCACACAAGCCTTCAATCTTCGCGGCCAATCATCAATAGCAGCACGGACCATATTCATGTCGATATCGGCCACTGCTTTAATCAATGAAGACTTTAGGCTGCTCAAATTTTTGTGAGGTTTAGAACAGACCTTCTCCTCCAATTCCTGCCAAATTTTGTAATCCAGTGGATTGAGGTCAGGGCTAGATGAGGGCCAATCTTGATGCCTTATTAGCTCGATATTCTGGCGCTCGAACCACTCCTGAGTTGTTTTGGCCTTATGAGCAGGTGCGGAGTCCTGTTAAAACACAAATGGCTGTCCTCCAAAGAGTGTCTGGGGCAGATCTTTTACTATGCGATCTAAAACCGTGTCTTGGTACACTTTTGCACTGGTTTTGACACCTTTTTCACAAAAATGCACTTCAGTAGGGCCATAGTAGGACACTCCCAACCAAATCATGACTGATGATGGATGATGGCCGTGCTGCACTCTAGGAATGGCATTTCCAGCGGCCGCAGAGCTGGTAGCGTACACCCTGTCATTTTGTTTGTTGTACTTCTCTTCGATATTAAAAATTTTCTCGTCTGTAAACAGGATATCGCGGTGTCTGTTTCTTGCGTACCGCTTTAGCAAAACTTTGCATTTTTTGGCTCTCATAGCTATCAGACGCACGTTCAGAAGATGTCCACTCTTTTTTCGGTAAGCTCGTAGTCCCAGGTCTTCATTGAGTACTTTTTTACGGTACTTCTGGTTAATCCCATCTCCAAAGCCATCAGTTTCTGCTTGCGGACGGGATTTCTTGCAATACGCGCCTTGATTGCTTTGATGACCCCTGGAGTCCTAACGGAACAAGGTCTGCCAGTTCTTTTCTCGTCATCGACACTAGAGGTTTCATTGTACCTCTTGATGGTATGGTACACGAACCTCTTCGTGATTTTTAATTTTTGAAGCAAGTTGTATATCGTCTTCGGTGGATGGCCGCAACGATGCAATGCAATTACTGCTACTCGGTCCTCTTTGCGAGTCGACTCCATCGTAAAAAATGAATGAATGTAATTGTGATTTGGCAGATTATTGATCAAAAAATATTTGAAAATCGAACACCATTTAATTTTTTTTTCTAGGTGTTCTATTTTTAAAATAAATGGCCAGTGACAGTATTTAAGAACCGACTAGGTAGACCTAATATACTGGGTGGCGCAAAAGTAATAACATGACTTGAGTTGGCTGCCATTTTATTATAAATGATAAAAAAGGGCTCTGTTTTCATAAAAAGTTTATTTGGAAGTGTAAAATTGATGAAATTAATTGAAAAAAATTATATCGCTCATACATAGGTAACACTAAAAGTTTCCGGAACTGGCCACTTACATAAACAATATTTAAAAATTTATTGCAACATTTGAAAATAGAACTCTTTGGCTGTAGAATGCAGTTTGTTTCATCTGACTGTCTTTTGCTTTTACCTTGTGGCGCCATTTAAAAAATTGTGTGTCTGCATCAACATGGATTTAACTCGGGAAAATTTTCGCAGTATGATTTTCTACGATTTTAAGTGTAATTTGACAGCTCAACGGAGCATCGCTCGGCTTGAAACAGCTTTTGGCAATGAAGCACCATGCAAGACGACTGTTTATAGCTGGTTTGCAGAATTCAAGCGTGGTCGTATCAATCTCAGTGACGAATCTCGCGATGGTCGGCCGTCCACCGCTGTGACCAACAAAAACATCGATGCTGTGCGCCGTATGATTGAAACAGACAGGCATGTGACCTACCATGAAATTCGCGCATCCTTAGAAATAGGCATGAGTCAAATACAATCAATCCTACACAAACATTTGGGTGTGAGAAAGCTGTGCTCGCGGTGGATCCCACACAACTTGACCGAGGCTCAAAAAACGGACCGCGTCACTTGGTGCAGTGCCATGCTTACCAGATTCAACGAAGGTGCGTCAAATTTGGTGTGGGACATAGTAACAGGTGACGAAACATGGATTTATTGCTACGATCCCAAAACAAAGCAGCAATCGAGCGTATGGGTCTTTCAAGATGAGCCGAAACCAACCAAAGTGGCGCGCGTGAAAAGTGCATCTAAGCGGATGATTGCTTCTTTTTTTAATAAAACTGGACACGTGGCTACTGTTGCTTTAGAGAATCGTCGTACCGTGAATAGTGATTGGTACACGACCATTTGTTTGCCGGAAGTTATTGACGAACTCCGTAAAAATAACCGTAAACGCCGTATCATCCTGCACCACGACAATGCTAGTTCTCACACGGCCAGACAGACAAACGACTTTTTGAAGACGAAAAATGTAGAACTCATGAGTCATCCTGCATACAGTCCCGACCTGGCACCTTGTGACTTTTTTCTGTTCCCAAAAATTAAGAACCAATTACGCGGTCAACGATTTTCATCACCAGAAGAGGCTGTCGAGGAGTATGAAAAACACGTTTCAGAGGTCACCACAGGGGAGTGGCACAAAAGTTTTCAAAACTGGTTTGATCGAATGAAAAAGTGCATAGACGCCAAGGGAGATTATTTTGAAAAACAATAAATTAATTTTGTACCTTTAATAGTATTTTTTCATATTCATTCCGGAAACTTATAGTGCGTCCCACGTATTGCCACCTCCCGAGTTGATGCTTAATAAAGAATATGCATGTTAATTTTTTAATGCACAATTCGTTAATTCGATTCGATTATTTCGATTATATAAAATATATTAAATTAGGGCTATGAATAAGAATTTACAACTAAATTATCCATATTTCATAGTTATAAAATCAAAATAAGTTTCATAATAATCTTCTACAATACAAACGGCTGCCATTTTAGCGCGCATCGTGTGACGTCACATGATACTGCTCTTGCTTGCGGTGTATAGCGAATAGCCGGTTTTTTCATTATTTTTTATTAAAACATTCTATTACAAAATATTTGAGGGTTTTATTTTATATTTATCAATTTTGAACTTAATATTTTCTAACGAAATGTACTCACTTTGTCACAAAAGGCAGTTAGCCAATGGTGACGCGTTTTGCATTTGCGTTTCATTTCATCAAAATGTTGTATTTTTTTAATGGAAATAATTACAAAACTATAAAGTAAAATAGTTTCCCATGGTCATCATTAAATTCTACCAAGTAAATAGAATACAAAAAACGCAATATATTACTTAATTAAACGACATGCATTCTCAAATTTTGCGGCATTTTGAATTGTTGCTCGCAAAACATCTGGCTCGAGAGAAGATAAGAGAAGAATCCACATGAAATGCATGAAGAGCCATTGCATCCCCTCAAAGTAATTTGCTTCTTCTGGATACTAAATCCCAGCTTTTACCTTCTCCCTCCAAAACGCCTGAACCCACCGTGTGCGGCCTGCCAGTTTGATGATTTTGGCAACATCATATTAAGTATATATAGAATTTGGCAAGTTTTCATTGTCAATTATTTGAATGTATGATGTACTTTAAAACGTTGAAACTTTAGCTGTGAAAACTTGCCAAGTTCTACATATTCAGTAGCATGGATCCTAACCAACTTTCCTTTAAAGCAAGAACGTTGAACATTATTGCAGTTATAACCGAAGGAGCCTCCATAAGCATAGGCTCCCATTTTGATCTCAATTCTTTTTTTGGCGAAGCCGACAATCTTGCACTGCCTTTGTACTGAACTCGGCCCCTTTTTCACGTTTATGTTTTTGACTATATTTTACATAGCTGACATCTCAGATGCTCACGAAAAATTAGAAAGATTGTTTCTACATGTTGCTGCATCTGGCTTAGGCTATGGTTCATATCCTGAGATGTAAACATTATTCACTGAATTTTAGGCTAAATAGGCTCTTAACATCACATGTAACATTCTTCACAGATAATAAGAATCATTATTTCTTTATTTTTTCTTGTCGTCAAAAGAAGACATGTTCATTGAAATAACAACAGAAATATTGACATTATGCGAATGGCAAATGAATCAATTTCATCTATTGTAAATGACAAAGGCCAAGTGTCCTTTTAAAAATAAGGGATTAAATATACTAACAGCACGGCGAGGCACCCCAGCTATGCTCCCTGTCTCAGAATCTACCAGATTCACGAAATCTGGTCGATCACCGATCGTTGGTTCTCTGTTCATCGAGAGACCGCTAAAGTCTAGCAACGCCAATGGACCATCTGGCATCTGTAAGACCGAATAGTCAACCGCTTAAGGGAGTAACTTTTTACCTCGGTACAAAATGCACATCATAATATTGTTTTCCTTACTTTTGAATAAAAAGTATGCAATAAATGTGTTTTAAAGCAACCTGCGGAAATAGTTTATCAATATCAATACTCAATACTTATAATAAAACAGTAGAAACCGCTGTCTGCAGATTGAAGAAAAGTAATAGAAATAGAAAGGGGGTGACTAAAGAAGAGAAATAGAACACAAATCAATGATTTTTAGAATTCTTTTGTTTGTCTGTCTGTTTATTCACGCACATCTCTAAAAATTTAACGGATTTTTATGTAGTTTTTACAGCTGTACAGAGCTTAATTTGGAATAGCAAAATAGCTTTATTTCATAAAAATCGGATCTCGGAAAAAAAAGTTATCGTCATTTAAAAATTTTTAGAATTTTCTTTTCTACTGGTAGTAATTATATGTTATGATACGGGATCTCCTCAACTGATACATAGTTCGAGTTTGGGCTTATTTGATTGGTCTTTATTAGCACTTTGATAAAACATGGTGACCGGGGTCTGATGATGGGACTGGAATATGGGTACGGGATCTCCTCAACGGACAACAGCAGACCCTTGGAATTTGGTTTTATTTGATTGGTACTTATTAGCACTTTGGTAAAACATGGTGACCAGGGTCTAATGATGGGACTGGAAGGTGGGTACGGGATCTCCTCAACGGACAACAGTGGACCCTTCGAGTTTGGGCTTATTTGATTGGTCTTTATTAGCACTTTGGTAAAACATGGAGACCAGGGTCTGATGATGGGACTGGAAGGTGGGTACGGGATCTCCTCAATGGGCAACAGTAGACCCTTCGAGTTTGGGATTATTTGATTGGTATTTATTAGCACTTTGTTAAAACATTGTGACCAGGGTCTGCTGATGGGACTGGAAGGTGGGTACGGGATCTCCTCAATCGACAGCAGTAGACCCTTCGAGTTTGGGCTTATTTGATTGGTATTTATTAGCGCTTTGGTAAAACATGGTGACCGTTGCACATAGTCGTTCAAAAATCATATTCTTTTGTTTTCCTTATTTCCACGAAAACCTCTTCGACGCGGGCGGAGCCGCGGGCAAAAGCTAGTTAATAATAAAGTCTTCACAAAAAATTACGTATTTTAATGTATTACATTTTGTTTGCATTACATTAACAAACTTAAAAGCGTGTTTTCAGTTGTAATGTAATGCAGTTCAAATATAACGCATGAAATTGAATAATTTTCATGTTATCACCTAACTATTAACAAGCAGTTTGCGCGAATTTATTGCAAACTTTTTATGCAAAAGTAAGGAAAACAATATTATGAATGATGTGCATTTTGCACCGAGATCCTCCGTTACCACCTTAAAGCCTGTCTTGCTCCTTCAGACGATAGTTCACCCTAGAACAGCGTCTTATAACATGGAGTCCGCGAGTTGTTTCGGGTCAGCAAATAAGGCGAGCATGGGATGAAGTTAGTCACAGATGGCGTTTGCGCATTCTCGGGGTGTCGGTAACTAGTTTTTTCCCGCGGCTTCGCTCGCGTGGAAGTGTCTTTCTATGAATGTATCTTTTATGGGCGTAAGATAAAACTATTATAGTATAATATCCGTTAGTAACAATAAACATTTTAGATTTTTTAACAATGCAGCAAACGATAAAAAAAATGTTGAACATATTTTTATTGATTATCACTATTTCTGCCAAACTGTAGAACATAATTCGAAGTACCAAGTAAATATTTGTGAGAAAAAAATATTGAGGAGAATTCACATCTTGACAGGTGTTTTGGATTGTTAATCTGCCACATACATATTAGGTGTGGACAGCAATTATACCGACCAATATCATTTTCATACAATCATACTATGTACTATCCGTAAAATTGTGGCGATCAACTTTTCACTCTTTCCTAGAATAGTACATATATATGTATTTGCACAAAGAAATTAAGAACCTTCTTTTGAATTTGGTTAAAATTATTTTGTTTATGACACTTTACGTACCTGGATCGTCAGTTGATCGGTTTTCCGGCCAAAAATTTCTTTAACTGAACCCACATTCAAAGTATTTGTCACTCGATCACTACTCAGTTCGTTGTCAGCAAAATACAAGTCTTCGGACTCTCTTGACAATTTGAAAGACGAACCATCGCTTTCTATGATTGTTGAATCCGTCGTCTTTATATCATTTCTAGTATTATTGCTAACATCCAACAAAGATGCTATAGTTTGTTTCGAAACAATATCCACAGTTTCATGAACCTTCGATATAAAATCAATTAACTGAAATCTTTCCTCAATCAAGCGTTTCATTTCCTTTAAAATCTCATTAGCATGTTTACTGATGTTTTGGTCTTTAAAATCATGGCTGTTTGACAAATTATTGACATTATCTTTGATTGTATCATTCAAAAGGTCAATGTTTTTTTCACTGACAATATCTTTTTCCACAGACGTTTTCTTTCTTTCCAAAGATGGAGTTGGAGAAACAATTGGACTTTGTTTCAATATTTTATCAAAAACACAAGATTTACTTTTTATAATTGTTTGTGAGTTTGTTGAACACTCTGGTGACATATTTGGTGAAATTAAGGTACTATTGGGAGAATTTCTTCCAGTAGCTGAAGAATTCATTGTTGTTTTATCTTGTGAAAGTATTGAATTATTTAGATCGATATTTTGTGAAGCTATAGATATTTTAACAGCAGCTATTTGTTTGACATTTTGGACTGAAGGTTTGATCTTATTAATAGATTTACGTGTAGTTTGGGCATGCAAGACTGAATTTTCTAGTGGTAGTTGAGCCAATCGTACATCTTTGTGTCTCCCTGTAAATAGAGCTATATTACCGTTTCCTTTACTTTTTATGATATCTTGACAGTCTTCATTATTCTTGGAACTTATTTCATTAGTTTTTAAGTCTATTATATTTCCATCGCTATCCGATATAGTTTTAGCCGCCATAGGTTTAATCGTAACCACACTATCTCGTGAAGAAGTAGAAGAACCATATTCAGAGTCAGGGCTGCGAGTTCGTATCATATTGGATTCATTTGAGCTCTTTGGGGTTGGTAAATTGGTTTCACTGCTTTTGTGTTTTATTTCGTTACAAAACAAAACATATTTTACTTCCGGTAAGGAATCAGATTCCGGTACTTTAAAAAATTCTTTTGTTAATTTCTCTACTCGTGCAGCCAAATGAGGTAGTTTAACTTTATTTGACCCTTTTCTTTCAATCTCATGTAATCCAACATCCTCAAATTTACTGACACCTGATACTGACCGTTTCAAGACTTTCAATCTATCGTTATTTACTTGTTGGCATTGTGGCACATTTGAAATGTCTTTTAATTTCGGGCGTAATGAATTTAATACACAAGAGTTAGATTTGTCAACTCGTAACTTGGAACTTTCGAGCTGTCTAACATTATTTGGTTCTGGTGAAATCTTTTGTTCCGAGTGAAATTTTTTATGGCATTTAGGGATGCTGTGTGAATCTTTTTGCACAGGTGTTTCTTTGGTCGGTTCGAATATTTTTTTTGGTTTTAGGCTATCGATTCTGAGTTTTTTTTTATTACTTTGATCTTTAACTTTTATGATAGATGAATAGTGTGAATTTTCTTTTTCTATTGGCTTCAATATATTATAAGGCATATTAACAATTGATTCTATTTTCTTCTGACTACCAATGTTTGTCCAAGTTTCATTACTGTATTTTTTATCAACAGAATTTTCAGTGTTATATTTCTTACCACCTTTGTTCCTATTTGTGTTTACTCTGTACGCCACAGAGACTGGGAGTGATGTCTTTTTCTCCAAAATAGATTTTTTGGAAGCTGTTGCAGAATTGAAGTTACTTAGTCGATAAGTAAGATCATGGTTCCTCTGAGATTCAACATCGTTAGATAACTGAAGTCTGGCTTGACTTACACCATGCACTTGACCATGTTGCAACTTTCCTTTGTTTTTAAGAGTTTTTGGTGAATTGTGTACTTTCGTTTGTAGTGTTATTCTACTTCGCATTATTCTTTGTCGAGTTGTTTTGTTTACTGCGACAGAAGAGTAGTCGGGTTTTTTTTGGGCAATGACGTTAATATGATGGTTCTGCCACATTCCTTGGTAGATTATATCTTCAGAAAGTGAGTTACTATAACTATGAACTTGCGCCCCAACAAAACTTAACCTAGGAGAGATATCTTTTTTTGTTGATACTAGCGCTATATTTACTTGTTGGCTCATCCCATACGTTTGAATTCTGTTTTCTTTATTGCCTTCAAGATTATAGTCAACTTCTTTACACTCACAACTTCTGTTTTTATTGTTAGAATTAGATCTCATAACATTTGTTGTAGCACAAGATTCAAAACTTTGATTAACCGACAATGTCATTGCATTGGACATAGGCGTAGATAAATCTTGTTCCTGAATCACGGTGTCAAAATCATTAATTTTAATTTTAGTGGATCTCAGTTTGGGTATTTTGCTGCAAGGAACATTTCTTGAACTAGCCGGAGTTAATCCAGAAAATGCGCATTTCTTCACTGGCGTGTTTGTATGGGTTGCTGAATGGACACTTTCGTTTCTCAAGGACTTTGATACACTAGCATTCTTTTTAACAATATCATGTGAATCTTTAGATTCTTTGGAATACGTATTTATACTGGATACAGATTCCTTTATGTATATTCCTATTTTGTGTATTTTTGTCCAAGAAGCAGAATTTTTACTATCACTGATTTCATTCGTGGAAGTCCCAAAATCTGCACCGTTTTTTTCAGAATTTATTTCTGTCAAATCATGATCCGAATCAGGACCACATTGAACATCAGTATGCACATGGCGAATACCTTTTGATGTGCTTGGTTCATTTACATCTGAAAAAAATAAAAAAACAACAAAACAAAATATAACCAAATAAAAGTTGAAACGAAAAAGATTTTACGAAAATACTTTACCATTTATAAAAATTGTTTGCGAATGAATACTTTCATTCACAAACATAGTCTGTGAGTGAACGCTACCTGATGAAATTTTACAAATATCGTTATGGTGGAAACCTTTAAAGATATCTCTTGGAGATTTTGTAGGTATCGCTACATTAACTGCTTTTTCAAAAATATACGAGTGCTCTTCGCTTTTGTTAACAATTGCGATTGTTTTTAGTTGAGATTTGTCTTGATTAAGAATATCATCTTCTTCCTCTAGTACAGGTAATACGTAGTTTCTGATTTCATCTGATTTAGATTTTTTATTGCAGATTGTTTTAAGTCTATCTGGGATCTACAAATTAAAACATTACAGTGAATATTGTCATTCTTGATATGGGCACAGAAGAAATAATAGTATGATTTGGGAAAGTTTGGCAACACTTACTGTTTTTGAAGTCTTGGATACTTCTTTAACCCGAAAAGGTAAAATTTCTTCACTTAATTTGTTTTTGTCGCAATATTCTTTCACCTGTTCATTAATTATTGATAACTGACGCAAAACTTGTTTCATCATTTTTGAATCGTTTAATTTGCGCTTTAGATTTCTTGTTTTTAATGTGACGGGCTTAGAATTATAGTTTTGTTTATTTTCTTTATTTCGATAAGTCTGTCCACCTTTCGTTAATGTTTCTGCAGAATCAGCAACACAAATTGTAGCACAATATTCTTCTCGATAACTTTCTTGTGATATTTCGGGCTTAATCTTTTCTTTGGTTTCTACCAATTGATTATTTACAAAATTGTCTGATGAATTGTTCTTCAAGTCCAACATCATATCTGGAAGTTGGCAGGCTGCAATATTTAAAACTTTATGGCAAAGGTAACCATTTAATTAACCAGTTGGTAATACCTAATTTGTTATTAACAATACCATCTACATATAATATGTTATTGGTTTCTTTAGTTTCTACAGGGTCTGCATTCCCAATCCCAATATCGTCATTTTTCACAATAACGAAGGAAAAACAGCCAGATACCACTGTCATTAGTCATTAGAGATTAGTATAACACACAACATCCTTTATAGCACACCGTGCGTAAAATGACCGCTTTACGCACGCTGCGCTTGCGTAAAGTCGGCATTTTCCGCACTTGTGCTATAAAATATTAAATATACATATGTAATGTACTATTTTGTTATTTGAACAATTTTTCGTTATTCATATACAAAGTTGTTTGCTGAATCAGAATCTGAACTTTTTTCTATCAGCTCTTATATTTTGGTGAAATCAATTTTAAATATCTAAATTTCACGTTATTTAATACTTCTGAAGAGATTTTGCACTTTTTACCATTAAAATCTTGAAAATAATGAATCCAAAAAACGAATCATAAATTTATTGTTCTAAGCGTGAAGCTCCACCAGCGGGTCTAGAAGCACAACCGTTCGAGGCTCGTTCGTCTCGTGTTCGTCAAACGACGAAAGAGACAAATGTATACAAGTAAGAGAGACAAACAGCAGGTATACTGCTCACTCGCATAAGTTTGTTCCTTTTGTCGTTTGTCGAAGACGAGTCGAGTGAGCCCCGGACGGTTTTACTTCTAGAGTAGCAGCACGATTTTTCGAAATTCTATCTGTCATGGATAATACTACGAGCTGATAGAGAAAATCTGAGTTCAGATTCGGATGCACACAAATTACTATAACAATAACAACAAAAATCAAACAAAAAAAAATGTTGTTTTTATTGTGCTGTATAATTGGTTATCAATTAAAAAACCTCTTATTTCATTCATAAGACAATAAGGAACACACAACACAAATATATCTCGAACGTTGAGTGTGTTCTTATCCCCCTAAAAACGGAATAAAAAGCTCAATATATGATATTTGATTTATTTAATGTTTAGCCGCATTAAACTTTTAAAAATACAATACCTTCTGTTCGAACCAAATCACCATATTCGTCCTCGATACGTTTCCTAAAAATCGAAATAGTAGAAAAATTAACAAAGATGTTGTCATGGGAAGCTCACTCATTTAACCAAACAAGATAAGAATTGTTTAAAGATGCGAGCTACTATAAGTGTATTATCGAGATGTTAATTCTACTACATTGGCATTTTAAATCGCCCTTATCTCGTCCCACCTATAATAGCCGTCTAGTTTAACGTCATGAGGTTTTTAATGCTTTTTAAATTTCCGGGACAATTGAAATGTAGTAAAATAATTAACACTTACAAAGTTGTATTATCAGAAGGGCGAAACAAATGTCTTCTAGATATTTCTTCTTGGCATATGTAAGATTGCACTTGACACCCTAAGAACAAAATTGCTCGGTATAGTAGTGATAACGATTTTAAAACTGTGAACTGGCCATTTTATACCGCACTTCCATTATAAACTTATTACAGACTTTAATTAAATAGGCGTATAGGGCATCAAAACAAACATCATTAAAAAAAGGAAAATCGTCGTTCAACAAGCGATATATGGATTGTGTCAATACAATAAATCTGTTTAAAATATGTTTCATTTTCAGTTACCTCTTAAGCGGAGGTTCGGAACCCTTCTAAAGCACTCTTCAGAAAGAAACGTAAGGCACCGTACCCAACGGGATATGAAATGAGTTTTCATACAACTTTATTCCCTGTTAATAAAAGTTTCCATTTCTTGAAAAAGCCCGAAAAACTATGAAAGAGAAACCTACCAGGACTAAATAACGGCAAATTATTTTTGGCACTCATCCGTTTTCGTTCAATCGCTTTCTCAGTAAGCGTAAGTAGATCGTAAAGCTTGTGTTGCAACCATTGCGGAGGAGGCGATTGGGCTCGGCTACTCTGCAAGCTCAACTTCATGAGGTAGCAAAGGATACGGTCCAATTTTATATCTACGTGATCCTTTAAAAGCTTTTTCCGCAATTTGCGTAGTTTTCGGTCGAGTGACCTGTGATCTGATACAGAAATGCTAAACATTACGCAGTTATTATAAAAAATACCTAAACCACCTTAGATTGGGTAGAAATGCTAACCATAGTAGATGTAAGTGCGATCCGTATCTGTAACTGAATTAACATCACTTGCATCCAACTGGAAAGAAGTAATAGCTTTATTACCCCAAAATAAATTACTTTGACAAATCCACTATAATTAAGTCCGCACTTAAGTCCCAAAGTTGGCACTAAAAAGGCTACTTCTTCTTTTAGTCCAAGGGACAGTACTGTTAAGTCTATGTACCCCTTAAATTGCTAAAAACAAACATTGTCTGCTTCATTGATTGTCTGATAACAATAAAAAAGTACTTTGACAATTCAACTATAATTTATGGCCACTTTAGTCCCAAAGTTGGCACTAAAAGGCTACTTCTCCCTTTGTCTAAGGGACAGTACCGTTAAGTCCCCGTACCCCTTTAAGTGCTAAAAACAAACCCAGTTTGCTTCACTTGTCTTTCAGAAGTGTACTTACAGGAGACAAAATACGTAAAGCAAAATATAAGTTTTTTTGTTGCTGCCAAAATAACACTCAGATGACCATTTAAAACTTTAATAAAACAATAATTACTTATGTAACCGGAACGCTTAAAACTAGTTTAAATTAAATAAAGTAAATGCATTTTACGGCCAAAGTTCGAAATCATTTACATCTGAGAGGGCGTCGTTGTCCCCCAAAACGTCCCCTTGAGAGTGTATCACCATATCCCCTTCTATTTGGTAGCCATTCCATAATAGCAAGTCTCTGAAACAAAACAGTCATTTGTCTCATCATAAAGGTATTGATACTATTCAGGTGACGAGCTATACTTGCATAGGATGTTAAGATAACCTCTTTCCTTAAAACGGAGTATTTTACCCATTAATATGAACAACTTTTACTATGGGATCAACATTGAAAGCGCAAAAAAAATTAGCTGTTTCATACATTTTGTTCAAGTAGGTACAGGTAAACCACAAAAATAAGTTACATCGGCATTCTTCGTCGACGCAGAAGGGTGGCAACGAATGCCTATTAAAACCGATGATACGAAATGCACCAATTCAATAAAGACCTTGTTACACTACATTTAAGGATAAAAATCTAACAACAGGTGAACTCATGCTATCTCGCCCATGAAATCTGTAGAGTGCAAACGATTCACCGTGTTGACTATAAGGCATTAAATCATCAGAAATAAAATAAAATGCAAGAAGGTCATGTCTGTGCATTAAATATTTTCGTAAAATTTTGAATGAAATGGGTTATTAGATTTTTAGAATTTTGACTGTCTGTATGTATGTTCCGTTTTAACTCGAGAACCACTCAACGGATTTGTATGCGGTTTTCTTAAGTCTCTTTGTAGTTTCCCTGTTCAACACATAGACTATATGGGATGTTTATAAAATAACGCCTAAGCCGGAAAAGGGGCAAAGATTGAATAAACGTGGGCGGAGCGGGTATTTTTGTGTGGGTGTGTGTGTATATGTGATATGAGTATATAGGTATTATAACATAATTACATAAATCACATGTACCAATGTAACAACATAGGGTGATTTAAGACACTACTTAATCGATGGGAAATATTCCTTAATTTTGCATAAATTGACACACATACCCGTACATACAATTTGACTAGATTGACCTTTTAAAGGCCATCCTGTTTCAAGCGAAGACATTTAAAAAAATATATCGACTAATGTTGCACTTACTTTTGTCCTCAAGTGTACTAATGACAGTCTCAGCGTTTGTACGAATGACAACTGACACTTCGGTAAACAATGGCGGACGTCAAAATGGCGCAAATAAATTCGACCAATGATCGATGAGGAATTTACCCGCGCAAAGTTATAGCCTTATAACTGGCCTGTAAAAATTCGCGCCTTTCAAAAATGTGCGTACTGCGCAAGTACATAGATGTAACTTATTTTTGTGGTACTACTGTATTTACTTTTCTAAACTATGATAGAAATAAATTTCTAAAAATTATATGCTTTTTTTAAACACTTAGCGATTTACCGTCGCAAGGAGATAACAAATTAAATGTATATCATAGCGGTATAGAAAATCAGAAAAGTAAATCGGACATGAGGAGCTCTCAACCGGGATTCGATAATTGTTGCGGCATGGGAAAGCAATGCGTAAATTGGCAAGTCGTGTTGAGAACTGGATAGCTCAGTTGGTAGAGCAACCGCCCGGTAAGCGAGAGGTCCCGAGTTTGAATCCAGGTTCAGAGGTCCTCACGTCCAGATTTACTTTTCTGATTTTCTATACCGCAATGATATAAATTTAATTTACTTTTCTATTAAACAGCAGATTTTTTTCTGCGATTTTAGTGCTCGCCCGATAGTAAAAGTTGTTTATAAGATTAATGGGTAGAAATCGGTAGACCCCGTTTTAAGGAAAAAATTGTATACTTAAATGTTAACATAGTTAGTACATTATGCAGTGGCGAAGGATTCATATAACACGATTACCATCAGCTTGTTTAGGAAATGGCATACATACTACATTTTCTTTATTCCTGGCTATTTCCATGTTTGATATCTGTATAAAAAATAAATCATCCGTTACTTGGATATTGATTAAAAAATCTGTGAAAATTTTAATTCAACAATTTGAGATTTAACATTTTGCGAATTCAACATTTTCGGATTCAACATTTTGCGAATTCATCATTTTAGGAATTCAAAGGAAAAAATTGTATGTTTTCCATGGTTGCTTTTCCAAGGCGACTTTTTGTCCGGCTTCCCTTTTTAAAATATTCATCCTTCGCCACTGTTATACACTGCATATGACCAATTTAGAGATAAAAGCATTTGCATTCCCCGCACCCCGCATCCTACGATTCGTCTTAAAATTGGATTTTAGCCATTGGGTTGAGGCTGATGCTATGTTTCGGCGGCTAGATTTATTGAAAACGAACATGATATCAAACATTAGCTAACGCTCAAAAATTTACTTGATATTAGTTTTACACCAAACCTAACATTAGCCGAAAGCCCGTAGCATTTATATGAGAAATGGACTCTAATTAATTAAATTACACACTAGTCAAATTCATAGTTTATATAAAAATTTGAATTTTAACAAATACTTGACACCACGGCCTACGACGTTCTTTTCTTCTCGTAGTCTTACTCGTTTTTGGAGAAGAATGAAGAAATGCGGGTCTGCTAAGAAACCAATATTAACTTTAAAGCGTGTTCACAGTTGTATTTTTACGAAATTTTAATTGAAATAGATTTATTATTAGTATTGTAATGAAGCCAAAACTAAAAACTTTTGAAATTTTGTTTGCTGTCTTTTCGTCTGTCTGTATGTTCCGTTTTAACTCAAGAACCACTCAACGGATTGATTTGGATGCGGTTTTCTTTATTATCATCATAGTGATCCTGGTCAACATATGGGCTATAAGGGCTTTATAAAATAACGCCCAAGCCGAAAACGGGGCAGAGATTGAATAAACGCATGCGGACGGACGGTCAGACACTTGGGGTCCTAGAAGTAAACCTACTTACTTGACTTTCTCTTCATCATCAGTAATATGCTGCACTAACGGCATCAGCTTACGTAACGGTACTTGTATTGTATCTCCAAGAGCATTGTTCACTCCATGTCGATGCATTTCAACTGATACAGCGTCTAGAATAAGACATTCCTCTGATTTTTCCTGTAATTAGGAAACAACACCATTTGAAACATTGTTAAACGTGAGCTGGATAAAACAAAGGCATCAGGAATAGGGGTGCTGGGTACCTAGCACGGTAGACTATTATCGAGCTTTGACAGATCGATATACCACTGTCTGTCCCTCTTTAGGTAGATCAACAGAGTGAGACGGAGGACTGTATCGAGCGCAATCGAGCTCGATATGGTCCTTCATGTTAGAGATGCTGGTATGGCTTGATTGGTGGATGGGGAGAAGCGAAAGAGGTGTGTCAGGGTCGTATCATGTGGAAACCTGTGGTGTCTATCTACTCGTTAGGAGACAAAGTACATAACATGTATGAGCTGGACATTGTATTAAAAATGTGTTCCTTCCTCCCTATCCTTTTCAAGACACGAGCAATTATCGATTTTGTTAGGCTTTCATCGAAAAGCGAAGCCGCTGTTTATGAGGAATTAATCTAGGAACCAAGGAAAAGAACGAAAGACTTCTGATCTCACATTTTGGAAATTGGTGTAGGAAGTCTAATAATGAAACTCAATATGAAGTAGTTACTCTCTTGAGTATAAGAAATTACACAGCGTAGTTCGCTCTTTCCCCAGTAGATGTAGCTTAATGTATCTACATAACTTTTACAGTGAGTTAATTAGTTCAAAAGATAAACAACTAGATGGCGCTATACACTGAGTAACTTCTTAGGGTGGACACGGACGAAGTGAATAATAATACTAACTTGAAGTGGATGTGTTAACAGTCGAACAACTTTGTAATATCGGTTGCCAGGGGGAGCATTCTCACCCCAATTTATATTATTCCAAATATTCTCAGGTTTATTATCACTTTCATTTTGAATTTCTGTTGCGTTTTCGACCTCTCCCATGCTTTCTTTGTTAAGTTTCCGTTTTTGATTTTCCATAATATCCCGTGATATTTTCGAGAATTTTTTCACGACGTATGTCGTGTTATTTAACCTGAAATTCAGTCGAAAAGATGAAATCAGTTTTTTACCCATCCAAAACAAGTATTTTTTTATCATTCGGTCCAGTTAGAATGATGGCAAGAAAAATATATTAATTCATCCACAAAGTGTCATTCTTTTTCGAGAATTGAGGTTCAGAACTTATAGCACTATCCGTATAAAAAAATTGTGATCCCCAGTTCATATAACGTGAAAATAAATTGCAGGCAATTCCGGGAGACAGAAACATAGAATATTGCGGCCACACCACGGCTTTACAAAAAATTACGTACTTTAATGTATTACATTTTGTTTGCATTACATTAACAAAGTTAAAAGCGTGTTTACAGTTGTAATGTAATGCAACTAAAATGTAGCGCATAAAATTGAATAATTTTCATGTGATCAACTAACTATTAACAAGCAGTTTGTGCGAATTGCTATAATTGCAAACTTTTTATTCAAAAGTAAGGAAAACAATATTATGATGTGCATTTTGCACCGTGATCCTCCGTTGCCACCTTAAGCATTACTGTTTCCGCAGCTCTTATAAATTAATGAGAAAATAGTAGTGGAGTACCGCGTAGAGACGATGTTACATTTTGACTGTATTGTTCCACACAAGCCTTAAAATGCGAGTTGATATACCTTGCAACAACGTCTTCAAAGAAATAAACTTTCACGTCATCCCTCCGTCTTGGAAGCAACATTCTAAACTTCGATATATCATCTTCATCGTTGGACATCATGAAGTTCTTTGCTATTTCAAGGTCTCTGTTGCATTGGGACGTCTTATCGTATGTCAAAGTGGAAAGGGATTCCAAGGAGAAAATAGGATTAGGTATGACGATAGTCAAGCTTGATCTTTTTTGGTTACTGGAAAGGAGATAAGTCAAAGATTCTTCTATACTGGAATAATGGATGGATAGGTTGAATGGAAGAGGGAATATCGTCGGTTTTTTATACCGTTCTATAAAATCTGCTTACCTCGGTGATGGGGCATTATTTTCTATGGTAAAGTTTTGGTTTGAGTTCTTTAACTGAGGTGCATCAGGAATATCTGAAACAAGCAATCAATAAATTAATGTTTCATCTAGAGTTGCAATGGACGGGGAGAGCTGACGACGCACTGCAGATTGCAGCACACCTGAGCAAGGCTCTTTAAAAGTTAACGTTCAACCGGCTGTAGTCGCATCGCAAGCACCACCGCAACGATGGATTGTGTACTAACGAATGACGTCATCAATTAATACTGATTCAGACTATGGTTTCCAAAGCGCTCTAAATGACAAATAATCATTCATTGTACCTATTCATACCAATTCAACAAGTTTATACAGGTTGAACCAAACGAATACCCCCTCGAGAGAAAGTACCTTAAATATTAGAGATAGCAAATTTTACTTACAGGAACCTTTATTTTATTTTTAAAGTTAAGGAAAACTGCATTCAAAGAAATTAGAAAAATCACCTGCGTGTGAAAAAAAACAGCCTGTATTGCAATCTCTAATATTTAAGGTACTTTCCCTCCACGGGGCATTCGTTTGGTTCATCCTGTATACTAATAATAAAGTAGTAAAAAAGTCGTGTCTGTACATTTAATATTTTCGCGAAAATTTAGTGGTAGAGCTGAGAACTAGGTGGTAGAGCTGATGCCGGGCTCGACTGTGGAGGTACCACTATCTTACTCGCAAATCCTCCCGAAGTTATTCGGGGGAGAGTAAGAGAACAGCTCTCAGGCAAAACCAGGCGGCCTACCATTACCTGGGACCAATGGATGGCGGTATATCCATCCCCAATTGCCGGGCCTTACATAAAACAGACTGGTGACGAGCAGCGGCGTCACTGGTGCAAGGGCTTCGGCACCCCGCTCACCAACCCGCCTGCCCAGCGTTTGTGAGTATGGGCATTTCTTCCAGGAGGACCGCCAAGAGTGGCGAAATCCTGGAAAGGCCAATGTCCAGCAGTGGACGAAAGAGGCTGATGGATGGATGGATGGTATGAATGAATGAATGACACTTTAGTGTACAAAACAAGACATTAAAAAAGAAAAACGGAGTTTTGGTTACAAAATTTAGCACAAAGGCCGACTTATTTCTTAAAGCGATTTTTTCCAGAAAACCTTTGGGATTTCTTTAGAATTTTAGTCTGTCTGTATGTAAGTATGTTCCGTTTAAACTCGAGAACAGACACTCGACGGATTTAAATTATCATCATAGTGACCCTGATCAACATATAGGCTTTAAAGGATGTTCATAAAATAACTCCCAAGCCGAAAACAAGGCAGAGATTAAATAAACGCCGGCGGAACCGCGGGAAAAGGCACTAAATGATATAATCTTTTTGCTGTAGTTCAAGTGTCGCAACGTTTATGAGCGCTCGGCGAAAGCGGTGGGGACTAGCGCATGTGTTCACTCGCGCACAAAATTACTAAGTGCGATAGAGAAAACATGACTAGTTCAGTCAAGGTCACCGCTCATAAACCGTTGCGACACTTATACCTATCCAAATTTTTCTTATAAAATATCTCTAACTAGGCTAAGAATACGATATACCGCTATCTCTGTTATTCGGAAGTCAAAGTGACAGTTTTTCGCTACCCAATCATACTACTACTCAGGGTAGCAGACCATTATGGGAACACGCCTGAACCTTATACTAAATCTAAAAAACTTACCATTTGGATTGAGATCTAGCTGTTTATGGTAATTCTTGGACACAAAGATGGCCATTTGGGAGCAGCAGCCAACATGGCCAGTGCCGGGCGGACCAGGCCCTATACCACGACAAGTGACTGTGTATTCAGGATAGCGAACCACTATGTTGCCACACCTAAAAAAAAACAATATTTTGTTACAAAAAAATTAAAATCCTGTATGTTGTTGTGTGTGGATCTGTCTGCCTCGGTTTAATTTTGAGTTCAAACTGGCATGTATCGTGTCACAGAAGAAATTTTTGAAAAATTGTGAGTTTTAGTGAATGAAAATTCTTTTTCATCTTCATTCCCTTAATGCTGAGGATCGTGGCCATATTATTTATTATTTATTTAATTAAATTTAAGTCAATTTGCATTCTATGGTACTTTTCGTTGTACAATGTAGTTCTTTTAGTTATTTTGACATAAACAATTGACTTGTAAAAAGTGTAATTAATAAACTTATATAAATTTCTTTAAGTAGGTATCTTTCTTCCATATGCTACATTTTTATGCAGAATAAACAGCCTTGCGAAGTGTTCCCCCCGTGGCTTCTTTTTATTTCATTGGACTATTATAAACTAGACGTTATTAAATTAAGCATTATTCCAAATATAATATATATACCTAGTCGGTTCTTAAATACTGTCACTGGCCATTTATTTAAAAAATAGAACACCTAGAAAAAAAATGAAATGGTGTTCGATTTTCAGATATTTTTTTAATAATAATCTGCCAAATCACAATTACATTCATTCATTTTTTACGATGGAGTGGACTCGCAAAGAGGACCGAGTAGCAGTAATTGCATTGCATCGTTGCGGCCATCACCGAAGACGATATTCAACTTGCTTCAAAAATAAAAAATCACGAAGAGGTTCGTGTACCGTACCATCAAGAGGTACAATGAAACCTCTAGTGCCGATGACGAGAAAAGAACTGGCAGACCTTGTTCCGTTAGGACTCCAGGGGTCATCAAAGCAATCGAGGCGCGTATTGCAAGAAATCCCGTCCGCAAGCAGAAACTGATGGCTTTGGAGATGGGATTAACCAGAAGTACCGTAAAAAAGTACTCAATGAAGACCTGGGACTACGAACTTACCGAAAAAGAGTGGACATCTTCTCAACGCGCGTATGATAGCTATGAGAGCCAAAAAATGCAAAGTTTTGCTAAAGCGGTACGCAAGAAACAGACACCGCGATATCCTGTTTACAGACGAGAAAATTTTTAATATCGAAGAGAAGTACAACAAACAAAATGACAGGGTGTACGCTACCAGCTCTGCGGCCGCTGGAAATGCCATTCCTAGAGTGCAGCACGGCCATCATCCATCATCTGTCATGATTTGGTTGGGAGTGTCCTACTATGGCCCTACTGAAGTGCATTTTTGTGAAAAAGGTGTCAAAACCAGTGCAAAAGTGTACCAAGACACGGTTTTAGATCGCATAGTAAAAGATATGCCCCAGACACTCTTTAGAGGACGGCCATTTGTGTTTCAACAGGACTCCGCACCTGCTCATAAGGCCAAAACAACTCAGGAGTGGTTCGAGCGCCAGAATATCGAGCTAATAAGGCATCAAGATTGGCCCTCATCTAGCCCTGACCTCAATCCACTGGATTACAAAATTTAGCAGGAATTGGAGGAGAAGGTCTGTTCTAAACCTCACAAAAATTTGAGCAGCCTAAAGTCATCATTGATTAAAGCAGTGGCCGATATCGACATGAATATGGTCCGTGCTGCTATTGATGATTGGCCGCGAAGATTGAAGGCTTGTGTGAAAAATGGTGGCAATCATTTTGAATAAATTTTGTGTTTAATGTAAGCTAATTAAATTACCTTTTTTTAAAAAAAAACTTTTTTTGAATATCATGACTAGTTTTCATTTTATAGCCAATTTTGTTTGTGACAGAATTTAAGCACCGACTAGGTATATTGTGTAAGGTATACAAAAGCAAGTTAGGTGGTAGAGCTAGTGCCAGGTTTGACTGTGAAGGTACCACCATCTTACTCACAAACCTTCTCTAATATAGAAAATTTTATGAAGTATGCCACAGCTACCGGCGACGCGAACTGCGACGCGACCGGCGGCGCCACCGGAGGCGCGGCAAAAGGTGGCCCAAGATGCCTGGGACCGATTGATGGCGCTATATATATCCTTAATTGCTGGCCCTTATATAAAACAGACTAGTTACTGTTGCGTGTGTTTCGGCACCGCGCTTACCAACTCACTAACCGAGCATGTGTAAGTATGGGCAGCCATCGCCAAGAGTGGGGAAATCTTGAAAAGGCCTATGTCCAGCAGTAGACGAACCAGGCTAATGGATGGATGGTACAAAAGTTCCTTTACCGTTACGGTTAAAATAACAGCCTAGAGAAATATATAGATATTTTAAAGTTACCATTCATTAAACTGGTCCCTCGTCCATTCAAAGAAGTGATCCAATCTTCTAAAGCCATTTTCTTTCATGGATTTGAACAGCACATTGAAATCCCCATTTGGTGTGCTAAAGATAGCAATCCAAGGCCTTATGTAGCCGAATACTGTATGGACAAGTCTATCCAAGTCATGTGGAAGCATGTGTTCTATCATTTCAATACTGACTACTGCATCGCAGCCAATGAGTCTGTAGTCAGGATCTGCTGCATTACCTTCGAACATCTGAAACATGATATCAAGGATTGGTAAATAAAATGTGTATTTTGGCCAATTGCGAGTTCAAAAAAGGGTTCCGTACCACAACATGTTACAGGTATGGAATACTAAAAACATTATGGTACAAAAAGGCTAGCGCCATCTATTAGCTCACCAATGAACCTCTGTACAAAAAGATTGCCAAGCTGTTCTTAGCGCCATCTATTGACAAGCTGTCAAACAAGTCATCTCGGATGGCTCTATGGTTATCACGATGTTTATTGTTGGGTTTATTTTTATTTTTATTATTTGTCGTGATAGAGGCTAGGGTAACACGTATTTTGTAAAAATTTTAACTGACTGCCTATCACGGTTGAAGCTGTAGACCCCTGTGACAGATGGACCGACAGACAGGCAGCAGAGGCTTAGTAATAGGGTTCTGTTTGGCACCCTTCGGGTACGGAACTCTAAAAACATACAATAATAACATAAGAAAGATATAAACAAAAAGCTGTAAGCAATAATCTTATATGATTTTTGCACATAATGTTTACATACATATAGGGCAGGTGCTCTTTATTAACTCATGGGCTGCATTCAAGATTGTTAGGTGTTATTTGTATGCAAACAAAGGACTCCGGCTCGGCAAAAAGTTGTTATATTAAAGTATCTATTTTTAATTATTTACCAGTATTTATATATATATTTACAAAGAAAAGCCGAAGGGTAACATATACATTTTATTATAATTATTTACCAGGATATTCAAAGGTTCTCTCTTCACAGAGCTATCCTCACAGAGGCTCTCCATGCACAGGCACTTGGAATCTAAATCCACTCCCATTATTGTCTTCACACCCGGTATTGCTTTCATGTATTTTAGGTAGCTTCCATTATTGTATCCAAGTTCCAAAACCTGAAATAATACAAACATCTTTCTTAACCCTTACAGTGTTTAAGATAAAAACACGAGTGTTCGAGTGAAAACTTGCGCTTGCGCACATCTTTTTAAAGTCCATTAAATCGTCCTTAGATTACATACAAAAATAATATTAATAAATGTTAAAAAAGAAACTATACTGTTCAAAATTTGCAGTGTTATAGTAACGATAGCCATTAATTTGATGATTAATGGGCAAGAAGAAAAACTTCCATATAATCACTAGTAAAAAGCACAAAACACAATTTTTATTTTTAGTATCTTTGATTTTATAACCATAGTTTGTTATTTAACCTCTTCCATTCATAGTTGAGTCTTATCATCAAACTTGACCTTCTCATTGCTTTTCCAGCAAAAAGTCCTAAGGCTGAGATTCAGAGTGCATTTTGAGTCCGAACTCAAGAGGAACTCAATCTTACAAACGTCACTCTAGTATGAGATCACGTCACTTTTTGACGTTTGTAAGATGTTCGGACTCAAAATGCACTCTGAATCTCAGCCCTATGCACGCCCAGTGGCGGTCTGAGGGGGGTCACAGGGGTCATGACCCCCCCCCCCCCAAAATCATCAACGTCAACTCGAAAAATCCCCTAAAACTTGTTCAAATAAATTTATCTGCCTATTAACGTCTTAGTCAAAAATATTCCAAATAAAATTATAAGAAGTAATTCAAAAGGTGCAAATCAAATTTTAATAATCAATAACAATAATAGAAGGCTTTTATTTGTTTAGAAACCGAGATTTTTCATTTTGTTAAAAAAGTTCTTTATTTGCTTGACCTGTTTTACTGTAAGTTTTTAATTGTTATATTAATAAATAATTACTTAAAATGTACTTAAGTTTTGTTTGGTTTGCACTCGTAATACCCGTCACTAATCTAGTAACACACGTCACAAGTATTTCTTAAAAAAAAAAACAAGTAAAAATGATATATCCCCAAGATACTTAAATATACTATCAGAAAGGAAGATTCCTTAACCTTCTACTTACATAGCTATTAATTTTGTGACAAAACTTTCTAATTTATCTGAACTCTGATGATTAGTCAACAAGGTAGCATATTCTGCGAGTAACACCCATCACAGGGTTTAAATCTATTATTGATTCTAAACGCCTGGATATTTCTAATAATGTTTTTGTTTTAAATAAAAAGAACATTGAAATATAATCAAAATGCAGACATATTTGTTCTTATTTAGGAATTATACCAATTTGAATGCATACAAATGTAACACCCGTCAATGCAGATTGAGCCATATGTATTAAACTTAATCTGTAAAAAGGATCTGTGCCACAATCTAGAGTCTAGATTCTAGACTATTATCTATTGTTCAGTTGTTTAATGTTCCTATTTATGTAGTAAGATTTATGAAGGTAAAACTATGTAGATAACAGGGCACTATTCCCATAGGATGAAAGGGTCAAAGTGTCAATAAGTCACAAGTGAAGGTTTTACAGGTTATCATAACAAACACTAACCACAAAGGTTATGTATGGCAGTCACTCTACTATGTTCCGCACTTGCCAAATCTTACCTTTTAATCAACCGGCTCACCTCTTGGCCCCCTTACAGAACTAAATTTAAATAAAAAAGGCAGACAGACAAAGCAAAGACTCCTGGATTGTGCCACTTTATAGAGAGCTATGTTTGTTACCTTTTCTAACTTCCCACACCAATATCCTTCCATGAGACAGTCTGTGACCGCGGCATATCGTTGCAGATACACTGGAGGTGAAAATATAACGCCTCGTTCCTCATCGTACTCGGCAAAAACTTCATCCTCGAAGTCTTCGTCATCATCTGACAGTTTATCTTGGCTCTTGAATGTTATCTGCAGAACTTGGTAGCACGGCCGAAGGAAACGGCAGAGTATAGGCATTAATGTTTTTTGAAGAAAGATCAAACTTTGTAGAACAATTATCATTTTACTATTTCGATAGGTACACGAGATTTTAAATATTATAGCATTTTTCTTTCTGTAAAGCTACAAAGATCTGTGAAAGCTACTCGCGCCTGTAGTAAACTTGGGACGGGTAGAGATAATTCTCAGTTTTGAATCTCACATGTTTGCTTTCAAATTTCGACGTGAACTTGGCTTGCTTGCTCAAGAGTGGTGTCAGATTTTGGAATACATCGACAAATCCAGCCAGAGTTGTGTAATAAATTAAAATAAATCGTTCTAAATAGGTACCAAATAGGTTAACATGGAAATAAATTCGCGCGCCACACGAGCAGTGTTGCCAATCCAATTTTTATAAATACGTACGGGAGGAAGTTGTATTGTATGTACCGTAAGTACCATATAAGAAATTACAATACGGCCGAAAAGTAGGTCTGCGTCTATTTATTCGATGGTACAGTAGGGACAGCACCTACAACTAAAGCCGCGATTACTACCGATTTATCAGCATCCTAACTAGGATCCTAAAAAGGACGCGCGAAGAAACAGACCGTCATTAACGCGATTACACTGATAAAAGTCCAATCCAATAAAATAGTTAGGATGCGGATAAATTGGGTAGTTTAATCGCGGTTTAAAACAAAATCAGAAGACTTACGAAAACAAAAAATTAAAAAGGGTGGGAATAATTTTCTGATAATTCATTTAGACAAAAATTTGAGTATAAGCACGCGGCGGCGCGGCGGGGCGGTTCAAGTTTGTGTTAGTGATAGGAGTAGATAGTGATTTTATATTTTGGCAGTGCAGAATCAGGAAGGCATTTTAAAATTATTATTTATTAGGTACATTACATACATTAGGCACATCCTAAGGACGTTCTGGAAACAACTGCCAAAAACAAACAATAGAAATAACAGTTATACGTAATTTATGATACAATTCATTTTCACAAAGTAGTTATTGGTCTCGGTTCTGTGTAACACTACATAACTTATTTGGCAGGACTAACCTTATTTTAGGCGTCCTGTCCTTGTATTTGCATTATAGAAAGAAAAAGACAGAATCCTTAAATTAAGTTTAGTCCTGTCAAATAAGAGAAATCATGTTACACCGAATCGACACCGTTGAAGATAATGAGATTCAGCTATATTACGAGTCAGGCAATATCCGTTTCCACCAAGGCATATAATTTGCTTTTCTCAAACAATGCAAAAAATATAAAAAAACATTTTAGAGAAGGTAATTTAATGGAAATCACACAAGCTCTGTTAACCCTTTACCGCATACCGTATCATATATGATACACTAAGGTTTTATACAGATTAACAAAAAATGAGCGGTCAATAGGACGTGCATATGGTAGAATTGTACACTTGACTAATATCCAAACACAAAAAAAAAAACAAATCGAGTTTTTACTTGTCCATGGTTTGTTATATCTGTCACCAAACTTTAGAAGCCGTCATTTCTGCCAGCCAGTTAGTATTTATTGGAGATTTGAAACGTTGATTTTCACAATATTTTCCTCCGCATACAATTATTTCTTTATTTTGCGTGAAAAAACTATGGATCCTGCTAAGTTCTATGGAAAAAGGCGTAAGTTTTATCAGTTACTGCTTTATAATTGCTTATCCCAAAGTTTGTATCTGATATGATCCTTCATGCAGTTAGGGTAATTTTCTAAATTCAAATATGATACTACATGCAGGCAGGGTGATTTTCGAATGTGATACTACATGCATTAAGAGTAACTCTAATTTATTTTTTCATATTTTTTTGTTGAATCTTCTTACTTTAAATATGATAGTTTATACATGTATGGTAATTGTACAATGCGATACTACATGCGTTAAGATTATAATATTTCTAATATTATTTATATATGTATTTTTTTTTAGCGACTCGACAGTGTCGACGCGTTACCGGGCCTTCTATTCCACTTGATAGTGATGATGAGAGCAAACCTTCCATTTAGAATGAAATTGAATAAAACACTTTCATTGTATTTTAATTTGTTTCATTTCATCAGGATAAAATATAAATAGATATATAATTTAAAACACATACCCTTACTGCATTTAGTATCATATATGGTATGTGTACCTAACTGCATGACGTATCATATTTGAGACATTGACTTTGGAGTTGAATATTGCAAATTACAATAATCCTAAAAATAAAATAGTATTTTTCCGGAGTACCTATCAAGCCCTGGAATCACCTAAATTAATTTGAACAAAATCAAAAAATCCATGCGGTAAAGGGTAAAGATACCTGACTTTTTTATCTGGAAGCAAGTTTTGTATGACCAAATCAACTTTTTTATCAAATTATTTACCTCCACGCTACGACTGTTACAACTTTGTGTACTGCAATTCGTTTTTAAAAGTATTTGTAAAACCTCATGATACTTTCACGCTCTACAATGAACTCAATTTGCCATTGTTTTAAAACTCGTTTTTAAAAGTATTTGTAAAACTTAAAGATACTTTTACGCTCTACAATGAACTTAGTTTGCTACCTTTTTAATACCTACTTGAAATTTTGGTGTTTTTGACCATAAACTTATGGAAGAAAAAGAAGAAAGATTGTGCCTCAGGTGTCGGTGCCTGCTCTAAAATACCTGCCCGTGCCAGCACTAAAGATAACAAATTAATGAAATAAGGGCAAGATTTCTGCATCTATCATGAATTATGTTAGGACTACGTGCGGTTCTCCCCGGTCTGCCTCCCGTCCCGAAATGGAATACATAAAATGTTTTTAAGAAATGTGTTGAAAAATGTATGGAATTTTCGTCCTTTTTTAACCTTTGTAGCGTCAAACGCGCGCAGTCTGCCCTTTTGATTTTGCAGTCCGGTAGTGTCCAAAGCTTAGACTGCGCGCGTATGACGTTCCGGTTTTCACAGCCAAGTTTTGTTCTACGAAATTAAGCGCATAGTTGTACTACAAAAACAAAACGTTTCGTTATACTGTTGGCAATCAGTTGGTGTAATGTGATTGGTCGAAATCTATGGTGTGAAGTCGAAATTAAAGAAATTGTCGACAAAATCAGCGGTGGTCGGCCATTTTTGTTTCTGCTGCGAAGTGAAGAGTGTGTTCGTTCAGTGTAATTATTTGTTGTTTTTGAAGGTAATAGTGATATTTACATAAAAATAATTCATGTAGTAACCGCGTAATATATTAGGGAGTGTTCTAGTGATATTTCATTGTTTGTGAAATATGAGAATCAGTGAATATGAATCAAATTGTGTGGTGATGTAGTGAAAATGTGAAAATTTTTGTGAATGTGAAGTGCAATCAACGAAAATGTCTATTCATCTTTATTTTTGAGGTAATTGGTATACATATTCTTTTTAGTTATTTAATTGCGCGTCTTCTGATATATAACACAATGCTTAAAATATAACCTAACACAAAATACATGGATTTCTAAACCCGGTCGGCAGGAAGAATTCCTTCGATTTCTAGCTGGACATTCTGGCCTACCGAGAATGGCTTGTAGGCGGACATTGAAAAGGTTAAAAGGTTGTCGTTTCCTTACCCCCTAGGGTGGATATGGATTTTAAATCATTTATTTTTCTCCTAGGGCAAAAAAGAAGCTCTTCGTTTTAAGATTTCAAAAGAAAAGCGACTATTGACAGACATGTTTGAGAAAAACTCAATTTTTTGTGCACTTAAACACTTATACACAAATGTCTTTTATCTGTGTACCAGTGTTGCCACTGCTCATATTTTAATTTTGGGTTGCCGTATCCCACTGACAAAATTGCCGTATTTAAACAAAAATTGCCGTACATTTTCAAAAAATAAATTTTTAACATAATAATTGATTTCGTCACATATTTTGCATACTGTGCAAATCACCATTTTTGTATGCATGCAACTTAGGGCTATTGATTTTTTTTTACCACTGCGGTGATTGGTTTAAAATTTGTACAATAATTTTTCTATGGAATATATTTGCGAATGTACTACTAGGCAATACGGCCACATTTATTGTGGGTGATATAAGCCGGTTTCGGGTCTATCTTTTGATTAAGTTTAAAAAGCTAGATCTCAGCTTTCCACTAGATACATAGACGTCTTATAATATTATTACTACAATAGATAGCGTTGTCCATGTCGCAAACCAAAGTCCAAGACAAATAGGCCGATTAGCCAACCAAGAATCACTTCTATCACAAGTTAATAAAGTCTTGGCCATTGAACTCGTTGTGAGGGTTAATTATTAGCTAGTTTTTTGGTTTGTATGGAATTGTGCAAATATTGTCTTTGCCTATATTGATAAAGTAGGTAGAAATGTCAGACAGTGCCATCTATGAATCTAAAAAACATAAAATTTGACACAACAAGGTAAAAGATGAACGCTCCAGCGCTGCTATATATACCTACAGATTTCTCCGTATTTTTGATGTGGAATACAGATTTGCACTGGATACAGATTTTTATAGAGAATTTTATCATTATTTTGATTAAATTACTAAAACTGCTTAAAACGGAACGTAGCAAATTAGGTGACACAGTAAAATGCCAATTTGTCTGCATCTATTATTATTATATATTTATTTTTAACTTATTAGACTACGTACATTTTTTAGTATACCTACGTGTATTAACGGTAGGTAAGACCATCGATAAAAGAGAATGCAAAAAGCTTGCAATATACGTGGGACGCACTATAAGTTTCCGGAATGAATATGAAAAAATACTATTAAAGGTACAAAATTAATTTATTGTTTTTCAAAATAATCTCCCTTGGCGTCTATGCACTTTTTCATTCGATCAAACCAGTTTTGAAAACTTTTGTGCCACTCCCCTGTGGTGACCTCTGAAACGTGTTTTTCATACTCCTCGACAGCCTCTTCTGGTGATGAAAATCGTTGACCGCGTAATTGGTTCTTAGTTTTTGGGAACAGAAAAAAGTCACAAGGTGCCAGGTCGGGACTGTATGCAGGATGACTCATGAGTTCTACATTTTTCGTCTTCAAAAAGTCGTTTGTCTGTCTGGCCGTGTGAGAACTAGCATTGTCGTGGTGCAGGATGATACGGCGTTTACGGTTATTTTTGTTGGAGGGTGTGAATCGTTATTGCGTGTCTTCAGTGCAGAAATAAAACCGTCAGCCAGTAGAAGAGAATCCCTTTTATTTATTCTTCATAATAAATATCTTGGATTACTATGATATCCTTAATTATAAATTGATACATTTTTAATAAAATATAGCACACGTAATTGTCAGACAGGAGGTTGGAGAGAGTGTTGTCATTACCTAATAATACTATAGGGTTGGGAGACAAAAAAGGTGATACCATATTTAACAATTTTTACGGAGTTCGTCAATAACTTCCGGCAAACAAATGGTCGTGTACCAGTCACTATTCACGGTACGACGATTCTCTAAAGCAACAGTAGCCACGTGTCCAGTTTTATTAAAAAAAGAAGCAATCATCCGCTTAGATGCACTTTTCACGCGCGCCACTTTGGTTGGTTTCGGCTCATCTTGAAAGACCCATACGCTCGATCGCTGCTTTGTTTTGGGATCGTAGCAATAAATCCATGTTTCGTCACCTGTTACTATGTCCCACACCAAATTTGACGCACCTTCGTTGAATCTGGTAAGCATGGCACTGCACCAAGTGACGCGGTCCGTTTTTTGAGCCTCGGTCAAGTTGTGTGGGATCCACCGCGAGCACAGCTTTCTCACACCCAAATGTTTGTGTAGGATTGATTGTATTTGACTCATGCCTATTTCTAAGGATGCGCGAATTTCATGGTAGGTCACATGCCTGTCTGTTTCAATCATACGGCGCACAGCATCGATGTTTTTGTTGGTCACAGCGGTGGACGGCCGACCATCGCGAGATTCGTCACTGAGATTGATACGACCACGCTTGAATTCTGCAAACCAGCTATAAACAGTCGTCTTGCATGGTGCTTCATTGCCAAAAGCTATTTCAAGCCGAGCGTTGCTCTGTTGAGCTGTCAAATTACACTTAAAATCGTAGAAAATCATACTACGAAAATTTTCCCGAGTTAAATCCATGTTGATGCAGACACACAATTTTTTAAATGGCGCCACAAGGTAAAAACAAAAGACAGTCAGATGAAACAAACTGCACTCTACAGCCAAAGAGTTCTATTTTCAAATGTTGCAATACATTTTTAAATATTGTTTATGTAAGTGGCCAGTTCCGGAAACTTTTAGTGTTACCTATGTACAACGACGTCTAGGGCAATATACTTAAATATAAAAAAAATATTTAACCAGATACACCTATGAAATAAATAGATTTTCCAGGCTAGCTTCCATAAAAATCACATAGATGGCACTGTCTAAGGACTTGAAAATTTTACTCGGTTTTAATATTAATTTATGGGGACCAAACAAACATTTTAGTATATTATATGTATTAATCTTAATGATTCTAGTTTTAAAAGCAGATAAGTTCAACATATCAGTTTTATGAAAGGTTTCCACGACCAAAATCTTCGTAGCCAGATCTTTGTACGCAGTAGGTAGATCACAGTGTCAAAACAGTCGCGTAACAGTATTGGATATCAGTAATGTCAAAACAAGTGTCCAGATAGTTGAAGCCAGGTATATTAATGTGTTTTGCTTCTTTTGACAGAACATAATTCAGTTGGAATACAGATTTTATACAGATTTTAGTAGTGAAAACTACAGATAAAAGGTTTAATGCATCTCGCAACACTGGAACGCTCATTCATTGCCTCAGTCAATTGCTCTCAAAAACTAAACTAGTTCGGGATTTGGAATGTTCTGGTGCCATAAACTGATAATGCCGATTTTTAATATAAGTTTATAATTTTTATTATTTAAGTCTATCAACTTATTTAAATGGTACGGAACCATTAGGGCGCAAGTCCTACAAGCGGCGCGGCGGCGGCGCGGCGCGGCGGCGCGGCGGCGGCGCGGCGGGCGGTTAGACTTCATAAATTGAACCGGCGCACAATATTGCCTAGGCCGGACGAAAGTAAATTTAATCAATTGTCAGGAAAGTCTTAATTTTTTTTAATATGTGATCTTGAGTAGTTCAACTATTTTATTAACATAATATTGAGGGTAGTAAATTATTTGAGATAGGTAGCTGATGTCAAACATTAGTCAGTTTTCTCTGTTCGTGTGTACAAAACATCTTTTAAGGTTTTAAATATTGTGTTGCAAGTTGAACTGTTTTGTTAATATAAAAATATGGATTTGTTTTAAGAAGGTGTGTTCTTATTATATAATAATTTTGTATTTCACAATAGTATCCCAACTAATACAAAAAAATATTAAAATAAAAAAAGTAAAAAAATAACATTATTATTTATTTTACGAGTGATTTTGTCGAACATGACCCCATTATGTCCTTTTTGAAATTAATACCAAAAATTACTCAAGATGTACTTCTTCCTTGACTAAAAACATCTTGCCAAAACTAGCCCATTTATAAGTTAAATTTTACTGTTTCTTGCAGATAATTCCGTTAAATTTACAAGACGTGAGGTGGAATATATTATATTTGAAGAACCACTAAATCATCGCAATTGTTAGAATTCTTCATTTTGAAGATAAACGATAAGGCAGAACAAATAGAAACCATAAAAACATAACTTTTTTTTTAGTCAAGCTGAAGAACAAATATTTTAATGTTAGCCGAACAAATAAGTAGCTTATTACACAGCATTAATTTGGCCAAGTGCGAGTCGGGCTCACGCACAAAGGGTTCCGTGTTAACACACAAAAGGAACCTTAAAACATAATAAAAACAACAATATAGATATCATAGCAACATAAAGGCGTCAAAAAAGCCGCTAAACTAATAGCGCCTGCCAAATAATTCGGCATCTTTTGAGTGAGAGCCCTAATTTTTATTATTTATTCTTTTACTTCAGTTCAGAGTATGTATAATAAATCTGACCAAATTTGAAACTTGTGCGTATTACCGTCTTTAAGATAGAGCTGAAGCAAATAACCTTGAAAAATTTTTTTTTTCATGGTTTCATGTAAGGGTACCACCTTAGTTTTTCATAATTTTCAAGTTTTTATTATTTGGCGTACTAGACGCCATAGTAATGCATATCCTGTGAAAATTTCAACTGTTTAACTATTACGGCTGAAGCTGTAGACCCCTGTGACTGACAGACGGACAGACATATAGACAGCGGAGGCTTAATAGTAGGGTCCCGTTTGGCAACCTTCAGGTACGGAATCATAAAAATAAAAATGTATGCAATGGAAAAGAATCATTTTAGTCCTAAACCTATACCAAAACTATTTATTTATTTTATTTTGCACCCAAAGGTCGTGCAACAACATCTTTCGACTCAGTTTCTGAACGTACGAAGCGAAGGAAAGTCGACCATTTCCGGGATCTTGGTACTAGTGGTAGGTTTTGGCGAAGCATCTGTGAAGAAGGACATCCTGATATCGCGAAAATTATTACTCTGGCTATGAGTGCATCATCACAAGAGTTACAATCTTGTTTGTTATCAAGTAAATCGCATATTTAAAAAAAAATACTGGCCCGCTTCATTTTATAATTAAACGTATGTAGATGAGAAATCCGGGAAAATTACTAATATGTAAACAAAACCTGTACACCACATGTGACGTACACTTCACAGAATTTTGAATAATTAATTGTAAAGAACGCTTTTAGTAAATTTTAGACATTTTCAAGCCTGCAAATTTAACGATTAAAATAAATAAATTAATGAATGTTAACTTTATGACTGCGATTTTACGTATTATATGTTATTCAATAAGTACACCATCGTGAGAATACAAATTTTCCTCTAAAATAATTAAGTCCGCGTTTTCATCTATACGAGGCAACACTGTGCGGGCGGTGCCATATTCGCTTTTTGTTTTTTTTATTTACGTAATTTATGAAAGCCTTTCACCAAAAAGTCAAAAATAGGTGCATCGATGATGCAACGATGAGCGGAACAAGGAGAACCATGTAAGGTTTATAATTACCTATGTACCTAAATAAATTCAGGGAGCGGAGCGAAGCGAACCGGAGCGAGGCGAGGTAACCCACAGTGGGCTGAAATAGAATTTTTGTGGAATTAGTGATAAATAAAAAAATATCACTGTACAATTAAAATAATATGTATACTAATTATTCAGAAGATATATTTCGGGTCCGATCTGGACCCGGCATCAGTTGTATACATTAATTGTATATAAGTTATATGTATATTAAATAATAAAAGAAGAAGCTGTCAGCAGTTATTATATCTTATATGATAAATAAAAAACAACTTTACTTTTCAGATTTTTTGTTGATACTAGCGTATTCTACTAATTATGGCAATGATTTATTTATTATCAATTTCCTTTTCAATCCTTATATCCTAACCAATAAACTATTTTCATAAATTTTTGCGATTGTTGGGACTTGGTAAAACTTGGTTAACAACATGATGATTAAGTGCACTTATGTACTCGTTTCACAATAATTATATTAATCCCAACCGGTTTCGGTTTTACAACATTATCAAGAGTTTAGCTAATAACGAATTTTGCAGGATATATACATAAATTTAACGTGCAATCAATGAAATGTCGGACTCGCCCACAGGGTTCCGTACAAATTATTAAAAGTTAAAAAAAAATCTACAATAAGATTTGGTCACCCCTTAAATTATGACCGCGCATATGATTTAATTACAAACGTATACTTTTAAGATTTTTTCATATACTTTTAGTATTATATACTTGCTAAATTTCATAGTTCTAGGTCAACGGGAAATACCCTATGAATTTTGATTCCATTGAGAGTGTCGAAATACACGTTTTTTGCGGCATAAACCGCCGTATCTTTTTTTCATGTTAAGGTGGTTAAGCTGAATCCCGGTTAAAAATGCACATCATAATATTGTTTTCCTTACTTTTGAATAAAAAGTATGCAAAAATTGCGTTTTAAAGCAATTGGCGGAAATTGATTACTAACAGTAGAGTTCTCGCATTAAAATTACATTATTTTGGCCTTACATTTTGATTATATTCGATTACAACGTCATATACGCTTTTAAGTTTGTGTTAATCGAATGCAATCAAAATGCAAATCATAAAATGATATTTGAAAGTAAAACCCTAATTATTACTAATCAATTTCTAATAATTGCTTTAAAACGCAATTTTTGCACACTTTTTATTCAAAAGTAAGGAAAACAATATTATGATGTGCTTTTTGCACCAAGAATCGGTTTAACCAACCACCTTAACTTAGAAGTTTTTCACAGCTTCAAGGGACCGCAGACCGTATATGATTTTAATTTTACCTCGATCCTCCACGCGTTCTTTACTTTTCTATACTTTTAAGATTTTTTCCTATACTTTTAGTATTATATACTTGCTAAATTTCATAGTTCTAGGTCAACGGGAAATACCCTATGAATTTTGATTCCATTGAGAGTGTCGAAATACACGTTTTTTGCGGCATAAACCGCCGTATCTTTTTTTCATGTTAAGGTGGTTAAGCTGAATCCCGGTTAAAAATGCACATCATAATATTGTTTTCCTTACTTTTGAATAAAAAGTATGCAAAAATTGCGTTTTAAAGCAATTGGCGGAAATTGATTACTAACAGTAGAGTTCTCGTTTTAAAATTACATTATTTTGGCCTTACATTTGATTATATTCGATTACAACGTCATATACGCTTTTAAGTTTGTGTTAATCGAATGCAATCAAAATGCAAATCATAAAATGATATTTGAAAGTAAAACCCTAATTATTACTAATCAATTTCTAATAATTGCTTTAAAACGAAATTTTTGCACACTTTTTATTCAAAAGTAAGGAAAACAATATTATGATGTGCTTTTTGCACCAAGAATCGGTTTAACCAACCACCTTAACTTAGAAGTTTTTCACAGCTTCAAGGGACCGCAGACCGTATATGATTTTAATTTTACCTCGATACCTCCACGCGTTCCTGAGATAAAGGGTCTTGACAGACAGACGGACATCAAAGTGCTCCTATAAGTTCCGTTTTTTGTCCTTTTGAGGTACGGAACGCTAAAAATGCACAACGTCTCCCAACGGGCTCTTTTGCACTAGATTACCTGTAAGTTAATTCGCTGTGCGTCATTTAGGAGAAGTTATACATTCCTACTGCTTCTTTGTGAGTGACGTGTGTAAAGTGAGACGTCAGATATTTTGTATGGAAAAATGCTGTGCGTTTTTTCATACCCACTAAGGCGCCTATGTGCAGAACGATAATTTTGCTTTTAAACTCGGTCCCTCTCCAGGAACATATTGCTAATTCGATTAGGATGACAAATTACAATACATTTGCCATAAGACCCTTCAAGAGCCCACACTTGGCAGCATTATGTAACAATTTTACAGATACGGACCGAAGCGAAAATAAGTCAAAATCCTCTACATACATTTTACCTTTAAGATTAAGAAAAGATTTACATTACTTTTGTAAATATACGATAGTATTATATTATAAGTACCTCTCTTCTTTGACCGCAGAGTATATTTCTTTCGTCGTTTTTCGTTAATTTACACTCTCTATAAGCCCAAAACATCTAAGCCTTCCTATTCTCGTCACTACATCTTCTGTCAGGCCGCAATGATTATATAAATCCATAATTCTCTTATACAAGCCTGATTATTTTATATTTCCAAGGAACGCTGTCCTTTATAACAAAAGAAATCTTTTGATCAAAGCAGACAAGGAGGATTTTACATATTCTTAGAAAATAATCGGTCTTAATAATGTTATTTACTTATGTAGCTACCTATATAAATTATTTAGAAATTAAACTACAATTATTTATTTTCCAAAAATATATATTATTATAGTAAGAAATGTGCTATTTGCCTAATTAAAGTTATTTCAAATTCTTACACAATGCAGTTTAACTATGGCTCCAACAGACTAAGAGCTTGTTTTGAGGGTTCTAAAACTAAGTTGCCGGACTTACAATTTTAAGTTTACGCATTAGTATGTATGGCAGGCAGCTATATAAACTTACACTCTAAGCCGAATGATTAAAATCATAAATAATATTCTGAATAAGTTTAATAAAAAGTGAGGCCTATAAAAAATATAGAAAACATGCTATAATACAATACATTTACATCCTACTTTAATGTAACTATTATATACTATATACTATACTATACTGTTATTATAATTTAATTTAATGAATACCTATATAATATATATTTTAAGAGTCAATAAATGCAACATATACTCGTATATAAGATTAATAAAATTTCAAGTTGTTATTTTTATACCATCCATAACACTTTAACACAGGTATCTAACACCTCCATCTCGCTATTTCACGTGAAAGCTAAAAATTCACAAGAATTGATTAAGTACCTATCAAAAGTTATTACCTAATGCTAGATTGCAAGGCGTTACAGACAGACAGACAAAAGGTGAAAGTTACAAGTATGTCTATTGTCCATACGACCGAATCAGTATATTTAATCTATCAACTCATGAACAACTTTCCTTTATGTTAATTGATAGTAGAGTATATACGAGTACCTACTTAATGTACTTTGATCACATTCAACCCATCACGGTGTGATTTGATAATCGTCGGTGAAACGTGGGTATACGAATGTTTGGACTGTAACTTGTAACTGTAGGCCATTTCGCTAAACACATCTGACACCCCCTCGGAGATTCATGTCGTGACGATTTATATTATATTTACAAGAATTTTTTTTGTCCTAACATTCGTAATACCACGTTTCACCGACGATTATCACGTCACACCGTGATGGGTTTTACTTCGGGCACGATGGATCGACACGACAACTTAACACGTCTTTCAAAACAATCAGACCGAACACTAGACCCTAAGGGATTTGAATTCGTGACCTTGGGATTATAATGGAGACATTTAAACCACTAGACCACGTTATAAATGTACCTTTAAATTCATTGACACTCGCCGAATGATTAATATGAATAATGATTACTATGATTACAAAGTGCCCACGCGCTGTGTTCGATGCAACGTATTATATAAGGTGACTTTTAATCATTTAAAAGCACAGACGTATATATATAAGTAGCAGACCTCCATCCATCCATCAGCCTGTTTCGTCCACTGCTGGACATGGCTTTTCCAGGATTTCGCCACTCTTGGCGGTCCTCCTGGAAGAGATGCCCATACTCACACACGCTGGGCAGGCGGGTTGGTGAGCGCGGTGCCGAAACCCTTGCACCAGTGACGCCGCTGCCCGTCACCAGTCTGTTTTATATAAGGCCCGGCAATTGGGGATGGATAAACCGCCATCCATCGGTCCCAGGCAATGGTGGGCTGCCTGGTTTTGCCTGAGAGCTGTTCTCTTACTCTCCCCCGAATAACTTCGGGAGGATTTGCGAGTAAGATGGTGGTACCTCCACAGTCGAGCCCGGCATCAGCTCTACCACCTAGATGAGCAGCAGACCTAACATTAACAAAAAGCGCATAGAGTCGATGCGTGGCAATTTTAGCTCAGTGAACTTCGGGATCTTTTAAATATAAATATTGCTTGTTTCCAAACAAAATATGTAATAGAGATTAGTTTAGGAATTAACAAATATGTTCCAAGCATAAGCCAGCCAAAACAACCCATTTTTATACCTTTCTTCGTACTATGAAGCCTAAATGTAGCTTATTTTTTGTATGGAAACTTGCCACGCTATTAAATCCTTATGTTTGGTCTGCTACTTAGTAATGATTATATGACTGTGTTTAAAAGATTCTAGAAGAATAAAAACTGGTTTCATAGTAACTACCTAATCCAAAATTATTTTCATATTTTTTTTATAAGTTAGAGCACTTAAAGATGTCCGTAAAATGCAAAAAAAATCATAGTCACCACAAGAGATTTAATAGATCGCGTGAAGTTATATTTATTATTGGTCTCACTATTTTGGACTATTTTGAATTTGTTGTAGAATGGCTATCATAAACTTCCAAGTAACATTTTGAAATAATATTTAGACTTCTAAGTTTATTCAATTGTGTTTACATTTAAAATGTGTTCTACTAAGATTTGTTATTAACCTAAAATTATTGTGGTTTGGTTAAAAGACACCCAGTATATTTATGTAGTAGTCTCCAGTAGTTCATACTACGCTAAGTATTGTTCACTTAAGTATAACTTAAGGGATATATCATAGCACGTCGTCGTATGTACGTCAAATTGAGACCATTTATAATGCATATAATTTAACATGATTTTTAGCGAAATCTATCGCTTTGGATACTCTAAACAATATTTTAGAGTTCGAGAAAAAGAACGAGAAAAGAAACAAGTTTCACGTAAAACAAATATTTTGAAAAAGTACCTTGTGCCTGGATTCGAACCTGTGCTCTTGCTTTCACGGCAAGTGCGCTACCGCTGCGGCAGCCGTGAAAGATGAAACGATGGATGCACGTATGTAAAGCCAAAGTCAGTTCTTCCAATACAACAAAGATAATCTAATCGAACTAGAATTGAAGAGTATTATGTTAAAACTTAAATCAGCCGTTCAGGTAAGTGCTGAACTTGCAATATTGTAAAGACTCCCTGTGTGGATAGGGGACTGAACTCAATCATTTTATGTTGTATGACTTGGTGCTATGCTATTCTATCTCAGCCTGCAACGCAAGAGTAAATTGCCTCGTCTTAAATGTATGTATGTATATTTTATTTATGTCAATCTCACTCCAAGTGAAAAACCGCACAGTGCGAGAGGTGCGGATTCAGCGTAAAAGAGAAAAAAATATGTTTTTTTAATTTTATTACAAATACTTAAATAACTAGCAAAATTTCCAAAATCAAATATCTAGGTACTGTCCATCTAATAAAACCGGCCAAGTGCGTGTAAGGCCACGCGCAATGTAGGTTTCCATAGTTGCCCAGTACATTTTATAAGTTGATCTACTAATACAGATCGCGCCAAACTTCTAGTCTCATACATTTAAAAGAACGGCCCACATATTGCCGTGTTTAGAGGGGGCCAAAAGTTTGGCGCGACCTATACTCGTAAACCTGTAAAGCTTACTAAGCTGTGATAGTTTTCCTTTTAGCTTCATTATACCTATATATACCACTTCTGTGAATCTTTTCACATATCTATAAATAGCCGTTTAGCCGACAGAAGGGGGGGACGCTTGACTGTAATAAAAATTAGTACTTTAAAGCTTAATAATTCGCCAATGGAACCCTAAATCGAAAAATGGTTTTCAAAACCCTACAATGTTTTTAAACGACCTATCCAACGATACCCCACACTATGGGATAGACGAGAAAAAAAAATCCCATTATCATATACCCATGCCAAATTACAGCTTTCTAGTACATGCAGGGTTTAATGTTGAATATAGAAGAGGGGGATTTGCTTTAATTTTCTTAGCAGAATATTCAAGATTTTTTTATATAAGATTATTATTTAGATTAATATATTTAGGTAGGTTTTCATTCGATTTTTTTTTTATTTAAAATTAGTATAAAGTAGTAAATTACAGCTTTCTAGTACGCTAAGCCGCGGACTGTCGGACAGACGGACATGGCGAAACTATAAGGGTTCCTTGTCGGACTGCGGAACCATAAAAATGATTGATTTCTGTTCATGATTCCTGTGCGTCAAACGAGGAGAAAAAGTGTGTATATAGGTGAAATTAAAACAACCGACCAAATTCATACTGGAGACTCGGTTAGTGATCAGGAATTAGGTTTTCCTTTCTTTAAAAATCCTTTTGGCCAAATTCTAAAAATATATTTTTTTGCTCTCTTACTGGTTGGACTGGTATAAGTACAATTCAGTAAGGAAGCAAAAAAAAATTTTTTTTCGAATTTCCCCAAAAAGGTAATTGAAGCTTGTTTCTGATCACTGACCAAGTCTCCAGTATGAGTTTGGTCGGTTAATTTAATTTTACCTCATTTCAATAATTATTTAAATCGAGTAAAATTTATCCAAATAGATAAAATAGTCAAAATGCATGTACCAGAAATTTATAACTTATAGCAAATTAAAAGCCAATATCTGTATTAAAAAAATATATATTTATTAACTTATCTTTGTGGGGACCCGAAGGCTGGTGCGTATCTTGGCCAGAGAATTAGTTTGGCCATTCGAAGAGGAAACGCTGCCAGCCTTCTAGGTACCCTTCCATATGACGGTGGCGATTTAGATAGGATTTTCTATTTAGTTTAGTTAATTTTTATTATGGGTTTAACAAGGATTTTAGGTTAGTTTTACCCTTTTTAATTTAGGTAAGTTTTCAGATGTAAAATAAATTTATTGATCTGATATTGAGAATTATAGTAAATACTTTATTGTTAGTACTTATTAGAAAGTTATAACGATTTTCTGTGTAGTTCATGAAATACACAGAAACAAAGTGTCCATATTTTTTAATTTACATAATAGCCTCTTTACTATCAAAGAATAATCAGAAAACATGGATCAACGAAAAATTCTAGGTTGATTTCAAAGGTCTGGATAATTAGAAACGAAGAAAGAACTCTGTAAGTAGACATGAGATTCCACCCGGGTAAATTCCCGGAAAATACTGGTGATAACACCCGTTTGGGTAAATATTCGGGTATTTTTATTTTTGAAGTTGTTTCGAATATATTTTAAAATACAAACTCTCTACTCTGGCAAATATGTAGATTTGCAGTATTGTAGTCGAATACCAGTTTTTGTACAAAGACAGAATTTACCTTCGATTAGCATATATACTCGTATTATGAAATTTTTCATCTTGCAATTAATGACGCAGTTCATTAATGTTTAATAAATAAATTCACTAATTAATTAACGACACAAGATTGTGGTCTGGTGCTGTACATGACAAAAAATCATTACAAAACTTTCACTTTTGTAACAAAAAAGGTTACACTCGGACTATTTACGTATTTCATCTACAAGTACTTTGATTTTCAGATACCATTGCTTTAGAATGAATGCTGATATAGAAGAAAATACCAATCCATTCATTCATCAAACTGTTTCGTTCACTGCTGGATATATAAAATTGAACGAGCGAGCGAAGCGATCGAGTTCTCAGAGTCTACTATAACAATCCGGCGTTTGTATATATGTATGTATGAATGTTTGTTCGACGATAACTCGAGTATCGTTGATCGGACTATGATGAAATTTGCCAAGCGAATAAATAAGGCAAAAATAATGTTTAAATTCAAACATGAGCTAAATCAGTCAAGCGCGAATCGGGTGAGTGCGAGTTCACAAAAAATGAAAAAAAAAAAAAATTTCGCTACTCTTTGCGATCTTTCTGGAAGAAATGTCCATACTAACACACGCTAGGCAGGTGGGTGCCGAAACCCTCACAACAGTTATGGGTCGCTGCCCGTCACCAGTCTGTTTTATATAAGGCCTGGCAATTGGGAATGGATTTACCGCCATCCATCGGTCCCAGGCAATGGTGTGCCGCCTGGTTTTGCCTGTTTGAGAGCTATCCCCCTGCTCTCCTAAAAGGGGTTTGCGAGTAAGATGCTGGTACCTTCACAGCTGAGCTTGGCATCAGCTCCACCGCCAGGAGGGTACTCTCTACCAATTTTTGTTAGGTTAAGTTTTTGTGTATTTGTTTTGTTAATCTTACTGTTTAAGAACTCATATATGTATAATTTATTCAAAATTGAAATCTGTTGTTGGCCTTAATATTATGTAATTTGTTATCTATTTTATATCTGCTATGTATCGCTGTTGACTTCTGTACATAATTAATTTAAATAAAAAATAAATGAGACAAAGGGGGTAATTTGTTTAAGAAAAACTTTTCTCGGACTTTCCATCCATCCATCAGCCTTTTTCGTCCATTGATAGACATAGGTCTTTCCAAGATTTCGCTACTCTTGGCGGTCTTCCTGGAAGAAATGCCCCTACTCACACACGCTGGGCAGGTGGGTTGGTGAGCGCGATGCCGAAACCCTCGCACCACTGATGCCATTGCCCGTCACCAGTCTGTTTTTAGGGTTCTCGGACTTTTAATATTCTAAATATCAATCTATTCAGTTAGCTCAAACAGCCGGTTTCTGAATTTTACTACAGATAGACAGAGAGACACCAAGTTTTGTCAAAAGTGTTTTGTTCTATGACGCAACTTAAATCGCTTCTATACCGTTTGAAAATGAACCCTCTAGCTATAACAAAGGAAACGGTTCTATATTTGAAATAGAAAATACATGTTTTGTTACTTTTGTCATGATTTATATTTAAAAAAAAAGTTATTGACCGTCAAAGAAGCAATAATACTCCGGTGACAGAGACGACGCTCCACAAAACCTACGTGTGCATAGCCTATGTGCATTATTTACTGGCGCGAATATGTAGGGCCTATTGTCAGTCACATGTCACGTCGCGTAGGTTGGCCATTATTTCGAAATTTTAAAACCAAAAAAATTAAAAAAAAAACAACTTTTTTTACCGTTTTGTGTTCTATTAGTGATTATGATTCATAGAATTCAATAAAGTTAGAGGGTTTATTTTCAACCTGTATAAGTATATAAGGTGACCTTTGTTTATGCTGCCCAATTCAAACTGAAGACTCGGTAAGTGATCAGAACCAAGGTTCAATAACCCTATTTGCGAAATACGGAAAATATTTTTTGTGCCCCTATGCTTGTTCAAGAACAAGCTCGACTTATTTAGTATAGGAAGTCTAAATTTTGTTTTGGGTATTCAGAAAGCATCATTGAAACTTCGTTCTGACTGATAACCGAGTCTCCATAATGAATTTGACTACATAAACAAAAGTCAAAAGTCTTATACAGAAGCGATTTAAGTTGCTTCATAGAACAAAAACACTTTTGGCAAAACTTGGTGTCTCTCTGTCTATCTGTAGTAAAATTTAGAAACAAGCTGTTTGAGCTGTTTGGCTATACAAATGAAAGTTACCTTATTTTAGACCCTCATTGTAGAGTCAGCGTCCAACAGACTTCCATATTTATCACTTTACTGTTAACGTTATTATTTATTCATTACGGTAAACCGTCACCATGGGCCTCCCATTACAATTACAGAAACTTAGATAATGTATGTAAGGTGACTTTAATTTATACAGCCAAAGTCTTACTGACGACTCAGTAAGGGGTCAGTAACAAGGTTCGATGACCCTTTTTGTGAAATTCGTAAATTATTAAATTGTCAGTTACTATGGGACGTCAACATTTTATTTTGCGATATCAGCAAAAAGTGTTATCGATCCGTGTTACTGAGTGATCACTTACCAAGCCTCCAGTATGAGTTTGTCTGTATAAATTAAAGTCTAAGGTGACTTATTATTATTATTATTAAAATAGTAAACAAGTCGTGTCTGTACATTTTTTTTTATTTGTAATGAAATGTGTTATTAATAGCCAAAACTACCAATTTTAGAATTTTGTCTGTCTGTCTGTTTGTTTGTATGTATGTTCCGTTTTAACTCGAGAACCACTGAACGGGTTTGGATGCGGTTCTATTCCATTTTATTATGATCCTAGTGACCTACTCAACACAGTTGTAATAAGTGGTGTTGATAAAATAACTTCCAAGCCGAAAACGGGACAGAGATTCAATAAAAGTGGATGGAGCCAAGTATATGTATAAAACTCGGTGAATAAATCATCAGCACTTTGTAGAAAAGTGACGATATAATCAAGTGAGAATCAAATCGCCAGGGTCAGATGGTATACGTATGAGGGACCTAAGATATATAAGTGAACAAATAAGCCCAGTCATAGCTCACTTAATTAATTTATGTATAAAAAATACGAAGTTTCCTCAAAAACTAAAAGAAGCCATAGTGCGACCTATTTATAAAAAAGGTGATCATAAAAATTATGCTAACTACAGACCTATAGCTATCTTATCCAGTATAGAAAAAATCATAGAAAAATGTATAGTTAATCAACAAAATAGATTCCTTAATGAACATGCAGTTATAAACGATTGCCAGCACGGTTTTCAGAAGGATAAAAGTACATCAACATTACTTGTAAAATTTACGGACGAAGTTAATAGTTATCTCAACGATAAAAAATTTGTTGTTGCTGTATTTTTCGACTTTAAAAAGGCCTTCGATACCCTACGGCACGAGACGCTGCTTGGGGCGATGGCGGAGTGCGGGATCAGCGGACCGCTTAATAGCTGGTACCGCCAGTACTTGACGGACCGCTCGTACCGGGTGAGAGTGGGCGAGGAGCACAGCGGACCGCAGCAGTGGGCGGCGCGGCGCGGGGTGGCGCAGGGCTCCGGCTGTGGCCCGCTGTGTTACCTGATGCACGTGAACAGCATGTGCAACGTGGTCCGCCATTGCTCAGCGTACATGTTCGCGGACGACCTGTGCACGCTGCGGGCCGGCCGCGACATGGGCGAGGTGTCGCGTCTCGTGCAGGAGGATATCGACAACGTAGTGCGATGGTCGCACGATAACGGAATCGTACTCAATGCCGAAAAAACTAACCTCCTTGTTATCCGGTCTCCGTACTCTTGTACCCCGGACTCTTCATGTCAACTGGTTGCCCACGACTTTAACTGTTTCCATAATAACTTATCTAATTGTAAATGTAAAACAATAAAGCAAGTTCCATGTGTTACATACCTAGGAATGTGCATCGATGAAAATATGGGCTGGACTAAACACATAGAAAGGATATTAAATAAGCTACGCATATTGTTATTTAAATTCAAACATCTTAGTTACAAAGTACCAATTTCTGTGCTAAAAACTATATATATGTCGTTGGTTGACTCAATTATATCTTATGGTGTGGACTGCTATGGATCTATATTTAAAACATACATGGATAAGATTGAAAATATACAAATAAAATTCTTAAAATTCCTAGTCAGTAAAAATGTTAGGAAAAAACACAAAAATAATATCAAAATATTGTACTCATTATGTAAAATACTACCGGCTTCATTAAAATATAAATACATAATTGCAGTAAATGGCCATGGCACCCCAGATCATAACATACCTAAACAGCATGGGCTCAACACGAGAGCAACTGCTCAGGGTAAATATGAAACAGTAAAAGTGAATAACTACTTTGGCGGCAGATTGCTTAAACGCAAAATTCCAATGTTATATAATGAAATGCCTGTTCGTATAAGATCTGAACAAAATAAAAATAAATTTGCAAAATTATATAAAACTTACCTTCTACAAAATATGTAAACATAGATTAAAATAACAATGTTATTATTTATTGTTAATGTACCTACCTACGAAAAAGAAGTGCGACTCCCTCCCCACAGACAAACCAAATTCCTACTTGGTTTTGTGGGATGTATTTAGATTTAAGTTATTCTTGAAATAAATAAATATATTCATTCATTCATTCATTCAATCAACGTTCAAATAAAAATGATGAAGTATACCTATTGATGAAAATTCGCAAGCTTACTTTGGTCAGTGATAATTTCTTTTATGGTTCACTAGTCTTTGCCCGCGGTTCCGCCCGCGTTTATTTAATCTCTGCCTTGTTTTCGGCTAGGGCGTTATTTTATGAACAATCCTTATAGCCTATTATGTTACCAGGGTCACCACTACGATGATAATAAAAAAACCGCATCCAAATCCGTTAAGTGGTTCTCGAGTTAAAACGAAACATACATGCATACAGACATACAGCTAGGCGGACAAAAATCCTAAAAAAATAGTTTTGGCTTCAGTACAATACTAATGAACAAAAAAATATTCAGTATACATACAGACACGACCTCTTTACTACTTTATTATTAAGCTTTTAAGAAAAGCTGGCTGCGATCGTTAAGGGGCGTGTTGACAAAAATAGGAAAACTGAATTAAGTTCCTGCGATAGTTAAATATTCTGAATAACGTGGAGGCCAACTCTTGAAAGTTGTTTTGATTCACCAAGCAAACCCCTGGCATACAGTCCGTCATTGACAGACAATCAATCAATCAATTTATACATCTTTACATTTACAATTTATAATTTTAATTATACACCCTTTTTTGCAATCTAAATATGCTATCTACGTCTGTGCATCCTTCCCATACTGGAAGACCATATAAAACATTTACGTGGACAATCAGAAAGTTTTGCGAAACTAAAAAAAAATGTTCTAAAGGTACTTTTTTTTAATCTTTTCAAAGTACTCTCCACCAGCCTCTATACAAAGTTTCATGCGTCTAAACCAGTTTTCAAAACACTTTTTCCAGTCTCGAACGCAGCCAGCGCATCTTCCGGCGACGAAAATTGTATTCCTTTGAGCTGTTTTTTTTATTTTTGGAAATAAAAAGAAGTCACACGGTGCTAGATCAGGGCTGCAAGGAGGGTGACTCAGGAGTTTGACTGGCGTGCTGTCCAGGAAGTCCCTCATTTTGAGTGCGGTGTGCGCAGGTGCATTGTCGTGGTGGGGCAGTAGCCCGCGGAGCCCTGTGTTTGGTCGCTTGTTGCTAACAACAGAGAAAACTTCTGGAAAATATTTGGTAGTATACCATTTAGCATTGATGCTTCTTTGATCCCGTAAGGGAATTGATACCAAGTGGTCAGTCAAATTAAAAAAACTAGCTATCAAAATCTTCCCTCCGCTTCTAGATTGCTTCACTTTGGTAGGCGTTGTTTTGAAACACCCAAACAGTCGACGGGCGCTTGGTTTCTGGGTCGTATTGATAAATCCAGGACTCACCATCTGTAACAATGTTGTAAACATGCCGAGATGAGCCTGTTTCAAATATGTTTAGCATATCACGGCACCATTCCACCCGGGCCTGCTTCTGAGCATCGGTGAGGTTGTGCGGCACCCAGCGTGATACTATCCTCCTCACGCGAAGATGGCTATGTAGAATCTCGTGAACGCTTTCCGATCCAATCTTCAATATGTGTTGAATCTCCTGATATATAATTCGCCTGTTGTTTTGGATTAAATTTTTCACTGCCAGCACGTTTTCTTCGTGACCGCTTCTTTCTTCATCCCCCAAAGTTGGTCGAGCGCGCTTGAATTCGTTATACCAACAATAAACGGTTGCCTTGGAAGGCTCTTCATTTGTTAATGCCATTTGAAGTCTATCGTACGATTCATCCGGTATCAGGCGACGCTTGAAATCGTAAAAAATCATAGCTCTAAAATGTTCCTGGCGCAGATCCATATTTCAGCAAGACACCATACTTTGAATTAGCTCCCAAAAAATGTGGAGGGAAATTTTGAAATTAGAACATACCTATTTTTACTTACAAATAATCATATAATCGAAAAACATTATAGCTGGCCAGTCGCCGATACAAAAAAACTTTTTTTCGCAATACTTTCTGAGGGGCCTGGTATTTAAGTGGATAGTTCCCGCAAAACCATAATTTATTCTTCCTAAGGCTTGGTACATGCTACAAGATAATCTTACTGAGTGATTTTGAACTTCAGTATGTTGTCAGAAAGTCTACATTAGAACGTTCGCTTCGCGTGCTGTTGGCACGCAAAATCAGTGCATTTTCGAGGTATTTCTGGATTTTACGAAAAAATATTGTCCTACTTTTTCATCTGACATCGGAAAATAAACCAAGTTTTGAGATTATGTTTTTATTGAAAAATACATCGCTTTGGAATACTCTAAATATTATAAACTTGATAAAAAGAGGTCGCAGATTTGAATCCGGGCCCGAGAAATTTTTCAAATTCTTGTCCTTACATTTGTTTCTAATTAATCTTTTCCAGTTTGTAACGCACTCTAATAATAATAATTAAACCATGTTTTCTTGTTCAAGCCGATTAGACATAAAATGAATTAATATCGAGTGACATGAGGTAATTAGGTAATCAACCTAACGGAAAGACAAGTGTCTAAAAAACACGTGTCCAAGTTACATTGATCAGATAAGTAGTTGACTCTTAAAACAAGAACCGTTGAAAGACCAAAGGCAATCCCATAAGAACTGGACGTCTGTCCATAATGTAGAGATTCGGTGGAATATGCAGAAAAACGATGATTACAGGATCACAGTAAATAATAAATAACACTTTGTGCTTATGCTACGGTTTATAATGAAATGGAAAACGGATTTTATTGATTGTAACTAGCAAGAAGGTTATAAGATACAGAAAATATGTTTGGAATTCGCTTATAAAGTGCGAGAATATGTATGTTTCAACGAAAAATATAATGGTAATGTATAAATAACTCAGTTTAATATTATTTCCAATTTTGAACTAAAAAAAGTGACCCACGATCTGGCGCATACTTTGGCCAATGCATCAGCTTGGCCATACAACGCGGAAATGCAGCCAGTGTCTTGGGTACCCTGCCGCAAGACAGCAATGACCTAGACAGGGTATTTTACCTTATTTAAATAGATAAATTTGTATTTTTCTTAGTATATTATTTATTGATTGTATTATGATAGTTTTTTATGAATAACTTGTTACTGTTAGTATAATAATAATTAATAAATTTTCTTATTTCAGGCACTGGGTCCATACATATACATATACATATACATATACATATACATATACATATACATATACATATACATATACATATACATATACATATACATATACATATACATATACATATACATATACATATACATATACATATACATATACATATACATATACATATACATATACCTTAACTAATGCATAAAAACTTATATTTAACTTAACAACTAACACTGCTAACCAGTTTTTACAGGGAGTTTCATTTTATGTGTCACTTCCCTGTAGCGCCGGAACACGATAACCTGCGGCCAAAAGTCGCCACTGAGAAAAATGTGAGCGAGAGCCACCGGCCGGCACACGGAGTCTAAAAGATAAAAAGTCCTTTTCCTTTCAGACTCCAGGAGCGTCAGTTGCATGCTCCGAATTTTCTCAAAATAATAAAACAACAGATATGAATTGTGGTAAAATCAAAACGACGTCACAATAACGATACCCTCTGGGTCCTCTTGTAGAATATTTTTTGAAGTATGTGTGATTTTCCAATATTGCTCTGGAATAATATCCTTCATATTATGATGAAATAGGTAAATATCGCGATAGATAAATCGCCTATTGTTACAAATATAGAAATTTATTTCTTTCATAGTTTTAATCGTTCTTGTAAATATTAAAAAGTAGTTTTGATAAAAATACATAGGATAAAAATATACTGCAGTACAATTACGTAATTTTCAAAAGCCCTTCTAATGTTGAAGAAACTCAATATTAGCACTAAAAAAATGTATGTCGAGCAAAAATCCAAACATTTATTTATAGATAATGTAACGTGTAACTTTATTTACTCTGAAAAGAACAGATATTTCATATCATATTTAGCATTTTTTTTAATTAATAGAGAAAATCGATGCTTTACTATTTTCCAGAATCCGTCCCTTTCGCACTGCGGGTTTTTGCGTGTGGAATGATAGTGATTGATGCAAGCGCGACATATCCCCTTAGGATTCGGGCTTTAAAATACTGAAATATTCCTTTCACCTGACATTGCCCTTAATTTTTTCCTTTTTCCGAAGTTGAAGTACTATTCTTGATGACCATAGCCGCCACACTGCAAGTATTTTAGTTGTTCAGGATGTAGGGTACAGCGTTGCCATATATACAGATTTCTCCGAATTTATACAGATTTTTGATATGGAATACAGATTAGCACTGGATACAGATTTTTATACACAATTTTCTTATTCTATTGATTATATTACTATAACCTGCCTAAAACGGAAAGTAGCAAAATAAATGACACAATAAAATGCCACTTTGTCTGCAACTCTCTATTGTTTATTAATTTTTATTTTAACAAATTACGTAATTTTTTTAGTATTGTAGGTCCTTTGCACACAACGCTACTGATTTGTAAAAATTCTTGCTACAAATGCTTGCTCTTATAGGTTGATGATAAATTACTATTTTTCAATATACATATATACGAGGGGCGTTTTTAAGTTCGCGGAATCGGGGGTAAGACGTGGAAATAAAAATACAAGTTTATTTTTCCTTTTCAATATATTCACCTGCAACCCTAATACATTTTTCAGATCTTTCAATTAGCTTTTATGTATACCCTCGAAAAAAAATGTTTTTTCTTTGTCTGAAAAATAAGCTGAAACTGCTTCCTTCACTTCTTCATCGCTTGAGAACTTCTTCCCCCGAAGTTCTTTTTTCATTTTTGGAAAGAGATAATAATCACTGGGAGCCAGGTCAGGACTGTAGGGTGGATGAACCAAAATATCGAAGCCCACCTTATGCAGGGAAGCCAACGCAACACGGCTCTTGTGTACAGGCGCGTTGTCGTGCAGAAGGAGGACACCTTTGGTTAATTTTCCCCTTCTTTTTGCCTTGGTTGCTTCCTTTAATCGCTCTAAGATTGAAGCGTAGTCTTTTCCGGTTATGGAGACAACTTAATCTTTATAATCTATCAACAAGATTCCTTCTGAGTCTCAAAAGATTGTCGCCTTGATTTTTCCCGCCGACTGTGACACCTTAAATTTCTTTGGTGGTGGTGTGCCTTTTTTGTGCCACTGCATAGAATCTTGTTTGGACTCAGGTTCAAAATGATGAACCCAAATTTCATCTCCAGTAACAATTCGAATCAATACTCCATCCTGGTCTTCATTACAGAGGTCCAAAAACGCGCGAGAACACTCTACGCGCTGTTGTTTTTGAGGCGGCGTGAGCATTCTCGGCACCCACCTTGCACTGACTTTGGTCATGCCGAGATGATCGTGAAGAATTTTAGATATGGTTGTATCGAATACTCCAACCATTTCTGCGAGCTGTTTCTTCTTTAGTCTAGCATCTTCCAGTATTATTTTTTCCACTTTTTGAATGATTTCCGGAGTGGTCACCTCGATCGACCGTCCTGGCCGAGGTTCATCTTCAAGTGAGGCCCTGCCTTTCTTAAAAAGGGTATGCCACTTATAAACCATGGTTTTACCGGGGCAAGACTACCCGTAAACGGATGACATCTCTTCTAGTATGGTTTGAACCGATTTACCTTGCTTGGTAAGGAACTTTATGACAGCGCGGTGCTCGATTTTCTCCATTTTTCACAATGTTCTTCCCAACTGAACTGTTTGATCGATAATAATTCAAATAGTAATGGCCCGATTAAAACAAAACATTTTTTTTATACTAATAATGAGCTACTTAACCAGTTACAATTAAGGAAAGTACCCTCATTTATTAATTACCTACCCATTCCGCGAATGTAAAAATGCACCCTCATTACTCATGATGACTGACTAATAATCCCATCCCACTAATATTAAAAATGCGAAAGTTTGGATGTATGTATGGATGGATGTATGTTTGTTACTTTTTCACGCCATAACTACTGAACCGGTTGGGCTGAAATTTTACATGAATGTAATTCTAGATCTGGAATAGGACATAGGCTACTTTTTATCCTATAAATCAGTTCGCATGGGATGAAAATGAGGTTTCAAGTTTCTATAGAAAAGTGATGTGTCACCTTTCCACGCCATGCTTACGAAACTGATTAGGCTGAAATTTTGCATTAATGTAGTTCTAGACTTTGAATAGGACAAAAACGACTTTTTCCTTTTGTTCCCATAGAAAAACTATAAAAGAGACACACAAAATGGGAAACAGAGGCGCATAACACACACATTTCACCAGCTGTGTTTACTGTAGGTAACAGTCCGAATAATGTTGACTGATTTTATAGGAGTACACAAAAACTAATTTAACGCGGGTGAAACTGCGGGCAAAAGCTAGTAATTAATAATTCGCACGTTCGTTGCAAATTTTTAAGTTTTTGTTTTCTTACTTTGCTTTTGTTTTAATTATGTTTTAAATTTTAGTAATTACATCAATTGCTTAAATAATACGACAATTTTATTAACTTGTATCTATTGTTTGTTTCATCCATCCATCCATCAGCCTGTTTCGTCCACTGCTAGACATAGGCCTTTCCAGGATTTCGTCACTCTTGGCGGTCCTCCTGGAAGAAATGCCCATACTAACACACGCTGGGTAGGCGGGTTGGTAAACGCAGTGCCAAAATCTTTGCACTAGTGACGTCAATAGTCTGTTTTATATAAGGTCCGGCAATTGGGGATGGATATACCGCCATCTGTCGGTCCCAGGCAATGGTGGGCCACCTGGTTTTGCCTGAGAGCTGTTCTCTTACTCTTGCTTTTCAAAAGAAGCAGAACAAAGTAACTTGACTGCTTATTTTTAGTTTTTCTTTTTTTAACACGACATAATTCAGTTAGAAATGTTAAAATTAGATTTTGTACAGATTTTAGCAGTCTCTACTACAGATAAAAAGTTCAATGCATCTGGCAACACTGATAAGGTAAATAAATTTTGAAGTAGTCTGAATAGAAAATATACAATCGCACTCTTATTAGAAAAAAAGTACTCTTGTTGTTATAAAATATACAAACAAAGTGAGAAGTTGTTTCTCACGCAAATATTAACATATATTCAAATTAGATACTAAATGGTTTTTAATTTTTGCTGCTATAGCAAGTTGCTTTTTTAAACATTTTTAGGTGTGCAATTCAGTGCTAACGACTCTAAAACTGGATAAAATAATTTCCTGTTGCAACAACTTTGTATATATATTAGCAAAACAATTAAATAGTTTTGTTTTTTCGATAAAACATATTTAGTAAATCACAAAGTTGGCACGTTACCGGTTTTGGATGCACGTACGCAGCTTGCTGCTGAAGAAAAAGCGTGCGCCTAGCTCACAGGCCTCAGTCGCGAGTAGGTCGTCGTAGAGGTCGGACTTCTATCTAGTCATTATACTTTTTAATATTTTTTGATAGACAAAAAAAGATCAATATGAAAGTGTTCGTAGTTTTGGCGACAGTCGCTGCAATTGCAAGTAAGTACCAAAAAATTTACCATTTTATATCAACGAAGAACTAAATGAAAAACTGTTCTTTACCTGGTCATCACTAGGTCAAAGATACCTATATGGTACAGGGTCAACGATTGTTATATAGAAAATGAAAGGAAACTCTTCACAATTTGTGCGCATAAGCATTCAATACATCTAAACCCGTACAAAAGACATCAACGCGTAGCGCAAGTGCAAAATTTTACGAAATTTAATAACTTATTGATTTTGTTAATTCAGTTGGTACAAGAGTTCCTTTCTATTTTAAAACGCCGCAATATTACAGACCATTTATCACATGACTAAGTCGACATGTAATCGTTTATTGGTTACTTTTGTAATCGACAATTACTTTGATACATTATGTAAGTGAAATTAGAGTATACGCAGGAACTATTAGGTCAACACCTAAAACAGGTTTTATGTGAGTAATTGCAGCTCATACACAATTACTTACATCAAATTTGGCCAATGTTACTTAATCCTGAAAAAACTAAATTTAAGTGTACGTACAACTGAAATTTGCTATAGCATTTAAACAATAACTTCAATATATTAAGAACAGCCATAACCATGAATTTACCACTCTGTGAAAAATCTGCCACAAAATACTCATCAAAAGTTTAACAAAATTATATTTACTAAAAGTACAATTACTTTTATACCCTGAAAATTATATTTATTTTTAGCTTTTTTTCACAGATCTTTCTTTACTAATAAAGATCACATTCTAGCTACTTTAAATTCTACGAACATAATTCTCACAACATTTCTCACATTTCCACTAGCCACCTTGCATACTCAATAGTCAATTAATGCATAGTGTTTCGTGTGCAGCCTAAATGTTTTGTGTACGTAGCCTTATTTAAGCAATGGGTCAGTGAACTTAAAGAAGACCTTAATACCATTCATATTGACAAATGTACATTTGAATCGATTTTAATCCTAAAGTTCTTTATTCTGAGGGCTTATTTTCTTATGCAAATGGTTTAACAGCTGTGTGTAGCAATAACTCACTGCGATTCAAATAAGAAGATTTAATGTACTCAAGTTTTCCTCAAATGACTAAATGCATGGTTTTGTGATATATTTTTCCCCGTACACATTGTCTAAAAGATTTTTAACGTCATCTGGTACAAAGTGTGAAAAACTGTATCCTATTTCGCAAGAAGAAAGTTTTCTGACACATAAACAAAGTCACAATTTCTCGAATCCGTGTTTTATACGTTTTAAGATAAAAAACAGTCGAGTGCTAATAATATTCTTGCCCAAAACTCGTGGAATTACAAGTTTATGAGTCAACTAGAAGTGCCCTACAGGTTTCCATGGTTTGCCAATTTGTCTTAAATGGATTATGTAAGGGGCAATAACTTTGTTGGTTTGAGCTAGAAGCCTGATTTTTCAAGAGCACCATGGGGCCGTAGACTTCTGCGGAAAGATTTAGTTTTAACTTTATATCTCTCACGGAGCCCGAGTAAAAGGATCTTGACAGATGGACAACAAGGTAATCCTGAGTTCCGTTTTTTCATTCTGAGGTACGAAACCCCAAAAAAGACAAATTTCTTAACATTTTTTACCAAAAAACATGAGAAGGAAATAATAGAGCGAAATTGGATAGAATGGAAGTGACAAAATTCTTTACTATTGCAACCGGTTTTCCCCTTCAGTGACTTTTATATGTAACTCGACATTGACATTCGTTATAATACTGCTATAATTTACGCAACTTTATGCGGTGTTGCTATAAAACTAGGTAGAATAAATTATATTAGCGTAAAATATTAACTTTTGCAAGCTCTGTGGTTTGCTTAACTTGTAAATTGATATTTTGCAAGTAACAGGGAAGAATTTAACTTTTCTAGTTGACACGTAAATCATTTAGGGACTTAGTTGATATACCAATGCAATTAAGTTAAGTGCTTAGTGTTGTAACCAATTGTCAATCATCTTTTCTAAAGTAATAAAAACATAGTTAAATAATTTTATTTATTGCTTAAAAACCAATTTATGTTTTTGCCTGATATAACCTAGAGTATTCACCACCAAGAATGAAATAATTACCAAATGGTTTGCATTTAAATTCATAACGGGGCTAGTTGAGTTAATTGTAACAGCTTGAAATTAATCAGGTCTCACTAAACCGGTCGGTTGCGAAGTCTTCTGCCAGTTGACTTTTGATATTTTCTGACTTATTCGATTTGAAAATGTCACATCGCCTGGTTTGAGACCTTGACTCTACGTTGACACATATTTACGTCACATCTGCCCAGATTTAAATTGATGAATCATGTATGAATTATGAATTGAGAGGTTTTATATTAGATTTATGGATGGATGGATATTAGATTTAATTATCAAATCACGTTTTCTTCTGTACGTTTATGAAGGTTTGCGTCTAGTATAATCGAGTAGATTATGTAGAAAGACGACGACCTATGAAAGATAGTAGATAAAGTTTGCAGAATCAACAAGACAATTCTATCTAACTATGATTCCGAATGATGCATCACCCGATGCACCAGTCATGTCGTAAGTGGCACTACACTTTCACTTCTGAACGTTGCGTCATCATTGACTCTTGCGATACGCGCCCGCGCTGACGACGGAGCCGCCTTCGATACGCCCTCTAGCATTGTGCTGTATGAACAGATATAGTTTGTCTATCTTGGCAACGTGCTGTCTGATTCAATTATTCTTCAGTTCTGCGAAAGAATTCAATTCTATTTGATTAATTTGCAAGTAAACCAAAAAGAATGTGTGCTGAGCTGAGATAATCATCATGATTATGATTTCAATCACCGTCATCATTATTGATCAGATTACGTTGGGTATATGCCTCTTCTTCGCCACGCCGTTCTCTTAGGTCTCTTGCTCGCCACATTCATTGCCCTCCAATAACCTTGGTGATATCATCACGCCATTAGGCCATTGGTCTTCCCAGTGCCGTTGCCCTTCCCAATACTTAAGGCTGTACCTGAGCCTAGAACGTGAATAAAGCCAGATTTTCGAGGGCTCTTTTGAAGAAATTAGGGTTATCTTAATATTGAAAAAAATATATTTCATTTATTGATCTTTTATCTAGGTGATCTACTTATAAACAATGTACTAAGATTTATACTCTTGTCAAAAAAAATGATTTCCAACCGCTTTTTTTTGGTTTTCAAACGTTAGTTTCAAGAACGAGGCTAAAAGATCGACTTGATTTTTTTTTCACAAAATAGATAATAGAAATATAAAGATTTTCTACTTAAATCCGATATTTTTTCCCTACAAAATATTTCAGTATTAGCTAAAAACCCTCCGATCTGCTGTTTCGCGTGTAATTATCAGTCTTACGCGTCCTAGATAAATAGGTCGATTAGCTAACCAATAATCGCCTGTACCTATCAAAAGGTAATAAAGTATTTGACATTGGCCTTTTTGTTTTGGACGTGTAATAACACTTTTTCCTAGCCTATGCCATAATCTTAAGCAAATAATCTGCTCACCCGAGTTTTGATCTCGGGGCTCGCTGACAAAAGTCTTCAACTCGAGTCCATCGGTGAATCCTGACATCTGATAAACCATCCAAAAGAGAGTAAAAAATAGCCTCCATAACTTGTTGTGCCACTTTAAGGGTCCATGCCACCTAAACGTGCCCCACCGTATTGCTGATTCATGACAGAAGATATTTATTTAATGAGAAATAAATAATCACACAAGTTGGCGAAGAGTTGTATTACAACCTAATTAATTTGATTTTTGCATAGAATTCATACCAAGCTAGAAAAAAATCTAAAGTTGCTGAAAATCACATAAAACTGCTCTTCGCGTATTTCTCATTGGCAATTTCTCAGATAATTTTGGAAACTGAAATTCAGGCTCCCGTAAGTTAAAAGTGTACAAAATGGTGAGATTAATTTATTTTTGCCAAACAAAAATTGTTACTTGGTGTATTTATCCATTAAACATCACCAACTTTTGCGTGCGATTTCCCCATACAAATTACTATGGAGGGCGGCATCGAAACGTGATTCTTTAGAGCGCGCGATGTTTCGGTTGTCGTAACCAGTCATAACAGGCACGGCTCATAGCACGCTATTTTAAACAATAATGAAACGTCATAGAGTTCAGTTCTGCCTGACGCAACATGAGGTGCTCAATGTCAGTAAGTTTGTGTACATGAACCTTCTGCGGTGTCTATATTACGGTATCAAAGGTAAGAATAGTAAGGTTCCAAGTACATCGTCTGTATTAGTCTCGAGGACCAAAAATATTAGCGAACTAGAATTATTAAGAATTTTGATACTTTTTAAAGAAATAAATATAAATATAAATATTATGTCGCCGATGACTGGCCATTCAGATAGAGAGTCTTATTTTTCACAATTTATGTTTTTATAATTTTGTAAATTTTTGAATTGAGTAGTTTGTTTTCTAAAAAAATATAATTAAAGAAAATAGTTTTATTTCCTCGTGCCTGGCCCTTTTCCTATAAAAAAAGTATCAAATTTATAAAAATTCAATTTCGCTAATATTATTGAATTAGGAACGTCTATAAGTCGCAGTCCCTTCGTTCAGGGCAGCTCCAAATTTGCAGCTCGTGACTGTCGACGTGCTTCAGTTTGCTCCACCGTTGACTTGAGATGCCATTGCGAGCAACGCCATTAACCAAGACTAAAGATATCCATAATAAGTACAGAATATGTCTTTCTTTTATTGTGTAAGTTTCAGCTTTAATTAGTTACTGCTCTTTGGTTTTTTGTTGTTAAGGTACACAAAATCTGCTTATTTCAAAAATAAATTACATGTACGAATACACAGCTAAGATATCATAACAGTTATTGCGCAGATTCGATGAAATTTAATATAATGCGATACATTATTTCCCAATCATATACTCGTATTTAGTTTAATTTGCAATTAAAATTCTTTCAGACAGGATTCAGTTAGAGGTCAGCTAATTTTTAGCAAAGAGGTCACTACGTGGCAAATGAACGGCTTATTCTTGATAAAATCCGTGAATACTTATGTAAGAGCAATATATATTATTATGTAAGAAGCCTACTTTAATATTGACAGAAGTTTGCAACTTTCTGCCTTTAGCATTCAATCGACTTGCCTTTGGCAAATAATTCGTTAGTTGAGTTTTTTTACGATAAATGACACAATATAAAACAATTTACCTACTTTTAACAGGTATTGTTACAAATCCTTTCGAAATTACAAAAAAGGGCTGCTCAAAATATCAGTACATATTATATAACAAGTAGCCATTTTGACGGTTTCGGTCAAGATATGGTACGTAAGAAATAAAACTGTAAAGTTACGAAAATACGTTAAAATGTAACAAAAAAATATTTAGTTTGAGAAATCCATCGCGTATTATGTGAAAGTCAACTAGTGAACAGGTCACCTCTTCTGCCCATTTAATATGTCAGCGTTTTTAAAAAATCATAGATATTAATTAATAAAAAAAACAAATCATACAATTTATTCTGTAACACTTTATATTGCTACATAATAATTATACACTTATTACTTGTTAATTCTAATGTAAAAAAACATAGCTCAATATAATATGGGGACACACGATACGAAAATTCAAGTTAGGGCTTACTTAATTTACTTAAATAAAACGTTTGCAAAAATAATATAAGTAATGGTATATAGTAGATAAATGTATTGCAATAAATACGACGAATTTGCTAGTTAATGAAGCTACAAATAAATACTATTAAAATGCCTTACTCTGCCCATTCGCTTAGTCTAACTAAGGAGAAGGGCAAGAAACTTAGCAAGATCATGATCTTAAATGAGGTTCAACAGGTAAACCCATTGTCGTAACTAGGATTTGTAGCTGTGGTGGGGGGCCAGGAAGCCATCAACAAGTATCTGTTCTTGAATACAAAACGCCTTAAATTGGATAAAGGATCCATTAGATGAATGCAGACGGTACTCTAAGGAGGGCTGCCCCCTGGCCCCTACGTAGTTACGCCTGTAGGTAACTGTACACATTACCAGTATTAATGTAATGTTTCCTCTGTTACAGGTGCTCAATTCAAATGTCCGGCTAACGCCAAGGACGACAAGTACGAAGACGAACGGCAATGTGACAAGTACTACGAATGTGTGGACGGTGTTGCTACCACCAAGATCTGCCCAGACGGTCTGGTCTTCGACCCGACTATCAGGAAGATCAACAAGTGTGACCAGCCCTTCAATGTTGACTGTGGAGACAGGACTGAGCTGCGTGAGTTGAGATCTTGGTTGATTAGCTTACAGTGGTTGGTGCTGCCACCACCAAGCTCTGTACTGTACAGACAGCTTCATCTTCGACCCGACTATATTTATGTACATAATTGAATATTGTTGTCTATCCAGTGTAACACGACTCAACTTATTTGTCTAGTGACAGGACTAACCTTATTATAAGCGTCCTGTCCTTGTCTAGAAATAAAAAGGTAGAATGCCTAAATTAAGATTAGCCCTGTCAAATAAGGAAATAAGTCGTGTCACACCTAATCGAAACCACTATGTACATAAGCTAAATACAAATAACTGGAAGGCTATTTTGAATTTGAAAATTGATACCATTTTCATTAATTTCTCTTGTAAATGCTATTGAATCTAAAGCAAATGCGTGTAAGCGCACGCACTTGGCTAATAATTGTAATTTCAAATGGGTTTTATTACAAATTTTATTCCTATACTTTTTTATTTTCTTAGTCAACTGGAAATGGCCTATATATAGGTTTTCATATTAAAAATTAAATAAGAAACTTTCAAAAGTAATTATATTTTTATATCTTTTCATGGTGAGCCAACTCTTATGAAATCGATTCCGTAAAGGACAATTTTTTTCGTTGGATTTGAAGCCTTATTATTAACAGCACCATGGGGCCGTAGGTATTAGTTTCAACTTGCTATCTCTAACAAAACCCGAAAAAAAAGGCTTTACAGACGGCTAAACAGACAGACAGACGGACAACAAAGTGATCGTATAAGGGTTCCGTTTTTTTTCATTTTGCGGTACGGAACCCTAAAACATATCTATTTTTATAATGTAGAGCGTTATCCTATGTTTAGAACTAAGGTCAGGAAATGAAATTAAAAAGTGAAGGCCCACCAATTCCTGTTCACCTCTGACATGGAGACCCGAGCCTCAAACTTGAAAAAATAAACAGGATGGCTAATAATACCTGTGTAATAAACGCAACAGTGGCTTTCTAGGTCAACCGGTGACCAGTAATACAATACTTAATGCGAACAAAGCCTTGCAACTTACGACTAAGTCATACTTGTAATATGTGTACCCAACGGCTAACATTACGATATCTGTTGTTGTAATCTGGCATATCGTAAGCTTAGCCATTTCTTGAAGTATGAAATGAGAAATTTACGATTTCAACAAATTGTCAAAAATAGGTGCGAAGATGAGTAACGCAAGTTCGGTTGGTGATTATATTCGAGCAAAGCGGAACAGAGTGAGGCGACCGCTTTAGTTTTAACAGATTTCATGATATGGCCAATCAGATCGCGTAATGGTAGATTCTACGATATGGCCACGACATATACACGCTACGGTGGCAGTAGCTCAGGGGTAGGACGCTGGCCTCTCAATATTTGAGATCCAGGTTTGATCCCCGGCTGGGCATGCACCAATGAGTTTTGCGGAATTTATGTGCAGAGTATTTAATACTTACCACTTGCTAAACGGTGAAGGAAAACATCGTGAGGAAACCTGCATGCCCTAAAAAGCGTGTATTTGTGCCCGAAAAACGGCGATAGGGCTCACCACCCATCACCTATGACACCCCCTCGGGGATTCATGTCGTGCCGATATACTATAAATAAGCTGTAGTAATTCTTACTTAGAAGCTGCCACATAGGGTGCAATGTTAGTAACTGAGTGACGGTAATTTTTAGAAAATTACAAGTTTTATTAAGAAAAAGATATTTTTTAGTGAAGAGCCAATCCTTTAAAATCTTATTAAAATTATTCAAGTGACGATGTTATCTGGCATCTATAGTCTGTCAAAAAATTGTTAAAATGAATATTGAAGAAACTATTTTTCTTTCGCCTGGTTACATCAAACAAACAAGTACAAAATCTGTTAAATCGAGTTAACCGCGTTGTTATTCCATAAATATATTACCTAAATTATACTACTTGAACGTTTAAACTCCAATAAAGTTCATTAAAGTTTCATTTTAATTTCAACACTTGTTTGACAGACTATATGTGTATCTTTTATTTTAGCGATAATATTTACTCAACACATTAACGTAGCTTCCTCTTTTTAATTATTAAACAATATATTCATACAATAATAAAAAATAATATTAGTCACACTATTTATTCGATAAAGAAAATTGAAAATAGTAGTCATTATTATAGTAATGATATAGGCATTACCCAACGATATTTCCTAGAATAGATACCTACCTGATCAGTAGTATTTAGGGAGGTTACAGGCAGTTGCGTAGTCTAGTAGTATAAGTCATTCGTCCATTACCAACTTCCGTACATTTTGCAAAACTTGCTAGACAGATTAATTAATTAATGAGTTACCTTCCTCTCTCTCTTTCTCTCTCCGGGTGCGGACGACATTGGCAGGAGGGCACAACTGTGAAACAAGGGCTACGTTTTATTAAAATAGCGGCTTTAGTTCCGATTCTGGCCACGAGTAATCCACGCACCAAAAGAACCTTGTCACACTGTACTGGAGAAGCACGCTTCATCCGATGATGTTTTAAATCGGGTGCAAGTGTGGCCACGCGTAACCCTAGTGTGCATAAGAAAAAAGTACAAAACAGTTGAAACTGAACAAAGAATACAAAAATTGTAAAACGCGATACGTGACATGGGTTAACAAAATTACAACATTCACCATTCAATGCTCAGCACTGTATTAAACATCTGCATTCTCGTGCATTCCTGACCATGTGCAATAAAAAACGTCTATAAATTATACGTGGTGCTTACAGAGACGGGTTCCGTCGAGGTACATATTATATTTTTATTCGTAATGAAGTTTGGCCGCTACTGCGTCTGGCAAAACGGGTCGTTATGACCAAAGATGAAGGTTGCTGGCCCAAAAAGCAGGAAAGTAAAAGTAAACTAGGCGTTATTTAGTCTATCCTGATATTTCCGCAAAATCTGTTAAAGTCAATAACGAATGAATGCGTTACACAAATGCTTATAAAACTCTCTCGGTACGCTGATTTCTCATGAAGTAATTGGAACTGGACACAAATCGCTTGTTGGCACGGCATATCATTTAAAAAAACTATGTCCAAAGCATGTTGGCACGATAATTTTCCGTATTTAGTCTGAGGTTCCGGGTCAATGATGGTACATGGTACATTTCGGATTAACGGTATAGCGGTTCTTGAGTTGACAAACGGAAATACAGACAACGAAGGTTTCATTTAGTGACGGAACTCTAAAAAGACTGGATTTCCTCTATCCTTCACTACGCTGCTTCCTTGATAGAATGTAAACTGACCTTTTGACACAATCGTCGCTCAATATTCCAAGGTTTTCTGTCCAATAAACTAGACTATCAACTTTTCACTCTCGTAAGCCAGTTGCTAACCTAATTATAGAATAATTTAAACAATCCCAACGTGATCACGTTTTTATCACATGTAACTAAATGTTCTCAAGCGAGATATATAAATGTAATGTTTTAACTGTTCAAAGATGAAAAGTTTCGGTGACTTGGCTGTTCAATTGGTCATAACCCAAGGAATTGGACAACTATGGTGAAGGTGTAATTTTTCGTGACTAGGGGAGAGCCGGCCCCTGGCTCCAACTCATGAAGCCATTAACAAGTATCTGTTCTCGAGTAAGATAATAATGGTCGTTGTTAGATAAATAGAGATAACCCTCAATACAACGACTCACATACAAATCGAAAAACAAAACAAATAACACATTAAATTGGATATAGCATCTTTAGACATCAATGACACCCGTATTTATAGGAGGACAGACATAATTCCGCGGGGGCCATCACCCCTTACCTAGTCCCTAACTAGTCACACATATGGACTGAACTTGCCATTTTAAATATGTTTCGAAAATTCATGTGGAATCGAATGAAGTGCAACACGTGCAAGGCAGGCTTTTCAAACTTTATGAATTTAAATATACTTTTTTATCGTCACGGCCATAGGCTAAAGGTTATGTCTATATTATACATGTTCCAAAAACGCACTGCTAAATAACCTTATTTTTCCACAGAGCCCCCGAAGCCCAGCCCGAACTGCCCGCGCCGCAACGGGTTCTTCGCTCACCCTGATGCCGCAGTGTGTAACATCTTCTACAACTGCATCGAGGGGGAGTCCATCGAGGTCAAGTGCACAGCTGGTCTCCACTTCGACGAATACTCCGGCACCTGCGTATGGCCCGACTCCGCTGGACGCCAGGGTTGCAACGCTCAGGACAGTGAGTTACTTCTTCACTTGAATTTGTCCTCTTTTTTCTATACGTGGAAGGACTTGAAGCACTTTGTAGACATTAGAAGCGAAGCTAGGCTTGTACACAGGGTAAACAAAATATTATTCTATTTGGTCCGTCATTTAGATTATGAAAAAATATTGGACACGTATTTTTTCTTTTGTCAATCGAACAAAAAATAACAGAGATAAAGCGCGTCAAAGTTTGGGAGTGGGGGAGAATGACGTCACTTCTAAGTAAAATTGTACCTAGATGTGACGTTACGCGGAACTTCAGCGGGCTATATCTTCATCATTGTTTGTTTAATTGAAAAAAAGAAAAAATACGTGTCCAATATGTTTTGATAAACTAACTGACGGACTAATAATTCTTTTTGTCATTATGCCTATTCCATATATACTACAGAGCAGTAGGTTTCGTTCAGATACATATCTAGAAGTTTATAAAGAAATGTTTTAATTTTAGAAGCGCATGAACTGGTGGGAGAGTTATTAGTGTAAACTTTAATAAAACTTGTTAACGAAATTCGGTAAATGGTAGAACTTTAGTCCATTAGATTATAATTATCATCACTTAGCAACATAACTGTACTGCTTGAACTAGCGACACTAGCGTAGAAATATGTAAAAGTGGCTAAGACAGACACTTTGATTGACTTTATGGATGAAAAACTCAGGTTAAGGCAAAAACAATCTCATAGGATAATGATAAATAATTGCAAGATTGCAGGAATTTAGTTTGTACATTCCGCGGAGAAACTAGACTGTTGCGTAAATACGTAATTGAATTCGTGTAAACTGGCCATAAACATAACGAGACGGGATAAACGCAATCACAAGCCTAACCAAACGCCCCATTACAATTTTTTTTGGCATTTATAATTTTAAATTGTTATTGAAGTTATTGATTGGTGCCTAGCACCCGTACATAAAACTGGTTAAATCACAGTTTTGAAGACTCGGATCTTAACCAGATCTGCTAATGCCAAACTTACCTATAGTACATTACTGCCGCAAAAATGCAGGTACCTAATCTAAATAAAACCAGAAAGTAATTTAAATAAAAATATTTTTATTTCAAATTTGGCTGTATAGTTGCAACTACCATTGCTTAAAAAAAATTATTCCATATTTGGCTGTATAGTTCCAACTACCATTGCTTAAAAAAAAGTAACAAAAGCGCGGTTCAGCAAAAATTTTGTTTTTATTTAGTGACTTTTTTGCTAAAAATTAACTCTCAAAGCAAAAATTCTTCCGATTCAATGTGTTTAACACCGCCAGACATAAAAGATGAAGCTAAATTAGTGGTTGAAAGTTTGATACCGTGAAACTCAAAGGAAAAATATAAGCTTGCATATGAAAAATTTGTGGCGTGGAAAATCACTAGGAAATCTAAATCTTTATCCGAAAATGTTTTTTGTACCTATCTCTATAAATATAAACAGCTGCTTTTTATATTTGATTTCTTAAAACTTTTCCGGCCGCTCCTTGAAACAGAACGGCAAGGTCGACTTTGCTCAAACAAGGTTGTCAAAATAATGACCACATTGCATGCATTTTTGAGTAAATAATATTTCTTATTACGATACGCAGTTCAACGCAACTATAATTTAAAGGTATATTGCTTTACATCTGCAGGATGTGAATGAAAAGGTTTTATTAATTGAAACTACCTGCCTGACCTAACCTGTGATAATACTTAAAACAAAATAACATACTTTTTTTACTTTTCGTATTTTTATTGGAACAGTTGTTCAGTATGGTCAGTAGATGGTTTCATTTAAAGATTCACATCTATTTACATCCGGTTTATTTTTTTATAAAAGAACATATGACTGGTTGACTCAGGCCCCCATATAGGAGGTGATATATGAGTCCTATCCCCCCAAAATCTTTAGATATCAAAAAATAATTTTACATTTTTACTTAACTTGTAACATTTACTCCTATAAATATTACTCTACTTTGACATGTCAACCACTTATAAAAACAAATGAAAGTGTTATGTTTAACAAGCATATCTGAAACAACTCTGAGACCAACAGCTGGAACTAGAAACATGAAATTTGATTCTTTCAGGTTCCTTGTATGACTACTTGTATGCTATTTGCTACGAAGGGATCTTAGTAAATTCTCACGGGATTGAGAGACATGGGACCCAAGTGAGCAACGCTGTGGGGTGTCCCATAGTGTGTACTCTCTAGAATTAAACATGGCAGGTCTTTTTAAAACTCGTATTCTCTTACAGAAAAGACAAAGGACGGCTTCGAATGCCCGAAGGAGCAGCAGGTGGACCCGCTAGGCCAGATTGTCGCGCACCCCAAGTTCGCTCACCCCACCGACTGCCAGCGTTTCTACGTGTGCCTGAATGGACAGGAGGCTCGTGACCTAGGCTGCTCAGTGGGAGAGGTCTACAATGAAGAGACACAGCGGTGTGACGCGCCGGAGAACGTGCGCGGATGGTGAGTCGAGCTAGATCAATCATTTAGAATAGTAACGAACAATCGAAAACACCATCACGCACCACATATCTGGAAGGGGATGTTAGTGGTGTTCCGGGTCGTGTCGAAAAGAGAGTTTACGTGTGTAACGTACACTCTCTTTTCATTCACGATTTTAACGTCCCAACGTGGTTAGGGGTGAGCACAAATACCCGCTTTTTAGGGCACGCAGGTTTACTTCATAGCTCCACCAATTACCAACAATGACAAGCATCAACTTCATTACTTCACCGTTATGCAAGTATACAAATACCACTAAACGTGCAAGTTCAAGCCACACAGAAGCGGCGCGGCGCACATCGAGCGCGCGGGCGTCATTCAAATTTCGTACAAAACGCATGGAAATAAAGTCGCAATTTGAACACACCGAATGGTATTTTTAGGCAGTGTCGAGCGTGGAACGAGCGTTCGTACCCTACCTCAAATTGCGACTTTATGTCCATGCGTTTTGTACGAAAATTGAATGACGCCCGCGCGCTCGATGCGTGCCGCGCCGTTTCTGTGTGGCTTGCACCTTAGGCTAGAATATTGCCTAATAGTGAAAGCTAATGAAAACTGCATGCCCTACAATGCACAGATTTGTACCCGATGTACCGCAATAGACGTTGGGACGTATTAAATTGTCGGTGAAACGAGGATGTACGAGTATTGCTTTTGAAGTGATAATTCCTACTCAACACTTCACAAAGATTTGCGAATATATTTCGCCACGATAATTTTCATACATAATAGGGCTTACCTTACACTCCAGCGCAGCAATGAAAGCGTCAATAACACTTAGGTTGATGAGCGTTCGTGCAGGAAGTAGGAGAGCAATGGCAGTCGATGCGATAATCAACTAAGAAAGTCGGTAACGATACTAAGTAACTGCATGTAAACACTCTTCTACTATATACTCATGTACATCATCATGAATATGATTTGAAGTATCACGTTTTTTTTTTCTTCTCAGTGAGGACTGGTACAAGGATACTGAGGACGCAGCGGCACCTGCCCCTGGACCCAAGTCGAGGTCCTAAGCTCTCTAGTGATAATAACTACTTTTAATTAAACCTAAGACTTAATAAATTTAAGTAAAACGTTTACCTGCTGTTGATTATTTCTCATCCCTACAAATATGTTTAGTACGGACGCTAGCGTGACAAGCTAAGTATTGGCAGTTATTATAGCATCGTAGCTGTTTGAATCCTGTATAAATGGGAGCTTGAAGTGCAATCGATTGTACACTAACAACTTTGCGACCCCTTTACGGATCACAATGAAAGTTTTGACTCGAATCAACCGAGTTTATGGATGATGAAACCTGAAGAGAGCCAAGAAGCCATCCATCGTACATCCATCCACCTGTTTCGTTCACTACTGGACATAGACCTTTCCAAGATTTCGCCACTCTTGGTGGTCCTCAGGAAGAAATGCCCACACACGATGGGCAGGGGGGTTGCTGAGCGCGGTGCCGAATCCCACCCAGCAGTGACGCCACTGTTCGTCACACGTCTGTTTTTTTTGAGGCCCAGCAATTAGCGATTGATATACCGCCATCAATCGGTTCCAGGTAATGTTAAACTCCTCCGAATAACCTCGAGGGGGTTGGGGAGTAACCACCTCCACGGTCGAGCCCGGTATCCAGCTCCACCACCAAAAAGCCGACTCCATGGTAATAATTAATAAAGTTAGTATTTATTTTCTATATCTGTCTATAATAATAATAAATTAGTAAAAAAGGCGTGTCTGTACATAATGTAATATAAGTAGGCAAGTCTTAGGTCATATAGTTGGGTTAAATAATGATTTGGACTCGTTACTAGTTTGCAAATGTATTGATTGATTTATATCGAGATCTTCTTAAAAATTAAAGAAAGTTTTTATATTTTTTATTATTAATTTTATATATACACATTTATAAAACACACAACAACACAAGAAGATACAAGATATATTTCGAGTCCGTCCAGATCCATTGAAGAATGCAATATTTATTTATTATGAAGAAAGTTTTTATAAGAACAAATAAGACTTTAATATACGTATTTAAAATATCCCATTACCACAACTGGGATATTTTGAACGGTAAAATAAATGTTTTTCAACATTTTAAATATAATGTGTTATTATTAGTAAGTCAAAAATACAATTTTTAGAATTTTAGTCCATCCTAAGAACATTGAATAAAAACATACCTTAACAGATACAAGTAGGTATGTGCTTGACGTTTCGACGCGTCTGTAGCTCAGACGTCTGTAGCCTCTCATGGTACAAGCTGACTTGCTTTTTCATCTTGGCTTTGTCTGTCTGCCTGACACTGCCTGTTCCATTTTAACTCGAGAACCACTCAACGGATTTGGACACAGTTTTATATATTATCAACGTAGTGATCCTGGTGAACATAGGCCATAAGAAGGATTAGTAAAATAACGCTCAAGCTGAAAACGGGCAGAGATTGAATAAACGCGAGTTGTGCCGCGAGCAAAAGGCTGCCATTAGAAATGTTTAAGGGAAGACCGTTCTCACAATTGCTTACTTTAACTTTATTAATACATAAATAACTTGAACACTGGCCAGAGTACTCTGAAAGCTCGTAGATGCAGCATCAGATGAAGATCCCAGAAAAAATATGGACGATAGTTGATGTTAGATACAGATTATGTAACTGCTTTGGTCAGCTTGACCCGGCCGCCCCAGAAATACGTATTTCCCACCTGGTATTTACATAAAACCAAAGCAGTAACTAAATCTGTATCTAACATCAACCATCGTCCATATTTTTTCTGGGGTCTGCATCTGATGCTGCATCTTCGAGCTTTCAGCGTACTCTGGCCATTGTATAAGTTATTTATTTATTAAGACTCCGCTACTGAATTTCGATGTTCAAAATTCCGATGCATGTTAGTTCAAAAGTATAGAAGTTCGATGTACGTCAGTTCGAAAGCACACTGTATTGAATTACGAAATTGTGTGAAATTATGGGTCTTGTAGCATGATGTCCTTTTCTCAAAATATCTTTAGGTAATTTTTTTGATATACCTGATTTTTGGGGGATGGCAGGGGAAGGCTCCGCGTGTGCAACCTTTTCTTGCCGGAAACACGCAGTTATTATTTTATCGAATTTTAAAAATCATATGAAATTAACCTCCAATTATGGGATTGTTACATTTTTTTTACACCAATTGCAAGTTTAGTTGAAGGAGTCGATCTTTGAACTATTTGAACCTACCAGTGAAGAAGTAGGATTTTTGTAACATTTGAATCTTTCACTACAGAAATCATTTTATTGACACAAATTCACTTCTGCATCGGCTCCGGCGCTGCTGGAAGAGCAGCCCCTTCACCCGCTGTAAGAAAGCGCAGGCACCCGTGCTCACCTCCGTAGCTTTGTCACCAAACCAGCCTCAGCCGCTACGACTCGCATCGCATGCGATTTATTACAGTGTTTTCGAACTAACGTACATCGAACTCTTATACTTTGGAACTGGCATACATCGGAATTTCATAGTTCGCTACAGTGTGCTTTCGAACTGAAGTACATCGAACTTCTATACTTTCCTATCCTATACTATCCTATCCTCGACCGACTCCGCTACTGAATTTCGATGTTCAAAATTCCTATGTATGTTAGTTCAAAAGTATAGAAGTTCGATGCTCGTCAGTTCGTAAGCACACTATAGCGAACTATGAAATTCCGATTTATGTTAGTTCAAAAGTATAAGAGTTCGATGTACGTCAGTTCGAAAGCACACTGTATTGAATTACGAAATTGTGTGTACCTTCCACTTGCGCAGTATACATTTCTTACGTCACTCTACTGTCATTCATCCTCTCCATGAGTCCAAACCATCTATTACCTGATATTGTAACGGAAAATCTATAACGGTACATTAAATGAAACGTCTTTCAGGCAAATTAAAAGTATCCATGATGGTGTCTCAAAATAAGATACATAAAATAAAGTAATACACGCACATACATGTACTAAATTAAAGGCACATTTAATGTTTACAACAAAGTTTATACGATATTTTTATAATTTAATTAATATTATACTTCCATCCATCCATCCATCAGCCTGTTTCGTCCACTGCTGGACATAGGCCTTTCCAGGATTACGCCACTCTTGGCGGTCCTCCTGGAAGAAATGCTCATACTCACACACGCTGGGCAGATGGGTTGGTGAGCGCGGTGCCGAAACCCTTGCACCAGTGACGCCGCTGCCCGTCACCAGTCTGTTGTATATAAGGCCCGGCAATTGGGGATGGATATACCGCCATCCATCGGTCCCAGGCAATGGTGTGCCGCCTGGTTTTGCCTGAGAGCTGTTCTCTTACTCTCCCCCGAATAACTTCGGGAGGATTTGCGAATAAGATGGTGGTACCTCCACAGTCGAGCCCGGCCTCAGCTCTACCACCTGACCAATCAATAAAATTCTAAAACTGTCAAGGTTAAAATAATAATAAGAATAACTTTTAATTACAAATTATTAAAAACAATTCATTACAATGACTTAAATAGCTCATACAAAGTGACACAATCATTTAATATGTAGTATAACAAATAAAAAGAAAAGAAAAAAAAGATCCCTAGTTCCCATGACAGGATTTCCTGTCTGGCGAGAACTAGTCTCCTACTACTCGCTAAAATTAAGTTTTATTGATTGGTCATATTTTATATAAATTCATACCTAATAGGACCATAAAATCGAAAAGAATATTAGAAACTTAACAAACATCAAAAAACTTTTGGGATCTAAGTGTAAATAAATGGTAAAAATGTATAATCCATTTATATTTAAAACTATAACAGATATGTACTAAAAAGGTTAATATAAAAAATTTATGGACAGAACACAGATGAAATTTCATTTTCAGAGAGAAAGGCAGTAGGTTTTTTTAAGATTAATATTGACCTGTAAAACGTATACTTTATGTATCTATTTTACACACAGACGTATAATATACATATAATAATTATACATAGGTAACACTAAAAGTTTCCGGAACTGGCCACTTACATAAACAATATTTAAAAATTTATTGCAACATTTGAAAATAGAACTCTTTGGCTGTAGAATGCAGTTTGTTTCATCTGACTGTCTTTTGTTTTTACCTTGTGGCGCCATTTAAAAAATTGTGTGTCTGCATCAACATGGATTTAACTCGGGAAAATTTTCGTAGTCTGATTTTCTACGATTTTAAGTGTAATTTGACAGCTCAACAGAGCATCGCTCGGCTTGAATCAGCTTTTGGCAATGAAGCACCATGCAAGACGACTGTTTATAGCTGGTTTGCAGAATTCAAGCGTGGTCGTATCAATCTCAGTGACGAATCTCGCGATGGTCGGCCGTCCACCGCTGTGACCAACAAAAACATCAATGCTGTGCGCCGTATGATTGAAACAGACAGGCATGTGACCTACCATGAAATTCGCGCATCCTTAGAAATAGGCATGAGTCAAATACAATCAATCCTACACAAACATTTGGGTGTGAGAAAGCTGTGCTCGCGGTGGATCCCACACAACTTGACCGAGGCTCAAAAAACGGACCGCGTCACTTGGTGCAGTGCCATGCTTACCAGATTCAACGAAGGTGCGTCAAATTTGGTGTGGGACATAGTAACAGGTGACGAAACATGGATTTATTGCTACGATCCCAAAACAAAGCAGCAATCGAGCGTATGGGTCTTTCAAGATGAGCCGAAACCAACCAAAGTGGCGCGCGTGAAAAGTGCATCTAAGCGGATGATTGCTTCTTTTTTTAATAAAACTGGACACGTGGCTATTGTTGCTTTAGAGAATCGTCGTACCGTGAATAGTGACTGGTACACGACCATTTGTGTGCCGGAAGTTATTGACGAACTCCGTAAAAATAACCGTAAACGCCGTATCATCCTGCACCACGACAATGCTAGTTCTCACACGGCCAGACAGACAAACGACTTTTTGAAGACAAAAAATGTAGAACTCATGAGTCATCCTGCATACAGTCCCGACCTGGCACCTTGTGACTTTTTTCTGTTCCCGAAAATTAAGAACCAATTACGCGGTCAACGATTTTCATCACCAGAAGAGGCTGTCGAGGAGTATGAAAAACACGTTTCAGAGGTCACCACAGGGGAGTGGCACAAAAGTTTTCAAAACTGGTTTGATCGAATGAAAAAGTGCATAGGCGCCAAGGGAGATTATTTTGAAAAACAATAAATTAATTTTGTACCTTTAATAGTATTTTTTCATATTCCTTCCGGAAACTTATAGTGCGTCCCACGTATGTCTGTGATTTTACAAAGTAAATTATTTGAATTTGAATAGAAATGTTGTGTGTGGACTGAGAAGGGAATGAATTCAGCATCAATGAACCAGTTTCCAGTATGGTTTTTTGGGCTAAATATATAAATTTAGGTATAATGAAACAAAATTGTAAAAGAAAGCACTAACGTATCTCTAAAATTGAAAAAATTATGGGAACTCAAAGTAGCGCTCAAAAATTAATTTCGTTCCATTTGCGACGGACCAGCGGGTGACGTCACGCCACCTATCTCCGCAGTTCGCATTCGTAAAGTTCATTGGCATTCGGTTACTTGCGTCGCTTGTTTCGTGTCTTTTGATAATTTTTGGGAAAACTATTGCTGTAAATGATGAGTGAGACTAAGAAATGCGCCTTTAAATACTGTATTGTTCGGCTATGTGAAAGCACAACACTTAAAACCCCAAACAGAGTATTTTTTCTAGCTCTGAGTGACATAAAAAAAGGAAAAAGTGGTGTAAACTAATGAGGCGAGATTTAATTGGTCTTAAAAGCACAAAATATATGTGCGAAGTGAAGATCATTCTGATGTAACTAAGCTTAATTATTATTATTAGCTGTGAGTAGGTACCTTCTTCCTTCGTAGGGCTTACGAGTTGAGAAATACAGTGCCTAATCATTTTATGGGAAATGCTTATACCTAAATAATAATGATGTATTATTATTATTATTATTACATTATCTATGTAAACAACCCATTCTGAAAATACAAGATCTAGTCCACCCTCGGTACACCCACGTTTCACAAACGATTATTACGTCCCATGTGATTAGCGGGTTGTGTACCGTGAGCCCTATCGCCGTACTTCGGGTACAAGTACACGCTACTTAGAGCATACCTACAGGTTTTATCACGGTGTTTTCCTTCACCTTTCAGTAAGTGGTATTAGCGAATAGGTACTAAAGCCGATTCTGAAGGTTTTAATTTTAGTTTTATTGCTGTTATAACTTCATAGTTCTCAAGTGTTAAGAACAGAAGCTAAATTACTTTGCGTTTTTTAGTTTTGACAGCAAAAACTAAAATTAAAGCCTTCAAAATCAATTTTACTATGCACATAAATCTGAAAAACTCATGATAAGTAGGTATTACAAATACTATGCACAAAAATTTTGGTGTTCATTGGTGCATGCCCGAACGGGGATGAAATCTGGGTCTCAAGATGGCCAGTCAGAAGTCAGACCTGCTCAAGATCAAGATTTTGTTACTCTTGACGACCTTAATAATAAATAAGATAAATTGGTATCCACACAAAAGGTTTATTTCGGCACTGACATTCGACATATTGGAGTAAAAAAGTCCATCACCGTAAATAATCACTATTCTGGGCAAATTATCACTTTGATATAAATATCTATATAAAAACTAAACACAAACTTTACTTGTATAATACGTGTATCTTTTACATTGATATAGCATTTATTGAACAGCTATACGCAAAATAACAACCAAGACACGGAGTAGTAGGTAGCGTGACGTCACAGCAGGGTCGGAGTCTCGCAGTCATTCTGCGCAAGACTATGTCAACTTAAATAATCTACCTCGCTGTCATTTAATGATGGATAAAAAAAAATTCGCCTCTTTTTTGGTATTGGTTCACATTTTAATCCCATGGAATTAAATATGGTATTAATGACATCATGAAACTTGTTCATTTTGTAACTGTTGCCTGTTGGAGACCTCATATCTCTGTAACGAGGCATGTTGGTTGCTCATTCCAAGCGTCTCTTAGACATCTGAATAATATAGTTTAATTTTGCAAAGCTTTGGATTTGGTATTTGAGAGACAAATTTGATTAAATTTTACGTAATTTTACGCCTTGTCAGTCGATAGGAAGAGGAAGTATATATCAAAAATGTCAAGAAAGACAAAGGTCAGAGTAATGTCAAAAGTGAACGACGTCTATTTGTCAAAAGTTACAAATCGTCACCCTTGTTACATAAAGGCGCATCTCATAAAAATCTGAAAATTAGTTCAAGTTACAATTGTTATTTTTGGTCTCTTTTTATCACTGACGTAACTTTATTGAAGAGCTCATAGTAAAGTAAGACTTAATAATAGAGAAAGCTCCATTTACCATACAAACCATAAAATGTATTACAATCGGGCAAAACAAATAGGTTTTTAATACTTTCCTACGAAGCTGCTAAAAGTGCGATATGCCTGTATGTAACTAGAGCGACGAAAAGTCTCAAATTAGACTTATTTAACAGCGTTAGAAGTTGAAATATTTCTACTCTCTTCCCTATCTTAGCTTGTATGGTGAGGAAATATTTGTAAACACTAACATAAATAGATACGTTAAAAGTGACAGATTGGTCAAAAAAAGACAGATTCTAACTAAAAGTAGCAGATGTAAAAAGTTACACACGTCAGAAGTAACAGATTTCAAAAGTGACAGAAGTCAAATTGTGACGTCTTCTTTTATTCGTTTTCTTGAAAATAGAGGACGGCACGATTTCCATTCATTCAACACGCATTTTTTTTATCCGGTTTGTAGGTAATAAGAATACGGATACGAAAAAGAAAAGCGATCAAAACCCAAATTTCTTAAAAATAAAAGTATAACATGGAAAGTGCTGCAACGACAGGGGACACCCAAGACCGCATGATGATGGTTATGACGATGAAGTGAATGTTTCTAATCTAATCATTTTGGATGATGTTGTTATTTCATAATTACCATATTCGTCATATTTGCACAATATTCAATAGTCATTAATAGTAATGTAAAATTATAACATCATTTTGATAACTTGAATTTCGCAATTAAGTAGTTTTTACAAGTACTGTAATTATATAAGATTATGTTTTTATTGTGAAATTGAGAAATAGCGATTGTTTTTTTTACCTCTGTACTGTACCTTGACTCGATTAGTATGGGAAGTCTAAATTTTATTTATCGTATTTCATCGAAAGGTTCATTGACCACTTACAGAGTCACCAGTATGAATTTGGCTGCATAAAAGAAAATCACATAAATAAGGTCTTACAGTGAAAATAATTCTAGGGTAACGATCATTTATATTTTTTTTATTTTTCACTAAATTATATTCCCGGTGGAATCCACAAAGTGGATCAATCAGCTGTTTAAATTTCTATGGAAAGGTAAAAAAACTTTTTTTTGCTAGAAATTGGTCTATTAGGGACACTATATCATCAGTTGAATTGTTTTTACTTTGAACTGTAGGACCTTATATATTATTATGATAGTGTGGCACCAAAGAGGATATTGCAATCAAGAATTACGCAATTCTATGAAAGGCAGCTTTTAATAAAATATAATATATAACTCATCGCCCCGATGAATGTCACAGACAGTCTGACCTCCGCGAGAATGTTGATGCACGAAACGCAGCTTGTTAGCATTTGACTGTAGGCTGACAGTCTAGAATGACATACGCCCCAAAAGAAGTCCTTACATTTACTAAGAATAAATACGATAATGGCTTAAACTGCGGGACTTCTTTCGTACCGTTCAGTTTGTAAAGTTACATACATACACGTAAGATTGACCTTTCTACTCGCCTATTCAATACCAATACAAGACTGATATCCTACGCAACCAATACGGCTAATATCCTAATAGACGATACTAAACCTAAAGATGAACTGGCTAAACTTAGAAATCGTTTGCACTTTTTGTGGAAATTTCAAGTGTCCTTACGTGCAAGTCAATGGAAAAAATCAGAGGAAATTGCGAAAAGCCCGGTTGGATTTTAAAAGAGTCAGTTAGCAGTAGCAATGTTTTTTTTTAAAAAGCCCTACAAATTTAGCCATAATTTTAAAAGGACTCCAAGGCGCAGTTTTTATTTAATTGACCCTTCGAGACGAGACTTCTCGGCCTCGAAAAAAATACGCATGTGATTTAACAGATAAAAGGGCTTTTCTGAGAAAATTGGCACTCGAAATTTTTGCATGAGATTCTCGTGCATCGCTCAGTTTGAACTCTCTACTTGTGCTATTTTGTGGCCTTTTGCGGTTTTTTGGTCAGTAACTACGGGTAATTTTCGGGTAATATGTTGAGGCAATATTATTTAAAGCCTTAAAAGAGTTGCGAAAGTGCTACCACTTTAGAAAAAAATCTTTTCTCACTTTTCAGAATAAGTAGTTATTGAAAGTCTGCTCAGTTAAATATAAATGGTCATGGCCTGTTTAAAACAAAAGTATGAAACAAAGATTTACATTTAAGGTTACATTAACATTACAAAGGTTGCGGGTGGCGGCTGGATGAGGAAGACTGGGGACCGCCAAGAGTAGCGAAATTTGGTAATGTACATACAGGATGTAATCATGTCGTGCTCATTGGATTAAACCACATGCTCTACTGATCATTCTCAACCACTTCCATAGACAATCTTTCGATAAAATGCGAAATAAATTTACTTCCCCATACAAATTTTTAATACCTCCTTGTCATTTTCTATGGAAACTTTTAATTTTTTTTCTGCTATTTATAAAAAAAATCTATGGAAGTGGTTCAGGATTGTCAGTAGAGCATGTGGTTTATTTTAATGAGCACGTCATGATTACAGCCTGTATAACATTACATTCAAGGATAATGAAAATATATTCGGATTGATAAAATGTTCCAACCAATAACCCCAGCTCCAATCTGTCGAGATGGCCGTTTCGTGCCCAAAATTCTAATTTTATCTTTCAAAAACCTAAATTTTACGATCGGCATCAGGAAATCTCGTTTCGTATTCCAGAGAATCACTTGAGAATCAACTTTTCTTGTTTGATTTTGCAGAGCGTAAGGATTTCTGTGATTGGCAGATAAAATTTTAATGTTAATGTGAAGAATTGGTGATCGCTGTACAAGAATGAGCTTATACATCCAAAGAATCGGCCTAAGAATTCAACGAGGTATCCTGGGTACTTTGCCATGAGACGACAGCGATTTTGGCTTAATTTTTTACCTAATTTAATTACATGATTTTATTACATATTTCTGCTAAGTTGAGTTTATTTCGAAGGATAATTTAGTTTTTTAAATTAGTTTATTAAAAGTTAATAAACCATTCATTTAAGATTTCGCAAAAATTTTCAATGTACAGACATGACTTTTTTCTACTTTTTATTAGTATTGATACAGATAGGGCCTTTAAATTTAAGGTCAAGACCACAGATATTTACAACTACATATCTGTGGTCGAAGCTAATGCCAACTTATTAGATAACGAATCTAGTCTTGATAAAAATAAATGGTAAATCTTATGATTGTAGACTCTATAAGTAGTAGTATAGTATAGTGTAGCGGTAGATAGATAGATAAAACATTTATTCTCAAAACACAACACAAACATACAAACAATAAAAAAGTAACGATACAAAATGAATTTAACAAACTAAATTCTAAGGCTAAAAACATATAACTAAACACAGAATACATATATTATAAAGTTAATTCATTCTGGTGGTATGTTTGTCGCGGCAAAGAGAAAAGGCTTCGACTCAGCATATGTCGCAAACCAAAATCCGCGACGCTGTTATTCTGCCGTATTATAAAGTATATATAGTATAGTAGTCTATGTAGACTCAAAAATAGACTATGTACTCTTAGTGTTCGCGTCACATTCAAGTTGAACGCGCTTTGTTCGCAGTTTTATAATCTGCACCTTTAGAGACCGCGCTAGCGGCGGTGTAGTAACTTTGTTTGTTTTTTTATTACTACTTGTCTATGATTATTGGCATGACGTGGTGATTTTGCTCTGCCGGTTATTGCTTGTGAGAATTTTTGGTGCCTAAAAGGTTTTAATAGATTCCTGCTTTAGGGCCATCTGTGCGTAAAATAAAGGTCTTCCAGTGTAAAACCTTATTGGGAAATTGTTCTCGTAAAAGCCGAGTTAATTCTATGAAGATACCGTAGGGATTGCGTCAGTTTTTTGGTGACACGTAGTGAATGCCCTTCCTTGACTCCTTCTGTTCCCTGCCTTTGTCTTTCCTCTCCATAATACCGGCTCGGCCAGCACTGGAGCAGCGAAGCGGCCAAGCAACAGATAGCGAAGACTCCAGATTTTGGACTTCTGGAGGTATTTTGACGCCGTCAATGTTTTACTGGACTTGTGTGAGTGTCACATTTTATCACTAGAACTTTCAACTGAAAAACCTTGTTACTGTCCGCTGGTACTGCGTAATCTTGTTGGGCCCAGCCAAGTTATTCCCTGTGCAGACCAGACAAGTGACAGGGCTTTTCATACACTTAGTCTTAGTTATATTTTGTATTTGTGTTAGTCTGTAAGGTATTTACTATTTGGGCCCTTGTCATAATATTGTATATTTTGTCATGTTGCCTGAAATAAAGAATTTATTATTATTATTATTATTATATATTATATTTATTATTATCTAGGTTTAAGCAACTTAATTCAGCGAGAATTGACTATAACATATCAACTATTATTATAATTCAAAAAATCATGTTTTTTTCGTATTATCTAAACAACACGAGGAATCCACTTCGAAATATAATTTCTAATTGAAAATTGCAAAAAGGCATCTCATTATGCAGCAACTCATTATCAAATCGGACAACAGAATCGTGACGATATCATTAAAATCTCATCACGTTTTTATTTCTAAGCCCCTTTCTCTAGGTGCAAAAACAGCACCTTTGATCTTGCTTAAGGGTAAATAGAGTTTTTGAACACTGCATTATATTAAACATTAATCAGATGCCGCGCACGCAAAAACATCAGTTATTTTGAAATCGCGGCTACACTGATGGTTTTATCATTTTTATGGAACAGTCTGCAGCTGCTTAATACTAATATCAGTTATATTATGAATGTTTTAGATCTAATTTCAAGTGTACATTGAATGCTATAGGTTTATTGTACGGTTTGGAGGTAACTTTGTAATTTTTTTCTATAGAGAAAATTTAATGGAATCACATTTTTACAACAGCATGGACATAGCATTAGTCCTCAACTTTATCATTATGTCAATTTCAGAGTGATTATTGCAATGTTTATTGGTATAAAACAGGATCATGCGAAGTGGAGTGAGGTATTATACACCCTTAATACTGATTCGGATCGAACGTACGATAAATTACATAATAAAGAAATTAAAAGAATTAAATGAAAAATGGTAAGACCTACATTTTACCAATTAAAAACCAAATTGTTTTAGCCCGCGTGAATGCATGCATATTTTTTCGCGAGTCGTTCAAATTAAATTATCTGCAATTAACTATATTGTAGGCACAATAGACAAATCCAGTTTAGAAACTGGTCGGACAGCCACAGTTCATGGTTCGTAGAGTTTTGTATCATGATAACGATTGTTACAGTTGACCATTGGCCAACTAGATAATGGGCTATGTGACCGCTGACCGGTCTTACGCTAATCTGTGGTTTGGTTGCGTTTAAATTTTGACCTTCGTAGAACTAGTGTAGGGCTGTGAAATAAATAAAAAAACATGAAATTGCGCTATTGATGGGCATCAACAGAATACTCTTTAAATTGTCTTTTTATCACTTCTTTTAGCGTTGGGAACATGGTTCTCTGCTCTGAGCTATAGCTCTGCTGTTTCAGAATATTTTTCGTTCGCTTACTCCCAGAAGTACGTTCGTTTAGAAATAAATGAATGCAATATGGTTTTACGTACATTTTCACGAATGGCTAGAAATATGTGCTACAAACAAATTCAGTTAACAGATTAACAATATTTAAGCAAAAGAGTATTAAGTTATATAAGGTGACTTTCATTTATGTAGCCAAATTCATACTGGAGACTTGGTAAGTGGTCAAGACCAAGGTTCAATGTCAATTTCTGTGACCTAAACAAGTATAGAGGCATAAAACATATTTTTCGTATTTCGCAAACAGAGTCATTGAACCTTGGTCCTGATCACTTACCAACTCTCCAGTATGAGTTATGAGGTGTAAACGAAAATCACCTTGTATTTTTTATTGCTAGAATAAATTTACATATTTTTTGCATCCCTTACAATTTAGCAGTGTTTATAACGAAACACCTTTTTCTCTTCTATAAATATTTCGTTTTACAATCTACTAATGAGACCCATTTACTTTATTATATTGTAAAAATATATAAAAAACTAAAATACAGCCCATTATCATTATTATGATTTACAACAATTTAAAATTTCAAGTTAATAACTTTAGCCATCTCAGAGAATAGTGGCTGGGAAAAGAAAGATACACGAGTCATGCCATTGAATTTTTAAATACAGAACCCTAAAAATTATCATAATTACTTAAGAAGCTAATTATTCCCTGATCTTTATACGTATATTACACGCACATCCACTGGAGAAATCTTTGACCGTATAATACTGTAGGATGCAATAGCAATATTTATACAAAATAACATGAAAATAAATGAAATATACATTTGTACATAATTTTTGTATCATAAGTCATAACAATACATTTCAACCATTCAGTTTATTAAATGAATTCAATGTCAACACTTCTTGCAAATTGAAGGTACTTTTTATCCTGCACCTAAAATTTTAAATTGGAGACCACCCCCTTTTGATATACCCTAAACATGAAAATATACAAAGTAGCTTTTTTGATAGCAACCTTAACATGACATAATATGACTTTAATTTGAATTTTCTTGTTTGTTTTTCGTTTCTTTTTATGATTTCTTGTTTGCGCATGTTATTATTTTGTACGCCCTCGCAGGCAGAACATAGAGAGGCTTTTACTCTGTAACTTCTTATAAACCTGTGTTCAACAACAACAAATAATTAAAAGTTTGAATTTGTTGTTTCTGCTTACGCTTATGGGAAACACATCTCATGTTCGTAAGTTAAAATGAAAGTAAAGGGGCAAAAAACTAAATGAAACTTGAGGAGAATTCATGTGAACAAAGGTTTCACGTTAATAAGTACTATGATCGGGATAGCCGACTAGTTTCAGGAAGTGTTAACTATATATCTTATTCTGTTTCTTCAACTGATCGTATATCTCGGTTTTATTAAACATTGAGGTGAGTCGTTTGTTTTTGAAATTGAATTGAACATTATACTAAAAACGGATGTGCCTCAGGCGTCCTAAGACAACAGACACGTTTGTCGGACAAGTTAATCAGCAGTGAAAGGGTCCCGACCATCTGACAGACGATCAGCATCAGAACAATTAATGGGAGTGTCAGTTTTATCAGAAGACAACGGGACAAGGTCGTGACGTGGTTGGCTGGCTCACGCAACAAAGTGCCACTGTGACACGACTAAATCTGAATTCGTGAAAGTGGTTTGGTATTTTTAGACATAACTGACTTGGGATTGTTATTACAATGCCACGTTAATGTTTTAATGGGTAAAATATCTCTCCTACTAGATTATATTACGTTAGCAACATTGGAGTCATGGGAGCTGGTAGAAAAAATATCAAAAGAGTGCAGTGTTTTTCGTGTAAGTTAGTGCCGTGCCACAGAAGTACTAGTATCTGACTCGAATCATATAGAGTATGACACAACTCAGACTCAGAAGATCGGTTGATATGTTTACGTAAAACAAATTATAGGTATCATGTTGATCCCAGAATTGGCAAGGGGTGCAAATGTACTACCTGGCACTCTCCTTGGGCGTCATGGTTGGCGTATGCTAAATGGTTCTCATATAATACGGCCATGGGGTCAACAAAAAACTATCTATGAATATGGGATCAAATGCCTATTGTGGAACAACGTTTTATTGCAAGATGCATAGTACGGCATATGACACAAAATGTTTCATGAAAAGTGGATCTAGGAACTTTCCCCGTTGGTTCATTTTCAAGTACCTCTTTTTTAGATTAATTTATCTATAGAAAGATTAAAGTTCAACACGTCAGAAATATCAAGGCACCTCGAAAGAATGCACTTCCTTCTCCCCGCGTTGTCTTTCATCCCGATCTTGTCCCTATAAGACCGGTTTCTTTCAAGGTGCCAAAGTATTTACGGTTACAGGGATCAGTAATTTAATGAAACTTATGTTTACCTACGGGTGTACGTGTTAATTTTGAAACAAAATAATCTTCTTGATTAAGTGCTTCCGTGGCACGGAGAACTCTAGTATAGGAGTACAATTCTCGCGTTAATAATGTGCTACGTAAATGTTGGTTATACATAAAAGAGAATGCTTCTATTGAGTCGGAAGCCTGCTTGTAGTATAAATCCGAACCGCAGTGTATTTTTGTATTTTACTAACCCTAGGTGGTTAGGTCTTTGCTCGTTAAACCCCCGTAGTTATTCGGAGGAAAACAGACTAGCGACGGGTAGCGGGGGTAATGGCAGTATATCCATCACTGAGCCTTAAATAAAACAGACTAGTGATGCATTTCTTCCAAGAGAACCACGAAGAGCAATAAAATCTTGTAAAAGCCTATGTCCAGCGGTGGACGAAACAGGCTGATGGATGGATGGATGAGGTTAGGTCTAATTATGTTTTTTGTATTACTAACCATTTCAGTTAATAAATATTCAGTATTCTAATACGAGGTATCCGTTGCCAATAGTACTAGTTTAGGACAAGTCAGTATTATCAGGTTGTAAGCTATAACTTGTAAGTCTTGTTGTGGTACTATGCGTCATTTGCGGTTACCTAATTTCCTCGTGCTATGAATTCCTGAATAGCTTAAGTCTAGCTTATCAGGCTTACGTTGGTAAATGTGGCATTTAAATTAACTTTTGGTTACTCACTTTGTTGCTGAAATAGAGCTCTAACGCTGGTTTATAGTATGACAATGCAACTATGATTCATTAAAATAATTAAGCTACAATAATACTGTCACTTACGTGTCAACATATAATATCTACATAAATTTTGTCATATTCCAAGGGGTGTCAGAGGTGTTTCAAAGAGTGGATTGTCACTGAAATAGTCAACACCCTCTCTTTTCTGACGATTTTTACGTCCTCACGTGATGATCCTAAGTAATTTTGTATAAAAGATGTGCGTTAAAAAGCTGTATTTTAATTTTAGTTTAGAAACCTAATTTTATCATAGAAATATCAGGTACGATGACCTTATTATTTGGTCTTAAGATGGTAACAGAGGATTCCAGTGCAAAATCCACATAATTATATTATTTTTTTTCTTACTTAAAGCAATTCGCGCAAACTGCTGGTTCATAAATAGTTAGGTGATCACATGAAAATTATTCCATTTCATACGTTATATTTTGACTGCACAATTGTAAGCACGCTTTAAAGTTTGTTTATGTAAGCAAAATGTAATTCAGCACAAATGCAAACAAAATATATTTTTGTTGAGACTTTATTTATTGGTGAACGATTTCTGCAAATTCCTTTAAAAAGCATTTTTTGCATACTTTATGCTTAAAAATAAGAAAAATAATATTATGATGTGCATTTTGCACCGAGATAAAAAGTTACCCCCTTAAGGTAGTAAAGCAGAATCTCGGTGCAAAATGCACATCATAATATTGTTTTTTTTTTATTTTGAGTAAAAGGTGTCCAAAAATTGCAAAAAGCAATCAGCGGAAATTTATTAGTTATAATTAAGTTTTCACATTCAAATTCTATCCTTTTATAATTTACATTTTGATTGCATTCGGTTAACAAACTTAAAAGCGTATTTATCGTTGTAATCGAATGTAATCAAAATTTAAGGCATAAAATAACATAATTTTAATGCGAGAATCCTATTATTTGTAACTAATTTCCGCTAATTAAACGCAATTTTTGCATACTTTATGCTTAAAAATAAGAAAAATAATATTATGATGTGCATTTTGCACCGAGATAAAAAGTTACCCCCTTAAGGTAGTAAAGCAGAATCTCGGTGCAAAATGCACATCATAATATTGTTTTTTTTTTATTTTGAGTAAAAGGTATCCAAAAATTGCAAAAAGCAATCAGCGGAAATTTATTAGTTATAATTAAGTTTTCACATTCAAATTCTATCCTTTTATAATTTACATTTTGATTGCATTCGGTTAACAAACTTAAAAGCGTATTTATCGTTGTAATCGAATGTAATCAAAATTTAAGGCATAAAATAACATAATTTTAATGCGAGAATCCTATTATTTGTAACTAATTTCCGCTAATTAAACGCAATTTTTGCATACTTTATGCTTAAAAATAAGAAAAATAATATTATGATGTGCATTTTGCACCGAGATAAAAAGTTACCCCCTTAAGGTAGTAAAGCAGAATCTCGGTGCAAAATGCACATCATAATATTGTTTTTTTTTTATTTTGAGTAAAAGGTGTCCAAAAATTGCAAAAAGCAATCAGCGGAAATTTATTAGTTATAATTAAGTTTTCACATTCAAATTCTATCCTTTTATAGTTTACATTTTGTTTGCATTCGGTTAACAAACTTAAAAGCGTATTTATCGTTGTAATCGAATGTAATCAAAATTTAAGGCATAAAATAACATAATTTTAATGCGAGAATCCTGTTATTTGTAACTAATTTCCGCTAATTAAACGCAATTTTTGCATACTTTTTATTCAAAAGTAAGGAAAACAATATTATGATGTGCATTTTGCACCGAGATTCGGTTTTACCACCTTAAGTTTAACTTGATACCAGTCGTTCAAAAAGAAGTTCCAGGTACGGAACCTTAAATTCAAGAAAGGACGCTAAACTACTCGGAAAGCGTTATAATAAGTGGAGGTTACATACGTCGGTCGTGGGAGGTAAACAGGAATCAGTTCAATCTATTTATATTTGGAACGACAATCCGTGCTGTCCGATTCAGGCCTATCGCATTGAAAGTCAGAACTGAACGATGTGTGCGGTTGATCAAAAAAACGTCTTCAAGGCATCAAACATTGCGGGTCCCTGCATGTTATAAGAAACCTACCTGCCAAATTTCATGTTTCAAGGCTCTGTAGTTCCAAAGATTTCTTGATGAGTGCTGATTATTTCGTTTTTATATATGTCATTTTAAATAGAATGAATTGGTCTAATTTGTAAAAATTTGCGACCTTTTTTCAGTATACTCGCATACAACATTTCCCTATCGTATAACGAGTATATTATGAAAAGGATGGTTTTCATATTAAAAGTTGTTGTTATGGACAAATTTTATATATGCTTTGAACTTCTGTTTGTATATTATATATGGTATATATAATTGGGCAGATCGTACAGTATGAAACCGAAAATTTTTCACGGAAAAATAGGTGCGACGACTAGCGGAGCGAAGAGGAACGTCTTAGGTTGCTTGTGATCATAAATTTGGGGAGCCGAGCGAAGCGGAGCGAAGCGGAGCGAATAATACGAGGTCCTAGTCCCTAGTCTTAACCCTAGGTGTAACTAGGTAGAGGCTTGGGGGGCACGGTCCACCCCAGAGTAAAGTCTGGCACCCCCCAGATATATGGTTGTCTTTATTGTAAAAAGATAGTTCTTATTCTTAGTATTATTCTTTATTGTATACAAATAAAGTAGATTACAGACATTTAATACATTAATTTGAGTACAGCGACGAGCGTACCTCTCAAAAATATTTTTTATAGCAAACCGAATGGGTATAGCAGTGCTTTAAAAAAATAAATTGGTAACCATATGTGTACGTACTACATGACTACTACATACTTAAATACTTACACACGTAATGTATGTATAGTTCATCTATTTTAATTTGTTTTTAGGTATGATCTCGGTGTATGGAGGGTTATCTCTATTCATCTTATTGTGATCTCATATTGGAGAACAGAGGCTTGTTTTTGGCTTCCTAATTTAGAGTCGGGGACCGTCCCCGGCCCCCGATACAAATCCTAGCTATGCTAATGGTTCAAACAGAAACACGATATGTCTGGGCAGATCATGATATACCCAATTCTACGATCTGGCGACGACATACACATGAATATAATTTATAGACCTTACAATTATTAGCGATAAAAGTTTGAATCGGACTGCACAGTACATCGAAGCCATGAAAGCGACCATGATGTCAACAATTCGAGGCAAGCCCCTTTTGTAAGGGCGTATCTATACATTATATGTCACTATGGAGGGAGATTTTTAAGATTATCACTCAGAATCACACTAATATTATAAATGCGAAAGTTTGTGTGTGCGTGTGTATGTTTGTTACTCTTTCACGCTGAAACAGCAGAACGGATTTGGATGAAATTTGGAATGGATATAGCTTATACCCTAACTTAATACATAGGCTACTTTTTATCCCGGAAAATTCCATGTCGTTAAAACACACGGGCGGAGCCACGGGCAAAAGCTAGTAATAACTATTCTGAGGGTTTTAATAATATAATACATGGCAACCGTTCAGTCAGGCCTTGGAGTCTGCGTATGTTCGTCCCTCATAAATTTGCAGCAGGACTCGAAAACCGTTGGCTGATTTACCGTAAATTTCGCTTGTTCATGGAAACTAAACTAAAGCAATGAGTTTTTTTTTATCATTTCAAGCATTAAGGTTTGCTTCAGGATTCGTTCCCAGTAGCACAAGTTGTGATTGTTTTTCTTATTTTTGTATAAAAATTATTACATAAATGTTGTTTATGCCACTACGCGACAATATTTTAATGTCATTTAGATTTTTTTTACAGAGTTTGTTTATGCATTATGTTGTATGATTTATACTTGCGATTGTCGGCACTTGGTGAAACTTCAATAACATCATGATGAATAACAACACTTGTGAAACGACATCATGACATTATGTTGTTAATGATTATGCTCAGCTAATTTTAACTTTTTTCTTTTTCACTACGGGTTACCCCTTCAATTTGTTCTATGTAAGTATTTTTTCATAACATTTTTACAAAATTTAGGGGTCGCTAACATAGTTTTTAAAATTTGAATCTCCAAACATTGAGAGATTTTTTTATTTAAACAAAAAATAAAAAGACATGCAGAAAAAAATAATAAAATACTTTTACATTTCAAAAAAACTAACTGTGCATCATCCTTGAAAGTTAAAAAACGGAACATAACACGAATAAACTCCCCTTTTGCCAAAATTAAGCTCTATTTTGACAAAAAAACAGGGTGAAGTACAGAAAGTTTAAAAATGCATTTTCCATTATTTACCTTTCTAATGCCTACTTTCTGTATTTTATAATTCTCATTATCTATTTTTTTTAAAATGCTTCTTGTATTGAGATTTTAATTTTAAAAACTGTAGTAGCGTCCCTAAATTCGTTTAAAATAAGAAAAAAAAAAAAAACTTTATTTGTTTTTAATAAAACCGAAAAAAGTGAAAATTTTAAGCACCCATGCTTTAAATTTGTTACAGCTTCATCCGCGTGTATTAAATCTCTGTCCCATTTTTGGCTTGGGCGTTATTTTATCAACACCCCTTATAACCTATGTGTTGAATAGGGTCACTACTATAATATGGAAGAAAATCGCAATGAGAACCATTTCATGGATTTGAGTGTAGTTTTCACTGAAAAGTCTTACTTGCCTTCGGTTGTCAGCGAATCAGATTTCACTACTCGTAAACCATAATAATAGTACAATTACTGCTAAGACCAGGATTGCTAATTAATGGTCGAAGCAAGTACAGTGCTTTTTTCAAAAATTCTACATTCTAAACATGAAATTGTTATTAAGTTTATTTTGACAGTGCCTATTTATTTATTTATTTATTTACTATATATAACAACTACACAAGATACATCAACACATTAACTAAAACAAAAAAAAACTACCCCTAAAATATACAATTAAAATTAAACCTATCTAAATTTAAAACAAATAATAGTACATTATTGCAAAGGCAGCGAAATAGGCAATTGCCATTTCGGCCGAGGCATATATAGGTATAGTGCTTTTCTAAAAAAATGCAAGGAAATAAAAAAGGGCCTTTTACATAATAAATTTAATTAATATTAAAAGTGACATTGCTCATGTTAGGACAATTATTGAACGAAAATGTTATTGTTTTTCCAGGCACATTTATGTTCGTTAGTTGTATTTCTGACGTTTGCGGCTGGGAATTTGATACTTGGTCAGTGGTAGGTGGCTGGAAACTTAATTGCTGTTTAGAAATGGATGGCTGTGGACTTGATAATTGGCAAGAGGTGAGTGGGTAAGATGTTGTTTCCGAATCATTAACAGGTCGCAATTTGATGTATTGGTAAATTTTATTGGTTATCTCAGTTTTATTTTCAACAGAGTCTTCGATGTAGCCTTCAGCCACTTTATCGGACTTCCAACCTCCGTGTTTTTTTAGAGTAGTTAAATTCGCTCCTGAATCAGCAAGAAGAGTGGCTGAAGATCTGCGGAAACAATGTCCAGTGTAACATTCAGGATTTGTCAAGTTTAAATAAGTTGCTATTTCTTTAGCATTTTAGCTATTCTGTGTCTTCCGATGATTTGCTTCGTACACTTCCCTTTCTGAAAGTTAAAAAAAAATCTATCTGATTTTGTGTCCACTGGACGAAGTTTTTGATATTTTTTTACAATGATAGGGAACTCTCCTCGAACGACAAACATCCGGTCAATCTTTGTTTTAGTGTCGCCCAAGGTTATTATTGCTGTGTCATCATGACATTCTATGTCTTTTGTGGTAATATTATAGAGTTCAACACTTCGGCATGCTCCGTTAACGCCCAAAATCAGAGCAACCTGTAACAAACAAAAATAAATATCATAAGCTACGGCTTTCACGAACAATATAATATTAAGAACGACACATTAATTATAGTCTATCTCTGTACCAACACTCAACCAACTCAACCAAATAAGTTCAGCCTTTTTGGCGCACGTAATTGTGTCTCAAACAAAAATTTTTACTAACTTCCACATTCTTAATATTCTTACCTTTGTCGCTAAATATATATTATCTGGGGCTTCAAGTAGAAACTGCTTTATGTTTTCAGCAGTCAAAATCTTCGATTTTTTGCTCTTGAACCCAGACGATTGTCGTTTTAGAAAAGTTGTTAAATTTCCGTAGTTCTTCAAGTCAATGCTGTTTTTAATATGAACTGTACATTTCAGCATAGAATAAATCGCCCATAATGTAGATGGCTTTTTAGTTTTAGCAATTTCATTGAAATACGCCAAAAACACTGTTTCGGAGAATAATTTTGCATTTTTCTCGTTTTTCCAGAACATGAAATTTTCATATACTTTCATATATTTTTCTTTTGATTTCGCTGGTTTTCCATCGCTAATTTAGCTTCCGATCTTAAATCTGGTGGAGTGCAGTCAATGTCCATTTCATTTTCATTTTCAGAATCATCGGAACTCATTTTAATTTATTAACCAAATAACAACGAACTCATCTTTACCGCCAATTTTTTTTTCATTTTACAGTTTGTGCCGAAAGGTAAACGCATCTGTGGCTATACAGCCACGAGAACGCAATGTGTACGATAGATGAAAGAGTTCTAAATTCAAACAGCACACCGTTTCATACAACATTGCCGGTGCGCTCTTCGTTCCAAATTCAAAGAATGCGCCGGGAAGTGATTTTGGTTTTTCAGTCTACGTAAATGTGATACTTCGCGTGTTCTTTATTCAAAAGTAATGATAATATTTCCGCGCATGTTTAAGAAAAATAATATAATTGTCGCTGCTGCATATATTTTTATTTTTAAATGATCGCCAAACTCCTTAGTTTCTAAAAAACATAGACAAGGATAGTTTTAAAAAGAAAACATGTGGTATGTGATAGAGTTTCATACAAATTTCCTGGACAGTTATTAAATTTTCCTGGACACCTTTAAATAGCTCGCCAGGATGAAGTATTTTAGGCCTTTACAGTATGTAATGGTAATATTATAATGTATTTTTGAGAAAATTATATTTTACGGAAAAGAAAACTACAAAAAGCTTAAATTACTAATATATAATATATACACTAATAATAAAGTAGTAAAAAAATCATGTCTGTACGTACATTGTATTGTACTAAGGCCGAAACAACAGTTTTTTGAATTTTCGTGTGTCTGTATGTTCCGTTTTAACTCGAGAGCCACTTAACAGATTTAGATGCGTTTTTTTCATTATCATTGTAGGAGCCTATATTAACATATAAGCTATAAGGGCCGTTCATTATTTAACGCCCAAGCTGAAAATGGGGCAAAGATTGAATAAACGCGGACGGAGCCACGGGCAAAGGCTAGTCTAAAATATACACAACACAAATAAGACAACACACATATATGACAAATTGAATATTTCAAGAAATGTTTGTAGATAATTAAAATTGCATATGCTCAAAGAGAGCAGGGCAGAAACCGTTTTGTTAAAATATAAGATTATTTCCAGCGCGGGCGCAGCCGTGGGCGAAATGCTAGTCTTGAATATTAGTCTCAGATGCGATTATAATAAATTCGTGGGTAACTGTTAATATACCGATATAAACTCGCACCTCCGTTTGTGTTCTGTGACTTTTTCTCGATGACCTTTTAATGTTCAGATTATACAAGACATTCACTAAATTACAAAGCACTTACAGGTATATTTTATTCAAGAATTTGACAAAACAAAACAAAACAAGTTTTAAGCTGCAAAGATTTCGAAGATACAGGTTTAGTAAGCCGGTTACTGTGCGTTTTATCACCACCCTAAGAAGAGATTCTGAGACGCAATGATAAAATTTGTGCGGATACAAGCTAATGCTTATAACGTAAAGTGGGCATTGGAAGAATATGCTATGAGAGTACAAGACACACTTATCTACAGTTGAGCGCGAGTGAGCAAGTAAGACATAGTATACAAATTTAACGTAAGCGATAAACTAAATTTTAATAAAAAAGGAAATAAGAAGAGAAGGACAAGCATACACTAGATATTTGTATCAAATTTTGTAGTGATACGATCCAAATTACAGGCATAAAATTTCAAATATAATATGTATATTTCCAGTTCTGTATTTACGTCTGGTTTTCTGAAAAACGTGTATGAAGTTGCATTTCCCAACGCCCACTTCGCCTTAAGAGGACAAGTACTGCTAGTGACCTTGGAAAGCCGCGACAAAGGCCAATATAATTCAGGTGTTATGTTAGTTAAAAAATTATATGACAAACTACACAATATCTGGAATAAGATGATTTAATTAGTATGTCTCTTAGGAACTTTAACTAGATAAATACCTAAACAAGGTCAAAATAAACAGTTTAAGATATTCTTACTACAATTGAGATCCCTTGATTATTTTTGAAGTATTTTATTCATAATAATTGTAACAATTTATTTAGGTAAATTTGAGCGTGCTTGCAGATTGATTGCCCCTCGAACGAAAGAGAGATAAAAACCGGTCGCACCAAGGTCACCAGCATGTGGTTATCGCCTGAACTAAACAAGATTTAATAGCCAGAAGTAGCTGTTGCTTAATCGGTAGGACACTGGACTCTCAATATTGCGACCCGGATTCAAATCTTGACGGTAGAGCACCAGTAAGTTTTTCGGAATTTATATGCATAGTAAAGCCGATTCTGAAGGCTTTAATTTTAGTTTTAGTGCTGTCAAAACAACATTTTCTTCAGCCCAAAATAGTTCTTTTGTGTTCACAACCGAAGCTATATTACTTTGGAAAAAAATAAGTTTTGACAGTACTAAAACTAAATATTAAAGTCTTCAAAATCGACGTTATTATTTGTATAGCACTTGCCGAGTAGAAAATGTAAAATGATACTGTAAGTCAAACCTTCGGGCCTCGAAAATCCTCTATTTATGTACGAAATATGACGATAATTTCTCATATAAAAATCTTCAGTGAAAAGAGGGTGTACGAGTGTTGAGTTCATACTCGGAAACACCTCTGTCTCCCACTATGATATTTAATGTGCCGATATAGTATTCTGTAGGTTTTTTTAAATCACCTATTATATTAAATTTATATAATTGCGGTATAGAGAATCAGAAAAACTCATCTGGACGTGAGGAGCTATGAACCGGGATTCGAACCCGGGACCTCTCCCTTACCGGGTGGTTGCTCTACCAACTGAGCTATGCAGTTCTCAACATGACCCCCGAATTTACGCATGTGCTTTCCCATACCGCAACGATATGGATAGATACTCACTTCATAGTATAATAAATAGTACCTATTATATTTTTACCAAATAATTCCATTTACCCCGAAACAGTTTCAAAGTATGTCGAAATGCCATAGTATTGTAGCAGCACGCTATTTTACCGAATGTCCTGTACGTAAGCTGCGCTTGCACACAATACGCGGCGGCGACCAATACCAAGCAACCTCTGAAACTAACCGCACGCCTTTTAAATTTGGAATACTTTATTTTTAATAGTTTTATTTTAATATTTTCAAAATGAGAAATTCGGTGATTGTGTTTTGTTTTGCTATGTTTGGAGCGGGTAAGTTGCATTTAAGAAATTATTTTATTAACAAAAAACAAATTTGACAACAACTATCAGTAATTTTTGCAGTGTATTAGTTCCAAAACAATACATTTTGTTGTCAAATATTATGAAAATCAGGCCTGTATATTAATTATTTTTATTTTACTTTATTCGCTATTATATTTTCCTTGACACTGTCATTATTATGTAAAACATTTCTCTACTATTTTAGTAATCATAAAAGTTCAGTTCGACGTTTATTAGACATTTTCTAACTTGGATTTACGCAACCTGCCTTCGATGGAAGATGTCTTCACGTCTAGTCATCCAGCTATTATTATTCAACCGACACCACCACACAATGCCGAAGAGTGTAACGAAACGGAATTCCAGCTAATTCTCGGAACAACACGTTTTCAAGACCCACTAATCAATCGTATCGAACGAACAAATGAAATGTTACCAAACTCTGCCCTCCTTTCACTCGCACGTCCTAGCAAATGTGCATTCTTACAGTTAATTTCTTAACATATTGTGTGATGCAAGGGCAATTTGCCACTTTACACGAAACTCGATCGAAGCCTGTCAGCGGTTGTCGTGGAAAGCCGATCGAGTGAGTTTTGAAAGTATTGTCGTTTGCAAGACCAAGGTTGAGCGTTTTGAGCCAGTGTTTGGAGGCAAGGAGGCAGGGCTGCGGTATAAAACAAAATGTGACCATGAAAAGTAAATATCTATGTACTTAATTATCCATTTGCTGACTCAGATTGAAAACACTGCATGCCCTCAAAAGTGCTGTTCTAGTTATATTCGACATTGTAACACATCTGACACCCCATCAGGGATATACGTGACGTTTCTTTTATTTTTGATAGCCTTTTCTAGCAGCTCCACCCGCGTTTTTTTTTTCAATCTCTGCCCCGTTTTCAGCTTGGCGGTTATTTTATGAATACGCCTCCTTAAAGCCTATATGTTGACCAGGGTCACTACGATGATAATAAAATGAACCGTATCGAAATCCGTTGGGCGGATCATACATACATACAGACAGACAGACGAAAATTCTAAAAATTGTATAGTTTTAACTTCATTATTACAATACTAATTACTCATGAATAACATTTAAAATTTTGAGAGAATATCTAATGTAGAGATACACGACTTTTTTACTACTTTATTATTAGTACGTATATATAGATGACCTTAAAAATCCTTTAAAACAAGATCTGGTTTCCAATTTCAAAAAGGTCATAATTAATGCAGCTTTGTAATCTAAGCTAGTCTAAATTGACATTGCTTTAAATATTCATGAATATGGTATACATTTGAGCACAAATATATTCATGTGATATCATGTCAAATGTCAGTATTGTACTTTGTAAAGAAACATGTATAATAAAAAGATAATAAGTTATTTAGATCAATGTCATTTGACGTAATTCTCAGTGGTGTTAAGTTACTGTAATCTAGATTTATATTGGTGTATCGATTATCATACCTATACTCGGGTAAGTAGTTGTGAGTATACCATCATGAAAAACTAGCAAAATTACTTTTCATTCAATACCTACGGGATTCTGATAAAAATGGACCGAATCGGTTAGCTCTTAGTAACATCAAATTTTAACAAGCCATTAAAAGCTGTAATTCTAGATAACCCTCCCTAAAGCATAGTTAATGAGTGTAGAGTATGAGGGATAAATATTACCTACTCGCAAAATCATTAGCTTAATGTAAACAGTTATAAAATAGTACTTAAGATAGTACCTGTGATACTATAGTGGATAACATAGTATTCGTAGAAATACAACTAGTACGCTTAACTAAAATTTAAACATATTAGATGACAAGAACAAGAGTTTATGACCTGTTTCAGAGTAGAATGGCCACGCTTTTCAATATGGTATTAGCTTATTCACAATTATACTATGTGCAAAACAAATAGACATATTTCATCCACGCCTATAAAATTTGTGAGGTTTCAAAACAGCTTTTACTAGACACGCAATAAAATTGTGATTTTCGTTTGCTCGAACTTGAGATTAAACCTGTTTGTAATTGTAATAATAATAATATTATGACAAAACCGGCTTTCTGTGAGCTTAGTGGACAGTGTCAGTAATTTTACTTTTGAAAGCATTTTTATGGCGTTTATTTGTCTAATTATGTATTAAGCATCGCAATTGTGGATTCAATATATTACGAGAGCTTTCTAGGTTGTTCTTAATACCTGTTTTGTTTCAGCACTAACCCAAGAATTCAATTGCCCAGAGAAGAGCGGATTCTTTCCAGATTCCTACCAGTGTGACCTTTATTACAAATGCACCAAAGGTCAGTATCGTGAGATCAAAATGTCGACTCATGACACATGAGAAAGCATGAAAATTTACCTTTACTGAACAATAGAGCCTTATGGCTAAACAAAGATTTTCAAACTAACTGAATGGTAATAGAGTTTATCTTACAATGAAGGGATTTTTACTTTACGTGTCAAGGACTTGTAGGATTTTCATGCACTACTTTTGGTTGTACATTTCATTACGAAGTTATAATAGGTAATTTAAAGTGTAAAGAGATTGACCTCTAGTTAATGGCTGTGAATGTAGCTAATTAAGAATTAACTACCCACGTTATTTAAGTTTTCATCACAAAACAGTAAAATTTGTTTTGTGAAATTCCAACAACAGCTACAAGACCAGTTAACATTCGTATAGTGTAATAGGATGCGTAACAATAACAAGTTAACGACTTTTTTACTAGGTTACTAAATTACATAAAATTATCATAATAATTGAAATAATAATAAACGTAAATCAAAATAATTTACACAAAGTTTTTGGTTAATCAAAATACAAAGAAGTACGTATTTAAATTACTGTAGGTACATGAGAAAGGAAACAAAGTTTTCTGACAATCGTAGCTGATAGAGATCTGGTGTGTTGAAATTTTTATAACAGGAAATAAAGCTGATTATTTCATAACAACTACAAAATATACATAGTACTAAAGTACATAGGGGCCGTCCATAAATTACGTCATCGATTTTTTCAGATTTTAGACCCCCCCCCTATAATCATCCTATCGTCATTTCTTAATGACCCCCCCTCCCTTTCTCCCAAAATTGACGTGATTACTAGTTTGACAAAATAAAACATTGCAGATTTGAGAAAAATGGGGTATTATATGATTAAAACACTTGGTTATAGAATCACCTTTTATTATTTTTACTTTGGCAATAATCATTGATATAATATAACTACTTATTTTTTACTTTTCTTTGGATAACTCCCACGGAGTTTTCACCCATTCTTTTAAATTCTGGATCACGGGTAATATCTCCGTATCCTCCCGATATTCCTTTTGGCTCGATTCATCCATGACGTCAATTTCGAAACACCACCCCCCCCATCTATCATTTACCGTCATCCGCAGACCAACCCCCCCCCCCTAATTTAGAATGACGTAATATATGGACGGCCCCATATATATATGTATGTATAGAATATTAAGACGGACGTTGAATGAAATAAAGTGCTTGGAACATGAAGTAGTAATAACTCTTTATTTATTGATGTGTTATTTGCAAATTTCAATGATTTTCCGAAAAACGCATACTTATTTTTCGTTTTCCTTTATATTAACTTGAAATTTTAAAAAGTAGGAACGCGCTTTTCACAGTTAATGAAAATTATATGAGTTTTTATTATTATTAATAATCATAAAAATTTAATAAAATGCATATTTGATAAAATATTATTAAATAAAATAATAATTTTTTGCCTTCTCTCAAGGCACTGCATAAATCGATTTAAGTACTAAAAATAAAACAATAGTGCAGCCTAATAATGAATCTTTAAAATTATTCCGTAGGTACAGCTGAAGAAAAGCTATGCCCCGATGGGTTGGTTTTCTCAGATGAGAATCCCAACAAAGAACGATGTGACATCCCATCAAACGTCGATTGCGGGGACAGAAAGGAGCTTCGTAAGTAATTCATCAACCTACTTCTATAAACCATCTACTATCGATAGTTCTACGACATTTAACAGAATTATATAAATGATGCGCCTTGGATATTGCAATGGATCCATCCATCCGTCCAACAGCCTGTTTCGTCCACTGCTAGCAACGGGTCACGACGATAGCCTCCAAACCAATTTCACTAATCTTGAAGGTTCTCCTGTAAGAAATCCTGGGCAGGCAGAACGGTGAGTGCGGCGCCGAAACCCTCGCAAAGTGATGCCATTCCCATTGCAGTCTGTTTTATAGGTACCTATTTATAAGGACTGGCAATTAGGGATGGATCTACCGCCATCAATCGGTCTCAAGCATGGTGGGTCACCTGGTTGTACCTTATATTTAATAACTGTCCTCTTAATCTCCCCTGAATAATCGCAGGGGGGTTTGCGGGTAAGATGGTGGTACCCCCACGCACAGTCGAGCCCAGCATTAGCTCTGCCACCTCTATCTGCAAGGGATAAATCTATAAATTCACACGCAATATTTTATTTGGTAGCTTGTGATACTAGAAAACTGAATATTTCTGACACAGATTCAATCCCTAGCCCTACTTCGTAAAATATTATAAGTCGATTTGTTTGTTAGCTTATAAGCTCAGCAGCCATTCAACAAAATGCGATGAAATTTTTCCGGTGTAAAACTTTTTGGTCTGGGAATACAGTCAGTTCCTAGGGAATACTAAACAGCAATTTCACAGAAAATCATTCATAAATCATATTATAATTTATAACATACGCGGGCAAGGCCGTGAGTCAAAAACTACCTGCATAATATTTTATTTGTAACTGCTTTTTTGGATTGTTTGTTACCTAGAGAATATGTAAATTACTGCTTAAAAAACATTAAGACGGAAGGAAGTTTCAGAAGAATCATGTTTTTAAAGTTGGGGCTAGGAATCAATTAACACATATGTGACACAATAATTGCAACTGGGATAAGTACAAAATCATAAGTAGAACAATAAAGAACAAATCAAGCTACACACATTGGACTTTGTACCTATCTTATATCCTTCACTATAGAGACTAATGTCGTACTGCAAGTGTATAACTTGGCGTGTTCATCACTGTACAAGCACTAACTTCTTACCTAATAATGTTACAATAATCTCTTATTATACAGAGTGAATCAAACGAATGCCCCCTGGAGGGAAAGTACCTGAAATATTAGAGATAGCAAATTTTACCTGAAGGAACCTTTATTTAATTTTAAAGTGAAGGAAAACTGCATTCAAGGAATTTAAATAATCACCTGCATAAGCCGGGAATCAAACCGGACATATGTGAACAAAAAATATCCTCTATTTTTATGATACCGATCGAAAGGATCAAACATATGAACCAAATATTTCTGAGTAACATAGTATCGTAAATTAAAGTAATACCATAAAATTTTACATTGTAATAACAAAACGTTTAAAGATATCCCAAAATACAATATTGCTAGAAGTAAAAAAAAAATGTTTGAATTCTTTGAATGCAGTTTTCCTTAACTATGAAAATAAAATAAAGGTTCCTTTAAGTAAAATTTAATATTTAAGGTACTTTGGTACTTTCCCCCCAGGGGGCATTCGTTTGGTCCATCCTGTATATATATCCTATAAACCTGTTACATATTTTTTTTCTTTGGAACCTATTTAAGCATTAACTTTGTTGCGTTATGTTATAAATAAATATGAAGTCATATAATTTCAAGTTAAGCTCTCTCTTCCTTTAAAATGTAAAAATGCCCTCACCGACTGACATACTGATAGATATTTATCAAAATTCTAGACCCATCGGTTGGATTTAGAAGCACGGAATTTGGACTGTAGGTTTCTTTTGTAACGTCAACATTGACTCAGAAAAGACTTTATAAAATTGTCACAGGTTCAAAAGAAACGGGACCAACAACGTGAGCAGTGCTGCGGGCGTCCGCTAGCTTTCTAGAAACGATTAGCTTTTGGCTTTCTTATAGACGAACATATACAGAATTATTAACAGACAGACAGACAGACGTTGCATTTTACATGTATGTATAGTGGGTTATTTGTATAGAAAGTGATCCAACACTTGGGAACAAAGCAGCGAGACAGGTTTACGATCAAAGTATGAGAATAGCGTAAGCTGGTGTTAAATAATATCATAGGAAGTTGCGTTAGAAAGTAGGTTTCAAAGAGTGGTTATTTTCCGTTTGATTAGGAACCTGTCAATAGCATTAGATCAAAATTTCATTATTTATTTATGCCATAAAGGCTTTCTTTACCAGATTTGGAAAAGCGCTATACAGGGAATGAGCTTGAAAGTGGTACACAGTTTGTGTGAATTATAGAAAGGACAGACAATCTGACATTTTATGTAACGACTAAAAAAAAAATGGTTTTGAAGGAGAGATAAAAAGCTACCTATTCGTAATGTTCTGCTTGTGGCATAACAAAGAGTCTAACAACAGATTTCACATTTTATAAATTTCAAGTGCCATCCATCTATCCATCAGCCTGTTTCGTTCGCTGCTGGACATAGGCCTTTCCAGGATTTCGCCACTCTTGGTGGTCCTTCCGGAAGAAATGCCCATACTTGGTAGGTGCTGGGCAGGTGGGTTGGTGATCGTGGTGCTGAAATCCTTGCACCAGTGACGCCGCTGCCCGTCACCAGTCTGTTTTATATAAGGCCCGGCAATTGGGGATGGATATCCCGCCATCCATCGGTCCCAGGCAATGATGGGCCGCCTGGTTTTGCCTGAGAGCTGTTATCTTACTCTCCCCCCGAATAACTTTGGAAGGATTTGCGAGTAAGATGGTGGTACCTCCACAGTCGAGCTCGGCATCAGTTCTACCACCTATAATCATTTTAATTAATAATTTTGTAGTTAAGCGATGGTTATTTTTGAAATGCAGCGCTGTTATTTTCTTAACTCAGAAACTAGCTATTAGCCTAGCTATCCAACTTGTTTTCTAAACATTTTCATTTATTAATGAAACCATTTTGAATAGGTTGCGGGATAAATAACGCCCATGACGTAATTAGATTTTTCTTTCTATTGTGTAACTGTGTATCATTCATTGTCCCGCAAAGTGTAAAGTCACAATTACATTGTAAAAGAGCTGAATTTCCAATAACACCTAACAATTATAAGAGCATCAGTTTTCAAGGTATACGAGTATTATGACTTAGGCATCGCATTTTAAAATAAACTTATCGACAGTGCTTGCGCTCTTGGACTTACTTTACTCTCGGTTACAGTTCTTCGACCTATTTTTAACTAAGATGGTCTCAACTTAGCTACCCTTATTTAAATAATATATGCGTAAAATCTGTTTTTTCATCTCCAATCTTAGACTGACAACCAATTAAATCCGTTCAATAGTTTTCAAGATAAATTATAACCAATCATACCGTTAGATAAACATATAAATAACTTTTTAATTATGCACAAATCCTTGTACTTTTATTACATATTTATTTCTTATCATTTTTATTACATCACAGGCCAACAAATAATTTATTAATTTGTGTATAATATATTGAAGATGACATTCCGCCAAGCAATTTCAATCAAATCCATCAAAATCACACTAATATTATAAATGCGAAAGTTTGTGTGTGTGTGCGTGTGTGTGTGTGTGTGTGTGTGTGTGTGTGTGTGTGTATATTTGTTACTCTTTCAAGCTGAAACGGCTGGACGGATTTGGCTAAAATTTAGAATGGATATAGCTTATACCCTAACTTAACGCATAGGCTACTTTTTATCCCGGAAAAAAGCAGGTCGTTAAACCGAATAACACGCGGGCGGAGCCGCGGGCAAAAGCTAGTAAATTATATTTTATAGTAAGGATTTAAAAGATAAAGACTGTGACAACATATTATGTATACTTTTACTTCTACGACAATGACTTGACTTTTCTTTCCGTATGTTGTATTTTAATTATGTATTATTGTAATCTGAAATAAATTTTTTACTTAACCTGATTTTTGTTAATTGTAATTTCGTTTTCTTTCAGAGGAACCAAAACCTACAAAAGGTTGCCCTAGACAAAATGGTTACTTCAGACATCCTGATCCTCAGGTAGGATTATCCACAAGCCATTATACTCAATTAACATTAATTAAAACTATATCTGTTTCATTTTTACACGACTAACCCCAAAAAAGGAGTGTATTGGTTTTAGGGTTCATGTGGATATTTTTCTTAATTACACCATAAATTCTTAATGCCTTAACCGATTTAGAAGTGTGTGGTATCGTTAGAATCCTTATAACATCTTGAGTTGAATATGCTATAAATATATACAAAAAATACCTAGTAAATAAAAAAAAAATTAAAAGACACGACTGCCGGAATAGCGATTTAATTCGGATTTAAGTGCAGTGGGCGACTATTACATTGGATACGTGTTGTTTTGTATGTCCCCCGACTCGACTGCACTTAAATCCGAATTAAAACTCTATTCCGGCAGTCATGTTTTTTGATTTTAATATATATATATATATTTTTATTCAGATAATATATCAATCAATCAATCAATCAATCAAAATATTTATTTTGCAAAATAGGTACATAAAGTATACTTAACAACATATATCTTTAGAATATAAAAAAATAGAAAATAATACGGGATATAAAATATACACCTGCATAAAATAGAGGAATTTAGGAATACAATTATTATATATACATAATGCAATGAACAAATAAGTTGTTAAATAAATACGGGAAATACATACAAAAAATATGAAGGTTGGGCTACTAAAATGTAATAAAGTTAAACACTTGCATTAAATATAGAAATGTAGGAATAATATATATACATAATGCAATGAACAATGTATTGAAAAATGAACTAAATAAACCACAAATTTTTTGACGTTTTCAATAAATCCAAAGATAAATCATGCATCATGTCAGTCGGTGACATTAATATAGATATAATTTCGACTGATTTATCCAGGGTTGATCCTTCTAAGTATTTATGTCTTAATGCAGAGTTTGGTCTCCTGCCAGCGATTTCCAAACCAACCCGTATTAAAACTTGTCTTGATCACATTTTCGTGAAATCTAGAACTAACGTAGTAGGAGTGGTTTGTAAAACAGATGTCACCGACCACAATATCACTTTGGTGGGGATGGATATTAAACCCGACTTTAAAAATAAAAATAGATTTAAAACTGTTATCAACTTCGAAGGTGTGGCTGATGAGCTTAAATTAGAAAACTGGAGCACAGTCTTAGAGAAAGCTGAGGTCAACAGTGCAGTTTATAATTTTGTCCTTTGGAATGCTATCAAAAATGTCTGTAGCCTTAAAACTAAAAAAGCGAAAAATCCAGAGCTCCTTACCATAGGTCGTAATTCCAAAGAGTCGTTGGATAAGTGCGCTATGTTCTTCTCCTCAGTAGGAAGTAATTTAGCGAATCGAATTCTCACAGATCAAGGTGATACAGAGGAAAGTCTAGCTGTTAAAGTTAAACTGAAGAAAGGTCCAGTCAACTCCTTTTTCCTGGAGCCTACTGATACACAAGAAGTTGCCAGTACTATCCTTAATTTAAAAACAAACAGCGCGCCAGGTTTCGACGAGATAAGCAACCAGCTAATAAAACACATTGGTGACCTGATACTAGAACCGTTAACATTTATAGTTAACCAGAGTTTTAGCGATGGTTGCTTTCCTGACTCGTGGAAAGTAGCTGTGGTTGTGCCTATTCATAAAGATGGCCCTAAAGACCTCCCAAACAACTATCGACCAATCTCTTTGTTGAGTGTGTTATCTAAGATCTTGGAAAAACTGGTGAACAAGAGACTGGTAAAATTTTTGAACAAATTTGACGTCATTGCAGATCGACAGTTTGGATTTAGGCAGCAGAGATCAACTGAGGATGCGATTTCTCTCCTTACGGATCTAGTATCTACTTACCTAGACAAAGGTCTCAAATGTGTAGGCGTTTTCTTGGACCTTGCTAAGGCCTTCGATGCGGTCTCAACTCCAATCCTCCTACAAAAGCTTGAAATGTTAGGCATAAGAGGCACTGCATTGTCCTGCTTCCGCACCTATCTATCTGGTAGAAAACAGCTGGTGAAGATTGGCAATCACAGAAGTGACCCAGTGACGGTTAGCTACGGAGTCCCACAGGGCAGTATACTGGGCCCAACCTTATTCATAATCTAAATGAACGACATTCATGAACTTCAGATGAATGGGGTGGAGACGATTTGCTATGCTGATGACACGGTGGTGTTGTTTCACGGTGCCACATGGGAAAATACTTTTCAGGCTACTGAGGAGGGGATGTCTGTTATATCTAACTGGCTACAAAGCAATCTTCTCACACTAAATTATAAGAAAACTCAATATATGTGCTTCCATAAAACTGCCGCTTCTGAACCCCCATCACACAATGGCATTAGAATACATTCCTGCAAAAACTATGACTCCCAATTGCCGTGTTGCTGTGATATCATCAAACGTATTAACAGTATTAAATATCTTGGTGTCATTGTCGATGAAAAACTTACCTTTAAGGATCACATTCTCTGGTTGTCAAAGCGAGTTCGTAAAGTAATTGGAATCATGAAAAAGATTCGAAATATAGCTTGCGCCAAAATCCTCAGATTGATCTATATTACGCTCTGCCAATCACTGATTTTATACTGTATTCCGGTATGGGGCAGTGCCTCTAAAACTTTCATGATTCTGGTAGAAAGGGCACAACGCTCAGTATTAAAAGTGATGCTGAAAAAACCTTTCCGTTTTGATACCGAGCTATTGTATAGGGAAACTCAAGTCCTCACTGTACGCCAACTTTATATTCATAAAATTGCTGTTGTTTCTCACAGAGCTATGGTTTGTTCAGCTGAGTATAATAATCATTTAGAAAGGAGAGTTTTAAAAATGCCAGGAGCGTCTGTTAAGACAGCGTTTGCGAGTAGATTCGGTCTCCATATAAGATCCCTTATTTATAACAACATACTCAAGCACGTAGATATTAAAACCTCTTCTGTTGCACAAGCACATGTTAAGCTATTAAACTGGTTAAGAACGTTAAACTATAAGAAAACTGAAACCTTATTGCTACCTTTTTGCTGTAAAGATATGTAAAAATATTGCTATTATTATTATTTTTCTGTATTTGGTCTAAATTGTTTGTTATTTTTAATTTAATGCACAATTAATATAGATAATATAAGATTCACTAATTCAAGTAGCTTTAACTCGAGTACTGAACCTTCCCATTACCGATCGTTGTTGGCTTCAGGCTTCCCTTCCCATCAGATTTGGGGGGCTTGGAATAAGAAAAGTGTCCGATGTCGCGCTACCTGCCTTTTTGTCTTCTATTCACAGCACTGAGACCTTGTATAAGAAACTTATTCAGCCTTCTTTGGTTGATATTGAGGTCTCGTGCTGTGATGAAGCCAAACAGGCATGGTCTGTGGCCTGCCCGTGTGAGGACGTCCCCGATAACTTTTCATCGCAGCGGCAGTGGGATGAGCCTTGTTGCAAATTGCAACAAAAAAAACTGCTTGCCTCAAGTAGGAATATCACAGAGCGAGCTCGGCTTCTTGCTGTGGCAGAGCACGAGTCGGGTCTCTGGCTCCACGCCCTCCCATCCGCCAACATCGGGACACTATTAGACGATCGGTCCTTCACCACGGCCGTCGGTCTGCGAATAGGGGCTTCATTAACTGAACCTCATCACTGCCCTTGCGGGGCTAGCGTTTGTCGGGCCGGACTCCATGGACTTTCTTGTCAGCGCAGTGCCGGCCGCTTGTCTCGCCATGCAGCCCTCAATGACGTTATCCGAAGGGCCCTTGTCTCCGTCGGTGCTCCGGCTACTCTTGAACCACCCGGAGTAGTTCGCGATGACGGTAAGAGGCCTGACGGTATGACGTTAATACCGTGGAAGCATGGGAGGCCGCTCGTATGGGACGCAACCTGCGTGGACACGCTGGCGCCCTCTCATGTTTCCATGAGTAGTAGGGCTGCTGGTTCGGCGGCGGCCGCTGCTGAGCTCTCCAAGGGGCGTAAATATGCGGCAATAGGTTCAAGCTACATGTTTACACCTTTTGGGGTTGAGACAATGGGAACATGGGGTCCAGAGGCGCGACAATTTATCAAAGACCTCTCTGTCAAGCTGATAGATACCAGCGGCGACCGGCGGGCTGGCTCTTATCTGGGCCAGCGTATAAGTCTTGCCATACAGAGAGGTAACGCGGCCAGTATTTTGGGTACTCTCCCGCAGGGCAGTGATCTGGAGGCAATCTTTTTTTTGTGATTGTTATGTGTGTACAGGTTTGCGTTTTTTTTTTTTAGGGTTATTTAGTTTCTGTTATTACATCTTCTGTTTTATTTATAGTTAGTTTATTTAAGTTTTTGCTATAAGTTGTTTAGTTTAGATATAAAATGTTATTTATGTTAGAATTTGTGTATAATATATTAAAATGTAATATTAATATATAGAATGAAAGAATGAACGAATGATAGATTAATAATATGAATGACCCTAAATTTTTCTACTAGTTTTCAACCTAATTATGTAAACAATGTAATATCATTGGTACATTAATAAGAATATTGGTACCCCGCATTTCTGGCTTAGCCGAGTTTGGGGACCCTTGGCAACTTTGTGTATTACTTCTGTGCATGTCCATATATAATCATTGTTATTTTAATTTACGTCTTTTGTTATGTGTTTTTCATGCAATAAAGGGATTTTGTATTTGTATTTTTGTAATAAAAATAATGCCTAACCATAAATACTATATAAACATATATACTCGTAATAAGCAAACATTTGAGCTGCGATTTATTTGTTACTTATTAATCTTCTCAATTGTCATTATCATTAAGGTGGTTGCAACGGGTCTCGTTCCCACGCTTTAAAGCGTGTTTATAGTTGCTGTGCATGGTCATTTACAAAGGAATACATAAAATAACACATCTATTTAATAATTTTTATTCAAAAATAAGAACCACAACCTTAAGGTGCGCAATTGAGAACGACACTCGTTGCAGAAGCACAAACCAGATTAAGGTCATTAATTAATAAATACCAGATTATATTTTTATATTGAGTTTTATATTTACGATTTGTAACTCCCCGGTATTCCAGGCATGCGACAAATTCTACTACTGCTCGGACGGCATCCCGAACGAGCTGCCCTGCCCCCCTGGACTCTACTTTGATGAGGAGTCCTCTAACTGTGACTGGAAGGACGTCGTCAACCGCAAGTGTGATGCCATCACCAAGGGTTTGTCTCCTACCTATTTAATTAGACTCTTTGACAGAATCCACTCCTTCTCGAAAGGCACCAATAAAGGACTGCTCTGGTTCCCTATTCTCCACTTTGATGGCGTCGTCCACCCCAAGAGTGATGCCATCACCAAGGGTTTCTCTCCTACCTATTTTATTAGACTCTTTGACAAAAGCCACTCCTTCTCGAAAAGCACCAATAAAGGGCTGCTCTGGCTCCCTATTCTCCACTTTGATGACGTCGTCCACCGCAAGTGTGTTGCCATCACGAAGGATTTGTCTCCTACCTATTTAATTAGACTCTTTAACAAAATCCACTCCTTCTTAAAAGTCACCAATAAAGGATTGCTCTGACTCTCTATTCTCCACTTTGATGACGTCGTCCACCGCAAGTGTGTTGCCATCACGAAGAATTTGTCTCCTACCTATTTAATTAGACTCTTTGACAAAATCCACTCCTTCTTAAAAGTCACCAATAAAGGATTGCTCTGGCTCCCTATTCTCTACTTTGATGACGTCGTCCACCGCCAGTGTGATGCCATCATCAAGGATATATCTCCTACCTAGTTTCTTATAACCTTTGATATTAGTTCTACTAAGTATTGCTTGGAGAGCATTGTATAGTTTAGGTAATTTATTTTATATTTTACTACAATAAGTCCAATTTATTGTTACACCGTTTACGTAACCAACCAGCGACAAATATTTTTTTATTTTTCTTCGGGCTGTGCCAATTTTCTCTGCTAAGCAGCCTTGAAATAAAGGTTAAACCTTAAATAACCGCCAAAGTGTACAGTTCAATTTAAAAAAACAACACGCGCTTCCTTTTTTGCATTTTTCATGACATTGTTAGATGAAAATAATATAAATAATGTCAAGCGAAGATGATATGATGTATCGCTGCACGAGTGTTGCAATGGCTAATAATGTCACAGTTCGACACAATACTTTATTTACGTACGACCATCTTTTCAACTAACGATTTAATTAAAAATCAGATGTAAGCGCGGGGTAATCATCATCATAATTGGGTGCTATCTTGATAATGAAGTTTGGGGGTCAGTAGGGTAATTTCCTTGCGATCCATAGTTTTATCTTTCAAGTCTCTGAAGCTCCTTAATCCAGTCCCCTCTTTGTTGTAATCCTGGTGCTCTTTTCCCGGGACTTTTACCCTCAAAGAACAACTTTTAAAATATGTAGAAGGAACCTCATTGCAAATGTCCAAAATAGGTGGTCTTTCTTTTTATGACAGTTGAGATCAACTCCCTTTTGCAATTAGCAATTATAAGGACTTTGGACCTTGACAAAGTACCTTTTTTTTAAATATTGGATGGATTCGATTGATGGTTCTTGGTGGAATATCATCTTGAATAAATTATACACAAATTCTTGTACTTTTATTCCACATATATTTATTTTTATTCTAACTTAGGCTACCGGTTTCGTATTACACATCATCGGGCCAACAAATTATTAATTATTTAACATGACAGAAAGAAAACAAAAGAAAACATTTTTAACAAGCAAATATAAAAACCTTTTTTTTAATTTGGTCCTATAAACATCTTAGCTGTTCACCCTTATTGTCAGTGATTTAAGGACTGACCCTTATTGAAGGTGTTTTATGGAAGCATTGGAGGCTGAATAGCAGAAATAATCTTTGCCTAGCCCAAGGCAAAAAAAATATTGATTATTAGGCAGATTACAGGGTATACATGGGGTTTATTGACTCGTATTGTTGCCTTGATTTTTGCGATACTGACAAACAACGTAGATACTTGTAATACCGTTGTTAATGTTTTCATTAGCTTATTATAGTTTATTGGACTTTTCAGTTTTAGATACCCGCAAGAGGTAACGTATTTACATTTAAAACTCATGGCCTTGTGTAAAGGCATAATTAATCATAGACAGAGCCTACCTGGCAATTATTTCTGGCCCAGGGTACATATGATTATACAGTTATACAGCCGAAATACGCGCACTTAAGTGCTAAAATGCTAATTTTATTATTTACTATAGTCGAAAATTCGTTTCTAGATTCCCAGGGAATGGAGAATCCCCATACAAGCCTAATCCCACACAAAACCGATATGAGTAATAATAATAATGATTTTATTTATTCCCCAGATGTCCTAGACGACGGTTTCTCCTGTCCCGACGGCGAAGTCATGGGGCCCAACGGCCGCGCCCTCCCCCACCCCACCTTCCCGCATCCGGAGGACTGTCAGAAGTTCTACATCTGCCGCAACGGCCTCCAACCGCAGAAGGGTCAATGTCCTTCTGGCAAGGTCTACAATGAGGATACCTTCATGTGTGATGAGCCGGAGAAGGTGCCTGGATGGTGAGAGACCCTATAGTTTATAATCACTCTTAATTCTCATTATTTCGAAAACAATAGTAACACCATACTACCCGTTTGTTTAAATAACGCCGCTACCCCTGGTCCCACTTCTGCAAACCGAACTCGGCTTACGTCTGTTTTGTGTGGTTGTTTGTGTGGATTTCCCACGCTTGCGCCCGTTCTACATGCGGAAGTGGGACCAGAGGTACAGACAGCGCGCGAGTTCATGTCCATCCTGAGGAATACGGTAGTGCTGTGACCTAATCAATTATTGTAATGTCGATAATTACTACTACCGATTTTATCAATTTGGTTTATTGTAACTCAAGGTAATTTTGCAAATTATAAAATAAAATAAATGTGATAAGTACTTACTTGTTTATTGCAATAGATTTTTTTTTAATGCAATTTAATCTCTATCAGATGCAAAGACAACCGACAGAGCAGAGTCGGAATCTTTGCCGTCGCTGACTTCAATTACGAATTTGTCGATCGTATTTTTCATTAGACCGTCTTTTTAATAGCTACTAATTTTCGGTATTGATAAGCGTGCGTCACAATCGTCAAGGACAACACTCGACTGCAGACCAATGCGGCGAGGTGGGTGAAGGCGGGGCGAACTGCCCCCGCGCGTCACCTCTGGCCCCGATGGATATGAACTCGCGCCCTATCTGTAGAGATCTTCACGAATCAAACGCGTAGTAAATAGCAATCTAATCATGTCTCGGATCCCTCTTACGGAAATAGCGTTTTAGATTTAATGCCTTTTCAACTCGAATTCTCGCTCTTGCTCTAGCTAGGTTGGATTTCGCATGTCACAATTTATGCAAGGGCCATCCGAGAAATATATATTATTTTGGTATGGATTATTTTAATATTTAAAAACGAATCCTCAAATATTTAGTAATTCAGTTAGACTTTATTACAATATAACAGGTATTTAATATGAAAGAAAAGTGGTAGTTGTCGATCTATATTTTGAAAAACGAAAAATTGAAAAACGAATAATTAATTATTTTGAAAGTATAATTCACATTTTTTTGCGTGTACATTTACAAACTACTTAAACTCTACTCTTGTAAGACTTAGTATTTTTAATTATCTACTATATTTTTTAAAGCATCAGGATTTTATTTTACATATCAAACTAGATGTCGAAAAATTGCATTTTTGTAGAGCGAGATGCCTAGAATCATGTTCTGACCAGGACTTAAAACTTCCATGAGTATTTTTTTTAAGTATAGACATAGACAAAATTACGAGGTATAGATAGGTTTTCAACAAAAAAGCATTTCCTGGAAGAAGCTATCAGATTGAAATACATATGAAAGAATAAAAAACAAAAAAAGAGAAGAGGAACGTCACTTAAAGGAAAATTACACATTATTATTATTATTAGAGTGCATTACAAACCAGAAAAGAAAAATTAGAAAAAAATGTAAAGACAAGAATTTGAAGAAATTCCTCGGGCCAGGATTCGAACCTGCGACCTCTTGTTTCCCAGACGAGCGCGCTCCGAGGTACCTAGACCGTTGAATTTTTCCACCATACTTGTCCACGGAATATTTTTGTAACTATTTGATCTAACTAGCTTGTAATGAACAATTTACAAAATTACTCATTATTTTCTGTTATAAGAAAGATGACAAAAAGATATACAAATAGAAATAAATGAAAAGGTTATGTACGACACCCATACTTCACAAAAAATATAATGTGTTCTTCTAATCTACATACCTAGTCCTGCCAAAAGTTCTGTCCCTTACATTAAGTTGGATATTTTTCAACCCAGACTGAATGTAGTAAAATCTTGGACGATTCGTCCAAGAGTAAAGTTAATGACTGGGATTTGTTGGCTAGCTAATCAAACACTTTAAAAATATTATAGCTGCTCAAAGCTGTGACCATAAAAAAAACTATCATTGAAGCGTCCGAAGCAGGCATCTTAAAACACGCGACACAATTTGGGCTTTTCGCCTCATAACTTTTTCAATCATAGCCCTTACAATTAAAATTTGTGGTAAGGCTTAAAGCTGACTAAGTATTTTCTCTTGGAGATAAGTCAATAAGCATTGGAAAACAAAGGAGTTTGAAATATTTTGGGAGCCATTTTACAGCACCACCGCTATGAACAAATCACTTCAATTGGATGTCTAAGAAAAAAAATATTTGCCTAGCGATTTCAAAAATTCTTTTGAGGATTTAATAAAAAAATATTGTCATTGTCTATCCTATCATTGGCATAAAAATTAAACCTTTAACTCGTTTTCACCCATCCCAATGGAATTTTGTAGACCCAAAATCAAACCGTGTTTTTACAATATAGATCTGCTACTTGGAGACTCGTTAAAAATACATATTTTATAATATTATATTACAATCACTTGTTTATTGTAGTTTGAAACCTACTTGTTCCTGTGGATATAGATTTGACTGACTTCTAGGGTTTTCTTGGAACCTTAGAATTATCCATAAAAACAGGGACAGAACTTATGGCAGGACTAGGTAAACAAATATTTAACTTTTAATATTTAGTTTTGAACAAATTCCGTCATTAAATCATTTATTTACGATACGATGTGCAATATTTACTGCCAGAACCTGTATTGGATCTCAGGTCCCCCATGCCCTTAAACTTTATGCAGTGGTGTAACCTTCCTTACTGTATGTGGATAACATATGTCAAGACTGTGTTGAGGCCATGGAGCGAAAACAGGACGTCATTATTCATAGAGGTTTTCTTTTAATTCCAGTGAGAACTACTTCGAAGGTCAGCCTCTTGACAAGAATAAGCTCCCGAAGAAGGCGTAAAGCATCTCTGTGTCATATTTATTAAGTACTCTGTAATAGAAACAATCTAGAATAATAAATTTTTAATACTTTTGTATCCATTACTTTGAACTTATCGACGCATTCTATGTATCGACGTAACGTGTTATAATATAACAATATAATATGATAATAGGCCAGTGGTGGACTAAGAGGGTAAGGGCAGAGGGGACGGCGCACCCCGAGCCCCTGGGCCAGGGGGCCCCAAACATTATATATTTTTTATCTTGTGACATGTTTTGTACATGAATTTTTTGGATAAAGCTTGTACGAATTTACAAATCCCCCAAATGTAAAAAAATATTTACTTTTTGTGACATGCTTTGTACATAAATTTCTACAAAGTTATACACCTTGTACAAATTTAGGCCCTTGAATATCGAGGTATATTTTCTTTTTTGTAACATGTTTTGTAAATGAATTTGTACAAAGTTACACGGCTTGTACTGAGCCGGCTTGTACTAGCTTAACTGCATGTATGCTCGTATAAGTACAGTACCTAAAACGATAATAATACAAATCGGAACGCAAAAACTAAAAAGCCTTACCTACTTTTCAAGGTTATAAATTTGTAGTATTTTCCGAAAACTTACATCAATCCGTCAAACACTTGTTGGCATTTTATTCTAACATATGTACCAGAAGTAGAGCCGTAGCCAGGGCATTTTGGAATGCAAGGCCGTTCGGTACACAAGCGCGGCCGAACAAGACATTGTTAACCAAAGTTTTTGTCGTCGTTCGATGAACGTCTTACGTATTGTTCGGGGTAGTCGTTCGGAAAATCATGTGACGGAAATTATGTGATTTCGTTGTCTCCGTACGGCTAAACTATAATGGATAGAAAAATAATACATTAGATCCATTTAGAGACAATACAGAAATAATTAGTGAATATTTGAAAATAAAATACGGAGACCGAAAACAAGGAAAAGTAAAATATTTGCCAAATAATATTTGCGACCGACCGAAATCATTCAAGGGCAAGGACAACTATCACCACTACGTAAGAAAATCGAACCAGTTCGAATAGAATTCAACTTTTTCAAGTTCGCAGCCCACTACCTCGGCCCAGACGCTTCCTTTCGACTTGAATGTGGTGCCTATGGACAAACTACTACAAAGTCAAAAATTAGGTTGATAATTTAAACTAAACATAATTAAGTATATTTCAAGAGTTATTTAATAAAAACTCAGATAAATGAATTAATTTAGTCTGTCATGAACTATTTTATTTTCAAACTATAATTATAGAGAAATAAGCAAAAAAAGTACATTTTGCCTTCTACGGCATAAAAGTGCCTGCACTAACTTCAAATGGCAAGTTAGTAAATTTTGAAATTTAATAAATAACTCCTCATTTTACATTCTACATCTGTCTTTAGGGTTACATTTGTACCATCCATCAGCCTGTTTCGTCCACTGCTGGACATAGGCCTTTCCAGGATTTCGCCACTCTTGGCGGTCCTCCTGGAAGAAATGCCCATACTCACACACGCTGGGCAGGCGGGTTGGTGAGCGCGGTGCCGAAACCCTTGCACCAGTGACGCCGCTGCCCGTCACCAGTCTGATTTATATAAAGCCCGGCAATTGGGGATGGATATACCGCCATCCATCGGTCCCAGGCAATGGTGGGCCGCCTGGTTTTTTTGCCTGAGAGCTGTTCTCTTACTCTCCCCCGAATAACTTCGGGAGGATTTCCGAGTAAGATGGTGGTACCTCCACAGTCGAGCCCGGCATTAGCTCTACCACCTTGGGAACATTTGTACTGAATCTATAAATCATTTCTTTCTCTTTTGATTTTTTGTCTTCTTGGCAGCTGCTAATGACTTACTGAATCTCGATGCTAAGTCCTTGTTAACTTTGCTTAATACTTCTGTGAACCTCTGCTGTACTGGATGCACCACTCGAATAATTTCTTCAACCAACGCATCAACGAGCCTTTGTTTTTGAGAATCTTTATTCGGGACATAAGTAATTATAAAATTGTTAGCTTGATGAAAATCTACGTATGTGTCTTCTAACGCGATAATACGACGTGTAGGCATGTCCTTATCTACGTATGGTTCTGGTCCATTGAAAGAGTTGGGGAAATAATGGGGAGCATCTTTCATATTGTCCAACGTTGGTGGTAGACCATTACGATTGTAAGTTTTAGCATACATCGGACAGTTTATCTCAATCTTGTTATGATTGATGCCCACACGATGTACAGTGGAGCCCACATCAAGCTAAACACTTTCAGTATAAGCTGACCTTTCATTGTATAGGCTTCCCGTTCAATGACAGGTTAGCTTATACTTAATGTGTACAGCTTGATGCGGGCTCCACTGTACATGAGCATCTTTGTACGCAATCATACGGCCTTTAAAAATTGTGTCAGGAGGAGTTTTGATTCCAGGTACAAGATTACCGGGATAGAAAGTTGATTGTTCTACTTCTGCAAAGTGATTGTCAACGTTACACAACGTCAAACAATACGACCTACTGATATAGTCTGGTATGTGAGATTGGCCCGAGACTGGTGAGATCAAACGGGTTAAAATTCGAATTATTAGAGTGCATTACAAACCAGAAAAGATAAATTAGAAACAAATATTTTATGTTTCTCTGTTAGAACGTCCATTTCCATTCTCCATGATGGAAAATCTTTTAATTCTATAGACTTATAGGCTCGACTCCTATATGAGTATATTCAAAAAGGTACCTTATTCTTTTTTTTCAAAATAGTTATTATTAATTCTTATTATTAATCTCACAAAATTTCAACTGTCGGAAATCATTAGTATTTATTCTCAAAAAAATTATTAATGTCTCGCATTATAACCTTTAGAAAATGTCGTATGTTGCGATTTCATGAATTGTTCCGTAAATATTGGCTCAAAGAACTTAGTATATTCCGTTATTTCATTCGCCGATGCACTTGCGGAAGAAATTTTGGGTCTTTAGCAGAGTCATAGTAAAAAAAACTTCGCCAAAAGTAAAAAAATAGGTGCGACGACGAGCGAAGCGAAGAGGAGCGTGTTAGGTGTACGTGTAAGATAAAATAAGGAGACGAGCGAAGCGGAGCGGAGCGAGACGACAACGTCCTTAATTTTTACAGTAACTCAAAATTGTATTTTCAAGTCGCCGATTTCAATGTTTTTACCCCCTACCCCCAAGTATACACATATATTTATAGAAGAGTCCTGGTCAGTCATAGGTAATAAAAAAACGACCAAGTGCGTGTCGGGCCACGCGCAATGTAGGGTTCCGTAGTTGCCCGGTACATATAAGTTGGTCTACTAATACAGACCGCGCCAAACTTCTGGTCCCATACATTATAGGGGACCAAAAGTTTGGCGCGACCTTTACTCGTAAACCTGTAAAGCCTACTTAGCTGTGATAGTTTTCCTTTTTAATAAATTATATATACTACTTCTATGAATTTTTTAACATTTCTATAAACAACCGTTTAGCCAGGGGGGGGGGGGACGCTCCACCCTCACAAAAATTTTCACTTTAAAGCTTAATATTTCGCCAAAGGATCCCTAAATCGAAAAATAATTTTCACACACCCACAATATTTTTTAAAGACCTATCCAACAATACTACACACCATGGGATTAACGAGAAAAAAAATTCATCTCCAGTTTACGTGTATGAGAGGTAACCTTAAATTTTTTTTTATTTTTATTTTATTGTACCATTTTGTTGGCGTTATTAATATTTATATCCATGCCAAATTACAGCTTTATAGTACTAATAGTCTCTGCGCTAAGCCTCGGACAGACGGATAGACGGACATGGCGAAACTATAAGGGTTCCTTGTCGGACTACGGAACCCTAAAAAACCTGTAAAATAATTGATTTCCGACACTCCCCCTTTTGGGGGGACTACTCCCCGCCTTCCCCATCCCCCCCCCTCAAATATATACATAAGTGAGTATACATAGTCCTTCCTATGAATCGGGTAACCAACCATACTTCGGTACCCTTTCGATAAACTAAACTCTGATGCAGCCCATAGCATCCAATGAATGCTTTCAGGACGAAGTGTTACAAAGTCAAATAATGCAGTCCTATCAAGAAGATTAGCTTTTGGATTATTTTGGCCCAATGCATGTCCTATAGGTGGAAAAAAAACTGGACTTTTTTGTGTTTGAATATTCAAAAAATGTAAATTTCCCTCTTCACTATAGAACTTAAAAGACAGTGATCTTTCTGCCACAAGGTTGATGTCTGTTCCACCTTTGTTTGTTGCTCTAGATCCAAATCGAGCGAAAACAAGTGTTCTTTTAAGGACTTTTTCAAACAATTTAGCCTTGGTATATTTGATAACATCATTAAATACTTCAAAATACCCATGTGCTCCAGTGCCTTTGGGATTTACTATTCTTTGTGGAATGTTTTCATTAGTCAACTGTTTTATAGTATCGATTAAGTAAGTATTAGTTAATATGTCGGAATTTGTATAACTATTTGTATTTCTTATATCGACAGGACTTCCGGCACTCGTTGTGAGAAATCCATCCAGTCTCTACAACAAAATAAATTTACTTAATGATAGATATTATTGATATCCAGTTAATATAGATTTACCTTAATACACGTAATTTTAAGGTGAAAGAATTTCTTTGTGACAGACCATCCATCGATCAGCTTGTGTTCATCCATGGCCCTTTCCAAGATTTCGCCACTCTTGGCCAGTCCTCTGTCCTCCTTATCTAGCCGCAACCCGTAAATTCCTTCTGTTCATCGGTCCATTGGTCAGCCCACGTTACGCTTTGCTATACGTGGTCTCCATTCTAACGCCTTTGAGCCCCAACGATCATCACTTCGGCAACAGATATAGCCTGCCTGCTGCCTTGTGTCAAGTAAATAATAAATTTGCCCACCTTGATGTCTTTACTTAAAGTTCTGTAGTGTTTTTGAAGCCGGTAGGCCTACCATGAGTTTCGCTTACTATACCTACACGTTAACGTATGCGTAAAATATTTATATGAGAAATTTTGCAGCGCCCCTAGCGGCTTACTACAGAACCAGCATTTCTCATACAAAATATTTTACACAGACGGTAACGTGTATAGTAAGTAAAACTCATGGTAGGCCTACTGGTCTATAAGGCAATCTTCGTTTATTCTGACAGCTTCCATTACACAAAGAAGTCCAAAAATACATGTTATCACCCTCATGGTTACTACACTAATATGTAAGGAAAATCGTTTTAGTAAATTTGAAACTGCATACCCATATGATAAAATAACTACATACTCGAAGAACCACAATTATTATTTAGAAATAATTTAAGCGCAAATATTAAATTATATTTTCTGTAATTTAGCATACCACTAACGAATTACTTACATATTGTAAAAAAATACCCTTCTACAATTAAAATTCAACTTACCAAATGTAATGTTTAAGTGGCTATAGGTCAACTCCGGACAACACTTAAATACATATAGCATTTATACAGGTACGTTTACCGATTCTGCTTTTTAATGAAGTGTGAAAACATTTCGCTACAAAAACGGTCGGAAACATTTAGTTACTCAGAACATTATTCAACATTCAAATCAAATCAAACGAGAAGGGTAGGCCTACCATGAGTTTTGCTTATTAGACACGTTAACGTCTGCGTAAAATATTTATATGAGAAATTGTACAGCGCCCCTAGCGGCTTACTACAGCGGGTGGGTCGTGGACCGTCTGGGAAGGCATTTCCGCCGAGGGCAAAACTGCACTTGGGTTTTTGTCAGGACCTCGGATGCCATCACTAAATGCTGATCGTTAACGGCAATGTTTGGAGCCCATGGTATGCCGTATGCCGAGTTTGTGGGCTCAAACTTCATTTTTAGGGTTCCATACCCAAAAGGTAACCAACGGGACCCTATTACTAAGACTCCGCTGTCCGTCCATCCGTCCGTCCGTCCATCCGTCCGTCCGTCCGTCCGTCCGTCCGTCCGACCGCCCGTCCGTCTGTCACCAGGCTTTATCTCATGAACAGTGATAGTTAGACAGTTGAAATTTTCACAGATGATGTATTTCTGTTGCCACTATAACAACAAATACTAAAACTGGCCAAGTGCGAGTCGGACCCACGCACTCCCACAACAGGCATGATTTTTTTGCCATTTTTATAGACAATGGTACGGAACCCTTCATGCGCGAGTCCGACTCGCACTTGGCCGGTTTTTATGCATGACAATGCCAGAGCACACACAACAGTAATTGTCACTAATTACCTCCAAGACGTTGGTATCACGTTTATGCAATGGCCATCAAAGAGCCTCGATATAAACTCCATTGAACATTTATGGGACGAGTTAAAAAGACTTATTCGGGCTCGTCATCCAGCGCCACAAACATTACAGGACCTGAAAACAGCTATCGAGGAAGAATGAGAAATTATTCCTCAATATGTAATCGTAACATTAATCAGTTCAGTGCCAAATCGCTAGAATGCAATCATAAATGCTTTGGAAAGAAATACAAGATTACAAGTAACTGAATAAAAAGGTTTTTTTTACTAAACCATTTTTTCTTTAAAACTCTATGAGCAGATGAAGCCAATACATGTAAATGTGACACATAAGTTCCTTTTTTTGTTCCATCCATCCATCCATCAGCCTTATTCGTCCACTGCTGGACATAGGCCTTTCCAGGAATTTGCCACGCTTGACGGTCCCCCTGGAAGAAATGCCCATACTCACACACGCTGGGCAGGCGGGTTGGTGAGCGCGGTGCCGAAAACCTTGCACCAGTGACGCCGCTGCCCGTCACCAGTCTGTTTTATATAAGGCCCGGCAATTGGGGATGGATATACCGCCATCCATCGGTCCCAGGCAATGGTGGGCCGCCTGGTTTTTTTTGCCTGAGAGCTGTAATGTTCTCTTACTCTCCCCCGAATAACTTCGGGAGGATTTGCGAGTAAGATGGTGGTACCTCCACAGTCGAGCCCGGCATCAGCTCTACCACCTAATTTTTGTTCCTTGTATTTAAATTCAGGACAGCAGCACATGAGACTAATGTTGGAAGTTTTTGGTGGTTAAAACATTTTTTTAGCTATGGACAATACAATCAGAAAATGCGGGGTGGCTCGATTTAGGTGTCCGGGAGTGTATATTGCTTTTGTAAGCTTTTGCTTGCATTGACTGAGCAAACACCAAAAACTAAAATATTTCCATTTTTAAATCCTTACTTAGACAACGCCATCTCTGTGAAGCTATCCTGGATATCGGCTCAGTACGCTGGCGTTGAAATGGTTTTTATTGTAAAACACTAGATGGCACCGCATGTTTCAAAATATCAACTCAAATCTATCACAATAAAGTTTGTCTACACTCTACACTATTATAGGTAAGGAAAGATTTGTTTGTTTGTATATAATGGGTAATCTCTGGAACTACTGAACCGATTATAAAAATTATCTAAGCACTCAATAAGATTTTTAGTTATTGGTATACATATACGCCTTGCGTAGTCATATTTAGTGTCATCGTCGGGGTTCAAATCATCCACTGGTAAATGTGTTTAGAAGACCTCTTAAGTTTAAGCTTATTTGATCGGTCTTGATGAGTATTTTTGTAGAGCATGGTGACCAGGGTCTAATGACGGGACTGGAAGGTGGGTACGGGATCTCCTCAACGGACAACAGCAGACCCTTCGAGTTTGGGCTTCTTTGATGGGTCTTTATTAGCACTTTGGTAAAACATGATGACCCAAATTCTGATAATGGGACTGGAAGGTGGGTACGGGATCTCCTCAACGAACAATAGCAGATCCTTCGATTTTGGGCGTATTTGATTGGTATTTATTAGCGCTCTGGTTAAACATGGTGACCATTACATATTGTCGTTAAAAAATTATAGCCTTTTGTTTTCCTTATTTTCACGAAAATCTCTTCGACGCGGGCGGAGCCGCGGGATAAAGCTGGTTCATACTATATTTGTAAAAAACTTAAAAATATGTTATTGTACAAAACTTATCACTTTTTATTTGAGGCTCATACTTGTTCACCGACGTTTTCAACGATTATTACGTCTTGCTCTGATGGTAAGCTCTATGGCACTACTTTGAACACAAATATGGACTGTTTTCAAGTACCTACGTTGTTTATCAGTGTCACAAGAACTGTAACAATAATGTTGTAACACTGTTTTTCTGCACTGTAATTTGCCCAACCCAATACACTGTTTTGATTAACCAATCAGTGATTATTAATGATCAAATAATTATATTTTCTTCCTTTGCTTTGAGCTTGGTAGTATTTCTAACATTGTGCAGCCTCGAATGATCTCTAGACTAATTCACATTTATTTTATTTTATTTTGAAAGGACTTTTTATAACTTAAACCTTGGCACAAGTTTCATTCTAATACAATAAAAATTGAAGTTAGAGCAGTTTATAGTTTACCTATTTAATGCGCGGGAAAAAACGATAGCTCCAGGCGGCCTCCCGCGGCGTGAGTTAGAGTGACCTCACAAGATTTGTGCTGACGTTGGACAAGGGCAAACTAAAACTACTACAGGCGCCCGAAGTGAGCAGTCCGTAAAAATGTCTCTGTCTAAGCAGCAGTATTATAAATATTGTGTTAAATATTTAAAAACGGATTGGACTCACTTTTTTATCTGTGCAAGGAGGCACAGGTCGAGCTTTCGATGAGATTATGACTCATCATCATCAGGACTCTTCGGGAGACGAATCAGATTTCTGTTTTTAGGTTTCCGCACCAGAAGGGTGCGAAACGGAACTCTATTACTAATCCTCTGCTGTCTGTATGTTCGTCTATCACAGAGGTCTACAGCTTCAATTGGAATAGGTAGAAAATTGAAAGTTACTATAGGCTCTATCACGACAAATAATAAAAATAAAAAAGTTTAACAAAAAACCTTGTGGTAACCAAAGCGCCACCTGAAATAATTTTATGGACAGCTTTGACTAATAGATGGCCTTGTCGACCTTTTTGTACCGAAGTTCATTGGTAAGATGAAAGATGGCGCTAAGATCTTAAAGGCGCATTTGTTATGTACCATTATGGTTTTTAGGGTTCCGTACCCGTAATATGTGGTGATACGGAACCCCTGGTGCGCGTATCCGACTCGCGCTTGGCCAAATTATTTTCGTTTCGATACAGAATTGTGTGCAACTGAACATAATTAGCCGTTAGGACAATCGTGCAGCCTACGAATCTCAACTTCGCTTCGTTACATAAACAATCAGTCGTGTTCTTATAGCGCTCATTATGTCACAGTTGCACAAAATACTTACTTTTATTTGCTTGTTTGTCAGTATTAGGAACAAACAATGCGTGTGGCAGGAGGCGTGTCGCTGAAGCTGTCGTAATAGGTGACTTGAACTCAATCCAATACTACACTAGAGCGCGGACGTATCTATAGGCAGGCTTTTAAAGAAAAATTGTTGACGTTTGATGCTATCAGAAAAACTGATAAATATTTCAATATGTTCAAGTGGAAGGCTATATTTTATAAGTCCATCCATCCGTCCATCAGCCCGTGTTCGTCCACTGCTGGACATAGGCCTTTCCCAAATTTCACCACTCATGTCGGTCCTCCGTTCTGCTCATCCAGCCGCCCTCCGCAACGTCCTTCAGGTCGTCGGTCCAGCGGGCACGAGGTCGGCCAAAATTACGCTTTGCTGTACGTGTATACGTCTTATATGTACTTTTTAGGTATTTTGTAAACGAATTGCTACGTAGGTTATTGATTTTCATTTATTTTATTTCATTTTATCATTCTACATGATTTTCTATGAGAGTTACATTAGTTCATGATTTCTACGAGGATTAAATTTGTACATGATTTGCTACGAGTACGAGTATAGGGGCTACATTAGTACACGATTTGCTACGAGGGTTACATTTGTATTGTACATGATTTGCTACGAGAGTTCCATTTGTACATGATCTGCTACGAGGGATACATTTGTATATGATTTGCTACGAGGGTTACATTTTTACATAATTTGCTACGAGTATGAGGGCTACATTTGAACATGATTTGCTACGAAGACTACATTCGTACATGATTTGCTACGTGAGTTTTAATTATTAGTTTTTTTTAACACCAACACTACCAGTTACGTGAGTTATATAAGGCGAAATTCAATTAACCCACTAATTTCATACTGGAGACTTAGTGGTCAGAAATAAACTTCAATTACCTTTTGGTGAAATTAGACTTTTTTTTTTCGCTTCCTTACTTCCTAGACTAGGAATTGTACTTAAACTAGTCCAACCAGTAAAAGAGCAAAAAATATTTTTTTCGAATTTGGCCAAAATGATTACTGAACCTAGTTCCTGATCACTAACGGAGTCTCAAGTATGAATTTGGTCGGTTGATCTAATTTCACCCTGTATTTGAATATGATTCGATACGAAGGTTGTATTTGTTTATTGTTTGCTATGCGGGTTTCACTTGAACATGATTTGCTACTTGAGGTATATTTATATATGGTTTGCTATGAGGGTTTAATTTGTACATGAGATACTCGTTCATCAAAGTCCACTAATCTGGCTCAGTAACTAAATATTTTTAGAGAAAAGTTGGCGCATGATTCTAAAAGGGTCACATTTGCTGTGTTTTACTCGTACTTTCCAACCTCTTTGTAGATCAAAGTTGCCTCCAATGGCTCCAAGCAGGCTTGAAATATGGCTTAGTGACAATTTGGTGTTAATTTTTTTCTTTAATGGGATCAAAAATTTTACCTTTACTGCTACAAGCCCCTACTATAGATAAAGGCCAACAAGTCGCTGCAGCGGGCACCGCGTTGCGCGCGCGCAGACAGTGGTACCTCGCACGATCACCGGCGCGGACGTCGACGCAACTACCCGCAACATGACGATAAGCTCTCGAGTCGCTGTTGGCATCGCTTTTCTGGCTTGCGGTAAGACATTTTAATCTTTTACCTTCAACATTGTTATAACAAAAGTTCGCAGTCCAGACCGTGGCTGGGATCCAACTCAGAGAATAAATCTGCAAAATTATTAGATCTATACCTACAGGTAGATGTTTTTAGAGGGTCTGCAGGCATTAATCTGTGGTTTTTTTAGTTGCCAGTTTCTAATAAAAGTAGAATGACAAGTTTAGCATTTAAGAAGTTTATTCATGACTTTTAAAGTTGAAAAACTATCTTCAAATTGTTTAACATAAGCAGTAACCTGTGGATCCAGTTTCGATCTAAATATGATAAAAAACTTAATTATTAAGTCAATTACTTTAAATGCCACTTCCTGGCGAATTCGTTCGGTTATTGCTCAACGTATATTGGAAAGGGAGCCGGAATTCGCGTTCATTTGTACTTAACTCAAGGCTTACAACAAATACAGCCTACTTTGTTACTTAAGAGAAACTTGATAGGTATCGAAACTAGTTCGTCAGTCGTGCACCCGATAACACAAAGTCCCTTAACTCTTCCAGGGATAGAGAGCGTCCATAGACGTGATTCCATTGCTCTTTCTGTTGTATCTCGTTATGTGTTCCTGTAAGTGTGTTAATTACAAGGTGATTTTGTTTTGTACAGCCAAATTTAAATTGGATACTTAAGAAAAAAATGAAACCGACTATGGATATAACGTAAATATATTTTTTAAAGTAAATAAAGAAAGGTTTCTGCTTCCATACTCATTTATACCAAGCCATACCCTGATTCAAGTCATTATGGAAAAAAAATAGAATTATCACTTATGCCTGATCACTAATAACAAAGCCACATTTCGACTACCAGAATTTTCGGCGAGCAACAAAGTTTCAATCCTGTGACCATAATCCGTTCTTCCGAACGCAATGTTCCAAATCATCCGTACAGCAGAGATATGGAACCCCCTACTGGCGTCCAATATCCAGATATATACCCAGATTTCCTTAAAAGAAGAGTAAATAGGTACTTTAAATACCTTAAGGCGAGTACTCTTCATCAGACGCAGTAATGCGCAAGCAAAAGACCAACACGAATTAATAAGCTCTAGTATAATTTTGGCTCTATAAATTAAATTCAACTTATATGGCTGGTAAATGCATGTTTCAATGAATTCGGAGACACCTGGTAGCTTTTTATACGAGTCAAGGCCCAATACTGATAGTAACAAGTTATTATGAGTTAAACCACTTTATGTCATAATAACATAACTTATTATTTAAGCTACAACTAAAGGTCATTCATGCATCGGTTATTGGTAGATTTGAAAAATACAGCTACTGATACATAATAAATCATATTCTTTTTTTTCTTAGAAATCCCATGGGAAAATCAAGGTATCATACCTTTGAGATATCTCAACAATTAATATCTCTATGTATATCTTCGTAATATCGCATTACTTTATACCTACTTAACTGTTATGTATATAGGTAGGTATGTATAAGTACTTAGAATATTTATTACAGATTTTTAATGATGAGCGCTATGCGTGACAAATAGTCATACCTACAAAGATAAATTCTAAGTATGACAAAGTCGCTTGCGCAGTGTTCAAGATGATGATTGATCATTATAATGGTAGGTGTTTCTTACAAAAGAGTTCAACGCGCGTTCGCACTTTATTGTTCTATGTAATTAAGTTTTTATGCGATTTACACACTGATATACTTTTATTGTTTAATTTTTATGGCATTATTTACGTTTAAATACCGTGACTAGTGAAGCTATATTTTTTATTCTAAAATATATCTGGGATTCTTTTTGTTGCTTATTTGACTAATATTCAACATCGTAACTTGTTTTATTTTTTTTTGTACATTCTTAGCAACAAAAGTATATGTACTGTCTCATCGGAATACAATTAAACATAGGTGTTATATTAAATACTAGCTTTTGCCCGCGGTTTCACCCGCGTTGAATTAGTTTTTGTGTACTCCTTATAAAATCAGTCAATATTAATCGGACTGTTACCTACAGTAAACACAGCTGGTGAAATGTGTGTGTTATGCGCCTCTGTTTCCCATTTTGTGTGTCTCTTTTATAGTTTTTCCATGGGAACAAAGGGAAAAACTAGTTTTTGTCCTATTCAAAGTCTGGAACTATATTTATGCAAAATTTCAGCCTAATCGTAAGCATGGCGTGAAAGGGTGACACATCACTTTTCTATAGAAACTTGAAAGCTCATTTTCATCCCATGGGAACTGATTTATGGTATAAAAAGTAGCTTATTATTATATCCTATTCCAGGTCTAGAAGTACATTCATGTAAAATTTCAGCCCAATCTGTTCAGTAGTTACGGCGTGAAAGAGTAACAAACATCCATCGATCTATCCATCCATACATCCAAACTTTCGCATTTATAATATTAGTGGGATAGGATAATAATAATAGTAATAATGACGATCGGCCTCGATCGTTTTCGATCTGAGCGATCGCTTCGACTCCTAGTCAGTACAGCGCGGGTGCGTCTGAAGTTTACTAATATTCGATCTTCCTTGTTAATTATGAAGCAATCCTGTACATATTTACCTTCCTGTGACAAATTTAATGAAGGGAAGGCACCAGTGGTACCATTTAATCAAAAGAAATGTAGTTTTATGATTTCTATGCTGATACCTTCACAAATTGCGTATGACTGTGATGACGTCTTGATTTTTTGTAGTTTTTTTAAACCTGTCGATTATAAAATAAAAAATTATCGTTAAAATAAAAGATAATGAATAAATAAACTTTACTAAATCATAAAATTTCAGTCACTTGTTATCTAAAAATAAAAACCACACTCGACTGCGCCCGAAAATATTCGATTTTTTCTTATAAGCCCCCATATAGAACGGATCTGCAACTATACGTTTATTCATTTTACTGGCCCTGAGATGCAAGCCACCATTCTTAAAATCTTTCAGTTTACGACTTTTCTTCGCAAAATACCCCCAGATTGACAACTGAGCGAATTCGGTGCCCACCCCCCCCCCCCCCCTTTATTTTGTTAGGTTAGGTTTTTGTGTATTTGTTTTGTTAATCTTAATGTTTAAGAACTCATATATGTATAATTTATTCAAAATTGAAATCTGTTATTGGCCTTAATATTAAGAAATTTGTTATCTACTTTATATCTGCTATGTATCGCTGTTAATTTCTGTACATAAATAAAATAAAATAAATAAATAAAATGAGTAACGAAAATTGATTACAAGTTCACACAATAAACACAGTCAAAATCATAGGCTTAGTTAAAATATACTGGCATACATCCTAAGTCTATGGTCAAAATACATACTTTACTGCACTCCTGTACCTGATAACCAGATGAGGGTTTTTAAATCATAAAACGTGTTATATTTCAAGATTAACCCATAGAATAAGAACTGCTTGTACTTCTTCCATGGATTAACCCCTAATAAACCGAGGTGTGTAAAAACTAGCCATGTCAACCAAACAATAAAAACTATGACCTTAAAATTTATTCTAGACATGCACCTTATTACTAAAAATGTACTACTACTTTTGAATCTTATTGCGTTGCCAAAAGAGTGTTTTTGATTTTCAAATACCACACACAACTTTCAGTTCCCAAGATAATAAATCTTTGTTCAATAAATTCCAAACGTTCTTGCCGTGTCATTCATTTTGTTCACCTTTCATGCGCATTGTTGCTGTGACTTGAATTATAAGTATCAAAGTACATGCTTCACGTGATTTTTTATTCATTACCTTGATAAAATTTATGGGATGCAATATTATTTCGTTACGACATAACTCCCTGAAAGAGTGTCAGTGGTATTTCCGAATACGGACTGTGAAATGTGAGGCTCAGTCCACACTTGTACACTCAGTACACTGACAATTAACTACTATCGCCTTATTTCGGATACAAATTGTAAATGCAGTACATTTATGGGTAAAAGAGGATGTGAGGAAGATTGCAGTTTATTTATTTATTTATTTATTTGTTTAAGGAAAACATACAGCATTAACTTACACATGAAAAAATTGAAATACAAGCTTAATACACATGCCAATGAAGTTTCCACTGATTAAAAAAGTAGTTCATTTTACACAATAAAAAGAGATATACACTAGTTGCAAACAAAAATTTATACAATTAAGCTAAAACAATTATAAAAGTAAACAAAATATGGTTAACCAGTTATATTATTTGGTAACAGAACAGATCAAATTTTTGTATTTGGATATCTTATCATTAAAAGGGTCAGCGTTATTATAACATTCATCATATTTACAGCAAGATCTTATTATGAATCGATTTTTTGCATAGTTTGTCTTGGAAAGTTTTACAGAATATAATGATTTTGTACGAGTTCTGAATGTTGGAGTTCGAAAAGTAATTTTGTTAAGTAAATGTGGTAAGTTGCGGTCTACACCTTGCGATTATACGTCACATATTTGGGAGCCACAGTGTGGATTGGTACTGTGTACTGCTAGATGATATGCAGCTCTGACATGGCCGCAAGACGCAAGGCATCCAAAATCCATCCCGATCTGAAACCATCATAAGTTTTTGTAAGAAATGTGTTTGCACACATAATAGCCTACGACGAGGAGTCCCTGATTTATTGTTACTATGCAAAATCAAATCGATTACAGATTAACTTCTTTCAGGTCTGAAAGAGATAGGTAGTAAAAATATTTTTCGTGAGAGACTAGGTCTCAAAAACGGGCTTAGGTTTTTCAGTTTCAGTATAAATTATATTCTGTCACAAACTCGTGTGGTTATAATTTGGTTTTTCTATTGTGCGTAAGCTCGGAAGCGCTACAAAAGCGCACACACACAAAACGCGCTTATCTCTACACCTCACTACTACAATTAGCGTTGCCATCCATCCGGATCAAGCCAGACAGTGTTAGGCTTTTTGACCTCTTGTCCGGTCAAATTTGACTGGTCCGGTCATCCGGTTTTCGTTGGGCTTTTTTATTTTCTTACTTTTCCCGCAACACAGTCTTAACACAAAGTTAAAACGTGTAAAAAGTCTTATTACGAAATCTTTAAAAGAAAGAGCATGAAAGGGGTTTCTGGCAAAGAAAAATATGTAAAAATCATTTTTTTTGCGTCCAGCCTTGGGACCCAAAAGTCCGGATTTTTTTGCGGTTAAGTCCGGCTTTCTGGTTCTTAGAGATAGCAACGCTAACTACAACCATAGCCAAACGGCCTTTGTGAGATAGAATATCTGTAACAGCATCTTACACTTATGTTAATATTTTGTAACGTAAGGTTTGCAGTTTAAAAATTACAGATTGTAATGTAATTTTTCTATAGATAGGTATATATTTTGTTTTCTTTTATATTTAAGTAGGTATTAGGATTAATTACTTTTTTTATTTATTTAAAAATAAAACGGAAAAAATATTGCTATCAAAATTTTGTTCGAGCTGTACATAAGTCCTATTTTTCAAATTATCAGAAAGCGTGTTTTTGGAGACCTAACTTCATTAATTAATTAAAAATCTTTCAATCACGTTTCTGTGCTACAGGAATCTAAAAAATGGTTTCATAAATGTTATACTAATTTATCGAACTATTTGCTTTTTATTGAAAGTAGTAATGACTTCAAAAAGTACCAGTTCCTCGTGGCGTCACCTTAAGTTAAAGTTGACTGAGTTATAAGTTACTTAAAAGTTAGTTACGGTAATGAATAAATAAATAGACAGAGGTTACGTTGCATGAACCTTTGTTTTTATATTGTTTATGTTTTGGTTGGTTTCAGGTTGCATAATAAAGTTATATCTCTCCTTGAAATAAAAGTCTTGAAATAAATAAAAAACCTTTTTTTTCTTGCGCTTTTAATTGGTACCTCTCGCACTACGCGCTTTCCGCTTGAAGTGACACTGACCGTTAAAAACTGAGGCAGCTTAAGGTGAAGTGAGACCTAAATTAGAAGTTTTGATTACACTCGAAAAAAATGTTTATAAAGTAAAGAAAAATCTTTATTTGTCGCTTTAAAATACTAAAAATGACGAATCCAAAATCTTTTTATTGGTGACGAAATTTTATTAAACCAGTTAGTTAATTACGGTGCCCGAAACACGATTGACTAAACTCGGCCAAGTACGAAAAAACAAACGCTAAAGCGGTAGCACCTAACAAATGATTGGGCACCCTTTGGGTATGGAATCCTAATTTTATTATTCGTTATTTTACTTCATAATATGCACTACAATCTGACAAAATTTAAAACTTGTAGGGATTACCGATTTTAAGAAAGAGCTGAATTAAATAATTATTCAAATAAACGTTGTTAAAATGCAACTTTTTGGCGGTTTTTTGTATTGGGATCACCCTTGGGTTTCAATTGTTATTTTATTTTATTATTTACAGTGACAGGGGCATATCTCTTCCTTGAAAATTTCAACTGGCTACCCATTACGGCTAAAGCTGTAGACCCTTGTGATAGGCGGATGGACAGATAAAAATCGGAGGCTTACTTATCTAGGGTTCCGTTAGGCACCCCTTGTAATCGGACACCTAAAAAAATAAAGAAGTTTCCTCAAAATCTTGAAATTTTTAAGCAAAATTCAATTTCATTCGATATAGATGTTTTATTTATATTTTCTTTCCCATTTCAAGGAATCGGCTTATGGAAAATAGAAATCGCCTTAATTTTCTACAAAAGTACAAAATAATTTGATTTTTATGGTTTTTTCATCGCAACTGCCAAAGCTTGTGACACACGAAATTCGACTTTTGTTATTTGGTTGCTTCTGGTCTCACTTCACCTTAAGTAGCGATTCGATATGCATGGTTCACTTATTTATTGCAATCTAAGTCAAATGGGAGGAAGTTACGTAAACGGAAAATACCTAGTTCAATTTTATCGTATAATAAACTAATGTTAAAAGTCAGGTTGGAACAGCTATTCCGGCAATAGTCGTTCAACTTTTGAATGAAAAATGCCACGAGGTGTCAAGTGCGGAATGACCAAATCTCATCAAATTAAAACCATGGAACATAAGGAACGCTTCCTATAGGTTTTCAGTAATAAAAATCAATTCGTATCCGTAGAAAATCCAATTTTAAATCATCTGAAATCTGCTTTAGCAATTTTTTTGCACGTACCAGAATAGCTGGTCAAAAAACACACGTAAACCAGTTTATTGTTCCGTTTATTTATATAGGTATTTATCGGAAATATTGGAAACAAAACCGAAACAAAAAGCTTTCTTATACAATATAAGGTGACTTTGGTTGATATAGCCAAATTCATACTGGAGACTTAATAAGTAATCAGGACCAAGATTAAATGAACCTGTTTGCAAAATAAGGAAAATGTTTTTTTGCGCCCCTATTACCGTTTGAGAATAACCTCGACTCAGTATACCTAAGATGTCAGAATTTGATTTTGTGTATTTCTCAGATAGGGTCATTGAACTTTGGATCTGAGCGCTACCGAGTTTCCGGTATGAATTTGGCTATATAGAATATAAGAATAGAATATAATTTTATTACGTAAAAAGGGGATACAAGAGACTTATATAAACACAGAGCTTAAAATTTAATATTAACATGTAGTATAAATAACAAATGTTTGCTGTTATCCTAAATAGGGTTTTACGCCTGTAGAAAGGAATAACAGCCCCGTTTCCTTGGAAAAACACAATGGGGTAAAAAACATTATATAAGGACGGGTTATCGGCTTAACATTTAAAACTGTAGCAATTATGCGATATTTTATAAAAGTATGTGTGTGTGTGTGTGTGTGTGAGGGTGTGTGTGTAAGTGTTGAGAAGGTGTTTGCGTGAGTGTGTGGAGGGTATGTGCATGAGTGCGGTATGCGTTCAAGTTTATGTGAAGAAAAAAAGTTGTAGACGGTGCATAAAAGGTGAGAGTGAGAGGGTGTCTAGATGAGAGTATAGTAAAAATGTATAGATAGGAGGTCTGTTTATATAAAAAAGAAAAGTATAAGTAAGTGTTATAGATTTTTAATAAAATTCTCTGTTTGTTGATATGTTTTCTTTAAAAGGAAAGAGGTTATAATATGCTTGCACTGATATCGAGGTAATCCGAGTATGGGTAAATGCAGGTTGACTTTGTTATATAGGTAAGGTCCAAGATAGAAGATAAATCTTTTGGCAAATTCAGTTTTTGTTTTGGGAATAAAACAGATTCTGTCTTTACGTCGTTGTGTTAATTGTTTGTAAGGTGTTATTTGGTGCTGATGGAGAATGGTTTGAAGTATAAATAGTTGCCTTACATTTAGTACTTGGACGTGATTATATAATTCAGTTGTTGGGAAACGGATAGGACTAAAAGTAGCAACTTTTAAAATAGCACGTTGCGCAATCTCAAGTGGTTTTAACGTTGTTTTAGCTGCACCACCCCAAGAGGTGATGCAGTAACATAAAATAGATTGACACAGGGCATAGTAAATAGTGCGAATGACAGAAGGTTTGGCAACATGCCTAATAGTTTTAAAGATGAAGATAAGTTTTCGTATTCGACTAGTAAGGAGATTAATGTAGGGCTTAAAATTTAGATGCTTATCTAAAATAATACCAAGGTATTTTATGGAATCGGTAGGTGAGATTGATGGACAGTTACAGTTTGTTGATGGTGGGCTAGAACAAGAGTGTGCAAAGAGTGAAAGGGGAGATGATGGTTGTGAAGTTGACGAAATTGAAAAGGTAATAAACTTTGTTTTAGAAGTATTTAGCGTTAAGAAGTGGGAAAGAAACCAGTCAAAAATATAATTAAAACCTTGTTGGGCTTTTTCCTGAAGGTCTGACCAGGATGACGATGAAAAAGTTATTGCGGTGTCATCAGCAAACGAAGTAATTTTACCTGAAGGTGTTATAAGGTTACAGAGGTCATTTATGAAAACTAAGAATAAAGTAGGTCCCAAAATACTTCCTTGTGGAACGCCATACAACGTTTGGAGTTCGCTGCTAAAATTATTAGCTATTTTAACCGCCTGTGTTCGTCCTGTGAGATAGCTTCGGAAGAGATCGAGTTGGAGACCTCTTATGCCAATTCTTTCCAGTTTATGTAAAAGAAGTGGGATAGGAACGGTGTCGAACGCCTTAGAAATGTCAAGAAATATAGTAAGAACTTTTTGATTTTTGTTGAGGTTGCTAACAATGTGATTTACAACTTCGTGTACTGCATCATTTGTCGATTTGTTTTTCCTGAAGCCAAATTGATTAGGGGACAAGAGATTGTTACTTTCGAGATATCCAATTAGTCTATTATTTATAAGGCGTTCAAGAACCTTGGAAAGTGAGGTAAGAATAGCAATAGGCCGATAGTTATTAATAACGTTTTTATCACCTGTTTTAAATATTGGTTTTACAATTGCCTTCTTGAAAGCTGTAGGAAAGTGGCCAGTGTTGAAGCATAAATTAAAAATATGACTGAAAATAGGACCCAAGATAGTAGAGTATCTTTTTAAGAAGGTAGTAGAAATATTGTCATGACCCGTAGCAGCATTAGACCTAAGTGAACGTATAATAGATATCACTTCTTCATTATCAGTTTCTAGTAATACAAAAGACGAAAGAATATTAGAGGATAAATGCATGGGTGAGGCAGGATTATTGGAATGGTGAGATGTAGGAGTAATTTCCTCCGCAAGTTGACTGCCTATGTTTATGAAAAAGTTATTAACTTTATTGCAAGAGTCAGTAGGAGTGTTGGAGACATGTAGCAACTCGATAGGGGTATGTTTAGGTACCGCACTATATGTTATTGATTTTATAGTTTTCCACAAAAGTTTGCTATTTGTTCCTGCTTTATCAAGTTCCTTAGATTCAAATTGACGTTTAGCTTTTTTTAAAATTTTTGTGCAGAAGTTTCGGTATCTAATGTAAGACAGTTTCAGTATTTCATTTTCCGGGGACTTTTTTGTTTTTTTGTGCAGGTTGTCTCTATTTTTTATACATCTAACCAAGCCTGGGGTTATCCATGGCTTGATAATCCGCTTCCTCTTTGGCAAGGTGGTCACTGTAGTATTATCATCAATGGCCTTAGACAATAACATAACGATCATGTCAACACTTGATTCAGAGTCAGTAGACAAGAAGATAGGAGAGAAACTATGAAAGTGTTTTCATAGTTTCATCTAAAGTTTCATAATTTATTTTTGAAACAGATGTCACAGCGAAATTACGTTGTTGATGAGTTTTCAGACAAAAGAGAGTACAGCAGTGATCAGTAACCGTTGATTCAAAGAGGATAGTGGTGGCTGGAAGCTTTGTGCGCAAGATGACATGATCCAAGCAAGCATTAAGTCTTGTGGGCAAAGTGTGCGCTGGTAGGTAACCATAAAGAGCGAGATTGTTAAGATAGTCCTCAGAGCACTGGTTGAGTGACTCAGTACTAGATGGTTTAATGTCAAGGTTTATATCGCCTGTAATAATAACTGATTTGAAGTTGGATAAAGAAGGTAAAATTGTTTCAAGCGATTTATTAAAAGAATCGATGTCTTTATTTGATGGGGAACGGTAGATGCATACGATTGCGGTGTCGTGACCTAGTTTAATAATTAATCCTGTTGCAGAGTTGTTATGGAAGTTTGGCTCTTCGACAGTATACAAGAAATTTGAATTTATGTACACTACGACGCCATCATTTTTGTTTAAGTTTTTGTCAGTGTGGCACATTGAATAGTTCGGTAGGGTAGGAATATTTAAGTTAGTGCTACATGGTAAACAGCATTCTGTTAAAACAATGATGTCACTTTCGAGTGGCATTCGATGGAGCAGAATTTCAAAGCTCGGGAAATTAATGTTTATAGATCTGATGTTTTGATTAATGATTTTAAGTTGCTTTTGTGGATTTTCTACATGGGAAAAACAGTTTTCAGGAGTACTTGTGTAGACTTCGGACAATGATAATTGATCAATATTTTCGTTTAAGTTTTTAATGTCATTTATTGCTGTGAATGTAAAATATAGTTTATGTGGGTAGGTAGGGGGGAGGTAGGGTGATTGTATGATATATTGATCAATAAGTAGTTAGTGTTATAAATAATAACCATTGGGTAGGGTGTCCATTTAAGTGATTGAAAATAGTAATGAAGAACATTTTTAGTATTAAAACTCTCATATGATACATACATAGCTTCGGATTTGGTTTGTGTAATTAAATAGTAATTCATGTGACATTTTATAGTGTGTGAAATTGTGTAGGCATGTTTAGTGTTTAGTAATATTTTGTTTAATAGTGTAGTGATGCTTAGATTATGTGTAAATATGTGTTTAACTAGTAATAACTTATGTAATAATATTAATTTCAAGACAATGAGCGTATATAGTCATGCAGAAAGAGGATTAACAAGTTGATCAAGTTGGGCCTCCGTGTTCACAATAATGTAACGGCTATTTTGGTCTTTCTTCAATAAAACACGTCCTTCCGATGTCCAGCAGAATTCATAATTGTGAGCTTTTTGAAAGTTTCGAGCTAAGTAGAATAGTCTGTTGTTGCGTGACGTAAGTTTTTCTGCAACGTAAATAGGGACTTTGGCGTAGTTTGCGCCCAAGAGTGACGAATTTAATTTATCTGCAGGATTTCGTCTGTTGTAGTCCTTAGATGATTGAAGAAAGCGACTTTTTATGAGAGTGTTTGAGAACTCAATTGTGATGGTAGATGTTTTTATCTCCTTTTTGGACGGATGCCTCGTTACATCACGGATATTGGAACGTTGTATTTCAATGTTCAATATTGTTGACAGTTTTTGGGCGAGAGAAAATAGTTGTTCTTTGGTCTCTCTTGGTTCCTGTTGCTGTTTCGGGACATTACGAACTTCAATAGAGGTTTTCAGGTAATTTCTATCAAATATTTCAATCTTTTCTTCAATTGACGATAATTGAAGCTTCATATTATTTCGTTCCTTCTCTAAACCGCTTATATTTGACTCAAGGGATGTTAGTTGGTCTGACATATAGGTCATTGACCTTTCAATAGAGGTATTAGTGTCCTCGATCTTTGCGTATTGAGTTTTAATATCCATTATGTAGCCTTCAAACTTGTCTAATCTGGAATTTTGAGTCTCAGTCATTCCCCTTAATAAATCTATAATTTCATTTTTAAAACCAATAAGGTCGACGTTTGTCCCGTCTTCTTCCATCGTACGGGGACGTTTAAATCGTTGGGAAGTGTTTTCATTAAAATTAATGTTTTCCTGACATAATTTAGGGATATCCGAGTCAGATCGTGATGGCGAGCCGCTAGCCAAGCTAGTGTTAGTGGGTGACCGAAGGGTTTTAGGCATTTGGAAATCGTAGTAAGTGAAATATTTGTTTATTGTAGGCCTAAATACACGGAACAATTACCGACGGCAGGTCACATATGCGATGAATATTTCAACCCGGGGGTAGTAGAATAAAAGAGATGCTCCTCCCAGATGTCACGTCCCGTGCGTGTGCGTTGATCTTAGATGGGCGTGGTCAGGAGAGGTGCGAATAGTGGCTTTAGATGTGCAGGCGCTTACTTGGTGGGGATTAGTAAGGCACGTTTCTCACCTCTTCAGTTTGATGCAGCCCTGGTACTTCGCACAATTAACTCGCACTGATTTTTTGAGAAAAATAACAAATATTTGCTCAGCCGAAAACACGTCTTAACCGTTCAGAATCCAAGGGGAAGGGGGAACCAAAGTTACCTGTTATTATTAGGTCATTGTTTAATTATTTGTCTTTATTTCATCACACATAAACACAAATAAAAGAAAATAATAATAATATATCATATAATTATCGACCTCTCACAAAACAACAAGACACACAGTCTCTAAGAAAAGTTCGTCAGAAAGTGTCCGAACGTGCGACGAGCAACGTAGCAAAAATCTTCAACCAAATTAAGACGTTATGTCGTTAACATAAGATGCAATGTCAGTTGTACGAAATCGTCATTCAAATTTGGCACCCCATAGCGGTGACAAAATTCATCGTGGACACTTTATGAGCGAGATTGTGAGTCTACTTGTCTATGAGAGGTCAATGAATATAATTTTTCTATTCGCCTGATGACGACCCCACTGAGGGGTCAAAATATGGCACATTTTAATATATATTATTTCTGTGTGTGTATTAATAAAATTAAAAACTTACAAATAATAGAAAACAATTGAATACTCAGAAGAGGCGAAACATAATAGTATGCATATTACATAAACAAACAAACAAACAAAATTTTTCTTTATTTCCTTACATTTTCTTACATCTCTTACTTGTGTTTTTGTATCATGAATATAAAAATAAATAATAAAACAAAGCTCTAAAAGTAGACAAAAGAAAAGTCACAAATTTACTGGCATATAAATCATCAAGTAAACTATCTGAGTATATTCTTAACTAGGGTCTACTTTAGGTGGTAGAGCTGATGCCGGGCTCGAGTGTGGAGGTACCACCATCTTACTCGCAAATCCTCCCGAAGTTAGTCAGGGGAGAGTAAGAGAACAGCTCTCAGGCAAACCAATTTGAATTTGGAATTATCTTTTTTAAAATTTAAACTTTTTAATAATACCAAAACCAGCGAGATACAAATGGTATAGCCAAAGAGATTTTATTATAAGTTCATACATACTATTAGGTCATCTAGGTCATCTGATCTGTAGAACACATCTAGGTGGTAGAGCTGATGCCGGGCTCGACTGTGGAGGTACCACCATCTTACTCGGAGAGCCTCCCGAAGTTATTCGGGGGAGAGTAAGAGGACAGGTTTCAGGCAAAACCAGGCGGCCCACCATTACCTGGGACCGATGGATGGCGGTTTATCCATCCCAATTGCCGAGCCTTATATAAAACAGACTTGTGACGGGCAGCGGCGTCACTGATGCAAGGGTTCCGGCACCGCGCTCATCAACCCGCCTGCCCAGCGTGTGTGAGTATGGGCATTTCTTGCAGGAGGACCGCCCAGAGAGGCGTAATCCTGGAAAGGCCTATGTCCAGCAGTGGACGAAACAGGCTGATGGATGGATGGACTTAAGGTCTACGAAACTGGATAGCGCTCATCTTAGGTTGAAAATCTTTTTTCACTATGACAGATTTGCCTGAGTTGCATTGTTTTAGTACAAAATAAAAAATACGAAACCCCAAATATTTAATATAAAATTGTGCCTTCCGGCTTACAACAAAGCTATCTTGATTTTCTAGAAAAAATATAATTATATAAATCACATTCCGTAATCTTTACATTAGCATGATTTCCTCATTAAATACGTATATATAAATAGGCGATCTTTGTCCTACATAATTATATAAAGTTGTTTAGGTTTTTTTTACATTTTATAACAGAAGTAAATGAAAGCGGTATACATTTTTATTTTAAAAATAGCATCTTACATAATTGATACGTTTACATCATAATAAAAACAAAGGTTTTAAGTCATCGCGCTATGGTATTAAGGGCCAAAATTGATTGCTAGCGTATCGATTATAGTGGTTTCAATTACGAGAATTACAAACAGATGTAGTAATTACGTAATAAGCAATTATTTTATATGTTTATTCAACATTTAACACTTGTATGCGTCTAATTTTGCTGAAGGTTTGTTGTGAAAAATGAAAATCTTAATAGCGAAGCGATTAGTAGTATATTATAGGCGATCAATGACCGGAAATAAAGGGATTGCCTGACGTGGTAAATGTGGTGCTATGATACGAGTCAGCAACGTTTCTGAAGAGGTATGTATCTACTCAAACAGTATCAGGCAATAAAATATGCATTTGCAAAAGAACAAGTAATTTAATAGAAATACTTAGTACCTAACTTTGTTATATACTTTTTATTAAGTTTAGCAGGAAGTGAGATTTCTATGATATTTTATTCTTCTTTCAAATTATTTATCTCCATGCTATCGCTGATGTTACTAAACAAATTTTTTGAAGTATCAATAAGTAAAGCAATAAGATAGTTTTACGCACAATGAACTCACTTTGCCGCCTTCACGAAACTTTAAGTTTTTTCTGATTTTAGCCATAAACACTTTACAAGGAAAAAATAAAAACTCTGCGTTGAAAATTGGGTGCTTAGGCTATTGCTTTTTGTTTATTCCAAAATAGAACGAACCATTTAAAACTGTGTTGAAAAACGTGCAGTCAACTTTGGCTATATGGCATTTGGCATCTTTTTTGATCTAATTGACAGATTTTTTTTATCGTAGCGAATAAAAATGGATTTTCATATTTTTATACATTTACTTTTCCAGTATGGCCAGAGGCCTATCCTGTGTTAGTGTTTCAAAAGAAATGTGACTAAATTGAGCATGTTTCAGAAACATTATTTGATAGCAAAATTTTAAAAACTAAACAGTTCAGATTAAACTGTTTGGAATTTGTAGAAAATTATTACGTGATTATAGTGTTGAAATTGAATTATAATTAAGTTTATAAGTAAACCTTTTATTTATTATGTTTAATAAATAAATATAATTTATTCATTCTTTTTTAGTACCTTCTAGGAAGTGATCTCAAAAATTTGTTATTAAAATGCATATTCTGCTGCTAACTAGCGCTAGTCAAATTAGACAGCGCTGAAAAACATTTAATTCGTAGTTTTGTCTCTTTTGCTCTTGTTTGCCAGCTTGGCATATTTTAATTTTTTGTGTCGAAGACATCCCATTTAAGGAAAACTATAACTTCATCAGTAAAACTTGTATCTCGGTAATCTACGAAAACAAAACTTAGCTGCATCGTGCATTTTCTTTCTCAGCACTTTCTCAGCAAATCTTGCTCTTACGTCGAAAGTATGGCCATCGCCAGGATTTTAGTCGAAGGGGGGGACAAGGAAGATTGTCATCTTTAAGTTGGTGGCTTAATTTAAATAATTCACGTTTTGTAAGAAAATACTAAAATAATATTTTCGGATAAGTGAGTTCAATAATATTATATAATCGTTATACATAGGTATATAGGTTGGTAAGATGTACTCAAGCATATAAACAAATAGTCGTAAAAAAAGAGATGTCGTAAAAAAAACAGTTGTTTCATGAATTTTATCGTATCGTATGATCGAGTAGGATGGGTGAGTAGTATCACTATCGCTAGTTTCCGGCTTCATCTTAATGCCCAGTATGTGAGATTTTCGAGGTTATTATAAAAACATGCTTTCACACATTAATGGGCTCGTCACACAATATTTGTTTCTAAGGTGGGTTCAGGATCCATCCATCCATCAGCCTGTTTCGTCTACTGCTGGACATAGGCCTTTCCAGGATTTAACCACTCTTGGCGGTCCTCCTGGAAGAAATGCCCATACTCACACACGCTGGGTGGGCGGGTTGGTGAGCACGGTGCCGAAACCCTTGCACCAGTGACGCCGCTGCCCATCACCAGTTTGATTTATATAAGGCCCGGCAATTGGGGATGGATATATTCAGGATATTTTGACAAAAACATCGAAATCTCACCAAATAAACGAATATCTTGAAAATAAACTGCATATAACCCGATAGGATTGAACTCCTATGTCTCCCTTGCTACGGCTCTGATCTGCAGCAACAAACAAGACGAATGAATAACAAATAAGACGTAATGTTACGCAACTTGCATACTCTTCACGGATGGCTGCTTCTCCCTGATGCGATGACAGCATATTAACTACCTCAGCTACTCCACTTATCACCTATCAGATATACACGGACACGCATCGAGGTACTAAGTCACTAAGTACTAATACTTAGTCACCTTAAAGTGGGCGTGGTAAGAAATGCCATTATATATCAGATTACATATTTTTTTAGTTAACTGTGTAGTCAATCAAGGCATACTCATATGTCCCGCAGTGGACGAACACAGGCGTCAGATGTAATCAACATACTCGTAAAAGAAAAAGATTACACGTTTCTTGCCCTTCTTAGCAAGATTTATCGGAGTGGCGGAGTTAGGCATGCATACGTATTAGTATTTAGTATATTTTTAGGTAGCTATCATCTGTATCGTAAATTGGTTGTATAATTGAAATATATCTTTTAGTTCGTGTGCATAATACACGTAAAATACAAGTATTTCATTTAATGTAAGTAAGCCCAAAATTTGATTTTACTTGTAGTATTTTCCGGTATAAATTTAATTAAAACTGACGAGTAATTCATATACATAATATATAGACCTTTACATATTGCACACGCTGTTGCCCGCGACTTCGTACGCGTGGATATTATTATTACAAACCAGAAAAGACAAATTAGAAACAAATGTAAAGACAAGAATTTGTTTTTAATTTATATTTTCTGGTTTGTAATGCACTCTAATAATTATATTTAGAGTATTCCAAAGCGATGGATTTCGCAATAAAAACATAATTTCGTACGCGTGGATTTCGGATCGAAGCAATTTCTGGAATTGATGCTTGTGATTGTTGGCACTTGGTGGAACTTTTGATACATTTTTGATTAAAAAGCACTTGTACTTGTCCACTTATTTATATTATTTTCATGACTGGTTTCGCTATTGTAAAAGGTTTTTTGGATGTTTACGTACAATTTAAAGTACAGTTTAAACAATTTCTCCAAAATATTTAAAAATCGGACAACCGAAAAAATATTAGCATCACTGCAAATCATTTTCGTAATAGTTTAAATCTCTCTGGCTACTAATGGCTTCCTTTCTGCTTGGAAAAAGGGTGGCTAAAATAACCTATCCCACTTATTTTTTTCAATTTCGACCAATCTACCTATATATTCTTCCCATAGGTATTGCACATAATCATTAAACATGAAGTACATAAACAGCTTTACTCCTTTCTCCACGAAAACAATAATTTATGTACTTTTCAATGTACTTTCCTCCCTTTCCAATGTACAATAAGTGCACTGCTAAAAGTCAGGGATGATATAAAATTCGAACAACTGACTCTTCTGACTGATTTTAGTAGTGCATTCAACTCCGTTGACTTTGAAATTTTACTTAGCATTCTTTGCTCCCGCAACATATCTTCACATGCGCTCAAGTGTTTTGAATCCTAATTTCGTGGTCGTCTTCAGTCTGTCTGTACCGATGAAAAATCTTCCAATTGGTTAGATTTCAAAGCTGGTGTCCTTTAAACGAGAGTTTTCTCCCTCCTGTTTTTGACAATTTCCATGAATGAGATCACTCACAATCTCTCCTTGCATTTTCACCTTAATCCTGATAATTTTTGGATTTGCACACCTTTGATCTTGGTTCTGAGCAATGGAGCGAGGTATGCTAGGCATCGCATTGTTAAATCATGTCCCGGATTCAGTGATTCGTCATAGAACCAAAGTTATGGATTGATTGGCGAATCACAGGACTAAAATGACGATGGGCAGGACACTTAGCCCAGCGAAGTAATGGCAGGTGGACTAAATCCCTAACAGAATGGAGGCCAAGAGATGGTGGCCAACGAAGAGTTAACAGAACACAAGCTAGCTGGTGGGCCGATAACATTCACTAAACTGTTCCTCTATCATGTATTTGTTATACCGACCTTAATTCTTCTAAGGGATTTCCAAAAAAGCGTTAATTTCTTTTCCTTGTGCTTACAAAAAAAACTTTTTTACAATTTTACTATATGTTGTTTTGTTTTTACACCATTGTGTTGTGTATTAAGAGACGAAAAATTTGTTACGAATTCTTATATAATAAGGTTGTCCTATTGAAATATGTATTACATCTTTCCTTGATTCTGTATATTAATTTTCCATCATAAATCTTCTTGTGTAATAATAATATTTCTAAAGATCTCACAAAAAAAAAATTCAAAGCCAGACACACATTTTGATGTCATGTTGCGTACGAGTGTAGGATAGAAGTTTTTGTTTTTAAATTTGTATGTGTTACGTGCACTGACTCACAGAGCTTTGTTTGTATTTGTACCCAAATTAGATTTATCCTTTTCTGGCCTTTTGCTTGCAAAACCAAACCCTTGACTATTAACCATTTACTATATTTGTTTAATCTTGCTTTTTGAGTCTTAGACTAGTAATACTAATCTAATCCTTTACTCTTTGTAAGGCAGAAGAAATGAAGAAACTAGGATAGGCCGTAGAATATGACGTGATAGGATAGACAATTAGACAAACATTGCGGTTCATATGTAAGAAGAATTACAATTCATAGGTAATATAGCTATGGTATCGCTATGGTGTTTCACACACTGCAGGGTGATCATCTTCGTGTAGAAGCGCGAACGTAAGCGAATGGTTGCGTTCACCTCCGTTATCTCACTACTGTTTACACTATTACGTACTTACCGACACTTTTGGATGTATTTCTGAACTCTTAGTTGCTTGTAATAACGATGGATATTGAATAGCTACAGCATCGACGCTGGATTGCAGCTCTAAGCCGGTGGTGAAAGAAAGTGTTTCTCTTGACATAGCTACCTAGTCATTCATAAATCACGATTTATTTAAGCATATACGAGTAGCCCATTTTACCTTCATCGATTTATGGACTATTGTCCGAAATATAGTTTTTAAGATACCTACTTGATCCAACACCAAAAGCATTTACATAAAAAGCATATTTACAGTGTATTCTGGAACTTTCCACTTTCATTAAATTAAAGGCTTTATGAAATAATTCCTGTTTTTTGAAAATGGCGAAAGTTCTATTATTCTATTTATTATTTATATTTGTCATAACATAATTTCCAAAATTGTGAGTATATTGCCATGGGCAAATACGCATAACTGTACAGAATCTTTACTTTATATTTTTGACACTACTCGTATTTTGAGTTTGCAAAAAATTTTTCGAATAATCATATTCACAATTACACATAAAATCATAATGAAAAACTATTGAAGTTGACAAACATTTTTGCAGAATTAGAATATATAATAGCTTAGAACAAAAAATTTTGCATTACATACCCGAACGTTTATTCTAATGGTAGTTCTTATTACAATGTCTTAACGGGTAAAATCTAAAGAACTTGGTTCCTTCAACTAAAGATTGTTGTGCTACGTGTTCATCTGTGGCAGCCGCTATTGGCTTGTCGTGCTCAAAATGCCAATTTCTATGCAAACATGCTAAACAGTAGACTTGGGTCAATCTGTGTTTAGAACTTGTTCACAATGTTACGTCACTTCACTAGACACCGGTTTCACTTTAGCCCAGAAGGAGCTTTCCGCGATTTTGCAACAACTTTGTTATCGTATCACTGCGGTAGGTAAGAGGCCTTATGTGTATATTTATAAATATTGTTATGTTTTGATTATAAAATATTCATACATAGTTGATCAATACTTTACTCATTTTCTTAAGTACCGGGGGTACCTTCGCAATATTTCCTTTATAGCAAAAAACGAATTCAAATAATTAAAATTTGTTCACAAGTTAGGACACGGATTCTTAGAATTTAAGGTCCGTGTGTTAGAACTAATGCTTGAAGCCGTTGAATAGATGTGTCAGAATTTTAAGGTGTTTAGTGTGATTTATTACGTAAATTTAATTTTACAGTGAGTAGTTAATTACATAATTAAGAATGTACTTAACATCATATACGATTTGGGTTTTAATTGACAACGATCGCTCGATAACTTTATTTTTCATTGTAACCCGTGAAATACCAACTCACGATCTGGCTTTTTATTCTATTGTTCTTCAATTGTTATCGAAAATCAATAATTCTACATCAATACATACCAACACATAAAATGTAAAGTAATATAATAACATACAAAGTGACATTAATTTATGCACCCAAATTCATACCGAATGCTTGGCAAGTGCTCAGTATCAAGGTTGGATTGCCGTTTTTGTGAAATTCGCAAATTATTTTATTTTATGTTCACTTCAAACGCAAGCCCAGCCCCGAATCAATTACTATGGGAGGTTAATATTTTATTTTGCGAAATTAGCTATAAGTGTTATCGATCCGTGATACTAATAACTTACCAGGCCACCAGTATGAATCTGGCTGCATAAATGTATGTCACCTTAAAATGTTAAAAGATTCATAAAGCAAATAAAAAAGCGATATATTTTCAGTAACCCTACGGTATACAAATTATGGAGTAACAAATTTATTGCTGGTAAATATACTTGGATATTCGCTGCAAGGTAGTTTATAAACGAACTATATTTTTTATCTATAATACTAACTTAACATGTTTTAGCAAGATATCTCGTATACAGGATTGCGCGTTGAGATGAGTCATTAAGGAAAAAGACTAAACTATAAAAAATTAAGAAATTTGCTCAAAAGTCTCTTGTCCCTATTATTTGCTTTAAAAAAATATACCTATATATGCCATATCAAAGAAATCGAATATGATCGTTTTGCAAAAAAAAAAGTGCAACCTAGTGAGATAGTTTTGCTAGTAAGAAGCAAATCTTGCAAAGAAACATTATGCTTTTAATTTTTTTTTCTTATAAACGTAAAATTTGTAGTGATATGTGAAGAATTTTAGGATTTTATCGAACAGTTATCATCATCCATCAAATTTGTACGAATTCCTTTAAAAGGTATTTTTTTCTGGAAGACTTATCTAATTTACACCTGGCTAAAACTTCAGCTAAATCGGCCGAGTAGTTTTAAGAATTAGGCCATGGGCGATTTACCTATATACTCGTATATTTGGGGTTTCCCATGTTCACAATTTTAAAGGTTACTAAGTATATTAATTTATTGTGGATTACATTGGTACAAAACACTTTCAACTAAAATTTAAAGTTCGGACAATAAACTAACTATAAATTATAATATAATAAATCTTAAAATAACAGAAATTAAATAATCCTTAAAAAAAACATACCAGCATACACACAATAATCATAAAAAAAAGATTGCCTCCAGATCACTGCCCTGCGGGTTACTTAATTTAAATTTGTTAAGGAAGTTCCGATTTGCTATATAAATAAATACCAGAGAGGACCTACAATAAATGGCATTTTTCTTTGAATAAGGTTACCTTTTAATACTTAGGCGCAGAGTTCGAAAGGCCTTCCGTAAGTAAAACACCTTTCAACGGAATCTGCATATAGCATATAGAGTTCATTAAAACAATTTTATTGTTAAATTTTCATTTCATTTTTCATTTGATTAAAAATCCCAATGACACAAAAAGATGATATAAATCTTTATTTCACAAGTTAAAAGGTAAAACGAATTCCAAAAAAATACAAAAATAAGCCATTTCCATTGATTTGTACACAATGTTTCTACCCAAAACGTGGTTCTTACTAGCATCATTATCGATTTATGCCATAACACAAAATGTTATTTTGCAAAATGAGCCGGTTTTATTTCCGGCTAAGGTAAGTAATTGAAAAAAAAATTATGATTCAGCTTTTTACTCTCTAAAATCGATGACGATATTCCTTTGAGCAAGTTTCTCTATTTCTTATAGTTTAGATTTCTCAACGGGCCACTCTGAATATATGACATACATATACTAGCAATATCAATACTTGTATCAAGGTTAGCAAGCAATGGCCACCACTCTACTTTCGCTTAAACTCTACTGGGACTGAATGTCATAACTACAAGGTTCCTTAAAAAATATAATCCTCGTATCTTTTAAAATTAAATATTGATGGTTGTGATGGTTGGCACTTGATTTATTTTTAATGATGGAACTTAGTTTGCACATGTTACGGTTCATGCGAAGAGAAATCGATAAAACTAGGTTTATCCGGATAAACCTAGGTCTACCCAACGCTGGTTGAGCTCAATATTCGGAGTGTTCTCGGATACACCTATAGGTTTACGCAACGCTGGTTGAGTAATGTTAGATGTTGAGGGGGTCACACACAATAGTTATAGGGTTTTCATATATACATATTTTCCCTAAATGCGACATCCCACGCACAAAAGTTTGAGCACCTTAAAGTTAGTTTAGCAGGCAGAGTAGGGACAGAGAGAAAGTCACAGAAGTCACAAATAACGATTTTCTAATTTTCCTTCTTTCAAAACGGTACAATTATAGGCTTGTAAAGTGTAAACCTTTAACATTATTTTTACTAAAAACAATAGCTACAAAAAAAAAACCTTGCAGATGTTGAAATAAAAGACAAATATTGACGTAACTCTATTTTCCATTATCAGTGAACACAATGTAAACAATCTAACTTATTATTGAATATTGTATGTTTGTCTGTTAATAAACAAAAAGTAAAGGTGTGAGGTTATTGTTACAATGTCTATCCTCTACATTACTCAAATATGGACCAGATAAAAAAATACTTTCTCTTAATTATTATATGTAACCCTTCCACCGTTTTTTCTTTCAGTGACATTAAAATTAAGGATGTACAAAATTTTAAAAACATAATTTTCACAAAAACGGCCTCACCTTTGTAGCTAATTTTAATTCAGCAAAACAATGGGGGTGTCTAAGTTATGATATATGTTTGTTTTATTTAAGCAACGTTCACACTTTAAGGATAGCAGTTAAACAAAAAAAAACTCATAATTTTCTTTTATTTAATTTCAGTTTAAATGTTTGTAATCATACTCTTGGCCCAATGTAGGATTTTAATGTTGTCGATAAATGCTCTACATAGATTAATTAGGCAACGTTCACACTGGACGGCGACCTCATATCAACGAGTTACTCAACCGTCACGCTCCACCCGAGCCGATTACTGACATACAGGCACGCCAATTATTTATTATTAGCCACGAAAGTGTAACCTCGGCTTTAATCGTACCTCGGTGTAGTGACCCTTAGTTACGAAATGTAGCTTTACAATTATTTCAAGGGATTTTATGGAGAAAAAACTGGCTATGTGTGATTAGGATTTTTGCCCTGAGGGTTCCATAATATCGTACAATATCATTGTGTATATAAAATAAGCTTAAATAATTCAAACAAAAAAATACAAAGTGAACATTACGTACAAAGTGACAAAACTGCAAAATTAGACACTGAGAAGTACCCTTGAGTTAGTTGGATTTTTAATATACAAATACGCTTAAAAAGATTGTTTTATTTCGTAAAACTAGAAACTAATTTTTGTACAACATAATGAGACTATTATAGATCTTTACTGTTGAATACTAATTTCAAATTAATTCCTTAAATCTTTTCTGAGAAAAAGGGCCAAGATACGCGGACAGATAGACGGACAACAATGTGATATAAGGGTTCTATTTCGTTAAGATTTCTGAGTTCGTTAGATAGTGCACATGGCATGAACTGAATCCAATCATAAATTGTATTATCTAACACACCTCTTTCGTCTCTTCTAAATTCATTAATCTAGTCAAACAAGCTCTTTTATTCCGAGTACTTTTGTCTGTGCCCTTCTCCAGTATGTCAACAATTGTCCTTCTAGAGCGGCTCGGTCGAGTTTTATCTTCCACTTGCACGTCATATTTTTTTTTCACTCCACTTTCATTCATCTTCTCTACCTATGTATATATATCCAAACCACCGAAGTAACGACATCTTCATTCATGTCGCAAAGGTCCCTTATTTCGATAATTTTCATTCAATGTCAAAGCACGCAAATTCCGTAAGAAACGTATTTCCACTGCATGCATTCGTTCAATTTATCTTGCAATACCCAACATTCACTATTATACATAAGTTTAACAGCCTGTAAGGCTCTTTTGGCGCATAGGTAACATTTCCTGGAGGGGGGGGGCGTAACTGTGAAACAAGGTTAATGTTTTTGTAGGATAGCGGCGATTTTGGCCACGAGGGCCGTATTTTTAGGTGTGGAGGCCCCTGAGCAAGAACGAAGTAGCACCCAAATCTACACTTGCTAGGTATTTTATAAAATTCCTGTGAATTTGTGAGGCTCTTCAGCGAAGTAACAAAATGTTCAGTTGTAATTAGTGTTATAAGACAATTTTGTGTTTTAAAACTATACCGTTTGAAATAGTATAGTTACATTTCTTAAAAGAGTAAAATAGAACGAAAAATATTGTTCTCATGGACAAAACCAATATGAATAGAAGAAAAAACACCGTGAGCCTAAACAATCTTAGACCAAAAATTGAATCTTTATGCAATTTGTATTTATTGTATTTTCATTTATGGTTAGTTAAAAAATATGTACACGGCGAGTTGTTTATTTGAAAAACAATTAGTGTATAATATTAAAAACTTGTGGAGGCCCCTCTTGTGTGGAGGCCCCTGGGCTTCAGCCCCTGTTGCCCTCCCCTAAATCCGGCCCTGTTGGCCACGACCAATCCACGCGCCAAAAGAGCCATGTGTGCGACAAGTAGTAGTAGGAGGAGCCAACACTCCATTATAAACTGTCATTTGTGCCCTTACAATCACCTTTTGGATGCCCATAAAAAGGAGAGAAGATAAAGATAAAAATCTACAAAATCATGTATGCTCGTAATTCTCTAAAAGAATTTAAATTCTCTAGATTCTCTAAAATGTTGCGCAGCGCCAAGGAGCTATTTCGTCGTAGCATAGCGCCATAAAGACAATTACTACTGGAAAACACCTCAATGAGGATTGTTGATACTTGAGCGGGTTGTGGGTGGATCACGAGAAACACGTTTTTCTCTTCCATTGAACAATAAGCAGGTGTCATATTTTTCACCTGAAAATTCTCGGGTATACCTCTGAAGATATATATTGTACTGTAATTTATACTGCCATACATAGGGGTAACGCGGCCTTCTCCCGCAGGGCAGTGATCTGGAGGCAATCTTTTTTTCTGATTATTGTGTGTGTTCGCTTGAGTTTTTTTTTTTTGGATTATTTAATTTCTGTTATCATAAGACCTAGATATGCGGTTAATATTTCTAAAACTTCTAATTGTTATAAAATCACGCAATAAGAATTTTAAATGCCCAATATATTACTGTATTTTTTACATCATTAATTTGTGTGTTTTTTTCGTTGTTACAGTGAATGCCGGTATTCTTCTTGAACATGCGCCACAGTGTCCAGAACCATATGGAGTACAGGTATTTATCCAGTATTTATAATATTAAAATCTATTAATCTTACAAAAACTGGCGGAAGATGGACCAAGGAGCTGACAGGTGTATCCAGCATTCAAAAAGAGGCGTAGACTGACCGGTAGACTTCACTGGAGTTGATGAGTGCTGGACTTACATGGTGGAGAATGGGAGAGGCCTTTGACCAGCAATAGAATAGAATAGAATATTTATTTATTCAAGCTACGAAGGCTCACTTTGTTAGTAAAAAACTTAACAATATGTTATTAAGTAAATAAAATAAAAAACAAAAAATAAAAACTAATTAAATGAAAAAATTGGTAAGCAATGTGATGGATGACTTATAAAAATATATTTAAAAAATGCATGCATAATCCATACTTATAACAAATAAAAAGCATGCTTACTTTAAGAAAAAAATCTTATAAATCTTAAAATAATACAAAAAATGAAAATAATTTATAACTAGGTTGTGTATTTACTATTGGAGAATAAAAATGACTAGGTAGTATACACTCATCTATGATTTTTTTCAAGGATATAATATAATAAATAATCTAACAAAACACGTGACGTAAAATGTGATTCTATGAGGTGTTAGTATCTTAACGATGAGTTCTAGGCTCAATGCGGTCTTCTTTTTCTCTGACTCTAAACACACATATTATTTAAAAAGAAAACACATTTTAAACTATAAGACTGTGTTTAATGTCATTGATTCTACTCATGTAAAAATTATAATTTAGATTTAGATTATAAATATATTCTGTTTTAACTTCTGAACTACTTTATGAATTTTAGGGCGGTTTTCATTGCTACCTAGACTTTCTGATAGAGATTTTAGAATTGTTGCAATGCGCTATTACAAAAGGGACCTGACTGTTTTGGTACTACAATGGACGAAAGAGAACAGAGATTCTACATATACATCGCAGGTGTAGTCACGTGAGGGTAATCTAATATAAAATCTACTTCCAGTCGTACGCGCATCCAGAACTCTGTGATCAGTTCTTCCTCTGCACCAACGGCACCCTGACGGTCGAGACTTGCGAGAATGGGCTGCTCTTCGACGGCAAGGGCGCCATCCACAACCACTGCAACTACAACTGGGCTGTGGACTGCGGAGAGAGGAAAGCTGATTGTGAGTTTGTCATTTATTTACAGACTAAACCTCGCCTGTCTTCTTTTTTATTCAATTTTTTTCTGACAGTTGTTTTTCGTTTCTGGTGGCTGGCTGCTTTTTATGGTGTTCCTCTCAAAAATATATTTGAATGAGAGTGTCACGGTATGGCTGTCTGGTTGTCTAGCGCGGATGTATCCTTTTCAGACTAAAATGCTAATAGTTATTAAATTTTCGACGTTAGAAAAATATCTACGTGATATTCTGAAAATAAAATGTATCGTTTTGCAAATATGGAACCTAAAAAAGCACTACAGGTGGAAAACTCAGGTCCATACATAAATGTATACATAAAGTCACGTCTGTCTACCAGAAGGGTAGGTAGGGACTACAGATTTCTATCAGCTACGAAGGTCCAATCCCGCTATACCTTGCGTCTGAATTATCATAAATATCACAGTTTGAGTAATCTTTGAGAGAGCCGGGAGCCAGAACTTCTACGTTTTTTTATCCGTTTGAATTATTTAATTCAAACTCTAAGTAACAAAATATTAAAAGAGTGCATTAAAAGATAGAAACGAACAAGTACAAACAAATTTCAAGAAAGACACTATTTTGACACATTTGTAAAAAAAACTCTGTCCAGGATTTGAACCTGCGATCTATTGCTTACAAGTGCTCTACCAATTGTCCTTCCACCGAAATGTTGTAACTACTTTTTAAATTTGGGTGTAGTTTTCAGATCACTTGCCTTGTAAGCAAAAGGTACAGGTTTAAATCCTGGCCCAAGGTATTTTTTAAATGTTTCTTTTACTTTAAATTTGTTTCTAATTGATCTTTTCTTTCTTGTATTGCACTTTAATAATATTTAGAGTATCCAAAGCGTTGGATTTCCCTATAAATCATATATACCATACCGGGTGTAAATAGACTGCTACCATTAAATTAATCCACATTATTCTTCGACCCTACTGAAGCACTTTTCACAAGAATCATACCCGCGGACACCCTTAGTTTAGGAAATAATAGAGTTCCAAACAAAAACGCGTGAACCCTGACGCACCGACATACGGAAGAGTTTAGAGAGAGCGTCGACGGCCTTCACGGACGACGCTCTCTCTAATCTCGCCCGTATGCCGGTGCGTTAGGGTTCACGGAATACACACCCGGAATAACATCTACAAAAAAATAAAACAAATAACAGCACCATTTCTTTCTTCTTCCAGTAACTCCAATCTCCACGCCGGGCTGCGAGTATCTCTTCGGCATCTACCCTGACAGTGAGGAATGTTCCACCAGCTACGTCAAGTGTGCCTTCGGAGTGCCGCAGCAGGAGCCCTGCACTCCAGGTCTGGTGTACGACCACCGCACCCACAGCTGCAACTGGCCTGATCTACTGCAGCCTTTCTGTAACCCCGAAGGTATGGTATGGTAGATAAAAAAGCAACAAAAGTGTTGTCACATGTCAGAAGTGTTTCCTATTCAACAGTCAACATTCGTGTATCCTCTTTTCACTGGCGAGTTTTACGTCCCAACATTACAGAAGGTTGGCCGTTCCTTGTACCTTGGTAGTGGTGTCCATCATCAATTCCTCACGATTTGGACTCATAAGCCATAAACCAAATATATAAACCAGTCATGTAAGAATGACTCATGCCCTGACGTCATAAAACATAAACTTATTTCACGTATAACTACGAACGCCCGACTCAACTTGACACTCACGATCTATTAAACTATATCCAAAAGGTAAATCATAGGTAATTTTCAGATTTTTTTCCTATTGGTGTATGACCTACTTATCAACAGAATTTCAAGTTTCTAAGTCGACTGAAAGTGCCCTATAGGTTTTCATGGTAAGCCATTTCGTATGAAATTAATGATGTGGGAAGCAGTAACTTTTTTTTATTGAGTTAGAAGCCAGATTTTTTTCAACAGCACTATAAGGCCGTAGAATTTTGTAAGAGGTATAAGTTTCAACTTGATATTACTGAGCCCAAGAAAAAGGGTCTCGACAGACGGACGTAAAAGTGATCCTACAAGGGCTCCGTTCTTTCATTGTAAAGTACGGAACCCTAAAAGTATGTTTCGGACAATATTGAGTGCTAAGTATTATCCAACACGAAGAGTTATTATTGCCCCAGATCAAGACCAATGCCTGCACAAATCCAGCAAGATCTATTTGTGAAATTAATTAACAATTTTCAGCTGTCGTCGGATTCAAGTGCCCCACCAAGGTTCCCGCGAACACGCAGTCAGCCAAGTTCTGGCCGTTCCCCCGCTTCCCCGTTCCCGGAGACTGCCACCACCTCATCACCTGCGTGGAGGGCCAGCCCCGACTAATTACCTGTGAGGAAGGCAAGGTCTTCGACGACCAGAACTTGACCTGCGAGGACCCAGAGCTGGTACCGCACTGTGCCCACGCGTAAATGGAGTAGGGTGTACTGCAAGACGGAAATTACCTCTACGTTTTAATACTCAGTAGCTTTACTTACAAAAGAATGAAATACCGGATGTAAATGGATTGGTATCTTTAAATAAAATCATATACTGTTCTGATCTTATTGAACAACTTTTCCAAAGAAATTTACAATCGCAAATATAAAGAAATTGTTACCCTCTCCTTACGTACTGTAAATTTTGTATAGGCGTCTCCATTATTTTTTACGTTTGTGCTTTTTTCATAAGCAAAGTTATTCATTATTGTCAGTAGAGTATGTGGGTTCATTTACAGCCTGTATATATAAGAAGCCAACATTGTAAAACCTAATAATTTCTTAAATCGTGAAAAAGAACCGTTTTCGTTTTGTAGTACCAATGGTTATGTGTAGTTATTTATCTGAGTTAAACTGAGTCCTATTTATTTTAAAAACTTACTAATTCGAAACTTCTTACTCACTGTATTGTACTTAAAAATTAATGTTATATATTATTTATGGTTTAACCCTAAAAATGTGAAATCTTTAATTACATATTTTACAGTTACCGTTTTGCCAAAAGTTCAGAATTCGTGATATTAGTTACCATAGGAGAATGTTTATTGTTTTTTTTTGTATCTACGTATGGAATATTTCAACCGTAAATGATAAATATACTTTTACAATCTTATGCGTAACAGCTGTTAAGATTTAAACTAATGTTTTCAGTGTACATATATAAATAAAAAATGTAAATAGGAGTTTTTTAATAAAAATGTCAAGAAAATAGACGTTGCAGTTTGATTTTAATACTATTTTTTTTTGGTGACTTCGTCCGTTCTGACCACCTGATCATTGGCATAACTAGGATTTGTAGCTGGGTGAGGACTGGCCCCTGCCTCTTGATGCCATCAACAAGTATCTGTTCTCGATTATGTGATTGTTATAAATAAAGTAATTAGAGATAACCCTCCATACAACGACATCACATACAAACCAAAATACAAAACAAATTACGCCTCAAATTACTCGTAGATAATGCATATTTTGTATATTCTGTGAGGAGCAACAGATCAAAGCGTATGAACTCCCGACATCCAAAAAATAATGCTGAAACGGATTTTCATCATTTTTATACATTCTAACTTATGTCAAACCTTGACGTATCAAATCGTATTACATCCACAGATGTATAATATAGTAGAATAGAGTCGACGCGTGGCAATTTTAGCTCAGGGAACTACGGGCTCTTTTAAATATAAATATTGCTTGTTTCCAAACTAGAGATTAGTTTAGGAATTAACAAATATGTTCCAAGCATAAGCCAGACAAAACAACCCATTTTTATACGTTTCTTCGTACCATGAAGCCTAACTGTAGCTTATTTTTTGTATGAAAACTTGCCACGCTATTTGCATCTTATGTTTGGTCTGCTACTTAGTAATAATTATATGTCTGTGATTACATTCTAAATTATAAAGTGACAAAATTATGTAACTGATGTTAAATCCACCTGTGTTGCCTTATTGCCTTAATCTCAAAAATAGGCTTGTAGACAGGGTAAAAAAAACATTATTCTATTTAGTCCGTCATTTAGAATAACAAAAAATATTGGACACGTATTTTTTATTTTGTCAATCAAACAAAAAATTACAGAGATAAATGCGGCAAAGTTTGGGAGTGGCGAAAATGACGTCACTTCTAAGTAAAATTGTACCTAGATGTGACGTCACGCGGAACTTCAGCGGGCTATATCTTCCTCATTGTTTGTTTAATTTAAAAAAGAAAACATACGTGTCCAATATTTTTTGATAATCTAACTGACGGACTAATAAATTTTTTTTGTCATCATGCCCATTCTATAATGCCTTTATCTCAAGATTTCTTTTGAGGAGTTAAGGCGCTGATATTCTACTCTTCGTATATATTTAATTACTTTTAGGATATTTTGCGAAAGAACAGTGACCACCACATTTAGTAGTTTTTTACGTGAACGACAGCTAGACAAAAATATAGTACTCTAATATTACATAATAATTTTATGGGTCTAAGCCGCCCGTCTCGACTGGTCTACCGCCATTGTTTGCAGTGATCGTTGGCCAGTTTTAATGAGTTAAAAGAGTAAATTTTTGTGCATGTTATTAATATTTGAAGAAATATTAATCATTTTGAATAAGCATATAAAAGGATTTCATACAATTTCGAGACTGAATAAAAATTTGTTATAGTGTGGCTAGCTGCCGACAGACAATTCAGTCATAGTGGGTACGACTGCGCTTGCGGTTAGGCAAAACAGGCGGTCAGCCGCCTCGAATTACGATTTTTACTAATAAATTAAACGGTAAAGCAGGTTAAGGCTGTACCTGAGCCTAGAACATGAACACAGCCAGATTTTCAAGGGTTCTTTTGACGAAATTAGGACTATATTAATATTTAAAAAAATATATTTGATTTATTGATATTTTATCTAGGTGATCAACTCAAAAACAACGTACTAAGATTTATACTTATGTCAAAAAAAAAGTTTTCCACCCTCTTTTTTTTGTTTTCAAACGTTCTTTTCAAGAACGCGGCTAAGAAATCAACTTGATTTTTTTTTTCTTGAAATAGGTAATAGAAATATAAAGGTTCAGTATGAATTTGGGTATAAAAATAAAAGTCATCTTATACAGGTTGAAAATGAACTAATCGAGTCTCCAGTATGAATTTGGTCGGTTGATTTAATTTCACCTAGTGTAGCTATAACAAAGGAAACTGAAACTGTTCTATGGCCCTGAGTGGTATTTGAAAACAAATTGGTGCGTGTGTATCGTGTACCCATTATTTAAAACGATTGTCTGTCAAGATCCCTTATCTCGAGAAGGCATGGGTGGTAAAACCGTACTTAAGTCTACAGTCCCTTAAAGCTGTAAAAAATCAAACTTCCAAGTTAACGTAAAAAAAAGATACGGCCGTTTATGCTGCAAGGGAAACGAAACTTATAGGGTAATTTCCGTTGACATAGAACTAAGAAATTTGACAAGTAATACCGTCTTACACTACAAGTGTAGGAAAAAATCTGAAAACTATACATTTGCAATTAAATCATAAAAAATATAGTCTTTAACGGAGCCTTCGGTAGGCGAGTCTGACTCGCACTTGTCTGGTTTTTTCTTCAACTCAGATGGTTTGATTTTCGTAATATAATCATGCGGTTTTCGTTTTCATCAAAATCGACCCAAAGACTCCTTTAATTATTTTTCGCTATTCGCTAAAGTGTCAGATTTGGCTATCCACGCCTACTTGAAAAACTATCCCTGTATATTTCAGCCCAAATTTGAGGCCGGCATGAGTTGGGTGAACGACGAATAACAATGACCTTTACAAATTTACAAATACGATTGAAGATTTGGCTGCGTAGAAACGTCTATTTCGCATAGTTAAACCTTCCACATCAAACCTTGAACAATAAATATCAGGCAAGATGGCTCAAGTCCATTTACGGGATAACAACTGTAAGATTTAATAAAAAATCAATACAATACAATAAAATCTATATATTAAAGGTAGACTAGACCACTACTCTTCCTCCTTCTCATCCACAACGGCTTTGGCCTTGGGGCGCTGCGGCTTGCGGCGCGAGGGCTGGGATTTGGGCTTGACGGTGGGAGGGTTCTCTAGCGCGTCCAATTCCGCGTCTGTCAGCTGGCCCTTGTACCAGTCGGCGCTGGAAAGAGATATAAAATACTTAGATGCGAGAAAAAATATGTATGTATGGCAACCTAGTGGTGATCGCCCACCTAAATGCGCCACAAGAGTCGCAGTAATGAAATTTTATGAATATTTTTAATACAACTGGTCAAAATATGACAGATTACGTGCCTGTTTAGCGTGCATAAAATGACATATTTCAAACTCGTGCTTTTTGTTTTTACTACTTACTAACGCCATCTAGGGGAAACCGGCCACATCATTAAGTAAGCACATAAACCTTTGTTTTACCAGATACTCTATAATAAGATGAGTATTTTCAAACTTTTATATTTTATTATTATATACATTAAAAAATGTTAAATTGTAAAAGATGTTTTAAAAATTCAAAACGAAAAGATCTTAGAAGGAGTCTTTGTAGTACAGATTGGCGCCAACCAGACTGCGTGTTCTTTTGTCGACTTGTATCTGTTTTGATTTGCAACAAAATTAAAATTGCTATTCTTTTTTTATTTCATGTAATTTATCGCAAGTGTATTAAAAAACGTCATTTGATACACGTTCGAAAATGTTGATATTTCTCGTCCCGACTGTGTTTTGCCTCGACGCATCGTGACTCTAAATATCAACTTTTTCGCACTTGCATCAAAATTTACTATTATATAAAATATTACGTAACGTCTCGCACCTATTTATGCCGCATTAACAGAATTTCAATAAATGCTGTAGACTTATACGTATCATATAATTAATTATTACATAAATTATTTTTTCACCCTACGCCCTTTGCGCACCGACGCTGCAAAAAGCGGTAGCGAAACTGCGATAAATTCTGTTTCGATATATAAAAACAAATCGCTTATGTTGCATCTTGCTCTACCTGTAAATTTTCACGTAGTTTTTGCGTTTCGTAATCATTTTACTTCATTTTCACGTTTCGCGGCGTCGGTGTACAAAGGGCGTGAAACTTTGACCCCCTCTAACTAAATAAAGAAAAAATATTTTTGGTATAGAGCTTTGCAACTATTAACTTTTACAAAAGTACAAAAGCTTGCTTAAAGGGCCACTCACCATTCGGGCACCTTTCTCGCCCACTCGCACTTCTTGCTGACGTCATCGAACGCCTGACCGAGCTTGCAGCCTGACCGTCGGGGAGTGTTGCCGTTGATGCAGACATAGAAGAACTGACAGTCCTCAGGGTCGGCGTACCGAGGGTGAGTCTGACCAAAGGTCTCGTTGACCGCGGGGCAGTCGAAAGGGAACACATCTGGAAAATTGTAATCTTTGAGTGAAGATAAAAAATTTGGTAGAGATATTTATATATTTTAAAACATGTATTATTTATAATAGTGTGCCCGTTACGTCAAACCACTACGAAACGGTTGTATACGAAAAGGTAAGTAATATTTTTGTGCGTATGGCTTAAGAATATTTTAAAACATTATTTTTTAAGGTATGTAACATTTAATACTAGAAAATATGCGTGGAGTTCTTTTAAATCCCGATTTTCCTACGGATGGCATACCAAGTGTGGTACTATGCAGTAAAATTATAATAATATGATGATTTCGTGATGACTGCGTCAATATTATTTCTATATGCTGCTGAAAATGTACAGTTGCACGCAATTAAAGCTCCTATTTGTACACTCTGATCTCTGATGGATAGAATCCGAAACGAGGAGATCCGTCGGAGATCAAAAGTAACCGACATAGCCAGTGGCAAGGCCATATTTGTCGCCAACATGATAGCCGTTAGGTTTAGTAGAGACCACGTACAGCAAAGCGTAGTATAGGCCGACCTCGTGCCCGCTGGACCGACGACCTGAAGGACGTTGCGGGGGCGGCTGGATGAGGAGGACGGAGGGCCGACATGAGTGGCGAAATTTGGGAAAGGCCTATGTCCAGCAGTGGACGAACACGAGCTGATGGATGGATGGAAGGATGGATGGATGGATTTGTACACGATTCTAAAGACTATGACGCTGTAATAAGTACAGTAGTACAGTAGTGAGTACCAATAGGTAACTTGTTTTCACACCGATTTGATGTTGTTAAGAATTATTTCTCTCATTATTAAATTAGCGAGCATGAAAGTTTCATTGAAAATAATATAAGCAAAATATATGGTTATTTGGTTGATATAGCCAAATTCATGCTGGAAGCTAGGTAAGTCGGTCGGTGAGTAAGTTAAATTTGACTCAGTTTGCAAAATGCGATTTTTTGTGCCTATTTCCTTGTTTAAGAACAACCTCGACTCAATTAGTATAGGAAGTATAAATTGTATTTTTCGTATTCTACAGAAAAGGTCATTGAACTTTGCTACAAACCACGTACTGAGTCTCCAGTATGAATTTGGCCATATAAACGAAAGTCATATTTAAATGTAATGCTTTAACGAACAGCTTTTGAACCAAACTAACCAGCAGCCCCGCAGCCCTTCTTCTTGGCCTCATCAGGCCAGGTGCAGATGCCGGTCTTCTCGTTGTAGACCAGGCCATCAGGACAGGTGATCATGTTGAACTTGCCATCGACGCAGTAGTAGAACTTGCCGCATTCCTTGGGGTCTTCATGGGAGAAGTAGCCGTTCTGACGCTGGCAGTGGAGGGAGACGATCGGGGTCTCTGGAAGAAAAAAATGGTTTGTACTTTTGCTACTTAAGATCTACTTGGGTGGGGTCTGCTGGTCTAAAATAGAGACTGTTGACAAGAAACAATATATTTTTTTTAAATATCGGGACCCTAGGCTCCTACGGGGCATGGACGGCTGGAGGCTATGTCAACCCTAAGGAAGCGTTTCGAAATGTGCGATCGTAGTGTGAAATTTAACTCGTTTACTAGAAAGAGATAGAGGTTATATACGAGAAAGAAAAAGAAACTGGTTTGAGTGATTCCTGTAAGAAAAGTGTTTTAGAACGGGTCCGGTTAACAAACGTCAGACTCAAATCTAATTCAAGAGCGGGAAACTGAAATGGCTTTTTGTAATTTTTGTATTTTTAAAGTTTTGAATTTTGTCTATGACCTGGCAACGGTACCCAGACAGCGTTAAAAATCGCACTAGCCAGTGTGATTTTCGCATTACTCCGAAGCGTTTCTCAAGCTTCCGTGCAACTGTCAGTTCGTTTACTCTTGGTTTCACTCGGGTCAATTTTTGAACGCCTAAATTTTGTAGGGAGCCACTCCTAAAAATATGTTATTATGTAGGTTTTCTTCTTCTTATTTTAAAACTGGTTTTTAAATTAATAAGTAAGTAATCCGGCAATACTTAACTAACTCATTACATTTAATTTTAAAAATTGTAGTTATTTATCTAAGTAATGCTATAGAGGACGAATAAAAATTTGTTTTAGTATATAAGATAAGATAAGATAATATAAGAAGCCTATTTATTCCCAACATCTTAGATAACTTAATTTCATTTAACATGCATTAATAATTAATTTATAACATTTATTCTTAAAAATAAGATTAATGAGTATACAAATTACAGATATCATGTTCAACAATAGGTATAATTAGTTATCATAATTGAATGTAATACTAATAATTGAATAATAATTACAATATAAAAAATCAAAAATAATAATGTCATTAAGTTATTTATCGTAATGAAATATAATTTGATATTAAAAGAAATAATGACATTAAATTAATTGCATGCAAATTAATTATTACTTAATTGTGGCACCCATTTCTGGGTGAAGGCCTCCTCCATCGTTTGCCACAGACGCCTGTCTGTAGCCAGTCTTGTCCAGGTTGGGCCAGCTACCTTCTGGATGTCGTCGTGCCAGCGTTGCCGCGGTCGCCCAGGTTTTAGTATATAATTATATTAATATAATTATTGTCTTTTTTTGCACATGTACAAAACTACTGTATCTTCTGTATTTTTTGAAAGATCATGATTTTATTCTGATATACTAGATGACGAAAAATTTCATTTTTAGAGCAAGATGGAGAAAGTCAGGGGCTGACATCGCTTTAAATTGTCTAGCGTTAATATATTTCCGGCAAGTTTATTTTAGTAAAGATTAAACAACGTTTTTATGTATGTTTTATTATATTAATAATATTGAATGATGTAACGATCATTAAAATATCTAAAATTACCAATGTTCACTAAGATTTAGATCTTTTCAAATACCCAGTTAATTCCTTTAATTGATGCGACCCTAATTTATTGAAAAATAATTGACTTGAAAACCAATTGAAAAAAGATTGAAGGTACGAAGAGAAGAATTATCCCAAGACATGTATGGACAAGGATTTACAACTATGTCAAGTTTACAAGATTAACTGAATTAAGTAGAGGTTTTAAAATTCCAGGGTAACTTAATCAACAAATTCAATGTGTCTCTAGGTGAAGGTTTTTCTTTATTACATAGAAATCTTAATTGACCATGATTATGTAAGTATTTAACCAACACATTTCCTGCGACTACAGCTAATAAACTTAATGTGACTTAATGCTACATCTATACTAATAATAAAGTAGTAAAAAGTCGTGTCTGTACATAGAATATTTTTGCGAAATTTGAATTGAAATGAGTCATTACATTAGTAATGTTAATTAGTTAAAACTACAATTAGTAGAATTGTTTTCAGTCTGTCTGTATGTATGTTCCGTTTTAACTCGAGAACCACTGAACGGATATTGGTGGGATTTTCTTTATTATCATCGTAATGGCCCTGGACAACGTATATGCTATAAGGGGTGTTCATAGAATAACCACCAAGCCGTAAACGGGGCAGCGATTGGACAAAACACGGGAAGAGCCACGGGCAAAGGCTAGTTGAAAATAATGCCGCGTCAATCACGTTGCAATTTTAAAATACAGTTCGACAAGGCTGTTTTGGCGCGTGGATAACATTGACAGGGGGGGGGGACAGATGTGAAACGTAGGGGGCATAGCCAAGTAGCCCCCCCCCCCCTAGCAGGTGCTCGGGCTTTCGAACCAAAGATTTTTTTTGTAGCTTTTCTTTGCCTGCCCAGAAAACAAAATCCTCGCTAGCTTTTGGCAAGGTTTACGTTTGATTAGGATAGCGGCGCGGAGTTAGTTCCAATTTTGGCCACGACCAATCAACGCACCAAAAGAGCAAAGCTAACAAAACCCATAACTTTTTAAGTCAAAGTCAAGGTCCTTCCCGCACATAAAATACAAGTCCATACAGCCATAAAACCACAAAACCTTCACTCTCAACTCGCTTCATCGGCTCCTCCAGTTGCAATCATACGCAGTCTCAAGGCCGCTGGCTTCCTGCTCCGGGATTGGAAAGTTGTTCTGAGGCTGACCCCCAGCCGACAGCCGCAGACAATCTATATTCAGATGATGCGGTTCCAACGTGAGGTCTTTGTTCAACCGGTACTTGAAACGTGCTCGAACGTGACGGCTTATAACTGGATTTGAGGCTTTAGTTCTTGCACTACCGTTTTTTTTTTTCATTTTTGCTTTTGGTTCCTTTTCTTAAGATAGTTTAATTTATGATTAATATTAAATTTCTATATTGCATGATACTATTGTTAAACCTACTTTTATTGTACTATTTTTAATTCGAGTAGATTTTTTTTTACGTTCTTCAATGTCGTGCAATTTTAAATCCTGTATTTAGTGTGGAGTGATTATAAGCTCATATTTTCTCTTTGTTCTTTTTTAAACGCCTATTTTACCTACTTGATTATTTATAAGTGCCAAAAACTTGCCATGTTACTATGCGCTTAATATGTTTTGTCTACCGCTTTTCAATTGATTACTTTCAAAGTTATACACTTTTTTCTCAAATTGTGATATAGGTCGTTTTTTTGTTTGATAAATGGGTTTAGCTAACAAGAGTGACTGACTTTCTCCAAGACTGCCAAACCAGTGCTGGTGATTAGTGGTACTCCCAAAACTCCTAATACAGGTTTTGCGAATAATAATTTTTGGTTTTGTTAATAGAGGTATCCGATTACTGTGTTATACACTTAAACAACAAATTTTTGATTTTTAATTTTGAGTGGTGCCATTAAGTTTATGGCATACCCTAGGAAAAAAAAATATTACCCTTCCAACACAGAAAGGCCAATGTCAAATACTTTATTTGTCTAGGATGCGTAATACTAATAATTACGCGCAAAACAGCAGATCGGAGGGTTTTTAGCTAATACTGAAATATTTTGTAGGGAAAAAATACTGGATTTAAGTAGATAACCTTTATAGTTCTATTACCTATTATATGAAAAAAACGAACGAACAAACGAACGTTTGAAAACCAAAAAAAGAGGGTGGAAAACATATTTTTTGACAAAAGTATAAATCTTTGTACATTGTTTATAAGTAGATCACCTAGATAAAAGATCAATAAATCAAATATATTTTTTCCAATATTAAGATAGTCCTACTTTCGTCAAAAGAACCCTGGAAAATCTGGCTTTTTTCATATTCTAGGGTCAGGTACAGCCTTAAGAGGATCACTGCATGAATTATACTCCATAGGACCGTCGCAAATTATAACGCCTCAGCACGCGGACCGCCCCAAAGAGCGCATTGTAATGTGAGCTTTAAATCGTGTTCTGTACGTGACATTTTGGAAGTGTACAACGCGCGGACCACACATGGATCGTCGGCACGCCATCATCCACTAGTACAAAAATGTCACGATTTAAAGCTCATATTTCAATTATTTATTTTAGGGTGGTCTTGGTCTGGTGCCGATTACTGCCGATCCATTGTAATGTGCGACGACGCGACGGCCTTTATAGATACTTTCTAATGAGTTTCTGCAGCAAATTATGTTTATCAAAGCTCGAGGGTAAAAGTTCCTGTTCTTAAAGAGTCCAAAAACAGCTACTCCTGATAACGTTACGTTGTATTTTTCAACATTGGCAAACTATGATATGGGCTCTCTAAATTCAAGCATTAGTTTTGAATCACCAAAATACGCTTTTATAGCGCCAAATTCGAAACTAATAACGTCAAAACAAGATGTAGAGTATTCTATAGTAACTCACGAAGCTTGGGTCTTTGGGAGCAGTCCAGGTTGAAGGGAAGGTCACACTTCTCGTCGTCAGAGCTGTAGTCGTTGAACACCATGCCGTCAGGACACAGCTTCTCTATTATCTCGCCTTGTCTGAAACATCGTGAATCCACAATTATCTTTTAGTTATGAACTAAATACTGAATCCCCGAACGGGTATCAGATATCCCAAGTGTGAACTGTGAAATTCAAGTCACACACTTGATGAACCAACAGCAAAGAATGTAAACCAAACCGCAGGGATTGAATATACAACCTCTGGGTTAGCCGGTGAGCGCTCTTCCACCCGGCTACAGAGGCGGTCTTTTATTTAATACTAGAATAAGTACTATAATTTTAACTATAGGTCCACCCGACCTAAAGGAGTAAGAACTTTGAACATCCTGTATCACAAAATTCTTTCTTAGCGGATTTTTGCGTTACAATAAGTGGCAGAGCTGCTGCTGGGCCCCACTGTGGAAGTACCACCATCTTACTCGCAAACCCCCCTAAAGTTATTCGAGGGAGAGTCAGAGGACAGCTCTCAAATAGGCACAGCCTGGAACTGATTGATGTAGGTCCATCCATCCCAAATTGCCAGCCATTATATAAAACAGACTGGTGACTGGCAGTGGCATAACTGGTGAGAGGGTTTCAGCACCGCTTTCACCAACTCGCCTGTCCAGCGTGTGTGAATATGGGCTAAGCCACTAAGGCTGAGATTCAGAGTGCATTTTGAGTCTGAACTCAATCTTATAAACGTCACTCTAGCATGAGATCAGTCGCTTTTTGACGTTTGTAAGATTGAGTTCGGACTCAAAATGCACTCTGAATTTCAGCCTAAGAGTGGTGACATCTTAGAAAGGCTTATGCCCAGCAGTAGATGAACCAGACCGATGGATAGATAGATGAACGTTTGCGTGTCGAGGAACCCCACTGGCTAATTTCACTTTTGCAGTCTCCATAGTTTCGGAGATTTCATGATCGAGTTAGTGCGTGCGTGCGTGCGTTTTCATACATAAAAGACTAGCTTTAACCTGCCGCTTCGTTCACGTGGAGGCTTATTTCTGTCATCACTTTGAATGCTTGGAATCATTTTTAAATACACTATGAATAACATAATTATTCCTAAACTACTATTAAATTTTGGTTTGGGTTTCCGACAAAAATACTTTTCAGAGCCCTCTGATTCTTTTAATTATTAGTAAATGATAATCATTTACATTTAAATAGTCATTGTTTGTGATCAAAGTTGTATTTTGAGTCCGCTAATTCCATTTTGCATTAAACAATTATCAATTGCTTAAGAAATTCCCTTAGCGAGGTTGTACGCTGAGCTGCATATTCAACAAATGCACCGATATATTCTGTAGCTCTGATGTGAAGATGCAGCAAACGGTGTCTGGAGGGAACAACTGACCTGCACTCGTAATACTTGTCACACTGCTCAGCGTCAGCGAAGAAGCCATCATCAGGACAGGAGTTTGTGATCTCGGCGTCTCGGTCATATTCTGAGACCTGCTCTCGTTCGGAATAGTTCGGCTTTCTGTTCGGTAACGTCTTCTTTGTGTCTCGGGCTGCTGATGCGAGCACTGAAATGAAATGGAAATGAGTGAAAAGGTGGCTACAAGATTGAAGAAATAAAATAGAAGGTGGCGTTGCAAATTTATACTAGAGACTCAGTATTTAATAGATAAAATCATGAGTAATTAGGTGGTAGAGCTGAGGCCGAGCTCGACTGTGGAGGTACCACCATCTTACTCGCAAATCCTCTCGAAGTTATTCGGGGGAGAGTAAGACAACAGCTCTCAGGCAAAACCAGGCTGCCAACCATTGCCTGGGACCGATGGATGGCGGTATATCCATCCCTAATTGCCAGGCCTTAAAACAGACTAGTGACGGGCAGCGGCGTCACTGGTGCAAGGGTTTCGGCACCACGCTCACCAACCCGCCTACCCAGCGTGTGTGAGTATGGGCATTTCTTCCAGGAGGACCGCCAATAGTGGTGAAATCCTGGAAAGGCCTATGTCCAGCAGTGGACGAAACAGGCTGATGGATGGATGGATGGATGAGTAATTGAGACAGATTTTCCAAAATTTTGCACAACTCCGTCTATGTCTTACTACAAATAACACTAATAATTTTGATATAAAAAATTATGTCATAAGAGTCATAACCTGTGTAAAATGCAATCAGAATTTCAAACTCGCTTTGCTAATACGAGTACATACACAAAGTAATAACATTACCATATAAATGCGGTTTTTAGTAATTTAACAGTCGTTAAAATTAATAAGGTCAAATAATAATGAATGTTTGAAATCTGTTACCCTACTTAGCCCAAAATGATTATCTTTTAATAATAAGAACTGCACATAGCATGTATCTCCGAGGGGCTTAGAGGTATTCCCGACTCAAGACTGTCAGAGGAACGATCAAATCTGCTACACTCTCCTTTCGTAGACGACTTTTAATGTTCCAACGTGATAGAAGCTGAGCCTCAGCGCCGCCGAGCCTAAGGTTACCCATTTGCCACATTTGACAGGCATTTTTAAGACAGGCATGCATTGATCTGAGACAGGCATTTTCAAATTTTGTGTGAAGACTTTTGCACATACAAAAAAGAAAAAAAAGATTTATGAAAAAAATGTCTTATGAAAAATTGGCTGATCAACTTTTTACCCACGCTGCCAGTTCATTTAAATAAGCAACTTAAACATGTAGCTGCTTTTCTGTTAGTTACAAGAATATTAGTTAATGAGATCATTGAGTGTCTTTCAAATCAAATAATATTTCATAATTATTGTAATTTTCATTAAAACTAGGAATGTCACTCAGTAGACGACACCGTTTTTCCATAGTAACTTCGCGACCAAAGAATATAGTACTCTGTTCGCGACAAACTCGTCTAAGGAGTTGCCATAGTAAGATAAAATACAAAAATTTCATGATATATTTTTATTTAGAAATTTAATAAATAATCTACTAAGTAAGGGAACAAAATCATTTTCAGAAAGAAAAGAGAGAAATCGTGAATTTTGTGGTTGATTACTGGCAATGATCCAAAAAGTAGTGTTGGTAAGAAAGTTAATACACAAATACCACAAACTATTATTATTGTTACTAGATGTAGGTACTACATATGCATTTACTGCGTTTGTATTGACTTAGCAAATATGATTTAAACTGAAATCTTTTTTCACTACGCCGTTTTGTGGAAAATCAGGCATTTTAGACACCTTAGACAGGCATCCCTTCATTTTGAAATGGTAACCCAAGCCACGCCGGACTTTGGGTAGAAATGCACGCTTTTAAAGGTATACGTAGGTTCCGTTACAGTGTTTAACTTTTACGCACAACAAAACAAATAAAAATATCTAAAAGTGCGGTAAACCAACAAAAGGTTGGATATTACTCTTTTTGGTGAATAATATTTGATATAAATTCACATGAGAACGTGTTTTAAAAAACGCGTTTTATGTTTTAGACAATAAATAGGTTTATATGTTTCCAAGAGTTATTGTTGTCATTTTAACTTTATTAATATGGACGGACTGCTGTCTTGAACTGAAGAAATAGCCTTCAGGTTGCAATTTTTCTCGAATCAGCAAATTTTTGTCTATCACGTTTTGGACTCTCTTATCATCTTGGAAAAGGCCTCATTTATAACATGTTTTTTTTTTTCAAAACCCTATAGATGTGTCGTCTTAAGACATGTGGTTCTAATTTGTACCTAAGAATAATTTGGACGTAATAATCGTCGGTAAAACGTGGGTTTACTAGAGCGTAGACTAGACTTGCATTTCACTGTCCACACTCGGAAACACCTCTGACAGCCCCCCGGGGAGACATGTCGTGACGATATACTCAGGTCCCAAGACTGAAAGTCTTACGTCCTATCGACTGAACTAATGCGGCTTATATAGGTATAACGATTGAAATTCCATGTAATCACCGATATATAACTTAGATAGCGAGTTTAGAAACTGATGTGTGTTACATATAAACTACTTTCTACTGTTCAATAGGCTGACAACATACAATGCATGTCAGATTAAGGGGGGGCTATCCCGATATTGTCTCTTTGCAAATTCATTTTAAACAGTGAAATTACAGTAATTACATTTTGAAAAAATATATTTTATATTCCACTCTTTGAACACAATATTTCGGTCGTTTGATATAAGATTACTTGTATTTTAGTGCATCCAATAAAATCACAAAGATAGGCCTAAGCTATGATATAAAAACCATTTCATTAGAGTTATATTAGGTTGACGACAGTAAGAAAATTAATGTCGTTAGAAATGTAAAATAAAAAGGCCGTCATATTAAATCGTCAAAATTCGAACCAATCATAAATTGTAACAGGCCCTTTTGCATTTTTTTCTGACAATATAGGCTAAATCATGAAGATACATACTGTTCTTTAATTTTCAGGTGGTATTTTTAGAACGAAATTATTTTTTGAAAATCAGTTTAGTGAAATGGGAATGTGACGTAATAGTCATACCGTTTAGGCTCAATAGGGAGAGTTCTTTAACGAAAAGAAAGAATGAAAAAAAAATTTGGGGATAAAACCTGAATTACTGGGATTACTGAAAATAAAAAAAACAGACGTCGGTTTTGACTTCACTTTTTTTTTCTTGTGGGCAATGGCCTATTTCCTGTAATGCTTAAATGACATGACTATTACGTCATCAAAGCTATTTATTCAGTTCCTGAATATTTTCATGTATATCTTTTGTATTTCAAGGAGAAAAAAATGTATACCTTTATATGACCTTAAAAAAGTCTATTCCTTCAACAATTAAGTGTTGTTATGGTATTCTGGATCATTCGAATTGCGAATTTTTTTAAAGTAGCCCACTCCCACTGAGAAGGATAGAAAAGTGTAAAAAGCGTTGGGGCAGGACAAATTTCTCTGGATAACCTCGCCTTAATGTTTTAACCAGTTGTCTGGAGCTCCAATCGCATCGTGGAAAAAACCCCCTTTAGATAAAGCGATTTGATTGTTATAGTCACTATACATTTTGCGTAGGTGTGAATAACAAAGCTTTTAAAAGTGTTCAATGGTTATCGAAGTATGTAGAAACATTTCGAAACTTGGCACCTGGTTTCTCTCTTACTTAACAGCGTACAAAAAGACACGAAATGGCAAAATGCATTCGTGTTGTACTGGGGACAAATAAAAGTAGCGACAACTTAAAAATATTTTGTCAAGGTAACCTTGAAGTTTTAGTTTTAGGTAATCGCGGGCAAAGGAATTTTAAGTATGAAAGTAGTCTGATGGCATCCAGAAAGAAGTATTATCTTCGTAGATAATTAAATAATGCGTCACACAATAATACGTCATACACAGTGTACGACTTCGGTTAATTTAAAAGTGGTTTGCCAAAACAATATCTTTATATACTTTTTAATATTTATAAATAGATATGTACGCGAAAATTTTCATAATTATTCCGACATTTTAGTATATTAAAGGTATGTCAAATGGCATTTCGATTGATTGGCCCAGCCATTATCTAAATATGCCGTCAACATATAATGTAACATTAATTTATGCAGCCAAATTCATACTGAAGACTCTGTAAGTAGTCGGTATCAAGGTTCGATGACAGTTTTTGGGAAATTCATTTTATTTTCTTTTTCCTGCATATGCAAGCCCAGCCTCGAGTAGTACTGCGGAAAGTCAAAATGTAATTTTTAAATTACGCAAAAATAATATTAATCCGTAATACTGATCACTTACTAAGCCACCAGTATGAATTTGGCTGCATAAATTAATGTCACCTTGTTTTGTAAATCGACACGAAGCTATGCTAAGATTGTTTTAGTTTCTTAACAAATCCTCAAATTCAGAGGAAAAGGTGGTACCAAAATTTGCAACTACAATGTAAGCTTTATACGTATTGACATAAGAAACATTTTCGTCATGCCGGCCAAAAGAAGTTCTGTAAGCGCGTCGATGTCTTTTCCATAGCAATGTCAACACCAAACGTAAAACTGCTTTGATTTTCAAATGTTTTCTATATTATAGAACAGGTCCTTTGAATAAATTATAGGAATATAACAAAATTAGGTAATATTCAATAGTTTATAAGTTTTGAAATAGGTACAAAATAGGTTTTCGTAGAAGCGAACAAAAAATTTTAAAAGTTTGAGAAATAGAACTACATAAATTTACTCTCTAATAGTATTCGTTTCGCTAAACAGTTCTAGAAAATAGTAGAGACCCTCAAGGTAACTTAGGCAATAATTCAAACAGGCTGTTTTATATTCACTTTACGATTACACAAAGGTCAACTTAAACATTACGTGGGTATGATTTTGCCCTAAAATATGATAACAACGAAATATTCATCTTTAGGGCAAAATAAACAAGTAATTTATTGAAAACAAAAGCTTAAACTAACGGAGAAATTAAAAAATATATATTCAAATGCATAAATATTCAAAATAACTTAACTAAAACAAGACTTACCAATTAAACTAAATAGAACAACTCCCGTGCATAACTTAAACGCCATATTTTTTTCCTAAAAGCACTATTATCACTAAAACTAACTTAAATGTCACTAAGTTACACTTAGATATTGTTTGAACGCCTTGCTCCGCTACCGGATGCTATAGCGCACTGAACATACTCTTTTTTGTCCGTCACTCTTATACTATTAACAACTTACACAGAGAACAATCCATGAGCACCGACAGCAAATTTTTAACTTTATCGACAAGACGATAACGTTTAATTTACAACCGTCAGAAAACAAGAAATTGTTATTTTGCGGCAACGAAAAATTATCGTTGTAGATTAGGCTTTTAGGTGCAAAATTGATATTTTGGTTAAATTTCAACGAACGCTGAGTCTAATAAAGAGAATGTTCACGACAAGAGGTTAAAGCAGTATTTTTGTCCCTTTCTCTCGTAAACAAAAGGCGATTTGTTTTGCTCTTCTTCTCAAAACACCTAATAGGTTACTAGTTCCGCAAGAAAATTTGCGGTTTGATAAAAACAATTAACCTGTTGCGAAATTTCAATCAAACAACAACTATTACTGCAAATACTCTGCCACTAATTGTATTGAATTTTAATGATTTATAAAATAATTATTTAAATGAAATAATACTATCGTTTTATTCAAAAGCTCTTTTGTAACAGGAAGTAGAATGTAGGATAATCCAGAATTTACACCCACACTCAGCTAACAAGTAAATATTAAACTATGAAATATTATTTTTAATACACCTGCTCAAAATATGATAGATTAAGTGCCTGTTTAGCGTGCGTAAAATGACATATTTCGCACTCGTGCTTTTTGTTTTTACTACTAACGCCATCTAGGGGGAACCGGCCACATCATTTAGTACATGTAAACTTTTAAGATGAGTATTTTCAAACTTTTCTATTTTATTATTATGTATATTAAATTATAAAAGACGTTTTAGAAATTCAAAACGATTTTAGACGTCATAATTTATATTCTATTTTAAGTATCTTAGAAATTATAATTAAAAAGATTTTAGAAAGAATTGGTCTTTGTAGTACAGATTGCTGCCAACCAGACTGCGTGTTCTTCTGTCGACTTGCATCTGTTTTAATTTGCAATAAAATTGCTTTTATCTTATTATTTCATGTAATTTTTCGCAGGTGTATAAAAACGTCGTTTGGTGTACGTACGAAATTGTTGATATTTCTCGTCAATCGTCACTATAAATATCAACCTTTTCGCACTTGCATCAAAATGTAATATTATTTTCTAACATAAAAATAATAATACTTAAGTATAGATCAGATGTTGCGTTAGACCTTGTCCACATGCAGCGTTTTATTCGCGCGCAAGCACTCGCGCGTAGTCGAAGTACTAGGCTCCAATAAATAGCGTCCATATGACTCGCGCGACTTATGTTTCATTACATAATTATATATTATTTTAGTATTAAAATTTATTGGAGCCTAGTACTTCGAGTACGCGCGAGTGCTTGCGCGCGAGCACTCGCGCGAGTAAAACGCGGCATGTGGACAAAGTCTAAGAGGGTGAAAAAAAAACGAATATTTTTCGTGTCCAAATCATGTAACAGAAAAGTATGTTTGCAATTAGAGTTACATCATCAATATCTCCATGTCCATTAAGGTAAGTAACATTACTTATCTGAAATAAACATCTAAATTTGATACTTGAAGAGCTATGATGAAAAAGGTCTGAAAGAAATGCAAAGGTAATAAATAGAATCTTATGTAATCCCTGTTGTTGGGAGAGGAATATTTAAATCACCTTGTCGTGTTATTAAATTTATCAGCAATAGTAGAACAACTAACTTACGTCTACTATTGCTGATAAATTTAATAACACGACAAGGCGATTTAAATACTCCTCTCTCAACAACAGGATTACATAAGATTTTATTTATTACCTTTGCATTTCTTTAATAATAAATATGAGGTATACTTTCTGTACAAAATATTGTTAAGGGATATTAACTACCTCATAACAAAAAAACGCTTGAACATTTTCTACATACATATTAATAATAAGAAAACAAAGATTTTTATTTCCAAAGGCTTTATATGAGATAAAATTATTTTAATAGTAACGTAGGGTTGTGTGTGCATAAACTTTCTACTACTTTTGTTCTGAAAATTTAATCTAATGGAAATGAAGCCATGATTATGATTTAATTTCCATAATAATTTGTAAATATTTTCCAAATATTTTTAACACACATATTAAGTTGTGAGGCTCTAGGCAGAGGGTTTTGGGCATCAAAAATAAATAAATAATAATAAATATAACATAAACATAAATTAATTTAAAATAAATCTATTTTATTTTAATAATACTTAATTTAATGTCATGAATAATATGTAAACTTATTTATTTTATTTTATTTATAACACTTTTTGCACATTTACAAAAATTATATGGGAGACAGATTAACGAAACAAACAAATATGGTGTACAAAGGCGGCACTTATTGCTAATAGCAATATCTTCCAGGCAACCTTTGGAAGCATACAGAGAGATAGACAAAGAAATTACATGGAAGGTAATTTGTTGTTTAGCGGAATATTGCAAATTATATTCATATATCCTTTACTTAGTGATGGACTTCCGCAAGGTAACGCCTATTTCAATTAATCATACATGGAAGGTGTAAATGCTAATCATAAAAAAGGAGACTAAGAAGAAAATACATAACAAAAAATTAATTATCTAGGGCATAAACTTACATATACTTACGAATTCATGAACCTACTTAAATTAAATTAATACTTAAATTAAAATATATACACATAACTATATTAAATAAATAAACATTAAATAAATATACATAATACTGGATATTCGAGTTCTACTATGATGGGTACTCTGTTGAGAAAAATTGTTTTAGTTTTATTTTAAATGAATTCGTATTTTTCAGTGACTGAATTGACACAGGTAAGCGATTCTAAAGTCTTGCAGCGTGTACAGAAAAAGAATCGCTATAAAATCCTGTTCTGTTTTCGAGAATAGCCAACCTTTCACTGTTGCCCGAGCGCATTGCACGCCCGCGCTCTGTAATAAATGTAAAACGTTCACGGAGGTAACTAGGAGCAGATTTATTGCTTAAGACACTATGGAGAAGATTAAGGATGTGAGCATTTTTGCGAAGACGAATGGGGAGCCAATTTAACTGCGAACGGGACTGTGAAACATGATCGTATTTACGAAGAGAAAATATGAAGCGAATACATAAATTTTGAAGTCGTTCGAGTTTATTAAGAAGCTCCTCAGTGAGATCTAAATAACAGGAGTCCGCGTAATCTAGAATGGGGAGAAGAAAAGACTGTGCTAGCATAATTTTGATTTTGATTGGCAGAAAGCTCTGCATGCGTTTTAATGCCGAGACAGCGTTCTACCAAACGTCACACCCCAGTTTATCACTGTATCTGTGTAAGAGATTACCGAAGTATTAAATATAAGCCTTGGAATTGCGTTGATATCAATCTTAGACCGCATACGCGAACTGGCAATAATTATAGCATGCGACTTACTGGGGTTTAACCTATACCGATATTGTACTTAAGTCCTTATTCAGAGCACAAATTGCTTCATTGATGCCATCTACAGGTGCATCAACATAGAGCTGCAGGTCATCAGCATAAAAGTGGTAGCGAGAAGATAACTGTTTGGCAAAGATGTTTATGAATATAGAAAAAAGTAATGGAGACAAGACACCACCTGTGGTACACCTGTTGTTCATGGACACTGGTCCGAAAAACAATCACAGGCCTTGACGCACTGTTGGCGACCACGAAGATATGATTCAAACCAAGAGATGACAGCTAGAGAAATGTTAAGCGTGCGTAACGCCCCTAGCAGAAGGTCAAAGTCAACTGAGTTGAAGGCGTTGCTGAAATCAAGCAACGTAAGAACTGTGAGACGCTGCTTCTCCATATTAAAACGGATATCATCAGTGACTTTGACAAGGGCCGTTACAGTGCTGTGACCGGAACACCAGAACTGTAGCGGGTTAACTAAATTGGTTCGGGACAGATATTCACTCAATTGAGTATGGACAATTTTCTCAAGGACTTTGGATAGGAAGGGAAGTATGAAAATTGGGCGATAATTTTTATAGGATGTAGGATATAGGATCTTAGGTAGTGGTATAACGAAAGCTTGCTTCCACGAAGAGGGAAATGTGTTGCTGGCCATAGAGTCATTAAAAAGTTGTGTGAGAGGAGGAAGCAACACATCTAGGGTAGGTGTGAACATGTCCAAGCCTATGCAGTCACTACCAACAGCTTTCGAGGAAATGGAGAGGATACACTTCTTAAAATTCTCCACCAAGACATTTTAAAAATAAAAAGGTTCATGCTCGAGAGTAGGCGAATTGTTTAAATAATTTAGGGAATTACTTTTGATCGACTGTTCAACAATCATCGGAGGAGTTGTAAAGGAATTGTTGAGACCATTTAGGTCTACGTTTGTAGGTGAAGAAGTAGAGGTTTTGCCTACACCAAGAGTCTTAAGAAATTGCCATATGTTATTTCTGTTACATTTTTCTATAGAGGAGTGAATGTGGCGTCTTTGTGGATCTCTACACACTCTATTGCATCTGTTCCTGTGCTCCTTAAACAATTTAAAATTTTCTTCTGTAGCATTAGCCTGATATTTTGAACTGGCATGGTCACGTAATGCTTGCAGCCTTTTCATTTTTGGTGTGAGCCAAGGAGCTGGAGGATATTTCACTGTGACTGGTCTGAGAGGAGCGTGCTTATCATATAGCTCAGTAATAACTTTACTAAGTACTACGACCTTTTGGCTAACATCAATAGTCTCATCAAAACCAGACCAATTAATGTTATTGGCGTCCGCAAGCAGCGCATCCTTGTCAATTGCACCAAAATTACGCAGCAGAAGAGAGTGTTTTATATGTTTTGGGGGGCGAATTTCGTACGAGGGATAAATAAGGTGATGATGGGAAAAACCAGCTGCAGAATATATATGATGCCTAACATCAAAAAATCAATATCAATATCAGTAAAAAAACATAAAAAAAAGACTTTGAAAATTTAAGATGCGACCAGTTATTACAAAACAACAACAACTACCTATATATGGTTTCATCTTGAATTATTTTCGTTTAGAAGGAGCATTTTTCATAAAGGACAGGGGACAATACGTAATTGCAGTTTTAAAAGCCTGTAGTCGGCGGCTTGAAATCAGTCGCGCACGGGTTCGCTATGCTTGCTATGTCATTCTACATTAAACTTCGGTTTATAGAACACTAACTGACTGTTAATGGTTGGCCCGAATGTTCATTTCCCGAGCTCGTACGGAACTAACCGAACACGGTGTGAGAGGCAAGCTAACGCGAGACAAAATTCATGTTTTGAAAAAACTCGAGAATGGTTTTGGTGGTTCCTACGATTTCAGGAGAAATATCCCAAAAATCGAAATGAAACAAAAATACTTTTAAATTTAAAAAATATACTATGCTGTGAAACTAAAATTATTTGATTTGTTGTATCGCTTCCAAGACATTACAGTACATAAAAATATGTATCAAACAGGACTTTTATACGCTTGTAACTTTTGTATGTAGTTTCGCGTCATGGATATTGTATGGGATATGTTGAAAAAGAAAAAATAATAAGCAAGTAATTATAAATAATGATATGATCAGCGAACTGCGCTAGTATGGGGGTGGCAAATAGAGTCACCTTAAGGACGGTCGCTTTGAGTGTAGCAACTCGGTTCAGGGCGTGATCAAATATAATCACTTTATTTCGCTATTACGTGCACACTCGATGACACTTGCGAAGTCAATACGATGACCTACAAAATTGAAAATATGTGTCAGGGGAAACGAAATTTTTGAATTGATATGAAGATTTTCAAACATATTATTGGTTGAAACTAGTCTAGAATACATTTTCGATGCGAAAACAGAATATTTTTTTTGATTTATTAAAAACAATAAAAAAATACATCCGGTTACACTTTGGTAAAAAATCGTTAAATTTGCCTTTTTCTGGGGATTATTGTTACGGTATGATTAAAATTTCCTGATTTTTAGTTCTAATTTGGGAAAGATCTCGATAATGTCAAAAGATTCAGCCTAAAATATTATAAAAACATTCCATCCCTCACAATTTTATGTTTGCTTTTGTTTGGAGGTTCTGCGATTGATGGCCTTCTTTAAATACAGGCCCATCTCTGTCACCCGCATTATGAGTGTGACAGAGTAGGATACACAACCGAAATATAAAATCGATCGAATTTCTTCACGTCAGAATAACCCCCTGTTTGAATCAATTCCCGATCAAATAACTTATTAAAAAATGTTTAGTGCATTAATCGAGTCTACGTAAAGAGACTCCAGGTTTCTGATGGCCTGCTCTTCATTGTATTGTATGATGTCTTAAAATATGTCAGCTGTCCGAGGTCATCATCGTGACGACATGAATCCCGGAGGTTTAGTTTCCGGATGTGAACTTTGAAATGCAAGTCACAGTCCACACTCATACACCCAATTTTTACCGATGATTATTACGTGATGGATTGTGAGTCCTACCACCTATATTTTTTTCAATGAAAATGAAATTTCCTCAAAACTTTGATCTAATAAAAAAAAACATAAAAAGAAATTACACTTGTTGTTATTAACAGGACTGAAAAAAAACAATAATAAAACATTGGAAAATAGATCATACAGTCCTGTAAAGGTTAATTTTTGTGACGTTCATGAAATTTCCTTCACGTGGATTTTAAATGTAGCAGTTGTTAAAGAAGCTCGTATTGGTGGAGGCAGATCGTTCTAAAAAAAAATAAAAAAAATATCCGGTGAAAGGATTTAGTATTGTCTAGTTTTTATGGAAAAAATATTTATAAAACGGTTAAAATAAACAGTCGAAACTAATAAAAATACCTCAAAATCGTGAGATTCCACTGAGCTCAGGATAGACATGTGCAAAATGAATGCATTGGAGCAGGACACATTTCTCTGCAAACCATCGCCTTGCTCTAAATCCTTTGGTTTTATGTTTAGGTAAAATCAGATTATTCTGGGCACAGCTACGAGTATGACGTCTGAAGCCAAAAACAATCATTTAGCTGACAGGGGGAGACATTTGACTCTAACAAAAATTTGCATTTTATAGCTTCATATTTTGCAAACAGATTCCTGAATCAAAAATGGTTTTGACACACCCTCAATATTTTAACGACCTATCCAATGAAACCCCAAATCATTGGATAGACCGAAGATATATATTAATGGCATCCATTTTATCCGTAACAGGGCGCCCAGAGCGAGGTGCATCTTTGACATCAAAATTTCCGGATTGAAAACGCTTAAACCAAATTTGTGCTAATCTCACAGACACTGCACTAGGTCCATAAACATCACAAATTTTTTCGCGGCTTGCGTTGCATTTTTACCTTTTGTGTAGTAAAATTTTAAAATGTATCGAATTACTTCATTAGATTCACTCATCTTAACAGTAAGAAAAACAAATGAAAATCACACATTTTACTTAATTTGGATTTTTTAACTTTTTAATAATACCAAAACCAGCCAGATACAAATGGTATAGCCAAAGAGATTTTATTATAAGTTTATACATACTATTTGCGAAAAGCGTTTTTCCCCAACCTATTAATTGGGATAGACCTCTTTAATGAAGCCGTCATCAGTAGAATAAATGACCGTAAAAATTAGTATACAAATACCTAGGATAAAAAAGTCTTACAAAATCTATGGCTATGCTATGAACTATTTACATTTTTTATGAAATATTTAATTAGATAGGTTAAATATAATATGAGTGTCGCTGTTGTCTACTTGCTCTAGTTACGTGAAGTGAGTCAATCGGCTGAGCGAGTCATGTCTGTTACTCTGTAGAGTCCGGGTTCATAGCTTGCATCTTAATAAATACAGACACACACACTACACCACAAACACATACAGAATACAATCCAATACAACTATATTACTAATAGGTATTACTAAATTCTTAAGAGCAACTTTATGCACTAAGCTACAAAGATGTAGCTGTCTCTTACCCTTTATAGGATGTGTGTTACTCATTGAATGTAAATCAAAGGAGTTTTTGTTTTCACAGTAACATAATTTTTCTATAATATTTACAGCTATGGTCTTCATACTTGATTTAAAGTTCAGTTTGTTACTTGCATAAATTTCTAGCGACGCAATTAAAAAAATATAAAACGTGTTATTTATTTTAAATACATTTGCTTGTATTTAATTATAATTGACCAATTATTTATTATTGGAGATGTTCATTATAGCATTTTACATCTCGAGTGTGATGTACACAAAGTAAATGTTGCATTCAAAGTCAAGTAACAAGGGAAATTGAATTGTGACTATCAGAAAATAAATCCAGAAATACTGGCCGCAAGCACAAAGCAAGATCACTACGAGAACATTCTCGTTTACGTAAAAAAAAAACATTAAATTTGATCTCAACCTGTCAATGGTTTAATGTGACGTGTTTGCGGATAATAGTATATTATGCAACTAGTGAATAAGGGACGGATTTAAAGCGAGGGCCATAGATGAATCACGAGCAAGTAAAGGATTCTAACGACTGAATCACGACCGTAGGGAGTGATTCATGATGATTGAAATACGAGCATAGCGAGTGATTCAAGTGTTAGAATCCTGAGCGACGGGAGTGATTCATGGCCCTCAAGATAAATCCGTACTTTATTCAAGAGTTGCATACTATACTTTATACCATGACTACGAGAAAAAGAAATAATTTAAGCGAAAATAGACATTTAATGAAGAAAAAAGGAAAGTTCAATTAATTAAAATGCACATTAAAATTGGAACAATGTGCCCAAACCTTGATTTTCATTTTTCCATTTGCAAAACTCATCGTAGGCTTTGATGTAAACGAGCCGTGATTTGTTGGGTAGCAAGTTTTTTACTATATCGGCCGCCCTCTCTTTCATAAACTCAGGTGTTAACTAGGGCGGTCCTTATTAATAGGGGTGTTGATAAATTTCGACAAGTGCGCCCCCCAGATACGTTCGAAATAATTAAATAAAAATGTGTGCGATACCCCAGCGCTGTAGTCCAAGGAGAAGACGTGCCTGTGAGCTCTTTTTGTTTCCCATTTGAATAACATGGGATTTTCAGATTCATAAAATCATGTCTTTTTTGAGTTGTCCCCATGCATGCAAAATTTTTTTTTCACATAAATTTATTGTTTATGTGTACTCGCACATTTTTTTTTCAAAATTTCACATGTATATTTTCTTACATGTACAATTATTATTTTTACGAATTTATGACGTAAATAAGACTGCTAAATAAGACTGGGGGGGTGAAGTAAGGGTTAGGATAACGCCATGTAAAAAAAATTACACGTGGATCTACCAAGTAAGAATATATTTATAAGAATAATATTTTTTTTCAATGCACTTCCAAAAAATTATGACTAAATTAGTCTGAAAATTCCATGTTATGTAAATGAGAAACAAAACGAGCTTACAGGCACGTCTTTTCCTTAGACTACAGCGCTGGGGTATCGCACACATTTTTATTTAATTATTTCGAACGTATCTGGGGGGCGCACTTGTCGAAATTCGTCAACACCCCTATTAAGGACCGCCCTAGTTAACACATCTTCTTCATCACTTGAATGCATATTCAGTCGATTTATTATAAAGTAACACTAAACTTTGTGTTCGTACAACTTACAGTATTCAAAATGGCACCAATTTACTAATAAAATATCTCTAATGGTAGCAAAGAATACAAAACAGTTTTTATTCTAATGCTAAACTCCTTGTCGCAAATATCGACCAATCAAATCTCGAGGAGTTATTTGCACAAGGAGTTTGTATGTCAAATATTCTTTGGGCAAGGAGTTTGTATCGAGTATTTTTTCCGCAAGGAGGTTGTATAAGCATTGAGATGGAGCTCAAATATATTGGTGGTTTCTAAATTCAAACACCAAAATAGTGATTAAAAGATTTTTAGAGTGGGAATGGTATAAATTATATTTTTTTGACCTATGATCTGATAAAATTAGTAAATACCATACGCGACAATTCTATAAGTATTACATGGGTAAATACTAGATGGCTTGCCCCCATCCGTACATCCGCGTAGAAAGACGATAACTATGAGATTATATCATTGTTTGGTACTCATAATTTTGAGGTTATATGAAACAGATTTATAAACTCAGTCAATTAACTAAATGCTTAGCTACCAATATGTACTCGTGACATGTCTAGGTAAATAAAAAGCATTCGTCGCGTGCGCATCATGCAAATACTATGATTTCATCAGAGACGCATGTACGAGAAAGTGATCCACTCGGGACAATTTCACTTTGTCTTCTATTGACTATGTTATTTTAACAATTACTTATCTATATATTTGTATGAAATGACGTAGCAGAGGTTCTATTATAAAATATATAGATCCAAATTATTACATCCCGAAGGGTTCATAGAGCTGTTTTCTTAATGTTACTTCAACATTTACAAACCTTCACCAACATTTGTCTCAAAGTGATGCGTGTTTTTTAGTATGCGTGTTATATCACTGAGTTTTCCTTATGCACATAAATTTCGAAAATCAGGGTTTAAAAGTTAGCCATTTTTTGGCTAGATGTAGCTACTTTTTGGATTAGTTTAGCCACTGAAATTGTTACATGTTTTTCATAAAAATATAGACGTTTTGAGGACTGATAAATTTAGCAAATTTTGACGTAATAATTACACGATTTTTAACTAATAATTTAGTCACAAACGATAGGCTCCGATTATCAAGATTTAGAAATCGAACTTCCTTTTATAATGTGGTTTAAATATACGAATAAGAGTTAAGTACCAATCACTGATTATGATTAGGCACCCATTGAGCCTATAACATGATATTTTGGCAGTCAGTTTTTTTTTTATATAAGGTCTTAAAATACAAAGTGAAAAAAAAATATTGGCTTCTAGAGCCTTTAATTATAATAGATATAACGACAAAAAAAAATTAAGAGATGATACAGTATGTATCCTTAATAGACCATATCCACCTATTTTTTTTTGCGCGAACATTTTTTTCTCCTTTTCATAGAAATTTAGTCAGCTGAGTTGATGCTTCTGATTGTTGGCACTTGGTGGAACTTTTGATACATTTTTGATTGAAAAACACTTGTACTTGTCCACTTATTTATAAGATTTCCCTTACCGGTTTCGCTGTTATAGCATTATCAGAGGTTTTTTGGTTGTTTACGTACAATAACGATAATGCTGTAACAGCGAAACCGGTAAGGAAAATAATATAAATAAGTGGACAAGTACAAGTGTTTCTCAATAAAAAAAAATAGTCAGCTGATTTAACCACTTTGTACTGGGAAGTAAAAAAGAAAATTTTACCAAACAATTTTTTTCTTCTGGGATTGTGATCAGTTAACGATACATAATCCCCTGAAATTATTTTCACTTATTATTGTAGTACCTTATAAACCACCAACACAGGCATCCCCACCTCTGCGGGCAACCCCTAAGAATGGATTTATCGAAAGTATACAGCTGTGATGTTGTTATTCAAGTTTATTACCCCTCCAGCGTGGGCAAAGCCTTAATCAATAGTAGTGTAAGTAGTAAAAAAGTCTGTACATTGAATACCTTTGTTGAATTTTAAATGAAATGGGATATTATATTATCAGTATGTAGGGCCAAATCTACAATTTTCATCATTTTTGTCTGTCTATGTTCAGTTTTAACTCGAGAACCACTCAACGGATTTGGATGCGGTTTTCGTTATTATCGTCGTAGAAACCCTGGTCAACATTCATGCGGAACCCTTCTTTTTATTTTACTTTAGAGTATAATAATATACAATCTGACTAAATTTAAAACTTGGATGTATTACCGTCTTTAAGTAAAAGAGCCAAGAGAAAAGTTTAAGAGCCAAAACCAATAACGTAAATAATGCAACTTTTTCGAGGTTACTTGTATGGGGACCTCCTTCATTTTTTCATGTTTTTGTTTTTCGTGGTAAGTGCCATAATAAAACGTATTATGTGAAAATTTAAACTGTCTACCTATCACGGTTGAGGCTGTAGACCCCTGTGTTCATAAAATAATCTCCAAACCGAAAACAGACGTTAAAAGATACATTGATTGAAATATACCTCACATGGGAAAAAAACTGGTTGTAATAATAACATTTTGCTTTTTTCCCTTTTAAAATATGGACTTCTGCATGACACATCTTACCCAAACTACTTTATAAGATCATCAAAAATTTTACGATGCATTTTATTATTCACCAACGCAACTCCATGCCACCCTACACAATCTCAAAAACACCTTACGTGTATCAACATAAAGTACATATTAAGCTGGCAAGTGGGACATTCACCCGGAGCTGCCAAATATGTAAATGAATGGGACTACTAAATAAACAAAACAATTAAAGCAGCTCTTTAGGTAACGCAATTAAGCGAAGTCAAGTTAATGGCGGTAACAACATTCTCCAGATCGCTTGCTGCAGTCCTACGCTCTCAGTGAGCGCCCACCTTTACTGGCTTTCTACAGTGGGACTATAGCAGGGAAAAAACTGAGAAAATGACGTGACGCTATGTTACGTCCGCGCACTGCAATTCCTTATGATACGTAGCTTTGTATCGCGTCCTATAAATAGCGAGCACTGTACGTCCTAGAACGCGATTTTTAGATTAATACTTGCAATTGTCGGCACTTGGTGAAACATCATCAACATCTTCATGAATACGCTTGTACTGTTTCACTGATATTAAGTTTATTTAAGTACACCCAGTGTCACCTTACGGCATCGTCAAGGAACAATAATTTATGGATATTACAAATATGATAGTTTTCATTGCAGATATAAACAACAATGATTTTTAAATATTGTAGGAAATGTAGCGATACTCGAACATGATACTGGCAGCTTGCTCTAAAAATTGAAGTTCAAGACCAGCAGGGAATTGTTTTTGGAGAAATGTATTGGTTTGGATAGATACAATGACATTTTATGATCAGTCTGGAAATTACAGCTATCTGTTCAGTTGGAGCATCCCTTTTTAGTCCGATAGAAAAGAGTTTCATTAGAAAGAGACTGCGGGTGAACCAAACGAACATACAAGTCGGTGGCACCGTAGAGTCCAGGCAGACCGCAAATTTCTTTGACACAAGAATCCCAGAAAGTATTTCGCCAACAGCGTTATACTATTTCAATTATTATTAGAAGAATTATTATTAATAGTATTCAAAAGGTAATCATAACAACTGGTAGCTGTTTTATTACCAATCCCCTTATCAAGAAGCGCAAAATAGCGTGTTCTGTCAAGTAAAGATATCTGAAATATTTCTTTCAGAGATTTTCTTTTTCGTGGAATGATCTCTGTTGGGTCTCAGAAACTAAATGGTCAGATTTTTTTAAGAAAATATTTAATTACTCGGCCAATAAGGCTCTGAGGTAGTATAAAGATCAATAAATTTGTGTCCTTTCTTGAACTAATTTTTGCAGGAATCTACATTTTCTCCACCTTCTTTTTACTGCACATTAAAGTTCAATCTGTTCAGTTGATAATTAACTTGCATTAATTTTGTATTCTTAAAATATACTTTCTAAGCATCTTCGATTATTACGGCATGGATATAATTGAGGTGATGAGAGCCAGAGCGACCTATCTTTTCCAGACACAATTGATTATTAATTGTGTCTGGAAAAGATAAGCCACTATGGCGCGCATCGCTTCAATTCAGAGAACTGCTGAAACAAGAAAAAGCTTTTCACAAACCTCCATTAATGGTTAAAACACGTAGAGTAAGCTTTAATCTGCGGACATTATGGAACAAGCTGATCCTTTTAGGCCTTTCTTACTATCCCATCCTTAACTGGATCCCACGTACTGCCCTATAGGTAGGTATACTAAAATACTTGTTCTGTAGGCCCTAGGATATAAAAGCTAGTGCTTATCCTGTAACCCTGACATTGGTGGCTAGGTGCAAGAGAAAGTAGGCTATTAATGGATAAAATGTGTATTTTTTGGCTTTTCATTTTGTTGGGTTCAGTCAGTAATGTTTTTGGTGAAAATGGGTTAGATGATGAAGTTTACGAGAAAACTGCTGAAAACTCACGGCAGAAGAGGTTATTGTGTAAGTACAATTTTCCTTAAGGTTACTATTAAAATATCCATTTTACGATTTTTACGCAGTTACATAATATTAATGAAGATTTTTCTTCTTTTTATTGGGTTTGAGCGTGTCGTGTATACAGTGCTAAGTTTCAGCTTAAGCGGCACTTTGTTTTTTTTAAGCCGAGTATAAATTATAACAGAAGCGAATCATCATAATCAAAATCATCGAATATTAGTATACTTTTAACTTTGCATATAGATAAAATTTTAACATGTGTAAATTTATTCGGTGTATATGATTAAATCTATGTTTTTATATGCATCATGATTTTTTGACTAGTTTCTTAAAGCGTATTATTTCGGTATTTATTTGCAGCATAACCCATTTAATATTCAATAGCAATAAAAATTGGGATTAAAACGAATCGTAGCCATACTGGTAAATCATTCTTCTAACTTCAAATTTCTGCTACGCCGTAGCATATTGTGGACTGTTACCAACATTCATTTATTTATTTATTTTGTTAATAATAAACAAATAAAAAACACAATATACAAAATTTGGATACACTGGATAATATAGCGAATTAAAATCTGAAAGATACTTGTTCAGTTACCTACGTTATAGTCAGTAACTAATAGTGTTTTTTTTTCTTTATTTATTTAATCACTATCGTCTGAAAGAGATCTTTTTGCGGGTTCTAGACTGTTTTCATAACATTCCATTCCCAAAATAAAATAAAATATTTTTAATGGGGGTGTTACAGTGTGAAGGCGCGCGCGGATTCTTTTCGGACAAAAGTTGTTATTTTATTTATTGACATCAAAAAATCACGTTGTATTCTTACTACTGAAAAGAAAGTCCATTGTCACAATATCAATGTCGAAATTTCAAAACCATGAAAAGAAGTACCTAGCAAGTAACATTTTTATAGGACCGAGGTTATGAGAAATACCTCTAAGTTCTAGAATGGTAATTTTCTGGTAAATTGTAAATTGTAAATTTTAGCTAGTTTTTATTTAATGCAAAACAGCTCTTAAGTCTCTACAGTAATTTGAAAAACTAAATGGGCTTCCACAGGCTTTCGCCGCAATGTAAAGCAAGGCTAGTTGGTTTAATACACTACCCAAGCAAGGCCTTTTCAGAACCATATTTTGCTAAGGCTTTTAAGCATAATTCAAAAACTTCCCAGGGCTTATAGAGTTTTTCTCTTACCATTCGAGACTTTTTTGTTTATACTAAGCCTAATTTGAAATCCTATTTACCTTTTGACATTCAGCACGATAGGTTCTAGTCCAAAAGCGCTTTTTTGGGCATTCATTATTATTTTTGTATTGTTATCAAGCCAATTGGCAACCTTGTGGGCTTCCCGTGTACTTTACCAAAACTTTGTTTATCCACTAAAATATACAGGACATCCTTGCGCAAGATGGTCGTGGTTTTTTGGTTTGATTTTGGCAAGCGCTCTTGAATTAATGTGCCGCACAAAGTTGTTTCATTGCGCAATCTGCCTAATCATAGACTAATAAGCCCTCAAAAAGGGCAAATTTGAATAAACCATAAACTGAGCCAGGCTCATACCAGAAAGCCTTGATTTAGCCCTTCAATATACCGGTTGCTTTTTTTGAAAGTCCTTTTGAGTATTGTCAAGTCCAAAAAGACTTGTTTGTTCTTAATTAGTTTAATCCGAAACTGTTGGGTTCTAGAACAAAGTTAGGCATTTATCGCTAATTTAAATCTTATTTTTTTATGCAATTGGTTGGTATTACACGTTTGTAGTTGGAAAAAGTTTCAATCGTTTCATTTTTTTCACATATAATTCGAAAATAATATCAATAGTTTATAATACCTAAATCATATAAGACAATGTATTTTAGAGCGCCATGAATTTTACAGAGGTATTGTGTCCTATTTCATCAATAAACTTACAGCCCCAATGAAACTAACAAATACAACAGGCAATAACTGCGTCAAAATATCTCTAAAAAATTGTCAACGAAATATTAAATCTTCCATTAGAACCAACTGAATGATGAGCAAGGCTAAATATAACTTTATCAATCCCAAGAACACCTACTTTGTATTTTCGTAATCCCGTGCCTTGGCTAACAAGACTATTCCAATGGCAAATCTGAGAAGGTTAAATTTAGTTTTTGGGATTTGCTATTTGCTCCTCAACACTAGCTCCTGACAACGTTGTGCGGAGGTTCTGTAGGTAGGGCTCTTTTGGGCTACAGAACCAATTCAGAACGTTAATGTAACGTTGTTGTGGCTAGTTTTCCAGAACCTTGCCTTAACCTACAAAGGTTTTAGAACCTGCTCAAAACCTTTGTAGAACCTGAAATGTTAGTTGGGAGCTAGTCAAATAATCATTCGTGAAATCAAAAACAAACAATATAAATAAGGTGTTGGCCCTAATTTTGCTATCTTACAATCTGGTATATGAGTTTTCAGGCTATCGATATTTATCTAATTATTATGATAGTAATTCTTGATTACTTATTTTTACACCCGACTAAAGATGATTCCGAGAATAATGTAATATCTCAACTCAACAAGTAAACAGCTAGCAAAGTAAATATATATTAAATAAAATAGAAGACCGTGTAAAAATGATGTAAGTATTACCAAATACGTCTAAAATAGGGATATAACATTTTTGCCAAGTTCAAATTACTACAATATGAGAAGCAATCTTGCAAAACGTGTTTCGTCACAAAAAAATAAATCGCGAGTTAGCTGCATTTTCTGATAATTTTCTGATTATCTATGATCTTATATATAATAAAGATGGCACAAACCAAGTATACTATGCATTATAATTTTACTTTTGAGTACTAAATATTTCTTAAAATATGATTTTTGCTGTATTATTCAAAAGTTTGATTAAAGTGACAAAACACTTTTTGCTTGGTTGCTCCTCATATTCCGTCCCTTTAAAAGTTTATTTATAATGCAACCCTACCAATACCGAGTGGTCAGTGACCTCCTCGCGGTACATGCTCAACAGAGATTTATTACACTGTGTCGGACAGCCAGGATAAGGCCTTCGTGGAGGTTGTGCCGACAGTGCCGGTACACTCGCAGAAACAAGTCGAGTAACTTCAGTTTGAAATAATAAAATAAATTATGAACTTTCTTTTTTTATAAAAATGTTATTATGGTATTCATATTTCTGAAAAGGAAAGTTCATTATTTATTTTATACGAGATTTTTTACACAGTTTTTGACCGAAATGGATCCGCTTATAAACACCTTGATACGAACATGAATGGGAAGAGTTCAGTACTTGCAATAGTTGGTCCATTGATATAATTTTTTAAACTAAACATTGATCACGGCGAGCACAAATTCCAACGTTGGATACGAGTCCGTGCTTACTTTGAAATTTGTATTTGTGCCATCTAGCGAGCCCGTATGAAACCGTCGATTATTTGAAGAAAAGTCTGCGTGATTTTTTTATAAACTTGTTACTTTCAAAGTTTTCAAAAAGGGTCGTTAAAATGCCAAGTTTTTTGACTTTCCTTTTAGGAAAACTCAATGAAAATGGACTCAGGCCTGTCTTTATATAAGTTACGCATTAACATTTAGTGTATTCATGAATATTTATCATTTGTTTAAGTTAATTGTATAAATTAAATATACCTTTAAAGTAGTTCTTGTACGTGTCTTATTTAAATAAATAATTCAAACCCGATATTTTAATCATAAAATTTAAAATTCATAGTTACATTAAAACTAAATATATAATAATAAGTTTACCGGGTTGATGTAATTACATTGTACAAATAATTTTATTGATTTTCATTCTCTCCGTGTAATGAATTAAAAAATAGTTTTTGTATTTTTATACAACCGATGTGCGAAACCAAAACTACAAATATTATTTATGTAATAATTTCCCCACCTGTACATGTTATAACTGATTTACCCGCGCAAGTGCATTAAATATAGCGAGTGAATAAATTGTCAGTCCTTATTCAGATGTCCGCTCTCTACACTGGTCATCCGAGATTATGGCTGAGCCTTCGCGGATCATTTGTTTTATTATATTCATATTTATATTATATTAATCTTTGAGAACAGAGGTATGTGCTACGATTGGGATGAAAAGCAAAGTCATGTTAGAGTTTTTTTTTATTGCCGCTTGCCCTTTTCTACACGACTGACCCAATAAAGGATGTATTGTTTTCAGGGTTCATGTGGGTATTTTTACTTCTTAATGCCTGAACCGATTTCGAAGTGTGTTGTATTGTTAGAATTCTTACAGCATCTTGAGTAGAATAGGCTATAAATGAATAATGAAAAATATTAGAAAGCACGACTGCCGGAATAGAGATTTAATTTGGATTCCAGTGCAGCCGGGGGACTATTACATTGGATACGTGTTGTTTTGTATATCTGGATCTTATTTTGCCACTTTGTTGGCATGATTAATATGTATAGATGTATACCCATGCCAAATAAGAGCTTTCTAGTACTAAAAGCCTCTGAGCTAAATTGCGGACAAACAGACGGACGGACATGTCGAAACTATAAGGGTACCTTATTGACAAGGAAATCCTAAAAATATACTCATTGCTTAGGGCGCAAAGACAGTTCTTTTCACAAATAACAACTAAAGAAAACCAAATGCAGTATTTTAAATGATTTCATATTTATTGCTAATTTATTTTCGCAGTTTACGATGAAGAAGGGAACCTGGTGAAGATGTTCATAAACCCGTATCTTCGTGACACTCCATTTAGCTCGGACAAGGTTATTGGCACCTTTTTGAACCCTTTTTTCTCGTTATTCCGTGTAAGTATTTTTTATTTTATTTTGTCATTTTGAGAATAAAGCCCAGTCTCCACCAAAATGAATCAGAGCGTAAATATAAGGTGACTTTCGTTATGTAGCTAATTTCATACTGAAGACTCGGTAAGTGGTCAAGACCAAGGTTCAATGATCCTTTCTGTCAAATTAAGAGGACAGATTTCAAATAGGCACACTCATTGCTTGTGACCTATTATTGATGGCGGTATATCCATCCCAAATTGCCGGGCCTTGTATCAAACAGACTAGTGACGGGCAGCGGCGCGGCTAGTGTGAGGGCTTTGACACCGCACTCACCAACCCGCCTGCCCAGCGAGTGTGTTTATGAGCATTTCTTCCAGGAGGATCACCAATAGTGGTGAAATCTTGGAAAGGCCTATGTCCAGCAGTGGGAGAAACAGGCTGATGGATGAATGCATGGATTTGTGGAGTGATCAGATAACAGCCAGCTGTGAAATGTTAGGCATTGATTTTACATCGTCACGCCTTGAATCCCCGAGGGAGTGCCAGAGAGACAACACAGTATTCACGCATACACCCACGTTTCCCCGACGATTATTACGATTACATTTTGAGAACGAATATGGACCCACAGTTTGACGTCCCTTCCGAAGCACGCAGGTCCAACGCAAATGTGCCCCTACGGGATTAAAACGTGCAACCTTTGTATTAGTTAGTGCTTGATAAGTTTGAACTACAGGGTGGTACCCATTTATGAAACCATTATTTCATTGCGCACCTTTCCCAACAGCCCCCGGCGTTCGCGTTCCCACCACACTACATGGTACCAGTCTCCAGCGAAGTTATCCATCAGATCAGTACGGACCCCGTCTTCCAGAACAAGCTGATGATCCTCCCCCCTCAACCCCTCGACATGAAAGCTGATCCCCTCTGCAACAACAGGAGGAACCAAGTCCCATCGCCACAGATCTGCAATAACTTCCTGAACTGCTGGGATGGGTGGGCGTTCGAGCAGGAGTGTCCCGCTGGGCTCCTGTTCTCCAACCTTGGGTACTGTGACTACCCTCACAACGTGAACTGTTTTGATAGAAGAGTTATAGGTTAGTTTATGGTCTTTCGAAGAACAACCTTTTTGCCAGCCAGTGTCTAAATAATGGTGGAGATGTATATAAAACCAAAACCCCACTCATGAAATCTCCAAATAGTAAAAAATAATGCCTATGTAATTATGTAATTGAAATAATTCTCTTTGATTGCAATACAAGATAGAACAATTAGAAACAAATTCTCAGAGGTTAGTTAAACACATAAACACAAAACGTCCTCGTTACAGTTCACTTGCCAAAAGACACGTCCACCAATAAACATTAAACATTGAGACAGACACACTGTCTATCCTGCCCTACCCCAAAACGAAGTTTTTATGGACAAAAACAGAAAATCAAGAAAAGATTATTAATTAATATCATCTAGTTATTAAATTTTTATGAGTCTAGTAGACAAACTGGATAAGATTCTTGGTCGCAATAGGCTAAATAAGGGTTCCGCCAACTTTTTGGTCCTCAGACTATATCTTTTTAGTATTATTACATATATATAGTGATTTGTAGTCTAAGACAGTCTTACTTTCCAAATTTCATAGTTCTAAGTCAACGGAAAATAACCTACAAAGTTTTGATTCCCTTGAGAGTGTCGAAATCTACTTTTTTTGGTGCATAAACGGCTATATATATTTCTTACGTTAACAAAGAAATTTCATTTTTTCACAGCTTCAAGGAACTGTAGATTTGAGTATATAGTTTTAATTTCAACTCGATAACTTCACACGTTCTTGAGATAAAGGGTCTTGACAAACGGACGGACAGACAGACGGACAACTTCAGTACGAAAGGGAAAAAAATATGACTTTAAAAAAAAATTATTATCTGCTTTAACAGATACATTTCTTTTTGTGAATTCGTATTTTCAGTTGTTTGTATATTTTACTAGTAAAACTTGAAATTCTCATTGCGTTTCGAGCAAAAAGTTCTGAGCACGCCCTGTCTGAGTTTTATTCTTCTCTGTGAATTTTTCCACGGTGATTTTTGTATTTTGCAATGCATCTAATGAAACATTTAGAGTTTGCTAGTCGATGGATTCCCCTACCAATTATCAAATCTTAATTTCTATATACTTAGCAGCCTTAAGGTCATCCTATTCCATAAAATACGAAATCAACAAAGTATTGCAAATAAATCAACACCATAAAATAATATACACATATATGAGAACATCCGAAGGAAATGGTTTCACAACTACCCACTCAGTTGGTAGGCTGGTGGAGTCAAATGTCATGCTTATGTAAGCTTATTTAAAATGTTAACATTCTTATTAAGTAAATTCGTTGAGGTACTTACAGGCCTACCGACTTCTTATCGGAGATCTTGACTCGGAGCAAAATTTTTGTAATTTTACATTTATCCAAATACACGGGGTTTCATTAAGTGTACTGATATAAACGACATTATAATTTAAATATATAAGGTGACTTTAATTTATACAGCAAAATTCTTACTGAAGACTCGGTAAGTGCTCAGTAATAAGGTTCGATGAAAAAATCAAAAATCGTAAAAATTTAGCGTTAACTTCTCATAAATAAGATATTAATAAAAATATATGTTAAAGTTTTATTGCCAAAGTAACCTATAGGTATATACATAAAACAAATACAAATTAAAACTTTCACCTGTAAAAAGTATACTTTATGTCTGTGACTTTATGTATGTATTTTACAAAGTTAATACTTATATAACAATTTTTATTCAATTATTATTATGTTAATATTGTTAACAATATTTCTGAGTCTCAATTACCCACTCCAACTTGCTATCTTCAAATGTAAGGCTCTTCATAAATAATAATTTTGTAAATTAAATATTTGCCGGAGACGTAATTAAATGTAGGTACTATTTTTAACTGAATGTGATTTGTTGACAAAATCTTCCGTGAAACCGCAAAAAAAACCGTGTTCACGATTCTGCGGTTGTATGGATCGATTCAAAGATCGAATCGTTTGGAAAAAGTCGATCTAAAATCGATTTTCTTGGCTAATCGATCTTCGATAAAATCGATTTAAAATCGACATCCCTAGTATATGTATACCATATACTCACTTAATAGTGAGCCACTTAAATTGGCGTCTAAGACTACGTATATTATGACCTGCCGTCACCGTATATTTAAGACGAGTCTAAGACTTTTATGCCCTACCTTCACCGAAATTCATCGAAACTATGATAGAAATAAATTTCTATATTATTAACACTTGGCGATTTTCCATCGTATCAAATTAACATTATATTATATCATTAAATCTGGACGTGAGCAACTCTGAACCAGGATTCAAACTCTAACTGACTGAGCTATCTAGTTCTTATTAATTACAAACTACGAATATACGCATGCGCAGTGTCAGGGCTCCAAAAATAAAAAATACCAATTTTTTTTCATGTTATTGATATATTCGAAAGTGCCCTGGATTTGATATAAGTAATACTACCACAGCTTCTCCACTAAAATCACAGACGTATAATATAGTCCTAATATACTTAGTAATAATATAGACGAAATAGTTTGTACTATTTTTGTATTATTTGTACTATTTCGTCTATGGTAATAATTATATGTCTGTGATTAAAATATGCACCTACTTCCGTCACGTATGTACGAGTGTCATTGTGACTTTAAAGTATCTACGTATGAACCGGTTATATAGTTATCTTCCTCTTTTAATTTACAGTAGGAATTCATTCATAATAACATGCAAAAAACATAGAATTCCCACAATGCATTAAAAATTTAACACTCGAAGGGATAACGCTCTCGTCATAATATATAAAAAAATCATTGTACTTTCACCAAATAGACGAAACAGTTAATGAAAAACTTATATTATCCTCAGACAACAAGCCTTCAGCCATTATCTATTAAATGGAATGTATGATTTTTGCCAATTTTCTCTCAGAAATTCAGTTAAAAATCATTGGAACCTAATTCCATGACAAGAGCCTGACAATCTTATTCCAAGTTGACTTACGTTACTGAGCCAATCTGGTGGAGTTTGGCACACAAATAGATCATCATACAAAACTCTCGGAAGTAATACCGATATTTTCAATGAAGTTACATTTGTTTTCTTATATTTAAATATTTAGTTACATTTCAATATAGTTTTTGAATATTGTAGTAATGGTCAAATTTTCGTTCTTATTGCAATTGTGATTTTACGAACGTAGGTACTAAACAAGATGTTGTTGATAAGTTTCAGACGCAACTCAGTCACAGCCTCAATCATCGCAGCTACAGCCCCAACAGCCTAAACCTCAGCCTCAGCCTCAGCCCCAGCCTCAACCCCACCATCCGTCTCAACTCCCGCCCCTGTCTCAGCCTGAGCCCCAACTCCCGCCCCTGTCTCAGCCTCAGCCCCAATTTCCAGCCCAGTTTCAGCCTCAGTCTCAGTGCAGTCAAGAGTTCGAAGTATTCAGGAACAAGGTGGATTGTCGCGAGTTCTTCGTGTGCGTCAACCAGCTACCTGTCAAGTTCAAATGTCCGGCTGACCTCGCTTATAATCAAGTTAGTCTTTTCCTTCATGGCCCTGTTTAGTATGCGTTTACTTTTATATGGACTTGCAGTTGTTATACACGACACTCGGTGAGCAGTAAGAAAGGATATGAATTGAATGGGTTTTGAATCAAAATAATAAATCTGTGTCAGCAAAATATAAGTTGACTTTCGTTTATGGAGCCTAATTCGTACTGGAGACACTTTAAAAAGTCAGGACCAAGGTTCAATGAGCCTCTTTGTGAAATACGAAAAATATTTTTTGTGCCTCTATAGGTATAATTCAAGAACAATCTCGACTCAATTTAGTGTAGGAAGTCTTAATTTTTATTCATCTTGTTAAATAAGACACTTGTATTTGTCCACAGGATTATAATTTAACTTCAATACACCCGACCGGTTTCGCTTATAAGCATTATCTAGGGCTTTATAACATAAAAATCATTTAAATAATATTTACATGTTCAATACGTATTATTCGAGGACTTTATAACATAAAAATCACTTAAATGGTATTTACATGTTTAATACGTTCCACCAAGTGCCGACAATCACAACCATCAACATTTTAATTTTAATTTTACGTATTTTACAGAAAGGGTCATTGAACCATAGCCCTGACCACTTACAGAGTCTCCAGTATGAATTTGGCTGCATAAACGAAAGTCACCATTTATAGTTACTAAACAATAGAAAAACTATTCCCCACCGATTCATATATCAGAAGTATATCTATCAAAAGTTTACTATTTATTATAACAGGTTTTCCCTAAAAATTGTATAATCAAATTAATTGAAAAGTATCATCTTTACCTAGAAATTAACTTTCTTTTAAAAACAAGGCGAGGTCGCCTCGCTTCGCTCTACTCCCGAATGTACGTCAACCTAACATGCTACTCTTCGCTTTGCTCGTTTTCACACCTATTTTTGTCAAATTAGTTTATTATATTTTAAAGATTATATAATTTATTTGCTGACAGATCTACTATTTTGGGATGATACTATTATTTCGGGATAAAGCTATTATTTCGAGGACAAAGATTTTATTCAAGGGATGAACTATGATAATATTGATACCATTGATTTTAAAGGCGAAACCGGTCAGGTAATTAATATTTAATAAATTGTGGAATAGTACAAGTGATTTTTTGTTCATCATATGATAATATTGATAATAAATGTCTTATTTTAGACACAAACTGGCTATAATTAGTTAATTCAAAATTGGAAACATTTTTTATTTATTTGAGAATGAAAATATTTCGTGGGGATAGATATTTCAATTAGAGGATACAAGTTGACGATAAATATAAACTCTGACGACAGAAAATAAAGTTCCGAGTAGAGTTGAATTATTCATTTTTGTGAAATTGCAAAATGTAAATGTACCGACAAACTCGCGGCCGAAAAAATTTCGGAATCAATTTTCTTGAATTTTATTTATGGATGTTATTTTTATCCAAATATCTCAACAATAAAAAAGGAATGACAAGATTGCATGGATTAGCCGCTAAAAGCTTAAGAATGTTGAGGTTTGCACTTACCGGTCATTATTCCGGATTTTTAAGCCCGTCTTTATTTTGATGACAAGGCAAATACCCAAGAGTCAAATGAGTTACCGTAAGGTAAACAGGCTACCTTTTATGAGTCAAAGTCATTTTTCATGGCTATACGTATTTTTATACCTTATATACTTGACTAATTTACCATATCACTTAAACTTAAAATAAATTGCAGTCAAAGTCTTATGAAGGGGTTAAGGGCCTTTCTAAAAGTTTACGGTTTTGACACAAACTATTAATATCTTTTTTTGGGATTTTATAAAAAATCTTATTGCCTTGTACGTTTATGTATTTGTGTCTTCTCAGGGCGTCTTTTGGTAACTATTTAGCTAGTTTAACTGTGAATTGTTGCCTAGGTACAATATAAGATGGGGAAGTACATGCTTTTAATAAGTTATGCGTAGATATAGTATGTACGCTTCTTATATTGTGGAATTATTTACTCGTTTCTTACGTAACTAAGGAATTTCTTCAATTTATCAAATTTAACCCGGTACCCGTAACATATACCTGGCTGATTTTGTTTGATTCTTTGAATGTAGTTTTCCTTAACTTTAAAAATAAAATAAAGGTTCCTTAAGTAAAATTTGCTATCTCTAATATTTAAGGTAAAGTACCTCCAGGGGGCATTCGTTTGGTTCATCCTGTATATACCTATATATTTTATTATACACTAGCACTTTTTATATTCTAACATAAAAATAAAGTGAAAAATACAATATATAAGTAGATACTTTAAAAGTCACTGTGAATAAAATTATGCCTAGTTAAAAAAATACTTTTCTCTTTCTTTGTATACTCATGTGTGTCCTATGCTGATCCACTAGCTTTTTTAGAAAGACAAATAGAAACTTCAATAGTCTTCCCGTTTCTATTTTAGGAATTGGGCATATGCGACTACCCTGAAAGAGTGGACTGTAACGGATCCTTCGACTCGTCCACATCAGCTCCCACCCCCGAAGCCTCATCACTCACCAGTGAGAAGGACGCTGAAGCTTCAGCTCCAACAGAATCCCTGGTACCCGCTGGATCGAAGCCTCCGATAGGAGTGCAGACAACGCTCACCAAGTCCAGTTATAATAGTGAGAGTAAGTTAACGAATTTTAAATATTCTTATTATATTGCATTACAAACTAGAAAACATCAAAAAGAAACAATTTTAAAGACAAAAATTTTGAAAAATTCCTCTGGCCAGGATTCAAATCTGCGACCTCTTGTTATCAGGACAAGCGCGCTACCGACTGCGTCACCGAGGTGACTATTCCATGACTGTTTCTACGGTGACTTTTCCGAGATTTAACCACCAAACTTGTCCACCGAATATTTTGTAACTATTTGATCTAACCAGCTTGTAAGGTACGTACTGAACGAGGGCGTTATGTGATTTCACGCCTTGTTCTTAAGAAACAGATGGCGCTGTCGTCGCTACAATATGTGTTGCTTCAGACAGTTAAGAAATTCACAGTTCTCATTAACAAAGATTATGTTTTTATTGCGAAATCAATCGCTTTGGAATTCTCTAAATATTATTATTATTAGAGTGCATTACAAACTAGAAAAGATAAATTAGAAACGAATTTAAATTTGTTTCACTAATAATAATATTAAAATTAAAAGCGATGGATTTCACAATAAAAACATTATCTCAACAAATTTTGTTTAAATCAGTAAAATAACGTGCTTTCAAGCGAGATTGTTTAAAACCTTGTGTAATGTGAACATTTTAGATTATCGCGACATAAACCCCATGATTCTTCAAGGAATTTCAGAGGTTCTTCTGAGAGTCATTTAAACAATGGAACTCAAACACCTACGTTGTACCGTACTCAGGGAGGAAAAACTTGCTTTCGGTATACTGGTTTCATCAAAATGTTTTTCTTTAACGTTTAGATAAGAACGCAAGTAATTAAATGCCATTTTTATCCGGCGAACGTTGCATTTTGATATTACATGTTTTTCCGAATAAAATCGAGCTCTATCAAAAAAATCCAGCCTTTGAATCAATAACACATTTTTAACACAATCCATCCATCAGCCTGCCTCGCCCACTGCTGGACATAGGCCTTTCTAGGATTTCTCCCCTCTTGGTGATCCTCCTGGAAGAAATGCCCATACTCACACATGCTGGGCAGGCGGGTTAGTGAGCGCGGTGCCAAAACCCTTGCACCAGTGACGCCGCTGCCCGTCACCAGTCTATTTTTTATAAGGCCCGGCAATTGGGGATGGATATACCGCCATCCATCGGTCACAGGCAATGGTGTGCCGCCTGGATTTGCCTGAGAACTGTTCTCTTACTCTCCCCCGAATAACTTCGGGAGGATTTGCGAGTAAGATGGTGGTACCTCCACAGTCGAGCCCGGCATCAGCTCTACCATTTTATACACAATAAAGTATTTTAACTACTCCGTGCTTAGTTAACAATAGTACTATTTCAATCATTCCAGGTTGGTCAACCAGTCACATAGCAATGTCCCGCCAGGACGCGATTCGTCAACTGGAGCTGCGTCGTTTCGCCAATGTTCATTCAAGCTTCTGAAACTACCCGCAAAACTCACTACTTACTCGTAGTTCGCTTGTACGCCGACTGCTTACAGACTAAAATTCTTAATACGAGTAAGGGCTAGTAGTGGAGGTGGTTCGTGGGGACAAACAGCATTAGGTGTTAAAAATATGCCAGTTTTTATATTGTCCCCTAGACCTATTAAAGCGATTTGAGTCGCAGAACCGGAAGTTACGTTAGAACAGGGGTAGTTATGACAAATGAAAGAGCTTCATGAAATATTTCGAAAAATAAACTACATCATTAAATTTCAGAGACTTGTTTTCTATGAAATAAAATAAAACAAATTATTTTTATTACATACCAAGCTTAGGCTCTTCCGGATAGGAAATATGCTCCATTTATTTCATGACCTTCAATATGATGGTATTACGGGCAATTTTGAGGATATAAAAAAACATTAAGTCATTTTTTACCAGGAAGAGCTCAAACTTGGTGTGTTTTAAAAATATTTTTCGAAAACGAGTTACGTATTGGCAGAGTTTTAATAATGTTGTATATTTATGTAATCAGTGCATGAAGCCTTTCATCTGATACTACAGAAGATAGGTTTCAAAAAATATGTATCCATACGAAAAATGATGACATCACAAGGATCACCTTCACCAACGGATCTTCCAGCTCTGCGACTCAAACCGCTCTAATAGGTCTAGAGAATAAGTGTATGAAGTGTCACATTTCTAATACGAGCTACCATTATATAGGTAGATATAAAACCCTCACTGGCTGTTCGCTCACTTCGTTTGCTATGTCTGGTCTGAGCCACTGTTATAGAATAATATTAATACCATATCTACGGTCTGAGCAGTCGTGCATACAAGTATAGTTCGATTTCCGTCCATACTAGTGTTACTTCAATAAAAGTTTCTAAACTACGAAACTGATTTTATCATAGTTATTATCAGAACTGGTTATATTAATATCTAAAATTCATTGCTGTAATATTCTCTTTTTACAAGACTTGATCCATTACAAAAGATGATTTTGAGTTAAGTGTATATTTGTGGCAATATCTCAAAAATGATACAAAGTTTATAATTATCAGTAACGAAAATAGCAATAAACCTATGTTTATTTTCATATACATAAATTGGTGTCGTAGTTTTGAATTTATTCTCTAGGTATTGTACGCGAGATGATTTCTTATAAATAATTTATTCTAAGATTTAGATCACGCAGAGTTCCGGTTGATACAATTCAAGTGCATCGTCAAAATATAATAAATAATTATTATTTTAAACTGCAATGTGTGTTTTCAGTTTCACATTTATTATTAGAATAAAAATTACATATTACAGAGTAGTAATTTGATAAATTATTTCTTCAAGTGTTCTACCAGTTAATATGAATAACGTTTACTGTAGGCCCATCTATGAATTCGTTAAAAATAATTGGGTTGATACGCGTCGGAGTACCACTGCTCGGGTTTATTTACGTGAATTCGATGAAAAGTCGCTGCAAGTGATAAGAATTATTCTAGTTTTCACACTGATCGTGTGTGACTACCAAATTTCAAGACGGTACCACTATTTCTTCAATAATTCTTCGTAAAAAAAGGATTCTGACTACAGAATCCGAGTGCCCGCATCCATTGAAACCACATTTGAAACTATCTGAAGCGATTAGGTCGATGTCGAAGACTACGAAGTTGAAAAGGTCGATGTTATGTATGTGTGAGAGAATGTGATTGAGGGTGTGTTTAAATGGATGATCAGACGGATGAGGGTTTAATGCCTTAACAGAACCCAAAAAGAAAATTATTCTGTACACGATATTTATTTATTTCTATTTTGCTTATAACATGGAACTTTAATATAGTTTTAATTAATTAAATATGTAGTTGATCAATCAGTATTTTAGTTTCAGTCCAATTACCGTTTTTATACTTCTGCTAACCCAAAATTTTATATCCTATCATAAGGATAATATTAAACTACATAATATGTGGTATTTAACTGATACAGCCTGTTGGTATGTATTATTTATTATTTTCTGCTAATTTCCAATTATTATTTAATTTTAATAAGAGATAAAGTATTTTTCATTTATTTACTCTTCAAGTGATTTGGTAGACAGACATCGTCCTTCTCGTTCACTTACCTCTTTATAAGTAGTGAATAGCTCATAAACTATTAAAGAATACAAAACTTTATTTACAATAATATTTTTTTATTTATTTCAAAATTATTTATGCTTTAAATATCTACATAAAAACAACATTATTACGTTTAAATAAATTTCTCGCCAGCTAATGTTATTTAAAGAAGACATATAAAGCAGAAATCTAAAAATATATAAAAACCTTAAATACAGGATGAAAACAGAGTGCTAAATTTTCTCAAGTTTTAGTTTAATACCACTATCTATTTCCATCCTGTAGATGACTAAAACAAGACTAAGTCAACATAGCACCTATCTCATTTATCAACTAATGATGGTACTATGTCAAAATATTTATGAAATTTGGTCTCTATTTTTAACAAAAATTAGCTCGTTTTAACCAAAAATTCGAATTTTTATCGATTTTTAGAGGTGCTAATTTTTGCCAAAAACATTTAATATTTACACCAAAATTTAAGTCCAAGTAAAAGAAACCCGAGCGCCTCTTTAGACAGATCAGAAACACAATATTATCAATATCACACACGCACAAACCTGTTTTAAAACACACAATATGATAACAAAAACACAGAATCATTCATTCTGTTATCGAATCTCAAAACTATTCGTTTTATTAACATTAAGTTTACGACGACGCCAGCTCAAAATTGAATTCTGTTTTTGGCAATTTGCTTTTATAAAATATGCATAGAGGTTGACTTCCTTATTAATATTCCGTATTACCATAAGGAATAATTGCTGTTGAATTTAAACCAAGTCAAAGAGGTTTAATTTGAGTCTGTCTTTAGAGCCGCTCCTTGTCATTCAGAATCCCAGCTTTTTCAGAGCTTTCAGGTCGACGTCACCATAGTAGTCTTCGCTGAAAAAACATTGGAACAGAAATGTCGTAGAGATCTGATTTTTATTCTTTTGCAAAATCACTGATTCTTATTCTTTTGCAAAATCACGAATTCTTATTGTAAACATTTTAATTATCTTATATGTTGATGAGCTTTCAGCAATATAATATGATTAATAACTAATCAAGAACTTAATCTTAGACGAATAATCTCAGGGACAGCATACAAGTATATAAAATATTAATTTAAAAGTTAAAAAACAAAACAGTTTAGACATACCTGAAACCATGAAATAGAAGAGTTTATTTCTATCACCACGATAGAAAATTACTGTAAAATAGGTACATTCAGAAAGTAAGTGAATTAAATGTTACAAAGTAAGTGCTGGTGAAGAAGGATGTTTTATTTTTGTGACAGATGTGTTAAAAGGAAAAGGTGCAAGTCCAAGAATTGATGGTTAACACTGAATGACACACAGATGTAAATTTTATATATTTGTTTATTTTATCACTAAAAAATAAAACTTAAGTATTACAGTTTCTATCGAACAACAACACTCAGTCGCAGCGAAGAAGTATTTCAGTACAAAACAATATTTACAAATTATTTGTGTGATATATTGAATCAAGAGCTCTTAATCTTCCTTTGACGTGCTCAAAACCTACCTTTTCATAAATGCATGCCTACAAGAGCAGGTTTCTTAAATTCTTTCATTTCAACTTGACCACCTTGGTCAACTTTACCTGATCTCTACATTATATACAGGATGTTTCTAACAAGAACTAACACACAACATAAATATCTCGATCCTTTAAATTCTAGCCTGCTTTTGCGAAACTGTTTATAAAAAGAGCTAACACGAAATAAGTATTTGGCAACTAGAAATTAAAACCTTCTCTCACGTAACACTCCGCACACCAAAAACGCCACTTTTAGTAGATGCGACATTAAACTTAGAGTTTGAAACTTTGAAGTTATTGATGTGCGCAGTCTTTTTAATCTATTGTTAAGATGTTGAGTATTTAATTATAGTTGGTGGGGGTAGGCTAGGGGGCGTTTATGCCTCCTTGGGAGGGCGAGGTTTGAGGTTCTTGGGCGCCTGGTTGCGTCCAGAGTCTGATTGGTGGAGTCCAGCCAGGAGTTCACTCTTGCGGATCGCCTTCAAGTCCAAGTCTCCATAGTAGTCCTCGCTGAAAAGGGACGCGATCTTACTGCCTGCCGCTTCTTACGTCTAAATTGTTCTTAACTCTATAGATTCTTACTTGCATTCGGTTTAAAAACTATTTATGGTTTGTGTGGTCGCAATCGTTCTAGTTCTGAATTGTTCTAAGAATTATCATTACCGCTCTTTGCAATTCAATTAGTAACAACTAATGTATAGAATTAATAATTACATATTAATTTTATAATACATTTTAACAATCAAATAACCTTGAAGCTATCACTTTTGAGGATAATCACTTGTTTCCAAGAAATTCAATATCGTTCGGCTACTTAGGTATTTCCAGCTACTTCGTATCGGCGGTTTGGAGCTTTTGTAAAATTATAATAAAAACTTGTTTAACGACCTTGGCTTGAAAATGAGAGGCATCGGCGCACGCGCATCTAAACTTTTAATCGTGATCAGCGATCGAACGCTATTGTCTATAGCAGACGGACCATGCAGAGGACAGAACTTGAAAGTTAATCCATTGTTTTGATTCAAGAACACCAACACGTTTATCCGTATTCTTTTAATTGGCATATTTACTTAAGCTTGGTCTACAAACTAAACCAAAATGGTTGCTGCCACTTGATGACCTCTATTAGAGCTATAAAAGTACAGTTAGAAAGACAAGTGGCATGTTAGATATGCCTCTGTAACATTACCATGATTACCATAAGGAGTACGTAACGTACTACACCGCATTCGTCACGGCCGTCGGCCGTCTTTTGTTTTTCATATAAATTTTCCTGCACGTTATGTGTAGAAAATCTTGTTACCATCTGCCCTTTTTCCATCGGAGGTCGTGAAACAAGCATGAAAAGCTTCCAAAAAGCTCCATTCAAGTAAAATGGGTCATTTTAATATTTTTAAGGACCGTACCAAATTTGGAAACGGTATTTTAGCCCTAACACCTAAACAGTAAACTAACCTACCATAAATAAATAAAGAATAAATTATAAACAACTGTGTGCTTTAAGTAATGTTAGTCACAGGGACGATATCGGTTGTGTGGGAATTATTGAAGGGTTTAGACTTAGTATTGTTTTAGGGTTAAACAAAACCAGATGAATCACCACAGAACCAGTGATATCAAACCATTCGGAGAAGAAAAGGGACCGTATCTACAAACGATTCAAGACTCATGGTCGGAAATGTATTATCTCGAATTCGTCAATAGGATACTGGCCACAAATAAATTTAAATTTGGAACGTACCATCCGGGAACGTCCTCGGGGTCTTCACAGTTGCCAGTGCCGTCGGCGTCACCGATCTTGAAGACGGTTCCGATTGGGCATCCGTATTCACGGGCTACTCCCTCGAGGCAGATGTAGTATTTGCGGCAGTCTTCGGGATGGGCATGACGGCTGAAAGACCCAGCGTTGGAGACCTCACCAGGGGCGGGGCAGGCGAAACCGTTCGCTACTTCTGGGAAATACCAGAAAGGGTCACGTGAGTGAAAAGAGTGGAAGGAGAAACCGAAACGTAGCCAGTGATTGAGGTGCAGCAGTTGGAGACGAAATGAGCTGAAAGAGATTTAGTGCATAAAGTTTTAGTTGTGAAATTGTGCTGATAGAAGATATAACGTTTGGTGCTGAATGAGTAGAATAAAAGTAACACATGGTGTTTTTAAAGGAATAAGTACTTTGATTAATGGTTCAAATAGACAAATTCTCACTGAATACAAATAATACCTGCTAGTAAAATATTGATCAGAAACTATTAATAATTAAGAACATATAGGTGATAAAACTATTTATATTTTTTTTTTAATAAATAACTTTCAACAATTTCTTTCAATTCCAGTCAATCTTTTTTTCAATTTAAAATTATGTGTAGGTTACATATGATTGGCCACTATTTACGTACCCTCGTTTCTGCACTCAGGGACTTGGTCAGCCCACATACAGACGCGAGCCTCTCTGTCGTAGGCGAGCCCAGGACTGCACTGGTACCTGGAGGCTTCGCCGTTCCAACAGTTCCAGAAGACGTCGCACTTGGCTGCGTCAGGGAAGATGCCGTACAGCCTCTCGCAGTGGGGAGTTGAGATTGGAGGCTCTGTGGATCAAAGTATTGCCGTTAAGAAATGTAAATTTAAAAAATATATTGATGGTTTTCATAATGCTAAACTTCATTCCTGCTCTCTAACGCTTTGTTTTTTAATTGCCTACCCTGCTCTAATAAACTGCCGCGCAAGAAAAACTTCAGTGTCCTATTTTGAAATTATGGCTACATTTTATTCTTTTCACTGAGCACTAGTAAGACACCTTTGAATAGAGACAAAATTCTATGGATTCTCGATTACTATTAACGAACAGATTAGAATCGAATTGTATAATATAATGACATGCCCGAAATTAATTTGATAGTGTGAAATGCGCGTTCAAGCAGTATTCAATCATTATCTAAACACAAATCCCTAGAAATGAAATGGCGGAAGTGTCGGTCGCCTGAGTCTCTCTCGTTGCTTGCGCGTTGTCTGTGCTGCATGAACGTTCACTTGTCATATCGATTGATCGATTGCTTACCGATTATAAACGATTCTTTGTCTCGTCACTATAAAAAAATGGCACTAGTGCATAACGGTTCACTTACCTTAAAATAATATTTTATATTGATAGTTTCTTAAAAACATAAGTATTAATAAAAGCAGTAAATTTATTTTGCTTAAGAACTGCTTTATATTGTACCAGCTTTTGCCCGCGGCTCCGTCCGCGTGTTATTCGGTTTAACGACATGCTTTTTTTCGGGATAAAAACTATTCTATATGTTAAATTAGGGTACAAGCTATATCTATTCTAAATTTCATCCAAATCCGTTTCAGCGTGAAAGAGTAACAAACATACACACACCCGCAAACTTTCGCATTTATAATATTAGTGTGATTAGGATTTTTAAAGTATTATTTAGAACTGAAAAACCATAGTTGTATCGTGTTGTGAACGTATATCCTTACTTTCTGTAAATATGTCAGCTGGGACTCGCTATGTGAAAATTGTATTCGACATTGAATGTTTATTTCTTATGCAATGAAGATAGTTTTTTAAGTTAAAGTATCTGCGTATATTAGTTTCATTTAAATCGGTTTTGAAATGGGATGTGAATAGTTTTTTTCGTGAAATTAATACTTATTTAAAACCAATTAATTGTAAGAAGATTAAAAGTATGTATATTTATGAAACGTTATTAATAATAGTCTTGAGTCTTAAATCACATTTTTTTTACGTAGACGGAACTAAATCCGTTACAAAACTAAAGATTAGCATGTAGATGTGGAGCCTCTTCATATTTTATTAGACTACCAGAACCACTGGTGATGTGATGAAGATGAGGCCTTAAACTTGTCAGGATTGAATCTCACTAAAATGGCTGCGTTAATTACGGAATCCTTATCCCAATATTCCTTTCTTACCCAAATAATTAAAAATCTATTATTATGAAATCATGTGGGGAACATAAAAGGTGCAGTCTCTCGGGGAATAAAATTAATGACCTTTTATTTAAAGAGTATACCGGGTGCTTAGAAAATTAAACCGCTCTACTTATAATGCTAGAGCTTAAAATGCTCTAATGTTTATACTGAACCTATAGAAAAGTTTCCGGAAAGTTTTACTTGCCCATAGAAAATGAGGAGTAGGTATTAAAAATTTACATTGGGGAGTGATTTTTTTTCGTGTATTTTCATTAGTTTTGCTTCAGTATAATTGGTAGCAGTGGGGAAGGGTCTATATAACATGATTCTGGCATTCTTCGATTCGGTCCGGGCGATTCATCGGCTTCCATTTAGGAAATGGTATCCATACTACATTTTCTTATTCCGTGCTCTTTGTTTTGTCAAACATTTCCAAAATATTATGTTTTCCTTGGTTGCTTTTCTGAGGAAGGCAACTTTTTTGTCCGGCTTCCCTTCGTCACTGATAGGTAGATCCTGTGGTTTAATTAATACAGCCGGTATAACTGTGCTTCAATTACCTGCTGATAAAGTCTCACCGGATCTCATCAAAGTTCACATAAACAAAACTCTGACTATTGATCGGAAAATAACATATTCTCTCAAAGTAGCCTAGTGACCACCTCACATGAGTGAGCAAAAAGTGGTTCTAGTTCAAGGTTATTCTCGCAAAACGGGTCTGGCAGCACATCGGCTAAATGTCATGTGGTCACGATGTGGAATTTCACATCTTGTGTTGACCAGAGACTATACCTGGCGACCTTCACGACACATCCTGCTATGGAAATACTGCTTCGGATCATTTTTATTGGAATATTATTGATGATGTTCATAGAACATCATTTTGAAATTTTGTATCCAAGTGTATAATTTCTGAATATTTATTATTGATTTCGTATTACAATATCTGCAGACCAAAATTTAAACGGTATGTTTGGAATTTGCATATAGATTGTCTGGTATTACAAATATAAAGCGTTCTAGAATTTATTGGGAAATATAATGACTGGAGGTGTGGGACTAACAGATTCATGCCACGAGAAAAATAAACCTTTTAAAATGTTTTTTTTCTAATTAAAAGTATGGTGATTGTGACAAAACTAATTTAATGTTATTTGACACGTTCTTATCACGGTTTTATTGAATTTTTATATGTTCCTAAATATTTTAGCAAAATTTCATTCACCGTGAACGCTGAAACCCATGGTCTGTCGAGCAATGGATGAACCAGGCTGGTGGATGGATGGATGGATGAACGAATAAAAACCGTGATAAAGACCCGCTAAATAAATAAAATAAGTCGAATTTTTTGCATTAATAGTAAATTTCAGTCCACAAACCCAAGGTCTGCAATTTCTATGAATTTTGCGTGTATATTGTAAAATTTAATACGAAGTTCTAGTTCTTGATCTCACTCCTTTGGTATTATTGTTGCATGACCGGTTCAAACTAGGTCAATGGAGAAATCTGAACTAAGTTGCTCTAGACTTTACCGATGCAGTAAACACTAGACATGATTTTACCAGTTTTGATATAGAACTAAGAAAAAAGCTAGCACAAATCAAAGATACAGTAAAGATACACTCACTTACTCAATTTATATTATCATGCGATTTATTTGAGAAATCTTCATTTATAACATCACATACTAAAGAAGTTACTTCCTTAAGGGCCTGTTTCACCATCCATCCATCAAACCGTCTGTCTTCGTCTATTGCTGGACAAATAAGCCTGTTTTACCTATTGCTGTTAAAGTTAACTCACACAAAAATCGTTATATTTTTAAACTTACATTCTAAGTAGTACTTATTATCAGCATGTGGTGAAACAGGCCCTAAACTTTAAAAGGTAGACTTGAGTTTTCCATATTTTTTTTTAAACTCCTGAAAACGAATATATATATCTAAATATTATGAAACTTTTATCAAAAAGAGGAATATAATATAGTGTACATACAATACCAAACGTCGTCAGTATTACGTTATAGTATTTTTTCAGATGAAGTTATACAATTACAACGAAACCAGTCAAGCAAAATCTGACTATCTATGAACTTTAACCTTATGACATACAGAAATAAAAGAAGGTGCATGCTCACCTAGCTGTGTCCTCTCTCCACACTCAACATTGTGAAGGTAGTCGCAGTTTTCAGTGAGGTATTTGGAGTCTGTCGCGTCGAAGGCTAAACCGTTTCCACAGGTCTTCAGTTCGGCGGCTCCATTGTCGCACTTCCAGTACTTGTCGCAGGAGATGTGGTGGGGGTAGAAACCGAAGTCATCTGGACATTTGAAGGTCTCCTGTCCGACCGCTGTTGACAGAAACTTTAAAATTATTCGGTTGTCAAACTCACAACTGGTAACCAGATAAGGTTAAGTTTAATAGTTTCAACAATAACAACTTTTGTTTTTAAAATCTACGACAATTATTTAACCTTGGCGAAAGATGTAACTTGTAAACTGAGGCATTTTAAAAGAAACATCAAGCGCAAAGAAAATAAGTTTCTTTGCTAATTATGGGGCAAGTTTTTCACCGTCATCATTATTTATTCACATAAAATACACATAGAGCATTTGAATGCTCTAAAATTACAACTTAAAATTAAGTACAGAGATATTTAAGAAAAATTATAAAAAATAATTATTTATTTATTTTTAAGGCTTAGGTTTTCTTAAACAAACGTCAAATTCAAACTATAATATTGGTTTTTAATCAGTGATAAGAAAAGAAAGCTTTTTTCACGAATGTTCCTTTTAGTTCTTTTAAAAGGTAAAAAACCTTGGCAAGTTCCGAACTGTGGTATAGAGTGTTTGTAAGTGGTATTTACAGATTGTGACCAGTTCGAGTTAGCGAGACTCACTTTCATAACAAGTAATAAATTACAAAGTCACTTGCGGAATTTTAGAACTGACTGCAGAGCGGAGATGTTTTGTCAAAATGCCAATATTGCAACAGTGACCGATGAAGACGGTTGCCTTCTTGAATTTTAATTGAAATTTCAAAATAAACCACTATGGGGTTTGCTAAGCTGCGATTATGTGTACGCAACTGTCAGCGCATTGCAAAATATACCGGTCTGGGGCAGGGCCGTTCTTTCTCCGAGGAATGCAACTGAGCATTGCTCAAGCGTGCGACAAACAGCTAGCAGCTTTGTTATTATGAGCTGTTTGTTTAATTGTTGCTCAAATGAACACGTGTTCCAAGTCAGCCATTGTCGCTGAACACCCGGAGAACAAAACTGGAACATTTATGTCGCCGTCCAACACCTGCTTCATCCCAACACGCAGACAGTTTTGCATGTCAATAGAAGTAACACGATATTTTGTGACCGCATTTCCACGAGTAGTGATGTCAAGTTATGTCACGAAAGCAGCACCGGTTAGAATTTCAGTCGCATCCGAGAAACGCGTTTCGAAAACGTTTGTGCGGTGTATCTACAATGATATAACTCTTGCATCTAAAGGTTAATTCAATTACAAATATCGAGGATTGTTGACTGCTTTTGGGGTCGATAAATTATTCGTCTTTCAGGCCAAGACTTCTTTATAGCAGAGTATTATGACACCTTTGGTCTTGATGGTGACTCTTTTGTCTTTAAAGAAGATTCACATATTGATTACACAGACAAAAGATCGCTTTTATTGGCAGTTGATAATGTAAGCAGGTCTTTTATAGTTTAATTTATGATTATATATCAGTTACTAATCGATTGTTATTGGGTTCATAAATGCTACCAACGCTAGGTTGTTGGATATTGATATTCGCTCTACATTTTCTCTAAAGCAGCATTTTTGCACCCGTTAACCTTTGCTTCTAGGAATCTCAAGAATGCTTCAGCTAGGTGGATAGCCTTGTCTGTTCCAGAGCAATATACGTAAACTTTAAGAGATAAATAGTTGTATAAGGCATTCACTTGTAGGGTGAATACTTAGTGAATCAATAATACAAGTGTACACAAACACAAAATGATGGTACCATCAAATAACTACCTCTGTGGTCTATTGATTTGATTATCCGACCACTGATCAGGAGGTATCTAGTAGGGTTATTTCTGTTCGGTCTGCGTTCTTCGGAAGCTACGTTAAGCTGTTTGTTGGTCCAATTTGTTCCAACGCCGCAACGTACGCACGTACGATACAGTGATATGGACTCACCACCCATCTTGCTGGGTAGGAATAAACATTGGCGGAACATCGGGTCCATACTTAGAAACACTTTTGACACCCCCATGAAAATTCACGTCACGACAATGTATTATTAAAATAACCGATTGATTAATCCTACCAAGGAATTGACTATTTAACCGACCGCAAAAACCATAACAATTATCTAGGTATGTGTGCTACGTATCGATTGAGTGATTGTTGACACATGAGTACGCAACTTAAAATGGTGGCAAGGCGTGGCGGGTCGCTGCACATGGGTTACATAAAGTAATTAGCACTGTTTTCTCCATCAATGTGTACTTTGGTTATTACTTATTAAACATGTTGTAATGATGCGGCAATGACTATTGGATAACATAATTGCGGATGAATCGCGTCAATAGAAACAAGTAAACGTACTTACAGAGTACCATGTTCTACAATAATATTGTTGTTTATTGACCAATTTTGCAATATTTGTGAATTTTAAGGGAGTTATTAACGTTTATCGTCGATTATTTATTTCATACTTGCTGTTATACTGAGTTCCGACATTTAAAGGAACTTAACAAGTGCGCTCTAAATGTACCCGGAAAACAAACGTTTACATTTTAGAAATTACTATAAAATTATTATGTGGTGATTCACCTCTCCTTACTGAAATGTTCATTTTAAAACGCAATTAAAATTGATAATTTGATGGCCTCATGATGCGTCATACGAAACCGCTAGCCTGAGTTAAAATAAAATAAATATTTGTGGAATAAAAAAATAAAATAAATATTTGTGAAATAAAAGTACAAGAACTTGTGTATAATTTATTGAGTTACTTATCGTTTATTTATCCAATAGAAGTTAAGTAAATTTTTAAATGAAGCTTTACAGTATTTTTTCATATCATTGCGTATATTTTAAATATGACCTACAAGTTGATCGAACATTACATACGTTGTGTAATTGTCACTTGAGCCCAACGCGGTGGGCCGGCGCGGGCGCAACCAACATAAATACAGCATTTAAACAAACAATATTCGCCTCTTTTTTCTTCAATGAAAAGCTTTTTCAGGTTTCAAGTCACCGTGGTCAAGTGTGACACCAATTCATTGGAATACCATTCCGTCTTTTATGTAATCGTTCTTCTTGCGGATGCAGATATGATATTATAAAAATTTTTTTACGATAAATAAGTAATATTTTGAAATTCTGATAGCGATATAATAGAGATATCTATTTACTTTTCAATTTCACTACTCCCAAACACTAATTGAAGATTTCTTTATTATTTCCGTAATCAATGTGTGTATGGTAGGCAATTTCATGTTTTTTTTTTTTTAAATTTACCTTTACATAGATTTAACTCACATGAACTAAAATATTTTCCGGAAATCTCATCCGTTTTTGCAGCTACCTATTATATTTTAACTTAATTTGTTCAGTAGATTTTCATATATGCTACACGGAGAGTGTTTAAAACATACATTTTAACTATTTGAACTACGATCTCGATACTTCTCCGACGACTTTCAATTTCGTTGACGAGTCGAGACGAGATGCGTCTGCGCAGTTGAGTAACGAGCAGTGTGACCCTCTTTGGATTTATTACCTGAATTCTAGTGCTTAGGTTGTTGGTTGTTAACTCTAAAATTGTTTTAAATATACATAATAATAAAACTGAAACTTTAATTCAAATTACTCCGTTACTTAGGACTAATTTTGTGATAATATGGTTAGGTAACCACTTGTTTTATTTTAGAATTCGTGTTTAAATTATATCTACTAAGAAGTTTCATTAAAGAATCCAAATTAAAATATATCATAGCAATTATTAATTGTAATTTACACCTCGTTGTGTTGCAAAAATCACCAAGTGTCGTTTAGTTTTTTAAATAACCTAAATTTTTATCCTAGACACAGCATAAAGAAAAAAGTGTGATTATTATTTAAAAACCCACAATTCTATCGACTAATTTTACTAATTAATAATTATTTGTAATTAATGATTCTGAAAATTCTCGGGAATAATTGATCTACAACAAACTTCCAGCCGACGACGTGGCTAAAGAAATTCTAACAGTTCTACGAAAAACAGAAAAGCCCTGACGAACTGCTTTCACTCGATCATTATTCCTAATTTCTTATCTCGAAAACAGATCACTCTTCTTTGAGACGAGACCAAAAATGTTATGACGCAATCTCGTAACATTTTGTAACATTAGATAACTCTATTGTTGATGGACATCGAATGTGAGAGAAAGTCGGAATGTTCATCTTAACTGCAGTTTTTTATTGACAGTTTATTTGTTTATTTACATAAAAAATGTATACCGATGAAATGGAGAAAAGATTCATTTAGTTTTTATGCTAAGACCGGTGATGGATGAGTTACGTTTATTTTCTCGTGAGGTCAATGACTTCTTTGTACAGATGTTGTGTTAATCTTTATGATGGTTCCGAGCCTTTAGACTGCGATTTATTGTTTAATCATAATGATAATTAAAGGGGTTAATATCAATTACCATGTTTCGTAACATAAAACATATGTTTATATGTAACATCAAGTCCAAAATCGTTGATAACCACAATTGAAAATGGAAAGATGAAATAAGAAGCGCCCGCGCGCCCGTTGAACTCTTTTGTATGGAAGAAACGAGGTCAGTATGTTTCATTGTTAGTATTTCTCAAACGGACTCGAATGACACGGAATGCCGAAAATGAGGAAGGTTATTTAAATATGTCTTGTTTTATGAAATTTTTAAAGCAATTTGGCGTTGATTAGGATAATAAAAAAAATATATACTCAAATATTATTTTTAGTGATTCAGGTACAAGAAAAAAAGTAGCATAAAAACATCATGTAATTTATTAAAACTAGGTACTATATCATTAGTAGTTTAAAATATTTAGGTATATAAGGTGTATATTGCACGCTACAGTATACCTTTATGTACGATTATCACATTTTTGGAAATATTTATGCCTGTAATACGGCGATAGAGCACACCACTCGTCACGCTGAGACGTAATAATCGTCAGTGAAACGAGGGTGTACGACGAGCTTATAGTTGGAAACCCCTCTGACATGCCCCGGGGATCCATGTTGTAAATATGTATATTAAGACAATCCGTGGCACCATGACATTTTGGACTATACATAAGACATACGCACATATACATAAGTGCACATCACACCGCATTACGTCCATATGTATTGAAAAGTAATGTAATGAATACAAAGGTGACCCAAGGTCCGAGGGGATTGCATAAGATTAAATAAACAGTGATAAAAATTCATCCCACGGGGCGTGCAACTCGTGCGCAGGCTCTGTTCACCCCAGTTACGCTCGCGGCGTAATGTTACGTAACGTTTCAATTTGGTTTTGCGGTTGGGTGACAACTTGTGGAAATAATTTCTTTTGCTATTATTATTTTAACCGAGTTACTACCTCTACAAATCTATGACATTGGGTGATAGAATGTAATGTAATACAGGAATCAAATTGGTTGTGATTTGAAAAATACAAATGCTTTGATAACTAAGGCATTTAAACAGGGTAGATGAAAGAAAACTTGAAAGAAAATATGTAAAGCACAAATGGAAGTCAAGACTCTAGCGATGTTTGGTAACCATATTAGTTACAGAAGCTTTCACAATTCAGCTTTTGCCAAAACAAATGCACTCGGATTAATAATAGCTTTTTTGCTCATGTACAGATTCATTTGTGAGTCGTAAAAAATGTTTTGTAGAAGCAAAAGAGATATGCCACGATCGTAGCAAAGGGAGATCAATAGTTTCTGCCTCCGTCTGAGACATAGATGTGAGTATATATATATATACATATGTATGTATAAAAATACCCTGACTGACTGACTAACTGATCTATCTACATCAGATTTGGACTGTCGGTTTTTTATAAACAGAAATCCACTAAGAAAGGATTTAACAAAAACCCCAGAACAAAAGAGACAGTATCCACTGGTGAACCACAAATATATTTGACAAAAGATGATTTTGCAAAAAATGTAACTTGAACAATTACAAACGAAAATTCCAGAGAAATGTCCAAGGTCATCAAGTTTGAACGGAGACGAATCAGGTGGCTCCGATATATATTAAAGAAAACCAGTATTACCAAATCTAGAAAAAATGCTAAACAGAAACAGATGGCAGCAAAATGCCAAGAATTTGTTGTAACAAACGTTGAACATAAGGTATATGTAGCTATTTATAATGTCATCGGCAGGTTCGAAGGACAGACAATCACCGACAAGTGTTGCCGCATACAAACCATTCATAGCAGATCATTTTTCTTGTGAAAAAATAAGAATAAAAAGGTATAGATAAGAACAGTACGAAAAATTGTAAGATAAACTTGTTCAAGTGTCTTTAATTGTCATCATATCTGATCTAAATGAAAAACCTTAAAGTTATTTAAAGTAACACGACAAAGCGTATTTAAAAATACTAACAAACCATACACCTTGTCTAAAAGGTTTTCATGGGAAAACTTAAGTGGTCACACAGACAATGTTCTTGACGAGTAACAAATCTTTTGTTTTCAGAAAACCTTGGCAACGGATTATTGTACGATGCAAGAAGATAATTTCCAAGACACTACCTGAAGAAATACATTAAAAATAGGAACTACGCTTGTAATCAAAACATTCTGTGCAGTTAGTTCCGCTGCCGTTATAAATGCATATCCCCTTGGAAAACGTAATATTAAACATTATAAAAGACTATTTTTAATTTAGAGTAACTTTTTAAAAATACTATCACTATGCAATTCTTTACACCATCATATCAAATTATTTATGGGAGTGATTAGATAATAGACTTGTCTCATTCAATCTACTTATTTTTACAAAATTATCCATCAAAATTCAATGAATTTGTCAATCAATTATTAAAGATAATGACTGTAATCTCGAAGACAATTAGAAGCGATCTACGAGTACTTCAGTCTACACCGTCTCATGCGCACTGAAGCAGTCAAATATTTTCACCGTGTTTTCTTCTCTTCAAATACCTGCACGCAAAAGATAATTGAATATCTTCACGCTTGAAATCATAAATTTATGAATAATTAGCCTTCGATGATTATTGACTTTTGTTTTTCTTTCGAAAATTATACAATACGAGTTTTTTTCTATGAAAAACAATTGTAATTGTTCTTTGGTGTCAAAAAATGGCAATAGACGTTAGGAGGGGTTTTATCGTCATTTGCACAATACGGCATCTCGGTTATAACTCGTGTGGGAACATGATACGTGCTAGAAATACTAAACAATAGCAAAAGGCTCATAATTAAAGTCTGAGTGAAAAGAACGGACGTCCTGTCAGCCAGACATGCGCTAGAGCACGACTATCGATGGATCGATTTTCTATCCATAGATCAATATTATCATCATCTACGATTAAGTACTTTCAACCACATTATAAAAATGTGCATTGTATCATCATTCTATTAAGCACTAAGCAAGATAACATTAAGTCTTTTGTAATTCAATAAATCTTTTGTCAATGCTCAAAGTGAACTCTAAAAACGAACGTTACGAAAAATATGTAAATGAAAGCGAGTTCATACATTGTGCAAGATGATTAGTATAGGCCTAGAATGTTAAACGAATTCATTTAGATAGATTACAACATACGCACGAGCATTTCTTAAAATGAATTAGCTAATCAATGCCAAACTTAAACTCCTAGCTACATTTTCCTGATAAAATAACTAGTTGAACAATAAAATGAAAATAAATAAGTGAAAGTGAGCTCGATGCGATAATGCAGTTTCTCGGTCATCGACCAAACTTTCAATTCACAAATAACATGTCCCAGGTAAACGATTTTCATAATGGGGAGTGAATACTACTCGATAAAGCCTCCAGGCACCCTGTTGTCCACTATCGAACAAATCTTACACCAACATACGAAGTCGTATACGTCACATCTCAGTACAGCTTGTGCTGATGCATCGTACAGCTAATGATACCTCCATCACACACCGCTAGCTTTCACGACCCGATCATCCGTAAAATTGACTGTGATGCCATCACATTCGTGACATATTGGAAAATCCAGCGCTGAAAAGCACTCTGCACTGTCGGATTCCGCTCTGGAGCCGCACCCTAAATAGTTCAAATGTTACGTACCCACGCCGAGGGCGGCCGCTAGCACTACTAAACACCGTGATTTCATGGTATAACTGTAAGTCCTTTATGCACGGGAAGAGTCGACACTGTAACGTTCGAGCACACACTGCGAGCGGGTGAATGGGTGGCAGAGGCTTTTATATCGGGTGCGCGGGCGCGGCGAGCCGACAGTGAAAAGCTACGTTGGCGTCCGCGAGCCCATAGTGGCTGCTAGCCTCGCCCGCTGCATCCCTGCCTTTGGGGTAGCTGAAGCCTGGACTCTTGGACCCCCAGAATAAGGAAGCAGTTTCCGAGAGTCAAGCATCAATATTCATTACCCGCATGTACATCTCTAAAGATAGATGTAGAGGTGAATAAATATTCATAAAGATTTTTGCAGAGTTCCTAGATCGTGTGGATTGTAGTCTGATGATGCCTCATTATCATACAAAAAGCTGCGTGTTGAAGTGTCATGATTGTTTTTTATGTATATAAAATGTAACTTATCAAAAATTAATGAACGGTAAGCAGTTTTGCAGTCGATTCATGTTTCATTGGCAGCCGGTACAAGAAGATGTATTTAAGAGGCCTCGGTGCAAAAATAAGTAATTGAGATGATGACTCATGCTGATCGATGACCTGCATGTTCATGAGGAAACCTTCGGTTTAAGGATGCACTTTCCAAGTGAGGGCACCGTCTTTAATTGCTGAATCATTATCTTAACTGAAGGACACTGAAAAATATATTGTTCCACGTTTGGATTGGGAATGAGATGCGATCGGCAACTTTACGCGAATGTATTAAATGACAGTTACCAAAGGTAGGATGTGCAAAAATACGTAAAAACTTTTTCAGTACTGCAAAATTATAATGTGAAAAAAATTTAACATTTAAAAAAAATAATATTTCGTAGAAATAAAATAAAAAGATATTCTTGAAAAAAATTGTCAGCTCGCCATTTGTTTTGATGATCAATCACTCATGGGTTCATCAGCTTCATCATCAATGCCAAATAGTGACAGATTTGTCAAATCAAATTTAAAGATTTCATTTATAAAAACGGCTCAAAATAGATTCAGCAATCAGTTCAGATAACAAAATCAGCGATTATTTCATTTTTTGGAGAAGCAATATTATTGATCAATAAACTTTTATAAACATCATTGAATACATAAAACGCAAAAATTTAATAATTATTTTTCTTGATAGTCTTAAGTATTTAAGTAATCAATTCATTTGTACTATTATGCAAACGGTACTTTTGAATCCCAATCCAATCGCGGAACAACAATATTTTGCACGTGTTTAGTTAAGATCAGCTGTATGTTTCCTTTCTTTAATAAATACAGAAAATTCTAACGGCTTTGGTGTCTGTTTGTCTGTCCGAGGAATATCTCAATAAGCTAGGCCGTTTGAGCTGAAATTCGGGCGTGTATTGACTTAGGCATATAGAAAGATAATTGAAATTCGTGTGCCTTCTGTTTTTAAACAGTTCTGTTATCTACAGCTTGACAAAAAAGAGTTTGACGCAGTGAGAGGTGAAACTAAATATTTTGGTCGTAATATACCGTTTTGGTTGAAATGTATGGTATGGCCACATGTGCGGTAAAGCGTCCTCATTTCTTCCCTACTCTTTTTTGCCAAGCTGTACTTTGACAGAACCCATATGGTTCGTACGACGACGTACGCTTTACAGAGTTTAGACTAACAAAGTTAGATAAGAAATGAAACGGTCTAACAAGGAACATCTTGTTGGAAAGATATAAAACTTGCCAATTTCTCGTTACATTCAGAAATAAAATGTTATTGTTAGTTTATGCGCATGGTTTTTCAGAGACCGGGTTGTATAATATGCTAGAATGTGCAGGTAAACTCCGGTATCAATAAATACATATTACCATGAAATATTTTTATTTTTATTTTTATGGTCAATTCTCCCGCTTAAGTCAAATGCAATTTCCAGAATCGGACTCTTAAACAAGGTTCACTACCTACAAAAGCGAAAAAATAAAAATAACCAAAAATTGCCTGAGCAACAACAGAGAAATTGTTAATTTATGAATTATCTAAACATCGATCACGATCTTATCGGACCTATGAAGTTTTATTTGGTAACTCTATACTTGTTTAGAATTTGAGGCTAGTTTCGATGAGCTACCAAATTCTACCACAATTTGAATGGGCCTGACCTGACTTTTGACAAGCGATTGCAGTTCGATGGATTTCATTCCATAAATGACATGGTGGTATGAATCGTCATAGGTCCGATAAGATCACGACTCATGTGTAACAATAGCCATCTTCCTCATGGAGATAGAATACACTTTCTATGTCTATGGATCTCTTTCATGTTGTCATTGGATTTTTTTTTGTACCTCCGATGTATTTTTATCTGATGATTTCAAGGTATGTAAACAAATATTATTAAAAAAGGTTGTAAAAAATGCCCCTCCTTTCTTTTTGAATTTCTTCTGTCTTTTAAAAAAACAAATCCAAGGAAAAGGTTATGGTGAGAATTTGTTTTTTAAAAATAAAATATTGCTTTTTTAAAGTACTTACACAAATTATACTTTCACCGCAAAAAGAAAGTAACTATAACTAATAAAGTGTCCAATAGTATCTTCTTTCTTGTAATCGATAGAACAAAACGCAATTCAGAGTTCAGTTTACATATGAAATTTAGTTAATAACGATATCACAAAAAAAATATCACGACATGAATCCCCGAGGCGATGTTGGAGGTGTTCCCGAATGTGAACTGTGAAATGCAAGTCACAGTCCACACCCGGTACACCCTCGTTTCACCGACGATTATACGAATAAAGATAACGTGAGCCCTATTGCCGTACTTCGGGCACAGTTACATGCTTTTTAGGGCATGCAGGTTTCCTCACGATGTTTTTCTTCACCGTTCAGCAAGTGGTAAGTATTAGGGAAGAAGACCTACTACGCACGTACAGATACTCATTGGCGCATGCCCGACTGGGGATCGAACCTAGGTCTCAAGATTGAGAGGCTAGCGTTCTAACCCTGAGCTACTGCCGCTTTTTTGAGCGATATTATAGTTTGTCGTTTGAAAAATGGACAACAAAATGATCATATAAGGGTTCCGTTATTTCGTTTTAAGTTACGGAACTCTAGAAACAACATTATTTTTAGATTGTTTGTACTAATTGGAAAACAATTAACTACTTTTTATATTTTACGACCACATTCTTGTATACTTGTGGGGCTAATTATGACTATTTTATTAACTCAATCATTCATAAAATAGTCATAATTAGCCTTTCAAATCCATCCATCCATCCATCAGCCTGTTTCGTCCACTGCTGGACGTAGGCCTTTCCAGGATTTCACCACTCTTGGCGGTCCCCCTGGAAGAAATGCCCATACTCACACACGCTGGGGAGGCGGGTTGGTGAGCGCGGTGCCGAAACCCTTGCACCAGTGACGCCGCTGCCCGTCACCAGTCTGATTCATATAAGGCCCGGCAATTGGGGATGGATATACCGCCATCCATCGGTCCCAGGCAATGGTGGGCCGCCTGGTTTTTTTGCCTGAGAGCTGTCCTCTTACTCTCCCCCGAGTAACTTCGGGAGGATTTCCGAGTAAGATGGTGGTACCTCCACACTCGAGCCCGGCACCAGCTCTACCACCTAATGTCCACTAATGTCCACTTTTATTATAAATTTTCAGAAAGACACGTGGTTTTCATATTTGTAGGTAACATAAAAACCTGTGATGGATACTTTCCTTTACAAGAAATTTTAGATGCAGTCTCACCATCTCCAAAATCAGCAGTGACTTTTTTTATCAATGTCTTTGTTTTTTTGCATATCGTACAAGGCGTAGCCCCGGTGGAGCAAGGTTGGCCACTTGAATTTTGTCTTTTTGGTAATGAAGAAGTATACAATCAGCTGAATAACCCGGTACTACAACACCATTATGTAGCATACAATAATAGTAGTTTATGAAACTGGTACGTAAAAAGTCTATTAAAAACACGAGTGTTTTAATCCCTAGTTATGTATAGTTTCATACACTACTTTATCTAAACTCATGCCTACTAACTTGTTTCCATAATCTTAGTAAGTTTTTCGTTAGCCATTTTTGATTTTTATTATAAAAGCTTGTTCTAAATACGTAATTTCCGTCGTCGTTATTTCCAGAATGTCAGGTGGAATCAAATATCATCACTATCCCTGTTGTCAATAATTTTAGGGCAAAATAATTATTTTGACCCATAAAACCACAGTAAGTAATAAACAAATTTCCTTGAAAACAAACAAACAGTTCAGGTCATCCATTGAGAGACTGAGTCCAACGCGCTGTAAGCCATAGACAATACCTGGCCGAAAATAATGTTGACTGTAACATCGTTATTGTTTTCTACGTATTGGAGAACATTATATGATAACCTCATTGGTATTTGATATTAAACCTCAGACATGTCTGTATGGGCTAAGTTCCCTTTGCATTCCTCGTAAGTATCACATGTACTGTAATCTCAGAAAAAGTTTTCTTATAGCATTATGTTGTTCGGAGACCTATACTATAATTTAATTTTTTAATTTTTTTAGAGGCGTTCATGAAAAATATTTTTCTTTATGCCAGTAGTTTTGAGTTCGTAATCAGGGTTTTACGATTTGAGGTTAGATAAAATATTTTAACATAATGCTATAAAAAAACTTTTTCTGAGATTACAGTACATTTGATACTAACTAAGAAGGCAAAGGGAACTTAGCCCAAACAGCCATGTCTGAGGTTTAATATCAAATACCAATGAGGTTATCTTAAAATATTCTCTAACACGTACTAAATAATATTGCGGCGTGACAAAGGAGGTCACAATTTAATTTTATTTTCGGCCTGCATTGTCTATGGCTGCCGGCGCGTGCAACAGCGTACACATGCGTGGTGGATTGTTGGATTTTGGCGCCATAGCTTACGTGGAAATTATTATTTACTGTGGTTTTATGGGTCAAACCAAAAGTATTATTTTGCCTTGAAATTACTAACAGCATTGATGGTGATGATAATTTGACTCCACCTGACATTTTGGAAATAACTACAGAAATTACGAACACTTTTAGAACGAGCTTTTACAAGAAAAATCAAAAATGGCTAACGACAAATTTTATCGAGATCATTATGAATTATTATTTATTATGAAAACAGGCATGAGTTTAGATAAAGTCGTGTATGAAACTATGCATAACTAGGTATTAAAAAACTCGATCTTGAGAAAAAACAATAGAATATGTAAAAAAAGTACAAGGTTCACAGCCAAATCCATACCGGAGACCCGGGAAGTGGCAGTATTAAGTACTAATAAGTATTAAGCTCGGTTTTCTACAATAATTGCATTTTTTGCAGTAAGGAATTAAATAATTATTACAATTACACAAATTCCCACAGAGTACAACAGTTTGTGCCTCCAATATAATCAAACTGACCAATTTTTGTTTTACGACTTTTGAAATTACGCGTGAAAAATCACTTCTCCACTGTCTGGTTTTCTCCTGCGGAAAGGTCTAAAAGCTTTTATATAATTTGAAGATAACATAAAACATAAGCAACCATAACGTCACGACATGAATCCACGAGGGTGCGTCAGAAGTGTTAACTGTGAAATGCAAGTCGCATTCCACACTTGGTACACCCGCTTCCCACCGACGATTTCGTCTCAAAAGTGATGAGTGGTGAGCCCTGCCGCCGTACTTCGGACACAAATGAACCAGCAGCTTAAGGCGCGTAGGCATGCCATCGTTTAATAATAAAATTTGATAACCCGTTTCTCTGTTATTTTTCGTTATAAAGTTCAAGACCTCTATAGCTTAATACAGGCATTTAAAAAGTTACTATCTGGCTGAATGTTAAAATTTTGGTATAGGTGCAATTTGAGGCAAGAAAACAACTTTGTATGTAAATCTGTCCAGCTTGATATATTTGAAAGAAATCAATTTTCAAAATTTTAGCAAAATGGTGTCTTTTTAAATATCAGTACCAGATGAAAGAGGTCTTACACTTTGGTCTTTAATGAAAAACCACGGAGAAACGGGTTATCAAAATTTGTATTAAAACGTTGGCGTGCCTAAGTGCCTTAAGGTGGTTAAACCGAATCCCGGTGCAAAATGCACATCATAATATTGTTTTCCTTACTTTATAATAAAAAGTATGCAAAAATTGCGTATTAAAGCAATTAGCGGAATTTGATTGTTAACAGTAGGGTTCTTGCATTGAAATTATATTATTTTATGCTACATTTTGATCACATTCAATTACAACGTCAAATATGCTTTTAAGTTTGTTAATCAAATTCCATTGGAATGTAAATCATAAAATGATAGAATTTGAATGTAAAACCCTAATTATTACCAATCAATTTCGGCTAATTGCTTAAAAACGCAGTTTTTGCATACTTTCCATTCAAAATTAAGGAAAACAATATTATGATGTGCATATTGCACCGGGATTTGGTTTAACCACCCTAACTTGCTTTCCGAAGCACTTTGAGACACTCCGACACAGAGGTGGTCTAATTTGAAAATTCAAAAACAATATTTATAATATGTGTTCCATCCTTCGATAAAATATTTTATCGAAAGTTCCGTCTGATCAATAAAATGAATGGTAAGTTTTTTGTATTAAAATATTATTTGTCATACTATCATCGTAAGCAAGTCATCCATCATTATTGTTTCAACTGATGCCGGGCCGAGAAGGGCCTATAACATAAAATCCTACACATCAAAGTGATTTTTTTCCAGATAGAGTATCCCCAATAGACCAGTTTCAAAAAATAAATAACTACTATGTTGAGCGAACAAGAAAATATTTAATACCTAAGATTTTGAATGAAATGCCTGTAAACATCAGAAACAATAATAAAACTGTAACCAAACGCACAGAAAATACGGTCAGAGTCACCTTATGGACGACTATTTACAAAAATAAAATCTTGAATTTGTCTTTTGTAGTAATTTAAGTTAGCTATACTATATTATAAATTAATTAGGAGAGCAATATCAGCCAATAAACTTTTTTAAAGTTTGGCAGAAATAATTAAATTTTATATGTCTTTTTTCTTTGAATAAACTTTTTATGTCTTTTATGTCTGTCTTTTGAATGAAAATGTTTGCGCGAACATTTTTTTCGCCTTTGCATAGAAATTTAATCAGCTAATTGAACAACTTTGTACTGGAAAGTGAAAAAATTATTTGACCAGAAGCTTATTTTTCGTCTTGATTGTGATCAGTAAACGATGCATGATCTACCCTGACATACGTATTATTGTAGGACCTTATACATAGCTTGATTTTTTCAAGTTTAATCTTACTTAATCTATAATAATAATATACAAAAATCAAAAACAGAATGGTAAGTTTTAAAGCACAAATTGTTGATTGCCTTGTATTTTCTAAAGCAGACAAACACCTATAAAATAAAGTCATAAACTCCCTCAGAAAAAGTACACTCCACTTCCTCTTGTCCCCTATATCTGTCAACCGATGACAGAGTCACAATGACGCAAGGAAGGGTACCGATCGGCCGACCGACTTATGTCGCTTGATCAGGGACCTTATTATAAGGCTTCAGGATTTTTTTGTTAACAAAGTCTATAGAAATCATGTTACTCCAGGAAACCTCCTTCGTGTCCAATATCTAATATTGTGTCTGCTCAATTTCTTCTCAAATGATGCTGGGTCCAGATAAAACCAGAAATAAGTCTTACAATTTTTAATTATGTCTATCTATTTTTTACAATTTTATAAATATAATGCAATATATTTTTTTTTTTTTTTTTATTATTAATAAGAGTTAAAGGAAGCAATATATTATAAAAATATATGTTATATTTTTAAATATAACATTTTAGTTTATTTTTATTTGAAACATTTTTATTATTCCGCCCATATAAATTTTAACATATAAGGTCCTACAATTCAAAGTGAAAAAACATAAACAGATGATATAGTATCCCTAAAAGAGCACAATCCACAAAAAAAAATTATTGCGCGTTTTTTTTACCATTTAATACAAAATTTTGTCTGCTGATTGAACCACTTTGTACTGAGAAGTGAAAAATTCATTTTAGCAAAAAAAAATTCCTTCTTCTGGAATTTGATCAGTTAACGATACATGATCTACCCTAGAATTATTTTCACTTATTATTTTAGGACCTTTTATTTAACATAAACACAGGCAGACTGAATATAAATATCTCCTTTTGGCATTTGCAGCTACCAGCGAATAACCCGACATCTATAGACAAACCTTGCAAGGTTTATTAATTTCGTGGAAATAATGTGTTATTGTTCTCTTTGATGATAATTTGATGATGATTCACTAATATAAGCTTTGTACAGGATTCCTTAATCTTATCGATGAATCATTATTTTCTTTCAAATATATTTTAGGACTTCTTTGGCCCTATTTTTGACACGTGATCTCCTAAACTTTACGAATGGTCAGTTTCTGAGTTAAGGAAATCTCACTAAGCAAATACTTAAGCGACGAATGAGCCAATCACAGTGCAGCGTTTTATAGTCTTAACTTGAAATTATCAACTGTAAAGTCGAGGGTAACCCCCAATTGGCTGAATAATACCTCACTTCGCTTCGCATGATCCTGTTTTATACCAAAAAATACTGCAACGATCACTCTGAAATTAATATATGATAAAGTTGAGGACTAGTGCTATGTCCATGCTGTTGTGAAAACTTGATTCCATAAATAGAAAAAAATTGCAAAGTTACCTCCAAACCGTAAAAGAAACAGATAGCATTCAATGAATACTTGAAATTAGATCTGAAACTTTGCATAATATAACTGATATTAGTATAAAGCAGCTGCAGACTGTTCTATAAAAATGAAAAAACCATCAGTGTAGCCGTGATTTCAAAATAACTGATGTTTTTGCGTGCGTGGCATCTTATCAGAGTAGGATAGACAGTTAAAAAGCAGAAGAGTTAGAACAGGACTGCGAATTGAGGTATTATGGGCCCTTAACTCAGAAACTGACTTTAGACAACTTAACTTTATAACCATCCCAAATTTCTTTTAATCCGTTCAAATTAAAGTCTAGACAAACAGATGAACACTCACGAACCATTAAGGTTCCACTGTCTCATTTTTGAGTACGGAACTCCAAAACTGGATTAAAAGTGCGATATTTCTTTTTCGTGGCTGACTGAAGGCCCACCGCTTCATTTTGCCTGACTGATGTTACCACATCCAGCAATGTGAATTCCAGACATCCTCTCAAATGTTTTATATTAAAGCGAAGGCAGCGCTGTTTTGAACCGGTATTGTTACAAAACAGTGTTATTGAAAAATGTAATAATTTAAGCGTTTATTTATTCTCTTTTAAAATTCCTGACGAATCCCATGTTTTCCTGATTTCCTGCCAGAAGGCAAATTTTCCTGAAATGTCGGGGAAATTTATGCCGTCTTGTTACCCTATACGTGACTGACATATCAAGCCATTGTCTGCAATTCCTTTTGATGCTCACGAAACAAACCGGACAATTTACCTTTATAAATGTTAAATCCATTTATTTTCAGTCCTTGATAATAAAAACATCAGAATTTAGATTTATTTAATTCAGTTGTGTTGGGTGTTCCTGTGACAAAATGCGTTCCAAGTTTGAAAACTTATCGGTAAAATTTATGAATTCTGAGATAATTATGTTTTGGGCGAAACCTACCGCTTTGGTATCTATACTATTAAATAAAGTAATAAATAAGTCTGTGCATTGAATATTTTTGTGAATTTGTAAATGAGGTGGGTAATTTAAAAACAATTATTTTTTGTTTTGTCTCTCTGTATCTCTGTTTGTCTGAATCTAGTATGTATGTTCCGTTTTAACTCGAGAACCACTCGACGGATTTGGATGTAGTTTTTTTATTAAATTATCATCGTGGTGACCCTGGTCAACATATAAGGGGTGTTGATAAAATAACGCCCAAGCCGAAAACGAGGCAGAGATTGAATAAACGTGGGTGGTGCCGTGGCCGAAAGGCTATCACACCAAAATTATAAATGCGAAAGTTTGTGTGTGTGTGTGTGCGTGAGGGTGTGTGTGAGGGTGTGTGTGTGTGTGTGTGTGTATGTTTGTTACTCTTTCAGGCTGAAGCGGCTGGACGGATTTTGGTGGAATTTAGAATGGATATAGTTTATACCCTAACTTAATACATGGGCTACTTTTTATCCCGGAAAAAAGCATGTCATGTCATGGCAAAAGATAGTTCTAAATAAATATCATGGAGTGCATTACAAGTTGAATTGGATACCATTTAACCATATAATTTTGGTGAAGTTCGTTTTATGGCTGAATTTCTAATTTATAATGCGGTCAATAATAATTAATAATTCTGGTAAGTTTAGCTTGACAGTATCTTGAAAAATGTAAGTAAAAACATTGTCACAGAAACACTAAAGATTCACAACATTGTAGTTAAAATGTCCATTGTTGAGACGTCTTACGTCATTCTGTTACATGTACACACAGAAGAAAACCTCTGTGCATGTACAGTGTACACATCTAAGTATGAGTACACATATATAATTATAATAATTATTATTATTTTTAGCCCTAAAAACGGCATGAGGCTTACGCATTAAAGCCGAAGACATAAGTTTTTAGGGTTCCATACCCAAATTACTAAGACTCCGCTGTCCGTCTGTCACCAGGCTGTATCTCATGAACCGTGATAGTTAGACAGTTTAAATTTTCACAGATGATGTATTTCTGTAGCCGCTATAACAACAAATACTAAAACCAAGTGGGAGTCGAACCCGTGCACTCCCATACAACAGACATGATTTTTTGCCGTTTTTATAGATAATGGTACGGAACCCCTCGTGCGTAAGTCCGACTCGCACTTGGCCGGTTTTATTTTTTCTTGTTATGCAATAAATAAGTATATTCTGAATCCAAAAATTTGCGTTGTTTATTGTTTTTTATACCATAAAGTTCTAAGAGAAATGAAAGGCTTAGTATCCATCCATCAGCCTGTTTCGTTCACTGCTGGACATAGGCCTTTCCAGGATTTCGCCACTCTTGGTGGTCCTCCTGGAAGAAATGCACATACTCACACACGCTGGGCAGGCAGTTTGGTGAGCACAGTGCCGAAACCCTTGCACCAATGACGCCGCTGCCCGTCACCAGTCTGTTTTATATAAGGGCCGGCAATTGGGGATGGATAAACCGCCATCCATCGGTCCCAGGCATGGCCGGCTGGTTTTGCCTGAGAGCTGTCCTCTTAATTTCCCCCGAATAACTTCGGGAGGATTTGCGAGTAAGATGGTGGTACCTCCATAGTCGAGCCCGGCATCAGCTCTACCACCTAAAAGTGTAGTATAGCCAAATATATTTATATTTATTTCAAGCAATAAATTTCAGAAATGGATATTCTTACTAATATATAAAACTGACTACAAAGACGAGGGCTCATATTCTCGAAAACGAGGCGAATCATATATAAATTTTAGTACCATAAACATTGCGTCAGTATTCGGAAACTAATTAGGGAGTAAATAGGAGTCAAAGTCATACATGTGCAAAAAATTGGAACTGGAAGTAGTTATGGGTGTTTTTCCGGTTGTCTATAGCTGACCATAAGTGTACCATCTGTCACTGATTGTATAAAAGCGTTCGGAATACGATCTTTGCTAAGGGGTGTCGAAGATTCCTATGCGCATTATTTATTTAACTATTGTATGTACTATTTGTATTTGTACCCACTGGACCGACGATCTGAAGGATGTTGCGGGTGGCGGCTGGATGAGGAGGACGGAGGACTACCAAGAGTGCTGAAATTTGAGAAAGGCTTGTGTCCAGCAGTGGACGAACACAGGTTGATGGATGGATGAATGACTTTTATAAAAGTGAAAGTTTGTTAGTTTGTTACCTAAGATCTTGAAAACCACTTGATGTATCAACATGAAACTTTCACTATATAATGGAGTATGCCCTAGATTAACATATAGGCTATATTTTGTGGTGCTGTGACTTGAATCATCTGAGCTATAACCATTTTAGTAAGAAAAGTCGAGTGTCTAATTAGTGCGGACACTTTGAAGCGGCTGTCTCACCGTTGGTGGTTACATTACATAATCGCTGTCGCAGCATGCTTGCGGTTTCTTGAGTATTCATTCGCAGAATCTGCTACTTACCTGTATTTCAAAATTTTATTGTTTTATTGTGTTTAGATATATAACCACTAAAACCGATTAACACGAGGTTATCAAAAATATAATAAAGTTCACATTTTTCATTCAAATTTACTTATCGTAAATAATAATTTCTTCACCACCCAAACGTTGGCTGGAAGAAATTGCTTTTAGTAATAAGCCCGCCTTTGTACAATAATGTGTGTTCGTTACTTTTTTATTATGTTTTATTTCGTGTGTGTACAATAAAGTGTCTATTAATTCATTCATTAATTCCAACATTTTCATTCCAAAATTTAACAGTGTGGCCTCTAGCATAAGTTGTGAATGTTTGTTACTGAATTGGCCCCTTTTCTCTTACTGGCAATCCACCGGCACCGGCACCGGCACCGGCAACGGCGACGGTGACGGCACGGCTAAGGTGGTAAAAATGTAAATTCATACAATGGTTTGTACTCGTTGAATTGGTTTTTGTGTAATGTAAATTCATACATTTTTACCATCTTAGCCGTGCCGTCCCCGTCGCCGTTGCCGGTGCCGGTGCCGGTGCCGGTGCCGGTGCCGGTGCCGGTGCCAGTGCCGGTGCCGGTGCCAGTGCCGGTGCCAGTGCCGGTGCCAGTGCCGGTGCCGGTGCCGGTATCGGTGCCGGTGCCGGTGCTGGTGGATTGCCGGTAAGTGGAAAAGGGGCCATTGCATGAAACTTTTATTAATTTAGTATCTCCTATCTAGATTAGATTATATCCCTATTCGCACTATATCTATTATATAAAATTGAAAAGCAAGAAAGGGACACATTTAAGGGGAAAGAGTGAAATGCAAACGCCAAATTCGGATAAAAAAATATGCAGTTCGATTACTTTTACTTGACAATCATAAACGTCTTTACAAATATAAGTTTAGCTAAGTGATCGCTTAGTAATTAAATTATTGAAGCCATCGTGCCGATCTGGCTCATATTATTTACTTAGCTTAAATTTATGTAATTAACATCTTAAAATATTTCCTTAATTTCAAACCAACCTTATAATATGTCACCGGCACGGCAGATCGTAAAATTGGGCAGATCGTAAAGTTTGAAACCGAAAATCTTTTACCAAATGTTAAAAATAGGCTTAGGTTGCTTCTGATCATAACTTTGGGGAGCCGAGCAAGGCGGAGCGAAGCGAGGCGACCCCCTAGTTTTAACAGCAATACGATATGCCTGGGCAGATCATGATATGCCCAATTCTACGATCTGCCGACGACATATATGTGTCGTGGCCATATCGTAGAATAGATTCGTTCATTATATGATCGCAATATCATTAAATCCGTAAAAACTAAAACGGTCACAGCTCCACTCCGCTTCGCTTGGCTCCCGAATTTATGATCACAAGCAACAACACGCTCCTCCTCGCTCCGCTAGTCGTCGCACCTATTTTTGACTTTTTGTTGGGAGTCCATCGTAAACTTCTTATTTTGTACTTTACGATGTATTGCCGATCAGACCATGAAATAATCAATTCTACGAAATGGCCACCAAATATAATATATACAAAATAAAAAAAGCAAAATAAGGTACAGTCGGTGCCCCTAGAAAACATAATATACAATCCACCTGAATCTGTGAGCAGCTTGGTACGCCACCTGTATACGTTATCTAGGGGTACGGATGGTACGTATATATAAGGTAAAAGATACCTCTACTTAAGGTACAAAGAGATGGTGGTAAAAATATTCATACATAAGTGTCACACTTTTAGGTAAAGATAGCAATGCAGGGGAAAATCCTTCCTGTAAGTGGAAATTCAAAATGAGAACAACGGTACTTGAAATTTTGCATTCAAGCAGCGCAGCGCAAGTATAGAGCTTACGAAATTGTCCACAGTCGCGCCACACTTCCTTTATATTTAACTTGGGTTCTAAAAAGCCTATGTTTTGTGAATTTTGAGAGTTGTATAAGAAATGATTTAGTTGATTTTTAGTTATTGGAATATAATTCAATGAGTAACATTAAAATCTCGATATATATTTCGACCCACTTGTGATCGTCGTCAGTCGAATAAAGAAAACGACCATAAGTGGGTCGAAATATAATATTGATGTTTAATGTTTTTTTTTTCCTCATAATATTATATATTTATTATATTCCATTAACTAAAAATAAAAAGCCTTACTTACAAGGTATTAAATACAATTTAGTTTAGATATAGATACATTTTATTTAAATAGATGAGATTATTGTATGTATAAATAAATTATCCCAGTTAGTTATGTACACGAAATTCGTTGATTGAAAAGAAATTGGCTCGTGAAGCAAAGTAGGATTAAATCAAAATGATCTTATAGATCATAGAGTTACTATAGGTTCTCCAAACAGACCTAGATATGAATAATTAAGCTTTCCGTTCCTTAGCTAAATGCCAAACAAAAAATGTAAATTGAAATTCCGCCATCCTTTTTTTAAGTATGCCGTGCTAACATCCGAAAATTATACAACAAAAGTGTAAAAAAGAATCAGTAGCATTTAAATGATAAAAGAATGGGTGCTTATGGTTTTCTTTATTACATAACATATTGTTCAGTACATCTTGTATAGCACTCAAAAACAATATTGGAAGACAATAACGTGCGGCTTAACGCTGTGTGCATACCACTTTCGCTTGTTCTATAATTACCATCTCTGATTCATCTTTGAGTCTATTTAAAATTCATCTGCGCATACGCATACTTCGCTCCTCAGCGCTTAAGCCTATAATCATTTATCTATTTAGCATATAACTGTACTTTATTGGTATTTATTACGATGCCTGTTTATTGCGTTCGCGAATTACATAAGCACATCGTTTCAAAATTCGTAAGTTCAAGGCCAGAAATATCAGATTTTTAAGAACATTGATTTACTTAATATGGAAATTGTTGAAACAGATATTTCCACATTTTGAATTTATTACATGTCTAACCTTTTATCTATCTACAGTTGACGGTAACATGCCTCGACTATGTCTCTCGATAACTTGAAATTAAAAAACGTACACTTTGTGGCAGTTCTTATTTCTACGTTATGAAAATGATAACGATCATACATAACGGTTAAAATCTTAAAATACTCGTTATACGTAATTCAAACTGCAGTCGAGTAATATAAAGAGGGATGTCAGCCTTGGCGGGGAGTGTCGTTATGGGTTTATTTGGCTCTACAAACAAAATTTTCAACATTATAATAACATACTAGCTTTTGCCCGCGGCTCCGCCCGCGTATTATTCGGTTTAACGACATGCTTTTTTCCGGGATAAAAATTAGTCTATGTGTTAAGTTAGGGTATAAGATATATCCATTCTAAATTTCATTCAAATCCGTCGAGCCGTTTCAGCGTGAAAGAGTAACAAACATACACACACACACACACACACACACACACACACACACACAAACTTTCGCATTTATAATATTACTGTGATTGTGTTGAACTACGAATGTTAACTGTATTAATAATAGAACACACTCATCATCTCTAACAGCCCCTTAAGATTGCTAAGTCATTAAGTTTGACACGTAGAACTCGAATACGTCTTTTCTCAACCAATAAACCGACCATTAAAAGTAATTATAAATTTTTAAATTATCAAAAGATCACAAAGAATTTATTGTTGAAGATCAAAGAAGATCTAGACACAACTCTAATTATCTAACCACTGACATTTAAGGACTTGCACACACTCAAAGGTCAGGACATCCATGATTCATGACAAGTCTGCAAGCTGCATAATATTCCAGATTTAAATATTCTTGAATCGAAGGAGTTTTGATCTTGATGCATTTCACGAGCTATGTATGATACCACATACGTCTGAGTTAAATAAAAAATAAATCTATTTAAATTTCTTAGACTTAATATTTCTAAAATTGAATTCTTAGAATAAATTGCAGCTAGAAAAGGAATTCCACAGAAAGCTATATTGGAAATATTAAAACATAAAGAAGTTAAAAGAAAAGCAGGTGGTAGAACTGATGCCGGATTCGACTGTGGAGGTACCACCATTTTGATCGCTAACCCCCCGAAGTTACTCGGGGGAGAGTAAAAGGACAGCTCTCACACTGGCATAACCAGGTGGCTCAGTATTGCCTATGACCGATGGATGGCGGTACATCCATCCCCAATTGCCGGGCCTTATATAAAACAGACTGGTGACCACTGAGTTATTTGACGGGCAGCGACGTCTTCGAGAGTTTTTGCACCGCGCTTAACAACCCGCCTGCCCAGCTTGTTACTCACACTTCATGGGCATTTCTTCCAAGAGGACCGCCAAAAGTGGTGAAATCTTGGAAAGGCCTATGTCCAGCAGTGGAGGAAACAGGCTGATGGACGGATGGAAATCTTAGTAACTTTGGTTTACAATACCTCCAGTGTGTACCACGTTGCTACAAAATCTGGAAGAGTCGAAGAGATATCGGTGAACAAACTGGATAATTTGCTGGCCCGGGATAGGCAGAATCAGGTTCGACTCGACTCTAGAGGAGATTTATTTTTCTTAGAGAATTCGTTTATGATTGATTTTAATAATATTGTGACCTATGGCGAAATTATATCTATAACTCGTTGCTTGTGACAAATACACTCTATTTATTTCCCAATCGATAGATTTGGCTATAAATACGTATGGTATTTAAACTCTCTTTAAAGTTTCGTCGAAAATTTCTGGTCACCTTAGCCAATGTTCAATTAGATTAAGCAACTAGATATAATTTTTTCTCGCTCTACAAAATTCGCAATTTGGTTTTTAGCGTTTGGTTCCGCGAAATACTTTGTCCAGCTGTCCGTCCGTGAAGATCCTTTTTCTCGTGAGAGATATCAAGTTGAAACAAAAAAACGAAAAAAACAAAGGTACGGCCTCGTGGTTTTGTTAAAATTCTGGGTTCTAAATCAACGCCCAAATTTCATACAAATTGGATCACCATGAAAACCTATAGGGCATCCACTTGATTTTGAAACCTAAAATTCTGTGCACACATGGAAAAAAACACAGAAAATGTTCTATATTTAATTATTCAAAAAGTATAGAAGAAGAAGAACAAAGTGCCGATTTAAGTTTGTAAATCTGATAAGTTTGTGTTTTAAATGGTATTTACGGAACCGTCAGGGGACGAGTCCTATTCGCACTTGGTCGTTATTTTATTTTCTACTCAAACAGCTCCAAAAGAATAACCGTAAAATGAAGCACTGCTCACTTTTGAAATGTTTCGTATTGATAAGTACTTTTATTATTTTGGGCTCACTGTCAGTATAATAGAAAATGGGCAATTCTCACATAGAATATCACGTCTGATAAAGCCTTTCAATAGTTTAAATAGCATAATAGGTAGAGCAGGTGCATTGTGCATTGACAAATATCGACGTTAGGAATCGATGCATGGCGTACATCGCAACACTAGGCGTTTTCCTTGAATCCTGTCTGTATAGCGGCTGCTAACCATAACGAATCAAAAGTTTCGTGATAGAACTGTTCAATTGAGCGACGGTTTTGTTCGTTGCTTGGCTGGCGCACGCGCATATATTATGTAATTGACCTGTCGAGTATTTACTTGGATGCTAAATTTATAGACCGTAATAAATACATTGGGCTTAGTACAATGTTTTGTACTATATTCTTTACTAGACTTTGCCCGCAGCTTCCGCTCGCGTGAAATGTCTTTCAATATTTGAATAGTATCGACAGTTTTCGGCCTGGCGGTTATTTTATCAACAATCCTTAAAGTTGAACAGGATCACTATGATGATAATAAGGAAAACCGCATCTGAATCCGTTGAATCTCAAGTTAAAACGGAACATACATAGACACAGACTGATAAACAGACAGTAGACTATAAAGGATGTTGCTAAAATAATTCCCAAGCCGAAAACGGGGCAGAGATTGTATAAACGCGGGCGGAGCTGCGCGTGAAGGGCTATACAGAGTGTCTCATTTAAAACGGTCAGTATGGGAAAGTCTAAAACTATAAGACATACGAAGATCTGTTCTTAGGAACTATGTCATCGATTTTAATAACAAGAAAAACTGCATTAATACATTTAAAAAAAACCTGTACTCAGCTCGGGAATCGAACCCGGTTGTTTTGAAAAGAAAAATTTACACTATTTCTATTTAGATATCGATTGTGTAGGTCTTAAGTAGTAAATGGCTCTATGAAACATGATGTCTCAGATGAACAAAATGCATTGTTTTCACATATTTTAATTTATTTTAGTAGGTGTTTTGTAAGATCGTTACCTAAACGTGTTGAATATTGTATTGAAAAAAACGGTGGTAACTTCGAACACCTACTAAAATAAATTAAAATATGTGAAAACAATGCATTTTGTTCATCTGAGACATCATGTTTCATAGAGCCATTTACTGCTTAAGACCTACACAATCGATATCTAAAAAGAAAGAGTGTAATTTTTTTTTTTTTTCAAAACAACCGGGTTTTATTCCCGAGCTGAGTACAGGTTTTTTTTTAAATGTATGAATGCAGTTTTCTTGTTATTATAATCGATGACATGGTTCCTAAGAACAGATCTTCGTATGTCTTATAGTTTCAGACTTTCCCATACTGACCGATTTAAATGAGACATCCTGTATAATATTGAATAAAAATTTAGTTTTATACTTACAATAAGATATATTTTCCTTTTATTTTTTTTAACTCTAATTAGTATTCATTTGATTCTACCGTCAAAATTTCTAAAAACTCTGACACCAGGGCTTGTTGGGCCCATAGGTCTTGCAGCTCACACGATAAGAAGAAGATTCTCTAAAATATATTTTATTGAAGAATGTACTTGGGCAGACCTTGCTCCACTAAGTGGCCTATTGATGGTTGACTAACAAAAGTTTGTCCTGAAATCAGATACCTATTTTAGAAAAACAGTGACATACTAAATTTCGATTGGATACATGGATATAAAATTTTCATGGAATTTCGGTGGATGGTCCAAAACCGTTCTACACCTGCGAATAATCAGATTTTTCACAAAAAAGAAAGGTTTTAATAAAATTTTGCTGTTTAGAAATGTATAAAAGTATTAAACAGCAAAATTAAATAGTAAAAAAAATTTTTTTTTTGTTTATTCTTGGGTGTAGAATTGATGGATGGGATATGGGACGTAGAAAAAAGTAACAAAATGAAATTATAATGCTTTTTTGTAGTGGTTGTTAGTTCTGACAAGTTTGTATAAAGAGCGGCTTTGGCTTACCCACCATAAGGCCAACTTCCTTTGACTTCAGATAACCTTATTCCATGGTAAACCACCCCATAATATGTCAGTTAATTCATTATTTTTTATGATTCCGTCGTATAACGAGACTCACATCATCATTTCTTGTAACAAGACTTGTGACATCACATTAGTTGTTGTCATCATTGAATTTTTATTTTTCATTTTTATATATAATAATATATACCTTTCAATACATACCTACCTACCTGCACCTGCACTAATTTTGTTCGAATGGTATGGCAATTGTTGTTTAAAGTATTAATCTTACTAAGTTAAAAGTTGCAGACTGTACCTATCTAATGTAACGAAAGAAGTCAGCTACTCATTGGACAGAGCATTCTAGCTTGGGAGTCAGGAACATTTATATTAAAATTTGTTTTCATTAAAGATTTTCATTTCATTTCATCTAGAATCTAGAATTAATTTATTTATTGCAACAAAATTTTTTTTAAACTGTTGACGAGTAGATACATTGTTGGTTTTGTAATCGCAAATAAAGTTATCATTTTTACTACTAAAAGTCGTAGTTTAGATTCATACTGATATTGAAACGGCTACTCGCGATGTTAATAGTCAGATTTCGCCGAACTAGTTTCACTGTATTATTGCACTGTTGCGCTGAAAGACGCAGTGTCGAACGGGAAACTGCCGCGTAACCATGTTTGCCTCTGAAGAAACTATATGAATACAGTGAAACTAGTCAGGTGAAATCTGACTATTAAAATCGTGAGTAGCCGTTTCAATATCAGTATGAAAGTTATTATTGTTAAAAAGTATCGACAATTTCCCGCATTGGACTCGCACTTCTCTATTTTTTGTCTCCAAACATTTTCGATAGTAATAAACAACCAAGAAGAGACCAAACACATTAATCTTGATGTCACGCAAGAAGTCGAAGGTCAGACCAGGCTCGAACGAGAGAGTGACCTTCAAATTGTGTTCCCGGAAGAAGGATCAGCTCAAACATTACGGAGAAGGTTGTCGACAGTGCGGCTCACTCTGCGAGAATATTCTTCAATTGGGCGATCACTGATTATGAACTCTACAGTCGTTTTTATACGTAATAGCAATATGAAAAAACCGAACCCTTTTGTTATAGGATCACTTTGTTATCTCTCTGTCTCTCTGTCCGTCTGGCAAGACCTTTTTTCTCGGGCCCCGCAATACCTCCTAAGAAATATACGGTATTGACTCAAAGAGCTTCTGATATAAAAAAATACTAGAAATATATCAGATGTAACGTTAATGTGGAACACATAAAAAAAATGCGTGATCTTTATTTTTTATATTAATTTAAAATAGGGTTGCTAGATTGCTCGTATTTTACGGATTACCCCTTTTTTCAGGCTATGAATATTATAGAAACCCGTAATTGAGCTTTTTTCAAATAAAATGACCGTTACTTATGTGGAACACCATAATTTTGAAATCTTTCATTTGTATTCAAATATTTATTACTGGGTAGCTTATTGAATAAACTACATGATTTGATTAAAAATACGTAAATAAATTATAATGTTACAGAGAAGAAAAATATTTTCGAGCAGTGTGCTGGAAAAAATACTCCATTTAGTAACTTTTTCAACTTTAATTTTTGTGCGAATAAAACAAGTATTACTTGTGTTTTTTTATTTAGCACATTAACAATAAAAAAACAATCAAAAAATATAATTCTTTATTAATGTAACACTTCTCATGATGAGTATTTCCCTAAGGAAGATCCATTTAGTAACTTTTGTGCTGTAACACCGTACAAAATAACATTTTATATCAAACCTACAACAATTGAACAATATTTTTATATGATAAAATATAATGCTTATACAAATAAACCATATAAAATTATTAAAAATGTCTTTACTTTACATTTAAGCTTAGATAAACTAAAAATTAAATACCATCACGGTGGGACAGTTACTTAAGTGAAACTAGCGTTACTAATAGGAACTGTTTAGGGTGCGTTATAATCACGTTATAATAAACTTCGATTATTTTAAATGTTTTATTTAAATTTAATTAGGAATAAGTGAACTGGGTGTTAGGAAAAGAACTGCGATCCTTTCAAGCATTTGGACAAACCATAACATAATATTTGTATTTACGAAATATTTTAAAAATTATTTTTAAACCGATAAATTTTTATAATTGAAACTTTTTACAGGTATTATTTATATTCACATCATAGAAAGACAGACAACGAACTATACTTTTATTTTAATTTAAGGTTTATGCTTTTTCTAATACTATCTGGAATGAAGTTTAACTAGTTAGTAATTCCAATCAAGACACAGCTTTACAATTCCATTTAGTAACAGTAACCTTCCGCATATACATAACGCTACTTAACGGATGTTACGAATAGCTATCGTGAACTGTTTAAGTCATGTTTTTATACAATAAATAATGAGTGACTTGAAAAAATATTAGCAATAAACAATCTTTGATTATTAGGGAACCCATTTATAAACATGAATCAATAACAAAAACACAACTTACCAGTAAAAACACAGCTACTTAAGGGAACAAATTTTTTGATGGTCACAATCTCACTGTGGAAAGTAACGAACTGTGTCATTTTGGACCGAAAGAAGCATGTTTAATATTGACATTTAGATCGATAATGTTGCCTGACGTAATAAAACATTGTTTTTTGGTTGCTTTTTCGTTTGTTAGTCACTATAATCACCGTTACTTAGTTGGAATTTCCGCTATCTCCGATTTCATGAGACAAGATTTAAATGACTACAAATTAATTTTTTCCCTCTATAACACCTTGTTTAACTTAAATTCTTGTATTCTTAGATATTTATCTTTCAACAGAGCGTGATTTTACTATAAATTTAATTAAATTTGCTGCAGTTATTAGAGTTTAAGGATGCCAGTATATAGGGTGGACATACGAAATTTTGAGTTTCTTTGAGACTATTTTTCGTTTTAATTATATTTGCTAAGTACTTTTAGTAAATTTTTTGACCAGAACTGTATCATAATTAGTTTTATATTTAGTACTGAACAAATGAGTTAACAATTTTGATATTTCTAATGAGATATTCAAAGTCAAAGTCAGTGGACAGCATGTTTTTCAGGCGGTCATTTTATTTGAAAAAAGCTCAATTACGTAATAAAATACGGGAGCTTATTCATTTGCCTTAAGAACGAAGGATATTTAAAATCTGTTTCTTCAAAAAGTTTATTAGAAATTATATTTATTTTACGTACAAAAATGTTATTTTAATAATCTCCCACAAAAAAAGATCGTCGTTTGACGTCGACAACCCATAAAGCAAAAAATGGCAGGTGGCAATCCTAATTTAAAACGTACTGAAAAACTTGAATTAATTTAATTTGTTTCCTTGGAAAAGTTGTTCAGTATAATCAGTTGAGTATGTGATTTTATTTAACTTTACCTATCTATTTATAACCGCTATAATAATAAGTTCATTCACATTTACGAGGCACCATTCCAAATAAGCCCAGGTTGTCCTTATAATGGTGGCACACAAACAATGTGCCAGTTCTCAGTGCCCAATGGGCAAAACTGTCATAGTTATATCAGAGCAGTGTAACGGAAGTGACGCGTGCGCAGCCTGGCAATGCACCTCATTGGTCACTTGAATTAGGACTTGCACTTGACCTTAAAGTAACCGTTATTTATTTTTACAATCAAATTACTGCGTACTGTAACTGTAATGAATTTTACAGTCCGGAAAACATATTTCTAATATCCAATAGCTTAGGAGCCATTCCACCAAATTACGCTTTTTATGGCGTGCCTTTGTAGATTTTAATTTTCCTGCAATTCGGAGTGATGTTATTGGTGTTTTACGGTCTAATTAAATGAGTGGATTATTAATATAACTGCAGAATTCATTCATTTAACATGAAATATTAATTGTGATTATGCTTTATTCATTTCGAAAAATCATGGTAAACTGGCAACATTATTAAAAAAATTGAAGGAAGTATTTTTATAACAGTTAATGCGATAAATAATAAAAATGTATATTTTTGATATTTAAACAATTTTTTTCAGCAAAGTTATAGAACTTGAATCAGAGATTTATCTCTTTGAAGTTGACAATGTGATTATTTTTCTGTAAACGAAGTGTGGGAGACTATTCACAACAAAAAATATAAAGTAGTATTTACAAATGTAATGCATTAATGCAAAAGATTGATCTATGTTCAACATATATTCAACAGTATTAAAATCTTTTCAAAGATGGCAAATTAGGTGATGGAAATTTTAGATTTTCGCGTGAAAATGTAAGCCGTCTCCTAAGGCTTCTCTCTAAGCCAACGATCTTGAATTGACTAACTTTGTAACCATATTATAGGGCAACTATAACATTTTCTTGATAGAATAAAAGTACAAAGTAATCTAAATAATACAAAAAGTGATGTGATTTTTCCAGATTTTTATTTAATAGTATATGGAAGTGAAGAAAAATAAAATCTCAATTTACCCTATTTCTTGGATTTTTTGAGCATTTGTACAAATAACTACCGCAGTTTTTAATGAAATAGTCTAAAAATGTATGAACTTCCAACCCAAAATAATGTAAAATGATATAGTTGTCTAACTTTTTGGAAATTCGGTTTTTTCATTTAACATAAATTAAAAACATACTATTTTCGGTCTTGTTATCCGCAGCGATAACGTAACAGCCATGTCGCAGTGCGAGCTGATAATAACTTTATTTATTCGAAATTTTAAACGCTACAAATCGAGTTGCAATTTTTAATATTAATAATCTTCTGACAAATTCAATAGATGCAGTTTTTTTTTACTGAGACAGTTTTTAGTTATAATATAAAGTACAATCGCTTTTACATGCATATTAGGTTAGGTCTTTCCTTTAACATTTAATTTATCTACCATATTCTACAACACGCCAACAATCGAAAGTACTAAATTCCTAAATTATTATTTAATACCAATTACCCCATTTTGTCTCTTTTCAAATTAATTTTAAACCAATAAATAGCGATGATTTAATTGTGTTAAAAATATGTGTCATATTTCACTCTTTGATCTTAATATTTCGGTGTTCGATACAATCCAATTAAATCACAAAAATTATCTAAACTATGATCTAAATATCATTTAATTTGAGCTATATCAAGTTTTGGACAACAAAAGTTATACTAAAATAAACATCGTATAAAATATGATATAAAACGGCCGTCATAGTAAAAACCCATCCCCCTAATCCCAAAATAATAAATAAAAACACATCGAAACCGCGAGTTTTCTGAACGGCCCGCTTCAGCTGAGCAGGATAGAAAATTGTAAAATGACAGCGTTGGAGCAGGACAGATTTCTCTGGTTAACCTCGCCTTAACACTCGTCGACGACAACGCGTCGTCCTAAGAACGACACTCGCCTTGAAAATGCCAAAAGTGTCTCGGTGAAACAGTTTGCATATAGTCATCAATAATTTTACGTGAGTGTTAAAGTGAGTATTTAATATTAATTTAGTATGTCAGCTCACATGAGTTTTATTAATATTATTGTAAATTCCTATTTATTTTTTTCATATTTTTAACTTTACCGTACCTTAAAGAAAAATTCCAGTAGCCGTATGATACAGGCAGTAACGTTTTGCGGATATGTACAGGTACAGTCGACTGCAGTACAAGCTTCCTATTTTAAACGATTTTGGCGGCAATGATGCTGCAATTAGAACTCTCAATGGTAACCTGCCATGCTGTCGTCCGTTCCTACACTTTCTCGAGCTGTGGCGGAGATTTGAATAAAATTGTCGTAACAATGCGCAGGGCGTATCCACAATGTATCTGCGATCGGTCGCCATTACGAAATGTCAGCATCAATCTCGATTTTCTCATGGGACAAACAATCGCATCTTTATTAATGTGAAGAAAGTAAATAATTTGGCCAAGTGCGAGTCAGACTCGCACATAGAGGGTTCCATACCACCCCACAATACGGCTAAAGAACCCTAAAAACTTTATGGTAAGTAGCAACAATATATATTTCGCGACAGGCGGGAGTGCGGGCCATTTCATACTGACATGTATGTACTCGTCCGTACTCCGGCCGTGTCGCGTACTATACATGCCAAAGCAACATCAAGGCTACAAAAAACAATCCGCTAAAATGGTAGCGGCTTACAACAATTTTGGCACCGTCTGCGTTTCATTATTTTTTATTTTACTTTATAGTATGTACTACAATCGGACAAAATTTAAAACTTGTATGTATTACCTTCTTTAAGTTACTGCCAAAATAAATAACAAACAAACAACGAACAAATACTCTAGTATTTATTGTGCACCTTATTCAAAATACATTAAAAAAAGATAATATTACAAATGTTAAAGACGGTAACAATTGGAGGTCTTATCTCTTAAAGCGATTTCTTCCAGACAACCTTTGGGTGGAACGTATTGTATTGTACGGGAAAACGCGAAGGCGGTGTACATAAAAAACAAACTATACAAACAAACCTTAGTAACCTTACACACAAATACTTAAATAGAATAGTTCTATAAACTATTATATATATAAATATATTATATATATCGTTAAAATAATGCAACCTTTTTCTTGTATGGGAACCCCCTTGAATTATTTTTTTTTGTACACTTTGTTATTTGTTGTGATAGATGCCGTAGTAATATGTATTTTGTGATAAATTCAACTTTCTGCCTATTACAGTTGAAAATATAGACCCCTGGGACAGATGGACAAACAGACAGCGGAGGCTTAGTAATAGGGTCCCGTTTGGCACCCTTCGGGTACGGAACCTTAAAAAGAAGGAAACTAAACAATAGCAATAACATTAATAAATAAATAAATAAAATAGTTTTGATGATAAACGAACTCCTAAAAATTCTGTGGGTCCGGTGAATAATGGTATAACTCGACTTAGACCCAAAATAAGATTTTCCTACCATTTTGCTCCTTTTTTTCTGTACAAAATGGTTTAACTGGAATGTCGATATCTTTGAAAACACCGGAGGTAGACATCTTAGATCAACTCAGATCGTCATTCACCGGAAGCACAGAAATATAAAAGCTTAATTTTACTCTAACTTCACAGTTCCACATGTTTTTCGAAACGGAAAAAAGTGAACCTCTATAAGTGTCTATGTCTTTAAGGAGGTTTTTCTCGTTGTTTTTTTTTCTCAGTACTTAGCGTTCCTCTAGATGGCGCTGTCCATGAAGGCTAGAAGGCTGAATGGCGGTAAATACCTTTGCCCAGCTGGCAATAATAAAAAAAAGTTGCGTAAAAGCGGGAATTTGTGTTGCTATAAATTTTAGTTGAAAGTATTTTGTGCAAATAAATTACAAAATGAGTTCAGAAGCGGGCTCTGATATTGATTGTACTCCACTAATGCTTTGCTGAAGAAATCATTAACAATAAACATGACTAATTGCCCAAATATGAGCAAGAAAGTAACTTTGAATATTTCCTAGTCAGAATATTATATTTGATATAACTCATTATCACGAAAAACATAAAAAAGTCTTATTTTATTTTTGAGAAAAGCACTATACTTGCTTCGACCATGAATTAGCAATCCTGACTTTCAGCTCTGACTTTTTTCCAGGATTGCTTATTTCCTGGTCTTAGCAGTAATGTACTATTGTTGAAGGGACGACGTGCGCGTTGTATGTCATGTCTCTATATCGCAGAATGGATCATTTCCTGCTCAAATATCATGAAATCTGTAAAAACTAAAGGTATCGCCTCGCTCCACTCCGCTTCACTCGGCTCCTGAATTTATGATCACAAGCAACCTAACACGCTTCTCCTTGCTTCGCTCGTCGTCGCACCTATTTCTGTCTTTGTGTTGGAAGTCAATCGTAAATTTCTTATTTCATACTAAACGATATTGCAGATCCGGATGGCTATTCTGGAATTATTTTTCCCGCGCAATATCAGTCGTTCGACTTTTGTTTATAATACGATAAATGCTATTCGATGAGTAAAGTTGAGATACTAAATCTCATCAAATTAAAACTATAGAATGTAAGAAATGCTTCCTATAGGTTTCCGATCCGAATATTGAACGAACAACCGTAGGAAATCCCTTTTAAAATAACCCGAAATCTGTCATAGCAATTTTTCCGTACTTGCCAGAATTCCCACGGCGCGGCGAGACTTGGGAGTTTTATGGGATCTAAAGGGGATAGACTCCGAAAAAACATAATTTATTCTTCCGTGTTTGAATAATCTGGCAATATTAGATATGTGAAAAAAAATGGAATTCTGTCAAGAATATAATGTACACTTTTATCGAAACAGAATCTTCAGACGTCATTCCAAAATTGAATCATAAAAAATCAAAGATGACCCCAAAAAAAAGTTTTCATGTCGAGTTTTACATTGTTTGAGCAAAATCATATTATATTATTTATGAATTAAAATCTGTATAAACTTTAATAAACTCTGAATGAACAGATATTTGATAGAAACTTTGTTTTTTTTTAATAATTAAAATTCGTGATAAAAGTCGTAATTTTGTTTTTTTTCCAGAATTCGCCCCTCTCGCACTGCGGGTCTTTCTGCATGGAGTAACAGCGATCAATGTAATCGGAACCTATTCTCTTAAAGCCTAGGTCAAGTTATAATTTTCAGAATACTGCACTACGTTAGATAAGTTTATTAGTACATATAGGAAGGTTCTATCCACAGTATAAAAACCGATACACAGTTGTTTTTCTTTTGCGGGGCGAGCAGGGCTGTAGCTAGAGTTGAATTTGAGGTAGGGCAGCATTGGTTACATGTACGAAATATATATATGGAAATATACACAGAAAAGTTATTGCAGCACAAAATTAACCTCTCAAAATTGAAGATTGTTGTTTTGTTATCAAAATTTATCAGTGTTAAATCGTTTATTTCAAAAAATATGGATTTTTAAGGTAGGGCATTGCCCCACAATGCCCCCCCCCCCCCCTCTCTAGCTACGGCCATGGGGGCGAGGCTCCGAACTGCTTACTCAAAAATTTTACGGGCATGTAGCTCGGTGTTTTACCTCTCGCGTCTCGCCCCGCAGGCTCCGCAAAACTACTCTGTCTCGCTTTCGATGGACGACTGTATGGATTTTTAAACTGTCATAGAGTGCAGGGTTGGATCCACTAACATCCGTACCATATCAATTGTATAGTGTCCAATTGCCATTTGGAACACTTCTGTCACCCCTACGACTATGGAAGCAACTTTCCTAATCTGTCTTCAAAACTCGATCTTACACATCCTTTAGTAAAGTTTACCCAGCGTAGGTAAATGTAAATATCAAGGGTCAGTGTACGTCGTACGGTATGCAGTTCTGTATACGTAAGATGCCATCGTTTATGTAATAGGCGCCGCTATTATACCCTACAGTTTCGTCTGACGGTGTGTAAATAAAGTTTAATTGACTAATGACGCTTGAACTGTCATTGTTAGAAAGTAATAACGTTGGGTGCGAATTGTAATGTCTAAATGACCGCATGTTTATCTATTTTACATCACACACACACACAGAAGGCTTTAGATGCGTCAACCACACAATACGGGTACGGAATCCTAAAAACATGTACCATACAAATGCCGTTTTGTAGCAATTAAAGAGACAAACAAGGCGCTTAAATGGTAGCGCCTTACAAACAATTCGGTACTCTCTGAGTATGAAACCCCAATTTTTATTATTTTACTTTAGTGTGTGTACAGTAAATAGCTTGACCGAATTTCAAAGTTGTATCTATCACCGTCTTTAAACTAGAATTGAAACAATTAACGTTAAAAAAATGACAATTTTTCGAGACACCTCTTCTTTTTTTTAAATAGTATTAGACGGGCGGACAGACAGACAAACAGACAGCGTAGGCTTAGTAATAGAGTCCAGTTTGGCACCCTTCGGGCACGGTACTCTAAAAATGAAACGTAAACATACAAATTAAAATCTCTAACCAATTCTACGTGACAAAAGACCTAATTTCATTCGGCATTGTAACAATTCGTCACCCAAAAATTGAGAAAGGCCAAAATATGAAGATACCGTCTCAATTTCATGGTTTCTCCCGTTACCTAGTGAGTGAAACAAAACATAAAGTTTGTCTAGTTAACCTATTGTATATGACTTTACTCGTCATCACATTTTTATTAACTGTTTCAAACTTTCTGTTGCAATCTTTCGAAAAATTTGTAATAGTTAAGCCGATTCTGAAGGCTTTAATTTAAGTTTTAGTGAAGTCAAAACAAAGTTTTGTAATACACCTGCTAAAAATATGATAGATTACGTGCCTGTTTAGCGTGCGTAAAATGACATATTTCGCCCTTGTGCTTTTTGTTTTACTACTGACGCCATCTAGGGGAAACCGGCCACATCGTTTAGTAAGCATGTAAACCTTTGTTTTACCGGATACTCTAAAAACTGTTTAAGATGAGTGTTTTCAAACTTTTATCTTTCATTATTAAATATATTATGTATGTTAAATTGTAAAAGATGTTTTAAAAATTCAAAACTATTTTGGAAGTCATAATTTATATTCCATGTTAACTATCTTAGAAATTATTATTAAAAAGAATTTAGATTTGGTCTTTGTAGTACAGATTGGCGTTTATACTCTTAACTATGGATTGGCGCCAGCCGGCCAGGCTGCGTTTCTTCTGTCGACTTGTATCTGTTTTGATTTGCAACAAAATTGCTTTTATTTTATTATTTCATGTAATTTTTCTCAGTTGTACAAAAAAATCAGTTGTTTTAAAAAAACGTCGTTTGATACACGTGCGAAAGTGTTGATATTTCTCGTCCCGACTATTTTTTGCAAAAGTCAATCGTGACTCTAAATATCAACCTTTCGCACTTGCATCAAAATGTACTATTCTTCATTCAAAATGATTCTACCAACAGAAGCTTGTTGTTGGATTATTCACTTTGGAAAAAAATAAGTTTTGACACTACTAAAACTAAAATTAAAGCCTTCAGAATCGATATTACTGTTGTTGTGCAACTACTTGCTTAAAAAATGTATCAGTCTGTAAAGATACTTTTAAAACATTGTACTGCGAGTATTATGTCACAAGATGATTTATTATAATAAACAAAACAGGTAGTTAAATAAAAACGGTAAGCAGGAAAATTGTACAAATTAATTTCTTGATATTACAGTTTTGAGTTAATATGTATTTGCTATCACAGATCAAAAGATATTCTACAGCTCCTTCAAAATGGACTACATTTTATGTAAATATAATTATTTAAACAATTTAAAACGATCGAAAGCCATAACAATCAGACATACAAACAAACCCATCGAAATGTGGAGACAAAGATTTGGTATTTGGCGAGAAGAAAGCTCGCTCGCGACCGGCATGCCAAAAAGGCCTTTACGCAACCTTCACACTGTTGGCTGCGCTGAACGCCGCGCGACGCGACTCCGCTGCGTGCTGCCGTGACGTTGCGTCAGCGCAGCGCATCCCACCCACCTGCCTACCTATGGATTTTAGGACGCCTAGTCTTACGTAAAAACCATAAATTAAGGTGACAAGGTGAAACTATAGGTATTTGGGTTTTAAATAATATATCATCCATCCATCAGCCTGTGTTCGTCCACTGTTGGACTGCCTTTCCCAAATTTCGCCACTTTTGGCGGTCCTCCGTCCTCCTCATCCAGCCGCCACCCACAGCATCCTTCAGGCCGTCAGTAATATACACAAGGTGACATTTTCATACAGCATAATTCATACTGCAGCCTTGACAAATTATCGGTTTACACGGATGAATAATTATTTTTGGGTAATTAGAAAAAGGTAATTTTGGCATTCCATAGGCAGGACTCGGGGCTGGGCTTGCGTTTGTAAGGAGCAAGAGAAAAATAACTTTCGAATTTCCGAAAAAGGGCCATCGTACCTAGATACCGAATACTTACCGAGTCTTCAGTGTGAATTTGGCTCCTACAATTATATCTCTAAATTACGAATTTTGGATAGATGCATTTTTTTAAGCACTTTTTCATCAAATTTTACAGTACGTATATACTCGTACCTGGACAGATGAAACCTGTAATTTATTTGGTTTATTATGGTAAAATACCACTAGAGTGACTCTTAACTAAAGGTTTTATCGATCAGAATACAACGTGTAAATACTTCAGCACAAATCATAAAGTTTCCAGTTGTAAAATGAAAATCAATAAGATAGTTAAAAATATTTTTTATGATAATAATAATGATAACGAAGAAGTCATTGCCCTAACATTTTCAACTTTTGTTTTATGAAAGGTCAAATCGTGATTTCGCCATCCCACAGATTTTATCTCGCAAACAAGCTCAACGCTATTCAAGCATGACATCTGTACAAGCTTATATCATCCTGAGAAATATGAGTCTTTGGATGCGTCTTCGTCCAGGCTATTTTTAGGGTTCCGTACCTGAAGGGTGACAAACGGGACCCTATTACTATGCCTCCGCTGTCTGTCTGTCCGTCTCTCACAGGGGTCTACAGCTTCAACCGCAATAGATAGAAAGTTGAAATTTTCACAGGATACGTTTTACTATGGCCAATATCACGACAAATAATAAAATAAAAAAAATACTAGTCTTGTTCCCATAAAAATAAACCTAGAAAAAGTTGCATTATTTAAACGTTTGTGGTTTTGGCTCAAACAAGCCATAGAGATACAAGCAAACAAATTTTAAATTTGGTCAGATTGTAGAATACACTCTAAATTAAAACAAAGAATTATAAAACGTAGGGTTCCGTACGCAGACGGTGCCAAATTAATTGCTACCATTTCAGTAGCTTGTTTTTTGAAGCCTTGATGTTGCTTTGGCATGTACACATATTGTTGTTATTTACCATAATATTTTTAGGGTTCCGCACCCGTATTGTGGGGTGGTACGGAACCCTATGTGTGCGAGTCCGACTTGTACTAGGCCAAATTATTTCATTGACTTTGGACTTATGCTTGGCCAATACCGCACCTGATGGCAAGCGTCCATATAAGATCTAGGAAGAAGAGCTTTCGTCCACAAAATGTAAAAGTGAAAGCAAGGCGTTATGTGTCGTCTGTACAGGGATATTTCCACAAAATCTACGGAAGTCGGTTATAGACGAATGACTGATACAATGTGGGCCTGCAGATGAATTTGGATAAGACTAAGGTCATCATGTCCAACTGTCACGTCATCCAAGAGCCAATAACCGTCGACAATGTCAGCATCGAAGTTGTTAAAAAATATGATTATTTGGGTCAAGTCATGTGGAAAAAAACAACTTCGACGCCGAGGCTGACAGAAGAATTTGCTTGGGTAAGGCAGCATTCGGAAAGTTGCATCACATATTTACGTCGTCAATACCGCAGTGTTTAAAGGCTAAGATGTACAACCAGTGCGTCCTTTCTGTAATAACTTATGGCGCTCAGACGTAGTCCCTTACAAAGGGCCTGATCCACCGATTTAAGGTCGCTCAGCGAGCTATGGAGCGGACTATGCTTGGAGTATCTCTGATGGATATAATCCGAAATGAGGAGATCTGTCGGTGATCGAAAGTAACCAACATAGCCTGCAGAATCAGTAAGTTGAAGTGGAAGTGGGCAGCCCATATTAGTCGCCGACATGATGGCCGTTGGGGCCGAAAGGCTTTAGAGTGGAGACCACGTACAGCAAAGCGTAGTGTAGGCCAACCTCATGCCCGCTGGACCGACGACATGAATTACGTTCTGGATGATGAGGAGGACGGAGGACCGCCATGATTGGCGAAATTTGGAAAAGGCCTATGTCCAGCAGTGGACGAACACGGACTGATGGATGGATGATTAACCACATTCCCGATACATTTTCTTATGACGTCATTCTTGTGAAGATAAGCCACAGCCTATACCACGGTACGACTGAGGCGTCGACGTCGTGCGTAAAAATGAGGACGCACCAAAATTGCGCACGCATCAAACGCTGAATTTCTCACTTCAGCCAGGCCGCATCCTTTGTCTTGCAATGACGGAGAGAACAATAATAGTTCATTTCAACACTTGAACAGTGACATCACCTCAGCTTAACCACTACGAAAGGAATGCAATTAGGTAGTGAAACGGGTCGTGGTAGGCTGATCAGTGACCAGAATTTGCCAGCTTCCTGGTGTGATGTCACAGCTTTGATACTTACTTCAAGGTTGCTCCTTGTGTCTTCTACTTTGAAAACTACTTATGAGAATGTTAAGCGTTTTGTGCATCACAATAGAGTATTTAATGCAACAATTCGTAACGCAGAGTGCTACGAGCAGATAACATGAACAAAACATTTTTTGACTAAAAATATAATTGTAGAGTCATTTGTCTGCGTAAATTACTAGAAAACATATGAGCAGAACGGAAACAACATCATAAACAAAAAGTTCTAATGTGTATGTTACGGTCAGAGGAACAAATTAGGCTAGTATTAATAAATACCGGTAAATATGTATTAATACGAACTGCATCATTTGGTCAGTGGGAGAAGCTCATATTGCTTGTGATCATAAATTCATATTGTGTATTAAAGAAGTTTCTTTTTTCAATTTCAAATTTTTTATGTACCGTAATAACTAGGCGAGTGAATGCTATTTTTATGAAAAATTTCAAGTCTGTACTTTTGTAACAAAGCTAAATTTTCGAGGATTCTTTTGAAGAAATTAGGACTATCTTAATATTTAAAAATATATATTTGATTTATTGATCTTTTATCTAGGTGATCTACTTATAAAAAATGTACTAAAATTTATACTTTTGTCAAAAAAAAATGTTTCCCACCCTCTTTTTTTTGGTTTTCAAACGTTCGTTTCAAGAACGCTACTAAGAGATCAACTTGATTTTTTTTTCATACAATAGGTAACAAAAATATAAAGGTTTTTTACTTAAATCTAATATTTTTTCCCTTCAAAATATTTCAGTATTAGCTAAAAACCCTCTAATCTGTTGTTTCGCTCATAATTATTAGTATTACGCGTCCTAGACAAATGGGTCGATTAGCTAACCAATAATCGCCTCTATCAAAAGCTAATAATAACATTGACCTTTTTGTGTTGGACGGGTAATACATTTTTTTCCTAGCCTATGCCATAAACGGTGCTAAAGTTATGAGGCTGTGACAGACGGACGGACGCATGGACGGACAACGGAGTCTCACCATAAAGGTTTGTAACTTTTAGGTAGGACTACGGAACCCAAAAAATCGTGAAAGAGTCTCGATTAAATAAAAAGAATATCGATAATAAAACCTCAAATTCATTTACACCTTACGTTCTTGAAAATAAACTTAACTAAATTTTGGAGAAGGCTTAAAGAGGTTTCCATACCACTTTGGGAGACTCTGTAGCTACTTATCCAAACTAGGATTCCTTGCAAACGTCGATGACTAAGATGATCCTTGAAATTCGGATGCAACTGCATGTAATTAGTTCATTAACGCAGAGTATTGCACAAGCCAGAGACTACCATTGTTAGTGAGCTCGAACAATGTCGAAGAATTAACACCCACGGACACTTTCTGGTAACCTAATGATGGAATAAATGTGAGAGTATGATATTGTATAGTGGGTTTGGTAGACAAAATCGGTGACTGCTATGGTTTCTGTATTTTAAGTGAAATGAAATCAAAGTACAAAGTAATAGTTAGAATTTAACTAATATTAAAATATTTACATTAATGATTACACGTAAATTTAAACATGAGCACATAATTTAGAAAATTTTACTTTTACCTTGCTACCTCTTCAAAAGTACAGTGGTTTTTATATATCATTATTTATACTGCGTTAAATAAAATCACATGCTTTATCAGGAATCCTGAAAATATTTGATATAACAATAAAATCTTGCCAGTACAAAAAAGACCCGGCCATACTTATAAATATGTACTTCGTTGTAAGAGAAAACCTCATCATCATTGGGTGCCATCTTGGTAATGAAGTTTGAAGGTCAGTAGGCTAAATTGCTAAAGAGAAAAATATAAAAATTATACTGCTTTTTAGTTTTTAAATACGAGTATAACATGTTTATTTCGGTGAATATTTTTTACTTATTTTTATGAGTGTTATTCATGTTTTGAAACGTGTTGATAAAGAATTTTATATTTGTATAGTATTGCATAGTGGGGGGTAGCTCTCCGTCTGCTAAACATTATCTACATTAGGATACACCGAATCCACTAATATGTTAACTACTCTAGGATTTGTTACAAACGCCTCGTCTCAGCACCGACGCGCGATAATTTAATTCAATAGACTAGACATTCGAGGTAAGACCTAGGTTTTATTAACCCTAGGTAATGATACTTTTAGTAATGTTTTACTCGGGTATTAAACAGGTCAACGAAAATACTGTTTTTAACATTGTCGTTTGGAGTATTTTTATATTCTTGTAAAAATTTGTATGCTGAATCCTTTCTGCGCATGATTGACCCAACATGATATGATTTCGATTGGATAATTAGCGACTAATACCTAATTCCTGAAAAGTTTTTAGCCTGTAGAAATTCAGCTCTGGCCCGGTACACTCGAAAAGATTTAGTCGATCGTCTATCGTTCGAGCATAAGTCCATCTCTGACACAAGCATTAAGACTAGGTTATCCAGAGAAATCTGTCCTGCTCCAACTTTTTCATTTTGCACATGTTTATCCTGCTCAGCGGAAGCGGGCCGCTCAGAAAACTCATGGTTTCGAGGTGTTTTTATTTATTATTTTGGAATTAGAAGGATGGGTTTGTAATATGACGGCCGTTTTATATCACATTTTTCACGGCGTTTTTTAGTAGAAGTTTTATTGTCCAAAACTTAATATAGCTGAAATAAAATTATATTTAGATTATAGATTATACCTATCTTTGCGATTTAATCGGATCAAGGGAAATGCAAGTAATCGCGTATCGAATGGCCGAAATATTAAGATCAAAGAGTGAAAATTTATCATTGCTCTTTATTGGTTTAAAATGAATTTGAAAAGAGATAAGATCAGGATAATCCCCCCATAAGAGTGTGACTGAGATGAATATATAATACGACCGAACGATATCAACGATAGAATTTTTATAAGCTTTCATTCAACTACACATGTTAGTTAGTATGTTCGGGTCAAATGTCGCAAATGAATTTTAAACCAGTTTCCCTCAGCCGATTGAGCTGATATTTCGCTGGTATTTCGCACATATGTACGTTTGGTTTTGCTAAGTGACGTCATTCTAAGTCCAATATGGCGGACGCAACAAGATGGCGATTTATTATATCTATACAAACCCCCTTGACATGGGTATGAAAAAAGCAAGATTGACGACGAAAGTAGGAGTGAAATGAAATGAATTCATTCCAAATTCAATATGTTGGACGTCCCCACTGTTACCACCCTCTTGGCATGGTTATCAAATGAATGTTTTCCGAGCAAAATAAATGAAAACCTAATAATAACAATAATTACCGTAATTTTGTGTGTATTTAATTTACAATTCACGCTTTTTGAAATAATTCAAAGTAATATTTTTAATCAGTTTAAACAATGTAAATTTATTTTATATTTTATATTTAAGCTTGTTTTAAAAACGCATTTTAGTTTTTTTACTTCGTATTAGCCCCCGTGCTCTTCTTACGCTTATTAATATTAAAATGCAATAAAATATATGAATATTAATATTAACATGAAAATTTCTCTTTGTCGTTAAAACAATCGTGACTCGAAAACATTTATAAGCAACCGGAATAGTATAGCCTAGAGTACCTTCGTAGTATTTCCCTGCATTATATTTATTGCTTTTTTCTGAAGATTAATGACCCGTAAATCGTGTATTTTTATGTAGCCATTTTACAAAATAAATTATTTGAATTTGAATTAAGTAAATCTAAAAAAAACGAACAAAGTATCTCAGGATTTCTGCCTAACTCTACAGAAGACTGGCGTGAGTGTATATGACCATCCTGCAACAGTCTAGACGTAAAATGGAACGCAAAGAAATGTGTCACATATTGTCACCCGGAGTCAATGCTCTGATGATGGCCCCAGAATACTAATGGAACTGGACGACTCGTAGAGTCACGAGAACCTACAATACATAGTTATCAACATAAACCAGCTATACAGATCGACTGAAATCATTAAAAGGGAACCAAAAGCATGAAATCTAGTTCCCATAATGGACCCTGAGCCCCATTACGTAAACCTTAATAAGAAATGTCCTATATTGTCATATATTTTGAAGTCCAAAAATTAAGTAACTACTCGTACTAGCATTTTATTTCTAACTTCGTTATTTTGTATTCAAACTGACAACCAGATATCCACATTGGTCTCTTAGTGAACCACAAAATTAAATAACTTTCATTATATATGCATAACATTACCATTACATTAAAAAGACATTAACTACACAAAAAAAAGTTAAAAGATGCTAGCCACCGCCGTCACCGAGGAGAATTCCCAAAAGGCTGACGGCGTTGCCACGCTGGGTGGCCAGGATTATTTTTTGGCCGAAATAGGTTCCAGGTCCCAGGCCTTCGATCACCCGAAGCCTAATGCGACGAATTTTTTTATAGAGTCGCTGCGTCTCTGACCCCCAAGGCCCGAGGCTACGCCAAATGTCATAAACAGATAACCCTCGCCCAGATCTTCATATTTCCACCGCTTTAGCGTTTCAGCCGTAGCCTGCCCTGGTGGTGGTCATATATAGGCCATTCGGCTGATGGCCCCTTTTCCACTTAGCGGCAATCCACCGGCACCGGCAACGGCAACGTGTATGAATTTACATTTTTACCACCTTAGCCGTGCCGTCGCCGTTGCCGGTGCCGGTGCCGGTGGTTTGCCGGTAAGTGGAAAAGGGGCCATTGGCAGCCGGCGGCAGATAGCGTGGCGCGTCAGGCGCCTGGCTCGGATAAGCCGTGGTCAACGATGTGTCTTTTGGTTGCGACGTTGCTCATTTGTTTTGGCTCCAACTCTCAAGCCGACGGCTAGGCTGATGGTAACTCTCGAGCAGCGTCCCGATATTGGAAGAAGGCAATGCATTTAAATCCCGACACAGGCTCAGTGGTCGCCAAAAGACGAGCTCGCTCTGTGTTTATTGCAGTTTTCGCCGCGTCAATGGCAATATAGCAGATACACGTAAAAAAAAACTTTTTAAATATTTTTAGGGGGGAAAAGACATGATGGCAAATAATAAATAACAAAAATATAATCAAGTAGAAATAATAAAACTTAAATTGTAATTATAGTTGTGTCCCTAAGTGTAAAAATGCAAGGCCGTGCTGTGAATGTCTGCCAAACTATGAGCCGAACTTATCTTTTTTATTTTTATAACCATAGAACCAACTAGAAACTGACAAATTTACTACCGAAGGGCACATATTTCACGTGATTTTTAACATATCAGTATTTTTCAAATATATAACGCGTTTCAAATGCTAATTTCTGAGAAAATAAACTTATTTTCATCTTCTTTATCACTAGCAAGCTGCACCATATGACCGTAAAAGGAAAAGATTTTTATTTGAACTTTAACATAATAAAAGTTTAAAGACAACTTTTCAACGAAAAGCACGGCTTACAGTGGCGGTCCGAGGGGGGTCACAGGAGTCACGACCCCTCCAAAATCATTCATGTCAACTCGAGAAATCCCTTAAAACTTGATGGCTTACGAACATTTCAAATAAATTATTATCTACTTACTAACGTCTAAATAAAAATTATTCAAAATGACGATATAAAAAGTAATTCAAACGGTTCAAACCAAATTTGAAAAACCCGTGAAATATTCGTGCCATCGCGGAAGTTGGTGGCGGTTGCGGTCGCATGCCCCATGAAATTAATAGAAGACTTCCATTTGTTTTGTAATTGAGTATTGGTATTTTCATTTTATTAAAATAGTCCATTTTGATGCAAGTGCGAAAAGGTTGATATTTAGAGTCACGATTAACTTTTTTGCCGAGGCAAAAACAGTCGTGACGAGATATCAACACTTTCGCAAGTGTATCAAACGACGTTTTTTAATACACCTGCAAAAAATTACATGAAATAATGAAATAAAAGCAATTTTGTAGCAAATCAAAACAGATACAAGTCGACTGAAGAACACGCAGTCTGATTGGCGCCAATCTGTACTACAAAGACCAATGTCTCTTTCTAAAATCTTTTTAATAATAATTTCTAAGATTGTTAAAATATTATATAAATAATGACGTCTAAAATCGTTTTGAATTTTTAAAACAACTTTTACAATTTAACATAGGTACCATACATAATATATTTAATAATAAATTATTAAATTTTGAAAATACTCATCTTATTATAGAGTATCTGGTAAAACAAAGGTTTACACGCTTACTAAATGATGTGGCCGGTTTCCCCTATATGGCGTCAATAGGTAGTGAAAAAAAAGCACGAGTGCGAAATATGTCATTTTACTTACGCTAAACAGGCACGTAATCTATTATATTTTGAGCAGGTGTATTAAAATTTTTATTTTTTTCGTTTGTCTTGTCTTACTGTTAAAGTCGGCCTCTAACTGTACTTGAGCCACCCCCCTCCCCCTCAAATCTTGAGCTGCGACCGCGCCTGACGGCTTACCTGATCTTGAATGATCATAAATAAACAGAGTCTTCGTAAATAAAGATAAGGTCGACCAGTCAGAACCTGCTACTGATTGATCAACAGATGTCCAAAACTTTAATATCATCACAGCGACCTTACGTTGAGAGAAATGAGTTTATGCTATTTACGACTACCTAAGTATACTGGGGCGTATTAATCACGTGTTCAGTAAATTTAATCACACGCTTTACTTACATACTGAAACACTTCCATAGAAAAAGATTTGAACGAAGCGAATTGAAAAATGCTCTTCTTCATATATAAAGTGACTTTAATTTATACAACCACAAACTCATACTGGGGGATTGTTAAGTGATCAGCAACACGGGTCGATAACACTTTTTGCTGATTTCGCAAAATAAAATCTTGACGTCCCATAGTAATTGACTCGGGGCTGGGCTTGCGTTTGTAGGGAACACGAAAATAATAATTTAGGAATTTTACAGAAAGGGTCATGGCACCTTGTTAATGAGCACTTACCGAGTCTTCTGTAAGAATTTGACTGGATAAATTAAAGTCACCTTATATACCTTTTTAATACCTACTCATCATCATCTATGGGAAAGCGATATTTTTTTAACGAAATTTTCTTTTTATTATCAGAAGAGGCAACAATTAAACCATTTTTTTCTGAGCACGATTCTGAAAGCTTTAATTTTAGTGTTGTCAAAATTTGATTTTTTTTTAAGTAATTTAGCTTCTGTACCTAACATTTAAGGACTATTTTGCAACGAAGCAAATTTAGTTTTGACAGCACTAAAACTTAAGTTAAAGCCTTCAGAATCGGCTTTAATATTAGAATAATTTTATCCCACTTCTGCGTATCGTTAATCATATTTTCTTAACTACCCAAAAAGGTTGACTATTGCTCATTTCTGAATGTTAAAATAAGAATCCGTGGCTAAAGTTTATTCATTCATACAGCTCAATACAATTCACATTCAAATTCTGTCGTGGTTTGTGAAAAAGTACCTTTTTCCAAAAAGAATTTAAAGTTTCATACAAGTGAAATTTATCAAAATCTCTCGCTTGGTTATACCAAATGTTATAAAGAACATTGCAAATTAAAAAATAAGTTCTGAATTATTTTCTACTGTGGTAGAAAGTGGCGGTAAAGTTGCCATCAGTGATAGGTGAAGGAGTGGATTCCAATCCCAACACACCACATCATTTTTAGACAACTTATTTTTTGACTAAATTTCAATTTCTTTTTATGTTCTCTGTACTAGTAATCAATATCTGTAAGATGAAACTAAGACACGGTCTGGACTGTGATGTATTGTTTTAGCGATAACTTGCCTTTCGCCCCGTTTTCAGCTTGGGCGTTATTTTATCCTATATGTTGACCAATGTCACTTCGATGATAATAAAAAAGTCGCATCCAAATCCGTTGAGTGGTTCTCAAGTTGAAACTGGACATACATACAGGCACATGACGAAAATTTTAAGAATTTTAGGCTCAGTACAATATTACTAACCCATTTCACTTTAAAAATATACAATGTAGGCTTTTGGCCAAATTTTAAAAATATATTTTGTACTCCCTTACTGATTGGACTAGTTTAAGTACAATTCTTAGCCCAGTCAGTAGGGAAGAAAAAAAGATATTTATCGAATTTCACCAAAAGAGTAATTGAATCTTGTTCTAACAGAGTCTCCAATATAAATTTGGTCGGTTGATTGAATTTCACCTAGTATACAGCGACTTTTTACTTTATTATTAGTAATAATAGAAAAATATTAAAATTACTTGTACTATATTATTAGTATAGATATAGTTAAACAAATGAAAACTAACCGTTTCAACTCTTTCAACAATAGATCACAGTCCAGATATGGGTCGGATTAAGAGGATTCTAGCGTAGATATACGTAAATATAAGGTATTTTCTATAACCAACCCTGCCAGCAACTGAATAAAAAAAAAGCAAATCAACATTTTTCACAATGTCAAGAAGCGAATTTCGCAAATGCAATAAAACAAGGAAGAACACGGGCGACACTTGTATTTTATTATTTTAATGATCATTAAACATGATCCAATGGACATGGACTGCATTCCACTACTTCCATTAATCGATGCTAACCTTCGACGGTGTGGCTTCTATAACGACATTTATCTTGCGAAAGTTAAATTTAAATAATAATGGAATGTCCAAATAGTGTGACAAGGTATTTTGTAGGCTTCGAAGGAAATGTTGACGATTCCAACTTAAGGGTTTACGTCGCTAAAATTTACACTTTTTGCAGTGTTCAGAAGAAGCCACTAGCTTGATAAAGTAGTTAATATATTTTAAAATCTTTTTCTAGTTTCCTGTAGTACTAGTGTGTGTACGATTGAAGAAATTGTTAATATTTTATTAGATGGATGTTTTGAAATTTTGACATCAATTTTAGTTATTGTTGTGATAAAAGACATGTGTACTTTTCCACAAGTTATATTTAAAATTACACTACCCAACCGGTTTAGCTATACAGAGTGAAATTAAATCAACCGACCAAATTCATACTGGAGACTCGGTTAGTTATCAAGAACTAGGTTTGGTAATCCTTTTGGCCAATTTCGAAAAATATTTTTTTGCTCCCTTACTGGTTGGACTAGTTTAAGTACAATTCCCAGTGCAGGCACTACAGGGCAAAAAAAAAATTTTGAATTTCATCTGGAGGGTCATTAAACCTTGTTCCTGATAACTATACGAGTTTCCAGTATGAATTTGGTCGGTTAATTTAATTTCACCTATTAGTAGCATCATCAAGGGCTTTTATATTGAAGTACATACCTACATATTTTTAAACAATATTTGTTTTGTCCGTGCAATAGGACATCTAGAAGAACAAACATTGTTTAAAAATATGTATTTACTTTAATTTAAAAGCCCTTGATGATGCTTATATAGCGAAACCGGTTAGGTAGTGTAATTTTAAAAATAGTTTGTGGAAAAGTACAAGTGTTTTTCACCACAGCAATGTATGATAAGTTCTAAGTGCCAATAATATCAACAATCAACTTCCTATTTTAGTTATTTTTTTCCGAATGTGTCCCTTTTGGACTGCGATTTTTTCCACACGGAATAACAATTACTATTTAGAGCGAGGCTTATCCTCTTAAGATGAACTGAATAATTAAATAAAGAGTAGTGTTTAGAATTATTGCACGACGGTATAATTTTTCAAGCGGCAAGGGAACTCTTGAAACAGTCAGACTTTGTGCGCTTTTTTTTTGTAACACATAGCATTTTAGTATAGCACTAATTTACGAGCATAGGTAATACTGATTGATAAATCTAGCTTTTATTTATTTGATTGATAAACAGTTATTAAATACAAGGTTAACTTCTAAATCAATTTCAATAGAGAATTTTAAAAAGGCATGTTCAATTTTATTTATATTTTTCAGTGACCTTTAATTATTCACAAAATAATGTATCTATTAGCATGTTATTTAAATGTCAAGACCTTTAGAACATTGAAATAATATTTTGCGACTTAGAAGTTGTAATGATATGATGAATTTTAAAAGTTTTCTTTGATCGAACTGTTATACTTTTTTAAACTATAAACGGAATCTCTTACTTTGTAAAATATTTTTGTATCTAAATGTTATATACATAAATTGTAAAAAATATTATAATTTTTATCCAAATAATGTTGATCCATCTCAACGAATACCAAATGATTTCCTCTCAAATTTAGCCATTTATCTTGGATATTTCGGTGTTTAAATTAAAATATATTAGGTATTTTGTAGAAGCGATAAATAATCCAATTACGGAACTATTTATTACTTAAATAAGTTAATCCAACCTAGTGAAAACATAGTATTTTTTATACGAGTACCACATTTTGAAAATGTTTTCATAACTAATTTAAATAGTCCATACCTTTGCTGGCATTGTTTTATCATAGTTCACCCGGCAGACTTTCTGAGTATCCATAAATGGACAACAAATCTACAGGATATTGACAACGATCATTATGAAGGAAGTCATTGAATTGTTTTATTGTAAGCATTAGTAAGCGTAAGCAGCTACGTGTATGACTAACACTCTTCTAGTTTCTTCTTTAGGTACCTTACCTACCTATACTCATAATAAAACTGTAAGAAAGTTTGTCTTTAAAAGAGAAAATTCTGTCAGAAATAAATTCCATCCATCCATTAGCCTGTCTCATCCACTGCTGAACATAGGCTTAAATAAATTCATTGAGCTCTAAATAGTACAAAAGGTATCAAATATTTTTGTCAGTCTGTCTGTCCTAAGTCGCGATTCAAGTAAAAACTTCTGATCGCATTTGAGTGGAGTTTTGACTTTTGTGTAGCTTGATTTCCTAAGGCTACGTTTAGATTGTCAAGCAAAACCCCTCCTGCGGACCTATTATGTAACTTTACATCAGTTGCCAACTGGTTGCCAAATTCAAAAAACATAGATAAAAACTAAAATATCCTTCTGTGTGTTTTGAATTTTTCACGGACTGTAACGTTGCTTTAAGCACGAACGTACTTATCCTTATATAATTGGAAATCGATAGTATATCTATGTTCTCGATGTTTGGCAACCAGTTAGCAACCGACTCAAAGATACATAATCTAGAGGCTGGACGTGGGTAAAGTTATTATGGCTAAATTTTGTCCTACCAAAAACATAAATGTGAAAAAGAAGTCTGAGAGTGTCGTAGATACCTTTTAATAATTCCACGAGCAGTTGTAACCATCCAATTTAACTTGACACGTACGCTCTATTAAACTCTACATAGGGTACGGGTCTTATTAAGTTGAACATAAATAACTTTTATGTAATTAAATACCTAATATACATATGCATTTAAATAGACCACATCAACACGGTCTAGGGATATTTTTAAAACCTTCCGGCCGCCATGGCAACTGAGTTTTGCAACCAGTTGTGAAAGAGGATTTTTTCTTCTTTGGATTTAGGTCTGGTGATTGCGCAGGCCATCCTAAGGCCCTAACATTATGATCCTGCAACCAAGCTGCTACCGTTCTCGCCGTATGTGCCCGGGCATTGTCATGCATGAGCAGGAAATCTTGCCCCATTTGTGTTCGTGGGGCAAGATTATGGGCCCCATCACCTGTTGGCGATATCTTTCTGCCGTCATATTGCCCCGCACCGAAACGAGGCCCGTCCGTCCTCCAAGGCGAATTCCTGCCCAAACCATAATTGTTCCTCCTTGGTATGGGTGGACTTCCTGGGGGTGCTGGAGACGGCTCCTTCGCCCAGGAACTCTCCAAGAATCCATTCCAATCGTAGTCCACGATTGCCTCTCCGTAAGGCTGGGACTCGGAGTGGTCTACGAGAGCGTAGATTGGCTTCATGCAGTCGCCTCCTTACAGTTTGGTCACTCACAAGCACTTGGTGTTCCACCTGCAGCCTTTGGACCAATTGAGTCGCCGTTGAATTTGGTTAAGCTCTTGCAGCAATTTGCAAAAATCGGTCATGTCTGGGGGTAGTGATGCAACTTGGCCCCCGATGCCCCTCCGCTATTTCACCTGTGACACGATAGCGTGTCCACAATCTTGAAATGGCGTTTTGGTGGGTCCCTATTGCTTCAGCGACATCACGTTGAACAGACCCAGCTTCCAGCATTCCTACAGCCCGTAACATTCCTCCCTAGTTAAATGCCGGCGTCGCATGGCAAGAACAGCTCAATTTGCACTTTATCTTTAAGTCTTCAAATGAAAAAAACTGTTACCAAACGTAATTTGTAATTTTTTCTAAATTTCGCTTATATGAAAATTCGCTCTCCTACACATCAAGACATTTTTAACCACAGACACAAAAGATTTTTCAAAAATTTGAATTTTGAACTACTCCGAGATAAATGATGAACAAATTGGTGTAAAAATATTTTAATGCGGCCAGTACTTTTTGAATTATTTAATTGAGTATGAAATATCCCTGAACCGTGTTGATGTGTTTACATACTTATTGCATGCAAATAATATAAACATACATATTATATATACAATCAAATAGTAGTTCCAAATAGTTCTATATTAAATATTTGAATCCATTAGGACCCTCCATATTTTTCTAAATTGTATATAGGATGTGTGATATTTAACGGTAGTAATTTATTATATTTATATAGCGTAATAGGATAGTAAAGCTGCACTTTTATAAAACAATTAAATTAATAAATTATAAATACACTGATAACTTAGGATTTCCATATAGGGTTGATTAATTAAGCAAAATTTTGAAGCATATGGACAACAATGAATCCTAAGTGCAATGTTCAACTTAACAGTATTCAAATTTACAATCCCAGACATCAAATGCTTGCTAGGAGACCTTAATAGGAAACTGTTCGGCATATAATTACCATGGGAATATGTCCTACTGGGTCACGTCAAAAAGATTTATATTCGGCTACGAAACCTGTTTGCGCGTCGAAATTAAGTTTCAAAGGGCCATGTAAGGTAGCAGTTAATGTATGGGTAATAGGAATATTAAAATGCAAGTGCGGAAGGTAACGTAGCGGTGCTTGTGGTCGTGCGCCCGCGCCGCCGTCGCGCCTCTCCTGAGGGACTCGCCCCGAATTTTAATTTTTTGACAAATTAGGCCATAAGCGGCCGATGGACACGCACTTTTGTCATGGCGAAATGTGGAGTCACGTTTATGAAATAAGTAAGAACAAGATATTAAGAAATAACGATAACGCCCAAAAACAATTTTTAGGTAAGAACAATGTATCATAGAAGAAATTGCGGCAGATCTACTTCTCGCTCTTATCACCATTACAATACGCGCGGAAAGTAGGTCTGCGGCCATTTTTACGATGGTACCTAACCTACAAATAGTTTACTGCATATGGTGACCTTTGTTTATATAACCAACTTCATACTGGAGACCCCGTAAGTGGTCAGAACCAAGGTTCAATAACCATGTTTGTGAATTATGAATATTATTTGTGAATAACCCCGACTCCATTAGGACGGGAAGTCTATATTTTATTTTTCCTGTTTTACAGAAAGGGTCATTGACCCTTGGTCCTGACCACTTACCCAGTCTCCAGTATGAATTTAGCCATAATCGCCTTTTTTACAAAAACATATTTTTAATGATATTATAAGCAGTAGCTTCAAAATTCCCACAACGGTAAAAGTTGTAGAACACAAAAAAAACCTTTAAACTGACATATCACTTATCGTTATGGTTAGGGTGGGGTCCATATATTTCTGCCCATCCTTGTTTAATTTTCATTTGCACGGGTTTTTTACTTTGGGAAAGTTTTCTAGTATGATCAGTAGAATATGTTGTTTAATTTAAAAAAGCAGTCTATTTACAGCCTGTATACAGGGTGTTAAGATGATGTTGCGGAAGCCGGAAACTGGCGATAGTACCCGTACAAACGAACAACTCTTCGTGAAAAAAATTAAGAATTCGTGAAAAAGTAATCAGTCGTTTCATACATTTTGGTAGAGTAGTTATGTAACTTTTCTATTGAACAGCTAATTCTGGTTTTCGCAGTTTGAGGGTTGGTTCCGTATTAAAAGTTGTTCTTATGGACGAGTAATATCCGACACTTTCCGGCTTCCACAACGTCATCTTAACACGCTGTATACAGGGTGTAAATAGACTTTATTTATAAAAATCAATTAAGACATACTGAAGAAGGGCAAATTATAAAGTACCCGGAGTAGAAGAGCTTGTCCAGATTGATGTATATACATATATAAAAGCAAAAGAGGTGTGTCAGGATCGTAGGAAATAACATAATAGGAGATTTCGGCAATCACTTTGTGTGAGTATGCTGATTCCAGGGTATTACTTGAAAATTGACGGTATGCCCCGACCTTCGATCCTGGCCTCCTCACCGTAGAACTCCTCAACGGATGACAGCACGTAACTCAAAATTGCGGAAATTGCTTTGGGTAAGTATGTTCATTGCAGGATATTACTTGATAATTGTCATGATTTCACAGGACCTTTGAATTTGAAACTCATCAATGGATGCACACCATTTGCGATTGAGGCAATCAGAGTGCTCACTGTAGTCTACCCATTATTCACAATTTAACCCATCAACATTAAAAAGCGTGAAATAAATGAACTTTTAACATAAAAAATAATAACCGACTTCAAATATTATAGCAGACATTCACTAAAAAGTTTGAAATAATTACATACTGGCAGAAGGTACCAAAATAACACTTTTGCCGACTTATTTCTTCCTGGAACATTATGTTATCTATGTAGAAGTCGGCGCATGGTATAGAACACAAAAACCAACATGAGAGCGCCGACTTCTAGAGAACATTATGTTTCAGGAAGAAAGAAATCTGTAGTCTCTGCCTACCTCTCTGGGATACAGGCTTGATTATATGTTTGTGTGTATGCATCTACTAAGATTCGATGTTTACAAAACCACCAAACAAGCGAACTACAATAAAATGTGAGAATAATCATGTTATTGAACTCGTTCGTTCACACATACAAAGTGATTATTTGATCAACACGTGATTAAATTCCTAATAAAAATACTGGCTCGTCACGTAATGAGATTTCGATCGAGTTAATTTGGTGTCTTTGCACGGTACACACGGAATAGAATAACTATAAATAAACATTGACACTCACTAGAAAAATTACAAATATCTTCTCGTCTCATACACGCCATGCCATGCCATGCTCTGGGTTATTGGTACTTACTGCCAAATGGGTTATTGGTACTTACTGCCAAATTTACAGCCAAAAGTACAATTTTCAGAATTATTTTGCGTGTACGTACATACCTATGTAAGTTCCGTTTTAACTCGAGAACCTGGCAAAGCGCGACTCTTAGTACTGAAATTATCCTGCCGTTTTCCACGGGAGGGGAGGTAAACACGCACAGCACACATTTACTCATTCACGCACACTCCTGCGAAAAAATGATATGTCACATTAAATCAGAAGCTGCAACACAAGCACAAAACACGCACACAAGCAAACTTACATGAACAAATTGTTCATTTACTTCGGCAGAGGGGGATAAGTGCGCTTGCCGAGTCGCGTGTTATATGGTCTAAGTTAAACATCGTAGTTGCTGTTATAGTTAACTTATAATTATAAGCTAAAGGGTTGTTGATAAAAAGTCAAAAACTGACAATAATAGTTTTAAAAGATACAAAGATTGAAAGACACGCAAACGCTATTTGACAATAAAAAACCGGCCAAGTGCGTGTCGAGCCACGCGCAATGTAGGGTTCCGTAGTTGCCCAGTATATTTATAAGTTGGTCGTCAAATATAGATCGCGCCAAACTTCTAATCCCATACATTTAGGCGAATGGCTCATACATTGTCGTGTTTAGAGGAGGGCAAAATTTAGCGCGACCTATACTCGTAAACCTGTAAGGCCTACTTAGCTGTGATAATTTTCCTTTTAAATTCATTATATATACCATTTCTGTGAATTTTTTCTCATATCTATTAACAACCGTTTAGCCAGCACCCCTGGGGGGGGACGCTTGACTCCAACAAAAATTAGCACTATAAAGCTTAATATTTAGCCAACGGAACCGTAAATCGAAAAATGGTTTTCACAAACCTACAATGTTTTTAAACGACCTATCTAACGATATCCCACACTATGGGATAGACGAGAAAAAAAGATTCATACCCAATTTACGTGTAGGAGGGACTAATAAAAAAAAAATTTTGACATTTTATTTTACCATTTTGTCGGCGTGATTAATATGATATACCTATGATTGGGGATTCACCATCGCTAGGAGATAAAAATTATGCAGAGCAAACAAATCGATGGATTTCGCTACAAAATATGTAATCTTACTGTTTACTATTACAATTTGATTTCATTACCCCTTTTAACTGTAATTTCTGAAATGAATAACCATATGTTTTCCTTAATTAACACAAAAGTAGTCTTCCCAATCTAGTGTCCGTTAGAAACTTGCCACGCAAATACTAAGTTATGAACATTATGCTCGCACGCACGCCCTTCTAGAGGTCGATTTTACGTCAAGTTCGAAAGAGAAGGACCAAAGCTGTCGACCTCGCTACAGATATAGGAAATACTGTTAAATTTAATAAGTAGAGTGTGTAGCGGTTAAGGAGCGGCCAGCGAGTTAGTCATGACCTGACTATGCGGAACATGAAATGAGAAGCAAGTATATACAGACTATATAATCAGTTATACGATATTGTTTATTAATATATACACTTTTATATATATTCAAAAAAAGAAATAATAATTTCGAAATATATTTCGATCCACTCGGGGTCGTCGTTATTCGACTGACGAAATATATTTCGATCCACTCGGGGTCGTCGTTATTCGACTGACGACGACCCCGAGTGGATCGAAATATATTTCGAAATTATTATTTCTTTTTTTGCAAATATATAAAAGTGTATATATTAATAAAAAACAATGAAAAAGCTTATATCAAGATAAAATATTTATTATTATACAGTTATACGATATAGGACACATACCAAAAGGTAGAGATTTGTGCAAAAAGATTGAAGAAGTATTACATTATTATTTGTTGTGGGAAAGAAAAATTGGTTGAGTGAAACCTTATGATCCCCAAACACCTAAAAGCACAAATATAATAATTATGATGACGAAGAGACTATAAGTTTCTTAGTATACATCATCGTGAGTAGTTGGAGTATTTTCTTTATAAGTATAATATAAAAATAAAAAAGTAAATATCTTTGTTTACAGTTTTACTACAATATTTTCATGTTTTACTGTCCAAGAGATACATTTAAAAGAGATTCATTTCTGAACAGATTTAAAATCCAGAACACAAACTTTAACACTTATTTCATCTGTATTTGGCCGGTACTTAGTAAAAAGGCATGATGGATGATATAGCGACCATTTTAAAGTGTTGCTTTAACCAACTTCAACAAACAATCTTTACACATATGTCTTATGTTTACTATAATATTAGTGAATCGTTAGGGTGTACAAGTGTTTAAAAACATAATATAATGTGCATTAAATAAACTGAAAACTAGAGGTTTTTATTAAATAAAAATAAACAATTTCAATCATCGCCAAACTATAGCCGAATCTTACCGTATACCAACGATCTATAAAACTGAGATAAAACTTCACCCGCAACATTTAAGCTGACCAAGAAGGTTAGCCAATGTCCCGACATGTAACCTGCTTGTAAGTTACATCACGTACCTACATCCGGTACTTCCGGTTACCTGTAAGGCCACGTTACAGTTACATATGTCATGCATGTACTAACTACAAAAAGGTATTTTTATATGGCTTGAATTTAACCGATTTACATACTTTACAGAAAAAACATTGCTTGCCAAAAATATAGAATATTCACCAACGTACGTGCACTAGTATTTTAAAATTATGGTCAAATAATTGGCTTAAATATAGTATAGTTAAATACAATTTCCTTTCACTATGAATCATTTAATTTATCACAGGGTTATTTTATTACTGTTGCTCTTTGAAAATGCTTTTTGAAATTAAATGCATACAGTGGATAAGTACAAGTGTATTTCAATCAAAATGTATCGAAATCACAAACATCAACTTCGACAGTTAATTACTTACAGAACTTTATTATACACATTTACTCAAGTGATATAAGTAGCGGCCCACCATAACCCAAACCCAAAATAATCATGTGTACAACACAAAGATTATTGAGGGGGAGCGTTAGATATTTACTAAATTTTCTTGTTAAAAATTAACTGTCTGTTAGGAAATACAGGGTTCGCCTCGCTTCGCCCGGTTTCCGAACTTCTGATCACCAACAACCTAACACGCTTCTCCTTGCATCATTCACGTCACAACTTTTCTGATTATAGTTACCGAGTTAAGGCACGCGTCGCCTGGCCCGCACCGGATTTTAGTTTGCTTTGTATAAATTCATACATTTAGCAAAGGATTGATTCGCAGCTGCAACGCACGCACGATAATGGTATCACCAACACCAAGCGCTGACATGTATTGTCAATTCCGTTCAATCCGTTGCGTGTCGTGCGTGCGTTACAGTTGCGGATCAGTCGACGCATATCTTTGATGAACAATCTGTAATTTTGGATAACAAATGTATTCACTATTTATATTATATTTATTATGGAGTTAGATATACTATTTTACGGGGTAAATACTATCGGTATGAATTTTAAAAGCATATTTTTTCGATTGTTGGTTATCATTCAAACTGTAGCGTTTTTATTATAATGGGTCGTGGAAAAAGTTTCTTCGTATTTTATATAAAAATTCAAGAGACATTTATTCAAAGTTTATTTACATTTAATTGTAATATATATGTACCATTTTGTTCAATAACTTGTTGCCATCTTATAGGTAGTGACACACAGTCCTCTCTTGATGTTAACCTTACACTACTTAAAGAATTCTGAAGAGAGCGAAATAGGTAAAAATCTGAGGGTGCAAGGTCAGGGATATATGGTGGATGCATTAACACTTCCCAACCCAGCTCTCTCAATTTTTCCTGAGTGGCCAAAGATGTGTGTGGTCTGGCGTTATCATGATAAAAGACCACACCGTTTCTGTTGATCAACTCCAGCCGTTTTTTCTCAATTTCTTGTTTGAGTCTCATCAGCTTTTGGCAGTAGAGATGGTTTTGCCTGGCGGTAAAAGCTCATAATGAACGATGCCCTTCCAATCCCACCATACACACGGTATCACCTTATTGCCTGTTAATCCGGATTTTGCCATAGTCTGTGGAGCTTGACCGCCCTTTGACCATGACCTGACCTTTTTCGCACTTTCTTGCCGTAGGTGATCCACTTTTCATCACCAGTAATCAATCTTTTCAAAAACGCCAGACAAAAACACTACGACCAAAATGACTTTATTACAACTTGATGCATACAAAATACGAAATTACTTTTTCCCCGACCTATTACTTATGAAATAGGTACTGGTTTTTAGCAAACTTTGATGTAAATTTTGCTTGATTATTCTAAGATTTCAGTATTGTATCAGCCCATAGCTAGCTACAACCCGCATCCCCAAAGGGTTATCTCACTCTTAGGTGTTTTGATAAGGGTGCATCAAAAGTTTGAAAACATTATCAATAGCATTTATAGATAAAAGTAAAAACTGCATAAATCCAGTTTCTATCGAAGTAGAGCATTGATCTAGATATCTATAAATGACTATTGTTACAATTTGTTGAGTTCACACTGGTTGACCCGCTCTGGATTAGTCGAATCAGCCTCGACCGTAAAAACCCATTCCATCACCGAACTCCATACATTTATAGCTCGAGTTTTAGAACTGCCCCCAAGATCCTAAATCTGTTCTCGAAATAGCGGTATTGATCGAGAAATCTCTTATTTTTTGAGCTCGATCACGTCCCGATGATTCTTCTTCTCTGAAGTAGAGTATGTCTTCAGTTGCTTCTTGTGATAGTTTAAGATAGATTAGATATAAGTTTTTGGGCCACCAAAATAAATAGCACACCAAGACAATTTCCAAGGAACCCTTTATTAGATTACATCAAAATACGTCTATGCTAATATATTTGTTGCATTTGATTAGCATACTTAAAATAGATACTTAATTACCCTCTTAAAATTTTATTATAATATAATAAGAAAAGTCACAGAACATACAAATAACACAAGCTAGCGAAAGACAATATGGGAAAATAACTAATCTATCATTTTAATTAACATAATTCGCATCAAATCAATGCAATATTACAACATAATGCACGAGAAATTTCACAAAAGTAGAAACCATGGGAAATGGCAATGTTTAGATGCATATTCATAACTTGCATTATTCTAAGATTCACATTTCATTGTAGAACAAGTGAGAAACGACGCGCGTTCACCAAACAGAAATGGATAGTACTTTCACCCTTACTAGTCAAATGCGGCATCTACCTACTCGTTTATTTTCAGATAGATGTTTAAATTGTTCTCCTAGATAATAAAAACGACAAGTATAGCGATGAAGAGGGCTGATATTTACTGATTTTACGCTATATCATACAAAATAAAACCAAAAAAAAACAAGAACCCGAACAAACTAAAATCACCTATTTTTTCCCATATCTCTCAATTTGTTCCCGCAAAGCCCGATGAGTTTTACCGTAAAATCAAAGTCTAATTTTAGCTGAACTATGTACCAGATGTAAATAGACAGTATTTTAAAATAAAACTGCATAATCTAGTGATCATGCTGTACCACTTCTTCAAATAAACATACCACTTTCATTTTAAATATCAAATTCATTTTAAGAATCAACTGTAATTTTACATGGGCAAATCCAATTACATAGTTTTTCATTTGCGCAGTTTCATTTCTTTGGAAAAGTTGTTCGATATCAAAAGTAGGCGATGATAATGTATTGAAACCCGGTACACAATAATAATTTAATTACATACATACTCGTACATATACTCACGTACGCTGAGGGTGGATACAGACTACAGATTACAAAGTACTATTATTAAGACGACTATCCCTCTCAAAATATGAAATTCGACATTTTAGAACGTCGAAGACGCTGCAAATTTTGGAAATTGAAACTCTGCATTAACACACCTTGATCCTTATTCTAAGATACCATGCCTTTAGCTTTTACAAATTTTATCATTTTAAAGATATAGTAAGCTTTAAACCTAACTACAAAAACTGGGTATCATTCGTTTTTCATTAATTACGCGATAAAATACAGAAGTAATCACATAAATATTCAGCTGTGGTTTATACAATTTTAGATCTCTATTTTAATCTTTTTTCTTGAATTCGTTTTAGAAGGAAATATATTGAAAATATTTATAGACGCCTGAAAGAAAAATGAAATGGCCACAACAACTAACGTTTTTAATGGCTTATGTTTAAGCAATCACTAGATATAATAAAATATAATGCCAAAAAAACACTATAGACCACTAAAAATAGTAAGTAATTACCAAAATTTAATCCCCATTTTAGTATGAAATTACATAGAACCAAAAAATGTATAGCCTGCTAACCTACATAAAGCAAGTATCTATAAAATAATCGCTGAACAGCCCAGAAATAGTAAACAACCACCAAAAATAGTAAACAATCACCAAAAATTTAACCGCATTATAATTAAAAATTGGATCCAAATATGCTTTTTTGTATAGTCCTTGCCATACAAAACTTCGGTATTAACATGTCCAACTAACACGTTCCTCCTCGCTTCGCTCGTTGTCGCTACCTATTTTCGGACTTTGGATAGTAATGCACAAAAATTTGGTGATTGTTTAGTAATTTTGGGTTTCGAATACATTTTTTGAATAAGGCAGCTTATAGTTACAAAATCTTTTTTTGGTGGTAATTATATAACCCGTTTGTAATCATTGCCATTAGAATTAATCAGGAGCTTTGTTAGTTTCAAACAGTTCGCGGTCACACAAAGTTGTGGAAACAACATATTGGCAAAATATTACGTGTTTTAGTAGTTAAGTGCATTTAACGAATTCGTTATCGTATTAATATTGTAAACTAGTGGTGTGTTGTGTATATGAATGTAAAATATTCCCTTTCCTCCGAGTCACTCTCGCGGCTCGGTTCAGTTTTCGAGTTTCCCGCTAATTTGCTAGTCGCCTTGTTTTTTCAGTAAATATCAGCTGTCAATTTTTACAGCCTAATTTTCTCAAAACAAATTACTCGTAGACTCAATCTTATTACAGTTAAACGCAAATCTTTAGTTCAGGAGGTTAACTCAATAGTACATCTCTATGATGAACCTGGTCGCAGCACCGAAAGCGGCTGCAGCCACCGCCGACTCATGCATGATGTCTCGTATCTCTTCCTTATTCTGCTGCAACTTCTTCATAATCTTGCTCTCCTCTCTGAGTGTCTCATACGCTGCACCCATCTTGATTTTGTTTTTCAGCGATAGCTCTCTCCGATCTCCCGAATAAGTGTCTTTGTCATTCTGAACATCTTCGGTAGCTACCGACGCTCGGTTGAGACCGATCAAGTTTCGGATGGCGCAAGGAATCTCGAACCAGCCGTAAGAGGTCTGCAGTTCGAGGAGGGTCTTGAGCCAGCTGTAGCGAATGAACTGGGACTGGCCGGACAACGAACAGAGAGCAACTGCGAAATAGAAGTTATCAGTGTTAAAAGCCGCACAAACATAAAATTTGTTGGAATAATTTAAATATTGCCTATTTTATTAGGGTGCATTACAGACAAATTTCAAGACAAGAAAATGAAAAAATTCCTCAGTCCAGGATTCGAAACTGTAACATCTTGCTATCAAGACAAGAGCGCTGCCGATTTCAAATTCTTGTCTTGAAATTTGTTTCTAACTGATCTTTGCCAGTTTTAATGCACTCGAATAATATTTAGAGTATTCAAAAGCAACGGATTTCGCTATAAAAACATAATCATTGCAATATCATGTATGCAGCGGGACATTTCTTTGTGAATTAACTTTTATGTTGTAAGCAGTTTGGCCTTCTACAACATCACAAAACAAATTGAACTTTTAACAAAAAATTAATAACCGACTTCAAATAACTTCTTTCTTCCTGACACATTTTCTCTTGAAGTCGGCGCTCTCATACTGGTTTTTGTGTTCTAACCATGGGGAATGCGCCGACTTCTAGATAACATATTATGTTTCAGGAAGGAAAAAATCTGCAAAAGTATTATCTTCGTACCATCGGTCAGTATGTAATTATTATAAACTTTTTAGTGAATGTCTTTTTAGTAAATCGTTTGGATATCAGGTGGGTACATGTCAATTTTCAAGTAACACTCTCCAATCAGCATCTTGGTACCAAGCGTTTGCCATAATATTGAGTGATATACTGTCATCCATTGAGGAGTTCCACTGCCTATCTCTGAAGACCATCATGAGATCACGACCAAACTAAAATGGGACATACGAAACTCTTTCACACAAAAAAAAATATGAAATCGGTTAAGGTTTGCCAGAGTTATGGAGTCACATAACCAAAATAATAAAAAAAATATTGTCAAATTGAGAACCTCCTCCTTTTTTGAAGTCTGTTAAAAAATAAAAGTAAATGGGAAACAATAACTTATTTGCGCCATTTGGGGCCAAAACGATGGGCTCGTGGGGTCCCGAAGCGTGAAATCTATTTAAAGAAATTTGTACGCCTGGTCAGCGTCACGGGTGACCCACGGGTGGGGACATTCCTGGAACCAAAGATATATAATGGCACCATTAAATATCTTTGCCTGGAACAGCGATAAAGCGCGGGAGTGTCGCCAGCGTACGGCGGAGCAATCAAATGATTTGGATAAGGATACGTATTTTAGGATATCTAGTTTAGTTTTCTTGATTATGTTTATTTAAGTTATATTTCCGTTTGTTCCGAATAAATACACACTACGCACCACATAAAATAAATTGATGTATAATGAAACTAAATTTAATTATAAAAAGAAACATTTAGGCGGCACTTCCAGGCAACCTTTGGGTGAAAAAAAGATATACGAGATATAATGAAATTATGTAAATGCTAACAAATAATCATTAAATACATTATCATATTTTAATGTTATGTGTATAAATTGTTTGCTGATAGATTGATGACTGTGAGTGAGAAATGTCTGGCGTTCTGTGAGCGTAATGAATGAAAGGAACGTACCTATTTATAATTAATTGTATATCATACTTTATATACTTAATTGTTAATTGTACATATTATATTTCTATTTTATTTTAATCAATAATGAATTTTATATAATATAATTGTATAACGCATTGGTGTAAGTCTTAAATAAAATAATAATAATAGAAATACTTACTGTCAGTCGATCGTTGAATAAACCGCTACCTAGAAGACGGACTAAGCAATACAGTAGAAATAACAAATTTAATCTACTCACTAAATTCGAGTAACAAGTCAGCATTCTTGTACCCATGCCTGGCGATATACTCGCTCTCGTAGTAGGCCTGGGTACACATCGTCTCCATGAGGATGGCGTCGTCTTTCGGAGACACGATGCTGCAGCCTAAACCTATGTTGGCGACCAGCAGCTGGACTATTCTGATAAAACAACACACAAACATCGTCATGATATACAGAGTTTTTCAAGTAGTAGTGGATAGCCAAATCCAAAACTAGCTAAAAATGTTCAAAGGCGTTTCCTTTAAGTTAGCTGTATGTCATTCATTACTTCCCAGAATTCGGACATTAAAAGCGAGACTATCGTATAAGCAGTGTTTTTTTTATTAGCGGATTCGTTTCTTCGCTAGGGAAATTATTTAAAAATATATATAATTTTGCGGTTTTGGTTAACAGAAATTCGACTACGGAACTCGGTCATCCACGCCAACTTGAAAAACGAACTGTTGAAGAAGTCAACACTTGTAAAAAAATTGTCAGTGTAAATGATTGGCATCGGCAAAATTTGTCGGTGTAAAGGGCGTTACACCGACAATGTTTGCCGCACGTCACTGTTTCACTTTATTTACTTTGATTTTAAATATAATTTGTAATTTTGTATGGATCCCTGGTCTGAAATAAATAAATAATTATTATACATGAACATTCATATGAAAAGTTTTTTGAAAGCTCGGTCCAATTATTGATAATAATACTCGCAAGATGAAAATTTTGCCTACCATACTTATTTCAAACTCGGGGTTGTATGACAAAAAATATTACTTAATCATAATAAGTAGTGTCATTACTTTGTATTATTTCTTTTTATTCTTCTGTATTAATTTCGTTACGTCTATTCATATGTACAAAATCAAATAACACTCACTCATTCGCTTATCACGAAATCCACAAAACCACGTGGAGGTGGGCAATGATGTCGATTCGGTGCAACACGACTTAACTTATTTGACAGGACTAACCTTATTTCAAGCGTCCTGTCCCTGTCTTTTCGATACAGAAAGAAACAGACAGAATGCTTAAATTAAGTTCAGTCCTGTCAAATAAGATAAGTCGTGTTACAGCGAATCGACACCAATGTCGTACTTATTCAAGGACATTAAGAACTTTAACAGGATACTTGTTTCGAAATAGACTTTTAAAAACGATTTTTCTAAATTCAAATCATAGCGTGTTACAGCCGTTCAAGTGTTCTACTTCCGTGTGGGCGTCCGCAAAAGTTAATTACCTGTGCTTTTAAATTAAATCACATAATTTAATGAGCATACTGAGCAACGAAACATGCTCAGGTTTTTTTTTCATTTGCTCGTTTTATTGTGACTGTTGTTAAGTATGATCAGTAGAATATATGGATTCAACAGTCTGTTTACACCTGTGTAAATAAAAGCAATTTGTATGTAGAGTGGAGACCACATCAAGCTATACACATTGAGTATAAGCTGACCTCTCATTGTACGGGAAGCCTATACGAGAGGTCAGCTTAAACTGAAAGTGTTTAGCTTGATGTGGGCTCCACTGTAAATGGTCTCACCTATGCGCTAAGAAGTATCCGTATTCGGTACCGTTAACAATATTATCGTAGCACTTCCGCTCAATGAGACATTTAGGATTCCTTTTGAAATCCCCATTTTTGTTCTCAGCTATAGATGCAATGCATGAGTCTGAAAAACAATGCGATATTAAAGCCATACCATGGTTCCATCCATCCATCCATCAGCCTGTTTCATCCACTGCTGGACATAGGCCTTTCCAGGATTTCGCCACTCTTGGCGGTCCTCCTGGAAGATATGCCCATACTCACACACGCTGGGCAGGCGGGTTGGTGAGCGCGGTGCTGAAACGCTGCCCGTCACCAGTCTGTTTTATATAAGGCCCGGTAATTGGGGATGGATAAACCGCCATCCATCGGTCCCAGGCAATGGTGGACCGCCTGGTTTTGCCTGAGAGCTGTTCTCTTACCCGAATAACTTCGGGAGGATTGGCGAGTAAGATGGTGATACCTCCACAGTCGAGCCCGGCATCAGCTCTACCACCTATAACATGACTTAATGCCGTCTATCTTGCTCACTATCCGTTTCAGCATAGCAACTACGTAAGCATCGATTCGATAAATTTGACAGATTAACTCGACAAATTCTAAACGACAACTCTTATTGCTATGAAATAAGAGCTACATTTTTGTTTATCGAAGCGATGTCCAGTCGATACCATGTTCATACTTGGTACCCAGATGCCATACCTATGTACCAATTATGAACATGCTATCGACTCGACATCGCTTCGATAAACAAAAATGAGTGGGTGAGGCTCACTAACGTGAAGTGCACATTGTGCATAGGGTTGCCAACCGTACTTTAAAATAAGGTATGTTACGTTATTTTGGGTGTCTGTACTTTATACTTTTGAATAGCAATATAGTACATGAAAACACTTTATTTTAACCTTAAGGTCAATCTCGACGTGAAATTAAACGTAAGCTGACAACACCAGCCGCCACATCACATCTGTAGAAAAATCCAAGCAAAATTTTATGACGTGTATGTTTACGTTCGTGCGGAAAGCAGTTTCACAAATTTGAATAAAGGATACTCTTTTTTAAAGGAAGGTAATTTATATTCATCTTCCCTAAAATCATATACACGTAAAATCATATACCTCTAAAAAAAAGTTGGCAACCCTAATTGTGCACTACGTCTTCTAGACCTAAAATCAGGACAAAAATTATACCTTCTTAGCTTTATGTAAATACATATTTTTTTACTCATTTCAACCCAAAAAATCTACACTGCTGAGTCTACAAATGTTGTGTTATTAAAATAAAACGCCCTCAAATATAAAATATAAACGTACCCGATTGAGTAGGATTCTGGCCGGAGTTTTCCAAGTAGGATAACGTTTTGTTGATGTACTGGTCGCTGCTACTAAACCACCTCTCTCCGAAATTGGATGAAAAGTTCCTCAAAGGAGGAGCCACATGGAACTTTTTTATTCTCTTCAACCACATTCTGTCATCACTGAAGAGGGTAGCAACTGTAAGAAAATAGATTGAACCACTTTGTAATGGGAAGTGAAAAAAATATTTGAGCAAAAAACATTTTCTTCTTCTGGAGTTTGATCAATTAACGAGACATGATTTTATACATTAATAGAAAAATATTAAAACTACTTGTACGTTGTTCCACTAATACAGTGAACAATGTACGTAGTTTTTAATTTTTCTATCCATCAGCCCGTGTTCGTCCACTGCTAGACATAGGCCTTTCCCAAATTTTGCCACTCAGGTCGGTCCTCCGTCCTCCTCATCCAGCCGCCACCCACAACGTCCTTCAGGTCACGAGGTCGGCCTACGCTACGCTTTGCTGTACTTGGTCTCCATTTTAAAGCCTTTCGGCCCCAAAGGCCATCATATCGGCGACAAATATGGCGTGCACTGCCACTTCAACGTAATGATTCTGCAGGCTATGTCGGTTACTTTCGATCTCCGACGGATCTCCTCATTTCGGATCCTATACATCAGAGATACCCCAAGCATAGCCCGCTCCATAGCTCGCTGAGCGACCTTAAGGTGGTAACCGAGGATCTCGGTGCAAAATGCACATCATAATATTGTTTTCCTTACTTTTGAAGAAAAAGTATACAATAAATGCGTTTTAAAGCAATTCGCGCAAACTGCTTGTTAATAGTTAGGTGATCACATGAAAATTATTAAATTTTATGCGTTACATTTTAGCTGCATTACATTACAACTGTAAACACGCTTTTAAGTTTGATAATGTAATGCAAACAAAATGTAATACATTAAAGTAGGTTATTTTTTTGTGAAAACTTTATTATTAATAAACTATTTCCGCAAGTTGCTTTAAAACACATTTATTCCATACTTTTTATTAAAAAGTAAGGAAAACAATATTATGATGTGCATTTTGTACCGAGGTAAAAAGTTACCTCCTTAAATCGGTGGATCGGTAATAAATAGAAATATTTTTCTATTGTTGTTAAAATGTTCCATCAAGAAGTGACAACCAACATACAGCATCAATCGTTTATTTATGCAACCAAATTTATATTAGAAACTTTGGTAAGTGATCAGTATCACGGATCAATAAATTTTTTTGCGTATTTCGCAAAAGACAATTTTGACTTTCCATAGTAATTAATTCGGAGCTGGGCTTGCGTTTGTACAGAGCAGGAGAAAATTTATAGGTAATTTCGAATTCCCTAATAAGGATCATGCAATCTTGAAACCGACTTCTTACTGAGTCTTCAGTATGAATTAGGCTGTGTAAATAAATGTCACCTTATATCTGCTGAGAGATCACAGGAAACAAATATATGAAATAAACATATTTACGTTTAAACTCCTTTAAATAAATATTCATATCAGTTTAGATTTTATAAATATATACACATTATTTCAGCCATTCAACCATACAGCCCCAGATAACAGAGGATGTCAATTTTATTAATAAAGTCCTATTCAATTTTGATTTCATTTTTCATCGGAAGTCGTTATGAAAAATGAAATTTTCAAGATCTGATAAAAATCTGTACTACGGCGTAACAAATCTGTTTAGTGGTAGAATGAACACATTACTCGCACTCACCTCTTTTATAAACCGGATTTTCAACATTCATTAAAACACTGGATAGCACATGGTAGAACATTATTATTTTCTCGCTGTACCGGATTATTTCTGAAGTGAAATTCCTAGTTCTGAGATCTAAACTTCGGCTTTTTTCTAGGGCATGTTTCAAGTTGACTGTAAGCACAAACGTAAACAAAGTTAAAAAACTATTTTAAAACACTATGTACGATCGCTTGACCGTATTTGTTGTATCAAATTTTTTTTTACCGTTCATCAAAAATAATCCAAATATTATGTTAAGTTTAAAGGAATCGCCTCTATTATACGCGTACAGCGATCGAACGTTCAAATCCATGGACTTTAAGTATATCATCAGGTCTCTTTCATTTGGAATATCACTTTCATAATTTTTATTGTTAATGAAAAACTTGTCACCCGCTGCGAATAATACAACTGTAGAGATTACTATTAAAAAGATCATTTTTACTGAGATTCGATATATTTTAACAAAAAATGGAGGTACTAAAGGAGATGTTTCACTGAGAAAAGACGGGATAATACTGTTTCATTTCCACTGGATTTTTATACAGGGAAGATCGGTACGGAAACAAGTTTCTGCTGAATAATTGTGTAGAGCTCGACTCGTAATACAAGTGACTGAACTAGATTGTTTTCAGGAATGTTTTTGTCGTTGGTGATTGTTTCACCACTTTGTGGATAGGGCCTTTTCATTGTCTTTATTATTTCTATTAAAAAATAGTCATTGTTCTTTTCCTCAATGAAAGAGGATGTAGGTACATAAATAGACAATCTTTGTGCTGATAAGCAATGATTCAACTTTTTACAGATGGTAGTAAAATGTAGAGGAACTCACGCTAAATAATAATTTCCATAACATGAGAATAATAGAGAATAGAGATATAAATTAAAATAATAATTATAACAGGATTTCCTGTGACATTTCCTGTTCTTTTCCTGAACATTTTTAAATCATAAAGCAATTTTTCTTTTAGCCCATTATATGTATACTTTAATAATATTTTCTTGCGTTTATTTTGATATTGTTGACATTGTTGTAGGCAATTTAATAAAATTTTTGATTGCACAATATATGTTGCACTTTCCATAAAATAGGTATTATTTTGCATGCAGCTATGTCCTACTGGACTAGGGCAGTAAAAGAGTGGCAGCCGAGGCCAGGAAAGCGTTCAGTGGGTAGACTGATGGCCCGATGGCGAGACGATATCGTAAAGGCTGTTGGTGGGCAATGGATGAGACTGACGAGAGGCCGACGGAAATGGCGTGGAGAAGAAGAGGCCTATGCCCAACAGTGGGTGGATGCGGGCTGATTTAAATTATTTCAATTCATCTTTGGGAAGGCATTCTTTGGTCCATATTATATATAAGTTGTCCCTTTCTAAGTTTGAATAACAGAAAAAATCTCGTGAGATGCTGCATGCAAGGGAAGGGTACGACGACCGGACATACAAATAGACATTGATCAGTATTATAGACATGTCTATCCATCCATCCATCAGCCTGTTTCGTCCACTGCTGGACATAGGCCTTTCCAGGATTTTGCCGCTCTTGGCGGTCCCCCTGGAAGAAATGCCCATACTCACACACGCTGGGCAGGCGGGTTGGTGAGCGCGGTGCCGAAACTCTTGCACCAGTAACGCCGCTGCCCATCACCAGTCTGTTTTATATAAGGCTCGGCAATTGGGGATGGATATACCGCCATCCATCGGTCCCAGGCAATGGTGGGCCGGCTGGTTTTGCCCGAGAGCTGTTCTCTTAGTCTCCCCCGAATAACTTCGGGAGGATTTGCGAGTAAGTTGGTGGTACCTCCACAGTCGAACCCGGCATCAGCTCTACCACCTATACCGTGTATGTGTTATAGACGTATACGGAACTCTAAAAAGTTTTTCAAACGTAAGTCGTAAACAATTGCGGCCGCGGATTTGGTCATTACGAGTATTTGATATCCAATCATAGAATGATTTTCGTAAACTATTTTTTTTATATGACGTCATCACAGTATCTGAGAATTTTTCTCGGAGACCCAACATAAAATTCTTTTGCACAGAAAATTATGTTCACAGATAGATTGACATATACCAAATTCTCGTATTATTATGGAAATCTTTCGAAAAATTAACAAGCACAACATAAGTAGTACTTACATACAAAAAATATTGCTGTAGTATATTTAGCAGGCGCTTTTCCAGAGATAACTTTGTTCTCAGTAACAATTTTCTCAAGAGACTACTTTATTTCCATATAAAAACAAAGCCGGCTTCATTTAAATTGTCACGTTTATTAAAAAGGATCGGCTGGATTTGGAGGGTTCTGTCTGTGAGAAACATAAATGATTGCTAGGATAAGCCAGCCGCGGGCAATATCATGGATATAAAAGGACGAAGGAAAAGAAGGAAAGGACAACTATTTTTAGCAGTATAGATTATGACCGCCTCTGACCTCCGTTCATAAATTAAAATTTCGTCAGTTTCTGACACTGACAGCAGGATAGCGTATACAAATTTCAAAGCCTGCGATAGAGATGGCATTAGAACGGGTTGTCGTGACCCCTAATTTATGAACGCGGCCCTGATTCGTAGAGTTTCGAGTATCACGGGTTCAATCCCGTAGGGGCACATTTGTGTTCGGTCCGCGTGCTTCGAAAGCACGTGCTGCGGTTCTATTTGTGTCCGAAGTACGGTATTTAGATTTAGATCGTGGTTTAAACCTATGTTTGCGATTTTATTGGATCGAGGAAAATGCAAGCAATCGCGTATCGAATAGCCGAAATATTTAGATCAAAGAGTGAAATATGACATGTATAATAAATAAAAAATTTACAAAATTAAATTCACTATTTGTTGGTTAAAAATGAATCTAAAAAGAGACAAAATCGGGAGAACCCCACCCCGCCTTAATCATCGGTGAATCGTGAGTGTACGAGTGCGGACTGTGACTTGCATTTCAGAGTCCACACTCGGAAACACCTCTGACACCTCTCGGGGATTCATGTCGTGACGATATATTATAAGGACCTACAAGTCAAAGTGAAAAAAAATTAAGAGATGATTGAGACCCTTAATAGACCACTTTCCAAAGGAAATAAATTTTTTCGCGCGTACTTTTTTTTCACCTTTCCATAGAAATTGCATGATCTACCTTAAAATTATTTTCACTTATTATTGTAGGACCTTATAAATAAGGTGACTTTTATTTATAGTTACAACGAAACCCATACTGGAGGCTTGATAAGTGATAGTAACACGGATCGATAACACTTTTTGCTAATTTCGCAAAAATAAAATTTTGACCTCCCATAGTAATTGACTCGAGGCTGGGCTTGCATTTATAAGGAACACGAGCGGAATAATTTATGAATTTCACGAAAAGGATCATCGAACCTTTACTGAGCACTTACCGAGTCTTCAGTAAGAATTTGGCTGTATAGATTAAAGTCACCTTATCTATCTATACTGATAAAATAAAGTAGGTAGTAATAAAGTCGTGTCTGTACATTGAATATTTTTGCGAAATTTTAAATGAAATAGGTTATTGATATTGTACTAAAACCGAAACAATTTTTTTTTTAATTTTTGTCTGTCTGTTCCGTTTTTACTCGAGAACCACACAACGGATTTGGATGCGGTTTTTTCATATCATCGTAGGGATCCTGGTTAACATATAGGGGTGTTCAAAGTGTTCATAAAATAACGCCCAAGCTTAAAACGGGGCAAAGATTGCATAAACGCTGGCGTTATGTGCATAATAATTAACACCACGATAAATACTTGAGAATTATTTGACCGTTTTTGCGAAAACAATTACAATGTAAATTCTTGGCCGAGCTAATTTTGATTACAACAAAATATCCCCGAGCTGGTGGGGCCATCAAAGGTGTTCCGTCACTGAACTCGAACCACTTTCTTTCACCGACGCTTTTTACGTCCCGAAGTGATGGACATGAGGCTTGGCCTTACCGCTATAGTTCGGACACAAATACCTACAACTATTTCTTGCTAAGTTTCTTGCCCAAGAAGATAGAGCAAGACTAATCGAATGGGCGGATGGTTAGGCATTATTTTTATTTATGGTTTATTTAGATTATTTATAAACTTATTTGTTTATTGGATTATGTATATATAATATTTTTATTCCTATATTTCTTTATTTTATCCAGGTGTATAATTTTAATTAATTTTAGTATCCCAACCTAAACATTTTTTGTATGTATTTTTCGTATTATATTTTTTTCATACTCTATTATTTTTGTAAAGATTAACCTGCAGAAAATATACTTTATGTATCTATTTCACAAAATAAATATTTTGATTTTGACAACACTCGTTTTACCTCACGGCCTTTTCCTGAAGTGTTCAGCAATTTGTATAAGCGTACTTACAGAGTACAGCAAAAAATTCATCGGTGCCTTCTCGTCCGGCAGGATAATAACTTGGGTCTCAAGATTGGGAACCCAGCGTCCCTCCAACTGACCTTTTTAGGGTTCCGTACACGAAAGGTGCCAAACAGAACCCTATTACTAAGTCTCCGCTGCCTGTTCTGGAAGTAGGCCGTTACTCGCGTCCCTCGATTTACCCTAGACGTAGCTTGCGGCTCCGTGTGTCTGTCCGTCTGTCACAGGGGTCAGCAGCTTCAACCGTAATGGGTGGTCAGTTGTAATTTTCACAGAATAACATAAAAGTGTTAAAAACAGCCGCTAAAATGATGGCACCTTCCAAATAATTCGGCATCCTTTGAGTAAGGAACCCTAATTTTTATTATTTTAATCTAACCAAATTTAGAGCTGAAACAAATAACTTGAATACAATTGCATTTTTCCTAGTTAACTTTAACTTTATATACTTATTCATTCATTTGTTGTTTTATATTTTTCAAAGTTTAATTATTTGTCGTGGTGGAGGCCATAGTAATACATATCCTGTGAAAATTTCAACTGTCTACTTATTACGGGGATGGGTGGTGGTTGTTCCTGGCAAAAGGAACATTGGATATTTGTCTACTTATTACACCCGAAGCTGTAGACTGTGTAGACCCGTGTGACAGACGGACAGACAGACAGACAGCGGAGGCTTAGTAATAGGGTCCCGTTTGGCAACATTCGGGTACGGAACCCTAAAAAAACGGTGATACACACAATAGTTTCAAATCTGGTCAAATTGTTGTTCATGCTCTAAACATAACTGTCTAAAATAAAACAATAAATAATAAAAATTAAGGTTCCGTACTCAGAGAGTCCATGGCATCTATGTTGTTGTTAAGTACCATAATGTTTTAGGGTTCCGTACCCATATTGTGTGGTGGTACGGAACCCTCTGTACGCGAGTGCGAGTCTCACTTGGCCAAACTATTTTTTTTGGTAAAAATCGCTTGTTATATTCTATTATATTACTTTACTTTTGATAAAGTTTTGATATTACTAAAAATAAATAGAAAGAATGCAAACTGGCTGGAGCTCAGAATAATAACTAAGACTGGAGACTCGGTAAATGGTCAGGCCCCAGGTTCAATGAAACGAAGGTTAGATTATCTTAGGCCAAACTTTTTTTATATCTCGGTGTGTTTAGGTTCAAGCATTTTTGTTTCAAATTCGAATACTTATTATTTGCAAAACTTATATTTTTACTAAAATACAAAATATATAAATAATATATAAAATTTATACTAAAAATATGTGGTTTTGGTAAAGGTAGCCGTCTATTTACATATAATATCCTCTGCTTTTCAAAGTAATAATAAAATCAGGACAACTCACTGATTGATCGGCAAAACGGAACGCAATCTAGGCATAATTATTTTGAGCTCTTTGCTTCTAGAATCGAAATGAGCCCAGAAAAAAACAAGTGTCAGTGTCAACCATTTTGAATTTTGAAATATCATTTCGTTTTGGTTTGTGTAATTTTGTAATAATTTCATTGGTTTTCCATAATGGGTTTAGCTACAATTATCGAAAATGAAGCCCATTTCCAGTCTGAAATGGCAAATGCAGGAACTAAGCTGGTTGTCGTCGATTTCACAGCCACTTGGTAAAGATAACCTTAGGATGATTCAAATACTCTAGTCATTGTCCCCAATTTGTGTGATTTGACCATTTCCTATTGTGTTTCAAGGTGTCCTCCTTGCCAACGGATCGCTCCTATCTTTGAGCAGCTACCAGCGAAGTTCCCACGGGCAGTTTTCTTGAAAGTAGACGTTGACCGATGCGCGGAAACGGCGAGTGCTCAAGGCATTAGTGCTATGCCAACATTCATATTCTACAGAAATCGGGTAAGTTTTGCTAATTTAGCTCCAGTAAATCTTTGCAATCATATATTTTTTTCACTATTTGTGGTATTTTTGCAGACTAGAATTGATCGGCTACAAGGTGCAGACCCTGCCTCTTTAGAAGCTAAAGTGCGACAATACTATGGAACTGAGGAATCGGGAGATGATGACAATACGGTTGCTGGCCATGTAAGCATAATTAATTACCTACATTTAAATATTATCCTAATCCCAGTCTATAATAAGATGCCAGATTTTCATTAAGGTGTTATCACAGCCACTGCACTATAAAAAAACTTTTTTGATTTCCTATTGATTATTTATAAACATAAGCCCTGCTGCATTTTTTAAGGAAACCACTGTTAGGTAAACCTGAATTTATTACAAACCAAGTATTTGTGCCTAAAGTATGATGAAAATCATTCCCAATGTGGTATCAAAAACATCATGTACATACAACCATATAACTCAACCTCTATGTTGTGATTTTATTCATTGGACTCAGAACACAATTATTTGTTCATTTCTGACTACTGATTATGATGGTTAAGACTGCATTTTTGTATTTGTATAATCTATTCCATGGGTAACAACTAAACTTGTTTGATTCCAGATGGACCTATCAACATTTATAGTGAAGAATGAATGTGAATGTTTGAACGAGGCAGATGACCATCCCCTTGCACATGCCCTGACTGCAGCTGGAGGCTACCTGGCTAGCGACTGTGATGAACAGCTTATCATCAATATTTCCTTCAATCAGGTAAGGACTCTTTCCAGCACATCAGCCTACCCATCACAGCCTTATATATATTTTTTTTAAATGGGGGTTGTAAAGTGCAGGAGTCTGTTTTGAGAGGCCCTTATGTGATAATTTGCTCACCAGAGAAAATTATCACAAATTCCAAAGGTCAACAACAAATGCAGATTCTATCTGCCACCATTTCTAAATGATTTATAGTATGCTGTGAATGCCCACAGAACAATAAAATATGATTTTTTTTCTTGTCATTTATGATACACCAATTCTGCCAGTCAACCAACAAAAAAAACAATTTGCATAAAGATTTAAATGTAAAACTTGGCATTTGTTAATAAAATTGCAATTTTCCACATTTGTATGTTGTTTTGTTCAGGTGATAAAACTCCACTCCCTGAAGATAAAAGCTCCAGCAGACAAAGGGCCTAAGTTTATCAAACTGTTCATCAACCAGCCCCGGACACTTGATTTTGATACAGCATCCAGCAATGTGTCTATTCAGGATGTAGAGTAAGTACAAAGAACACTGGCAAAAAGCTTTGAAAAATACATATTACTGTAATGTTTTGCATTTTCATTTGACAATAGAAAATATCAGTGAGGAGTTGGGTGCAAATGTATAGCCAACCCTCTTACTATCTAACTTCAATATATATCGCTGTAGCAATCAAAGGTATTGTGATTGGTTAAAAATTATGTGTGATGCCATTTCTAGCCAATCTCGGTGCATTTGAAAGCAATTGCAAAGGATGTCGAAGTTATTCTCAATATTACTGATTTTACCCAGCCAGTCATGAAAGTGGTCACAATTGTAAGTCACAATCCTGGCGCAGTTCCATGAAAGGCCGATTAATATTATTCCGTAATTAAAAATAAAACTTTTGTTCACAGACTGTCACCAAGTGACCTAGAAGGTAACCCTGTTCCACTGAAGTTCGTAAAGTTCCAAACTGTTCAGAACATTCAGCTGTTTATCAAAGACAACCAGTCAAACGGCGAGGTCACCCAAATTGACCATCTAGCCTTCTACGGCTCGCCCATTTCGACCACAAACATGGGCGAGTTTAAGCGCGTCGCCGGAAAAAAAGGCGAAAGCCATTAACACTATTCCTAGTAATATTTTACGTGCATTTGTCTTTATTTTCTTTAAAACACATAATCTTTGAACCTGGATTCGCACCAAGTCGGTAACCGAGTTATCTAAGGGTTAATCAAATGAACCATTCCTATTTAGATAGTTTGAAAGCACTATTTAGTTTAATTATTCAAGGAAGGGAGTGCGTTTCGGATAATCTCACAGAAGTGATTTGTTTATCTGTGTCAAATATTTACTTGTAATTGTAATATATTTTGTATAACGTTTATCTAATGATAACTTCGGAATACAATATTGTTTTAAGCATAAGTCAGTGCTCTGCGACCAGACTTTAGTTAAATACGTCGGGGTTTGTATATTCAATAAATTATACACAAATGTGGAGTTTCGTGTTTATTTTACAATTTTACCTAAAATTAATCCTGTTTTAGTTCGTATATTTGTATATATGCTTCAGTGAGTGTAATCATTTGAGGCAGAATACTGGTTACATGTAGATCTTGCATTTCATACCTGAAACATGAAAACAAAAACAACTGGAAATTTTGTGATTATACAAGCGAAATTACGTTTGTTCTGTTCTTCTTTATTTTTAATGTCTTTTATTTATTTCATGTGTACAATAATACTAATACTTTAGGGGTGTGACTCGTTAGGAATAAAATATATCTAAATAAAAATGAAAATTGTCCCATCGAGTAACAAGTGTTAGTGGTTGGGAATTTTTCTTATTTTTTTTTCCAACGAGTAACATGGTGACTGGATTGGGTGTGACTCGTTGGGAACCAACGCGAAATTACAATTGATATCATTTGATTTGGATGTACAATAGGTTGAGCTTGTCGCCTTGAGCAGTGCACCTTAGATAGTAATTCCAGAAAAGTGGCGAAAAAGGTCACTATCCCACTTAAAAAACCGAGTGTTTTGGGTTTACATAGGTAACACTAAAAGTTTCCGGAACTGGCCACTTACATAAACAATATTTAAAAATTTATTGCAACATTTGAAAATAGAACTCTTTGGCTGTAGAATGCAGTTTGTTTCATCTGACTGTCTTTTGTTTTTACCTTGTGGCGCCATTTAAAAAATTGTGTGTCTGCATCAACATGGATTTAATTTGGGAAAATTTTCGTAGTATGATTTTCTACGATTTTAAGTGTAATTTGACAGCTCAACAGAGCATCGCTCGGCTTGAAACAGTTTTTGGCAATGAAGCACCATGCAAGACGACTGTTTATAGCTGGTTTGCAGAATTCAAGCGTGGTCGTATCAATCTCAGTGACGAATCTCGCGATGGTCGGCCGTCCACCGCTGTGACCAACAAAAACATCGATGCTGTGCGCCGTATGATTGAAACAGACAGGCATGTGACCTACCATGAAATTTGCGCATCCTTAGAAATAAGCATGAGTCAAATACAATCAATCCTACACAAACATTTGGGTGTGAGAAAGCTGTGCTCGCGGTGGATCCCACACAACTTGGCCGAGGCTCAAAAAACGGACCGCGTCACTTGGTGCAGTGCCATGCTTACCAGATTCAACGAAGGTGCGTCAAATTTGGTGTGGGACATAGTAACAGGTGACGAAACATGGATTTATTGCTACGATCCCAAAACAAAGCAGCAATCGAGCGTATGGGTCTTTCAAGATGAGCCGAAACCAACCAAAGTGGCGCGCGTGAAAAGTGCATCTAAGCGGATGATTGCTTCTTTTTTTAATAAAACTGGACACGTGGCTACTGTTGCCTTAGAGAATCGTCGTACCGTGAATAGTGACTGGTACACGACCATTTGTTTGCCGGAAGTTATTGACGAACTCCGTAAAAATAACCGTAAACGCCGTATCATCCTGCACCACGACAATGCTAGTTCTCACACGGCCAGACAGACAAACGACTTTTTGAAGACGAAAAATGTAGAACTCATGAGTCATCCTGCATACAGTCCCGACCTGGCACCTTGTGACTTTTTTCTATTCCCAAAAATTAAGAACCAATTACGCGGTCAACGATTTTCATCACCAGAAGAGGCTGTCGAGGAGTATGAAAAACACGTTTCAGAGGTCACCACAGGGGAGTGGCACAAAAGTTTTCAAAACTGGTTTGATCGAATGAAAAAGTGCATAGACGCCAAGGGAGGTTATTTTGAAAAACAATAAATTAATTTTGTACCTTTAATAGTATTTTTTCATATTCATTCCGGAAACTTATAGTGCGTCCCACGTATTAAAGCAGATTACAAATAAATTAAACTGATCATAGAAACAGAAAAAGAAACGAAACCTAACCTAAACCAGCTAGTCTAGCAAAGCAAACCATATCCAGCTCGATAGGGCTTGATGCAGTGTTCTGTCTCACTCTGTTGATCTCCCTCGAGAGGTACAGTTAGTGTATATCGAGCTGTCAAAGCTCGATATTGTTATAATTAGTTAGTCTAGTATTGCCACCAATGTACATTACCTATATTATATATAAGCACCTCTCTGTAGTATGTGTATTCATATTTCCTACTAAGCCGATAGACTTAGATGATCTCCTGTTGTCTCGCTCTTTTGTATTAGTTAACCTCCAACATTGAGTATGTGTTCTCTTTCTTGTATAGAGTCAGTTCTTATGAAAAGCTTTCGGTCTGCGCTCTGCTGCGTGCGACCGAGCGATGTCATTCCATATTCGGATATTCGAAGCGCCATACGCCCATGTTGTGCGCATTCAATAATAAACATCGTGTGAAGTTATCATCGTGATTTCATTAAAAGTACCTCATCACACCTCAGAAGTGGGATTACCATGGCCGGACCATATTTCCATGGCTTAGGAAAGAGGAAATCAGACATGGAAAATCCTGACGAAGAATTTTTTTTTCCTACACCTACTTTGAAGCGGCGAATCACGCATCTAGATGCTGAACTGTTACCGAAGTTCGATCCGGAGTCCAAAAACAACAACGTCAAGGGATGGCTGCACAAGATCGACGAACTGGGCGATATCCACCAGTGGGAAGACCGTGATCGAATTTATCTAATGCAGCTGCGATTGCGGGGTGCAGCCAGGGAATGGTATGACGACCTGGAAAGCTACGACCATGACTGGTATGATTGGAAGACACACTTATCTGCAGCGTTTCCGAAGTCGACAGATTTTGTGGATAAGCTCGAGGAAATGTTAATAAGAAAGAAGGAGGAAGGCGAAACTATGACAAGGTTTTACCACGACAAAATGTCTTTAGTCAGAAAGTGCAAGTTCGAGGGAGAAGAAGCAATCTCGTGTCTCATACGAGGCCTTCCAGAGGAACTACGAGCAAACGCGAAGGCGTATAATTGTTCTGCGCCAGCCGAACTCTATCATGGATACTTGTCGTCACTTGAAAATTACAAACGAGTGAGGACTGCAGTACTGGAGACAAGAGAACGCAGACTACGAGGAACCTGGCAACGCGGCGCATCCATGGGGCGATCGATGACGAAGACTTGCTACAACTGCCGCCGCCCTGGACACGAAGCACGAGACTGCCGAGTCGAGCGCTGCCAGCACTGCCAGCGCCTGGGTCACCCTTCCAGCAACTGCTGGAATGGAGCGGGAACATCAAAGCAACCACAACAAAACTTACAGGTACAACATGTTTATTTCACGTCTTTCGAGATAATTGATGATATCTATAAAAAGAAAGTGTTAATTAATAATTTTATTCTGCTGGCTTACATCGATACTGGAAGTAAAATCAATATCATATGTTTAAAAACTGCTAATCAATTGAAACTGCCAATTTCACAATCTGATGTCGTTATGCGAGGTTTCTGGTTTCGGTGGAATGAACTCACCGTCGCTCGGAAAAGTTAATTTTAAATTATTTATCGATGATCTGTATCTCGATGGATATGCCGAGATAACGGATACCGACTTAAAGGATTTGGACCTAATTGTTGGTCAACCTTTAATAAATCAACCCAACATGAGCTTAATAACGACATCAAAATCAGTCAAATTAATAAAAACTCATGACAATGACAGCAGCGACCCCTTTGCAAACATGACACTGCAAAATAGTGACTTGGTGTCTAAAACTTCGATATTCTTGCTAGAAACTGTGCAAATTCCACCTAACTCACATGTTGACGTTAGAATCTTTTGTTCGCTAAAATTTGAACCGAACAATGTTTTGGTAACGAACCCGGTTGTGTACTCCTTAGGGAAAACTTTATTTTACATACCGCAGTGCAATCTGTCACCGAGCTGCAATATATTGACTGTTATAAACGTAGGGGAAACATGTTTAGACTGGTCGGCAGGAAAGTTGTTGACACGAGCTGAAATTTTAAAACAAGCTGACATCCTGACTATTACCGACAACTATGAGAAAACGAATGGGTCTTTAGGTCTTTCTAGTAGGAATCCATTTAGCTTATTGGATTTAAATGTTGGAGACATTGGTAAATATTCGAACCGATTGTTAGATTTATTAAACATATATCGAGACACATTCGCGGAAAATTCAACAGAGCTGGGATGCAGTGATCTTATTGAAATGAAGATAAAAACAAACACGGAACACCCAGTATTTTATAAACCTTACCGATTATCGCATAGTGAAAATAAAATAGTTCAGCAGAAGGTAGACGAACTCCTTACTGCGGGTATTGTTAGGGAGTCTAACTCAGATTATGCTAGCCCTGTAGTTCTTATAAAGAAAAAGGAGGGCGATTTCCGTCTTTGCATTGATTATCGCGCTTTAAATTTACGTACAGTCAAAGATCGCTACCCCTTGCCACATATCGATGACCAGTTAAGTAGATTGTCAGGTAAAATTTATTTTACTTCATTAGACTTAGCCCAAGGCGACTATCAAGTCAAAATGTCCGAAGACTCAATCCACAAGACAGCTTTCGTTACACCTAACGGACAGTACGAATTTTTAAAAATGCCTTTTGGTCTAGCCAATGCGCCGGCCGTGTTCTCTCGTTTGATTCGGACCGTACTAGGAAAAGTAGAATATAAATTAGCTATTTATCTCGACGACGTAAATTTACCATCGAGAACAATAGAAGAAGGCCTGGAATTACTTGAAGAAGTACTAAAGTTACTCAGAAAAGCCAATTTGAAACTTAATAGAAAAAAATGTGCGTTCCTCAAAACAAGTGTCACGTACCTAGGACATGAGATAAGCGCGGGTACTGTGCAGCCGGGCCAAGCAAAAATAGACTGTGTTGCTAAGTACAAACCACCCTGTAATACACATGAATTACGCCAGTTTATTGGGCTAACCTCCTATTTTAGAAAGTTTATAAAAGGCTTTGCCTACATCGCGAGGCCACTTACTTATCTAACAAAGAAAGGGATAGAATGGACCTGGGGGCATGAACAAGAGCAAGCATTTCAGATGCTCAAAACAAAGCTGACTGAAAAACCTGTACTCGCCATTTACGATCCCAACGCAAAAACAGAATTACATACAGATGCGAGTAAACTAGGTATTGCTAGTATCTTATTGCAATATCAGCCAGATCAGACTTTAAAACCGATTATGTACTTTAGCCGCGTAACTAGTAAAGAAGAACAGTTCTATCATAGCTACGAGCTAGAAACACTTGCAATGGTTGATTCTTTGAAACGATTTCGAATTTATTTGATTGGAATTCCGGTTAAGGTTGTCTCGGATTGTGCAGCTATACGTTTAACGCTTTTAAAAAGGGATATCGTTCCACGTATTGCGCGATGGTGGCTCACAATTCAGGATTTCGATATCGATGTAGTATATAGACCAGGGCAACGAATGCAACACGTTGATGCACTTAGCCGTAATCCAGTACAAACGAGCCCTATCCTTCTCATTGACGAAAGTGACTGGTGCATAACATTACAACTTCAGGACGAAAACATTCAGAGTATAATTAGACAACTACGTGACAAAAGTAGTAACCCCGACTTATCAAACAACTATGCACTTGAAAATGACTGCCTCTTTAGGAAAACACTTCAAGGGAACAAGTTTGTATTACCAAAATTGTCAAAATGGAGCTTGTTGCAAAAATATCATGACCAAATAGGGCATCTAGGTTTTGAAAAATGTGAAAAGACTATTAAAAAGCATTTTTGGTTCCCTGGTATGACAAGATTTATACGCAAGTATATAAATTGTTGTTTGCAGTGCGCTTATGCTAAAGGCAATTACGGTAGATTAGAAGGTGAATTACACCCAATCGAGAAGGCAGCAATACCTATGCACACGTTACACGTAGATCATTTAGGTCCTTTCGTTAAGACTCGCGGTGGTAATAACTATATCTTAGTAATAATTGATTCATTCACAAAGTTCGTGTTTGCAAGACCCGTCAAGGGAGTTAGCTCCATTGAAACCATTAAAAATATAAAAGAAGTTATATCACAGTTCGGAAACCCAAGGCGTGTAATATCTGACCGAGGAGTAGCTTACACAAGTAGATACTTTAAGGAATTTGCCGCAGAAAACCAATTCAAACACATTTTAAATGCTGTGGCAAGCTCTAGATCAAATGGACAAGTGGAACGTGTCAACCGCACAATAATTAATGGCCTCAACACTATGTCAGAAAGCGAATGCACTTGGGATAGCAAGTTGACAGACGTTATTTAGGGCATCAACAACACTCCACATTCAGTGACAGGGTTCACACCCTTCCAACTAATGTTTTCACATGACAACGCTCTTCTTCCCTCTCTATCTAACAATAGCTCAAATGAAAATAGCAAAGAACAGTTAAAAGGTCGTCGACATGCTGCAAAGGTTAATGTAGATAAAAATATGACAACTATGAAAGAAAGATTTGACAAAAAACACAAAAAGTGCACAAAATATCAAGTGGGAGCGCTAGTTTTGTGGAAAGAAGGTATATCCAGAGATAACGCAGCGCACGTGGTGAGAAAATTAGGTAGTCAGTACACCGGACCTTACAAAGTTATAAAAGCTGACCATACGATAGATCGTTACACAATAATCAGCATTAAAGGTATAAAGGGATATCGGAAATTTAGTTCAGTAGTACCTGGCAATGCACTCAGACCATATAAGCCCATTATTTCTGATAGTTCGACCGACACTGACCATGAGTTAGACCGTGACGATTTAATTGATCTTTTAGAAAGTTAACTGTGTGTGATTAGATTACCGATTCTTACAAATATTTTTATGAACCTACATAATGTATACTCACTATCAAAAAGTTTCATGTTTCATTTCAATGTCATTGTAATTCCCATGTTAGTTTTAGTAAAGTAATAAATCTACGTATACTTGAATAATAACGCGTCTAATTTTATTCAAGCTGACACCCAGATAAATAATCATTGATTGATTTGAAAATACCTACATAATAATAAAATATTTACGACGAAATTATGAAAATCTCCGGACAAAGAAAAGTTAAAACGACTATGTAATCATCGGCTATGTGATCGGCAGCTGTGTGCTACAATTCATTGCAACGACTATGTGATTATCAGCTATGTGCTCGACAGCTGTGTGCTATAACTACACCGACTACCTGTGTGCTAAATAGTTATTTACTCGCCGACTATGCTTCTATCCAACAACTGTATGCTGTAATCACAGCGGCTATGTGACCATCGTATATATGAGTGATACTGATGACGCGACATGTTAACTAGACCATTTCTCTGTATGGCAAATACTGAAATCTACAAGCAACTCATGTCATGTGCTTGTTGGCAGTAAAGTTACAATGATAAATACATGCAACGGTATTCTAAAATACTTTGAATATTTCATGCTAATTAGGTCTCACATGGCATCAAACAAAACAAAACCTAGGACATAATCAATCAATGGTTATCATGATAACCAACTGATAATTTGAGAAATCTGTGTGATTTATTATACCTAAACGACATGCAATATGTAATTCGTAATAGGTAATTCACAAGCCCTGAAATACCGAGTTAGGCATTACGGACGTAGTGAGTGTGCAACCTCAGCAGTCTTTGTGAAACACCTATAATGACATAAATCTGTGAATGTGAACAGCAAAATAAAATAACTACAAAACTACGAGTATCCTAAGACAGCTGTATTCTAAACATTTATAAAATAACACTCGTTTAGCGAACACAAGTGTCAAGAAACCACAACTTTTTTTGTCTCATGTCCATAAATATTGCCTTTTTCAGTAAAGCCAAAGTAAACAAAAAGTTACAACCTACTTGAGGTTTATTTTATTACCCACTCAGAAACACACATTTAAACGGCAAAAACTTAAGGGCAACTAATAAATAAACAATTAACTTTCATTTTAAAAGGAATTTTGAGAATATTTAACTGCCGCAACCTTTTTTTTTTTCTCGTTCACAGACCTATACACCGGAGAAAAAACTTTTAAAGTAAAACGTCTGGCCGCGCCGCGCCGTGAGGACACGACACATTTGCAGGATGGCCGAGTGTTATAATTAGTTAGTCTAGTATTGCCACCAATGTACATTACCTATATTATATATAAGCACCTCTCTGTAGTATGTGTATTCATATTTCCTACTAAGCCGATAGACTTAGATGATCTCCTGTTGTCTCGCTCTTTTGTATTAGTTAACCTCCAACATTGAGTATGTGTTCTCTTTCTTGTATAGAGTCAGTTCTTATGAAAAGCTTTCGGTCTGCGCTCTGCTGCGTGCGACCGAGCGATGTCATTCCATATTCGGATATTCGAAGCGCCATACGCCCATGTTGTGCGCATTCAATAATAAACATCGTGTGAAGTTATCATCGTGATTTCATTAAAAGTACCTCATCACAATATGGTCTAGTATGCTAGGTACCCTGATAGAATATTTATATATCTCTTCTAGTTTTGAAAAACGGAATTTTGTATGGGCAGTTTTGCGCTGTTTGGTTTCTTAGGGAAAGAAATACAAATAATGCTTACCACTGCTGCGTTGGTTTGTGAAGCACGTGACACCTGTAAGTGCCCTTTTCCGGAGTGCCGTCGTGAAGGATGTTGCCGACCAACTCGTAAGTCGTCTTCCCGTTGTACTTCGCCTTCACTTCCGGCGTCAAAATGTCACCGAAGTCTACGTTTCTGCAGACAATAAAGAACGCCGTGCTTAGTCGCTTGGTTGTCCTGAATTATCTTTTTAAAAGGACGAATTTCTGAAACTATTGGCTTATTTCCTGTTCCTTTTTATATTGCTCAGCTAGCCTATCCGTTGATCCGGATCAAAGACTACCTACCCAACTGCAACAAGTTTCATCGCGAAAATCGCATCCAAAGAAGTCACAGGTTTTAACTTCTAAGGCCCACTTAGGCGAAGCAACAAAATATAGTTTTTATGCTTATATTTATAGTCCGATTTGACAAGGACAAAACATAAGAAATTAATACCAGGGTACCTAGCATGGTAGATCAGAGTGCGACTGAGCACTGTATCAAGCGCTATCGAGCTCGATATAGTCCTTCATGTTAGAGGTGCTGATTTTAGTTGCTTAGCTCAAGTGGGCCCAAATGTAAAAGACGCGTTTGCTTACTTGACAGGGAAATTAACGACAGTAGGATTCTTTTCCACGAAGAATGTGTTTTTTGTAAATCTCTTGATGTACAGTATCAGGTACGGAGGCAACTCTGTTATCTCGAACCTCTTTAGGAAGTTCTCTTTGTATGTTTTGTATTCTTTTGATGACTGCCCGTTGAATTTTGATAATAGTTGGTAGAGGTTGACCTGGGAAAAGTAAATATGATATTAAAGCTGTCATGTGCACAATTTAATTAGATTAAGCATTTTTATCTTACTCGGGAATCCTCCCGAAGTTATTCGGGAAAGAGTAAGAGGTCAGCTCTCAGGCAAAAAACCAGGCGGCCCACCATTGCCTGGGACCGATGGATGGCGGTATATCCATCCCCAATTGCCGGGCCTTATATAAATCAGACTGGTGACGGGCAGCGTCGTCACTAGTGGAAGGGTTTCGGCACCGCGCTCACCAACCCGCCTACCCAGCGTGTGTGAGTATGGGCATTTCTTCCGCCAAGAGTGGTGAACTCCTGGAAAGGCCTCTATGTCCAGCAGTGGACGAAACAGGCTGATGGATGGATGGATGGAAGCATTTTTATAACAGAAAACTGCTAACACGTTATATAATGAGAGTTGTAGCGATGGAAAGCCACATAAAAACCGCACTGATACATCAGGTGGACTCTTAATTCTCAATATTGCTTAAACAATAAATCTTATCTACATCTTACAGATTAAATGTATTTCTTAGGTACGAAATAAGACGGGGATTCCTGGAAAAAAAACAATTTAATGAACCCATACCTTAGATTCAATCATCTAAAATGTCTGTCAATACCGTAAAGGGTTGGAGTCCCTAAATCGGGCAAAAACCGGTTTGGCATTTTCACTTTAGAGATGATAGTCATGAAATGAATACTTTATTTTTGCAATGTGTACACTTATCGCACCTCAGCTCTACCACCTAATATATATACGTACTATATGATAATAATAGCTAACCATATACTAAATACTAATACGTTACATATATAAATATATGCCTAACTCCACCCATTCGATAAGTCTTGCTAAGAAGAAGGGCAAGAAACTTAGCAAGATCGTGTGTTTTTTTTGTCGATAATCATTATTATATTAATAATACAACATTGTTTTAGTAAAGAGATAGGAAGTACAGGACAAGAGAAAGTCAGATAATCAGGCCAAAAATTGAGTAACTTAATATAAAAAAAAAAACAAAATGAAATTATTAGATCATCTCTAGTCTCTAGTCAATATTAAGATTTATAAATACCACTTGCTACTCTATAAAATGAAGTAGATCGTTTAAAAAATGCTGTAAGTTATGTATTGATTGACAACAGGAATTTCAAGAAAAACTCTCGAATAGCAAATGTGATTTAATTAGAGAGAAAACAGTGACAAAACATATTTCAGAACCATAGTAACACATCTAACAACAAGATAAAGGAAACAGTTTTCCGGTACGATTTATAGATTTTTCTGCACTACGTAAATATGCAAAAAACGTCAAAATAACTCGAGGTTTTGCGTGCACGGTGGTTGATTAGAGCGAGATAGACATTTAAAAAACAAAAGCGTTAGAGAAGTACTTTTACCAACGAGCGCCAAACCTTAAGCAAATACTATTCAGAACACAAAATATTATAAAATCTTGATATCATAATTATGTAATATTTTCCCGGGGCCCCCATATATTCTCCATGTAATGCAAATTTACTGCATAATGGGATCTACCATCATAAAGTTGTGTCGATAGCCAGGCACGTATCCAGACTTTTTTGATTCGGGGGGGTGGGGGGGACATTAATTGAAACAACCATGTGAATTGTAAAATTTTAATGAGAATGTGTGCGTGCTTGGTGCGAGCCGCTGACGTCATGGGAGTATAGTTACAGATGCACACATAGAGAATTGGCATCGAATTTTAGTTATGCGTGTTGCTACGGTAGCGAGCGCTGTGGAACAAGCAGGTAGGTATCTCAAAGAACGGGTGAAGCTTCCCTGATTGTAATATTGAAATAGTTATGTGTACTTTAATATATTTAAATAGATAGTAGTCTAGTTAGCTAAGCCAAGCCCAGGGTAGGCATTGCGTATTTGTATTTGTAATTTTTATGGTTATTTCTTTTCGGAGATAAAGTTACCTGAGGAATGATGTTTTCTCTGAACTCGTCGGTGAAAAGTGGTGTGGGGGGAAGGTCACAAGTCAGATACAGGAATGGGGACTCCGTGATCATCTCCCGATACTCCTCACTCTTCAGGTCTACTTTGGCCGCCTCTTCTGCGTCTGGAGGAGGTAGCTTTCTGGAAAAAAGTTGTCGGAAGTTGGACATACCAATGTTCTGTCAGTTACTAATAGCCCCTTTAGACGATGATGAATAACGACACTAAATCTGTTAGAGTCCACTTAGATACGATAATTAGTAGCAGTACATAACGAGTCTGACAGTCTTTACACAATGATGATTACTCATTGAATACCTAACTTCACTGAATTAATCCACGTCTTAACTGAGCTTTAGGACAGACTATGCTGGAAGAATACACGATTATCATACTTTTTAAAACATTTGAAATTTTCAGAGATTTCCTATAGAGTCTAACAAAACGTATTTTCGAACATATCTATTATTAAACATAAAACAATATTGAGCAAAACATTCAGGACAAAATTTAACAACTAGCTTCCAAAGTAGTTTACACTGTGATCCAGCCCCCTAATTCTGTATCGTAAAATCAGTTGCCAAACCGAGTGCGTAACGTCGAAAACATACAAATACATATCCGCTTATCTGAGAATACGTTTGATACATAGATATGGCAACCCACACTGAGTTACATAATTGGCCCGCTGAAGCCAGTTTCTCCCTTAGAATACAAAGTACAGGTGGTGTTAGGCAATAAGTATTGGTACTGAAGCCAAAACTACAATTTTTGATTTTTTTTTCTGTCTGTCTATATGTTCCGTTTTAACTCGAGAACCACTCAACGGGTTTCGATGGTCAACATAGAGGCTATAAAGGGGGTTCATAAAATAACTGCGAAGCCGAAAACGGAGCAGAGATTGAAAAAAACGCGGGCGAAACCGCGAGAAAATGTTAGTTTTCAATATTATTAGAGATGGAAACATAAGAAGACGGGGCTTAAACCCGTATTGAGGGCCAGTAACTTATCCAGTTCATCCACCGAGATCTACATGACTCATCCGACTACATACTTGATACACCAGCTAAAAGTGCACATACATGTGAGGGGGACATTGCGTGCATTTGCCGCAGACAGAATTTGTTTCTTACTGATATTTCTCTCTTGTAATGCAAACTTATTATATTTTTAGTGATGAATTGCGGTATAAATTGTACAATAGTCTTAATAGCTTCGAAATACAACGTTTTTAACTAGTGTTAAAGGAATGGTCCCACTCTAGTTTTACATTGGATAGTACAACTTTTTGAATTTCATCAGACCCAAGGAATCGAGCCAATAGAGATTTCGAAAATAGAAACACTTTTAAAGCTACGACTACACAAGCCTGGTTGTTCCGTCCTGCGGGCCTATTACATAACGTTGTGTCGGTTGCCAAACACTAAAAACATAGCTATAAAATGAACTTTCAAAATTGCTTTCAGTGTGCATTGAGCTGTTCACGACCTGTGACGTCACTTTAATTCACATGAACGTGTCCTTAGATAATCGGAATTCGATGGTATATCTGTCGCAGGCATCTGGTTAAATTCAGTTACTTAACTAAATGGCTAGGCTTTTGGTTTAAATGGTGGTCATAAAAAAAATAACCACGAAGGTTACGTATGGTGATCATGCCACTACGTGGCGCGACTCACCATACCTAACCTTCAAACCTAAGCTGCCGCCTCTCTTCTGCCTGATTTAACCAAATGCCTGCGAGATATCTATTTTTCGATGTTTGGCAACCTACTCAACAATACATGGTTGGAAGAGACAAAACCTATGCAAGGAAGTGGAATTGACTGAAAGTAGAAAAAACACCGACTTGACAATCAATAGTTGTTGGTGACACAATCTATTTCGCTGATTCACATAGGTTTGTCGCTTTTACCCAAAAAGAGACCGAAAACTCGGTAATATTTTCAGCTTCCATGAAGCTAACTTCTGAGACTGTTCCAGCATCAGAATAGTCATTCATACATACACTCACGCCTATCTCCCAGAGAGGTAGGCAGAGACTAACAGATTTCAATCTGCTACGATCCTGTCACGGTTCTTTTGCTTCTACCTACATCTACCAGTCTAGTCATACAAGCTCTTCTAATCCGGGTACTTTTTACTTTGCCCTTTTTCACTATGTCGCCTATTTGGTCGGCATACGTCCTTCTAGGGCGGCCCGGTCAAGCTGTACCTTCCACTTGTGCAGCATAAAATTTCGTCACTCTACTTACATCCATTTTTTACAATGTGAAATTAAATCAAACGACCAAATTCATAATGGAGACTCGGTTAGTCATCAGGAACAAGGTTTAATGACTATACAGGTGAAATTAAAAAAAAAATTTTTGCCCCTTAGTGCCTGCACTAGGAATTGTACTTAAACTAGTAAGGGAGCAAAAAAATTTTTTTTCGAAATTGGCCAAAAGGATTACTGAACTTAGTTCTTGATCACTAACCAAGTCTCCAGTATAAATTTGTTCGGTTGATTTAATTTCCAATGATATAAAGTTTTTAAATTATTTAGTATCTCACCTTGTGTATATTCGCATATGTCCTAGGAATGACTTGTAAATTATTGAGCTGTTTGGTTTCTTGGTTCCGTTTAACGCCATGTGCAGAGAATTCAGAAACCATGAGAGGAAGTCGATGGGATCACCTGAAAGCAAAATAAGTAATTATAATACTGAGAATAAAGAATAAAAAAGGTTTATAGCCAAAAAAAAACTTGAAACTAAACATATCAAATTGCAGCCGACATGTAGGAGACAAAAGTTTTAAGCATTCCTGGCAAATGGCTGTATGCTCAGCAAAGCTGAATCTCCCTTTATTTTGATGCGCGTTATTGTCGACTGCAAGATACCAATTTCAAGCTAGCTTATATCAGTTAAATAGGTAAGGACCTAATATTTGTCACTTTTTAGTGATTAAGGTCATATCATAAATCATAAAAATATTATCTTAGTAAATAGTAGGCAGATAATGGTGTCAATTCGTTGCAACACGACTTAACTTATTTGACAGGACTAACCCTATTTCAAGCATCCTGTCCTTGTCTACTAATTGAACTATTAAGTTCAGTCCTGTCGAATAAGTTAAGTCGTGTAACACCGAATCGACACCATTATATTCCACCTGGGCTAGCCAGTCTCGACAAAGATAGAGATCGCTATCCAGCCGATTTCGGTCGTTAAGTCATAAAAACTTTTTTGGTCTCTACCGTCAAAACTATCGACTGAAACCGAAGGCGTATCGAATTCAATTCCCATTTCAGTCGATAGCTTGACTGTAGATACAATAAAAGAAAGTAAAAATCTATTTTTTATAACATACCGACCAAATTATTGGCCCAGCACCCGTAGTATGAATACGGGCAAGTTCGTTTGTCGCGCGTTGTATCGCGCTTGTCGACCAAACAAAGCGCTTATTTAGCCGATGTGCGCGATAAAACGCGCAACAAACGAAGTCGCCTGTCTTCATACTACGAGTGCAAGTCGGTATTCTAACATATGGGACATGGAAGTACAAAGAAACGCGGAAGGAATTTTGTTAACCAAAAACTGAAGCCTCCAATAGTAACCCACGCACGCACGCACGCACGCACGAGCCCGGCACGCACACATTCACATCATAGTAAGCCTGTTTCCCATAGTAAGTCCACTACACACTTGTAACCCGCGCCATTGCTATGCTTCAGTTTTTTATTTGCAGCGACTCCGTCCTCCTTATTTCGTACGTCTATGATATGGGTCATATTTACACAATTCTAGTCTTATATTTACACTGAGAAAATTGTCTTTTTGGCTTCATTATAAAATAGCATTACATAAGTTTAAAATACGGTGAATTGTTTTTAAATTTGGTGATAATCGGAAAACATTATGCTGTAAAAATGTTTGAGGAAAAAATCGAGTTTTTAACGTAAGTAACGCAGTACTATGATGACAGATCACCGTAAAATTGGTCACAGAAAATAAGATTATCATTTTCGTATTACATAACGCCTTCCCCATAAAAGAGGTCCGTCACACTACGGCATGCTTACTGTCACCATAAAAGCGGTGACGGAGCGCATAATTCTATCTGCTTCCTACAAAGTCATGGTGATAGTGCGTAGCAGCAGCAACAGTAGTTTCATCGTATTTTGTTGGGATGTCCGTATGCTCCGTACTTTACCTGAATCATCATAATTTTAGCTGAATTCACTTTATTTTATGATGAACAATTTTCTCAGTGTACACTCGAAGGTAATGTCAGCAAACCCGAGCTATACCTACTCTGTTTAATGAACTGGAACTGCTTCTTGGACCACAGCACGACAGCTTGCAGCATCTCATGCGGCGACACGTGCGCCTTGAACGCGCGAGGGTTCCACAGCTTCCGGATAAGCTCTCCGAACCGCTGGACTAGAAGAAACATGGAGTCGCCGGGTGGACGTTTGATGTTGGAGTAGTTTTCTTCGCGGAGGAAGTAGTTTCGAAGTGGGCGGACTTGGGAGAGGCACTGAAAAAGAATTTATAGGTTGACTGAGACAGCAAGTTTTTTTTTAGGACAACGTCAAAATCGAATATGTTTGTCTACCTGTCCTGTTCGCTAAATATAAACGATGTTTGATGTTGACAAATTATGCTGGAAATTAATTTAGGCCTGTTTACGCAAATAAAATATGCAATGAAACAATTACTTTTAACATAGAACATGCTCTCTGAGATAAAAAGATTTTATTTATTATATAAAATTAAAGTGATTTTTTTAAGTTTCCTAATAAAGCCAATTCTGAAGGCTTTAATTTTAATTTTAGTGCTGTCAAAACTTTATTTTCATCATTCTAAAATAATTATTTACTGTCAACAACAAAAGCTACATTAAATTGGAAAAATTTAAGTTTTGACAGCACTAAAACTAAAATTAAAGCCTTCAGCATCGACTTTACTGTTCAATCTACCTATTTTCATCCAATGACAGGGTGATAATAACTCCTTCTAGGAAGGTTGACATGCTGTAGCACTCGAAACAAAAATGAGGGAAGCTATTTTTCACGTCTGACTAATGACAAAAGAAACAAACCTATATGATTGAGCAGGGTTACTGGGTATCATATAGGTTTGTCTCTTTTATTGCTTTTCAAAGGCATGACCAATGAATAATTATGATTCTATAAGTTCTAAAGCACCAAGTAAGCATACCTGTAATATGACATTGCAGTAATCGTTGGCCTTTATATTGTTCAGTCCCACAATGCCCGGCATGTACATGGTTCCATCAATAGCCCGGGACATTTTGGTGTTAAAGTCCAACTGGGTGATTTGCTCTGGACTGAAGATAGGATTCAAGACATACTTGATGTCGTTGAGTGAAGAATCTGGAATAAAGGGAAGTATTGTTTTGTACTAGACATTAAAAATGGATATTACAGTCACATCAACTCTATACTTACTCACAATTATTATGTACAAATCATGACATCAATCTTGAAATAGAAATTAATTTGGAGCTTTTAATGATTATAAATAAATATATCTATCCTTGGGTACAATTGTGTCAGACAATCATATTTATTTGAGAGCCAAAAACCTACTATTTCAATTTTGTCAAATGGGCCAAAATTCTGGAAAACACTTATTTCTCACAAATATGTGCTCTGGCTTATGATGTGACAATTTATTGGCGGAATTAAACCTGTTAGAAATTAAACACATTATCTGAAGCCAAAAACAAAATAAAATTGAAAGTGTCTAAGTAGCCGTTAGGGGCTTCCTAAGTTTTAATTTTAGGTTGCGACGAGGAGGAGCGGTTAGGATGACATGTAAGTACATATAAGGGAGCCAAGAGAAGCGGAGCGGAGCGAGGCGACCCCCGTCGTTTTAACAGAATTCACGATATGCAGATAAAATCATTTTCCGAGCACTTTCCGATGACTTACAGTTCAATAATTTTGCGAACTGTACATTGCAAATTGAACTTTATTGGTTCATGCTAAGGAAGATATTCCAAAGGCTAAATAATGACTTACGGTTCAATAATTTTAAAAATCAAAAGAACCGCTAGTGGCCCTTTAGTCACTTCCAATAAAATAATTTGCTTAGCTGAATAGACGTTTGACAGCTGAAATCGTAAGTTTTAAACCATCAAATAAATATGATTATCTTACACAAATGCATATCTTATCTTTTTCAGGAATTTGATACTATGTATCGAAATCATATTTAAACAAAAGAAAAACATGAATTTCATTAACGAAACTTACCAATAACTTCATAATTGTCCGGCAAGCAGTAAAACTTCAATGTATGGAGGTTCAGGAATACATGGTGACTTTCAGCCACTGAATGTGTGTATGCATGTGTATTGGTACCTCTACCCTGGAATTAATAGAGATTTAGTAGTAGAGGGTATTCTTTAATCGAACAGTAGAACCATGTTCAATTCCAACCACACACAATCAAATGTCACAAATTTTTTTTTTTAGGTTTCTCTAATCTTCCTCATGGCAATTGATTAGAATGTATGAATACAATACTGGCATATACATATATATTATGATATGTGGTGCAATATATACTTGGAGAAAAAAGTGTAGACTAAGCTCATGAGCAAACTAGCTAACCCGTCAAGTCACAGTCGTGACGATCGTCACGCCTACATATTTTTCCGCCGGCTCATACTCGTGACGATCGTCACGCCTCGCCCACATACACTTGAAACCGTTTTTACCGGCTTATAAGCAACTCTGATATTTAACATAAGTGTGTCGTCGCATTGCTTTGAAACCGACCTACATTTGAATGGCATATGGCAACTTTCGTGGAGAAAAAAAAATAAAATAAAAAGTAAACAAAACTGCTCATTTTTTCTTGCGCTTTCTGTGCTGTGGCGTGAAGAGGCTTCGAAAGAAATTTTTCAAAATATTGTGTTTTTGTGGTTATTTCTCCGAGAAAATGTAAGTATTTTATGAATTACTAATGTTTCATCGTTATTATACCATATCAAGTGAATTCTTAGCGAAATTTAAATTATGCAGACATTTTTACTAAATTTCAACTACTAACTGCTTTTTTATACATTCCTTGCAGTTTATTTGGATAAACCTTTAGCTTGCCCAAAAGATAATTTTATTAGCATGATAAATATCTTTACCAAACTGGATTTGGATGTTTACTTCAAGAGATATCGGAGTTTTAGTAAAACTCGGTACGCGCTTCCGCCATGCTGCTGATGTGCCGATAATTTTGCGGACGGGTGGTTAAAATGGTCTTTTATTGTACAGGTTAAGAGCCCTTAGTTCACTGAGCTAAAAGTGCCACGCGTCGACTCTATGTGTTTCTTACTTATGTTAGGTCTGCTAGTAATTATATGTCTAAGGATGGGACAGAGTTGTAGGCCAGTAGCAGGTTTACCCTTCTTTGAATGATTAATACACTGGATAGACCTTTTGATCAGGAACAGTATGATTAAGAATGCCTCTCACACTTACCTGAAAGTATTTCCCGCAAACTAAACAAGCATAAACATTGATTCGGGTCAAAGACACTGAGCAAAGCTTTTCGAAATCAAAGTCTAATACGTGTCGGTTGATAGTATCCAAATAGGGACACTGAATATTCAGCAGCTTTTTTGAGGGTTCTGTAATGAAATAATAATGGTTAGGTGTTAAGAAATCGAACAAATATTACAAAAAAGGAGTGTTTGAGGTTATGTTTTGACAACAAACCTGATGCACCGGACCCGTTCTGTTCGGAAAGTTTTCGCTTTCGTGATTTTCCTTCAGACATATTTGCAATTTATTGCTGAAATTGAATTGATTGAAGAAATTTATATCATGGAAATGGAAAATGACGTTAATTCCCTGCCTTTCTATCGGTAGAAAAATGAATAACAGTGGCTAGGTTCCGAATGGCGCTGACAGCACTAAAAGTGCCGTTAGCGCCGTACAGCCATCAGTGATTCGGAATGACGATAGACATGATGTAATCGATTATGTCTTGAATCGGAACGCACTAAGGATTGAATGAACTGTGCAGCCGCTGCAGAGTTGTAAACGACCATTTAACATTTAACATGACTTTGACAAGCATCGAGCAGCGCAAATAATTTACTGATCAAACGAACTTAACTGTAAGTGATGTTCGATAATAATTATCTGAATGCCTGATCCTTCCATGGTCATCATGATAACTGAGTAGTATCGATTCCTGTACGCACCAAATCCACGACATTCAAAGCTAATATATTAAGAAAAAAAAACTTTTTCTATACTGGTCACCTGCAGGCTGGCTACCCTACGTGTTACTCTATGTTTATACTCATTCGTTTAAAGTTATAGAGATCCCTAATAAATTTTTCTAACCTACCGTAATAGGGAAGATTTATGTTGTCCGCATACAATCCTGGGTAATTTAATAACAACTGACTATGTTATATATAGTATGGGTGGGTTTGGATGACCATGGAAGGATCAGGCATTCAGATAATTATGATCGAACATCACTTACAGGTAAGTTCGTTTGATCATTAAATTATCCTTCATGCCTGATCCTTCCATGGTCATCATGATAACTGAGTAGATATTTAAAGCCAAACACTAGGTTAGTGAAATTTTATTAGGTATTTAATCCTCCTCAACCCAGTTTTCCCGAGTGAGAACAATAAATTGTGTTCAACACAGCTCACACTCAGCATAGTACCAATCTCTTAAATCTTAATAATAAAGGTACCTACATAAGTGGGTACTGCATACTTATGATACCTAGTATGAATTTATCAACCACTGTTCTCAGTTTAGCATTCTATAGAAATAATAATACTTCCTTCGATTAGGTATAGGCACGGACCTTAAGGTCCTTGGGTTTGTTTAAGTAAACTTGGTAATCAAATCAACTGAGATCAGCGGGGCAATTATGTAACTCAGTGTCGGTTGCTAGCTATAGTTGCTATTCACCAAAAACAGATAAAATATGAACTTCCAAAATAACTAATAATGGGTATTGAACTATTTACGAATTGTGAAGTCATTTCAAGTGCGAACTTATCCTGAGATAAGCGGATATGTATGTTTTAGACGATAGACACTTGGCGTGGCAACTGAGTTTACGATACAGAATCAGGGGGCAGTTCTCTTGTGAGGATCAAACTAAAGTAGGTAATCTACACAATTCAGCAAAATTTGACCTCATAATTGGACAATTATTAAAATTATAGAATCTCGCAATTGTTAGAGACTATTTTGGACCCAACTGGTCTGATTGAAGCAAATCTATGTACCTTCTTCTAACATAGAAGCATTTTTGTACACTGAGTTCCAAAATACCTAATGCTACTAGTTCAAAGTTCTTGACATAGCAACTCCATATAAGGAGTTTATTTGTCTGTAACTTTGAGAGTTCAAAGAAGGAAATGTACATACGAGTATTTATGAACAAATTTGTTTTTTCTATACTTATTGCAGGATACTTTTTCTGGGCATATCACAGAGGTGAAAATCTATGTTCCGTAGTTCTGTTATGATAAATATAGGGCTGAATAAGAACCAAATGACAAAAGCTTAGATGGAGTTTTACCACGAAACCTAAATCTTAAGTGCCAAAACAGTTCTGCAACCTTAATGCTACCTATAAACGCACCCATAGGTATATACAGTATCTGTCTTCTCATTCAAAATTATCTGTTTCTATATAAGTACTAAATAAATGAACTTTTTAGTATTTTTGAGATTCAGCATAACCCTGTAAGAATGAAATTTGGAAAGTACTGTTAAGACTAATCTATGATTGTTGTCTTTGTACTGCCTGCCAAGTGTCAAGCGTGAGACAATACGATAGTAAATTGGTGTTGTCATGACAACTAAATAAAAATCTGTTTAGCATCCAAAGCCGTTGAATCTTTTTCGTTAATACTTCCCGTTCTCAACTTTAACATGGTAGCAGAGTAATAAAGTACAAAGAAGGTGCAAGATAGTTATACTCCGGGTAAGACTGAAAAGTTGCAGCGAAATTTGTACCAGCCTGTCAAATCACCCGAGTCATCACCATGGATAAGGCGATTGCAGAGGCTTCCAAGGTACAAGTAGGGCTCCTGGATGGAAAAGACTATAAGCATTGGAAGTATCGAATTGAAACTGTGTGCAGGGGCATTCCCGGTGCGGTAGATATTATCGAAGGGAGATTGCGCAAGCCCGAACCACCAGCAGCAACGGCCGACAAGGATGAAAAGTCTAAGTATGAGAAAGAACTCGCAGATTTTTATACTAAAGACAGTACAGTACTAACGTTACTTACAACTAATATGACGAATGAAGTACTTGACCAGATAATGCGCTATAAGAGTGCTAAAGAGGTATGGGATGAGCTCGAACGCCTTTATTGCGGCAGCGCAGAAGACAAAAGTTACGATCTTTGTATAGAATTTTTCAATCACAAGAAAGATCCTGAGCATGATATTAAGAAGCATATTTCTGCTTTGAAAAATATTTGGCATGATCTAAATAGCCATTTAGAAACAAGTCTGCCAGATATACTGCTAATATGTAAAATTCTCGGCACTTTGCCGCATGAATTTTTTGCTTTTAAGTCAAGTTGGCTTCTTGTGAATAAGAAAGATAGAACAATTGAGAATCTAACTGTCCAGCTAATATCCTTTGAGAAAGCCTTAATGAGCAAAGAAGATAGCACAAATCCTGAAGAAGTATTAGTCGTGAAAACAGAGAAGTTCAAGAAGAAAACTAAAGTTTTTAACTGCAACTACTGTGGTGAAGTTGGGCACCGAGTACGAAAATGCCTAAAGTGGATAAGAGATGGTCGACCACCGAAGCAGTCAACAAGTACAAATGTTAATCTGACCGTGTTAGCCCTTGAAGACAAGCTGCCCATTGATAAAACAAATTGGTACGTCGATAATGGTGCGACAACCCACGTGACAAATAGAGGCGACTTTTTTGAGAGCTTTGAGCACTTCAAAGGATCACATACAGTTACTGCTGCAAACGGGCAAGCCATAGAAGCCATAGGAATAGGCAACATTCGTGCTGAAGCCAATGTCAACGGTAAAGTTGAGCAAATTTTGCTGAAGGATGTTTGGTATGTTCCAAACATCAAGAGAAACTTGTTTTCAGTTCTTGCTACGCATGATATTTCGTCAAAGAGTACGTTTGAGTCTACGCCGAAGCAATGTGTACTGAAAATAGATGGAGTCACCAAAGTTATTGGGACAAGAGATATCAAGGGCGGGCTGTATAAGCTGGAGCTTAAATGCGTTGCGCCAAAGAGTCTAGAAGTCAACCAATTACTGACAAATCCTCTACAAGTGTACCATGAAAGGCTAGTACATCAGAACAAGCGACACGTTAAACAGGTGATCGAACAAGAGCTCGGATTGAAAGTGAATATGGAGCAATCGGATCTCTGTGAAGGCTGTGTTTATGGAAAAGCTCACAAGCGAAAATTCGGAACAAGGGTTAGAGCCACTAAACCAGGAGAACTAATCCACACTGATATTTGCGGACCATTTCCATACTCTATCGGGAAGAATCGATACTATATTCTATTCAAAGATGACTACACACGACATCGACATGTTTACTTTCTACGTCAAAAGTCTGAAGCAGCATCAAAGCTAAAGCTGTTCCTTGCTGAAGCTAAAGTTGCGGGACACGTTGTCAAAGAAGTTCTCAGCGATAACGGAGGTGAGTTTGTTGGCAGTGAATTTAGAAAGATTCTAAGAGAACATGGCATTACGCAAAGACTGACGATGCCCCACACACACGAGCAAGCTGGATGCGTAGAGCGGGAAAATCGCACAGTAGTAGAAGCAGCGCGCGCCATCATGCACGCACATGAGAAAATTCCTGATGGTCTGTGGGCAGAAATTGTAGGAGCAACTGTCTACGTTTTAAATCGAACTGGGCCGTCTAGCGTACCAGGCAAATCTCCTCATGAATTGTGGTACGGAAAGAAGCCATCGATAAAGCACCTACGGATTCTCGGCTGCACGTGCTATGCGCACATCCCGAAAGCTAATCGCAAAAAGCTACAGAAGAAAGCGGAAAAAGGGATTCTCATTGGGTACGAAGGAGATGAAGGCTATAGAATTTGGAGTGATAAAGTATTTAAACTAATTAGGTCCAGAGATGTGACGTTTGAGGAAATTCCACTCCTGGGAAAACCTGCAAAAGAAAGTTTACCAGAAAAGCCATCGAGTACTGACAATGGAATATTTCGCTATCAGCTACAAGATCTCCATAGAGATACAGAAACGAGTAACGCCGATGACGAGAGAGAAATCGAGGCGAATGATGATGAGTTTATGGAAGAACCTTCGTTTTCAAGAGCACAAACAGATGAACAAGGTGCCATAAATGATAATTTTGAAATGGATCAAGGTAATTCAGAGGTTGAGTCTGCTCACTCTGAGGAGGAAAATGGTGAGCGAATCGAAGAGCACGAAGAGCCTGCTGAAGATATTGATTTGTCTGAAAATGATATCGAAAGAGAAGGCCAAATGACTCTGCGAAATAGAGCTACTCTTTTACCCCCAAGCCGGTTCAAAGATTACATCATGGCGGCAGAAGGGCACATGATGACTGAACCGAAAACCTTCAAAGAGGCAATGTCTTGTAAGGACAGTGAGAAATGGCAAGAAGCCATTAATAGTGAGATTTCTTCGCTGAAAGATAACAAAACTTGGGAGTTAGTGGAACTACCGAAAGATCGAAAAGCCATTCCTTGTAAGTGGATATTCAAATTAAAGACAAACCCTGATGGTACAATTGATAAGTACAAGGCACGGCTAGTCATAAAGGGGTATTCACAAAAGAAGGATATAGACTTTCATGAAACTTTCAGTCCTGTGGCTAGGAGCAGCACTATTAGAGCAGTTCTGAGCGTTGCTGCTAAGGAGAAGCTCAAGCTAGCACAGTTCGACGTCTCTACTGCCTTCTTGTATGGCACGTTGGATGAAGAAATCTACATGAGGCCGCCAGAAGGTTATACCACTGATAAAAAGCTTGTATTCAAGTTAAAGAAAAGCCTATACGGGCTGAAGCAAGCACCCCTCTGTTGGAACAGATGCATAACCGACTACATTGTCAAGATCGGTTTTATGCAGAGTCAGTCTGATCCTTGCCTCTTTGTAAGAAAGCGAGGTATTAACAAAATAATTCTTGCATTATACGTCGACGATGGACTGATTGCATCAACGAACGAAAGAGAGGGAAAGCGTTTCTTAGAGGAAATGAGAGTGCGCTTCAAGATAACTGAGAAACCGGCAAGTTACTTTCTTGGGATGGAGATTAAAAGATACTCCGATGGATCCATTCTGCTTCATCAGAAGGCGTACACAGCACGCGTCTTAGAGAGGTTTGGCATGGACAAATGCAAACCAGTTGTGACACCGATTCTGAAAGCAGTTGATGTGAAAGAAGATGGAGATACTACGTCATCCTTTCCATATCGACAAGCGGTCGGTGCTCTTGCATATCTGATGACAGGCACAAGGCCAGACATAGCCTTTGCAGTCAGTGTTGCATCGCGTAACTTAGATAATCCTTCGAAAGAAGACGTCTTAACCGTCAAGAGGATTATGCGTTACCTTAAAGGGACGATTGATAACGGAATCGTCTACAAACCAGTTAAGGATCTCAACCTAGAATGCTACAGTGATGCTGATCACGGTGGTGATTTAAAGACTGGAAGATCGACCACAGGCATTTTATGCATGTATGCTGGGGGTGCAATAGCTTGGAATAGCAAAAGACAAAGTGTTGTCGCTATATCCTCCACAGAAGCTGAAATAATTGCTGCAAGTGAAACTGCTAGGGAAATCATTTGGTTGAGAAGAATATTGAAAGACATTACAGGTGAAGAATGTCCAGCATGTCTTTGTGTGGATAACGAATCTGCTATCAAGCTGGCAAAGAATCCACCAGAGTTCCATCAAAGAACTAAGCACATAAGACTTCGTTCGTTCTTCATAAGAGAATGTATTCAGGATGGAAGCATAACCATCTGCCATGTGCCAGGAGCCAGGCAGATTGCAGACATGCTCACCAAACCACTTTATGGGCCCAGAACAGAAATGCTGAAGAAGATGGCAGGCATCACAAACAGAGGTGGATGTTAAGACTAATCTATGATTGTTGTCTTTGTACTGCCTGCCAAGTGTCAAGCGTGAGACAATACGATAGTAAATTGGTGTTGTCATGACAACTAAATAAAAATCTGTTTAGCATCCAAAGCCGTTGAATCTTTTCGTTAATACTTCCCGTTCTCAACTTTAACAAGTACCTATATATAATACACCTTTCTATGGCTACTATTGTCATTTAGTGCATTATTCCGAGCCTGACCCAAAACCCTAACCCAGTCTTCAAAGATTCAAAATGTTTATTTGTAAAATAGATAAATAAAGTATACGTTTTACATGTCAAATCTAATCTGCATAAAAATAATATTTTATAATGAAACAAATATGATACTTACGGGAAATATATATAAAAAAAACTATATTTAAGTTGGGCCACTAAAGTTATACACATGCATAAAATAAAGACTTATTGGAATAATAATATTATTATACATAATGCAATTAATAAATAAGTTGATAAATAAACTGAATAGACCATAAATAAATATAATGTCTAACCAAATATATACTAACTTAAGTAAAAAATTAAAATATTGTATATACCTACATAATGCAATGAATAAATAAGTTAATAGATAAATAAACTATAAATAGATTTAATGCCTAAATCCGCCCATTTGATTAATCTTGCTAAGAAGAAGGGCAAGAAACTTAGCAAGATCATGTCTTTTTTTTATTAGTATTTTTTTTTAATATGGCTTAATACTATTAAAGTATTTTTAACTTACATAAAATTATACAAAACAATGTATTCAACTTTAATACTTTAATAACTAAAGGATAAAATATAAAAGACAGAAGGAAATAAGTCATGAGGGGAAAAAAATACATCTTAGTCTACCTTTCTAATGAGGTAGTAAGTTAAAATACTAATCATCTACCTGTCCCATATAGTTTATCTTTTTTTTATTGTCAGATTATCAACTAATAAATGCTAAGTTTAAGTTATAAAATGTTCATGTCAATATGTAAAAAGAAATGTCAAAATAAAAAAACAAAATAAAAATATTTGTCCACATAAAAACAAACGATTTGAAAAACACAAATCAGTTAGAGTCTTGGGTTAGGTAAGGAAAACTTTTTACTTAATCTCGAAGATTTTTACTTTAGCCGATCTTATATTGCATAGGCCTATCTGAAATTGACAAGTAGTTGTTACCCCTTTATCGGGTGATAACTTCTGAACAACTTTGGATCTTACTTTAGCTGTCCTGGTGTTTTTGTGCAAAATTGTTTACAAAAAATTATTCTTACAACTCCTCCAGTTCTGCTTCCAGACTGTTCAGAGTTAAAGGTCTCCCAACTTTTGTCTCATTGTACTGCCAGTCACACTAGCCTTAATCCAAAGGGTAAAGGGTTTTGCTGTCTTGATGATATCTGTTTGTGCTTTGGTCTGTTACTGGCAATATCATGTCTTGCCTCGGTGTTTAGTTTTGGCTCTTGTTGTCCTTTTGAGATTTCTCTTAACCTTTTAGTATTTTCTAAAAATCTAGACATTGAAACCTATGTGTTTGTAAGATCTATATTTCCTGATAGTGAAAAATTAGGTATATATACTCGTAGAGGCGGCTGGCATCTTCCTTGGACTGAACCCTTGATCCTATCAGGCAAGGTATTTTTATTCTTACCTGTGTTACGACTATAGAGGTATCATATAGTGCGTAGAGATATCTCCATTTTTGTATGGCTTTCAAACAGTCAAGTATCTATATTTTAGGGTTTCCAAATCTCTGTTCGAACCACGGATTGTTCGACCTAACAAAAAAGAAACAACAGTATTTTTATTTTAAAATGCTTACCTACTGAGACTATATGAATCACATACAAAGATCTCAACATTATTTACCACGTGAACCAGGTTTGTATGAAGTTTTGGTATCACTGCCACTGTATAACTTAAGACCTCAAGCACTTATACTGTTGCCTCTATGGTTCTGACCCTAAATTAAATTAAATTAGTAATTATTTAAGGGTCAGAATAATTATTATGAATGTTCCTATATTTTGATTTTGCATTCTGTATTGCCATAAAAGTTAGTATGGTAACTCTTGCTAGTAGTTGGTGAAAAAAAGTAGCATCATCTAATACAGTAATAGTAATAAAAAACTTTCAACATGACCCATGTCTCTAAGTATTTAAGTCCAGTTTATGAATTCTTCTAATATTGAAATCTGTATGCTTTGTCTTATGACTATTGAGACTGCAGATCTTTCCATAAGGAGTTCCTTTCTTTACTTGTCACTAGGGAATTTCATTAATAGTGGTATTAATGCCTCTTAATAGTTTACATATTTATGCAAAATCTTACTCATAAAGAAATAGCTAACTTGTTTTATTGGAGATGGACCTATCATATAATGTAGTCTCCTGAAATAAACCTTGTCTGGTGAGGTCTTCCCTAATAGTAAAACTGCAGTCAATTTCAATTGGAGAGGGTAATTTGCTCCTGTTCCTGGTATACAATTAATTGATATAATTACCAAATTTTTGATTCACAGAAAAGGTTGTGTCTATCAAAAAGTGAATTAGCATAAATCCCTTTACTTTCTAGTTGATGGGTAATCTTTGAGTGACTTCAGAACCATGACTAAAGGAAAAAAAAAACATTAAATAGAATTGATCTGAAAACCTGATCCATTTTTTGGATAACACCCTTACAATCTCTGATCATATTTAATATGGGGTATCCAGACTCAAAGTCAGCTTCATGGAACTTACAACCGCAAGCTGCTATCCTCAGCCCACTGCACTGTTAGGTAACTTTGTCAATAGGCTGTAGATGCTTGTACTGAATTCCCCATTGCAATTATGTGAGAAATTGCAGTTGTATTGTCCATGCTCAATACGATTTAACTACATTTCTTAGCTCTTGCAAACCGTTTTAAGCAAAAATATGCTGCCTTCAGTTCTCTAGCCTTCATTTGCAGTTGTTTTTCCCTCTTTCCAGGTTTTATCAGCTCTATTTCTGCCACACACAACACGATCCCCCCCCATTGGGTTTAAGGCATATTATACCCTGACTTCACATTTTATGTCTGGTTGGGTTTTAAGACACATTCTTCCTTGACCTACCATCACCCCATCTGCCTCGCAGGCTTTCAACTTGTTTTGTATAAAGAAGGTCCTGGGCAACTATTGGACAGACAGAATTTGGTTTGCCTATGACTTTAACGATAAAACAAATAGCTACACCTAAATAATTTGTTATAAGTACAAAGTATTTAACTATCTCTGCTTCATCCTCAGGTTAAATAAGAGCTAAACCTGTCACCTTTTTAAAGAATCAAATTAGAGAGAATGAAGCAGGATTTTTATTACTTTATGATGAGGCCTAACTTTCTAGTTTTTCTAATAGCATATACTAAATAGTACATTTAGTCTATGCTAATAGTAACCTAACATTTTCTATACAAGATTCAGCTGAATCTGTTATAGGTAAATAATCATCCTAGCATCCTCCTAGATTTGCTGAACTTTGGTGATCTTGATCAGACAAGAACTAGCGTTTCCAACAAGGTATGAATGTTGGCTAACCCAGAATATCCATTCTGGTTATGCTTTTCTTCTAGTTTTCTGCTCTGTAATAAATACAAAAGTATTTTAAATAGACTCTTTTTCGGGTATCCAGACATCTCTTGATCAGCTCAAATGGCTGACCCATTGAGAATTCCAATGTTTGTCCAAGCTCTAACTTTCACAACAGCCTATTTTGGTAAGTAATTTTTTGGTCATTTTATTTTTAGTTTATTTTATAATACATGTAGGTTCTATTCTCACTGATAAAATTCCAACGAGTTTAAATAAACTTGGTTGACCCCTGTGTGAAAACTTTTAGGTTATAATACCCAAGACGAGATGGTTGACAATACATGTCAGTTTTAATCAAATATAAAAATTTCAATGTGTTTATCCAGCCCTGGTTGACCCCAATGTGACAATTCTTAGGTTTTTATACATGAGGTGGTTGATACAACTGTCCGGTAGAAAATTAAAATAAAAGCCAATGTGTTTACATAAACCTGGTTGCCCCCAAAGTGACAACTCTAAGGTTCTGATACACAGAATGGTTCACTCACACTACTTGCCCCATCAAATAAATTAAAAAACTCAATGTGATTACTTACTTACATTATACCTGGTTGACCCCAACGTGACAACTCTTAGGTTTTAATAGGTACACAAAACTGATTATCAGTTCGTATAATCACAAGATCCAACGTGTATTCAAACCTGATTGCCCCCAATAGGCGCATCAAATTAGCTTAACCTGTAGCCTTAGCATGAAAAAATTACGGTTACGTTTAGTTTGAACGTAACGCGGTTTTGTATGGAATCTGATAACCGCCCCTTGCGGACAGTAGCGGAACTAATATTCGGCAGCAGGAAAACGGCGTTCGAGTTTGAACTAAACGGAACCGAACTGATACCGTGATTTTCATACATTAAGCTACTGCATCGGCAGCAGGAAAACATTTTTTTGACAGATGTCACGGTATCAGTTCGGTTTGAACTCCATTTAGCTCTCACGGTGTGAAACTCAAGTGAATAGATCACGTTAAGAACAAAAATATTTGGTTTTGTGGAAATTTGAAGAAGAAACCGAGAGGACGCAGTGCCCCAAGTTATTTCCTAGCTTGGCGGATTTTTTTAAAGAAGAACTCAATGAAGAGAGAGCCATAAACCGGTAAGCGAACCTAGTTTTAGTGTTTTCGTATATATTCTACATTTGGGGGTTTGTGGCTAGGGATCTAAGAACTAGGAGTCTACTTAGGCAAACAATTGACCCAATTACTATTAATGAGGTGGAATTCATCAAGCAATACTGCCCTAGCAATGTTGCGGAAGTTAACCTTTGCGCAGAAAGTCTTTTTGCCTTTATTGCTCCCTTGTCTAACCTCCAATCCGTAGTTTTTACTTATCAGTCAATGTTTCTTTGCGAGAAACTTGCAGGGCTCATGCTGAGTTTGAAACAGCACCTACCACTTTATTAGGTACCTAATGGTTTGTGTAGAAGTACAGTCTGTCAAAAAATTGTTGAAATGAATATTGAAGAAACTATTTTTCTTTCGCCTGGTTACACCAAACAAATAAGTACAAAATCTGTTAAATCGAGTTAACTGCGTTGTTATTTCATAAATATATTACCTAAATTATACTACTTGAACATTTAAAGTCCAATAAAGTTCATTAAAGTTTCATTTTCATTTCAACACTTTTTTGACATCATTATTGAATAATGCTTCTCTTTTGCAGGTTGAGTGTGTTCTATATTTTTGCAACTGGGTCATATCAACGGTTTGTAGTGTGAGGCAAACACTCCAGCCAAACAACTGTTAGCCTATATGTTGCTGAAGTAACAAATTATCACTGTAATAACAAATAGCTTCATCAAGTTTCATTGTTTCATCAAAAGTTTCATCCAAAAAGACAAAGAAGAAGAGGGCAGTCAGAGAGGTATTTAAATTCATATTCCTATTTGTAGTGTCACTTATTATGTACCTTTCTGCGGGTTCCTGTACTTCAGTTCTCGTAATTAACACGGGGCCCCGACGTTAATATTGTTTTATGTATGTAATCTTGATGAATAAAAACTTATTTTATTTATTATTATTTTTTCTTAAGATTTTTAATGCACAATTTACACAATAGTTCATAGGTAGTGCATGAATGATATTTATAGTTTATATTAAAATGATAATGGTTGTAGAAATCAATGTATGTTTAAAGTTTTTATAAATTGAGGTTCACAGTCTGTCGAATTGGCCTTCTCGATTGTAAAAACCCATTTTATCTGGCGAACTCCATACATTTTTAGCCCGAGTTTAAGAAATCTCACTTCAATTGCCCCCGAGGATGCATTGATAGCTCCCAGTTTCACATAGTTACCCCACTTAAAGATGAATTACTTCACTTAATAATGTATTGTATTTACAGGTAAATAACTTCAGTCTTGGCTTGATAAATATAGACCAGAGACCAATTACCTCCACATCTGTCCATGGAAGAACAAGGGTTGCCATTAAGAATGCTTTTTGAAGGCTCAAAATTGATGGCGTTCTGTTGGGAAGGTTCATACTTTTCATTTTTAACCAGGGAAGTGTGCTTAAATTATTACAGCATGTAATGTGCTGCATAATTTAGCCATTGAGATGCTGTAATTTCGAACTAAAATAAGTGTGTTAGTACATAAATGACCAGTGCAAAAACTTTTTTTTATTTATGAAACACCATGTACATGTCCTATCCATCCACACATAAGTTTGCCAGTGAAAAGGGGCTTTGCTGTTGACATGCCTTTTATTTGTTAAATAATTTTACAAATACCACATATACGAACCTTTGACATACCTAAAACTTGAAATAAGAAGGTGTTACACAAATCTGACCACTGACAAACTTCTGTGTAGCAGTGTATATACAAAATTTGGTTGTTATTCTGAGGAAATGTCCTAAGTTTTACAAGATTAGTAATTTTTACAAGAATCACAGTACCTATTTTATTTCAAACAATTAATTTAGAAATTTGTTGGGATAAAAATGGTAAGAAAAACAAGAGATCATAACCAAAACAGAAGTTATTTATTTTTCAGACTTAAAATAATGCAATATATACACATCTGTAGTCCTTAAATATTAAATTGAGCAAAGCAGACCCAATTGCTAATAAAATTGACCAAATAATATGACTTGCAGAATTCTTTGTCTTTTTTGCTGGTAGCTTCATTACTGGGGTAGTGTGTAGTTGCATTGACTGAATGCAATGGTGGTACCGGTGCGGTGTAGACTTAACCCCTGCTTCAGTGCTATGTTCGTATCCTGAAAAAGTTATGATGTAGTTAATACAATGGTATAGACAGTAGAGCTGCTGCCGGGCTTGACTGTAGAGGTCTGATCGTGTTACTCATGAACCCCCTGAAGTTATTTGAGAAAGGGTAAGAGGACAGCTCTTAAACAGGCACAACCAGGTGGCCCACCACGCCTTGGACAGATTGATTGCTGTGTACGCATCCTGAATTGCAATTGATGATAAGTATATATACAAATCAATGGTGTTACTGGTGCAAGGGTTTCAGGGCCCCCTCACCAACCTGCGAGCCCAGCATGGTGAAATCTTGAAAATGCCTATGTCCAGCAGTAGACAAACCAGGCTGCCGGATGGATAATGATTCCAAACACAAATGCAGTTAAGTACATAAAACATCCATTGCAGTAGTTCTCACTAAAATATTACCTACACAAAGCATGTAATAAGCATTGTAGATACTAACTTCCTAACATAATATCATCAGCAGTGAACAATGATAATCAGCAGGTTAGTAGTTCTACTGATGGCCCTGCTTGTCTTCTGCTACCCTTGACAGGTGTAAGTCCAGCATCGGTAGCAACCAGCTCCTGTAACGATATTTTCTTATTATAATCTTGAATCTTCTCACAAAAGAAACGAATTAGTTTATTTTAACATCGCATAGTGATTTAGCTTTTAACCAAAAGTATCTACTTACGTCTCCATAAATTGAAGTAGTATTGCCGTTTGACCATCACAAAAGTATTTATCTTCTCGATTTATAGAAGCAAACGAACTGCTTATTGTAATACGGACAGATATTAATTAAATAAATCGCTCTGAGTATGAATTATTTTCATTTCGGTCAGCTGTTGTGGTTGGGGTTGTGTTTGTTATTAGTGTTGCCAGGAGAGAATTCATAATTATCGACAATACTTTAATAATACATTTTAATTAAAAAATGGTCATCATTCATATTCTTGTAACACATTTATATTATTGTAAAAGCAAGAAAAAATTAGAAAAAAAATAGTTAGGTATGACATTTCAAAAAAGACATTGGCCATTTAATTTTTTCAAAGTACATTATTTTTAACTGTTTGATAAAGAAAACAGATTTTAGCCATTATTTTTAATTTTAGTTTGCTTTATTCATAAACTATATAGACTTTAATAAATTATCTTTGTGCTTAAAATTCACAAAATTCCTGAAATTTAGGTACAATGTTCCTAAAACGGCAACATTAAAACACCCGATTGACGAAAAAGAGCATTCAAAACATTTATTTATTTCTATCATTGTTGTAATTAAGCAACAATAAAATGATTTATAATAATGAAATAATTGCAGATTTATATGTAAAAACAAGTTTATTTATATTTATTTACACGTTTCAGTATGTGATGGGCTTCTAACTAATAATTTCAAAAAGATTTCTACTTAGTCTGCGTAAACATATAGTTTCAGAATGCACTGACGTGGTTGGTTCCCGAACGCTATCTCCGACTGAACGTAACTCAACGCAACGCGAACGCGGTCCGCGTTGCTGCCATTGGAGTTCCGTTATAGTTTCAACTTTACGTAACCGAACTGATACCGTGATACTTTCATGCTTGGGCTACTGGACATAATTCTATAACTGTAATTTTCTTTCTCTGTGACATAGAGTATTGTTAATTATAGTTAAAATAAGAAGAATTAAACATTTTAAAGCTCCGCGTCAATGTGAAAAAACCGAAAAACTAAGTTTTCAACATATTTGGTTTTCATGAGTACAGCATAATACATAACTTTGTAAAAGTACCTCAGATAAGATATAACGCTTGCATAGCAGTAAAAGAAATCATAATTAAACTAATTAATCAGTCGGGATTATCATTAATAAAGAAGGTTCAGTAAGTTACAGATTTTTTGGCTTATCTTACCAGAAATTATAGATAACTGTAATTCATTAATTTATTCTGAATAGTATAGGTATTATGTGCGTTAATAAATTATTAAAAATTAAACAGATTCTCTTTGCAGATTTCTAAATTCACAAATATTTGTAATTTTTGGAAAACCAAAATACATAACTACTTCAAAAGTGTTTAATTTGTGCCTTCAAAATATCATTAGTACTATAAGAAACAAATTAAACAATAAATGTCCACGATTGTCCAATTATTGATATTTTTTCTCATTTAAGTTTCAATACAAACATTATTTCTTGCGGAATAAGGTCATATTTTCTTTGTGCACCAGCTTCCGACCGTGCTGTCGCGAGTCGCAAGCAACGACCTTGTCGCAAGTAATTCTTTGTAGCCAATGTTGTCAAACTTTTATGAACATGTGGTAGGTAGGTATAATACCATGGTTTGAATTGAAATATTGTGTTCATTAATGTTTTGGTGGGATATCATAAGTTTTTGTAAAGTTGTATTTAAATACTTATATTTATTGTACCAGCCTTGTAAATTTATTTTAATAATTGTAAAGCCCCAGCCGTTTCGAAGATATAGCAATTTCAAAAAACTGTCTAAAAATTGTCAAAACCTGTCAAATATCAAATTTTTATTTCAGTAATTTAACAAAGCACACAATCCTATCGTTTCCTTTGTCACGAAAACAAAAAAAAAGTTCAAATTCTAAGGTAATCAAAATGTATAAAACATTGGCGAAACAATGATTTTAAGATCTTGAATAATTACGAAGCAATTCATATCAAATCTATACCCCGTACAAATTAAAAAGACCGCGCGGAGCATTTGCGCTATGACGTCACAACTTCCCACTGCCGCGGTGTGGATGAGACGAGATGCACTAAAATAAAACCAGCTATTTCAGCCGATATCGTGCTCACAGTATCTCGGACGTGGTGTATTTACGTGAAATTGTAATTGAGAATACTTCGGTTTAATAAAATAAACCTGTGGATACAAAATTAAAACGATGGAGAGTGGATTTATTCGCGAACAGTCCGATAATTTACCAAAAGTCGACATGGCTATGGTTTTAGACTTTTTGACCAACAATCCATTGTACACAAGTGCAGAAGTCAAAGGCGTCAAACTTTCAGCATAAGTATTAGATATAGATAACTACCTATACTGTAGGCAATCATAATCTCACGTAATTAAGACCTTACCTCTTCTGAGAGTTACCCTTTTCATTTATTTTAGGTATCTACCTACCTACTTAAGTCAGTGCAATCCATACAAGTTATGTTTACAGTTTTATTCAACTTCAACTATTTAAATCATAACATAAGTAACCCTTTGTTCCATATATTTATAAACTAACTCTTGGTAGAATCTTAGTCAAAGTCTGTTCGCTAGACAAGCTCTAGTACAGTGGAGCCCACATCAAGCTAAACAATTTCAGTATAAGCTGACCTCTCATTGTACAGGCTTCCCGTACCATGAGAGGTCAGCTTAAACTCAATGTGTATAGCTTGATGTGGGCTCCACTGTACAACCGACCTATTTTGCTATCTACTATGTGATAATACACTGCGGTACAGCCAAACGGAACTATGGAATGTAATCTTTAAAATGCAGGAAAATACATTTTGATGCGCAAACTATCAAAACAAAATCCCTTTCACTGTAACGCACTGACTGTTGTACGTGTGAGTGTGTGTGTGTACGCCGAGCGCATTCTGTCAGCCAGCTCCTTAGTCGGCACGAGCCCTTGCCTCCGCAGCGGGATTTTTCAAAGGGCACCTAGCGGTACCTGAGCTGGCGACCACACTTTTTCCTGTAAATATTGCACAGTAACGCTTGTCAAACGCGATGAACTGTCCATTAACAAACGATTTACCAATAAATCGGCATGGTTCCAAAGGTTCATGGTTCTAGTTTCTTATTCTAATTTCTTTCTTATTTTCTTATTAACCGGTAGAACTATGGCGATTTTTGCTTTCCCGCCGATTTTGTTTTTGGCTATATCTCTGAAAGTAGTTGTCAGAATCCGCAGAATTATAGAGGTGGAGATTGGCACGCTTGAGCAATATCAAGGCGAACGCCGCTAAGAATTACCGTGACGATCGTAACCTCTGCAATTTTACGGTTCTCAGTCCAAAAAACATATAGACATAGATTCTTACATCTAAATGGTCTTCGCAGCAATAACGTACAATTTTTTCTGATAAAGATTCTTTTCTTTTCATGATTTTGCACCACTTATTTCTAACTTTTTTCTCCTTCGGCACCGTAAAAAATCTTTATAAAAAATTCAAAGAAAGTAATATTTTAACAGTTCCTTGTGAATTTATTTGCCAAGTTATTAAATATATCAGAAAAAATATCAATACTTTCCCAAGGCTCGGTGAGCATCACTCTATAGACACTAGGAAGAAGCATAATCTGGCTTTTCCAAAAATTAGACTTGCAAAAGTAGGCACCTCTTTTGTAGGACATGGTATAAGATTTTACAATGAACTTCCAAAAGAGGTCCTTAGTTTTCCAGAAAAAAAGGTTAAATTATATATTAAGCAGGGACTCTTGAGAAAAGCATATAATAAAATCAGTGATTATTTGGACGATAGTGATCCGTGGTGTCACGAGAATATTGATCTTGGTAATAATATTACTGTTCGAATATTTTCTAACTGATTTGTGTTTTTCAAATCGTTTGTTTTTATGTAGACCAATATTTTTATATATATTTTTTAAATTATTATTTTGACATTTCTTTTTACATGTTGACATGAACATTTTATAACTTAGCATTTATCATTTTTTGATCTAATTGAATTCTAACTAATTTTTAGCGAAACCGGTAAGGGAAATTAATATAAATAAGTGGACAAGTACAAGTGTTTATCAAACAAAAAATGTTTCAAAAGTTCCACCAAGTGCCAACAATCACGAGCATCAACTAGCATTTATCAGTTGATAATTTGACTGTATAAAAGTGATAAACTAGATGAGACATGTAGATGATGTTTTGCTTAGTATTTTAAGTTACTACCACATTAGACAGGTAGACTAAGATATATTTGTTCTTCATTATATAACACAATTTCCTCTTGTCTTTTATATTTTTATCCTTTACTTTTTAAAGTGAAACACTTTGTTCAGTATGTATAATAATTATATATAAGTTAAAATGACTGTAATAGTATAAGCCATATGATGAGAAAAAAAATTGCTAAAAAAAAGACATGATCTTGCTAAGTTTCTTGCCCTTCTTCTTAGCAAGATTAATCGAATGGCCGGATTTATGCTTACATCAATTTATAGTTTATTTATCTATTAACTTATTTTTTCATTGCATTATGTAAGTATATACAATACTAGCTTTTTCCCGCGGCTCCGCCCGCGTCGTAGAGATTTTCATGGAAATAAGGAAAACAAAAGTATATGATTTTTTGAACGACTATATGCAACGGACACCATGTTTGGCCAAAGCGCTAATAAAAACCATCAAATAAGCCCAAACTTGAAGGGTCTGCTGTTGTCCGTTGAGGAGATCCCGTACCTATCTTTCAGTCCCATCATCAGATCCTGATCACCAAGTTTTACCAAAGTGCTAATAAGGACCAATTAAATTAGCCCAAACTCGAAGGGTCTGCTGTTTTCCGTTGAGGAGATCCCGCACCCATTTTCCAGTCCCATCATCAGACCCTGGTTACCATGTTTTACCAAAGTGCTAATAAAGACCAATCAAATAAACCCAAACTCGAAGAGTCTGCTGTGGTCTGTTGAGGATATCCTGTACCCATCATCCAGTCACATCATCAGACCCTGGTCACCATGTTTTACCAAAGTGCCAAGAAGGGTGTCAGGATCGTTGTAGATGGAAATCTGTAGTCAGATTAATCTCATACAGTTTTCTCGTATGGGAAAAAATCAATACATAAACCTGGCTGTAATCGCTTTTTCAAGCTAAATATTAGCAAGACGTGTGTCAGGATCGTTGTAGATGGAAATCTTTAGTCAGATTAAGCTGATATAGTTTCCTCGTATGGAAAAACAACCGGTTTCATCACGTATAACTAACCATTTGGTCAAGGAACGCCGATAAAGCAGCTAAGCAGCGTTTTTTCTCCCGACATGGTTTACAAATATTGAATTTTCAAACTGAAAACTTACTTTTATTAAAATAAAATATAGCTTGTGTTACTCAGCAATAGTATAGCTTTTTATAAAAGAAAGAATTTTTAGAATCGGTTCAGTAGTTCCAAAGTTTATCTCAAACATACAAACAAACAAATCTTTCCTCTTTATATAATAGTGTAGATGTAGATTTACTTTTTTTACTTATGTAAGTATATACTTGGTTAGGCATTATATTTATCTATGGTCTATTCAGTTTACTTATCAACTTATTTATTAATTGCATTATGCATAGTAATATTATTATTCTAATAAGTCTTTATTTTATGCATTATGTATAACTTTATTAACCCAACTTAAATATAAGTAGTTTTTTATGTGCTTGCCGTATTATATTTGTTTCATAATATAATATTGTTTTTATAAAGATTAGATATGACATGTAAAATGAATTACTTTATGTATCTATTTAACAAATAAACATTTTAAATCTTTGGGTGCAGCTACAGTTGTGTTTGTACAGTCAGGCACGAACACGATGCAGTATTTACAATTTGGTTTATTATTAGTTGGCACAGCTTCCATTATGATTCCGAAACGATATCAGCCGCCGTCCTCAGGTAACTACAAGTACTAACTGCCCGAAGCGCGAACGAACGCCCCGCGGCTGGAAGTTGTGACGTTGCAGCACTGCGACCGGCCGCGCGCTGAAATGTTTGAACACGGGCGGAAAAGTATATATTACAATTCGTAATTTATGAAGTTACTTTAGTTTTTAGCAACCTTAGTATGATTTTTAGGGTTCCGTAGCCCGACAAGAAACACATAGTTTCGCCATGTCCGTCTGTCCACGGCTTAGCGCAGAGACTATTTAGTACTAGAAAGCTGTAATTTGGCATTGATATAAATATTAATCACGCCAACAAAATGGTAAAATAAAATCTTGAAAAAAAATTTTTTAAGTGTACCTCCCATGCAAGTAAACTGGGGATGTTTTTTTTTCTCGTCAATCCCATATTGTGGGGTATCGTTGCATAGGACGTATTAAGCTTTAAAGTGAAAATTTTAGTTAGAGTGGAGCGTCCCCCCCCCTGCCGGCTAAACGGTTGTTTATAGAAATGTGAAAAAATTCACAGAAGTAGTATATATAATGAATTTAAAAGGAAAACTATCACAGCTAAGTAGGCTTTACAGGTTTAAGAGTACAGGTCGCGCCAAACTTTTGGCCCCCTATAATGTATGGGACCAGAATTTTGGCGCGGTCTGTATTAGTAGACCAACTTATATGTACCGGGCAACTACAGAACCCTATATTGCGCGTGGCCCGACACGCACTTGGCCGGTTTTTTAAAAATAAAACAAATAAATGGAAACGGTCGGATAGAAATAAACTCGTTATGACATGTCACCGCCGCGTCTCGCTCGCTGCGCTCTCTCTCTCCCCGGCCCGCACCCACCGCATGCATCCCGCTCCACTAAGTACGTGATCACGCATATTCTCAAAATTTTTAATTTCATATGCGTGACATTTACATGTTTAATTTTGATGAAAACATGATAGTAGCAGACATAAACCTTTTATTAAACAAAAATATCACAGTTACGATTTTTAACTGCTGAGAAATACATTATTATTAAAACGTAAAAAATTAATGTTTAATTTTTGTCTTAAATGTCTAAAAAGGCGCAATATATCTTACTAAAATACAGCCATCATAGTTACCATTTTGGCTTGTATAGATATTGAGTTCAGATTATTACTGTGAAAAAAAACATACTTGCGAATTTGGTTTCAGTTTATTTTTCGATTAGGTGGATAGTATTTGAATGCACCTCAAAATTATACTGACAAGGTATTTGGTTACCTATTTTGCTTTTAGAAAAAACTTGGGTAGTGTACGAAATCTCTGATTTTTATAAAAACGGTTAACACCCCGGAGTTTTTACATCATAATGTCTAATTAATAATCTATACTTAATATTAATACCCGATAAAATAATCAAAACAACGGGTTATCGAATTATGTCCAGGCTTAGCTACTTTGACGCGCCTACAAGTGACAATCCATGACCCCAAGTGACAGTTCTAAGGTTTGCACGTGATGGCTGTTAATTTCTGGTAGTTGACCTACCCAGCCTGTTGCAGTTAAACCTGGCTGCCCCCAAGTGACAGCTCTAAGGTTTTGTTACAAGTTAATCCTGACTGCCGCCGAACGACAGTTCTGATAGGATTCGGATCTTGGACTGTGCCCTTTGACGCAATCCAATTTGGTGTTTTCCTTGATCTTCTTCCATGTTCCTCTTGATTAATTCTGAATATTCCTCGAATAGTTCTTCGTTTCTTTTCCCTTTATTCATTATTTGTGCTGAAGAAACTAACTTTTATTTAAAAATCGGAAAAGAAAATCTTTGAATGTGCAAACATGGCGCGCACGACGAAACGAATGAGTATAAACATAGAGTAACACGTAGGGTAGCCAGCCTGCAGGTGACCAGTATAGAAAAAGTTTTTTTTTCTTTATATATTATTTCTAGCTTTGAATGTCGTGGATTTGGTGCGTACAGGAATCGGTACTACTCAGTTATCATGATGACCATGGAAGTATCAGGCATGAAGGATAATTTCCGCTAATCTCTGCAAGCTACCTATCTGTCGTTTTTGCACAGTTCATCGCTGCAGCGATGCAAACTTGTTAAACGCGAAAAATGTCTTTAGCGCTCAGCTTTAGCCCCATGCGGAACACGGCCGCATTTAAAAAAAAAGAAGTGACTAAAGGACTACTAGCGGCCCTTTGATTTTTAAAATTATTTAACCGTTAGTCATTATTTAGCTGTTGGAATATCTTCCTCAACACGAACTAAAAAAGTTCAATTTGCAATGTACAGTTCGAAAAGGGAAGCGGTCCTTTAATTTTATATTTTATTGAACTGTAAGTCATCGGAAAAAGCTTTGAAATTGTTTTTTTCTGCATATTGGGAAATCTGTTTAAACAACGGAGGTCGCTCCGCTCGGCTCCTTAATATGTACTTACATGTCAAGCTAACCGCTCCTCCTCGCTTCGCTCGTCGTCGCAACCTATCCCTAGCGGTCGAATAAAATTGAAAATAAGGAAGCCACTAACGGCTATTTTGACACTTCCTAAAAAATTGGAAGTGCCTAAATAACCGTTAGCGGCTTTCTAATTTTTAACTTTATTCGACCGCTAGGGATAGGTTGCGACGACGAGCGAAGCGAGGGGGAGCGGTTAGGTTGACTTGTAAGTACATATTAGGGAGCCGAGCGAAGTGGAGTGGAGCGAGGCGACCCCCGTAGTTTATACAGAATTCACGATATGCAGAAAAAATCATTTACCGAGCACTTTCCGATCACTTACGGTTCAATAATTTATAAAATTAAGGGACCGCTTCCCTTTTCGAACTATAGATTGCAAATTGAACTTTATTAGTTCGGGCTAAGGAAGATATTCCAACAGCTAAATAATGACTTACGGTTCAAAAATTTTAAAAATCATAGGGCCGCTAGTGATCCTTTAGTCACTTCTAAAAAGATTTGCTATCTTTGACATTTTGACATGACAACAAAGTCAACAAACAAAAATAGAGAAAAATAAATAATAGTTCGTTTGTCATAGATAAATAATAAGTTATAGTGATTGATTATATCGGTAGAGATTACTATATTCTTTTGATTATATTGTCTTTTATTTAACATATTTGGTTTTAAGGTTTTTGCATGTAATTTCACATTTTTTAATACCTATCACAGCACTAACAGCTAAAGCTTTCGAAGTCCATTTTTTCGTAGTGCCCTCATATCCACTCCTCAACCCAATAGACTACAACTCTTTCATTACTGTGTATTTATCATAAGTTTATATCGTCGGAAATATCTCGGCGCCTCAGTTTAGCCGCAAGGATATGTAGAGCCCCTGCGGTTTATGGTGCCTAAATATTTCCGACATGTGCTCAGATATTAACTAACGGTCACCCCTGTCTTAGTTTCTTTTCTCTCCCCGGTTTTCTCTCTTTGCTGGGTACTTGATAGTAGTAGATAATAATATAAATAATCTGGGAATAAACACCATAACTTTTTAACCTTCAAACAAAACTTTAATTTCAATTTACAACACGAAAACTTCAAACAATACTATAGTTTCCCAATGAAAGCATGCAACGCCTCAACTGTTGTACACAATCATAGTAAGACCTATACGGGGGTGACAGAGTGGTGTCGTAGAGCTTGACCACTTCTACAAACTTCTTCAGTGCTTCCCCATATATGCCCTCGTCCATGGCTGCCTGGCCAAGACGTAGTGCCATGTCGGTATCCTGGGAACATAAACAAATGTTAGGTAATAGTATTGATTTGGTGTAACACTTTTTTGATAGGACTAAACTTAATAAGCATTCTGTCTTTTGCTGTATGTATCAAAAAGACAAGGACACAATGCTTAAAATAAGGTTAGTCCTAATCAACGACCTTGGTCGTTGGTCCTACTAAGTTGTTGTGTTACACCAAATCAACACCAATGAACAATGCTATGAAAACTAATATGAAAATTTCTTTCAGGAATTCGAGTTTTACATAGTCATAGTTATTGGAGCTAATGGCAGATGATGAAGATGCTGCTTGTAAGTATACCATCATTTTGTTACTGCTTCCCATTAAAATATATGGTATTAAATTTGGTAGGTAGGTAATAAAAATGACTATTTTTGTTGCTTTTTTATGAAGTTTAGATTATTAATCAAGATAATTATTTGTTTTACTCCAGCTCTTGAGGAAAGTGGTCAACTTGCACAGGAAGAGAGTGAGACCACAGTCACCCCAACAGCCATTGAAGAAAAATCTCTTGACCCCCCTAAGTACAAAGTTAGGCCTGGACTTGGTGAAAAGTATGCAACAATTATTTCCAAAAGGGTCATTCCATGGTGACGGGTGTTACATTTTCACTTACTCAATTTAGCATAAATCATAAACTAAACATAACAGCTTATTCGTTTTTAGGCGATTAAATAAATTACAATGATGTTTACATTTCACAAAAAGGAATCACTTTTAAAATTAATTTCAATAGTAGTAAATATAGTTTTCAATGCTGTGACGGGTGTTACTTCCTCAGAAAATGTACTGGGATCTTGCGTGGTAAATTCAAAAGTTTAGGTCAAATGTGCTGTTTTATTTACAAAATGCAGCATGTTACAAAAGATCAATGTACGGTTATTTTGTTTTCATAGAGAAATCAAGAAACTAGCAATAATTAATTGTATTTAATTACAGTCAAATGTGTGACGGGTGTTACAGAGGAGAGTGACGGGCGTTACGAGTGAAAAACATTCTCAGAAATAATAGACTTTATTTCACTAGCACAACCAAATGCTATAAAAATTAAGTTAATAATACATAATTTTTCAAAGACAGGCAGATTTTCCATAAATTTGGACTGCTAGGGAGATATTTTTTTGCCTTAATAATAGCTTTTCTCAAAGTTGATCGGCATTTGTAACTGCCCATTTGAGATATTTGATTTTCAACAATAACAGTATTTTTCTTACGCTCCCTGCTTTTCCTCACTCTAAGCTTAATAGCTGCCCTTTCTTCATCAAGTTTTTTCTTGTTATTGCGTAGTATTTCTTTTTTCTTTTCTCTACGTTTCTTATCTCTTGCTTTCTCTTTCTCTAAATATATCCGCCACTTCTCCGGGTCGCTTCTAAGTTTTTCTCTGCTTCTCCTCTTTCTCTCAGAACTGTCCATCTGAAAAAAAGCATTATACTTCATGAACCGATTGCAAATCAATATAAAATGCTGAAGCCAAATAAAACCGATGACAATCGCAATCTACGGCCTATAATATGGCGGGCCTCTTTTAATAATTTTCGCTTGTAAGCAGATGTCCTCATTATGTTTTTCCTCACCGAAACCATGTCATGCAGTAAGAGACTGAGTATAATTATATGTGACGGGTGTTACATGTGACGGGCGTTACATAGTTTTAAGTGCTAGAAATTCTACAGTCTTACAAATTATAAAAGAATAAAGCAAATAAAAATGTTACAGTTAACCATAACCTCACTTTGGCGAACTATCAAAAGATAAAAGTAAGAAACGTCTTTCAAGTACTTACTTTTACGTATAAATTGTGACGGGTGTTACATCAAAATCGTGTTATGAATTTGCGTCGTTTCTTCAAGAATAAATTCACCGATATATATAAACAAAACACCAAAACACTCAGCACAAACGTCCTAACACTTACACAAAGCGGGAACACGTTGCCGAATCAAAATGGCGGAAAAATAGTGTTGCCATATCACCATGTTCAAACTACTATTGTGTGAATATGAAATCGAATTAATGAAACATAATTTTTATAATCTTATATTCTAAAATCTGCGAATTTTATTACGGATATCTTAAAGTAGGATAGTTTAGCTATCCACATATAACAGTTTTCCAATTAAATTATCATTTTTACTTTTTTTGTTTTTTTCTCGATTATCGTGGAATGAGCCAAAAGTCAGATTCTCATGAGATATGAATCATGACAATTATCTCCAAAATTTGTTTAGAGATTCTTTACAGTATTTGCTGTAAAGGTTCAAATAGTTTATAAATCTCAAAAAACTAATCCATGCATCTACTACTTATACTCTATTTCATATAACATTTGAAAAAAGAAGATAACAGAAGCAGGGATTTAAAACTATTTCATACCATGCACATTATTTTATTTACTAGAAAACACTACGGAAAATCTATAATTTGGCTTCACATAGGTACTACTTTATGCAGAATGTTAATTATTTTACTATTTGCGCACAAATTAAGAGAGCATTTTGAGTCACTTACTAAAAAGTCAACATAAATTAACAACAAATAATACAAACAATATAAGACTGCAACACGGTAATCAGATAAAATTAAAACATTATACTTTTGCCGATTGTCATGTCTAATGCTACAAATTTTTAATTTAATGCATTATGCTCCCTTAAGAATATTAGAGAACCCTGCTTCTTTAGGTCTTTCAATAGGAACATTTTGTAATTTTGTTGTTTGAAATAATATTTCGTAGCTTGGAAGGTCCTTTTCATTATAATAAGTTAAAAATAAATAATTATTTTAGGTCAGGTATTTAATAATTGCTTAGATGGCTGTGTCATACAGACATTAAAATGACACAAAACATAATGGTGTGGATACGGTGTAACACGACCTAACTTATTTGATAGGACTAACCTTATTTTAAGCGTCCTGTCCTTGTCTTTTCGATACAGAAGGAAGAAGCCAGAATGCTTTAATTAAGTTTATTCCTGTCAAATAAGTTATGTCACACCAAATCGACACCAATGTTTAACGTTTTTTGTTACCATCTCGTCGAAGTGTAATAAATAAATAAAGAACCTATTTTTCCTTCTTTCTAATGTTTCATGAAATAGAGTATACCTATAGAAAGATTGGAACCCAGACCCGAAGATTGAGAAACTTGCTTTATAACAACTGAGCTAACAAAGAAAAAAGTGTTCTACTGCTTTAGCTGCATTCTTTGATAAAATTTTATTATCTTGCTTAACAGTTTACCTTACATCAGTTGAATAACAGCATTAAACATTTAGGGTTTCAAATGCAACCTAGATTTCCTTCTGTCTCGGTTAGCAGCAGTAATGCAAAAAACTACATTAATATAATTCATATAATAATATATAATGTACCTAATACACTTTATGTACATATATTCTCTCTTTTCCATCACAAGTTAAACTCTTACCGGTTTACAGATTCCAAGCACAAGCGGTTCAAGAGATAATTCTGACGTCTATGCAAGAACAACTAATGGGGCGGCAGTACCGTGCTGACCAGGCCTCGAAGTGGGCTAAAACAATTTCTAATGGGGTACGACAAAGGGTGCAAGGACTTGGCATGAAAAGGTAAACATTTATTCATATTTTACACATAACCTGCAGTACAGAAGCCTTACTTTAAAAATATTTACAAGCTACAAAAACGTTCAGTTATGCTTGTATATTTTTACCTTGGACCAACAGTTTTCTCAACTTGTAAAAGTTGTAAAAATTTATTCAAAAAGGCCATGTTTTTTATTAAATTTTAAGGTGAAGTTTCAAAAGATGTTATAATCCAACCATTACAAAACGCACATTTAGTCAATAACTCTACAAGCATCCTGTTTAATAAACTTTGGCCTTACATACAAAAGGATATCCCATATCTTATATCTTGCTATAAAACTTTTTAGTACCATCTCCTTGACCATTTTAAATCCAAGCATAAAGCAATAATACAAGCATAAAGACTTTATTATGATACTTATCAACGACATACCATTAGAGAAAGCTCCATTTGTCCACTTTTCGCTCTTATTGCAGTCTTAAATATAGGTAAAAAGTGGGTACATGCAATTTTCTTCATAGTACATACCGATTAACAGAGACTACAGATCCTTTTTCGTTTCATCATGTATATAAGGTGACTTTAATTATTACAGCCAAATTCTTACTGAAGACTCGGTAGTGCTCAGTTACAAGGTTCGATGACCCTTTTTGTGAAAATCTTAAATTATTATTTTCGTGTACCTTACAAACGCAAGCCCAGCCCCGAGTGAATTACTAAGGGAAGTCAAGATTTTATTTTGCGAATTTAGCAAAAAGTGTTATCGATCCGTGTTACTGATTGATCACTTACAAAGACTCCAGTATAAGTTTGGCTGTATTAATAAAAGTCACCTTATATTTAGTTGTGGCAACAAGTGTGTATCACTCTGTGCTACGTGACCTAATATAAATAGTAGCCAATAAAATGTTGTATAATAATTAACTGTAAAGTCACTGTAGGACAAAATAAAGGCTATTGTAATTTTATTCCAGGTATAAAATTATAGTGCAAACAACAGTCCTGGAGATGAAAGGTGCCGGTGTAATGTCGGCGCAAAGATGCGTCTGGGACCCCGAGACCGACGCTTACATCAACGATTCATACAGAAACGATACCATGCTCTGCCACACGATAGTTTACGGTATTTACTTGTATTGAAGGTATGGTTTGTCTGCTTCTATAGGCAAACATGAGTTAGGGGCGTCGTTACAGGGGAGGGGGGATGGCGTCCGCGCGGGGAAAGGGCGGCAAGCTACTGAAGTTTAAGGCAGCGATACGTAATTGCGTTCGTTTGATCCCTGTCTGTACCGTTATTATTACTTAAGGCTTAGTTATGAAATTAATATGTAAGATATTTAAGGATTCATAAATAAATTGAACACTTTAGAAACACGATTAGTGACGCAACGGTTTATGAGCGGTGACCTTGACTGCGCTAGTCATTTTTTCTCTATCGCACTTAGTAATTTTGTGCGCGAGTGAACACATGCGCTAGTCCCCCAGTTTTGGCGAGCGCTCATAACTCTTTGCGAGACTTGTAGTTTTCTAGATAGAAAAAAAAAAACAAAGTTATCTCTAAAAAAACATTATGTCGTAGATACTTCACGGAAGATCATCAGTTTTGGATTAATAACAAAACTACATGTTTTCATACCTAAATTCGCGAGCGTTCCGCACATCCTAGCCAGAGCCGTCCCGCTTCCCGCCTGTCTGCTGTAGTTGCTTCGGCCGTCAGACGGAGAGCCTGTGTCCCTTGCGCTTACGCAGGGTTTTAGAACGCTCGCTGGCTCTTGCCGTTGAGCCTCACGCAACATACACGGAGCTCGATGCTCCCTTTAGATTTTGTGAGAGATACTCTTTCTCTCACAAGTCTGCTGCCTGCTCCCCGTGCGGCCGTCATCCCCCGCGTCCCTGTAGCGTCGCGGGCGAAGACTAACTTAACTTATCCGATCGGTTTACGGAGGTTCGTTGGTTGGTGATTGGATTGTTGTGGTTTTGTTAGGGTGTTTTTGTCGAAAATTTGGCATAGTAGACTGATTAAAAATAATTATATTAGATTTGTATGAGGATTTCATAATTTCAGTTCAGTTTTGTATACATTAATGTCATACCGAGAGGTTAATTTTAAGTTTATATTATTATTATTATTTTGTTAATAGATATTTTCGTGTTTTTTTTTGTTTTTTTATGGAAAGTATTTTTAAATAATGAACTTGTGAGAGCACTCTGTGCAAAGTATTGAATAGCGTTGAGTTAATTTTATAAAAATAAATACGGAAGAATCTTGTGCGCGTTCGTTCAGCGGTTCCATACAAGATTTCAGTTCTAAGATTAAGTATTTCTTGAATTTAGTACTTACACAAGAATGGGGTCATAGTTATGTCGCAGTAAAGTAGTTAAATCAGAGAGTTAGTTGAATCTCTAGAGAGTTAATTAAAGATCGACATTCAATCAAGTCGCTAGCATTTTGATTTAAATAAAGCAGCGTCGAAAACGTTTAACTATCTGTCTGACCGAAAGCCAGCGTGTTGATTGATTAATAATGTAAAACAAGATGGCGGTCACGACAACAGCTGATTACATTTAGAATGTTCAAACCTGACCTAACGTACTGTTTTTAAATACATTTTGACCTATCCATTATGCACCTATTTAGTATCCTACTCGGGGACGCCTCGCTCCGCTCCGCTTCGCTCGGCTCTGAGTTGTTTCATAATGTTCAAACCTAACCTAACCTAGTGTTTTTAAATACATTTCGACCTATCCATTATGCGACTATTTAGTATCCTACTCGGGGACGCCTCACAAAGGTCACCCTACCAAAGTTGAAATGCGCCTAGGAACGTTTAGGAAACTCGTTAAACGTTTCGTTCACTCACTTGACTGACGGAACTTTAGCGACTTGATTGAATGTCGATCTTTAATTAACTCTCTAGAGATTCAACTAACTCTCTGATTTAACTACTTTACTGCGACAGTTAGATTAGGTTGAGTGAGACTCTGCGAACCAATCTCTATGAAAAGCGCTGAGGGTACTGTCATATCGAGGACCCCTGAAGGAACGCGCACAAGTATCTTTAGAATTATTCACGTCGTTTCTCATTTACTTCGATCTCATATAATTTATAGTATCCTTATCAAGTAGCAAAATTAGTGTATACCTGTATATACCTTATGTACACGAATATTTTGAATTGGAGTGCTAAATGGGACAAATTTAGTACCTATTGCTAGTAGTCTTCTCGTAAGCCCAATGATTGAGCAACCAATTTGAGACCATTCGAAAATTATAGTATTGCGTCTGGAAACTGGAATTATATTGTAATATTTTCCAAAATGCTTTTGATTTCCTTGTCTCGTCTAGCGTCTGGTTGTTAGGCTGTCTTTCATATTTTGTTCCTGGAATAGTCTCATATTTTTAGGAATAGTACATAACTGACCTACAAGGACTTGAGTCCTTTCAGTATGTTGGTGTATTGCAGACAGAGGCCACATTTTACCATGAACTGGCAGTCGTGCGAGACGAATATCACTTTGCTACATATTTTTCCTGGAATAATCTAGTATTTTTCGAAATAGTACAAATAACTTACCTGTAAAGACTTGAGTCCTTTAAGTATGTTGAGGGGCCACATTGTACCATGAACTTGCAGTCGTGCGAGACGGATATCACTTTGCTACATATTTTTCCTGGAATAATCTAGTATTTTTCGAAATAGTACAAATAACTTACATGTAAAGACTTAAGTCCTTTCAGTATGTTGAGGGGCCACATTGTACCATGAAATTGCAGTCGTGCGAGACGCATATCACTTTGCTACATATTTTTCCTGGGATAATCTAGTATTTTTCGAAATAGTACAAATAACTTACCTGTAAAGACTTGAGTCCTTTCAGTATGTTGAGGGGTCACATTGTACCATGAAATTACAGTCGTGCGAGACGCATATCACTTTGCTACATATTTTTCCTGGAATTTTCGAAATAGTACAAATAACTTACCTGTAAAGACTTGAGTCCTTTCAGTGTGTTCAGGGGCCACATTGTACCATGAACTCGCAGTCGTACGAGACGGGTATCACGTTGCTACATATTTTTTCCTGGCATAATGTAGTATTTTTCGAAATAGTATCTACAAATAACTTACCTGCAAAGACTTGAGTCCTTTCAGTATGTTGGTGTACTGTTGACAGAGGCCACATTGTACCATGAACTCCTTGCAGTCGTGCGGGACGGGTATCACGTTGCTACATGGGTTGTCAGAGTCACATCTGGAAATACATGTTCTATGGTTAGATGCATTTTTATCGTCGATTTCAGGACCAAGACAGTTTTTATGCAAGAAGGTGAACTATCAAAATGGCGGAGCAGACGCATGAAGCTGTCTTACTTGTAAATTAAACAGGCTAAGCAAACACGAAGACAAAGCGTAGGCGATAATTAACAATGCAGTCTTTCTCGCTTAGTCATATAGCGACATACAGTGCTTTCTATCTCGTTCATTCGTATAGCTCTTCTTCGTTTAATTTAGTTTACTTTTATCCTTTTAGTCATGTTTTTTTTTCTCTAAATGTAACCCAACGTAAGTACATACTTGAACCGCATATATGACTCGTTCATGTCTTCATAGAGCGGCCAGTCCTGCTGGCAAGGGAGACAGTTGCAATCGAACCAGTAGCGGTCCTTCAGGTCGCTTTGCCTCGTAGCCTTAGGCACGGTCGTGAAGATAGGCCCGTAGTTCTCGGAGACTTCATCGCCTTTTTTGATGTTCTTAACCGCTCGCACTACGATTGTTGGGCCGCAGAAGTATCTGTAACCAACGTTGTCTGATTCAGATCTTTTCAGCAATGGTAACTTGAACATTATGGGCTTCAAATAAAAACAATGGATTTTTGATGTGGATATAGAGTAATAAACCAAAGGAGTTTTTACTCAATGGCACCGCCTATAAATAAAGAACGGCCAAGTGTCGAGATGACTACGTACAATTCAAATAAAATGGTAGACTTAAATTGCTGCGCCCCTACAGGGCGTCACTTCTACCTTTATTATTATGTAACATCTTTTAACCTGTGACTTGGCAATAAATAAATGACATGATATGATAAATAATTCCGTCTACGAGCTAGAGACCTGTGATATACGGACGAACAGACAGTAGAGTGATATTAATAGGGCTCCGTTTTGCATTTTGGGTACGGAACCCTAAAAGCCGAAATTTGGGGTAGAGTAATTGCCACAATCGACAACATTACAAATGAATGATTGGTGAAAAACTAAAAACCATTTCGAGATATGGGCCTTCCGTGCATCATATTTTTTTTTCATTATTAAATCGTGATTAAATGAAGATATATTTCTAAAAAACTAAAAATATGGTAAACACAGGATTTTAAAAACAATATCCTTTGCTTTTAAGTTCAATATGTTTAAAAAAAAATCAAAAACTGTCATATCATGTGACAGTGGATATAAACATGCCAAGCTTTGTTTTTAATAATCGATTGGCAATGAACATCGACTTTTGAAATCCTCAGATGCGACTTAAGTACATCATTTTAGAATGAATAAATAATAAAACATTAAATTATGCAGGAAAAACATAAAATAAAAAAATACATAAGCTTTTTTTTACGCAGCCTTTCAATATAGATATTAAAAACAAATGGTTAACTAAAATGAAATGTTGTCGATTGGTTCGTTAGTCTTTTTTCCTGTAACGCACAGATGCCTCTTTTCGTCACTACTGCGTAGATAGTGACGACATCGATTAGATCAAAATTAAATGCGTAGTGACCGACCACCTCCACATAAGCAGTCACATAAATACACACATAAGTCACATAGTTGTTAGATTTTACTTAAAACTATGATTACCTTACAACACCAGGATCACACGAGTGGTTGAACAGCGCCAGAGTGGGAAAGATGGCTCCAGCCAAGAAAATTGACTTCCCATCGTGCTTAATCACGTTCATTCCCACCTTCGGCTTCTTGCACTGGAGCTCAAACACTTCGTGAGCATTAAACTGCAAGATCTGAAGGTTCTTCAGTATCAGCCCGCCGAAGAAAGACACATCTTCTGCGTATTTTTCATCTACAGCCATAGATTTAAGTTCCTCCATCGATACTGAATTTTGCCTTGGTTTTCCATCGAAGTAACCGCTTACTTCCAAAAGCTTGACTAGAAAAGCTGTCATTTGCGTCCTATGCAAGAAATCTTCCTTTTTGCGTTTGTCTTCGTGGGTGACTAAATGGAAAACGTTTCTATAGTCTTCAGTTTTGTATGGACCTTCCGGTTTTTTGTTCAGTTCTTCTCGAATACTCGTGAAGTATTCTTTTTTATTCTGCGTGACCATCCGCAAAGCAATGTGACAGGTGATAGAACATCCAGAGTTCCAAATAAGAGGGAGGATATGACATTCGTAACCGTGGAAAGTGTTCTGTGCGGTTTCCAAGCACTTTTCACCGCAGAACACCACGTTAGGGCATTTTGGACAAGCCAGTGGGATCGGACATCTGCAAAATCATAAAGAAAGTCTGTCAAATTTATTGTCGTACACAGAATTATGCTTTATTTGATATGAAAACCAAAATCAGTTTCAAACGTCAAAAATGTTTCCTAAGGGGTCCCTGTAAAAGCTTAAAGCATCTCAATCTGCAGAGCCATTTTCGAGTTTTGTCGAAGATGGACAGAAAGCAACGTTTATATAAGGTTTTCCAATTTTAATGTAAACCTAAAACCAAGCAACTGCAACTTCTGCTTGTTTTTCTTTACTTTCTCCAACTACTTATTTTACTCAAATCAAAATAAAAGGACAAAAGATAACCCACTTGATAAAACAGTTTTGACAATGCGTCCTAGCGAAATCTGCCAACAAGACACCGCTGTATGGCTTCTCCACCAGCACAATCTCTCCAGCCTGGATATCCCTAGTGGCTGTCGCAAATCTTCCTCGAACCTCATCATAGTCTATCTGGATGGCTGCTGATGCTGCAGGATAGTTTGGATTGGCTTTACCCCCTAACTTTGGTTTAGGAGGAATTCTTTTCAATGGCTCAGGATCTTTAGGGTTCCCAGCGAGTATCAGACCTTTGTTCAGCATTTCCAGCATGATTTTGGAGTCAGAACGGAGCTTTTGGCGTTTATCCTTGCCCAAGCTGGTTGCTTCATCGAGGGAGCTGATCGTGTCCCTGTAAAAAATAGATTATATTGTATTGAACGCAAAGGGGTTTTATTTATTTGGATGAGGGAAATGAGAAATCACGACACGCGAGTTCAATAATCTGGTTTTCGTTCCACTACAATGATACTTTAATAAAATAACAAAGTGTCTTGGTGCTTGTATCAAGTTGCGAGTAATGTTTAAACTTGCAAATATGGCTATCGATTTACTGTGCATGTGCTCTAACCAGCCAGTATCCTTATAGTTTTTGGAATGTTTCTACTGTCAACAGTTACAAATTAATCGAGGCGGGAACTTGTTGGGCGGGAAATACCTAACGGATTTTCATACATGTAAAAAATGAAGTGACGATTAGTTCACGTTATTTATACCTACATGATTTCTAATAACGTGGTAGTTGAAAGAAAGAAATACATAAGTATTCAACTTGAATTTAAATTACTTACATTTGATAATTTGATGGTAAGTTAGGTGCATGTGATAAAGTTAACGTTTGCATACAAAGCAGTGTGTATTTCCATGTCCGTTTTAACTTATACAAAATAATTCTAATATATCGTTAGGAATTCTTTGTCATTATAATCGTTCGCCGCTGGCATGTTAAAACTCAAAACAAAGCATTTTAATTTAAACGCCTGCAACTAAAACATATGCAACAAGTAACAACTCACTGGAAAGATTTCACTGCGTCCTGATTCCGTTTCAAAATTAGCAGGCACCTGGCTTTTCGTTCATGGACCTTGTACCGCAGGTGTCTCGGATAACCCAGCTGGAGACAGCGTTGGATGTCGTCGATGGCATCTTCGTGTTGATCTAGGTGGTTGAGACAGGCTGAGCGATTCGCGAAGACTATGGATGCTTCTTCAGCTGAAAAGTTATTTTGAAATTGCTGTCTTTGATCATTGAACCTAGGTACCTCTTTGGTCTATTGGTCTCGACCACTAGTTGGGAGATCGCTGCTACAGATCATGTAAGGCCACCCATCACGTTGGAACGTAATAATCGTCGGTGAAACGTGGGTGGACGAGAGTGAACTACGACTTGCATTTTACAGCACAGTGTCAAAGTTTACGCCAATAATGTGCATTTTAGGGCTATTGCTTATTGGTTGAAATGTTATCAAAGCGAAACAAATAAAAAAATGTAAAATAATGTCTGTTTTTTTTAATATAATTTTTTAAAGTTTACTTTAGAAAAAACACTTAAATTCAAAATATCTCAGAAATGGTTCACTTTTGCATAAGGCATTATATGGTCGAATCGACTGCAATAGCTCTCTTCTACAACCCCTTCAAAGGATTGCATCTAATTACCAGTCACCCTGTATACTAGGAAACTTCTCTGAAACCCCCTCGGGGATTCATGTCGTAGAGACGTTTAGTTTTTTTGTGATCAGCAGTTTTATTTAGTGACCAAAACAAAGGCTGGTTATTTTAGGAACTTACTTTCTTTCTGGGGCATGTACATTAAGCTTTGGCTGTATAACTGCAGTGCCTTGGCCCAGTCACCTTTCTGAACGGCGCTGTTGCCGTCATTCTTCAGTTCGCGCGCTTTTTCCATGTCTTTCTGTACCGGAAACGGTACATCGTTTTGACATTTCTCTAAATCACTAGTCAAATCGTAACTCTTTATCGCGGGAAGGCTGCACAAATAGGACACACGCTTGGTGTCCGTCTCTAAATTGACGAAATTATTTTTTATCACTTCGTCTATAGAATTGTTCACGGTGTCGTGGAACTTTTTGAAGAATCCTCCGTTTTCGGCCATGCTTCAGGGAATATTAAATTACAGGATAGAAGCACTTTATTTACTTATACAAATAAGCGAGGTGATATTTGATTATGTAGTTTTATAGTAACACTTTGTCAGCAAATAGAATCACAGAAACTCTTTCCGGGAAAATAAAATACTGAAAGATTCACGAAAGCCGGCTGTCGGCCTGAGTGCGCGTATGACTGTTGCTATTTTTATATTTAGAACGTCGAGATCTATCTACTCTTCTCAGTCAGTTTTCGATTGTGAGACTGGCGTGCTTTCAGTAGAGATCATTTATCGACAAAATACTGTTCTAGAACCTCCTAGAATGGTCTCCAAATCGTCACATAAATCTATTATTAAATTAAAATAACATCGTGTGTATGGGTACTACAGAATGTTATGGCTATGATTGCTAAGTTTATACTTGTGAAAAACTACTTTGTCACGAGATGGAGCAAAAAGATCCAAAGGGCATAAAAAACCTATACAAAAAAAAACGTATTGAATTGCACGGCTTGGCGGGTCAAGAACCCACCGAAAGAACTGGCAAATAACAATTTATGTATAGTTTTTGTTGTATTTTCCTGCAGTTAGGGTGGCTATTATTATCTCTACCGGGAATAAATCAACTTCGTGATTGTTTATTAATAAGCGTCCTAATAATCTAAAATAAACTTTTGAAATAAAGCTCAGACTAGCGTGCCTAAAACAAAATTGATTGGTTTCGGTGTAATTGGTACCTAACCTACTGACATGGGTTAGACTGGGGTCTAAAGGTGAGTTATGTTTTGTGCCAGATTCCGTTGTGTATTTTTTTGGGTTTCTGTCGTGAAACATCTCTACTACGAATTCTCGTTGTATGTCTTATTAAATATTTTTCCATATTAATTTCATTTATTCAAATAATTGGGTACAAAATATTGATTAAGTATGTATTTAATTTACTAAGAAAGCTAAATCTATATCTACATACAGAGTTAGTTTTTCAAGTGAGCGTGGATGGCAAAATCCGAAGCCATGGAATATCGTAAAATGGTCAAACGAGCCTTGGGGACGATTTTTATGAAAGCCAAAACGGCATAGTTAGGTAAATCAAATTAACATTTCTCGAGGAATTAATTTCCAGTAAGCTGGAAATCATTTTAATACCTTCATTTGGTCCCAAATGCGTGTAATCCAAGTTCGCACCAACCTAGGAGGTGAGCTTAACTTTTGGGAGTCAAAAAACCGCGAAATACAAATAAGTTGCAAATTTTCCGTAAATATGAGGCATAAGGCATAAAAAACATTTAATACATTGTGAGGGTGAAGAACATTTCAATGCAAATTTCTAAGACTATAGATTCGAAGTAGTGTGAATGAAAATATTTTTTAAGCAAACAATCATTAATTAGTCTTTTATTAATATTAATAAATGAAGTAATAGAAACATTTAAGATTGACATAACATTAATAGAATATAAACAAAAACATTTTATATTCACAAAATAAGGCAGCATTCACGCTCGCATTTTCTTAGATGTCGATGGCCCTTAAGCTGGGATGACACGTTGAGGCTCTCTTCATTGGGATCATCTTCAAAGGGTCTGTCCTCACCTATTTCTGCTTCTAAGGCAATCGGCATGTGAGACACCTTGAACGGTGCTGAAATCGAGCTTCTGGCTGTGGCGGTTGAGGCAAATTGTTGAACATCTCATGCCTACTTTTCGGCAGCTGCACTTCCCTGTACACCCCTTCTTACATCTGCAGAACACTGCGTTGAGGATTTCAGCTGGAGCTGGATCCTTGGTGTTCATGGTAGGAAGCAGGCCAAGGTCTGTCCTCCTCCAACCCCAGCTGAGAGGATCTTTTGGTCTATTATACCAGCTCTAGATTTGGAGGTAGACCCGCAGAACATGTTGGGTGGCGGCTGCATTTGTTGGGGTAGAGAGGCCAGATTGAATGTTGGTTTTACGAGAGATTTGGAGAATAGCTCGTAGCGGATATTGTCCAAGATCTCATTGGCCTTAGGTGAATATAGGGCTGCCAGGAATAGTTGACCTGCTGAAATGAGGTCCTCAGGATGCATATCTGCATGGTCAAAAACCTTGAAAGCCTTCTGCAAAGCCGTGTTATTTTGAAGAAGCTTCAGAAACAAGTATCTAGGAGAGTAGAACGTGTTCTGGGAGGTCCCCCTTTGAGGTTTCATGACGTAAATGTTTGAGAAATTTGGTGCTTTGGCGGTTAATATGATCAATAGATCGGTGTCCTCTCCGATTATTATGACCGTCGCAAAATTCTCTGCCACTTGAATGGCGGTGTTGACAATGAGTGTATCAGCATCCCCATGAGCTTGCCTCACTTCAAAACCCTCCTGTATAAATTTTTCGCGCAGCATGGAGATAAGCCGTTCTTTGTTACTGTCGTTGGACAGAAATGGTTCTTTCAGCATGGTTGCAGACATCGATTCAATGAACACCACGTTTGCAGAATAATGCTTGCTTTTACGGCGAAGCCGCTCAGCTGATTTGGTACTATTTACTGACCCATCAGGGTAACCATAATAAACGATGATTGTACTGGCAGGCTTGTAGTATTTCTAAACGTAGTCGACATATATGGAGAGAATTGTTGAAAATTGTTCCTTGGATGGCCAAACCACTCGATGTAGAAGAAACCCACCATCAAATACAATGCAAATTACAACCAAATACCCGCAAGGTTTGGTGGATCAGGCACTGGCTAAAATAAATCATCAAATATGGAAACGGGATAAGGAGCCAGCTCAAACTCGAAAAAATTCTTTAGCTGTTGTAAAGTACAATTCCTAGTGCAGGCACAATGGGGCAAAAAAAAATGTTTTTTTTTTGCATTTCACCATGAGGGTCATTAAACCTCCTTCCTGATGACTAACCGAATCTTCATTATGAATTTAGGCGGTTGACTAAATTTCACCTTATATTATTCAAAGATTCTTTACAATTCCTAGGAAATTTATAAAATGCCAAGCTGATTTAGGCCGAATAGAGTAGAGTTTTGCTTTCTGCTCTGTTCGGCCTAAATCAGCTTCGCATTTTATACATTTCCTAGGAATTGTATAGAATTCCTGAATAATAATTTATTTAAATTTACGTTTACATATCAATATAGATATTACATTATCGTAACATTTCAAGCAATTTATTTATTAAACCATATACACGAACTTAGAACTTAGAAAAAAAAACGATTTTGAATTGATGATAAATTCAATCTTTCCAAACGACTGAATTTAAAAATGGGGTTGTCTATATAAAGTGAAATCGTATTCTCTACAACTTCTTTCTTATGGGTATTTCAATAGGAGTATCTGTATCAAAGAAATATGGCCTATAAAAGTCGCAAAATGAAAATTTGCACCTAAATGAGAAACTTTTACGGTTTCTAACTTTTGATTTCGACTATATCGCTAAACCGAATATGAAGTTTGAAATGTTTACTCGATGCAAAATTTAACCCTCTTTAATTTTCAATTTGATGATATTTTCCGTCCGACGTACCGTTTGCGAGCTACAAGCACAAAACTGAAAAAAGCGAGAAAGTTTGGCAGTTGTTTGGCTCCCAAGAGTTGAGCTAACCTCCTGGGATGGTGCGAACTCGTACTACACGCATTTAGGACCAAATAAAGGTTTTAAAATCATTTCCAGCTTACTGGAAATTAATTCTTCAAAGCGCCTTTTTTTGATCTAATTTGATGGGTCTAAATTTGATTTAAAAAAAATAATATTATAATAATGACCCTATTACTAAGCCTTCGCTGTCTATCTGTCCGTCCGCCTGTCACAGTGGTTTACAGCTTCAACCATAATAGGTAGACAGTTGAAACTTTCACAGAATACGTAGTACGATGGCCACTACCACAGCAAATTGTAAAAAAAATTTACTCGAGGGGAGGCCCCATACGAAAAAGCTCAAAAAAGTAGCATTTTTTTACCTTTGTTAGTTTCAACTCTCTATAAGATGGTATTACATACAAGTTTCGAATTTGGTCAGGTTGTTGTAAATACTCTATAGTAAAACAAAAAAGAATAAAAATTTGGGTTCGTTCCTCAGCGGGAGCTGAATTGTTTGTCCGACGCTACCATTTTAGCGGTTTTTTTTTGCTATGTTGATGTTGCTACGACATCTATATTATTGTAACTCTTGAGAACAATAAAGTTATTGTTCTGAGTTGTGACGTCATGTTTTTAGGGTTCCGTACCCATATTGTAAATCCGACTCGCACGTGGCCAATTTTGTTTATGGTATTTGTCGCCATAACTCTGTAATTCATCGCCAAAACTCTGTAATTTCCTAACCGATTAAAAAAATATATTATTATTGTTTGGAAGAGTGCTTTCAGCTAGGTCCCGTTTAAGTTTGGTCGTGATGATGATCTTCAGAGATAGTCAGTTGTACTCCTCAACGGATGACAGCACATTACATTACTCGAGATTTTGGCAGTACCACTTTGTGCAAGTTTGCTGATTCCAAGGTATTACTTGAAAATAGAAAGTATGCCCAACTGACCTTCGATCCTGGCCTCATTACATTACCACAGAGCTTCTCACCGAATGACAGCACAAAACTCTAAATTTCGGCAATCACTCAGTAAGATATAAGATAGGTGTCGACGATGCTGGCCATCATTTTGTAAATAGGTTCTTTATGTATGTATTAGACATCTAAGCAAATTCAAATTTACTTCACTCATCGTTTGGCATCTTCCTTGGCTAGTTAAGTTTTAACATAAAATTCGAAACCTTTAAAGTACTCAAAAGCCTGCCTTATCAATTTGTCGGCGACATCGTGGTCGGAGTTGCAGAACGCCACACCAACGGAGACCGTGATGTGGAGATCAGGGCAGATACCCGAGAAATTTAACTGCGGACCTTCTGACATGCGGAGTGTTGAACAGCACAACCTTTTGGATATTGTGGGGAGTGCGACCCAGGATCAGTCGCCTGGTAACGGTAACGGAGGTCAGACGGTGAGTGCCTTTGACTTTTCCCGCCTTGTACAAGGCGTTATCGATCTAGCTAAGAAACCTACAAACCTACAAGAGAATATCGCCTATCGAATTGACATCTTTTAGCGGAAATATCTCAGAATGATGCGCTAAAAGGAGAGGCTAGAGAGACTGTCTCCAGTCTCATGTTGTTCTCAAACGACCAACTCGAAAACTGGTAAACCTACCTGTAGAACCGGAAGCCAGCCCGTCATCGGGACAGTAAGGCCGGAGCCCTTACGGAGGGGGCCATGTCGACGATGCTGGCCATCATTTTGTAAATAGGTTCTTTATGTATGTATTAGACATCTAAGCAAATTCAAATTTACTTCACTCATCGTTTGGCATCTTCCTTGGCTAGTTAAGTTTTAACATAAAATTCGAAACCTTTAAAGTACTCAAAAGCCTGCCTTATCAATTTGTCGGCGACATCGTGGTCGGAGTTGCAGAACGCCACACCAACGGAGACCGTGATGTGGAGATCAGGGCAGATACCCGAGAAATTTAACTGCGGACCTTCTGACATGCGGAGTGTTGAACAGCACAACCTTTTGGATATTGTGGGGAGTGCGACCCAGGATCAGTCGCCTGGTAACGGTAACGGAGGTCAGACGGTGAGTGCCTTTGACTTTTCCCGCCTTGTACAAGGCGTTATCGATCTAGCTAAGAAACCTACAAACCTACAAGAGAATATCGCCTATCGAATTGACATCTTTTAGCGGAAGTATCTCAGAATGGTTACTAATCAAGAGAAATTATGAATGTTCAAAAAGTTACTACACGCCTGTGGAGAATATGAACAAGACTACTCAATGCGCTAAAAGGAGAGGCTAGAGAGACTGTCTCCAGTCTCATGTTGTTCTCAAACGACCAACTCGAAAACTGGTAAACCTACCTGTAGAACCGGAAGCCAGCCCGTCATCGGGACAGTAAGGCCGGAGCCCTTACGGAGGGGGCCATGTCGACGATGCTGGCCATCATTTTGTAAATAGGTTCTTTATGTATGTATTAGACATCTAAGCAAATTCAAATTTACTTCACTCATCGTTTGGCATCTTCCTTGGCTAGTTAGGTTTTAACATAAAATTCAAAATAAATACCTTTAAAGTACACAAAAGCCTGCCTTATCAATTTGTCGGCGACAATAGGTACAAAGTCAAATATGTATTATAATGATGTGCTCATTCCGCGCCCAAAGGGAAAGACGGAGCTGTCCGTCCAGGTATGTGACGGGACTATAATTTTCATTACTGATCTGAAATTTGGAATTCAAATACCCATAAGAAAGAAGTTGTAGAGAACACGATTTCACTTTATATAGACAATCCCATTTTTAAATTCAGTCATTTTGAAAGATTGAATTTATCATCAATTCAAAATCGTTTTTTTTTTCTAAGTTCGTGTATATGCTTTAATAAATAAATTGCTTGAAATGTTACGATAATGTAATATCTATATTAATATGTAAAATTATTATTCAGGAATTCTATACAATTCCTAGGAAATGTATAAAATGCCAAGCTGGTTTAGGCCGAACAGAGCAGAAAGCAAAACTTTAATTAATATTAACAATAAATTGTTATGTAAAATGTTAACCCAAAACCGAATATTGAATAAAAAAAATTATTTAATTAATTTTCAGGGGCTTCCATGAAAAATGAGCCGAAAAAAAATTTTTTTTTGTTGCCTTCATGTCATGTGGGGTGGAATTGTCTAAAACTCATTGAGTAGAGCACGATCTATTGTAATTTTGTTTTTCGCTGAAAATAAATAAATTCGGGGCTATCAAAGTTCGCAGTTTTAGACCGGGGTCTATCTCAAAACCAACCCAGTTAGGAATCTGGAATTTTCCGTATATTATGTGCCATATACTGTATTTAAACAAAAAATATCTACATAAAACTCCGATTTTTCATATAGGTTTAGGGTTACGTACCCGAATACCCGACCAACTTAATTTTGTAGTTTTTTTTTCATACATTTTCTACGCAATGATACGTTTGTAATTTTTATTCAAATAATTTAAGTCTATTTACTTATTTGTATACTTGCACTTGACCGGGTTTTTTTAATTGTTCGCGCGAACCAATTCTTAACCTCCTCATAGAATTGATAATGACTCAATATCCTGCAACTCAAAGACCCGTTCTCCCTAACATTAAGCACCTCATTTAGCGTCAAGTAGAACTGAACTCTGTGACGTTTCATTATTGTTTAAAATAGCGCGCTCTGAGCCGTGGCTGTTACGACAACCGAAACATCGCGCGCTCTAAAGAATCGCGTTTCGATGCCGAATTATTATGTTCGATGGATAAATACACCAAGTTACAATTTTTGTTTGGCAAAATTAAACCAATTCTGTATACTCTTAACTTACGGGTGACTGAATTTCAGTTTCCAAAATCATCTGGGAAACCGTCAATGGGAAATACGCGAAGAGCAGTTTTACGTGATTTTTAGTGACTTTAGATTTTTTTTTCTAGCTTGCTATGAATTCTATGCAAAAATCAAATTAATTGGGTTGTAATACAACTCTTCGACAACTTGTGTGATTATTTATTTCTCATTAAACAAATATTTTCTGTCATGAATCAGCAATACGGTGCGGCACGTTTAGGTTGCATGGACCCTTAATTTCCATAGTTATCCAACTCCAAGAACACAATTTGTCTCGGCAGTTATGATCACCATTTGTTTCATTATCTGCTTCTGCCATTATTATAAAACATTATAAAATATTAAAGATCATTCCAATGTTTCCTCGATTCTCAGAAATGCACTCGGGTTCCAGAGTAAATCTCGGAAATCTTTGTTGCAAGAACAACTGCAATTTTAATATACTGAATGTTAAGAGTTGACGTCATATGTAATAGCTTGACTTAATTAATGAGACCCATTCAGGCCCAGATTTCCGCCTAGATCAAGAAGGCACAGACCTAGGGTGACAGCCACTTATGCTGTCATCCAATCTGACAACACTTCACCAGTGGGGATACTGACTGAATTAGTTTTTTTGGCTGCTCCTCTATAACGTGCCTGCCTAGGGGCCCTTAGGCAGTGGCGTGCATTGAACTTTTTATTGAAAATGCAATGAGAAGGTCAAGTTTACCTACATGATTATATATATATATATATTTTTATATTGGTTTTTAATTTTTTTCATGCTATTTTTATTGTCAAACTTGGCCTTCTCATTGCTTTTTCAGCAAAAAGTTCAATGCACGCCACTGTCCTTAGGGGCCCTGCATCTCTAAGTCCGGGCCTGCACCTATTACATGATGTAAATACATATGTATAGTGGGTACAATTAAAGAGTGCTTACTTAATTCCTTTACTGTCAAATGGTGTATGTTAGGCCTGCTGATCCAAAATTTTTGTTTTTAAATCGCTCCGCGCAAAGAAAACTTTACATAGTTATTTTGAATTTGCGGCTATTTACATTAGGATACGTAAAAAAATCCTTCTCCTCTCTTAAGTAATGGGTGCAGAAATTTTTCGTGAATTTGGAGGTATACAGCTTTTAAAATACATGTCATTAGTGCCATTTTAATTTTATTTTTTAATTGATTTACATTTTTTTTAACGAACATAATTAAATTACGTTTTCAGATCTAGTATGTGCCCTATTGTAACATATAATTTTGTATTTTAATTATAGTAATAATTAACTGACAATATGAATGAAACAAAAATAGCTTAGTACGGGGCCATATTTTCTATAGTTGTATGTTGTACCTATTTGTTTGTCGAACATGACTTTCGGAATTTATGCGCCTAGTATTTGAAGAAAAGCACCAAAAGGCATGTATTTTTTTTCTCGAACACGGAAAAATCTATATCCTAGCAAAGTAACAATTTGGCTTATACTCGTTATTTATAGATCAATAAAACATGACCAAAAATAGGCATCCCAACTAAACTAGCTTGGTTAGATTTTAATGAGCTATTTTGTAAAACTTACACGGCGCCCCGTTAGTCACTATGACAATAAGGCCCGTCGTAGCCTGCGCACTACTGCGCAGGCACCGGCAAATGGAATAATTTGGCCACATGCGAATCGGACTTGCGCACAGAAGGTTCCGTACCACCAAACAAAACTGGTAAGGAACCCTAAAAACATGATAAATAACTACAATATAGATGCCAGAGCAACATCAAAACGTCGCAGTAAAAAGGCGCTAAAATGATAGAGCTTGTCAAATAATTTGGCATCCTTTGAGTACGGAACCCTAGTTTTTATTATTTGTTCTTTTACTTTAGAGCATGTGCAACAATCTCACCAAATTTGAAACTTGTGTGATTTAAGGTCGCTCAACGAGCTATGGAGCGGTCTATGCTTGGGGTATCTCTGATGGATAGAATCCGAAACGAGGAGATCCGTCGGAGATCGAAAGAAACCGACATAGCCTGCAGAATCAGTAAGTTGAAGTGGCAGTGGGCAGGCCATATTTGTCGCCGACATAATGACCGTTGCGGCCGAAAGGCTTTAGAATGGAGACCACGTACAGCAAAGCGTAATGTAGGCCGACCTCGTGCCCGCTGGAACGACGACCTGAAGGACGTTGCGGGGGCGGCTGGATGAGGAGGATGGAGGACCGACATGAGTGGCGAAATTTGGAAAAGGCCTATGTCCAGCAGTGGACGAACACGGGCTGATGGATGGATTGTTCACGAATACTTATTACCGTCTTTAATATAGAGCTGAAAAAAATAACCTTGAAAAATATAGCATTTTTTCAAGGTTTCTTGTATGGGGATCAGTGGCGAAGGGTCCATAAAACACGATTCCCATCGGCTTGCTTAGGAAATGGCATCCATACATTTCTTTATTCCATGCTCTTCGCTTTATCAAACTTTCCATAAATCTCAATACGACAAATACACTTGGCTGACAGGGAGTTGCAAAGTTCAACATTTTTTATGTTTTCCTTGGTTGCTTTCTGAGTAAGGCGTTTTTTTATCCCTTCGCCGGGACCCCTTTTATAATTAATATTTTTAATTTTTGATTATTTGTCGTAGTAGAGGTCACAGTAATACGTATTCTCTGAAAATTTCAACTGGCTACCTATTACGCCTGAAGCTGTACCCCTGACCCCTGTGACAGACGAACAGACAGACAGCCCGTTTCGTCCACTGCTGGACACAGGCCTTTCCAAGATTTCGCCACTCTTGGCTTCCTCCTGGAAGAAATGCTCACACGCTGGCAGGCGGATTGGTGAGCGCGGTACCGAAACCAGTGACTCCGCTGCCCGTCACCAGTCTGTATAAGGCCCGGCAATTGGGGATGCATATACCGCCATCAATCCATCCCAGGCAATGGTGAGCCACCTGGTTGTGCCTGTCTGCGAGCTGTTCTCTTACTCTCCCCCGAATAACTTCGGGAGGATCTGCGAGTAAGATGGTGGGACCTCCACAGTCGAGCTCGGTACCAGCTCTACCACCTGCAAAATATGTGGGTGAATAAGTCGTGACGATGTTATTATTATCTGCTGACGAAATTCAACAAGAAAAACAATAATTGTATAAACTTCGGTAAGTGAACGCGTACAGTTTATTTAAATTCGAAGTATAGTTGATAAAGGGCGCTCAGTTTAGGCCTTGATACTCGCCAGCGACCGCGTAAAATATTTTGTATTAGAAACTGTGGTTCCTCTGTAAACAGCTGAGGCTGCCCATTTACCTATTACGTCATTTGAAATTAGGGGGAGGGGGGTTTGCGGACGACGGTAATATCATGAACGTCAGTAATAAATACATCAGTTTTGTGAGAGCTAGGGTTCATTGGTTATGGATAATGACAATAGGATTATTGTAGGGTGGGGGGTCGAAAATCGGCTAAAATATAAATATTTTACGCAGTCGCTAGCGAGTTTCTAACGAGGCCTACACTCATGGTAGGCCTACTGGATCTGTGCCAGGAAGAACAATGACAGTTAGAGATAAATTGTCGTTAACAAATAAATGTATGTAAACGGTAGCTTTGACTTCGAATCGTAAACATGTGGTTGGGATATCCCTAACTTTTTTCTTATTTCCAAAGAACGATACGTAAAGAAAAGCGTGCTAAAAGGCTTTTTCTGAATTAATTTATGAATTAATATACACTTTATTGTACACACCGGTTGGCTGGAAGAAATTGCTTCTAGTAATAAGCCCGCCTTTGTAAAATACTGTGTATTCTTTACTCTTTATTCTATAAAGAATACACAGTATTGCACAAAGGCGGGTTTATTGGTAGAAGCGATTTCTTCCAGCCAACTTTTGGGTGGTGAAAAAATAATAATTACTGTTAACTGACTAAATATATCGTCACAAAAGATTTAATTGTCGGGTTGAAAGAGGTGTTTAGAGTCTCTACTGAATCATCAGACATGTTTCAGCTTTACCTTTCAAAGGTACTTGGAATTTTTGGGGCATGCAGGCTAAAAAATACCATAATATATGAATACATACTCCGGCATCAGGAATTAAACCTCAAACTTTGATTCTTTGTCTGTCTCACCGACAGAACAAAGGTTGCTATGTATCTACTCACATTTAATACGAAGTTATTTCCCAACTCAATAGCGAGATGATCATAACGTGCCGATTGAATTCTTTACCATATTTAACAGCAATCAATAAACAATTACCTAAGAAAATGCTGTACCGCAAGCTAATGATCAACTATGTAAAAACGGTAGGTAATGAGCAAATTTTTCCGCAACAAAGTCTTGTACTGAGAAGTATGTATTGTTAACAATTATCACGTATTGAAGTATTTTCCTAAAGTCGTGACTTCTGGGTGTAGGTAATATTATGTTTACACAAACAATCTATCACATTTACGAATATCAATATCGTCTGTTTGCAAATTCATTTTAAATCATGGAATTGTAAAAATAATACATTTTGATGCAAGTGCGAAAAGGTCCTGCGTCTGCGTCTCGGCAGAAAAAGTCAGTCGTGACTCAAAATATCAACACTTTCGCACGTGTATCAAACGACGTTTTTTAATACACCTGCGAAAAATTACATGAAATAAAAGCAATTTTGTAGCAAATCAAAACAGATACAAGTCGACTGAAGAACACGCAGTCTGATTGGCGCCAATCTGTACTACAAAGACCAATGTCTCTTTCTAAAATCTTTTTAATAATAATTTCTAAGATAGTTAAAATATAATATAAATTATGACGTCTAAAATCGTTTTGAATTTTTAAAACAACTTTTACAATTTAACATACACAATGACACCTATTCTCGTGTAGCAAATATTAGATTTAGAGCTGCCATAACCTAAAACTTTTCATTGCAAAATAGGTTTTAAAGGAGATGGATAAAAGTTAAATGAGCTTGTATTATTTTAGGTTTTTCAACTCTAAATTTAAGGTTTGCTGCATGAGAATAGGTCACATTACCTATATTTAATAATAAAATATAAAAATCTTAAAAGTTTTTAGAGTATCCGGTAAAACAAAGGTTTACATGCTTACTAAATGATGTGGCTGGTTTCCACTAGATGGCGTCAGTAGGTAGTAATAACAAAAAGCACGAGTGCGAAATATGTCATTTCACGCACGCTAAACAGGCACGTAATTTACCATATTTTGAGCAGATTAAAAAAATCATTTTTCACTCTTTGAACATATTTCGGCCGTTCGAATACGGTTACGTACGTACTTGCATGTTACTGCAGTCAATAAAATCGCAAATATAGGCCTAAACTATGATATAAATACCATTTCATTTGAGTTATATTACGTTTTAGACAATAAAACTTGAGAAATGTGATATAAAACGGCCGTCAAATTAACTATAGATACATCCTCTTAATTCCAAAATAATAAATAAAACAACCCAAAATCGCGAGTTTTCTGAGAAGTGTAAAAAGAAAGCAATGGAGCAAGACAGATTTCTCTGAGGGTTCGTATAAGGCTAGATGGCCACCTTCAAATGAGCATATCACATTGTGTAACTTGGTTAATCGGACTTAATCGGTATGGTAAAAATTATAGAGACAGTACACTATATGGCTGATAGGCTGATCTTAGTAAAAACGCAAATACTTTAAGTTCGCTCGATAGAAAAAAAATACGAAGATACCTCTAAATTTAATGTTTTTCGAGTGTTAAATTGCCTTCCTTAAATCATACAGCCTTGAAATTTGTATTAAAAAAAAGTTAATAAATGACATCGTCAGCTCGTCTTAGAATATTTTAAAAATTGCATCTAGAAGCAGAGTTATTAAATAAAAACCAGCCAAGTGCGAGTCGGACTCGCGCACGAAGGGTTCCGTACCATTATCCATAAAAAACGGCAAAAAAACCATGTCTGTTGTATGGGAGTGCGCAGGTCTGACTCGCACTTGGCCGGTTTTAGTATTTGTTGTTATAGCGGCAACAGAAATACTGTCATCATCTGTGAAAATTTCAACTGCCTAACTATCACGGTCCATGAGATACAGCTTGGTGACAGACGGACAGCGGAGTCTTAGTAAAAGGATCCCGTTGGTTACCCTTTGGGTACGGAACCCTAAAAACGCAGATTTTTGTGGGCGCGTGTTTCTTGGTGGTCGTAACAGCCACGGCTGAGAGCGCGCTATTTTGTACTAAAAGGAAGCGTCGTGGAGTTCAGTTCTGATTGATGCAAAATGAGGTGCTCAATCTGACCTTATATGCAGCCTTAAGCATATCAATCATACGTGTAGGATTGTAGCCTATCGTGTAAGTACTCAGTTTATTTTCAAATAAGATCAATTGCATTTGAACATAGATGTCTTTATAGATCAGTGATTCGATAGTTCTTGTTCATAACTTTTCACCAAAAAGTAATTTTTGGTCCTTAGCCCAGTGAACCTTTTCAAAGTCAGCTTTGTTTAGTTTATAAGGAGACACGTAAATGAACAAATTCTTTCAGAATCGTAATCAAAGAGTGATCAGAAAATACTTCATCTGTTTAAAAGAGCTTCTGATTTGTATCCCAGAAAAAGGAGAAACTCCAACAGATTGTCCGGAATTAAATTCACTTACCTTTGCATTGCAGCTCGTGACCGGCAAAAGTTAAGTTAGTCTACTAATACAGATCGCGCCAAACTTCTAGTTCTATAAATTTATAAGAACGGCCAATACATTGTCGTGTTTAGAGGGGGCTAAAAGTTTGGCGCGACCTGTACTCGTAAACCTGCAAAGCCTACTTAGCTGTGATAGTTTTATGTGAATTTTTTCACCAACGGATCCCTAAATCGAAAAATGTGTTTCGACACCCATAATGTTTTTGAACGATCTATCCAACAATACTCCACAATATGGGATATACGAGATTTACGTGTATGACAGATTTCTTTTCCAATTTTTTTTACCATTTTGTTGGCGTAATTGATATGTATATTTCTACCAAATTACAGCTTCATAGTACTAATACTCTCTGAGCTAAGCCGCGGACAGACGGACATGGTGAAACTATAAGGTTTCCTAGACTACGGAACCCTAAAAAACAGAAGAAAAGTAGATCGGGAAGTGAGGTTTTCTGAATCGGGACCCGACACTCTTCCATTTCCTACGACTCCAAATAAGGTCAAACATTTTGGCAGGTCTTCAATGCAGTTCCAAAGCCAAGGAAACAAGTATTCAAATCACAGTCTTCGCTGCGCATGCGCGTCCACGTCGCATGCATATCAACTGCCACGGTCAAAGTCGCACAATGGCGGGTCACCGTCGTCGCCGCGTCGTTTCCTGCTCCGAGATCAGGCTAGATAACTTAGGTTACCTGCTGGTAAAGCGTTGTATAATAAGAGTAATCTTCTCGAAACAAAAGCGGAGAACAATAAAAATGCGATTTGTAGATTGCCATTGTTGGGTTTGTGAATCATACACGTGTTCTGGGCACTAACTTGTCAAGAACACAAATAATTTTTTTTATGTTTATGTGTATCATGTGTGTACAAACATTATCCTGCGTAGAGACACGGATTATATACAGGTTGAAAATGAACCACCTAGCCAGTGGCGTAGCTAGGTGGACATGGGCCCCGGTGCATAGAGAAGGAATCGGGCCCTCACCCCGTCTTTCCACGTAGCTTGAACTTATATTGGCCTTCAAAATTAGTGCACCAGGGCCCTCTGAGCTCCGGGGCCCTGGTGCACTGCACCACCCGGCCCTACGATAGCTGCGCCACTGCACCTAGCTATAACAAAGGAAACTGTTCTATGTTCGAAATAAAAAATACATAATTTAAAAAAAGATATCGACCGGTGACAGAGACCACGCTCTACGAAGCCGAAGCTGCATAGCCCTGTGTGCATTATTTACCACCGGGCATATGTACGGTCTATTGTCAGTCACATAGGTTAGCCATTCATTCGGATTTTGGGAACAAAAAAAACTTTTTGCGGTTTTGTGTTCTATTAGTGATTCTGATTCATCGATTTCGAAATCGAAAATTATAGAAATAAAAAAAAAAATCGGTGAATCTAGGGGAAAGGGGGGGGGGGTTCATTTTCAACCTGTATTCTATATCTCGCCGGCAAATCGTAGAATTCGGAATATTATCATGATTTGCCTCCATAGATCGTAAAGTATAAAATCGAAAAGCTTTCAGCAAAAGTTATAATAGGTGCGGCGACGAGCTAAGCATGTGAGGTTTACATGTAAATAAATTTGGGAGCCGAGCAAACCGGAGTAGAGCGAGGCGATCCCCCCTAGTTATAACAGAAATTAATCAATACGCTTAGAAGTTATTGTGCTGGATCATTTTACAATCACACTAATCACATCACACTAATATTATAAATGCGAAAGTTTGTGTGTGTGTATGTTTGTTACTCTTTAACGCTGAAACGGCTGCACGGATTTGGCTGAAATTTAGAATAGCTTATACCCCAACTTAACACAAAGGCTACTTTTTATCCCAGAAAAAAGCATGTCAAGCAGAAGCTAGTAATACATAAAATAAAACAACTTTGCTAGAAAACCCCAGTTGACATTAAACTATATAAGGTGAAATTCAGTCAACCGCCTAAATTTATACCGGAGACTCGGTTAGTGATCAGGATTAAGGCTCAAAGATTCTTTTGGCGAAATCATAAAAAAATATTTTTTTGTTCCCATTAACTACTGGACTAGTTCCAAGTACAATTCCCAGTGCATTCACAAAGGGCTAAAAAAAATTTTTTTTTTAATTCTACCTGTACGGTAATTAAACCTTGTCCCTGATGACTAACCAAGTCTCCAGTATAAATTTACTGGTGATATACTGGTGTCTCTACTTTCATGTGCGGAAACAAATTAAAATTGTAAATATTATTTGCAAATATTATACTTTTACCATTCATTGTTTTAATCATACGTAACTGAAGGCTACAAGCTAGGGAACGCTGTGAGTGAAAGTTCTGTGCTGTTGCAATTTAACTGAACTTGCCGACTGTACATGTACACATTGATATAACAAAATGTAATAGATGTCTTTTTTAACAAGCGCCACCGAACGACAGAGATAAGCTTCGCGAGAAGCGGGTCTCTGTCGTTCGATCTTCCTTTTGTTTCATCTTAGCAGCAGTTGAACACTGCTAGCGTATGGACGCGTGCAATCGTGTGCGGCTTCAGTGGGAGGACTTCATCTCCGGCACTCCATTTGGAGATTGGAGTAGACAACCCGACGCTAGAGGTGTTGTCCGGGTCACCCGTCCGCGTAGGAGTTATCGAAAGCCGCAAGTTCAAGGTAGCGTGTGGAATAAGCTTCTCTGGCAGGTCGAACAACACATAGTTGAGTCAATCATGTCGTATATTGTTTGACGACGGATGAGCAGCGCTTGGTACTGCTCGGCTCGGGGCTATCCTGTCTTGACTCTTGATTAAGGCGTCATTTTTGCTTACACAGGTAGGCAAAGTGCGGCTGAGGTTGGTGCGATGTCGGGTGACCTGTGCCTGTTGCGGTAAAACGTGAAGCTCGTAGGTTAGTTGACAATGGTCGATAACATCAGCGGTGCGATACGCTGCCCTTCAGTGGGAAAGTGATTACTTGAATTCATGCTTGAGTCAAGTTTGAGTTGAAGTTACAGAGGACCTCCTTTCTGTAACTTCGTGTTGGTATTGGCGGTCCACTATAAATAATCTAAACTAAATAGAAACGTAGCGTGCGGCATTGTTTCATCTTAGCATGCACATCAGTTACGTAATAGAGAGATATTTTAGGTGTCTACAACAACAAGCAGTAGTATGTCTATCACACGTACTGATAATATCTTAAGTTCACCATGGAATGCAAGGCACGCGTCGTATGATTGAGTATAATATGAGTCTTGGACCGACAAAGCCAATGAAATTCCAGTAATCATCCAGAACAATCTGCAATAGAGCCGACATTATTTTGAGGACTACCCTGCCTCCTTTTGGTGAAACAGTAGAAGAACCCCGCGGGGTGATTTCGAGGTTTGCGAAGGGATAAAAAGTGTTCTCTTGTTCTGGTAATTAAAATAAACTAGTGATCTAATATCATAAATGTAGCACACCCGCGGCATGCAAGGTTGTGGCCCGTGGCCCGCATTTTTTATAATTAGTTTACAAAACTTATCAACTTTACTACAAATACCAGATATTCTATGGCTTATTGTGGTTTGCCATACAAAAATGCACTACATTCATATTAAAGAGAACTGCGGCGTCTAGAAAAAACTGTCATTAAGATTTTGGTACCGTTTGATTCAGCATTTAAATAACTATCAATTGTGATGTAAAAAAAATGGTATCTACTCGCTTATTTAGAAATTTTATAGAAGAGGCTGCAGCATCTATACAGGCTGTAAATGCAAAGTCAATAATCCCTTTAGGGTATGAAAGTATACACGATTCTGATGTCATTACGAGAAAAAAATATATACCTTGAATTTTCACTAAAAATTCCATCATTTTCTAAGCTATGGCTACGCAGCTCACCGGCCTCCCCACACACCAAATTGCACCCCGCAACCCGCAACTCATCCGAGTGGCAAGCGACCAGTGAGTGTGTATTTTGAGTAAAGAAAATCGTCTTATTATGAGGTACTGGTACTTTATTAAGAGATCCCAGTATTTAAAATAATATCTTTACCGATCATACTAACACACCCTTAAAGGATTCTTGGCTTTGCTTTTACACCCAGTATATCAGTATTCTGCCTAATACTGTTCAAGAAAGCGGTACCTGCGCGTAGAAGCCGCGTTCTTGCTCGGATTAATAATATATATAGATCACTAATAGGCACTCTCTATGCATTTCTGATTAGCTAGCTAGAGAGACGTCAAAGATCAGACGATTTGGCTGGATAACTTTTCGATCAAAAAATAACTCTTGTTTGCTGAGTTTCTTCTTGTACAGTGGAGTCCACATCAAGCTAAACACTTTCAGTATAAGCTGACCTCTCGTTGTATAGGCTTCCCGTACAATGAGAGGTCAGTTTATACTCAATATGTATAGCTTGATGTGGGCTCCACTGTGCAATAGTTCATCATAAACTCAGACATCATAGCATGTGTAGAAGGTGAACCAAAACTTGTACGACTGTCAATGAGGTCTTGTTTTATTGGTAAATATATCAGAATTAATGAATGTCCTGATGTTTGGGAAGATCCTTCTCCAAAACTATAAGATCTATCAAAATAAAATAATATTAGGTGGTAGGGAATTTAATGTCAATTATTTTTGTCATTGACAGTTTTCTCCTAAATCTAATATTTTTGGTTTAAAACGGAAAAAACCATGGCGACGGACATGTTTTTAATAAAAAGTGGGGGAAGTGGGGGGAAATTTTTCTGACACCGGGCAAAATCGTGTTTAGCAGGGTCAAATTAGTTTAAGCAAACACGATGTCAAACTGTTACATTCCATGGTGTTCAACATCTTGCTATTAAAAAACGATTGAAACAAATAATAGTTTTTTTTCGTCTTGTATGTTTCTTGTTTGTGCATAATAAAATGTTATTGTAATATTTATTCATCAGCATACCAGTCAGAGCCATAAGTATATATTGTATTATCTTCCTGTAGCCCATAGTTACCCACATGTATTTTCCTGTTATCAAACCTCTCGTAACCTATTGATTTGGATATTCCTCATGCGTCGAGGAGTCGAGTCCCGCCTGCGTGTGGAATCTTGCTGCGTTTGTCTCAAATTGTGTTGTCTTTTGTTCTTTAGATGAACGATATGAAACAAACGACGGTAAATTTACTTTCGGATGAAACACTACACTTTTTAACTTTGCCTTTTATTTGAATTAACCAACGAGCTTATTAGGTACTACTTCGGGCTCTTGTTTACGTGAACGTAATATTATTTATCAAATTTTTGGCTTAGCAGTTTGTCCCATAGTAAAAATATAAATTCGGTCAAAACTAAAAATCATCCCCACTTTACGTTTTAATACCGAAAAAAAAAATTTTTTTTAGAGATTTTACCACTTTCACGCAATTAACATGTATAACCGTAGCCAAATTAAAGCTTTCTAGTACTAAGAGTCTCTGAGCTAAGCCGCGGACAGATAGACAGACAGACGGACTGACATGGCGAAACTATAAGGTATCCTTGATGACTACGGAACCCTGAAAACTGATAATGTAGCGACTCTATTATATAGGTAGTGTATGATAACGTAGCGTATAGTATAATTAAAGTTATATTGTTATATTAATTTAATTTGACATTTAACACAAACATAATTTATATTTTTAGACTTAGTCATGCACAAATTTACGTAACTTATAAATATATCCTATTTAGATATTTGTTTATACATATATATATACATGTAGGTATACTTTAATATTTCCTGTTTATGTATAGTATATTTTTTCTACTTATACGTATGTATATTAAATTATATTATACTTTTATAACTCCCCTTATTCCAAATTCCAAAACTTTGACGATTTTGCAGTTTTTGTTGCTAAGTTATTAAATAACTAATTATTAAAAAATAACGGTACGGAACCTGCTCATTTCTGCGCGGGCCTGCCTTAAGAAATGTGCAGACACATAAATTACGTGGTAGAATTGAACAACGTCAATACAAAGTGACTCAACTTACTGTGATCTACCTACCTGTGTAGTTTAAGTTACATAATAATAATAAAATAAATAAATAAAAATAAATAAATAAATTAATAATACTCCATGTTTTTGGTGTTTGTGCTGAAGAACAATATACAAATGTCCCATATCCACGCCCGGGACAGATCGCGGTTGTACTCGTTTAACCTTCACTTTGATGGAAAGTCGAGAAAGTGTCTGCAGTACAAACATAGCTGATAGGGATCACTAGCGCCGAACATACACGGTGTATATTGTACGTGCGATAGCGATAACAATGCGTCGTCATCGCCGCCGATAAAATATCGTTTTATATCGCTACCGTTTTTGAGATCCGCTGTTGCGTTGAGAAAGGGGCAAATATTCCCACATACGTTATCCTAATACCGGCTGTAAAAGCAAAGTTAAGAATCCTTTAAGGGTGTGTTTGTATGATCGGTAAAGATATTATTTTAAATACTGGGATCTCTAAATAAAGTACCAGTACCTCATAATAAGACGATTTTCTTTACTCAAAATACACACTCACTGGTCGCTGGCCACTCGGATGAGTTGCGGGTTGCGGGGTGCAATTTGATTTTCTTTATTCAAAATACACTAATCGCGTGATCTCTGGCCACTCGGATGAGGGGTGCGGGTTGCGGGGTGCAATTAGGTGTGTGGGGAGGCCGGTGAGCTGCGCAGCCATAGCTTAGAAAAATTATGGGATTTTTGGTGAAAATTCAAGGTATATATTTTTTTCTCGTAATGACATCAGAATCGTGTATACTTTCATACCCCAAAGGGATTCTTGACTTTGCATTTACACCCTGTATACACTTGATACACTTGAGGTTATCAAGAGATGTGAGTGGAAACAAGCGGCAAATAAAAAATATAATGTAATTCCACGTTACTAACATACATAGATGATAAAAGGAATAAACGCTACCTACGTCCTCCAAACCCAAACATAAATATTGTCTATTATTATTTATTTCTGTCTTGAGACAATCAGGCACGTATCCAGACTTTTGTTTCGGGGGGGGGGGGGGGGGGACATTTATTGAAACAACAATGTGAATTGTGAAATAAATCTGTGTAATAATAACTGTACTATAATATTATTAAATGCAAAATTTTCCTAGGTACCTTTTTTTATTAAAACGTATTTTAACGTACTTTACAGTGGTTATCAATAAACATTCTCGGTCCCGTGTATGTCACGCCAAATTTCGGGGGTAAGTAGTAGTATCATGTTACGAAGTAGATTTTCTAGTTGATCAAAAGGGGGATGCCATAATCTTGTTGAAAAAAAAAACACAAAGCTTAGTCTAATTTTTCGATAGTCGGACTTTTTTTCTTCTTTCCTCTTTTAATTATAAATTATAAAAAGTATTAAAAAAAAATTTTTTTTTTCGTATTTCGCAAACAGGGTCATTGAAGTTGGTCCTGACCACTTAGCAAGTCTCCAGTATGAATTTGGCTATACAAACGAAAATGACCTTATATAAGATCTTACAATAATAAGTGAAAATAATTCTAGGGTAGATCATGTATCGTTTACTTATCAAATTGCAAAAGAATAAAAAATGTTTTGCTCAAATAATTTTTTCACTGCGCAGTACAAAATGGTTCAATCAGCTGACTAAATTTCTATGGAAAGGTAAAAAAAGTACGCGCAAAATACATTTTTTTCGGTGGAATGGGCTCTATTAGGGATACTCTATCATCTGTTATTTTTTTTTCACTTTGAATCGTAGGACCTTATATAGGTATTAGATGGAACCATCAAAACAAAAAGTCACTTTCTGAAAGAAAACATTTTCTTTGTTAATTCATTCAATTCAGATTAAGGCTATCATAGGATTTTATTTTATTAGTGTGATAACTGATTTACTATCGCACTCGTCTACAGAAGCTAATTTTGTGTCATTAAATGATAATAGAGAATTACCTGCGTAATCGTCCCTATCAGGTTGTAATTTGTAATCATAATATGTACCTACATGCATACATGAATTAGCACAAATGATAATCATATTTAAAAAATATAGGTAAGTCAATTATTACAAGAAGATTTTTTGGAACGAAGTCTCTGATCTCTTTTTACTCTCCAGACACTTGGCAAATGAGAGCTAGGCGGGAAAAACCGGGCAAGGGCGTGTCGGGCCGCACCGACTTGTTTTCCGTAGTTGACCGTCTGAACATGCGAAATTATGGGGTTTTTTGTTTAGTGCAAATACAAATACAATACAAATTTCTTTTCAATACACTTGCTCATAAAGTGGCCATTATTGCAGCGTTCTTAGGGTCATAATGCAGCATATTAAACACGCGTGCTTTTTACTTTACATTATCGCACTAGTGTTTTTTACATTACAGTTTTTTGTAAATCTTAGCAAAGAGTTTTGATGTCTTGAGAAATAGTTAAGATTTTGCGAATAAATAAACTGTCTCAGTTAAAATATAAATATTTGGCTGTTTGGCGGATGCGTCAGTGCCTCTATTTCCATCTGCGTGCGCATAAACAAAATCTCCGAGGCCATTTTTCAAAGAAAATTGACAATTCATAGCTGTGGTTTCGATTATGTGGAAAAATAAAGTGTAATTTTATTATTTTCCTCGCAAGTGTGGTGTCGGCTCCGCCTGCAATCCCGCCTCGACTGTAATGTCCAACGCAGCTCACTTGTATCATAATGTACTATTATTAAACAAAAAAGTAGTTACAGTGATATTAATTCAACGTAAAGTACTAACATGTAAACAGATAAAACATAAAAAATACAATATAACCTCTTTTGATTTTACATCCATCAATCTAGTCATACAAGCTCTTCAATTTCGGGATTTACTTTGCCCTTTTCAGTATGTCGTCTATTTGGTCAGCATAAATTATGATTCATTTTTAGTATCAACCCTCAAATTTTTTTTTGCGAAATACAGCGCATTGGCACTATAATAAGTGAAAATAATTGTTGTTTATTGTTGCCACCATTTCACAGCTAAATATTATGAGAGAAAATAATTAGAAAATAAACTGAAATCTTCTTTTTCATCTGCGTCCCACTTGACGATAATCTACATACATACTATAAGTATGTTCGAGTTATCATGATATGAGTGGCAGTTCAAAGTTTATAGTTATAGTTATGTGCCCTAACGAAATAGAATCGATTTATTTAGTATCAAGAACGTTAACAAGGGCTATCAAATCGATTTCTTATTTGATTGATCTTTGATTATCCAAACTACTTTTTGTTAATTTCTAAATTAATTAAATTAAACGAACCAATAACTCCCAAGCTTAAGAATACAAAGATTTTTTTTTGTTTCCTCGGCATTTCACAAATACAATCAACAATAACAAAACAAAAATCAACAAAAACTGTAACAAACGTCAAAACAAATAGCACGTAAAGCAACCGCAACGAAAACACAAAGCGCATACAAGATGAACTCATACCGACGCGATCCTAAAAGATATCCGCATCGATTCATCGATGTATTTTCGTTTATGTAGTGTCAGTACCTATGGGTTAACGTTCCGATCCACGCATCAAGTAGCAAAAAGACATTATTCTTTTCTGAATCTTATTTTTTGTTAAATTTAACGAATACACCGAGATTATTGTTTCGATTTATAGATAAATAATTTATTGTATTTTTGCAATAATAGTATACATTCTTTTTAAAACCTAATATTTTCTTTTGTACCTGGGTGTATGTAGTATGGTGTGAGTAGTAGAGGTGAAACGGAAAATTACGAACTGTCACCCATATCATGATAAATCGAACATACTTATATTATTAAAGGAGAAAAAATGTCGTGTCTGTACATTGAATATTTTCGCGAAATTTTAAATGAAATTTGTTAATGCTTTTGAGGCCAATACCACAATTTTTTGACTTTTGTCTGTTTGTCTGTATGTTCCGTTTTAACTCGAGAATCACTCAAAGGAGTTGGATACGGTCAACACATCACACTATCACATCACACTAATATTATAAATGCGAAAGTTTGTGTGTGTGTGTCTCTTTCACGCTGAAACGGCTGGATGGATTTGGATGAAATTTAGAATGGATATAGCTTGTACCCTAACTTAACACATAGGCTACTTTTTATCCCGGAAAAAGCATGTCGTTAAACCGAATAACACGCGGACGAAGCCGCGGGCAAAGGCTGGTAATATTTAACAATAAACGACATTTTATTTGATTTTCTACTTAACTATAACAAGAACACGCAAAAATTGTAATATGTTTGCATAGTAATAATAACTAATGTATGTCATTTTTGGTATAGCTGATGTCACGCCACGCTAATTTGCAGGTTACCGCGAATCCTCGCTAACATTTTCCGACAGTTTCAATACATACAGTGTGCACGGACAACATGCATATGAAAACATGATTCTCCATGGCGATTCGACATTATTTGTACATACAGACCTACATATTCATAAACATGTAACCATGCCACAAAGCTCTTCGACTAGCATTTCAAATAAATGCTTTATTTTCGGCCAGCTTACTATAAAAGAATGGGATTAGTGTTGTTTAGTGATAGGTGACCTTGAAATATAACATATTACAATGGATACTCTTTTTCCTGGGTCACAACAGTATCGAATGACAGCGTTTGCTACGCAACACTAAATGGTATAGGCAAAGGCGCGTAACTCGATAGTGCCAGTGAAATGGAGGATTTATAAGTACACATAACGCGGGAGTTGGATACTGTCGGGGGCGGAGGCGTAGGGACATCCCCCCACCGTCCGCACACCAACCTCGCACGCCTGCTGTGCAGTGCTGTGTGTGTACGTAGAGAGAACGCATTCCTTATAGTCCGGGAGGTACCGTTGCAAATAAGCCGGCTGATATTGACATCGATCGTAGATCTCACAGGACTGATAATGTGAATCGACCGACAACTGCTCAAGTAGCGGTGGATGTGGGTGAGAGAGGTTGCAAAAGTGGTCAAAAAAAAAGTAATAAAGTTTCAGCCGGCGGCGTACTATTACTTTTTTTTTAACCACTTCCTCTACGTCCCACATCCACATCCACCGCGGGTGCGTCAGCTGACGCTTGGTTCTCTTATTACCTTAATAGTCATTCCAGATCTATTGAAAAGGATGGCAATCTATCGGCGTAAAATCACTACCTAAAATGCAACGCTACCGCCCGGGGTATTAGCTCTGCATTCAACTTGCGCGCTATGTGTACTCGTTTCAGTATACAGAATGGTTAGCTTCGTGAAAAGGTAAATTAATTAAAGGTGTAATTAACACGCTTGCTTTTTGTATTTAAATTATGACAAGACAGAAGCTTTACTCGATGAGTTTGTTTTATATAACTTAAATAGCTTAGGGGATCTATTTTTTGATATGTTTTCATGTTTGGTTGGTTTTATTTCTGTTTATTCGTTAATTTTCAAAATTTCATTATTAGACTTGTAACTCGACCGATTGACTCATCATCATCATCATCATCATCATCATCATCATCACACATTAATTCTGTAAATATCATTATTTTATTTTTAATTTTTTTCTGTAATTAGTCAGTAGCATAGATTTAGCTAAACTTTTTTGTATTACCTGTATATACCTACATTAATTTTAATGAACTGTCATTCAACGCCTCATAAAAGAGGCCGAAATATATTGGAAATTGTGTTTTTATTTTATTTATCTTTTTAGTAGCAATTTTTTTTTAATAATCTTGCCCTTTGTAACAGCGACATGTGTCTGGTACCCCGCATTACTGGCCTGACCGAGTTTAGGGACCCCTGTTTAAATTGTTTTGGTTTTTTTTCTGTACAGTATATACTATTTTAATCGATTATTTTTATGTTTATGTATTATATTATAATTAAAATTAAATATTTTTTGTAACTATTTTGATTTGCAATAAAATTATTTTTACTTTACTTTACTTATTATTTTTAGGATTCCGTAGGTACAGTGGAGCCCACATCAAGCTAAACACTTTCACTATAAGCTGACCTCTCATTGTATAGGCTTCCCGTACAATGAGAGGTCAGCTTATACTCAATGTGTATAGCTTGATGTGGGCTCCACTGTATCACAAAACGAAAAAATATAACCCTATGGAATCACTTTGTTGTCCATCTGTCTATCGCAGTGGTTCTTAACCAGTGGTCCGCTCCTAAAAGCCTGGTTATCTTGGCACCCCCCAATAAAAAAGTTACAAATATTGTAAAAATTATAAGGTCAGTTAACAGCGTCGTTGAATATCACTTTAACAACATTGTCAGCAACATTGAAACACACCCTACATAAAGCCTGAAATTGTTATATAAATCTGATTCAAATTTATATCCGAAACCCACGTGGACGGAGTCGCGGGCAAAAGCTAGTATTACATAAATTAATATTATTTCAAATCATTACATTTCGGTCACACAGAGAAAGTAAATGCTCGAGATGGTGAGGACAACTGTAGCCTTAGCATGAAAACATTACGGTTACGTTTAGTTTGAACGTAACGCGGTTTTGTATGGAATTCTGATAACCGCCCCCTAGCGGTCAGTAGCGGAACTTATCAGTTCAAACTAAACGTAACCGTAATGTTTTCATGCTGAGGCTACTGAAGGTTGTCTTAGTTAGATGGAGATCCTTGGTACAAGCTTTTTGTACCCATTCAGGGACCTCAGGATAAAAATAAGTAATAATCAAATTGATTATTTTTACTCGCAAACCCCCTCGAAGTTATTCGGGACAGGGTAAGAGGACAGCTCTTAAATAGGCACAACCAGGTGGCCGACCTTTGCCTGGGACCTATTATTGATGGCGGTATAACCATCCCCAAAAACAGAAGACTGGTGACGGGCAGCACCCGCAATGTGCGTGAGCAGGGCAATTCTTTCAGGAGGATCGCCAAAAGTAGTGAAACCTTTGAAAGTTCTATGTGGAGTGGACGAACACAGGCTGATAGATAGATGGATCGATGGAATAAAATTAAGACGTACGAAGTGGAAGAAAATGTTCCAACAAGAACTGAATAATAACTATTATCAATAAATAACAATAGCAGTTTATTACCGTGTGCAATACACGCAAGTGTTTTATTGTTAAGATAACATTCTTATTTTTAGTGGACGCATGGTTGAGAAAAAACATTATATGGACTTCGATTGAATATTGTGAAACAAATGCCTTGCAAACCTTAGTCATTTATGAAATACCGCTTTGGGATAGACACGTACGAAAAGCGCGTTACTGACAATAAAGAATATGCATGTAAATTTTTTTATGCACAAATCGTTAATATATTATCAAATTAGGGCTATGAATAAGAATTTACAACTAAATTATCCATATTTCATAGTTATAAAATCAAAATAAGTTTCATAATAATCTTCTACAATACAAACGGCTGCCATTTTAGCGCGCATCGTGTGACGTCACATGATACTGCTCTTGCTTGCGGGGTGTATGGCGAGTGGCCGGTTTTTTTCATTATTTTGATTAAAACAACCTATTACAAAATATTTGAGGGTTTTATTTTACATTTATTAATTTTGAATTTCATATTTTATGATGAAATGTACTCACTTTGTCACAAAAGGCAGTAGCCAATGGTGACGCGGTTTGCATTTGCGTTCCATTTCATCAAAATGTTGTATTTTTTAAATGGAAATAATTATAAAACTGTAAAATAAAATAGTTTCCAATATTACTTTATTTAAACGACATGCATATTCTCTATTGTATCAATAGTACCTACCTACTTATAGGGATCGTCCATCAATCACGTGAGGCTCAAAAGAGGGGAGGGGGGTTCGAAAAAAACATGAAATATCACAAGGGAGGATCGGGGGGAGTCTAGTGAGATATTACGTGTATTTATTTTATTGTTGAAAGCGCGATTTCTAAAATGAAAAGCGTCGCAAACTGGCCGATTTATGGTCCGTAGCTAGACTTATTTTTTAGATCCTTTGTTCCAAAACAATACATCTGATTTTGGATAGGGGTTAGTCTAAAGCTTCACCACGTATCAACAGGCTGCTAAAAAGCTGCTGAAAATCACGTGATTTAATGGATGACCCCAAAGTGCTATTAAATAATTTCCATACGTTTCTTCTAAAACTTTATATTAAGCTGTTTGCGATGTGTCTCTGTGTTAAGGTGGTAGAGCTAATGCCGGGCTCGACTGTGGAGGTACCACCATCTTACTCGGAAATCCTCCCGAAGTTATTTGGGGGAGAGTAAGAGGACAGCTCTCAGGCAAAAAACCAGGCCACCCACCACTGCCTGGGACCGATGGATGGCGGTATATCCATCCCCAATTGCCGGGCCTTATATAAATTAGACTGGTGACGGGCAGCGGCGTCACTGGTGCAAGGGTTTCGGCACCGCGCTCACCAACCCGCCTGCCCAGCGTGTGTGAGTATGGGCATTTCTTCCAGGAGGACCGCCGAGAGTGGCGAAATCCTGGAAAGGCCTATGTCCAGCAGTGGACGAAACAGGCTGATGGATGGATGAATGGAGAAAAATAAGTACTTCAGGTTTACAATTGACGGCCTTATCGCTTACAGCGATTGCTTCCAGACAACCTTTGGCTGGAGATGCAGTCAAGGAGAGAAATATTGAAGACGGCGTACCTACATTTCTCTACATAATAATAAATTATAGACAATCTAGCAACATTTACTTTTCTTCTGCACCTCTATACCGCAATGATTTGTTAATTACTTTTCTTTAGTATTAAAAACAATTATTTTCTGTTGCATAAGGGGTGTTAGAAAACCCATTATAATGAAGTTTTGCTTATTGCCCGTGTTAATTAAATGGCGTCGATAACAAGTGTGTATAATTACCGTTTCCGTCTTTTATTTTGTTTTTGCGCGAACGAACGGACGGACATTTTTTGCTTTGAAACAAACAAAAAATTTGCAACACATCATTCCAAATTGATCTGACCAATTTGGGGGAAAACCTAAATAAGTACAACGGCAAGGCTTCGCAGGTTTATTTAGTTTCTTACTAAAATCTACTACCATGATTTAGTTGCAACATTGTAAATTGAAAGACATTCAAGTTCATATCTGCGAGTAAAAATTATTAAGTACTAGCTTTTGCCCGCGGCTCCACCCGCGTTTTATTCGGTTTAACGACATACTTTTTCCGGGATAAAAAGTAGCCTATGTGTTAAGTTAGGGTATAGGCTATATCTATTCTAAATTTCATCCAAATCCGTCTAGCCGTTTCAGCGTGAAAGAGTAACAAACATACACACACATACACACACAAACACGCGCGCACACACACACACGCACACACACACACGCGCACACACACACACGCACACACACACACGCACAAACTTTTGCATTTATAATATTAGTAGGATAGGATTAAAGCATTACTACTTATATTTTATTTCTCATTATAACTTTTCCAATGCATGAAGCTTTTATTTTAGGTACAGTAATTTGTTTATATCAATGTGATTGTACCTATATAAACTGGCTTAAAATAACCGACCAACTGCGAGTCGGATTCGCGCACGGAGGGTTCCGTATTATTATCTATAAAAACAGCAAAAAATCTTGTCTGTTGTGTGGGAGTGCGCAGGTCCGACTCGCCATTGGCCGGTTTTAGTATTTGTTATTATAGCGGCAACAGAAATACATCATCTGTGATCTGTGTCACGGTTCATGAGATACAGCCTGGTGACAGACGGACAGCGGAGTCTTAGTAATAGGGTCCCGTTGGTTACCCTTAGGGTACGGAACCCTAAAAAGGAGAATAAAATTATATGTATATTGTCATCTCGCCATTTATCCCCTGAAGGGTTTTAGATGTGTTTGATGTGCCCCATGTGGGGGGACCCGCGTTTCACCAACAACGTATTCATATATTCATCCCCTTGCGCCAGGGGATGAGCCTTACGCCGTATTTCGGGCACAAACAAATACATACTTTTACATGACTTCTCAGGTCAGTAGAATTCAAAATCAAGTATCAAGATTGAGAGCCCCGGGGTCCTACCATGATAATTCCGCAAAAAATATTACTTTTTACCATTTTGTCTAGTCTCTTTTGTATATAAAAGACCGGAAACCGTTTTAGCGAAGTTTTAACGTCTGTCTTTGTCCATCCGTCTGTTTTTGTTTGCGGAACAGCCTGGCTGGCCGAATGTGGTAAAATTTGGCTCGTAAGTGGAGATTTGAGGCAGACGGCGTCAGAGTGGCCTATCTGTCCAAGACACAATGTAAAATCGATTGTGTTTATAAAACATAGGCCATTATAGCGCTGATGGCCTCAATTCGCCATATTTTACTACACTCAGCAAGCCTCTGAAACCTCGGGAATAATACGTGAAATTACATATTTCAGAAATCCGTGTTAGGTGCGGTGTATTGTCTAAAAAGCGTTCTTTTAAAGATCATAAATAAATGCTGATGGAGTCTGTAAATTGTGCATAAAGTATATTTTACAGGCAAAAAGTAAATTTCCTTCGAGCCAAAATGTTGGATTCCGAGAGCAGCGAAGGACTCTAGAGTAGAATCGAGCGGAGCATGAGATACAAGAGCCCTGATGTTTTTTTACACTCTGCTTTTTACCGTTGGTTACAAGAAAATAAACAGTAGTAACTATTAGTAAATATGAATCACATTTTATACCTTTGCCTATCCCAGAAAGGTACAAACTAATTAAAAACAAAGTTTTTTTCACTCAATCATAAAAAGGCGTTTTATTCACTGATATCGGTAAACCAATTTAACTTTTCAAGTGGCAATGGTAAAAAATTATGAGCGTCACTGCAGTTACCGAAGCGTAGCGCATCTCCGTCCCGCAATAAAACCTTATTAAAACGGCTCTACATCCTTCACAAGGCTTATTCCAGACGATGAGCTAAGTGCTCTACCACCGATCCGTCTCTATAAAAGTTTTGCTCTATATAATTTACCACTTATCACGACGACAGACCGAAATTCGCTGGAAAACGTGTCACTCCCAGTTTGAACGCCGCGAGACGCACTCGTCTTCTAAACCTAAATCTATAAATATAATATAGGATTTCACGTGGTTATTTATTTCTAGAAGTGTAAATATTACGGCTGATTTTTGTCGTAGCTGCGCGCGCGCATTTTCGTAGCAAGTCTTCCCTCGTAGCGTCGTCTACGCGATACGTGCGCGATTTGTCAGTGCGCTTAGTCAATTCGAATTTTAAATTGTGACTCGAAACAAAGTTTTGTGAATACGAAGAAATGGCAACGAAAAACGTGGAAAGTGAGTATTTCAGTTTACTTTTAATTATTCTTTATTATTATTAACCTTGAATTTGATGTGCCATGTGACTCATTGCAAAAATGCATTGATTTATATACATACATATAAGGTCCTACAATTCAAAGTGACCACATTCCACCGACAACAAAAATTTTTGCGCGATCTTTTTTTTACCTTTCCTTAGAAATTTAGTCAGCTGATTCAACCACTTTGTAATGGGAAATGAAAAAATTATTTGAAATTAATTAATTCTTAGTGAAGACTCGGTAAGTACTCAGTAACAAGATTCGATGACCCTTTTTGTGAAATTCGTAAAATTAGTTTTTTCGTGTTCCTTACAAACGCCAGCCCAGCCCCAACTCAATTACTATGGGACGTCAGATTTTATTTTGCGAAATTAGCAAACAGTGTTATCGATCCACGTTACTGAAGCCTCCTGTTTCAAACAAACCCCGATAATTTTAGAGGTTATTAAGAAACGTTAGTAGAACACATTTTAAATGTAAAAACAATTAAAAGTAATATATTATTAAAAATGTTACATGAAAATAAAATGTATGGTTATCTATCCATTCCCATACGGAAGTGAAAATAATATATTTATCAATAATAAAAATAACTGCGCGCGATCTAATTATCTTAACTCTTCGGGTGACCTTGGTTTCTTTGGATTCTAAGAAAATCTACAACAGGGCTCCAACTTTAAAAATAATTATGAATATGATTTTGAATGGTTTTAATAAAACCAGTTTGTATTCTTCTATAAAATACAATATTTTTTTATTTTTTTTTATAATTATATAAACAGGTACATCATCCTTACAGGCTAGCCTAATACTACCACTACGAGTAATATTATATTATATAAAAAATATCAAACGAAAAAGAAACAATTTAAAAAAATACACACGAAATATTTACGTAATAATTAATCTACTAGATCATTAATTATTATAATTATCGGGGTTAGGTTAAAAGTCATCCTGTATATTTGCGGACGCCAGTTTGGTAGTTCTCATTGCGTCGAAATAGACGTTAAAATCGTTCACAGAGCTTGTACTGCAGATAGCTGTAAACAATTTTTTCACATTGTTTAGAGATGAAAGTTATTTTTGAATTTTTTTACTGTTCTATTTTTCAATGTCCCGTCAAAACGTGGCAGTAGGATTTTTTGCGCAATCAGTGGTAATATCACAAAGGTTGTTCTGTATTTTGTAGAGCAAGTTGCTCAGGTTCTGTAGCAAGAGATATCACTTAGAAGTTGATTTGATTCTATGGATCATTGACATACCGTCAATGCTATGGATCGACCTTTTTATCATGTCCAATTAACTTATGTCTACTTTTTGCCGTTGCACGATGGCTTACGTTCCATGCAGCGTGCGTCATAAATACATAACTTTTGAAATAATATGAGGGTTTAGTGGATAAAGGAGTTTATGTTTTATAATATTTTTACCTATTAAATAATTTATTCTACACTAGTGAAAGGTAAAGCTCGACCAGGCCGCCCAGAAGGACGTATGCTGACCAAATAGGCGACGACATACTGAAGTAAAAACACCCGAAATAGAAGAGCTTGTATGACTAGATTGATGGATGTAGAAGAAGCGAAAGAGGTGTGTCAGGATCGTAGCAGATGGAAATCTGTAGTCTCTGCATACCTCTCTGGGAGACAGGCGTGAGTATATGTGTGTATGTAAATATGTTCTAGATATTCACACAAAACGCATGTTATATTATTAAACAAATATAGTTGAAATCTATGAAGAACACTTTCAAAAATATTTCACGACCCTATACAGCTTGAAAATGAACCCTCTAGCTTTATTGTAATCTATGAATCATATATATGGTATACCTGGGCTTACGAAGGCAGGTATTTTTAACAGGTACCTTATTTTTATTTTCCTGAAAAACAGTACCTACCTGATAATGATGTAGGATTAATTCCTATCCATTAATGTTTTGGCATTATAAGTAATCTCTTTTTGGAGATAAGCTCATCAATGGACATAAAGTACATACCTCTATTGATTTATTTTTGTAACAAATAATCGTACGAAATAAAAATTGTAATGTAGAATATTTTAAAATAAATTTTAGGCTTCGATTAATAAATGCCATACAGGTATAAAGGGATCGTAAGCAAAAGATGAATATTTGTCACCTCGACCTCTGATTTATGTGTATTTATCGTGTTTATGGCGAATTAGTTCTACAACAAACTGTTGAACTGTTAAGATAATAATGTATATTCTGATACTTAAATATTATGTGAGTTTTTGCACTAAACTAAAACATTGTATGTTAAAACTAATTGCGGGCGCAGAATGTATAGTTAAACACGTCCAAAACGCGTTAAAAGCGAGTAAAAAATTACAGGATAACAGTACTGCAGAAATGAATTTTATGGAAATACAGGAAAACTATATTCGTATAATTGTTTCATACTTCAAATGAGATGTTCATGATTTATTATTACCTATTGTTTAAGGTTGGTGTCGCGATGAAGTCATCGCGGTTAATTTTAATTGAAACATTTTCGAGTACCTGCTTACTACAAACAAGTTGACATTACTTTACAATAATAGAAAATAACTCTCCTAAAGGTACATTCCATGCAATTCCAATATATTTTTTTAGGATAATGTAGTCATTCGAAATCTGACTATTAAATCATGAGTAGCCGTTTCAATATCAGTATCAGTAGGATTATTAAGTTAGTTTATTTAATTTTTATTTGTTTAATTATTACCTACACTTGAATTTAGTTTATGTGCGTGTATATTTTGATTTTATTGATGTAAAATTAATCTTTGTCTTAATATATATTTCATTCCAATATTGGATTAAATACAGACTGGCAGTAAATAAGTAATATACTTAATAAAATAACATTAAAATTGAATCACACTAGTTCACACTAATATTATAAATGCGAAAGTTTGTGTGTGTGTGCGTGTGTGTGCGTGTGTGTGTGTGTGTGTGTGTGTGTATGTTTGTTTGTTGGATGAAATTTAGAATAGATATAGCTTATACCCTAACTTAACACATAGGTTACTTTTTATCCCGGAAAAGAGCACGTCGTTAAACCGAATAACACGCGGGTGGAGACGCAAATTTCGGGCCTATCCGAGGTCCTGATTGTGAATGGTGCCGGACCCAGGATAGGGCTCGAAATAAAACTCACTTTCAATTTAAATGTTATTTAATTAAGTACCCATAGTTATATAAAACTAGATTCAGAGACAAATAAGTCAATTGATAATATTTATTCGCATGACTACCTATATACGTATAGGTATAATAACATTTATTTTGCTACAGTAAAGATTTTTGCACGTTTATTTTGTGGCGTAAAACTTCAGGCAATGCCAGGAAACTAATCGCAATGGCTAAAAACAAAAGAAAGTAAGACTTCAACTTAGATTCCTTTTGATTTCCTCTGTTTGATAAGGTGCCTTACTAATTCTTTTATAAACATTCTCAATTTCCTTTAAAGTAGCTCAATTGTTTACAAAATACTGATTTCCATAATGTTTGTCCTTTATTATTTTATTTACTTCAACATTTCGTAGATGGGTCAATAAGAGTATTGATCTGACACCAGTCAACAACGAGGGAAGCTCTTATTGGATAAATGGTTTTGTCTCTATGACACACCTTAGCACTTACTGATATTATACGTATTCAGCTACAAGTCAAATAAGTGCAGTGCATGATGTAGTGACCTCTTTACGAGCCACATGAAAACAAAATAGTAGTTACAAGAATGAACACTCGTTATTTAATGTAAAATAAGACATTATAATAGTAGTTTATGAAACTGCTACATAAAAAGGTTATTAAAAACACGAGTGTTTTAATACCTAGTTATGTATAGTTTCATACACTACTTTATCTAAACTCATGCCTAGTAACCTGTTTTCATAATAATCTTGATAAAATTTGTCGTTAGCTATTTTTGATTTTTCTTGTAAAAGCTCGTTCTAAAAGTGTTCATAATCTCCGCCGTTATTTCCAGAATGTCAGGTGGAGTCAAATTATCATCACCATCACTGCTGTTAGTAATTTTAGGGCAAAATAATACTTTTGGTTTGACCCGTAAAACCACAGTAAATAATAATTTCCACGTAAGCTATGGCGCCAAAATCCGACAGTCCACCACGCATGTGTACGCGCTGCGCGCGCCGGCAGCCATAGGCCGAAAATAAAATGAAATTGTGACCTGTAACCATTATTTAGTACGTGTTAGAGAATATTATATGATAACGTCATTGGTATTTGATATTTAACCTCAGGCATGGCTGTTTGGGCTAAGTTCCCTTTACCAATTTTTTTAGAGACTTTCATGAAAAATATTTTTTATTATGCCAGTAGTTTTGAGTTCGTAATGAGAATTTTATGATATGAGGTTAGATAAAATATTATATCAGACATTCAACTTAAAACCTGAGAGAGCTCGTACATGTGGTCACTTGGTGCTCAGTACCGACCAGGCTTAAACAAGCAAGGTGAGGATGAAGTTACTTGGTGCAGCTAGATATAAAAATAGTTTGGTGGGCACGAACTTACAATTACGTTTATGGCACCTATACATACTTTTTACAGATAAATAGGTTAGAGTTAGGTTAGTAGGTACTTTTTTTTTATACTTCATTGTGTCTGATGCCGGACCCAGGAGAGGGCCCGAAATATATTTCACACTCAGTTTAAATAATGTTTTATTAAGTATATCACATTTATTAACTGTATAATAAAGACAAGGAAGTCGATTTATTTATATATTATAAAAGGGATGCAATCACGAAATCTGTCATATAACATAAATTGTCTTTCTAGGATGATATATAAAAATATTGCGTTTATAACGTGGTCATCATGCAGATTGAAAAGTATAAAGCAAAAATCTCTTAGAAAAATTAAAAAAAAAAAGGAACGATGACGACCCGAGCGAGAAACGTACGTATAAATAAATTTGAGGAGCCGAGCAGATCGGGGCGACCCCTTGGCAGATTATGATATGCCCGATTCTAAGATACTACGACTTCAAAAACAAAAAACGGACTAGTGCGAGTCGGACTCGCTCACCGAGGGTTCCGTACAAATTATTAAAAGTAAAAAAATATATACAATAAGATTTGGTCGCCCGACCACGCATACCGTTGCTTACCTCGGTGATTTTTTATGATTTAATTACAAATGTATTGTTTTAAGATTTTTTCCTATACGGTATTACTTGCCTTTCATTGTTCTAGGTCAACGGGAAATACCCTATGAATTTTGATTCCCTTGAGAGTGTCGAAATACACGTTTTTGGCGGCATAAACGGCCATATCTTTTTTTACGTCAATTTGGAAGTTTAATTTTTTACAGCTTTAAGGGAGTGTAGATTTGAGTATATAGTTTTAATTTCAATTCGATACCTCTACGCGTTCCCGAGATAAAGGGTCTTGAGAGACAGACAGACGGACAACAAAATGATCCTATAAGGGCTCCGTTTTTTCCTCTTGAGGTATGGGACCCTAAAAAAAAAGTTACGGAAGCTGTACAGAAGCATATAAATAAAGTGATTTATCTCTCTATTAATATATAACTTGATGTTCTCTTATGTGCACCGATAACGCGGTGAGTTTGATTGATCGGCTGATAATGAGTGCATTACAGAACCCATTATCTCACAGATAAATGAGAAAATTGTATTAAAACCGCTTACCAAGTTTGTCATAGTAGCAGTCCTTGAGAACAGATCTTTGGTTATGGTTTTCCGCGATAAGGGAGACCGTAATTTTGTTTAACACAAAACTGACGTCATATTTTACAAAATAGTGTTAACTTATTAGTTTTATAGGCAAAACGGATTTAGAAATCTACAAAGTCACTGTAACATACGGTAACTGTAACTTAGTTAGACAATCAGATTCATACTGGAGAATCGATCGGTAAGTGAGCAAGACAAGGGCCAATGATGTATTACTAAAGCTTGTTACGTTAAGCGACTTGGGACTCGGTCTTGTATTAGTTGAATTACCGACTAATAAATATGGAGTATGGTTTTTTACAATTAGCTTGACTTTCTGTGCAAAATATGAAACAATATTTTAATACGAATTTATTTTGAAACTTATCACAGCCTTATAAGACTTGCAATCGCATACGTTATGGTACAGTTGACTTTACATGAGCATTGTTATTTCCTTCGCTCTGTCTTCCAATTCTTGGCAAATATGTTCAAGTATATTGTAAAAATGGCATTCGTAGAATAGTAGAATATCTGGGAATGTAACAATACTTCCTTTATCTCACAACATTCCATATTCGGTTGAAGACGACCGCAAGTAAGTCGAAATAAATACATCGACAACTTTTTTAGAAAATATTCCACAGATTGTACAAAGGGATTGACCATTTATTATGCCAAACAATTTTTGGCCTTTTTATAACTTCCTGTCCCCTTATGTAAGTAATAATAAGATTTGTTTGAAACCCTTCTCCCCAATATTTTGATTTACTTATTGAAAGGCTTTACTAAAATAGAAGAGAAAAATAAACATATGGATTTGGACCAGCCCAGGGCTCAACAGCGAATCAAATTAAGGGTCAGCCACTGGAAAATACTTCACATAATCTTACGTAAGAAATAGTCTAGCAAGAGGCCCCTCTGCCATGTAAGAAAAATCAAGATTTGGTTTGACCCCCTCCCCCTAAAACGTCTTACATAATAAATGAACAGCCCCAAAGATTATCTAAAGTAAAAATATTTACCATCAAAACATTCTCGATGGACATACTTAAACATCTTTAGTTACATAATAGCCACTAATGATTTGTTACGGAAGAAAACTAATCTAAAACATGGGCTGCGTCAGTCTTGTAACAATATTGATTCTACATTAATCCCTTGCCTCGTACAATGGACATTACACTGCGCCGGCGCCACCGCCGAGCATCCAACAAACAGAAAGAAAGTAAATATCGTTATCTGATTATTCTATTTTCGTTTTCAAGTACTAGCTTTTGCCTACAACTTGGTCTGCGCTGGCCGCACCGATTACGCGACATATCGACGATTTACTCATTGTAAATGTTCGTTACCATAAATAGTACAAGTAGTGGTTAATTGTCTAACTACTTTATATTGTTGTAATACTTTATTTATATAAAAGAAAGTTGATTAATTTAATGTAATTCACCCATTACTGGCGTAGCATTTTGAAAGCTTTGAATGCAGTTTTCATTGTTTCCAAAATCGATGACGTGAGTCGTGTGAGCAAATTTCTCTATTTCTTATAGTTTGGTTTTTGCCAATTCTGCCCTCATCTCAACGCGCTACCTGTATAAACCTATGTATTATATATTATATAATATATGTTCTTATGAATAAAACAAAGAAGGTATTAAAAGTAACAATATATTTTATACCTACAATAAGATTGCAGATCTGTAGGTAGGTATGTTTTTTTAAATTGGCTCATTTGATTTTAGCACCCGGAATATTATTCTTGTAATAAATAAACTGTTTTATTAGATAGATATAAAAGAGGTGTCGCAGGATGACTAGCAAAGGGAGATCTCTAGTCTCTGTAGAGACAGGCGTGAATATATTAAATGTATGTTATAGATATTTCTTTAAAATCCACGGCAATACTAAGCGTATCATATGGCACATTCTCCCGTCACAATGATGGTGCATCATTATCGACCAATGCTCTGCTAGACGAGGTTGAAAACGACATACAGTCACTAAAATTGACCCCTGGTACATCTGATTAAAGCACCCGGAATATTATTCTTGTAATAAATAAACTGTTTTATTTGATAGAAATAAAAGAGGTGTCGCAGGATAACTAGCAAAGGGAGATCTCAAGTCTCTGTAGAGACAGGCGTGAATATATTAAATGTATGTTATAGATATTTCTTTAAAATCCACAGCAATACCAAGCATATCATACGGCACATTCTCCCGTCACAATGATGGTGCATCATTATCGACCAACGCTCTGCTAGACGAGGTTGAAAACGACATACAGTCACTAGAATTGACCCCTGGTACATCTGGTAAGAAGTGCACGTCAAATAATGGGAACAATTGGGAATGCATGAAATTCTGATCATCCAGGGGAATCTAGGTCTTTGTGTAACGAATGACAGCACAAACTAGAGCGACCTGTTTTATAACAGAAAATTAAAATAAGGGACAAAAAATTGCTACTCGTATACCAAGGTTGTTGAACATTCTCGTATTTCGGAAACAGGGTCATTGAACCCTAGTTCTGACCACTTACCGAGTCTCCAGTATGAATTTGGCTATATCAACGAAAGTTCATCTTATATACAATATGCTCCTCAACTATTAGTATAGACAGAGAATAAGTTTTCACTATGAGCCTTTCTTACGAGTATGTTGACGGAAAAAACATTATTAAATTAACTCTATTAATCTTTCGACATTATTTACTAGCTTTTCTTTTTTCCGGGATAAAGTTAAGTTATAGCCAAGCTATAACCATTCTAAATTTCATCTAAATCCGTTCAGCCGCTTCAGCGTGAAAGAGTAACAAACATACACACACATACACACACAAACTTTCGCATTTATATTATAATTTTAGTGTGATTTAGATACGTCAATTCAATTTATACAATAAGTATTAAGTAAAAGTATTTAATGTTATTTACATTTAAATAATAATAGAAAAATAAAAATAAAAACATTCAAATAAATCTTATAAATAAAACAGATTCCTTTTTAAGTGTCAAATTCTAAATTACAAATGAATTTTTAAATAGAACTGTTGGGAGTCCAAATTAATTTATTGATTGATCAAAATAAATTAAGATACATGATTTAGGAGGACACATCTGAATGAACACCGACTTGATATGTCGAGATCGATAAAGTCTGAATTGTGTTCATTTTACCAATCATGGGAGCATGTAATTCAAACCAATCAGTAAATAATTTCACGCATGTCATCTACGTAGATATGTCCGATAAATTCTTGACAACAATTTAATTGTTATTAGCACGCTTGAATTTAAAAGCAGAGCTAATGAATTAAAACAAGTTAGGTAGGCAGTTAATGTGTATAAATAGAGTGAATAACTCAAGCCAATCTTCCTCAGGGGCAAAGTATGTCGAACACTGATAAAAATCCACTTGCACCAGTTTCAATATACAAGTTGAAAATTAAATTTGAAATAAAAATTATATGTTTTGTTACATTTGTCATGATTCATAATTCAAGAAAAGATATCGACCGTTAAAGTAGCACTAATACTTCGGTGACAACTACAAAACCTATGTATAAAAAACCTATGTGCATTATTTACCGCCGGGAATATGTGCGGTCTCGTGTCAGTCACATGTCGTGTCGCGTCGCGTAGGTTGGCCATTCATTCGAAATTTGAGAAGGAACCAATACAATTTTTTTTTCCAATTTTATGTTCTATCAGTGATTGTGATTCATAGATTTCAATAAAGGGGGTTCATTTTCAACCTGTATTGTATATTCATTAAATTGCGACTAATTTCGTTTATTTTTGACATCGTCGGGCTTAATAAAAAATGTAAACAAACGAACGCTCAAAATTGATAAATATTAACAATATTATGCAGGTAGATAAATATTGCAATTAAAACAAAATGTTGTTTACCTTTTTCATTAAGCCCGATGATGTCATAAATATACGAAACTAGTCGCAATTTATTAAAAAATATTGTGGAGCTTGTGTAAGAGTTTTCTTTTTTGAGCTTAACGTGATTGTATTTCTTAGTGAAGAAACTTAAATAACAGAAATAATACTAAATTAATGGTAACAGTTTAAAATACTTAATTCTTAACTTATTCTTAATTCTTAAACCTACCTGAAAGATTTTTTTTATTTTATTAGTGTCAGAATGAAGTCAACCAAGGAATTACTCCATAGTTATATACAGTGGAAATTATGTTATATCAACCATCCATCAAATAGCCAAATCATACCGTATGCAGTCTGCATCCTCACTATACTTCACCCATATGACTAAACCTACGAATTATATAAAATCGTGAAGAGGATAGGTCACGCTTACATCAATCACTGTTATTACACCCGGGAAGACCCTTAGTGTAACAAGGACGCATTCCGAATACATAGCAAAATTACAAATTTCTTCAATAATTTTATTTATAAAAAGTACTGAACGTTGTATGAAATATCAGCTCATTTCAAAGTTACAGACACATTATTTTTTTTTAGTTTTAGTATTACTAGATTCCTTAAACAAGGAAGAATTAATTTTGGTTTTGCGGGGACTATCCCCTTAAGTTAATTTAAATTAAATTTATTTTAAACTAACAGTTTAGCGCCACAAAAAACGAGCTTTTTGTACAATCTTTTTTGCTGCTGTACAATAAAAATCGTTGTGTTAATTTTAACAACATAACACATTAATAAAAACTTGAAAAAAAATCCTTATTACTCTACCTACCGGAAGTCATCGTTAGATTTATACTTTTTGCACTTTTTTATCGAGAGCGAAGCGATAATAATAAACAAGAACATTCAATCGCATCTTATTGGGATTTAGTTCCCACATAAGATTTGAAAATTTTAATTATGCTCTAAAGAGTATTAGAAAATAATGAATGCATGGGATTATCTCGGCTAGGTACAGGTAAGCATGGGAATAGGTAGATAAAGGGGGAATTACAGATAGAGTCGTGGTATAAGAAAGCAGGTATGTTCAACTCAATCCCCACTCCTTGACAAGACCTGTTTTCCAACTTCGAGAAAGCCGGGAATTGGAGAAAATCTCTCTAGTACAAATTGGTACTATTATTTTATCCTATACGTAAAAGAATGAATGTATTTTCTAATCAACTCTTCTTTCCATTACTAATAACTAAAAATAAGTTAAAGTTGCTTTTACTTGTATCAAGTTCAGAGTACAATGTATTCTACTGTGGTATAGTTATGGTAAAGTTGCATAATTTTAAATGTGCGTTAGACCTAGAATCTTAATTTGAGTTTTTGGCGAGGGCAGCACCATAAACATGTCATAAGATTCATAACATACCCAAATGGCGGCATCATTAATCCTCCATAGCTGATATTAAGGGTGTATACCTCACTTCGCTTCGCATGATCCTGTTTTATACAAACAAATACTGCGACAATCACTCTGAAAGGAATATATGATAAAGTTGAAGACTAATGCTATGTCCATGCTGTTGTGAAAACTTGATTCCCTTTAATTTTCTTGGTAGGTAAAAATTACAAAGTTACCTCCAAACCGTACAATAAACCGATAGCACTCAATGAATACTTGAAACTAGATCTGAAACGTTGCATAATATAACTGATATCACTATAAATTTTTACTTTACTTTACTTTAAATCAGCTGCAGAGTGTTCCATAAAAATTAAAAAACTATCAGTGTAGCCGCGATTACAAAATAACTGATGTTTTTGCGTGCTCGGCATCTGATTAGAGTAGGATAGATAGTTTAAAAGCAGAAGCGTTAGAGCGGGACTGCGAATTGAGGTATTATGGGCCCTTAGCACTAACTTGCTATACGTGGGACGCACTATAAGTTTCCGGAATGAATATGAAAAAATACTATTAAAGGTACAAAATTAATTTATTGTTTTTCAAAATAATCTCCCTTGGCGTCTATGCACTTTTTCATTCGATCAAACCAGTTTTGAAAACTTTTGTGCCACTCCCCTGTGGTGACCTCTGAAACGTGTTTTTCATACTCCTCGACAGCCTCTTCTGGTGATGAAAATCGTTGACCGCGTAATTGGTTCTTAATTTTTGGGAACAGAAAAAAGTCACAAGGTGCCAGGTCGGGACTGTATGCAGGATGACTCATGAGTTCTACATTTTTCGTCTTCAAAAAGTCGTTTGTCTGTCTGGCAGTGTGAGAACTAGCATTGTCGTGGTGCAGGATGATACGGCGTTTACGGTTATTTTTACGGAGTTCGTCAATAACTTCCGGCAAACAAATGGTCGTGTACCAGTCACTATTCACGGTACGACGATTCTCTAAAGCAACAGTAGCCACGTGTCCAGTTTTATTAAAAAAAGAAGCAATCATCCGCTTAGATGCACTTTTCACGCGCGCCACTTTGGTTGGTTTCGGCTCATCTTGAAAGACCCATACGCTCGATTGCTGCTTTGTTTTGGGATCGTAGCAATAAATCCATGTTTCGTCACCTGTTACTATGTCCCACACCAAATTTGACGCACCTTCGTTGAATCTGGTAAGCATGGCACTGCACCAAGTGACGCGGTCCGTTTTTTGAGCCTCGGTCAAGTTGTGTGGGATCCACCGCGAGCACAGCTTTCTCACACCCAAATGTTTGTGTAGGATTGATTGTATTTGACTCATGCCTATTTCTAAGGATGCGCGAATTTCATGGTAGGTCATTTGCCTGTCTGTTTCAATCATACGGCGCACAGCATCGATGTTTTTGTTGGTCACAGCGGTGGACGGCCGACCATCGCGAGATTCGTCACTGAAATTGATACGACCACGCTTGAATTCTGCAAACCAGCTACAAACAGTCGTCTTGCATGGTGCTTCATTGCCAAAAGCTGTTTCAAGCCGAGCGATGCTCTGTTGAGCTGCCAAATTACACTTAAAATCGTAGAAAATCATACTGCGAAAATTTTCCCGAGTTAAATCCATGTTGATGCAGACACACAATTTTTTAAATGGCGCCACAAGGTAAAAACAAAAGACAGTCAGATGAAACAAACTGCATTCTACAGCCAAAGAGTTCTATTTTCAAATGTTGCAATAAATTTTTAAATATTGTTTATGTAAGTGGCCAGTTCCGGAAACTTTTAGTGTTACCTATGTATGAAAGCCACGGTCAGAAATTTGACCGTGAAATTCTTTACCGTTTAATCAGTAATAGAGATAGAATGACACTCGAGGAGAATAAAGTTTTATACGTGAACGAGAAAGAAAGAGAATGAAGGTCTTACATTTTTGCGTGCAGCTTTCAATAGAGGTTAGCACTCCGGTCTGGTTATAAACTTCTTGTCCAACGTCAATTGTAAATCTGTAATATACATATGAAGTTAGCACAATGTGTAACAATTTAAGCCAGTTTTTTTTTTATACTCTTTGGTGAACGTCTACACAAATGTACAAATGTTTTGCAACTCTTAACCAGGTATAACCAGGGTATAACCAAAAGATTTGAAATAAGGCATGGTGCGTCATGAGACTAGGGTTACGTTTTATAACAATAAAGGCGTTAGTTCAATTTTTGCCACGACCAATCTTCGCATCAAAAGAGCCTTGTTGCTTTTTTATTTTTCAAGAAACGTGATAAAATCAATATTGTAAAAGAGCAATTCTTTGATCAATTAAAAAAAAACATATCATAGAGGCAGATACCGATTTTAGACCCATAGGAATATAAACTGGCTTATGTAGATTAGTTGGATGTCTTGGAAGTAAAAAACACGTCTTTCTCAAAGTTAGAAAATAGGTCAAAAGGGAGTGGGAGTCTTCTTATGTCATGGATAGAACCGATCTCTATAAGTTGCCATTACCACTAATGTCCAGTAGCCCTCAACTTTGTCAATCATTGCAGATGTAGAAATCGGAACACCGGAGTCGAAGGACGCGGCTGTTGGATCCGCCGCCAAGCCTCACCACCTGGGTAAGACGGCATGGCATGACTCTTGGGTGCACATTGCATGTGTTCTGAACATGTACACGTCTGGTCATTATTAGAAGGTTTTTTACTGGTTACTTACTTGTGACATCGTTTTGGAAAAACCTTTATATTGTATTTCTTTTTTATTGTCGTATTTTTATTCTTACTGCGCTTTGAAGGTTTCATACACGTGATGCTCAGGACATGGACACTGTCTTTTATACTATATGTAGAGAAAAGGATATATGATTTTTTTAATCGACTTCAAAGGCGGTGGATTTTTTTCTCTATGCCCTAAATAGTATCAAAAGATAACGCCCTGAATATGTTGTGTTCATAACAGTGGTTACATACCATATACGGGTATCATGTCATTTTCCTCATTGGTTCATTATTTCCTCTCAGCAATCACTTCATTTACATTACCCTGCACTCGGTATGCTATAATTCTACAAATGAAGGTTTTTATTGGTTAAATGGTGGCAGTTTAAACGATTTCTTGTATATTGTCTTGTGTATTTGCTTAATTTTGTTTGTTATCGGTCAAATTTTCGATTTTTGCTATCTCTGGGTAAGTATGTACTGTTGATCGATCGTTATAAAACGTTTGTCTTGTAATCTCTTGCATATTGTAATCAGTAAAGAAATTATATTAATTAGGTACATCAAATTATTGCATTCCAAAGAGGTTCTTGTCTTGGTGTTCCAGTTTATAATAAAGTAATTTCGAAGCTATTAAATTATGATATCGCTCTACATATTTAATATTTAAGTAAGACTCACATCATAGATAATAACCAACTCTACCTGTGTCTCTCATTAATTGCAAAAAAAAATGATTTTTCGCACAAAACAAAAACTTACAATGTTAATTCGATTAGTAAAATACAAATAAGATAAACGAGCAGCCATTGGATGAGTGAAAGGATCGCCAGTCTTGAGAAAGTGGACTGTCGGCGGATGAACCTTTCCTTTCGCATAATAGTACTTTAAATTAATGCTACTTCTTGATGCGTTAGTGATTGTTGTATAATATTCTTGCATCACAAAGTGACCTAATCTGGAAGAAATTTACCGTTTGAGGTATTCATGTTAAAAAATGTTGGCTGTTTGTTGACTTTGAAGTTTTCTGGGTGGATTTCTGGATAAGAGATATTGCAGAAAGACGTTATGTAATGGCATGTGAGCGCCAGATGCTGAGCGCGTTGTTGACGTTAACGTCGGTCGAAGAGAAAGAATGTGCATGACTCTCTATAATAGGGTTTGAGAGAATTAGTAAGATCACATCGTGCCATATAGAACCATATCCAATTGTAATTGCAGTCCGCCAAATTCTGCCAGCGATTGAATTTTCATTGCTACCATTGATCATAGTCGATAGCGTAGGCGTAGCAGACGGTATGATCCTACAGTTTTTCGTTAATAGAGTTTTTCAGCTTTTAAATGTCCATCCTGCGCCGTCACTATACTAGACACACATAAAAACTTCTCGGTAAAAATAAATCAATTTCAGCCAAATTAAGGCTTTTTTAAAACGGCTGAGATATCAACGGAAATCTAAAAAGTTATTTATTTTTGTGGTTTTGTTACAAGTACTCTTTTATGAGCTTAAATCAAGCTGGGTTCTTTGTCCGCTAGATTGGCCGTTCTCTGCGTAGAGGTTCGACCCTTGTCCAGAATTAACCTTAAACACGGCTGAGTTTAAATTCAGATTTAGGTGTAAACTCAGCGTAAGACCGCCGATATGTTTTCCCGTGTGTATTTCGATAAGCAGAGTTAGACTACTAAACAGACTACCGCAAATCGATCCACTAAAAGTTGTGCATTTTTCTTACGATCATTTATGTAATGATGTTTATGACTGCCGTGTTAATCGACCAGCCCTGCTGGGCTTGATTGGAACACCGCGCGAGCGACATCTACCGGTGCGATTGAGTAACATAGTAATATTGTATAATGAAACCGAGTATGATACTGTAACGAACTCGTGTAGATTCGAAAATCCACAGTAAAATGTTTGTCATAATATTTAGCAAAAGAAAAGACGCAATCGCATGTAACTGCATGACCCCCCGTTAAGTCATGTTCTCGAAACAAGTTACACCTTTCTGTTCGATTATAACCTTTACGTGGGGACGATACGAACAGTCATACTGTACTGTGACACGTAGCCGACTGTATTTAGAGGAAATTGTAGGAAGTCTAAATGGAGCGTCTCCTACGCGACGAGACTCGGGACAATGTTCTTCAATTACCCGAGAAATAGCGAGTTACTTATGACAACATTCTATTTGGAGAATCACGACACCACATCCTGTAGTTTCTTTATGGTTCGGTCAAAAACCGAAACCATTATTACCGTGTTTGAGCGCGCTCTGGTTCTGATTCGAAATTAGGAACTCTCCGAAATCTCAGATAGGCGCGCGGTGTGCACAAACGGCTAACGACTTAATTTCTCAAGCTTTTTTAGGGTTCCGTACCCGAAGGGTGCCAAACGGGACTCTATTTATAAGCCTCCGCTGCCTGTCTGTCCGTCCGTCTGTCACAGGGTCTACAGCTTCAGTCGTAATAGGTAGACAGTTGAAATTTTCACAGGATATGTAATACTCCTAGCACGAAAATAAAAAAAATAAAAGAAAAACAAAGGCTGTTCCCATACAAGAAAACTGGAAAAATTCTAGTTTCACCTCCATCTTAAAGACTTTAATACGTACAAGTTCCAAATTTTAGTCAGATTGACAGTAAAAAAATAAATAATTAAAATTGGGGTTTTGTACTCAAAGGATACCGAATTATTTGACAGGCGCTATCATTTAAGCGGCTTTTTTTGACGCTTTTGTATTGCTATGGTACATATATTATTGTTTTTATCATGTTTTTACGGTACCTTACCCGTTTTGTGTAGTGGTACGGCAGGCACTCTTTGTGCGCGAGTCAGACTCGTACTTATTACACATCAGTGAGTAAAATAAGACAAACTTTTGGTTACGCTATTTTATGGAGAATCACATGTGGACTTTTTCCGCAAACATCAAATTAAGTACAGACGGGCAGCAGAATAACATTAAGGCGACGCATTGGAAATTTTGGCGACATGGATTTCTATTTTTCTCAGCAATAAGAAAACACATGTAATTACCAATTTATATACTAGATTCAGCATTTTATTGACATCATTTTGCCCGAAGATTTAGTTGATTGATTAATTTTCATAGCAGAGAAAAAAAATATTTAGAAAACCTCTTTTAAAACAGAGATTTCTATTTTACTGACAAACGGGAGCGAATGAAGCCTATAAGTTTTTTAATTTAAATTAGTCTACAAATACACTTCAACATGGCCGATTGGATTTAATAAATTACGTATAGTTGTCATTTTAATTGAAAGATACTGTTTTGCCGCATACGACCTTACGGTATAAGCTAGTTCGTTAGCGCATTTTTGTATGGAGTAAGTCCCCCTCACTAAGGCGCCGTCGATTTGAAATTAAAAGTTTATGAATTCCTCGCCTTAATAGGGCTCCGCTTTTCCCTTTGGGTACGACTGACGACACCTTAAAAATCGACCAGTAACGGACCCCGTACACTTTGTACGACGTCCTCGTCACCATATTTTTACATTCCATGAGTTGGGATAGTACTAGCTAAATCTTTCACTTGGACTTAATGGCGATAGAAAATTGAATCAATTACATCGGAATTAGTCTTATAATTCGGTTACAACAAAATAACATGTTGTTGGAGAGTTGGAGTCACCACAAAACAACAATGGAATGAAATTACTGCGGTGAATAGGTCATTTATTTTAAATTGTAATGACAACCGATCTTATTAGGTCTTCTAAAGAAGTTAATAATTGACGTTTTGTTGTCGTAATGTATTAAATTGGAATAAATCTGGCAACACGAGGAGGTATGCAATATTGTAAGTCAATGCCCCCTCATGTGGGTGAGCGCGAAATAGATGCGCACGAGTTGATCAAAGGAAGCTGGGTCTTGCGCATGTGTGTGCTTTTGTACAACACACGCATCGATCGTCACTGTCACACATAACGATCGGAAACTTCTGTCTTAAAAGGAGGTTCATATTATACATTATTCCTAAAACTACTTTTGTTTCTGATATTTATCAAAAGTTAGTTAATTCTATTGTAATAGTAGAACTATAGAACAAAATCGAAATGATGGCTACCAATGCCGAAAAATTCCAGAAAAAATGCTGGGAAGCCATGTTTCGTACAACCAACACAAAACCTCTGTGTGGGTACACGACAAGCGACAATCTGACTCGGAATCCGACAGTTTTGTAGAATAGAAGATGTTGGTGTCTTATCACGTGTCTCCCACAGCAAAAAATCGACTAGCTCATCAACCTAAACCAAATACTTAAATCGTGACTCGTCAAGTTTTATTAATGTTGGCAACATCAATCAATCAATAATTGTTTATTTCTTAACGTAAGTAAATTATATTTTATACATGTAAATATGTGATAAAATAATTTTAATTGTGTATTTATTATTATTATTATTATGTTATGTTATTATGTATTACTATAACTATATTTTTTTTCTTGTAATGCATGCACTATTAATAATTAAATATAACATTGCCTGCACTTTACGACTTACTTATTGTATTTAGAAGACGGGAAAGCTACGCTGCCGTATTACAGTTTTACTAGCACGGAGGATAGAAATACTATTTATTTTGAATATCTATGTAAACCTATGGTTAAGTCACAAATTGTTTTTAATGCTTTAGTTTAATTTATTGGTTTTTGAAATAAAATTTATTATTATTTTATATTAAATGTATTTCATACATTTTTGTCAAGTTGTTTCGCGATTTGACGTTTGGCTCCGTAAAAAAAGTTGTTCGCATATAAGAGTACTTTTTTAGCCTTCGGGTTTTCAGCTACTAAAATTCCACACAGTATATTTAGTTTCTATCAAATAAACACAACCTTTGTTTTTGCCGTGTCGATAGTATATTTTACGTACAGTTCCATTTTCGTTGATTCATCTGTACCAGCGTGGGAGGCGATTAGCAGTATATTTTAGTGGTTAATTTAACTAAACACGATCTATAGCCATTATGACAAATTGAGAGATAATGTAGTTTATAGTGACACTCTTGCTCTGCCTACATGGTAGTTATTTCTACTATTTCAATTCAGGTTAAATTGTTTAACTGATATGAATGCAGTTGGCATTACCATAATATGGGTAGTGTCGTAGTTTAATACCTATTAAAGTCGATTCTGAAGGCTTTAGTTTTAGCGCTGTCAAAACTTAAATTTTGCAAAGTAATATATTTTCTGTTGCTATCCTTGAAGAACTGTTTTGAAATGAAGAAAATTTAATTTTGACAGCACTAAAACTAAAATTAAAGCCTTCCGAATCGGTTTATTGTTACTATACTACCATATATTATTTTGGGCAATGTTCTGTAAACGACCCAGAGATACATGTAAGCCACATTTTCGAACACAAAAGCTCCTAACGTTACCTTCGCTGCATATTCTTGAAATGGCAGTATTTGTTAAATCGAATCTTGACCTATTCGAATTTTTCAACAGTGGCAGACATCACAATAAGGTAAAAGCTCTTCCTCGCAATACGGAACTGTTTAGGTCTAGCGTGTTTGGCATGTCAACAACAATTTATAATAAACTTCCTCAATCTTTTAGGGATATTTCCAACATTATGACATTTAAAAGCAAATTACAAGAATTTTTAATCAAGAAAACTTATTACTCAATTGCTGCTTTTTTAAATGATAGGTACTGACATTTCATTCTAAATATCTTATAATATTGCATGAATCGGTTTATTGACATTTTAATATAGTTTTTTATTTTATTAAGTGATTTATTGTGACATTTTTATTTTTATTTTTACTGTTCATTTTTCTAATTTACATATGTTATTAACAAACGATTTTGTATTTAGTATGTTAAGGAACTAAATTGAATTTGTACGCCTAACGGCAGAGCACACGGCACTTAATGATTATTTTTATAAAATGTAACACCAATATATTATATTTACCTGTGTCTCAACAAATAAAGATATTGAATTGAATTGAATTGAATTGTTATGTATTTAGAATTATATGATTTGTACATGTTCAATACCAACACTCACACGTATAAGAATATAATAACGTGCTTTAAAAAATATTAAATTTTCTATTTCACGTAGGTGCTTCAGATTAATTATTCTACTCTTTAGCAGAAACCAAATTAAGAACAGATTTCTTAGGTTTCAGGCTGATGCCGGACTCGACTGTGCTCAACTATGGAAGAACGCCCATAAACTCACAAACCTATTCCTAAGTTATTCGGGGGAGAGTAAGAAACAGCTCTCGAACCATGCCTGCGACCGATTGATGGCAGTACATCCATCCCCAATTGCCGGCCCTAATATAAAACAGACTGGTTATTCCACAAGCAATGTCACTGGTGCTAGGGTTTCGGCACCGTGCTCAACAACCCGCCTGCCCAGTGTGAGTATGGGCATTTCTTTCAGGAAGATCGCCACGAGTAGCGAAATCTTGGAAAGGTCTATGCCCAGCAGTGGATGGATGACGATAATAATCAGAACAAAAATTGGGCCTGCAGAATTATCCCCGGTGGTACAATTCAATAAATTTTTATGAATCTAAATTTGTTTTAAATCATCTACTTTATTTGTGAATACTTTTATAGTAAGAGTTATTTTGCTCCTTCTGGGCCAGAATGTTGAATTCCTTAAGCAAAATGTTCATTCTAAAAATGCCGAATTTAAAAAAATTTTCATATCAATTCCCAAAATTGTGTGACGGATGTCAAACAGATTTTGTGACAGAATCTTTGTTTTAAATAGATTTTGTGCTGTGGGGTTTTTTCATAGACATCTTAATATATTGTGGGTTTTTTACGTGAAACTATGCCTCGTTACTTGACTCATACCAATTTCGAGTAATCTCTTGGTACAATCACATACAAAAAGGGTAACACATTTTGATCATGCGCGGTGCGGTTTTGTTTTGTAACCGAGTTTTTTTTTGGTGCAAACGCAGCACTTCCAAGAAAAGTATAATAATAGGGACACAGTGTCACCGTTGTTACTTGCCTAGTTATTTTTATACTGAGATCAAATTACTGCGACAAAAGGCTTCTTGGAATAGATTTCGTCTCTTTTTGAGCTGCATGTAATTTTCCAACAAAGAGATCATTACGTACGTGAAACTTGCAGCGGCGCGGGCATGGAGCATGTAAAACATGTTTCCTTATTTTAATGTTATTTAATTTTAGCGTACAATTATTTGTTGTTAATAATAATGTATTAACGGTCTATTCTCCGGATTTGTAATATTTTGTAACAAAATCATATGAAATAATGATAACGCCCATTATACAACGCTTAGCTACGAACAATGTTTATAAACAGTTTGATATACGCATTAACTTATTTTAAGTGATATTAATTAAGCTTCAAAACTATAGGATTTTCCATAGTCGTGATTACGAATACGAAAAATCTGAAAATGACCGTAATCACGACTATGGAAATTCCTATTATTTTAAAGCTACTATATTAAAATTAAATTTGTATGTATAATTTGTATGTATACTTAAATACTTATCAATCTTATCATACATATTCGTTGTTATAATATCTTCAAATTTCTCTTATGTATTCACTATTCTTCAACTTGACTGAGGTCAAAGTTTCTTAATACACTTAATTAATTAAATTGGATTTTAGTCTTAATTTAAACCAATTTAGAACTTGTTTTTGTATTTATTATTCAGAATAAAAATTCTATAGAAACAAAAATAATTTTAGATATTCCGTAGTATTAACATATTTATTTAAATATTTTTTACCAATGTAACATGTGAATTTAACCGAACCACATCGCGGCTTCGCTTATGTACGTACTCTACTACACGGTTGAATGAAGCGTGAAGGTTTTCGTTACAATTGTTTTTTGTCTGTGAATGATATGCAAAATATGTAAAAAATATTCTACTTTGTTCAAAGTAGGCATGTTTAATAGCAGGTTAATCCATTCAGTTATGGATTTTGGATAACAATGAGTAGTTTTCAAAAGAAAAAAAAAGCAGCGTGTTGTTCACAGATACATCTTTTAACTATTTAAGTGGATACTTCTTATGCCACCTCTTTACTCGAACACAGAGGAAGGAATTATGGGCGGCCGTAGGTATTGATTTCAAGGACACCGCCTAGTTAAAATACTGTTGTTACTTATACTATGCTATTACGGATGTAGCTGTAGACCCCTGTGACAGACGGACGGGCGGACAGTGGAGGCTTAATAATAGGGTTCCATTTGGCACCCCTCGGGTACGATACCCTATAAAGCAGGTTTGACCAGGTAGCTTTTTGATCTGATAATACACTCGTACGTAAAGAAGATATATTTGACCATATATTACTCGTACATATTTTATTTCAAAAATAAAATTGCAATGCAAACTTCTTACCTAAACGGTGAGGTTTATCAGTAACAGACACGATTTCATTCCCTGCGGAACCTCTAAAAAAGCATGAGCTTTTTGCTAAAAATGGATTTGAAAAGAGACGAAATTCAGATAAGCCCCCCTTAAAACTTATTTCAATTGTTTAGCGATCGTTATTTATCGAGACTGCAGGGCCACGGCTATTCTGGCAATATTTTTCACTCTCAATACGATTCGTTCCACTTTTGTTTACAGTATGATCAATTCCATGGGATGTCAAGTGGAGTGACTAAATCTCGCTTCCTATGTATTTTCCACGTATCCGTAGAAAACCTCTTTTAAAATCTCCCGGAATTCTGCCTTAGCAATTTTTCCGCACGTGCCAGAATTGGACGGCTATTCTAGCAAAATTTTTTACACGCTTTGTTTATCGCCTGATAAATGACCGGTGATGATAATTCTACTAGCTATTACTCTTAAAAATTCGTGGTTTAGATACGTATTGATATTGAAACGGCTACTCACGATTTATAAATCGATTTCGCCTGACTAGTTTCACTATTTTCGTACAGTTTCTTCGGAGGCAAACATGGTTACGCGGCGGTTCCCCTTTCCCCCGCGTAACCATGTTTTCCTCCGAAGAATACAGTGAATACAGAATAATAACTTCATTGTACGAATACAGTGAAACTAGTCAGGCGAAAGCTGACTATTAAGTCGTGGGTATACTTGCTATTGTCGGCACTTGGTGAAACATCGTCAACATCTTAAAAAATACACTTGTACTGTTTCACTTAATTCACTTTATTAAACTACCGGTTTCGCCTGACGGCATCATCAGGTGGTTATAATATCTTAATAACTAAAAACTATGCAGATTGTATATATGTAACAGTTTTCATTACATAGATACCTATATAATCTGCATGGTTTTTAGTTATTAAGATATTATAACCTGATGATGTCGTAAGGCGAAACCGGTAGTTTAATAAAGTGAATTAAGTGAAATTAAGTGTATTTTTAAGATGATAACCATTACTCGTTTAAATACATGAAAAAATATGTAAAAATGACCCGCCTACCGCCTCCGCAAACATTTGCATCTGTCAGAATTGCCGTCCGCATTGGGGTTATGGTTAATTTTTTTATCAGAATTATATTATACTGTTAGCATTTCAGCACTTTCAGTCCCGCAGATTTATACTTACTTGAGTAAATAAAGCTTAGATAAGAGACGGCGCGCTAATGGACGAACGAAGAACTCGTATACATGATGTTGTTAAAATAAACATATTCGTGTTTATAAGGTCCTACAATTCAAAGTGAAAAAAATTCAAGAGATGACAGATTTCACCGAAAAAAAATTTTTTTTTTGTTTTCATACAAATTTAGTCAGCTGATTGAACTACTTTATACTGGGGGCGAAAAATTTTTTTTTTGTGGTATGTGATCACTATCAGTTAACGATACATGATCTCTCCTAGAAATATTTTCACTTTAATAAGTGAAATTAGTATAATTAGTAGGACCTTATACATAATCGACATCATTTCATTTCAGGTAACCATTTGTTTTCAATATTTATATTGAAAGTCTGCGTTAAAATAAAGCTTACGTATTTTTTATTTTGTTTTATTGTGTGTTTTTAATGCTTATTTAAATTTTTTCTTATTCACTCATTCTAAAAGAACGTAAGTTGCAACTGAGGATTTCAAACTCGATGTTCATTGCCAAGGGATTATTTAAAAAAAACTTGGCATGTTTATGTTCATCAACAGTCACAATGACATAACAGTAGATTTTTTTTAAATACGGAATGAACTTGAAAGCAAAGGTATTTGTTTTTAAAATCCTGTGTTTACCAACCTTTGAATTTTTTTTAAATCTCTTTATTTAATAATGATTTAATTCTGAAAAAAATATATGATGCGCAGAAGGCCAATATCTCGAAATGGTTTTTAGTTTTGTACCAATTATTAATTTGTAATGTTCTCGATTATGTAAGTATAAAATTATTCGGGGCAATAAAGTCCACATGCACCTCGTAGTCGCCGCGAGATAGCTTTTTTAAACTACACCGAAAATTTTCATTTGTAAGTTCTGTTCACGAAAGAAACTAATAATTAATAAATCCAATACATGACTCAATTTATCCTCGGGACTTCTTTCGTGTAAAGAATTTTAATTTCAAGTTTTTTTTGTTTATTTTAGGTATATAAATATTGTATCTATAACTTTTGTCATTTATTTTATTGCCTTAAATATCTACTAAAGTCTATTTACGCTATCAGATATTTTACAAAAACTACAAAACCTTTTTCAGGTAAGCCCCAAGTGCATCCATTAATTACATGAGCATTAAACAAAAGGAGATTTCCTCCCAACTTCTACCATAGGGCGGGGTTTCGCAAAATTTGGCAACGGGATCCCTTCAAAGCTTACCAAAGGTGAGAATAAGATCTAAAGTCCAAAAGTATATGAAATCTTAAAATGACGAAATAATAAACTCTATTTTCAGAAGAACGTGAACATTTTTCTATTATTATTATATTTGTATTGCAGTCCGAATAGGATCCGCCCGCGCACACCGACCATCCAACAACCCATAGTCAGATTTAATCAAATAAAGAAAATGGCCAAGTGCGAGTCGGACTCGCGCACAAAGGGTTCCGTACCATACAACACGATACCCTAAAAACATGATAAATAAAAACGACATAGACGCCATAGCAACATCAAGGCGTCAAAAAAGCCGCGAAAATGATAGCGCCTGTCAATTTCTATAATTTGACCCTTTACTTTAGAGTATGTGAAACAATCTGACCAAATTTGAAACTTGTGTGTAATCCCTCTTTGAGATACACCTGAAAGAAATAACCTTGAAAAATATGTCCGCCTTGATTTTCATATCTTTTTAATTTTTATTATTCGTCGTGGTACTGGCCATATTTACGCGTATTCTGTGAAAGTTTCAACTGTCTACCTATCACGGCTAAAGTTGTAGACCCCTGTGACAGACGGACGGACAGACAAACGAACAGCGCAGGCTTAGTAATAGGGTCCCATTGGGCACCCTTCGGGTATGGAACTGAAAGACTCGATAAGTAGTCGGGATCAAGGTTCGATGACCCTTTTTGGAAAATTCCAAAGTTATTTTTTTTCCTTTTCCCTACAAACGCAAGCCGACTCAAAATTTTCTTTTTCAAATTACGCAAAACAATTTATTGATCCGTGATACTGATCACTTACCAAGCCTCCAGTATGAATTTGGCTGTATAAATAAATGTCATCTTGTATAACTAGGTTTTTCAGTTGTAGTAGTGAGACGTATGGCAACTGGCAAATATTATGTATCAACTATTTAGCATCATTGTTATACTAATTCGAGTTCTTAGCACCTGTGCGAGAGGCGCTTGTCATTGTCACGGCCACATGCGCCCGCGCATACAAAACGACTACTTACCCCTATCGCTTGGGCAAAAAATCTCACCTTTATCCTAACGACATAAGATCTAGAACTTTGTTAGTACCTTCCGGGTCTATTTAGGACCTGGTGAAGGATCTAAGGAAGGAAGATGAGGTACTTGGACACTAATGAAGGCTTTAATCACTGATGGGTCTGGCGACTTACATTTGAATTAGGGTTGGCACTTCCGTTTCACTGTGTCCATTGCGGTTGTCGACTAAAACTAAATCTTTGGGTCCGGTGAATAATGGTTTAACTCGACTTAGGTCCAAAATATATTTTTTACTACTTAGTTCCGTTTTTTTTTCCTCTACAAAATGGTCTAACTAGAGTTTTGATATCTTTTATAACAGAAGATAGACATATGACAAAACGGTTCGTTCGAGTAATATTTATTTTGGGCGCTACCTCACTCAAATCGGCACTGGGTTAATTGAGTTTAAATAGTTTTTCACCGGAGGCACAAAAAATATTCTTGGAACATTTAATTGTTGACTGTTTCAGAAACTTGACCATTTTTACCAAACATGAAATAAGTCTATCGTCAAAAATACGTAAATAAAAAGTGGTTCCTTAGTAAAGATTTTTAGTATGATTAATATATTGCATGGTTTTAGTAAATTCCAACAGATTTTAGCCCATTGTCACGATTAAGTAAGTAGTACAAACTTATGTATCAGTTACCAAGTATTATATATATTAAGTATTAAGGTGTGTTCATAAAAGTAGTTAGGGTTGATTTAATTTAAGTAAAAACTATTAAAGCTGCTACGTTTTCGCAGACAAACTGCAAAGTTTTGCGTAATTTATGCACCTAGTATAAGTAAATCTACTAAGTATAAAATAAAAGAAAAAAAAAGTAAAAAAAAAATTTGGGGTCAGTTTTATGTCTCACGGAAATTTTTAAACTGTAGAGGTGTAGTTGCGTGCGTATTGGGGCGAAATCTGTTGTTTTCTTGTACATTCTGTCGGTTTGCTGGGAGAAAATGCTTTTAGTATAAAGTCAAGTCGTGCTAAATAAAGAAAGAAAGAGAGAAACATTTTTGCCTTTGCCAGCCACACACTAGCTTCGTCGTAATAACATATTGTACCCATCCATCCATCCATCAGCCTATTTCGTCCACTGCTGGACATAGGCCTTTCCAGGATTTCACCACTCTTGGCGGCCTTCCTGGAAGAAATGCCCATACTCACACACGCTGGGCAGACGGGTTGGTGAGCGCGGTGCCGAAACCCTTGCACCAGTGACGCCGCTGCCCGTCACCAGTCTGTTATATAAGGCCCGGCAATTGGGGATGGATATACCGCCATTCATCGGTCCCAGGCAATGGTGGGTCGCCTGGTTTTGCCTGAGAGCTGTTCTCTTACTCTCCCCCGAATAACTTCGGGAGGATTTGCGAGTAAGATGGTGGTACCTTCACAGTCGAGCCCGGCATCAGCTCTACCACCTTCATTATACCCATAGAGTAAGTAATTTATTACAAATGGCTAACGTTTATTATATCATTTATAATTATAGTAACTGTCCCGAACTTCGCTACTGTGCGTGACTGACGTAAATAAGCTAATTTAATCTTTATACCTTATCCATTAGAGTTCCGTAATCGAGTTCAAAACGCGCAGCATGTTTACGCTTTTCGCCATTACGCAATTAAACAATTGACAATGGTTACGGAAACGTACTTTTTGTCATAAACTAAGATGTTATCATATCACTAACTAATAGGTGTTGTCTACTAAATCAATTAGTAAATTGAATTTTAAATGGAAAATGACCCGAACGCTTCCTTTAGAAAAAATGTTGGGCCATGTCGTAGACGCTTAAATTGGGTGCTAAAATTGCTAAATGGTGTTACAAACACAAAAACTTACGGATTTTACGAGTTTTAGTCTCGTTGTCACGATCAGTATAATTTTCAACGCTTTATTGGATTTTCGCTATTATTTACTACTCGTGTGTAAATTTTTGCATTTTTTGAATACTTGAATTTGTAACATACTTAACATAGATATTATGCGATATTTTTGCTGTTGTATACAAGGTGGAAAAGCAGTCCTTCTTAGCGGGTACATACATCACCAAATTGTTGATATAGTAGAGAAGAGCAAACTCGCAGGATAAAAGTTTCGTACTAATCCCTGAAACGGTACCTGGGGCTCTCATAAATAGTAGCTAATCAAGTCCATTCCTACAAACTTAAACCATAAAAAGATAGGGAATCTCGGTCGTTTCATTATACGAGTAGATAACCACCCGCAAATCGACAACATTACAAATTAATAATTGGTGCAAAACTAAAAACCATTTCAAGATGGCCTTCTGAGCATCAAACTTTTTTTTTTCAGAATTAAATCGTGTTTAAATAAAAACATATTTTCAAAACACCAAAAATGTGGCTAACACAGGATTTTAAAAACAATTTCCTTTGCTTTTAAGTACATTTGTTTAAAAGAAAATACAACTGTCATGCCATGTGACAGCAGACATAACATGCCAAGCTCTTTTTTTTAATAATCCATTGGCAATGAACATCGACTTTTGAAATCCTCAGATGCGACTTACGTCTTTTTAGAATGAGTGAATAAGAAAACAATCAATTATGCAGGAAAAACATAAAATAAAACAAAATAAAAAATACATAAGCTTCATTTTTACGCAGACCTTCAATATAAATATTAAAAACAAATGGTTAACTAAAATGAAATGTTGTCAATTCTGAAAGTTTTTACACGTGAATTTCCTGTGCTAATATTATGTTTTTAATATTTTAAGACTACTTGCAATTTTTTTATCGAACGCGGACTTTATTGTTTCTAAAGAAAAATATTTAAATGGAGCGTTATATTAGTTTAGTAAAATATGCAAGCACAGTTATCAATCAACTGACTTATACATACATTATTTGAACTTATCTTTTTGTTTTTAGTAATATTTTCTTGCTGGCCAGTGCTATTATTCTTTAAATGAGGCTGCCGCATGACATGAAATAAGTATTTCCATTTCAGTGGACTCGCTGTAGAGAATATAAACTATTACGAAACCAATGAGGTTATAAAAATCATTGCCAATGTAAATACTTAACTGTAATTTTTGGCTTAATAAATTACTTTTTTTTTTATCTCGTACAATTTAGGCACCGACGTCAAAAGCATGGACTAAAATAATAGTATCTTTAAGACCGCCAATTGAAAATGAAAAATGAAACTGAAAAAATATTTATCTGTAAAAAACCGCTTTCATAATATACATATTAGTTGCTGGGACATCCTATTAAGTATTTAAACAATACCTGTTATCGTCTTTAACATAATATATGTATATATTTTAATATATTTTGAATAAGGTGCACAATAATAGTTATTTGTTATGCAAGGCTGGAAAGTTAATTTTTGGCGCGAGTACTTTCAAAGGTACAAGACGCTAAATAACTTTGCTGCCGAGCAAAACACACAACTTTTCACCTCATTAAAGCGAAGAAAATGTTAGGTGCAAGAAAAACAGTTTATTGTGGCTTTAAGCATCGAGTAAATACTCCAAAGTGTGCTTGATTTTCTTGTTCCAGATAGTTAAATGAAGTATGATAGCATTATTGTCTCCGAAAACGTTTTCGCGCCTTTGGAATGTCTCCATGCATTGAACAAATCGTACGCTTTTATGTATATTTCGCGCTATTTTTCCGGAAAAAACTCAACTCGGCATTATGTACCGCTTGCACTAATTCTGCAGGTGTTAAATTTATATCTTTGTCGCTGCTAGCCTCGCTCATATTTTATGATTTCTTTCGATTTTATCAAAAAGCAAACCAAAATAATGGAAGGAAAGTGAATAGAGAAGGAAATTTTGAAGTTTTTGTTTTTAGTAATATTTTCTTGCTGGCCAGTGCTATTATTCTTTAAATGAGGCTGCCGCATGACATGAAATAAGTATTTCCATTTCAGTGGACTCGCTGTAGAGAATATAAACTATTACGAAACCAATGAGGTTCTATATAATATGTAACATTATTGTACGAAAACTTTATTGAATAAAAATATTGGAATTTTAAAAACACTTTCCACGCTAGCGGATAAAGTGCGCTTTTCCACCCAGATTTAGAATGATAAACAGAGCCTTTCCTTTGGGGTGAAATAGTACATTGTTCACCGAGTGGAGAAAGAGGCCGATTACCAACGAGGGTGTAGTTTGAGGCCTCAATACACACGAGTTGGGAATCGCACTTTCTCCCGAGTGATACATAGTGCTTTATACTACACCTGCGAGGAAAATAAAAGACAAAATCTTTAATTAAACTATCTTTTTGACTTTCACTTTTTTAATTTTTTATTTTATATATATATAAATAGCAAGTGGCCAGTATTATTTTGCAAACTAAGACATAAAACCTTTTTGTCTTTTATTGTTCAAGCTAGGTTATGTACCAAGAAGTTTATACCCTTTTTAATGTAACATTTATGCTTATCGTATGAATGTTATCAACAAATAAAAAAAAACAGCACGTTAACAATGGATTTTCATATACTTTTTCTGCCCGCTCAGCACGTTAACAATGGATTTTCATACATTTTTTCCGCCCGCATATTGGTATGACAGCAATGACGTATATTCTCCATCGTTTTCGAAAAAGTAAGAAGGAACTTTCCAAGCAGGTATAGTACAAATAGTATTTGTTTGTATGTTTGTATCATGTGCAACTTATAAGCGAAAGACTCAGGATGGTAGCATTTGCAGATTGTGGTCTCTACTAAACAGAGACAGGTTACAGTAAATATGTATGTACCACACAAGGTTCTAGTTTAAGGTAATGTTGAAGTTAAAAGTGTTTTTAAGGAAACGACTCATAGATCCATGATTTATGATGAAAGGAATTCAATTGATTTAACATATAATTTACGACCCAAGGTGGTCATGTGTTTTTATTCATCTTATAGTTTACGAATTCCATCGTCTTATTGTTTAGTAAGAAGTGATTTACCCAGTAAGGTATGCCGGGTCTAATTTGTCACACCTCTGCCTCATTGTCACGGCCAGCGGCGCGCACGCATAGAGTTAGACTCTACACGCTTTGCGGGTTCCGCCAATGTATCAATAAGTCATTTGCTCCATAAAGTTAGATTCGTAAGGCTCACCACCTGTCGCGTTGGGACGTACACAAATCGTCAGTAAAAAGAGAGTAAACGAGTGTTTCAGTAACAGTCACACTATGAGACACCCATGTCTTGACTATATGTTTCTGTTCTATCATCGACAATTTTGCTCATTTAGATTCATAACCTTCTTGCCCAGTTTTACTTTTTTGGGTAAAAATTATATGAGTTAAGCTTATTGAATTATCCTATTAAAGTAGCTGACTGGAAATAAGGATATGTGAAATTTGAAACGTGACTGAAACCTAGGACGGACTTGAAAATATTAATTAAAAAAACTCAAGTATATAGCTACCAGAATTTCCCTATTACCGAAATCTATTAGTTAAAACTCCCATTCCGTTTTCCAATCGCGTTTCAGTTCTACAAAAATCTTGAAAAGTGTTCTTAAAATTTTATATTAATTTATCGAATTAGGAGCCTCTTAATAATGGTAGTTACGCGACTCCAAAAAAGCCCATATTTTCGTGGTAGGGTCTAACACTTGGTCATATCATAACCGTAATTTGTAGGGAACAATAAAATAATAACATCTGCCCGGATTTTTTTCTTTAAGAAACTTGTTCTTTATGATCACCATTTTACTTTCCTTTCTTAGTTCAAAAATATAAGACGTTGTTAAAAAGGTTTTCGCTCTTTTACGCAATCCTAAAGTCACGATCGCATAATGCCGTCTCAATTTAAAACATATAATATTCTCAGGGAAATGTTTTGAGAATAATTTTGTTTTTACAAGTTATGGTCGGTGCCGATGTTACAGGAAGTTTTGTTAGAAAAAGATAACGATCGTACAGTGAAACAATCAATTTATTTCAATAATAATTCTTCTTGTCTTTATAATAAAATAAGTACATTTTTTTGTATCAGGAATGGAATAAACTTCTCGATAACTAATAATAAACTGGTTAGTTGTATGTTAATTATTTGATGATTCGTTACTTATTATTTTTTTGCGTAACCTCCTTTCCGTAAACAACCAACAATGTTTTTTTTATTTTAGTAATATGGAATAACAATGTTTCTTAAAAATATAGGTTAGAGGCATGTGTGAACTGAGTTTGAGCACCTCATTTTACATCTAGAAAAACTGCACTCTATGACGTTTCAATATTGTTTAAAATAGAGCGTCAAAATCTTAGACTCATAAACTTAAGAAACTAGACTATAAACTTTATTGAGGCTCAGTACTCTCTGACCCCTTCATCCTTAAGGCAAAGCTGATAAGGCAAAAGGCCAACAGCAAAAAATTTCAATAAAAATAAGAGCGCTCTACGCAGTGGGTATTATGACAACCGAGATATCATACGTATCAAAAACTCTGCTTCTAGTTGAAACGAAAACAGTTTTTTATAATAGAAGTCTAGAGGGTAACAAAACATGTTATTCATAGTAAATATATGAATCAACTAACGAGTTTTTTTTTTTAATTACTTCGTAAATGAAAGAACATTGGTATATTTTTATATCTATAGTTATCCTGGTTATTGCAACAAAATCATCCAAAGTCTGTAATTTTATTTATATTTGCGTCATCTTCCCCTTTCTGTCTTACAATTAAAATTTCAGCATAAATCAATATAAAAATTGCACTACATTTCAAAAGGGTTACAAAATAAATGAATAAGATTGATATTCCGAGTGTCATCTTCAAAAGTAAGGCGTGCAAACATGTAGAGTACGAAGTTACTAGATATGGCGGTCCAAAGAAAACACGCCTACCCACCGTATCACTGCATAAACATTGCCTCAATAATGTGCCACCAAGTTTTAAAACTACTGATAAGGGAGCATACCGACGACTTATACTGAATTTTCAATTAAATCCAAGTGTTTTTGATTAAAACTTATAATTTTATGCTAGGAAATAGAGTAGCATGTTGATGCATTAATGATTAGAGATGACAATAATGAGATACCTCGACGACATGCAGCGCTGCGTCACCATAAATGGATAACAGGCAGAGTTTTTTCCAGTTACCTGTGGGGTAAAACAAGGGTGTATTTTAGCACCTATACTGTTCGCGTTATACATTGCAATAGTACTCCAGGTAGTCTTGCAAACCTCTTCGGAATGTGTTCGCATTTGCTTTCGCACAGACGGTAATCATTTCAATTTGGTCTGAGTCAAATCAGATTAGATTAGATAATCAAACTCCCAGAGGATATTATTCCTATATTTCTATATTTTATGCAAGTGTATAACTTTATTACATTTTAGTAGCCCATCCTTAATATTTTTTGTATGTATTTATTATTTCTTCATTGTATTATGTATATATAATATTTTTATTCCTAGATTCCCCTATTTTATTTATTTTTTATTTATTTATTTATTTAAAAACTTACGACTATCATTTATTAATGCAGGTGTATATTTTATTTCCGTATTATTATATATTTTTTTTATATTCTAAAGACATATTATATTGTGTAAATTAACTTTGACTTGTAGAAAGTATACTTAATGTATCTATTTTGCAAAAATAAATATTTTGATTTGATTGATTTGATTGGATATATTTCTTGACTTCTTTACAGTATTCTATGGCTTTCCTACAATTTATAAAATAATCAAACCGTTCGATAAGTGCAATTAGGGTTCCGTACCTTTATCTCAAATAAGAATAGTCGGAATCAATCATTTGTAAAAAAAAACGATCAAGTTCGAGTAGGACTCGTGCCATAAGGGTTCTGTACATACCGTTTGAAAAATTAACTTATTCCCCTTGCAGTTATTAATGTCCAACTTAACTTCACACTTACCTAGGATCCATCAAACTCTATATATCTAAGGGGTCTAATTATATTAACCTATAATATCTCATTGATTATTTACATATTGGTAATTTTTTGATTTTTTCCTATATCTGTACCATAAGATCTACCTGTAAACAGGATTTCAAGTTTCTAAGTAAACTGTAAGTGCCCTATAGGTTTTCATGGTAATTTGTATGAAATTGATTACATAAAGAGAAATAACTTTTTTCGCGTTAAGTTAGAAACCTAATTTTGACAGCACTGACCGCAGACTATAGAAGGTATTAATTTCAGGTTGATATCTTTCGTGAGGCCCGAGAAAAAGGCTTGAAAGATGGACTGGCGGAAAACAAAGTGATATACAAATACAAAAAAATACAAAAATATTTATTTCACACACATGGTAACATTTACAAAAAATTTAGTAGCTCCCAGACTGGACGATGGGTAGTCTGTTCCGTGGGTGCTGGTAGGTTGGTTAATCAAAAGTTTTGTCTTATATTTGGACAAGGGTTCCGTTTTTTTTATTTTAACGTACGGCACCCTAAAAACAGAAAAAACTTATCACTACGTCAAAATGTATGAAACAATACTGCTAAATTAATTTGGTCAAGTGTTATTCCACATAGAAGATTTTCTAATTTATAAATTCCTTCACTTATGCAAAAGAACTCCCTTCCAAAGTTCATTGTTGGCCACCTACATGGTCACCATAGGTTTTGATGATCAGCCAGTGTGTGGAATTTGTAGCATGATAATAATGGTTTGAAAGATTGAATCAATTTATTCCGTTTAACTAGAAACTTTTTTTTTCATCAGTCTGAGGCTATGGAGACCTTAGCAGTCGATATACATTTCAAGTTAATATTTAAAGCCTAGCCTGAGAAGAAAGACCGTGACGCACGGACAAATAGACAACAAAGTGATCCTATAACCGTTCCGTTTTTCATTAAGGAACCCTGAAACCAAACAACATAAGTGACATTAATAAGACCAGCTTAACATCTGAGTTACGCGGCCATCAACTCAATTTTTTATCGAAGTGAGTTTTTTTCGTACAGGAAGCCAAAGAAGAGATGGCAACAAACACGAATAGAATACGAATCGCAAACTCGTTCGGAATAAGAAATCGGTCCATCCTGCACTCAGCTTCGACAACGATCCCCGCTGGCATGCCAGCGACCGGCAACCATCGACTTCAGAGCAATCTCACTCAACCGTATGTAGCGCCAGCGACAGGTAGTCTCACTATCGCATTTCCGAACGCACCTGCACCGAAGCGTCCGACGTTCCAAATTCGAAAAAGTTCGGCATTCCGCAAAACCGCCAATCTTAACCAGCCAGTGTTTTAGAACAATTTTCCGTGCTTTGGAATTTTCAATTTATAAACAAATTAGACTTTCCCAGTGCTAAGTTGAATCGTCTCGGAGACATTGCGGTCTGAGGCCGCAGAGACTCGCAGTCTGAACTAGAAAGTGCTCGTTGTAAAAGTTGTATCAAAATGAAAACGGACTACGCCATGGATGAGATGCAGAAGAGTGAGTTTGTGTTTCTTTTAGTAATTTTTTTCATCAAGTTTCGTATGTTAGTCACCTCAATTTATTATAATATGAGTTTGTCATATACCTTGGTACTAAGTATAGTCGAATAGAAGTAAGGTTTTCTCTAAGCAGATACTAAGTACGCCTGCAGTACGAGGTAAATACCCATTTTCACACGATTTTAACCCTTATGCGAGCGTAAAAAGAACTGGTGTTGGGTAGTTAGTCGTGCGTGCATCAGTATATACATATACATGGTAAGAGTATGTTCGGCTTATCTTGATTATAATTTTGTCGTAAATATTAAATCAACCATGCGTACAAATCGTTAAAACTCTCTTCTATTTTTAAACATACGAGAAGTTTTCGTGAAAGCGTGAAATAAAGAAGAAGTAGGTATACATTTATATATAAATACTCAAATATAACAATAACTAAATTATAGAAAAACAACCTTCATACCTAGTTATTTAATACGTTATCTAATCTAATTATTGTTATATCGGTGCTATGCCCTTGAATAAATATCATATGTATAAGTAACTATTACATTTTTAGACTAAACATCGTTTAATTTTGTGTTCAGATTTTTAAAAAGCTATTTTATGCAACTCCTCTCGCAGTTTATTATTTATATTTATATTATTTGTATAAACGCCCTCCTGAGCGTGCATATGTGCATTACCAGCTGGTGTATCAAGTAGTTACGAAATTCAGAAGCGTCTTGTAGATGAGATGTGGGTTCGATCACCGCCTGATATTTTTCATTTATGAGAGAATTTGTTTTTAATTGATACTTTTCCATCTTGTGACGCACTCTAAAATTATTATGTAACAGTTAAAAGTCTACTGAATATTACAATCAACAAACTGCATAAGCTACTGATAGTTATAATGTCTATTATAATATCTCATTATAATATCCTAACATTTTCTTTGGCTCTGACTTTACAGAGATTATTATGAAACAATAGGCATAGCATGACCAAGTAGTTTAGTTGACGTTTCCCCGGAAATTCTAAATCAAAATTAGTTATCATGTTTACAACTCAGAGGAAAAGTTTTGTGTCAAGCACTTATATTTAAACTAGGCTTTTTTATAGGATAATAGTAGTAGAGCAAGTAGAATAATTAATGTACCCCGTGAATAATCCTAGTGTAAGACTCCAAAAGAGACTCATGGAAAACTCTGTCCTTAAAAGCAATAACAGCTAGCTACCATCTACAGGAGAGCAAAGTACCATACTTTATGAAGATCGAAAGAAGTGACGAAATGTGTGCCTTTGAATTTCAGTTCGATTATAACACCCTTCCTAAGGCTAAAAAAAAACCTGTTACAACTACCACCTCTATCATAACTCGTAAGTACATACGTATTCTCTAATAAGTAAGCACTTTGTATAACGTTGTCATCTTAGAGGATGTAATACATAACTCTACGGTTGTCATAATTAATAAACTGAAAGAGGTTATGTATAGTTTTATTTTATACATATGTGTTTTTATCCTTTCAGCCCCAATAGATACTCTTAAATGTTTGATATCTCTGGTTTTATCGTTGCTGAGGAAACATTAATGATAGTAAATGTAATTGTTACAAAAAAAGTGTAATTTTTTCGCCTCGGTCGTTTCTACCGTGTCCCCGTGCTGGGCAAAAGTCTCCCCGTTGCAATTCCCCATAATTAACACATTTGTATGAAATGATTTGTTACAAATATGTAATTACTAGTAAGTTTGTAGTTATTTTCAAGTTGTAGCCAAGTGGTAGAGCGCTCGTCTGCTAAACCAGGGGTCGTGGGTTCAATCCCCGCGGTGCACATTAATTTATGTTCGGTCTGCCTGCTTTGGAAAGCAAGTTAAGCTATTGGCTCATTTGTGCCCGAAGTACGGCGATAGGGCTCACAAGTACTCACAACTTTTACGTTGAGGATGTAATAATCGATGAAAAGCGGGTTTACCAAGTATGGACTTTGCCTTGCATTTTATAGTTCTCACTTGGGAACATATTCATATATTTTATTGCATTCCATAATGTATATACACAGGTGAAAAACATTAATATTATTAGATCATTATGGACCTTGTCCAGGCACAGGAATATAAGAGAGGACGGCATTTTATTATTATAGATTTATTATTTGTGAAGATAAGCAACTTAATATGCTACATAAAATATTTAAAATTGTTGCAAATTAATAGCTACCTACCTGTTATATGGAAGAGCAAGGTATCTTAGTATGTAAGTTTTGCGCAATAAAGAAATTTATTTGTATCATTATTATTATTATGTATTATTAATTATTTATTATTATTTTCATTATCATTGTTATTATTAAAGATTGATTATTAAGTTATTAAAATATTTAAATTCCCAGTTTTATTTGTCAGTTTTCTTTTCATGTATTTTATAATTCATAATTTAAATATTCGTTGATAGTGTAATAACATTTTGTGGTCAATAGCTGTATTAGTAATTTAAAAAATCAAAAATCATTTTGCTTCTTTTATTAAATACATTGGTAATTTATTATAAATTTTTATAGACATGGATAATGGTCCTGAGGAGTGCATTTTTAGCTGAGAGGGTGGTAGTGCTAATCCGTGTCTAGGTCTCAGGTTACGACTTGTTAGATCTTCGCGTTTTTTATAAAATTAGGGGTACTTTCGGGCGAACTTACAGGTTTCAAGTATATAGATACAAGGTAGTGTGAGAATTTCATGTTGTATAAAGTGAGGTCTACAGCTGTCGGTTGTTTTTATATTTACTAATATTCTAATAAGCCTTTTTTGGAGAGTAAAAACGGTTGAAGCATTAGTGCTGTTTCCCCACAGGATAATGCCATAACTAAGCCATGCATATGCATAAGCGTAGTAGGTGACGATAGCCGTTTTTAGATCGGTGGACTTTTTTACTTCGCATATAGCGAATTCAGATAATTTTGAATCTCTGACTATATCGGGGATTCATATCGTAATCATGCTTTTTTTAAATGTAAGCGGTAGTTTTGAACATTTATAAGATGCCTGTGTTAGAGAAGATACTTCGACCATTATCTTCGATCGTTTTAATAATAAAGTGCTCAGGTTATTTTGGTCACAACAACAATAAGTCTTCAGTCTTATTTAAAAGTAGCCTCTCACCCGCGGCTCCGCCCGCAGCTTCGCCCGCGGCTTCGCCCGCTTTTATTTAATCTCTGCCCCGTTTTCGGGTTGGATGTTATTTTATGAAAACCCCTATGTGTTGACCAGGGTCACTACGATAATAATAAAAAACCACATCCAAATCCGTTGAGTTTTTCTCGAAGAAAAACAGAACATTCGTACAGACAGACAAAAATTCCAAAAATTGTGGTTATACTCTCAGTACAATACTATAATAAACCATTTCATTTAAAATTTCGCGAAAATATTTAATGTACGGGCACGACTTTTTTTCTACTTTACTATTAGTATAGATATAGAAGATATAAATACGCCCACAGAACAGTGGCTATATTCCTTTATGTAACAGTGTAAAGCGCATTGAAATATATGCCATAGTTTCTAGATAAAGATGGGTTAATACCGATATATATTAGTATTAGCGAATATGGATATATTTGTCAAGTAATATTATAATATTTAAACTAATATGATATATAAACTAATATGTTAATATGACTGATACTGATATCGTTGACGGTTAAACGTAATACGATTAATTTGATGAATTGGAATGAAAAAAAAAACATTTTCGTTTCATACCTATTTATTTTTCGCCCCGCCCGCATTGGATTAGAATAGTATTCGACCGATATGTCTCACCCAACCAATACTGCAACTGCCGAGTAATATATATTCTCCAACCGATATGGTATTCACCGAGCTAAGTTAATACCGGAATATTAGGATATTAGAATTGGTCGGATTACTGATACACTAATATACACCATATTACTAATATCTTAACGAATACTAATATATCGGTTCCACCTTTATTTCTAGAGCATACGGAGACGTAGAATTTTACACAAACTCAGAAAATACGTAATACTGGGATAGTATTTTATAAAGCTACCCAATTTTCTTAAGAAAGTGATTGGCAAACTAGTAATTTTAACACAAGTAACCGGAAGCCCCATATGTAATCACTCTACATTGAACTACGTCCTTACATAATAATGCAATGCAGACTGCTATTAAATATCAATCACCTGCTATTAACATAAAGAAGCGAATTAAGCGTGATATAATAAATATAACATACTTTGTTGTTAACTAAGGCCGGGTTCCGAATGGGGCTGACAGCACTAAAAGTACCATCAAACTACTCACGCCGCACAGCCATCAGTGATTCGGAATGACGATAGACGTGATATGATCGATTATGTCTTGACTCGGAACGCACTATAAATCAATCAATTATAATTATTTAAGACTATTTTTCTAAGATTCAAATTGAAATAATTGCAGAGTCTTGAGAAAAAGAGGATGCAGAAAAGGCATCAACTTATTTACATTGACATAATTCCTATTGTGAACTGTGCATAACCGATACTTTCTTTTAAGGTATCACTTATCTCATAATTAGTAATTATTATGATATCTATGTAAGGTATGCTTGACTATAAATGTTTTTTTACTGTATTTACTGTATTCTCGACTTTTTCCAAACGATGTTTAACAATATGCGAATTTGTCATAAAATAAACATAAATACTTGCGTCAGTTTAGCATACTTTTCAAGACAGGCTTACTTTACCTCGCTATCATATTTGTTCAACTGTCTTTGCTATACTGTGCATGAATTAATCAATACGTTCAAATTATACATAACGAATTTTGTTCATGCATACCTGATTACAATTTTTGCGAAGCGAAACCTTTGTTTAATCACTTGGTTAAGAAATCGTACACACAGAGAACTACACCTTACGGTTTATTGTAGCAGTTTGTATTCAATTCAAAATGTACCTATATTATCTATGATCGTGGTAAAATACAAAATTCACAATATCCATCAAAATCACAGTATATTCAATGTAACAAAAGTTCAAAACATCGGATATAAAATAATAAATAGTCAAGCTAGCAATAAATCTTTTCAATTTTAACTTATGTATCTTTTTTATCTTGTAGCTTATCGGTATACAACAACTGTTTTGTTGTTTTTTGTACGTTTTATTGTGTGGTACCTTTAACATTAAATTGATGAATAAATTACGAGTTTAAGGAAAAATAATGTTACGGATAACAATAATTCAATAATACGCTTTAGTATAATTTCCGGGAGTTGCCAAAAAAATTCCAAATTGATCGACCTGTTATGTATCCGCGCTTTAGTAGGAAACGAATATTTTATATAACACAAAAACAAATCATGCCATCATTCTGGTGAAAAATACAGAAGTAATATTTAAGAACTCTGTAAAAAACATTATGCTGTCAAGAAAAAACTTACGTAACTACATCACATGATATTAAAACCGTGAAAATCATGAGCAAATTATGCCGAGGTCGTGAGTATTTATTCCATACATACCAAAAACGGTTATGTTTTTGCATAAAGAAAGTTGATAATGAAAAGGGTTTCGTATTTTTGTCGCATTTCTGTACTTCTCATACCATTCTCGAATTACCAATGTTATAATTGTGGTTACTATGCTTGTTGTTCGCAAATAATTATATTCAATAGCCCACGGGTCAACACTTCAACTGCTAATTGGAAGTTTACCTCAGACTGTAGCTATAGCAAACAAGAGCAGCTTACTTTAGGGTGGTTAAACCGAATCCCGATGCAAAATGCACATCATAATATTGTTTTCCTTACTTTTGAATAAAAAGTATGCAAAAATTGCGTTTTAAAGCAATTAGCGGAAATTTACTACTAACAGTAGGGTTTTTGCATTAAAATTATCTTATTTTATGCCTTACATTTTGATGACATTCGGTTACAACGTTAAAAACGCTTCTAAGTTTGTTAATCGAATGCAATCAAAATGTAAATCATAAAACGATAGAATTTGAATGTTAAACGCTAACTATTACCAATAAATTTTCGTTAATTGCTTTAAAACGCAATTTTTGCATACTTTTTATTCAAAAGTAAGGAAAACATTATTATGATGTGCACTTTGCACCGGGATTCGGTTTAACCACCTTAATCTTGAGTTTATTTAACTCTTTTACTTATCCACAAATATTTTATTATATAGGTATATTACACCCAACCCTAATCTTATCTATCACAAGACCGCATCTTCTGCAGGGACAAGCTCGTTCCTCGGCCTCTCCGAAGTGACAGACAACAAGCTGATCTGGCGACAGCTGGTGGCGGAACTCCTGGGCACCTTCCTGCTGACGTCGATCGGCGTGGCAGCCTGCACTGCCATCACCACCGACAGCGTGCCTAGTGTTGTCAGCATCGCGCTCTGCTTCGGCCTGCTCGTCGGCTCTATCGTACAGGTATGTATGAGAGAGACAACAAGCTGATCTGGCGACAGCTGGTGCCGAACTCCTTCCAGAACACACACACACCTGCTGCCTGCTAAGTATATTTAATACGGTGTATGATAGGGAAGGGAATTCACTTTTCACACCAATAGTATTTGTATTTTAACAAACTTTGTATTCAAATGTTTTCTAAACTATTCGAACAATGTTTAGAATTCATTTTGTCAAAGCACTTTTTAGCGAAAAATATTCATTCAATACATTCATACTTATATCATTCGACAAATTAGCGGCACAAGTGGCGTGGATAGTAAACTAGATCATTGGTGAGAAATCTCAGTCTGTATTTAAACAAGAGTTAGATAAAAGGAAAAGTCTATAGTTTTTATCTGATAAAGGCCACTCCACAGTGGCGATCGCTATCATAATTACAAGCTATACAAATCTCCTATAAGCCTTCGTAATCTCGGTTAAGTACACTAGACCAGCATTAAGATAGTTGTAGCGATAACAAAAGATCTTGTAACGATAACAAAACCGATATGTATAAGAAAAACGGTACGTTTAAGGCTTGACAGTAACGTTTTACCGCAATTTCGAATCATAGCTCTTAACGTTTTATTGGTACCCTATACAACGTGAAATTTAAGTTATTTTTTTAACGAAAACTGGAGATAGTACTCGTCCATATGAACAAATTTTACTATGGAGCCAACCCTGAAATCGTGAAAAAATATCAGCTGTTCCATAGAAAAGTTAAATACCTATTCGACCCAAATGTATGACACAACTGATTTTTTCTTACGAATTCAGGGCTTCATAGTAAAAGTTGTTCATATGGACGAGTACTATCACCAGTTTTCGTTAACAAAATGACTTAAATTTCACGTTGTATATCCTACATTCCTAGGGGGGAGATGTAATGTAGTAGGCAGGACTCAGGTCATATAATTAGATTAAAGAACTTTTTGGGCTCGTTAGTAGTTGGCAATCGGTAATATTTATGAACATTTGTACGTCGTATTGATAGATTTATCAAAAGATTATAAAAATGAAATGATGTCTAGAAAAAAAATCCCCTTGAATGTGTTGAGTAACCTGTAAAGGTCCTAGACCTAAATTAATGGTTAATAAGTTTAAATACACGTTTAAATTCCATATCCCAATTTATTACAATTGCTACTGCATTTTCCAAATATGTATGAACTACCACGGGCTTAATACGTATTCATAATAAAGAAAAATCAAAATATTTATTTTGTAAAATAGATACATAAAGTATATTTTCTACAAGTCAAAGTTAATCTTTACAATAAATATCTTTAGAATAAAAAAATAATATGAATATACTAATAAGGGAAATACATACAAAAATATTTAGGTTGGGCTACAAAAATTAATTTATACACATACATATAAACATACATGAGTTTTTAAGTGCGGATAGTGATGTTTCTCAATCTGGGGTGACTGCAACCTTGTACGACCGTTTAGGTGCCGAACTAAACAATTTAAAAAAAAATCTCAATATCGTTCACATAAATGCTCAAAGTATAGCTGCTCACTATTCTGACCTATTGGCCTCCTTCAGTAATCAACGCATCGACGCTATCCTCGTTTCAGAATCTTTTCTAAAACCTTCCTTGCCATCCACTTCTGTTAGTCTTCCTGGTTTTCGACTTCTAAGGAATGATAGGATTGGAGCAGGCTGCGGCGGAGTTGCGATATATTTGCGCTCCGATATCCCGTGTAAAATAGTCAGTCAGTCACCTAGCCAATACTCAGGTTTCGCTGAGCATCTTTTCTTAGAAATAGGTCTTCACTGTTCTAAAATTCTCCTTGGTGTCTTCTACCCACCAGATCGCAACGTTAATTACTTTAACTTCTTTGAAGCTCAACTTCAAGACTTAAGCCCTCTGTATGATGATACAGTTATTTTAGGAGACTTCAATACAGATCTTCTGAAAGATGACTCTCGTTCATCTAAGCTTACTTCAATTGTGTCAAGTTTAAACCTGCACATTTTACCTCTTTCTGCTACACATCATGCTCCCCATTGCACCCCATCTCTTCTTGATCTTATGATCGTTTCTAAACTTAGTAAAGTTGCTGCTCATGGCCAACTTGATGCCCCTTTCTCTTACCATGACCTTATCTTTCTGTCATATAAAGTGCGACCTCCTAAACATAAGTCAAAATTTTTACTTCTTCGCAGTTTTAAAAGCATGAATCTGGAGGAGCTTCGGGCTGATGCTGCTGCTGTTGACTGGTCCTCAGTCATTGACAGCGTAACTGTAGATGAGAAGGTGTCTCACTTCAACAGACTCTTACTGAATTTATTTGATAAGCATGCTCCGACTAAAAAAGTTAAAGTGAATCACCTACCGGCACCATGGCTGACAAAATGTATACGCAACTCAATGGCTAAGTGGGATAAGGCTAGGCGGAAGTTCAAAAAAGACCCATCTGATGCAAATTTCACTCTTTTTAAAAAGCTGCGTAATCACTGTAGTAGGATGTGTAGGGATGCCAAAAGACGCCATATACATGAATCTATCGACAGTTATAACCCTGCTCAAGTATGGAAATTTCTTAAAACACTAGGTATAGGCAAATCATCTGAAACCACTCCAATAAACATTGATTTCGAAGCACTAAATTTGCACTTCTCTACATCTCCTGTCATTTTGGAAGACAGAACCAAAAATGAAACTCTTTCGAAACTTAACAGTAAGCCGAAACCTAGCTGTACTCCCTTTGCCTTCATGACTGTTACTACGAGTGACGTTAAGAGAGCTATTCTAGCCATATCGTCTAAAGCCGTGGGTGACGATGAAATCTGTTCTCAGATGTTGTTCACGATTTTGGACGATCTTCTACCTACCATCACCCACATTATGAATTACTCCTTGGTAACTTGCGCGTTTCCTTCAGCATGGAAACGGGCTAATGTTATTCCTTTACCCAAGATATCTAACCCTTCCTCTTTTTCGCAATATAGACCTATTTCAATCCTTCCTATCCTTTCCAAAGTCCTGGAATCCCTAGTACATGATCAGCTATCATTATATCTTTCTAACAGCAACTTATTAAACCAATTTCAATCAGGGTTTCGTAGCGGACATAGCACGGTCACTGCTCTACTCAAGGTTACAGACGATATTCGTTTCGCAATCGACAGCAAAAATGTGACTGTGCTAACATTATTAGATTTTAGCAGTGCGTTTAACTGTGTAAATTTTGACGTACTGTTAGGAATCCTTAGCTCTCTTAACGTATCTCCTCTAGTATTAGAATGGTTTGATACTTATCTTCATGGTCGCCAGCAGTGCATACGCTCTGATGATGTTACATCGGGGTGGTGTGAGCTCACAGCTGGCGTTCCTCAAGGTGGCGTTCTTTCTCCTCTCCTGTTTTCAGTTTTTATTAACTCAATCACCGACAATTTATCTTCTCTCTACCATCTTTACGCAGATGATTTGCAGCTCTATTGCCATTCTCCAGTGGATCAGGCAAAATCTGCCGTTATAAAGATGAATGAAGATCTCACCAAAATACAAAATTGGGCTCAATCATTTGGACTTGTTGTTAACCCAAACAAATCGCAAGCCATGCTACTTGGTAGCCGGTACATGTTACAGAAATTGAGTGACAATACTTTACCAGCTGTAGTTTATGATGGGGTACCTATTGTCTTTTCTAAAACCACCAAGAATCTAGGAGTTGTTTTTGATTGCCACTTGTCGTGGACTCCTCAAGTCAATGAGATCAGCAAAAGAGTGCATAGAGCATTTCACTCTTTAAAGCGCCTCCAGAACTTCCTGCCTTTTAAAACTAAAATTTCTCTTGCGCAATCTCTACTTCTTCCATTGATCGACTATGCCGATGTCAGTTTCCTTGATGCCAACGAAGAGTTACTAAATAAGCTCGAGCGCCTGCAAAATCTGGCTATTCGTTTTATATATGGCTTACGTAAATTCGACCATGTCTCCCTTTTCCGCAAAGAACTTAAATGGCTACCTATCCGTCAACGTCGTGATTTCCATATTCTCACTCAGCTTTTCAGTATTCTCACTAATCCTCGCTCCCCTTCTTATCTTCGTGAACGATTCGTACCACTGCATTTTTCTAGAGACAGGCCGGTTCGGACACGTACTGTCTCTCTACTTAAAACTCCAGTGCACAAATCATGTGCTTTCGGCCAGTCCTTTAATGTCGTGGCTATCAGATTGTGGAACTCACTTCCCCAAAACATCCGTGACTGTCCAACAATTGGTATTTTTAAAAAAAGACTAAAAGAGCACTATCTTTCTCTTCCATAAGTGAATTTGTATAGTATGTAAGTGTGTACGTACATAATGTACACGCTATATGTATGTATATTATTACCTATATCTATTGTTTATGCAAAGATTCATGTATGTAATAGAATGTAGTTATGCTGTGTATGTATATGTAGGGATATATATATATATATATATATATATATATATATATCCCTACATATATATATATATGTATTAAAATTTTAATTTAATAGTGTGATGCGTAGTTTTGTGTACACGTATGTCTACTCATTAATTTATTATGATTTTTTTTATTTATCACAGGGGTTTGCTGGAAGAAATCTCTACTTAGAGATAAGCTCGCCTGTGTACATCCTATTTCTAACCTCAATTGTAATTATATTTATGTGTACAATAAAGTATAAAGTATAAAATAGAGAATTCTTGAAATAAAAATATTATATATAAATGATGCAATGATGATTGCCTATATATAAAAGTGTACATACTTATATATAAAGTGTACATACATATTTATATATATTAATAAAAAACAATGAAAAAGCTTTTATAAAGCTAAAATATTTATCGTTATATATAACTGATGCAACGAACAAACAAGTTGATAAATAAATAAGGGAAATACATCCAAAAAATATTAAGGTTGGGCTACTAAAATGTAATAAAGTTATAAACCTGCATAAAGTAAAGAAATATAGGAATAAAAATATTATATATACATAATGCCTAACCATCCGCACCATTCGATTAGTATTGCAAAGAAGAAGGGCAAGAAACTTAGCAAACATGATTTTTTTCATTTATAACATAACCTTAATCTATACAATTTTGTTATACATACTTAAGTAAAGGAAAAAAAATGTATGGCATCAAAATTTGACTCTGTGAAGTACCGAGCAGTGTTTTGAAGTGTTTTTAAACAAACGGTTTGTTTACCTTGTTGTTTGATGGTATTCGACATCCTTATCCGTTGTTTTTTTTGCGGTGACAACGACCGTTTAGTTTACTTTGTAAATACTGTTATTTGATAAACAAACTTACTTCTATTATTAAATAAATACATACGCAACTACTTTTTCACTTTAGTGTAAGAAAACTACGCGAAGCGTGAATAGTAACCGCAAAAACCACAAACCAAGTCAGTTTAGGTACTCTTCATAAATATTTATACATAAACTCATGATAGGAACGTCTCTTACTATTTAAATTATTAATTATTATAATATTTTTTTCTTTTACTTAGAACACGTAAAATACAAACGAACTTTGGTAAAAAATCCTAGAAAACAGCCTCCGTGGTTCAAAATCTGCTTTACATTATCTAGCTAGCCTATTCAAAATTTACTGGTAAACTGCAATTGGCAATTTCCCACGCAACAGAGAGGGGCGTGGTTATCGATTGTGTTTCGATATCTATAGCACTCACTGAATATGTCGTTGAAAGGCCAATATGCAAAACTAACAAATTTATTGTCCCTGACATAATTTAATGTATTCGATGCAAGCTAAGGGTCACACTATATCGTAACAATAAACTTATACAACAAAATGTCACGACTAAACCACTAACGAAAAAAATAAAATAGAAGTACATACTTACTTATTTATTAACAAATTCGTTCGTTTATAAGTAAACTAGTTATCACTCATATGCTATCGTATGATAGTGGGGGTTTTCAATAGATTTCACCCTTCGGGAATACATTACCAATCATCATAGTCCTCTTCTTCTTGTCCTGTGTTCAATGGCCAACCAGTCTCAGACTTCTTCAGGTCGCTATAGAGGCCTCTGACATGACAGTCGTTAGACCATTATGTTTTTATATCAACTGGGACCAACGTGCTTTCCAAGGTAGGAGGGACTCACATGTAAATGCCACTAATGGTCACCCATCCAAAGACGGGCCATGACAAGCGTTGCTTGACCGCGGATTGTAACAGACCACCGTGCAAGCCCCTGACCCTGGTCGACATAAGGGCTGCTTATTAAATTACCGCCAAACAGAAAACTGTCAATATGGTACTAATGAAACGCGAAGCCGCGGGCAAAAGCTTAGTACTATGTATATGATAGTGTTATCGTACGCCTACGGATCAAATGTTATTATTTTGTAACTGTTCGAGAAGTTCACTGTAGGCTCCACACAACATGATGAGAAATGTGATGGGTCATTGACCATGAACGCGATATTGTACCTCAATAATATGACATGTACATAAATCTGATCTGTTGCATGTGGGTAGTTCTGTAATTAAATAAACATGATATGGTATTGTGGCACAAAATATGTATTATGCCCACGGTTTCAGCCGCGCGTACTGCCGTGAAGTTGGACACCACTTGTTATGGATTTTCAAAAAATTGGTCTCATTCGTTAGTTTTGCGTTAGTTTCGTTTGTTTCGATTTCCTTTTACGATTTTTTTCAAATTCAAAATTCGTTAAAGTGCCTCGCGTATGTAATTTAATGTCCCTATGGAACCGGCCATCCTCAGCGGCAATCTATATTCTAATACCAAGTGGAGAGTTTAAACTTTTCAATAATGAAATAATTTTCAAATTCGGTTCAGTTGTGACGTTTTAGTACTCTATAGAACTATACTCGACTGTTCCCAATGAAAACGATGTTTAACAATATGCAAATTTCTTAAGTAAATTCATGAAGATATATTGTAGTGTATTGTATGTATATTTCAGCAATAGCAACGACAGCGTCATCTATTTCCTAAGAATAAGACGTGAAATCACATAAAATCACGCCCTCGTGAGCTTTCACTATGTGCCTTACGAGCTATTAGTAACAAATAATTCAGTAAAAAAAATCAAATCTAGGATAAGTACCTCGGTGGCGCATTCGTTAGCGTGCTAGTCTTGCGCAGGTTTGAATCCCGGCCAAAGGATTTTTAATGCACTCTTATAATATTTAGAGTAATCAAAAGCGATGGATTTCGCTATAAAAACATCATCTTCACGAAAAGTTGATGCAAGGGGCTTTTATTATTATTTATTACGATCGTTATGCTACTGAAGGGCATAACTTATATTTCAGGGCTATTCCACAATTCTGTAACGACATTCATAACCTCTATTAATCATTTCTACATTCACGTCGATAGAATAAGTTAACAAAAAGCTAATTCAACATGACAGCTCGTACTCCGTTAGTTGATAAGATATCATTCATATAGAAAAAGTCTATCCAATGATCTATAGATAAATACGATTAATTTAACAACGGTACATTACACTTTGATTTTTGTCAACAGATAAACTTTAATGTTGGTCTCGTATTGTGTTTGTTTTGCTGATAGGTTAGTTATTCAAGTTGGCGTGCATAGCCAAATCCAAAACTATAGGGAAGCCGTCAACGAACACAATTAAAGTAAAGAATAATTTATTATATTCCACTGCAGCCGTATTAGCTTTAGTACCAAAGGCTAAACAGGTCCGGTTCTTGGCCCCGGATTATATATGTCTGCTTGCGCAACCATCCTCTGTCAATCGCAGATTAGCACTACAATAGGACAATACACGCAGCATGTGTAGCGAGATCGTGTCGCCAATGCAATGTCAGTGGCATCGTGCTAGATCGTACTATCTACACCACAGAGCATTGAAACTCCTTCGCGTCAACCTGCATGTTAACCTTTTAGTATAGGTAGACGCTGCTATACATAGATGACACTATGTGAGATATCATGGATGAATTTTAAGCTGCCAAAATATAATTTAACTCATGCATACAAGATAATGTCTAAAATATTGTTTTGATTGAAGCAGTTAAAGACTTCTCTAAGTTAGTTGTATTCGCAGACGACACGTCACTTATTTTTAAAGTTAATTTAATAGACATTAAAATATTCCTGATGACGCGAACGCAACTCTCTCACTGATTCTTGATTGGTTCACTGCAAACAATTTAGTTCTAAATGCAAAAAAAGACGAAATGTTATTAATTTGCATTCCATTCATCCATCAGCCTGTTTCGTCCACTGCTGGACATAGGCCTTTCTAGGATTTCGCCACTCTTGGCGGTCCTCCTGGAAGAAATGCCCATACTCACACAGACGGGGCAGGTGGGTCGGTGAGCGCGGTGCCGAAACCCTTGCACCAGTGACGCCGCTGCCCGTCACTAGTTTAGCAAATGTAATTTAAGTAGATGTTAATTTACTTTTGCGGGGGTCCAGGCTGGAGTTAGGTAAAGAAACTAAGTTTTTAGGCATTACTATATTTACTACAGATTCTATCTTATGTGGGGTTCCTACAGAAAATTCCTCTGTAGTAGGCTAAGGTTAGCCGCATAAGGCAGAACTGATTAAGACACTGCTAGATTAGGTAGAGTAAAGAGGTTTTTGTACTCTGTGATCTATACCACCAAGTCTTTTAGATTATTTCACTGATCTACAATGGTCTCTTTTACTAAATTATAAGAGTTTCATACATTAAATGGTTTTGATGTTATAGTATGCAGCAATAACACAAATATTGTACTTGTAAAGCGGGTTCAATGATAATATCATTTGTTAATAATAACATAATGAGAGCAATTTCGATCACCAATCATGTGTGAAATTGCTATAGTGATTTCGTTGCACGAAATATTTGATTTCAATCGATTATTTACCGAACAAAGAAAGCCATCACGTAAACTGCATGGTAAGAATGTTATTAACCAAATTTCTCGTTTAGTAGTTGAGTTAACAATTCTAATCAAATGTTTTGGTTAGACCTAATGATAGAATGACCCAATTTAAAGTACCTTGTTAATTACTATACCCATCAAATCAAGGTCAAAATATATATATATATGTCCCCGCCGTCGGTTAAATCAGCCGCCTGGTTTAAATTATTTTTTCGGAAGTCCTGCAGCGCAAAAGAGGCGGTAGCTTAGGTTAGAACGTGGCGTGGCGTGACTCGCCATACCTAACCTTCGTGGTTATTTTTTTATGACCACCCAGAAGTAAAATTTAAACCAATTTGGAAGCGGCTGATTTAACCAGACGGCGGCGACATATAAAGCTGAATGTTGTGTGGGTTTCCACTATTTTAACCGGTAATTTATTATCTGCCTGCCCCCCTTGAGCGAGATGTTGCGTACAACCCTGCATCGTATCATTACCTGGTGAGATCCGTCATTAACTAAAATCATAACGTAAATAAGACTTTACGGCCTAAGTACTAATGACTTTGAACTTTCGTAGATTGAAACCGATTTTAGATTTGCCGAGTGGGTCACGCACGCTCTTTACCTCATTTCATGGTTGTTGAGAGAATTAATCATTTGTTAATGCAGTATGGTACACCATAATATACTAACTACACAACAAAAAATCTAAACAAAAAAATGCTTTTTTTTGACTAAGCATAAAGTCAATGGTAGGTGGTAGAGCTGATGCCGGGCTCGACTGTGGAGGTACCACCATCTTACTCGCAAATCCTCCCGAAGTTATTCGGGGGAGAGTGAGAGAACAGCTCTCAGGCAAAACCAGGCGGCCCACCATTGCCTGGGACCGATGGATGGCGCTATATCCATCCCCAATTGCCGGGCCTTATATAAAACATACTAGTGACGAGCAGCGGCGTCCCTGGTGCAAGGGTTTCGGCACCGCGCTCACCAACCCGCCTGCCCAGCGTGTGTGAGTATGGGCATTTCTTCCAGGAGGACTGCCAAGAGTGGCAAAATCCTGGAAAGGCCTATATCCAGCAGTGGACGAAACAGGCTGATGGATGGATGGATGGAAAGTCAATATGACACAAAACCTGTATTAAGAGCAACCGCTCTTTCCTAATAATCGTAACAAACAATACTTAATATTATATAAGGTGACTTTTATTTATGCAGCCAAACTCATACTGGAGGCTTGGTAAGTGATCAGTAACACGGATTGATAACACTTTTTGCTAATTTCGCAAAATGAAATCTTGATGTCCCATAGTAATTGACTCGGGGCTGGGCTTGCGTTTGTAGGGAACACAAGAATAATAATTTACGATAAAAAGGGTCATCGAACCTTGTGATTGAGCACTTACCGAGTCTTCAGTAAGAATTTGGCTTTATAAATTAAAGCCACCTTATATATCAATAAAATATACGTTAACTCAGAGAACATACTCTTAAACATCAATTTTAACAAACAATTGAACTCATTCAATTTAAAACGTGAAAATACAACACATAGTACATTATATTTTGGCTTACTTATAATTACTAAAATAATAACCGTACATAAACTAAATTAAAGGTATATTTAATGTTTATATTAATGTATATATGATACATATGAAATAAATATACTACCTACTAATACGTTACATACATGTATAAATACATGCCTAATACATGCCTTGTTGCATTCATGCTTCGTTTAGTATTATAACCAAATATGTGCCTTCTTAAAGTTACCTAATTAATTTGCAAATATCTTTACCCTCAATAAACCTATGGAGCCGTCGAAAATCTTTTGCTCTTCGTTGCAAGTGTTAGAGAAGTGCACACTTCTCTAAATGGAGGCTTGAAACTTTGTTTGGGAACCTTCACCAGTGCTTTAGCTATCTACTTGAGGTATGTGTGAAGATAAATAGTTGTTTGCTCATATGTAAATCCACTAAATACACTAAGTATTATCGGTAATGGTTGTAGGCTTTTCTGGTGGGGTGAAGGAATTGTACAACAAACTTTTTAAATATCGTGTTGGTCTTGCTGTTCTGCAGTCATTTTTATTGTTAAGCCTTAATTGACATGTATTTATACATAAAAGTTGTATTTTTAAACTTTCTAGTCAGAGAGCCGACATGTTAACTGTTAGCTTTTGCAAATAAGTTAAAATATTGATTCTTTGCTGTATTGTACTAACCTTAGGTTAGGTTTCTTTTCTCTTTGTAATAAACTATTCATATGAAATAAAGAAGGTAAAAAGAGGACTCCAGTCAAATCTTAAAAAAATAAGATCAAAATAATTTAATAAAAGATTAGAAAAGTTATATCAGTCACTTGCTTTGATTACAAAACCACGTTTCACACTAATATTATAAATGCGAAAGTTTGTGTGTGTGTGTGTGTGTTTGTTACTCTTTCACGCTGAAACGGCTGGACGAATTTGGATTAAATTTAGAATGGATATAGCTTATACCCAAACTTAACACATAGGCTACTTTTTATCCCGGAAAAAAAGCATGTCGTTAAACAAAATAACACGCGGGCGGAGCCGCGGGCAAAAATATTTCATTGTATCTACTGGCGATTAAAAAAAAAATAGTTTTACTCGCATATGTGAAATGCATAGAGGGAATTTCTTTATGGAAAAATGTAGCAACACATATCCATGACGTACAGTGTGTACGTAGTTTATTTGTGTGGGTAAACGATAGTTTTTACAACGCAATATTTTCTGGCAAGGGAAATATATTCTCTCATTGGGATCTTCTCCACATGTGATTTCATTTACCTGTATGTAAGTTAAGTACAAACTTGTGTCTTGAGAAAACCATAGTTAAAACTCTTATTAAACCGTAAAAACCGGCCAAGTGCGAGTCAGACTGGATTTGGAGGGTTCCGTACCACTACAAAATATGGGTATCGAACTAATTTAGATGCCATAGCAACATCAAGGCGACAAAAAACAAGGTGCTAAAACGGCTCGGCACCCTTTAGAGTAAAACAATCTGATCTTTAAAACTTGTATGTATTGCCGTCTTGAGAAAGAACTGAAAGAAATAACGTGTAAAAAATGCTATTTATCCGTTGTTTTTTTGTATGGAGACGAAAACCCTTGGATTCAAATGTTTGCTGTGATAGAGACTATGGCAACACATAATCTATGAAAGTTTCAACCAGCTATCTATAACAGCTGAAGCTGTAGACACTGCGACAGACGGAAATCAAATCAAATCAAAATATTTATTTTGTAAAATAGATACATAAAGTATACTTTCTACAAGTCAAAATTAATCTTTACAACATATATCTTTAGTATATAAAAAATAGTATATACTAATAAGGGAAAGACATACAAGAAATATTTAGGTTGGGCTACTAAAATGTAATTATACACCTGCATAAAATAGAGAAATCTAGGAATAAAAATAAAATATTAATAGTAAACCAAAATATAAATCCTAGATAGATGAAAAAACCGGCCAAGTGCGAGTCGAACTTGCACACGAAGGGTTCCGTACTATACAGGTTGAAAATGAAACCTCTGGCTATATCAAAGGAAACTATTCTATGTTCGAAATGAAAAATATTTGCTTTGTTATTTTTGTCATGTTTCATAATAATAAAAAAGATATCGACTGTCAAAGTTTTCCCACGAAGAAAGACGGATAGACAGACAGACAACAACGGAGAGGCTTAGTAATAGTGACCCGTTTGGCGGTACAGAAACCTAAAAAAGGGTGGAAACTTCGATGGTAATTGCGAGGTTTATGACCACGCAATGTTCTAGCAGTGTAGCAAAGTTAAATGGTCACAAACAAACCTTTATGTGTAAAGTTTTAGAAACGACATTGTAAGCGCTGTAAACAAGTGTTATTGCAAATTATCACGTCTTAAAATTAGCATGTTCAATGTTGTAATGTGACCCATTAATTAGCTAAAAGGATGTTTTGAGTTTATAAATAACTAATAGCATGGCCGAACAGAAGCTAGCGGATGTCGATTCGTAGCGATTTGTCGGTGTTTACGCTTCACTACGCAGCAATTAGTAATGATAAATATTTTTATTTCTGGCAATACAACTCATAGGTATTTTAAACGGTCAATGCATGAAATTACGATTCATCAATCGACAATCATTTTAGTATTTATACATACAGTCAAATTAAAACGGAAAAATCATTAAGAGCTAAGTATCAGGGTAATTTCAAAAATAATGCACCCCTTGCCTTTTTTGGGTGTCCCATGCATTTTTTTTTCTATTTCCAGGCTATTAGCCACGGAAGTTTCTTATTTTTTACTTAAATAAGAATTATCTGAGAACCAATTTCAATACTTTCATTTTTAATACATAACATATTTAATGGATCCATCGATTATTGAAAATACTGAAAATGACGGTTTCATACTGTCCCATCGGCAAAATTTGTAACTTCTGACTGCGTTTTAAAACATTTTTCTTCTACATAAGCTATAATTTTTTTGTTGTTATACAAAATAGTATCTGGAGTTTTATTTTACATTAATGATTTATTTAAATAATGAATACTTCTCGAAAAAAACAATTTTAAAGCTTGTCCCACGATTTCACATCTTTGAGACATGTCTGCTTATGTAACGGTCATTACTAAAACAACTTTCCGAAAAATGTGAAATAATTTAGGCTGGAGCAACACTACTCAGGAATATGTCACGTCCTCTGAGCGGCATTTCGGAATTCGGAAGAATTCTCTCACTTTTTGTAGAATAAAATGTCTCGTTTGTTACGAAATTTACTAGGTTTATTTATATTTTATCTCTTTTGTAATAATTGAAAATGAAAAATGATTTATCTATAACGGGAAACATGTACTGTTTATGGTTAAATCTGTGAGAAAATTTAAAATAATTCGAAATTTCTATGACGTCTTTTTTGTTACGTAACTATAAATAAAAATATAAATAATTAATACAAATAGCATTATAAACAAAATATTTTTTGTGAACCTTAAAATGTATTAAATTTAGAAGGTATTTGTAATGGAAATTTAAACTTAATCAACACTTATTTATTTTTTCATCATTCAATTGAAAATGAGTGCATTATATCTATTAGAAATGGCCCATCAAGGTTAGATGACCGTTTTGAGAAATTCATAAAAAAAAACAATCTCAAATACGGGAGGTAACAGACGGGGAAATTATATGGATACATTTTTATTTTGCGAAATTAGCAAAAAGTGTTATCAGTCCGTAATACTGATCCAAGATTGTCTGTGCACTGATCAGTCAGTCTAAATTTAATGTCAACTGAGATATGTGTGTACATTCGTAGAATTGATAATTTCATGATAGGGGCTGCCCATTATGCATTTTTAAATCGGTTTTGAGTAAACTGGTTGCCAAACATTGAAAACATAGAATACTATCGAATTCCGATTAAATTTTCTAAGGATCACAGTTCATGAATAGTTAATCAATGAACATTTTTGATGTCAATTCACTTTAATTATTATAAAAAATTGAACCTATAATTTTTATAGAAAAGCAAGTGTCTATTTATTCAGTCTGCTTCCTATAGGTAGATTTTTGTACACCTCGCGTCACGTAAAAAGCCCCTTGTGAGGCTTAGGCGGTCTCTTTCTCGCGCGCCTGTCATTATGCGCGACACATCTCCTCCCACTCTCGCCCAGCGGCCTTTTTACCCGACTGGAGATATATTTTGTGGTGTCATGTCATGTAATTAACGTCCTTGATGTGGTGATGATGGTATGACTATAGACTAGACTTGAATGTTGTTAAAATTACAGGCTATTGTCATGTGAACGGTCGCCTTCCTTACAACGTACTTATTACTTGACATTACCATTTTCTTAACAATACAAACAGAAGCTGCAAAAGGGCCGTATAACGGATTTGAAAAAAAAAACGTTGAATATAATATTGACGCCCTACGTCTTAGTTTAAAATAATGTATGCCAATCGATTTGTATACAAGGGAGGTAATTTATCACTTAAACCCGTGTTGAACACTCTACTTTTCATCACTAATGCGAGGAAATATAAAAAACTTACAAAAATGCGTTTTTAAAAAGAAAATGTTGCTGCCGCCATTTTTTTAAGTGACTTTCTTTTTCGTGCAATCGTGTCATACCTACTGGCTTGTGTGACGTTTTAAAATAAAAGCAATTTATCGTGTAATTTTAAAACATCTTTTAAACATTTCATTTAGCATACTAACTTATTACTCGTATATGAAAGTCACATTTTTCCATATTGCTATTAGAAATAAAATACAGAATAACAAAATAAAAGGAGATGAGACAGAATATATATTTTCCATTGCCATTTACCTAGGAGAGTGACTGTAAGGGAGTCACGGTCGATTTTAAAATTTACTTTCCTCCCTAGGTTTGTAAATAGAATTTACATCCCGCATTTCGAGTTCAATACGATTTACTTTCAGAGCATTAGTGATGAAAAAATACATACAGGATAGACACTGACCTCTCATAAACAACTGAGAAAATAAATAATAATAAAAGCCATAAACACTTATGCGATCCCTGTACTGACCTACTCGTTTGGCGTTATTAATTGGACAAAATCAGAATTACTCAATCTGCAACGCGTCATTAATACCACCATGACTAGAAATAGGAAATACCATCCTCGTTCCTGCATCCAAAGATTGACGTTAGCAAGGAAATACGGTGGACGAGGAATCGTTGATGTGACTAACCTCCACAATCAGCAAATAACCAACTTACATGATTACTTTCATTTTAAGATGACTATTTCTCCATTACACAATGCAATAACCCAAAACGATTACAGGTACACGCCATTAAACTTGCAGAATATGTCCCAACAAAATAACCAACGGCAGACTGACAGACAGACTAAACTGGATGAGTGGGCACAAAAATCACTTCACGGGAGACATCATCGCGATCTGAACCTACCTCACGTCGACAAGACAGCGTCAAACGAATGGCTCAGTCGCGGTGAGCTCTTCCCCGAGACGGAGGGTTTTATGCTCGCCATCCAGGACCAAGTTGTCGAAACACGCAATTACCAAAAGTATATAATGAAAATACCAAACACGATAGATACTTGTCGACGGTGCAGTAGAGCTTCAGAAACAATACAGCACATAACTGGCGCGTGTTCATCAATAGTTCAGACTGACTATAAATTCCGACATGACCAGATTGCAAACATTATTCATCAAAAACTTGCCATACAACACAAACTCATTACTACCCCCCCATTACCATATTACAAATACAACGCCGAAAGTATTCTTGAGAACCAGACTTATAAACTCTATTTTGACAGAGCCGTACTAACTGACAAAACTGTACATTACAATAGACCAGATATTACTCTTATTGACAAAGAACATAAGACTACACAACTGATCGACATCGCCGTTCCCAATACGCATAATTTACAGACTACAATTGCTGAAAAACTAAGTAAATACACAGATCTGAAAGACGAAATAACACGCATGTGGAAACTGCAAAAAGTAACCATTATACCCATAGTATTGTCTGCAACTGGAGTCAAACAACTTCATCAGTCTCTCCGTTCCCTAAATCTTCCAAGACTTACGTACTACAGCCTACAAAAAGCAGCCATCCTAAATACGTGCCGGATAACCAGGAGATTCTTACAAACCGACCAACTTTATGCCACGTCCCAACAAGAACAACCACAAACAACCCAAAACAATGACACTCACTTGGCCTAGGCCCGTAAGTGCTCATACTACCGGCTTCTTGAAGCCGAGATGAAATTGCTCATAAACAGAATAATAATAATAATACTGAAATCGTACGTTTTTGATTGTCAACAACAAAACAAGACAATCTTATTCATTTGACAGCTAAAAATGTACGATTTCAATTGTCAAACGAGCTAATTTGCTTAGCCGAATAGCCATATGACAACCAATTTGAATACGATTGTCTTACACAATTGCACCTCTGGTTTGATTCCCGGCTAAGGCAAGTTATATTTCAAAAAGCTGTGAATGCAGTTGTATTTTCTCCGAAATCGATGACGACAGTCCTTTGAGCAATTTTTTTTATCTGTTATAGTTTAGATTCTTAGATACGTACTGCCCCATCTCAACGTGCTATCCTGTATATATTTTTTCATCACTCATGCTCTGAAATCGATAGTGTTTTTTAACGCAACTTAACTTATTTGACAGGACTAACCTTATTTTAAGCATCCTGACTCCTTTCTACATATTTTCGATACATAAAGAAAAATACTCAATGCTTCAATTAAGGCCTTACCCCTGGTGCACGATAATCTTACTGAACGATTTTGAACTTCAGTATGTTGTCAGAAAGTCTACATTAGAATGCTCGCTTCGCGCGCAGGCGGCACGCAAAAACAGTGAATTTTGGAGGTTTTTCTGGATTTTACTAAAATTTATTTGATGTAGGAGTTTTTCCACCTGACATCTGAAAATAAATCATGTTTTCTTGTTAAAGCAGTAATTTCAGACATAAAACTCAAGCCGTTTAGACATAAAATGAAATAATAACTTAAAAAGGCATCATTTTCAAAATTAAAATTTATCGAGCGAAATGTGTCCAATTAGTAACCGACTTGACAACGGAAAGACAAAGGTTTGAAAAAACACGTGTCCAAGTTTTACATTGATCAGATAAGTAGTTGACTCAGCATATTGAAACAAAAACCGTTGAAAGACCCAATACAAGCCCTTAACTTATTTGACAGGACTAACCTTATTTTAAGCATCCTGACTCCTGTCCTTGTTTTTTCGACACAGAAAGAAAAATACTCAATGCTTCAATTAAGTTTATTCCTGTCAAATAAGTCTTCGTGTTATACCGAATCGACAAAACTATAAACATTATTAAGAGTACCGATCTCACCGTGATTGTGTTTTTATGTTCCCGAATTTTCCCGAGTTATAGTCGCGGAATGACTGAGTATGGTTGGTGCATCAGCCTGTCATTGTCGCTGCACCAACCAGTCATCGAAAATACGGGAAAATATAAAGTGCGAGTCAGACTAACGCACAGAAGGTTCCGTATCAGCACATAATACGGGTATACAACTCTAAAAATATTATCCATCCATCCATCCATCAGCCTGTTTCGTTCACTGCTGGACATAGGCCTTTAGGCCTTAATAACTTCGGGAGGATTTGCGAGTAAGATGGTGGTACCTATATTAAAAATATTATGGTACATACCAACAACATAGATGCCATAGCAACAAAACAAAGCGCAAATGACAAACAGTTTAGCAGTGTCTGTGAGTACTAAACCTCAACATTTATTATATATTGATTTACTTTAGAGTACAACAATTTGACCATATCTGAAACTTCTTTGTATCACCATCTGTAAGCCAGAGCTGAACCAAAAATGTTTTTTTTTAGATTTATTAAATAGGAGGCGTAACTAGGATTTAAGCTGGGGGGTCAGCCTCCGGCACCAACTCAAAATGCCATCAACAAGTGACTGTTATCGATTATGTGATCGTAATAAGATAAATTGACGCGCTGAGCGCAAAAGTGGTGTAATCCACCCACATGTATCTGTTTGTTATTTATTTTGATAAATTTATAATAAAAAATCTCAAAAGAATAAATGTGAGCTTTGCCAGTGTCTCGAGATGCTGAGCTCAATAGTGCTGTAACACACATTTATCATTTTGTCATTTTTCATGTACTATAAATACCCTCAAAATAATAAATGTAGGCTACACCACTGTTGCGCTCAGCGCCTCAATTCGAATGGTCCAGAATACCAAAACAGCACTTAATTGTCGATTTTTTTGAAAGGAATAGACTTTTTGAAGGTCATATAAAAGTATACATTTTTTCTCCTTGAAATACAAAAGATATACATGAAAATATTCAGGAACTGAATAAATAGCTTTGATGACGTAATAGTCATGTCATTCAGGCATTACAGGAAATAGGCCATTGCCCACAAGAAGAAAAAAGTAACGTCAAAACCGACGTCTGTTTTTTATTTTCAGTAATCCCAGTAATTCAGGTTTTATCCCCAAATTTTTTTTTCATTCTTTCTTTTCGTCAAGGAACTCTCTCTATTGAGCCTAAACGGTATGACTATTACGTCACATTCCCATTTCTCCAAACTGATTTTCAAAAAATAATTTCGTTATAAAAATACCACCTGAAAGTTAAAGAACAGTATGTATCTTCATGATTTAGCCTATATTTTCAGAAAAAAATTACAAAAGGGCCTGTTACAATTTATGGTTGGTTCGAAAATCTTTATTCAGTATTTCTTGTCTGGCCTCTACCTATTTACGCCTACGCGGACTCCCTTGGTTTTTTTAATTTTGACTTTTTTTATCTTTTTTTTTACTTTTATTTTTTGTCGTAAAAGAGACCATAGATACGTAGTGATACGTATTGTAGGAAAAATTTAACTACCTACCTTCAGAGGCTTAGTAATAGGGTCCCGTTTGGCACCATTAGGGTACGGAACGCTTAAAAAAATGATGCACGATTCCCGTACTCCTTTTAAAGTGGACTACACTTAGTACTTACATACTTACATGTAAGACCTTCGAAAAGGTATTTAAATTTTAATTGAACCGATCACTGTCAAAGCTCTTCGATCGCATTAACGCTTAATTACCGATAAAATAATGAATACACTTGAAAAGGGCACTAATTGATCCGAAGTGACATGAGTCAAGGGCCCCTGTGGCCTGGGGGTCCCATCGCCGTGCTGCGAAAGGGCCCACGACCCCATTGGTAATGAGAAGATAATTATGTTACGAAAATTAATAATGCTAATTTATGTCACGATAAATTCATTGAGTATGCGAGCACATAACTTGACCATTTTGTGAGCGCACTCGTGTCCCCCCTCTAGCATGGGATTCTCTTACAGAAAAGGGTATTGAAAGGTGCACAGATATATTGGTCGGGTTGAGATTTATTTTGAGGTAGCCCTGGACCGACAGACTGCGTGGCATTTGCGTTTCCTATCATGTTAGAGTTATTTATTGGCTTGTACGGTAAGATTATTTACTAAAGATTACATGTGTAAACGCTAGGAAGAAATTAAAATGAAGATTATATTATTTACTAGCTTTTGCCCGCAGCTCCGCCCGAGCGTTATTCGGTTTAACGACATGCTTTTTCTGCGATAAAAAGTTATGTGTTAAGTTAGGGTATAAGCTATATCCGTTCAAAATTTCATCCAAATCCGTCCAGCCATTTCAGTGTGAAAGAGCAACAAACATTTGCAAAAACTTTTGCATTTATAATATTAGTGTGATAGGGAAACCATTGAATATATACTGTAAACATCATTAAGATCAATTATAAATAAATTTCAAGGAAAACAAATATTTTGAAAAATTCCTCGGGAGATTTGAACCTGCGACCTCTTGATTACACGGCAAGTGCGCTTACGACTATTTTTAAAAATATTTGCCTTACTTTAAATTTGAAATAACTGAGAAACTACGCAAAATAAATTAGAAAACCTAAAATACAAAAAATTATAATAATAAAAAATTAAAAATATATACTTACCTGAAAAGAAAATCTATAAGTAAAAAACTTGGTCCAGATCGCTGTCCTGTGGAAGGGTTTCCATGACACTGGCGGTATTACCTTCGTGTATTGCCAGACTTAGTCTTTGGCCGAGGTACGCACCAGCCCTTGGGTCCTTTGACGTGTCGATTAGGCGCAACGAGATTTCTTTGAAGATTCGGTGAGCCTCCGGGCCCCACGGACCCAAGGTCTCGACCCCAAACGGCGCAAATATATAATTATTTCCAAGGAAATCATACTTGCGCCGCTTGTGGCTTTCAGTACTGTCAGCTGCGGCACCAGCAGCCCTACTGGACTGGGTTAAATGGGAAGCCGCCAGTGCGTCGACGCATGTAGCATCCTACACCAGCGGCCTCACTCATTCCATCAGGTCTCTTGCCATCGTCACGTGAAATTCCATTCGGTTCAAGTACCGCTGGTACGTTGACAGTGGCAAGAGCCCTCCGAATAATACTATTAAGGGCTGCATGTCGCGAAAAACGGCCAGCACTGCGTTGACACGAGAGCCCGTGGTGCCCAAGCCGATCGACGTCTGATCCACAGCGACAGCGATGTGCCTCATTAAGGGTCAGACTAAGTCGCAGACCGACGGCCACCCTAAGAGACATGTCGTCCAACAAAGTCCCAATATTCGATGAAGGAAGAGCCTGCAACCAAAAGCCCTACTCGTGTTCTGATGAGGCAAGGAGACAAGCTCGGTCTGTCTGCGAATTTGCGGAACTGATTAAGTCACTTTGAATGACTTTACAGATTGGCTCGTCCCAATTATGCCTCTGGATTGAAGAGTTTTTTGGGAGATCCTCACCTAGGCAAGCCAGGGCCCATGCCTGCTTAGCTTTCACACAGCACGAGGCCTCAATATATCCTGATGAAGGATATATCATTTTACTGAACACGGCCGCTGTGCTGTGAATTGAAGACAAGAAAGCGGACAGGCTAACATTCACCACCTTTCGGACACCCAGACCGCCTAATCTGATTGTTAAAATGACGCTTCATCCAAGATCAATCTGTAAAGTTAAGATTTAGAGTTTTTGTAAATGTAGCCTGAACAATAACATATAGGTATATTAAACCCAAGAGAGCTGGAAATTTGAACAGAGGACAACATCTGAGGATGTAAGTAAATTTAGGAACAAAAGACAAAACCGGATAATTTGATAGGCGATATGACAATTAATTTTGGTAAGATGAGGAAAAGTGTTTTCAAATTTGTTTCTTATTGATATTTCATAGTTTATAAACTGTAAAAAAAAATTGTTTTTACTTATTCGGCTTCCTGGTGCAGGAAATTATTTGTAACAATTTTTACAAAGACGATGATTTTTGGTCAATATTAATAAACAAAAATATTATACACGTCTATCTCCTAGAGAGGTAGGTAGAGAAAGAGTACTATATTCTTTGGTAGAGACTAAATAACTTCACCTCCTTCTTGACATACCCTTTTTCTATTCCTCCACTTAAACAATCAAGGCCTATAAGCTCCTCTATTTCGGATGCTTTTGACTCGACTATTCTTTAATATATCAAATTGTGTTTTTTAATAAAAGCAAAGAAATATACAGTAAAATGCGCTATATATCATTGGGCGAATGAAAAAAAATAATATAAGACAGATATATAACGAATAAACACTGATATCTATCGGCAGAAAGATTCATGAACTTTTTTTAGAAAGGAGTTGATTTTGTTAGTAGTTCAGATTGTTCAGAGTGCTCCGATCGCTTAATAATCGATCGATAAAGCTTTATATAGCTAAATATATATATTTATTTCAACTTATTATATATTTTAAATAAAATTTCACGATATAAAACAGACAGAATATATATATATATATATAAATAAAACAGACTGGTGACGGGCAGCGGCGTCACTGGTCCAAGGGTTTGGCACCGCGCTCACCAACCCACCTGCCTAGCGTGTGTGAGTATGGGCTTTTCTTCCAGGAGGACCGTCAAGAATTGCGAAATCCTGGAAAGGCCTATGTTCAGCAGTGGACAAAACAGGCTGATGGATGGATGGATATAAAGCTTTTAGTTTCTTTTAACATTTTAAGGTACTTGTAATAATAATAAAAATGTGTTAATTTTCCAAATGATGATGACTATTTATGGACACTTGAACCTAAATCACAAAACTATTACATGTATGTATATATTAAGACCAGGGTACCATAAACGGCAATATCATCTTGCGGTCTTCGGTACGTATCGCTGATATTCCAAGTAAATGTCGGGATGTCGGGATGTTAGGGCCGGAAACCGCAATATGGCTCTTCAACCGAAACAATTTTTATTTTTGGTATTAAATTTTTTTTTATTTTTTTTTTAATAATTAATGTTAAAAGTAGGTTAGTAGATTCGTAGGTTAATTAGTCCTAAGGTTGTATATATCATCATATCATTTTTACATCATGTCATTTAAGTATTCGACTGATGCCGGCCCCATAGTGGGCCGAAATATATTTCAAAAAATTAACACATTTTTATTATTATTACAAGTACCTTAAAATAGTAGTCAGTTTGTTCGCCCAGATTTTATCATGATGATGGCTTGTTTGTATGGTAGATCTATTTTACGTAGTTTAGTTTCTGAACCCTGAACATTGCAAAATATCCGGTTCGATTAGAGAACTAATCGAATCGCGTACCTAATCTGCAGAGTTCAATGTTACAATTCATTCACGTCATCCCGCTACACTTCGTTATATTGCACATAATTAATAAAAACCGGACAAGTGCGAGTTTTATGATTTAATAATAAATGTATAGTTTTCAGATTTTTCCCTATACTTGTAGTATAAGACAGTTATAATCGCCAAATTTCATAGTTCTAGGTCAACGGAAAATACCCCTTGAGAGTGTCGAAATATACGTTTTTTGCGGAATAAACGGCCGTATCTTAGAAGTTTGATTTTTTGACAGCTTCAAGGGACTGTAGACTTGAGTATATAGTTTTAATCTCAACTCGATTCCTCCACGCGTTCCCGAGATAAAGGGTCTCGACAGACACACGGACGGATGGACGGACGGACGGACAGATAGACGGACAACAAAGTGATCCTATAAGGGTTCCATTTTTTTTCTCTTGAGGAACGGAACCCTAAAAAGACCTTTTAACAGTATTAATGAAATGAGTCAAAAATACTTTTGTATTAGGAAAACGAAAATATCGTTTAAAAGTATTTGAATAATTAAATTTTGCTTGTATTAAGACCTTAAATAACATTACAAAACTTAACTAAAAATAATCTTAAATAAAAAACCTAACAAATACAACCTAAAAGCTTAAATATTTATAACAAATGGCCAGATCACCGTCGTTGGGAAGGGTGCCCAAGACGCTGGCAGCTTTACCAATAATTAAATTAATTTTTAATATTTAATCCAGACAGTATCGTCTTTGATAAATTTGTAGATTTTATCTTTCACTTCCTTAAAAAATATTGGAGCAATTTAGTATATAAATATCTCGTAGAAAAACAGTAAAAGAGACTCGTTGGATAAATTTCAGGTTTTAAGGTCAATCAAATGCAATTATTGTTCGTAGAAAATTTCAAACCGCAGTCAAAGCTGAATTTTACCTTGAATAATTTACATAAATAAAATGTGCCCGCACCGTAATTGCTTGTATGTATTACAGTAGATCATTGATCGATACGCATGAGCACTGCGTCGATCTTGACTCTCATTGCCGACACAAAATCGATGAATTCGTGATCCACAAACATTTGATTTCGCTAATTATTTTATGGGAAAAGCTAACTAATAATACATTGCGTATTTTGCGGATAGATCGAAACGATTATAGTGTGCGGAGTTCTCGTAGTACAGGTATATTCGTAATTATGTAACATTTATCAAGATGTAGTTCGTGGAGTTTTAGTAATAATTAAACAGAAATTGCAATATTTGTTTTGTAATAGGCAGTTCTTTGAGTTATGGAATGTATTTCACCGTTTTTTTATTGCTTGCCACCGTTTTATCGCCGTCGAATATTTTTTTACACGAGTACTAACTTTTAGCGGTGTTGCTATACATTTCTTAATTTTCCAGCCGACCTAACCATTTTTGACGGACAGACAGATGGATAAAATTGGACATTCAAAACTTTGGTACAGTGGTTTCCTTTCGTTTTCTATGAAACTCTTAAAAATAATAAAAATAAAAAGCGCAGATTGATACTAAAAAGAGAAAGTCTTGTCTTTAAGTCTTGATCTCACACACTCTCAACCACCTCGCTGTTCGTTATTTATTATTTATGTGTTTTTATAGAATGGCCTTCGGGTTTCCTTAATCAGTATACCGTTAATCATACCAGTGGCTAGAGACTGTTAATTCATTCATAACCATAAGCCGCCAATAAACACGGAGATATCAGACGCAGTGGAGCCAGAGACTGTCTCATGGACAATAAAATGAGCGTTGATCATACCAGAAGGTTCCTACCCGACAAATTAGTTACACAGAGTATAATTATATAAGGTAACTGTTTATATAGCCAAATTCAATGTTTTTTTTTATGTTGGTTGTAAAAATATAAATAAAATAAAAACAGAATTTTCAATATATTTCGGCCTCTTCTATAAGGCCGTCATCAGTTGAATAAATGACAGTTAAATAAAGTTTATTTATATACAGGTAATACAAAAATTATGACTAAATCTGGAGATTTAAAATTCATACTGGAGACTCGGTAAGTGGTCAGGACCAAGATTCAATGACCCTGTTTGCGAAGTACGAAAATCATTTTTCGTGCCTCTATACTTGTTCAAGAACAACCTCGAGTCAATTAGTAAAGGAAGTCTAAATATTATTTGGACTTGGTCCTAAAGTCACCTTAATTTATTTATCCATCCAAATTAATACTATACGTTTTATAAGTGATCAGTATTATTTATTATAATTATATATTATTTCGCAAAATACAATATTGATCTCGCATAGTAGTTGATTCAGCAGCGTATTCCCAATATACGGGTAGCGCGTTGAGATGGGGGCAGTATCGGGAAACATCTAAACAATAAGAGATAAGATATTTGCTCAAAGGACTATCGCCATCGGTTCTGCAGAAAATGAAAAGTTCATTCAAAGCTTTTTGAAAAATTACTAACCTTAGCCGGGAACTAAACCTAATTAAATAATTTTGTAAAAAACAATGTTATCGCAATTTTAGGCACTAGTTCCCAGTTTTCACAAGTATCTATCAATACATACAATATAATATTCTATTACACAAATAAAACACGCGGTGAAGTATAAAGTCACATGAACGTAAATATTGCATTTTTATGTGATTTATGCACTGATTATTAAATATTTACATCATGCTTGCTCACTCTTTTCTTAAAGCTCCTTTGACCCTTTAAAACAATTTGGAACGGACCGTGACATTTCCTTCGAATTGCACAAGTCTTACCAAAACTCGCTGAGATTAAAAATCACCGGCAAGTTAATATTAATATTAACCCTTTAACGCTCTGATTTAGTCAGCAAACTGTATATTAATAATAGGGTTTGGATTAAAGTGGAAAGGCTGTCATGTATCAGCTCATTCTCCTCGATTTAAAGTTATGGTTCATTAACAGTCAAGCGCATAAAAGAAAGCTAATTTAGGAAATACTGAGGATGTAAAAATTATTCTGAAATCACAGTTCCTGCTATAAGAATAAAGTTATATTTAACTTTTTGTAACCTTTTTATTTAGTATACAAATAATAACTTTCTATATTGCTCCTCAGTTGCTCCATAGCTGTCATCAACAAAGATATGAACGTTTCCTTACTAATTTTGAGAACTTACTGTCAATTTTGTGTAGCCAGGTCCAGTTTATTTTTCCTTTCGAGAGGTATGTTTCTTTATGAAAGATGTTCAGTCCGATCAGTATATTATGTGGATTAATTTAAAGACACATGTCCTTTTACACATTGTATAAGCCTCATCTCATTCACATTATATTATAGTGTCAGTGAGGCCCTAATTAACGACCGTTTTTTTAGTGTAGAGACCGAATCTGCAGCATCGTGAAGCTTTTTTCTGAAGTGTCCAAAATTGCTCTACATTTTATTATTTTTAGTCCATAAATCTCGTCCAATATGTCAGCAACATTTAGGTAGCCTTACAGCGGTTCTCGCAGAGTGTAACCTTACGGCTGCGCGGGCGCAACCGGTCGGGCCACTGCAGCACACGTGCGCTCCTTGACGCACCGATATACATCGAGACATGCGGCTTATCGAGCTTGTAGGCTTTATTTATATCTACTATTATTAACATGCTGCGTTTTGAGTAACCGTAAAGCCATAAAATATAAGGTGACATTTATTTACATATAAACCATATTCATACTTATAAAACTCAACAAGAAACAATCAAGGTTCGATGACCCTTGTTGGGAAATTCGAAAATTATTATTTTCCAACCCCAACCCTATGGGAGATCGATATTGTATTTTGCAAAATTTGCAAAAAGTGTTATCGATCCATCATCCTACAGTATGGATTTGGCTGCATAAATAAATGTCACCTTATATACACTGACCTCTCTAACTTTTACTATGCATGGGGTGCCATTATGCCTTCTGTGCTATCGGGCCAAACTTGAAATTGTGAAAATAAAATTGGCTGTTGCAGTGCGACCTGAAAAGAACTTTACTTTCAAATTAACCCCCACGAATCCAGTTATAATATTTTCCGACGCAGCCACCAGAATGGATTCAAGCCACGGTCTTGCTTAGTATCTATTGTTTTAGCGGTAGTGAAAACCCAAAAGATTAAGATCTTAAAGCATAAACTTAAAAAGGCAATTGGATTCCCAAACAGTATGTAAACTAATTGATCGATAAATCAAACATTTCAATTATATATTTTTATTATAGCCCATTTATTTAAACGAGCGAGGCTAAATATTAAATTACTAGGAAATCTTCAGTCGTTAAAAACCTCCATAATCGTATAAAACCTCCATCGTACAAAATAGATTTTAGGTCCGAAACGAATAACCTCCTTTTTTTCAGTTTTATATCATTGGAGCAAAAACTCAAATTAATAATTTTTACCGTGCTACCTTTTATACAAAATGACTATTTCCGCGTGTATAATATGACATGAGAAGAATGCTCGTTAAATTAAACAACATGCATTTGTTCCATTCGTTTGGCAAAAAACATTGTTTTGTACCACTTTTGTACTAATGTTGTTTTTTATGTAATTGCTAGCTTTTGCCCGCGGCTTGCCTGCGTGGAAGTGTCTTTCAATCAATATATCTTTTAAAACTATTATTGACAGTTTTCGGCTTGGTGGTTATTTTATCAACACTCTATAGCCTTTATGTGGGCTAGGGCCGTTACGACAAAATTAAGAAAACCGCATCCAAATCCGTTGAGTGGTACTCGATTTAAAGCGGGACATACATACAGAAAGACGAACAAAAATTTAGAAACTTCAAGTTATGGCCTAGGCACAATACCAATAACCCATTTTATTTAAAATTTAGCAGAAATATTCAATGTACAGACACAACTATGTATTTACTTACCTATTTGTTATTTTAGTATCTTCGTACTGAATTCTCAAATATTTGCAAGACTCACAAAAAAGCTCTGAAACAAAGCTTTAGATCCGACTATAGGTTAAATGGAAGTGGCGTTCCACAAGGTAGCATATTAGGTCCACTTCTGTTTCTCCTATACATAAATGATTTACCGAACGCTACTATACATGAGTGTTTACTATTTGCGGATGACACCTCGGTTATTATAAAGTGCGAGCAAAAAGATTCGTTTGAAAAAAATGTTAATGATGCACTGGCTCAAGTTATACAATGGTTACAGAACAATAAACTCAAAATTAATTTAAGTAAAACCAATTTTATGCAATTTAGAACATACCAAGAGCAACATTTCAAATTAAATATCGAACACAATAATGAAAAAGTAAATGAAGTTGATTATACGGTATTTTTAGGTGTAACGTTGGACAAAGATCTAAATTGGAAACAACATATTAAAGGTGTTTGCAATAAACTCGATAAATTTGTGTTTGCTTTGAGGCGCCTAAGAAATACAATATCTCAAACAGCAGCGATTACCGCCTACCATGGGTACGTCTCTTCAGTCCTCAACTATGGCTTAATTATGTGGGGGAACTCTGTAGAGGTTGAAAAGGCATTTAAAGTCCAGAAAAAGTGCATACGAGCAATCTGTGGCGCTTGGTACAGAGATAGCTGTAAACTTCTTTTAAAAAAATTAAAGATACTACCTCTGCCGTGCATGTATATTAAAGAAGTTTGTTTGTTTGTGGCACAACATCAAAATTGTTTTTTAAAAAATACAGATGCTTATGGCAAGCAGACAAGGCATAAAGATAATCTTTATATGCCAAAATGTAAATTAAACATATTTCAAAAGAATTTTTCTTGCATGGCGATCAAAATTTTCAATACATTGCCACAAGAATTCAAAAGCTTGCCAATAAAAATCCTAAAAAGGAATTTACATACATGGCTCCAAGATAAATGTTTTTATGATATCAAAGAATATTTAAATATTATATTTATGTATATACTTATATTAGGATGTTTACTTTCATATTGTGCAAATTTCATAATAAATATCTAATATAATAAATAATAATATGATAATATATATATGTACAGTATAATAATTAATAACGTAAATACAATACATATGAGGTAAATTAGCTTATATGGTTGCATGTTAGTTTTTTAAGAATAAATATTTGCATACTATATAATATGGCAAAATGTGCTGTTTATAATATTAAGATACAATAAGACCTGTACTTACAACGCATGTTTATGCAAATGAATTTTTACTTTACTTTACTTTAAGATTAATTCAATTTAAAAAAATGATTTTGTCAATTCGAAGAACATGAATTTTAATGTGTACCTAAGTGTTATTTTTTCTGTGTTAAGGCATGAAATCGGTATAGTTTTTCTTTAAACTTTTTTGTGATACTCAGTTTGTAACGACAAAAAATACTAGACGATTGCTTTCACAAAAAAGAAACATGTAGAAACCGTAGCTTTTTGCGGCTTTTCGCCGCATCTTTAACTTGTTACGTAAAATTGATTTCACTTTTAAAATTAGTTTTCTTTTCGAGTATTAGGACTAGAAGCTTCATTTTATCCTTAGGCTGGACATGCCGACCACCGACAGAGGTGGCAAGTACCCAGTATGACATAGGCTGCCATTTTAGTATAAGGTAACAAGCACTCACAACAATAAACAAACACTTTAAAAAATTACAAAAAACTCGTCTATCTTTGGCGGACCACAGGGCAAAATCCGTGAGCAAACTTTCCTCCACTATGCCGCTTTTGGCTCAAGAGTTTTGCCGGTATCTGTAGCAAATTAGAACATAGACTATCATTTTAGTAAGAGTTCTGAGACCTTTTTTGAACGACCGCTTAGGAAACCAAAATCTAAAAGTTCAAATAAAAAATTACACAGTCCATACTCAGACCAATTAAAAAGTCAAGACGTAGTTTACTCTATGTAACGGGTGAAGCAGGCCAAAAGTGAGACAGTCCCGTGTTCTTACACGGCTTGAAACTCACACATGCGCAATCTGTCTCAGTTTTTACTTGGCGGCAACACTCACTAAGTGCACACATGTTTACGAAACTGGCTTCACGTCAATGTTGACAGCGCTCCGTCTTGAGTTTTTCTTGGGCTGAGAGTCCATAGACTACCATTTAGGTAATAGTTCTTAGACCCCCTTTTTAAGGACCGCTCTGGAAACCAAAATCTCATATTACAATGAAATTTAATTAAAAAACTATATCGTTTTAGAAACCTATTAAAAGATTTATTGATTAGTTTCACATAACACTTTTTGAGGTATTTTGATTCACAAACGCATAGTTTAATGCACATTTGTCAAAAAACCAGAACTAAGGTACTTACTTTGATTTCGCATAATCTTGATGAGACTATTGTATTGATTTAGACCACCCAAAGGAAATGTTATATCTCTTATATTTAAAGCTTGAAGGTAAGGCACTGATGCATCTTTCCAATCAGTTTCTGGGCCAAAGAGCGGCAAACCAACGAACTATCCGTCATCATCTGCAACGCTCAGTTGGCCTTCTTATTCAAATCATTCAACTTCATACACCTTGCTCTTTTGTTAGGTTATTAGGCAACTAATTGTTATGCGTAGGTAGATAGACTTCAAACTTATTTTAAATAACTACAATTTAGACTTTGCAAGTGTTTAACCTTTTTTTTAAAGATTTTTCATCTCTCCGTGACATAACTCGAAAACGGCGAGGCACGGGCGAGGCTAATTATAAGAAAACTCGTACGGGGTTGAGAACTTTGAATAGTGAAAATGTAAAAAAATTAATTACATAGACTGTGAATTTAGTCCATTTCTTGCTGATTACATTTAAATCGACCGAACCTGTACATACCTATACATTGAGACCACACAGAAATACATATTTTTATTGGCTCTCTCATTGGCGAAATAAGAATTACAATAGTGAATCGTGATGTGTTACACACTATAGAATTTTATATTGATACTAGCTTTTGGCCGCGATTTCCCATCCACCCGTGACCTAAAGGAAATTTAAAAATAAAGTTCAAGCCATAACTTTAGTTCTAGTAAGCGTATCGTAATAACTTAAAGCCTAAGTTATTCTGGGACACCAAGCTATAGAACAGAAAAACCCCATTAAAATCCATTGAGTAGTTTTTATTTCAATCGCGTATAGGCAGAGAAATCATGAATACAGATAGACCCACTTTGATTTTTACGAGAAAAGGCAGACGTTTCGGTCAAACTTAAACGTGACCTCCATCAGGCTTTACGGGATGCGCCAGCGCATGCAACATTGTAAAATTAGATGTATTGTGTGTATTGTAAGTAAATACTTTACAATCACCCTAATTTTAGACGGACAGTATCAATTGTTTTTTTATGATTTTTACGGCCCAAAGATTATTTTTCCCGTGTATGGATAAAACCCTCCTACGATTTTAATATTATGTACCTACATATAGATAAAAGTTTGAATACCCTTGATGACAATGACATAAATGGCACTAAAGCACATATTATTTTGCACGGAACAAAATTGTCGCTTAGAAATCATTGACCGAAAATCGGTTAAGGTCTAACATTCACTTGAAGCTTAAGGTAGTTCCGACGGTCCTCGATCCCAAACGCACAAGTTATTTTTGTTTTTATTACTTACTTTTGAATAAAAAGTATTAAATAAAATAAATGTAGTCTATGGCATTACGCGACAATAGTTTAATGTCAATTAGGCTTTTCTAGGAAAGTTATGTTATTTGATGCATTTATTGATCACTTTGCTAGAAAAGTCTAATCAACATTAAACAATTGTCGCGTACTGTGTTATGAATATAATGGTAGTTTATGAAACTAGTACATAAAAAAGTTTATTAAAAATACGAGTATCAGTTTAAAAAAGATCCGTAAGCGAGTTTTTAAATAGTACACGAGTGATTTAATACCTAGTTATGTATAGTTTCATACACTGCATTATCTAAACTCATGCCTACTGTTACCTACGTGTTTTCATCATTTTTGTAAATTTGTCGTTAGCTGTTTTTGATTATCCTTGTAAGAGCTTGTACTAAAAGTGTTCGTAGATTCCTTCGTTATTTTCAGAATATCAGGTGGAGTCAAATTATCATCACCATCACTGCTGTCAGTAATTTTAGAGCAAAACAATATTTTTTACCCATAAAACCACAGTAAATAATAAATAAATTTCCCCGTAAACTATGGCGCCGAGTTCCAAGTTTCCAACACAACAGTCCATTGACAGACTAAGTTCAACGCGCATGCGCCGAAGCGCGCCGACAGCCATAAACAATACCTGGCCGAAAATAAAGTTGAACTGTAACCTGCTTAGTTCGGTCGCAATATAGTTTTGTTCGTATTGGAGAATATTATATCGAAACCGTACTGTAATAGCAGAAAAATAATAGTTTATGCTACAAGTGCGTAAAGGAGGCAATAGCTTACGAGGAACGATTCGAAACACGAGCGATGAGCGAGTGTTTTAAACGGTACGAGTAAGTGATTGCCCTCACGCACGTGTATCATACTACTTTTTTCAATGCATAGTGTGAGTAAATCAATTAAACGTACCTAATTAAAGAAAAAAACAAACAATAAATACTCCAAATGACGGCAAAGGCATTCTTTTTCTTTTTTTGCACGTAACTTGGCAATTTGATGGAAATAAGCTGCTTTCAGTTTGCTGCGTTAGAAGGCTGCTTTCAGTCATACGTATAACATACATTCGACTCCACTAGCTTATTATAGTAATTTAAACAACATAGGCTGTCCAAAATGTCTATTCTTTCTTTAGATACAAAGAATGTTGTTAACAAGAAAGACCGATCGATAATTTTTTTTTTTTATAATTTACAGAGTATGCAAGTGGCCAGTATTATTTTGCGAACTCACGCATTAAAACTTTTTGTCTTTTGGCATTATAATCAAAAAGTTCTTATTCTTCATATTACGATTAAATGAGGTTACCTACTTACCAAGAAGTTTATTTTTGCCAGATTCCAGTATCCATCTTGTTACCTATATATTATCAAAATAAAATAAAAAGTAAAAATCAGGCGCGAATTGGTTGACTATGTTTCATCAGAACTTCAATTTGTAACAGTTTTCATTCCATTTCATCAAATTTTTGTCAAGTCTATACAAGATAAGACTGGCAACGTTTTTCAATAAAAAAAAATACATCTGACATGGCTGTATGGGCTAAATTCCCTTTGCCTTCCCACTATCCAGGAGAACAAAACTAAAAAAAGAAATTAAAAAAAAAGAAAACATTAAACACTCGTGCGGTAAAGTTGACTTTGACTACGGATTAGACGCATATAAAACAGAACTTTACGAGCACTTGCATTTAAAAATATTTTATAGCATTATGTTGTTAGGAGACCTATACTATTTTTTTTTGTACTAGAGACGTTCATGACATTTTTTTTTCACTATGCAAGTAGTTTTGATTTCATAATGAGAATTTTACGATATGAGTTTACATATGTATATAAACACTATGATAGAAATAAATTTATATATTTTAAACACTTGGCGATTTATCCATCTCAACAAGATAAAAAATTAAATTTTTATTTTATTGCGGTATGTCAAATCAGAAAAGTAAATCTGGACGTGAGGAGCTCTGAGCCGGGACTCGAACCCGGGACCTCTCGCTTACCGGGCGGTTGCTCTTCCACTGAGCTATCCAGTTCTCCTGAGAACTAATATAAAAATATGATATAAAAATTTAACATACATAAACAACTTTTATTGAATACATTTTTATTCAAAATAAGAAAAACAATCATAAGTTGTGCGTTTGGGACCAAGACATGTCGCAACGAACTAAAAGTTAATTCATATCGTAATTTTATTGCGGTTTATACTAGACACGGGCTCTATTTACCCTATTGAACTTATATCTAGTTCAATTAAAAATAAATAAGGTTTCAAGCTCTTAAAAGCCTGATGGATATATGGTGAGACCTCGGAAAGTAAGTGTCATTTAATGTTAAAGATTGGGTGTAAGTAAGTATTTGTCAAAATTAGTGGCGAGTTCGCTAGCCGGAGGGGTTCGTTAAATATGTCAACACAAAGTTACCATTTCAATGATTTTGAGTCACCATTTTACACGTTATCCAAATTTCTGACATGTAACCATTGACCTCTCATAAACAACTAGACACACAGTCTCTAAGAAAAGTTCGTCAGAAAGTGTCCTAACGTGCGGCGAGCATAGTAGCAAAAATCTTTAACCAAATTAAGACGTTATGTCGTTAACATAGGATGTAATGTCAGTTGTACGAAATCGTCATTCGATTTTGTCACCCCATAGCGGTGACAAAATTCATCGCGGACACTTTTTGAGCGAAATTGTGAGTCTAGTTGTTTATGAGAGGTCGAACTCATTCCGTCTGCAACAAGCCAGAGACTCGTGATATACGGACGGACACACAGCTGCGCGACATGCCCTTTGGGCGCGGAACCCTAAAAAAGGGATAAGCAATGGCGACCGTTCTAATATCTACAGCACTGACAAACGTGTGTCTATTTTGGAATTATACTATTATGATATCTATGCTATTTTGGCATCTATTTCGCTCGCACTTACGAATTGAGCATCATGTGACTGATTTTACCATTCATTGGACCATAGATTTAGTATACACAAACATATGCATTGGACTACGTAACCTACCTCTCGTTTTGACGAATCATTTAAAGATTTCTTCAACGCGCCATGAAGTCCTTTGCAGCAGGAAGACAACCCGAGTCATTTAGCAAAAGGATGACATTGAAATAAATGCATTTTACTATTTGGTTTTGTGGATTTATCGGTATTTATTTTGTGAACTAAAAATATCAAGATCATAAAAGAAATCCCGTAATCATATTAATTTACATCAATGCTGTGTATTACGCTATTTATACAACATATGTATTATACATTGTCAAGATGAATCCCCGAAGGATGTCAGAAATGTTTACAAGTATGGCTTCTGAAGTGCAAGTCACAGTCTACACTCGCAATTATTAGGTCCTAACGCAATGGGTGTTGAGCCTCTCGCGATAGGTGTTGAGCCTCTCGCGATGGGTGTTGAGCCTCTCGCGATGGGTGTTGAGCCTCTCGCGATGGGTGTTGAGCCTCTCGCGATGGGTGTTGAGCCTCTCGCGACGGGTGTTGAGCCTCTTGCGATGGGTGTTGAGCCTCTCGCGGTGGGTATTGAGCCTCTCGCGGTGGGTGTTGAGACCTCTCGTTGTACTACGGGCACAAAATTAAATATGAAACCATGACGTTCCGTTAATGTGGCTTCGGACGCACGCAAACAATGATAATGAACACAAATGTGTTCCTACGTGATTTGAACTCATTAACATGTGATGCACGCAAATAAAAAAAAAAATTCACGTTCAATTATGTGTGTATTGATCGAAGGTGTCAATTACTAGTTTAACAATCAATGATTACCGTCGCGGCGCGTCGTCGGTGCAAGATTTACCGTATTTCTTACCGCTACATGTATTTAATTGTTGTTTGATTACCGTCTGACTGTAATTGAGACTATTGAGTGTTTATCTTTCTTTAGTCATAGAAAGTAAATAAAGTGGAAAATATTGCGAGTTTTTATGGTTTTTATTGTTGTGTACGATTGGGGCTTTTAAAATATTGCCGGATGCAATTGAATCAAGCAGTTTTCTTTTATAAGTATTTTTGATGTTTCTTTTTATGTCAGTTTGGTTATATGGTTATAAGTAGTATTTGCGTGCTTTTTTAGGTTCCGTACCCAAAGGGCAACACGGAGCCCTATTAATGTCACTCCTGTCTGTCCGTCCAAGTATGTCACGGGCCTCTAGCTTGCAGACGAAATAAGTTACAGACTTGAAATTTGGATATATTATATAGAATGTTAACCCGAAACCGAATCTTGAGCTAAAAATTAAATTAAATTATTTTTTAGGAAAGGAACATACATGGAAAAAGTGCCGAACAATTTTTTTTAACCCGGCTTGTATGGTGTCATTTTTTACAACACATTGATTAGACTACAAATTATATTTTTATTTCTTTATATTTTAACTTCTTTTTATTAAAAAAAATAAAGAAATGGGGGGCCATCGTTGTCAGTTTTAGACAATTTTTGTTACGGAGTCTATCTCAAAAACTAAACTAGTTGGGAATTTCGAATTTTCTGTATATTATATATATGCCAAACAGTTTATTTAAAGAACAAATACTGAAAACGACGTATTTTAATAAAGGTTTAGGGTTACGTACCCAAACGCTAGACCAACTTCATTAAGCAGTTTTGTTTCATGCATTTTCTAGGAAATTAAAAGTTTGTAATTTTTATTCAAATAATTTAAGTCTATTCATTTTAATTGAATGGTACGGAACCCTCAAGGCACGAGTACTACTCGCACTTGACCGGTCTAGTGTGCGTAACCTCGGAAACGCGCCACACACACACGCAACGTGCTTATCTGTATACGTCACCACTACAACCATAGACAAACGGACTTCGTGACATAGAATAACTAACACATAACGAAATAGGTATAACTAATGGCATCAAGAAACTACTGAACCGGCCGACATTAACCTGTTTCATTCATTTATAGCACCATTGAACTGTCCTAACAAAGTCTTTTATAGCCATTTGACACAAGTCAATCAGCTGCAACTTGCAAAAGGTTCTATTAACGTATTAATTATCGTATTTATGCATGCGAGTTGTAAAGGTGAGTGCACATGACGTAACGGCCCGGACCACCGGCGCGGTGAGTAAACTTGACCCAGTTCTGCCGGACCGGTCGTTGGCCGGAAGTTCCGATCTGTCTTGTACTTGTCGCGTTTACTCTTCACTTTTATCGTTCAGGACATGGACCTTGTAGTTTTAGCAGTTTCTACTGATACAATATTATTTTATTACTTAATTTATTTTGTTATGCAAGTAAAAGAAGACAATTTTGTTGATTGTATTTGTAAGGGTTAATAGTAAATAAATATTTTCATGTTAAAGCAGCTGGAGTTCTCAGTAGGTTGCTGGACTCTCAATCTTCAGACCCGAACTCAAATCCTACGAGTCCTGCGAGCCTATTATGTAACTTAGTGTCGGTTGCCATCTATGGTTGCTATTCACCAAAAACAGATAAAAAATTAAATTCCAAAATATCCTTCAATGGGTATTGAACTATTTAAGAATTTCATTTCAAGTGCAGACGTATCCTTAGATAGGCGGATATGCATGTTTTCGGCGATAAGCACTCGGTTTGGCAACTGATTTTACGATACAGAATCAGGGGGCTGGATGGACACGTCGCCAATGAGTTTTTCGGAATTTATGTGCGTACTGTTTGTTTTCTTACCACTTGCTGAACGGTGAAGGAAAACACTATGAGGTAATAAGCCTACCTGCCTTTAAAGCGTATTTTGGAAAGTAGAAATCGTCGGTGAACAGTGGGTGTACGACTGTGGAATGTGACTTTCACTTTCGCAGTCCCCACTCGGAAACACCTCTAACACCCCTTCAGGGACATATGCCGTGACAAAATAACTCGTTACCTAAGCTTGGCACTATTTATACATGTACAAATTCAGATTCAAATTATTATTCAATTGAACAATAAATCTTACCCACCAATTTAAAGTCTCTGTTACTCGTACATTTAAAATTTCGAATTTATTTGCGAATATTTTAAACGTGTGTTTAAAAGTTCTACTGAGGTTGAATATTAATGTGATAATTTAGATGATAAGGCTGCTATGTCGTAACTTGGCACTCGCGAACTGTAAAAAGCTCAGTGCCGCAGCGGTCACGATCCGATAAGCTCACGTCACACGTGCGCTGACTGATACGTCGATAACTATCCTAACTGATGGTGTGCGCCCAACCTTATTATCAGATTTAGCTAAACACTAGATCATATTTGCTGCCTCTAAGTTCAAATGTCAAAACAACGAATTCGGAGGTCGCGGGGTCAAAATGTAAATTGAACAAGATCTTGTTAACCATAAACAAGATGTCGGTTTCTTGATCATAGAAACATTGGAAACAACCAATAAGTTAGTTAATATAGCCAAACAAGACAAACAAGCCTCTTGATAGGAACCTATTTGTTTAACATTTGTCTATTTGGTCTTAATGCTTCGAAGGCATTTTGAGGCGCAATAGGCCCATCGCACAACGAAAGAGATAACATATCTGGAAAAGTGCGCATCCCATTATTGCGGTGAATCAAGAAAATGCTAGATAATACTGTTTTTAATAAATTAAATTTTACACAAATTCACAAGAGAGCGTTTAATAAAAACTGCAATTCTATGTTTTAGATAATAAATTTATATGTTAACAACAGTCGTTACTGTTATTTTTACTTTATTAGTTTGGACTGACTACTGTTTTGAACTGAAAAAACAGCCTCCAATTTGCCTTTTTTCGATACAGCGAATTTAATTCTTTCACTTTTTGGGCTGTGCTATCGTCTTGGAAAAGGCCTTTATACCATTTTTTTGCCACATGGGCAAGAACAAAAAATTCGGCTATATGGGACCCTTAAAAAAGCTAATGTCGTACTGCAAGTATATAACTTGATGTGGTCTCCACTGTATGTCCTACAATCTGACAAGATTTAAAACTTGTATGTCTGTAAAAGCCAAAATAGTTCAAATAATGCAACTTATTCGAGGTTTCTAGTTTAGGGACTAAACTTAATATTTTTTTTTTATTATTCGTCGTTTTAGAGGCCACGTATTCTGTGAAATTTCCAACTTTCTACCTATTACAGCTGAAGCTGTAGACCCTGTAACAGACGAACAGACAGTCAGACTGCGGAGGCTTAGTAATTAGGGTCCCGTTTGGAACCCTTCGCGTACAGAACCTTAAAAATAGCAGGTAACAAACCATTTCGCGGATTAGCAGCGAACTTGAAAAAGTTAAGCCTATCAAAATGAACGTTTAAAAAGAGGTCTCAACCTCACCTAATAAATTCTATCCATCCATCCATCAGCCTGTTTCGTCCACTGCTGGACATAGGCCTTTCCAGGATTTTGCCACTTTTGGCAGTCCTCCTGGAAGAAATGCCCATACTCACACACGCTGGGCAGGCGGGTTGGTGAGCGCGGTGCTGAAACCCTTGCACCAGTGACACCGCTGCCCGTCACCAGTCTGTTTTATATAAGGTCCGGCAATTGGGGATGGATATACCGCCATCCATCGGTCACAGGCAATGGTGGGCCGCCTGGTTTTGCCTGAGAGCTGTTCTCTTACTCTCCCCCGAATAACTTCGGGAGGATTTGCGAGTAAGATGGTGGTACCTCCACAGACGAACCCGGCATCAGCTCTACCACCTTTTTTTAATTTTCGCAAAATTTGCACGGCAGTAGGATACAGTGCAGCTTAATAATGAAGCTTTCGTGATTTGCTTTTAATAAAAAGACTTCCATGAGACCTCATCAAGTAGTGACGGCCCCCTCTCTGAGAGGGGTTCTCAAATCTATAAAACACTAACACACTAATAAATTAGTTACATGTAATCGCACACTGCCTGAAAACGTTTGAATAGATTTCTTTGTAAATCAATCATACACACCACAATATCTATTGTTAACCACTTGATATTAAATTAATGACGTATTGCTGACGGCGAACAATTGGCCGATTAAAATGTAAATTAATTGTTTTTGACGCGTATATTTATTTGGAGATAGACTCGATTCAACCATTGTTCGAGTGTTTTTGCTATGATTGATGATCTAATTTGAGCACGCTGATAGATCACGATGTTAATGTGAAGGACATGTGTAATGTTTGACTCGGTTTTTTATATTTAATAACTAGGTTGTGCCCGCGGCTTCTGGCTACACACCGATTTAACCGTCTTAATTAATTATATTTCTAGTTATTATAGAAACAAAATTACTTATTATATAAATATAAAAGCTATCTAGGAAATTAGATCTAAAGCAAATCTAAATTACTAATATGAAATAAATAAGTACGCCATAAAACATTAGATTAAATGAAAAAATATTATCTAGACCGTTGCCGTCGCGTAAGATTCCTAAGAAACTGGCAGCATTACCCCTCTGGATCGGGATCACCAGATTGATTCTCTGGTCGAGCCCTTTGGTCACCAGAGGCGTCGACCAAACGCGCCGACAGTTCTCTAAACAGACGCCACGCGCTCGGACTAACGGCCACAGGGTTTTGACAGTGAGCGGCGCAAATATGTAGGGCTCATAATATTACAAATTATCATAATCGCAAGAACAATAAAAACCATCGTAATTTGACCCATGTTCGGGAGGGATTTATTTGAAAATATAATTTGTCATTACTTTAGTTTCAAGAACTGTATCTTAATTTATTAATGCCCATATTGTTACTCATTGCTGGAGTAAAACACTGAAAGCCCCATTTTACGCAAATTAAGGCAATATGATATGATTAATATTTTCTTATTGAATTTTTTCATGTCTAATAAGGTACCGAAGAATCTACCATATTTTTTTTCCTTGTAAGGACAAAAACCTACTTACTATATTATTATAAGTATATAAATACCGTAAAGAGTAATGTTAGATGTCCATTTAACACATATTGTAGTCTATCATCATCATCATTAGCGCTGTCTACAGCAGTCAACTACTGAACCCTCTAAGTTGGGCCATAACTCTGAGAACCCCTCTCAGAGAGGGGGCCGTCACTACTTGATGAGGTCTCATGGAAGTCTTTTTATTATAAGCCAATCACGAAAGCTTCATTAACTGAAAGCTGCACTGTATCCTATCCTACTTTACGGGTTAATTAGTTTGCGATAGTGCACATTTTGAGAAAATTAAAAAAAGTAGTAAGTCTTTGTAGTTTTTACTTTGTGATCTTCATTATATTCCATTCTTTTCAAAATTGCCTTATTTATAGCTATTTAATTTAAACTAGGCCAAAGTCAGCGCCAACCAGAAATTTAATTAGCGTTTCCGCTAGTGAACTGGACAATAAGGCCATAATTTTCAATAAATTAATATTCTCTATACTTTGGTTGTTAATTTCGGGGAAGGTGCCCGTTTAAAGACGCTGCTGTCCATTGATGATAAAAGGCTGTTCTTAGTCTTGCTGTTTTGATAGCTATACCTTCAAAGTCTTGAAGGCAGAGTGCACCACGAGCAGTTGCGATTAACATTTAAGACGACTCTATTCGCCTGAACTCCCATTCTAGCGCAGTTCGGTGATCATATCCTTATTTATAGGTATTTGCTTATTATTTTTTTCTTTTACAACATATCCATAACGTGAAACTAAAACACTTATCAAAATCAAATACATACAAAAGTTACAAGCGTATAAAAGTCCGTTTACACATATTTTGATGAATGTTTATGTACCGTAATGTCCTAGAAGCGATACAACAAATCAAATAATTTTAGTTTCACAGCATAGTATATTTCATACTTTTGAAAAATATTTTGTTTCATTTCGATTTTTGGGATATTTCTCCTAAAATCATAGGAACCACCAAAACCATTCTCGAGTTTTTTCAAAACATGAATGTTGTCTCGCGTTAGCTTGCCTCTCACACCGTGTTCGGTTAGTTCCGTTCGAGGTCGGGAAATGAACGTTCGGGCCAACCAATAACAGTCAGTCAGTGCTCTATAATCCAAAGTTGAATGTAGAATGAAATAGCATAGCGACCCCGTGCGCAACTGACTTCAAGCCGCCGCCGACTACAGGCTTCTTAAAGAGGCTAGGTGTACAGCTGCTTTCTTTTTCACCGCAAAAATAAATCTCCAACGAGCAAACAACCACCTATATAATTAAAACATCAATTAAACTATCTTGCTAAGTTTCTTGCCCTTCTTCTTAGCAAGATTAATCAAATAGGCGGACTTAGGCAATAAATCATTTATAGTTTATTTATCTATTAACTTATTTATTCATTGAATTATGTAGGTATGTATATACAATATTTTAATTTCTTACTTATGTTAGTTTATATTTGGCTAGGCATTACATTTATTAAGGGTCTATTCAGTTTATTTATCTACTTATTTATTAATTGCATTGTGTAGTTATAATAATATTCTTATTCCAATAAGTCTTTATTTTATGCATGTATAACTTTAGTAACCCAACTTTGTTTCATCATAAAATATTATTTTTATACAGATTAGATTTGACATATAAAACGTATAACGTAAGATTCAAATTGTTTATTTGTAAAATAGATACATAAAGATCTATTTTACAAATAAACAATTTGAATCTTTGAATCATAACATTTTATTAAATTGCACGCTTTTATAGACCGTTTGCAATCATTGAATTTAAAACATTAGAACCATGACATGACATGTAAATTAAACACAGCTGAATAACGAATGAACTGTTTCTACACTGTTTAAAACTTAATTTATTCAGATGATCACTGAACGTGCGCGAGCAGGCATACATTTAAATAACCACCTTACAAATGATAATTTTAAGAGATCTTTAGCACTCCAAATCTCAATAATTTCTGGATCAGTGAATCCCTTTCAGAATACAAATATTTGCCACAGTTGAAATCTCCCACTGTAAGAACTATGTAAGTTCTTCAGAAAATTCTAAGTTGTAACGCTCGCAGGTATGATTTGTCTACCTTTGTATGTATGTTTCCTAACCACTTCTCCAGGATTAAAACCATTTATGATATCCAACATCCATTGTCCTGTCTTCTCTTGTCACCTACCTTGTTTATGGAATTTTAACATCAAAACACAGACATCAACAGAATACAAACCGTTGTCCTCGATTTTGTTCATTGCAAATTTAGCTTATTACTTATTATAACCTTTATAAAGGCAGGAAACTAAAATTAGCTCTTAATATTCGGTTTGACACTAGTGATAATATTGTTATGATTTAATGCGACTCACTCATGTTCAGACTCAATTAAATTAAGGTTAATTATATTGTTGATGATTTCGCTTACATTAAGTCAGTCACTACTGTACGTACTTATTTCGTTACTACATTCACAGAATCTTTATCAAATAGGAACTTAAAAAGGTAATGTCATCGAACTTTCACGTATTTTAATGGAAAAGATATTCAAAACCTTACCAAATCGTTAATTTGATAAATTTTATAACAGATTTTGATTTTTTTACCCAAAAGAGGCTTATCTCGGTTTACTATTGGGCTGCACGCATGTTCTGTAGTAATAAATTCTTATTAAGATGTGGTCAAACGACATGTTTGTAACAAGATGCACTTTGAACGGTAAAAGTTACATATGCGTGAATAAAATAGATGGAATGTTAAAAAGATTCGGATAATTTATATGGTACATTACAAAGCGAAGAACCTTTTCATTTGTGTCGAGTTATTCACCGACTCACTTCTTACGTAACGGAGATTGAAGATTTATAAAATTTAATTTAAACCTGCGTTCAGTTTAATGCAAACGCTCCAAGGAGACAAATTGTTTAATTGAGTGTAAGAACCTACCATATGTATTTATTTATTAACAAGTTAGTGTACAGTTACTTGCATTGCAGTGTGGTTTTATTCGAACAACTTAAGCGGGCTAAGTAACGGTGGAGCTTATTTAAGTCTCATTTAAGTAGGTTACCACCTATAGCGCAGTAATACATACTGCACCTGAATACAAAACTGTGTTTTTATGCCTACCTTCTAATAATATGACCGCCCTCTATGTTTTTTACCAAACTGAAATTGTATTAGGGCTATTAGCACACTACTAAGTAGGTATATCCTCGTTTATTGTGGTGCGTTGAAATGGGGACAACATGGAAAAATCTAACCAGAAGAGATGAAACAATTTGGTAAAGAAATCACATAATAGATTTAAGCGAAAATTACACTGTAATATAGATTTTAAAAAAGCCGGAATTCAAACACGTTTTTTGAACCTTGTTTTATTACAACAATCGATGAAGTTTCTTAACTGATCTTGCACCTTACCTGGTCTTTGATGTTGTCATTCATAGTACCTAACTTTTTTGTGTGCAAAGAACCATGTTGATTCTCGGCTAAAGTAATAGTAGGTAAAGTATGTGACATTAAAAAGTTCCCGGTGACTATTGGGAATTTTAACTGGGAAAATTTCCAACTACTCGTTGCGGCTAGAATCTACTTACTTAATTTACGAATCCTTCACATCATCACTTTAACTGCTAGATGGCTTTATCATAGTTTCAGACCTAGGCTGTAAGTTTCCTCATCCATACTTTTGTGAGAGCCCGCCGCGTTCTATCAGCGTTTCTAAGTACTTTATGAGACTTATGAAAATTATGTGTTTTTGTAAATTGTGTTTATGTTTATGTATGTAATTTGTATGTCACTAAACAGACTTTTTAACACCCCAATTAGCTCTAATTTGCGTGGCAGTTCTTATGTGAGCTGTAAAACAGCTGTAAAAGACCAATGTTTTAGAAACAAGACACATTTCCTAGTGGTCAATGCACACTGCCCTTTGATTTGCTGCCAAGGCGTCGTTGTTTAGTAGCTAATAATCCAGTCGCTGGTAAAGCCGAAAGCTAAAGATAGCTGTATACGAATAACATTTACTATCGAGACAAGCAAAAATAATCGCGAAAAAGAACCTACTTCACGAAAATGTGATTAGTACTTGCGATTGTCGGCACTTGGTCATCATCAACATTAATTAAAAATACACTTGTGCTATTTCACTTATATTCACTTTATTTAAACAACCGGTTTCACCTTACGGCATCATTTATTATTTACCATCTGCAATGGAAACTATTACATGTACAACATCTATAGTTATTAGTTATTCATTATTATACTCTAATGATGCTGTAAGGTGAAACCGGTTGTTTAAATAAAGTGAATGTAAGTGAAACAGAACATAAGTGTATTTTTAAGATGGTCACGAAAATGTGTTCATCGAAAAGTTACGTCGTACTTGCTTAACCAAAATGTATGAACACCTGTTTTTTTTCCGACTTCAGGTGTGGTTCGATGCTCTAAGTTTTTCATAAATACAAATACTATCTCTAGTTTTCAGCTTTTCAACGACTAAATATTCAACTTGAATAAAATAGCGAAAACTGCTAGCGGTTGCAAAACTAGCGCACAAAAGTTGGAGACCAAAAAAATAGTTACCTAACTCAAGAAAACATCCATAACACGACATAATAACAATAGAGTAACCTTAACAATAGAATCTGTTATTCAATTGACCACATCATCACATTTCCTCAATTTTTACTGATCGTTCACATGCAAGCCACTTTCTCTACTTCAGAAAATCGTGTCTGTTTTATGCTGTTTTCTGTACATTCGGAGATAATTGTTACCGAGACTCGCACATTCATGGAAGATGCTCAAATATGTTCAATATTACAGGAGTTTTAGGAGACGAATACATAAACAACCAAAAAACCTTTGATAATGCTATAACAGCGAAACCGGTTAAGGTAATAAATAAGTGGACAAGTACAAGTGTTCTTCAATCAAAAAAGTGTAACTTTTATTTGTTTTGTCCCGGCGCGGCGGTGATAGATTTGTATATCTTGTATTATATTATCTGTGGTATATCTTTCTCAAATATGAAAATGTCAGATTGACAGATATTAATGGCATAATAACACTGCAATTAAATATTATCGTTTAGGATATCTTGTAAGTAAATAGGCCCGAGTGAAGGGCCAAATATCAAACATTATTAAACTTATCATCAATCTAATGATGTATTGAGATCCACATGTTTAATAACGTAAACACGGTTTGTGGCGTGACTAGATGCCGATTAATCGATACCAAATTTATATAATTACGTGAAATATTAGTGCACTTTTGTCATATCCGTTACAAAATTACTTTTTTAAACGACGAAGGGCATAGGGCGGCATATTTTGGGAGTCTGTTCTATTAAACATAAATTATACTCGTTCAAGAACTTTTTTACAAAATCGTACTCGTAAATCAAATATATTGTCGGCCATGCCATTTATGTATTGCCAACTGTAAATGTTGGTAGACTATGGGTAAGGTAGACAAAATTATTTTTTTCTTCTCATTACATAAATTCCTCTATTATATCTCTAGTATTTTTTAACCCTTTAATTAAAGCAAAGTTTTGTTTTTATAACAAAAATAAAATGGAATGGAATATTTATAATTAAAAAAACCGGCCAAGTGCGTGTCGGACTTGCGTACGAAGGGTTCCGTACCATTATTTATACAAAACGGCAAAAAAATCATGTCCGTCGTATGGGAGTGCGCAGGTCTGACTCGCACTTGGCCCGTCTTAGTATTTGTTGCTATAGCGGCAACAGAAATAATATATATCATCTGTGAAAATTTCAACTGTCGAACTATCACGGTTCATGAGATACAGCCTGGTGACAGACGGACAGACATACGGACAGACAGACGGACGGACAGCAGAGTCTTAGTAATAGGATCCCGTTGGTTACCCTTTGGGTACGGAACCCTAAAAAAGATCTTTTTCTAGCACAACTAATCGAATGTACGAAATTAGGCATATATTACATATACCTATATGTGTAGTTTACTTATCTTGGAAATTTGTTATATGTACCTATATAATATTATTTATTCTTACATTTTTTATTTATGCAAGTAATTTTTTTTATATTATTCAAGCATTAACTTTGTTTTTTTTTAATGTATTTCCCCGTATGATATTTAGTTTTATTGTTTTTTTTACATTAGAATGAACATGTAATAATTGTATATTATGTACCCATATTACAGAATGAACAATTTTATTTATTTTTGAATTTAGCGAAGAATATTTGAAATTACGGTCACATTACTGTGTTAATTACATTTTATTTGCCTCAATGTATCCAATTACTTAATTAAATTTCCGGTGCTTGATTCCACAAACGGTGGAATAACGATACATCTGGAACCTTCGATTGATACGTTTAGGTAGTTACATAAGGTAATAGCGTTACAGTTTAGTTAGGGATTGTAGCTGCCCTTGGGTTAGGATAGGTTGACTGTTGGTGAATTGACTAGTGTATTGGCGTGTATACCACACATGTGATATATGGAGCTTTAAGGCTTGTAGGCTTTGATTTATCGTATGTTGAAATTATCAAATTGAAATGGTTTATTTTGTAAAATAGATACATAAAGTTTACGTTTTACAGGTCAATAATATTAATCTTTTAAAAGCAAAAGAATATGATACGGAAAATACATTAAAAATATGTGCTTAAGTTGGGCTAGCTACTAGAATTTAATAAAATTATACACCTGCATAAAATAAAGAAATATAGGAATAAGAATATTATTAGGTTCGAATCCTGGTCCGAGGAATTTTTTCAAATTCTTGTCTTTACATTCGTTTGTAATTTACCTTTTCTGGTTTGTAATGCACTCTAATAATATTATTTAGAGTATTCCAAAGCGATGTATTTCGCAATAAAACATAACCTAAACATTTATATTATGCATGCATACATACATAATACAATCATCACACTAATATTATAAATGTGAAAGTTTGTGTGTGTGTATGTTTGTTACTCTTTCACGCTGAAACGGCAGGACGGATTCGGATGAAATTATGAATATAGCTTATACCCTAGCTTAACACATAGACTACTTTTTATACCGGAAAAAAGCATGTCGTTAAGCCGAATAAAACGCGGGCGGAGCCGCGGGCAAAAGCTATGAATAAATAAACTAAACAAGCCATAGATAAATATAATGCCTAACTATCCGCCAATTTTCTAACTTCAAAAGCTGTCGCTACCGCTTTCAAAGTTATCGTGATTGGATAGAAATTATGTGTCAAGTAATTGGACAGAAACGATGTGTTAATTCATTTTTATCCAATCACGAAACCTTTGAAAACGACAGCGATAGATGTTGAAGTTAGACAATAAGACCTCAAATCAATCACTCAGGTCATCTCTTTCAGGCAGATGTTGGATGTCTAAGGTGTTATGATGAAAAAAGGGAAGTACATGTAGTTATCTCTGGTAACAAGTCTGTAATGCATTTGTTTTAAGAGAACCGTAGAATCAATTTGCTGACTCATCAAAACTGGCTCCGATCACTTCATAAAAACAAAAAAGTGGACCACTTAAATACTAATTAAGTTTTATACTTACTATAAATTAAATGCCAAAAAATTGGGCTACAGATCAATGACATGGCTATCTAGTTTATTTATCTTCCTACTCACGTAACATATTCATATGAATAATAAATAGTTGGTATAATTGGATCTGCAATATGTATCTACATATGTAGATATAGCGTGGGAAAGCTGCGCATGCGATGACAATTCAATGACTTTTGACTTCTGTATTGATGACTGGTTGAAGGCTAATTGGTTAAAAGGTGGTCAAGTTTTGCTAAGTGCACTCTTTCAACTTAGCTTAAGTTCTCTATTGAAGAGTGTGTTGTTGAGTGATTTGCATTTTGTAACATATTTTTTTGCGTATTATTTTAAGTGTTCATTCTTAGAAAAGCCGGGTGCTTGTTAGGTTTTTATTATTAAACAAAAACTAAGAAGTTATGTTTTTTTTAAATGACTTTTGACCCACAAATTATATTGTATTCACTGTACGAATTTCGTTATTTTGATATTGCATCTTACTGCTTAATTTTTGCAGCCATTTTCAGTGTACTACATGTGTTTTAAAATTACTTTATGTGTAGATATATTTAAATTACATACCTATAAGATCCTTTACAATTTTTGAAAAATCATTCTACTGAAAACATTCCCCTGTCCGCTATATAAGGTGACTTTTATTTATGCAGCCAAACTCATACTGGAGGCTTGGTAAGTGATCAGTAACATGGATCGATAATACTTTTTTGCTAATTTCGCAAAATAAAATTTTGACATTCCCTAGTAATTGACACGGGGCTGAGCTTGCGTTTGTAAGGAACACGAAAATAATAATTTACGAATTTCACAAAAAGGGTCATAGAACCTTGTTACTGAACACTTACCGAGTCTTCAGTAAGAATTTGGCTGCATAAATTAAAGTCACCTTATATAGCTAGGCTTTTAAATTTACTGATCCATAAAACTTAATCAAATTTCGGGCCCGTAACGATCTAATCGAACGAAGTAATTAGAGGCTCGATGAATCATAGGTCATTGTAGGCAGCACTGTCCTCTAAATAAAATACGCGTTCGCCGTGATGCGTGCGCGCAGCCCGCGGTCACGATCCGCGCACACCGGGAGCTGAGACCTTCTTCTGCCATGCTTACAAAAGCTCTATGAAGCTAGTCGTGTAAACAGCGAAAAAAGTTCCACTGTGTTTGTGATTGACTTTTACTGAATGAATTCTTTAACGAAACCCAAAATACGCATATTTTTATTTTTTACTAACTTTTCTTATAATCCTTGCGATCTACGACAATTAATCTGCTTTGCTCGTGTAAAGTCAATAAATGTTTTAACGTGTAAGACTTTATAGCTAACATTAAATTATATAGAGAATAAATAACAAAATCTTAAACCATACTAGTTTTAAATACCTACTATTCTAAAGAGAGGCTAAGCTAACTATGAATTGGCAAAATGACAATAATTGTTTTGCTTAGCTGAATGACACCCCATTGCCAGAATGGGTGTTTGTTTATTATAATTTGTTAAAAATGTACTATAAATCTTAGTATACAGCAGCCAAAACCCGCCAATCGATATTCAAACGGTAATTTTTTGATAAAGCTTTGATATTTCGTCAATTTCAACTTCTTATTTAAATTTACTTATCTCAATGATATTGGTTCAACAATTTCTCGATCAATTCTAATCTACGCAGAACTTTAAAAAAAGCTTACAACGAGTTATGGATTATTGCAAAGTGCTCTATAAATTTGTTAATTCAAAAGTAGTGATGAATAAAGTGAAAAGAATTCGTAGTCTGTCCGACAAAGAATGTGCAGGACTTCGTAAAATATATCCAAAATAATTATCATTTCGAAGTAAACTTTATTATTTTAATAGTAAAGTGAGAACTTTATAATTGAACATGGGAAAAATTTCATTTTCAACCTGAACGATTAAAAAACCGTCTCACGTAGTCTGTTTTGATTTATTATTTTCATTTTTAAGCATTAATTCAAACTCACACGAGCGAACATGGGCCTTGTCTGCAGTAACAACGATATTTCCATCGACACTTCTTCTAGCGATACCAAAAAATTCAACCCTTTAAAGAAATATCACAATACGTTTATGATTTAAATCTACGACACCCTGTTTTCTCCTCGTTAGTTCGGATCCAGAAATCTTTTGGAGAACATTCGTCTAACCGTAAGGTGATAGCTAGCAATCAACTAAAAAGTAATTAATCGAATCTCCTACTTAGACCCGTCCTGAAATTTTATAACGCTTCTTCGACCAAAATCCTGGAAACCTCCAAAATGTAGTGCTTATTGTCTAAAGCTTCTGTACAATAACGTCATTGTAGGAAGGTAATAAGATATTTTTTACTTTCCAGTATAGTACAGTTTGCCACTACTCAGATAGCAATTCCTGCTTTATCAAACATCAATTTCATGACAGTCTCTACAAATAGTTTAAATCTAAAAGCCCCAGTACACGTTCGCCAATGCTTTGGTCCGCTAACCGTGAAGGGGACAGTGCTATGCGAGTAAGCCAGAAGAACGCAGTGCATTCCCCTCACATAGGTTTGTCTCTTTCACACTGGCCACAACGCGTTGGCCAACGTGTACAAAGGCCTTATCGCTAAAAGAAGTCAACTAAGAACAGCTTCGACTAAGCGAGACTTCTATTTGTTACTGAAAATAGATGTAAATGTTTCACACATTTCAGTTTCAAATGTAAGCCCTCTTTGAAGAACAAAGTGGTTCGATTAGCAGTTACATAGTCAACTGACTCGTGTTCTGTTCATCCAATTTACGACAAAAATTTAAACGTACAGTTTAAAGATGTCAAAGCAACAATCAATATCACATAAATATATTACGCAACCACTTCGCGCAGCCAATCAAATTTGGCATCAGAGAAGTGCCCTTTATTTGGGATATCGTTAAATATAAAAAATATAATTAATATATAATATTAAATTATATAGCTATATGCATATATAGGTATTATTTATTAATTAATTACCTAAGTTCCACTGAATCTCTTTCTTTTAAATATTTTGCTACACTTTAACTACCTACATTAACAATGTATAATATCATATCTTCTCCTATTACAGGTTACTTAACTTAAAAGTGGAATGCCAAATAATGTAAAAACTGAAAACAAAAAAAAATATTCGTATTTGTGCATATACTTACACGACTAATTACATGGATGCATTTAAATTTATGAATAGAAACATAAATGTACTGGTAATAAAAAAAATACATGTACTTATTTAATTTATTCAGTCAGATGCCAGCAATTAATAAGCTTAGCTCCCGAACTATGACCAGCGGTCGAGATATTCGCGGATAAAAAGCCAATAACAAGCAATTACAGGTTCGCAACTGCCTATTCGCACATTACTATAATTGAGATTTATCTAAGGACTTGGATGAACCACAAATGTATTATTAATAACCTAACATACCTGACCTAGGATCCGATATGAGCGCGGTATCTAACAAATATGGCTGTATAATTATTATTGTAGTACCCAAACAAATTCTCACGAGTACAGATAATAGATACAAATTCAAATTTATTTTGTAAAGTAAGTACATAAGGTTCAAGCCACACAGAAGCGGCGCGGCGCGCATCAAGCGCGCGGGCGTCATTCAAATTTCGTACAAAAAGCATGGCAATAAAGTCGCAATTTGAACAATGTATGAATGGTATGTTTCAGGCGGGTCGGGTGTGGAACGGGCGTCCGTAACATACCTCAAATTGCGACTTTATTTCCATGCGTTATGTACGAAGTTTAAATGACGCCCGCGTGCTCGATGCGCGCCGCGCCATTTATGTGTGGCTTGCACCTAAAATACACTTTTTAAACGTCGACAGTAATCTTTAAAAAACAAGGGAATAGGATGAAAAAATTAATACAAATATAATACGGCGAAAAATTTAATAAACAAACTTATAAAAAATATAAATGTGACTGAAGACCTAAGTAAGTGGTCAGGACGAAAGCCTATTAAACTTTGATAAATATGAAAAAAAAAAATCCCAATACTTGTTCAAAAACAACCTCGACTCACTTATTACAGAAAGTCAACTAAATTTTATTTTGCGAACTTCACAGAAAGTGTAATTGAACCTTGGTCATGACCACTTACCGAGTCTCCAGTATGAATTTGGCTATGTAAACAAAAGTCACCTTATATACATAATGCAATAAATGAATAAGTTTATAGATAAATAAACTATAAATAAATATAATTCCCAACTCCGCCCATTCGATTAGTCTTGCTAAGAAGAAAGGCAAGAAGCTTAGAGAGCTACATAAAATACTTTTTAGAGATAGCGCTGCTTAAAAGCTTACGTATTGATTTAAATTAAACTCAATAAACAATGCTCATCGGGAACGTTGATAATTTTTTTAAATCAAATATGTTGTTTTAGTTAATATCACCTATTTATTTACGTCTTTATACGGTCAATAACAATATAATCGCTATTACGTCAACTATCTCATGTACGTATACCTTAAAACATACATACTTAGTGGTACTTTGCCCTTGGTGATTATTTGAAATCTCCATTAGTAAACATAATCATAACTTTTTACTACCTGCGGTCTAGACAAGACATATTTAGTGTCATTGTTACTCGTACTACAAAAAATATACAAATCTTCCATAATTTGAACTTTTAACTGTTTTACTAAATTGTAAGAAAAAAGGCACTTATTTTAATAAAACTAGTAGCGCTCGCCCGATTTGCGCTTGACCGATTCGGCTCATGTTCGAATATTACCTCGCTGCCAAATTTCATGACATTCTGATCAACGATACTCGAGTTATCGTCGAACAAACATTTACGCATACATACATACATACAAACGCCTGATTGTTCTAGTAGACTCGGAGAACACGCTCGCTTCGCTCGCTCGTTGATATAAAATAACTTATCACTCACTTATCTTCCAGAAAGTTTTTTGTAAAACCCAAAATCATTAATAGAGAAACCCCATTCATCCCGAAAAGTAGTTTTACTCATCCATCCATCAGCCTAATTTGTCCACTGCAGGACTGCCTTTTCAAGATTGAAATGCCTATACCCACACGCTGGGTTGGTGAGCGCGGTGCTGAAACCCTCGTACCAAAAACGCCGCTGCCCATCACCGTCTGTTCTATATAAGGATTGAATTATCCACCATCAATCGGTCCCAGACATAGTGGGCCACCTGGTTGTGCCCGTTTGAGAACTATTCTCTTACCCTCCCCCGAATAACTTCAGTAAGACGCTAGTACAGCCACACTCGAGCCCGGCATCAGTTCTACCACCTTATAAATGCTCATACTAACAAGATATTTCTTCTTCCCCAGGCTATCGGGCACGTCTCGGGAGGCCACATCAACCCCGCTGTGACGGCTGGACTCCTGGCCTCCGGAGATATTAAGATCATCAAGGCCATCTTCTACATCATCGTCCAGGCACTTGGAGCGGTCGCCGGTGCTGCCTTCATCAGAGTGAGCCATTCTATTTTTCTCTTTTTTGGCACTTATATTTAAAAAATTGGCGTTTAAGTAAATGCAGCTTAAATCTTTAAGATAGATTCAAGATCGGGACTGCGATCTATTTTATTTACTATTACGTGGGACGCACTATAAGTTTCCGGAATGAATATGAAAAAATACTATTAAAGGTACAAAATTAATTTATTGTTTTTCAAAATAATCTCCCTTGGCGTCTATGCACTTTTTCATTCGATCAAACCAGTTTTGAAAACTTTTGTGCCACTCCCCTGTGGTGACCTCTGAAACGTGTTTTTCATACTCCTCGACAGCCTCTTCTGGTGATGAAAATCGTTGACCGCGTAATTGGTTCTTAATTTTTGGGAACAGAAAAAAGTCACAAGGTGCCAGGTCGGGACTGTATGCAGGATGACTCATGAGTTCTACATTTTTCGTCTTCAAAAAGTCGTTTGTCTGTCTGGCCGTGTGAGAACTAGCATTGTCGTGGTGCAGGATGATACGGCGTTTACGGTTATTTTTACGGAGTTCGTCAATAACTTCCGGCAAACAAATGGTCGTGTACCAGTCACTATTCACGGTACGAAGATTCTCTAAAGCAACAGTAGCCACGTGTCCAGTTTTATTAAAAAAGAAGCAATCATCCGCTTAGATGCACTTTTCACGCGCGCCACTTTGGTTGGTTTCGGCTCATCTTGAAGGACCCATACGCTCGATTGCTGCTTTGTTTTGGGATCGTAGCGATAAATTCATGTTTTGTCACCTGTTACTATGTCCCACACCAAATTTGACGCACCTTCGTTGAATCTGGTAAGCATGGCACTGCACCAAGTGACGCGGTCCGTTTTTTGAGCCTCGGTCAAGTTGTGTGGGATCCACCGCGAGCACAGCTTTCTCACACCCAAATGTTTGTGTAGGATTGATTGTATTTAACTCATGCCTATTTCTAAGGACGCGCGAATTTCATGGTAGGTCACATGCCTGTCTGTTTCAATCATACGGCGCACAGCATCGATGTTTTTGTTGGTCACAGCGGTGGACGGCCGACCATCGCGAGATTCGTCACTGAGATTGATACGACCACGCTTGAATTCTGCAAACCAGCTATAAACAGTCGTCTTGCATGGTGCTTCATTGCCAAAAGCTGTTTCAAGCCGAGCGATGCTCTGTTGAGCTGTCAAATTACACTTAAAATCGTAGAAAATCATACTACGAAAATTTTCCCGAGTTAAATCCATGTTGATGCAGACACACAATTTTTTAAATGGCGCCACAAGGTAAAAACAAACGACAGTAAGATGAAACAAACTGCATTCTACAGCCAAAGAGATCTATTTTCAAATGTTGCAATAAATTTTTAAATATTGTTTATGTAAGTGGCCAGTTCCGGAAACTTTTAGTGTTACCTATGTATTTCAGCGATAGTTATAAGTCCAGAGGATGAAGAGTTGTAAAAAAACTGGTCGAGTGCGAGTAGGACTTATGCCCTGATGGAACCAAATTCCGTTTAAAACACAAACTTATTCCACGAGCAGTAATGATAAACCAACTTAACTTGACATTTATGATCTATAAAACTTTATATGGCCAAAGGGTCTAATTAATTTAGAATTTGACGGTTTTTTCCTAGATGTATGCTATAAGACCTAATTGTGAACGGAATTTAAAGTTTCTCAGTCAACTGAAAGTACATTGGTTTTCATGATGAACCAATTTGTATAAAATTGATTACATAAAAGGCAATAACTTTTTTCCGCGTTGAGTTTGATGTATGAGTTCTGTTATTTTACTGAACCGATTTACTAGACACGTCCAACTTTGCTATGTAGGTTTCGTATTTTTAGGGTTCTGTATCACAAAATGAAAAAAGGAGCCCTAATACGATCACTTTGCTGTCTCTTCATATGTTAGAGATATCAAGTTGTAACTATACAATACAAAACTTCTACATCATTTTACGGCCCCATTGCTGTTAAAAAATCAGGGTTCTATTATTATAGCTTACATCTAGTTCTATTAGAACCCTGATTTTTAACAGCAATATGGCCGTAAAATTTTGTAGAAGATATTGTATAGTTTCTACTTGATATCTCTAACAGATGAACTATATCTCTGACAGACAGACAACAAAGTGATCGTATAAAGGCTCCTTTTTTCATTTTGTGTTACGGAACCCTAAAAATAGAAACCTACATAGCAAAGTTGGACGTGTCTAGTAAATCGTTTTAGTAATAACATACACACAAACAAACCCACAAGTACCTCATAAAAATATTAGTGTACCTAGATTAAATGTATGTTCTGATAGGTCAACTTACATATTAATGTGAGGTCTAGAAGTAAACCCACGTTTGGTGTTGTGTAGGTTGGGTATTAACGAGATACGAGTTTTAGAATTACTGACTTGCAAACAACATGCTAAAAGTTAACTACTTTTTTATAATATGAATGTAACATGCACTCTAGATACCGCGAAAAGTGATAAAAATGGAACTTAGAATTTCTTTGATAAACCTATTCTATTGTATTCAAATTCTTTATTGCACACACAAAATTATTAATTACATTGAATCTTACAGGCGACCAAATAAGCGATCTTATCTCTTAAAGAGATTTCTACCAGCAAACTCTTGATGATAAAAGCAATTAACGTAAGTTTGAGGTATGAAAAACACAAATGTGTACACAAAAAAAAGTACCACTAATTTTTACGAACAAAAAAGATAACCTTTGGAAATTACAGCTGTTTTCGGTGTATCCAAGTACGGACTGTGACATGCAAGTCCACACTCGTACACCCACGTTTCACCGACGATTATTAGGTGGTGAGACCCAGAGCTATGGCCATACTTCGGACAATCCAGTTTACAGTACAGTTTTTATAGAATCAAATATTACATCATATGCTACGTATGTCATGTCATGTCTATGATTAAATCCAGCGAGAGAAAGAACAAAATTCTTATTTCTTCAAAAACAGATTAGTACAGAACCCAACAACCCATTAACTTATAATAGGTACTCTAGTTTCGCACTTGACTTAGTAAAATATCTCACGCACATTCTATCTCCACATATGGAGAGAAACCACGAGCCACCTAAGTAAAAACCAAATACAATCAACACCTTGCTGACACCTTTTCACGACTAAGACCTTTACGGAGACGCAATAACGTCTGCCACGATACGTGACATGTCGTTGACGTTACAAGTAGGTTCTATAAAAGCCTGCCGCTCGCCGTGACACTGATGAGCTTAGAATAAAAGGTGCAAATTGGAGCGAAGACCTTGGTCTTCTCGTTGCTAAGCTCTTGGACTACATTGAATCTGTTAACTATGTTGTATCTACTTATATGAGTAGCTAGAGTAGAAATTGTAGTAGAAATTGAAAAGGTGGCCACAAAATACAGAGATAGGGTGAAATCGCACTCAAACATAATGAACCAGGACGTGGGTCACGCAGATTGAAGCGGAAAGTAAGTGCCCCAAGATCTGGCAACCATACTGGAATAATATGAAATAAGGAGACATCCAGCGGGGTGTTCTCCAAGCAAGACAATCAAGCTATCAGGAACATTGAGCCACAACGCTGAATGTCCAGAGCCTTAAGACAGATTGTGCTTCAGGAGGAGATATAAAAAAGAATCTAGTAGCTGTGATATATCTGAGTTAATAAAGTAATCTAGTAGCTGTAATATATCTAAGTTAATATAATAATCTAGTATATATCTATCCAAGCGACCGCAGCCAAGGTCGGCGCTGATGGCAGAGTCTAACAAGCGGCGCAAATATGCAAACCTCGGGGAAAGATGCATATTTGTGCCGTTTAGCGTCAAAACCCTCGGACCGTGGGGACCCGACGCGCGACGTCTATTCAAAGAGATAGCGTCGCGCCTGGTTGATGCCTCGGGTGACAGGAGGGCGGGGCATACCTCGGACAAAGACTTAGTCTCGCCATCCAACGAGGTAATTCAGCCAGCCTTCTTGACACTCTGCCCGGCGGCATCGATTTGGACAAATTTTTTTACCTTTTCTAGAACAAGTTTAGTTTTAGATCAAATAGTTTTTAGTGTTTTATGTTATTGAATTAAGAATTTTTAAGTTTTATTTATGATATTTAAATTGATAAATTGGTAATTAATACTGATCAATTAGAAAAAAATATCAAGTAAGACAAAAATACATAATCTAGTAGCAGTAATATATCTCTAAGTTAATAAAATAATCTACAACTGGAGTTTTAGTAAAGAATCGTTTTACAAAAGACACTGACACAATTCCTTAAAACTGTGCCATTGATATATTTACATACCGATATACATACGCTTGTCTCCCACATGGGTAGACAGAAACTACAAATATACTTATATGCTGCAATTTTTACACAGCTCTTTCTATTCTTTATTGTTCGAAGTTTACACTCTTTCCTTTTTTGTTCTTTTGACTTGATCTTGCTCACTTTCTTCGGAGTACAAAATAGAAGATAATAAAATCCAAAAACATCTGTAGTTAACTCAGTAACTGGTTCCTTAAAGGCATTAAATACACGTTATCAAACATTTCATAAGATATCCGGTAGTGTGGCTACAGACAGTTGCGTAGCATAATTCAATTCATTCGTTTTCAACTTCCTCAGATTTTTCGGAAGTCTCTAAAATGATTAACACCTAGCTTGCTTTTACTCTCCCACTTTCTGGGCGAGCGCCCTTCATTCTAGGTCATCGACGCTTTCGATCAGGCGTGGTCGTGGCTAAGTGTAAGCCTATTGCGTATAAAAATGTACATTATTTCTAACTCGACTTATGTCTATATTATGACTATATTGCCAGTATTCTTGATAGATGTCGAGATGACGAGGCTTCTTTATAAGGAAACTAGGGAACCCTAAGAAGAAACCATAAAATTATATTATTATGTTTATTTATAACACATGTACTTTTCCACCAAGTGCTAACAACCACAAGCATTAACTATGCCATAAAATTATATAAAATAAAAGTGAAATATGTTTATTTCTGCAGTGAGCTTTTTATTTATATAAATTGTTAAAGTAAATGAAATAAAACATTTATAAAAGATTTAGGTTTTATAAATATACTGGTTTTTGTCCGCGTAATTCGGTTTAACGACATGCTTTTTTCCGGGATAAAAAGTAGCATATGTGTTAAGTTGGGGTATAAGCTATATCCATTCTAAATTTCATCCAAATCCGTCCAGCCGTTTCAGTGTGAAAGAGTAACATACACACACACACACATACACATACACACACACACACACACACAGACACGCACAAACTTTCGCATTTATAATATTAGTGTGATAATTTATGTCATACTTATAATTGTCATTCATTCGACTGATGCCGGCCCCAAAGTGGACCGAAATATATTTCAAAAACCGAAATCTTTTCTAAATGTTTTATTTTATTTACTTTATAAAATAAAAGCAAATTTTTAGGTCCGTACAAAATAAATAAATGCAGTTAACGTTTTATTACAATCTAACCTTCACCGAGAGAATTACTTAATATCTGATTTGAAACGGTATTCGTTCCGCCTCATTTAGAGACAATGTCAAAGTCAAACGAATAAATTACCTACAAGCTTCAATAACTGATTTTAGTTTTGTCCTTTAGCTGGTAAAGATCATGCGCTAGCTACCAATTAAGCTGGGGTTAGACAATTAATAATATTTGTTCACATGAGCCGACCTTTAGTGAAGCTTTGTTAGGATGGGTTAAACGACGCGACATTTGTCTTGTTGTGACTAGGGTTACAACATGAAAAAAAAACTTGTTCCTGACAAAAAGTACGATCTTCATAAAAAAGTACCGTTGTTTTCGTTTATTTCAAGTAACAAGATATTGATAAAAAAATATTAACACTAAAAACAATTCCGAAAACAATTACTATGATATGTGTTGATAACAAGAAATGGACTTTAAAAAAAATACCCGATTACTTTTTTAGGGTTCCGTAGTCCGACAAGGGACCCTTATAGTTTCGCCATGTCCGTCTGTCCGCGGCTTAGCTCAGAGACTATTAGTACTAGAAAGCCGTAATTTGGTATAGGTAGACGTATCAATAACGCCAACAAAATGGTGAAAAAATCTCGTTTTTTTTTTCAGTGTGTCTCCCATATTCCTACACGTAAATTGGGGATGATTTTTTTTCTCGTCTATCCCATTGTGTGGGATATCGTTGGATAGGTCGTTCAAAAACATTATGGGTGTGTGACAACTATTATTCGATTTAGGGATATGTAAAAAAATTCACAGAAGTAGTATATATAATGAATGAATCTAAAAGGAAAACTATCTCAGCTAAGTAGGCTTTACAGGTTTACGAGTATTTACAGGTTGCGCCAAACTTTTAGCCCCCTCTAAACACGACAATGTATGGGCCGTTCTTCTAAATGTATAGTACTAGAAGTTTGGCGCGATCTGTATTAGTAGACCAACTTATAGCATGTACCATGCAACTACGGAACCCTACACTGCGCGTGGCCTGACACGCACTGGGGCTTTTTTTTAACACATTTTTTTGATACATCGCGAAACCCTGACAATTTCAAACTCCGATTGGAGTTTATACGTGGTTGAAAATGTCAGGATAAATCCTAAATTCTAGCAACCCTAGTTGTGAGGAGCTTGTGATCCGCAATCTATTTACTCTATCACGAAATATTGATTAACGAGATTCAGGGAAGATTTAGGCCACTGTGCTATTGCAGTATTCTTTTCTTGACTTTAACTTTATGAAACCTGGGACAATACAAATACTAAATACTAAATCTTCACAAAAATCCGGCAGAGAGGTTTTTTTTATTTAGTTAAACGCATTAATACCAAAATCCTATTGTCCGTCAACGGCAAAAAAAACAGGCGAATGGCAGCAGCAAATTTCAAAAAAATTTTTTTTTCTTTTAAACACCCAGGTATAGTTACACATACTTACAAAATTACAATCAAAATTAACAGAATAATATATTAGCATCAAGAAACTGAAATGGTAAATAGAAAAGAACTCAGAGGTACAGCGCTGCGTATTCTGCTGAATTTAAGGAAAGTTCTAGAAAAGGATCGCTAGATTTAAGATGTTTCTAAGAAAACATGACTTAAGATGTTTGGTCTCTAAGGCAGTATCCATTTAGATAAAAATATTGTTTACGCAAAAATCTAACCAGGTCATCCATATTCAGAATCCTCACAAAAGTTGTTAATTTAAAATAAATTAAAAAAAAGTCCCAAAATCACTAAAATTTCACGATACGTATAATTGTCTAATAAGGGTGATGCTTAACTGTTTGTTAAAGATGGGATAATCGATTATGATGCAGTTTTATTAAGGAAGTGGATCATTTAGCCAGTTTTAAAGTTTAATAATATGCTAATAGTTGCTTGTGACTAAATAAAAAGATAGACAAAGTCTTATGTTGCTTTATATCTTCTTCTTTATTCACATATAAAATACTAGCCTTTTGCGCGCGCGAATGTATAAACTGCTATGCCCCTAGAGAAATACTCGTCCACAGGAAACATGCTGTATATGTTAGTCCAAGTAAATAGTCTATCTACTACAACAGCGAAAGAATTATCAAAATCGATTCAGTAGTTCCAGAGATACTTAACCAAAAACAAATTTTACTTCTTTAGTAACGCATGCCTGTCTGTTTTAAAACTCGAAAATTGCTTATTTGATTTTGATACAGTTTTTACTGTTAGCTAGAGAGTTTCTTGGATAAGGTTTTAGATTCGTATAATCACGCTAGAAATATAAGAAATGAGCCGATTTTAGTAAAAAGTGGAATAAAATGGGCAGAGGGATTTAGCGCGGGTGGAGGCGCTGGTTATGCTAGTTTTAACATAACGAGCGAAAAATAATACCTCTTGTAATAAAAACAAATGAGGCACGACATTGCCATTTCTGTAAAGGTGACACGATAGCGTATGTTTTACATGAAAATATCAATGATTCAATTAAGAAGATGATATTTATCTATCGATCTCTAACAACGGTCGCGTCCCGATTTGCGCATTTACATAATGGCTTTCAATAGTTTCGATGCAAAATGGCCATTTATTACATACGTACTTACATTAATCAATATCTATCCTGAATAAAAAATTTAATGTAAAAATAAGATCCCATTTATCCGCTGTAAATACAAACTTGAATAAAAATACAAACATAAAAAATAAAACTTAAATAAAACAACTGATAAACAAAACTTGAACATTTTGTCCCTCTTAAGGTGCTACCGTGAAAATGTTGTCGCTTTCTAGAGTCCTGTAACTATTTGAGCTACTATTTTGATAAAGTATAACATTTTCTAGATTTCTTCTGAACAGAAACGCGATTGAAAATCTTTCACTCGATAGAAATAATAATTGAAACTATTATTGTACTATTAGATGGGTTTTAACAATATCTAGATAATGTTTGAAGTAAATTTTACTAGCAAATTCTTTTACGATAATGGAGAACTAATTTTTGCTCTTTTGCCCTGAGTTCATGCCTCTCGCACTGCGCGTTTTCCCGCTTGAAATGACAGTTGAAATATTCACAAATCACCCAAGCTCATTATCGCTAAAAGAGTAGCAAAACAATAGATCGCAGTCCGTCAGTCATTGTGGCTCGAATCAATTTTACAAATGAAGTTTCAGTTGTTATTATTATTAAAACACACTTTTAACCGAAAACTTCCCATTTACTAAATTGATTTTAATTATATTTGAAATAACCCTGTTTTCGTTTTGTTTTAGTTGGCGATCCCTGATGCCCGAGTACAGAACTTGGGAATGACCCTCCCTGGGCAGGGTGTCGGCGAAGGTCAAGTAAGGAACAACTTTCAAATTGTTTATGTACTTTACTACCAAATCACAAAGCAATTAGGCTACTTCTACGCAAGCCTAGTTCCGGTCCAGATTAAGAAGCGTGTAGTCGGCGGCTTGAAGTCAGTCGCGCACGGGACGCTATGCTTGCTATTTCATTCTACATTCAACTTCGGATTAGATAGAGCACTGATTGACTGTTATTGATTGGCCCGAACGTTCATTTCCCGAGCTCATACGGAACTAACTGAACACGGTGTGAGAGGCAAGCTAACGCGAGACAACATTCATGTTTTGAAAAAACTCGAGAATGGTTTCGGTGTTTCCTATGATTTCAGGAGAAATATCCAAAAAATCTAAATGAAACAAAAATATTTTTGAGTAGTATAAAAATACTATGCTGTGAAACTAAAATGTTTGATTTGTTGTATCACTTCTAGGACATTATGGTACATAAACATTCATCAAAATATGTGTAAAATCCAGGACGTTTATACGCTTGTAACTTTTGTATTTATTTGATTTTGATAAATGTTTTAGTTTCACGTCATGGATATTGTATGGGATATGTTGAAAAACAAAAAATAACAAGCAAGTAATACACATAAATAAGGATATGATCAGCGAACTGCGCTAGTATGGGATTTCAAGCGAATAGAGTCGCCTTAAAGGAACTTTATGAAAAATAGACATAACGACAGCAGATTCTATTCCGTTTACTTATATAGCTCTGTCTCCTTCACGATGACAATAAGTTATTATTGAATCGGCTGCGATGTAAAACGTTGCAAACCGTTTTAAATATATCATGAAGCTTCTTGGGGTTTTGGAAACGTAACCTGGTATTTTTTTGCAATTTCATGTATCAATGAAAAATTTATATTGAACTTCACAGTAAATTCACAGAACTTCTCATTTAAGACATTTTTTCAAATTTTTTTTCGTGTTGCCTCGAAACGCGGCTGAATATTCATGACCTTTTTTGGGAATTACTTACATAACCATTATTATAACCAAAAATTTTCCCATACATTTTGTAAAAATCTGAACCAAATGAGATGGGGAGAGGATGTAGTTGAATATTTTATTATTTTTATTTGAACTTTACAAGATCGTTTCAAAGTAATTCCACCATTACAATATAAAATTCTAAAAAGTGGAATTTTGACTCACCTTATAGGACAGGTACAAGTGAATTTTAATCAGAATGTGAGTTGACGTAGTTGTTAATAAATTAAAATGATTAAACCATTAACTTCTCAAACTCTTCGGAAACTATTGAGATTTACATAATTCCTGTCCTTTTGCTCAGAATTGTATTAACTAAACAAAAGACATCAACGCGCATCAGTACTTTCTTTTTTGTCTTTTTACCCTTGAAAAAATATCCCACGACGTAAATTTAACTTTTTTGTACCCAGGCCCTGCTGGTTGAAGCTCTGATCACGTTCATCCTGGTGATGGTGGTGCAAGGTGTCTGCGACTCACGACGCAGCGACCTGAGGGGGTCAGCCCCGCTAGCTATCGGCCTCAGTATCACCGCCTGCCATGCAGCTTGTGTAAGTATGACAGTCTTGTACCCAGGCCCTGCTGGTTGAAGCTCTGATCACGTTCATCCTGGTGATGGTGGTGCAAGGTGTCTGCGACTCACGACGCAGTGACCTGAGGGGGTCAGCCCCGCTAGCTATCGGCCTCAGTATCACCGCCTGCCATGCAGCTTGTGTAAGTATGACAGTCTTGTACCCAGGCCCTGCTGTTTGAAGCTCTGATCACGTTCATCCTGGTGATGGTGGTGCAAGGTGTCTGCGACTCACGACGCAGCGACCTGAGGGGGTCAGCCCCGCTAGCTATCGGCCTCAGTATCACCGCCTGCCATGCAGCTTGTGTAAGTATGACAGTCTTGTACCCAGGCCCTGCTGGTTGAAGCTCTGATCACGTTCATCCTGGTGATGGTGGTGCAAGATGTCTGCGACTCACGACGCAGCGACCTGAGGGGGTCAGCCCCGCTAGCTATCGGCCTCAGTATCACCGCCTGCCATGCAGCTTGTGTAAGTATGACAGTCTTGTACCCAGGCCCTGCTGGTTGAAGCTCTGATCACGTTCATCTTGGTGATGGTGGTGCAAGATGTCTGCGACTCACGACGCAGCGACCTGAGGGGTCAGCCCCGCTAGCTATCGGCCTCAGTATCACCGCCTGCCATGCAGCTTGTGTAAGTATGACAGTCTTGTACCCAGGCCCTGCTGGTTGAAGCTCTGATCACGTTCATCCTGGTGATGGTGTTGCAAGGTGTCTGCGAATCACGACGCAGTAACCTGAGGGGGTCAGCCCCGCTAGCTATCGGCCTCAGTATCACCGCCTGCCATGCAGCTTGTGTAAGTATGACAGTCTTGTACCCAGGCCCTGCTGGTTGAAGCTCTGATCACGTTCATCCTGGTGATGGTGGTGCAAGATGTCTGCGACTCACGACGCAGCGACCTGAGGGGGTCAGCCCCGCTAGCTATCGGCCTCAGTATCACCGCCTGCCATGCAGCTTGTGTAAGTATGACAGTCTTGTACCCAGGCCCTGCTGGTTGAAGCTCTGATCACGTTCATCCTGGTGATGGTGTTGCAAGGTGTCTGTGACTCACGACGCAGCGACCTGAGGGGGTCAGCCCCGCTAGCTATCGGCCTCAGTATCCCCGCCTGCCATGCAGCTTGTGTAAGTATGACAGTATTGTACCCAGGCCCTGCTGGTTGAAGCTCTGATCACGTTCATCCTGGTGATGGTGTTGCAAGGTGTCTGCGACTCACGACGCAGCGACCTGAGGGGGTCAGCCCCGCTAGCTATCGGCCTCAGTATCACCGCTTGCCATGCAGTTTGTGTAAGTATGACAGTCTTGTACACAGGCCCTGCTGGTTGAAGCTCTGATCACGTTCATCCTGGTGATGGTGGTGCAAGATGTCTGTGACTCACGACGCAGCGACCTGGGGAGGTCAGCCCCGCTAGCTATCGGCCTCAGTATCACCGCCTGCCATGCAGCTTGTGTAAGTATGACAGTCTTGTACCCAGGCCCTGCTGGTTGAAGCTCTGATCACGTTCATCCTGGTGATAGTGGAGAAAGGTGTCTGCGACTCACGACGCAGCGACCTGAGGGGGTCAGCCCCGCTAGCTATCGGCCTCAGTATCACCGCCTGCCATGCAGTTTGTGTAAGTATGACAGTCTTGTACCCAGGCCCTGCTGGTTGAAGCTCTGATCACGTTCATCCTGGTGATGGTGGTGCAAGGTGTCTGCGACTCACGACGCAGTGACCTGAGGGGGTCAGCCCCGCTAGCTATCGGCCTCAGTATCACCGCCTGCCATGCAGCTTGTGTAAGTATGACAGTCTTGTACCCAGGCCCTGCTGGTTGAAGCTCTGATCACGTTCATCCTGGTGATGGTGGTGCAAGATGTCTGCGACTCACGACGCAGCGACCTGAGGGGGTCAGCCCCGCTAGCTATCGGCCTCAGTATCACCGCCTGCCATGCAGCTTGTGTAAGTATGGCAGTCTTGTACTCAGGCCCAAAAAATGGACATTAATATAAAAAATTTAGCTTTTTTACTAAAGTTACAGCTTTATTTGTACTCAGCAGTTTTCTGTATAATACTGAATACTTATAAAATATAATTAATTAGATGCCGTTTTAGAAGGAACCTTATGTGCTTTAACATTTCTACATAATTATGTTTACCAAACAAAGCCAAAACGATCAAAAATTTATATTCAATTAAATAGAGATTTTAGCAGCATAAAATATTCTTTCTATTCGAATTCGTAAAACGCGGAAAGAAATATCTGGATTCAAGATTAATTTTATGCAGAGTAATTCATGATAGTGTTACATCACACCGATGCGTGATAAAAGCAATTTAGAGCACAATGTGCATGTAAGTTACGATAAAAAGAAAACTCATTGCCAGCTTCTCCAATATCATCTATGAATAACTTTAATTTAAAGCCTTATCGTGTGTTGCAGCATAACCCAAAATTTACTGGCCTAAGTAATTTAATAGTAAGTAATTTTACTGAGTATAGCTGCGGTATAAATAATTAAGTTGCGGATTCTGTTAAAATTGCAACATATCCCTGAAGGGGTGTCATAGGTGTTTTCTCTTAATTACAGTTCACCGACGATTTTTACGTCCCAACGTGCCTTTTTTGTTTAATATTTTCTACTACGATTCCCAAATAACTTGACGGGTGAGCGACACCTAGCATCATGTATCAAACGTTATCCCTTCAATTAAATTGATGTACACCATACAATAAAGTAATTGTCACATCTAAAACGGTTTTATAAGTATACCTTAAACAACTTTGTTTTTTAGATGTTATAATATACTAGCTTTTGCCCACGTGTTATTCTGTTTAACGACATGCTTTTTTCCGGGATAAAACGTATCTTTTGTGTTAAGTTAAAGTATAAGCTATATCCCTTCTAAATTTCATCCAAATCCGTCCAGCCGTCTCAGCGTGAAAGAGTAACAAACATACACACACACAAACTTTCGCATATATAATATTAGTGTGATTCTATTATAACCCCACGATTCTGTGCATCATCGGCTGAATTTATTATAACACCGCTGAGATAAGATAACCAATCAGTGAATATATTATTTTTTTGCTTTGGGCTATGTAAAAGTATCTCCGCCATTCAGCCTCGAATGCTCCCGCGGAACACCTTCAATAAATTAGAGACAGGCTGAACAACGGTCCTTACCTAAGTTGAAAAAAAACTTACGTGTTATTGTTCTTAAATTAAATTGTTTGTTAAAAAGATCAGAAATAATGTCAGGCAAAAACAATATTTTTGATGGCGATAGTGTCTAACTTGACATAATCAGCCATAAGGACACTCGTGCTGTCTAGTACAGTATAGTTCTCATTATTTAATCTCTGTGACTTACATAGTACACATATTTCAGTAAGCAAGAAGAAGTAAGCAATGTACTACTGTGATTGGCCGAGTTGTAACTTTGCTGCCTAGCGAACGAAGACCTCGGGATTTTGGCGAAATCGAAATAAATGTAGCAATAGTGGATTAGACCAATGTTTTTTATATATTTTTAAGTGGCTTAGCCTTCGAGGTAGTATAAGAACAAAAATTTACATTTTTAACATGTTTCCAAAACAAATTCACACAAAAAATAGTGTTGCCAATTTGCTATACCTCAAATACAACACAAGTACTTACATTTTATTCGGCACATATTAACTCAGATAACTTTACATGCTAGGCTAAAGCATAGTAAGTTTTCAATTACCTACTGTTTAGGATAGGCGGATATTTTTAATATTTTACGAGAACATTCTAAAAAAGCGGCGCGGGTGGTAGGTCAGGGGTAGAACGCTGGCCTCTCAATCTATGAGATCCAAGTTCGATTCCCGGCCAGACGTGCACCGATGAGTTTTTCGTATGTACTTACCACTTGCTGAATGGTGAAGGAAGAGATCGTGAGAAAACCTGCATGCCTTAAAAAGCGGGTATTTATACCCGAAGAACGCCGATAAAGCTCAACACCCATCATGTTGGGACGTAATAATCGTCTGTGAAACGCGGGTGTGCCGAGTGTGATCTGTGACTTGCATTTCACAGTTCACACACGGCACACCTCTGACACCCCCTCGGGGATTCATGTCGTAGCGATATATTTATTTTAACATTCTAACAAGTCGTAAGAACATTCCTCAACTGTGCCGTCTTCTGTTGACAGATCACATTCACCGGGTCAAGCATGAACCCAGCCCGTTCCTTCGGGCCTGCTCTCGTCATGGGCAACTGGACATCGCATTGGGTACGTACAGCATTGCTCTGTGAACGGCAATAACAATCTATGTATATTATCCCAGGTTTGGTGTTTTTGTCCAATTGATTTCGAACCCGGGACCTTTTGCTAACCGGGCGATTGCTCTACCAACTGAGCTATCCAGTTCTCGACACAACCTGCGAATTTACCCATGCGCTTTCCCATACTGTAACGATATGTAAAGGAAAATAAATAAATTATAACTCTAATAAATACGCAATGATATATTAACAGTATATATATATTTGTATTTCCTTGCGATGGATAAATCGCGAAGTGTTCAAAATATAAAAATGTATTTCTATTATATAATAGTTATATGTCATGCATTATGGTTATAAAAGACATTTTGCTTGAAAATACATTTGATACAATTTGATTTTGATTTTGACCGAAAATAGGGCTGAGATTCAATCGAGGTCTAATACAGCTCCAGTTCAAAAAACTCGAATGCAGAAGTAATTTTATTACGTGTTATTTCAGTACTTTTGCATTTTTAAATTTGACATTTCGGATTATCGTTTTTTCTACAAAAAAATTCAATAAACCAAGTTTTATAAAAAACTAGTTACTTGTTTTACTACAGCTCCACGATCGTAACTAACGTTTTCGCGAAAAATAAACCTAGAAGACGTAGTCATCCATCACTGGGTTCAAAATGTATACAAGTTAACAAATTACCATTGCGGAAGCTTACGTGAAGATAGAAGCCATGTTCAGCTAGCTTGCACTCTGGCTATCGGGTTCATTCATCTATCACAGAAGAGGCGGAAGTTAAGGCTGCTGCACCACGAAATTTGGGTTTTGAAGCGTCACACTTGTAGTATTAGTACTTTATAGATATATTCTCTGCTTCGGTTAAAGCAATTCGAATTATTTAGATTGCGCTCGCACTTTGTGTATTAATAACATTAAACCTACTAAGAAACCAAGGATAATTTCTTTTTTTTTCTTTTTTTCATATCTTTGTTTAGAGACAAATATTTCTAGTAGGACCAATTAATATGCAGAACTAATTTATTTACATGCAGAGTAGGATTATGGCGGGTTTAATTGCCGTCTGATACATTTTTTACTGTTTCTTTTTCCTTAAAATATTTAGCATCTTTAATTTTTAAATGTTAAGGTGCTTTATCTAAAAATGTAGATCTCTTTGTTAAATCTCTCCTCAGTTGAAACCCAAATGCTCAGGCACACTTACATCTAATGGTAGACAACCCTAATAGTGGCGTATCAAGTGGTATAACTGTAATTAGGCGCATCACTTTCACCCGAGATCCTCACGCGAGAGGAAAGCTTGCTCCGGACCGGTCTCAAATTGCACCGGAAATTATAAGCAATTCGCCATGCGCAGGCGCCGCTTTATGCATATTAGATGCCAGGCTTTATGTTAGATCACAATCAAAGATCGGTGATTTAGCCGTCATCGCATGAATATGGGTTTTAAATTAAATGGCTTCCTTTGCGTAGCGAGCGCCTACGATAATAAAGTTTTTTTCTATTCTATTCTTTTGCTAACATAAAAATAAAATAACTCCACTTTTTCAAAAATATCAACAAAAGCGACATAATAAAAAAACTAAGACTCACAACTGCTTTTTTTTTAACTGCGCCGTAAACTTTTCCTACCATACACGTCGGAAAATTGGATTCTTCTGTAATGCTGTGCAAATTTTTGATAAATAAATAAATAATTTCTATAGATAAATGAGTTATGGATCGATTCTCCAGTTTTGTAAAGAAACTGTGAGAAATAATTATAACAACCAAAAAACAACTCTCAGCTACAATGTTTAAAAAATAATAAATATCTAAAAACAGATTTTCTCATGATATTATGGTAGCTATAAAATGTTTGGAATTTCCGTAGTCATTAATAGATTTCTCTGGAATTTACAGCTAAATTCTCGACTATGGAAAATCCAATTATTTTTAATCTATTGTATACCTAGTAGATTCTTCACACTGTAGGTATACATGTAACTAATAACGAGCTCGGAAAATAAACCACATGTTTTACTGACCATATAGATAAACTTTTCTTCTACGAGTATTACATTTGCACTTTTTTTTTGCTTTTCTATTATAATATAAGGTGGCTTTTATTTATACAGCCAAACTCATACTGGATGCTTGGTAAGTGATGAGTAACACGGGCCGATAAAACTTTTTGCTAATTTCGCAAAATAATATCCTGACGTCCCATAGTAATTGACTCGGGGCTTGGCTTGCGTTTGTTTTTGTTTCACAAAAAATGCCATAGAACCTTACCGAGTCCCCAGTAACAAATGAAAAGAAATGAAATGATGAAATGAATATTTTTTTTTGCAATGCAGGTACATAGATACACTTATCGCAAATTAGAATATATTAAATAAGTAAAATGATTAGATTTAAAAGCGGAAAATACAATATTTAAAAAATAACAAGATGATATTATAATTATATGAGAAAGTGAATTTTTGCTAATATTTTTAAAACACGTCATAAATACCCCAGTATAGTACTATAAAGTTGTGTTTTTCTAGTGTAATCTGGCGTGCCCCCGGCCAAGACGAGCCAAACGAAGCGGGGCATTACGTATCTTTTCTCGAAGCGTTTCGTCATATTTTCGAATAAAAAAAGTCATAACTGAAGCGTAAAAAAGTCAGCCTGAAAAAATAAAAAAGTAGAGCATCTTACAAGAAGAATTGAAATCCCATCAAAAGCATTTCATGTAAACTAGGTCGCTAAGACTCAGAAGCTCATAACGCTTTCACGGTTAAAAAGTTATCAGATCTCATTTAGAGCCAAGCCCTAACTCTACAAACCCTACATAAGAGAAAGTTAACAAGGGCTATCAAATCGATTTTTTATTTGATTGATCTTTGATTATCCAAACTATTTTTTGTTAATTACTAAACTAGTTAAATTAAACGAACCAATCACTCCAGAGCTTGAGAGTTCAAAGATTTTTCTCGGAATTTCACCTATAACAAAACAAAAACTGTAACAAACGTCAAAACAAATAGCACGTACAGCAACCGCAACGAAAATACAAACCGCATACAAGATGTACTCATGCTGATGCGATCCTATATGATGGCCGCACCGATTCATCGATATATTTTCTATGGTTTAGCGTTCCGATCCACGCATCAAGTAGCAAAAAGACATTATTATTTACTGAATCTTTTCTTTGTTAAATTTAACGAATACACTGAGATTTTTGTTCCGATGTATAGAGGCATTATTTATTGTGTTTTTGCAATAATTATTTACATTATTTCTAAAACCTATTATTTTCTTTTGTCCCTGGGTGTATGTAGTATGGTGTGAGTAGTATAGGTGAAACGGAAAATTACGAACTGTCACCCATATCATGATATCTCGGACAGCCTAAATGTTTTTGATGGGATAGTCATTTCTTGTTAAATTTCGTTCAAAATCTGAAGAATCGATGTTGAATAAAAATGAAAATGAAAAGTGGAAATTAAAAGTTCGTTTGCTGAAGATAAAGTAATTGTAAAAAAATAAGAACGAGTAGGTATAACCTATTGAAGGCCGCGTTGTTTATGTATTAAATACATACATTATGTCAATATATAAAGTTCTCAGGATATCCTGTTATTTATTACCTTTTTCCTGTACCTATAGATGACAAATATCATTACTTAAAAATCATTCATTGTGTGTAACAAATAAACCACAAAACTATTTACGTAGCTATCTGGTTCCGAGCAGTGTGACATAGTTCGTAAGTAAGTAAACGACTTAAAATAAATTGCACATCCTAAGAAATAAAACTAATTCCTAACCTAACCTTAAAGACTATATAAATACCTAACGAAAACTTAAACAGGACGTTGTGTTCATCGGGAACTTCCGTTAAAGGGGTGTTAAGTATGCACTAAAATATATAAAACGCCGAAAGAAAGCATTTTTAATTCTATATTTTCGCACAATTTCGGCTATGGCGACTCTTTCAACGATGAATCTTCAAGAAGTTGTATTTTTTAATTATCTCTTTGTTTTGTGTACCCTCAGATGTCCCAGAACAAAAAGACTTTTCACCAACCCTTAAATCATGACAAGAATAAAGGTTCTTTGCTAAACAAAATTTGGTGTTACCTAAATTAGGTGTTGCTTAAGTGGTCGCCTTGTTTGTCGTTAGTTCATGAAACCGGCATTAGTTCATATTAGGTTCATACAAAGTCCGCATGACAATCACGCACTCTCTTCAAAATCCCGCCATCCCTGCCTCGAAGCAAGTTTCACTTTCATTTTCTAACGATGTCCAGTGATTTATTGCGATACTTTTACAAGCCGAAAAACAAATAGAGTATCTTTATCTCTCTACCTACTGCACTGATAGAGTCGTTCGTTCGGTGAGATATCCCCATTGTTTTCAAAACTCTCACATGTCAGTTACCAGACAAGATCGGTATATGTCGCGGATTGTTTAAAAACCGCCTTTATTCCTGATGACGAAGAATCCATACGTAATTTAATCATCAGATACGTATTTAGGGGACTAAGGGGGTCCGGAACCCCTCCAAAGCGCAATACTGCACAAGGCAATACTTGAAAAAACAGGTCAAGTGCGAATAAGACTCGCGCTTTGTGTGTTCTGTATTATCTGAATTAAAATTACAAACTTATCAGCAGTATTTACAAAATGTATGAAACAAACCTGCAAGATTAATTTAGTCGAGTATTCGGTTGCGTTACCCTAAACCTATATTAAAAATCGGCATTTTCAGTATTTGTTAGCAAAAGAACATTATGTGACACATAATATCTACAGACTATTTCAAATTCCTAGACCCCTGTAACAAAAATTGGCTGAAACTGACAACTTTGATGGCCACCCATTTCTTTATTTTTGGAAATAAGACATAACAGGGCAAGAAAAAAAAAATTTAGCTCCTTTTTTCCCTTTAAAAATTTATTTTATTTTATTTTTAATTCAATATTCGGTTTCGGGTCAACATTTTACATAAAATATCAAAATTTCAGATCTGTAACTCATTCCGTCTGCAAGATAGAGACCCGTGATATACGATGAGACAGCACGGCGACATTAATAGGGCTTCGTCTTGCCGTTTGGACGCGAAACCCTAAAATGTAACGTAAAGTTGAGCAGACCACAAACAATAAAAAAATAATTATGAAATATGCGAATATACAACTTTGGGGATTGATGGCGAAATTTTGTTGGTCTCTCCAAAACCCAAACCCTGGATACATGCCTGTCAATCATAGTCCAAGAGGTAGTTGCATAAACGTGATGGACTGACGATATTTTGAATAGATTGTTCGTTAGATCCGACATGTTTTATAGTTGTAGATACGTGTTTATTTTTGTAACGCTGGAATATTGTGACACGCGAACCATTTGTGAAAACATATGATGCTATTGTGTAGAAAACTCCACATTACTTCCCTAGCGGGTGTTATAGTTGTTTATTTCCTCATGTTTTATATTTAACTGCTGGTACTATAACATACGTCGGTAATTTATAAAACACGACTACACGAAAAATTATAATATTGTAATATTTAGAAAAGTAAAAGCTACAAAGCGATGGATTTCGTAATAAAAACATAATCTTAATAATGAAACCCTTGACATTTATTTTAGTTCATGTAATCATACAGATTATTGTAAATTTTACAGGTACTCGATAAAATTATTTCTTTCCAAGGAATTTTGAATTTTATAAGCAATACAGGCTATGGATTTAGTTCTCAACTTACGGTTACACATAAATTTATTCCGGTTACAGGGGTACACTTAATTAAAAAAATACAACTTCTTGAAGATTCATCGTTGAAAGTGACCTTAGTAGCCATAGCCGAAATTGTGCGAAAATATTGAATTAAAAATGCTTTCTTTCGACGTTTTATATATTTTAGTGCATACTTAACACCCCTTTAACGGAAGTTCGGGACGAACACAACGTCCTGTTTAAGTTTTCGTTATCCTTTAATTTCTAGCCGATCGTTAAATGTTGCAATAACTATTGTTTATTCAGGAACCATTTTTGAAAAATATGTTGCTTACGCCATCAAATTTAAAAAAAAGAATAAAGGTAGTAGAGACCTGTAAAAATATCAGAAGGACAGATAATTTGCTAATCCTCGAAGACGAGATTATTTTACCAAATGATAAATAATTTGTTGATTTTGAGGTATTTTTAAAGCTATAATTTTTACAGACAACTGTTATATTTTGTCCATAGAATCATCTAATAGGACCGTACGTACATATTCTTTGTTTCTCCTCAGGTTTACTGGGTGGGCCCGGTCATCGGAGGTGTGCTGGCTGGTCTGGTCTACAGGTTCGTCCTGCGCATCGGCAAGACTGGAGAGAGCGGTTCGTACGACTTCTAGACTACACACCGATCTTCGAATCATCGCGTCTCGACTCAACTCTCTGGGAGTATTTACTATGTTGGAGTGGTAGATAGCACCTCTGTAGTCATTCGAACGATGCAGCAATTTTTATGTCGGCTTAGTACATATATGAGAGCATTTGATTTTCAATTTCTAATCCTTGGTTGCCCGCATCGTCAACTATTGATATTTTTTCGATATGAAATTTGAGAGAATTACGGAGCCGCAATAAACCAAACAGCAAGGGGTTTGCAAAAGTACACATAGTTTTTACGTGGGTGTAGTTTAAAAAGCACTGGTCTTCAAAACTTCACAGTTTAACTGTATGTTACAAAAATGTTACCAATACAAAATACAAAAATATTTATTTTGCACACATATACGTGGTAACATATTACAAAAAAAAATCAGTAGCTCCCAGACTAGACGATGGGTAGTCTCTGTTTCGTGAACTTACACTGTGTAGTTCTGAAGACTACCCATAAGCCAACATACTTGGTGGATAGACCGACTGCCACTCCAACATTTGTACCACCTCCTAGAAACTCAACTAGATTGTAGATTTGACTTCCTTTCGAAAAATTTCAGATTTAACTGGCCGTGTCTGATTTCTTGGACAAGAATTTCGAAGGCCGTCAATGTGATAAGTAGTCAAGAGATTTCGGTTGGAAACGTTCGTATACTCGATTGCCTGTTTTATAAATATGTTATAGTTAACTCCAAGAGCTACCACAATGAGCTCGTGATAAAGATCTATGTAATGGGTAACCATTTGAATTCCAAATAATCGTTACGTTATATTTTTACAAATATATCTTTTATGTTGTTCCGCAAAATGTCTTGCGTGTCAGCGTGTTTAAATTCAGACGAACTTTCTAATTTATTGGATAAACAACATAATCAAGTAAGATAATAGGTAGGTTTATTATAGCTCTATTTATATTTATTATAATTGTGAATAATTTATGTTATTATTAGTTTTGAACATTTTATCTAAGATGTTTATGAAGTGCCTGTGTTATGAAATATCGATAAGAATGAATGTAAAATATACTTATATCGCCGAATATCGGACATATCGATATTAATGTTTACTTCACAAATAAAATTTACACAAATTTACTCGTTTTATTAATAATTTTAATCCTGATAGAGTGAGAGCGATCCGTTACTAGCCCTACGTGATTGAGTAATTTGTTAGTCCTACTTGTATTACCAAAGTCTAAATATTATTAGAGTGCATTACAAACTAGAAAAGATAAATTAGAAACAAATGTAAAGACAAGAATTTGAAAAAAATACTCGGGATAGGATTCGAACCTGCGACCTCTTGTTATCAAGACAAGTGATGTCTTCTCTATTGATAACAAGAGGTCGCAGGTTCGAACCCTGGCCCGAGGAATTTTTTCAAATTCTTGTCTTTACATTTGTTTCTAATTTATCTTTTCTAGTTTGTAATGCACTCTAATAATATTTAGAGTATTCCAAAGCGATGGATTCCGCATTAAAAACATAATAATACCAAAGTCCTTTGTTAATAGAGTAAACGACTGAGCGCTCCCAGCCCTAACTATAAATCAAAATGGATATTCCAAATCCAGTTGATTTCAGTGCCATAAAGCTCTGCTATCAAGCGACTGATCGCGATGAAACTTTTGGTGACATAGATTGTGAATATCGTAAGCACTTTAGCTATAGCAGTGACATACTACTACGATACTTTTAGCAGAATGCAGTATTCCTTAACTATAAAAATAAAATATAGGTTCCCTCAAGTAAAATTTGCTCTCTAATATTTAAGGTACTTTCCCTTCGGTGGGCATTCGTTGGGTTCATCTTGTATATACAATTTTCGAACAAGCAGTTCGGAGTTTCGCCCCCCACAACCACTCCCTCTGAACGCCTTCGTTGGACAACTGTACGGATTCTTAGACTGTGATTCTTTCTACTGTCGCCTTATAAGACATGTAAAACGTATGGATCCGGGCAAAGGTTTAAATTTTGAAAGGTTTTTAAAAGCTTCTTAAAATCACTTGCTTCCCGCTATCGGGACGGGAGCGTCTTTGCAAATTTTGGCATGTGTCAGAATTGTCGTCCTGGCTTTTTGACCATTGAAAAATCACTGATGGTTGGTATCCAAGTATCCAAAGAATATTTTTATATGCTTGACATTTCGCTTGTGACAACAATTCGCAACTTTACAATTTGCATTATTCATTTCAATTATGTACATACGATTAGGTAGGTACCTAATAATTTGGCACCTACGCCCTCGTGAAGACAATGAGAAGTCGCAGATTAATTGTAACACCAGCTCATTTGCATGTAAGTATTGTCAGGACAATGGGTGTCGCAACGCATAACTGGTGCAATCAACATTTCGGCAAGCCCTAGTAGGTGTGCCTAAGGGTATAAAGATTGAACCGAAGAAACAAAGTGGCACATAAGGCAAAAGGTCAGTCAGTTAGAGTCGGTTACATAAACCAGAACATATGTAAACTAATAGTTCGCCCCGAACTGTGAACTGTGATTCTGCTCATGTTCGAACTTAAAAAATATTCTTGCCTTATTTACTCGCCTGCCAAATTTCATGACATTCCGATACTCGAGTTATGAGCAAAGATTCATTCATACATACATTACAAACGACGGATTGTTCAAGTAGACTCGGAGAACTCGCTCGCTTCTCTCGCTCGTTGAAAAATATTGTAGAAATATTTAGAGTCGGGCCCGAAATATAACTTACAATAATTTGTTATTTTATGAGTTTTCTGAGGTATATTTATACAAAATTATAATCAAAAGGCAAAAAAGTCGATTTGTTATATTTATTCATAAGTTAAAAGTTATTTATATGAGAAATAAACTGTCAGAAAGTTTAATTGCAAGTGGTGACAGGCCTTCAAGGGGGTAGTTGTTTGCTAATTATTCACGCACGGAATTGCAATTAGATCCACATTACAACCTAGCTACGTATTATTATTTCTTCCTTGACCTAGCGGGTAAAAGATTCGGATGCAGAGCAAAAAGTCATCCACAATGCTATTTAAGACCATACGAGAACCGAACAGTTACGTGCCATTAACCGTTGTGATTGGCAGTTCATCGTATGAAAGCTTTTGGAGGGCCACAAAAAATCCGCAAGTAATGTTTGTAAAGCTTTTTGTTTGTAAAATAAAAGTCTCGAACCTTCAAAGTTGTAAGATCAACGAACTGCGCTGAATAAACGTATTGTGCGTTGTGACACGATGATAGATCTCATCACTGAGTGTATCATTATGGTTATCGTATTATTCTGTGGGTTTCATAACGTCGTGACTTTGGTTTTGTATCTGTGGTGACAGATCGCGGCCCTATTAGATGATCTCGATGTCAAGGTCAGGCGTGATGGCTCCGAGGGTGTATTGTTGATGCTGGCGAGACAAGTGGCGATATCTTACACAATACCGTCATGTGATCTGCTACACTGTCATATCAGCGTACTGAACGTGTTTATACGTACGCCTACACGAGACGTACTTCTGCGTGACAGTTTCAAGCGTAAATCAACTTTGAGACATTCGAATGGCGCGTACGCACTCGAGTAAGTTTCGAGACGTCCTACTACCAATGAACTTCAAATATTTTATGAGTATCATTCTGTTTGGGATTTAGAAATAAAACAACAAAATTAGAAGCAGAAAACTAATATATTGAAGCGAATTTCCGTTAGCAGCAAAGATTAAAAAGCGAGTATCTAATAATTGCAATACAGAGCTACTAATATGGTGAATAAATACAGAATTGGGTTTAAGTTTTGGTTAAATTTGATAGTTTGTCTAATGGTCTAGCACGCCATGCACCCGTTGTGGCTGAAACAGTAAGTGGGGGCACGCTCAGGCCTGTCTCAAGGTTGCTCGTCCAACAAGGCTTGGAGAAAAGCGTCAGGGTCCAAGATGTCTTCCAGGAAACCGGCGGCGTCACAATACTCCGCGAACGAAGCGCAAGGCAGCAATTCATCGGTCAGCGTAGTGACGATGCGTTCTGCCGCCTTCGCGTTGGCTTCATCGTTGTGTCGAATGTACTCGGCCAGCTTCACGGGCCATTGCTCGACAGTTGTTGCGTTCACGTTCTGTGGGCAATGTTGCTTAGGTTACCGAGGTGGTTTTGTTATTTTAACCTACTTAAGATATTCGCGTTTGCTAAATGAACTATTGAATCATCGTGGCCATTCATCTGTTGGATTACACGTCTGTTAGTGCTCACTTAAAATCATTAATCAATTCCTAATTACGTTTCTGAATAGCCTTTGAAAAGGCTATTTACCTTTTTTTGTTTAGTTTTTTTACACATGGCATGTTATTAGGTCATCGCCTTTACAAATATTATTGCTTTAGAAACAGACAATGAAAACGAATATCCTATACGGTGAAATTAAATCAACCGACCAAATTCATAATGGAGACTCGGTTAGTGATCAAGAACTAGGTTCAGTAATCCTTTTAGCCAATTTCTAAAAATATTTTTTTCATCAAGCTTAATCAATACATTCAGATGGTATTGACATGAACATTGTTCGAATTTATACGTCAGCGAAGCTTGGACTCTGAAGGAAGACCTAAACAAACGCATACTCGTAGAAGCATTTGAAATGTGGGCGTACAGACGCATCTAAAGAATTAGCTGGACTCAGAAGGTAACCAACGTAGAAGTACTGCGACGGGTTAGCAGAAACCGCGAGATGATGCACACTATCAAAAAGAGAATAGTGGCGTACCTGGGCTATGTACTGAGAAATGACAGGTACCAACTATTTCAACTTATAATGATGGGCAAAATCACTGGGAAGAGGAAACCAGGTCGCAGAAAGAAGTCTTGGCTGCGCTACGTCCGAGAATGGACAGGTATTGCGAGTGCCGCCGACCTGTACAAGACAAGACACAATATGCCAAGCTGACTGCCAACCTTGACTAGTTCAAATCAATCAAATAATTTATTCAAGGAACCAGAAATAGCTTAACCTATTAAATTTAAATTTATAAACTTGGATAAGAAGCCAATTGAATAACATAACTATGCAGGCACACAAGAGTAGACAATCATTAGGTTTACATAATACAGTACGGATACCTATAGCGATCTTTGAATATTAGTTTGCAAATGTTAAGCTTTGTAAATATGAGCCCTGAGTCCTAAGCTAGTTTGTAGACAAACTGTATTTTAGGTCTCAGTTTCACCCCTACTTGGAGAGGCACGAGAATTGGAGAAGAAGAAGAATATTCGAATAAGACCTTAGATGCTTTAAGACCTGGAGTACGGGCACACATAACAGGTCCTGAGCTTGGTTCAGGTCGGGAAAGAGTCTGCGCATTATCCCCCTCCTCCCTTGTCGAAACTCCGAGGACGTCACCTGTAACTAGCTTCACACCCGCCTTCTGTGCTGGCCCGAATGTAGCCCCAGTATCTCACCTTGAACATGATATTATAGAGCAGGTCTATGATAGCCACGTGCAGCGCGTACGGCTTATAATCGTTCCAGGCGCACGGCGAGCGGTGGTCGGCTGCGAGCGCACGCACTGCAGGCCCCCCAGGAGCTATGGTGCGCACGTGGCCGATTACCAGCAGTTGCTTCAAGATGTTCAGCCTCATTTTGCGCCATCTGGAGGGACAAGGTGGACAATGTTGGTACTTAAGGGATGGCATATGTATTAATCTTGAAAAATAAATACTTTTCTTGGGACACTGTTTCACCAATTTAAGGGGCTATTTCCATAAAAATTTTACTTTTTGAAGTTGTTTACCTGATTTTCAGATATAGCCACTAATTTTATAAATCATTATATAAATTTCGGAACCTTTTTCTTGTTTCCTTCAGTACAGAAACGCTTCGCTCGCTCGTGCGCCTAAATATCTCGGGTGTAATTGATAACTTACCTCCCTTGTATAACAATCTACTATTATTCACAAAAAAAAATACTAAACAACTAAGAAGCAATAACAAGTGACTTACTGAGCGTGTGGTTGCAACAGTAGCGTCATAGTCGCCCAGTAGAGAGGACCTTCAGCGTCGTGCGCCGACTCCAGCACTCGCGCCTGCGCCCACGCCATCGCCGCTTCTAGCGCTGTCACTTCACGCGCCGCCACTCGGGTGCTGAACAGACATATTATGCATGCATTCAAATATAACAAACACATATCGTGACGATATACAGGATGACTTTTAACCTTACCCCGATAATTAAGTATTTTGTAGAAGACTACAATCTGGTTATATTAAAACCATTCATAATCATATATTTTTTTTTTAAGTTGGAGCCCTTTGTACGTTTTCGTAAAATCCAAAGAAATCATGGTCACCCGAAGAGATAAGACAATTAGATCGCGCGAAGTAATTTTTATTATTGATCCCACTATTTTGGACTATTTTCAACTTTTTCCGTATGGAAATGGCTAGGATAAATATAAATTTTATTTCCAAGTATCATTTTTTATAATATTTTGGATTTTAATTTTAATTGTTTTTAGATTTAAAATGTGCCCTACTAACGTTTCTTAATAACCTCTAAAATTATCGGGGTTTGTTTGAAAGTCAATCTGTATATTCCCTAAAGAGGTGTTAGAGGTGTTCCCGAGTTTGGACTCTTACTAGAACAGTGAACACTATTCACTGATGATTTCGTACGTTCTAAAGTGATAGGGGTGAGTCTTAAGGTTTAGATTAGAGGTTACAGGTTTAGATCTGTGTTTTCCTTCACCGTTAAGCATGTTGATAAGTATAACAACGCGGCGACCATGTTAACAATTATCAATAGACAAAGGGCGGGTAGAAAAATAAAAATAACTGTCTTACTAAAGACTGCTCACCGAGGGCATTTTCCGCGGCAGTTACACCTCACCAGTTAGCTTGTGACCAAAACAACCTACAGAGGCGTCGAGACGTAAAGCATATAATAGTTATCACACTATAATATTATAAATGCGTAAGTTTGTGTGTGTGTGTGTATGTTTGTTACTCTTTCACGCTGAGACGGCTGGACGGATTTGGATGAAATTTAGAATGGATATAGCTTATAACCTAACTTAACACAGTCCATAGGCTACTTTTTATCCCGGAAAAAAGCATGTCGTTAAACCGAATAACACGAAGGCGGAGCCGCGGGCAAAAGCTAGTTGCCTTATAAAGTTTGTTTATTTAACGCGATTGAGACCTGAATCTTATGTTCATAATTTCATTATTAGTGTATTCATTAAACGGGTGCGTTCCGTTTTGGCCGCTTCAAAACGTCGCACCATTACCAACATAACAAATATGAACCCTGCAACTAAAGTAGATTTTTCTATTGAAAGGAGCAATATGAGTGTGAAAAAGGGATATATATACCAATGCAAAAAAGCTAGATGAACTGTATGGTTTATTTTTAATTCTATCAGTCCGTCCCTTTTCCGGCCTATCATTTTCCTTCATTGTATAAAAACTAGATGAACTGTATGGTTTATTTTTAATTCTATCAGTCCGTCAGTTTTCCGGCCTATCATTTTCCTTCATTGTATAAAAAATCGACTTAAGGACCCGTTCTCCCTAACATTAAGCACCTCATTTAGCGTCAAGTAGAACTGAACTCTGTGACGTTCATTATTGTTTAAAATAGCGCGCTCTGAGCCGTGGCTGTTACGACAACCGAAACATCGCGCGCTCTAAAGAATCACGTTTCGATGCCGAATTATTATGTTCGATGGATAAATACACCAAGTTACAATTTTTGTTTGGCAAAATTAAACCAATCACACCATTCTATATACTCTTAACTTACGGGTGACTGAATTTCAGTTTCCAAAATCATCTGGGAAACCATCAATGGGAAATACGCGAAGAGCAGTTTTACGTGATTTTTAGTGACTTTAGATTTTTTTCTAGCTTGCTATGAATTCTATGCAAAAATCAAATTAATTAGGTTGTAATACAACTCTTCGACAACTTGTGTGATTATTTATTTCTCATTAAACAAATATTTTCTGTCATGAAACAGCAATACGGTGGGGCACGTTTAGGTGGCATGGACCCTTAAGAGCGACTAAATTGACTGCACATTGCAGTGGATGCGCAAATCGGAACACTCACGTATTAATGACGTATAGCGCCATGTGTATCAGGGCCGGCACTAGCTGCATGTTGGACAGGGGCCCGCCGCCGCCGGTGTCGTCGTGGAAGGTGCGGCCGCGCGCGAACCGCACCAGCAGCAGCTTCAAGTCGTGGATCGTGCAAGTGTGCCCGATGTCTCGGTGACCCGTGCACTCCTGTGTGGGAAGCAGATACGTTATTAATCTACATAGCAAAGAAAATATTGTTACAAGTATTACTACCATACGAAAAAGAGAAAATCATTCAAAGAAGACTCTAATGCTGTTGGCCATTTGGCCTTCGTTTACCATAAGGTTTATTACTACTACATATAAAACTAGATATAGAATTAAGATATAAAATCCTTGTAATTAAACTGATTTTAGATATAGCCAACTTACATTGATCTCTGGGATTGACAGAAAACCAGCGCACAGCTGTATAAATCGCAGTGCCTATACTTAATCAGATCTTTTAGGCTTTTATTTTATTATGTTTTAAATCAGTTTGTTGGACGTCTTAAGTAAGTTTTTGTGTTTGCCGGGAATAAAACGGCAATCTTGTGTGACGTATGCACCTGCAAGTAGGCTGTATGCCTGGCGAGACAGCTAGCGTAGGCTGACTCCGGCACATGGGGGCCCCACAGCGGCAGTAATCCGTTGCAACGAGTCGACGCGTTCTGCAGCGCAGCGCTCTCCCATTCATCCCTGCACACAGAAATAATCATCAATTTGAATGGAAATGGAAAATGTCGATTTTAGCGACTTTGTACACGGAACCGATTTGATATGGGATGTCGGATGCTTTCATTTAGAATGTTGCTATTAATGAATGGCAACCTCCGAAATTTAATATCAGAACAGTTCAAAAAGAACAGTTACGCTGTAAGGATCCAAACCCCAAATCGCAACCCAAAACTAAAAATGAAAGAAAGATTCCAAGCCCCGTAAAAACACTATAAGATAGATCGTTCTCGATTTGTATATTTGTTATGTTATTAAATAACAAGGAGGTGTAGAAATAATATCAATGTAAATGAACAAGAAATATTTTCAATAGGCTGTAGACGTTCAAGCAAAATGCTGGGAGTAGGCAGGAGGCAGAGTCAAGTTTTAAACTCGATACTGAAATTCTTCAATAAACTGAACATAGTTCTGCAATCAACAACAAATAATCTGCTACTTGCAATAAGTTGCACATACCTACGACACCTAATTTGCATTTAATGCGGATACTTGACACAAGCAAAGCAGATTAGTCGTCGTAGATTGTACCCAGTCCTGCCAAAAGTTCTGTCCCTCACATTAAGTTGAATATTTTTCATCGAAGAACTGAATCTAGTAAAATTAATGAATAGAATTTGTTGGCTAGCTAATCAAACACTCTAAAAATACTATAGCTGCTCAAAGCAGTGACTATTAAAAAAAACTATCACTGAAGCGCACGAAGCAGACGTCTTAAAATACGCGACACAATTTGAGCTTTTCGCCTGATAACTTTTTCGATCATAGCCCTTACAATTACAATTTGTGATATGGCTTAAAGCTGACTATTTTCTCTTGGAGATAAGTCAATAAACATTGGAAAACAAAGGAGTTTGAAATATTTTGGGAGCCATTTTACAGCACCACCGTTATGAACAAATCACGTAAGTAGAAGGTAAAAGAAAAAAAAAATTTTTGCCTAGCGATTTCACTAATTATTTTGAGGATTTATAGTTTATAATAAAAAATATTGTCATTGTCTATCCTATCATTGGCATAAAAATTCAACCTTTAACTCGTTTTCACCCATCCCAATGGAATTTCATAGACCCAAAATCAAACCGTGTTTTTACAATATAGATCTACTAATTGGAGACTCGTTAAAAAATACATATTTTATAATATTATATTAAAATCACTTGTTTATTGTAGTTTAAAACCTACTCGTTCCTGTGGATATAGATTTGACTTCTAGGGTTTTCTTGGAACCTTGAGAATTATCCATAAAAACAGGGACAGAACTTATATCAGGACTAAGTACATCCGTATATCTGACCTAGCGCGCGCGAGCCGCACGGCCGCCATGTGACACTCGACGTGCACGATGTTGTAGTGCGACACGGTCGTGTAGCCGAGCGTCTTGCGCGCGCGCACCTCGAACTCCTCCACCGGGCAGCGCTTCGTGAACGTGTAGATCCCGAGCACCTGGGAACATATTCATTAATTAATGCGCACCACCCTATGAGCGTTCATAATGTGCATTACAAATTACAAAACAAAATATTACAAATTATTAACTTTCTATTGGGGTCTTATTCACGATAACTAACAACATACCTTAATAGATATGTGCTTGACGTTTCGACGCCTCTGTAGGCTGTCGTGGTCACAAGCTAACTAACGAGAGTAGCAGCAAAAATGTCCTCGCGAGTAAGACTCCAATACAAAGTTAATAATGTGTGAAAATCGCGAAAGTTTAAAATTTACTAAAACATTACAAAACACTCAAAAAATTTCTTTCATTGATTTTTCTATCTTTTAATGCACTTCAATATAATTAAAATTATTCATGGTTAATTTACTATGGAAGATGTCAAAAAAGTACGTTTATGTAGGAAACTGAGGTTTTAACAGAAAAAGATTTAATATTGTTTATATCCAGTTGGGGGCTAATAAGGATTAAAAACGCGGGTTCACAACGCAACTTAAACCGTAAGAGCCCGCACTAAAATCATTTGTAGTCCACAACGTAGCTCCAAGCCTAGGAACGTACCTTAGTAGGCTGGTACTTGTATCCCTCGCGACAGATACAGCACACAGCGCCGGCCTCCTCCGCCAACTCGGCCACCTGCTGCGTCAGCGAGCACTGCGCCGTCACTTGGCCTCGCTCGTTACTGCGCATGCCCAGCGCGCCCAGTTGACGCTCCCGCACCGCCATGGCCAGCCGTTTCTTCTCCTGGGATATTAAATACGGACTTTGAAGGTAAGCCACAGATATATGAATCAGTACGTAAACTTCGAAGGACGCCTTGAATCGTTACACACACACAAACAGACGCGTGCTTTTACACGCCATCTCGGGGATTATCGCGGAACGTTAGCATCGGATGGCAGTCGTGGGCACTGCACCTTGTCATAAAGTTGCTTTAAGATTTTGCCCGATGCCAGGGAATACGGTGGAGTTTCACTACTGTTTAAATATCTACTGTGGTTAAGCTATCTAATGGATTGTTTACTGAAACACGAATTTCGATGTCAATGTCGAATTGAAAAGATAACACGAGATTTAAGGAGACGGGAAAACGACGTATTTTATTTTTACAATTGGCAGCATTCAATAGTAGTCCAGCATTTTGGTTTGTTACAGCGACCTACCCTCATACTTTCTCTCTCGCACGTCTCACAGCACAGACGCTTTATCTATAGTGCGTGCTAGTGATCCCTTTACTGATAAACCGAAGTGAACGGCGTATACGATATAACTCATCTAATTTAACAATAATGCGCTTCAGGTCAATTAAACCAGTAGTTTTGGACAGACAGAATGGTGTCGATTCGGTGTAACACGAATTGACTTATTTGACAGGGCTAAACTTAATTTAAGCATTCTGTCTGTTTCTTTTTGTATCGAAAAGACAGATCAGAAAGCCGCGAGGGGCCACATGAGTATTCGGTTTGCGTTCTTCGAAAGGCACCTTAAGCTGTGGGTTATAGTAGGCTTTGTAGGGATTACCACACTCCCACTAGCAAGTAAGAATCGTGAAACGTAAGGTGTACAATTGCGGACCGTAACATTTTTCGTCGTATGTACTTGGAAGTACCTCCGACCCCCCTCTGAGATTCATGTCGTAACGATGTACGCAGTGTAAACTAAAGGTAACAAAGGCCGACCTGTCTGGTAAAGTCGCGCACTTGCTGCACTTTAGCGGCGCACTGCGGCTGGGAGCGCAGAGCCTCGAGCAGGTTCTCCGCGAGACTGCCGACGTGCTCGCCCGACGACACCTGCTCCAAGCGGTGCACTATCGGGATCACCTTCTCGCACACTAGCATCTGTTGGGGCGAGAAGTCAGATTACCACGAATACATTACAAAAACATTAAAAATATGCATAAATTACACTAATTATTTAAATTTAAAATATTTTACATCTCTTGTTATATTAATTAGAGTGACCCGAAATTAACTTTTTTTTTATTTCACATTGTAATAGTGGAATTACTTTGAAAAGATCTTTATAGAGCCCAAATAAAATAAAATCGAGAATATTAGACTACATCTTCTGCCCCCGCATATAATTCAAAGTTTTACAAAATGTACGGAAGAAAAAGATTTTTTTCTCTATTCTTGTGTGTTTATTGGTTTACGCCAAATATATACAAATATGCGTCACTTAACACATCCAAAATTTTATAAAACTGTGTTTTTCACGAATTTTTCAGTTAGAAGCATGAGACTTTCGAACACAACAGAATTTGATAACCTTATTTCTGTTGAATAGCTAACATAAGGCAAAATACACACAAAAAAAAACTATAAAGAATATTTTTTTCTTCCATACATTTTGTAAAACTTTTAATCAAATGTGCGGGCAGAAGATGGAGTCCAATATTTTTTATTTGTGCTGTTTATAGACCGCTTCGAAGTGATTATACTATTATAGCATGGAATTCGAAAAAAAGTGGATTATTCGAGACATCATAATATTTATGGCGGACCATCCCTGCGTTATTCGCGTTCGCGGTTCGCAATGTTTTCGAAAACATAAAACGAACTTAAAGCCGCCAAAAGCATCCACACACGGCGCAAAGGCCCGCAGAATTGATGTCAACAGATATTACGAGGAAGAAATGGAAATGAGCAGGATACTTGGTAAGATGGAGTATTGATGGCTGACCAACGCTTTGCATCTACGCCTCTACCTCAGGTATGATCATCAACGTCCTGAACGCAATCTCTAACCCGCTACCTAGCATGCTGATTAATGCAAAACCATCGCTGTACGCTAACAAAACGGCCACAAGTATTGTTCACAGAGTGCTATGTCCAATGAACAGCTATAGGCTAACAATAATAACCTGAGTGGGCTCGTGGTCCGCCGCCAAGCCAGTGAGGAACCGCAGGATGTACTTGAGCGCCGGACGAGCGATGAACTCCTTCAGCTCGTCAGAGTCCGTGCACACGAGTGTCGGCTTCACGCAGGGCGCGTGTTTCTGAACACACAAAATACATTAAATACGCATGTATATATGTCGCAGTAAAGTAGTTAAATCAGAGAGTTAGTTGAATCTCTAGAGAGTTAATTAAAGATCGACATTCAATCAAGTCGCTAAAGTTCCGTCAGACAAGTGAGTGAACGAAACGTTTAACGAGTTTCCTAAACGTTCCTAGGCGCATTTCAACTTTGGTAGGGTGACCTTTGTGAGGCGTCCCCGAGTAGGATACTAAATAGTCGCATAATGGATAGGTCGAAATGTATTTAAAAACACTAGGTTAGGTTAGGTTTGAACATTATGAAACAACTCAGAGCCGAGCGAAGCGGAGCGGAGCGAGGCGTCCCCGAGTAGGATACTAAATAGGTGCATAATGGATAGGTCAAAATGTATTTAAAAACAGTACGTTAGGTCAGGTTTGAACATTATGAAACAACTCAGAGCCATCATCTTGTTTTACATTATTAATCAATCAACACGCTGGCTTTCGGTCAGACAGATAGTTAAACGTTTTCGACGCTGCTTTATTTGAATCAAAATGCTAGCGACTTGATTGAATGTCGATCTTTAATTAACTCTCTAGAGATTCAACTAACTCTCTGATTTAACTACTTTACTGCGACATATACATTCCGGCCCAGGGGACTTATTGTCTAACTTCGACATCCACCGCAATCGCCTTCAAACGCACCGTGATTGAATAGAAATTACACCACACATCATTTTTAGCCAATCACAACACCTTTGACGACTGTAGCGATAGATAGAACAGATACAATACAACAATATTGCAGAGGATTATATTCTTTGATAGCCCTAATTGCTTCATACATAAATTATTTTTGTTATTAGACTAAGCCTGCTTGTTTATAAGCGTAGTAATATATATTTTCAATTCAATTCATTTATTGCCATAAATCACATGTACATAAAAGGTGTTTTTTAAAAATACAAGTTACAATGTAATTTTACCAATAAGGTGTAGCAATGTAATTCTTAAAATAAATTGTATAATTCGTATTTACAGCTAGACTCTAATTATACCTTAAACCTACTTTTACTATTCTACATAATTTAACACTTCTCATTGATTATAAAATTTTCAAATATAATAGATCAAATGAATGTTAATTCACAATACAAAATTAAATTACAATATAATTCCATTATAATCTTTATTAAACTTATAGAAATCTTTTAAATTGTAAGGACACATCTGTACCAAGTATCTTTTCAGGGTATTCATAAATTCGATCCCAGAAAGGCATTTGATTTGTATTGGTAGGCTATTAAACACTTTAATGGCAGCCAATTTGGTAGACTTTTCATAAGAAGTAGTGTTTTTCCTAGGAACTTCGAGGTCAAACTCAAAACGTTTTTGAAGTCTAGTGCTATGACATAGAGATTTATTGGGGAATTTACTAGGAAAGCCCTTGACAATTTTGCATAATTCGATTACGTATAAGGCAGTAAGTGTGTGTAGTTTTAACGTAATAAAATATGGTTGGCAGGAATCCATACTTGATTTTAGTCCGCTTATTATACGGATACACCTTTTTTGAAGTTTAAATATACTCTCTATATCTGTACTTCCTCCCCATACAGGAAGACCGTACAGTACTCTTGATTGATAGAAAGCAAAATATGCTTGTAGAACAGCTTTTCTCGTTGCAATTTTTGCCAAGGTCCTTAAAGCATAACAGAAGCTACTCAGCTTATTCCCAAGAATTTCAACATGTTTCTTCCAGTTCATGTTTTCGTCAGCATAAATTTCCAAAAACTTTGCAAATGGAACAAATTCTATTTTTTTGTTGTAAATATCTACATTTAAGTCCAGTATTATAATTGAGGAAATATAGCATCTGGGTCTTATTGACGTTTGTATTTAGATTAAACGTACATATGTATTTAGTTAAATTATATATTTATATAGGTGGTAGAGCTAATGCCGGGCTCGACTGTGGAAGTAATACCATCTTACTCGGAAATCCTCCCGAAGTTATTCGGGGGAGAGTAAGAGAACAGCTCTCAGGCAAAAAAACCAGGCGGCCCACCATTGCCTGGGACCGATGGATGGCGGTATATCCATCCCCAATTGCCGGCCCTTATATAAATTAGACTGGTGACGGGCAGCGGCGTCACTGGTGCAAGGGTTTCGGCACCGCGCTCACCAACCCGCCTGCCCAGCGTGTGTGAGTATGGGCATTTCTTCCAGGAGGACCGCCAAGAGTGGCGAAATCCTGGAAAGGCCTATGTCCAGCAGTGGACGAAACAGGCTGATGGATGGATGGATATATTTATTTATTTCGTATATATGAGATTGATTATACTGCTACGAGAAATGTCACAAGTAAAAAATTGGTCACAAGTGCTTATAATAATTATTACGGAAAAAGAACATCACAGTACCTAATACCACGCCTTATAAACAATTTACCTATTACCATCAAAAGTAAAATTCAAAAATTTAAATAGGTTTTAAAAGAATACTTTATTGAAAAGTTGTAATCTAAAAAACTAAAATCAAATACTGTATAGTAGTTATGAAAAAGTTAAAGTGAGCGATACCATCACAGTTTCTGTGGTTAGTATATTGTAACATAATTGACTGATTGCGTTTTATTCTTTTTTTTTTCTGTGTGTGCTCGCTATGCGCCACAATGATTATTTTGTAGCCACCGAAGGAAGACCAATATTGGTTACTTTGGTTACACAAAGACAGAAAAACCTTCTGTTACACAGAGAGAGAAAAGCCTCCGTGATTTCGTCTGTCGAATGCTGAGTACCTAGTAGCACTGATTCGTGGTTATACCTATTTTAATGCTCTTGATCTTTATTGCGTAAGTTGGTTTATTTAGGTAAATTAAATAAGTGTTAAAGTTTTTGTACCTTAGTTAGCACACTGGATATTGGCTAAATTCTTTGTATAATTTATCGCTTAACTTGGTTTATTTGAGTGACAAGTGCTAAAGTTTTTAGTACCTTAGTTTGCACACTAGTTATTGGTAAATTCTTTGTATACTAATTTATTGCATTAGTTGGTTTATTTGAGTAAATTAAATAAATGTAAAGATTTTGTACCTTAGTTAGCACAATGTTATGGTTATTGTATAATTTATTGCTTATGTTGGTTTATTTGAGTAAATTAAATAGGTGTTAAAGTTTTTGTACCTTAGTCAGCACACTGGTTATTGGCTAATTTCTCTGTATAACGTATTGTGATGCTGGGATAGATCACATGTGATCTTACAACAGCACTGGTCCATTTAAATATTTAATTAAAGGTTAATAAATGAAAAAAAAATGTCGCAGGCATTTGGTTAATCAGGCAGAAGAGAGGCGGTAGCTTAGGTTAGAAGGTTAGGTATGGCAAGTCGCGCCACTACGTAACCTTCGTGGTTATTTTTTTTTACCACCATTTAAACCAAAAGCCCAGTCATTTAGTTAAGTCACTGAATTTAACAAGATGTCTGCGACTTATACATAATATCCCTTGTCTATGTTATGGTAACTTTGATTATCTACGTTAAGCTTAAAATTGTAATTCATAAATGTTATTTGGAATGGTGTGTACGGTTATTATCAAATTATGAACATTACTTGTTATGTGATTGGTGTGTATGCTTTGTTTATGATTTGTTACTATACCATTTAGATAAAATAAAATATTGAAGTTAGACAATATAAAGGCAGGATAGAAGGCTGGCATAAGTTATTTACATGTGGAGTGGGGGATATTGTGGAGGTGACAGCTAACTTCACGCTTTATATTTTAGTCTGAACTTTAGTTCAGGGTGAGAGGTGGTAGCTACAAAATATCCCCCTTAATACCCCCCTTCCTTGACGACAACGCCCCAAAAATTCACTATTGCGATCTTTGGCTACAATTCGCTTCACATTGCTTTCTTTGCCGACGCATCTTGTTTACTCGTAAAACGAGATTGAACGTTATCTTTACACGTATTTAGACGGCAAGGCAAAATATGCAAGAAAAGGTATTTCGTGTATTGTTCCCATTTAAATACCCTTTATTTTCCCCTCTCTCTCCAGCCGATTTCAATACAATTTTACAAGACACAGCAAGAACCCTGAGCAACATGCTTACCACAATGTACTCCAAAGCATCTCGAACAACGCCAAGCGAGATCAGATAATCCTTTAACGTCCCCCCGATGGAGTTCCTCTCGATATTAGCGCAGAGCACAGAGAACAACTCCATTCTGAACTCCTCGTCGCTCCACTGATCAGAGTCCAGGCGGTCGAAGTCTAACACTGGTTTGAAGTGGTCGACCAGCATTGCCATCTTCAGGTCATTGCCGTAGACCAGGGCTGCTAGGACGCGGGTCAAGTGGCCCAGGGCTTCGGAGTTGGTGCGGATACCTTGTTGAAAATAAACATGACATTAATTTATCATATGTTAGTAATTTTGTTTGTCGGTATCATACCTAAAATCTCGCTGAATTGGCCTAAAATATTCACTCATATACAGAAAACATTCTGGAGTAAATCTAGGCAATACGGAATAACACTAAAACAGTAAAAAGACACGTACAGTACTCCCAAACTTATAATGCGCATACGAATCTTCGCCACTGCTCGGCAAAGTTCGTATTTCCCTACACTTTCTATACAAGCAGTAAGGTCACGTGGTACGTCTGGTCGCTCGGCTATAGATTTCTATGCGCATTATAACTTTGGGCGCACTGTAATCACTAAACTGTAACATTGGCTCAGTTTGAAGCTGTAGTTTTGAATCTTCTCATGAGGTTCCAGTTTAGTTTTGGAAAATCTGACTATTTACCATGAATAACGAGCGAAAGTCCTCGTGAAATGCTAAGTTCTTACTTGGTATTTCCGTGCAGTTGAGCAATGCCTGCACGTATTCAGGTCCACCAAAAGTGAGAGAGAACTGAAGGAACGACTCCAGCGTCTCGCTCGCTGCTACAGACAGGATGCGCTCCATTATCTGAAAACATACTTTGCTATAATCTTCAAGCATATATACCGGCTGTAAATAGACTGCCACCATTAAATGAAACCACATATTCTACCGACCCTACTGAACCACTTTTCCCACGAATCATACCCGCGGACACCCCTAGTTTAGGAAATAATTGAGTTCCAAACAAAAATGCGTGAACCCTAACGCACTGACATACGGGCGAGTTTAGAGAGAGCGTCGTCCGTGAAGGAAACGGACGAAACTCAATCATTTCCTAAACTAGGGGTGTCCGCGGGTATGAATGATTCTTGGGAAAAGTGGTTCGGTAGGGTCGGTAGAATATGTGGTTTCATTTAATGGTAGCAGTCTATTTACACCCGGTATAAGGTGACTTTAATTTACTTACTAAAGACTCGGTAAGTGCCCAGTAACAAGGTTCGGTGACGCTTTTTGTGAAATTCGTATATTAATCTTTTCGTGTTCCTTACAAACAAACGCAAGCCCAGCCCTGAGCCAATTACTATGGGACGTCAACATTTCATTCTGCGAAATTAGTAAAATTAGTAAAAAAAGTGTTATTGATCCGTGTTACTGATAACTTACCAAGTCTCAAGTATGAGTTTGGCTGGATAAATAAAAGTCACTTTATAGGTATATAATATAATATACTTTAGAGAGAGTGCGCAGGAATTTCACGGTCCCCCAACGAACCACCAGAATAGTTGGTGCACGGTAAAGTTTCATACCAACATTCCGTTCGTTTTATAAAAGGTAGAACTACTCTTGAATGACGTACGTCTACAAGATTGGCGATATACTCAAGAAAGGTATAAGTCAAAAGCACTTACAATAAAAGATCTAGGATGGCTCGATGAACAAATTTAAGTATATAATATACATAATATTAAGAGTCCTCAATAAACGAATGCAAAGTACGACGCGTGCTGGCGTAAATGTTTGCTGTCTGGTTTTATCATAAATAAGTTCGTCACCTCCAACAGCTGATAGACAAGTTGCGCCCGCGGCATGTCCTTCTCCTCCTCAGCAGCTAGATGCAGCGCGTGCAGCAGCACGGGCAGCGCGCGCGTGTCGGCCCGTGTGAGCACGCCCACGCAGCGCCGCACGCGCGTGCACAGCGCGAGCAGCCGCAGCAGCGTCGAGCAGAGAGCGCGCGCCAAGCCCACGCGCTGCACCGCCGCTAGACGGGACAGCATCGCTTCTAGACCACCTGGGGACAGCGTTCATGTCTCTTTATCATATGCATATTACGTATTTTGCATCCGAAAAGTTCTTTTCACACCACCTGCTCGACAATGTCCAATTACATAACATGCAACCTCAACGAAAGTAAAGCATTATCTCTTAAGGGATATAAAATTTTATGAAACTCTAGGAAATAAAGTGATTTGGAACGTCAAATTCGTGTGGAAACTTGTGGAAAACTCCAAGTAAAAAATGCCCATATGGCATTGTAAAGAAGTTTGTTCGAAAATCGAACTGGTCACCATAAGCAAAGTAAAAAAAAAAGAAAAAGGTGCGTTTAAAAATAATATGAAATTAAAAGATGTTTGGTGTTGTGATTGTCAGTGAATGTTATTGCCATATTGATAAAAAAATGTCGAGCGATATTTTTATTAATTACCAAATAAATTCGTACTTATAGTATGTTCGATTTATCATGATATGGGTGACAGATCTTAATTTTCCGTTTCACCTATACTACTCACACCATACTACATACACCCAGGTGCAAAAGAAAATATTAGGTTTTAGAAATAATGTATATCATCATTGCAAAAATACAATAAATTATTTATCTATAAATCGAAACAATAACCACAATGTATTCGTTAAATTTAACAAAAAAAGATTCAGAAAAGAATAATGTCTTTTTGATACATGATGCGTGGATCGGAACGCTAACCCATAGGTACGGACACTACATAATCGAAAATACATCGATGAATCGGTGCGGCCATCATATAGGATCGCGTCGGTATGAGTGCATCTTGTATGCGGTTTGTGTTTTCGTTACGGTTGGTTTACGTGCTATTTGTTTTGACGTTTGTTACAGTTTTTGTTGATTTTTGTTTTGTTTTTGTTGTTTGTTTTTGGTAAAAAGCCAAGAAAAACAAAAAATTATCTTTGATCTCTCAAGCTCGGGAGTTATTGGTTCGTTTAATTTAATTAATTTAGAAATTAACAAAAAGTAGTTTGGATAATAAAAGATCAATCAAATAAAAAATCGATTTGACAGATCTTGTTAACGTTTTCGATACTTTAAAAAATCGATTCTATTTCGTTAGGGTACATAACTATAACTGCCAACTTTGAGCTGCCACCCATATCATGATAAATCGAACATACTATAGTTTATGGAGCCCTGGCTTTTTATTTTCGCAGAAGGTGTGAAAAGTAGAGTATGCTTCTCTGGAATAAAGCCTGTCTTCGTCTTGGGCAGCTTGAACCCCTCGCTTCACTCAGGACTCTATATAAACTCCCTCGCAGAGTCCCTCGTTACGCTCAGGGTTCAATATGCCGCCCGCGACATAAGACACTGCTTTATTCCCTTAGTGCATAATATAATATTTTAATACAACTGCTCAAAATATGATAGATTACGTGCTTGTTTAGCGTGCGTAAAATTACATATTTCACACTAGTGCTTTATTTTTTTACTACTAATTCCATCTAGGGGAAACCGGCGACATTATTAGGCAGTGTGTATACCTTGTTGTACTTGTCATTTTGTTGGTATTTCTGGAAGTAACCGGATACACTAAAAACTGTTTAGGATAAGTATTTTCAAACTTTTATATTATTATTAAATATATTATCCATGTTACATGGTAAAAGATTTCGCGAAAATCTTCAGTGTGCATTTTTACTACTTTATTATTAGTATAGATATAGATAAATAAAGATTATGGTTGTCTATTCGTATCTAAAAATCACTGCATCAAGATCAATGGTATAGATCTATAATCTGTGTAGTAACTGACGGCCTGTTTACAGGGCGCATAGCGTTTACGTTGCTTCGTCGAATTTCATACAAAAATACGCCAAAAGCCACACGGTACATCGAAATTACTATAGAATTTAGACGACTCAACGCGCCGCGCCGTGTGGACAGGCCCTTACAGTCGAGCTAGTTCAGTAAAACACCTATAAAAGAACAAATAGGAACTAACCACAATCAGCGAGCACGTTGGCCATGCGGTACACTTGCTCGTCATCTACCGCCTCAGCGTTGGTTTGGCTGAGGGTCTCTACGAACTCTTCAGTGGCGTCTCCGAGTAGACCGCGCATTCTGTACACGACGCGCATGGCGTCCACGCCTTCACCTGACGTGCACCACACCTGGGGGAGAGAATAGTTGTAACATTGAGTACATTCAACACCACCGCTGCACTCGCTAGCGCTTCAACTTATAACGCCCGTCTCGGTTGTCAAAACAAACGACAAATGGCGCCGCGAGATGTGCCAGTCGCGCGCGATAAGAACATGCTACGGTCGCTGAGCATTAAAAGAAAAACAAAACAAAAGCGTTAACACACCCTCCTGAGTTCACCTTATAAGTTTCATTGTAGTCGGAATTTTCTTATTTATTTTTTTATTTATTTATTTAATTATGTACAGAAATCAACAGCGATACATAGCTATCTCTACAAGAAGAACCCATACGGAAGTCCCTCTTTACAGGACTGGTTTTGCTCAAGACTTCTTCATTTCTAGGACCCTACTTATATAATAAAATTGGCAAACGAGTTGATCTAAATTCCCTCACTAAATTCGTTCTTAAGAATATTATTAATAATAATAATAAACACTTTATTGCACGGAAAACACAGATAAATACAATTCACATTATAGAAAAACATGGCAAAGGCGGACTTATTTCTAAAAGAAATTTCTTCCAGTCAACCAAAAATTAATTATTAATAATTACCTAAGAGAACTTAACTACGACATTACTGAAAAGCTACTCGACATTCAAAAGTAATTTACACCCAAAACAGGTCATAAATTATAAATTATAATATACACATATTTATTATAAATATATACACAATAATATATACAATAATATATACATATATATATATATATATATATATATATATATATATATATATATATATATATATATATATATATATATATATATGACTTTTGCGACTTATCTTGCTATGGTGTGCCTCAAGGGAGTGTTCTTGGGCCGTCTCTGTTCCTCATCTACATCAATGACTTGTGTAACTTACAAATAAAAAATGCAAATGTCTTTTCATATGCAGATGACACTGCAATAGTATTCACAAGTAATTCTTGGGAGTCTATTGCCGTAGATGTGGAACAAGGGTTGGCACAGGTAGCTGGATGGCTTGATGATAACCTGCTTACCCTAAACACCAGTAAAACCAATTATATTTGTTTTACGATTACCAACAGTACACAACCCTCAAACAATTTCGAAATAAAAATACATAACTGTGACAGCATTACCCGTGAGAGTTGTGACTGCCCTAAAATTGCCAAAGTAGCGTGCATAAAGTACTTAGGTGTTATGATTGATCAACGGCTAAAGTGGCACGCTCATATCGATCAAGTCTCTAGTAGAGTTAGAAAACTAACTTGGATCTTTAAATCACTTCGTCATATAGTGCCTGCGAATAAATTTAAACATTGTGCTAACCAACCCAAGAAAAATTTACTTAACATTGTTTATATTGCTCTGGCACAATCGACTATAACATATTGTGTCACTGTGTGGGGAGGTGCACTAAAGACGAAATTCATGGAAGTTGAAAGAGCCCAACGTTCATTACTAAAAGTGATGTATTTTAAACCTTTCAGATTTCCCACTAAAGATCTTTATGAATGTTGCGATTTGTTGACAATCAGGAAGTTGTATGTTGTTCACACATTAGTTAAAAGACATAGATCTCTCGCTTATGATCCTACTATAAATAATAAAAGGAGAAAGGACATAGTGGCTTTTACTGATAATGTTAAGACTAGTTTTGCCTGTTACCAATATAATAAATTATCTACGTACTTATACAATTCCCTAAATAAAAAAATAGATATTTACTCTATGAACACATTTACTTGTAAAAGTACTGTAACGGAGTGGATTAAAACATTAAATTATGAGGAGGTAGAAAAGCTTCTGATATGTACAAGTTGAATGGTGGGTTAGGTATTTTATCAATCAAATTTGAATTTGTATTAAAAAAAAAAGTATTTATATATAAAAAAGGGTATATATAAGGTTAAATAATAATGGTTGGCGAAACTATAAACATAGGTAGTGCTGGCCTATATGAATAGCTTTTTCTATCGGGGCTGAGCGAAATTCGCAATTTTTTTTCACTTCCTCGCATACAAATTGACCATATCAGTCGTCTGGTTTACTATGAGAAGGCGAAAAGAAAATTGAGAATTTTGCATAGTCCCCGTGGAAAGGGTTGTTCATGTGGACGAGTACTGCCTATGTTTTGGTTTTCGCCAACTATTATTATTTAACCTTATATATATATATATAGAGTTAAATAATTATCGTTTTATTGTTATTTGTATACATATAAATAATCTAATATTCACACAAACACACACACCCTCTCACACACGCACACACACACATTCACACACCCACACACACACGCACCCTCACACTCACTACAAAATAATAGAATAAGTTAAGTTACTTTAATTGAATTGCATTGTATCTTCACTTGTCATTGTATCTTCACTTGTCATTGTATCTTTATTTGTCATTGTTAACTTTATATAAAAACTAAAAAACTGTGTGGAAGAGCGGGGTCTCCTAATACAAGTATTTAGGTACTTAAAAGGAGTCTCCAACCCAGCTACGTAAGCCGCTTTGAATGATCAATAAAGATTTTTGTATTTTTTTGTATTTGTATATAATATATTTAAGATAAATACTTGGTTTATAAATAATTATGATAGAATTATTATTATTATTATGTTATGTTATTATTTATTAATATATCTATTTTTTTTATTGTTAATGCATGCACTATCAATAATTAAATATAATATTGCCTGCACTTTACGACTTGCACTACTACCATAAGAAATAATATTGTATCTAAAAGGACGGGAAAGCTACCCCGCCGTATTACAGTTTTACTAGCACGGAGGGTAGAAATACTATTTTTTCTGAATGTTTTCTATGTAAACCTATGGATAAGTTACAAATTGTTTTAATTTTTAAGTTTAATTTATTTGGTTTTTTTTTTAATAAATTTATTTATTATTTGTACATACATAGATACATTTTGTAATAGATAACAAATTACTTGATATTAAGGCCTATAACAGATTTCAATTTTGAATAAATTATACATATATGAGTTCATAAACAGTAAGATTAACAAAACAAAAACACAGAAACTTAACCTAACAAATTAAAGGAGGGGGGGACAAAATTGGGGGGGGGGGGACCAAATTCGCTCATAAGATCTCATGTTTATAACTGCGCGAGACGGAAAGCTACATACGTCACAAACATCGTGACCTTATGTTTGTGTTCCTATAACTCAGTAGTAAAGATCTTGTTAACGTCACGCATCAACGAACTCGTGCGTAGCTAGAGAGTGAGACAATATCTCCCTCACCTTCTTATAAACCTCCTTGACGGGCAGATCTAGTGACATGATCTTGTTGCAGACCAACAGCTCCATTCCGTTGTCGTCTTCCAGCAGCGCGACCAGCTCGCAGTCGGTACAGATCTTGTTCTTGACGTCGCGCATCAGCGGGCCCATGCCTGGCTCGAGTGACGAGTACGGGTTGCCCAACATGCGGCCCTACGGAATAACAGGTATAGAATATAATAAAGCTTTATTGGTGTCACACAATAAAATGTAGACGGATGTAGGTAACATCTGTATCTTCATCACAATCCATCCATCCATCGGCCTGTGTTTGTCTACCACTGGACATAAAACCTTTACAAAATTTCGCCACTTTTGACGATCCTCCGTCCTCCTCATCCAGCCGCCACCCGCAACCTCCTTCAGGTCTTCGCTCCACGAGGTCAGCCTACGCTACGCTTTGCTTCACATGGTCTCCATTCTAACGCCTCTCGGCCCCAACGGCCATCATGTCGGCGACAAATATGGCCTGCCCACTGTCACCTCAATTTACTGATTCGACAGGCTATGTCGGATGTCCTCGTTTCGGATTATATCCATCAGAGATACCCCAAGCATAGCCCGCTCCACAACTCGATGAGCGACCTTAAATCGGTGGATCAAGCCCTTTGTATGAGACCACATTTCAGCGCCATCATCAAAAATGAAAACACTAATGTGTGTACAGACAGCGCGCGAGTTCATGTCCATCGGGGACAGAGGCGACGCGCGGGGGCAGCTCGCCCCGCCTTCACCCACCTCGCCGCATTGGTCTGCAGTCGAGTGTTGTCCTTGACGGTTGTGACGCGCGCTTATCAATACCGAAAATTAGTCGCTATTGAAAAGACGGACTAATAGAAAATTAAATCCACAAATTCGTAATTGAAGTCAGCGACGGCGAAGATATTGATTCCGACTCTGCTCTGTCGATTGTCTTTGCATCTGATAGTGATTAAGTTGCATTTAAAAAAATATTTTTCTCTATTAGCAATAAACAAGTAAGTACTTATCATTTTATTTTATTTCATAATTTGCAAAATTACCTTGAGTTCCAATAAACCAAATTACAGCTGTTGACAAAATCGGTAGTAATTATCGACATCACCACAATTGATTAGGTTGCAGCACTACCGCATTCCTCAGGATGGACATGAACTCGCGCCCTATCTGTAGGTGTATATTATTATTCTAGGGCTATCAGCACCAGCAAGCGTGTAAGCATAGCTGATCGAGAAGGACAATAATTTACGTCGACAACATAAGGGCTTATTTCTTTTAATACAGCGTCTCACTAATTTTGTATCGACGACACGCCCGCAATTTTATACTGAATGAATATGGCACTAAAACATCAGCAGATTTCACAAATCGAACAGAGCTCAAGGACGAGCGGTACTCGTGTACTGCATGCTGACTAGCATGCTTCCGTCAAACATTTATAAAACTTGTATCACGTCTTTTAACATTTTAGTATAGAAACCTGCAAGAAGTCCTCCTGCTGCGGATCCTTCTCGAGCGTGAGGAAGAACTCTCCGACGTCGTTCTCCTCCGGGTAGATGATGGAGCAGAGACGCTCGAAGATGAACACCGGAGTGCGGTAGTCGTGCAGCGGGTACTTCTGAACCGTTTCGATGCAGACCGCCATGAACTCCGCGGTCTCTGTCTCGGTGCCTGGTGGGAGCGATCTCGATGTTCAAATTGGTTATTTTCAAGCTGATAATCTGTTGTTACCAGCATTTGGAAATATTTCATGACTGTAAAAATGACGCCGGTTTTGATATACGGCGTTTGAGCCTTATAGAATAGGTAAACAATTGTGTCGATGTAACACGACTTATTTGGCAGGACTAACCTCATTTCAAGCGTTCTCTTCTTGTCTTTTCGATAGAGAAAAAAGAAGATAGAATGCTTAAGTTTAGTCCTGTCAAATAAGTTAAGTCCCCGAATCAACAACATTGTATACTTTTGAGAAAATGGGAGACCCTATTAGGAGTGCCTTATCTACTGAGAGCTCAATTTCTTGCATTTCAAGAGTTAAATCAAGAGGAAATACTTTAAATACAAGACTTGTTTCTTTTGATAAACACCTCACATCAGATATAAATTCCCAATCGTATACAATTTCAACAATTGCAAAGTATTCATTTTGAATTTACTACCAGTTGCTATTTATTCAGTTACCGGTAGTCATTTCCTCGAGCAGTTCCAACAGTTTCTCCTGCGTGTCGTCGGTGAGACGCGTGCGTTGCACGACCAGTCGCCGCAGAGACAGGTACCCTCCGAGCACGGCGCCCACCAGCCGGCCCTTGTACGTGCGTCGCGCGCCCGCCTCTTCTAGGAACATCGCTAGTAGCTCCGTCAGACGTTTTAGGGCGTAACCTGTGTAAGTATAACATCTTTAAAAAGTCGTACTATAATGTATTTTCAGTTGAAAGACGAAAACTTTAGACATCTCGCAAGAGTTTTTTTGTATCCTTCACAGTCAGAAGTTACACGCTGTTCTGTTAAGATGCTTATTGCCTGACCTTATTATAACATCACCAATTGATACTAAAACTAGGCTGTCTGAGACGTCGTAAATTTCGAAATCGTGACGTAAAGAACTTTTCTTATTTTCCTGGTAACACATAAATATCAGCCAAAGAAAATATTAATGCGTACGAACGGGCAGACCTTTTAAACGGGCGGGCTTTTGACGTTAGAGCTATGAAACGACTGATGGCATACGTTGTCACTCCTTAATGGAATACTTTAATGTCAGAGCTACGAAGCACTTACCTTGTGCAAGATCGGAAGTGAGCGTGGTCTCCTCGAGGCGATGCAGCTGCTCTATCTCGTTGGTCATCAGGTCTGCGATCTGCTGCAGCACTCCGCGTAGCGCCAGGAACTGCTTCCATGGGGCTTCCGACGCTAGACCTACAGAACACATTAAAAACTTGAACATCTGTCCTGCGTTCGCTAAATTTACAACTAAATAGATTCGAAGAACACTACTTACTTTGATAGAGTTGCAGAAACTGTTCACTAGCTTCTCCAGCCGTGCCAACTTCTGGCAGGAAACTGGTCAGCAAAATTAGAACCTGCAAAATAAATGTTTTTTTTTATTCCACTAACCATATTCTTCAATATTTCCCGTAGATATTTTAAAAAGAATAAAAATTATACTGGCTGGTTAGAACACGTACATGGTAAATAGATAGTCAACATATCCACATACGAATCTTGGTCTGTTGTCGTTTTCTAGAAAATGAGCCGAATCATAAATTATAAGAATAACATTGCACTAGCATTTGGAAACTTATTGGAGAGAAAGTACGTCATTTAAGAACATATGCAAACAATCAGAACCTTAAGCAATTGTGTAATTGTGGTTGTCTATAGCCGACCGGACGTGCAGTATCTGTCATGGATTGTATAGAAAGTGCTTGACCTTTGCCGAGGATTCTTACGCGCATTACTTAGATGGTAGTATTTAACTAGACTCACAGCCTTGGTCCGCTCATAGGAGTCGCAGAGCGAGCGCACCATCTGGCAGGCGGTGTCGCGCGCGATGCGCGAGCTCGGGTCGAACATCACCGGCTTGAGCCAGCCGCCGTCCTCCAGAGACAGGGGACGCATGCCGTGCGACAGCAGGACCTTGGCAACGACATTCACAGAGTTATTTTAGTTTTGTACATCTTATACAAGCGACGGGCAGCGGCGTCACTGGTGCGTTACCAGCCCGCCTGCCCAGTCTGTGTCGAAGAATGGCGAAATCTTGGAAAGGCCTATGTCCAGCAGTAGACGAAACAGGCTGATGTATAGATGGACATCTTATACACATATTGGTCACGACATACGAGTATTTCACCAAGGCCAGAGGTGTTTCTAAGGTAGCGTTCCAAATCACTTTTTCAAGATTAAAATATTGCTCGCTGTCGGAGAAAAGTAGCTCGATGCCGGTTCCAAAACCTAAAAGTAGATGTTTTGGAACCAGCATCGAGCTACTTTTGTCTGACAGCGAGCAATATTTTAATCTTGAAAAGTGATTTGGAACGCAACCTTAGTGTGGACTGTCAGTATAACAGTGATCGCTCGTACACCCTCTTCTCACTGAAGATTTTTACGTCGCAACGTGATAAGGAGTGAGATCACTTTACATCGGGCACGAATACACGCTTTTTAGGGCTTGTTGATTTATCTTAGTGTTTCTTTCACCGCTAAGCAACTGGCAAATATGAAAATAAACAGAAATTCCGAAAACTCATAGGTGCAAGCTCGACCAGACAGGAATTGAGAGCCCACCTCCAAATTAACTTGAAAAAGTATGTGAAGTCGTGCACAACGTACAGATTTTCTCCCTAGCTCCCCACTTTCAACACCCACAATCCAAATTTCAGATAAGTAAAGTAGTTTTTGGGGCTTTAAATTAGCAGCGACGTGGGAAACCAGATAAATAGAAGGAAAAAGCTATGAATATTGTATATTTTATTCCCAAAATAAAGTGAATATGTATGTACCTTTTCCCGCCACATAGCGCCGTACTTCTGCGCTAGATATACGTCTCGGAGCGGTGCACCGCGTGCGGCGGGGGCAGGGAGCGGCTGCCACGCCACCAGGCGGCGCCACTGGTTGTGCGACACCTTGCCCGCGAGCCACGCTGCCAAGTCGACCACCACGTTGCCGCTCTGGGTAGACTGAGCGGTGGACGATGGTGGCGCGGGAACGGCCGGTTCCTGCAGGAAATCATGATAAAATACTCGTAGTACTTACTAACTTACTTAATTAGGGAAAATAGACCAGGGCGGCTATTCCTGCATTATTGCGCATTCGCAATATCAGTCATTAGATATATATTTGAAGTTTGGTATATGCCATGCGATGGAAATTAGAGTGACTAAACCACATCAAATAGAAGCTATAGGATATAAGGAATGCTTGTTATAAGGTTTCAGTCAAACACATATCCAGACAAAATCCCTTTTAAAGTCACCCGCAATCTGCCTATGCAATTTTTGCGCACGTGCCAGAATTGACGGCCAGTACCACTATGATAAATACGAAGTTAATTAAAAAAATCTTCGTAAGTTAACACTGGACAGATACTGATGGGGGTCAGATGAATTTAAACCAGACTTCGCCCGCCAGATAGAAAACATGTTGTGTGTGTGACAAACATTAAAATGTGATTTTGTAGCATTGGTGTCCACAGAGTGGGTTCGGAGTAGACGGGGTAGCCAATATACTAAACATCATGTATTTGCAATTCCAATTTGCTACGGGGTATTTCTTTTTTAAGTTTACTAGGTGTACAGTGAAATGTTGTAGGGTTGGCAACTAACTAAAAAAAAAACTCAGGCTCATCTTTCCATAGCCAAACTTAAGTAATAATGCATGTAATGTCGTTTTAAAGTTTTGTTCATGTTATTCGTCACCTTAGCCTCCTTAGCAGTTTGCTGCGCGTCTGTAGCGGGGGCGGCGGGCGCAGCGGGCGCGGGGGCGGGTGCAGGGGCGGGCGCAGGGGCAGGGGGCGCCATAAGCTCTTGCATGTAACGCAGACATGGCAGCGCCACTTGCTGCAGTGCGTACTGTTGAGCTAAATGGAATAATACATATCGTTAAATATGTATCCTAACCACTAACTGACGTCCGTTCAAACAAAATTACATTGTTTAATATTTTCAAATTTTATTTGGAGTTTCATTGTAATTCTACGATCAAATGCAAAGTTTCATCCCGATCGACTTGGAAATTGAGTTATGCAGCTTACGTTATGAAGGAACCGTGAAACGAACGTATAAAGACAAGAACATGAAGATATAGATGGCCGAATATGTTTATTGTTTTTGCTAAGCACAATGATAATAGTGGCGAAGAAAGCTTTTAACAACAAAAAGTACCTTTTCAAAGCCCACATATCGCGCAATATTCGGAAACGTCTTATAAAAGTATACATCTGGAGCATTGCTCTATATGTATGTGAAACGTGGACCATGACAAAACGTGACAGGGAAAAATTGGAAGCCTTTGAAATGTGGTGTTGGCGAAGAATGGCAAGAATTAGTTGGATGGCAAAGAATAGCAATGAAGAGGTCCTGCAGATTGTAAATGAAAAGCAAAATTTTATGAAGACTATAGATAATAGAAGGGGAAAGATATTGGGACATCTGACGACACGACAATTATATCAAAAACATCATTGAAGGAAAAGTGGAGGGAAAAAGAAAGAGAGGAAGGCCCAAGAGAACATTCATGGATCAAGAAGAAGAAAAAGTAAATGTCGTGTCGTATCAAGAAGTCAAAGAGAAGGCGAAGTGAATGGAGAAGACTCCACCGACAAGAGCAAAGCTCTTAAATTGTGAATTGAAAATTGAATGATAATAATATAAGGCGCGAAAGATTAACAGAGAAACAGGTTATCAAATTTTGTACTAAAACAGTGGCATGCCTACGCGCCTTAGGGAAGGATTTCGTTTCATTTCAAATAAAATTCGAACCGAGGTGAAAAAGTGATAAATAAATATAAACATATTTTACTTTTTGATCTTAATATATCGGACGTACAATACACGATTACCTATCTTTTCTTGCATCTAATAAAATCGCAAAGATAGGCTGTTGAATAATACAACTGTTTTCTTCTTTACAGGATGTAAATGCAAAATCAAGAATTCCTTAAAGGTATGAAAGTATACACGATTCTGATGTCATTACGAGAAAAAAATTATTACCTTAAATTTTCACCACAAATTCCATCATTTTTCTAAGCTATGGCTACGCAGCTCACCGGCCTCCCCACACACCTAATTGCACCCCGCAACCCGCACCCCTCATCCAAGTGGCCAGCTACCAGTGAGGTGATGGTGTCCACGCGATTAGTGTATTTTCAGTAAAGCAAATCGTTTTATTATGAGGTACTGGTACTTTATTTAGAGATCCCAGTATTTAAAATAATATCTTTACCGATCATACTAACACACCCTTATAGGATTCTTGCCTTTGCTTTTACACCCGGTATTTGTGGTACAATTTGACAATAGTTTTAACTGTTTAATTTATTGTAGACAAAAAAGTATGTACGAGTCGAAAAGAGGCAAGTGTAAGTGTCCGCCTGTGACACCGCGGTGCTGTCATCGCTTGGGAGTTCGATAGAGACAGGAATATGGTGTTGCTCTTGCGCACCGCGGTGCGTTCAAAACGTGTTCACGATGTCGAGCGTGGACATATGTAGGCCTAAATTATAACCTAAATGTCGTTTAATTTGAGGGATATTACGTTTTAGACAATAAAATTATTACCAAAATAAACGTAGTACAAAATGTGATACAAAACGGCCGTGAGATTAAAAACCCATGCCTGTAAGTACGGTATAAGTATATAGTCACGACATGAATCTCCGAGGGGGTGTCAGAGGTGTTTCTGGCGTAAGCTGTGAAAAGCAAGTCACAGTCCACACTCGGCACACCCGCGTTTCACCGGTTGAGCAGGATAGACAGGGAGCAGGACTCTCGCCATAAATTCATACAGTATAGTTTGAATGCTGGTACAGGAAGCTGTCTCGACAAGATTAATGTTAATAGGAATACTTACAGTTATGAGAAGGGGTGTTGAGGCCAGGTATACCAGCCATGGCTTCAGCTTTCAAGATGGCCGTCGCAGCGGGTGGAATACCTGCCACTTCTGACAGCTGAGGGCAACTCCTACAATAATACCAATGGAAGTCAAATATCACAGATTATACAAGGTGAAATTAAATTAACCGACCAAATTCATACTGGAGACTCGGTTAGAGATCAGAAATAAGCTTCAATTTACCCTTTTAGTGAAATTCAAGAAAACATGTTTTTGCTTCCTCTACTGCCTAGACTAGGAATTGTACTTAAAGGCCAAAAGGACTACTGAATATAGTGCCTAAATTGCTGAGCTTAGACACTTTTATCTTTCTGCTTTTGGATCATCTATCTTAATAGTAAGCACATTTAAAAAAGCTAAAGCGGCCTAATTTATCCAGACACAATCACACTAATATTATAAATGCGATTGTGTGTGCGTGTGAGGGTGTGTATGTCAAATCAAATCAAATCAAATCAAATCAAAGTATTTATTTTGTAAAATAGATACATAAAGTATACTTTCTACAAGTCAAAGTTAATCTTTACAATAAATATCTTTGGAATAAAAAAATATAAAAAAATAATATGTATATACTAATAAGGGAAATACATACAAAAAATATTTAGGTTGGGCTACAAAAATGTAATTATACACCTGCATAAAATAGAGAAATCTAGAAATAAAAATATTATATATAAATGATGCAACGAACAAACAAGTTGATAAATAAATACGGGAAATACATCAAAAAAATATTAAGGTTGGGCTACTAAAATGTAATAAACTTATACACCTGCATAAAATAGAGAAATATAGGAATAAAAATATTATATATACATAATGCCTAACCATCCGCACCATTCGATTAGTATTGCTAAGAAGAAGGGCAAGAAACTTAGCAAATATGTATGTTTGTTCCTCTTTCACGCTGAAATGGCTGAACGGATTTGGATGAAATTTAGAATGGATATAGCTAATACACTAATTTAACACATAGGCTACTTTTAATCCCGGAAAAAAGCATATCGTTAAACCGAATAACACGCGGGCGGAGCCGCGGGCAAAAGCTAGTTGAAAATAAAAATAAGATATGCCAATTTAGCATTGACTGCCTCATTTGTAAAGACAAAGTATATTTAATTTGTTTATTTATTTTATAAAAGAAAACTTTAACCAAAACAGTATTTGTAACATGAAACACGAAAGCAACTCCTTTTAAATGAAAAGGTAAGGGGTACTAGTAAAAAATATATTAAAACGACAATTGAAACACTTACCAAACCCAAAGCCTGACAATGCAACGAAGTCTGACCTCCCAACACTCGACGGAATCTTGCACCTTCACCAGTGCTCCAAGCAACACGACCAATGGCCGCACCTGATATAAAACAAACGTGTTGTATTATTGTACATCGTCACGTCATAAATCATACCCCCACACAAGTCGTTTATGTTACAAAGGGTAGGTAAAAACAAAACTAACAGAGTTGTTATGGTCTTGCGAAGCGGCGTGCCCCATCAGAGACAGCGTGATCCGTTGAGACAACAGGTTACAAAGTTGTTCTGTGGCCGGCAAGTTGTCACGAGTCACCAGGCAGATTAGCGCGCGCACTTCTTCTTGGCACTGAAACAAATCATTCTTTACTGGTTCTTCCGTTAAATAATGACCGACATATAGACTACGTGTCTGACCTATGGCACTACATATACCTTGACCGCAAGCACGGTAGTACCACCGCGCCTTAGGTAGTAGGTGTAGCTGAGCGGGGATGGGGAGGGGTCGAGCAACTGTCATTTCGTTCGGCAACTTTCCCCCTGCCACGTCTGTCGCCACCCAAGGCGCGGTACAGCGCTTGCGGTCACGGTATTGAACACGCTATTTACCTTTACCTTTTACTTTTACCTTTCCTTTACTGTTCAGTAAGTGGTGATCAGTGGCGAAGGGTGAACATTTTAAAAAAGGGAAGCCGGACAAAATAATCGTTTTACTCAGAAAAGTAACCAAGGAAAACATTTTTTTTTCTACTTTGCAACTCCCTGTCAGCCAAGTATTTGTCGTATTGAGATTTATGGAAATGTTTGACAAAGCGAAGAGCATGGAGTAAATAAATGTAGTATGGATACCATTTCCTAAACAAGGCGAATGGAATCGTGTTGTATGGCCCCTTCGCCACTGGTGGTGATACAAATACTAAGTGTTTGACTAGCCGGATTCGATCCCGGGTCTCCAGATTAAGATTCTGATATACATACATATATACATTTTATTAAGCTGTTGATGATGTTTCACCAACTGACGAAGTATAAACAAAAGTATTGGCATATTTACATTTCCCTTCGATACCTGTGGCGTGCCCCGGTGCAGGTTGTGCTGCACCAACTCCTGCACCAGTCCGAACCGGCACAGCCGAGTGCGGTGCTCCGCTTGCGAGGCCAGCGCCCGCAGTAGAGTCAGGCAATGTTCAGCGCACGCAAGGGAACAGCCATAGCAGCCGCCTCCGGACTCTGGATGTGAAAAGATTCGTTATATAATGGAATAGAAAAACACAATTGTTTAAAAGTAACAATTAATGCAGTACAGGAGCCAAAAAATGCTAATTTAGGCTGATAAATGAACGTAGCTCAGCTACATGCCTTCAAAAATAAACTTTTGATCGTGCTGGTATTCAGTTACCCCCATTTATGTATATAATCCGTAGATATATACCTGCAGTTGCCTGGTTCAAGTTACGCGTTTTACATATTACAGCGTCATAAGAACAGCTGTTGGGTAGGATGTACAGATGTATATCGCCCTTGCATTTAGAAATTTATTCGACAGAAAATGGGACCCAAAAGTAATTTTAACAAGTGTGAAAACAATCGGAACCGGCAGCAATTACGGATGTCATTTTGGTTGTCTGTGGCTGACCATACGTGCACTATCAATCAATTGATCTATGAATGATCTCTGTTGATCTTTGCCAAACAGTGGCAGAGATTCCTACGTGCATTATTTATATGATAGACTGTATAGTGTGTTGCCTATGGATTAGCGCGTTGACACCGGTAAATGGGCCTAAAAGGCAGCTTATAAGTTAGCATGCGTCACAATCTACCCCGTTGCACACGTTTCGACGCGATTCGTCGATTTATTATAGTTATAGCTAATAAACAAACAAATAACTTCAACATATTCACAAAATAAGGAATAAGTTCAAAAGCCGTTGATAATAATTTTGCTTAGTAATACCTTTACTGATTTCTCCATCGTAGTTCTGGACAAGACCCGCGTACACCGGCAACGTGTCGCCTTTGAGTTGTTCGCTCTGCGACCTATCGTACGAGACGAGTTCTTTTCTGTTGATAAAAAAAAAACAAAATAATGAATCTATCGTTTTAAAAATCCCGCACTCGCAAAAAAATTTCAAGATATAGTGTCTTTGTCGTTATTGAGACGATATTGATTTGCGCAAAGAGTATGTTATTTTTTCTGTATTATAAAATTATTTCTTGTCATTTTATTACAAAATCTGAATATTTAACCCGTAGTTCCGTGGCTTTTAGCAACATGTTTATAATTCTTAAGACAGATTTTCTGCGATAACTTCGACATAATAGGTCTTTGCCTTTGAAATTGGCGTTTTGTATGAAGAATTTGAAGAAAACTTCGTTTTCAGTACAAACATTTTTCCATTTATTTTAGGAATGACAAATCCAAATTTTAAACAAAAATTGTGTATGAATGAGACAACATTAAGATAGCAGAAACTACAATTAAATTTCTGAAAAGTGTCCGTTTTAAAAGTTATTACGAATTTTATCATGACGGATGACACTTAAGACGAACTGTCTTTGAAGACTTCATTTCAGTAATCAAACTGAAAATAAAAACAAAATTTAATACGGAGATATAAAACCTTGAAATCAACGTTCAAACCAAAAACAAATATTGGAAATAGCTATTTATTTACAGGAATTATGTACTCATGAATCTGTTAGAAATGTTCGGCAACTTCATAGGTAAAGACTCATTATAAACGTGAACTGACCTGCAAGCCAACACCTTCTGTATAATCTTGGAGAGGTCCTCGAAGTAGCTCTTGGAGTCGACACAGTACTTGTGCGCGAGCGACTGTATGACGCGGTTGATCTGCACGCCGCTGAACGATGTGTTGCTCGCGTTACTGTTCTCGTCCGCGCGCCCCTCGAGCCGGTGCTCCGATATCTTGTGTAGCAGCGACTGTGGGTAGTTACGTGCTTATTGCGGAGTTTAGCAAAACGTCAGAAGCACGTGCAGTAGTATCATATAAAAAATGTGTGTAAGAATCTTCGCCAAAAACGGGTATTCACATTTCCTAGACATTAAAAAACTTGTGCACCCCTGAACAAGTGCTAAGGATACAGATACAGGGCGTACGTACAGTGTACACGCTTTGGTCCTAGCGAATTTAACAAGTACCGTAGTACGTTTGCCAGCGTGCGATAGAGGAATTAGTACGACGTATGCTAGCTAGGGCTAATTGCCACATTCGCTAAGACCAACAACATCACATTTTTGGGCAAGGGACATACCTCTTAGGTTAAGGGTCGGCGCTCGTTGGAAAAAGTCCTGCTCAAACGTATCTATTTTTAACTGTTCATCTCGCTCTAAACAACTACCTTTAAGCTCAAAAACTCAGATATCTGACCTTTTTGCAACATTTTTACGTATTGCAGAAAATCTGTAAGTCCTATCGACAAACTGTTTTTTTAATCATATTTTTGGTATGTTACTATGGTTCTGAAACATTCATGTCTTATCACAATATTGAAAGTGCGGCATTGCTATTCCCGAGTTTTACTAAAAATTCCTAGTTTTTTTTTTCTGAAGCCACTATACAATTTAACAACAGTTTTTTTAAAGATATTGTATTTGATTTTATAGAGTAGCAAGTATTTTGTTTAGAAATTTTAATATTCACCATCATTTTAAGTGAGAATGCCAAACCCTGTTTTTGTCTGATTTAGGGACTCCGAACCTTAACACAACGATTAACACAACGTTTCTTGAGTTGCAGAATATTAAGTAATTTCATCTCTAATTCATTTTAATAGTATATACCTATTCATGTAAACAGTTTATGTACTTTATGTATTTTATTATAAACTAGTTTTTCTTTAATATTTATTAGGATGTAGTCTAGTAATGTCAACTATTTGAGTACTAATTTACTATTATAATTTTTTATTTTATTTTAAATATTGCATTACCCTCAACAATTTCCCCATTGCCAAAGGTTAGTTGGTAGATAATACTAATTAGTATTAATTAAGCTCGCTTTTGTACTTAAATGAATATTTTCGTGCAATAAGGAATTTTATTATTAATATTATTAATTAAAAAGCGGACATCACAAACCTCCAACACAGGCTTATTGGCGACCAGCTGCCTGTAGACCCGGTCGGCCTTGTCCAGCAACGCGCCAATGGTCTGCACCATCTTCTTCCTTTCCTCGTCGTTCTCTATGGTGTCGACGGCGCAGCACGGGCGCGCCGTCAGCGTGTAGTCGAACTTGGCGTACTTGCAGAAACCGCACGCGTGGCACAGGAACGGGTCCTTCTCGTCGTAGTTTATAGCGCTGGTGGAGGACGATATGTTGGCATGAAAACTTGAAACTTGAAGCTTGAAGGTCTTTCAAGCAATAACAGATGCTAATACGTCATAGTAGTTCTTACTACGCCCAAAGGAAGGAACCAAACGCATTTTTTTATTTACAAATAAAATTACGTGAGACACGTAATATATTTATTCTGGCAACATGGCTGCTATCGCAAAAATTAACCTGTTCATACATACATACACCTACAGATCTCTATCTTTGGACACAGCTCTTGCCTCTTCTACATCCATCAATCTAAAGTATATTTTTTTGCACGAAGGAGGAAACTGACAGTTGATGCTAGTGGAAAATGCGCTCTTAACTCCTATGATGCATGAGCTATTTCACATTGCAGCAGCATTCAGAAGTTCGCGACAATGTGAAATGGCTCATGCACCATAGGAATGAAAAGAGTATTTCCCACTATCACGAACAGTCAGTTCCCTCTTTCGTGCAAAAAAATATACTTTAGCCGTACAAGCTTTTCTTTTTCGGGTGCTCTCTCCAGTATGTCGCCAGTTTGGTCGGCATACGTCCTTCTACTGCGTTACTTATCGATTTTCGACAACAACTGACGAACAATAGGTACAAAGCGCGATCGCACATTGTTAAATAAGACGGGTTAATCAACCAATGGTCGTCTGCAGAGCTCTCACTTCCGGCAACACTTACCGACACTTGTGACATTGGAAGACGTTCTCGCCGCAGTTGGCGCACACCCCCGGGTTCGCCGGCACCGACTGAGAGCATCGCGGGCACTGCAGGGACTCACCTGGACATACATTACTTCCTTTAATAAAATACAATTTAAAGACCACATTCCAAAATTCAAACTGAATTAAGGTCGTCGTCGGTGAGAAAAAGGTGGTACATACTACTACGTACTGTTGTCGACAGGTCGACATAGCATTTTCCTAATGATGTGACATCACATAGCAGGTAGTCGATATCGATATTTTTTTTGGTACGTAACAAAATAAGTGTAAAATTATTACCTATTATCTTTTTATTTAAAGTAACATTTTATTCATCAAATGAACTTATACATAGGTAACACTAAAAGTTTCCGGAACTGGCCACTTACATAAACAATATTTAAAAATTTATTGCAACATTTGAAAATAGAACTCTTTGGCTGTAGAATGCAGTTTGTTTCATCTGACTGTCTTTTGTTTTTACCTTGTGGCGCCATTTAAAAAATTGTGTGTCTGCATCAACATGGATTTAACTCGGGAAAATTTTCGTAGTATGATTTTCTACGATTTTAAGTGTAATTTGACAGCTCAACAGAGCATCGCTCGGCTTGAAACAGCTTTTGGCAATGAAGCACCATGCAAGACGACTGTTTATAGCTGGTTTGCAGAATTCAAGCGTGGTCGTATCAATCTCAGTGACGAATCTCGCGATGGTCGGCCGTCCACCGCTGTGACCAACAAAAACATCGATGCTGTGCGCCGTATGATTGAAACAGACAGGCATGTGACCTACCATGAAATTCGCGCATCCTTAGAAATAGGCATGAGTCAAATACAATCAATCCTACACAAACATTTGGGTGTGAGAAAGCTGTGCTCGCGGTGGATCCCACACAACTTGACCGAGGCTCAAAAAACGGACCGCGTCACTTGGTGCAGTGCCATGCTTACCAGATTCAACGAAGGTGCGTCAAATTTGGTGTGGGACATAGTAACAGGTGACGAAACATGGATTTATTGCTACGATCCCAAAACAAAGCAGCATTCGAGCGTATGGGTCTTTCAAGATGAGCCGAAACCAACCAAAGTGGCGCGCGTGAAAAGTGCATCTAAGCGGATGATTGCTTCTTTTTTTAATAAAACTGGACACGTGGCTACTGTTGCTTTAGAGAATCGTCGTACCGTGAATAGTGACTGGTACACGACCATTTGTTTGCCGGAAGTTATTGACGAACTCCGTAAAAATAACCGTAAACGCCGTATCATCCTGCACCACGACAATGCTAGTTCTCACACGGCCAGACAGACAAACGACTTTTTGAAGACGAAAAATGTAGAACTCATGAGTCATCCTGCATACAGTCCCGACCTGGCACCTTGTGACTTTTTTCTGTTCCCAAAAATTAAGAACCAATTACGCGGTCAACGATTTTCATCACCAGAAGAGGCTGTCGAGGAGTATGAAAAACACGTTTCAGAGGTCACCACAGGGGAGTGGCACAAAAGTTTTCAAAACTGGTTTGATCGAATGAAAAAGTGCATAGACGCCAAGGGAGATTATTTTGAAAAACAATAAATTAATTTTGTACCTTTAATAGTATTTTTTCATATTCATTCCGGAAACTTATAGTGCGTCCCACGTACAACATCGCTACAGACACTTAAGGAATCTGTTCTGAAAAGGAATTGTTCATCGGGCCCTACTGATTTCGATTCGGAATTTATTCTGGGCATAGTTTATTTTGATATGCCGGTGTAAAACACAACTCCCTCCAGTGTCAGATTGACAGGATATTTATAACAATAATTTAACCGTTCAATGTCACAATTTTCCAATTTCTGACTAGTTCTCGTGCTTTGAGAATGAATTATTGTTTTTTTTTAAACATGTGACAAAGATATATCGGAAGTCGTTTTCGACACAAAACAAAAGCAATAACGTGAGGGGGTTCTAAATCGATAATCGCGTTCTATGCCGACTCACCTCATACCCCGATTGCCATGTCGATGTGTCGTCGTCCGTATTTGACTGTTCTAGTGACAGTCTACACTCAGAAAACACTATGTCGTAACGATACGTTTCTATGTTCTTTTCTTTATTCTATTTTAAATTAAACAACAAACAAGAAAGGTACTAACCAGTTGCCTGTTGGTTTTCGTAGAAGTCAGCGTACTCCATCATTAGGTTGCAGGCGACGATCGGCAATGGGAAGTCGACGCGGACTTCTGACTGGCCGGACTGTAGTTGAACACGCTTGGCCTTGTGCCACATTCCTGTGAATATGATAGAAAACGTACGTTAGCAATGTTGGAGTAGATTTTAAAAATTTCATTCGATAAAGATCTTTTGATCTTTTTGCTGTAGAAACTCCAAGCCCCCTGCCTGTTTTAAGAACCTTAGAGGCCATCTATAAATTACGTCACATGTTAAGGGGGAGGGAGAGGGTAAACAAAGTGTGGCATCGTATGGCAAGGGGGGGGGAGTCATAAGCTTCGTGACGTCTAATGTATAAATCTAAAGTGTTAGAGCTCCACTCTAAACGAAATAATTTATAAATTTTCTAAAATGTTTGATTTATTGTAGATTTTATGAAAAAAAGATTTTAAAAAGTGTGTGGGAGTATGTTTTTATTTATTTATTTCTGAATTTAAAATTGCCATATATAAGGTGACATTTAGTTCTACAGCTAAACTCATACTTTTGGCTCTATAAGTGATCATTATCACGGATCGATAACACTTTTTGCTAATTTCGCAAAATACAATGTTGACCTTCCATAAATAAAATGGTTTACGAATTTCACAAAAAGGGTCCATCCATCAGCCTCTTTCGACCACTGCTGGACATAGGCCTTTCCAAGATTTCAGCATTCTTGGCGGTCCTCCTGGAAGAAATGCCCATACTCACACACGCTGGGCAGGCGGGTTGGTGAGCGCGGTGCCGAAACCCTTGCACCAGTAAAGTAGCCAGTACCAGGGAAGTAGCTAACGCAGTTTCAATACAACTGAAGCCACGTGACCGATTTGGTCGCTAGCTCTTAGACTATAAATCTAAAGTGTTAAAATTCCACTTTAAATTTAAATGAAATAATTTATAAATTTTCTAAAATGTTTGATTTATTGTAGATTTTGTGAAGTGGGAGTATGTTTTTATTTATTTCTAAATTAAAAGTTGCCATATAATAAGGGGACATTTAGTTATACAGCCAAATTTATACCGGAGGCTCGGTAAGTGATCATATAACGGATCGATAACACTTTTTGCTAATGATTTACGAATTTCACAAAAAGGGTCATCAAGCCTTAATACTGAGCACTTACCGCGTCTTCGGTACGAATTTGGCTGCATTAATAAATTAAATTTCACCTTATCATATGTGATGTCACACCCGGGGAGGGGGGTTACACAAGCGTGACCAACTGTGACAAAAACTACTATATACGTAGTAACGCTTACCGGGTCTGTTCCGCAGCTCCTGCACCGCCTGCACGGTGCGGTTGTTGTAGTAGAAGTTGATGGTGCGCACCATCTTGCTCCGTTTGATGTCGCCGATACGCAGGCTGATGCGGCTGATCATGTGGCTGCTCACCAGCTTCACGATTTGGGTCGTCGTCGTGAACTTAGAGTCGATCTGCCACAGAACATATTGATGGTATTTGTTGCAATAAGCTACAGATAGCGCGCCAGTTGAATGCAGACCTGAAGAATGCGCTATATACACACACATACACAGCCATTCTCTCTACGCACACAGCACTATACTGAAGGCGTGGTGTGCGGACGGCGAGGGGAGGTGCTCTCGCCCTTCACCTCAGCCCCCGCCTGCATTCAACTCGCGCACCATCTGTAAGTAAGGAGTCTCGTGGAGATCTATTATTTTAGGATGTCTTTCAATTTTAGGATATTTTATTACTTTACTAGCGATATATGAATGATTTTCTTCCAAAAGTCATAAACACAGTGTAGCGATACTATAATAGGTACACGCCATATTATATTTTTCAATATGAGAACGAGATGATAATTTAAAGGAGAAAGATGGAATGACAGAACGCAACGAAACTTCAATGGGAGCAACAAGTAACGGAAAAAAAATAAAAACACCAATAACCTTGATAGTGGGCAACTTGATGGTAGCCATCGGCACCTCCGGGTTGTTGCACACGAGGCACGGATCCGACTCCAGGTAATACCCGTCCAGCTCCACGAAGGAGCCCAGCGCCGCGTACAGAGACGCGTTGCCGTGACACGCCAGGAGTTGGTTCTGCTTGCGCAGGAGTTCCACGGCTGAGCCCACGTATTTCTGCGAAATAATTTTATTTGAAACGAGTTTATGATTTCTACGCCTGTGATTGTCAGTGCTTTGTGGAACTTGTGACGAACATGATCGCGCGGCTATAGTAGCTATCCGAACCTCAACCGAGCATTTCGTGTACCGTGCGCACGGCATTATTATCCGCACTAAATGCGTCGCGTGTGTCCTATAAGCTAGCTCAAGCAACTCCGGGATCGACACGTCGTCTCCAGGCCAGCAAAGCCTACTACGAGAAGCGCACTTCAAGGTCAGTGCATCCTTCCATTCCATGATCCCTTTTACTGCCCATCCCATCAGCCCTACATTAATGTGACAGCGGACGCAATATACATCTTTGTTGAAATTGAACGCAAAGAAAGTGAGTCTACAGAGAAATTAATGTCTTATTCGACCACATTACATATAAGAAAAGCGATCAAAACAAATGTGTTTTTGGTAACTATTGAAAATATGTATGAAAGTATTAAATTTTGCAATCTCTGATATTTTTTGTGCTGTTTTCCTTGTGTAATTCTGCTTTTACATGCCAGATTTTATCTCAAGTTACACATTCACTAAGTAATTCAATGGACACCCAACCAGCCTTACAAATTACAAAAATTCTGTGGTTTTTACCTCTGAATCGATATTAGGAGTCTTGAGAGTGAAGTATCCAAGTAGGTCGACAAATTGAGAAGCTTTGCGTCCGTACTGAGGCAGTGTAGGCCAGATGGCCCACAGCAGAGACACGAGATTTGATTGATCCGCTGCAGCGCAGTTACTGCAGAAAATAATCAATGGTAAATATAACATTCAAAGTAATTTACTGGAAATATGTATTCTTGATGACGTCAGTGACAAAACTCACTTGTAAATGGCTAGTAATAGCGAATGCGCTTGCCAACGCACTGCAGTAGAGTTGGTTTCTAGAAGGAATGCCTTCACGAATTGACGCAGCTCGTCTTGGGAAACCTAAAAAATTTACAAAATTGCATCAAACTACTGTTAACTATAACATGTAAGTAAATAAAGTAAAGTAAAGTACAATAAAATCGGATATTACACAAGGTAAAAGGATCAAAACATCGGTATAATTTTACGACTTTGTTACAATACAAACCTTCCAATTGTGTATAATCAAGTTTTTGATTTAGTTACAAGGTTGTAGATGAGAGAGGACGGGAAGACTTTACACCCGCAAAGAGATTTAACGCGAATTGTAACATGAATACAACGAACCTGCTTGAGAATCTGTTGCACGAGTTGCGGCACTCTTTGTTCTTGGAACTTGGATCCGTCCGAGACGAACGCATCGCTGTCAGCGCTGCGCTCCCGGTCTGGCCATTCTGTTGTAGCCTGCGACAAACATCGAGCAATGAGCTTTTTGTAGAAAACGGAAAATGATGCAGAAAAAAGCAGCAAATTTTAATATAAATTTTCACGACATAAATCCCAAAGGATGTCAGAAGTGATTCCGAGAACAGATTGTCAAATTCAAATCACAGTCCACGATTATTACGTCCCAATATGATGGGTGGTGAGCCTTGTCAGTAAAACCTGCAAATACCAAAGTACAAAAAATCCCCTTATGTCATTATGGTGTATCTATTACCCGGGCAGTCGTGTCTTACCTTAGCGTCAGGCTTGCTAGAGGACTGTGGGTGCGGCGGCTGCGGCGCGAGCGCTGCTTGCAGCAGCTGCAGCACTGTCGGCGCTACATGCGGGTGGACGCGTCGCGCCACTATCACGAGCCAGCCGAGCGCCTCTTTACGTTCGTTGAGACACGCCACTTGCCAGTTGCCGGTGCGGGCGCTAACGATCTCCGCGCATGCCTGCGGATTAAACGTCCTTGTCATGTCACTACGATACTGGATATTTCGATAAGTAAAGTAATAAGTACACGGTGCTGGTTCCGAAAATATTTCGAGATATTATGTTTCTGGACCGTATTTTTCTATTTATAGCTTTAACAACTATGAGATTTTGTATATTATGATAAAATACAACAAACATCACTTTCATTTGACCTCTAAATGACGTCACAGAATTGGGTGATTAGGGCTAGGCCAAATGCAAAAAAAACTCACTGTCTTTTCCTTGTCAATCTCAACTTACAGTGCCACCAACTTATCCGAAGAATGAACTAGCTTATTCCGAGCTTGTCATTGGCTAATATTCAATATTATCCAAGCAGATATGCTAGTCCCGCAATTTTCATTCTACAGATAAGTTGGTAGCACTGTAAGACGGAGTTGCCAACCTGCTAAAATAAAGGAAGTAGCTTATTCCGGGCCTGTGATTGGCTAATATATAATATTATCCAAGCAGATATGCTAGTTCCAGCATTTTCATTCTACAGATAAGTTGGTAGTAAAATAAAGGAAGTGTCTACCGTGTCCCTAGTATCAGTCTCTTTATACTTTACGATATGAATAAAGAGGTTAATTTAGCCAACAAATAATATAAAACCAGTGTACTTTAGAGGGGGGGGGGGCTTTGCATGCAGAATATAACGCAGGTAACAGAGCTAACTGCATAACTGAGAGCTTATTAAGAAGTTACCTCACTTTAGCACATAGAGAGTGCTTTATATGGTAAAAAATAATAATAAACATTATACCAAGTTTAACTAGTGGTGACGTGTCATTTTTACGCACTTCAATCTCGTGTTTGTCTCTATAAATATGGTAATTGGACAGCTGCACTGACTGTTCGCGAGCAGGTTCAGCTTGCTAACATGTAAACTGGCCCAGTGAAGGGAAGGGCGAGCGATTTTTGTCTTATATCTCGTGTGGCTGGGCACATGTTCTGTCTCGTCGACTGTCAGGTAATGATTGTAGTGGACATGTGAGATGTACCTTCAAATGCTCCATCAGCATGACGAGCTTGTCGTAGGCGGGGTCGGGCGCGGCGAGCAGCGCGCGCGCGGCGTGCAGGTGCGCGTCCAGTGCGTGTACGTCGCGCAGCTGTCGGTAGCGCTCCCGCGTGCCGCACAGCAGCAGTAGGAGTTTGCGGACTTGTTTCCTGTTATAAAGGGCACATGTATTTGTATTGCTTGTTTAAGTACATATACTGACTGGATCTTTAGTGGCTGATAACTGATAAGCTGATAACTAGAAATAGTACTCGTCAGTTGGAACACCTTTCACTATTGAGGCAACCCTAAAATCGCGAATTTCCAATGAATATTCCATATAATTTGAATCCTATGCCACAGACATAATGCACATAGAAATCTTCGCCAGCTTTTGTATTCTAGAAAATAGCCGAATCATAAATTGTAGAGGTAATTGCACTAGCATTTGAAAAGTTTTAAGAGAGAAAATAGAATTCATGGTAATTTTAGATCATCAACAAACAAGCGGAAGGGGTTAATTTTGGTAGTCTTTAGCCGACCGAACGTGCGCTATCTGTCATGGATTGTATAGAAACCGTTCGGAAATACAACCTTGGCCGAAGATAGGCGAAGATTCCTACACGCAATATTCACATGGTATTACTGTACTATTTCTATTAAACAACTGATTTATTTTTTTCGCGAATTCACGATTTTATTTATAATAAGTTGTTCGTATAGACAGTACTATACCTAATTTCCAGCTTTTTATTAGCACTTTAAACTGCAGCCAGTAGTATTACATTTTAATGAGAGGTGTTTTAAATTCTGATTCATATTTCTAACATTGTAAGATTCTTATTAAAGCTGATTGCAACTAATTTGGAATCCTTATTATGAAAAATTAGAAACATAGCTTATCATTATGTTCGCTTCACATCCAAGTTGAACGCGCTTTGTTCGCAGTTTTATAATCTGCACCGTTAGAGACCGCTCTAGCGGCGGTGTAGTAACTTTGTTTGTTTTTTTTTTACTACTTGTCCATGATTATTGGGATGACGTGGTCTTTTCTCTCTTCCGGTTTTTGTTTTTGAGAAAAAAGTGGTGCTTAAAGGGTTGAATAGCCTGCTTTGGGGCCATCTGTGCGTAAAATAAAGGGATTGCGTCAGTTTTTTGGTGACACGAAGCGAATGCCCCCTGCCATTCCTTAAATTCCTGCTGTTCCTTGCCCAAGTCTTTCCCCTCCATAATACCGGCTCGGCCAGCACTGGAGCATCAAGGCGGCCAAGCAACAGATAGCGAGGACCCCAGATTTTGGACTTCTGGAGGTATTTTGACGCCGTCAATATTTTACTGGACTTGTGTGAGTGTCACATTTTATTACTAGAACTTTCAACTGAAAACCCTTGTTACTGTCCGCTGGTACTGCGTAATCTTGTTTTGGGCCCAGCCAAGTTATTCCCTGTGCAGACCAGACAAGTGACAGGGCTTTTCATACAATTATCATAAAATATAATATATTCCACAACTGAACTCCTTGCAGCAATGCAATGATGACAATTTAAAAACTACTGGGCTGAATTAGATAGAATTGGATATGTAAGTGAAGTATTACACTGGACTATTAGTAATTAAGAAAATCAATTACCACACATTTTGATCGCTGTCGGGTGCAAAATGAGGCATTATGAGACAAAAGCCAGACATGTTTTTCTATAATGTGAATTGTATTTATCTGTGTTTTCCGTGCAATAAAGTGTTTATTATTATTATTATTATCTTCTTGGCAATATAATGTAGAACTTTCAATCAAAAACCTTACCTGAGTGGAGTCTGCTGGTTCATCATATATTCGCAGAGCAACGTGCGCCATTTCTGGTCGAAGTTCGAAGGGTCACAATGTTTATGTATTTGGCAAGGAAGTCGCAGAGCCATCTCCATTAGAAGTTGCGGGTAGTTGTCGAACACGTCCAGAGCATGACCTGGTACAAAGTAAATTATATGAAGTATGGTATTATTACATAAAACATATAGTCAGGATGTATCAAGACATGTTTTTCAATAGTGGTCAAGTCCAAGAACGGAGGAGTGTGTTTGTTTGTGTTGATTAGTTATTTGTCGAGAATGTGATTCGGGGCTGGCCACATCTAAGTTAGTTTACTTTGAAGTCTTCAGAATCGACTTTATTATTATGATAATAAACTCTCCACGATTAAAACATAGTTCTCTGATAAAATCTAAAATAACGCATGAATTCGGGGCAATATTATGCTTCTGACTCAACATTATGAGACAATTTTACTTACTTTTAACGTACTCCTTCACAAAGAACGGCTGCATGTCAGGTAGCGGCTGCGGCGGCTGCGGCTTCAGCAACTGTTGACCGGGAGACGTGGTCGACGTGGCTGTACAAGATATTCACTATGAATTCATATCTATTCGGGAAAATTACCTACGCAACTTATTCAGTTGTTGGAAACAGGAAAACTACTGTTTTTAGCGTTTGTCTCGATATGAGTAGGGGTCGATCTAAATTAACACCATGGCGAAAAGAACTAACGCCAAGATCATAAGAGAGTCCACGCCACCACTGAAGTCCTGCGACGAAGTCTTTATTATTTTTGGAATATGAACCAAAACGCCTTAATCCATTGGACTTTAGGGGTTGCCCGGACTCTACGAGCGCACTCAATTAGGTTCGTTAGGATCCTAGTCTCATTGTATGTATGTATTCGCTTCTAAATTATAACTTAAAAAGCACTAGATAGCTTTAATACGGTTTCCACCGTTTTAGGTTAAGGATAGTGCTTTGACCATAGAAATCAGTAATTATTTCAGAAAACCAAGTTCGTGGAAAAATGCAGGCGTACAATAGGCTGTCTTACTAGAAGTCTTCTCCTTCCAATAGGGCAGTAACGCAGAGAGCACATTGAAGCAATGCGCCGGCGCGCCAGCCCGCACCAGTGCCGCGGCCGCTAGACGCGACACGTGCGCTGCGCACGCGCCGCCGCACACCTCCGCGCGGGACGGGGGGCCGCCCGATGCTGACGTCTTCCAGCGAGCCATTAGTACACCTAGGGAGATATTATACATTACAAACACGTAAATCATAGAGTTTTGTGTACGGACGCCAGTATGACAGACTACTTATTGGTAGTTCCTATTGCGGTGTCATAGTTAAAATCGTTTACGAATAGGAAGCTTGAACTGCAGGTGTCTGTATATTATAACAACGACTAAAAGGACAATTTGATCTTTGGTTTGGTACGAATCCGGGAATAAACGGAAAATATTTAATTTAGTAGTACATATTTTTATCGCATTCGGATAACTTGTGGCTTTGTATTATTAGTATAACAGACATTCTCCCACCTCGCTGTGACTAGACATAAGTTTGCATTAACAATAAATCATTATTTGCACGGTTGTTTATTTGATCACACATTTATCGTATTTGTGTGTACAATGTTATACTTAGATACCAATTTATTTTAGATTCCATTTTATTATTGTTATTTATTTTGTACACTGCTTTTGTGTTTTCCCAAAACTTTATTTTCACTCGAAGGTTGTCTGGGAGGTAACACTTAGCCGCTATATAGCCGTTTTATAGTTTTTTTTTTTGTGTATTTAATATGCAATAAAGACGAATTGGGTAAGCGGTTAGTATACTACTGCATCACCTTGTAAATCACCACAATATGTAACCAACACTCACTCAGAAGCCTCATGATGACGAGCTGCAGCTCCCTGCGGTTGGTGCGCTCGTGGACGGGCGGCGTCGACGCGTCCTCACTGCCCATGTCCAGCTCCGCCACCAGCAGGTCCAAGAGACGCTCCAGTACCACCCTGTCGCCTTCCACGCTCGAGTCTAGGTCTCCGGCCAGCATCAGTACCACCTGTGAAGACGTGTTTGTTTAGAAATAGGATGGCGAACATAAATCCAAGAGACCATCAAAAGTTACATTACATAATCAAAATTATTAATTATTTATTGATTTGTATTTCGCAAAAAATACGTATGATCTAATGGTCTGAATATCTAATACATGTAAAGGGTGTTTTTTTTAGAGGTATAGAACTTTAAGTTGGCAACACTTTTTTAACTGGTGGCCATTTTGTCAGCTGTAAAGTGATTTATGTTTAGTTTGGTTTGGCATTTCAACATGAATAGACTGACGCCTGAACAATGCTTCCAAATTGTGCAAATTTATTTTGAAAATCATGGTTCTGTTCGAAAGACGTATCGCGCATTACGTCCAATTTACGGTTAACATAATCGTCCATCAGAGCAATTAATTCAATTAACTATGAAACGTTTTTGCACCACGTTTACTCTAAATGATAATACGCATCCACAGAGTTGTCGTACAGTGCGTACAGAAGAAGTCATTGCTGCTATAGAGCGTAGCGTAGAGGAAGACCCGAATCAGTCTATCCGCCACCGTGCACAGGAATTGGATATGTGTCCATCCACTTTATGGAAGATTTTGCGATTTAACGCCACTTGACTATTTTCTGTGGGGATATGTGAAGTCGCAAGTCTACGCCGATAAGCTCGAAACGATTGACCACTTGGAGGACAACATTCTGGGAGTTATTGCCGATATACGGCCACAAATGTTGGAAAAAGTCATCGAAAATTGGACCTCCAGATTAGACTACGTCCGAGCCAGCCGTGGCGGATATATGCCAGAAGTCATATTTAAATTATAATGCCAGAAGGTTGTCTTTCGAATAAAATAAATTTCATATCAATAAAAAAAATCATCTTTGTTTTATTCCATTTCAAAGTTCTATACCTCTAAAAAAAACACACGTTATATCTGTACTAAAACGGTATTTTTTATTTCTAGCTCGACGACGTTTGTTCTAAACGTTTTTAACGTTTTTTTCCAGGCGACTTAATGTGAACGCTTTTTTCCGATATGCCTACAAAAGTGAATAGCTAATTATTATTTGCCCATAAAATTGGCTTTATGTTTAAAGCTGGTAACCCTATTTTACCAAACCGTCATGGCACTGACACGAGATCGAACCTGATCGAGAGGAATCACGGTGCATTGTTTGATTTTTCTCTTTCACAAAAGGCGTACCTTCAACACAATCTCTTTTGCACTATTGTTCAACGGCTTTGGCAATAATAATACATAATTTATCAAATAATTATGAAAAATCAGACTGACAACATGACAGCAAAAGCTTGACAAGCGGTGATACCCACATTTTACAGCAAGGGACAAGTTATGATGAATGGTCTGTATGCAGTCACGTATCAGATCTGAGATGCGTCTGGCGGGTAACTGGCCGGTAACTGTCCGGTAAATCCGCGCGTGAGTGCTTAGCTTTCGTTCCGGAATGACTGTCAGCAGTTATAACGCGCTTTGATTGTAATTTTTCAGCGCGCTAAAGATTGTCAGCTAGCTTAAAGAATAGGAACGTTCTGATAATTTTTAACGATGCTTATTCTGGAATTATTGAAACCATTGTCGCTTAAAGATGACGTCATACTTCTAGTGTATGGACCTAAATTTTACTGCTAGTAATTTTGGAACGTGAGACTAATTCTTCATCATATTCTGTGTGTACAAATTGTAACTATTATATGCATAGGATGAATAAGCATGAGTAGCATGACTAACCTGTACGAAAGGAATAGCTCTGACACCGGGCAACGATCGCAGAGACGGCAAGGCGTCGAGCGCTGCACTCAGCAACGAGAGCCGCAGCGCGTGCAACTTGCGCGTTTCACTCTCCACTTCTAGCGCTCTAGCGGTCGTAGCGGTGGCCGAAGCGCTTGCGGCCGCCGCCGATGTCGATGGACCTACAAAAATATAGTTATAGATGTTGATTGGTCCTTGGTATTACCGTAGAAGGACGTATGCTAGCCAAATTAGCGGCATACCGGAGAAGGGCAAAGTTAAAAAGCACCCGGAATAGAAGAGCTTGTGTGACTAGATTGATGGAAATCTGTGGTCTTTATCTACTCCGCTGGGAGACAGGCGTCCTTGCAGTCACAATGTAATTCGCCTCCATATTTATTAATTAACTCAACACCCAAATCGTACCTTAGAAAAGGCCATCTTAGATAATTGCCAAAGAAAAGAAGCATTGAAACGTTTGTTATTGAAGGTTGTTACTTTACAATCGGCCAATTAAATCAAATATTTAGTATTCTTAACCCTCTTCAGTATTATCATCTGTAAAACTATCTGGACTGCGATTTATGATTTTAAAATTATTTTAGCGATATAAAAAAACCGGCCAAGTGCGAGTCGGACTCGCGCACGCTTATCTATAAAACGGCAAAAAAAATCATGTCTGTTGTATAGGAGCCCCCTTTAATATTTTCTTTATTCTGTTTTTTAGTATTTCTTGTTATAGCGGCAACAGAAATACATCATCTGTGAAAATTTCAACTGTCTAACTGTCACAGTTCATGAGATACAGCCTGGTGACAGACGGACAAACAGACGGACAGCGGAGTCTTAGTAATAGGGTCCCGTTGGTAACCCTTTGGGTACGGAACCCTAAAAAGTTTACGCAATACATATCGTCAAGACATGAATCCCTTAAGAAGTGTCAGAGGTGTTCCCAATCGACAAGATTACAAATTAATAATTGGTACAAAACTAAAAACCATTTCGAGATTGGCCTTCTGAGCACCATATATTTTATTAAATATTAAAACATTATCGAATAAAGAGATTTAAAAAAAAACTCAAAAGTTGGATAAAACAGGATTTTAAAAACAATTACCTTTGCTTTTAAGTTCATTCCGTATTTAAAAAAATAACTGTCATGTCATTGTGACTGTTGACATTAACAGCGAACACAAACATACCAAGTTTTTTTTTATATAATCCCTTGGCAATGAACATCGAGTTTGAAATCCTCAGTTGCGACTTACATTCTTTTAAAATGAGTGAATAAGAAAAAATAAAATAAGCATTAAAAACACACAATAACACAAAATAAAAAATACACAAGCTTTATTTTTACGCAGACTTTCACTATAAATATTGAAAACAAATGGTTACCTGAAATGAAATGATGTCGATTGTGAAGTGTAAAATGCAAAAAAAATATTTTTTGTTTGATAAACACTTGTACGTGTCCACTTATTTATATTAATTTCCCTTACCGGTTTCGCTGTTAAAGCATTATCAAAGGTTTGTTTGGTTGTTTTTTCTTAAAAAAAAAAAAAAAATTAATATAAATGAGTGGACAAGTACAAGTGTTTATCAAACAAAAAATGTTTCAAAAGTTCCACCAAGTGCCAACAATCACGAGCATCAACTCCAAAAAAAATATATAATGGTTGTGGGGTCAAAATAAGTTTTATGAACAAACCTGGAATAGCAACCGGTGCACTGGCGTTGCTTGCCACTTGCATCGCTCCAGTCGGAGGGGCGGCCATTTCTCCTGCAACAAAATGTTAATTCAGTACGCAAGCAATAACCAACCTTATAAACACGGTTATAATAAAGTCCAAGGGTGCATGCAAGATTTCTATATGAATGGAATAAGTCTCCAAAAGTGGCATAAACTGAAATTCAACCACTGGTTACTTCAAACAACTAAATTCCCCGTCACGAGAAGCTATAAATTTTGTAAATAAAGAACTTCTTCAAAGTTACGTAGCGAGAATTCAATCAACAACAAATAATCCCAAATTTAATCAACTCAAAATAACATACGTGTAATACGAAACTAACGAGCAATTTCACTTGGTCACGTTATATTTTAGCTCTGTCGTCTAATATTTTGTGGTACTGGAACGCATCTGACTCATAGAACGTAAGCATTTGGACCGCCATTTTGAAGTAAGTTCAAGCTGATGCTGTCAATGTTGTCATTCGAGTTTCGTTTGAGTCTCAGTTTGTTTGTGTTGTTTTCGCGGTTGGAACTCCTGAATGTGTGTTTACAAAATTTATAGCTCCTCGTGACGGGGACTTATCCTTGCAGTAGGCTTCGGCCGTGGCTTGTCGAAAACATGCCGCCAAGCAACTCATCGAAGCCGTACCTGGAAGAGGTGAGCGCTATTCAACTTAGGGTTAAACGTTGCTTTGTATCAAGCGCGGTAATGACCAAGCGTAAGCCTATGGTTAATAAAAAAATAATACAGAAGAAATATTTGTCATTTTTTATTTCCCCATATTATTCTTTTTTTAAGTATTCTATTGTTTCTATAAAGGTTATTATCGACTTATTTTGCTAAATAATTTAAATATAGTTTACCGTAAGCGCTGCTGCGACCGGACACTCCCCCGATGCTGTCAGCGCCGGAGCCCCCGCTCTCGGAGCCCGCGGACCCGGCTGCCTCGGCCGGGGATGTGCGCAGTGTGCTGCCGTCTGTGGCCGCCGTGCTGCCTTCATCGTCAGACCTGCATCGACAATGATTGTTAACGATCCTGCACAACTTCTTTACAAGAAGGGACCAACTTCGCACTAACGTCGCGGGCGAGGCCCTTCTCAGCCGCGTGCTTCGCTTACTCAACAGTATGGCTAGAGATCAACCAGAGATGGATATTTTTTTGCATCCCTAGTCCACATCCACATACTTGTGGTGAAGTACTTAGAGAAGTGATCGTCAACTTTTTAGTATATTTAGGTTTTAATCTACATTTTTATGGTTCCGTAGACCGACACGGAACCCTTATAGTTTCGCCATGTCCGTCTGTCCGCGGCTTATCTCAGATACTATTAGTACTAGAAAGCTGTAATTTGGTTTGGGTATACAATACATATAAACCACGCAGACAAAACGGTAAAAAAAAACGTTTTTTTTTTGGATTCTCCCGTGCACATTAATTTGAGATGTATTTTTTTTTCGTCTATCCCATAGTGTGGGGTATCATTGGATAGATCGTTCAAAAACATCATGGGTGTGTGAAAACCATTTTTAGATTTAGGGATCCGTTGGCGACATATTAAGCTTTAAAGTGATAATTTTTGTTAGTCTAGTGCCCCCCCCCCCCCAACCCCCTGCCGGCTAAACGGTTGTTTATGAATGTGTGTAAAAATTCACAGAAGTAGTATATACCGGGTGTAAATAGACTGCTACCATTAAATGAAACCACATATTCTACCGACCCTACTGAACCACTTTTCCCAAGACCCACGGACACCCTTAGTTTAGGAAATAATTGAGTTCCAAACAAAAATGCGTTAACCCTAACGCACCGACATACGGGAGAGTTTAGAGAGAGCGTCGTCCGTGAAACAGTTTCAGGTTCAACTTTTACTACACACAGACAACTAGGCAAGGAATATCATTTATTACCTTTCATTTGTAAAATTAACATACCCGGGGGGTGAGACCGTGGCATCGCTGAAGCCGGGCGCCGGCGGTGGAGGCGCGGAGGGTGGGGGCGGGGCGCCCCTGCGCGGCTGATCTTGTAACGACAAAGCGATCGCCAACTCCACCATTGTTTCGTCGTCTGCATCCGGTGGTATGTCCAGGAGAGCTTCCAGACCTGAGAGGAAACCGTTTGCTACAAGATTAAATAAAAAATAAAACTTGTATCATGACAACATAATGTATTCCCTAGCGGGTGTCAGAAGTGACAGTTGTGAAATAGATTTTTTCATATTTTGAGAATAAAATGTACTGAAATTGAATCAAAAGGTTGACTTTAGTCATGGACTCGCATTTCGCATCCTAGCGATGCACCCTCAGGACTTTCTTTTGCTAAAAACTCACAAACGAAAGTTACTAATGTTAAAAATGTCTCCGGTCAATAAAATTTCAAGCATAATTACACGATATGACACGCTTGCAAAGGTCACTGTTACTCAATGCGGAGAGACCCGCCGTGCGAGTGGGATGGATTCCGGAAAAAAGTTACAAAATGTCGGTTTTAAAATGAACTAAAATATCTATCTAAATGACAAACTAGCAAAATTTAGATATTGTTAAAATGTATCTAACTAAATATCGTCGAGGTCGGTTTGTCATTCCTATAATGTCAAACTATGAAAAAAAGTGTCGAAGAAGACCTCATTTTAATAATTATTTCTATCGAGCCAAAGTTCCTCAATCGCGTTTCTAAAATACAGAAAACTAGAAAAAGGTTTCAAAAATTATGTACTAATTTATCAAATTAATGGCTGCTTTTAAAAAGCAGGTACACAACTTCAAAAGTGCCGATTTTAGCGAAATACAAAACTATACGTACCCCCATCAGGTGCCAGCAAGACCATGGGCTCCAGAGGGTCATCGACATCCATGAACTGGCTCTCTTGCTGCTCGACCGAGTCCCTCGTGTTGCTCAGTTCTGATTCAGACGGTACGGCTTCGCTGATCGAGCTGGCGGCCGGCGCTGTTGTCACCGATGAACCCGCACCTAAACGAAAGTATTATTTAATTCAAGATAGTCCTACTCTTCGCCACTACCGCACTTGATGGACAGCGTCAGAGAGATAGAATGAAGTGCACACACACAAGTGGAGAATGAAAGCAGGGGAGGCGGTAATCACAGTCTTCCGCAAAATATACGGAAGTCGGTAATGGAAGAATAACCGATACTACGCAACAGCCTGTAATATCTCTTCTGGTGAACAAGAAATGGTTCTGTAAGACTGATCTTGATATTTCACACTGGACAACTTTCCCAATCGAAATGGTAAATTCCACTTTCCCTCAATAATTTTAAATACCTACTATGGATTCTTTAATACAAAGCGTTAAAAACCAAAAACCAAAAGAAATTAAAATCTGGATATTAGCATTTTTAGTCAAAAAGTTTATATTGAAACAGAATAAATAATAAATGAATTTAAAAAATAAAGCAGAGTTTATCAATTAATAAAAAATATTGCTCATTATTTTCACTGTTTTTTGTCACATACATAAACTGGTTTCATGTGCCTTATAAAGGGCTAAATATATTGTAATGAAACATCCACTTGCTAATTTAAGTAATCACTTTACACAGCGACTTATTAAACTATACAGTTTCGCGACATACAGAAGGGCAAAGTAAAAAATACCCGAAATAGAGCTTGTATAACTAGATTGATAGTTGTAGAAGCAAAAGAGTTGTGTCAGTATCGTAGTAGATGGAAGTAAATATGTAGTCTCTACCTACCCCTCTGGAAGACAAGCGTGAGTATATGTATGTATGTTTTAATGTATAATTTATACCACCACAATATAGCTTTTACGCAAAGTACACGGTCGTTATATCGGAAGGTTGACTTACCAGGTGTGTTCGGCGGCGAAGGAATGTAGACCCTACGCCTCTTGACTCTAGGACGCAACACTCTCACGAGGGCTGCTTTGGCTCCAAAACTGATACTTTGGTCCTCAGCCAGGAGCAACGACAAGTAGATTTGATTGCCGAAATCAACCTGAGAACGAAAAGTCACTAACCCGTCAATCGAAAATGAATAACTGAGCGGGTATGCAATAACATAAATTGGCCAGCATATTTTATTTAATGTTTTTTTTTTCTCTTTATATAGGTGCCCAAAAAATTTTTTTTTTATGTACTTGATAACTAGTTTAAATTTTGCAACGGTTAATGTTAGATAGAGAAAAATTATATTTAAGTTTTAGATTATTATAACTTTTAAGAACTGTAAATCTACTCATTACAGACCTTTATTCAGCCCATTAGTGAAGGCACTGCCCTAGTTATTTATAAACAAGCTTTTTATAGGCTGTCCGAGATATCATGATATGGGTGACAGTTCGTAATTTTCCGTTTCACCTTTACTACTCACACCATGCTACATACACCCAGGCACAAAAGAACATAATAGGTTTTAGAAATAATGTATATAATTATTGCAAAAATACAATAAATAACGCCTCTTTACATCGAAACAAAAATCAACAAAAATGTTTTGGATAATCAAAGATCAATCAATTAAAAAATCGATTTAATTGCCCGTGTTAACTTTCTCTATACTAACAAAAATCGATTATATTTCGTTTGGGTACATCACTGTAACTGTCAAAAATCGCAACGGACCACGTGAGCCGATGGGAATAACCCGTATAGACACATGCTATTAATATAAAATGAGAAAAAATCTAATTTGCGGCTGGCATCGAATCTGGATGCTGTAATAGAGATTATAGTTTCTAACTAATTCTGGTAAAAAATCTTACCATGTCAGAATCGCTATGCAGCTGGAACGCGTGCAGCGTGTCAGCCAGCGCATGCAGCGTCGTATCGCTGTGCCTGAGCCCGTACTGCAGCACCCCGCCCGCGGCGCCCGCAGTACCCGCGGTGGCCCGGCAAGCGGCCAGCCGCCATAGCACGCTAAGTAGTAGGGAACAGATGTGTGGTTCCGATGTGGAGTCTTCGAGTGGGGACTTCCATAGAGATGACCAGTCGCCTGTGAGCGAATGGATTGTTAGGGTTTCCTCAAAAAGCTTCGGTATCTGTTTTGACCGCGGCATATCCTAAGGGCTAGACTGATTCTATAGAGAAGAAATTTTGAGAATCTGTCTGGGACTCCAGAAAAAATATGGAAAACCATGATGACGACATTTTGGATATTTGTGTTGGGTGTCTATAATGAGTATTATATCTACGTTGAAGTTACGTGGGACACCCAGAAAGTTTTGCGAAACTAAAAAAAATGTTTTATAGGTAATTTTTTTTTTAAATCTTTTCAATGTGTTCTCCACCAGCCTCTATACAAAGTTTCATGCGTCTAAACCAGTTTTCAAAACACTTTTTCCAGTCCGCCGCAGACACCTCGTTTACAGCCTTCTCGAACGCAGCCAGCGCATCTTCCGGCGACAAAAATGAGCTGATTTTTTATTTTTGGAAATAAAAAGAAGTCACACGGTGCTAGATCAGGGCTGTAGGGAGGGTGACCCAGGAGTTTGACTGGCGTGCTGTCCAGGAAGTCCCTCGTTTTGGGTGAGGTGTGCGCAGGTGCATTGTCGTGGTGGATCAGTAGCCCGGGGAGCCTTGTGTTTGTTCGCTTGTTGCTAACAACAGAGAAAACTTCTGGCAAACATTTGGCAGTATACCATTCGGCATTGATGCTTCTTTGATCCCGTAAGGGAATTGATACCAAGTGGCCAGTCAAATGAAAAAAGCTAGCGATCAAAATCTTCCCCCCGCTTCTAGATCGCTTCACTTTGGTAGGCGTTGGTTCATTTTGAAACACCCAAACATTCGACTGGCGCTTGGTTTCTGGGTCGTATTGATAAATCCAGGACTCATCACCTGTAACGATGTCGTAAACACGCTAAGACGATCCTGCTTAAAATTTGTTTAGCATATCACGGCACCATTCCACCCGGGCCTGCTTCTGAGCATCGGCGAGGTTGTGCGGCACCCAGCGTGATACTATCCTCCTCACGAGAAGATGGCTGTGTAAATCTCGTGAACGCTTGCCGATCCAATCTTCAATATGTGTTGAATCTCCTGATATGTAGTTCGCCTATTGTCTTGGTGTAAATTTTTCACTGCCAGCACGTTTTCTTCGATAACAGCCGTCAAAGGGCGACCTCTCCTTTCTTCATCCCCCAAAGTTGGTCGACCGCGCTTGAATTCGTTATACCAACAATACACGGTTGCCTTGGAAGGGCCTTCATCCATGAATGCCATTTGAAGTCTATCGTACGATTCATCCAGTTTCAGGCGACACTTGAAATCGTAAAAAATCATAGCTCTAAAATGTTCCCGGCGCAGATCCATAATTTCAGCGAGACACAATACTTTGAATTAGCTCGCAAAAAATTTTAAAATTAGAACTTACCTATTTTTACTTATAAAAAATCACATTTTCGAAAAACATTATAACTGGCCAGTCTCCCATATATAAAAACTTTTTTTCGCAATACATTCTGAGGGGCCTAGTATAGTTAAAAATGTCACTAATTGGTTTATAAAATTGGAAAAGATTTAAAAAAACCGGCCAAGTGCGAGTCGGAATCGCGCACGAAGGGTTCCGTACCATTATCTATAAAAACGGCAAAAAAATCACGTTTGTTGTATGGCAGCCCCCTTTAATATTTATTTTATTCTGTTTTTAGTATTCCTTGTTATAGCGGCAACAGAAATACATAATCTGTGAAAATTTTAATTGTCTATCACGGTTCATGAGATAACATCCTTGTGACAGACGGACAGACAGACGAAAAGCGGAGTCTTAGTAATAGGGTCCCGTTGGTTACCCTTTTGGTACGGAACCCTACAAACGGGTTAAGGATATTACCATCAACAGGCTTGGCGGGTGTAGGCGCGCTGAATTTGACGAGATGTTGCGGGCGCGCCGTGGCCACGCCCCTCGCGAGCAGCACCAATCGGAAATACGCTTCAGGGTCGATGTTACGAGCATCCGCAGTCGCTTGGAGCTCCATGAGTGACGTGCACACGTATTTGAGGATCGCTTGATCCTGGTATTAGAAAACACAAATTCATATAAAGTAAAGCAAAAAGATACGCAAAAATTTACCAGAAAATTCTAGAATAAACAGATACTGTTTATTCTAGAATTTTTATTACAATAAAAATTTATCTTAAGGCGCATAGGCACGCCACCGTTTTTGTACAAAATTTGATAACCTGTTTCTCTGTTAAATATTATTATTAGAGTGCATTACCAACCAGAAAAGATAAATTAGAAACAAATGTAAAGACAACAAGTTGAAAATTTTATAATATTTAGAGTATTCCAAAGCCATGGATTTCGCAATAAAAACATAATCTTCGTTTCTCCCGTTGTTTTACGTTTTAGACCAAAGTATAAGACCTCTATCATCTGGTACTGATATTTCAAAAGGTACCATTTCGCCAAAATTTTGAATATTGATTTTGTTTTAAGAACATCAAGCTGGACAGATTCACATACGTTGTTTTCTTGCCTTAAATTGTACCTATACCAAAATGTTACATTTCAGCCAGATAGTGACTGTGTAACTGCCTCTATAAAATTATAGGGGGCTCAAACTTTAGTCTATAACGAAAAACAACTGAGAAACAGGTTATCTAATTTTATATTAAAACAGTGGCATGCCTATGCGCCTTAATGATGAAGACTACTCAGAGTTAGAGAGAAGTATGCTTTAGTTGAAGAATATAATCATAATGATTTAGATGCCAATTTTTTATGTTACAATTATTTTAAATAAATACTACGCACTTTGCACTGATGATACTGTTGCTGGTGCACACTGCGCAGTAAGCATTGCGCGCGCGCATGCAGCTGCGCACTGGCCGGCGCCGGCGCACACAATAGTCGCCGCGCCGCCTCCGCCCCTCCCACCGCGCCGCTCGCCGCGCCCACCGCACTGGGCGCTCCCGAGCCGAGCTCTAGCGCTTCTAGAGCGGCGCAAGCGAGCCTTTCGAGGGCGGAAGGCTTCCAAGCACCACTGCCTCCATCTGCTTCCTACAAAATAAAAAGGAACATGAAAAATATCCTATACAAATCATCAATAAACACAACAGCCTGCGGCACGAAAGTCTACGCCCCGCTTTCTCCGCCACGACACCTTATTTTTGACTTCTGCGCATTAACGGTCACCGCTGGACTTTCGTGCCGCAGGCTGTTTTTATAGTTTTTGGGACATAAAAATTACAACATAAAGAGGTCTTGAAACGGACTCAAAAACAAAGCGGTCTGGTCACAGAAGAACCAAACAAACAAAATATCCAATAGGTGAAAATACTCTTTCCCTGCCATATCTAACACTCAAAAGTATCACTAAAAGTGCATCAATTGCCATCTTGAATCTTACCTGTGCAATTTTACTCGACGACGGGCAAGAAGAAGAATCCTCATTCTCCTCTGGCCACCCGAATTGCTCCTTGTTCTTTCCGTAGACCTTGACAGAGTCGACCATGGTCACGCCGTCAGGGTCCTGCGAGGGTCCGAAGGTGATGACCAGCTTCTTGTCGGACTGCAGGGATTCCTCGCGAGTGAGCGGGATGTCGAACCAGCGGTTCCGAACGACTATAGTCGGGATTGATCGTCCGTAAACCTACAACAAAATGTCACATTAAAGATCGCGTTCTAAGAAGGCGTGTGTAAGTGTAGTACACTTGATCTTAAATATAAAACTTATGGATGTATTAATAATTTGCAATATTCCGCGAAACACTCTTATGCTATTCAAAATGCAGACTCGTGCACCGTCCGCCCTCCCGCATAAAACATGCACAAGCAAGCAATACGAGCTCAAATACAAAGCAATCTTAAATAACAAGCAAGAAAACTTATCGATACGTGTTTCGCCTCTGAACGAGGCATCCTCGGTATGTGTTGCTAGCTCGACTTTTCCACAAAACATTTAGCAGCAGCATTTTGCTGCTGAGCGGTCGAGCGAGCACCACATCAGTTGCTGCGGAGAAACCGAGCTAGCAACACATCCCGAGGATGCCTCGTTCAGAGGCGAAACACGTGTTGATAAGTTTTCTTGCTTTTTATTTAAGATTGCTTTGTATTTATTTATTTGTATTTTTAATTGACACGAATTTTAACTAGCAGGGAAGTGGAACAAGAATGAAATACTCACTTCTACGTATGCTGGCGTCCGGGCGACGTCTTGGCTTCCGAGTAAGACTCGAATGCCGCAAATGACCATGTTGGGGTCGGAGTTGGTCACTTCCATCGCGAAACCGGTCATCTTGGTTGAGACGACGTACAATCCTAGAGGTAACGAAACATATGAGTTCGTAATGATAGTTTGAACTTCATTTCAGTTATTGTTTTTAAAGTTAGGGCCATTTAAAGGTATACGTAAGCGGTAGGTTCCCGGTACAGAGTCGTAAATGCATGTGCAGTCTGAAGAACTTCTAAATATCTCTTAAATTATGGAGGTTATGTTAAAAATCAACGTGTATTAAAACACAGATGGTACAATTCCTTGTAATACCTGTAGTATTGAGCCTATGCTTGATCTGTGCCGTGTTGTACACCTGAAGGAGATCGTTTCCACCGAATTCGATGTCTGACATCGCGACGCAATGCTCGAAGAAATCTATCGGGAACTGTGAAGCGCCCGAGGCGTTGGTTTTGGTGACTGCCTGAAAATAACATACATTATTTAGCATAATATCCTATCGGACTAAACAAAAAAAAAACGTTCAATCACGTCAATGCAATCGGGTCTTGAAAATTGTATTGAAATCTGAGAAAAAAAAACTTTATTTTGCTGAACAATGAGTTCATATTACCAATTTGTTACAACTCTGACCGTAATTACATTATGTACCGTAATTACACTGCAATCGACAACATTTCATTTTAGTTAACTATTTGTTTTTAATATTAAATTGAATGTCTGCGTAAAAAAGAAGCTTATATATTTTTTTTATTTTGTTTTATTTTATGTTTTTCCTGCATAATTGATTGTTTTCTTATTCACTCATTCTAAAAAGACGTAAGTCACATCTGAGGATTTCAAAAGTCGATGTTCATTGCCAATGGATTATTAGAAAAGAAGCTCGGCATGTTCATGACTGCTGTCACATGGCATGACAGTTGATTTTTTTTAAACAAAATGAACTTAAAAGCAAATGAAATTGTTTTTAAAATCCCGTGTTAGCCATATTTTTTTTTTTGAAAATCTCTTTATTTAATTACGATTTAATTCTGAAAAAAAAATGATTCTCAGAAAGCCCATATCTCGAAATGGCTTTTAGTTCTTCACCAATTATTAATTTGTAATGTTGTCGATTGTAGTAAAATTTAAACTTTCACGATTTTCATTTTATTGTTAGATATTATTTAAAAACCGGCAAAGTGCGAGTCGGACTCGCGCACGAAGGGTTCCGTACCATTATCCATAAAAACGGCAAATAAATTATGACTGTTGTATGGGAGTGCGCGGGTCCGACTCGCACTTGACCGGTTTTAATAATTTTTGTTATAGCGGCAACAGAAATACAACATCTGTGAAAATTTCAACTGTCTAACAATCACGGTTCATGAGATACAGCCTGGTGACCGACGGACGGACGGACGGTCAGCGGAGTCTTAGTAATAGGGTCCCGTTGGTTACTCTTTGGGTACAGAACCCTAAAAAAGTTTCAGTGCTCTGCAGTGCTACTGAAGAACCCCTTTTTATTTTAGAGACGTACACACACTATTATATTAAGGATCCAAGAAATCCAAGAGTCGTATATACAGGTTGAAAATTAACGCTCTAGCTTTATTGAAATATATGAATCAGAATCACTAAATACAACAAAAACCGTAAGAAATATGTTTTTTTTTCGAATTTCGAATGTATGGCCAACCTACGCGACGAGACATATGACTGACAACAGATCGTAGATATTCCCGGCGGTAAATGCACATAGGCTACGTGCACATGGGTTTTGTAGAGCGTCGTCTCTGTCACCGGAGTAGAGTCTTTTTTTTAAATTATGAATCACGACAAAAGTAACAAAACATGTATTTGTTATTTCGAACATAGGTCAGTTTCCTTTGTTATAGCTAGGGGTTAATTTTCAACCGGTACAGCAAGCCAACTTAAAGTAAGCGAAATCTTACTAAATTTTAAGGTTCCGTCATGAACTCCGCTTTACTTCGCTCGGCTCCGCTTTATTTACATGTAAACCTATCACGCTAAGACTTTTGTAATTGTTTTAATCTCGCTTTTTCGTGAAATATCTGCTTTTTCACGAAATAGCAGTTCACGCGAGTTTGCAGGGACACACGGGCATATAAATGGTAGGAACAAACCTGCATCTGCTTCCCTTTAGCAGACAGGTGCGTCGCTTTAGGCTTGCGGCGCGGCGCGTGCGTCGCCTGTATAGCGGGCGATAGCCAGTAGCCGGTGTGCTCCGCGCTGCCCGCGTACATCCTCAAGCTGCCGTCTTCACAGAGCAGGATGAGCGTACTCTTCTGTTCCCCCCCGCCCCCGCACCAGTGGCGGACGGCTACCATGTCCGTTATCTTCGCTTTAGCTGGTACAACCTGTCGGATATTTTTTAATTAAGGGTAACCGTTAGATCTCAGTGCAAAATGCACAACTTATGATTGTTATTGAATAAAATTACTAAATAAATGTAATTTATGACATTTCGCGACCACAGTATACGTCAATTAGGCTTTACGACCAAAGTTGCGTAATTTTATAGGTATACATTAAGTTGTAAATTAATGTTAACAACTTTACATTCTTAAGTTGGTATAGATATTCACGCGAAATATAATCCATAAAATGACTCAATCTTGCAAGAAACCCGTGATAATTATTAAACAATAGGCGCAAAATAAGATGAAACTATTTTATTTCACACATTTTATTTTAAAATAAGGTAAACATTGCGGCGTCATAACTGCTAAAATTGTTTAATTGTATTGTTGTTGTAATACAACAACAAAAAACTGCAACCAATCAAAAGATAAAGCTTTAACAGCAATATTATTTGTGCAGTCAACTTAGAGGCTACTTTTTATTACGAATATAATTTCTAGGGATAACAAAAAAAATTGAATATTTTTCTGAAATTGTAAAAGTAACGGTTTATTGGTACTGATACTGAGGCAAAAAAAAATTTTTTTTTAATTTTTTCTTTTTGTCCATATGTATCGTATGTTCTGTTTCAACTCGAGAACCAATCAACGGATTTGGATGCGGTTTTTAATATCATTATCGTAGTGACCCTGGTCAACATATAGGATATAAGAGGTGTTAATAAAATAACGCCCAAGCCGAAAGCGGGGCAGAGATTGAATAAACTCGGAGCCGCGGACAAAGGCTAGTTATATACATAGCACACAAAACAAACACCAATCAAACCTTAATCTCCTGCACGAATATGTTATTGGGAGTCAACATCAAGAGCACAGGGTTGTTCGAGGCTTGCATGACGGCCGTCACAAGGCCCGGGTGACCCGGCACTTCGGCCCACTGGCACAGAGACTGCACCCCGCCCCCCTTGCCGCCGCCGCGACCGCCTTCCTTCTGCGTGGCCGCCGATGACAGGGTTATCATTGCTGAGCCTGCGTACGTTGGGACAATAGTTTTAATGGCGGTTGAAGTACTATCGGCAAAGATGCACGACACACTTTTAAGATTGTAATAAGAACGAAATGAAAGGACAGCAGTACTTCTCCCGATGGTATAACTCACTACGAGTAGCTAAAGGGACCATACATCCCGTTTAGGGCGGGACAGTCCCGTTTTTACGATGGAGCGAAAATGTCCCGCTTTGGTAAAAATACCAAATTGTTATGAAGCAATGCACCGGTTGAAAGAGTTTTTCCTCTAATGAACCAAACATTTGGACAAGTGAAAAAACACAGTTGAGTGTCGCAGCTTTGAAGGCAATTTTGACAACCAAGGCTAATATCAATAAAAAAACATTTTCTGAATTCTACTACTTGAAAACTAAACCCGATATTTTGAATAGCAAAAATAAATCGTCACGCACTTTAGATATACGAGTACCTCAAAAAATAAATTAAATACTACTTTCTCTTTCTAGAGAGCATGGTTGGGGGAGAAAAGAAGTGCGGATTTCGAAAGGTCTTGTGAGCGTTGAGCCGATGTCCATTTACGTTTTTGATACACTTTTTAACACTATATTTTTAATTAAAAGCCTTACCTTTCACACTATCTTCAACGGTGTTCAAAGGCGCTAAGAAACTCTTTCCTTGAGCGTAAGAGAAGAAGAGCATCTTGAGTGTGTGCGAGTAGTAGATCGATACTCCACCACCGCCGACCAAGCCAGCTACGTCCTGCGGAACGAAAACATCGAGTCAGAAATTTACACGAAGCTAACGAAACCAACCCAAAAGAAAACGGAACACCTATGAACGATTCCCCACTGCAGTAATAAACACAGAGAGTAGTAAACAAACGAATAGACTTCAGGACTAAAGGACGGTCGTCATGAGCGCAGCAACTCAGTTGTGGGCGATACCAAATGTAATGCTATTTCGTTTCGCTATTACGTGCACGGTCGATGAAACTTGCGAAGGCAATACAATCGCGCCGAGTTTGTGGCGGGCACAACGTGTCAGGAGAAAAACAATTTTTGGCAATACTGTTTAGGTTTTCAAACATATAATTCGTTAAAATTAATGTAGATTATATTTTCAATGCGAAATAAGAATACAAAAAACAGGCCAGCCACCAGCGAACCAAGTTTTTACCGTAGCAACCACATAAGTTCTAAAATATAATAATTTATACTTTTATTATATACAATACATACATATATATACTCACGCCAGTCTCCCAGAGGGGTAGGCACAGACTATAGATTTCCATTTGCTACGATCCTGACACACCTCTTTTGATTCTTCTACAGCCATCAATCTAGTCATACAAGCTCTTACTTAGGGTACTTTATATCTATGGCGGAAATGAAAATAACGTAGATTTGGAATGCATACCTGTATCTCAGGATGTAAAACCTCCAAAGTACTCGTGACGTAGAAAGTGCCGTGAGTGGCGTGGGACTCCTCGCTCATCGGCTGCCAGTAGATGTGTCCCGCCGAGCTCATGCAGAGCATTTGCTGCACACCTTCTTGGTTGACGAAGGTCACGTCGCGGATCTGAGAAATAAATTATAGTTGTAATGGCATTTTTAGGATTGCGTCAAGGAACGCTGTTAGTTCTTTTGTAAGTTCATGGTCTAACGAGAAGTTTGTCCAATAATTCAGACATTAAAATAGCGTTTGCGACAAATACTCATGAAACTACGTATTAACCTATTACTATCGGTGGTATTTCGTTTTGTTACACCATAATGGTATTATTAACGAAACGCTATATAAAACACTATACCGGATTTTTGTAACTTGATAAAGATCCGGGGCCTTATTGTCTTACTTAGACAACTATTGCAATCGCATCAAACGCACCGTGATTGACAAATGATATGACACGTAAATTTTAGCCAATCACGTCACATTTGATGGCTGTAGCGATTGATATTAAAGTTAGACAATAAGGGTGCTGGTCAAATTATGTAGACAAAGTTGAGTCAGTGTCGTAAATGTTAAATGAATGTAATATTTTAAAATAAAAGATAATGGAAAGACTACATAAAAGGACCCTTCATTTGACAGCCCCAATAAAATTCTCAAGGTTTCTTCAAAATGAGATCTTCATCCAAAATGTATGCCTAGTGTCTCGGCAACAATTCAAAAATTCCCAAACTTTAGAGCAAGGGGTGTTCGCCTTCTTAACAGATCCGAAGTGTATTTTCATAGCTATAACACCACCTAGATTATATTATATTTCTATTTATCGGTTGCCAACTAGTTGCCAATTATCAAAAACATATATTCCGATTATCTAAGGATACGTTCTCACTTGTATCAACGTCACATTTCGTAAATACTTTTCTACCAATAGGCTTGTACACAGGGTAAACAAAACATTATTCTATTATAGGTATATTTAGTCCGTCATTTAGATTATCAAAACATATTGGACACGTATTGTTTCTTTTGTCAATCAAACAAAAAATGACAGAGATACGAGTAAAGCGCGTCAAAGTTTGGGAGTGGGGAATGACGTCACTTCTAAGTAAAATTGTACCTAGATGAGACGTCACGCGTAACTTCAGCGGGCTATATCTTCATCATTGTTTGTTTAATTGAAATAAGAAAAAATACGTGTCCAATATTTTCTGATAATCTAACTGACGCACTAATAATTTTTTTTTGTCATCATGCCTATAATGCATTTTGAAAGTTCAGTTTTTATCTTTGATTTTGGTGGTTGGCAACCGAATCAAAGATGCAGCATAGCTACCTTCCCGCTTGGCACGAGGAAGTAGTGCATCGGGTTGCTGAGATCGTTGCTCAGGTCGAAGATCTTGACGAAGGAGGAGGTGACGAGCGCCAGCTGCGTCTGCGAGCCTGGCAGCCAGATCGCCTTGATGATGTAGTTGGTAGCTTCCACGTCCGTGTTGATCACTAGGTGGTCCGATACTGCGCCTGTCATCACCACGTGTTTAGTTTACTATCATCTTTGTTAGAGGTATCAGAGTTAAGGCTATAAACACATTACATCATATCAGGATTGCTAAATAAAATGCAAAATGCTTGATTGATAAAAAGTATATTCTAATCTATCCATCTGTGATTAAAAACAATACAAACGATTGACAAACTAGGATCACCTTTTCACTTTCAATCGATTGGATTCTGTAATGCACACTTATATTTTCCGATGTTCATACTTTTACCCTTCGAAAACTGCTGCATTAACTTTATAGCCATTCGTTCACTACCTTTTTTGACATCGGTACATGGTATCGACATATACCATGGTATCGGCACGAGGCATCTCCCCTATAATATCTCTAAAACCAATTTTAATAACCTCTAGTAGACATCCACACCCAAAAACTAATCGTTGATAGATCATACTTTAGTACAAACCTTTAAACACCCATTTTTACTGAAAATCAGTTAGAAATAAGAGAACGCCTCAAAGTTTTGTTTGGTTTATTATTCATCAGGTTGCCTAGGGTAGTGTTCCGCAAAGGGTGTACCGCGGCACACTGGTGTACCGTAGTCATTAGTTGATGTGCCTCGGAAAAATAAGGTTATCTTATAAACTTATTTTTAGTAAGTAAGTAAGGGTAATGATTAATAATAAATGTTGATTAATATTACTCAAAAACTGATTTTCAATTTGTGGTGTACCTCCAAAAATTTTCGTTTTCCTAGATGTGCCTTAAACAAAAAAAGTTTGCGGAACACTGACCTAGGGGACCAAAAAGGCTTACCTCCACTATTGAAAGTCAGCACATGACACTCCTTCAACCCACAGACAGCGAGCAGATCCTCATTGGACGGGTTTCCGCTGAGACTGATGACAGTGTACGGTATCGGCGCCGTCGACAACCGAGTCAGAGTCAACTTGTGTTTCGACTACTTACCTCCACTGTTGAAAGTCAGCACATGACACTCCTTCAACCCACAGACGGCGAGCAGATCCTCATTGGACGGGTTTCCGCTGAGACTGATGGCAGTGTACGGTATCGGCGCCGTCGACAACCGAGTCAGAGTCAACTTGTCACTCCTTCAACCCATAGACGGCGAGCAGATCCTCATTGGACGGGTTTCCGCTGAGACTGATGACAGTGTACGGTATCGGCGCAGTCGAAAACCGAGTCAGAGTCAACTTGTGTTTCGACTACTTACCTCCACTGTTGAAAGTCAGCACATGACACTCCATCAACCCACAGACGGCGAGCAGATCCTCATTGGACGGGTTTCCGCTGAGACTGATGACAGTGAACGGTATTCAGAGTCAACTTGTGTTTCGACTACTTACCTCCACTGTTGAAAGTCAGCACATGACACTCCTTCAACCCACAGACGGCGAGCAGATCCTTATTGGACGGGTTTCCGCTGAGACTGATGACAGTGAACGGTATCGGCGCCGTCGACAAACGAGTCAGAGTCAACTTGTGTTTCGACTACTTACCTCCACTGTTGAAAGTCAGCACATGACACTCCTTCAACCCACAGACGGCGAGCAGATCCTCATTGGACGGGTTTCCGCTGAGACTGATGACAGTGAACGGTATTCAGAGTCAACTTGTGTTTCGACTACTTACCTCCACTGTTGAAAGTCAGCACATGACACTCCTTCAACCCACAGACGGCGAGCAGATCCTTATTGGACGGGTTTCCGCTGAGACTGATGACAGTGAACGGTATCGGCGCCGTCGACAAACGAGTCAGAGTCAACTTGTGTTTCGACTACTTACCTCCACTGTTGAAAGTCAGCACATGACACTCCTTCAACCCACAGACGGCGAGCAGATCCTCGTTGGACGGGTTTCCGCTGAGACTGATGACAGTGTACGGTATCGGCGCCGTCGAAAACCGAGTCAGAGTCAACTTGTGTTTCGACTACTTACCTCCACTGTTGAAAGTCAGCACATGACACTCCTTCAACCCACAGACGGCGAGCAGATCCTCATTGGACGGGTTTCCGCTGAGACTGATGACAGTGAACGGTATCGGCGCCGTCGACAACCGAGTCAGAGTCAGCTTGTGTTTAGACGAGTCTGCCTGTTTGAGGAGCGCTGATAACTGAAGGACGGTGATTTTTCCTGCAACAAAAAGAAATTGTACAAAAAATATAGTAAACACTTAATAAAAAGTTTAATCAGAAACATTTATTGATGAAATAAATGCAAACAAAAAAACATCTTTACAAGAGTCACAAAAACTTTTTTACAGTTTACTAAATCTGATATAATGTTTACATAGCTTGGTAGTACCCTATACTAAACTTTAGGTCCGCACGTACCAAGGGTTAAACCAATCTTGTATGTCTTTAGGCTGCATGAGTGTAGTAATGGTGGGAGTAATTTATTTGTGCATTTTAATAGTATTCTTATTTTTAGAGTGATTATTAATTGCGAGTGTTGTGCAGTTTTAGGGTTATGTTGACGTATTTAACATGGTTAAATAAAATTATTATTTTCATGTGTCAAGAATATAATATAATAATAAAAGAAAGGGACTTGCGTTTTTTTTTTAATCTTGTTTATTTTAAAAGCCATGCATCTTAAGATTAATAGGGACTTGCGTTGTTGTTGATTAATAAAATAAAGCGAATAAATCTTACCAGAAGATCACATTGTGTTAAAATAAAAAATTGCCTGAGAACTGCGTACCTTTTTCATGTGAAACAGCTAAATGCTGCCGTCGCCCTTGCGGTGAAGCGAGACAGCACATAGCTACCCGTCTCACTTTGTGAGCGGACATGAGCTGTCTGATCGTCTGTCCGTTCTCTCCAGTGAAGGACATACGGACGTTTTCAAATGCGCCTTCTTGGGATCCTGGTGAACAGAAAATATTATTATAACAAACTTCAAAGTTTGGTTTCAGGGTTTCGGTCTAAATACGGAAACCCAACACAATAAAAAAACTGGAAATCATTTTAAAATCAAGAATTCTAATAGTTCTTGCAACCCACGACGGCTAACCATCTTCACACGATTATATAGTAGGCATATGGTGCACATTGCAGATTGAAAGTGACCGACATAGCCTGTCGAATCAGTAAGTTGTAGTGGCAGTGGGCGGGCCATATCTGTCGCCGACGTGATTGGCGTTGGGGCAGAGAGGCGTTAGAATGGAGACCACGTATAGTAAAGCGTAGCGTAGGCCGACCTCGTGCTCGCTGGACCGACGACCTGAAGGATGTTGCGGGTGGCGGCTGGATAAGGAGGACGGAGGACCGCCAAGAGTGGCGTAATATACGATGACAGGCTGATGGATGGATGGATATGCACATTACGCTAATGTGCGTGCCTGCCAGAGCGTATCATACACACACATTTAAATGTTATACAGATACTTGCATTCCAATATAATAAACTGTTACCATCAATAAATAATATATTATAAATGCATCATACCTTATACTAATTACTCCTTATTTAAAATAATTATTGATAATTAAATTATACTTAACGTAGTTAGATTTAAGTATTAAATGTCAACTAGTTGCTCTTCTCGAGTTTGCTGCGCCCCTACAGGGCGTCACCTGTACTTTTATTATTATGTAACATCTTTGTAACCTGTGACTTGGCAATAAATAAATGATATGATATGATACTTCCCACAAGCAAAGCAGATTAGTCGTCGTCAAAGTGCTGTGCTCTCTTATATATGTAGTTACCGAGTGTAGGCAGCATCAGGTTGTCAGTGTGCGTGAACTTCTTCTCGCCGAGATGCAGCTGCGCGAGCGCACGTTGCGCGCGGCCGTGCGCGCCCACCGCCGCGCCGCGCTCGCAGGCCGCGCGCACCGGCCCGCACAGCGCCAGCAGCAGTCGCCGCACCTTCTCCATGCACGCGCCCCACCCGGGGTACGACAACAGGTACTGGCGACATCCTGGACAATAACATACAATTTTTTATATAAGGTGACTTTTATTTATACAACTCATACTAGACGCTTGGTAAGCGATCGATAACATTTTATGCTGATTTCGTAAAATTTTATCTTGACGTCCCATAGTAATTGACTCGGGGCTGGGCTTGCGTTTGTAAAGAACACGAAAAGAATAATTTACGAATTTCACAAAAAGGGTAATCGAACCTTGTTACTGAGCACTTACCGAGTTTTCAGTAAGAATTTAGCTGCATAAATTAAAGTCACCTTATATATAAGCAATGGAATTCCACCAGGCTACTATTTGAAAGCGATGATGCGCTTGCCGAGAAGATGTAAGAGTGAAAGCAGGCGGGGCATTAATCAGTCTGTCCTGGAACTTCCACAAAATCTACGGTAGTCGGTAACGGACGAATGACTGATACTACGCAACTGAGTGAAACCACTCCCCGGTACGGCTTCTCTTGACGTCATGGGGCAACACGAAGAGTGATCGAACCCTATCACCGGTAAAAAGCATGAAAGCATAAATGTTAAACGTACGACAAGCCGGTCGGATTTGAAAATGACGGCCTTTTATATTACAAACGTGTAGTTCATGACGTCATCAATAATGGTCTCCGGCGAAACAGCGCCCATCATAGTCAGCCCTTGGTAAAGCCGCAATTACACCATCCGATTTATCGACATCCTAACAGGGAAAGGAAAGGACTTAGGACAGTGTTATCGCGTTTAGGACGGTCTGTTTCGTCGTGCGTCCTGATTAGGATCCTGATAAATCGGATCGTGTAATCACACCTTGACATACGGATTGCGGCAGGGCAGCTTGTTATGCACTTTGTTTAATTACCGTCAGATTGTGCAGTAGAACCTAATGCTATGTGTAAAGTACCTTGAATGTTGTTGGCCCGCACAGTGCGACGCGGGGGCGCCAACAGAGCGGGGGGAGCGGGGGACGAGGGGCGGCGACGTAGTGACGGCGCCGGTACGGCTTCGTCTGCGTTGTTGGCGCCGCGAGCACCTCCGAGCGTCACTGATCGCTTTACTAGCGCCTGGCAACTGCGATACAAAATTACGAATCAAATAACGACAAAATGTTCCAAGCGCAATTCAAAAATTTTGAAGTAAAACAAGACACTTTGACGTCTCAGAAATGTTTCATATTTTTCCCGGGGCCAATGTAATTCTTATTTAATTCGGGCAAAATTTCAGTATTTTTAATTTTAGCGCGTAGGAATCTTCGCCACTCTTCGGTAAAGGTCGTATTTCCGGACGTTTTCTGTGCAATCCATGAGGCTTAAATAGTTTAAGATTCCGATTTTTTGCACACATTTTGACTTCTATTTTCTCTCTTATAAGTTTCCAAATGCTAGTGCAATGTTAGGGCACTTACAGTTTATGATTCGGCTATTTTTTGAGAACAGATACACTGTCAAAGCTTTACATGCGCATTTTATCTTTAGCAGAATGTACGCTAGCCGTTCCTGTGCAGACTGGAAATTTTCACCTTAAAACCCTTATTATAAAAGATGTTCTTACCTAGAATCAGGCTTGGCGCCACAATCACAGAAGAAGTTCCCGAACTTGGCATAAGACACGTCGTGCCCACGATGGCAGACTCGCGCGCAGACGCTACACACGCCCACTCCGTCCACCATCTTGCACGTGTGACAGTGGTACCAGTGCTGGTTCATGAATTCGCGTTGGGTCACCGTGAAAGTGCACAGCTTGTATTGAAGCATTGCGTCTTCGTCCTGGGTGGCAGACAACTTGATTAAGCTCGATAGGTTCCCATAGAACTTATTGATAGAGAGAATTTCTCTTTGACAGATGGAGTCTATGGACTCCTAAGCGTTTTGTCCGTCATATTGCGGTTTCGGAACACAGTTAATTCGAGAGGGGTATAAAATAATATAACATATAAAGGTTTTAAAAATGTTATTTTTTATGCCCAAAAACTTCTTTTTTTTTACATTGTTAATGATAATTCTTTATTTTTAGGGTTCTATACCCGAAGAGTGGCCAACGAGACTATTGCTAAGCCTCTGCTGTCTGTCTGTCACAGGGGTCTACAACTTCAACCGTAATAGATAGCCAGTTTTTTCACCAAATACGTGTTACTTCGTCTCTAATAAAGCTTACATGATGCGCAAGTCAGAGATACACCAAACTGTATTGTGGGGTAGCGGAAGACGTGTATCAAATTTTGATTGTGTGCGAAACGAGGGTAAAAGAAGACAAATAAATTACCACTCAATATTAGAACTGGGCGGATATAACAGCGCTTTGGCTTGCCCTTATTCAGACGAAGCCAATGTGTTACTTAAGTTAGGGATTAAATTAAGAAGTGTTGTTGTGTAGTTAAGTATTTCAAGTTAATTCAAGTGAGGTTTCTGTACAATAAACATGTCCAGCGACAGGCGAATATTAGCTGACGGATTGGACGAAGACAGAAGAGAACCTACCGAGTCATCGGCACTGGTATCGTCGTCGTCCTGTTGCTCGTCCGTATAGTCGAAGTCGAAACCGAGGTCCGAGGGAGACTCCCACGTCGGACTCACGGAACGCCAAGCTACAAATGTTACAGCTACAGTTAGTAAGCTTAATATTAGATATAAATGAAATGAAAATTTGAAACGGATGAACTTGCGTGTGTTTTATTGCCCAATATCGTTGATGACTGCAATATTGGTCGCACAAATATGATATCGAAATGAAAACAAAACGTATTGCGTGTCGCGACATAAAACAGACGTAACTCTATTTGAATCTAATAAATTAACTGAATATCTAAACTCACAAAGTGGCTGCGAAGTGCTGATAGCATGTAGAGCGTCCGCCAAGTACGAGAGCAGTACGCAGGCCGACTCCAACCGCGGAGCCACGGCGGGGTCCACTTGACCTTCCTCCAACTTCTCCAAGACCTCAGCACTGCTGAGGTAGTCCACGCTGAGAAACAAACATAAAAATGTAACTACTTGCAGTGATCTGACACCATTAACCTTGAGCGAAATGCTAACAGCGTCTGGCAAACGCTTACAGTTGGTCTGGTACTGCTCAGCGTTGCTCGAGCGATCAAAGCATCTCGCCTCTGCCGTCCTATTGACCTACCTAGGTACCTTCGTCGCAAATTATTCATCGTAACTAGTCCCTTGCCGTCATGGGAGTTCTAGGGTGACCAGGGGACGACTTATGGTTAAAGATCTGTACTAGCTACGTTGTACTAGGTCGTGTTCGGTTTTGTACATCTACTGCAAGACTGGGATCAAAGCGGAACTGTCCTGATGCGAACCTATCGCTATCTTTGTATATTTTTAAAAGACACAGCTGTCAATTCAATCGTATTTAAAGACGGTGATTATATTAGTTATGTTAATAAAAGATGAACGCGATGCTTTACGCATCCGAAACGGAACACATCCCAATGCGTTCCTTTTCTACGAGGGTATGGATTGTTTCAGAACTATGTAATGATATTCCCACAAACTGAGACCTTGGATGAAGAGCGCTCGCTCAATAAGTGGGAAAGAGCAAGCATATTAGGCGTTGATCAGTCTGTTCAGGGACTTCCGCAAAACAAATAACGGACCAATGACTGATACTATATATACACTCATTCGTAACGGTTTGTAATGACGTCAAGCTGGAACAAGACGAATCGCTTGAGGGAATTATATCGTTATGTGACAAGGCACGGCCGAAGTCATCCATCAGTTGAAGTTTTACCAGCTTGATAATTTCTACTTAAAACCCACTGTAAAGCAATCACAGCGATGAGGCGACCTTACCAAGCATTGAGTTGGGTGACGGCGGCCGCGAACAGCTGACGGTGGCCGTTACCGGAGTGCGCGTCCGCCAGGCGACACATCTCGCGGAGCAGCAGCGGCGTCGGCGCGGACGAGCCGCACACACCGATCAGTGTGCTCAGGAATTTCTCTGTCACTTCTTCCGTACTAAATAACATAGTATTGGTTACGGCAAAATTGAAAAGGAAAAGGTGGTAAAACCGATAGCGAAATCATTTGGTAAAATTTCAGTTCCTATAACCATATAGCCTGCGGCACAAAAGTCTAGCAGGGAACGAAACGCGGAGAGGATAACATGTATACAATAGGCATGATGACAATTTTTTTTAAATTAGTCCGTCGGTTAGATAATCAGAAAATATTGGACACGTATTTTTTCTTTTTTCAATTAACAAACAATGATGAAGATATAGCCCGCTGAAGTTCCGCGTGACGTCACATCTAGGTACAATTTTACTTAGATGTGACGTCATTTTCCCCCACTCCCAAACTTTGACGCGCTTTATCTCTGTCATTTGTTGTTTGATTGACAAAAGAGAAAATACGTGTCCAATATTTTTTGATAATCTAAATTACGGACTAAATAAAATAATATTTTATTTACCCTGTCTACAAGCCTATTGGGGAGCTAATCAGCGCATACGCATGAGTAAGTAGGCCCGCCCCACGCGCCGCTTCCTCCGCCACGACACCTTATTTTTTATTTCTGCGATTAACGGCCACCGATAGACTTTCCTGCCTCAGGCTGTACAAGTAGTTTTTTTTTACTGATACGTGGTTCTATGGGTGTTCATTCATTTCATTCCACGGGTGTTAGATAACAAATTGGTCAAGAAAAAGTTAGATGACATTAGATGGAAAGACTTATTACAAGTAGACTGCCCTGTATTATTGTATGATAAGTTGTGCTTTATTTTTTGTAGTTTATATTCGGAATGTATTATTGATAAAAAGCCGGAAAAAAAACGAGAAACACAGCCTTGGGTAAATAGTAGACTAATAAGTATGATGGACAAGAGAACAGAAATGTTTACAATTTGGAAAATGGACCCTAATAATATGAATAAAAGGCTGGAATATTCTAGGTATAGAAATAAGGTTAATAAAGAAATTGCTAATGCTAAGAACAAATACAGGCAAAACCAAATGAGCAATTGTAAAGGTGATCTTAGAAAAGTATGGCACTTGATGAATGAATGGACAGGCAGAAAGAAAGCTACTATAGACTGCACAGTAAATAAATATTTAGGTAAAACAGATAGTATGTACAATATTTGTACTAAATTCGCAAAAACTTTTACACAAGAGATAGAAAAAATTAAGCACAATTGTAGTTGTAAGCTACTGGATAGAAGTTCCTATATAAATGAAAGTAATGTATCGCTTAGATTTCTCAAAGTGACACCCAGTAAAATAAGCAAAATTATAGATAATTTAGAAAATAGAAAAGCACCAGGAAGTGACAACATTAGAGTGCAAGATTTAAAATATATCAAAGAACCAATAAGTGAAGTCCTTGCACATTTTATAAACATGTGTGTAACAAGAGGTATATACCCTAATGAGTTAAAAAATGCTATAATTAGACATATATACAAACAGGGTGATCATCTTGATTATACAAATTATAGGCCCGTGGCAATTTTGTCAGTAATTAATAAGATAGTAGAAAAAGTGATCGTGCCTCAAATTAGTGACTTTTTAGAGAGATTTGGAGTAATAAAAAATGTACAGCATGGGTTTAGAAAAGAAAGGAGCACGAATACCGCATTAACGCAGTTTACTGATTTTGTTAATAGCCAATTGAACGAAGGAAAACAGGTATTAGCCCTCTTTATTGATTTTAAAAAAGCGTTTGATACATTAGAACATAGTCAGTTGCTAAAGGCAATGGAAGAATGCGGTATACGTGGTCCTATCAACAGGTTCTTTCAAAGTTACCTGAGTAACAGATCTTTGTGCACGTCTGTGGCGGGGGTGACAGGAGAGAGCGCCGACGTTACGTTAGGAGTACCTACTGGTTCAGTATATGGGCCAGTAGGCTACATTATGCATGTCAACAGCATGGCTAACGTGGTACAACATTGTAGGGTGTTTATGTACGCAGACGACACCTGCTTGCTTATAGCTGACAAAGATGTGCAAAAAATAATGGCATTGTTACAGCAGGATTTCGAAAATATAACAAAATGGGCCCATGACAATGGTACCATTTTAAACAGCAGTAAAACCAAATGTATGCGTATATATTCACCCTACAACAGAGTAGCTAAACAAATAGATAATAAAAATATAAATATTGTAGGACACAACTATGGTTGCTTACATAACAATAAGGATAACTGTACATGTCAAAGTTTAGAATACGTTGAGCATATTAGGTATTTAGGTGTTATTATAGATAGCACATTTAATTGGAAATTACACGTCAATAGTGTTTGTAATAGGTTGCGATCAGTGATGGGCAAGTTTTACCACCTTCAGAAAGTGTTAAATAAAAAGACTTTATACATGGTGTATTACGCATTAGCTGACTCAATACTTAGCTACGGACTGAGTTCCTATGGATTAACTTTTAAAACGTATATACAGGAGATTAAGAAAATTCAAATTAGATTTATTAAGAACCTTATCTGTAAAAAGATAAAAAAAGAAAACAAAGATGATTACAGCAAACTTTTTACGATATGTAAAATCTTACCAGTGGATAAGAAAGTGAATTATTTATTAGCATTAGAAACATACTATAGTGAAGAGTTCAAGGAAAAAATCTGTTATAAATACTGTACTAGGTTGAAAAAGCAAGAAAAGTTGATACAGAGAGGAGTTAATAATTACTACGGCCAAAGAACTAGAAAATACTCAATCCCAAAAATATGTAATAAGTACGCGATGCTGTTGGATTCAAAAAAGGTGAAATGTTTGCCACTTCTAAAAGAAAAACTTAAGCGATGCATGTTAGATAAGAGATATAAAATGTAAGATATTGTGGTAGGTTTTAGAGAAAATATGTATTATATTAAGGTAGAATAGTGAAATTGGAAGAGCGTGGTCGCCAACAAACTACTCAGTAGTTTGGCGAAGATTATTATTTGTAACTACCCATGATATTTTGGATAAATAAATTTAAAAAAAAAAATGGTTGAACACGCCTACAGAATATCCGGTAGCTAAAGATTTTTAGTTTTTATTACATACTGTACAACATGAAAGTATACATCTTCTTCTCTATGGCCACAACCATTATCTTTGTCATGTTTAAAATGCAACCAATGTTTGTCTGATCATCGAAGGTTTCAAGTCTTTTAATTAAGTTACGGGACGGATTTCAATGCTTTTTTCACTCTAATCTTACGGAATGTTAAAAAAAGGCTTATTGTAAGTATCATTGCGCTATCATTAAACAGAGGTGAGCAGTATTGTAGCGAAACATGCCGGAGAAATTTAGTTTCTTCTTCAGCTCAGACAGAGCAGCAGGTAAATTGGAACTATAGTTACCAATGCATAGTGACATGTTTGCAGAGTTGAGACAGGAGCTGCGAGTTGTCGTTGGTGGTGTCAGCGACGGCGGCCACCGCGCCCTCTGGCACACTGTCAGACCGCGACCGACCGTCCGACCAGCTGCCCGTCTCTGTAACTGTTTCATTTGATGCTTTAGTACGAAGACGATGCATTACAGTGTACTATATAAACAACACGCGTGGAAATCTTCGTCACTCTTCTGTAAAGGTCGCATCCTATACAATCCATGACAGATAGAGCACGTCTGGTGGGCTATACACAAACAAAATTACACCCTTAATTGCTTCGATTTTTCAAACATGTTCTAAAATGACTTATTTTTTTTTATAAGTTTCCAATTGTTAGGCTTTTAGAATTTTACAATTCGGCTGTTTTTCGAGAATACGAAGACTGGCGAAGATTTTATACGCATTATATCTTTAGCAGACGTGTACCATACTTAGACTTTAGAGGTACCTGGTACACAGACAAACAGATGAAAACTATAGCTACCTAAACGTGTATTACTATTTATTCTATCTCAATTGATATCTCACATATTTACCAATCTAATCAGTTACAATAGCGTTACACTGTTAAATATAGGCTTGTACAGATATTCTATCTGGCGAATTTCTTCTGGCAATGGTCATGGTCACAAAATAAATGCAAAAATTGGAACATTGAAGCTTCGATTCTATCTTTTACACAACAATATCTATACTAATAAGAAAGTAGTAAAAAGTCGTGTCTGCACATTAAATATCTTCGGGAAATATTAAGTGAAATTGGTTATTAGCAAAGTTAATACTTGCGATTGTCGGCACTTGGTGAAATATCATCATGGTTGAAGAAAACACTTGTACTGTTTCACAAAATTATTACGAGGGGTGGCTGATATAAAATCTCCTTTGTTAAAGAAAGTTTAAAAAATGTTACTGGCCACTATATTCTCGTATTCTTTGTTTATTCCTTTTTTAAAAATTATGATACTTATTTGTTTCTACGAGTTCAATTTTGTTTGGCGCGTCTTCGTTTTTATCAAGTTGCAATAAAATTAAAAATGGATAAAATTGAGTATCGCGCTGTGATTAAATTCCTCGGTAAAGAAGGGAATACGCCGACGCAGATCCGAGAGCGCATGTTTAAGGTGTTCGGAGATTCATGTCCTTCCGAATTTGTAATAAAGTTTTGGTCAAAGCAGTTTAAACAAGGCCGTGTGAGCTTAGAAGACGATCCCCGTAGTGGAAGGCCCATTTCTGCAGTTACCGCAGATAATGTGGAAAAAGTGAAGAAACTGATCCTTGCCGATCGGCGAATTAAGCAGTGGGAAATAGCAAGAGATGTTGGCATTAGCAAGGAACGAGTTCATGAAATAATTCATGAACATTTGGGAATGTCCAAGGTGAGCGCACGTTGGGTGCCTAAAATGTTGACCCCGTTTGATAAGCAAAGGCGTGTGGAATGTTGTCAGTCATTTTTAGACTTGGTAAAGGATAAAGAGGAAGAAACTATCTTGCGAATAGTGACCTGTGATGAAACTTGGATTCGTCAGTGGGATCCCGAAAGCAAACAAGAATCGATGCAATGGAAATTTAAAGGGGAAAAACCACCAAGGAAGTTTAAGGTCCGGCTGTCAGCGGGCAAACTAATGGCAACCATTTTTTGGGATGTTGAGGGGATTCTTATGATAGATTACCTGCCAAAAAACACCACGATGAATGCTGAATACTATGCGAACTTACTTGACCAGCTACGCAAAAAAATAAAAGAAGACAGGAGGGGCAAACTTAGCAAAGGCGTTTTGATTTTGCATGATAATGCACCCGCGCACACGGCCTTTAAGGCGCGGTCATCTCTGACAAAAAACGGCTTTACAGAGATCAACCACCCACCCTATAGTCCAGACCTGGCTCCCTCTGACTACTTCTTATTTAAAAATTTAAAGAAAAATTTGAGAGGGCGCAGATTTTCAACAGACGAAGAGATGAAGGACGCTGTGAATGACTATTTTGACGATCAAAATAATAATTATTATTTTAATGGTATGCTGTCACTTATTGACAAATGTCGTAAGTGCATTTCAGTTGCAGGGGACTATATTGAAAAATAAAAAATAAATTATTAATCCATGTATTTTCTTTCATAGTCAGGTAGATTACTTTTCAGCCACCCCTCGTATATTTATATTTCCGACTAGTTTCGCCTTAAAGGATTTTTCTGTCATCCTGTTTTCACATACTTCAACAGCTTTTGTGATAAACTCGTACATTTATAAAAATAAATATGCCTTTAAGGCGAAACTAGTCGGAAATATAAATATAATAATTTTGTGAAACAGTACAAGTGTTTTCTTCAACCAGGGTTATTAGTATTTTACTGTGGCCAAAATTACAAATTTTGTCTGTAGGTATGATCCTTTTTAACTCGAGAACCACTCAACGGATTTCGATATAGTTCCTTTATTATCATCGTAGTGACCCTGGTCAATGTATAGGCTATAAGTAGCGTTAATAACTGCCAAGCCAAAAACTGTCGGTACAACTCAAAGCTTGAAGACTTCCAAAGCCGCGGGGTAAGGCTATTCAAACATAAAAATGTAATAACAAGTCTAATGCACCTACCCTCCCGCAAGACCAACTCTTGGTTTCTGTTGGAGGGTTGCTGGTCGCGCGGCGGTATCATCCTATATCCCGGCCAGCTGTTCAGTGTGATACTATTCTCTTCCACCAAGCCGTCATCTACCGCCGCCGCTGGAACATGGGCCAACACTATACCTTCACGACTTATAGACGCAACTGCGCCCACTAGACAACTGTTACACACTCATACTAGATTTACTTTAGTTTGCTGTTACCTACAACAACGTGTTTTTTTAGGGTTCCGTACCCAAAGGGTAACCAACGGGACCCTATTACTAAGAATCCGCTGTCCGTCTGTAACCAGACTGTATCTCATGAACCGTGATAGTTAGACAGTTGAAATTTTCACAGATGATGTATTTCTGTTGCCGCTATAATAGCAAATACTAAAAAACAGAATAAAATAAATATTAAAGGGGGCTCCCATACAACAAACGTGATTTTTTGCCGTTTTTATAGATGATGGTACGGAACTCTTCGTGCGCGAGTCTGACTCGCACTTAGCCGGTTTTTATTAAAGAAAGATTCTTTATTTTTATTTAGTTTTCCGAAAAGCTTACCTTAATTTCATACGTGCTTGATTTTTTTACATAACTAATACTCCCCAGGGTTCGAAAAGAGGCAAATTACTCGTGCTTTCTCTTTTTTACTGATGATCTGGGTACAAAGTATGAACATGCTATCGACTCGACATCGCTTCGATAAACAAAAATGTTGCTCTTGTTTCATAGCAATAAGATTTGTCGTTTAGAATTTATCGAGTTTATCTGTCAAATTTATCGAATCGAAACTTGCTATGCTGATTTGGATACATCACGATAAAGTTAGTGACTGTAGTGAACCTTGCATAAGTATAAACTCGGAGCGCGATATTAACTCTTATTGACCAGAAATGGTTACTATAGTTCTTAGGGCGAGGTTATCCAGAGAAATCTGTCCTGCTCCAACGCTTTCATTTTACGTTTATTTTTTAAACTCGCGGTTTCGAGGTATTTTATTTATTATTTTGGAATTAGAGGGATGGGTTTTTAATATGACGGCCGTTTTATATCACATTTTCACGACGTTTATTTTAGTATAACTTTTATTGTCCAAAACTTAATACAGCTCAAATGAAATTATATTTAGATTATAGTTTAGACCTATCTTTGCGATTTAAATGGATCGAGCAAAATGTAAGTAATCGTGTATCGAACGGCCGTAATATCAAGATCGAAGAGTGAAATATGACATATAATTTTTACAAAATTTAATCATCGCTATTTATCGGTTTAAAATTAAATTGAAAAGGGACAAAATGGGATAAACTGGAGCTGTGCGAAGCGGAGCGGAGGTATGTGACCTCTCAACACCTAACATCTGGGTAAATATGAAATGGCAAGGAAGATGATGACCGTGTTTTTAGGCCAAAAGTTTCATGCTGGGAACTGTCAGACTCCACCTAAAACTCTTGGAACAACAACGAGTAATCTTTTAAGGTGCGCGTCTACATGCCGGCATCGGACGCTCCGCAGTAATCGCATCAGACGGATTTTTTTAGCGTAATGCCGGGGTGTGCGTCCACTGTAACCGCAGCAACCGGATTGCCGACGCGATCGCCATTTGCAAACAAATTTTCAACAATTACATCGGTATTTTTGTAGCAAGCGAACGAATTTTGTGTGTGAGCCAAAATGTAAAGTGATGAGGAAGAACTTGCCATGGTCACTTGCTTGTTAGCTGAAGATGAGGAAAGAAGAAGAAAGAAACGGAAAATGTGGATACATGATATATTATGGCAGGACATATATATATATATGGACGGAGCGGGCGTGCGAGTGCGCCCACGGATCGGCAATCCGAATGACGTCATCCGCACTAAACGGGAAAGTTGCCCCATCGAGAATCCTCGCCGGCATTGCCGACAGTCCGATGCGTCCGCTCCGTGCGCTGCCGATAAGTGGACGCGCTTGTATGGCAAACCATACAAAGAATACTAAAATCCGTTTGATGCGGTCACTGCGGATCGTCCGATGCCGGCATGTGGACGCGTGCCTTTACCAGTAAAATCAATAAGGGATTACGATTTTATAGATTGGAAAAATTTGTAAGTAACATTTATAGGAGTTTAGATAAAGGTATAAATAGGTATAAAAACAATCCTGTAAACTAACACTCGTGTTTTAATAACCCCTGTTATGAACCAGTTTGATAAACTACTATTTCAATTTCCAATGCAGTCATCTTAGCACGTCTTTTTGGCAGGCGTGTTAAGATTTCTCTCGTGTTTTTTAACATGACAAAATACGGCATTCAAGACATACAGGTGTCAATTTTACTACAGTTAATATGAGACAATACATGCAAACAAATTACCCATAAAAATAATACTCATGGTAATGCCAGAAACAAGAATTAAAAATTAAATCGAAAAGTAAATAAACGCAACATAAACAGTTAAAAAAAATAATTGAGATATCAATTGAAATAAAATAAACCATAAACTCAGTTAAATGTCTAGATATAAAAAATGTTCTAGGTTTAACACCGAAAAAGTTCGACTGAAACCAAAACGTAAAAAGTATTTACTAGACTTACCGGAATTTACGGATTGCTGGGCGGTGTCCGATTGAGCTCGAGGCGCAGGGGATCTACAAAGTAATATATGTTTACACATAAGGTATTCCTTTTGCAAGCCGGTGGGATGTTAAATAATTTTGTATTAATATATAGTTCTGCCACAGTTTAAGGAAGAAGACGGAGCGTTTTGCGGGGCTTGCGGGGCCAGGCTCCTAAACTCCGAACTGATTGTTCGAAAATTGTATGTAGCTCGGTCGCGTCTCGCCCCGCAGGCCCCGCACAACTGTCTGAGCGCTTTCGTTGGACAACTGAATGGATTTTTAAAGTGTGGTTCTGCGATAATATCAACAAATCCTTTACCTTTAAACACAAAATTTCGAAATATTGTGTACCGTCGTCAATTTCAAGATATGAAGTGTTTAAACATTTCCTTTAAAGAAATAACGACTCACGGAGTATCGAAGACGGGTAACTCGGGCTCCGGGCGGGTTGCGTCGCTCTCGCTGCGGAACACGGACCGCAGCGCGTTGCGGAGCGCCAGCGAGGCGGGGTTAGTCGCCGCTTCGGGAGCCGACGACGTCGGCGTCGGGAGCTCCGTCTCCGCCGGACTGCCGTTCGCTGTGCCGGAGGCGGCTGCTGATGGAAAACAAATGTAGAAAATTAAATAGATTTGTTTATTACACGTTTTTAATGTAAACAAAAAACGAACTAAATTTAAGTTATTATTAGAGCACATTACAAACTAGAAAAAAAACAATTAGAAATAAATGTATTGAAAAAAATCCTCGGGCAAGGATTCAGAAATAAATGTATTGAAAAAAATCCTCGGGCAAGGATTCCAACCTGCGACCTCTTGTTATCAAGACAAGCGCGCTACCAATAGCGCTTGATAACAAGAGGCCTAAGAGTCAAGAGGAATATTTAGAGTATTCGATGGATTTCGCAACAAAAACATACTCTAAATTCAAGTTGGTCCGTTGATCAGTCAGCAAGTTTTTCAGTCAGTCAGCTAGTAAGGTATTAACAACTACATACATCATTCACCACTCACAATCCGTGTTGGTTTATGTGATGTGAACTTACTTTAAATTTAGTTGAATGTGATAAATAAATGAATAAATAACATACGGGGAAGTACAATAAAATAAAAATTAAGCTTTACTTAATAGTAATAAAAACAAATACGTTAAGTAAATAAACATGTATGTATGTCTTTGATATTTTCCGTGGGTTGGGAATGAACGTGGGAAAGAATCGTCCTATCGAAGTTCCAACAATAAACAAGGAATGGAGCACTCACTAGAGGGTGTGACTAAACAGACGTGAGCCACCAAAGCAGCAAGGTTCTGCTGTTCGGCTCCACCGAGGTAGTTGCAGACGGACACGCACAGTGCGCTGCTCAGCTCCGAACTTTCACATCCGGAGAATATCTTCACGAACAGTCTGAAAGGAAATATTCTGTCATGTGTACGTCGGGTGTGTATTCTGTCCACATGAATTCAATTACAAAGTCTTGTAATTCGATACCCCAAATGAGTATTTTGTTAATGTGACGTCATCGATTTCCTTGAACTGCCTTAGACAAATTCTTGTTTTTAGTCCACGAATATTTTTGGAATAAAAAGTACAAGAATTTATGGATAATTTATTGAAGATGATAATCCATTAAGAACCATGAATCGAATCCATTTTACATACCTTATAGACAAGTTAAATGTAAACACATTGATTACTACAGGCTAAATTACTCATCAGCTTTTCCATAGGAAAAATTTTGTCCCTGAAAAACATAAGAACAGTTTTTTTTTACGATATCATATTTACCCCCGTAGTTAAAGTTAGTCGCACAGACGAGTAATATTACCATTTTTAGACTTTTTAGCAACTAAAATTCAGCCTGTGCAAATATATAAGGTAACTTTTTTTATGCAGCCAAATTCTTACTGAAGACTCGGTAAGTGCTCAGTAACAAGGTTCGATTACCCTTTTTTAGGGTTCCGTACCCAAAGGGTAACAAACGGGACCCTATTAATAAGACTCCGCTGTCCGTCTGTCACCAGGCTGTATCTCATGAACCGTGACAGTTAGACAGTTGAAATTTTCACAGATGATGTATTTCTGTTCCCGCTATAACAACAAATACTGAAACCAGCCAAGTGCGAGTCGGACCTGCGCACTCTCATACAAGACATGATTTTTTTGCCGTTTTTATAAATAATGGTACGGAATCCTTCGTGCGCGAGTCCGACTCGCACTTGGCCTGTTTTTTCTTAAATTCATTAATTATTCTTTTCGTGTTCCTTACAAACGCAAGCCCAGCCCCGTGTTAATTACCATAGGACGTTAAGATTTTATTTTGCGAAGTCAGGAAAATGACCAAGCCTCCAGTATGAGTTTCGCTGTATAAATAAAAGTCACCTATATATAAAAACTCAAAACAAAACACGGATTTATTTGTTGTATTTGCAATATTCCGCTAGATTGTCTAGTCGTCCCAATCGGTTTGAATAACACCGCGGACAGACACTAAGGCATCACTATAAGGGCTTGTATTCTATGTCCGAACACTAAAATACTAACTTGATAACACGTTCGGCGTACGGGTTCCTGGCCTGAGGCGCCGACAGCAGTATCTTCCCGAGGGAATAGCCGGAGTTCTCGGCGAACACCGCTTCGTACGCGAGTCGACCGGCCGGGCGGTCCAGGATCTTCTCCCAGTATTTCACCTGAAAGTTACATTTACACGTGAAATTGGCAATAGATAAATAGATATTCGCAAAAACACAACAATAACATAAGTCAAAAACAAAAACAAAGTTACGATACGAAACAGAACTTAACAAAGTCATTTTATTCCAACTATTGGGTATACAAATACAAATATTTTACAAACACACAGAATAAAAGAAAAACGTTAATTTAGTGTGGTGGTATGTGTATAGCAATAAAGATAAAAGGTGATTCAGCATGATGGTACAGTCTCAGCACAGGAATTGGAGGGCGCAGTAAAGAGGCTTATGGTGCAGACTCAGCACATAAATTGGATATCGCAGTAAAGAGGTTTATGGTGCAGACTCCGCAAAGGAATTGTGTAGCGCAGTAAAGAGGCTTATACCCTGCAGTAAGCAAATACGAATTGACGATAATGGTATGAAAGAAAAAAAAAGGTTACAAAAATGTACACGGGGCTGCCCTTAAAAATGGCAAAATCGGCGGCGAAAAATCTTTAAAGTGTGATGCGAATTTCTACGCCGAGGGTTCCGTATTGTACAAAAAATATATATCGCTGTCATTTTCAGAAATTCAGTCATGGAAATGAAGATCTCACATAACATAAATTACGAACAAGTTCTCAGTAACTCTACGTAATAATTTCTGTGGCTGCGGCACTAGGGTGTTCAGAGTGGCCGATAGGGGCTCCGACATGAACTCTACATAGTAAAGGACGAACCATATGCCGGAGAGTCTTCTCAGTGGAGGGTTGCAGATGGTCCACCAACATCGGGTACGTGGTCCTGAGGATGTGCTCGTGGACCAGTTGCTCTGCCTTCTGTAGCTGCGGCACTAGGGTGTTCAGAGTGGCCGATAGGGGCTCCGACATGAACTCTACATAGTAAAGGACGAACCATATGCCGGAGAGTCTTCTCAGTGGAGGGTTGCAGATGGTCCACCAACATCGGGTACGTGGTCCTGAGGATGTGCTCGTGGACCAGTTGCTCTGCCTTCTGTAGCTGCGGCACTAGGGTGTTCAGAGTGGCCGATAGGGGCTCCGACATGAACTTTACATAGTAAAGGACGAACCATATGCCGGAGAGTCTTCTCAGTGGAGGGTTGCAGATGGTCCACCAACATCGGGTACGTGGTCCTGAGGATGTGCTCGTGGACCAGTTGCTCTGCCTTCTGTAGCTGCGGCACTAGGGTGTTCAGAGTGGCCGATAGGGGCTCCGACATGAACTTTACATAGTAAAGGACGAACCATATGCCGGAGAGTCTTCTCAGTGGAGGGTTGCAGATGGTCCACCAACATCGGGTACGTGGTCCTGAGGATGTGCTCGTTGACCAGTTGCTCTGCCTCCTGTAGCTGCGGCACTAGGGTGTTCAGAGTGGCCGATAGAGGCTCCGACATAAACTCTACATAGTAAAGGACGAACCATATGCCGGAGAGTCTTCTCAGTGGAGGGTTGCAGATGGTCCACCAACATTGGGTACGTGGTCCTGAGGATGTGCTCGTGGACCAGTTGCTCTGCCTTCTGTGGCTGCGGCACTAGGGTGTTCAGAGTGGCCGATAGAGGCTCCGACATAAACTCTACGCGCCCGTCCGTCTGGGAAGAACACAAATGTTTTATTCATCATGAAGTTTTCATTTTACTTTAATCGTAGCTATAAATTAACGGGCGCTACGAAATAGAGAATTTCAAATTAAATTATTTAAAAGGTTTAGATTACACTGAACGCAGCTACATTAATTTCGAACGTACATAATATTGCGGTAAATCTGCTTTTTAGCAATTAAATTAAGTGCAAACAAGAAACAAGAGCAAGACTGTATGACTCTGTAACAAAAAAGTATCTGAAATTCTTCATGAATTGTTTAGCAATACTTGTTAAAGCAAAGTGTCGAGGGAACGATAGAAGGTAAAAGAGGAAGAGGCAGGAGGAAGGATAAAGTTCAGTGACCATCTTAAGCTGTAGAATTATTTATTTCGGAACTGAAATTATTTCGGATTCATTTTACGAATTAAGTTAAAGGAAGGAGTTGCACGTTACCAACACCTAATAATCTGGCTTTGGACAAATAACAGTGGAAAATTCTACTACAGCAAGAGTGAAGCTGTTAAATTAAATTATGATGATTTATGTCAAAGCAATATCTCACCAGCGCCGGCACAATTAGGTCCAGAGTCCTCTTGGTCAACTCGGGGTTATCGGCCAGCTTGCTCGCTCCGACCTCCAGCAGCTTGACCGAGGAGTACGCGAGCATGCGCAGTGACGGCCCGAGGAAGTACTTCGGGTTGGCGGTGATGAGCTCGCAGTGGGAAGATACCAGGTTCAGCACCGCGCTCTCTGACGGGATGATGTCCGTCGCGTACACCGCCTACAATTTTACATTAATCCTCTTTTTTCCATCCAATATCAACCTTAACAAATTAGAAGCTATTTTGCTATGTAAAGGACTGACAAATGTTATCCAAATCTTAGAAGTACTCATATATTCCAGCAACATGAAAACTGTATCCAACCGTGAAACTTGATGTAACTCGTCAGATACGTTAACGCATTAATTGTTTGACTCAAAAGCCACGTCCTTTTCATTTTCAATCCAAAACGATTAACATTACAACGCATCATTAATTTAATTTCATTACACATCCCTTCACGATATTGCTGTTCAAGTCGGATGTACAAAGTATACAGCGGCACGACATAAATCCTCGAGAAGGTGATAAAAGTGTTCGCAATTATGGACTGTGAACTGAAATAATCAATAAATAATAGATTTCGTTATTCCAGGCATTAAGCCCATATCAATAACAATAAATGCCTAAAAAAATACATAATTAATACATTTAAAAAACTTACAGACACTCGTACACCCACGATTATTACATCCCAGCGTGATAGGAGATCTATAGCCGTACTTCGGGGACAAATACATACATACATACGTATACTCACACTTGTCTCCCAGGGGGGTAGGCAGAGGCTACAGATTTCCATCTGCTGCGATCCTGACACACCTCTCATATTAATGAATTAACGTGCCTTGAGAAGCATGCAGATCAAACACTACTGTGTCCCCAGGGGATGTGAATTAGTGGTCGAGTAGTCGAAGAAGGTGAAAATATTCGATAAAGTACGTACCAGATTGCGAGTGCTAGATGTCGGCACTTGCGCCAGTCGCTCGAGCTGCTGCCCGGCGCCGGTGGGCAGCTGCGCGCGCAGCCACGCCCCCAGCGGCGCGCCGCCTCCCAGCAAGCCTGAGTCCAGTGTCGCGCACACTTGCAGCCGCGCCGACGAGACCGCCGCCTCGCTCGCGTTGCCCGTCGTCTCCAGCAGGCACTCCAGCTCCAGGCCGGCGGAGAGCCTGCGTCGAGAAATCGTTTGTTAAGATTTAAATGCTTTTGCAGGGGAAGACATGTTTGGATACCGAGAGCGGTAGCCTATAAACTGCTGAGCAGTTTGGCTTAAGAAATGTAAAAGAAAAACGTGTATTGTCTTTGGTGAATAAACTAAATCTATCTATCTATATACAAAGGGGTAATTCCAAGGAAGATGTCGCACCCGTTACATTTTTCCAATATATGTATTAACAGGATGTTGTATTTAAATCATATTTTTTAAGTTACCAGTGCACATTAAAATACATACCGAATTATCAATACTTTGCTTAATAAAAAATTATAACTGGAGGAATGGGTGCGACGGAAGTATTCCACTCAGGATGCTATAAATATTCTAACGATACCACACACTTCGAAATCGGTTCAGGTGGAATTAGGAAAATACCCACATGAACCGTGAAAACAATACACTCCTTTATTGGGGTCAGTCGTGTAAAAAGGTGAACTTACCGACAGCACTCGAGCACACACTCTAGTAACTGCAGTAGATCAGGCATGAACTGATGGGCCTCAGTAGCGGACGCCGCGTCGGCGAGACACACTTGCAGCCTGACCAGCGCCGCGTCGCACGAGATCACGTCCAGTAGTGATGGTAGACCGTTCGCTGAAAGGTTGTTGAGTCTGTCAAGTATACTGTTTTAAGGGCGCCGTCAAAGTAGTAGTAAAATGCTTTGAACATTATATTATCAAACATTCTCTGAAAGTTTTCCTGTATATAAAGTCGACACTCAGCTTTATCAACCCAGTAGTTTTAGAGCTAGCTTTGAACAAAATGATGGATATGAGGATAAAACTATAAAATCCTTTGTTTTATTTTAAGAACACAAGCTTTGCTAACATAAAAGCTCCACACACACTTTATCTTACGATAAACCCAAAAAAGCTATCTACATTGGAACTATGTTATTGTAAACGTCATATTTGGATAAATACGCATGAAATTAACGTTACACATCACTGTTGATATTGGTGTGGTATCTCGTTTTGTAACATCATACATAACGGTATTATTAACGAATCCAATCAATCAAAACGCTATTAAAAATCTTATACAAGAAGTTTTTACAACGTTGTGTCTTTACACACAACCGCTGACAAGAGGCGGTAATAGTTGCACGGGAAACGCGACAGACCCGCAGTTGATACAATTACCCCTCCCCTTGCCCCTCCAAGACCTAAAGCATATCGTTGACGAACTGTAATGTAATATCAATACAACTTACGTATAATATTCTCCTTCAGATGTTGGATTGTCTTCGTGGCAAGCCAGGCCGTATACTTGATATTATCACACGAAGCGCTGACGCCGGCCAAAAGGTTCTCAGCGTACTGAAATACAAATAACAGTCGAGAAAATGGTACACCGTACCCATATTTTAGCGACTAATCAGTTTACATTCGATTTTTCCTTCGATGTACCATTGAGTACAAATGCGTAGACCCGCTCTTCACCCTTTTTCCAATGGTAATATGAGCTAAAGTGGGTCTGTGAAAAGTTCCCCGGTAACATCCTAGTCAATAGATTTTTTCCTGGTATCCACAGTAAATTTTACATTTAACTGCAACAAAACCTATTTTATGCCATATACTTCACAAATCAATAAACGAGTGATCTACCTGAGTGTACATGCCCTGCTTAACCAAAGCGTCCTTCAGCCATGGGTTGAACACCTTCTTGTTGTCGGCTCGCGGCGCCCAGATGAGCGCGTGCAGCGGCAAGGGCGCGGGGAGCTCCGCCGCAGTGCCGGCTTGGAGCTTGTCCATGTGGGGCGTCGCGGGGGGCATGCTCACTACCAACCTGACGACAAATTACCATCTATTACTATCTTGAGAATCATTTTGAAGTGCATGGAAGGAGCCTTCCCTGATTATTTCAAATACGTTGGGCACTTGGGCTTAGCGCGCACTGCGGATAATTTCCGTGCCTTTTTTTTACAAAATCTGTGAACTGTAGAATTACATAGAAGTTCGCGCACTGCGGAATTAATTCTGCACCGGATTTAAATTCTGTAGACTGCCACAGACTTGATGCGGTGCGTTTTCGTACGGAATTTTTGCATCCTATGGACTTTAATGAAACCCCGCGCACTACGGAAATAAATCCACAAATCGTCGCACAGTCATAGAGTACATTGAATATACGGGTACACACAGTCGAGCTCGAACTACGGCGGAGTGATGTCGTCGCCACGTCGCCTCCATCCTTGCAGCCTTGTAGTAAATTTTGGGACCAATAATTCTCATCAAATTGTCAAATGTTTATAGTAATTTTATTGTTTATGTTCATCCTACAGTAACAAAAAAATATTTTTAGGTACATATGTAAATCATTATATTTCATGAAAAAAAATCTCTTGATCTTAGTGCTGTAAATGGATGTACCAAAAATTGCTCGCGGTTATATTTTTTAAGCATTTTAATTGTAAATAAACGCAAATGCAGAGTTTAGTTTCGTAGTCCATGGCCGTGTACTCTACGAAGTCTGCGGTACGAATGGCAAAACGTGCGGATATTGAACCGTTGTGCGCGCATTTTTTTTCGTTACGGATTCTAAAACGCATCGCAACTCGCCGCACCGTAATGCGCGCTAAGCCTTAGTCCGAGACCCAATTAAAGGCACAGAAGAAATAATAGTACTACAGAAGATCCACTCTTCAAAGACACATAAAATAATAAAAAATATTACAATCACGACTTAGAATAGAAATTTAATTCGGATACCAGTGCAGTCACGGGACATACAAAACAACACGTATCCAATGTAATACTCCCCCGACTGCACTGAAATCTGAATTAAATCTCTATTCCGGCAGTGGTGTTTTTTAAATATTTTTTACTATTTATTTTTACTTGATACTTTTTTGTATTTATTTTGATAGCCTATTCTTCTCAGGATGCTGTAAGGATTCTAACGATACCACACACTTCGAAATCGGTTCAGGCATTAATATCGGAGTGGAACTAAGAAAATGAAACTGACGGCTGTTGTGTTACACTGTTTTACACTTTCACTTCAACTGGTGATAGGCTCCGTCTGGAGTTTGCCACTCGCATGATAGAACCATGTCGCCAACCGAATCGTCCTGTTCCAACATGACGCCGTGAGAAGCTGCACCAGGAGAGAGGTTACAAGAAGTTGAATAGTATCAGTCGTCCATTTCCGATTTCTGTTGATTTTGCGAAAGTCCCGATCCATCCCGCTTTCCATCAGGCGCGTTAGTGGCCAAGCGAAAGCCAATTGTATAAAGGTAGGAATCAAACATTTATTGCTTTGCCCGCAGCTCCGCCCGCGTTCATTCAATCTTTGACCGTTTTCGGCTTGGGCGTTATTTTATTAGCAACCTTTATAACCCATGTGTCATTACTAGAAAAACCGCGTCCAAATCCGTTAAGTGGATCTCGAGTTAAAACGGAACATACATACCGGCAGACAGACAGACAGATATTATTAGTATAATTTATTACAATCTTCAGAACAATCTTTAACTTCTACATACCATTTGTAAATATTTGCATGCCTTCTTAAGGTGAAATATGTTGGATGTTCGGTTTAAAAGCGTTCGGAACGCGCAAGTATGTGTCAGATTCTATTTTATTGAGATGGCAACACGGGTTGTAAAAAAGTGAAATGTCAAAGTTGTTTTTTCCAGTTTACTGTCAACTTGGCTCTCAAGGAGATGCGTGTAAAAAATGGATTCAACCAGTGTTGAAGTAATTATTATGTATTTCAAGGAAATAAACAGTGGAAAAGTGGTAAAATAACCCAATTAATGAGCATTAATTGCGAGCTAAATTGTGTGTCCGAACAGTTTCGGGAATCGGTCGCCGGTGGAAAGTGATGTGTTTGGATTTTCATTAACACGATTCACGGAAATCGTGGTAGAGGTCTGGGTCGAGCTAGCTCGGGGTTAGATATTGGTGTTTAGGTAAACTCTCAAAAGCTGCTGGATGAGCCAGTAGTTTGTCGAAGACCTGTGACGCGCCAGACCGACGAGGGGAGAACGCTGTCTGCCCAGACACCAAGATTGAGTCTGGTGGTCTGAATCCAGCGCAGAAGTTCAAGAAGTAAGGCTGCATCCGAATGTGAGTCTTTGAACCATTTACCCTTCAGAAAGGAATTTTAGTATATAAGAACCCCCTTTGTATGGGAAGCCCCTTTCTGACAGGTTTTAACCTCCTTATAATATTCAAATGGGTCCAGCACGCGAGGTTTAAACCATATCTGTGGAGAGGGGGGCTTTTCACATACATTTGCTGGTAGCATAGCGCGGTTAAGTTGTTTAATATCGGATATTAAACAACCCCGGACCAAGATATATTCTGTTTATATAAGCCGAACCGATATAGTAGCTCCGTTGGCCTAAGATAATTTGTGAATTATACTTTGTTTTAGGTAGGTAGTTTGGAACCTTGTAACCTAAAGCGAGATCAAATAGAATATTTTGTTATTTCTTATACTACAGTACTCGGACTGTGTATATGAATAGGTTTACACAGCTTACACAGCTCCTTTAGCTTTAGGTATTGTATTATATGTTTGTATTGTGGATAAACATATAACTTTATAAGCGCGGTTAAGTCTAGTGAACCCGGCGACAAAACTATAATAGTTTGTAAATTCATACAGCATAACCATTGCTAGCAAGCGAAGCGGCTTAATTATTAGTTATATAGTTGTTGAAAGCCTCGGCTTATATAAATTACAAAGTACATAGCAGGGCTAATGTGTAATGTGTAGTTTTTGGTTAGTGAATCATATTAACTAAGCGAGCGCTTAGGTATAATATTATAACAACGTACATAGGTTATGTTACAACTTGGAATTGTTAAATTTGTTTGTTTTGGAGTATGTTTAGTCTTTAACAAGTGTTTAATGTGATTACATACTTTCAGAAGCCAATTACCTTTGGATATACTGTTAGTTAGTGCTACAGTTTGGTTTATATTGTTTATTTTGAATGAAAACTTCTTGACACTTGCGATTGAGGCTTGGACATAGTTGTTTGTCAAAAGTGTAGCATAAATGTAACTAACTGGTTTATGTTGTATGGATTATATATATATAGCAGCAGAAACGGTCTGTCTGTCTGTTCATAAAGTTATGATATTGTGTTTATTTGAAAATGTTTGAGTGATATATAGCAACAGAAAAGGTCTGTCTGTTTATTCATAAAGTTATGATATTGTGTTTGTTTGTACACATTTGAGTATTAAAAATTGGTTTTGGTTGAACTCGCATAATTGAACAACAGGGTTGTATTGTGTATTAATGTACTGAAATTAACATACTGACTAGAGTCTAGTATATTTGGGTCTACAATATTATTGTATACGGGGACGTTTGTGATTCGTGCCAGAGTTAGTTCGGTTTTTAATTGTTGGTATTTTCTTTGATTTCCCGGTCTACAATGTCGAAGACTACTCCGAGGAACATCTTGGCCAGCCAGCTGCGCTGGTTTGTCAGCGTTCAAGGCTTGTTGGCTCGAGCTGATCGGGGCGATGCAGTCCTGGAGCGGTACTCACAGATGGAGCATCGCCTCGAGAAAGCTGAGCAGGCGCTCATGGAGCTGTTGGACCAGGAGCTGCCACCGGAGGTAATGGCTAGCCCTAATAATGACATGGATCAAATTATGGATATTTATAATGAGGTAACACAGGTCGCCTGTCAGATTAAAAAGCGACAGTCAGGTGTTTCGAGCACACCTGATGTAAGTCATGCAGCGCAAGGTACATCGTTGCACAGTAGGCTCCCTACTTTGGAGTTAGGACATTTTGACGGTACCATGGAGCTATGGGTGGCATATAAGGATATGTTCACCTCGTTGGTTGACAGTAGGCAGGATTTAACCACAAAAGATGGCATATTTGATGTCCACTTTAGAAAGTGAGGCAAAGAGCTTAGTGCAACATTTAAGAGTAGAGGACGATTCTTATAGCATAGCGTGGGAACTATTAAATAATAGATATCAGAATGTCCGTCTGTTGGCCGATGCTCATACGAGCCAATTGTTAAGTTTGCCTAGGGTAGGTAATAAGGCTCAAATTCGAACGCAGTTACTGACCCCGGTTACAGTAGCCTGTAACGCGTTTAAAATGTTAGGTTTGCCCGTGGATGAGTGGTCGTTCTTGTTGGTACACATTATTTTGGGTAAGTTACCGTCTGATACTCGTTCACGTTTCGAACGTGAGACCGCGGAAAGGGAGGACAAGGCTCTTCCTACTTTCGCTGATTTGATGAAGTTTTTAGAATTTGAGGCTAGGGCCGTGGAATCTTCATCGACTTCGGAGGTGGCGCCACCTACCGGGAGTTTCAGGGAACCTGCCGGTAATTCGGGGCGAAGGGGGCCACAGGGAGTGCAACCGCTTCGGGGACGCGTTGCTGCACGTCTGGCTGCACTGGCCGCTGTGGCTGAGAGCCCAAATTGCCACCAGTGTGGACGCCCAGGACACGCGTTATCGCAGTGCCATGATTTTGCTGCATTACCGGTAGTGGACAGACGGCGGTTAGTTAAAATTAATAGACTGTGCTATTTTTGTTTAGAGGACCACTTAGCGCGCGAGTGCTCCAGACAGCGAATGTGTAGAGAATGTGGCCGGCCACATAATGATTTAATTTGTGCGAACAGGTCTGGAGCCTACGGTCACACCACGAGCGGGGGAGCCGCGGCGCAGTCCACCTATCAGTCACGTCCGTCGAGTGGCCCCTCTCAAGGACGAGGAGCGCACCCGTCAGAGAGTGGAGGGAGCCCTCGCGTGAGTCGTGCTCAGTTTGATAGTGGTGTGAATCGTGCGCCTGCGGTACGAGGCTATATTGCGGACCCGGGTGGGGGACCCCTCATGGGGGGGGGGGGTTCAACGGGTCAGGGCCGCACTCAGGATATTAGGAGTGGACCCCATGCTTCCGCGACAGCGGGCCCGAGTAGGGACACCCCGAGGGGGGGGGGGGCTCCACGGGCGGGGGCCCCACTCAAGGTTGTATGAGTGGACCCCAGTTTGCCGAACCAGTGCCTGCGCCCACTGTAGGACAGTATAGCAGGGCGGAGCCACAGCGATACTCTCCGCCGATACACGAGTATCCGCGGTTAGAATATCACCCGCCTTATTCGAGATATGGTAGGGCAGCGGGTTACGCACCACCTCGGATGGCATTGTGTATACGCTCACCATATATAGGGCAATGGATGCACCCTGGATTGGAGGGGCCGGGCCCCCAATAATTTGTCTGCCCCTGTACCGGTGCGGAGCCGAGGACAGTTAGTAGTTGGGGCCCCCCGGGGGGAGATTCAGTTAGAGTAAGGACCACTGTTGAATTTCGGGACGTGTATGCATGATCGGATAGTCAGGTTGCGCGAGCATGGCTACGCGCATCCCCACGTACTTTAGAGATTTTTGTAGGAAACCGGGTTTCACAAATTCAGAATATAGTTATTCATATTAAATTGGAGGCACGTCCCAGGTGAATGTAATCCTGCAGAGGCGCATCTAGGGGCTGCACAGCGCCGGAGTTGGTGTCGCATCATCTATAGTGGGGGCCGGAGTGGTTTAAAGAAACAGATTTCTTGGCCTGTCCAGCAGTTGGATAGGACACCCCAGATTTTACCCGGGTTGCGTGTGCATGCTCTAGTTCTAGGGACCAAACTAATTCCTGATTGGACGCCGTGAGTTGGGTCACCGTGCGTTGAGACGCTGGGGCGTCGCGACGGTGGCATCGGCACGGTGTGCGTCGGGTCGGAGCACGCAAGTCGCCATCCTTTGTTGTTACCCAAGGAGGGCCTTTGATGAGGCGTTTGCTGTCCGACCGACATGTTTGTAACTCACACGCGGGATGAAACGTGTTATTGGCGATTTTACAGCGAGAGTTTTGGATTTTGTCAACTTGCCGGGTAATTCGCAATGTTCTCTTCTCCTGTGTTTCTTGTTACAGGCTGCGAGCCTTGTTGATGCAGCCGCAGATAGGAGATCTGCCAGCTGATTGGATCACACAGTCGAGACCTTTTGATGGAGTGGCTACGGACGTGGGGGGACCGTTCCTCGTCCGAACGTCTAGCCTTCGCAACGCTCGGACTGTTAAGGCGTACCTGTGAGTATTCGTGTGTCTGTCCACCAAGGCCGTCCACTTGGGATTAGAGTCCTCGTTGTCCGCGGAGGCCTTCGTCGTTGCATTAGACCGATTAGTATCGCGTAGAGGTTTGCTTTTTTAATTAGTTCAGACAACGGCACGAATTACAAGGGTACCGCAAATTACTTGAAAAGATGTATACATTTTAGAAGATAATTGTATTTAGTTAAGTCATGGTTATTATGTGAAATCGGCCAAGACCCACCTCCGCCGCGTCATCGGGGATGTAATCTTATTGAAAGATGCGAATTTGGAATTCTTTGTATTGGCGACGTGGTCGCATTGTTAAGTTGATAATTGGCGGGGATGAGACTCCTCGCGCCGCTGAGGTGATTGGTCGAAGGTTTGATTCTGTGACGAGCCTTGGCGACTCTCTCCCGGCTCCCGGTTGAGTAAGCTAGCGGTCTGATAAGGATAACAGCCCGGAGCGGGGGATTGTTCGGTTTAAAAGCGTTCGGAACGCGCAAGTATGTGTCAGATTCTATTTTATTGAGATGGCAACACGGGTTGTAAAAAAGTGAAATGTCAAAGTTGTTTTTTCCGGTTTACTGTCAACTTGGCTCTCAAGGAGATGCGTGTAAAAAATGGATTCAACCAGTGTTGAAGTAATTATTATGTATTTCAAGGAAATAAACAGTGGAAAAGTGGTAAAATAACCCAATTAATGAGCATTAATTGCGAGCTAAATTGTGTGTCCGAACAGTTTCGGGAATCGGTCGCCGGTGGAAAGTGATGTGTTTGGATTTTCATTAACACGATTCACGGAAATCGTGGTAGAGGTCTGGGTCGAGCTAGCTCGGGGTTAGATATTGGTGTTTAGGTAAACTCCCAAAAGCTGCTGGATGAGCCAGTAGTTTGTCGAAGACCTGTGACGCGCCAGACCGACGAGAGGAGAACGCTGTCTGCCCAGACACCAAGATTGAGTCTGGTGGTCTGAATCCAGCGCAGAAGTTCAAGAAGTAAGGCTGCATCCGAATGTGAGTCTTTGAACCATTTACCCTTCAGAAAGGAATTTTAGTATATAAGAACCCCCTTTGTATGGGAAGCCCCTTTCTGACAGGTTTTAACCTCCTTATAATATTCAAATGGGTCCAGCACGCGAGGTTTAAACCATATCTGTGGAGAGGGGGGCTTTTCACATACATTGGACATTCTTAATATAATATATCTTTAAGTACCATATTTGAAGCAAATAAAACAATCTTTATCTTTATCAAATGTTGATGGTTGTGATTGTCGGCACTTGGTGGAACTTATTATACATCTTGTTAAATAAGACACTTGTACTTGTCCACAGGATTATAATTTTACTTAATACACCCGACCGGTTTCGCTTATAAGCATTGTCTAGGGCTTTATTACATAAAAAATAACTTAAATAATATTTACATGTTTAATACGTGCGATAAATATCAAATAATTTCCGGGGGTAATTTAATAATAAATAAAATGACAGATAGCAAGTCAAGATGGATTTATATGCAACGTTGTTTGATATTAGTAAGGAAAGCTACATTATTACTTCAACAATCAAATCTGAGTTTGATAATGGAGTTGGTGAAAAAATTTGATTGTTGAAGTAATAATGTAGCTTTCCTTACTAATATCTTGACTTGCTATCTGTCATTTTATTTATTATTAGATTACCCCCGGAAATTATTTGACATTTATCGCACGTATTAAACATGTAAATATTATTTAAGTTATTTTTTATGTAATAAAGCCCTAGACAATGCTTATAAGCGAAACCGGTCGGGTGTATTAAGTAAAATTATAATCCTGTGGACAAGTACAAGTGTCTTATTTAACAAGATTTATCTTTATCTTTTAACTTTAACAATAATATATTAAATCTGGAACGCAAAATTGAAACTAAAATTATGTAAGCCTCAAAAAAACCTCTGTGCTATCAAAGACAAACCTCCAGGCAGTCTGGAAGCAGTAATGCGCCGCCGCAAGTGCAGTTGGGGACGAGGCGTAGTTGGAGTTGTCACACACGCACGCAGAGTTCAACAGTGCCAGTAGCGCGTCCAGTAGCAGCGGGTATTTGAGCTTGTGCGGCGTTCCGAGCACGAAGTTGCAGGCGAGCCCGTCGAATTTGGGGTTCTCCTGTTGAACAAATATTTTCGTTAGTGTAAGTTAGTGGCCTATCGAGGAAAATTAAGATTTTTAGTCGCTAGAAGTCGAAAACAAGAGATTGTACTATACAAACAACTTTACTGTGGTGCCAACTTGAAACCGCGAAACGATATGTTGTTTCTTAGGACAGTTTATTTTTGCGGTTTGAGGGTTGTTTCCATAGTAAAAGTTGTTCGTATAGACGAGTACTGCCTCATGGCTCGCGGCGAATAAAAATGCAGGCTGTATAGTGCTGAGTATAACCATACAGAAATTCAACGAGGTTACCCAAATAGAGCATGAGCGGTGGGGAGAGGTGAGGTGGGGAAATCACTCGAGTCATAAAAAAAAACTAAGACGCCAAATCGGAAATTTCGGCGGGCTTGTCGTCCTACCAATCAATATATCACAAACACCAGCGCAAGCTGCCTTAACGCTGCCGACTTTTCCCGAGATCCGAGATAGTAGTTACGTTAAAGCACAGGTTTTTTAAACTAATACACTTATCTAATGGTCACGATGTAACTTCTTTGTTTAGCAATAAAGACTACCCGTAACTCTTTGGCTCCGGTGAATAAAGGTTTAACTCAAAATGGGTACCAAATGAGATTTGTTTACCACTTTGCTCAGTTTTATTTTTTTTCTACAAAATATTGGTTGTAAAAATATATTGAAAATTCTGTTTGTATGAGAAGAGGCCGAAATATATTGAAAATTCTGTTTTTATTTTATTTATATTTTTACAACCAATATTTAAAGAAAATATGAAGCTAAATATGGCAATTATATCTTTATTTATATTTTCTACAAAATGGTCTAATTGCAATTTCGATATCCCACTAATATTATAAATGCGAAAGTTTGGATGTATGGATGGATGGATGGATGGATGGATGTTTGTTACTCTTTCACGCCGTAATTACTGAACCGATTGGGCTGAAATTTTACATGAATGTAGTTCTAGACCTGGAATAGGACATAGGCTACTTTTAATCCCATAAATCAGTTCCCATAGGATGAAAATGAGCTTTCAAATTTCCATAGAAAAGTGATGTTTCACGCCATGCTTACGAAACCGATTAGGCTGAATTTTGCATAAATGTAGATCTAGACTTGGAATAGGACAAAAACTACTTTTTCCCTTTGTTCCCATGAAAAATTATAAAAGAGACACCTAAAATGGGAAACAGAGGCGCATAACACACACATTTCACCAGCTGTATTTACTGTAGGTAACAGTCCGAATAATATTGACTGATTTTATAGCAGTACACAAAAACTAATACAACGCGGGTGAAACCGTGGACAAAAGCTAGTCTTTAATAACAACGGTGATAGACATATGACAAAATGATTTAAGTATATTTTTTTGTGGAACAAATTGGTTTAAAAAGAGTTAAATAAAAAGTTATATCGTTTGTCACCGGAAGAACAGAATTGCAATGGCCATATAGATAACTTTGTTTGCCTGAAGGCAAGATCGCTTGAAAAGGGCCAAAACCTGAAAGACATACCTGGTTATTGATATCGGAGCAAGTAAGCGCGTAGAACTTCGGCCTCATGGAGGTCTCGTCTTGCGAGAGACGCCTGTAAGCCGCTTCGATCTGAGGCACGCCGCAATAAATCCGCGATTTGAGGAGTCCGCTATCGGTCGTGTTCTTAGTTCCATTCGCGCCGGCTGCGTTGTCGGCGGACGGCTGGGCGAGGCCTGGCGCGATTACGAGGTTCCATTCGATCTAGAAAAGGAAAGGGTTTAAAACTTGGGGTTATCCCGATATTAAAGCCGATTCTAAAGGCTTTAATTTTAGTTTTGCTGCCGTCACAACTCAATTTTCTTCATTTCAAAATATTTCTCAGGGTGAACAACAGAAGCTGTATTACTTTGGAAAAATTTAAGTTTTGACAGCACTAAAACTAAAATTAAATCCTTCAGAATCGACTTTATTGTCTCTTTGTAAATTCGTTTTGAACCGTGAAACTATAATAAATACATTAAAAAAAACATATTTCACTCTCCGAACTTAATATTTCGGCCGTCCGATATAGATTACTTGAATTTTACTGCATCCAATAAAATCGCAAAGATAGTAGATCTACACTATGATATAATAACATTTCATTCAAGTTGTATTAGGTTTTGGACAATAAAACTTCTATCAAAATAAATGTCGCCTCGTAAGAAATGTGTTATAAAACGGCCGTCATACTATAATAAAATCCCCTTAATCCCCTTAATAAAAAATTAAAACACCACGAAATCGCGAGTTTTCTGAGCGGCCCGCTCCCACTGAGCAGGATAAAAAACTGTAAAATGAAAGCGTTAGATGTGATGTAAGCGATAGAGTGCATTTTGAGTCCGAACTCAATCTTACAAACGTCACTCTAGTATGAGATCACGTCGCTTGACGTTTGTAGGATTGAGTTCGGGCTCAAAATGCACTCTGAATCTCAGCCTTATTGCCTAACTTCAACATCTATCGCTTTAGCCATAAAAGGTGTCGTGATTGGCTAAAAATGATGTGTGATGTGTTTGAAGGCGTTTGCGATGGATGTCGAAGTTAGACAATAAGTTCCCTGGACAGATTTCTCTGGATAACCTCGCCTTACCTGTTGCAGTAATGTCTGAGGCGCGTCATACAGATGTCTCATCAAGTATTCGAGAAGCAGCATCAGCCTGGTCGTCAGCATCAGCTGATGCGGAGCCAGGTTCATGGATCGCTTTCTGTCGCTTATCGACAGAGTTTCTACTACCTGCGAATATTAATACGATCGATTTGTTTGCAAGGTGAAGAGTAAATATCAAGTATGAACATGCTGCCGACTCGACATCGCTTCTATAAACTAAAATGTGGCGCTATTTCATAGCAATTAGAGTTGTCGTTTAGAATTTATCGATTTTATCTGTCAAACTTATCGAATCGATGCTTACGTACATGCCATGGTATCGTTTTCGAAATTCAGTAGAAAGGGACGCAGCAGATTATGTGCGTTTGAAGTAAAATTAAGATTCGTTTGTTGAAATGAATGTATGTATGTTTGGGAACTTCGTAATTGTCTTTTATCTCTAGAATGGCTGAACCAATTTTAATTCGTTTTTTTTTTGACTGATTAGTGGAAGAAATGGTAGGTTTTTATTTCTTTTGATAAAGTGGTCGCGCTGGAATATTTATCTTTGAATATCTCTATATAGGGTGAAATTTAATCAACCGACCAAATTCATACTAGAGACTCGGTTAGTGATGAAGAACTAGGTTCAGTAATCCTTTTGGCCAATTTCGAAAAATATTTTTTTTTACTCCCGTACTGGTTGGACTAGTTTAAGTACAATTCTTAGTGCAGGTTCTACGGGTAAAAAATTTTTTTTTTTTTCGAATTTCACCTGTAGGGTCATTAAACCTTGTTCCTGATGACTAACCGAGTCTCCAGTATGAATTTGGTCGGTTGATTTAATTTCACCTAGTATAAAAGGTGGCATTTATTTATACAACCAAGTGCTCAGTAACAAGGTTCGATGACCCTTTTTGTGAAATTCATAAATTATTCTTTTCGTGTTCCCTACAAACGCAAGCCCAGCACCGAGTCAATTATTGACGTCAACATTTTATTATGCCAAAACTGTTATCGATCCGTGATACTGATTGATCACTGACCAAGTCTCCAGTAAGAGGTTAACCGTATAAATAAATTTCACCTTACATGCAAGAGAGGAATATGGTGTTCAAATGGTGGTGTTTCTGGTTTAATAAAGGGACTTTCAAAACAATTAATATAAAAGGGACATTTGCTTACCTTGATAATGGCGTTGGAAGTCATAAGAAGCACAGATTTCTTCTGCATCAGCGTCAGCGAATGGAACAAGTAGACGAGCAACTGCGCGTGTTCAACGTTTAGATCTGTAGAAAATATCGCACATCGTAAATAGTCATTTACCGGGTGTTAATAGACAGGCATCCAAAGAGTACTTTATATATAGGAGAATAGAGACATCAGTCTCCTTTATCGACAACGCCATCTGGCGAGCTAGGCCGAAACTAAATTACACCCTTTTCTTAATAGAAGTACATATATATTTATAAACAAGTATGCATTATTAGTAGGCACCTACATCGATGTATACGTACTAGGTATTGGTATATGTAGCTGCCTAATACTACTCAATATTATATTGGTGAGGAATATGAAACAATAACAATGAAATGAAATAACACAATGCAAATCCATGATTTTTATTTTCCGTTTATAGTAATCACATGCTTGTTTTTTATGTCATCTCTGGTCATCATCATCACACTCTGGTGCCATCCGGTATTTTAACGTCACAAGAACAGTTAAACAAAACTAATTTGCACGTTAAATCACAAATAAAATCTGTTAAATACGATTTATGTTCTTCAAATTTTATAATATTTTAGTTGATCACGGTAACAACCAGACCTTACAAAATTACTATGACAGTGTTATTGGTGTTACCCATATAAAAAATTTAAGATTAGTGGCACCATACCACTAGTTCAAATAAAATATCAATGTCAACAATGCCATCTAGCGAACTAGGTCGAAACTAAATTATACCCTTTTCTTCCATACAAAATGTTTTCGTACTAGGTGAAAGGACACTGCAGGCATCCTTAAAACGACATAGGTAGTAAAAAATGAGATTTTAAAACAATAGTACCATAGATAGAGGGTTTTGAAAAAAAAATGTTATAAATGAAGCTTTTTCCAAGACGATAACAAATAATGACTGCTGTAAGCAAATTAACCTATTATCGAAAACATAAAAACGCGTTTTTTTATACGCTGAAACATCATTCACTGAAAACAGCGATATCCAACCTTTTCTTGACTCAACACACTACTCGGCCGCGCTTTTTATCAGATATGTTTATCTCTTTCGTTGTGCGATGGACATATTGTGCACCTTAAATGAAATAAAATAAAATCTACTGACCACACTGAACAATTTTCACAAAGAAGCATACTGGCGGAAATTAAGACTTTTTATGTTTTCGTAATAATTCGGAAAATTACTTAAACAGTAACAGATCTGCCCCCTTATTGTCTAGCTTCAACCTCTATCGCTTTCTAATTAAACGTGATTTGCTAGAAATGACGTCACAGATCATTTTTAGCCAATCACGAGACATTTAAAAGCTATCGCAATAGATGTTGAAGTTAAACAATAAGGGGTAGGAGCCTTTCATTGCTCGTTCTCTCTAACTGCAAGGGTAACTTACCTTCATAATCATGGTCCTGCGAGGGCGTGGCTTGCAAGGCACACTCTTGCAGCGTGTTCACCAGTTTGTGCCACATCGACAGGATGCTGTTCTCGCGTTCTGTAGCCGGCTTGCTGAGGACCATGCCTCCTATCAGCTTCACCACTCGCGATCCAACCTGGGAATTAAGTAGGCTTTGAAATATGAAGAACTTCGATTCACTTGTCTTAAACGCATCTTATTTTCAAGCCAATCACAACCGCATTAAGGCGCATAGGCGAGCCACCGTTTTAGACAAAACTAGTTAACCCGTTTCTCTGTTGTTTTTCGTTATCGACCAAAATATAAGGCTTCGATCGTCTGGTAAAACAACAGAGAAACTGGTTATCAAATTTTGTAACAAAACGGTGTCATACCTATACGTCTTACATACTGTACGTGGTACTATACAGGCTTACCTGTAACGGCGTCATATTGGTCCGTTCGACGGGCGCCGACAGCAACTGTTGCTGCAACGCGGGCTGCAACGAGGCGAACGCGCTCGACCCGCTCAGGTTGTGCAAGTAGCGGACGAGCGCAGAGCTGAACGCCGAGTAGAGAGCGCCGAGCCGAGCGCCGAAACATGACGATATTGTACCTGGGGGAATACGCTTGGCGTTAGCTTTAGCTTACTATACTAGTACTGCATATTAAACCTCGGTAGTTCTAGCGTGTAGAGGGTGCATGATTGAAGTGACGAAATAAATAAATTGAGCGCAAGTTTGAGGTGCATTTAAAGAGCTTCCCCGAGCAGCGTAACTGAAACGACTGATTACACTCAATGTGCTAGACGCACCCTGGACAGTTAGACTAGCCCTCTTATTGCGTAACTTCAGTATCTGTCGCTCTAGCCATCGACGGCGTCGTGACGTGATTGGCTAAAAATTATGTGATGTTATTTCCAGCCAATCACGGTGCGTTTGAAGGCGATTACGATGGCTGTCGAAGTGAGAACATAAGGCCCCGGGGCCAATTAACTTAAATTAAACTTCAACTGGTAGGCTTCGGTCGTACCTTGTCACCACCCCCATGACCGTAGAAAAACTATATACTAACTTACATTTAGAGACAGAACGGTGCTTTTTTCCTAATACATTATTTACATACTTGCATGTACATTTCCTGACACAAGGTCCCTAATACATTATACCCTTTTTTAAATCCTTACAAAAACATACACAGGCACGCACGCTCGATGTCTTTCTTTACAAGATGTTTTATTTTGTCTATATTCACTGGTAACAAACGTTATTTTTTTTGTGCTTCTTTTTAGTATAATTTTATTTTTATTTAACCAAAATATTATGGACCTGCTGATGAACAGCCAAGGCCACAAGAAGCTGCAAGTACATTGGCGGGCCTCCCGGGCGGACCATTAAGTGGGTTAACAAGGGATAAAGTCTGTGATGGAAAGATAGGAGCAGAGAGGAAGAAAAAAAATTGAATTCCTACATATGCCGCATAGCTTTTTATTTAAGTGTCTTTGAGTGGATCTTCTGTACGTAGGGCAAATATTTTTTCTGAGGCTCGGTTCTATAGTTAAAAATTGTTGATGAGTATATTGATACTCCCCAGTATTCGTCTTTTCAAATCCAGCCAGTAAGATACTAACCGGTGTCAGTACGCGCGGTCTCACGATCCAGGTCCTTGGCCAGCGCGGCCAACAACGCGACGTGAGCGTCGTGCAGCTGCAGCGACGCCTGCCCGAGCCGCTCCGATCCCTCCGCGATTATCTCGTTCGTTAGCAGGGTGAACACCTCGGTAGCCAGGGTTATGTACTGTTGGCAAATAATCGGGTTATATAAATCACTGAAATTATAACGAAATTGAGGGGAAACACGGTCATCGCGAGGGCGTTGCACGCGTCGGAACATAACGCGACCCTGATAAAGGTCACTATTGGGTTTGATCGAAACGTCGAGTATTTCTCGTGTATATTAAATAATATTGTTTTGGATTTTGTTGCAATTTATTGGGTCACGATTTTACTGCATATTTTAAGAAATCAATCTAAAACGTGAGCTTATTAACGCTATCGTAAAGCTTAACGATGTGTTTTTCCATTATCAGCCATTTTGACCCCACTTCTGTTTTTATACTGTGTGCACTGACTCAATCCGTTATCTGATGTCGGATGCTCATACATATCTTAATCCTAACAACTAGAATATCGCCGATGAAAGCAATATAACATAGTCAATAGCCAAGTTTCAGACTACTCGCGTATAACACGCTGGAAATATCTCGGCACCACAAAGGAATGCGCTTTCTGCGTCCCGCGTCTCACTTCAACCCGTTTCTCGTTAATAACGGGGCGAGATCGGGGTGAAGTGCGATGCGGGGGCGGGGAAGCTCATTTTACCGAGGTGCCGAGATATTTCCGACGTGTAACGTGTAAGTATAACTTCAATAATATTTTCCTATCTTCCAACCAATATGTTGCCTGGAAGATATTGCTACTAACTAGCAATAAGAGCCGTTAAAATGTTTTGTAAAATATATGTGTGTACATAATTGCATAAAAGATTAATAATAGAAAACAACCAACAATAGATACCAGACCTTTTCAACGTCATACTCGTACATTACGCTATTTCGAGGTGTAGTTGGCACTAACCGAGTAAGGCTCCGCCTTGTCCGGCACCAGCGCTTGTTGGTGCCTAGAGGACGCGTCGGCGGCGTCGGCTCCGTCCGCACCCGCACTCCGCGACGCGCTCTCCGCCGCGTCCGGCGCGACCAGCGTCGACTCGAACCAGAGACCGAACAGGGGCTCGCTGTCTTCTGGAAGTATTGGGACGCATTAGCTGGTGAACTGCTCACTATAACTCAACTGACCAAAAGCAAGCGTTTTTTGCGACAGCGTCCTTATGCCTTGATCGTAAGCGCTGTACCACCCATTGTGTGGCGGCGAGGGCGTTGCCGAACGAAATGACAGCTGCTGAATCCCTACCCTTCCCGCGCAACTATCTAAGGCACTGTCTGGCGTTTACGGTCAAGGTATAGTCAATAATGATGTTGATTCAGTGTACAATTAAAATAGATAGCAGGACTAAACTATCTTTTTCTTTCAGGGTCGAGAAGACAAAGACAGGACGCTTAAATATAAGGTTAGGTTTGTATTATTTTAAGCTCATTAAAAGAGCCTCCCTGAATAGCAGAAACTGAGATACAACGTTTACGAGTTTTGTTACTCATTATTTCGTTTACGAGTTTTGTTACTCATTATTTCGATGTGTTGTTAGTTTTTTCAAATTTTCATCCAATACTATGCCCAAATATTTAATTGTTTTGGACTGGGCTAAGGGTTTGCAAAGACTATTACAAACCGACCCAATAGAAGAAGATCATTTATGTGCAATCAACTTAAAATCATCCTGAGAAGTGGTATTGCAGATTGAGAGAGCAAGATATCCGTATTTAGGGTGCAGTATCATCTGCATAAGAAATGACGTTTCCATGGAAAGAAATTTTATATTTTTTTTATATTCTAAAGATATATTATATTGTGAAAATTAACTTGGACTTGTAGAAAGTATACTTAATATATCTATTTTGCAAAAATAAATATTTTGATTTTGATTTGATTAGAGTTGAGACTTATGAGATCATTAAGGTAAACGAGAAAAAGATTTGGACCAAGAATGCTGCCTTGTGGTGCTCCGTAAGTTATTGGAAGGTCTTTGCTAGTGTGAAAGAGGACCCACTCTAACATACTGGGATCTACTAGGAAAGAAGTCTGTTAGAAGTCTTAACTGTATACCTCTGACGGCAATAATTTCAAGTTCTTGTATGAGAATGGGGACAGAGACCGTATCAAACGCCTTGGCTAGATCCAGAAGAATTGATGCACATTTATTTCCTTCGTGTAGGTTAGCTGTAATAAAGTCGGTAAGGTTGTTAACAGCATCATCTGTGGACCTTCCTTTTCTAAAACCATGCTGATTATTTGGTAAAATTCGTTTAGTTTCGAGATAGTCTACCAACCGGTGGTTAACAATCCTATCCAAAATACTACTGTGCGCTTGAGTTCCGTCGCCTTGAGCTAGGAGACCACGCCTAACACTACGAGCAGCTACAGATCATACCATCATCAGTCTCCGAGTCCTCAGAGCACAGGATCATGTCGTGAAAGTAGACGGTGGAGTCGGACCGGTCGGGGTCCGCGTCGTGCTGCTTCTGTACCACCGCGCGCTTGAGTGCCGTCGCCTTGCGGTACGAGACCACGCCCAACGCTACCAGCAGCTATAACATTAAAGAAGGCGATTAAAAAGTGTCTCATTGTTGTATTTAATTGTAATTGAAGCCTTTCCTTTTTTGTTTTGCATATTTAAGTAAAATATGTAGTTAAATTTAACATAACCCTTATTTAGAATGTATTGATTATATTTACAATAAGTAAAATTGTAATTTCGTACCTATAGTGTGAATTAGAATTCTATATTTTAATTTCATGTTTTTTTAATGACTTTTCTATTGTTGCAACCAACCCTTCAGTATTTTATCTACCCTTCAGGGAGACAGGTCAGAGGATATGTATGTATATATATGTATTGTATGTCAAAATATAAAGGATATTACTTGATGCAGCGGCGCAGCGGCCGCAAGTCTCAGCGCCCTTTGATGGGCAGTGTGCTGCGCAGCGATCTGCAGCGGCGCAGGGTTGGCGGGGGGAACGTCGCTGCAGCTCAACGCTTCTAGACGGGCGTCGGACAGAAGCGCGCCCACCCAAGCGAGGCAGCGCCCGCCGAGCGCTACCCAGACCACGCCGAGGCCTTGTTGCCTTGTGGAACAAAGAAGTAATTAAATTAGTACGTAACTGATTTGGATAGTATACTTTGTTGCTTAAAGGGTTCAAAAAGATTTCATATCGTTGCTATGCGACTTATGTATAAGACTTGAGCATACTGAGTCGGGGCTTTTTTGTTATGACTCTTATTATGCAATGAGCAATTTCTACGCATTAGTTTAGTTAACCAGTAAACGCTTATACAATTTATAGCGAAATACATCGCTTGAAAATCTCTGAAAATATATTTGTCTACCCTTGTAAGTTTTTTTTTTATTTAGCTCCGAAATTCCTTACAAGTTCTAGAGCACAAATGTACGTACATTTTAGTCAGGTTGTAAGGTCTGCTTGGCGTCTTGGCAGGGCTTTTGCCCGGCGTCGCCGAGGCGGGGCAGGGGGCGCCAGCTAGTGCATGATGCAAGCCGCAGAGTAGCACCCAGCTGCCTATCATCAGGTGGTTTTGGTATACCTACGACACAAGATTGTTTCTTTATTGTAAACCGATTTTTGTAAATTCATAATTTTGGTAACCCCGGAAACATATCATAACAATATTAATCTAATCCCGAAATGAGCATTGGCGTGTTCCGTTTTGGTCCCAAAATTATTATATTATGTTCAAGCATAGATGCAGTTGATGCGCAAAACGGAACAGGATATTTCCCCATTTTAGACAAAGAAAAATAGCGACAGGTTTGTTTGTTGGACATCTGTTCCGTTTGAATTTGTACGTGCGCTAAATTAAATGTCAATATCAGACAACACTTATTCATATTTTGTAAGGAGAAATATAACGAACAAAAAACCGGACAAGTGCGAGTCGAACTCGCCCACCGAAGGCTCCGATAAAGACTATATTTTTTTATGATTTAATAACAAATGTATAGTTTTCAGATTTTTCCCTATACTTGTAGTATAAGACGGTATTACTTGCCAAATTTCATAGTTCTAGGTCAACGGGAAATACCCTATAAATTTTGATTCCCTTGAGAGTGTCTAAATGTACGTTTTTTGCGGCATAAACGGCCGTATCTTTTTTTCACGTTAAATTAGAATTTTGATATTTTCTCAGCTTCAAGGGACTGTAGACCTGAGTATATGGTTTTAATTTCAACTCGATACCTCCACGCGTTCCCGAGATAAAGGGTCTTGACAGACAGACGGACGGACGGACAAACGGACCACAAAGTGATCCTATAAGGGCTCCGTTTTTTTCTATTGAGGTACGGAGCCCTAAAAATATTCCATATATTACTTACATAACCACCAGCTCGCGTGGATTGCTTGAAAGTCTCCCCGATAGTGCTGTAAAGACTGAGCGCGCTCTCGACCAAAGTGGCCGTTTGCTGTTCACTTTCCTCGTCCTTCGGATGAAGGGAAGCCTGTTGAAAAAACTCATTTTAATAGCTGGAACATAATCTGTTAGCTTCTTCTTAAAATTTCTCTGTATAACACAATCTTTCTTTTAATACATTCATGGGTACAGTTCTTCTTATTGTTGTTGTTAGCTTTCCGGTTTTTTCCAGCTTTTCCCAATTAAACGGACCAATATCTGGTAAGTACCTGCGCAGTGGCGCAGAGCAGCCAAGCGGCGCTGACGTCACTCAGCGTCACAATCCGCTGCGGCGTGAAGGGCTCGAGACACGGCAGGGATAGGGCCAACTTGCACACGTGGACTTCGTTCACCAGAAAATGCAATCTGGAAACAAATCAACTATGTATAGAAAATATATACTTAAACAATAGTCAGGCTTATCTGAGACGGGTAAACAGGAACGTCAGATTTCGATTTCAGGCCCGTGGCCAGAATTCGTTTTTTGAGGGGAATAGAAACTTTCAGAAATGCTTATTAAAACAAAAAATATGTGTCGGTTCATCCATTTTTAGTGTTCCGTACCCGAAGTGTGCCCAACGGGAAAACAAAGTCTAAAGATATGGGACTCCAATATCTACGGGCCTACTACAATATGGAACATCTCTCTCGCTACTTTCACGTCATTTAATTTGAATCATACAATTTCTTCTTTTCCAGTTGCTTTTGACTAGGCTCTTCTTTAATTTGTCACCAACTTGACGAGCTCCAGCTTACGCTTTATATATTTGCTAGCTTTTGCCCGCAACTTCGTCCGCGTGGAGTTTGGTTCACCCCCTTAGGGGGCGAATTTTCAAAATCCTTTCTTAGCGGATGCCTACATCATTACAACTATCTGCATGCCAAATTTCAGCGAAATCCGTTCAGTAGTTTCGGCTGTGCGTTGATAGATGAGTCAGTCGGGTTTGCCTTTTATATATTTAGACTAGCTTTTGCCCGCGTTGAATTAGTTATTATGGATATTTTTCGGATTGTAACATACAGTAAACATAGCTGCTGAAATGTGTGTGTTATGCGCCTACTGTGTTTCCCATTTTGAATGTCTCTTTTATAGCTTTTCCATGGAAACTGATTTATGGGATAAAAAGTAGTTTTTGTCCTATTCTAGATCTAGAACTTTATTTGTGCAAAGTTTCAGCTCATTTGGTTCAATATGTACGGCGTGAAAGGGTGACACATCACTTTTCTATAGACACTTGAAAGTTTTGAAACCTCATTTCCATCCCATGGGAACTGATTTATGGGATAAAAAGTAGCCCATGTCCTATTCCAGGTCTAGAACTACATTAATGCAAAATTTCAGACCAATCAGTTCAGTAGCTACGGCGTGAAAGAGTAACAAACATCCATCGATCCATCAATCCATACATCCAAACTTTCACATTTATATTATTAGTGGGAAGTGGGATGACCAATTTTAATACGTTCCTTATAGACATATCCACAAACCTTCCCAAGGTCATACCAACTCTACATTTCCTTCACGTTTAATATGGACATAAGAACTATATCTGTATAAATTTGCAGTTGAATTGGCAGCTTATTTATATTAAAATTAAAACAGGGTTACAATACAACACAACTTAGATGTAGCATCGGTAGACTTTGCGAAAGCAATCACTCCCCAACTAAGTACAATATTTATTTCTGCTTCAAGCAAAAATGATCTTTGCACTAAAATTATCACGCTCAGTTCATGAGTGATAAGTTTTGCCAACTTTGAATGATGCTACATCCACGTTGCGTCGTACTGTACCTTAAGGCGCATAGGCATGCCACCGTTTTAGTACAAATTTGATAACCCGTTTCACTGTTGTTTTTCGTTATAGACCAAAGTTGGAGACCTCTATAGTCTAATACAGGCATTTACAAAGTCACTATCTGGCTGAAATGTAAAATTTTGGTATAGATACTTAAGGCAAGAAATCAACTTTGTATGTAAATCTGTCCAGGTCGATACCTTTTAAACATGCAATATTCTAAATTTTGGCAAAATGGTCAACAGTACCAGATGATAGAGGTCTTATACTAGGGTCTAAAACGAAAAACAACTGACAAGAAAAGAATTAACACATTTTTGTACTAAAATGGTGGCGTGCCTATGCGCCTTAAACCGAATTAACTTACAAGGAAGCGTCCGAGTGTGTGTGCGGGGGCGTGGCTTGGTCCCAGGCCGCCTTCCACTTGGCCAGGTACCGCTGCAGGCACGGCAGGGTGGCGCACACTCGCGTCACCACGTCGCCGCCGCGCAGCTCGACCAGCAGGGAGCCGCAAGTGCTGTACATCCATCTCTGGAACGACCAGTGAGACCAAATTTAGTATTTTATTACTTTTTCAGTATATTTTATCGATTTTTCGGAACATCACTATTTTTGTAGTTATATTGCTGGAACTTAGTATTTTTGGGTATATTTTGGATAAGTTCACCGTAGCGATCGGACGTCGCGAACATTGATGTTCAGGAAATTTCTAGAATTTAGTCTACATTCAGGAGAAAAAATCAGTAAGGTACAGATAGGACACGAAAGGCGACCGCCGTTGTAGCATTCTTGATCTATACAATAAATAATTATTTATTATAATCAATTACTTTCAAAACAAGGTCCGGATTTCAAGTTTTCAGTTTCAAACGACAGAAGTGGACATTTATTAGCGTCAACGTGCTTGGACCGGAATGTTTTAGGGGGTTTAAAATAGTCAATCCTTACATTGAGTTTTTTTGTTTGACTGTTGTTTTCTGTCCTACAGTTCTAGCCATTACAGTTTCTGGCAGTTTCCCCCCTCACACCCCCGCTTCCTGGTCGAGAATGCGCAACACGACGCGCGACGCTATTTGTAACTAACTTTACGCCCGCTTTTTGTGTTGACTCGAAATTGTTAAGAGTGTCAGCACAGAATCAGCACAGTCACATCAGAAAAAAGAGATCAATTATTTAGAGCTTGGAAATCTATGCCCAATAGTATGACTCGTAGACTTGAATACACAAAATTTCGAAATAAAGTAAATAAAATCGTAAATTCAGCCAAGAACAAATATAGACAGGAAGAAATAAGAAAGTGTAACGGTGATTTCAGAAAAATTTGGGTAAACATCAATGAATGGATCGGGAGAAATAAAGCAAACTTAGATGAGGTGATAATTAAGTACTTAGGTAAAACAGACAGTATACATAATATTTGTAATACATTCTCTGATACGTTCACGCAGGAAATACAAAAAATAAAGCATAATTGTAAAACTAAATTCTTGGATAGAAGCTCCTATGTAAAAAAACCTGATGTATCTTTTCGTTTTCAAAAAGTGAGCGCTTTCAAAGTATCAAAAATTATTGATAAAATGGATTGTGAAAAGTCACCAGGCCTAGATAAAATTAGGGTCCAAGATCTAAAATATATTAAGCCTGAAATTAGCCAAGTATTAGCAAGTTTTATAAATATGTGTTTGGTAAAAGGTATCTATCCCGACGACCTAAAAAAATCTATAATCAGGCCCATTTACAAACAAGGCAATCATTTAGACTATAGTAATTATCGGCCCATTGCTATACTATCAGCCATAAATAAAATTGTAGAAAAAGTTGTCGTTGAGCAAATTGGTACTTTTTTAGAGCATAATAATGTTATATCTGAGTCCCAATATGGTTTCAGAAAGGGTCGTAGCACCTCGTCGGCTCTGGCAAAATTTAGTGATTATGTAAACAGCCATCTGAACAAAGGAAGACAGGTATTTGCGTTGTTCATAGATTTCAAGAAAGCGTTCGATACGCTCGAACATAATCAGCTGTTACAGGCGATGGATGAGTGTGGGATAAGTGGTCCAACCAACCAGTGGTTGCGCAGTTACCTCAATAATAGAACGCTACGCACAGTCATCAGCGGAACAGCTGGGTCTGAGGCCAAGGTCAGTGATGGCGTCCCGACTGGTTCAGTGTATGGACCAGTCGGGTACATTATGCACGTAAACAGTGTCGCGAACGTTGTACATAACTCCCAACTATACATGTACGCTGATGATATGTGCCTGCTTTTCGCTGGGAACCATGTTGCGACCATGATAAACAATGTACAAGATGATTTTGAGAGAATAACTAAGTGGGCACATGACAACGGGATAATATTAAACCTAAGTAAAACAAAATGCATGCATATCCACTCACCGTACAATATAACTGCTAAAAACATTGATCCATCTATAATAAAAATAATTGGTCACACCTACGATTGCCTACACCTAAACAAAGTAAACTGTGAATGTAATAGTCTAGAATTAGTAAATAAATTTAAATATTTGGGGTTATTAATAGATACAAATTTTAATTGGAAATTACATATAACGTTAGTTTGCAATAAGCTAAGATCAATCTTGGGGAAATTTTATCATTTAAATAAAGTGCTAAATAGGCGCACCTTGTACATTGTTTATCACGCACTCGCGGACTCATTATTGAGCTATGGCTTGAATTGTTACGGCCTGACTTTTAAAACATATTTACAGTCCATACATCAGCTACAGATAAGAATTATGAAATATCTAGTAGACAATAAAACCAAAGAAAACTGTAAACAGGATTATTTTAAGCTATTTGGTATTTGTAAAATATTGCCGGCCAGTAGCAAGGTTAGGTATTTGATAGCTTTAGAGACATATTATAGTGAACAATATAAAACAATAATAAATCACCGACATTTAACAAGATCTCTAAAAAGGGGGAAATTATTACAGCCTATCGCTAAAAACTACTATGGGCAAAGAACCAGAGAGTACTTGACACCAAGAATTTGTAACCATAAGCTCTTCCAGCCTCTTCTACTAAATAAAGAAAAAATAAATTTACCTTGTTTAAAGATTAAATTAAAAACAGCCTTTTTGAAATTGTAATTTTTATTATTTACTATTATTAACTTGTGTTTTTATAATTAAGAAACTGTAATCTTCAGTGTAAAGAGCGCATCACGCCAACAAACTGTTGTACAGTTTGGCGTTATTGTATTTTGTTATCTGTGTATTTACCAGAAATAAATAAATAAAAAAAAAAAAAAACTAACGTGCGACGCCATTGATTATGTATAACTGTCGGTCTGCCGGTAGAAGTAAAGGGCAAAAAGAAACGATATTTTAGTGCGATGATAATGTTGTTATGCTAGGGTTAAGCCTGCGTCATAGCGCGCTAAAAGCTACTATGCAACTCAATTAAGAATAGGACTGTCAGTGAAGTTATCTGTGGGCGCGATTTCATGCTTAATTTAGACGCATAATAGATTTTAGCGTGATATGACGCAAGTGTAGGCCTACTATTCGGAATTAGGTAACGAAAATAAATCAAATACGCGAAATACTAAAAAGACCAGTGCAAAAAAGAAGACACGATTACATAACAGCGGACTTGTGTGAACAAATATGGTGGAATGACTAACAACATCAAAAACCAAGATTGATATATTACCTTGATATCAACAGTGGCCTGCTGACTCGGGCTGCCATCTTGCTTGCTATCCAAGCTGTCCTTGCTGCCAGGCGACGTGGCAGGTGGCGCGGGGGTGAGCTGTGCAGACGACACCGAGGCGACGGGGTTCCGCAGCGGCAACGTCAGTTGCTCCACTAACGTGTCGCATCGCCGTTGCGCATTCACCGCCGGTTGTTTATCCGCGCTCGACGTTTGTGATGCCGGCGATATTATTGGGCTCGATATCACCGAGGATTTCGTTGTTTGGGATTCTGTGATATTTATGATGATACAGTATTATGGTAGATTAATTGGAAGAAAGCAACTAATCAACTGATCTATATGACATGGACATATCGTAGAATTAGGCGTATCATGGAGTATAAAAACGAAAGTCTTTGAAGTCAAAAATTGTTGTAACGACGAGCGGAGCAAGGAGGGGCGTCTTAGGTTAACATTTAAATAAATTTGGACCAAACGAAGCGGAGCAGAGCGAGGCTACCCCTGTAGTTTTAACAGATATTATGATATGCGTAAGCAAATAATGATATGCTCAATTCTACGATATGCCGACAACAAATAAATTGTTGCAATCCTATCATTACTAGCTGGTGTGTCATGTGATTGCAAAATTAGCGCTGAATTTTTCTTTGAGAATATGTTGAGTGATTGTTCTATCCTGCTGGTGTGCACTATAATAATATTCAGTTTACCAAGCGATGCATTTCGCTATAAATCATTTTAATCTTAGTTGAAGTCCATTGTCATACTTGTTCCGGACGACCGGCAAACGCGTTATTGTTATGTAAAATACATAGTTATTTATATATTGTTACGTATATAGGTCACGTTATAACTGTTATAGGACAGAAGATAGGTTTTAAAGTCGTTCAGAACGCTTTCAAATAAACGCATTTATCTCTGTGGTGGCGCCATCTATAATTCTAGCCGCTTTATTATTTTTATGTTTTATCGCATGGTCTCCATTTTATTTCCTAAACCTAAGGCAATTGTTGCACTGTTTTACCGACGAGTGCTGCCACCTGATTGGCAGCGGACGTTCAGGCTTCGGAACTGACCCGAGACACGTCACTTTACTTCTGGACGCTAATTAAGAAAGAAGCATTGTGGAACCACCGCACCGTTTATGGACTCCCGCTTATAGTTGAGCCCTTCGGTTATCAAGAAGAATTCGCGAGTGTCGTTCTGGTGTCGATCCTCATATCATTTAGGTGTGTGAAGCCTCCCGGAGGTGGATAAAGGGACAATAAGGACTCGCAGTGATCGCTGTTACGAGACAAAGGCTAACGCGTGGCAGACTTCAGCTTCTTCCAACGTCTAAGGTCAGTGCACGATTGCTTCCCTTGTTGTATTATATTTATTTATCTGTTGAGACCCTACACCTTAAATAAACCGCGATTTTCTACAGTCCACTAAAACGCAAGGATCGAGACCACGGCGCCTCCATTTCTTATTTGGCCCTTCGAGTCGGATTTCTATTATGATGATGTAACATTACATCTATTCTTATAAACATTCAATCGCTTATTTTGCGATAATCTTTGATATTTTCGCATTTTTAACTCGTATATGGAGGGTAGACTAGAGAACTGACCGGGCGCTCACCTCTGGTTGCTTGCCGCCGCGTCGATGTTTTTCTAGGTCACGCGCGTAACGGTTTTTAAGTTGAATTGAAACAACATAAATATTATTTACCATTTTTTAATCTGTATTGTTATCAATCGTCAGCGTCATGTATAAGCCAAAGACTTCGGATGGAACGGAAATAGTCGACGCAAAGTTGTTCCAACTGGAAGGAAAACGAAATGCTATATTTGAACATATTCAAAACGTGTATACCCTTTCGAATGACTTAAGCAAACCCGAATCAAAAGAAAGTTTTCTTAGCGCAGTTTGTAACCTGGAGACGATACGGTCAGAATTTACAACTCTTTTAGATTCGTACAATGAACGATTGTTAACATTAAACCCGAACACTATACCAAACTACAAACCGCTTATTGCGTTTGAAGATTTGTATTGTCGCATCAAACGTAAAAATAGTTTGTTATCGCCCGCTCCGCTTCCCTCACAAGCACAACAGAGAATAGACAACGCTCCGCAAAAAGGGAGACCTTCACTTCCGGCTATCGAGATAATGCCTTTTAATGGCGAATATCAAAGTTGGCCTTTATTTTACGCGAGCTTCAAGTCTAACATACATGATAATCCATCGCTCACAGACTCTGAAAAATTGTACTACCTACTTGGTAAAATTTCAGGCAAGGCACGATCCGCTTGCGCAGGAGTTACGCCCTGTGCCGAAAATTATAATCTTTTATTTGAAGCTCTGGTGGATAAATATGAAGATAAACACATGCTCGCTTCATCATACCTTGACCAGATTCTTGATTTTAAACCTTTGTTGTGCGCCTCTGCTAACAATTTGGATCTATTTGCTGACGAATTTATTTCCGCGTACAAAGCGCTAAAAAACATGAAACTAAATGACCTTAATGATTTCATGATATTACATATCGCTTATAAAAAATTAGACTCTGTTACCGTGCACGAGTTCGAAACGAGAAGTCAAACTTCATCAAGTTTTCCTACTTTCGATCAGCTGATTGAGTTTGTAAAACGCGAAGCGAAAAGACTCCAACGCTCGTCTCAAATCGCGTCCAATCAGAACGTAGTTCAGAAGAGAGGCTCTCGGTCTAATATAAATGTTAGTCCCCCTAATCCGCAAGCATTTGTCACTACGGATAACTCGAGCAATAATAAGAATAACAGTCATCCCGCGAGTACTAAAAACAAGTCCGTGCAGAAGTGTTTATGCAGTAACACTAGTTTTACGCATCAACACTTATTTAAATGTCCTAAATTTAATAGGATGTCTCCCAGTGAGCGTTTTAAATCAGTAAAGGAGCTTTTTGCATGTATCAATTGCTTGAGCATTAAACATAAAGTATCGAATTGTAACTCGGGAGCTAGTTGCAAAACGTGTGAGCAAAAACATCATACGTTATTGCATTTCAATACAGAATCGAATTATGAGCAAGGTCACGTACCCCCGCTTCCGCGCGCACACTCCGCGCCCCGCGCAACGGTACTCCCGCCCCCGCCACCTGTTACTGCGGGGTCGCAGGGGTCGCTGCAACCCTTAGCCGCCGTCCACGCATCGCCTTCTGACATCACGCTGTGTGCCACGTCCACTGCTGCGCCGCCGCAGTCGTCGCTATCTAGCGCGGCTCCCGCGCACATAGACCGCGCGCAATGTACACCGTCTACTGTTTTACTTGCAACTGCGCAAATTATTGTGTATGACCGCGATGGCTATGAACATCTTTGTCGCTGCATTTTGGACACAGCGGCCATGGCTAATTTTATAACAAAGGAATGTTGTGATCGTTTGAATATTTCTTATCAAGAAACCTCACATGCGTTTGTAATGGGAATAGGTGGCTCGGAAAAGAGCGTTCAGGGTTCCGTAAATCTTGAGTTTTCGTCGCGATTTAATTCTAACATTAAATATAAAGTTTCTTCGCTGATCGTAGACAAAATAACGGAAAGCTTACCTACCGCGTTTGTTGATATTTCGGAACTCACGCACTTGGAAAATTTATCACTCGCTGATCAAACATTTTCAACGCCGGGTAATGTCGACATGTTAATCGGTGCATCCTTATTTCCTCAGTTATTGTTGTCTGGGATCGTGAAGAATAAAGATTGCTCATTACCCCCCGCTATAGAAACCGTACTCGGGTATATTATTATGGGTTCTGTACCTACTATTCTCGGGAACGATTCTAAAGGCTCGTCTTTAGCGACCACTTGTTGTGTCTTTGTACAACAAGATAATAGCACTGAAGATATTCTAGAAAAGTTCTGGAAAATGGAAGAAATTTCCTTACCCGCCGCTAAATGTCAAGATGACATAGAGTGTGAGGAATTTCACCGCGCAACCACCACTCGTGATTTAAGCAGTGGTAGGTATGAAGTTTCGCTGCCATTCCGCGGAGATGTTTACTCTCTTGGTAACTCTTACAATTCCGCTCGCAATCGCTTTTTATGTTTAGAAAGAAAGCTTCAAGCCTCGCCTAAACTAAAACAAGCTTATGATTCCGTAATACGCGAATACATAGACACGGATATATTATCTCCCGCGCCTTTCGACGACTCCGAAAATTCACAACTTCCAATGTTTGTGATACCGCATCACGGAGTCGTTAGAGAAGATAAGTCTACGACTAAATTACGTATTTGTTTGGATGGCAGCTGTAAGACTACAACTAGTGGCGGCGCCGGCGCCGCATTGAACGATCTGTTACATCAGGGCCCTAATCTACAGGGTGACCTATTTCAAATACTTTTAAAATTCCGACTTTTTGAAGTCGCGCTTTCCGCTGACTGTAAGCAAATGTTCTTACAGATATCCGTGAATGAAAAAGATCGTCGTTATCAAAGAATTCTTTATAGATTTAACTCGCAAGAACCACTCGTTCTTTATCAATTCAACCGTGTTTGTTTCGGTCTGAAATCTAGTCCTTTCCATGCTCTCCGTGTAGTACAACAGCTGATCGAGGACGATGGACACAAATATCCTCTAGCCAAAGAGGTCGCGTCTTCTTCCATGTACATGGACGACCTCGTTTTTTCGGTTATGATGGAAGAAATAGGCATCGAGGCCGCCGCTCAGCTGACAGCTTTGTTTAAAGGAGCTGGTTGGGAACTGACGAAGTGGAACAGCAATTCGCGCGCTGTTTTGGATAGCATTCCCGCGTCGCATAAGATTTCAGATGAAGTTGAATTCGATAAGTCAGTCCAACATAAAATACTTGGACTACGATGGTCAAAAGAAAACGATTCATTTTATTTCAAAATCGCTGATACGGATGATAAATGTACGAAACGTTCTATTCTTTCTACAATTGCAAGATTATGGGATGTAATGGGGTTTGTCGCACCGGTCATATTATACGCCAAGTTACTCATTAAAGAACTCTGGTTACTAAAGCTTGGTTGGGATGACGTTCCACCTCCACACATCGTCAAACTGTGGAAACTATTCCGTGAAGAATTGCCTTATTTGAATGAATTTAAAATTCCACGACATGTTGGAGTAACGCAGGGTTGCGTAGCCACTTTATTGGGGTTCTCAGACGCTTGTGAATCTAGTTATGGTGCCGCAATTTATCTGCACGTTAGCTCGCCTACTGGAAACACTATACAGCTAGTTTGTGCAAAGTCTAAGGTCGCTCCTGTGAAAACGGTTTCAGTTGCGAGACTTGAACTTTGTGGAGCAGTTCTTCTGGCTAAACTACTTCGCATCGTTCACGATAATTATAACGTTCGCTATAAAATGAATTTGTATGCTTTTACTGACTCAAAGGTCGTACTATACTGGATTAAAAGTTCGCCACATCGCTGGCAAACGTTCGTCGCGAACCGAGTCGTCAAATTGACCGAGAATATCTCAGCTGATAACTTTTACCACGTCCCGTGTATTGAAAACCCGGCGGACTGTCTTTCCCGTGGTGTCTCGCCACGAAAGTTAATAGACCATCCACTGTGGCTCCGCGGACCGTGGTGGGCCTCGCTTGACCCCTCACGGTGGCCTATTAACCAAGCCAATTTGACACTCGATGAAAATATACCTGAAGAGAAGGTTACGGCACATCCGGTTATAGACTCAACTTCGGAGTCTTTGATTTATTCACTGGCATTAAAGTTTTCAGACTATGAAAAACTTTTAAAGGTTATTGTGTTGATTTACCGACTTTTGAAAATTTTACCGCGCCGCGACTCTTCACGCTCTCGTGTTGCGTGTTTTACCGCTTCCGACTTGGAATTTGCCGAAATTAAACTAATCCGAGTCATACAACAAAAATATTTCGCTGATGACATTTGTAATTTACAAAATAATAAAATATGTTCATCTGCTTTGTTAGACAGACTGGTACAATCCTTCTGGGAGCGATGGAGGATCAAGTACTTGCATCAGTTACAAGTGAGACAAAAGTGGAATACTCCCTATGTTCCTATTACACCGGGAGTAGTAGTCATAATAAAGACGGATAATTGTCCAAGCCTGAGCTGGCCCATCGGTGTAGTAGAACAAGCATTTCCCGGTAAAGACGGGATTGTCCGTGTAGTTTCTGTGCGAACTGCTAAGGGAACTTACACACGTCCAGTTGTGCGTTTGTGTCCGCTACCAAACCAATAGCAATACTTTTCCTTTGTGATTAAATGTAGCTTGTAGTTAATTTTTGCTGTACATAATAACCACTTTCTTCATAGAATTATATTGTAAATATTACCTTACCGCGTGTAGAGCTGTACTCATAGAGCTCTTATATAGAGTTGTAGAGCTAGTCTATTACTCTAATTACTTACCTTTCTTTTAAAGACGATGCTTTAAGGCCGGGGGAAATGGTGGCGCCATCTATAATTCTAGCCGCTTTATTATTTTTATGTTTTATCGCATGGTCTCCATTTTATTTCCTAAACCTAAGGCAATTGTTGCACTGTTTTACCGACGAGTGCTGCCACCTGATTGGCAGCGGACGTTCAGGCTTCGGAACTGACCCGAGACACGTCACTTTACTTCTGGACGCTAATTAAGAAAGAAGCATTGTGGAACCACCGCACCGTTTATGGACTCCCGCTTATAGTTGAGCCCTTCGGTTATCAAGAAGAATTCGCGAGTGTCGTTCTGGTGTCGATCCTCATATCATTTAGGTGTGTGAAGCCTCCCGGAGGTGGATAAAGGGACAATAAGGACTCGCAGTGATCGCTGTTACGAGACAAAGGCTAACGCGTGGCAGACTTCAGCTTCTTCCAACGTCTAAGGTCAGTGCACGATTGCTTCCCTTGTTGTATTATATTTATTTATCTGTTGAGACCCTACACCTTAAATAAACCGCGATTTTCTACAGTCCACTAAAACGCAAGGATCGAGACCACGGCGCCTCCATCTGGAGTTTTATTACCCTTATGCTTATCGTTACAGATTGATTTATAGTCTGAAATAGTTTGAATATTATTGTCCTTTTTATGTAAACACCCCCCCCCCCCCCCACACCCCGGGAGCCTCTGAATACAGAAGCCCCAAGTTGAAGACGTCAGGGTCCAAAGAAGAACTGGGCTGTCGGCGACGTTACCCCGACCGACAGGCCGCCACCCCCCATACTGGCGACCCCCCTCCGGACCTGTGGGCCGTTGTCCACAGAGAAGAAGCTCGGGTAATCATTAAGGCCCATACCACAGATAGATAGATCTCGGGCTGGCGCACGGGGGCTCTGCTGGGCGTATCCTATCTCGCTCTACGGATAGACGAAAAATGTATAAATATACGATACCTAGCCTAGCATAGACAACCATTATTTTCTGCACACTCAGCCTAAGAAGAGATGGGAACCTCTCTCCGACCTTGAACCATACAGCGTGTTTTATTTACGCCACCACAAACCTACAGCCACTGCAACAGCCGTGCCGTACAATACTAATACCCATTTTGTCTTACGCTAACATTTCTGGCCCTTTCCTAGTTTACTCCATTGTTTCCCATACCTTATAGAATAAAAGAATAGTTTTCCAGTCCTGATTACGACAGACTCACCGTAAAGGTGATCTAATCGGAGACACTCTGCATTATTCTACATGGAATTACCTGCAACAGCGACATGGGCAGGCAGCTTTGCACTTTTCAGCAAAGATGTCAATATGACTTGATCCGCATGAGGATAGCCACCGCCATCGATGCCACACAGTCCAGCAATTGGCAGCAGAAGCTAAAACAATGATAGTACATCAGTACATATCGTCACGACATGAATCCCCGAGGGGGTGACAGAGGTGTTCACGGGTGCGAACTGTGAAATGCAAGTTACAGTCCACACTCGGTACACCCGCCTTTCACCGATTATTACATCCCAAAGTGATGAATGGTGAGCCTCATCGGCTTACTTCGAGCACAAATACACGCTTTTAAGGACGTGCCGGTCATGGTGTTTTCATACACTATTTAGCAAGTGGTAAGTATTAGGTAAGAACACAAATATAATATTTACCATTCCTATTTTTATTACAAAGACAATAACATTAAGACTGGTTATTGAGGGTTTATTGATCAAATATAGTGAAAAGGTCCAGTTTTATGACTTTGATTCAACAGCGCGTTTATTTGAGATGGGGTAAATCTAAAACAGAAGAGATAGAGTAACTATGCTTTTTTTTTGCTTTAGCTGGGGATCAATACTACAATTTCACAAATAGCTAGTTTTTATTTTATCTTTTCCTTTGACCAACTTAGACATAGATTTACATGAACATTTTTCCAACACACCCATCTCAAGTTAACACATGTATATGGGCTAAGATTTCTATTCCCTTTCGAAATATACGCCAAGCAAAACAATAAATATGGCAGATCTCACCTGCTTCACGGAGACATTGGGAGCAGCTGTAGAGGTATCTTCACAGCTCAATCCGGCTTCGGAGAGCTTCTTGAGTATTTGTCGCAGGATGATACGCAGGGCATCGCGTGCTGTGCTCAACTGCTCCACTTGTACTGTCAAAATTAATGGTAATTAGGCAAGAAACGAAAATGATTGAAGACATACATAAACACAACCATTCAAAAAAAAATACCACCTTGATTAATAAACTAGGATGGTTTGAAAGTAGAGAAGTGAAATTCTTCACAACTTTAGAACCATTAATTTCCAAAATCTGTTGAATGTATTATGTTTATTTATTTATTTATCAAAAATTTGCACAGCATTACAAAAGAATCCAATTCGCTGTACAATTAAAAAGTTAAAGTATATAACATATAACTGTAGTATAGCAGTGGCGTGCATAGAACTTTTAGCTGGAAATGCAATGAGAAAGTCAAGTTTGACAATAAAAAAAATATGAAAAAATTTAAATGTCACTTTGAAAAATCATTATTTGTATTATTTTTATGAGTAAATTATTTCAAACAAATTTTTTTTTTTCAAATTAGTTTTTATTTTTTTCGTGTTGTTTTTGTTGTAAGACTTGACCTTTTCATTGCTTTTCCAGCAAAAAGTTCTGTGCACGCCACTGTAGTACAGTTACGGCAATAAGTTATGCTCTAACTAAAAAAACGCATTCAAATCCTTGGTTATCAAGTTAAAACATACATACATACATACATACATACTTACAGCTAGACAAACAGACAAACAGATGCACAGACAAATATTTGATTTAAAATGTTAAAAAAATATTCAATGTACACACAAGACTTTTATCCTACTGTATTATTAGTATAGATGTGAAAATGATAAAATTATATTGTGTCACACCTAGAGATGGGCAGCGGAAAGATTCCCAGGTTTCAACCCAAAATGGGTAGCAACCCAGGTTGCAACCCGAAATGGCTATTTATGTGGGTGAAATCATAATTAGTTAACTAAATGAATTTTAACAAAATATAAAATGAGTTCTTGATATGTAATAGACTCTAAATATTTAGTTTTGTAGTTTTTATTTAATCTCTTTACTTACACTCATTATTACAAATTAAAATATATAATGATTTTAAATTACTTCAAATCCAACTTTGAACAACTTTAAGGGCGGCTTGCACCAAAATCTTAAATCTCGATTTTATCGCTAAACCAGGTTTACGATCTGTCAGTCAATACATTTTTGTCAAATTAAACTCAGCTTAAGTCCTAAATCTAGATTTAAATATTGGTGCAAGTCGGCCTTAATGTTTATGTTCTTTGTTGCTTCAAGTTAAGCAACGCTTCTCGATTATTTTAGGGATGGGTGACCATAAAATTTATTTATCAAAAAGACACACCTAGGTACTTTTAGACTACTCACAAAAAACAGATTGAAACAAACTGATCATAGTAAATTTTTACCACAAATCACATAAATGACTTTCCAATTTATTGTTCAGCATGTACTAATGAACTTAATTTTTATTAAGTGATTCATATATTGTACGTAAACAACCAAACAAACCTTTGATAATGCTTTAACAGCGAAACCGGTAAGAGAAATTAATATAAATAAGTGGACAAGTACAAGTGTTTATCAAACAAAAAATGTTTTAAAAGTTCCACCAAGTGCCAACAATCACGAGCATCAACTCCAAATATATTCTGGTTTAGCTTAAAAAAATATTTTAATTTATAATGGGTGTGACAGATGTTTGTAATGGGTGTGACAGATGTTTGTAATGGGTGTGACATTAAAAAATTAATTCAAAGCGATTCATATATTGTAAGTAAACAACCAAACAAACCTTTGATAATGCGAAACCGGTAAGAGAAATTAATATAAATAAGTGGACAAGTACAAGTGTTTATCAAACAAAAAACAGAATATATTTTTGCATTTAAAATGTCAGGTTGTTTCAGTTTACTATTATAGCTTACCATGTCTCTATACAGATTTAATTTACATTTATAAGATGCTTTCATTCAAAATTTTACCCAATCATCATCAAAAGTCAACAGCAGCGCATTGCATAATTGTTGATGGCTCCCTTTACTTCTTCACACTATTTAATAAGATCAACCCTGTATTTACAAATAATACCTGATTTATATTTTAAAAACAGTGTCACAGTATTACAATACAATTACCCAAATGCTACAATGTTAAGGGCTCTTACAATTTATAATTCGGCTATTTTCAAGAATATGAAAACTGGTGAAAATTTATATTATATTTGAGGCAGATCTGTACCAATATTTTATAGTAAATTATTAAAGTTGATTCTGAAGGCTTTAATTTTAATTTTAGTGCTTTCAAATCTTAAATTTTTGTAAAGTAATATAGCTTATGTTGTTAACACTAAAGAACTATTTTGGAATGAATAAAATTTAGTTTTGACAGAACTATAATTAAAATTAAAGCCTTCAGAATCGGCTCTACTGTCTTATTTAGAAAAGCAAGTAAATTATATTATTCGTTTTTTGCAAAACAAATTGTGATATTTATATGGAATATTTAAAATCTTTAGATGTAAAGAAATGATTTTATCGTGTAATGTTATGTTATTCTGATTCATGTCATCATTTTCTGTGCCGTAGATGGTAGAAACAGCAAACAAAGGTGGGGTTTAGTGTACTTACAGCTATTGGCTTGGGCAGCAATAAAGTGAGCACAGAGGCAGGCATAGCATGTGTAGAAGAGGTCATAAACATCTTCATGGTTCTGGAATTCACTTTCACTGTGAAATAAAACAAAATATTGTTATTATTATTAGGTCAGTGTCAATGACGAGGAGCTTGGTTAGTGTCACAACAGAAGCACAAAGTTTACATAGCAACCTATTTTTCCTTTGTGTGTTATGAATACCCCAAAACAATTATTGCAATTAATTGTCTTTTAGGGTTTTAAGTTGTAGGTGGGGCGATGAGTCCAGCATCAACTCTCTGTGAACCAACCACCCAATGTACTAATGTGAAAATGATGATGTATGAAAGCTACATAGCAACCCAGTTGCAGGTCTGGGAACTCACTACAGACATTTAAACAATCAGAGACATGACATTGACTGTTGGGAGTTGGTCAGATAAATCTTGAAAAAAAAAGTCTTTTTTCCCATAGTGCCCCCTAATCTACACTCCAACCCAACCATCGTCAATAAAACTGTGCCGGTAACACGTCTTTGACGAGTCGGCAACTTAGTTTTTAAATAGCTTATGATGATTTCCTTTTCTTGATAGAGAAAAGCCGAGATTCAGAGGCACTTGCAATTGGAGTTATAGCGAAATTATATGCCTCACCTTTTGATAATAGACTCGATTATTTCCACAGCATCGTTTTTCTCGAAAAAGGGGCCGTATAATGCAGTAAGAATTGGTTTTACAGTAGTAGACCATTCGATATTACCTCCCGAGGCAGCCATTTTCGGGAAATTGTTGATTTTCGAAAACTGTCAGCTCACGGCTCGCTCACGCCACAGCTGTTTTACACAGATTAGTTTTCAATCATTATCAAACTGAACGCAGCCCTGCCTGAATACCAAGGCGTTTTTTAGCTGGTCTGTTTTACTGAATGTTTCACTTTTTATATAAACAATCCTATTTTTGCATTAGCATAACTGGGATTTGCAGATGGGGGGGGGGGGGGCCTGCCTCCAACTTTCTCCAACTCTCCATGCAAGGAGATTATACCAAAAAACAAAACAAATAACGCCTTATGATAGATGAACAATCTTTTTACATTACTAACACCCATATCTCCGGGGTGGGGGGGTAGACGGTACTCTGGGGTGGATACAATGTTCTTTTACATTTGTTTCTAATTGATCTTTTCCAGTTTGTAATGCACTCTGATAATAATATTTATTACCACTTGTTCTGTATGTCTGCGGTTTTTACCCATATTCATCCAGATATTAACTCAAAAGCAGGATAAATACTATTCATACATTTTTTACTTTTGTTTCGTGTTTTATTCTTTGAGTTGATTTTACCTAATGATTATTGGTCTTGTGTGCACATGACCTGAATACAGGCACGAATCCAGATATTTTTTCGGGGGGGAGGGGGGGACATTCACTGAACCAACAATGTGAATTGTGAAAGAAACCTCTGTAATCACTGTACTATAATATTAGTATGTATCAAAAGTACCGTACCTTTTTATATAAACGGTCTATAGCGTACTTTACAGTGATTATGAATAAACATTCCTGGTCCCGTGTATCTCACGCCAAATTTCATGTGGGGGGGGGGGTACATCCTACCTACCCACCCACCTGGATACGTGTTTCATTGAATATCAGTAGAATATCAAACATTTTCGTCCTTATTGACATTTTATTTTACACCTTTTCTTTTTTAAACGTACTGTACTCAGTAAATGATCTGGAAGCAAAATCTAACAAAATGAAACTAGTCAAGTGCGAGTAGAACTCGTGGCCTGAAGGTTCTAAAAACACAGTTTAAAACACAAACGTATTCCACAAGCAGTTACAACTATTATATATATATATATATATATATATATATATATATATACACACACACACATATATAATATATATATATTTATATAATGCTTTATTTATTATATTATTACACCTATTACAAAAAAATATACAAAATGTTTATTCACGCCACCATATTTATCTAATTACACTTTTGTAGGGACTTCCTTTTAAGCATAAAAATACCTGTAACGGGAAGCCCTTTAAATTGAAAAACATATTAAGTACCTACGAATTACAAAAACATGAGATAATATAAGTATGCACATTAAACATTATACATTTAATTTTAAGTTTTTAAAATATACAAAAAAAGAAACAATATTTTAAAAGTGTATGAGTGAGAGGGTGTGTGTGTGTGTGTGTGTGTGTGTGGATAAAAGCGAGTATATTTGTGTAGGTTCGTGCTTAATTAACTTTGTGTGCTTTATCTTGTTTGGGATTAGGTGTCATGTTGCAGTAGAAGCTCTGTTTCGATTTTGCAGCCATTTCGACAATAATTTCTTGCAGTCAAAGCATAGCAACGGATATATCTCTAAATTTTTATTTATTTGGTGTTATAGATAGCCATACAAGTGATCATATTGTCGACCAGTAAAGCATGTTTTGATTATTTTGGCTTTGACTACTATATCTTTTCTTCTTCTAGTAAGAATTTGTGGGTCATGCCCTAAAGATTTATGCTTTTTTAAGATAGCTGCTAAAATGTACAATTTCCTGATTGTTAGTAATTGACATGCTGCATATAATGTTTTTGTAGGAAATAATCGTGGTTTAAAGAGCATTACCTTTAGCAACGAACGTTGTGCCCTTTCAACCTCTAGAAATTTAGTTTTTGTGGCACCTCCCCACACTGGAATACAGTAGACTATAATTGATTGGACCAACGATGTATAAATTTTGATAAGTAAAGTTTTCGGTGCTATGTGTCTCAAGATCTTAAATATCCAAATTAATTTTCTTATTCTGTTATTCACCAAGTCAATTTGAGCGTGCCATGAAAGCTTTTGGTCTATCATAATTCCCAAGTATTTGGTCGAGGTAACTATATTAATATAGGGACAGGCACGTTGTCGATTGCTCATATCACTACAACTGTGAATTCTAATTTTAAAGTCAGTGTCGGATTGTTTTCGTTCATATATAGTAAAGCACATGTAGTTCGTTTTTTGAGTGTTTAGTGTCAGTAAGTTTTCTGAAAGCCAATTTTCTATTCCAGCTAGTCCTAGCTCTACTCTTTCATGAACTTCTTGCCATGAACCACCCTTAAAAGCTTTTACCGTGTCATCTGCATAAGATGTTATCTGGGCATCGTTTATTTTTAAATCCAAAAAGTCGTTGATATATACCAGAAACAATGTTGGGCCTAATACACTACCTTGTGGTACGCCTTAGGTTATGTTAGAGTCATCACCGAGGTGTTGGCCAATTTAAACTAGTTGTTTCCGGTCATTCAGGTAATCTTTGAACAGCGCGGGCGGTGAGTCCCTGATGCAAATATGTTCTAGTTTTTGTAGAAGTATGGGGACAGATATGGTCTCAAATGCCTTCTTGAGATCTAGAAAGACAGTTATGCACTTTTTTCCATTATCCAATCGATTGACGATAAAAGAGCTTAAGGCTGAGACAGCATCTTCTGTCGATCTGCCTTTTCTAAAACGATACTGTGTTTCTGATAGTATACTGAATTTTTCCAGGTACCTAAGAAGTCTCTTGTTTCTTAATTTTTCCAGTATTTTTGAAATCGAGGGACATCTCCATGAACCCAAAGGGTTATTATATTGACTAAAAATTATTAAACAAACGAGTGAAGCGAGCGAGTTCTCTGAGTCTACTTTAACAATCCGGTGTTTATCTGTATGCATGAATGTTTGTTCGACGATAACTCGAGTATTGTTGATTGGAATGTCATGAACTAGCAGTCGACTAAATAAGGCAAAAAGAATTTTTAAGTTCAAATACGAGCAAAATCAGTCAAGCGTGAATCGGATGAGAGTGAGTTCACAGTTCGAAAGTTCGAGGCGAACTACTAGTTAAAACATATGTAATTTTTTTTCTAGATGTGTACGAAAAGAGCTAATGCCATCAAAAACAAAACTTTTAATAAAACCAATTCTCGCAACTTAATTCTTCTACCGTAAAAAGTTGTGAGATCCATGTAAATCCAAGTCGGTTAATTTATTCATTCCCTGCTTAAGGGACCTTGTGTCTTAAGTTATTACATAATTATCTAACCTAACAACATCTTATAGTGACCATATTTATGTTTTAAATAAATCGATTGATTCGGCCATCGCATGAAAACACAATGCATCTCACAAGTTATACATATTATATTAAATAAGATTATTTAGTGCGATTGCCAAGTTAACCTATTTATTTAAAACATAAAAGATTTGTTATATTGATATGGTCACTGTAAGATGTTGATGGATTAGTTAATTATGTGATAACTTAAGACAGAAGGTCCCTTAATTAGGGACTGAATAAATTAACATAATAAATAAAAAAAACCTTTGTATCATTTTCGATACAAGATGCATTTAAGGGTTAAGTTTGACTGACTTATGCTTGAAACATATTTGTCAATACCTAAACTAATCTCTAATATATATTTTGTTTGGAAACAAGCAATATTTATATCTAAAATAGCCCGTAACTCACTGAGCTAAAATTGCTTCAAGTCTGTATGACTGTGTGCTGTCATGTGGGCATCGTCCGAAGATCAAAGTGAACGTAGTTACGCAGCCAAGATTCTTGGTGGGTGCGTGATTCGTGATACCTGCTGACAGAATACATCACATCCCTAACTTATACATAGTTTTTATGATCTGTGAGTTGTATCCTAAAAAAAACATAGAATTTGTTGTGTTTACGATGTGAATTTTTAGTTTTTGTTAAATTGTTATTGTTACCGATTTAAGCGCTCTTCATGATAAATAAGCATGGCCACCTACGACAATAAACACTGGCTTCTCTCCAACATCAGAAACTCCTTCATATCCACAGACGACACCGGTATGTGTGAGATTGTTATGGCAGGAGAAAATTTTCCTAAACTCTTCTATATTAGAGCAATGGAAGAAAAAAGCCGAATGAAAGACACATCTCCTACCAACACTAAAGAGCTGGGAGATACGGAAATCCCGGAAGACCCTATCAATAGAGAGATAGTGACGGAGTATGACCCATATCCAGATATGGAGGAAAGTGATGAAGAAGACCTGATGAATGGTAGCTACATCCGCAACGAAGATTTTGGACCTCACAGGTAATAACTGGTTCGGGTGTAGATAAAGGGGTACAAAGGGGAAGTCGGTGTGAGGCCAGATGACCAAACTATTAGGTTGCAATGTAATTAACTTTTTGCCCCACCTTTTAGGCACTCTATTCTCCTGTAAAGTTCTTTCGGTTTCTTTTTATTGTTAATCTACTTATTAGTAACCCAAAAACATTAGGGAAGTATAAGCTATGCTGCTAGCTATTGACAGTACTGCAACCAATCTTATTAAGACACTTTTAGTGGGCATCAATATCCTTTTCCAAACATTAATTCTTATAAACCTGGCCTCGGCAAAACTTAAGTATTTTTTTGTTTATATAAAGAACTATCCAAAATGACTTTATTGTTTAATTGGTCTGCATGGTCAGAAAAAATTGAAACGAGGAAATGTATATATGGCACTGTAGGACGACTATTGGAGATTGGATGCAGTGCCATTAGAGGTCACATAGAAATCATGTATACTCCTACAGCACCAGGTTTTGGGGTTAAAATCCACATCAGAATTTTTTCTATTTATTATTCAGCAAAAAGTCTGCAATAGGTGCAACAACAAGTAAAGTGAAGAGGAGCAATTCATAGGTTTCTGTGTCAAGATATTTGTGAGCTGAGCTAAAAAGAGCGGAGCGAGACTACCTCTACTGTTTTACCAGAAATTATTATTATAATCAAAAATCCTTCTTTCATCCACACATACTAGAGTACTGCGGCAACATAATTCTGTGCCTCAGAGGCAAAGTATGTTAAGTCCATAGGAATGAGCCATCCATCAAATAGCAAAATATAACATAAAATATGTAGTCTGGCATACATTACAATTTTGCTATTTTACAGATGCGTGACTTAACCTCTGGGGTACAGAATTATACTCTTCTATTGGAAGTATATATGTCCGCTATTGACTTTAACTCATCTAATGCTATTAGAGTACAGGTAACAGCAAAGCATACACTTCCTTTAAACAACTGAATCTGGTTCAGATCTGCAATTACACACCCGGGTTCCCATAAACATGAAATTCTGTCCCCTAGTCACAACCATAGTTAGCATTGTGACATTGTTGTCAGGATCTGGCAATAGTTGCTCTTCACTACTCTCTTTATCACAGTGATGTTTAGATTATTTTCAAATTCACTGTATTGCTACATTTAGTTTCATTGCCTTTTGTTGGTAAAGTAAGGTCCCAATAGGTCTGATTGTGACTTGTTTGGAATTTCTTCACCTACACAGTTCATTGACTGTGTCTGTTAGGAAATTAAATTTATATCATCTCTGTTAATGTCTGAAAGCCTACTCTTTCTAAATCTCAACTGCTTCTCTCACTAATCTTGGAATAAAATAAAGTTCCATTGACAGAATACCTGTTTTATGCAGCTTGATTGAATATCCTCGTACTACTGCTAACAATGTTTATAGAACCTGAGAATTTAAAATCTTTTCCTTTCATAATGATTATGAGGACTGAATGATTTAATTGAAAACTTATTTCCAGGCAAAGATCTAACACAGCACAATGGTTGGACAAAAAAGAGCTAGCTATGAAAAAGGCAGCTAAAATTAAATTCATAAAATGGGAGACTCCAACAGCACAACTCACAACTGAAGAAAGATTTGAGATATTTCCCAAAAAAGACCTAAAGAGCATTTCAAATGAAAGGAAAAAGTCTTTACTAACTGATCAACTTGAAAAGTGTCCACATTTACCTCACAGGCAGTATTTGGAGTATGCAAAGTATGATGGCACAGCACAGTTAGGACTGCCAACTAAATCATTTAAGATCTTCATGACAATGCTTTCGGAGAAGCATCAAAACTACCCTGTAATAGTCTGTATTATTGCCAATGCCAAAATACAAGATTTGATTGGCTTCACGTGCTATAAATACAGGTATAGTAGTACCATTTAAATAATACGCGCAGGAATCTTTCTCACTCATTCTTTTTTTAATGAAATATCGAAGATTGTACATCTGGTCGACTGCAGACAACGAAAATGACTCGGCGAAGATTTGCCGATATGCCAAACTATTTTTAAACAATTATAGTCAATGAGATTCTATACACAAAGTAATGTAATCAATGAGATTCTATACACAAAGTAGTCAATGAGATTCTGTGTAGAAGGTCATTCAATTAAATACTAATAACCCATGTATACAAGTAGGTAACAGAGACAAATAACCGGTATCCTGCTCACTCGCGTTTGTTTAAGTTTGTAAGTTTGTTCCTTTTGTCGTTTGTCGAAGACGAGTCGAGTGAGCCCCGAATGGCATTAGTTCTAGAGCCGCTGTCCCGCGCTCGCATCACCCCACCCCACTCGACTGTTACCTACCACCGCGCCCCGCCCCACTCTTCCCTCGTACCGCGGGCGATCCGCCAATTGGATGCTTTATCTATAGTTGTGGGCCTTGTGGGGCGTCTCATGAGAATGAATATCAAATTAAAAGTTTTTGACTTCAATGGTAATTGTATTTTAACATCTGTAATCTCTGCGTATATTTCTGGTAGACACGTTTAAGTGGGGGTTATCCCATTTTGTCTCTTTTCAAATGTATTTTAAACCAATAAATAGCAATGGTTAAATGTTGTAAAAAATATGTCATATTTCAGTTAATTGATCCTAAAATTTCGGCCGTTCGATACACGATTACTTACATTTTGCTCGATCCAATTAAATCGCAAAGATAGGTCTAAACTATGATCCAAGTATCATTTCATTTGAGCTATAAATATTAAGTTTTGTACAATAAAAGTTATACTAAAATAAACGTCGTAAAAAATGTGATATAAAACGGCCGTCATATTAAAAACCCATCCCTCTAATTACAAAATAATAAATAAGAACACCTTAAAACCGCGAGTTTTCTGAGCGGTCCGCTTCCGCTGAGCAGGATAAGCATGTGAAAAATGAAGGCATTGGAGCAGGACAGATTTCTCTGGATAACCTCGCCCTAAGTATCATATTGGTAACATTTGTTATTTACTCATCATTATTTATTTCAGCATTGAGCACCCAGACATATCCCTTGGATCGGCACACAGCTACGGCCTCTGTATTGCAGAAGACGACGGCGAAGTGGACTGGGCATTCCCTTGTCTCGACTCCAATGAGCCCTGCTCCAAATTCGGCTTCACGTGCCTCGGCCTTGTCGACTTGAAGTGCAAGAAGATCCTTACACCAGCCGCTAGTTCTTTACCTGAACATGGAGGAGGTTTCAGTGGGGCGTTTCCAATGTTATTCCCAAAGCAGAACGAGTCGGGACAAAGTCACCATAACCCTTCACGGCAGAATACTGGTGGCAGTGGCACTTCCGAAGCAGTGGAAAAAGCTATTAAAGTCATAAATGAAGGCAAGTATTTGTATTTTTTAATAGGTGGTAGAGCTGATGCCCGGCTCGACTGTGGAGGTACCACCATCTTACTCGCAAATCGGGGGAGAGTAAGAGAAAAGCTCTCAGGCAAGAAAACCAGGCGGCCCACCATCGCCTGGGACCGATGGATGGCGGTATATCCATCTTCAATTGCCGGGCCTCATATAAAAAAGTCTAGTGACGGGCAGCGGCGTCACCGGTGCAGGGGTTTCGGCACCGCGCTTACCAACCCGCCTGCCCAGCGTGTGTGAGTATGGGCATTTCTTCCAGGAGGACCGCCAAGCGTGGCAAAATCCTGTAAAGGCTTATGGCCAGCAGTGGACGAAACAGGCTGATGGATGGATGGATGGATTTGTTTTTGGTTGATGCCCGTAAAGACAGACGTACAGATGGGCCTGTGTGTAGCTTTTTTGTCTAAGGTTTCGTGCATAATAGACTTACAAATTATATTATATTAGTAGCCGTTCGCCCGCCCGCGACTCCACTCGCGTTTATTAAATCTTTGCCCCGTTTTAGACGTGGGCGTTATTTGATTAACAAGCCTAATAGCCTGGATATCGACCAGGGTCATTACGGTGATTGATAATAAAGAAAACCGAATCCAAATCCGTTGAGTGGTTTTTTATATGCGGAACATACATAAACGAAAACTCTAAAAATTTTAGTTTTAGCTCCAATTCAATACTAATAACCCATTTCAGTAAAAACATTGAAAACTACTCAGTGTGCAGACTACGACGCAGACACGAATTTTTACCAATTTATTATTAGTATAAAATGCGCCTCATACTTAACTTTGAATGCGTATCTTAAATGTATATCCTAAGTCTATGATTTAAATACACTAACATAAGCGTGTTGTTCAGCATTTAAAAGTGTATCTTTATGTTTCTCAGTTCTATTAATAATAGCTTTTGCCCGCGGTTTCACCAGCGTTGAATTAGTTTTTGTGTACTCCTACAAAATCAGTCAATATTATTCGGACTGTTACCTACAGTAAACACAGCTGGTGAAATGTGTGTGTTATGCGCCTCTGTTTCCCATTTTGTGTGTCTCTTTTATAGTTTTTCCATGGGAACAAAGGGAAAAAAGCAGTTTTTGTCCTATTCAAAGTCTAGAACAACATTTATGTAAAATTTCAGCCTAATCGGTTTCGTAAGCATGGCGTGAAAGGGTGACACATCACTTTTCTATAGAAATTTGAAAGCTCATTTTCATCCCATGGTACTGATTTATGGGATAAAAAGTAGCCTATGTCCTATTCCAGGTCTAGAACTACATTTATGTAAAATTTCAGCCCAATCGGTTCAGTAGGTACGGCCTGAGATCATCCATCCATACATCCAAACTTTCGCATTTATAATATTAGTGGGATTTTAAAAAGCCGGTTTCTTAGTTCAATTTTGTAAAATAGGTTCATGTATAGTCGGTGCGGGTTAGCCAGGCGATAGGGGTCATTCACCCCATCTGGACGACCGTACCAATGTACTCGTTTTTGCGGTAGCGATACTTCATTATATTCCAGCTCACTTGCGCGAAACATGCGAAAGTTCTGTCGCTAAGCGTACTATAGTAGCGGCCATATTGGCCTCAATTGGGGGTGCTAACTTTCTTGACAAGAACGGAAATCTTAAAACCATTTCGAGAAATATGTTTTCTGTACAGTTGCTACTTATCAGATTAATAAATAAATCTATACTTTTAAAGATATTTTAACAAAACACAATGAACTTCATTTGACTTATCTATGACGTCATGACATGACATTTGACATGCAGTGCATTCCGTGTCGCGACATAATCGATTATATCGCGTCTATCATCATTCCGAGTCACTGTGAGCCCGATAATTAATCAACCCTCAGAATTCATATTGGAGACTCGGTTAGTGATCAGGAACAATGTTTAATGAACCTCAAGGTAAAACTGAAAACAAAAAATTGCTCCCGTACCTACCTACTGCCTATTCAGTCAGTCAGTATGGAAACAATTTTTTTATGATTTCGAAAATAACGATCATTGAATTTTGTTCCTGATCACTAACCGAGTCTCCAGTATGAATAAGGGTGATTAATTAAATTTCACCTTGTTTATCATAGACGAAATCCTTAACGACGCCATGTTGTGATATGCCTATGCTTCAGAGCGTTTGCACTATGAGCGATCTATGAAAAGTGCTAGCTGGCCGGTGGCAATTTCAAAAATAGGTTTTTCGAAGAATAAGAGCATTAGTTAAATCATGATTATAAGATTGTAGTTAGAAGAAATTACTTCTTGGACCTAGTAAAGTAGTATATCCTTTGTATTCACGTAACTTAAATGAATTTCTACTAATTCTGTCATCATTCATGTTGCATTCAAAAGAACCCTAAATGGATTATAAGTATAAACAGTGATGGACGCCATTTTTCATTCGGAACGACTTGATGGGCGTGAGAAGTTTGATGGTAGTGTTAGCACTATTAGCGCCATGCGGAACGCCTCTAGTGACGTCACGTTCACTTTTGGCGGGTAAAATTTAAGTTTTTGTTTTTAAATAGATGCAATGAATAAAACCCAAAAATAATGAATTTAGTTTCATAAAATAGTCTACATTTTCAAACTAAATTATTAAAAAAATATATATCAGAAACATGCATGGCTAATTCACAAGCAGTCATCTGAAAAGACGGCAAAAATTCCAAAACCATATGGAGATTATTGCTTCATAATTGCAAATTATCATTTTTTGAAATTTTATTTGCGGCTATTTTCGGAGATATTTGCAAACTACTGAATTTTCGTTCATTTCGTTCAATGGTTGACTGCAAGCAATAGAACCTTTGCCACAATCAAAATAAAAGTTGTTCATTCAAATCAGACCGAATGTCTAAAGGCCGTTCAAAAATGAAACCGTCTCGGTCTAAATAATTCTAGCATGTTACTCGGTACAAATGCACACAAATATTTTTAAAATATTTTTATTTTCTGTGCTAAAAATATAAATACTACAAAAACGCATAACAATACAAGGCCGTTGAAAAAACTCATCATAATAAATCATACTGTGACTTGTGTCAAACATTAGACAGAGTTAAGTATTGAACCCTTCTTTCACAAATGTCAGGTGACTTTTTTTTATTAGTGCAAACTTCTCTATGGGGCAAAGGTCTCAGTCACTTAGAGCCAACCATTTGCACTTAAGACCTTTTAGAATGAAAAGTTTTTAAAATGGGAATAACTAATGAAGTACTTTACCAATTTCATATTTTTACGTTGGAAGTATACTTTTAGATAATACTATATAAGCCTTAGCAAACAATTTGAAATGTTGACAATAATTGCCCTCAAAGTTATTGCAGGAGTAGGAAACCTAAATTACTTTTAAAAAGCTTTGATGCATTTTTTTCGAGGATTTTTAAGCAAATAAACGTATTGTATTGAAACCGGCCTAATGATGAGAAATATTTCTAATGAATCAAAAATTAGGCATTTATTTCATTTTATTCGGAGTGTTCCGAAATGGAGTCTGCGTATTCGGAACTGCTTCTTGACCCTGAGCTGTCTGTTACGTGCACTATAAACGTATCGAACGTTTTGTCAATTTGGTGATCTATGTTCCTCATTGTCACCTTTTCTTTTTTGACATGTTCCACACAATTCTTCCACTTCTCTTTTGACACTTGGGTAATTCCGTCCGACAGCAATTTTTTTAGGTTACTGTATTTGAAAGTAGTGTTGTTTCTGGCAACAAATCCTTTAATGTCTGCCCAAACTAATTCAATAGGATTCAACTCGCAGTGGTATGGTGGTAGTCGTAACACAGTCACGCCTTTTTGTTTCGCTATCAGACATTGACTACTACCAAATGGACATCGGGTCTGTGCTCAAAAGTGTCCGAACCTTAGAGTATACATACTTTCTTATGTATACTCTAAGGTCCGAACCAAAAGAGAGTCAAAACCATTGAAAATTAAAAAAGGATGTCAATCACACGTCAATTTTTTTCTTGACTTTGCAACAACCAACGAATCGCATTGAAACTTCTGCAGCGGTTAACACAGTTACGGACACGGACCTACGAAGTGATATGTAAAGCAATAGACCAGTACAGTTCCTAAAATCCACGACGACTATTCTGCTTTACTTATAGTAAGTCGTGTAAGTATATATGCACGACGTGCAACTTGCGCTAGTGTGCACAGATACTTCACACAAGCCAAGCATTAGGATTGCAAGAAATGTCATAAATTAACTTACTATTTGCAATTTCAGATAAAAAGAGAAACCGCGAATCAGACCTTGACAAGATCCAATCACACTTCATGGCGACAGAAGCGCCGCAGTACAAAGCGTACCGGGTCCAGTTACTTAACAAGATCAGAGCCAACACTCCCGTCAACCTCAGCATCACCCTCGACAGGATAGAGGTGGAACCGCTCATCAGTGGCTCGCACAACTTCTGGGTAAATATACGTTCACTATCAAAACAACATACAGTCGCACTTCATGGCGACAGAAGCGCCGCAGTACAAAGCTTACCGGGTCCAGTTACTTCACAAGATCAGAGCCAACACTCCCGTCAACCTCAGCATCACCCTCGACAGGATAGAGATGGAACCGCTCATCAGTGGCTCGCACAACTTCTGGGTAAATATACGTTCACTATTAAAACAAGATCCAGTCGCACTTCATGGCGACAGAAGCGCCTCAGTACAAAGCGTACCGGGTCCAGTTACTTCACAAGATGAAAGCCAACACTTCCTACAACCTCAGCATCACCCTCGACAGGATAGAGGTGAAACCGCTCATCAGTGGCTCGCACAACTTCTGGGTAAATATACGTTCACTATCAAAACAAGATCCAGTGGCACTTCATGGCGACAGAAGCGCCGCAGTACAAAGCGTACCGGGTCCAGTTACTTCACAAGATCAGAGTCAACACTCCCGTCAACCTCAGCATCACCCTCGACAGGATAGAGGTGAAACCGCTCATCAGTGGCTCGCACAAGTTCTGGGTAAATATACGTTCACTATCAAAACAAGATCCTGTCGCACTTCATGGCGACAAAAGCGCCGCAGTACAAAGCGTACCGGGTCCAGTTACTTAACAAGATCAGAGCCAACACTCCCGTCAACCTCAGCATCACCCTCGACAGGATAGAGGTGGAACCGCTCATCAGTGGCTCGCACAACTTCTGGGTAAATATACGTTCACTATCAAAACAACATACAGTCGCACTTCATGGCGACAGAAGCGCCGCAGTACAAAGCGTACCGGGTCCAGTTACTTAACAAGATCAGAGCCAACACTCCCGTCAACCTCAGCATCACCCTCGACAGGATAGAGGTGGAACCGCTCATCAGTGGCTCGCACAACTTCTGGGTAAATATACGTTCACTATCAAAACAACATACAGTCGCACTTCATGGCGACAGAAGCGCCGCAGTACAAAGCGTACCGGGTCCAGTTACTTAACAAGATCAGAGCCAACACTCCCGTCAACCTCAGCATCACCCTCGACAGGATAGAGGTGGAACCGCTCATCAGTGGCTCGCACAACTTCTGGGTAATTATACGTTCACTATCAAAACAAGATCCAGTCGCACTTCATGGCGACAGAAGCGCCGCAGTACAAAGCGTACCGGGTCCAGTTACTTAACAAGACCAGAGCCAACACTCCCGTCAACCTCAGCATCACCCTCGACTGGATAGAGGTGGAACCGCTCATCAGTGGCTCGCACAACTTCTGGGTAATTATACGTTCACTATCAAAACAAGATCCAGTCGCACTTCATGGCGACAGAAGCGCCGCAGTACAAAGCGTACCGGGTCCAGTTACTTAACAAGACCAGAGCCAACACTCCCGTCAACCTCAGCATCACCCTCGACAGGATAGAGGTGGAACCGCTCATCAGTGGCTCGCACAACTTCTGGGTAATTATACGTTCACTATCAAAACAAGATCCAGTCGCACTTCATGGCGACAGAAGCGCCGCAGTACAAAGCGTACCGGGTCCAGTTACTTAACAAGACCAGAGCCAACACTCCCGTCAACCTCAGCATCACCCTCGACTGGATAGAGGTGGAACCGCTCATCAGTGGCTCGCACAAGTTCTGGGTAAATATATCAGTTTTGAAACAAAACGTCATTTATTATATTGTTGATGGTGACTATTTCAAATTGCAAACTCCCATAACTGGATGCAACGTTTGGGACGTAACAATTGTTGGTGAAAAACGGGTGTACCAAGTGTGGACTGACATGCATTTCTAAATGCACAATTGAGACCACCTCTGACAGCCCCATTGCTTATTTCCTGATAAAGTTATTACTAAATTCTACACTAGCGACGCCGTCAACTGAATAAATGAGATGATGGCACTGTACTTTCTCCATTACGTTTTCAGAGCCGCAAAAAGTTCTTCCTGCACAGCATAGACTCGGTAGTGTGGTGCCAAATAATGGAAGCCAAATCCAACAAGACAACTTTCCGCCTCGTCTATTCCCGAGGTACTGGTGGCCCGGCGTACAGCGATCGAAATGCTTCAGGTATACTATGTTATACATATAGGATGACTTGTTTATAAAGCCAAATTCATACTGGAGACTTGATAAATTTTCAGGACCAAGGTTCAATTACCCTTTTTGTAAAATACGGAAATAAACCTTTCCTCTACGTGAGAGCTATGAATGCGCCGGTGACAGCAAGGGGTTCTTAGATATTCATAAACTCACCGCTTCCTAGAATTAACCAGCGGTGCGCCCAAAACATGCAAGCGATAAATAGGCCTACTGCACAATTTTCTTATGTAAAGGATAATCTACAGTCATGGCAACATTTGTCAACTCTCATGTATGAATCCATAAGCATGAATGGTATTTGTAGACATTTTCCCTCTCTCCGGATCAAGCATACAGACCTAACAACCGAATACAGTGTTATTTCTTTTGACAACAGGGAGAAATACTGCGATAACCGTTCGTTCACTGTCTTTGTACCTGCCCTCTTGTTGTCTAACTTCAGTGACTATCGCAATTGATGGCTATCAAAGGTGTCGTTATTGGCTAAAAACTATGTCTGATGTCATTTATAACCAATCACGGTGCGTTTGTTTGTTATGTCGAAGTTAGACAAATAAGGCCCTTGGTTCAACCGACCATAGTTATAAAACGAGCCCTCCTTTCCGCAGACCACCAAAATGCTGCGTACAAACACCACGATTTCGAGTGCGACCACGAGACGGCGAGAGAGATAGTTGACAAAATAAACAGAATACTGGACCTTCGGAATAGCCCTTGTAGACGCGAGTATAAAACCGCGAAAGAAAAAAAATTGCAGACCCGACGGAGCTTTCACACTACTCGGCATAATATCACGATTAGCTAAAACAATGGTGGTTTTAGCTCTAAGTATAATCATTTAAAATATGTAATAAAGTCGATTCGAAAGGCTTTAATTTAAGTTTTAGTGTTGTCAAACACTAAAGAACTATTTTGGAATTAATAAAATTTAGTTTTGACAGCACTAAAACTAAAATTAAAGCCTTGAGAATCGGCTTTAATGGTGTCGATTCGGTGTAACACGACTTACCTGACGGGACTAAACTTAATTTATACTTGCTACTGTCGGCTCTTGGTGAAACTTGGAAAACATCATAATTAAATTCACTTGTACTTGTTTCACTGGTTTTAATTTTAAGACACGTTAATCCCGACCGGTTTCGGTTAATACACCATTCTCAGGGGATTCAGGAAATTAAACTAACATTACGACGAACCGTTAAAAATGTACACAATGATCATGTCGAAACGAAAATACCTACCAATATTTATATCGTCGTAATGTTAGTTTAATTTCCTGAATTCCTGAATCCCTTGAGAATGGTGTATGAACCGAAACCGGTCGGGATTAACGTGTCTTAAAATTAAAACCAGTGAAACAAGTACAAGTGAATTTAATTATGATGGGACTAAACTTAATTAAAGCAGTCTGTTTTTTTCTCTGTATCGAAGAGACAAAGTCCTTTCAAATAAGTTGAAAGTCTTGTTACACCGAATCGACACAGAAACCGAGGTAGATTTGCAACTGTAAGATACCCGTTAGTGTTAACTGCATTTATAAGTGAAATCATTCATAAGCCCCGTTTTGTAAAAGGGTATTTAATCAAAATGTATAAAAACGAAAAAATTTAGTATTAGAATTAATTCGAATGAATACTATTGCAAATTATTCGTCTACCAAAATATTTGATATTACTTTTTTATAAAAGGCACATAATTTATTTTATCCTTCTAGTCAAATTTCACATTTTCCGATATTTAGAAACGACATAATTTCTTAAACCCTCGAAGTGTTACTTATAATTTTAATATAGATTGATTGTAATTTATTCAATGAAATGTTATTTTATTATCTAGATTCTGAATAATTAAAATGTTAATTACTCCTAAACACGTACATTAAAAAAATAAAATGTTCTGATTGATTATTATATTTGTTTTTATTTTGTTTTAAAGGTACACTAGAGTACATTTACTAAACAAGGATTATGTAAATAAAAAGGTTTTATTATCTAGATTCTGAATAATTAAAATGTTAATTACTTCTAAACACGTACATTAAAAAAATAAAATGTTCTGATTGATTATTATATTTGTTTTTATTTTGTTTTAAAGGTACACTAGAGTACATTTACTAAACAAGGATTATGTAAATAAAAAGGTTTTATTATCTAGATTCTGAATAATTAAAATGTTAATTACTCCTAAACACGTACATTAAAAAAATAAAATGTTCTGATTGAATATTATATATATTTTTATTTTGTTTTAAAAGTACACTAAAGTACATTTTCTAAACAAGGATTATGTAAATAAAAAGGTACATCACTACGACACCACAGTAACTGCTACTTTTTGTAAAACAACTTGTCCGAGTGTCATACCTATACATATATAATTGACTTTAATTTATATAGCCAAACTTATACTGGAGGCTTGGTAAGTGATCACGGATCGATAATACTTTATGCTATATACGTCCCATAGTAATTGAGTCGGGGCTGGGCTTGCGTTTGTAAGGAACACGAGAAGAATAATTTACGAATTTCACAAAAAGTGCCATAGAACCTTGTATTGAGCACTTACCGAGTCTTCAGTAAGAGTTTGGCTGCATAAATTAAAGTCACCCTATATATATACATATACAACAAGTGGTCGCTTAGGTTACACTAAGTTGTTTAATGTTATTTATCATGTGACAAAACGTTGCTTCACAAAAAAAGTAAATGCGGTGTGGGTCTACCTTAACAGGTAGGTCCGCATAAGGCGTGGTTTATACAGAAGAGACGCATGTCGTGCGTGCGTCGTGTGACGTGGCGCGGACATTTGTCACGTCACACGTCGCGGCCTGAATTATACTGACTTGGCATTTGTCACTGCTGTGTCGTAATTTACGTCGTCGTCCTTCTTCTCTCGGTAGAAGAGATTCTTTGTTTGCGACTGGTTGGGACGCGCCACTTGATGGCGGCGGCGCATCACTTAGTGGCGGACGTCGCCTGGAGGCGCGGACGAAATTCTCCTTACAACAAAAATGACGCTATTCTACGTACTATTAAGGTTTATATTGTGTTACTTTGACTATCCGCCACCGCCACGCGTCCTCGCCACGTCTCTTCTGTATAACTGATGCCTAAACTGCGCAGCGTTACTCATTAATTCATTATACCGTGTGTAAATATACAGCTTCCTTTTACTGAAACCACATATACTACTGATCATTGCAAATAACTTGTCCAAAGAAACATAACCGCGCAAGTCATTGGTTTAGGCAATATTTAAATTTTACGCAAATATCCGTGAATCTCAACGCACCGAGATACGGGCGTGTTTTGAGAAAATCATCTTCCGTCCGTCAGCTGTTCACGTGGGGTTCTAAAATAGACTTTCCGCCTGCGGAATAGAGTCCATAAATTAAAGTTGAATATCTTCTACCCTGAATATTTGCGCGGGTATGCATCTTGGGAAACTTTGAATTCCTTGTAGTGTCGCGCCGCTTGGTACACCGCATTTCCAGTTTAAAAATCTACACTGTTGACTAACGAAGGCGTTCGATGGAGCGGTTGTGCGGCGAACTGCTTTTACGAAAATTGTACGTGTAGCTCGGTGGCTTACCTCCCGCGTCTCACCCCGCACCCACTGAGCAAGTAAAAGGTAAAAGACCCGCACCTGAGCGCTTTCGTTGGACAACCGTATGGATTAGGGATGTTAGAAAAGGTTTGAAAAATCGATTTTTACATAATCTTTTTTTTTATTTCAGTAATGATCTATTTTTGAAAAATCGATTTTTAAAAGAAAAATAATCGATTTTTATGCGATGAAATAAAAGCAAAAATAAATAGTTTTGGCTTTATTAACTACAAAGAACAAAAGCAAAAAAGTAATCACGACAGGTTGCTGGGTAAAGAATGTAGGAACAACAGGTTTGGCAACCTTTTTCCTAAAATAAGACTTCTTGTTTTTCTTAGTATGTAGGATTAAATAAAAAAATATTCATCGATCATGAAAATCAAAATCATCAAAATTAAATCATCTCAGTCAGATTCCAATTTGAAAGTTATAGATTCCTTTCATTATATCCCATCACTAAAAGTTTACAATTTTGATTGACTCGGCTACAAATCGAATAAATAAAATTGTCAGGACTTCGACACATTTGTATTGTATCAGATTGAAAATGCTTGTTTTGTCTTTTTGTATGAGGAAATAGACAAATTAACGGAATAACAAGCAAATCCAAATATTATTACAAAATAGTTTCATTCAGATATCATTAAAATATTATTGTGGGTAGGTCTAAATGTTTTCTTCATTACCTGATTAGCTATAATAATAGCAGAATATTTCCTTTCTATGTGCTGCTTCAAATTTGTAGTATTACTGCATGAAATATTATTTTTATACAGATTAGATTTGACATGTAAAACGTATACTTTATGTATCTATTTTACAAATGAACATTTTGAATCTTTTTGAATCATGGTTTTAACTGCTTTGGGCAGTAGTTGCACTTCGCGATGCCAACACTTTTAATCTCAAAATACTGTCGCCATCAACTTTTGGGTTTCTTGCTTGACATTGTCGTTGAAAAAACGCAAACGGTCACTTAAAATCTCGGAAGAAAATATCAGTAAATCAATTAATAACTTTACCGAACTGAACAAAAAAATAACAATGCAACGGAATACAACTGCCATCTGATGACTGACAAGAAAATCATGAGACGGGGGAGGGATCTAGATCTGAGGGGAATCTCCGTACCAGTGTTGCCCTGTGAGGGTATTATTGTTTACACTAAATTAGTACTTTTGGCGAATTTAGTGTTCTTGCTAGTTGAATATACTACTTCATTGTTTGAGAAAAAAATCGATTTTTCTAAGACGTGAAAAGAGAAGAGAAAAATCGATTAATAATCAGTTTTTAAGAAAAAAAAAATCGGTCAAACAATCGATTTTTTTGAAAAAATAATCGACTATCCAAGAAATCGATTATTTTTTCACATCCCTAGTATGGATTCTTAAACTGTGGCATTACAATGTGTATGAAGACCATTTTTTTTATAATTGTTTTATTTGTCTTATCTATCTCTGAGGTTTTTATTATTATTTATTTGTAATATTGTTGGCCACACGGGATTGTCCATTAGAAATCCTTGGTTGATCCATATTAATATCAAAATTTCGATGCAAGTACGTACATAAATAACTCTACCTAATCCCGACCTCTGCACATAACCACACTGAATTAGCGGCCTCGTCGGGACAACGCGTTATGATGTGATCCTAGACAAATCATCCATCTGTCTTCATATAAATAATATTCCATCCTGTCTGTTAGTCTATTTATTGTACATAATTCATAATCGGTCTTTTAATATCTACTATATTTAAGTATTAATTGTAAATTTATTAAATTTTTATATGTACAACTCTTAAAACTACAATAATAACATTACACACTGATTCAGAGTAGGCCTTATCTGACCTAGATGAACACAAAAATTATGTCAAACCTTGCTTTTAAAAATACATTACTCTATGGTACTTTTCTCTAGTATATGTTCAGTTACTTTTCTCACTTGTGTTTCACTGTATGTCAGTAATTCACTGTCAAGTTCATTCACCCGTCTGTACATTGTGATGGTTTGTTGTACAGATCTGTGCAGTTTCTGTTGCATCTCGAGGAACTTCGAGATGTTTGTCTTTTGTTTCAGGAATTCTATATCTTCATTTGTTAATGTGGAGTAGGAGAATGTCAGCCTGGATCTGCTGCGGGCTTTTACCGCCAATTGATATTGCCTGGGAAATAAATAAATAGCAACATGAATTTCTTTGTAAATTTCTCATAATACTTTTATAATATTCAAATTCGATTGTCAAATGGCTATTCGGCTGAGCAAATTAGCTTTTTTGACAATTGCAATCGTACGTTTTTGGTTGTCAACAAAAAATCAAAACAATCATAATTCATTTGACGGCCAAAAATCTACAATTTCAATTGTCAAACAGGCTAATTTGCTTAGCGGAATAGCCATATGACAATCAATTTGAATATGATTGTCTTACACAATTGCACTTCAGATAATGAAATGGCCACAACATATCTATACTGTTATGCCATATGAAGAAGTCAAATCATTAACAGAAGAAAGAGAAAAATTAAGGTTACTCCAACAACAAGTGCGTAGCTCTTAAGTTATAGACACGAGACAGATACATACTGAAAGTGAAACACAGACATGTGATATGTTAGCGACATAACATTATGTTGATTTGTACAGACATGTAGTTAATGGTAAAACTCACTGTCTTAGGTCATGATATTTATTCCGTCTGTCACCAACTTCTTTTTTCCATTGTTCCTTTTCAGATGACAGCTCAGCAGAATATCTGTAAATAAGGACATATAAAATATGAGAACTGAATCTTTTATGTCTCTACTGTAGATCTAACAAAAACAGAACAGAGAATGTGCATACAAAATATGAGAATTGAATCTATCGTGTCTCTGTTAAAAACAAAATGGAGAAGGGCGTACACAATTTGAGGAAGGTTTATAACCCTAAGACAATAGATCTGCACTACAGACACAATAGATTTAATTCTCATATTGTGTATGCCCTTCTCCATTTTGTTTTTAACTAGCATAGATCTATGGAAGAGAAACAATAGATACAATTTCTCATATGTTTTGTTTTTAACTTTACCATAGATCTATGTTACACACACAATAGATTCAATTCTTGTATTATTATTATAAGAATTCAATCTATCGTGTATCTACTGTAGATCTATGCTAAATTTAAAAACAAAATGGAGAAGGGCATACACAATATGAAAATGAAATCTATTGTGTCTGTAGTGTAGATATATCGTCTTAGGTTTATTAAGCTTCCTGAAAATAAAGTGTGAAAAGAATGAAATCTGCATCTTTACCATACAGTGGTTCACAAAATATTGACAAACAGACACATTGCATTTTACATCCAACTAGAGACCCGCACAGGCTCTGTATAGGGTTGAATTAATATTATTTGTTTGCTCTAAACAGCAGTGTTTTTCAACTAAACTTATACTGAAGTTTACTAACACATTTTATTGAATAAGATTGGATTGGATTAATACCATGCCAGTTCTTAAGGTTTAACTGTGCACCATGTATAAATAATAATGGCCATAGGAATCATCAGCAAAACTCTTCCTATACAATCCATGACAGATCCAGTTGTCTGGTATGACATGTCAGCAATAGACAACTAAAATGACACTCTTACCCTCTAGTCTGCCAGAAAAATAAGAATTGTGTCTAAGGTTGCGTTCCAAATCACTTTTCAAGATTAAAATATTGCTCGCTGTCAGACAAAAGTAGCTCGATGCTGGTTCCAAAACATCTACTTTTAGGTTTTGGAACCGGCATTGAGCTACTTTTCTCCGACAGCGAGCAATATTTTAATCTTGAAAAAGTGATTTGGAACGCTACCTAGATGTAGTTCTAAGCTAAAGTGTTCTACAGGGTAATTGCTTCTGCTTCAGATTGTATACACATAGTCTAAAATTACTTTGGATCCTATTTTCTCTCAAACTTGTTTCCAAATGCTAGTGCAATGTTAAGTTCAATAAATGTTTTATGATTTAGCTATTGATGAGAACACAAAAACGAAATGTTCCCGTTTCTCTACTTCTATAGACTAAATCTAAACATAGAAATACTCTAAATAATAGTGAAAACTGCATTGAAATGCACTATGACTGCTGAATACTAAGTAGAGATATGGGTCAGTGTCGTTAAGGGGACACAATCCATTTCTCAGTATTTTTCACCCAACCCTAGATTTGGAATTGTTAATTATTATTTAGAGTTTCTAGGAGTAGAGTAACAAAATAGTCAACAGATTAGTTGGAAAACTTACCTCATCAATTCCATGTCGTGTTTATCATCATAATCCGTTTGGTCCTGACTTGTATTGAGATCTTTACTTTCTGTAAATGGAAGAGGTGCTGAAATACAAGCAAAAGAAATTAATAATGGGCTCTAAACCCCAATATTATCGAAAAAAGCATTAAGGTATGCAAACCTAACGACTCCCGCCCAACGAAGAAGGTTGATCGTCTTCGTCGTGGCGGCGAGTGAAATGATTGACATGGGTCTGTATCCGAACAAGTCTCCATCGCGCAGTTGCTTGTATTTTTAATACATTCAAGAAACAAATAATTTATTTCAAATGAATACGCGTCGTTATATATTTTTAAAATTGGAAAACAAACGTCTGTCAAATTGGAAGTACCTACCTTGCCACTAGTGTTCCGAGATTTCGTTGTATCCAGAGCCGGATTAAGCCAACTCGGGGCCCGTAGCAAAAGCGAACAAGGGGCCCTTGGCACAGAATTAATATTAGTACCTACCTATTACTTGTTTCTTCCTAAAACATAATAATGTACGTTATCTTGAAGTCGACCGACCCATTCTCTCAAAAAGCATTATGAACCGTAAAGACCTAATTGAAAGTCGTTTGACGAGAAAATCGGTTGCTCGCATTGCAATCGCAAAATTCAAAACTTGAAAATTTTATTCATCGTTTCTAAAGGGAAAAAAGTGAAAATTGTTATTTTGAAATTTGAATTAGGGTCGTGTGGGCTCATTTTTCTATATATATATATTTTTTGCTAGGTATTACAAAAAGCAATTTCAGTATTCCGCCCTTGAATTCGATTTGAGTCTGACGTTTGTTACCCAGACCCGTTCTAAAACAATTTTCGCATGGGAATCACTCGCACGCAAGCGTTTCAAAACCAGATTTTCTTTCTCTTTCGTATATGTGGCTTTGTCTCTTTCTATTAAACGAGTGAAATTTTGCACTACCATCGCACGTTTCCAAATGGTTCCTTAGTATACTCCTCGCAAAGGACCACTAATAAAATTAGTAAAAGTGCTCGAATATTTTTGTTTTGAGAGGATAACCAAAAAATCTGCTTTTTCTTCCTGTTTATGGAGAATATTATTCCTATCAACAGAAAAATATTTGAATTTTTTAAGTAATTTCATTCATTATCCAATATGGGGGCGTATGATGCCGCTGTTGATGTTACCGTATCCAATCTTATTAATTAATTGAAATAGGCGTTACCTTGCGGAAGTCCATCAGTAAGTTATGGATATATGAATATAATTTGCAATATTCCGCTAAACAATTCTTGTCGTGCGTGCTATTCAAAATGCAGACTCGTGCAATGCATAAAAACTTATTAGGCTACCGCTAGCGGCAACGCATCCACTTCAAAGAAAAAAACGTAATTTCAAGGCTACGTTCGCGAAATAACTTATAATTCACAATGGGCACTTTTTGCAAAAAGAAAGGTTGGTCGGTTCAAGTCGGTTGTCTGATTTTACGGATGCCTTGATGCGGAGTTGGGTTGTAAAAAAGATTCAAGAAGGCTACAAAGTTCTTGATAGTAGAGGTAGGCAGTAGTTTTTTGGTGGGTAATTCAGACTGTTGCTCTTGGATTATTTAATGAAAGCTACATTCAACTTCAACGTGGTAAAAGAAGTTTTTTAATTGATAGCCTTTGCCCACAGCTTCGCCTGCGTTCAGTGAATCTTTGCTCCGTTTTCAGCTTGGGCGTTATTTTACGAACACCCCTTATAGCCTATGTGCTGACCGGGTCACTGCGATGATAATTAAAAAAAAACGCATCCAAATCCGTTCAGTGGTTCTCGAGTTAAAACGGAACATACAGACAGACCAAAATTCTAAAAATTGTTGTTTCGGTCTCAGTACAGTACCGATAATCCATTTCATTTAAAATTTCCTGATAATATTCAATGTAGAGACACGACTTTTTTACTACTTTCTTATTAGTAGGCACATAATTATACAGGTAGATTTTTTATAGTTGTGATGCGAATGTCCGTGCTTTAAAACACATCTTGCATTCATGTTTGAGACTAGTGTAAGTGAATCTAATTCGGGATATTCTTTGATTATCACCTTTTTACATGCTGATATTTTTCCTTTTTGTACAATTAAATCGTGTTGTTTTTTGTGTGACCGAATTGACCTATGTGTACAATTGAACTTGAAACGCTAAATGCTTTGACATTTTTTTTGACATTTGTCGATTTTCGTGTTGTGTTGTCGATCCTCGGTAAATCAAACATTTTATTTTCTAATAAATCCTGCTTGTACACGCCAAATAAAATGTTATGTTCTCGTAGGAGAACCTGAGTTTTCAATGGGTAAGATGTAGTTTCAATCCGAGCCGACTTTGTGCTAGTAATGTGGTGTTTTCCGTGAATCGATTCTATCATTAATTCGCGTCAGTGTTTTAGATATTCTGATATTTCTCTGCAGATAGTGATGGAGTGCCGTCCATACAAATTGAATGAGGATTCTTTGAACCCGCTGTGCTTAGAGTTCTTTTCGGATCATTCCCGGACGCCAAGTCCGACGCCTGTGCTGACCACGAATGTGTGCTGTGATTTGGAAGACATCTTGAGCGACGTAAGTACATACCTTGTGATTCATTCTTTGCATTCAGTAAAAATAGTTTTCGCCAAAACATGCTCAAATTCATAACACTGGACCCTAGTCCTTAAAGTTGTGCCCTGTATCTCAACAAGTAGAAAAGATTTCAAAGAGTTCAGTTAATAACATCAAGTTTATTTTGCAAAATATATATCTTTAATCATTTATATAATAATTTGTGTTCCATCTCCTGGCTAAGGAAACGGTAGCACTGCATATGGGGTTGCCAATGGTTCACTTAGCATTTGCCTTACTACACATTCATAATATTTACATAATTGTGTATTTTTTATATTAATTATACTACTCTTTAATGAAAATAAAATGTACAGAATGAAAAATCAAAATGATAAATTATTTATTGGTTTGTATTTCGTGAACAATACTTATATTCAAATGGTATGATATATCTATATGATGGTAATTTTGTATCATGGAGTTCCCCTTTTTTACGTTTTTGATGATTTTTTCCAGGCAACTTAATTTGAACACTTTTTTCTGATATGCCTTCAACATTAAAAATTAATATTTGGTGCAAAACTGAAAACAATTTTGAGATATGGGCTTTCTGAGCATCATATTTTTTTTTCAGAATTAAATCTTGATTAAATAAAGAGATATTTAAAAAAAACTGAAAATATGGTAAACACAGGATTTTAAAAACAATTTCCTTTGCTTTTAAGTTCAGTTTGTTTAAAAAAAAAACTTACATGCCATGTGACAGCAGACTTAAACATGCCAAGGTTTTTTTTTTAAATAATCCATTGGCAATGAACATCGACTTTTGAAATCTTTTAGAATGAGTGAATAAGAAAACAAATTATGCAGGAAAAACATAAATTAAACAAAATGAAAAAATACTTATTTTTATGTAGATTTTCAATATAAATATTAAAAACAATTGGTTAACTAAAATGAATGCAGTTTTCCTTAACTTTAAAAATAAAATATAGGTTCCTGTAAGTAAAATTTGCTATCTTTAATATTCAAGGTACTTTCCCTCCAGGGGGCATTCGTGTGGTTCACCTGTATATGTTCTTTTGATTTTTGTACCTACACAATCTACACATGAGGCGGTCAGTGCAGAAGTGGCCTATCTTTTCCAGACATAATTCATTTTAATTGTGTCTGGAAAAGATAGGCCACTTCTGTGCTCACCGCCACACATATACTTACAGTTTTGTCTATGATCCCAAGTTAGTGTCATCTGTCTTTCAATAAATGTTATGCCATCAAAAACAAAACTTGTAAAAAAAGAACAAGTCTCGCAACTTGGTTCTTCTACTGTAAAAAGTTGTGAGATCCATGTAAATCCAAGTCGATAGTCCCTACTTAAGGGACCTTCCGTCTTAAGTTATTACATAATTAGCTAACCTAACAACATCTTATGGTGACCATATCAATTTAAAACATAAAAGGTTATTGAAAGGTATTATTGTTCCACGTTTGGATTGGGAATGAGGTGCGATCGTCAACTTTACGCGAATGTATGAAATGACAGTTACCAAAGGTAGGATGTACAAAAATACGTAAAAACTTTTTCAGTACAGCGAAATTATAATGTGAAGAAAATGTAACATTTTACCAAAATAATATTTCGTGGAATTGAAATAAAATGATATTCTTAAAAAAAATTGTCAGCTCGCCATTTGTTCTGATCATCAATTACTCATTGGTTCATCAACTTCATCATCAATGCCAAGTAGTGACAGATTTGTCAAATAAAATTTAAAGATTTCATTTATAAAACAGTTGAAAATAGATTCAGCAAACAGTTCAGACAACTAAATCAGTGATCATTTCATTTTTTGGAGAAGCAATATTATTGATCAATAAGTACATAAAACGCAAAATTTTTCAATTATTTTACTTGATGGTCTGAAGTACCTAAGTAATCAATTAATTTGTACTATTATGCAAATGGTACTTTTGAATCCCAATCCAATCGTGGAACAATAATAACAGCTCAACAAGTTTTTTGGTTGTTTGAAATATGTTTTGATATTCTTGTAGTAATTTGTGTGCTGAATCCGAATCTGTACTCAAATTTTCTCTATCACCTCGTAATATTTATCTCAGACAGATTTGAAAAATCATGTGTTCATACTACTTTTGGTGGGGCTTCAGGCTTAGAACAATTAGTTTTCTGGCTTTAGTTTTCAAGAATATTTCTCCTCAATAGTTCTTTTTAATAGTAAAATAAAAATATTTATGAAACCTAGTTTAGTTTTTAATTCACTAGCACAAAACAATCACACCTGATTTTTTATGGAAAAAACTTACTATGAAATGTATGGACAAAGTAAGCGCTTACAAAATTACTGTTTATTTCTAAAAAGAAGGATCATTCACAAATTCCGTTATTTTCGCCATGAAAAAGTTGGACTAAAGGCTTGTAATAATAAAAAATAAATATAACTAATGGTAATAGTGCAAAATCCCTTCAGAAGTATTAAAAAACATAAAATTTCAATATTTAAAGTTAGATAAATATATTAGAAATTATTAAGCAACAAAAACCATGTTGTACTGTGTTATTAATAGAAATATATAAAAATGTTTTTTTTTACTTCTATTTCTTTATCAAGCCTCCAGTTTCAGGATCTATTCCAGCAAATCTGGTAGAATCCGTCTTATCTTAAACTGTACGCCACTCCACCAACGTTTTCATCTTCTATAATATAAAAGTACTACAGGGTTGGGCAGATTAAGTGTCCTACTTTTTAACTTGATTTTTTTTCTTTAAATATTAAATATTTTTCCTTGTCATTAAATGTATTCATTGAATATGTATCTAACATTCATAAACGTAAAACGTTAACGTCATATCATTTGTTTTCTTTATTTTACAACAATGGAAGCGAAACGCGAACTCGTCGTACAATTTCACAAACGAAATTTCAGACTGTGCGAGATTTTGAGGAAGCTGAAACACTTGACTATTAATATCAGGTTTATATCGCGGACCATAAAACGATTCAAAGAAACTGGATCATTAAGAATCAGGCCCAAACCTGGCCAGAAACAATCTGTTTGGGTTGAAAAGATCATTGAATGTGTTTGTGAGCGAATTAGACGAAATCCGTCTCAGAGTGCTCGCATGCTCGCCAAAGATATGAAAATATCAAGGCGATCGATGAGCCGTATTCTTCGAAACGATCTTGGATTAAAAGCCTACAAGAAGAAAAAAAATCATGGATTGAAAGATGCTCAAAAAAAAACTAGGGTGAAAAAATGCAGAGAGCTACATGCTTGGCATGCGGATGATGACATAATATTTTCCGACGAATGTTTCTGTTACAAGATAGCCATAATCAGCAGAACGATCGCGTGTATGGTGTTTCGTTGAGGAATATCTCTGCTGAAAAATTAGCCGTACAACAATTTCAAAGTGCGTCGGCAGTCATGGCATGGAGTGCGATATCTCCAAGAGGAATGTTGCTGCTACTTTTTATCGACGGAGGTGTAAAACTCGATAAAAAATACAACTATCGAGACCGTTTTGCAAAATAATTTTCTGGGGAATGCAAGAAGCTTGTATGTGGACAATTATTTCTGTTTCCAGCAAGATAGGGCTCCCCCCACAAAGTTCAACTCACTCAGGACTGGTGTCGAGCTAATTTTCCCGATTTTATACCATGGAAATCAATAGGCTTCAATCTACTGGACTTTTCCATATGGGGATACATGCTCAGCAATATCGGGATTACACAGGGCCTGAATTTGGATTCATTCAAGAAACGGTTGGTTAAGATATGGGATGACATATCAGAGGAGGTGGTGCGTGCCGCGTCCAATTAATTTTATGGAAGTGATTCAGGCAGAAGGGGAGCGATTTGAGCTATGAATTGATATAGTGACCTTTAAATTGTACTTAACCAAAACATATAAAGAGTTTTAATTTTTATGTAAATTTAAGACTTTTACAGCCCTTTCAAACTAGGACACTTAATCTGCCCAACCCTGTAAACTATAATATATATTATATAATACAATTAGAAGTATAATGATATGATATAATATAGTTCTTCTATAATTAGATATAAAAACATAGGTGGAGTGGGGTGCAGTTTATGATTAGATTATCTCTAGCCCTAATTGTGGCCCATGAAAACTTGTAATTTTAAACAACCTCAACAGTAAGATTGTTATCAAACTTAATAAAATTTAAGTAAAATAAAAACTTGTGTTGTGGTAAAGCAGACAATAATGCGTATAAATATCTATTTATAAAGTTTTGAAAGTCTGCAAACTCTGTTTCGCTGGAGTATACTACATAGCTATGAAGGGTCCGTATAAGGCTAGATGCCCAACTTCAAATGAGCATATCACTTTGTGTAACTTGGTTAATCGGTACAAATAATATAGACAGTAGACTATATGGCTAATAGGCTGATCTTGGAAAAAACGCAAAATCTTTAAGTTCGCTCGATGTTTTTTGAGTGTTAAAGGACCATCCTTAAATCATAAAGCCTCGAAATTTTTATTAAAAATAAGTTAACAAATGACATCGTCGGCTCGTCTTAAAATATTTTAAAAATTGCATCTAGAAGCAGGGTTATTAAATAAAAACGCAGATTTTTGTGGGCGCGTGTTTCTTGAGGGTCGTAACAGCCACGGCTGAGAGCGCGCTATTTTAAACTAAAAGGAAACGTCGTAGAGTTCAGTTCTGATTGATGCAAAATGAGGTGCTCAATCTGATTTTATATGCAGCCTTAAAGCCGATTCTGAAGGCTTTAATTTTAGTTATTGTGCTGTAAAAATTCAATTTTCTAATTCCAAAATATTTTTTTAATGTTAAAACAGAAGCTATCGTACTTTGGAAAGATGTAAGTTTTGACAGAGCACTAAATCTAAAATTAAAGCCTTTCAGAATCGACTTTATTGTAACTGTAAGACCTTGGTTGCTCACAATAAAAGAGCCTAATATTGTTTTATGAATCTTCATACAATTCATTCAATTGAGTTTTTTTTTTTTCTTTTGCAAATTATGCTTTATTAACAAAGCCAAAAGCTCATTTATTCTGATAATAAGTTTTGGTAACTCATAAATTTGTTGAGTTCTCATTATCACAAAAATAAAAGTAAAAAAATAGATCGTAGACAAAAATAGTTATAAATTTATAATATAAATGAGTTTATTTGCTTTTTTCAACGAAATTTTCTAAACCTTAGTTAAGGAAGCAAAAGCTTCACTTAATTATTTTGTTTCTTTTTTGTACGCGAGTCCTTAGAATTGTTGTTTTTGATTATAACAAACATATTTATATAAGGTGACTTTAATTTATGCAGCCAAACTCATACTGGAGGTTTGGTAAGTGATCAGTAACACAGATCGATGACACTTTTTGCTAAATTCGCAAAATAAAATGTTGAAGTCCCATATTAATTGACTCGGGACTGGGCTTGCGTTTGTAAGGAACACCAAAAGAATAATTTACGAATTTCACAAAAAGGATCACCGAACCTTGTTACTGAGCAATTACCGAGTCTTCAATAAGAATTTGGCTGCATAAATTAAATTCACCTTATATATATTTTAATTAAGAAACAAAATTGTGGGTTCTCTATTCTCTTAAAGAGATGATGAATTTTCACATCATAATGCTTTGTTTCCTGTTTTTGTCTGCACAGGCAATATCAGAATCCCTGCAAGGGTCCCTCCGAATCACAAGGAGTCAGAGTCAGCTGATAGACCAGGAGCTCACTGTCAGACCTGAAGCCAACATCCAGACCAACACTCCTGACGACTTGGATCTGTTTAAAGTTATCAACGAGGTGGAGAGTGATTCTGACGAGGGTATGGATAATGCTGATGGCGCGACTCTACAAACTCATAGCCTGCCATTGAAAAACGTAAGTAGACTTCTTTTAAACGTCGTTTAAAAGGCGGCTTTAAGAGGGATTAAAATCGAAAATTTCCAGCACCTAATTTACCATCTTAGGAAAGACTTTAATACTGATAAATACATGTTTAACATCGACCAAGAATACAATGTACCAGAACTTCTATTATTTATCACAATAACTGTTGAAAAAAAGAAATTACGCTCGTAAACCAGTTCACCACGATTTTCTAATTGAGTAAATCATAATTACAATTAAAATTTCATGTCACAATAACGTATGATCTTTAACCAATCGAAATCTGTAATTATATTGACAATCCAATCATTTAATTAGACCGTAAAATACGAGGCATGCCTTTTAAGTTTTGTCGTTTGAATAAACAAAATCAACTGGAACCTAATAGTACTTTTTATTATTTTTCAAAGTATTCCCCACGTAGTTTACAACACTTTTCCATTCGCTCGAACCAGTTATTAAAACATTTATTCCACTCCAAAGTGGGGGTGTTCAATATGGCTGATTTGAAAGCGTCGACTGCTTCTTCACCGGACTGGAACCTTTGACCACGAAGAGTTTTCTTAATTTTAGGAAATGTAAAGAAATCGTTAGGGCTTAGGTCAGGACTGTATGGAGGATGGTCAAGAATTTCTACGTTTTCCTGCTTCAAATACTCAATCGTTTGATGAGCGCTGTGTGAGCTTGCGTTGTCATGATGTAGGATGATGTGTCGCTTTGGGTTAGATTTCCGAAGTTCAGCGATGACTTGTGGTATACAAACTGTGGTATACCACTCTGCATTAACCGTTCTACGATATTCAAGTGCAACTGTCACAACATGCCCGGTTTTCGCCACGAACGTAGCCACCATCTTCTTTGAAGTGCTTCGAGAGCGAACAACTTTAGTCGGCTTTGGTTCGTCTTTGAAGACCCAGATTGTGGATTGTTGTTTGGAATCAGGATCGTAGGCATAGATCTAAGATTCGTCACCACTGATGATGTCGTAGACGTGATTTGACTCTCCTCAGTTGAACCTTTGAAGAGTTTTCTTACACCATCTGACGCGGGCCTTCTTATGATCGTCGGAAAGCAAATGCGGGATCCAACGGGAAACTAGCTTTCTCACACCAAGCGCCTCATGCAAGATCTTCTGAATGGTTGTCCCTGAGATGCCTAATAACGCCTCTATCTCCTGATATGTCACATGACGATCTTCGAGGATTAGATCTCTCACAGCGACAATGTTATCTTCAGTGAAGGCGGATTTTGGACGTCCTTCACGAGATTTGTCACTAAGACTGGTATATCCACGTTGGAATTCTAAATACCAGCGTTCGACAGTCCGCAGACATGGGACTTCATCATGGAACACAGATGTTAGCTCTTCGGAACACTGAATCCGTGTTAGGCCTCTTCGGAAGTTATAGAAAAAGATTGCACGGACATTTTCCTTAGTAAGATTCATTTTCGTACGTGACCTGACAGATTCAAAACAACGCTGTGACTAAACAATTGCATTAATCCTAATTCTTTCAATTGTTTTGAAATTCTAAATTCACCAAATTTGAATATTGAGCAGTTCTAAATTCAAAATTGGCGGCAAATATGTAAACGACAGAACTTAAAAGGCATGCCTGGTATAATTAACATCACTCCAAATTTCAAGAAAACTACAATTCACAAAGACACTCCTTAAAAAAGCGTAATTTGGTGAATGACTCGTATTGCGCATGGTGCACCCAGTGGCGGACCGAGGGGTGGTCACAGGGGTCATGACCCCCCCCCCCCCCAAACTATCACGTCAACTCGAAAAGTCCCCTATAACTTGATAGTTTTCAAACAAATTATTGTCTGCTAACTAACGCCTAAGTCAAAAATGTTCAAAAAAACGTTATAAAAATAACTCAAATTTGAAAAGCCCCGAAATATACATGCGAACGCGGACTTTTTGGTGCTGGGGCGGCCGCGAACCCCATAAAATTCATAGAAGCCTTCCATTTCTTTTATGATTAAGATTCTTCACTTAATTAAAAATGTTATATATTTGCTTAACTAGTTTTACTGTTAAAGTTGGCTTCTTGAATTGTACTTGAGCCAAGATGACCGCCCCAAAATCTTGAGCTGCGACCGCGCCTGTGTACACCTCTAGTCTGGGCAAGGTGGCTTTAATTAGGTTCCGTTTGGAAACGAGTGAATTTCACTCGGAGTGATGCTAATTTCACCCTAGAGCGTTCAAAAATTGACCCGAGTTAAACCGAGGGTAACCGAACTGTTACCTGACAGTTGCTCGGAAGTATTTAGAAACGCTTCCGAGTAATGCGAAAATCACACTAGGCCGCCTGATTGGTGCAACCAGATTTTTCTCTCGAGTGAAATTTCGCACTATGATCGCACGTTCTGCGAAAAAATGTTGAAAGAGCTGCAAATACATTGAATGCGACATTTGTTATTGTTAGTTAGGACAAAGATTATGCTAGTAGGTAGGAAAGGCTGTATCACAAAATGCAGGAAACCTTTATTTCCAGACATCAGTCAGTTCATGTATAGAATTTCCTATTTACAGTTATTAATCTAACATTACGTTCAAATCGACCACGTTTACGATGACCTTGATGATGAGATATTAATATTTTTAATTAGTTACAACAACAAAACAGTCGACTTACCTTCAGGGGCGAAATCACATCAATAACAATGTTTTCAATAATCTTAATCTTTGTTTTATTGCAAGGCGATAGTGAGGCGAGCCATTAAATTGTTAACAATCGCACAACGGCAACGTGTCATTCAGTTTTATTTCTCAGTAAATTGCTAATACTGGGGCGGCAATTTTCGCCTTCGACGCGCCTGTGAGTCTAGTTACTTTAACTTGTTCTAGTTTTAGCGGAATTAAGAATCGACCGACCCTTTGGTCTTGTCGTTCGATTACTCAACTACTAATTCAGAGGCCGCGAGTTCAAATCATTAGGTGGTAGAGCTGATGCCGGGCTCGACTGTGGAGGTACCACCATCTTACTCGCAAATCCTCCCGAAGTTATTCGGGGGAGAGCAAGAGACCAGCTCTCAGGCAAAACCAGACGGCCCACCATTGCCTGGGACCGATAGATCCATCCCCAATTGCCGGGCCTTCTATAAAACAGACTAGTGATGGGCAGCGGCGTTACTGGTGCAAGGGTTTCGGCACCGCGCTCACCAACCCGCCTGCCCAGGGTGTGTGAGTATGGGCATTTCTTCTAGGAGTACCGCCAAGGGTGTCGAAATCCTGGAAAGGCCTATATCCAGCAGTGGACGAACAGGCTGATGGATGGACGGATGGAGTTCAAATCTCGTAGGGGCACATTTGTGTGTTCGGTCTGCGTGCTTTGTAAGCTACGGTAAGCAGCGGATCCAATTTGGGCCCGAAGTACGGCGATAGGGCTCACCAGTCATCACGCTGAGACGTAACAGTCGTCGGTGAAACGTGGGTGTACGAGTGTGTACGGTGACTTGCGTTTCACAGTCCACACTCTTAAAACACCCCTGACACACTGACTGTATATAGGAAATTGCTGTTTTTAGTGAAAATATATCGTCAACTATTTAACTGTCGTTTAATTGTTTTAGGTTCAAAATTAAGTATGTATTCGTTTTTTATTATTGTTGTGATTAAGGGGCTGCCTTCAATGTGCATCGTTTTCAATTCCGTCTACGAAGATGATTAAAATTTGAAAAAAATATGCTGTGTGCTCAAGAACATCATTAATTATACATTATACTTACAATATACTTTATTCGTACATATACGTGGTATACTTTATTATTGCATACTTTTAATCTTCTACAATTAATGAAAAACGCGACTCAGGTCCTATATTTCAAAACCGATTAAAATGAAACTAAGAAAAAACTATCTTTATTACATGATTATCTATAGTCTAATGTAGTTTAATGTCCTAATGTAGCCGCAATTTCAAAATAACTGAAGCTTTGGGCTGGGCGCGCGGCAGTTGATTAGAGCAGCATAGACAATTGAAAAACAAAAGCGTTAGGGCAAGACTGAAGTTTAGCATTATGGAGCCCCTTGACCGTACGATTTCGGACGTCTATCTGTGAATTTTTGTGACTGAATTATGACGAATATTGGCGCACGATGTCACAAAAATAAACATCCTCGGAAAATGTTGCAGTTTACGGGTGTTAATTGACCATCTCAGCGGACTAGGGGGGGGGGGGGGCGGAACGGAGCCTCCAAATCTTGAGAAATATTAAATGTGACATGTTTTGTATATAAATTTGTACAGCTTGTACAACGTTACACAAAGTCCCCTAAATCAGAAAGAAATATTTGCTGCTTTGATATTGATCACGAATACAGCTTGTGCTAAGTCATGATGATAGTCTGCGCTCGGTGAATCTCTGACCGCACGATAAATAAATCATAATATTGGGAATTTGCACCTTGTCCAGGCCTGGCCTCTGTCTCAAGGACCGGTTTCCCTTTGTTACAAATGTGGCCGTGTTCAATTTATGTCCAACCTTGGTCCAGTGACATTAAACTGGCATTATGCAGTCATACCTACTGTTTCCTACCATTTTCCTAAACGATAAATAAAAACCATTGGATGTAGTTTCGTTTTGTATGAGTCTATGCTCACGTTTCTTGCCCTTTTCAGCATGACTGTCGAAGTTGCGGAGATAGGCATGTATTTATTTAATTAAGTATTTCTACATAACATTAACATATCGTCACGACATTAATTCCCGAGAATGTGTCAGAGGTGTTTCCAAGTGAGAACTGTGGAATGCAACTCATAGTACACAGTTTGTACATCCGCTTTTCACTGAAGATTATTTCGTCCCAGACGTGGTGGTGGGTGGTGATGCCGTACTTCGGGCACAAATGAACCAACAGCTTAACGTGCCTTCCGAAGCACGCAAACCGAACACAAATGAATGTGCACCGCGGGTATTGAACCCACTACCTCTGGGTTACCAGGCAAGCGCTCTACCACTCGGCCAAAAAGGCGGTCCGCGTATTTGTGTTTTATACATATATATGTATTTATATTCTTTATATCCGTATACTTATAATTGTATTTTATTTTCGTATTTTTTATTTATTTTATAAAATTTAAATGAGCCCAATTTTCCTTTTATTTTATTCTATGTTTCGGTATTATATTTTCTTCAATTGTTTTTTTGCACTATTTATGTACGTGTTATAGGAGTGTATAATATTACATAAATACATTATTACATTAATATATCTTTTCTGTTGGCCTATTACTCTTTATTTTGCTTTTAGGCGCGTGCTAGACATAAATTGAACAGTGGCGTATAGGTACCAAATACAACGGAATGACGTGGAGTTACCAGGAAAAATACGGCACAGCTTGTTGATTAACATATTTCCTTTGAAATTACGATTAAAAACAGAAATTGTCTAAATTCAAATGCGAAATTTAAAAGTTAAAACTAATTTACCATACATATAGGTAGATGAATCTTTCGCATTAATGTATCACATTTGCAAATAACTCTTTATATTTTTTGTAGTGATTATTGTCCTATACCTCGTTTACAGAATAATAATCACATTGTAAACTTCAAGGAGATAAATATTTCATTCAAGTTCAATAACATTGCTGAAAAATTGTCTCAACGTCAGACATATAAATTTGTTGTACCAGAATTTTTACTATTTATCCAATTTACTGTTGAAAAAAAAACTTTCTTGAATTTTTCTGATGAATTTTCCCAGTTTACCTCGATTTTCTGTATTCAATAAAGAATGTCGTGTCACAATAACCTATGATTTTATCTTTATACTATACACTAGCTTTTGCCCGCGGCTCCGCTCGCGTCGAATAGATTTTCGTGGAAATAAGGAAAACAAAACAATATGATTTTTTGAACGACAATATGCAACGGTCACCACGTTTTTACCAAAGTGCTAATAAATACCAATCAAATAATCCCAAACTCGAAGGGTCTGCTGTTGTCCGTTGAGGAGATCCCGTACTCATCTTCCAGTCCCATCATCAGACCCTGGTCACTATGTTTTACCAAAGTGCCAAGAAGTTTGTCAGGATCGTTGTAGATGGAAATCTGTAGTCAGATTAAACTGATACAGTTTTCTCGTATGGGAAAAAATCAATACAATAAACCTGGCTGTAATCACATTTTCAAGCTAAATATTAGCAAGAGGTTTGTCCGGGTCGTTGTAGATGTAAATCTGTAGTCAGATTAAACTCATATAGTTTTCCCGTATGGGGGAAAATCATGTAATCAGTAATCAGTAATTCTTTATTGACCATTATAACAGAGAATGTTACATGAGGCATGTCAAACATTACACCATAAAAGATTCACAATATCTTATTGATAAAATAAATAATTTATATAATACAAATAAAACATTAGGTACATATAAAACTTATGTCATTGAAAAACAAATTGTCAGGTATGTATGATTATCATTTTATGACATATACCTTCGTATTATAGACAAAATTATAAAAATTGTATTATACCTACAGAGAGAATGAACACTTATTAAACTGCTTGGTCAGGTACTCATTTACAGAATAAAATGGATTTAATTCGAAAAAATATTTTAATTTCATTTTAAAATCAACCAGAGGAAGTCTAGTTATTTCTAGTGGCAATTTATTGTACATATTAACCTTATTGAACAATCCTTGTTTTTGCGTTTTCGATAGTCTTGTTTTTGGTAATACGATTTTCTCTTTGTTACGGGTGTCATAGTTGTGTCGGTCCATATATTTAGGTAAATCATGTTTGTCATTATGAATTTCTATTAATGATTTATACAAGTAAAGTGATATTACCGTCATAATTTTGTTTAATTTAAAATATTCTCTTGCTGAAGAGCGTCTGTGAAGTCCATTTAAAATTCTGATGGAGCGCTTCTGGCTGATCAAGATTTTCTTGATCTCCGCAGCATTTCCCCATACCGTTATGGCATAATTCAAGTTTGACTGTATGTAAGCATAATATACACTCGTAAGGGTAGTTTTATTTACTAACGGTTTAAGTTTCAACAGAGCATAGTTTGCGCTGGACAATTTTTTTCGTAGTTTCTCTATGTGAAGTGAATGGGCCAATGTGTGATCTATAGCGTACCCAAGAAATGTTGCCTCTTTAGTTTTTACTATAATGGACTTATTTTTGTGTGTCTGGTATGCTAACACAACACTTTTATCTGCGTTCAGAACAATACCATTTGCTTCAAACCAGTCCTGCAAAGTTGACATTACAGTTTCTATTTTTATTTCTAACGAAGCCTGATTTTTGTCCCTAACACCTACATGTGTATCGTCCGCGAATAAAGTGACAAATGCCCAACTAGGTAAGATACTAGGTAAATCGTTCATATATATTAGGAATAATATAGGGCCCAATATTGAGCCTTGAGGTACCCCTATGTCATTGACTTAAACTGTAGTCACTTTTTCAAGCTTAACATTAGCAAGAGGTGTGTCAGGATCGTTGTAGATGGAAATCTTTAGTCAGATTAAACTGATACAGTTTCCTCGTAGGGAAAAACAACCGGTTTTATCACGTATAACTAACCATTTAGTCAAGGCACGCCGATAAAACAGCTAAGCAGCGTTTTTTCTCTCGAAATGGTTCACAAATATTGAATTTTCAAACTGAAAACTTACTCTTATTAAAATAAAATAAAGCCTATGTTGCTCAGCAATAGTGTAGATTTTTACAAAACGAAGAATTTTTGGAATCTGTTCAGTAGTTCCAAAGTTTACCTCAAACAAACAAACAAACAAATCTTTCCTCTTTATATAATGGGGTAGATGTAGATTGATCCTTAACCAATCGAATTCTGTAATTATATTAACAATCCATTCATTTAATTAGTCTGTAAAACAAAATTAACATCACTCCAAATTTCAACAAAATCGCGATTCACAAAGACATTCCATGCAAAAAGCGTAATTAGTCTTTCTATCGGATCACTGAACAGATTTTGATACGGTTTTTGTTTTTCGCGAGGGGTTCTCTCGCGAATGACGAAATCTGCCAAGAACCTTCGCAGTGACCCTTCCAGTGAAAGAAGCAGAAGAAAGCTTCTTTCTTACAGAACAGTGGAGCCACGGACTAAAGGCCAGTGCCGCGTAATCTAAGACTAAAAATATGTATTAGTTATTTCAGAGATTTAAAAAAAAACCGGACAAGTGCGAGTCGGACTCGCCCACCGAGGGCTCCGTTAATGACTATTTTTTTAATAATTTAATTTCAAATGTATAGTTTTCAGACTTTTCCTTATACTTGTAGTATAAGACGGTATTACTTGCCAAATTTCATAGTTCTAGGTCAACGGGAAATATCCTATAAATTTTGATTCCCTTGAGAGTGTCGAAAGTCGAAATATACGTTTTTTGCGGCATAAACTTCCGTATCTTTTTTTAAGCTTCAAGGTACTGTAGGTAGCCCTGATTAGGTATATGATTTTAATTTCAACTCGATACCTCTACGCGTTTCCGAGGTAAAGGGTCTTGACAGACAGATGGACAACAAAGTAATCCTATAAGGGCTCTTTTTCCTTTTGAGGTACGGAACCCTAAAGACAAGAAGTTACAAAATTGGCGCACCTACAAACTTCGTAATCAAATTAGCGCACTTTGTAAAGTTTAGTATAGCTAATTGACTGCAGTGTTTTTTTGGTATACCGTCCAATAAAAATAACCTTAAGATATTCTTATGATATTTGGCATGGGCGTAGCTATAGCTTTCTCATTGGGGGGTTTAAGGCTGTCGAACCAAATCTCGGTGCAAAATGCACATCATAATATTGTTTTCCTTACTTTTGAATAAAAAGTATGCAAAAATTTATCATAAATACGTTTTCACATTTAAATTCTATCATTTTATGATTTACATTTTGATAGCATTCGGTTAACAAACGTAAAGGCGTATTTATCGTTGTAATCGAATGTAATCAAAATGTAAGGCATAAAATAACATAATTTTAATGCGAAAACCTTATTATTAGTAATCAATTTCCGCCAATTGCTTTAAAACGCAATTTTTGCATACTTTTTATTCAAAAGTAAGGAAAACAATGTTATGATGTGCGTTTTGCACCGAGATTTGGTTCGACCACCTTTAGGACCAAAAGATACAAAATGTTGGCCTCCCATGGTAATTAATTACCTCAGGGTGGGCTTGCGTTTGCAGGGAACACCATAAAACAACTAGGCTAATCAAATCTTGATACTGAGTACTTACAGTCTTGAGTATGAATTTGGCTGCATAAATTAATGTCACCTTGTATTTTATGGCACGGATAATCATACATACAAAATGTAAATATAACGCGAATATTTCTTTTTCCCCGTATTCTAAGGCGGGACTGGACCCCTATATGAACCCCTCTTCAATATAGGCCCACGCTATTCGGGACCTGCGCAACGCTTAGCACGGTCATTCCGTGGATGGGTGGCTGTTAGTCCTCCTGGAAGAAATGAAGGAATGACCATACTCACACACGCTGGACAGGCGGGTTGGTGAGCGCGGTGTCGAAACCCTTGCACCAGTGACGCCGCTGTCCGTCACCAGTCTGTTTTATATAAGGCCCGGCAATTGGGGATGGATATACCGCCATCCATCGGTCCCAGGCAATGGTGGGCCGCCTGGTTTTGCCTGAGAGCTGTTCTCTTACTCTCTCCCGAATAACTTCGGGAGGATTTGCGAGTAAGATGGTGGTACCTCCACAGTCGAGCCCGGCATCAGCTCTACCACCTATGGCTGTTAGTAGCAGAAAGCAAATTACATTGGGTTCCTTCGTGCCTCATAAAGCAATTAAAGTCGTTAGTTAAGCCATGTTAGCCGACTAAATGTCTCTGACACGACATTGCCCTAATAACCACTCAATGAACAAGTTACTTAATCTGTCTGGGTTACCCCTATTTCCGACCGAACGAAAGATAGCGATACTCAAAGGATAATAAGAATCAGTTTTCTTATCGTTTGGCAGAAAGATAACTGAGCCATTGTTATCAGATCTGTGGTTTTTTGGGTTCCGTATCGCAACGTGACCTAATTATTGACCGCAGTTCATCAACCTCCGGAATAAATAAACTAGTTGGGTGCCCTGTAATGCTAAGGCGTCATCTCGGCCACATAAAACTCGGCAGTTGACACCTATCAATTTTATTGGGGGTCAACTTGGCCTCACATACAAAGTACAGTAAATCTAAGAATGAAAAAAAATTAAAAGTAATCTCGCTACCAAAAAAGAACATGCTTTGTAAGCAAGGGCGGATCCAGGATTTATTTTGGGGGGGGGGGCACAAGGGCCAGATAGGTGTAGATACCGGGTGTAAATAGACTGCTACCATTAAATGAAACCATATATTCTACCGACCCTACTGAACCACTTTTCCCAAGAGTCGTACTCGCAGACACCCTTAGTTTAGGAAATAATTGAGTTCCAAACAAAAATGCGTGAACCCTAACACACCGATATACGGGCGAGTTTAGAGAGAGCGTCGTCCGTCAAGCAGAGTAGAAAGTTGAAGTATGTTCGAATATATGCGAGTTTAGTGTAGTTTTTAGGGTTCCGTAACCGAAGGGCAACACGGATTAATGTCACTCCTGTCCATCTGTTCGTCCGTATGTCACGGGTATCTAGCTTGCAGACGGAATGAGTTACAGATCTGAAATTCAGATATGTTACGTAATATATTTGCTCAAACTGGAATATTAAATTAAAAATTAAATAATATTAATTTTCAGGGGTCCCATACATGAAAAAGGAGCCAAAAAAATATTATTTTCTTTTTGACATGCCCATGTCTAGAACTCATTGAGTAGCGTACAAATTATTATTTTTTTCTTCAAAAATTAAGAAATGGGGGCCACCAGAGTTGTAATTGTAGACCGCTTTTGTTACGGGGTCTATCTCGAAAACTACACTCGTTAGGAATTTGGAATTTTATGTATATTACGTGCCATATAATATAATGTATTTAAACGATAAATACTGTAAACGCCGATTTTTAATACAGGTTTCGACCAACTTAGTTTTGCAGTTTAGTTTCATACATTTTCTAGGTAAGAAATTGTTAATGATAAGTTTGTAATTTTTATTCAAACAATTTGAGTCTAATAACTTATTTGAAGAAAGAAGAAAGAAAGAAAGAAATTTATTTGATGGAAAGTGAAAAACACAAGAGAAACACACAAAAATTAACTAATGCTTATAACTAAAAATACATTAGGACAAATATTAAATAAACTAAAAAAAAAGAACATCAACGTAAATCAATCTTGTGTCTTCACCGTCACCAAATAGGCTGCAACTCAGCATGTGTTGTGTCGAGATGACACAACGCTGGTATTATGTTACGGCCTGTTCGAGTGACTTGCGGTAGCAAACGCATAAATGTAGTGAATGATAATGAATAATACTATTAAGGTATCTAAGGTGGTAAAAAATAATAATAATAACAGTAATAGTTTCTTATACTATCGAGATACAAATAAAGTTTTTTTTTTAACACAAATTTGAATACTCGTACATGATAATAAATACATACACAACAATCAGAAATTAAATGTGAAATGTTCATTAAAAACTTAATTAATTATGGCAAGTGAGGGTATTAAAACAAAAACAAATTTGAATGGTACGGAACCCTCAGCGCGCGAGTCTTAGTCACACTTGACCCGTTTTTAGATTTATATCGATTAAAAATCCATCCGGTATATTGGAACCTTCAGCGTGTGGGTACGACGTTTATAAGTTACTCTATGGGTACGACTCACACTTGACTGGGATTTACAATGGGTTTCATAGACAAGTTGAATTACTTTTTATCTGACATTATTATGTGTAGTCCAGGTGGCCCAGGTATACCCTTCTCAGCAATAAAAAAACATATGTAATTACCAATTTATATACTAGATTAAGCATTTCATTGACATAATTTTGCTCGAAGATTTAGTTGATTGATTAATTTTCACAGCAGAGAGAAAAATATTTAGAAAACCTCTTTTAAAACAGAGATTTCTATTTTACTGACAAACGGGAGCGAATCAAGCCTCTAAGTTTTCTATTTACATTAGTCTACAAATACACTTCAGTATGGCCGATTGGATTTATTAAATTTAAGACTTGTAGTTGTAATTTTAAATGAAAAATACTGTTTTGCCGCATACGACCTTACGGCATAAACTAGTTCGTGAGCGCATATTTGTATGGCGTAAGTCCCCCTCACTCCTTGCTCCTAAGGCGCCGATTTGAAATTAAAAGTTTACCAATTACTGGTGACGGGCAGCGGCGTCACTGGTGCGAGGGTTTCGACACGGCGGCGCTTCAGTGTGTGGACTGTGTAGTACACGTACACCCATGTTTCAGCGACGATTATTACGTCGCATCGTGATGAGTAGTAGGGTGGCTCAAAATTCCACTTTTTTCGAATTTCATATTGTAATAGTGAAATTAGTTTGAAGAGATAATCCACAGAGATCAAATAAAAAAATAATAATATTGGACTACGTCTTCTGCCCCCGCGTTAAATTTAAAGTTTACCAAAATGTAAGGAAGAAAAATATGTTTTGTTTCGTTATTTACTTTTTCTTTTTTTGTTGGTTTGTAATAATCAAATAAAATATGATGTTTATTATCATAAAAAAATATATAAAAACGCATTCACTTAACATGTCTACAATTTAATAAAATCTGTGTTAATTCACAGAATTTCTCAAATTAAGGCATTTTTAAGAGATTTTAATTTCTTGCTACCTTGGAACACAGAATTTAATGAGCCTATTTTTGTCAAATTTCTTACGTATGGCCAAAAAAATAAAATCTTAAGAAATTATTTATATCATTGCGTTATAATATAGAAAATCAGAAAAGTAAATCTGAACGTGTACCGTGATTCGAATCCGGGACCTCTCGCTTACCGGGCGTTTGCTCTACCAACTGAGCTGTCCAGTTCTCAATACGACCTGCGAATTTACGCATGTGCTTTCCCATACCGCAACGATATGTATAGGTACTCACTTAATAGTGAGTCTCTTGGCGCCTAGATTTACTTTTCTGATTTTATATAACGCAATGATATAACTTTAATTTGTTATCTCCTTGCGATGGATAAATCGCCAAGTGTATAAAAATAAAAAAAAATATTTCTATCATAGTTTCTAAAAGAAAGGAAATTAAAGAAAAATAAAGTTTTTCCTTCCATACATTTTGTAAAATTTAGAATCAAATACGCGGGCAGAAGATGCAGTCCAATATTTTCAATTTTATTTTATTTGAAGTACTTATTCGTTTCAAAGTAATTATATTATTACAACATGAAATTCGAAAAAATAAATGAATTTCGAGCCACCTAGTGGTCAGCCCGATCGTCGTCATAGCTTGACATGCCTTCAGAAACACGTAGAGGAATATAAATGTGCCCTTACGAGATTTGAACTAGTACACCAGAGCCGCATTTAAATCTGCATTAAATGCATAATTCGTCGTCATATTATACCCCAACAGCATGGTTTTTATAGAGGTCGTAGTGTGGACAGCAACCTTCTTTCATTTATTATTAATTCGATGGATAACAAATGTCAAGCTGACGCCGTGTATACCGATTTTTCCAAAGCCGTTGATAAAATATGTCATAACACTTTACTATTGAAGCTTTGGCGGCTCAGTATACACGGTGATCTTTTCCGCTGGATTAAATCTTACATTACAAATAAAAGTCAGGCTGTTGTTTTACGCGGCTTTTCCTCACAGCTCAAGCAAATTAGTTCGGGAATTCTGCAAGGCTCTCATTTGGGCCCTTTATTATTTATTTTGTATATTAATGACATAGCAAAAAATATATCAAATTCAAACGTATTGCTTTACGCTGACGACACCAAAATTTTTAGAATTGTACGTGTACCTGGTGACTGCAACTTGTTACGAAATGACCTAAACGTATTTGAAAGCTTTTGCAATAACAACAATTTATATTTAAATCCTGATAAATGTTTCCTTATTACATTCACAAGAGAGAAAAACCCAATAATGTATAATTAAAAATTATGTAATAGAGATTTAACCAGAGTTACTGAAATTCGCGATTTGGGTTTCATCATGGATTCCAAACTGAGCTTTGTACCACACATGCATAGATAAACTGCTTATGTGGCCGCTCCGTATTTTTCGTCTGTTTGATGCGGGGCATTATTTTAGTTATTTTTCTTGTCAAGGCCGCGATGTTTTTGTAAAAATGAGGGACATACACCAGTCCATATTGGCCATCTAAATGAAGGCCTAAAATTTATTTGATTCAATTGTTTCTCCTTTGCGCGTTATTTTGATACTTATATATTATGAATAACGATTCGGAGCGGGCTCGTAAGTAATAAAATAACTCGCAAAAGAGAAACAATTCAGTCAAATAAATTCTAGGCCCTTATTTAGACGGCCAATATGAAGTGGTGTATGTCCCTAGTTTTTCCATGAACATCGCGATAAAGGCCAGAAAAATATTTAACATATTGTTTTCCATCAAAGTTGTCGTCGTAGCGGACCCTACATGCTGATAGGCTTTGTTTTACGTGTTGCTAAGCCATTTAAAAATTCATCTACTTATAAACTTTTGTACAACTGCTTTGTTCGTAACCGTCTGGAATTCGGTTGTACAGCCTGGTATCCGTTCTATGCTATACATATTATTGATAGAATAGAAAAGCTTCAAAGGAAGTTCGTTAAGGCCTTACCCCTGGTGCACGATAATCTTACCGAGCGATTTTGAACTTCACTATGTTGTCAGAAAGTCTACATTAGAATGCTCACTTCGCGCGCTGGCGGCACGCAAAATCAGTGAATTTTAGAGGTTTTTCTGGATTTTACGAAAAACTATTTGATGTAGGAGTTTTTCCACCTGACATCGGAAAATAAACCATGTTTTCTTGTTATAGCAGTAATTTTAGATATAAAACTCAAACTGTTTAGACATAAAACGAAATAATAACTTAAAAAGGCATAATTTTCAAAAATATAATATATCAAGTGAAATGTGTCCAATTAGGTAACCGACTTGACAACGGAAAGAAAAAGGTCTGAAAAAACACGTGTCCAAGTTTTACATTGATCAGATAAGTAGTTGACTCAGCATATTAAAATAAAAACCGTTGAAAGACCCAATACAAGCCCTTAAGGCCCTAGATTATAGGACAGGTCATATTTACTCTAACTATACGTTATCAGCAAAAAGGCATAACATTGAATTGTTAAAACACCGGCGTGATTACATTGACGCCGTTGTTTTGTATAAAATATTAAATTCTATAATCGATGCTCCCGCATTATTGCAAAATATTCAATTCCGGGTTCCTCGAAGACGTGAACGTACTGCTCGTAAAAAACACTTGTTCTCTATTTCTAAATTCAATACTTCTTATGCAAATAATACCTTTATTAGACGTGCGTGTAGACTTTACAATGATAGACTTGATAGTATTGATATTTTAACATCTTACAGAAATATCGTTCCAAGTAAAATCTCACAATCATCATAAATAAAATTTGTAATGGTTAAAATACCTTTGTTAGTATTTAGTATTTAATAACAGATGGGTGTTCCCAGCTCAATGGACTGTAAGCATTTCCTTACAGGGAACTCTGGGTCTATTAATATATCATCATAATTCTAGTTTATTTTTATGAACTTTGTATTTTTTTTCTTATAAGTGACAGTTTGATTCATAATAAAATAAAATATTTTTTTTTTTTTTGTGCTAAATGGTTTAATTCGGCTTCTGAACTATGTATATCTCTAAGAGCTTTTCCTTAGGCTGAATGGATACAAATTAATAGAAATTAATGTTATCTACATGACACTTCAATTTTGTGTATGAAATGAAAAGTGGAATGGTCTGAAGAAAAAAAAAACGAGCAAAAATCACTCGGAGTGATGCGAATTTCACTCTAGAGCGTTCAAAAATGGACACGAGTTAAACCGAGGGTAACCGAACTGTTACCTGACAGTTGCACGGAAGTGTTTTGAAACGCTTCGGAGTAATGCGAAAATCACACTGGGCGACCTGAGGTGCAATTGTGTAAGCCAATCGTATTCCAACTCGATTGTCATATAGCCTTTCGGTTAAGCAAATAAGCCCGTTTGACAATTGAAATCGTATGTTTTTGGTTGTCAACAACAAAACAAGACAATTGTATTCATTTGACAGCCAAAAATGCACGATTTCATTTGTCAAACGGGCTAATTTGTTTAGCCGAATAGCCATATGACAATCAATTTTAATAGCATTGGCTTACACAATTGCACCTCTGATTGGTGCAACCAGATTTTTTCTTTCTCTTTCTTTTATATAGATCTGTCTCTTTCTAATAAACGAGTGAAATTTCGCACTATGATCGCACGTTTTGAAACGCTTCCTTTGTATAAATCAAGATGTTATATATCAATTCGCCTTGATCAGCCAGTAGCTTGGTGTTGGCCAATGTTATTGTGTGAGTCACAGGGAAACCGTTTCATATTCCAGTCTGATATGTTCTCTTGGTTGGGCCGCCCATCATTCTCATATTTGTGATATAATTATTCTAGGGTTGGTTTTTGTGTTAAAAATCTGGCGAACATGATTTATGGGAAGCACTCCCAGGTGCTGCTTAAGGTAAATATTAGGGTGCTTCTAATTTTCACTTTTTTCCGTTTTATTACGGGTCAACCCCCCAATGCTAAAAACAAATAAAGTATTTTGTTCATATTTTTTTGACGAAATTTAGAGGTCTCTACCACAGATTTTAAAATTTATATATCAATACAGGGAGCGTTTTTTTAAACAGATAATGAAGATTTCTAGACTAATAAAATAAAGTAGTAAAAAGTCGTGTCTGTACATTGAATATTTTCGCGAAATTTTAAATGAAATGGGTTATTGGTTTTGTAGTGAGGCCGAAACAACAATTTTTAGAATGTTTGCCTGTCTGTCTGTCTGTATGTTCCGTTTTAACTTGAGAACTACTCAACGGTCTTGGATGTGTTTTTTTTTTACTATCATTGTAGTAACCCTGGTCGACACAAATGCTATAAGGGGTGTTGATAAAATAACGCCCAAGCCTGAAACGGGGAAAAAAATGAATAAACGCTTTTGTAACTCGAGAACACCACTCAACGAATTTGTATGCGGTTTTTTTACCATCATCGCGTCGTAACCGTGTTCAACGCACAGGCTATAAAGGATGTTTGTAAAATAATGCCCAAGCCGGAAACGGGGCAAAGATTGAATAAACGCTTTTACAACTCGAGAATCCCATTACTCTAAGCGAGAACCACTGAACGGATTTGGATGCGGTTTTTTTTATTATCATCGTAGTGATCCGGTCAACACATAGGCTATAAGGGGTGTTCATAAAATAACGCCTAAGCCGAAAACGGGGCAAATATTGAATAAACGCTTTAACCCTGGAACAACTCAACGGGTTTGCATGTATGGTTTTTTGTTTTATTATCATTGTAGTGACCCTGGTCAACACATAAGCTATATGGGATGTTCATAATATAACGCCCAAGCCGAAAACGGGGTAAAGATTCACTGAACGCGGGCGAAGCTGCGGGCAAAGGCTACTATTAAAATACAGAACGTAAGCCTCAGAATCGTAGATAATAAAAAACTATTGCATTTTTAACCTTCCTGCACTTCATCCTGTTTTTTTGTCAAAATAGGAGTTTATTCGTGTTACGTGCTGTTTTTTTTTAAATTCAAGGGTGATGCACAGATTTTGAAATGTAAAAGATTTTCATTATCTTCGTTTGAAAAGCTTAATTTTTGCATGATTTTTATTTTTTTTATTTAAATTTAAAAGTATTGTAATTGTAATTTAAATTTAAAAACTGCGGTAGCGACCCCCCTAATTTCATTAAAAAGTATGAAAAAGTTATTCGTTTTAAGCTACATGCAATAGAACGCATTGAGCGGGTGACCCGTAGTAAATACAGGGTGTAAATGCAAAGTCAAGAATCCCTTTAGGGTATGAAAGTATACACGATTCTGATGTCATTACGAGAAAAAAAAAAATACCTTGAATTTTCGCCAAAAATTCCATCATTTTTCTAAGCTCTGGCTACGCAGCTCACCGGCCTCCCCACACATCTAATTGCACCCCGCAACCCGCACCCCTCATCCGAGTGCCAGCGACCAGTGAGGGTGTCCACGCGATTAGTGTATTTTGAGTAAAGAAAATCGTCTTATTATGAGGTGCTGGTACTTTATTTAGAGATCCCAGTATTTAAAATAATATCTTTACCGGTCATACTAACATACCCTTAAAGGATTCTTGACTTTGCTTTTACACCCGGTATAAGGTGACATCACAGACATATAATTATTACTAAGTAGCAGACCAAACATAAGGATTAAATAGCGTGGCAAGTTTCCATATAGAAAATATGCCACATTTATAAAAATGGGTTTTTTTGGCTGGCTTATGCTTGGAACATATTTGTTAATTCCTAAACTAATCTCTAGTATATATTTTGTTTGGAAACAAGCAATATTTATATTTAAAAGAGCCCGTAGTTCACTGAGCTAAAGTTAACACGCGTCGACTGTATGCGTTTATTATGAATGTTAGGTCTGCTACTATATTATACGTCTGTGGGAGACATTTATTTATGCAGCCAAACTCTTACTGAAGACTCGTTTTGTGCTCAGTAACAAGGTTCGATGACCCTTTTTGTGAAATTTGTTAATTATTCTTTTCGTGTTCGTTACAAACGCAAGCCCAGCCAAGAAGAATGGCCGGTTTAAAACCAATTAAACCAATCGGTCTAAAAAGGTTTTTTTCGGTTTAAAACTGTTGCTGTCGATGACTATGTTTTTCTTCATTTTCTTGATTTTACCGAGGTAGAGATATAACGGAGTCTTGTTGGTCTCGTTCTATACTAAAAAATATGAATAAAAATATGGGTACTCTACTCTTCTATGCATTATTTTATTGGAGATAGTTACTAAATAATTATAAAAAACAAAGAAATATTTTTTTCGATATATTTCGGCGAATGATTCGACTGATCACGGCTCCATACCGAGGGCCGAAATATATCCAAAAAAACATTTATTTGTTTTTTGTAATTACATACCTAGTAACTATCTCCAATGCTAAAAAAATCAAATTATATTTTTTCTCGCTAAACTATTACATTTAGGAAAAAATATCATTTGACTTTATTTCACAAGGATAATGTAATCTATAGATTGGCATTAAAAATAAATAAGGTACGAGAAAAAAACCCTAAATCCTCAGTATTGCAGTTTACATAAAACTAATTAAAACGAAACATGACGTCAGGTGACCAAAAATTGCTCATAATGAAGTGTAAAACACATTTCTTTTATTTGTGGAGGCGAGTTTTAAACCGGTTTCAAATGGTTTATTTCGGGTTTAAAGCGGTTGTTTTACATCTATACCCGAGTCAATTACTATAGGACGTCATATATAAGGTGACTTTAGTTTATACAGCCAAACTCATACTCGAGGCTTGGTAAGTGATCAGTAACACGGATCGATAACACTTTTTGATAATTTTGAAAGATAAAAATCATGTTGTCATTGTAGACAATCCATGTAGGTGACCGTTTATGTCTAAAGAAATATACCTACAATATTCAAAGCTAGCCTTTGCCCGCGCTTCGCTCACGTTTATTCAAACTTTGCCCCGTTTTCGGCTTGGGTGTTATTTTATGAACACCCCTTATAGTTTACGTGTTGACTACGATGATGATAAAAAATCCCATCCAAATCCGTTTTGTGGTTCTCGAGTTAAAAGCGTTTATTCAATCTATGCCCCGTTTTCGGCTTGGGCGTCAATTTATGAACCTATAGTCTATATCATATATATGTATAGCCTATGTGTTGACCAGGGTCACTACGATGATAATAAAAAAAACCGCGTCCAAATCCGTTGAGTGGTTCTCGAGTTAAGGGGGCAATACATGCTAGTGACCGAAAATGTCAAAATTGGTGGCTGGTTTTGATCAGACGTTATAAAAGTAAAAAAAAATGATATGATAAGCTGCAGAATATCTGGAATGATGTGCCTTGAAAAGAATTTTAAATTTTTATCAAAATCGTATTATTCATGTTAGGTGGTAGAGCTGATGCCGGGCTCGACTGTGGAGGTACCACCATCTTACTCGCAAATCCTCGCGAAGTTATTCCGGGGAAAGTAAGAAAGCTCGCTCGCAGACAGCACAATCCAGTTAGCCCACCTAGCCTGGGCCCGTGTGATGGCGGTATATCCCTCCCGAATTGCCGGACCTTAAATAAACAGACTAGTGACGGGCAGCGGCGTCACTAATGCGAAGGTATCGGTGCCGCGCTCACCAACCCGCCTGCCCAGCGTGTGTGAGTATAGGCACTTTCTTCCCAAATGATGTACGTTACAAAGAAACGACCCCCAGTTCCCGGCAGCCCCACTATTCCCGACTACGGTGTCGGTCGCGGTAACGGTGGGGCAGGGGGTGCTAAGAATCTTCGGTTGAATGGCCACCAACACCGGCGACTCTTTTTGGCGACGTATAATACACGGACGTTACGGGAAGACAGACACCTCGCTGAGCTCGAGTCAGAGTTAGGTAGAATCAACTGGCATATTCTGGGGCTATCGGAAGTCCGACGGGCAGGTGAGGATACGATAACCCTAGAGTCAAGACACCTGCTCTACTATCGAGAGGGCGATCAATTGTATGTCGGTGGAGTCGGCATGCTGGTCAACAAAGACCTCACTAGCAACGTGTTAGAAATTGGTAGTGTCTCTACTCGGGTGGCATATCTTGTTCTTAGACTTAACAAGAGATATTCTCTGAAAGTCATTCAAGTGTATGCCCCCACGTCGAGCGACTCCGATGATGTAGTCGAGGCCGTCTATAATGACATATTAAAGACAAGACAACACCACAAAGACATATTTCTTACCTTTGTTATGGGGGACTTCAACGCCAAAGTGGGAGTACAAGAGTGTGGTGAATCGGTAATCGGACCACACGGTTATGGCTGCAGAAACCCTTGAAGTCAGATGCTGGTTAGCTTCCTTGAGATATCGTGATAATGCCAGAATCGTTGCAGGAACTGGAGGAAATGGTGCGCGGCCTTAGCGATTCTTCGAGACGAGTGGGCCTGCGGATGAATTTGGATAAGACTAAGGTCATGTCCAACTGTCACGTCATCCAAGGGCCACTAACCGTCTACAATGTCAGCATTGAAGTTGTTCAAAAATATGTTTATCTATATAAAACAACTTCTACGCCGAGGCTGACAAAAGAAGTTACTTGGGTTGGGCAGCATTCGGAAAGTTGCGTCACATATTTACGTCGTCAATAACGCAGTGCTTAAAGCCTAAGATGTACAACCAGTGCGTCCTTCCTGTGATGACGTATGGCACTGAGACGTGGTCTCTTACAAAGGGCCTGATCCACCGATTTAAGGTTGCTCAGCAAGTATGGAACGGGCTATGCTTGGGGTATTTTTGATGGATAGAATCTGAAACGAGAAGATCCATAGAAGATCGAAAGTAACCGACATGTCCGACATAGCCTGCAGAATCAGTAATTTAAAGTGGCAAGGGGCAGGCCATATTTAATTTTGCCGCCGACATGATGGCCGTTGGGGCCGAAAGGCTTTAGAATGGAGACCACGTACAGCAAAGCGTAGTGTAAGCCGACCTCGTGCCCGCTGGACCGACGACCTGAAGGACGTTGTGGGTGGCGGCTGGATGAGGAGGACGGACCAAACCTAGGTCTCATTTCAAACGAATATCCGGTTTAATTAATTAAGTATGCAGCGAAAGAAATTTAAACTTAGTCAAATTGAGGATATTGTAAGAAATTATTTCCCCTGATTAGTTATGATAATTGTAACTAATTACTTAGGTATATTTTAGCGCGTTTGCAACTTGATTCCCCGTCGAGTGACGGAGATATCAATACGGGACGAGTCGTGTGAGTGAGTGAGACGCACGTACCCGGGGTCACCAGTAGTAATTGTGACCTATTCTCGTGCAGCAAACCTTAAATTTAGAGTTGAAAAACCTAAAATTATACAAGCTCATTTAACTTCTATCCATCTGCGTTAAAGCCTATTTTGCAATGAAAAGTTATGGTAGCTCTAAATCTAATATTTGCTACACGAGAATAGGTGTCATTGTCGCCTTTAAAGCGGAACATACATACAAACAGACAAAATTATAAAAGATTGTTGTTTCTGTCTTAGTACAGTACCAAATAGTCCAAATACCATTAACCCATTACATTTAAAATTTCGCGAAAATATTCAATGTACAGACACGATTTTTTTTGTTTTATTATTAGAAGCAGTATGCGTAATGCTAACTGTTTGAGTATAGAGGCAATAATTGAGCAAATGCGAGTAGGTACAAGATCCCTGAAACAGTTTTAAATAACTTCTAAACATGATTTCAGCTAGTCCAGCATAGCAAACCATATAGAGCTCGATAGCGCGTCGATATTTATTTTGTAAAATAGATACATAAAGTATACTTTCTACAAGTCAAAGTTAATCTTTACAATAAATATCTTTAGAATTAAAAAAATATATATACTAATAAGGGAAAGACATACAAAAAATATTCAGGTTGGTCTACTAAAATGTAACTATAAACCTGCATAAAATAGAGAAATCTAGGAATAAACTATAAATGATGTAATGAACAAATAAGTTGATAAATAAATACGGGAAATACATATAATGTATCTTTATAAACAGGCCCCGTTTTATCAGAACCGTGAAATAAAAACCAAATTGAGTTGCTCTGAAAAGAGAATATTTTTATTAAACACTAGTTACACATTTATCTTTTAAGTTATGCATGTTTAATGCGAGTAATTATTAATCTTACCTGAAAAGAGAAACAACATTTAGAGCTATTATTTCACAAATTCATTTACTTATAATATTTTGATGTTTTCTTTGTGATACACTCGTCTGACAACAGTTTACATAACCTTCAAACATGTCTGTCATCCTTCCATAGATTGACGCGTGAAAACGCGGTAAATTCAAACTAAATGAAGTGTCACTTCTTCATTTACATCTCCCCTCCCCAAGAATTTATACGGATGTATATTACATACATTTTTAATTTTCCTGTACCGGAACAAGTTTTGTGACATGGAAAAGATTAGACTCGGACTTCCTATGCCCTGTGTTTATTTTATAAATTGAGTCTGACAATTTTTCTAAGATTTTATAAGGGCCAATTTTTAATTCATCGAGTTTTTTTCTGTTTAATCGATTACCGTTTTCCACATATACAAAATCTCCTATTTTTAATTCACATTGTTTTCTGTTCTTATCGAATTGTTGCTTATTATAATTGTGTGATTTAATAGTATTTTCCAATGCAATTTTTCTATCTTGAAATAAATCATTTTGTGTTTTTTTTTTTTTCAATTCTTCTGGTAATATATCTATGTTTTTCCCTTCTAATAAATATTTTGGGGAGAATCCTGTCACAGTGTGTTCAGTTTCATTATACATTTTGGTACATTCATGGGCAATAGTCGTCCAGGCCAATTCATCCTTCTTTTCGTTTATCTTACATCTAATTTTATTTACTAATGTTTGGTTTAATCTTTCATTCAAACCATTAGAGAATGGCGAGTTTACTGCAGTGAAGATAATGGGTATATTTTCTTTAACTAAAAAGTTCTTAAAATCTTTTGAATTAATGCCTGGATATTGATCAGATAAAATCATGCCAATTTTATTATTTCCCTGTGGTATTTTTTTAACAAGCTTTATAAAATCACTGGAATTTTGAGTTTTAGATGTCAAAACATAGGCATATCTGGTGAAATGATCTACAAGTAGGTGTAAGTATGTTTTTGTAGAACGAGAGCTACCAAATCCACCAATGGTGTCTATAGATACTATTTCAAAAGGGTAAGTAGCTGGACCTAAGTGAGACATTAGCCCAAATTTATATTTTCCTCTGGATTTGTTTTTTATACAGATGTCACAGTTGTCACAAATTTTTCTAATATTATTAGTTAAATTTTTTGCTGTATAAAATGGCTTAATTTTATTTTCCATCTGTTGTATACCTAAATGACAGTAAAGATAATGTATTTTTTTTATTATTTTTATACTAAACTCTTCAGTTAGTAATATTTTTTCCTTTTTCCCAATTGTCTTATAGTATATCGTATCTTTTAATATTAGTTTACTTGTATTTTGTTTTACTCTTTCATTTTTTTTTTGATCATTCTGTATGTCTTCTAGTTTAATAAAGTTTACAATTTTTAAACCTTTATCTTGATTTTCGCACGATTCTAATACAGGGTTTCTGCTCAAACAATCTGCTTCTAAATTGTATTTTCCAGGAGAATATTTTACATCGAAATTAAACTGAGATAAATAGTATGTAAGATTTCCCAATTCTTCATCCGTTCAAATAATATTCATTTTCTCTAGAGGTTTATGATCCGAGAAAACCGTGAATGTTTTTCCTATAAGCCAATGGTACCAGTATTTTACCGCTTCTTTAATTGCTAAACACTCCAGATATATGGCTTTTTTACTTTTTTGGGAGTCATTTAATTTTTTGGAAAAATATGCGCAGGGTTTTTCTTCTCCATTGAGTTGTGGTTGTTTTAAAATTGCGCCTATGCCCTGTATACTTGCATCCGTATAAATATTAATTGGTAGATCTGGATCATAAATTGCCAAAATGGGCTTTGAGCAAAGTAGTTTTTTTATTGTCTCGAAAGATTCTTCACATTTTTGTGACCAAACAAATGTTTGTCCTTTTCTCAACAAATTATGTAAAGGATCTAGTATGATTGATATATTTGGCACATATTTTCCATAGAAATTTATTTTACCCAGAAACTGTCTAACATTTTTTTGTGTTTTCGGAATAGGAAAATCCTTTATGGCAACTAAATTGTCTTTTAGCGGAGTAATTGTATTGTTTTTAATTATGTGGCCTAAATATTTGACTGAGTCCTGCGCAAAATTACATTTTGAAAATTTCAATTTAAAACCTTCCCTTAATATCGCTTCTAATAATAGTGATAGGTGTTTAATATGTTCTGCAAATGTCTCAGAGAATACCAGGATATCATCTATGTAATTCACTGTGAAATCGGATAATTTATGTTTCCTTATTATGCTAGATAATATTCTCTGAAAAATCGCAGGAGAAGTTTTCAAACCAAATGGTAAACAAGTCCATTGAAAGTGGCCTTCTTGAGTAACAAATGCTGTCTTTTGTTTGTCTTCAATTTTCAAAGGGATTGACCAGAACGCTGAGTTTATATCTAGTGTTGAAAAGAATTTACATCTTCTTGTTTTGACCATTAAATCCTCAATTAATGGAAAAGGTTGTGATTGAGGAACCACAATCTTATTTAAATCACGAAAATCTATACATAATCTTGACCTTCTTCCTTCTTCCTTTTTAAAGGCTAATGTAACGCAGCAAAAGGACTATATGACTCCTCGATTAATTTTTTTTTTAATAATTTTGATATTTGTTCTTCTATTTCTTTCATATCATCAATAGTGCACCTATATGGTCTTTTACTGCAATATTTGTCTATTATTAAATCAATATGAGCTTCAAAACCTTTTACAGTGCCTATATCATACTTGTCTTTAGCAAAAAGTGAATTATATTTGCATATCAATTTATCTATTTGTGACTGTTTTAGCAGGTCTAGATGGTTTATTGATATAGAAAAGTTGTCCACTTCTATGTTTTCATTAAAATTTATTTTACATTCATAATTTGTTTCATTTTTAGTTTTCTGAACTATATCCACATCCTTGTTTTTATCATTTATACTTTGTGTTTCCTCTTCGTTGCTACCTGTAAAGCCAGGAATTATTTTTGTATTTTTAGGATTTATTGCTTTTTTTTTATCTTCTTCTTTGGGGTTAGGGATACTTTGTGTAATTTTTAAATCCTTATTTTGGATCAATTTAAATTTTTCAATGCAATCTAACCCAATTAAGAAATCATAATCGAAATTTTCTTCATCTATGACAAAAACATTAATATTTTCTTCAATATCAAAAATTTTTATCTTTAAAGTTACCATTCCAATAGATTTTTTTACGCCATTAATCGTTTTTAAGCTTGCTTTTTTTTGTTATCATTAATTGTGTTTTTCTTTAACGACAATAATCTCGAATTTATTAAAGACACATTCGATCCAGAATCATAGATTCCCGAAGTTTCCAATGTGTCATTTATTAATAATTTAATTTTAATTAATGGCGAAATTACAAGTTTTTTGGATCAATTTCATTTAATTCCGTTTCTAATTCAGAATTGTTAATGCTCCTTATCTGATCCCTTTTTGGTCTATCACCATTTTTGTTTTTAAACCAACATAAGGATTCAGGATGATAACGAGTTCCTTTATTTTCTTTTTCACAAATTTTACACGGACTGACTATATTTTTAACATATTTATCCTTAATTTTACTTTCAAAACTGACTATCTTTTTTTCCAAACTCTTTTTATTCACTAAATATTCTAAACCTCTGATATTATGAAATAAATCTTCAGTTTCATTCAAATCGTTCCTATCGATTTTATCTGCTACAAAATTTGGTAGCCCCGTAGCAATCAAATCAATAAGAGTGGGTTTATCCATTGATTTATTTATCTCCAGTAATAGTTTTTCTTTTTTTAAAGCGTATTCTAGTAATGAGCCCTGTCTATATTTAAATAAAATTGCATACCTGACCGGTGACCAACCTCTGGCTGCAAAAGTCTCACAAAAGATTTTTTTCCATGTTGACCATTCAGAGTTAACCGTATACTTTATAAGCATGGAGCTGTACCAGTCTAGACACGATTCCTCCAAAAATAACCTAAGACTTTCAATTTTCTTAACGTCTTCATCAATTCCTAAACGCACACATTCCGCTTCAAAAATAATCATCCATTGGGACACATTTGACGTTTTACTGTTGAATTTTTCTATAACAAATTTCTCTAACAAATTTTTCATATTATGATGAGATTTAGATGTATCCTTCTTCATTTCAGCGAAGCTCTCCAGAATTCTTGTTAGAACCTCTTCTGAGACTCCTGAAGTAGAAGCCCATTGTTGTGTTTCCGGTGAAGCTTCTTCCAGCAAATATCCTTTAAACTGCATATTTCCATCTTGATCTATATACACATCACTTATCTCCGATGTCAATGAAATCCATACTTGTCTTTTTTCATGTCTCCGTTGTAGTGTAGCTTTGACTTTTTGAAAAGCTTGTGTTTTTATAATCGCCTCATGTAGTCTTGCCGGTTGGAGCTGTTCTGGGATGTAAAATGTGTTTTTATCGGTATCCGTAATTGAGGTTATGCTGATTATATTTGATTTTGGATCTTCACCAGATTTCACCATGAATTCAAACTTTAATTTTTCCATTGTTGTTAAAAACAGCTGTAGAAATGTTGTTTTATAATGTAGCTTTATAAACAGGCCCCGTTTTATCAGAACCGTGAAATAAAAACCAAATTGAGTTGCTCTGAAAAGAGAATATTTTTATTAAACACTAATTACACATTTATCTTTTAAGTTATGCATGTTTAATGCGAGTAATTATTAATCTTACCTGAAAAGAGAAACAACATTTAGAGCTATTATTTCACAAATTCATTTACTTATAATATTTTGATGTTTTCTTTGTGATACACTCGTCTGACAACAGTTTACATAACCTTCAAACATGTCTGTCATCCTTCCATAGATTGACGCGTGAAAACGCGGTAAATTCAAACTAAATGAAGTGTCACTTCTTCATTTACATACATACAAAAAATATTAAGGTTGGGCTCTGTTGATCTCCCTCGAGAGGGATAGACATTCTGTATCGAGCAGTTAAAGCTCGATATGATCTGCTGTGCTAGGCCCCCTGATGATATCTGCCATATCTTGAAATGTCGTGTCCGTCAGGAAAAGTTCCGCTGACCCACTTTTCGTTCTTACTGCGATAAGGGTAATTTAGACTAACACCCGCTAATGTAGTTGACTCGAATTGAACAATTATAATAGGTGTTCGGTACGTAAGACGTGGATCTTAAGGCGTAGTAGGTCGATCGCACAGCGAAAGAGATAAGCATATCTGAAAAAGCGCGCGTCTGAGCAGAGCGGTAAATCAAGAAGAGAGTGGATAATGCTGTTTTTCAAGGAATAAAATTTAATATAAATTCACACAAGTGCGTTTTAAATAAAATTATAACATGTATTTATTTCAGAACCATATCTCTTGTAGTTTTGGAGTACTACTTGTTCAAAAACTCCGTTTTTACTACCTACGTCCTCTTAAGTAAAACATTAAATTTTAAAACAGTAGAACTCTCATACTACGATAGACAGGGTTCTGAAAAAAAAAACATGTTATGAAGGAGGCCTTTTCCAAGACGATAGCATAGCCGTGATACAGAGAATTTCTTGGCATCATCGAAAAAAATTGGTAAAGGCTGTTTTTTCAGTTCAAAACAGTAGTTCGTCCGAAATAATAAAGTAAAAATAAGAATAATGACTTATAAACACATAAACCTATTATCTATAACAAAGATCTGCGTTTTTTTTATGCTCTTTATTGAATTTATATTAAACTAGCTTTTGCCCGCGGCTCCGCCCGCGTGTTATTCGATTTAACGACATGCTTTTTTCCGGGATAAAAAGTAGCGTATGTATTAGGTTAGGGTATAAGCTACATCCATTCTAAATTTCATCTAAATCCGTTCAGCCGTTTCAGCGTGAAAGAGTAACAAACATACACATACACAAACTTGCGCATTTATAATATTAGTGTGATGATTGGTGTGATTTTATTCAGCTTAGGGGTAGAACGGCCGGGCATGCACCAATGAGCTTATGTGCATAGTTATTTGTACTTACTTACCACTTGCTGAACGGTGAAGGAAAACTTCGTGAGGAAACCGGCATGCCCTAAAAAGCGTGTATTTGTGCCCGAAGTACGGCGATAGGGCTCACTACCCATCGCGTTGGGACGTAATAATCGTCGGTGAAACGCGGGTGTACCGAGTGTGGACTGTGACTTGCATTTAACAGTTCAGAACACCTCTGACACGCCTTCGGGGATTCATGTCGTCAAGATGTATAATTTTTAATTTTATTTCACTAAAAAACAGCATTATCTAACTTTTTCTTGATTCACCGCACTGCTCGGACGCGTACTTTTTCAGATATGTTTATCTCTTTTGTAGGACATATTGCGCCTTAAAAATAATGAACGTAATGAAATCACAATACTCTACTGACCATACTGAGCAACTTTCTTAAGGCGAGGTTAACCAGAGAAATCTGTCCTACTCCAATGCTTTCATTTTATACTTTCGCAATTTCGAGGTGTTTTTATTTATTATTTTGAAATTAAGAGAAAGGATTTTAAATATGACGGCCGTTTTATAGCACATTTCTTACCACGACGTTCATTTTAGAATAAGTGTTAGTGTTTAAAACGTAATATAACTCAAATGAAATGGTATTCATATCATAGTTTAGGCCTATCTTTGCGATTTTATGGGATGCAAGTAAAATATGGAATATATTTTTTTCAAATGTAATTATTCCAATTTCACGGTTTAAAATGAATTTGCAAAGAGACAATATCGGAATAACCCCCCTTAACAAAACCTACGTGGATGAAAATAAAATTTTACTTGTCCGTATAAAGTTCACATACTGAGAGCGTTTTTGATTTGCTCGGGTATGTTTCTTTGTAAAAGTTGTTTAGTACGATCAGTTAAATATGTATGTGGTTTCATGAAAAAATTGCAGCCTATTTACACCCGGCATAAAGCTATTGTATTACTTAAGGTGCTAACGGAAGATCTCGGTGCAAAATTAACACCATAATATTGTTTTCCTTGCTTTTGAATAAAAAGTTTGCAATAAATGCGTTTTATTCAAATATTTCAATTTTATGCGTTACATTTTAGCTGCTGTACATTACAACTGTAAACACGCTTTTGAGTTTGTTAATGTAATGCAAGCAAAATGTAATACATTAAAGCACGTAATTTTTTTGTGAAGACTTTATTATTAATAAACTATTTCCGCAAGTTGCCTTAAAACACATATATTGCATACTTTTTGTTCAAAAGTAAGGAAAACAATAGGTATTATGATGTGCATTTTGTACCGAGGTAAAAAGTTACCCCCTTAAAGTGCATAGGCTTGCCACCGTTTTAGTACAAAATTTGATAACCCGTTTCTCTGTTGTTTTTCATTATAAACTAAAGTTTAAGACCTCTATAGTTTAAGCATTTTCAAAGTCACTATCTGGCTGAAATGTAAAGTTTTGGTGTAGGTACAATTTAAGGCAAGAAAAAATGTTGTATGTTATTCTTTCCAGCTTCATATCTTTAAAACAAAATCAATCAAAATTTAAAATATCAGTACCAGATGATAGAAGTTCTATACTTTTTATAACGAAAAACAAATGAGAAACGGGTTATCAAATTTTGTATGAAAACGGTTGCGAAGCTATGCGCCTTAACAAACATATAAAAACTTCTTAACTTGATTTGGTAGGAAACAAGCAATATTTGTTCTTAAAAAAAATGACATGGTGGACTGTAGATAGGTATGTTGAAAATACCATTGATGAGCCGACACACCTTGTTTATTGTGTGTTTTAGGTAAAATTCATTTTACATTAGCAGCAGTAAAAGGTGAACAAACACACGGGTACGTGACTTGTCACTTATCCCTTCCGCCTACATTCGTACACAGAATTTAGGAGATCCTTAAAACATGGACTTCGCTTTGGCGAGTGATGCAGCGATGTTGTATGTGTACAGGACAGCTGTCGACTGGTCGGCGGGTCCAAGTTCTACGAGATGATGGAGGGTACTTCGGCCGTCGGCTCCACCCCCTCTCCCACCGAGAAACATGACCACATGAAGCCCACTGAGAGCGATGACGAAGGTATAGATTCACTTTTAAATCAGCCTGAAAAGAAAAGCAACTATGTATAGTATGAGGCTAGTACAAATGGCGAAGTGGTGGTGAAGTTACTCACAAGTGGCGCCGCAGTGGATCAAAATTGCGATATGAGGGACTTATTTTTTATTTTCATGTGGCATGTTCATTCCTTACCAATCGATAGAGATCACGAATTGTGTTTTTTTTTTGACAAAATACCTATAGTTACTCGTAGTTTGAAAAATTCTAAGTGTTTTAATTCTTCCCCATTTTGCGTGAAGGGGAGGAAATATAATATATTGTTATTTTTTTACCATTTTGTCGGCGCGATTTATATGTACAGTGTACGAGTATACCCATGCTAAACTACAGCTTTCTTTCTAGTACTAAGAGACTCTGAGTTAAGCCGGGGATAGACAGACATGGCGAAACTATAAGGGTTCCTTGTTGATTACGGAACCCTAAAAAAGGATATTGTTTGACGCTATTTGATAAAATTTTGGATTATTGAGATGTGACATGTGTCTGCTGTACGCTGGGAAAGATAATATGCCGGAGATGGTAAGCAATGTACAGGCGGACTTTGACAATATTTGTAAATGGGCGCATGATAATGGCATCATTTTGAATTTAAATAAAACGAAATGTATGTACATATGTTCGCCGTATAATAAGAAAGCCAAAAACTTACAACCCTCGGATATTAAAATATTAGGTCACACCTACGATTGTTTTCATAAAAATAAACAAGGGTGTGACTGCAAAGGTTTAGAAATAGTAGATAAATTTAAATATTTAGGATTATTAATAGATAACAAATTTAATTGGAAACTACATACTAATGAAGTCTGCAAAAGATTGAGATCAGTTTTAGGAGAATTTTATCACCTACGTAGAATACTAAATAAACGAACCCTGTACATTGTTTACCATGCGCTTGCTGACTCACTTCTGAGCTATGGATTAAGTTGTTATGGACTGACTTTTAAAACATACCTGGATCTAATTAGGCAATTACAGTTGAGAATTATTAAACACTTAGTAGGTAAAAATATCAAAGCTAAATATAAGGGAGAGTATGAAAAATTGTTTACAGTTTGTGAAATTCTCCCAGTAAACGAGAAAGTTAAATATCTCATAGCTTTGGAAATTTACTACACTAAAGACTATAAAGTTCCTAAACCAAATAGACATTTCACTAGAGCAGTAAAAATTGGCAAACTATCACAGCCATCATCTAAAAACTATTATGGAGAGAGAACTCGGAAGTACATAACTCCCAAGCTTTGTAATAAATATCCTCTCCTACTGGAAGAAAATAAGTTAAAAATTGGCACCCTAAAACATAAATTAAAAAATATATTGTTATCTTCCCTTACATAACTAGAACTTATTATATCTTACATAATGATTTCCTACAAATATGTATATGTTTTAAGACTATATAGTATTAGATTTTAAGTACCTTCTCTTAATCAAATGTAAGAGCGTATCGCCAACAAACTGCTTAGCAGTTTGGCGAAAATTGTAAAGTATATACTTGTGTAAAATTCTGTTATAAAATAAATAAATAAAAAAAAAAAAAAAAAAGGCTCCCTCATATCGCAGTGTCGATCCACTGGGCGTCGCAATGGCGCATTCTCAGAGCTTCGATGAGGGGGATGCATCTAAATTTACGCGCGCCTTCTATACTGAACCTATCTGGGCGGAAGGCAAATGCTCATCCCCTAATTTCAACGTTTCGTCTTCGTTCGACAAACGACAAAAGAGACGACGAACCTATTTGAGTGAACGGAATGCAGCAATATCTCGCTTCCTCGTATAGGTTTGTCCCTTTTATCGTTTGTCGGAGGCGTGTCGTCGTCGAATGATTATGCTTCTAGACCAGCTGTAAGGTCATAACCTTATCATAACCATATGTAACGGTCATATTTTACCATGGTCTTTTGCGTACAAACAGTTTTATTGCTTAGTAAATTTTTTGTCACATTGCATGTTTTAGAAAATGCTATGTTTATGGTAGATTTTACATACATACAGACATATACAGTGGTCCAGCTTTATTCAGCTTAAAAGGCATACAAATATTAATTTAAAAACTAAACTACATATTAAATAAATATACATATATATTATTATAATACAGATTTATATCTGCTACGATCCTGACAAACCTCTTTCGCCTCTTCCACATCCATCAATCTAGTCATACAAGCTGATGTACTTTTGAAATTGCCCTTCATCAGTACATGTTTCCATTCTGGATCAGAATACCCGATACTTTTGGGATCAGTCGAGCTTTATCTACCACTTGCGCACCATATGTTTCTTTCCTTACGGTAGTTTCATTTATGTCTGTATTTCCATTAAGTATATTTTACTTTAATACAATTTCCTAAATATTCCTTGCCTAAAACCCCTATCACTTCTTATTTCTACTGCAGGTACGCCATTTCTTGGGACTTTTCGAGCAGTATAATTGTGTTTCAAACTGGTTTACTGTTTACTTTTAGTTGAATGATCGGAAATACCTACTGCCAAACCAAATATTACGACACGGCCACAAGCCATTAACAGCCTTGAGGCTTGTTTTACTGTCAAACAATCAAGTTTCGCCATACTTAATGGGCACAAATCATTTATGTCATAATAAATTTTCATGTTGTGTCATAATTTATTTTCTACTGGCAAACTACTGTTTGTTTTGATTTGTCACTTCTCTTATCAATAATAACATTATTATGTTTTTATAGCGAAATCTATCGCTTTGGAATGGCTAAATATGATTATACGAGTGCAAATTGGAAAAAATCAATTAGAAATCCTTGCCAGAGGAATTGTTCCAAATTCTAGTCTTTAAATAAATAAATTTGTTTCTAATTTATCCTTTCTAGTTTGTAATGCAATCTAATAATAATAATATTTAGAATAACATAGTGGATAGCAGCAAATAAACGCACGATTGAACAAGACTGAATTATGGATATTTGACTACTTGATCACTTTCTTTAGACACTTTAGACCACAAAATCCACGAGCTGTTGGTTAATTAATAGTACGAAAATTTTAAGTTCAAAACCCTTAAATCAAGCACACAAACGTGTCACACCGATATGAGGGTCGGGGGAGATAGAAACGAGGGCCGTGCCAAGGCTTTAATCTTACTGAGCGATTTTGAACTTCAGTATGTTGTCAGAAAGTCTACATTAGAAGTAGAACGCTCGCTTAGCGCGCTGCCGGCACGCAAAATCAGTGAATTTTCGAGGTTTTTCTGGATTTTACGAAAAAGAATTTGATGTAGGATTTTTTTCACCTGACATCGGAAAATAAACAATGTTTTCTTATCAAAGCAGTAATTTCAGACATAAAACTCAAGCCGCTTAGACACAAAACGAATTAAAAACGTTGTCATTTCATAAATAAATTATATTAATTGAACGCTTCAAGTTCAATATTCATTTCAACACTTTTTTGACGAACCGTTTGTTGGAGTTTTACTCACTCTTTTCCATTGTTCCGTGGAGTTGGTGGCTCCCTCAGCCAGAATCAGAATAGTAGCCAATATATCTCTCGTGGCCTCTGTATGCCGAAAAGCAGCCACCTCAGGCCAAGTCAGGATTCTGCTCAGCAATTCGAATGGTCCAGAATACCATAACAGCACCTAATTGTCGATTTTTTTGAAAGGAATAGACTTTTTGAAGGTCATATAAAAGTATACATTTTTTCTCCTTGAAATACAAAAGATAAACATGAAAATATTCCGGAACTGAATAAATAGCTTTGATGACGTAATAGTCATGTCATTCAGGCATTACAGGAAATAAATAAAAGTAATGTCAAAACCGACGTCTGTTTTTTTTATTTTCAGTAATCCCATCTTCAGGATTTATCCCCCAATTTATTTTTTCTTTCTTTCTTTACGTCAAGGAACTCTCCCTATTGAGCCTAAATGGTATGACTATTACGTCACATTTCCATTTCTCCAAAATGATTTTCAAAAAATAATTTCGTTATAAAAAATACCACCTGAAAGTTAAAGAACAGTATGTATCTTCACGATTTAGCCTATATTTTCAGAAAAAATATACAAAAGGGCCTGTTACAATTTATGGTTGGTTCGAATTGAGCAAAATCTTCACCTGCCGCTGGAAAACTTTTCTCGTCGGAGCCATCTTTAAATGAGAAATAACAGTTTGATGAGAATAAAATTAAATGTCAATAGTAAGTAATAAATCAACAGATTTTACCTACCGAAAAACAAAATTATGAAAACAAAACAAACATAATCTTGGTGGCACTAATGTGCAATCGTTTATTTTAGCTAGCTAATAGATCAGAAGTGAGTTAAGTGAATTTATAAATTAAAATCTACAACAAAAACTGAAGTTCCAACTAGAATATTGGGTTGAAAGCAGCACAACTGGGAAAGACATGGATAAATAGATTTGAGGTGGATTGGGTTGGGAGGGCAATGTTTCAAAATGAACTGATAAATATAGGTATATATAGTTTTACTCACTCTTTTCCACTGCCTCCTGGACTTCGTGGCTCCCTCAGCCACCGAGTAAAGGGTAGTGGCCAAGGTATTCCACAAGTTCCGCGCCCTTTCTACACCAAGGTAGCTTGGCCCTTGTGGATGTCGACCCATGCAGATATCTTTATTCTGCTCGGCAAAGTCGACCAGAATCTCCGCTGCCTTAATGGAATTTTACATCTCGGAGCCATCTTAAAATGGAAAATAACAATTTGATGAGAATAAAACGTGAGGTTACGAATAATTTATTTATTAAATCGGTATATTTTACTTACCGTTTGAAGAAAAAGAAATAAAATCTCACACACAATATTAATTATGTAGTCAAATAAACAAAACAGTTTAGTTTGACACTTCAAGTTTTATCACCATAAACAATTATGCATAGACAATAGTATCCGTATAATTATGGTTGTCGAACAATTTCACAGGAATGCATTGGTTGTCAACGTGTTTTAATTTAGTAAGATAATTTAGTAAGATAAGATTTATTAAGACTTTTCGATAAAGTCGATGAAAACCATCTAGCCACTGGCGCGTTTCAAGATAGATAATCGCAATTTTAATTCAACTATCAACTGAACTAAATGTCGGTGGACATGAAATCGGGAGTAACTGACATTTTAGACAATAGCACCGCAGGCCCTCAATTCTGGCACGTGCGCAAAAATTGCGAAGGCTATTGCGGGTGATATTGAAAGGGATTTTGACAGATATGTGTAGATTTTTTTTATTGAAAACTTATAGTGAGCATTCCTTATATCCTGTAGCTTGTATTGGATGTGGTTTAGTCACTCCAATTTCCATCGCATGGCATATATCAAACTCTAAACAAATATCTAATGACTGATATTGCGAATGCGCAACAATGTCGGAATAGCCGCCCAGCTCTATCTCTACCTGCGAAAAGCTCATTGGCTCATTAACGGGCAGTACTACCAAAATAGAAACCGCCGCTAAGGATCTTTACATCTGTTGCAGTATCGGACGTAGACCAAGAATGCACGGTGTTCAGCGGAGTCAGCTACCTGGGAGCGCAGAACATCGGCGACCCCAAGTCCGAGAGCGACATCCAGCGCATCATGAAGGAACTCAGCGCCATGCCGGAGAGCCAGGACGGGATCGCGGTCAGCATATCTGTACCCGTCTGCTCGCAGGGACTTGTCGTGTGAGTTAGGGGATTGAACCTTCGGCTTGATTGGGAGCGTAACGTCTGTGCTTGTAATTCGTCTGATCTCTTTATGATGTGTCCACTACAACAACCAGTGTTAAGAGGGGGTTTTCCCGATTTCGTCTCTTTTCAAATTAATTTTAAGGCTATAAATAGCGAAGATAAAATTTTGTAAAAAATATAAGTTATATTTCACTCTTTGATCTTGATATTTCGGCCGTTAGATACACGATTACTTACATTCTCCTCGATCCATTTAAATCGTAAAGATAGGTCTGAACAATGATCTAATTATCATTTCATTTGAGCTATGTTAAGTTTTGAACAGTAGAACTTATACTTAAATAAACGTGTTAAAAAATTTAATATAAAACGGCTGTCATATGAAAAACTCATCCCTCTAATTACAAAATAATAAATAAAAACACCTCGAAACAGCGAATTTTCTAAGCGGCACGCTTCCGCTGAGCAGGATGACCATGTGTAAGACGAAAGCGTTGGAGCAAGACAGATTTCGCCGGATAACCCCGCCTTAACATGCGAAGAATTTTTTAAATTTCTCATTTTAATTTTAAGTTTGCTTTGGTAACAACTTAAAAAAACCGGCCAAGTGCGTGTCGGGCCACGCGCAATGTAGGGTTCCGTAGATGTCCGATACATATAAGTTGGTCTACTAATACAGACCGCGCCAAACTTCTGGTCCCATAAATTATATGGGGACCAAAAAATTGGCGCGACCTGTACTCGTAAACCTGTAAATCCTACTTAGCTGTGATAGTTTTCCTTCTAAATTAATTATACATACTACTTCTGTGAATCTTTTCACATTTCTATAAACAACCGTTTAGCCAGCAGGGGGGGGGGACGCTCCACTCTAACTTAAATTTTCACTTTAAAGCTTAATATTTCGCCAACGGATCCCTAAATCGAAAAATGGTTTTCACACACCCACAATGTTTTTGAACGGCCTATCCAACGATACCCACACTATGGGATAGACGAGAAAAAAAAATCATCCCCAGTTTATGTGCATGAGAGGTAACCACAAAAAAAAAATTCGAGATTTTATTTTACCATTTTCTAATAAATACCTCCGCAGGCTATACCAAGCGGACACAAACAGCGTGATGACGCGTTACGCCGTCAACCGCATCTCGTTCTACGCTCGCGGCGCGTGCGGCTCGCCGGTCGCCTCGTGCTTCGCGTTCACCTGGTCGCACGGTGAGACCAAGGAGTCCGCTGTCTACAGGTGCCACGTGTTCCGCTGCCACATCGCCGAAGCCGTCACGCAGGTCTCCAGTGAGTATATCTCACTTTGTCTATGGTGCAGTTCTGTAGGCCACGACCACTAATCACGGGCCTTATTGTCTAACTTCGACATCCGTCACAATCACTTTTGTCCAATCGCGACCCTTTTGAAGGCTCTAGCGATGGATATTGAAGTTAGTCAATAAGAGGGCTGCTCTACTTGTAGTCGATCGTGTATATGCACGTTGCGCTAGTGTGCGTGCCAACAAGCATGAAATTAGATAAAACCACAGACATAACAGACCAAACATTAATAATAAACGCATAGAGTCGACTTGAAGCCATTTTAGCTCAGTGAGTTACGAGCTCTTTTAGATTTAAATATTGCTTGTTTCCAAACAAAATATATACGAGAGATTAGTTTAGGTATTAACAAATATCTTTCAAGCATAAGCCAGCCAAAACAACACATTTTATACGTTTCTTCGTACTACATAGCTTAAATGTCACTTGGATTTTGTATGGAAACTTGCCAACGCTATTTAATGCTCAGGTTTATTCTGTATGTCTGTGGATAAAACGCATAATCATTAGATAAAACCTTAGACCATTTAACACGGGACCTGGCAAAGCGTGACTCTTAGTACTGAAATTATTCCGCCGTTTTCCACGGGAGGGGAGGTAAACACGCACAGCACACATTTACTCATTCACGCACACTCCTGCGAAAAATTGAGATCACACACTAAATCAAAAGCTGCAACATAAACACAAAACGCGCACACAAGCAAACTTACATGAACAAATTGTTCATGTATACTTCGGGAGATAGTGCGCTTGCCTAGTCCCGTGTTATATGGTTGAAGGATAAAACGCATAATCAAAAACGTTCCTGTGTTAGTCAGAGCTTCTTCATCGCCTTAGAAAAAATAAAAAAAAATTATAACCAAAAGTTAGAAAAACTAATATTGCTTGATTACCACGTCAATTTTCAAAGAAACAAAACTTGGTTAATATACCTCTTAGACTGTTCTATACGCCCACAACTGAACGAATATTCTACCATATTTTATGTAGTTTTTTACAGACAATTATAATTAAAATAATTATTTTTCAGATTTTTACCAGGCAAGGCCACAAAAACTTAGAGGTTTTTTTTAAAATTGAATATTTGCCCTAGACTGCTGGGTGTTTTATTCTAGCATTTTCGTCCATTAACGGCTATTTAGTCACTTTCGATCAAAAATGTTCATAATTACTAGTATTTTATCCGCTCATACATACCAACAACCAGACAATCACACCGTACTACTATTATGAAAAATATTTGTAGTAACAGAACGCCAACGCAACGTGCATATACACGACCGACTACAAGTAGAGCAGCCCTCTTATTGTCTAACTTCAATATCCATCGCTAGATAAATCACTTTTTGCAATTAACTGAACATGGCATTCTTTTGGGCTAATAAAAACACTGTGCGTTGGCGTTCTGTTACTACAAATGAAGATGTTTAACAAGACAAATATTTTTCATAATAGTAGTACGCTGTGATTGTCTGGTTGTTGGTATGTATGAGCGGATAAAATACTAGTAATTATGAACATTTTTGATCGAAAGTGACTAAATAGCCGTTAATGGACATACAGGGTATCGGTCATATTGGAAAGTGGTCATATAGAGAAGTGGTCACCCCGGACCGAAAGGAATTAAAGGACCGCTTCTCTTTCCGAACTATACATTGCAAATTGAACTTTATCAGTTCGTGCTAAGGAAGATATTCCAACAGCTAAATAATGACTTACTATAGGCTGTCCGAGTTATCATGATATGGGTGACAGTTCGTAATTTTCCGTTTCACCTATACTACTCACACCATACTACATACACCCAGGCACAAAAGAAAATATTAGGTTTTAGAAAGAATGTATATCATTATTGCAAAAATACAATAAATTATTTATCTATAAATCAAAACAATAATCACAGTGTATTCGTTAAATTTAACAAAAAAAGATTCAGAAAAGAATAATGTCTTTTTGCTACTTGGTGCGTGGATCGGAACGTTAACCCATAGGGACTGGCACTACATAATCGAAAATACATCGATGAATCGGTGCGGCCATCATATAGGATCGCGTCAGTGTGAGTGCATCTTATATGCGGTTTGTGTTTTCGTTGCGGTTGCTTTACTTGCTATTTGTTTTGACGTTTGTTACAGTTTTTGTTGATTTTTGTTTTGTTATTGCTGTTTGTTTTTGGGAAAAGCCAAGAAAAACAAAAAAAAATCTTTGAGCTCTCTCAAGCTCGGGAGTTATTGGTTCGTTTAATTTAATTAATTTAGAAATTGACAAAAAGTAGTTTGGATACTCAAAGAGCAATCAAATAAAAAATCGATTTGATAGCCCTTGTTAACGTTCTCGATACTTGAAAAAATCGATTCTATTTCGTTAGGGCACATAACTATAACTGTCAAGTTTGAACTGCCACCCATATCATGATAAATCGAACATACTATAATAATGAACGCTAGTGGCCCTTTAGTCACTTCCTTTTTGATCTCAGAATTTTTTTAACGCGGTATTCCTACTTTTGAAAATAAGGTTCGCTACTCATTATTTATGAGTATCTACCTTTTTCATACAATACTTTTTACAATGATAAAACTGGAAAAGTGTTTACACTCGTACACCCTCTTTTCACTGACAATTTTTACATCCTAGCGTGATAGAGGGTGCGCCTTAACGTCGCTTCGAGCATAAATACATTTTACCTTTCCAACGTGTCGGTATTAATTTAGGCATGAAAACTGCAGCCGCCTGAGGAAAAGTGTCGTGACCGATAAGGAACAAAGTATTCTTATAAGAATTCCCTTTTCCCACCCTAAAGTAAAAATAAATCAAAAATCAAATATAATGAAAATTGTAGTGCTAAATCCTAATGATAGCTAATAATACTATGTCGAAAGTTTATTTATTACTATGAAAAAAACATAAGGTGACTTTAATTTATGCAGCCAAATTCTTACTGAAGACTCGGTAAGTGCTCAGTAACAAGGCTCGATGACCCTTTTTGTGAAATTCGTAAATTATTCTTTTCGTGTTCGTTACAAACGCAAGCCCAGCCCCGAGTAATTTACGATGAGACGTCAAGATTTTATTTTGCAAAATTAGCAAAAACTGTTATCGATCCGTGATACTGATCACTTACCAAGCCTCTAATAAGAGTTTGGCTGTAAAAATTAAAGTCAACTTATATATATTAAGGTCCAGAAATAATAAGTGAAAATAATTCTAGGGTAGATTATGTATTATTATGTATTATTATTGAACACAAGAAAGGAGAAATTTTCTTTTTTTTATCAAACATTTCTTTTGCTGTCCAGTACAAATTGGTTAAATCAGCTGACTAAATTTCTATAGAACGCTGAAAAAAAAGTTCTGCAAAAAAATATTTTTTCTTTCTTTTGATTATGGTCTATTATGGATACTCTATCATCTGTTAATTTTTTTTCACTTTGTATTGTAGGACCTTATATACTCGTATTATTATTATTATTATTATTATTATTTATTATACACAAGCAGCTATAAGCTGATGATGTGTATGTCACAGCACTTTATGTTTTTATTTATTAAAAAATTTGTCCAGTCTATTTTTAAAGCAGTTCACTGAGGTAGCACTTATAACACTGTCAGGCAGTTTATTTCTATATAATTCTGCAACTCAACTCTTACGCCTATTTAAACGTAAATTGAAGCAATTTTTACTGAAAAAGTGTTTGTATGACATTGATGATTTGTAGATTTGACATATTTTTAAATAGTAGACTTGACATGTTTTTTGTTTTTTTTTAAGTTGTGGATTTGACATATTTTTTAACAGAAGATTTGACGTATTTTTTAAATTAAGTTATGAATGGAATATGAATTGTAATTATGAAAAAAAAACACAACACAAAGTTCATTAGATTATTTTGAACATGATTTTAAAAATAAAACAATCGTATGTAAACTTTAGTTAAGTTAGTTACTAAGTACTTTCAAATGTGATGTATATTGCTAATGAAATAAATAAATGAAATGAAATTAATAAGTTACTTTTTAACTCGGAGAATAACAAATCTACGTGGGCGGAGCCTTGACAAAAAGCTAGTCGATCAATATTCACAATTATTTGCTCGAAGTTGATGTATCAATGTTCGCTTCACAAATGGTTATGTATGATTGAAAGTGATCATTTCAACGCGCCATTGCTCGAATTAATAGTTCAAATAATAGAGACCATTATGTAGTGATATGCTGTGAGTGTTGTAACAGATACCTACATTGTATTGTTGGACACAAACAAGCGAGCCTACTCGTAGTTTTAAAATATTGTCAATTGGACTTTACTTTTTTATAATAAATATCAATTGTGCCTTATATTACAAGCTTGGCCCGCCGCTGCGCCACGTTTATGCAATCCTTGCCCCGTTTTTGGCTTGGGCGTTATTTTATTAACACCCCTTATAGCCTTTTTTTATTTATTCAATTAATTTAAGTAAATAACAGATTCGCATCTAAACCATTACAATAGTATGTTCTTAAAATAAAGCACTTATTCATATTTCTCTCTAACTATATGTTACCCTACCCTATGATCAACCAACTTAAATTCACACTTACCATCTATTAAACTCTGTGGATCCAAAAGTATTAATTAAGTTGGTTGTCTTCTAGAATAATTAAACATAGGTTAAACTTAGCAAGAAAAAAACTTGCCCACCGAGGGTGCCGTTAAAGACTATATTTTAAAGATTTAATTACAAATGTATAGTTTTCTGATTTTTCCCTAAATTTGTAGTATAAGACGGTATTACTTGCCAAATTTTATAGTTTTAGATCAACGGAAAATACCTTATAAATTTTGATTCCCTTAAAATTGTCGAAATATGCGTTTTTTGCGGCATAAACGGCCGTATCTCTTTTTCACGTTAATTTAGAAGTTTGATTTTTTTACAACTTAGAAGGACTGTAGACCTGAGTATATGGTTTTAATTTCAACTCGATACCTCCACGCGCTCCCGAGGTAAGTCTGTCTTGACAGACAGACGGACGGACGGACGGAGAGACAGGCGGACAACAAAGTGATCCTCATTTTCCTCTTGAGGTACGGAACTCTAAAAATAAATTAAACAAGCAACTTCTTAAAATTGATTATGTTGAGCAAAAACTTAACCTCTTCTTGTAGGCCTATATTGTGAAGTCGGTTTATTTATTTATTTAATCTTGACCATTGTTCACTTTTACTTCTAGAATCAGCATTGCGTGACACTGCACGGTTATTGACCTCTCTAATCTCCTTTGGAAAATAAGTCATGCGGCCAAACTCAACTCTTACCCATAATTAAATAGTTACCTTTGAAAAACTACTCTTATTATTATCATTTCCTAAACAAGGTAAATATCCTAAATGCAGTTTGTTAAAGTATCCATATAAAGCCAACAAAAGCTAGATAAAATTGCTTGCGTTGACTATGCTTAGTCATTGGTTCACCTAGCTTTCCAGCAATACCCTGGCATACTCTATCACAGAGTTTCTCAAACTTATTTCCCCATTTTGAAACAGTTAACCCTTTCATCTAAATAAATAAAAATTGGCCAAGTGCGTCTCTTTCACGGATTATTTTAGGGCTTCGTGGCATTTATGCCAGAAATAAATGAAAACAGTTCCTTTGCGAGATGTTTAAATAACATTCCACCTTAGTTCTTCACTTACAAATGCAATAATTCATATGTATACACACGCCACTCTCCCAAAGGGGTAATGGCCCGGGCGGTAGCGTTGCATTTTAGGTAGTGATTTTATGCCGATTGATTTCCATCTTTTTCAATAGATCTGGAATGGCTAATAACAGAACCAAGCGTCAGCTAAGCAAAGATCACAGATTTCCATCTGCTACCATACTAACACACCTGTTTTGCTTTGCACATCCATCAATCGACTATAAAAGTTCATCTTTTAGCGGGTATTTTAAAAAATAATCATAGATTTTTTTTGTTGCTGCTCTATGAATTCTTCCCAATCGGTGTCAAAACATTTAAAAGATTGCAATGTGTTTTTAAAAGAACTTTTTCGTGATACTCTCATGGCCGGTTTCGAAAACAATTTATTACATGTTTCAGATTTTAAAATCACTCTGCTTAGACTTGTAGGATTTTTCATAAGTTTCAGAATTATCCTTCGTCAAATAAGACACCTCAAAATAATTATTTAAGACCTTTAATAGCGCTTGTACTCAATAAGCCGTTTTGTTGCAGCATCAGTCTTTTGATTGACTGTCATTACGTAAATTTTGCCGTACGCAATCTCTCAACTGATGTTCCCCGGGAGTACTTGTGCCATGCTTTGAGAAACATTGCTCTTGCATACTCTACATTTAGTTTTACTCAGATAACGGCGCGGCGCGTCGGTGGACGCGTGTTTTTGAGATAACTTAGTTTATTTTTGTGCTGGAATTTTATTAGAAGACGTGAGCTGTGTTGGATTTGAAAGTGACTGCGAATTATATGTGCATACATTAAAATTTAAACCAGTACTGAAATAATAAATTAGTGATGACGGTGTTAAGTTTTTTGAAATACAGTTTTGAAATTTGAAGTTAACGGTGACCCAGTAAGATCATCCAAATTAAACAAACAATATGTAATTAACTGAACCAGTGATGTAGAAAAATTGATGACGACCTTGGCATTTTAGTCTGTTAATATTAAATAACTAGGCGTGCAGATAGATGGATGTATCCGCCCACTTATTGTCCTTAATGCGCATGATTTGTCACAAAAACAAAAAGTTTATGTTGGAGCGGAGATTGGCTTTTGTTATTTTGTTCAAGTTTAATCTAAACAAATAAAAATTGTGAATTCCGCTTTTGTTAAAATAAATTAGGTATATGTCCGAAGAATAAATTATTTTCATGTGATCTTTATCACTGGCAAATATTACGAGTAACAAGACTAAAAAAAACATGCATTCTCCATATAGCTTTGAAATTTTTTGCAAAAAATAAGTAACCCATAAAATGCTTTATTTAGAGACGAGGACCCAAATCGGTTTTGGGAAGCACATTAACATAATTGCCGGTCGCAAATTTCCCTTGTTACTTCAATTTGACCTGCGTTTCAAAACGTACTGAAAAGGTTTTTAACTTCGTTAGATTATAAAATGTGGTATATAAAGTGGTATATCCCGAAATTGTTTGCTAGAAGTCCAATTCTGTACGATTCAACAGCGAAATATTGTTAATAGATCGGGAAATTGTAATAGAAGCTTTTCCATTATAATTTCCCGACGTGACTGATATTAGGTTATGTGTACTTATTGTTATGTAGGGTGAAAATACTAATACATATGTATACATTATGTCGCACTATAAAATAACTAAGAGTCTCTTTATATGGCTGACAGTACGCCATTAGCATAAAAACACAAAAAAGGGAAATCAAAGGTAATTTATCGGACCGAATGTATTTCATATCAGTAAACATTTTATGTCAATCGATATTTATAATATACATAGCCAAGTATCCAAATCAGTAATTAGAAAACAGTAAATTGGAACTTGCTTCCTGAAAGCCCAAGAGAAATCTGTTATTGGAGTAATGTATGACCAAGACGTCTAAGTCTAAGTAAGTATAGCCTGCAATGTTTTTCGTACACTATACATGTTCACTATAAGGCTTAGGCAAATTAGGTATAAATTGAAAAAATTCTAATTTCGAAAATTTTTACATGTTTTTCCTGGGATCCCAGTGTAATTCTCTACCTATTTATCAAACTTTAGCTCAAACGGATTTTTTTTTCAAATTACTGTGCGGATAGACAACCTCCCTCTTCTGTTTTGTTTTCGTTTTTAAAGTCTACATTTTTATTCTAATGCCCAAATTATTTTTGAATTGAATCGATAGTCCTAATTAGTATTGTAACGTTTATTAAACAGGTTGCTTCGCCAAAGCTTTCGAGCGCATCATCCCTCCCTCCATGGCCTCGTCTATAGTCGGAGAGCTAAGTGCAGCGCCCTCTATGACGGGCTCACTTATAGAGGGGATCGTGCCGCCGCCGGCAATGCAACTGATGCATGTGTTGGAATGTGCCGTCGACATCAAGGAGTCCGACGCTAAGGTGAGGTTTTACCTTCGAGCGCATCCCTCGGTCCATGACCTCGTCTATAGTCGGAGAGCTAAGTGCAGCGCCCTCTATGACGGGCTCACTTATAGAGGGGATCGTGCCGCCGCTAGCAATGTTACTGATGCATGTGTTGGAATGTGCCGTCGACATCAAGGAGTCCGAAGCTAAGGTGAGGTTTTACCTTCGAGCGCATCCCTCGGTCCATGACCTCGTCTATAGTCGGAGAGCTAAGTGCAGCGCCCTCTATGACGGGCTCACTTATAGAGGGGATCGTACCGCCGCCGGCAATGCAACTGATGCATGTGTTGGAATGTGCCGTCGACATCAAGGAGTCCCACGCTAAGGTGAGGTTTTACCTTCGAGCGCATCCCTCGGTCCATGACCTCATCTATAGTCGGAGAGCTATGTGCAGCGCCCTCTATGACGGGCTCACTTATAGAGGGGATCGTACCGCCGCCGGCAATGCAACTGATGCATGTGTTGGTATGTGCCGTCGACATCAAGGAGTCCGAAGCTAAGGTGAGGTTTTACCTTCGAGCGCATCCCTCGGTCCATGACCTCGTCTATAGTCGGAGAGCTAAGTGCAGCGCCCTCTATGACGGGCTCACTTATAGAGGGGATCGTACCGCCGCCGGCAATGCAACTGATGCATGTGTTGGAATGTGCCGTCGACATCAAGGAGTCCCACGCTAAGGTGAGGTTTTACCTTCGAGCGCATCCCTCGGTCCATGACCTCATCTATAGTCGGAGAGCTATGTGCAGCGCCCTCTATGACGGGCTCACTTATAGAGGGGATCGTACCGCCGCCGGCAATGCAACTGATGCATGTGTTGGAATGTGCCGTCGACATCAAGGAGTCCGACGCTAAGGTAAGGTTTTACCTTCGAGCGCATCCCTTGGTCCATGACCTCGTCTATAGTCAGCGCCTTCTATGACGGGCTCACTTATAGAGGGGATCGTGCCGCCGCCGACGCAACTGATGCATGTGTTGGGATTAGGGTTGCTATCTGACCGTCAGAAATGGTAGTTTACCTATAAATTACTGTAATGTATAGTGAGGAACGTCGCTAACAAATAAGATGAAAATAGAACGCAAAGAGGTTTGAGCTAGGCGGCAAACATAAGCAATATAAACAATAGCCAATAGCAAACATTTCATGCATGACGCTGTCAGACAGGTTAGTTAATTTCGGAGCTTTATGAATTTAATTAATAACTTTTCACAGTACACAAGTCGAAAATAGTAACAATATTTAATTTTACGATTAATATTGAAAATGTATTTATTTAGCGCCGGCCCTTCCCCATTATCCAAACCTTTATAATGGTCATGAGCGAGATAGACAAAATTAAAAACACTACTATAGAATAAGGGAGGATAGTTCCAGAAAAACCTTGCCTAATAGTGGGTTTTAATTGATTTTTGTCATAAAATAATACACCTTTAAAACGCTCACGTTAACTGCGGTAATTACGTAATTGTTACGGTAATTTATTATTTCTGACGGTAACTTACCATTTCTGACCGTAACTTACATGAGTAAGGTAAAGTAAGAAATAGAGCTTATATCTCTAGTTGGGATGTACCATCGACATCAAAGAGTCCGACGTAAAGGTGAGTTCTTTTTTCTTTTCGCACATCTCTCGGTCCATGGCATCGTCTATGGTTGGAGAAGTGCAGCCCCATCTGTGGTTTCCTCACTTGTGGAGGGGCCCTTCCGCCTACTAATGGGTGCTTACTATAAATACCGGGTGTAAATTGAGTGCTACCATTAAATTAAACCACATATTCTAGCGACCCTACTGAACCACTTTTCCCAAAGAGTCATACCCGCGGATAGCCTTAGTTTAGGAAATAATTGAGTTCCAAACAAAAACGCGTGAACCCTAACGCACCGACATACGGGCGAGTTTAGAAAGAGCGTCGTCCGTGAAACCTTGCAGCTGTTTGAGGTCAACGCTCTCTCTAACTTCGCCCGTATGTCGGTGCGTTAGGGTTCACGCATTTTTGTTTGGAACTCAATTATTTCCGTGTCCGCGGGTATGACTCTTGGGAAAAGTGGTTCAGTAGGGTCGGTAGAACATGTAGTTTCATTTAATGGTCACAATCTATTTACACCCGGTATATGCGTTTCGATTGCTAAGACTCAAGTTCACTATAGAATTTTCTGATGTAAGCACCTTTCCAGGGAACATTCAGCCACGTACCCAAAGAGCGCCTGGGCTTCAAGCTGCGCGGCGGCATCGACAAGCAAGTCACCATCAACGTGCAGCAAGTCTCCAACAACGCACAACCGGATACCGAGGACGCGCAGGTAAGCGACGATGTCGTGAGCTCAAGCAGTCCGGTTGCGTTCCGTTTTGAACATAATCGCACGGAAGTACTACCAACACAACAAATTTAAGCAGTGTGTCTCTAGATATGTTAATTTATAGTTGCTATTATATTTTTTAACTAGCTTTTGCCCGTGGCTCCGCCCGCGTCGAAGAGATTTTCGTGGAAATAAGGAAAACAAAAGAATATTTTTTTTAACGACTATGTGCAATGGTTACCATGTTTTACCAAAGCGCTAATAAATACCAATCAAATAAGCCCAAACTCGAAGGGTCTGCCGTTGTTCGTTGAGTAGATCCCATACCCACCTTCCAGTCCCATCATCAGACCCTAGACACCATGTTTTAACAAAGTGTTAATAAATACCAATCAAATAAGCCCAAACTGCATTCTAACCAAATTTTATAAACGTTTGGGAATTATTATTTGCTACATAACTTCTAATTACTACCAGTAGAAAAGTAAATTCCAAAAATCTTTAAATGACGATTACTTTTTTTCCGAGATCCGATTTTAATGAAATAAAGCTATTATTCTATTCCAAATTAATCTCTGTACAGCTGTGAAAACAAATCCGTTCAGTAGTTTTAGAGATGTGCGTGAACAAACAGACAGCCATACAGAAAAGAATTCTAAAAATCGTTGATTTGTGTTCTATTTTCTCTTCTTTAGTCACCCCCTTTCTATTTCTATAACTTTTATTCAATGTACAGACACGGCGGTTTCTACTGTTTTATTATAAGTATTGATAATTATACAATGATTGTGACAGATTCTCATTAAAACTTCCATTTAGGTTTAGGTACCGATGGGGTTGATGCGCAAAACGGAACATGACGTATGGTACATACATTCATACTTGTATTCACTCTCGCCTTTATCCCCCAAGGGGTAGGCCGAGACTACAGACTTCTAAAGAGTTAGATTTAAGTTACAGTTTTACTGTCGTACTTTTTTTGCAAGATACAATTGTTATTTTTGGTCTCTTACTATCATTGATGTAACTTTATTGAAAAGCTCACAGTAAGACTCAGTAATAGACAAAGCTAAATTCACCATGCAAACCATTAAATTGTATTACAATCGGCCAAATCAATTAGTTTATTTACTTTCCTACAAAACTGCTAAAAGTGATAATACGGCAGCTTTTTTCACCGAATTGTTTCGGTAAGTGGTTACTGCTCAGCTCCCTTTAATCGTCGCTAATAAATAAATACCGCGATGCCTCGGTGTATATCCATCTGTCTATCCGTACCTTGCATAATAGGCATGACGACTAAAAAAAAATTATTAGTCCGTCAGTTAGATTATCAGAAAATCTTTGACACGTATTTTTTCTTTTTTCAATTTAACAAAACATGATGAAGATATAGCCCGCTGAAGTTCTGCGTGACGTCACATCTAAATACAATTTAACTTAGAAGTGACGTCATTTTCCCCCACTCCCAAACTTTGACGAGCTTTGTCTCTGTCATTTTTTGTTTGATTGAGAAAAGAAAAATTACTACGGAATGTGTACAACGTGGTTGTGTATTCCAGGCGCCATACACGGGGGGGCTGTACATCGAGCGTTGCTTCGGCATCCTGCTGGCTCCGGGCCGCAGCGTCAAACACTCCGACATGAGACTACTTGAAATGGTAACTTGGAAATACGTCTATACTAGCCTTTTTCCGCGGCTTCTCCTTCGTTTATTCAATCTTTGCCCCGTTTTCGGCTTGGGCGTTATTTTATAAACGTTTGCTAAGCTATTTGCTATCTTGACCAAGGTCGACAGTTAAAACGGAACATACGCAGACAGACAAACATTATAAAAATGGTGGTTTGGGCCTCAGTAAAATACCAGTAACCCATTTTACTTAAAATTTCGCAAAAGTAGTTAATGTACAGACACTTATTTTACTACTTTATTATTAATATAGATTTCTGTTAGATGGTTGCAACGGGTCTCTCAATTAACACGCTTAAAATAACACAACTTTGCTAGGACAGCCTGATTGACATTAAATAGTTGTCGCGTAATGCCATAAACCCACAGATATACAGACCAAACCTAAGGATTAAATAGCGTTGGCAAGTTTCCATACAAAAGACAAGCGACATTTAAGCTACATGGTACGAAGAAACGTTTAAAAATGGGTTGTTTTGGTTGGCTTATCCATCCATCCATCCATCAGCCTGTTCCGTCCACTGCTGGACATAGGCCTTTCCAGGATTTTGCCACTCTTGGCGGTCCTCCTGGAAGAAATGCCCATAGTCACACACGCTGGGCAGGCGGGTTGGTGAGCGCGGTGCCGAAACCTTTGCACTAGTGACGCCGCTGCCCGTCACTAGTCTGTTTTATATAAGGCCCGGCAATTGGGGATGGATATACCGCCATCCGTCGGGCCCAGGCAATGGTGGGCCGCCTGGTTTTGCCTGAGAGCTGTTCTCTTACTCTCCCCCGAATAACTTTGGGAGGATTTGCGAGTAAGATGGTGGTACCTCCACAGTCGAGCCCGGCATCAGCTCTACCACCTATTAAATATTGGCTTATGCTTGAATATAGCTAAAATTACAGAATCTTAGCGCGAACACTATTGAGTTTGAAAAAGTTTGTCAATGAAGTTGTACATACTGTGTATTTGGCTGTAAGGTCCATTGCCATAGTCTTAGAAGAAGTAAACACTTTTATGCACTAGAACATAAGTTGTTTTAGTCCGCTTACACCTAGCATAAACAAGAACTTTAAGAGCATGAGAAGTGAAAACAATAAGTAAAAGATGTAGGAATATAATTTGCAATATTCCGCTAAACAATTCTTGTCGTGCTATTCAAAATGCAGACTCGTGCACCGCCCGCCCGCCCGCATAAAACATGCAACAAGCAACCAATACAAGCAAAGCAATCTTAAATAACAAGCAAGAAAATATCGACACGTGTTTCGCCTCTGAACGAGGCATCCTCAGGATGTGTTGCTAGCTCGGCTTCTCCGCAGCAACCGATGTGTTGCTCGCCCAGTGAAAACAATATTCATATTTAAAAGAGCCTGTAACTCACTGAGCTAAAATTGCTTCACGTCGACTGTATGCATGTATAATATTAATGTTAGGTCTGCTAGTATTTATAAGTATGTGCGTAAACCACATTTATTTAATACTTTTAATTCAAAAACAAGAAAAATAACCACAAGTTGTGCGTTTGGGAACGAGACTCGTCGCAACTACCTTAAAGGGAGGAGGTACAAGCTTTTTTTTCTCGGTCTCGGGTAAAGTATGGGGTCGGATGATTCGTCTGTAAACACCGGTTAATATTACACACAGATGATAAAGGGATCAGATGAATTTCAATCGTGGGCGTTTTACCACCGATAACAAACAAAGTTCAATTGTGGGACAAGGACGGCGATTCGTGACATTGGTGTGGGTTGAATGGGGAATCATACAATATATTTGCAGAAAAGCTACGTTTTCTTGTTTATGTCGACTAGGTACAGTGACATTGATTTTTGGAAATATGTACCAGTAAAAAAAACGTCTCATCTCTCGATAGTCAGACATTGTTATATTTAATGGATAAGCTGACGTGTATTTTATGCTGCAAAGTTTTGATTTTAACCCGAAATCATTTGTAAGCTTTCAATGTCAAAAAATGCTGCGATATCATTTTTAAATATAAATCTATGATGTTTATTTGCTAGTTAAGTTGCTAATCAATTGGGGAAAATGTCTAAATTTTTTGTGTCAGGTAAAAAAAGCACGGGCGCCCGAGAAAGAAACCGCCTGAGCCTCACCAACCCCCATTTTACCTGACGCGTGTTATACATGGTAACAACTCCGTTGCAATTTCAACTGTATCCTCCTTACAATAAAGCATATTTCGTGTGCAGGTGAGCGGATCGTCTGGCGGGTCGGGGTGCTCGGTGTGCGCGCTATGGAACGCGGGCGAGTCGGCTCTAGCGGCGTTCAACGTGGCCAGCGGAGACGGCGCGCCGGCCTACATGTCGCTAGCGTTGGACCTTGTGATCAGAGGGATCCCTGATCCTTTGCGGTACGTATTGCGTATATAAGGTGACTTTAATTTATACAGACAAACTCATACTGGAGGCTTGGTAACTGATCAGTAACACGGATCGATAACACTTTTTGCTAATATCACAAAATAAAATATTAACGTCCCATAGTAATTGACTCGGGGCTGGGCTTGCGGTTGTAAGGAACACGAAAAAAATAATTAATGAATTTCGCAAAACGGTCATCGATCCGGGTTACTGATCACTTACCAAGCCTCCAGTATGAGTTTGGCTGCATAAATTAAAGTCACCTTATATAAGGACCAAAGTTCGATGAACCTTTGTGTTACATACGCAAAAAAAAATTGAGTCGAGGTTGTTCTTGAACAAGTATAGAGGCGCAAAAAGTATTTTTCGTATTTCGCAAATAGGGTCATTGAACCTTGGTTGGATTGGACCACTTACCGAGTCTCCAGTGCAAATTCGGCTATAGAAACGAAATTTTCGTGTCATTTTTATATTCGCCTACAAAATGTTAAGGTGACCAAAAAAAATAATTTACCCAAATAAATAAGGAAAAGGTGATTGAGGATAGATGTATCGTTTTAAAACCACATGTTCGAAAATAATAGCGGAGTATTAATTTAATCGGCCATGGTACCTCAAGCTGGGTATTGTGATTAATATGAGTATTAAAAATAAATAAAATAATATTTGTTTATTTCTTTTAAATCAGTTTTGGTATTGAATGGGTTGATCCTTCCTTTTAAGCTTAGTACAGCTCAGGAAGCACCGCTCCTCCATATTTTAAATAATATTTTGCTTATGTATTATGCCACAACAGTTTTGAAAGATAAAGATAAATAACATTTAAAAACATAAAAAGAAGCATACACGCCAAAATTCAAATATACATAAATTAAGTACGTAAATAAATGGTATTTATTTCACAGGTTGGTAATCGAAACGCCAGTGAAGATATTCCCGCCCACAGAGAGATTCTGGTATTACTCTAAAAGACCGCTCATGCAACAGTTCTACATCAATCTGAAAGAGGTATTATTTACGTGTTCTCTACTTAGTCGCATACTCGTCGGAAGTTATCCCCCAAAATAATGTAAATCTTGGAAACCACAAAACTTTATATACAAACCTTACTCGTATTTTCAACAAACCCAAGTGCTTGTGTCACATTTACTACTGATTTTCATTTTATCGTCGCTGGAATCATGATTACTAATTTAAGAGGGTTTATCACGGTCGTGTTCCTGAACGCACAACCTATTATGGTTTTTCTTATATTTGAAATACGAGTATTAAATAAATGTGATTTATTGCATTTGCCATTCATCCATCCACACATCAGCCTGTCATCGTCCACTGTTGGACATACCTAGGCCTTTTCAATATTTCGCCACTCTTGACGGTCTTCCGTCCTCCTCATCCAGCCACCACCCGCAACGTTCTTCAGATCGTTGGTTGGCGGGCACAAAGTTTGCATACGCTACGCTTTGATGTACGTGGTCTCTATTCTAACGCCTTTCGACCCTAACGGCCATCACGTGATTTGGCAGGCTATGTCGGTCACTTTCGATCTCCGACAGATCTCCTCGTTTCGGTTTTTATCCATCAGAGATATCCCAAGCATAGCCCGCTACGTAGCTCGTTGAGCGACCTTAAACTGGTGGATCAAGCCTTTTGTAAGAGTCCACGTCTCAGCGGCGTACGTCATCAAGGAAGGAGGCATTGTTTCAACATCTTAGCCCTTTGTTTGCATTTGCCAGCCATAGTTTAACGAAAATTAGGCTTTTGTAGCAATGTTCTGTTACTTATTGCATTACGCTATTTACATGATTTAGCACAACAAGTTTAAGGCAATTATTAACAACGTTTATTAAATACACAAAGTAACACAAATTTGCTAGAAAAGATTGGCCAGTAAATTCCATAAATCACATTTATTTTATACTTTTCATTCAACAGTAAGAAAAATGATCACAAGTTTTTGCTTTTAGGAATGCGACCGTGAAGAACCACCTTAATTAACTATCATCAACATGGAGTATAAAGATAAATCACGTACTAACATCGTTCACAGAGCATAGACCCTCTCGGGCAGCTGCAGTACGAAGTGGCGAGTGTGGAGACGTCAGGGGAACTGGACAAGTCTCGCCTGAACTTGGGACTGACTCTGTCCAGTCTGTTGCCGTCGCCGCTGACCAGTGCGCCCGCGCCACCCTCGCCCTCCGAACCGGACTCCGGTGAGAATCTCATGGGACTTCTGTGGCCTTTTTATATTTGGGGTATCTTTGATGGACAGAATACGAAATGAGATCCGTCGGAGATCAAAAGTAACCGACATAGCCTGCAGAATCAGTAAGTTGAAGTGGCAGTGGGCAGGCCATATCTGTTGCCGACATGATGGCCGTAGGGCCCGAAAGGCTTATGAATGGAGACCACGTACAGCAAAGCGTAGCGTAGGCTGACCTCGTGCCCGCTGGACCGACGACCTGGAGGACGTTGTGGGTGGCGGCTGGATGAGGAGGACGGAGGACCGACATGAGTGGCGAAATTTGGGAATGTCGTCTGTTCAGCAGTGGACGAACAAGGGCTGATGGATGTATGGATGGATAGAGGTGTTAAATACGTACCACAAATAAAGTCTTGATTAAAATGTTGTTGTATCCACTGATAAATTCTGCTATATTATTCTAAAGCTAAACGGTTTAAACCTCAATAGTTGGACCCCGGTACCAGTTTTCCCTGGTGCTGGGCTCGACTGTGGAAGTACCACCATCTCACTCGCGAACGCCCTCGAAGTTATTCTGGGGAGAGTAAGAGAACAGTTCTCAAACAGCCACATCCAGGCGGCCCACCATTGCCTGGGACCGACTGATGGCGGTATATCCATCCCCAATTGCCGAACCTTATATAAAACAGACCGTTGACGGACAGCGGCGTTACTGGTGCAAGGGTTTCGGCACCGCGCTCACCAACCCGCCTGCCCAGCGTGTGTGGGTAAGGGCATTTCTTCCAGGAGGTCTGCCAAGAGTGGCGAAATCTCCCATCCATCCATCCATCCATCCATCAGTCCATGTTCGTCCACATGGATGGCGAAATCTTGGAAAGGCCTATTTCCAGCAGTGGACGAAACAGGCTGATGGATGGATAGATGGAGAGGGAAATGACAATTAAGATTTCTGTTAATCAGTATTAGTTGTGACGGAAACGGTAAATTTTGAACAACACAATTGATAAAGGTTTTTGTATTGCAGATGGGGACGAGCCTCTCCTCAGTGGGACCGGTGAAGTATCTAAAGATTGTGGAGAAGATGTACTTGAAAACTGGGCTCAGGTCCTTAGAAGGTAATCGCGAATTTTATTTATATAAATACTAGCTTTTGCCTGCGGCACCGCCCTCGTGTTATTCGGTTTAACGACGTGGTTTTTTCCGGGATAAAAAGTAGCCTATATGTTAAGTTAGGGTATAAGCTATATCCATTCCAAATTTCATTCAAATCCGTCCAGCCGTTTCAGCGTGAAAGCGTAACAAACATACACACATACACAAACTTTCGCATTTATAATATTAGTGTGATTCATAGATAAGAGATATATAATGCGTAATTATTTAAATTCCGAGCATATTTCGCCTCATGTGAGGCATCCATCATCAGTTGAAATTATGTAGATATTTACAATGATAAGACGACAATGAAAATAATAAAATAAAGTCAAAAGATAATTACTTTCTTATCTATTACTTTATTTGTAAATTGTATATTCTATATTAATGTAAGACAAATAATAGGATCGCAAGATGACTTTCTTTAAATTACTGTATTATTTATTATAGAGTAAGTTTCTGACTATAATTTCAGAACACAGGTTTGGTAAAATGATTAAACGTATAGTTTTTCGATAAAAAAAAAACAAATATCATTGTTATTGGACCGGTAATAGACGCATCTATTTCTAATTCTACATATCGACTGGGCTTAGATACAATCTAAGGGACTGTTGAGCAAGACGATGATGATTCGTTACATCCAGAACAAACGTTTTTCATAATTCCTTTACTGCCCGTGCCGCATGTATGTGAAATAAGTTGCTCCCATATATAAAAGACTACTGTCCAACTGTATTCTCATTTAAGAAGAAACTAAAACAGTATTTCCTTTCCGTCTGCTAATTTTGTATTATTAATGTATTTAAGTAAAATAATATAATAATAAGTAAGTGTTTTATTTTATTTATTTTGTATTTTGATATAATATGTACGAAAAATATGTATGTGTATATTATATATATATATATATATATATATATATATATATATATATATATATTTGTATCATCTGTATATTTATTAGTTTATGTACCTAGTATGCTTTTATTACTTTAAGTTTAGTTATTTAGTTGTAATATTTTAAACGTGTTTTTCTATTAAAATATAATTAAATTCTACACAATAATATTTATCGCGGTTATGCGAACGCCACAAAGAAGTCTTAAATAAAAATAATTAAATAAATTGTATTTTTTTCATAAATCTCACGTGAGATTAGACGGACGGGGGAGGGGTCGAGACAAATCTCACTAAGGGGAGACAGGGGGTACAAAAATTGCCAAAACCACCTCACGTAATTAATGGACGACCCCTAACTTAAACCTAAAAGTACTAATCATAAAACAAAACATTCAATGAGAATTGAGCCCTATGTATATAGGTGTTTAAGTACAGTTTGTCTTACAGTTGGACCGGGCCACGGCCGAGAGCATTGAACCATCTCGTGAGAGTAGGCGTGCCGGAAGCGCTGCGCGGGGAGGTGTGGCTGCGTCTCGCGGGAGTCGATCAGAACGACAAGCTCATGGAGACATACAGGACACTCATCAGCAAGGTCTGTTACACATACCCCACCATCAATACAATACTCATAAATGATACACTTCATACAAAACATGCGAAAAATGTTGTCTTGAAATTTTAACATTATCATGACGTCATGCTAGAACATAACGAGTCACTTGGCGCCATGGTTACGTCATGAGGGTGGTGACAAGCTGTTCTACAACCAATAATAAGTGCATGTCGTCTCTGCAGACGGGGCCAAGATACGATGAATGACCCTCAACACTGGAGACAATATTGTTGGCTACCTTTTCACTTTTAATAATTCCTTAGTCGCTTTTTACGACATCCACGAGAAGACACGCAGTGAGAATATTCCTTTTGGCGTTGTTCCACGCCGCAAATATCTGTATCCTTAACTGTAAATAAATATGACTAATTGACTTGTTTGTGTTTATAATGGAGTTTATATATAGATAATATATATAAAATAAAGTAAAATCGATAGTGAAATATATTTCGGGCCCTATACTTGTGACTGATGCCGGACCAAGGATAGGGCCCGAAATATATTTCACCATAGATTTTAACTTTATTTTATTAAGTATATCTTTATATAAACTCCATTGTATCCTTAACTCAAATGATAAGATTGCGAGCTGATATGGTATACACGTACATAACCTTTCATCCCAGGATTGTCCATTCGAAGCCGTGATCCAACGCGACATCGCGCGCACATTCCCCGCGCATGACTTCTTCCGCGAGGCGGGTGGCCTCGGACAGGACTCACTCCTGCGCATGGCGAGGGCTTATGCCGTCTACGATGTCGAAGTGGGCTACTGCCAGGGACTCAGCTTCTTGGCTGCGACATTGCTGTTACACGTAAGTTCTATTAGACATTCCGTTTTATCGAAAAGTTTTCCGTTTGTGAAGCGAAAAGTATTGTATTGTTGGCTAAATACTGGAAAGTTTACCATTCTCAGCCAAGTCGTGGGCATAAAATAAATAAAACCTCTTGCTTTCTGGTTACTATATCTGTCCTACAGAATCATAATAAATAATTAAAAATATTTCCGACCATGAACTGTTCATAGAACCTAAATGCTACAAACATTAAAATGAAAATATTATAATATTATCATAAAAAATTATGACTGACCAGATGGTGTCCGACATAGACCTATAGACAGCTTTGTAAAAATATCGTTCCTTTATTAGCTTTCAGCTTTTAATTTCAGCTCCATTGCGTCCCACAGACGAATGATCCTGGCTATAGTGCAAACCGGATAAGTCAGTCTTCGCCCGCGACGTTACAGAGACGCGGGGGCGGGGTGATGTTGCATTGAGAGTATACACTCACTGTCTCACAAACATGCCGCCCGCTCCCCGCGCGATTCCCTTTGTCGTCATCCCCGCGTCCCTGTAACGACGCGGGCGAAGACTGACTTATCCGGTTTGCCTATAGTACATAGCGTCCTGACTTAATCGTGTCGAAGCTTTGTGCATTTTGTTTTGTTTGCGATGATAGCCGATAATGGTCAATAATTGGTGGTAAACCCTGCTTTCATAACTCGGAGCTTCTCATTAAAAAAGTTCGTTTCAGCTGGTACGTATTATACTATTATAGCGTTCTTTAAGGGGGAACGTTTCGAGCTCAGTGCAAAATGCATAACTTATGATTGTTTGTCTCATTTTTAAATAAAATGTATGAAATAAAATAGTTCCATCTTATTTTGCGACTGTTGTTTAATAATTATCAGGGGTTTTTAGCAGAATTACGTCATTTTATGGATTATAGTTACCGTGAATGTCCACACAAACTTAAAAGCGTGTTTTAAGTTGGTGTGGATATTCATTTACAACGTAATGCATAAAATTACAAAATGTTGGTAGAAAAGCCTAATTGACATTAAAATATGGTCGCGAAATGCCATAAATCACATTTATTTAGTACTTTTTATTAAATAATAATAAAAACAATTATAGGTTGTGCATTTTGCACAAAGAGCTCGAAACGTTCCGCCTTAAGGCCAATTTGACCAAGTTCGAATCAGTAATGTAAGATGATATTCCAGATGCCAGAAGAGCAAGCGTTCTGCCTCCTGGTGCGTCTGATGTACGGGTACGGACTTCGCGAACTGTACAAGGACGGCTTCGAAGCTCTCTACATGAGGCTGCATCAGCTCGACCGACTCATGGAGGTACTTACGTTCTCGTTTTATATGTATGTATATAGGTTAGTATTCGATTGATGGTTCTTGGTGGAATATCATCACAAGTTATTATATTTGTTATTCCACAATTGTCCTATTACACCGGTAGCCTAAGTTTTTAACTTAAATAGGAAAAAATTAATATTTGCGGGATCAAAAGTACAATAATTTGTGTATCATTTGTACAGGTAGGATTCGGGTGTAAAAGCAAAGGCAAGAATCCTTTAAGGGTGTGTTAGTGTGATCGGTAAAAATATTATTTTATATACTGGGATCTCTAAATACAAAATAAAGTACCAGTACCTCATAATAAGACGATTTTCTTTACTCAAAATAGACTAATCGCGTGGACTGGTCACCCTCACTGGTCGCTGGCCACTCGGAAGAGGGGTGCCGGTTGCGGGGTGCAATTAGGTGTATGGGGAGGCCGGTGAGCTGCGTAGCCATAGCTTAGAAAAATTATGATTAGAAAATTCTAGGTATATTTTTTTTTCTAGTAAAGACATCAGAATCGTGTATACTTTCATGCCCTAAAGGGATTCTTGACTTTGCATTTACACTCTGTATGATGTATAACGAAATCCATCGCTTTGGAAAATCTTAGTATAATTACAGAAAAATCAACTAGACCCAATTTTCTTAGAAAAATAAATCTTAGACGAGACTCGCTTCTCCAGTTTGTCCACAAAAATCTACAAGACCCTTCTGAATGTTGTAACCTCTTGGTACAACTAGTTATGCACTTGTGAAGGCTAAAGGCGCACTGATGAATTTGAAAAGACATAATACTGCTAAGTTTCTTGTCCTTCTTCTTAGCAAGACTAATCGAATGGGCGGAGTTAGGCATTTATTTAGATATGTATCGTATTAGTATTTAGTATATGGTTAGGTATCATTATCACATAGTAAGTATTTAGTTTATGTACGTGTATTAATTTATTAAGTATATATACCCAAATCCTAAGTTAATATAACATATTGTATTTTCCTCCTTTAAATTTAATCATTTTACTTATTTAATATATCCTAACGTGCGATAAGTGTATTTATGTACCTACATTGCAAAAAAAAAAGTATTAATTTTATTAGATTGTTTCTTTATTTCGCGTTCTATATTATTTAAGGCACCATTCTCAACAGTACGAGTAGGTATACGGTTTTATTATGATACCCGCAAATGTTACAAGTGTAAAATACGTAAACGTAATTTCAGGAGCAACTAAACGACCTGCGCGCCCACTTCATGGAGCTCGGCGTAGAGCCGCACATGTTCGCGTCTCAGTGGTTCCTCACTGTGTTCACTGCGCGGTTCCCATTGCCTTTGGTGAGTGAGGGTGCACTCTCAACTGGATAGGGCATTTACACAAAATAATTTAACTTCTGAAGTCATTTTAACTGACAATCACAATCGACAACATTACATACTTATTAATAATTAGTACAAAACTAAAAACATTTAGAGATATATTGGCTTACTGAGCATCATATATTTTTTCAGAATTAAATCATTATCAAATATGGAGATTTAAAAAAAACTTGAAAGTTTGTAAATACAGGATTTTAAAAACAATTACCTTTGCTTTCAAGTTCATTTTGTTTTTTTTTTAAATCAACTGTCATGTCATTGTGGCCATTGACATTGACAGCGAGCATAAACATGCCAAGTTTTTTAAAATAATCCCTTGGCAATGAACATCGAGTTTGATATAAACCCTCATATCGGACATTCCAGTGGAGTTGAAAATGAACGTATTGTCATGCTGGTAACATCTAGGTACAATCGACAGACTTTTCATACATCTTTTATTTACTAACCCTTAACTTGTACTGCTCTTGATGGAAACCGTCGATGATACCCATAATGAAGAACCCTTGCCCAGGAAGTGTGAAAGTGAAGCAGACGAGGCATTAACCAGACTTCAGTAAAATCTACGGAAGTCGGTAACGAACGGATAACTGATACTACACAACTGCATGTAACCATTCTCCTGGTACGGCTTGTCATGACGTCATGCAGGAACACGATCTTGGCAGCATGGTTTCGTCATGAAGATAGGACGAGCAATACATTCAACCAGTTAAAGTATTATAATTGGTCAGTTAGTAGATTTTGGTCTAGCTGTGCAGTGCGCGCCAGATGTATTTGAAGTAATCAGTGATTGTATCTCTATGGCATTTTGGCCTCCCTTCCCACTTCCTATTTACAGTTGTATAGACTACTAGCCTTTGCCCGCGGCTCCGCCCGCGAATATTCGATCTTGGCCCCGTTTTCAGCTTGGGTGTTATTTTATGAACACCCCTTATAGCCTATATGCTGACTAGGGCCACTATGATGATAATGAAAAAATTGCAGCCAAATCCGTTGAGTGGTTCTCGAGTTAAAACAGTTCATAATTTTTTTTTATGCAGCCTCTAATGTGTCCCACCGTAGGGCAAAGGCCTCCCCTTGCTGAAACCACACATCGTGGTCCTGTCCCTGGAAGTAGCACATACGTATAGACAGAAATACGTACAAAATCGTGGTTAAAAGCCTCAGTAAAGTATCTTTCATATAAGAAGTCCCGGCTGACACTTCTCAGAACTAAGCTTTAGTGAAGAGACACTTTGAATCAACACTATATTCTATCGATTTTTATTATTACAAACAGATTAGGATCGAATCAAAACATTACTAATATTGGAAACTATTGAGATATGGAGTTCAAAGATCGTATCACGTTAACAGTGACTCAGAAAGAACACAGCGTACTCGTACTCTTTTACAGAAGCGTTCTTTTGTGAAAAGAAATACTCTGTTATGTTGCAGATTTAACAAGTCAGGCAGGTGTCAACATGACAATCATACCATAAACATTTCCATGAAAGAAAGAATGCAGGCCGTCTATCTCAATACATACTAAAAAGTCTAAAAACTGGGTAAATGTGCTAATTTTAGTGATGACGGAAGGATAAAGACAGTCATCGTCGGCTTAGTAAAAGGGTATCATCGGCTCCGTTTGGGTACGGAACCCTATAAATGAAATGGCTGAAATGAGTCTCGTTACTTATGCGTCGTTTTGTCATAAATGTTTACTCGCCATATCGATTGATCGGTCGCTTACCGATTAATTGAACGATTTTTCATCTCGTCACTATGAAAAAATAGGCCTAGTGCATAACGGTGAAATAAAATGATGTCTCAATATGTTATTTAAAAACCTAAGGATTAGTGAACGCAATAAATTGATTGTAATTTGATTGTAATATTAAAACAATTTTGAAATGTTGTGTATTGGATTAAGACATTAAAAGTATTATTTGGAACTGAAAAACCATACTCGTAGTTGTTTCATGCATGTCGGTAATTTACAATGAACATGCTTGCTTTCTTTAGATGTGTCAGCCGGGACTTCTTAGCTGAAAGATACTATAGAATACTACTAACAAATTTCTTTTTTTTATATTCAATATACAGACGCGACTTTTTTATTACTTTATTATTAGTATAGATAAAGACAACTTAGGAGCTTTGCTCTTGTCATTGCAGTTACCGCCATTCTTCTCTTTCTTCTGTAATAAAAATAAATAATAATTTGACCTATTGATACGACATAACATTAACTAAGGCAAGAGGGTAGCTCTTAAGTAAAGATAGATAGAGTAATGGACCTTTCCAGTAACATTTGATGCATGTGACCCCAGGTGTACCACATACTGGACGTGTTCCTGTTGCAAGGCATGGACACGTTGTTCCAAGTGGCGATCGCGCTGCTCTCGCGGTCGCGGAAGGATCTGTTGGCGCACGACTTTGAAGGCATACTCAAATATTTCAGGTAAATACTACAAACATTTCGATACACTATGTACGTTTGTACTTTTATGTGAGACCTATAAACGAAGCCTTGGTGTCCGACTGTTTATTCAACCGAAACTAGGCTGATTAAGGATGTATGTATAGGTATGTAAAATCAATTAATATGTGTAAAGCATGTGTTTTTGCAGACTTGATCTAATCGTCAACTGATCGGTATCAACAATGCAGTATTTTGATAAATTATTTCAAAATACCTTCATTTATTGTTTACAATATTCACTATTCAGGCCAAACTTTTATTTGTTCCATATCTTATCAGTATTATTTTGTTTTGAAGCTAGTATATTATTATAATACGATTAAATTGCACAATTATGTGAAAATAACAACAATACCTAAAAGTGCCGCTAAACCTTTTTTTCGCTTTTATTGCAATACGGCAATGGCCCGGTGAACTTTTCTTCAATAGTACGTAGACTTAATCCTAGTAATAGTTCGTATCAGCTAAGAAAGCGGGTTTGATGTTAGTAGTATCAACGTGTAAGGAAGGACACTCAAAAAAAGATGCAACGCCATCTGTGACAATGCTCACACCAATACGATCGGGATAGCCGACCACTTTCTGCAGATTCCGACTGCCTTCTTCAGGGCGAGAGAAGACGCTTCCACGAGCGTTGAGCCGTAAAAGTTTATGAATGATTCTGGTTCACCCACATTTACCAAGTTTTCTCCCCACATAAGTATAATGTCTCCGGATAAGAATGAGTCATTTGCATCGTTCCTCAGAGTGACGCTCCCCAAGAAGTGTCGCGCGGAGGAGGCGTCGCGTCAGATCGTGAAGCTCGCCTGCAGCGTCAAGGTGAAGCGGCTCGCCAAGTACCAGCTGGAGTACGAGAAGTTCATCAAGGGTGAGGACATTACTGTTATATTATCACATAAACAGCTAGCTAACAGAGGATGCTCAGGGTTGTGAATGATGCCGTTTGAAAGCAGAGGTGTAGTCTGAGTCTGAGTTTTATTCTTCTTAAAACAGCAGGCGACTCAAAAGTGATGCGCCTGCACCTAATCAACTTCATGCAAGAAAATTTACCCCGTAGCATTTCTGCGAGTATGTTGTGTGACCGAACCCGCACCTTGTGAAATGCCGTCCATTCCTTATAACAGAAAGATTGTCACACAATGTTTGCTATCGGGGTCATAGCGTGTATGTTTGAAATTCACGTGATGCCTTTATCATCTGTGTACATGCAACCAGTGCTAAATACGAAGTTTTTTTTAATTCACCGGCCTTTTCCAGTCTAGTCTTTAAACTCGAATCACCCACACGGGGGTTGTTCAAAACAATTTTGCCAATTTTCATGTAATAAATTATAGAATGTGGTATATCATTTGAAAGGTAATTTTATTGGGTTTCGAATGCTAGTAAAGAAAATAATTTTATTTTTTATTTCCTTCTTGAATTTTAGGAATAAGTGCAACAGGTCGAAATTGTGGACATCTAAGCGAATATAATAAAATGAAAATATGTAAAAAAATTATTTCCATTTTTATATTCTTCCCCTCAATATTTTGTATTACCCCCCCTGGCTCTAATGACTGCTCGCAATCGGTTTTTCATCGACCGGATGAGTTTCCTGATAGAATCTTGTGGGATTTCCTGCCTTCGACTAAATCAGTTTTTAGGTCCTCCATCGACGCTGGAGCTGGTCATCTTCCTCGTACCCGCCTTTTCAACTCGTCCCACAAATGTTCAATTGGATTCAAGTCAGGGCTGAGGACTAGCCAGTCTAGTGTGGGAATCCCGACATCTTCCAGGTACTGTCTTGTCTCTGCAGCGGTGTGGCAGCGGGCATTATCGTGCATTAACAGGATATCTTGGCCAATGAAACCGGCAGAATGTGGTTGATGTATTTTTTTTGCATGAAAATGGTTAAAATTGTTTTCATCAACCCCCGTTTAGGTGATTCCAGTTTAAAGCTCGCAAGTGTATATGTATACCCAATTTAGGAAAGGGACTGATATTGACGTATATGAATCATTGTTGTGATGAAAAAACACTTGTACTTTTCCACAGATAATATTTAATACTACACTACCCAACCGGTTTCACTATATAAGCATCATCAGGGGCTTTTTAATTAACTAATATACATCATTATTTTTTAAACAATGTTTCTGTTGCTAGATGTCCGTGCCCCTGATGATGCTTATATAGTGAAACCGGTTGGGCAATGTTTGATAAATTCCACCAAGTGCCGACAATCTCAACTATCAACTTCCGTATATGAATCACTTCTGTTATTTCACAAACAGAAGTTTAGTTGTTTTAGCGACAGCGTGCTTGGCAAACGATTTGGAATTTTTTATAGTTCTCACACTGCTCTACCTAAAAATCGTGACAAGCGCTAAAGTGCAATATCATAAAGTGTGTATGATCACAGCAGAGAAGGCTGTGTAGTCTGTGCCTACCACTCTGGGATACATGCGCAAATATTTTACTGTACGTATCTATTTAGCGCGATAAAACAGTATCCGAGGCTGCTGACAATAATTCGATATATAGGGTAAATAAAGTAGAGTAAAGTGTAAACCCTGCTTTTTGTTTATTAATCAATCATGTTAACAACTCAAAAGATAACGACGATACTCGGTGGTTTTTAGATCGAGCTGCGGGCCACTTTTAATTTGAACCTCTTTCTTGATTTTCACGTGGTAACGTTTTGTCCATACAGAATCAGCAGAAAAAGAGAAAATAAACGTGGAACTAGAGCGCCTGAAGGGCATCAACTCTCAGCTGCAACAAGACAAAGATGTTCTCGAGGCACAACTGTCCGATGCTCGGGAAGCTACGAAGGAAGCCCTAAAAGAGTCCGCCCATCACCAGGCGGTGGCCAGAGACTATAGAGAGATCTGCGCGAGATTGGATAGCCAGTTGCATCTCATACAGGTATATAGGTATACATATATGAGGCAGGACGACGATTTTTCTGTTCTATTCACCTTTCCTCATCAAAACTCGCTATACTTTCAGGGATAATTTTATAGGTATCACTAAGCAAGAATTTGCTTCGCCGCCGAAGAGTCTATTACTAAGTCTACTTAATTGCTCAACTTTCTAATTTTTCATTTTACAGGACGTCGCCAAAAATTGCGGACCGTGCAGCGTCAAATTATCACAAAAGGACAACAAAGAAGGTGAACATTGTTTTGTCTACAACTTGGTGCCGTGCTTGGATTAAGGTTCTTCGTTTTCAACAACTTGTTCGCCTGTTACAGAAAAGGAAGTGAAAGCGACAGAGACACAAGTATCGGGAGACACAGAAGCGGGACTGAGACAGCGAGTGAGAGACTTGGAGCTCGAATTGGCTCAAGTGAAGTTGGCACATGTGCAGGCGCAGTGCAGCAACCAGGTACAGTAGTAAGACTTCTTAACAGCTTTTTAAATACAATTGCTCGTAATGACCCATTTTATATGCACCACAACTGTTGAAAAGCTATTTTTTCCACAGGAGTGCTTTATTTTTTTTTATTTATAAAGATAAAGTTGGCAGTCTTTTCTTGTGTACCATAGATAGGCTTGATGGATATGATCTGCTTTCAGTTTGATGCGTTCGTAAGCTGCGTTCAGTTTGATCGGAGGACGATAACCGTCTACCACTGACAGCAGGACAGTATCAAGGCATGTGAGGTGACTGAAAGCAACGAACGCATCGAATTGAAAGCAGTTTATTTCCGTCAAGTTGGCAACTTGCGTGCAAAGAAAACGAAAAAGAATGCCCGCCTAAAGTTAATTTGGAGTATTTCTTGTTTGTCTGTTTCTTTTTTCTGCATCTAAACGTCAAATTACACTAGCTAGAGGATGTTTCAAAATACAAGTTTGTCTTCCCAGGAGCTGAGTCACCAACTGAACGCAGCCCTGCACGAGGTCCAATCCGCCATGAATCAGAAGCAGTCGGTGACGCCGTGGCTCGTCCGCACGCTTGGTAAGGCCGCCGCCCTCTCGCTGCAACTGCAACACAACCATCATCCTCAGTCATGATTCTTTCATCTTTGGTCATGATACTTTCATCTTCGGTCATGATACTTTCACCCTCAGTCGTGTTACTTTCATCTTTGGTCATGATACTTTCATCTTCAGTCATGTCATGATGCTTTCATCTTTAGTCATGTAGTCATCACTTACATTTCGGGTCAAGTATAGTAATAAAATAAAAAAAGTAATAATAATAATAATAATAAAAAATATTTTATTGCAAACAATATTACAGTCCATAGAGATGTTAGTAGGTGATGATATCATCATCTATGTAATGATAGAGCGAAAAATTATAATCGAGAAGGAGGGATTAAGGGGTTGCGTTGTTAACTCTACACCCGCCATGTTAGTTGACCCGAGTTGTGTTATGTTTAGAAGCAATGAAAGATGGAACCACTGATTTTACTGAATAGTTTTGCTAAATATATCTAAATTCTAAATTCGCTTATATATTTTATTATATATCGCTTCAAAAAGAAAAATAAAATGTTTTCGTTGGCGAAATTATAGCCCGAATTAAGATTAAGGATGAGTAAAAATTTTTTGCGAAAGGTGCTTACTGTGATAAGGACGTAAAGTTTTAAAGAAAATCTTGAAAGATCTTTTAAAATATTGATATTGTTTGCCTAGAACTCAGTTGTGATAAATTACTACAAATCAGCGCCATTAAAACTAGTCATAAAACGTACTCTATGAATGTTATGTAACTTATTAATTATAACTGGTGGAATTTCCTAATTTGGTTGGTTTTCTTTGCCCTTCCTAAAATTTTGTGACGAGTTGATATTGCTGCTAATATGAAAAATGTCCATTATACATCAGTCATTAGCTAAATTAATTCTTGCACCTTTCTTAATCGCACTGCTTGTGGAGTCTACATAACTATCGAAAGACGAGACTGAAAACATGGAAAATTACAAAAATCTTCAATATAATTTAATAAGCAAATGAAAATCAATAACTTTTCAACCTTGGACGATACCCTGTGTTCCATCTTTTTGTAGTGTTACCACCCTCTGATTTTGGTTTTCCCCTAGCTCCTTGTGAAAATCCCCCAAATTTTCAACTTTTCAAACAAGTTTAATTTAAAAGGAAAAGATAAGTTGATTATAAAATTATGACTATAGAATAATCTTGAAATGCACTCAATGTTAGAGATTCAAAGTCTGAAGAAAAATATGTAATGAAAAATATATATTATTTGTTGCTATAGTATGTTAGCATGATATGGGTTACAGTTCGTAATTTTCCGTTTCACCTATACTACTCACATCATACTACATACACCCAGGTAAAAAAGAAAATATTAGGTTTTAGAAAGAATGTATATCAGTATTGCAAAAATACAATAAATTATTTGTCTCTAAATCGAAACAACAATTACAGTGTATAAATGTAACGAAAAAAGATTCAGGAAAGAATAATGTATTTTTGCTACTTGATGCGTGGATCGGAACGTTAACACATAGGTACTGACACTACATAATCGAAAATACATCGATGAATCGGTGCGGCCATCTTATAGGATCGCGTCAGTATGAGTTCATCTTGTATGCGGTTTGTGTTTTCGTTGCGATTGCTTTACATGCTATTTGTTTTGACGTTTGTTACAGTTTTTGTTGATTTTTGTTTTGTTATTGTTGTTTGTGTATGGTGAAATGTCGAGAAATGAGAAGTGTGAAACTCTCAAGCTCGGGCGTTATTGGCTCGTTTAATTTAATTAATTTAGAAATTAACAAAAAGCTGTTTGGATACACAAAGATCATCAAATAAAAAATCGATTTGATAGCCCTTATTAACTTTCTCGATACTAAAAAAAATCGATTCTATTTCGTTAGGGCACATAACTATAACTGTCAATTTTGAACTGCCACCCATATCATGATAACTCGAACATACTATAGTGATAGAGAACTGCACGCATGCATTCGATACCCAAAACTCTTTCCAAATAACTTTTCACAAAAGATAAACAATAATGAACAATTTTATAACCTGAGAAAAAATCTGTTCGAAACGTGAAAAAATATGCTAAATTTAGGGGAAAGGAAGGACCCTAAGGGAGCAGTATCTTTTTGTTTCTGCGACAATTGTCCACGGCGTGGATTCTGGGTTGAAAGGGGAGTCACACAACATTTATTTTTATATTATGTTGATTTTTGGGGTATCCAAACTAACAACAGCTAGTTTTAAAAAACTCGTATCATCTTTCGATAGCTGGACTTTAATAAATATTCTTAGTCTAAGAGCTAGCGACCAAATCGGTCATGTAGCTTCAGCTGTATTAAAACTCCGTTAGCTACTTCCCTGAACAACCTTTTCCCATAATCTCCGTGCTGGCAGGCCGCGGGCGGTGGGTGCGGGTGTAGTGGGGTGGGGAAAAAAAAGAAAAAAAATGTGGGCTCAGCGGCTTTAACTTTTTTTTCAAACAGTTGCTCTGTACTCCCTGTGCACCCCAAAAAATTTTTAAATCGATCGGGTGGTGGAAATGGGTTGCCAGCGTTAATTTAAAGTACCAAAATAATAATAATTTTCATGTGGGCTCAGCTGTATTGGCTTTTTTTCTGACGCCAGATAAATTTTAATATGTGAGCCCCAAAAAAATGATCTCGCGTCAGAAAAAAAGCCAATACAGCCGAGCCCACATGAAAATTATTATTACTTTGGTACTTTAAATTAACGCTGGCAACCCCTTCCCACCACCCGATCGATTTAAAATTTTTTTTGGGTGCACAAGGAGTACAGAGCAACTGTTTGAAAAAAAAATTAAAGCCGCTGAGCCCACATTTTTTTTCTTTTTTTTCCCCACCCCACTACACCCGCACCCACCGCCCGCGGCCTGCCAGCACGGAGATTATGGGAAAAGGTTGTTCAGGGAAGTAGCTAACGGAGTTTCAATACAGCTGAAGCTACATGACCGATTTGGTCGCTAGCTCTCCGTCCATCTGTTTTTGTTTGATTTTTGTTGTGTGACGTAGATTTTATATTATTGCCTTTTTTATAGTACTTAACTTTATTCGATTGTTATGCATTTTAAACAGTAGTTGTTACTTCTCAACCTTTTTCGTCAGTAGTTACTATAGTTTTGTATAACCATCAGTGTACACTAGAATAACTGTGTATGTTTTAAGCCTCTGTATCTACTTTCCAAAACTTTGCGCCCATTTCATAGAATTTTGTATTTATGTTTTTTCTATGTTTAAATAATATTTATATTTTATTAGAGTACATTGCAAGGTACAAAAATCAATCAGAAACATATGTTCAAAAAAATATGCTCCATATATTTATTAATCTGTTAACTGTGGTCTTTCGTTCACCAAAGAGTTTGTTATTGTAGGTCATTAACAAGAAGTCCCAATACACCGGTTAGCATCAAGGTGATCTATTCTATCTTATTTTTTGCGTTTTATTTGTCGCTCTAAGCTTGCTATAAGTTTGTGCAGTGTGTGGTGCCTTAGAACTAACGTACCTATATAGATGTTTATAATACTTTCTGCTACTTATTAGGCTTTCTGTTACTAACATCACAGTTAACTTATAACTTAGCTTCGCATCGTATTCCACAGTGAAACAGCATTGAATGAATCAATTCGTTATTAGGTTCCATCATGGAAGCGGCACAGAACCGGCCAACCTTTCAAACTTACCTGCCGCCACCAGACCAAGCGCCGCCATTGCGACGGCACGGCTCATTCTCAAACTCGCACGGCAGTCAAACCCACCTCGACAGACGAGTCTCTGAACCCTACAGCCCCGACGTCAGACGCAAGAAGGATTGCTCCAACACGAAGCGACACTCAATGATCGTCGAATCGAACAAGACTAAAGAGGCAAAGGAATTAAACCGTAGAAGCCAGGAGCTCACACCGGCAAACATGGTGAAAAACCTCTCAATGGGTTGACAGGAGTGTTCTATTTATGGGTATTTGATAGTTGGCGCCATCTGGTGTCTGGATGAGTAGAACTTTCTCGAATTAGTGCTTTTATTTGGTTGGTTCATGTCTGTTTTAGTCACGGAGCAGCAAAATTTACCGTCTCAAATTCTTGGTTTTTGGTGCTCGGCAGCTTTCGGTCAGTTTTTGTTTATTTCACAACCTTTTGTTTGCAACGGATCGTACGCTTTTACTATTGAGGATAGTTGATTTTGTATCCAAAAGTCAACTATGAAATCTAAAATTTGATCGTGTCTTTTTTTTCCGTGGGTTCTCGTCATTATGTTCAAAAAGCTTTGTTACGAAAGATTTTTGTGTCAAACGATGAATATTAAAGAATAATTTTTAGTCAAAATTCCTCAACAAATTTAAAATTAATATATATGTATCAAATCAAAAGTAAATAAGTGCACATAATCGTTTCCTAGTCATATTGTTAAATATATAGTAATATGCGCGAGCATCACAGATTATAAAAACTTTAAGTTTAATAATATTTTCTTGATGGTACTGTTCAATAACTTATGTTCTCCTACAAACTTGAGACTTGCTATGTTACCTATTGAAAGCCAGTATTAAATTGTTCAATTTACTCCTAAGTACGATACACACAAACTTAAAATAATACCTTTTGGAGAAGATTGTATCACTTCTCGGAGTGTAATTCCTGTAAATCTTCTGTAATTAAGTAAGTCACACAAATAATACGCAAAAAGCAGATTACAGAGGTAAAAATGCAGTCTTGATGTATAAGATGACTTTCGTTTATAAAGCCAAATTCATACCTACCGGAGACCAAGTGGTCAGCGGGGCAATTCCGGAGACACAGTCGAAGTGAGATTTCAAAAAACTCAAACTAAAAATGTATGCAGTTCGACGGATAAAACGATTTTTTACGGTCGAGAAGGCTAATTTGACAGACTGAGAATAATCCTCCAGGACCAAGCTTCAATGACCCTGCTTGCGAAATATGAAAAATATTGTGTTGTACCTCTATACTTGTTCAAAACCTCTACTCGATTAGTATAGGAAGTCTAAATTTTATTTTGCGTATTTCCCGTAAAGGTTCATTAAACTTTGGTCCCGAGCACTTACCGAGCCTCCAGTATGAATTTGGCTTCATACACAAAGGTCACCTTATGTTTTTTGTTGGTAGCAATTAACGACGTAGACTTTCTCGTGGTGTTTTAGACGCACTACATTTTTCATGATTTTTCAAGCCATATATGTATATTCCCTTGTTATATGCCCATCATTATTATGTAAAACTTATTATTTTCATATCTAATGGTTGTTGGGAAGTCAGTTTTGAGTGTTATTCATCACATTTCTTTGTATTCTCATCCAAAATGCAGATATTAACTTTGGTAGGAAGACAGTGATTAGTCAAGTTTGGTTGTCTTTAATTGGCTACTGTGTTACAATTTAACTAGATATTTATATTTCTCTTATATTAGTTTTAAAAGTTTTAAATTACTTATACTGATATTAACTAAAATTTATTCTAGTTTTATTTAAGGCCGAGTACTGAATGCCATAGAGAGAGTGCCTTCTGATTGGCTAGGTTAAGACATATCGAGGTTGATGGATCTTTTATGTCTGTCTATTAAGAAAATATTTGTCATCGCGTTCAAGGAATATACAGCTACGAATAAAGATAATTATCTCCCACAAAAGTAATAATGAAAATTCTATGATATAAAACAATAGTTTCGGGATTTCTTTTATTTGTGTTAGTTATTTCTGACGTTTCTAAGTCGCTTAGTTTTTATTTATTATTTATGTAGGCCAGGGATATTGAACATAAATTTAAACATCCCAAGGTAATACTGCATCTGAGATGTTTCGAAAAAACTCCTAAATTATTTGCCAGAGCATTTAAAAGATGATATTGAATAGTGTGCGACATAACGAAAAATTAATATTTATGTTAGATTGTATGTGATATGTGTAATTTGTATTCCATTTTATCATTGGGATAATTTTATTGGTTGCTATTAGTTTTTCAGTTTTTAATGACAAATGATTTCGCGTCCGTTAGTGAGATATTTTCATATCCAGTAGGATTTTCCCAAATGGTTAAATGGAATCATAGAAAATTATTTTGCAATGTGACAGTCTGCTTGTGCATGGAACTTAGATGGCGCATTCGTGTGCATGTTCTGTTGAATTAAATGATGCTTGTAGTATGAAAAGACATTGATTTATCACTGACCAGTTCATAATGTAGGTACTATAATTTGATTTATTATGCGTACGTTTAGTAAATGAATGCACAAGAGCTTACATTTGTAAATATTAGTGCTAAAATCATACATAATCAAATAGTTTACGTATATACGCGGAAACATTGTTCCTCCTAGCCATCGATGATAGTCAAAGATTATTTCTTTCATGTCTTAGCTCTCTGTTTTGATAACGGAAGCCTTGGTTGACTTTAGAACAAGTATTTGTTTTGTTGAATGGCTGATTTTCGAAAATTTCACTAAGAAAAATCGTGAAATGTATACTTGCGCTCATAACACATTCAGAAAATCAAGCGCTGCAAGTTTTGACAGCCTGTTGAGGAAACACAGACAATTAAACCTCGAGCGCTCGACATGCAGAGTGTGTTTTGAACTTGATATTGTGTTACCGAATATAACATTCCGAGACTAACATGTTATTGATATTATTGCTTGTGCTTATGTGTTATGTCTTTGTTTGTTGATTAATCTTGTCAATTGTCAACAATAACTTTAATATGCATGAATGTACCTGGTTTGTCTGAAGTATTAACTTAATTTAAGGCTCTCTTGAAATTCTAAATTGTGGCAATAGAAGAAAATATATCATTTATTGACAATAATCTTTATCTATCTGTTTAGACAGCTTCGTATTATTTATGTAAAGGCTAAACTTTTGTGATCTCTTGAAAATTCGACTTCATATTGAATGTTATTCTTCCTAGTTTTATTTTAATTTACTTAATAAATTATTAACATTGTTTGTTCTACTAATTCTTTGTGCAATGAATCCAAAATAATAAACAATAAGTAATCAAACCATGATGTATGTATAAAACAATGGTAATGGTGTACATCCATCGCGAAATAAGAGCTCTTACTTTTAGCCATGCGTTACAAAAAAGCAAAAGTTGTAAATTTTAGCGATGGAATTCATCAATTGAAGCAAGTTTTTTGTCTTAATACGTGGGACGCACTATAAGTTTCCGGAATGAATATGAAAAAATACTATTAAAGGTACAAAATTAATTTATTGTTTTTCAAAATAATCTCCCTTGGCGTCTATGCACTTTTTCATTCGATCAAACCAGTTTTGAAAACTTTTGTGCCACTCCCCTGTGGTGACCTCTGAAACGTGTTTTTCATACTCCTCGACAGCCTCTTCTGGTGATGAAAATCGTTGACCGCGTAATTGGTTCTTAATTTTTGGGAACAGAAAAAGTCACAAGGTGCCAGGTCGGGACTGTATGCAGGATGACTCATGAGTTCTACATTTTTCGTCTTCAAAAAGTCGTTTGTCTGTCTGGCCGTGTGAGAACTAGCATTGTCGTGGTGCAGGATGATACGGCGTTTACGGTTATTTTTACGGAGTTCGTCAATAACTTCCGGCAAACAAATGGTCGTGTACCAGTCACTATTCACGGTACGACGATTCTCTAAAGCAACAGTAGCCACGTGTCCAGTTTTATTAAAAAAAGAAGCAATCATCCGCTTAGATGCACTTTTCACGCACGCCACTTTGGTTGGTTTCGGCTCATCTTGAAAGACCCATACGCTCGATTGCTGCTTTGTTTTGGGATCGTAGCAATAAATCCATGTTTCGTCACCTGTTACTATGTCCCACACCAAATTTGACGCACCTTCGTTGAATCTGGTAAGCATGGCACTGCACCAAGTGACGCGGTCCGTTTTTTGAGCCTCGGTCAAGTTGTGTGGGATCCACCGCGAGCACAGCTTTCTCACACCCAAATGTTTGTGTAGGATTGATTGTATTTGACTCATGCCTATTTCTAAGGATGCACGAATTTCATGGTAGGTCACATGCCTGTCTGTTTCAATCATACGGCGCACAGCATCTATGTTTTTGTTGGTCACAGCGGTGGACGGCCGACCATCGCGAGATTCGTCACTGAGATTGATACGACCACGCTTGAATTCTGCAAACCAGCTATAAACAGTCGTCTTGCATGGTGCTTCATTGCCAAAAGCTGTTTCAAGCCGAGCGATGCTCTGTTGAGCTGTCAAATTACACTTAAAATCGTAGAAAATCATACTACGAAAATTTTCCCGAGTTAAATCCATGTTGATGCAGACACACAATTCTTTAAATGGCGCCACAAGGTAAAAACAAAAGACAGTCAGATGAAACAAACTGCATTCTACAGCCAAAGAGTTCTATTTTCAAATTTTGCAATAAATTTTTAAATATTGTTTATGTAAGTGGCCAGTTCCGGAAACTTTTAGTGTTACCTATGTATTAGACATCCAGTTTAGGGCCGATAAAGTAGAGAATATACACGTACTTATTAGAAAAAAACCTACTTATACGTTTGTCATTCGGTAATTTTTGAAAATCTTTTGTTTTTGTATTCATAATGATGTATAAGGGGGATGGTCCAAAGCCGCTCTCCATACAAACTTGTCGGAACCAACAACCACGACAGAAGCATTATAATTTCGTTTTTTTTTTCTACACGTTCCATCAATTCTACACCCGGGAATAACGAGCTTTTTCACAACAAAAAAATTTTTTTACTATCGAATTTTGCTTTTTCACAAATGTATGAAAGTATTAAAAAGGAAAATTAGATTGGAAACACTCTTTTTTATGACAAGGTTTTTTATTCGCGGGTGTAAATTTCATTATAGGACTAGAATAAAAGTAAAATAACGAATTTATAATGCTTCTGTCGTGGTTGTTGGTTCCCACGAGTGGGAAAGCGGCTTTAGACCAACTCCCTTAAGGTGGTAAAGGAGGATCTCGGTGCAAAATGCACATCATAATATTGTTTTCCTCACTTTTGAATAAAAAGTATGCAATAAATGCCTTTTATAGCAATTCGCGCAATGTGCTTGTTAATAGTTAAGTGATCACATGAAAATTATTAAATTTTATGCGTTACATTTTAGCTGCATTACATTACAACTGAAAACACGCTTTTAAGTTTGTTAATGTAATGCAAACAAAATGTAATACACTAAAGTACGTAATTTTTTTGTGAATACTTTATTATTAATAAACTATTTCCGCAAGTTGCTTTAAGACACATTGCATACTTTTTATTCAAAACTAAGGAAAACAATTATCATGATGTGCATTTTGTACCGAGGTAAAAAGTTACCCCGTTAAGCATTAAAAAGAAGTCTTGTAAGAAAGCATGTGACTTGAGACTAAGGTATAACATTTAATATCTTAGCTATGTTATAGGTTTTATGATTCTAATGATTGGACAAACTATTGAATATGTGTAAATTCCGTCTTTTTGGTCTCTATGGTCGGGATTTGATTGCAACCAACAGATTATAAAAATCTATAAATTCAGTTTGTTTGTCATTGCAATGCCGTATTATGCCCAACTTTATTTAGTCTAACATGGCGATGTCTAGAGCTTTATAAATATGCGAGTATGATTTATAATTAGATAGCAACCGAACATTAGAGTGAGCTGTATTCACTAAGTGTTGTTTTGGTCTGTCATGTATAAAAATACAGATTTTCAATTATTTATTTGTATTTTATTCTTGAAAACACCCCGCAACATGTATCATCATCAGAACTACAAACTAGGTGTATTCGGGGGTACGGGAACTAAGCACTATCCCTTTGGACCCTTTTTACACATGCACATACAATAATGGACCGACAGAATAACGCATTTTACACTACACCTGCTTGGAAAGTTCCTTCTTACTTTTTAGAAAACGATGGAGAATATTCGTCATTGCTGTCATACCAATATGCGGGCGGAAAAAAATTATGAAAATCCATTGTTAACGTGCTGAGCGGGCAGAAAAAGTATATGAAAATCCATTATTAATGTGCTGTTTTTTTTATTTGTTGACAACATCCGTACGATAAGCATAAATGTTACATTAAAAAGGGTATAAACTTCTTGGTACATAACCTAGCTTGAACAATAATGCCAAAAGACAAAAAGTTTTTATGTCTTAGTTTGCAAAATAATACTGGCCACTTGCTATTTATGATCATAAATAAATGAAAAAAGTGAAAGTCAAAAAGTTTTTATGTCTAAATTTGCAAAATAATACTGGCCATTTGTTATTTATGTACATAATTAAAAAAAGAAATTAAAAACTGCAAATTGAACGCGAGTCATCAATCTGTTTCTTTGGTTGTATGTTTATTAAAAGTAGGAATGTCGTCTAGTAGTGATATAGAAGAATGGGTGATTTTGTCTTTTATTTTCCTCGCAGGTGTAGTATAAAGCACTATGTATCACGCGGGAGAAAGTGAGATTCCCAACTCGATTCCAAACTACACCCTCGTTGTTAATCGGCCTCTTTCTCCACTCGGTGAACAATGTACTATACTTGTATCGAAACTTCGACGACACTACAAATAACTACGTGTTCTTCTATTTTATAAAGCGCCATCTAGTATCAAGTAGGAGAACTATCTTGCTATTTAAAGCTCCGCTAGATGCCGCTGTTATGATAAAAATTGACCGGTGTCTCGTGTTTCGTTTACTAATTTTATAAAGCGCCATCTCGTATCGAGTACCAAAATCCGAGTGCTTAAAGCTATGCTAGATGTCACTACTCTGAGAAAAAAAAGGCGGCCAACCACAGAGTGTATGCACTTGGCGTGCCAAAAGGAGGAGCAATGCTCTTTCTTGGACGCTGTTCTATTTAGTCCGCCCTTCACCGTTATCGACGCTGAACGCCAGCCGAAGTCTATAAAAATGCCTAATTGTGCCGTATTGAGCTGTAAAAACTCTACAAGAAAATTTGCCCGAGATAATGGAAACGTTTCCTTCCATCGGTAAGTAAATTTGTACTTGAATTGTGTAAATTTATTTAAAAATCAATTATCGTATGTATGTTTGTTGTAGTTTTACAATAAAAACCTCTAACTCAGTCAGTGTGTACTACGTGATTCATGATACATTGCCGATTTTAGTTACAAAGTTGTCGAGCCTAATTATTAAAACACGCAATGTAATGAAAATAATCAGCGCTTTCACTTTACGCTCAACTTCGTGGTGCGGTGTCATGTATAATATCAATGTGTATGATTCTCATTTTTCTGTCAAATCAAGTAAATTTTCCACTGTGTATTGTATCGAGTGGATCGATTTTTGCGTTTTTTCGATTTTCATTTCTTGTGGCAGAAAACAGATAAATGAAAAAAATAGTTAAAAAATATCTTTTAATGTTTTATACTGCCCCAAGGGGGCTGAAGTTTAACAAAATGTATGAAAGAAAAAAAAAAGATTTTATTACTTTTTATATCTGTTTTAGTTAAAGCCATATAAAGAATATAACATAAAAATAATCATAAAAATATTCGTCCATTCACATGTCTAAAATAAAATAAAAACTGTGCAAATTAATAGAAACAGCCATGCATGTTTCTGATATATATTTTTTTAATAATTTAGTTTGAAAATGTAGACTATTTTATGAAACTAATTTCATTATTTTTGGGTTTTATTCATTGCATCTATTTAAAAACAAAAACTTAAATTTTACCCGCCAAAAGTGAACGTGACGTCACTAGAGGCGTTCCGCATGGCGCTAATAGTGCTAACACTACCATCAAACTTCTCACCCCCCTCAAGTCGTTCCGAATGAAAAATGGCGTCCATCACTGTTTATACTTATAATCCATTTAGGGTTTTTTGAACGCAACATGAATGATGACAGAATTTGTAGAAATTCATTTAAGTTACGTGAATACAAAGGATATACTACTTTACTAGGTCCAAGAAGTAATTTCTTCTAACTACAATCTTATAATCATGATTTAACTAATGCTCTTATTTTTCGAAAAACCTATTTTTGAAATTGCCACCGGCCAGCTAGCACTTTTCATAGATCGCTCATAGTGCAAACGCTCTGAAGCATAGGCATATCACAACATGGCGTCGTTAAGGATTTCGTCTATGATAAACAAGGTGAAATTTAATCAATCACCCTTATTCATACTGGAGACTCGGTTAGTGATCAGGAACAAAATTCAATGATCGTTATTTTCGAAATCATCTTTATTCCTTCCGGTGTTCCGCAGGGGTCTTTATTGGGCCCACTGCTTTACATCGCTTATTTGTACGACATTAAAGAATGTTTTCGTCATTCTAAACACCTGATGTACGCTGATGACAAAAAGATTTACTTAAGCATTAATAACACCACCGACTGTCAGTTATTACAGGACGATCTCAACAGATTATGTACCTATTATGATCAAAATCTTATCAGTGTAAATGCTAACAAATGCGTTCAGATCACATTTAGCAGAAGCCGAAATCCTGTTGTCTATTCTTACAATTTGAATGGCAAAAAATTAAACAAAGTCAACAATGTCAAGGACTTGGGTGTCATTTTAGATTCTAAATTGACTTTTTCGACGCAGATTGAGTCTATTGCCCACAAGGCACTAAGGAATCTCGGATTTATTATCCGCGTTAGCAAGCCTTTTTCAGACACAGCATGCATAAAAATTCTTTACTATGCCTATGTCCGCAGCGTACTAGAATACTGCGGTCCTGTCTGGAATCCACAATATGCTAAATACGATACTGATATCGAACGTATTCAACGTAAGTTTTTGAAACACCTGAACTATCGCTCAAGGACTATATGTAAGGATTATGAGGAGTCCTGCAGCCAACACAGTTTGTTGCCATTACGAGACAGACGCATCATGTCAGATATGTCATTACTCCATGATATCTGCTCAGGTGCACTCGACTGCCCAGCATTAGTAACGGAGGTGCTCCGACTATCAGCTCCATCTACCCGTACTCGACACACTAAGCTATTTACTACCCGCCTCTCACGTACTAAATACGAATCAAACTGTGTTTACCGTCGGCTTCCTACAACATACAACGAGCGCTTTGCAGATTTGGATCCATTTTGTACAAGTAAATCTGTTTTCAAACGCAACATTTTTCAGCGGCTGCTGGATCAACTTTAACCAACTTTCATTACTTGCACAAGACAGACATACAAAACATAACATACCTTACCCATTACTCGTATTCACTATTTCACTATTTATAATTAACATTGAACACCGTTAATAAGCTGTAAAATACCACTTAATAATCCTTTGTATAAAACTTGTCATACAATTTTCCATGTAAACCCACCTTTATTTACATCTTTATCTGAGTTTCACTCACCCAAACACCCTCACACGTACACATACACACTTATCAATCTACCCACATACTCTCGCAAAAAATTCCTAGTTAGTAACCAAACACAAAGTCTTGCGTCTTTATTGTCTCTAAATTGAATTGTTTAAACTTATAAATTAATTATCATGTTCCCAGTCAATAGTATGTATTTATTGTCTAGCATAGTGAAATCCTTTATTGGCCTTGTTAGCTGATGTTATTATTAGTTTATATTTAATGTATTTGCTGTGGATTTTTGTTCATAAATAAAATAAAAAATAAAATAAAAAAAATCATAAAAAGAAATTGTTTCCATACTGACTGAATAGGCAGTAGGTAGGTACGGGAGCAATTTTTTGTTTTCAGTTTTACCTTGAGGTTCATTAAACATTGTTCCTGATCACTAACCGAGTCTCCAATATGAATTCTGGCGGTTGATTAATTATCGGGCTCACAGTGACTCGGAATGATAATAGACGCGATATAATCGATTATGTCGCGACACGGAATGCACTGCATGTCAAATGTCATGTCATGACGTCATAGATAAGTCAAATGAAGTTCATTGTGTTTTGTTAAAATATCTTTAAAAGTATATATTTATTTATTAATCTGATAAGTAGCAACTGTACAGAAAACATATTTCTCGAAATGTTGTCCAGAAAGTTAGCACCCCCAATTTCCCATTTGAGGCATTTTTATCACATTTTTTTATCTTACGACTTCGGAACGCAACCGAATTTTCATGACCTATTTTTTGTAAATTGCTTACATAAGGAAGTTGATAGTTGAGATTGTCGGCACTTGGTGGAATTTATCAAACATTGTTGTGATAAAAAAAAACACTTGTACTTTTCCACAGATAATATTTAATTCTACACTACCCAACCGGTTTCACTATATAAGCATCCGTGCACGGACATCTAGCAACAGAAAGATTGTTTAAATAAATAATTATATATAAAATTATGTAATTAAAAAGCCCCTGATGATGCTTATATAGTGAAACCGGTTGGGTAGTGTAGAATTAAATATTATCTGTGGAAAAGTACAAGTGTTTTTTTATCACAACAACTTACATAAGGATTTAACTAGAAAAATATTAAAAACGAAATTTTGTTTTCCTTTCATGTACCTATTTTGTTAAACTTCAACCCCCGTGGGGCAGTACAAAATATTAAAAGATATTTTTTTACTATTTTTTTCATTTATCTGTTTTCTTGTAGCAACTTTTCCGCACCCAGGCCAAATGAAAATTCAAAAAACGCAAAAATGATCCACGCTGTTGTACAGTGGTACACTTGTTCTCGGTTCTAATCGATTTCGGAAACAGAGGAATTATAATGTTCACCTAGGCGTATTCAAAATGACACATACATATTTTTTATTGCAATCCATCCATCCATCAATCAGCCCGTGTTCGTCCACTGTTGGACATAGGCCTTTCTCAAATTTCGCCACTCATGTCGGTCCTCCGTCCTCCTCATCCATGTATTCCAATAATATTCTCTATTTAGTGATCTTCAAAGTAACATTAATAATAAAATCACAGGTTTCCAAATAACCCCAACGTTAAAGAGAAATGGATTGATGCAACGGGGCAGAAGAATTGGTTCCCAACAAAACATAGTCGAATTTGTTCTGTTCATTTTAATGATGGCAGCTTTACAGAAACAAAGAAGTTTCCGCGACTGACTACAACAGCAATACCGACCATAGATGTACTGAAAACGTCAACTGATGATAAAGTTAGTGGATAGAAGGCTCGATTCACCGGCACCTTACCGGAGCCATTATCTAAAACCAAAAACTAACATTTGATAATAAACAGTAGATGTTATAAACATCGGAACTCTTACCTATCTTTAGAGGAGGATATCCGATGCTGAAAAAGTCTGCAGCTCATGGTTTGAATGGTGCCAGTGAATCGAACCCACTTTATGCTTTACACTGTATTGTGTTTTTACTTTCTAGAAATTATTACAAATATTTTTAATTTATTGTTATGTTTTTACAGAATAAAGACCAAAAACTTACAGCGAACAAACCTTTACCATGCAATACGTCAAGACAAATTAAATTAGAAAATGGAAAGGTATGTACCTAGAAGAATTTTATTAATTATAGGATACCAGAATCTGATGGCAAAAATTCATATGAAAATTCTCTATTGTTTCCATTGACTTCTCATAAACAACAAGACACACAGTCTCTAAGAAAAGTTCGTCAGAAAGTGTCCGAACGTGCGACGTGCATAGTAGCAAAAATCTTCAACCAAATTAAGACGTTATGTCGTTAACATAAGATGCAATGTCAGCTGTACGAAATCGTCATTCGATTTTGTCACCCCATAGCGGTGACAAAACTCACCGCGATCACTTTTTGAGCGAGATTGTGAGTCTAGTTGTTTGCCATGAGATTATCATTATCAACATAATGTGAATCTGCAATGATATTGTGATAATTATTTATAGATGTGTTACAGGACATCCACCAACCATCTACATCGAATGAGGATACGCCGGTAAATACGCGCAAGAAAAAAGAATTGGTACACAAACTGAATCTTGCTCAGCAGAAAATTAAACAGCAGACCAAGCAAATAAAAAGACTGAGGGAACAGAATCGACGTAAATGTCAGAAAATACTCACTCTAATGACTTTATTATGGCAAAAGAGAAAAAACTAGCTTCTTTATTTATATGATTAATACCTACTTGGCGATTTTCGGCACTTGGTGAAACTTGGAGAACAACATGGTATATATCCTGCAAAATGTGTGTTCAGTTATTAAAGCTAAACCCTTGATAATGGTGTTAAACCGAAACCGGTTGGGATAAATATAACTATTGTGAAACAAGTACATGACTCATCAAGTTCTTTATTTATATTTAAAAAACTAAAATAGGTCGCAAAATTTCCTTCTGGCAATATCTAAATACATATTGTTAAAACCTATCTAATAAATTATAGTTGATGCTTGTGATTGTTGGCACTTGGTGGAAATTAATACACATTACGTTTATTTATAACTCATGTACTTATCCACAATATACTTATATTAAATATTATACCCAACCGGTTTCGCTATTCAGCATTCTTAAGGGCTTAACTACAATATTTATTTAATTACATTTTCAGAATCTACAAATAAAATACGTGCAATAAAATAACAATATTATCGAAATAAATTATGTTTAAATTCTTTAGACGATTCCTATTCGTGAGAAAAGGGGAAAATCTGTGTTTGAAGACCCTATTTCAATAATATTATTTGTCTCTGTTACCTACTTGTATACATTTGTCTTTTTAAGACGAGACGAACGAGCCTCGAACGGTTGTGCTTCTAGACCTCACCCGCAGGGCAGCTTCTAACTCCGCGTCGCGCCCGACGTTCCCCTCGTACCCGCGGGCAATCCGCAAATTATACGGCCTAGCCATAATAATCCCGGTAAACTAATTAATACCTAAATATACATATAATTTTGAGTACTATAATTGTTTAAAAATACTTTGGAATATAGGCATAAAATCTATCGAGTCAAAGATTTTCAATCGCGTTTCTGTTCAGTAAGAGCTCCACAAGAAGGTTACAAAAATGTTGTTTATACTAATTTATTAATCAAGTAGCTTCTTCTTGGAAGTAGTTAAGGGATTACAAAAAGTGACAATATTTTTGCGGTAGTGCCAGTTTCAAGGCGTGCGCTTTATCACATAGACCAGCGGTTCTCGAACTTGTTTGGCAACGGAACCCTTTTCGATAACAACATATTTGACGGAGCCCCAAAATAATCTAAAATTGGTTTTATGTGTATCTTTATTAATAATCACATTACCTGACATTAATATTTGCATTGGTTAATTTTTAGATATCAACTAGGTATTTAAGGGGTGCCGCTTTTTCTTGCCGGAGACACGCGGTTTTTTTAATCGAATTTTGAAAATCGTTAAATCAGCGACTTGAAAATACAATTTTCAGGTACTGTTAAAACTAGGGACGTCGTAGCCTCGCTCCGCTCCGCTTCGCTCGGCTCCTTATATTATCTTACATGTCAACCTAACACACTCCTCGTTTCGCTCGTCGTCGCACCTATTTTTTACTTTTGGTGAAAGTTTTTTTTTACTATGATTCTAATAAAGACCCTTCCATTCACCCAAATTATAAAAAGAATTATTGTTATTTTATCCAAAAACGTCAAAATAACCCGTAACCATAAATAAAATCACTGTAACGGAACGACATTCTCGACTAGAGTAATAAAAATGGTGAAGTAGTGATCGGAAAAACAGTATTCAGTGCGTTTTCGAAAACGTCGAAAAAAAAGCGTATCCGGCAAAAAAAAAATATCACTGTGAATCATAGTTTGGGCCCCTAAACCCAAATGCATTGTTATGTAGGTACTGGTATCTAAGGCTATCATTTAATGGGAGATATGAAATTGTTTTTTACTCTTAATTAATCGTTTGATGTCAATGTCAGACTTTATAGAAGAGGGTTGAAGCCGCATGTAAAGTTTGACGTCCGGTTCGAATATTTATGGATTGGAAAAGGGATTTCATGAATAATCTATAGATAATGGATTTTATTTCACTGTGCAACCTTAATTATATTATTTTCATTATGACTAGTATTTTTGCGGAGCCCCCACAAAGGCTTTGCGGAGCCCTAGGGCTCCGCGGAGCACACTTTGGGTATGTCTGACATAGACGAATAAAAAAGGGGACGGAGTCTCCGCTAAGCAACAACTGAAGCATAGCAATGGCGCCGCGGCGGTTTACAAGTGTGTGAGTGGATTTACCATGGAATTAGGCTTATTATGATGTGAATGTGTGCGTGCCGATCTCGTGCGTACAAGCGAGTAGGCTTACTATCGGTGTTTTAGTTTTTAGTTAGCGAAACTACTTTTGATTTTTTTTGTAGGTACTTCTATGCTTTATCATTTAAAAAAATCGAAGCCGATCACGGTTACGAATACACTTATGCTTTTACCATACATAGATGCTTGGAGTTATTGTCATAGTTCACTCGTACTTATAAATGAACGAGTAATTAGTAATTACAGTGCGTGCGTTTGTGTTTTTTAACCGGAATACGGGACATGCGGGACGGTTTAGAATCTAAACTCTAGATGTTTGCGGGACTGTTTTCTTAATTGTTACTGCCATTGCGGGACGTACCCCGCAGAATCCGGGACGTTGGAAGCCTTACAGAAAACGAATGGATGTTGTCTAACGTCATTTGTCTTTCATCCCAGGGTCTGTGCAATTTATGAAACGTAAACGTGTCACAAAAGTTTTTTTTTTCAATTCGTTTGTTTAAACATTTTGCACGCTATGATGAATATGATGATAGAGGTAAAATGTGTCTGATATTTTAATTAAAAAATGTAATACGTATACATGTACGTGCATATATAACACACTATTATTCACACGCTCGAGCAAAACCGTCATAATTAAATTCACCTTCCATACAAGCGGTCGTGAGAAGAAAGCCAAAATTAAAGTTGCGTAACCCCGAATGGGTTACATACAGAGGTTAAGTAATTGAGTAGGTTTATGCGCTTTTTAGGGTTCCGTACCCAAAGGGTAACCAACGTGACCATATTACTAAGACTCCGCTTTCCGTCTGTCACCAGGCTGTATCTCATGAACCGTGATAGTTGGACAGTTGAAATTTTCATAGATGATGTATTTCTGTTGCCGTTGTAACAACAAATACTAAAAAACAGAAAATAAATATTAAAGGGGGCTCCCATACAACAAACGTGATTTTTTTGCTGTTTTTGCTCCATATTGATAACGGCAACGAGTAGACGCTTGAAATATTCACAGAATATTTAGTTGTATATTCACTTTTAAAATAAATAATTGAGTTAAAATAAAATAAATAAATATATAAGGTAGGTGGTAGAGCTAATGCCGGGCTCGACTGTGGAGGTACCACCATCTTACTCGCAAATCCTCCCGAAGTTATTCGGGGGAGAGTAAGAGAACAGCTCTCAGGCAAAACCAGGCGGCCCACCATTGCCTGGGACCGATGGATGGCGGTATATCCATCCCCAATTGCCGGGCCTTACATAAAACAGACTAGTGACGGGCAGCGGCATCACTAGTGCAGAGGTTTCGGCACCGCGCTCACCAACCCGCCTGCCCAGCGTGTGTGAGTATGGGCATTTCTTCCAGGAGGACCGCCAAGAGTGGCGAAATCCTGGAAAGGCCTATGTCCAGCAGTGGACGAAACAGGCTGATGGATGGATGGAAATATATAAGTGGGGCTCCCATACAACGGACATGATTTTTTTTCCGTTTTTATAGATAATGGTACGGAACCCTTCGTGCGCGAGTCCGACTCGCACTTGGCCGGTTTTTTATTACATTCACTCAGTAAACTTACAATATATATTGTTTTTATTACTTACCTACCTCAAAATTTACTCCAATTGCTTTATAATGGTTAGAAAAGACTTCAGTAGTGACTCCCGGTTTGGATACTTATTCGACTAGTCTATTTGACATTTGAAAACGCTGAGTACGATATCTTACTTATGTACGAGAATATAAAAAGCTTGGGGAAGAGTTCTACTTTTTTCCTACATCCATATTTCATTAATCTTCTTGCCAACTTAGCTACTTTATAGCTTGATCTAGCTACAAAGAATCTGATGTCAGATAAACTTATGAAACACTTGTAGCAACATTTTTTCTAGCTGCTTTCTAAAGGCCGTTTTTATTACATTATAAAAAAATGCTCTAAAAATTGAGTACCACTGAAAAATATCCGAAATCAAAGAAAGATATTGAACACAAGATGTGTGTTAATAAGCCCAGCCATCATCGACACATACTCTTAGATCGGTTTGATTGATTCGTATTTTAGTTTTAAAAATCTGCCTTCCAGCAACATTTCGCAAAATACACTATACTACTATAGTTGCAATTGTACAATACAAAAAAACTAAGAATACGGCTTTTGCTGAACAAAAGATTTCCTTTGGCAGGATCAATCTTTGGATCCCTAAGAAGGATTTACGAAGTGGCTCCACCTGATCCTTTCATGCTGGTGGGGGTAGGGGGGGGGGGGGTTAGCCTTAACAAAGTCTGAGGTCAATAACTGCGTAGTGCATAGGGTTTAGGTATATAAGTCGAGTTTGGTATCATTTTCAATTCAATCGAATGTCTTAATATCAGTTCTGAAATAATATTTAGATCAATAGATAGTAAAAATTTAATAAAATTAACAATTTGTAATATGAGTCTCAAATAATACGTAATTCTATTTAACTATGTAGGTATATGCCACATTGCCTCGCACTCGCCCTGAGTGGGCTTTGCAGTGCCGGCCGCCCGCGCAGACGTCTCTTCCGCCTGACTCGCCTCATTCCTCACCCCGCGCCCCGCATTTGTCGCGCGTGCCAGTCGCGCGGAGTAGCTTGCTGCGTAAGAAGAAGCATGTTCGTGATGATAGAGGCCAAGGAATACGACGCCAAGTACATGAGAACTACAAATTGCCAAGCAATTGGTCAAACTTCCTCAAGAATTCTCAGAATAAGGAAGAACTGTTTAAACTACTTGGATGCTATGCCCTTCAGGAGAACCTCGGTATACATATAGTGACTAACATCGGTCCGACAATCAAATCATCAGTACCAACGAAAACGCTGTTGACAGAGCTTAGTGTGACTTGCGAGGAGGCTGATGGCCGCATTATTCTGCATGCCAAGGACATGGTGATGAATGGAGCAACAAACATAATAATACATACTGTTGATTCCGACGTGCTCATAATTGCCATATCCTTTTACTTTTCCCTTGAGCGGTTGGGTCTCAAAGAGTTGTGGGTATCTTTTGGTACTGGAAAGCATCACAGCTATATAGCTGCACATGATTTGGCACATCATCTGGGTGAAGAGAGAGCAGAAGCCATGAGAGGGTATCATGCATTCACAGGTTGTGACACCGTTTCTGCGTTCTACTCAAAAGGGAAAACACTGACCTGGAAGGCATGGCAGCAGTGTATTGATGCCACATCAGCTTTTAAAGCCCTTTCAAATCCCTTAAATGAACTGACAGATGACATATTGATTAACTTAGAAAAGTATGTCATCAAGCTTTACTGTGGTGAGAGTGAAATAGTTTCGGTGAATGAAGCTCGCAAGTTTCTGTTCACAAAGAACAAGTCTTTGCAAAATATCCCTCCCACAAAAGATGCTCTTAAAATGCACACGCTTAGAGCAGCCTACCAAGCAGGTTATATATGGGGACAAGCTTTTGACTCCTCACCTGATATTCCCTCCCCATCAAACTGGGGATGGACTGAAAAAGAAGGCCAATGGCAGCCAATATGGACAACCCAGAACAGTATATGGGATGCGGCACGAGAGCTGGTAAAATGTGCATGTAAGAACAGCTGTAGAGGCCGTTGTTCTTGTAGGCGAGAAGGAATGCCATGCACACTCCTATGCAAGACCTGCAATGGCAACTGCGATAATTCCAGGTATATTTATGTTTGAATAACTTTCGCTTTTAGTTTGCTTGCTTATTTGTTTCTACTTTTTTGGGTAATCATTGTTTTATATTTTGTTACAGTGTAATGGACCGCGAAGCACTCATCGAAGATGATACAGAATTGGATCCAGAGGTGTTGGAGGACGAGGGCTAGGAATCGTCGTGCCAATTTGTTTGATTTTTGTGTAAAAATTTTTTAAATATATATTGTAATGTTCACTTAATTTTGTTTATTTTACGTAGTTTAACATCTTTATCGTGCAAATGAGTTCTAAAATGAATGTGACATCCTTAAATCATACAAATACGGTATTAAACTTGGAACAGTATCATAATAAATGGCTCTACTCAGATTGATACCCTATTTTCCTCTAGAGCAGCAGCTGCCGAAACTTAAAAAAACTAACATTAAATGTCGTGGTGGATCCACTTCTTAAATCCATCCTTGGGCCTTAAGGACCAATCCTACCAAAGGAAATCTTTTGTTCAGCAATAGCCGTATAATTTACCGTACAAATGCAACTACTACTCCTACCTACTGGGTAAAGGTTGGCAACAGTGCTTATGTGCCTCACACATGTTCAGCTTCGAAGACCCTGTCAAAATCAAAATCAATCAAAATCAAAATATTTATTTTGTAAAATAGATACGTAAAGTATACTTTCTACAAGTCAAAGTTAATCTTTACAATAAATATCTTTAGAATAAAAAAATAAAAAATAATAATATGTATATACTAATAAGGGAAATACATACAAAAAATATTTAGGTTGGGCTACAAAAATTTAATTACAAGTAAACGCACGTAAAAAGAGCTCTGGAATTATAATTTGTTTTCTAAGACGTTAGAAAAATTATGAAAAATCCAACGACCTCTATGGACTCGGTTTGTTCCGCTTAATCGTCGGATCACGCCCGCTTATCTTGACATCTCTTTTGCACGCGTAGAGTTTGTATTTGCTATCCTACTCTCAATGTAAGGCGGGCGTCCTCTGACGATGAAACTGAACGCGGTCGGGAAATTACGTATAAAATGGATGAATAGGTAAATATGCGGGGCGCCCGCGCAGATGCGCTACGAAACAAGCTTTACCTAATTCCGTTTCGTCTCGATCCAAGGTCGGTTTATTTGAAGTAAAACAAAACTCTAAAAAGATGGAAATTATTTAGGTAAAATAAATTAAACATTAATACTCTTTCATGAACCATTTATTAAAATAAAGTTGAAAAAATATGCCCATACACGTAGGTATACAGGGTGACTGGTAATTAGATGCAATCCGTTGAAGGGGTTGTAGAAGAGAGCTATTGCAGTCGATTCGACCATATATAATGCCTTATGCAAAAGTGAACCATTTCTGAGATATTTTGTTTTTTTTTTCTAAAGTAAACTTTAAAAAATTACATTAAAAAAACCAGCCATTATTTAACATTTTTTGCGCTTTGATAACATCCCAACCAATAAACAATAGCCCTAAAATGCACATTTTTGACGTAAACCTTGACACCGTGCTCCTAAACAATTGAAAATTCTTAAAAATTACAAAAGATTTACACAAAAAAGCTAGGTTGCGCGCGTAATGCTAGAATATATCTGCATTTTACTAGCTTTTGAATAAGGTACAAAAATCTCAAATTGACAGAGGAATGATAAAAAATGTGGCCAAAACCAGGTAGAATATTAGAAACAAATCTTATGCACAAAAATGTAACTTTATAATCCATTGTTTCCTAAATTAACCATTAATGATTTGTTTTATTTAGAAAAAACACAATTTAGGGTTAAATATTAGAAACAAATCTTATGCATACAAAATGTAAGTTTATAATCCATTGTTTCCTAATTTAACCGTTAATGATTTTTTCTAGCTGCTCCTATTGTATTGGCAATATTTTTATCATTCCTCTGTCAATTATTACTTATGAAACGTTACGCCATCAGATTTTCTTGTCTTCCTAGAATAGTTTTTGCAGTATCGAAGAATGCAATTTGGCATTTTTTAAAGAGGTGATTTGTATCTGACATCTGAAATAATAATAAAATAATGGCGTATGCCAACGTTATGTAGAAATAATTGTTTAACAATTTTAGCAAATAGAGCCCAAATACGAGTGCCTTACCTAGCCTATTCCTAGTTTCAGTACTGTGTCCTGTCTAAATTTTATTATTCGCCGTGATAGAAGCCACAGTAGTACGATTATTTGAAATTTTCAACTGGCTTCTTATCGCGGCGCAAAAACTATAGGTAAACCCTTATGGCAGATAGACAGACAGCGGAGGCTCAGTAACTGGATCCAGTTTGGCACTCTGTCGGTACAGAACCATAAAAAGAGGTAGTTCTATCTGCATTTTCAGTATTTATTCCCACCGTAAGTTTGTCACATCTGTAATACATATTTCTTTTAATCTGTGAGAAACTGGCAATTCTACTCGCTCTAATATGATTCTGGTAATGAGTAAGCGAGATGGATATACGAAATGGCTACTAGCGTTTTTACTGGAAAATAAATACGAAACAAATTAGTAACTTACCCAAAATAAATATAAAATGACTATTTTAGTTCTTGTGTTAATTTTCACCGGTATTATTTCACAAAATAATTCGTATATTCGTACCTTCAACTTTGGCGGCGTTATCTTTAGATATTTATATTATTATAGCGTTCACTTCTCTCGCTCGCTTGCAAGCGACTAAACGAGGTTTAGTCACTTATCCAAACTTTAAAGCGCAATGTTTCAGTGCGGAACGCCTTGTCTAGTGAATACATTAAGGTCGTTGGAAAAATCATTCCTCGGAATCTGCGGATGAACAGAACAGACACCTAAACTACCAACGTCATATCATAACATAACAATTTATGGCTAGATTCTTTTTCACCAACGACATTTCACACGCACGAAGCTTCGTCAATCATAGGTGAAACTGATGTCACTTCTTGCTAAGTAAACATATATAGGTTTTTGTGCACATGGATGTAGATTGTTTTATAGGAAGACCTTTGTGTAAGTGGAAATAAAAGCTATTTTAAATTAACTTACACCTTGCTTTCCTATTGTACTGTCTTTTTGCTACAAATTCGCGTAATGCTTACAATAATATATAAATAAGGTAGGTATATCTGTGTATGTATGGTCAAAATTATCCTCCCATTTACATAGAGAAAACAATTATTCGACATGGAATGAAATAGGTTTATTTATAAAATATAGGGTAAATTAAACGGGGTTAGTTTTTCAAGTGCGCTTGAACAGCAAAATCCAAAACTAGGCCCCAGTCTTTAAAAGTGCTATGAACTTTCTTGGGTACAGTAGGTAAAGTGAAGAACACATCAAGGTATACACATTGGACTTGTACCTATCTTATATCCTTCACTATAGAGACTAATGTCGTACTGCAAGTGTATAACTTGACGTGTTCTTCACTGTACTACATACCTTGTACATTCCATTCTATCTACGAAACATTTGTTTTGATTTGAAAGGAAATCCTTATCCCGCGAAACTAGCAACGAACAAACTATGAAAAGCTTCCTCACCCCGCGAATCTCTACAACTCCAAAGACCCCGCAGGGGGAAGATGCAAGCCAACCACAGCTTTCACCTGTTTTCGAATAGAAAAGCAATGTTATGAAAACTTCTCATGTTACGTGTTCTGAACGGTTCGTGGTAAAAACAACACATTGAAATTCACTTCAAAGTAGTTCCATCTTTATTTACAAGTTACTAAGAATCACGAGAGTCTAAGTCTTGGCCAGTTTTAGAACCATAACAAAGCGTTTTCTTCCATGAAGTGAATTTGATAGGTATCAGGGTTCAGTAAATAAAACAATAACGTTAACGGAATGGTTTTGGTTCGGTGACTACGTGCTTAGGTTATATTTAGATTGATCTATTGCATCACAAGATTATGACTCCATTTCAACACGTGCTTCCCCTGCAGTTATGGCTATGTAAGTATGTGCTATCTACATGTGTTATGTACAGTTACATCTACTTATGTATAGATAGAATAGGAAATTGGAAATTTAGCCTAAGAATAATAAATAAAAAGCATTTTCGGGCTAGTCGAGCTATATTGTAGTAGTCTTTTGACAGCAGCTGTGCTCTTCGTTCGCCATTTTGGTTTTTGAATTTAATCTATGGATAATACGAAATCTTTATTCCATAAAATAAGAACTATAGCTATATATTGTTCTGAGACTTATTCTGTGATAAAGGTTGACATTAGGGTTGCCAGATGCAGGCTTATCAATTCCTGGACATTTCTGGGGTTACCAAATGAGTTAGTTGGAGTGCAAGTTCCAACTCCAATTGTTGGACGGGTAGTATAGAAATATATTAAAATTGCTAGGTTTATTTCTGGTATTTATAAAGGGAAAATAAAAATACAAATCACAGTCAATAAGTTTTAATTTTTATTTTAGGTGAAAATGTGTAACATTAATTAACATCCATCCATCCATCAGCCTGTTTCGTTCACTGCTGGATATTGGCCTTTTCAGGATTTTACCACTCTTGGCGGTTCTCCTGGAAGAAATGCCCATACTCACACACGCTGGGCAGGCGGGTTCGTGAGCGCGGTCCCGAAACCCTTGCATCAGTGACACCGCTGCCCGTCACCAGTCTGTTTTATATGAGGCCCGGCAATTGGGGATGGATATACCGCCATCCATCGGTCCCAGGCAATGGTGGGCCGCCTGGTTTTGCTTAAGAGCTGTTCTCTTACTCTCCCCTAAATAACTTCGGAAGGATTTGCGAGTAAGATGGTGGTACCTCCAAAGTCAAACCCGGCATCAGCTCTACCACCTTCTAACATTAACATACATAATAATAATATTATTATTATACTAGATTTTTGCAAAACAAAGGAAGACATTCATGGTCAAGTATTATTAAATTTATGAACAAATTTGAAACAACAAAAAAATTTTATCACCTCTCTTTGTTTTGTTTTAAAATATTTGTATCAACTAAACTCAAAACAAAAAATAAACACTACTCTGGCTTGGCCAAAATTAAATGTACCAATAAAACAAAAACAAACACATCTTTGGTTAGGCTAAATTAAAATTTATCAACAAAACACAAACACCGCTCTGACTTGGCTGAAATTGAATTGGCATGTGCCCCCCTCCCAGACGGTTCAAATAAAACCAGGAGCTGGGAGATTAACACTATACCGCTTTAATAATATTAGTTTATTTTTGTCTCATTCATTTTCTGGCCTACCGGTAGGACTAAAAGATAGTCCAATACTATGCGGGACACTCTGTATCTATACCTATTTGGCCTTTGTGCCCCATCCCTTCGACCAATATGTTGGTCGAAGCCCCACCCAAAAATAAATCCTGGATCCGCCCTTGCCCGTGTTAGTAACAGAAGTTGCGATTCCCTGGCCAATTGTTTTAAAATATTTGTATCAACTAAACTCAAAACAAAAAATAAACACTACTCTGGCTTGGCCAAAATTAAATGTACCAATAAAACAAAAACAAACACATCTCTGGTTAGGCTAAGTTAAAATTTATCAACAAAACACAAACACCGCTCTGACTTGGCTGAAATTGAATTGGCATGTGCCCCCCTCCCAGACGGTTCAAATAAAACCAGGAGCTGGGAGATTAACACTATACCGCTTTAATAATATTAGTTTATTTTTGTCTCATTCATTTTCTGGCCTACCGGTAGGACTAAAAGATAGTCCAATACTATGCGGGACACTCTGTATCTATACCTATTTGGCCTTTGTGCCCCACCCCTTCGACCAATATACTGGTCGAAGCCCCACCCAAAAATAAATCCTGGATCCGCCCGTGTTAGTAACAGAAGTTGCGATTCCCTGGCCAAACTCTAGTCACATTTATATTGGGCCACTAAAAGTCTATCTCTCTGAACATATGGCTACTTCCGCCTAAACCTTATAATGTAATACTCAACCAACAAGCAAAAAACCCGTTCTAGGATGTGGAGTGGGAACTACGGTGTGTGTGTGGATCACAATGATGTACAGATCAGATTGCAGAACGACGACCTCGATTCGATTCGGAGTATCAACACCACTGCTTCAACTTTTAGTAGCTGACTCATATTCCTCATTGACGTCACCCACTGTGACAGACGGGTAACAGAGTGTTGATAAATTATAAAGTAGCGGTAGATAGATCAGTCGCTATTAGGACTCTCAATCTTGAGACCCAGGTTCGAATCTTGCCGGTAAAGCAAGCAACAATGAGTTTTCTTGAAATTTATGTGCAGTAATATTTGTTTAATTACCACTTGCTCAACGGTGAAGGAAAACACAATTATAAACCTGCATGCTCTAAAAGACGTATACTATATTTGTGCTCAAAGTATATGGCGATAAGGCTTACCACCCATTACTTTGGGACGTAAAAATCGTTGATTTATCAAGGGTGTACTAGTTTTGACTGTTCTGGTGACCGGTCCAAACTCAAAAACACATCTGTCACCTCCTCGGGGATATTATATGTCGTGATGTTATTACGTTGTTACAAAATTCTTACAATATGGTCAATAACAAGCCCCTTAGTATTACCAATTTTCGAACAAAAGTATTTAAGTTAGTCTAATCCTTTTTATTGTTTTAATTTTATTTCATGTGTTTTGTTTGGCAATAAATTCCATTTTCTTTCTTTCTTTCTTTCTTACCATTGGTATCCCCAGGAAGTTTATAATCAGAATGGGGTGCTAACTTCTATAATGAAATCCGCACGCTAAAATACCTAATATGACCTTTATGTATCTCTTATCTCTATTACTCCTGTATCTTTGGAGGTGTGGCTGTCTCTATTACTCTTGAAAGTTACTAATTTGAAGGAAATTGTTTCTGCTTGGCCTTGTAAAATGGAGTCAGCGCAACAGCGCTTCAGTCTTATAGGCTTCTTGTGTATCATCATAATCACACTATGGGGTCAGATAATGTTTTTTTTTAAACTTTAATCTGACCTCCACATGAATGGTGCATGTCCACGGGTACCAGGGCAACAGACAATAGCAGCAGTTGCATCGCTTCCTGCAGCGTTCACTGGGACAATGGGTATTGTTCCACGCCAGCTTGTTACCATTTCACCGCAATTATGCTGTGTTCTGATGCCTCTTTGTGTTGTTCTGTGCTACCGGTTGTTGTTGCATGCGACTGGGTGGTGGTTCTCGGTCTCCATTGATGGGTTTCATTGACTTGAATGTTACTCGTTTCTCATTCATATACAGGCGAAAGTAACAAATACATAGGTACATAGATAAGGTATAAAAATCGAAAATGAACTGCTCGTTTCTTTTCGAGTCTATTATAAAACTTGTTCGTATGTGTGCTTTCAGCTACTGAAAATCTAGCTAGTATCCATCCATCCATCAGCCTGTTTCGTCCACTGCTGGACTTTCCAGGATTTCGCCACTCTTGGCGGTCCTCCTGGAAGAAATGCCCATACTCACACACGCTGGGCAGGCGGGTTGGTGAGCGCGGTGCCGAAACCCTTGCACCAGTGACGCCGCTGCCCGTCACCAGTCTGGTTTATAAGGCTCGGCAATTGGGGATGGATAAACCGCCATCCATCGGTCCCAGGCAATGGTGGGCCGCCTGGTTTTGCCTGAGAGCTGTCCTCTTACTCTCCCCCGAATAACTTCGGGAGGATTTGCGAGTAAGATGGTGGTACCTCCACAGTCGAGCCCGGCATCAGCTCTACCACCTTTGTTATGTAGTATTCAGTAGTATAATTGTTTTATTTATACATAATGCGTGCCAAACTTTATGACGCCTAACGTGAAGTTAAGAAGAAAGAAATTGGCCTAAAAATTAATATAATTAAAACTAAAACTTTAATTACATCAAAAACTACAAACATATTAAATTCAACACTTATAGAACAAGTGAAACAGTTTAGATACTTAGGAAGGCTGATAATGATAACCAATGACTCTAGACATAGTAGTTAGAATAGCAATGGCAAAGAAAGCTTTTAACAACAAAAAGTACCTTTTCAAAGCTCAGATATCGCGCAATATTCGGAAACGTCTTATAAAAGTATACATCTGGAGCATTGCTCTATATGTATGTGGAACGTGGACCATGACAAAACGTGACAGGGAAAAATTGGAAGCCTTTGAAATGTGGTGTTGGCGAAGAATGGAAAGAATTAGTTTGATGGCAAAGAATAGCAATGAAGAGGTCCTGCAGATTGTAAATGAAAAGCAAATTTTCATGAAGACTATAGATAATAGAAGGGGAAAGATATTGGGACATCTGATACGACACGACAATTATATCAAAAACATCATTGAAGGAAAAGTGGAGGGAAAAAGAAAGAGAGGAAGGCCCAGGAGAACATTCATGGATCAAGTGAAAGAAAAACTAAATGTCGTGTCGTATCAAGAAGTCAAAGAGAAGGCGGAGTGAATGGAGAAGACTCCACCGACAAGAGCACAGCTCTTAAATTGTGAATGAAATGAACGTGAAGTTAGCTCAGCTCGACGGGACGGATAGAGAGAAATAGATGAAAACATAGACTTATGGATGAAAGAGACAAACAGAGACATAGATGACGAACTTCAGAGGAGCTATTGTAGTGCTAGCGGCTGCAAATAGTGTTAAAGGTATGAAAATCGGAACGATAGATCTTTAGGCCATATCAAAGAATTTGACCCGTGGCACGACGAAAAAAAAATGGAGAGGTGTTTTAACGTCATCTTTTTTTTGTATAGGAAAAAAAATTTGTTCCAAAACCTGTCGTGTGTGGTACCAAATGAAAGGGCTTTCTGGTAGGCATCGTGCTACGAAATCTTTAAAAATATATCACATTACATTTCGTTCACTTGTTTTAAATTTAAATGAAAATAATTTTCAAAACATACCAAGTTTGGGCTCTCCAGATACGATACGGTTGAATATTTTTTTGTAAAATATACCCTCAAATTATACGTAATATCCTCATCAAGAACGCAATTTAGAAAATATTAACATTTAGTAAGTATTTTTTATTAGTATTGTAGTTTAACAACTTTAGAGGTTCGTTTCGAGCAAATTGGCTTCAAGCTACCTGTTTTGTAAAATCATACTAATCCGTACGGAATATTATGGAAACATAAAAACCTGTGATTTGGTATTATTATTATTATTTTATTTTTTTACCACTTTCGCAACCTCTAACTCCCAAACCCACGCTACTTGAACAGCTGACGGTCGATTCACATATCAGTCATGTGAGATCTACGATCGATGTCAATATCAGCCGGCTTACTAGGACTTTTGTATTTGCAACGGTACCTCCCGGGCTAAGACTGTGATCTTTGAGTAGGTCTTAAATACATCGTTACGACATGAATCCCCGAGGGGACGCCAGAGGTGTTCCCGAGTATGGACTGTGAAATGCAAGTCACAGTCCACACTTGTACACCCACGTTGTGCCGACGATTATAACATGCCAGCGTGATAGGTGGTCAGTCCTATTGCCGTACTTCGGGCACCTATTTGGACCTACAGACCGAACTTAAATATGCCCACGACTTCAGTGGTCACGTACTCGAACCTAGACCAAAGAGGCGGTCGACATTAAAGATCTTAGACAAAAATAAAACTACATGGAATTTTCATGGGTTATAGTGTAAGCATAACTAAGGATATAGGTGGTAGAGCTGATGCCGGGCTCGACTGTGGAGGTACCACCATCTTACTCGCAAATCCTCCCAAAGTTGTTCGGGGGAGAGTAAGAGAACAGCTCTCAGGCAAAACCAGGCGGCCCACCATTGCCTGGGACCGATGGATGGCGGTTTATCCATCCCCAATTGCCGGGCCTTACATAAAACAGGCTGGTGAAGGGCAGCGGCGTCACTGGTGCACGGGTATTTCTTCCAGGAGGACCGCCAAGAGTGGCGAAAACCTGGAAAGGCGTATGTCAAGCAGTGGACGAAACAGGCTGATGGATGGGTAACTAAGGAAAGCATTTTTCTAACAATGTAATAATTGCTAATTTCTGCGTGAAAGTAGCGTTATTATACCTGAATGGAACTTCGACTCAGGTTTTGTTCTCCTAACCTGGATTTAACAAATTGCATGCAGCCTCAAAACTGTTTTTCTGAAAGTCATGCATGCTCAGCTCATTGCATACGTACAATATGCGGGTGTGCGTCCCGCCTCGTAAAAGCTGCTTTAGATCGAAGCAAACAGCAAAACAAGTCGATTTGTCAGCAAATCGAACAGCAATATCTAAAATATGCACGCGGAATGCAAAATCGTCACGAAGGCGCCCGTTACACGAACAATTTCGAATTTAATTCCATAACCATTTCATCTCACTCTATCATAAAGCTACCTGGAATGTGTGAATGAGATGCAGGAGAAATAGGAATGCTTAAAGAAGTAGTATCGGTTAGAGTCGGTCACCTTGCACGTTGAGAATGATTGGGGCTAATTGTGTATGTGACTCGCATCCGTATCGAACAGCAAGCACGTATGTTATGTTATTTATAATTATAATAACACTTAAATTGGCATCTGTATGGCTTATTTATGTGTGTGTAGTTTATGATTATCTGGACGATAATGAAGCATGGTGTAATGATATGGATCTTCATTGTATATTTTTCTAATTTATGATTCCTCTACGGGATTAACTGAATGTAAAACTTGACGTTAATTGATGAAAAACAATAAGAGTGATTTTTATTTCAAGAAAACTCGCAAATACTGGCTTTACTGATACTCGCAATAACTGGACAAATATTATATTTTTTCCTCGTGACATTAATTCCTCCTCTTTTGGATCTTTTACCTATAGACTTTTCTCTATGCTTACTTGCAATATTTGACAAAAGACATAATCTTTCTAAGTTTTTGCCCTTCTGCTTAGCAAGACTAATCGAATGGGCGGAGTAAGGCATAATATTTACTTAACTAACGCAAGGGTTCCCTAACTTATTTGGGACGCGTACAATAACTCTACCAAAAAAAAAAATTCTGGGCCCCCTTATGCCCAGATAGGATAATATAAGGTTAAAAAAAATACTGTTCAATAACAAAATAAATATTTTTATTGCTTATTACAGTTACACAAAAATAATAGAAAACTAATTTGGTAATACTTATTGGAATGTGATGGATGAGCTTGCATCGATTTTGCACTTTACCTACCTACGAACGTTGTTTCTTGTTTATCTCTAAATAAGGTCTTTAACTACACAGCTGGGCCCGCGCCCCCCATTGAAGATCTCTGTGCCCCCCTGGGGCGCGCCCTCAGTTTGAAAACCCCTGATATTACTTATTGGTATTTATTTACAATTAATTTGTTTATCAACTTTGATGTATTAATAGTAGGGCTCGAGGATATAATATCGTGTTATACATATTGTATAATGATATACAGGATGGTCCAAATAGTGACGTTAAAGAATTTTTATAGATTCCTCGCACAGTCGACAGTTAGGGTTCCCAACCCTCCCGGAATGCCCGGGAGACTCCCGGAATATTGTTCTGCCTCCCGAGCTCCAGGAATGTACTAATTTCTCCCGACTTTCTAAAAATCAAACTAAATAAATCGCGCGCGCAATATAGTCGCCCGAAAGCATTTTGATGAACCTCAAAAAATTCAATCTATAACTAAAGTCAACAAATTTTTCACATGCTGTTTGAATTATTTACAAAAGTGGTATAATTTTGAACACCCGGAATACCAAGCAATGAAAATTTCATCACTGAAAGAACCGATTACAAATGACTCTCAAGAATTGAAAAAGCTTTGTCACGTTTGTTCTTTCTATTCCTGTCTATAATGCTTCTTGTGAACGCGTATTCAGCATGATGGAACAAGTGTGGAGCAAGGAAAGAAACAGAATTAATATAGGTATCGTGGCTTAAAGCAGAGTTACAAATATTACAAAATTTTGATTTTTCCTGTAAAACCATTTATGATTATGTGGTCAAAAACCCACAAATATTAGATCCTTCTAGAAAGCAATCTAAATATAAATAAAAAAAATAAAAATTAACAACTAATGTACCGACTTTCCTTGAACGCTCCACCGATTTATTCAAATCTCCCGGATTGGGTCCTTTGAGAGTTGGTAACCCAATCGACAGTCGACTGACAAACGGAGAAATATTCTAAAAATGGTAGTTTTTGGCTTTTGTACAATACTAATAATTAATTACTAATAAGATAATACTAATAAGATAATTAGGTGGTAGAGCTGATGCCGGGCTCGACTGTGGAGGTACCACCATCTTACTCGCAAACCTCCCGAAGTTATTCGGGGGAGAGTAAGAGAACAGCTCTCAGGCAAAACCAGGCGGCCCACCATTGCCTGGGACCGACGGATGGCGGTATATCCATCCCCAATTGCCGGGCCTTATATAAAACAGACTGGTGACGGGCAGCGGCGTCACTGGTGCAAGGGTTTCGGCACCGCGCTCACCAACCCGCCTGCCCAGCGTGTGTGAGTATGGGCATTTCTTCCAGGAGGACTACCAAGAGTGGTGAAATCCTGGAAAGGCCTATGTCCAGCAGTGGACGAAACAGGCTGATGGATGGATGGAATAAGATAATACTAATAAGATAATGTGTCTCCGCACATTAGTTCCGCCAATGTCGAGTTTTAAGAGCCCTGTAGTCGGTGGATTGAAGTCGGTTGCGCACGGGGTCGCTATGCTTGCTATTTCATTCTACATTCAAGTTTGGGTTATAGAGCACTCACCGACTGTTATTGGTTGATCCGAACGTTCATTTCCCGAGCTCGTACGGAACTAACCGAACACGGCGTGAGAGGCAAGCTAACGCGAGACAAAATTCATGTCTTGAAAAAACTCGAGAATGGTTTTGGTGGTTCCTATGATTTCAGGAGAAATATCCCAATAATCGAAATGAAACAAAAATATTTTTGAAAAGTTTAAAATATACTATGCTGTGAACCTAAAATTATTTGATTTGTTGTATCGCTTCTAGGACATTACGGTACATAAACATTCATCAAAATATGTGTAAAAGCCAGGACTTTTATACGCTTGTAACTTTTGTATGTATTTGATTTTGATAAATGTTTCAGGTTGAAGTCATGGATATTGTATGGGATATCTTGAAAAAGAAAAAATAATAAGCAAGTACCTATAAATATGGATGTTATCAGCGAACTGCGCTCGTATGGGAGTTGGGGCGAATAGAGTGCCCTTAATCAAAAAAACGCACTGTGGACTGATCTAAGCTAAGAAAGACAATAATAATAATAACCCATTTAATTTAAAATTAGATATACCGACACGCCCTTTTTCCAACTTAATTATTAGTAAGTGTAGATATTCGTAGATTTGAAAAGTATACTTATTTACTTAGGTAGTTAAACCTAGCTTGTGTTTTGAGCATGTATAGTTTGCGATATTTTTTTTGCTTCTGATGGTTTTTCAGATCATTTCTTCGCTCTTATAAGGATCCTCTTGCGGCCGGTCGAGATGAAGTGAGTCTCGGGTTATCAGTGTGCGTGGGCAGATCCATTTCTTGTTTTATTCATCTAAGTTCATTTCCGGCTAAAACACTAGTAAATATTTTCATGTCTTGAGTCTTGACATCAGGTTTTTTTGACGTGGTACGAGTACTTGCTTATTCATAAAAATATAGTTCAATTTATGCAGAGCTTTCGCCATTGCAAATTAGGACACATTTTTTGCGAATTTCATAACATAAAGTCAGCGAAACGAGCATTACTAAAGGTATTCCAGCTATTTTGAAGTATGGCAACCTGCATAATAGCGTAGGCATCTAAACCTCAGCGTCACAATCTCAGGGGGCAATCTTCAGCGAGATATCGCAATCACCATTGTTGCACAAGGACGGTGCATTCCTCGGATAGACTGGGCCTGTGAAAGCGAGTGGCAAAGCGAAATAGCTTGGAACTCAGTACTTGTCCTTATTTATCGTATTAGAGGTCGATGACCAAGCAATGTAATAGTTTGAACTATTAATTAAGGCGAGGCATTGATAAACTATTAATTTCAAATCGGCGCCTTAGGGGAGTGGAGTGAGGGGGTCTTACTGCATTCAAATATGCGCTTACGAACTAGCTTATGCCATTAGGTCGTATGCGGCAAAACAGTATTTTTCATTTAAAATGACAACTATAAGTAATTTAATAAATCCAATCGGACATATTGAAGTGTATTTGTAGACTAATTTAAATAAAAAACTTAGAGACTTCATTCGCTCCCGTTTGTTAGTAAAATAGAAATCTCTGTTTTAAAAGAGGTTTTCTAAATATTTTTTTCTCTGCTATGAAAAATTAATCTATCAACTAAATCTTCGGGCAAAATGATGTCAATGAAATGCTTAATCTAGTACATAAATTGGTAATTACATATGTTTTTTTATTGCTGAGAAAAATGGAGATCCATAGTCGCCAAAATTTCGTGGCGTCGTCTTAAGTGATATTGAAAAGCTGACTAGATGTGACCTATTCTCGTGCAGAAAACCTTAAATTTAGAGTTAAAAAATAAATAAGAGCTATAACAACCAAGCTCATTTAACTTTTATCCAACTTGTAGGTTATGGCAGCTCTAAATCTACTTTACTACTACTTTGCTTTTGATACTTACTAATATTATAGATAGCACAGTGATTACAGAGGTTTCTTTCACAATTCACATTGTTAGTTCAGTGAATGTCCCCCCCCCCGAAACAAAAGTCTGGATACGTGTCTGCTCTCACTAGTAACCATCTAGTAACTTTTAATGAAAATACACCTTAGTTCAGGATGTTCATAAAATCTCTATCGAAAACAAAAACAGCACATCATCGTGAATCTTTTATAGCTCACGTTAAGGTGGTCGAACCAAATCTCGGTGCAAAATGCACATCATAACATTGTTTTCCCTACTTTTGAATAAAATGTATGCAAAAATTGCGTTTAAAAGAAATTGGCGGACATTGATTACTAATAATAGGGTTTTCGCATTAAAATTGTGTTATTTTATGCCTTACATTTTCATTACATTCGATTACAACGATAAATACACCTTTAAGTTTGTTAACCGAATGCAATCAAAATGTAAATCATAAAATGATAGAATTTAAATGTGGAAACTTAATTATTACTAATAGATTGCCGCCAATTGCTTTAAAACGAAATATTTGCATACTTTTTATTTAAAAGTAAGGAAAACAATATTATGATGTGCATTTTGCACCAAGATTTGGTTCGACAGCCTTAAACCATCGCACGGTCGTGCAGCATCTTATGAAATCGGTTTCGCGCATCTTGCACCAACCAGCGTCTGTCCTTAATACGTATTTAAATTGAGTACAAACAAACAAACACCCGTCCCGTCTCAACTATAGGGTTACCATTTAAAATGGTGCCTAAAATGCCTGATTTTCCAAATAAATGCCTAAGGCAAAAAGCAGTTATGAAAAAAACGTTTTACATTTAAATCTTACTTAATAAATGAACACAGTACATAATGTATCTACATACATGTAGTAACAATAATAACAAATGTAGTGTTTTTTTTTTGATAACATGATGTTTTTCAGAAGTTCCTTTATACCTAATAAGTATGTACATGTATCTTCACAAGAAATAAAAAAAAATCCCACCATACTTGTCCACCGAATATTTTCGTAACTATTTGATCTAACCAGCTTGTAATGCACATACTGAACGCTCACGAGGGCATTACAAGGTGGCTAGATCAAATAGTTACGAAAATATTCGGTGGACAAGTATGGTGGAAAAATTCAACGGTCCAGGTAAGTACCTCGGTGGCGCAGTCGGTAGCGCGCTTGTCTTGATAACAAGAGGTCGCAGGTTCGAATCCTGGCCCAAGGAATTTTTTCAAATTCTTGTCTATACATTTGTTTCTAATTTATCTTTTCCAGTTTGTAATGCACTCTAATAATAATATTTAGAGTATTCCAAAGCGATGGATTTCGCAATAAAAAACAAATGCCTGTCTCGGATCAATGCCTGCCGTACGCCTGTCTAAGTCTAAAATTACCTGTCAAATGCGGCAAAAGCCTGTCATATGGTAACCCTAGTCCCAACGTCTGGGCTATTTCGGAGTCCTCAGACTTATAACTAGCAGACCACATTAAAGTTGTTAAAGAGATCAAAAGCGAATTCTGGCTGAGCTGGCTTGTGCATTTGGTCATAATTCTCAAATTACCTACGATGCAGAGAACTTGGGAAATTCAAACTGAGGTGTTTGATTTCTTGCAAACTTCTATACGAGGGTCTTAAATACATGTTTTTCTTCTAAAGAGGGGCTGTCTGTGCTAATGGGTCTCGCTAGTGGCCTGTCTGTCATTACTTCCCAGAATTTGATCCGTTTAGCGACACTATCGGATGGTACAAAAATATTATACAGTGTTATATTTTATAGCGAAATCCATCGCTTTTGAATACGATAAATATTTTATTAGAGCCCACTTACTTGAAACTTGTTTCTGATTGATCTTTTCTAGTTTGTAATGCACTCTTATAACTAGTTCTTTGTTAAATACACTTATACTTGTCCACAGAATTATTATTATTAATGTCTTATTTTTATTTAACTAAGTGCCGATAATCATAACCATCAACACTCTAATAGTATTTATACGATACTCGTGCGAGAAACTTTTTCTCGACTCGTGTGATTGCAGCACGCACCTTCGGCTCGTGCCGCAAACTCACACTCGTCAGAAAACGTTTCATCGCTCTCGTATCGTAATGTACTATTAGAATATACAGTGTTTTTTTTTATCAGCACACATTCTAGGCTAGGGTTTTTTTTCTGAATCTAATGATGTAGTTTTGGTTTTCATAAGATCGATACGTTTAGACACCTACGTCATATGAACATTTTTTTAAATCATCAGGAAGCAGTTTCCATAGTAATAAAATATGTGACACCGTTTCAGGTTTTGTTATGTAACCTCTGTTTAGTCTACTACTATACTACTAATACATCAATTTGTTGTCCGTCTGTCTACCTACCTGTTCGTCTGTCAAAACCCTTTTCTCAGGCCCCGTGCATGGGCGTAGCTATAACTTTCTCATCGGTTGGGGGGGGGGCGAAGAAAACAAAAAATACAAATAAAATGTTAACCTCCCGTAGTAATTGACTCATGGCTGGGCTTGCAAAAAATGTATTTACGAATTTCACAACAAATTACCCTCAATTACCTTAATCTTGATCCTGAGCACTTACCGAGTCTTCAGTATGAATCTGGCTGCATAAATTAATGTCACCTTGTATTTTATGGTACGGCACGGATAACACATAACTGATGTAAATATTTATTTTTCCGTGTATACTAAGGGGGGTGGGTCCGGACCCCCAAACTCCCCCTTATTAACGCCCATGGCCCCCCCGTGAGAAATATTTAGTTGAAACTAAATAATATCCCATACAGAAGTCTACAGCCCCATGATGCTCTTAAAAATCAAGCTGCGAAAAATTTTTTTTTTATATCAAAACTCACGCAACTTTTAAGCTCATTATTCAGGGAGACAGCAACTCAACCACGACTTTCATACGTGCTTCAAATCTAACCCTATTGCCAAACAGTCAAACGAAGGTAATAGATTTGATCGGCCTCCTTACAATAATTCATAGAGACGACGACGGTTGAATTTCATAACAATGCGAACCAGTACAGCCATACATGATCAAGTGTATAGAGTAGGAGGCGTACTGACTACATCTATTAGCATCCAATCACGCAGGGACGTAGTAAGAGTAAAGGGGCCACATTACTTTGCCTTCATCCATCCATCAGCCTGTTTCGTCCACTCCTGGACATAGGCCTTTCCAAGATTTTGCCACTGTTGGCGGTGCTTCTGGAAGAGTGAGTGAGTGAGATCACGCTGGGCAGGCGGGTTGGTAAGTGCGCTGTCGAAACCCTCGCACCAGAGACGCCGCTGCGACAGCAGTCTGTTTAATATAAGGCCCAGCAATGTGGGATGGATACACCGCCATCAATCGGTCCTAGGCAAAGGTGGGTCACCTGTTTGTGCCTGTTTGAGAGCTGTCCCTTACTCTCCTCCGAATAACTTCGGGGGGGTAGGTCTGCGAGTAAAATGGTGGTACCTCCACAGTCGAGCCCGACACCAGCTCTACCACCTGCAGCTCTATCGCTTATATTTTGCCTTAATTTATTAAATGAATCCTCCCTAATTAAATTGATTATTAATTACTATTAATTAACAAATATATATTAGTAATTGAAAAAATATTCAGTTGGTGGAAATGTCAATTTGCTTTATCGGGCGGAGTCTAAAAACTGACCTCGTAGTTTTAAAATAAATGCATAGATAGTACTATTACCTACAGTCGCCTGAAGTTCACGCTACAATTTGCATACGATTTTAACCGTAATAACAGTAATAAGACTGCTATTGGGTAGGTTTAATGCGGGTGACAGTACAAAATATTATGTACTTCTTTTAATTCATCATTTGCGTAAACATTTAAGTAAATTATTTAAATAATAAGTAAATTATTTAAATAGTTTGCGATGTCTAAAAATTTCAAAAGGCTACAACGGCGTTTCCACTGTTTTCGTTATCCAAATAGGTTTGATTTCTCAGCTGAAACCTTGAATTATTCTATGCCAGTTTATTTCTCTGAATCCTTTTATACCACTGTACCGTTGTTAAACATACCTGTTACAGTTAAAACCCGTTTTTAGATAAGACGCGTTTTCCCTAGAATTAACTAATGCTCAAAATTGAAATCAGTTAAAACTAGTTCTTACTAGTAGAACCCGTTTAACTAGTTAGTGCCATACAAAACTTCGGGGGTCGCCTCGCTCGGCTCCTATAACTCGTCGTCGCAACCTATTTTTGTTTCTATCCTAGTTTTGACTAGGTATATCTAGTTTTAACAAAGGCATTTCGTAAAAACTAGTTTTAACTAGGGGAAACTAGTTCTAACGAAAAACGGGTTTTAACTGTGACATATCCATCATTCTATAGTGCGCTCTGCTACATCAGAATTCATATTCCAGCCCCCCTCGACCCTAATTACGACTCTGTGGCAGCTCTCTCCAAGCTATAATTTCATCACGCCTCGCTTCGTCCAGATTTGTATCTTATTGTGATGCAAATATGCTACAATTTGACGCTAGATATAATTTAGCTCATCACTCTACGTTTAAACGTTAGATAGAATAGAATGACTGGCTGTATAGTAAATTTACATCTTCTAGAGTTTTGTAGGTCACAACCACCTGTATTTATTGTTTTTTAGAAAATGCTTGCTATTTCATACCTAAAGGGTAAATAGCAGTCAAGAGCCAGTCGGGGCTCGAACAATTAGGGTTCCGTACCAATTACAGTAAGCAATTTCTAAAGATACGAGTATACACGAGAAACCGATTCTGTTTTTTATTAGTTCTGAGCGCACAGGTTGATAAGGTACAAATTTTTGTAAAGCTGAAATCCTGAAAAGTGACAACATTTTTGCACTCTTTTTCTCTCATACATTCCAAGCATAATCCCGCCGAAACGCTCCTCGATGCGGAGCAAAAAAATCTTCACAAAAATTTGATGAATTTAAGTGTACAGTGGAGCCCACATCAAGCTAAACACTTTCAGTATAAGCTGACCTCTCATTGTATTGGCTTCCCGTACAATGAAAGGTCAGCTTATACTCAATGTGTATAGCTTGATGTGGGCTCCACTGTACCAATCAAAGCCACCTTGTATGAAACAAATCCTCGGCATGTCACGTCAAGCGAAAAGGCAGACTTAATCGTTACAAAGATCAACAAAGAATATCCTTGGCTGTATGGAGATGCGAATGGTGGAAAGTGTAGTGAGATATGCGCACGATCACGATCTGCGCAAGCTCGTGACGGGTAAATGTCGCACGCGCAGCTTCTCATCACGATCGCTCTATACATATGTAATATGCATTAGGATAATGATAGTGTGCGTTGCTGATGATGTGATGACACTAACTATAGTCTAAAGTCTGCCTGTTTAAAGATGAGACTGAGTTTTTTTTAACTGGCTGCTTCATATTTACTATGTCTATTACTAGTCTATTGTATGGCCTTAGAATCTTAAAAGGAGGCGCTAAGAGCTGAGACTACGACCAAGAGAAAATAAAAAGCGCGTCAATACACCAATAGTATGACCTGAAGGTTTACAACAATGAATAATGTCGCCTCTGTAGAGCTGAAACCGGTAGAATAGACTTAGTAAACTCTGAAAGCTGTTGTAATGCTACGCCATCATGGTTTTTATTTGCATGCATTTCCTAATGGTTATAATAACATTTGTAACATCATAAATATGTATTGATTCTGCCATTTAAATCCATATTTCTCACCAACAACCCTAATAAAACGACTAAGAAGTCTGAAATATGTAACAAAATTGAAACACTACTAACACACCCTAAATATAATTGTATTATTTATTTCAAAAACTGCATATATTGGAGGCGCGTAAATTTTTTACCTAAAATGTAAGGGCTACTTGCACTGTTATTTCACACACATAAAGGAATAAATTGGTATAAACTCAACTCTGTATTTATTTAAGTTATATCTTCTGTTGTTCTGTCACTTCTTCACTACATGAAATATGATTCACTTTGTTGAAAAATATAACATCACTTCTGTAGACTCAATATAGAACCATACAATCTATTTCAGAGATAAAAACGCGGCGAAATAGAGTGGGAGCTCTATAATCGCGCTACAATAACTTATCTTACATCTCTTAGCACGTAATATCGCTCTTTTAGAGCCTTTGTACTGCCGTACTAACACACATTTACGGCCACACTATGGCTATTGTAGAACCGATAGCCATACAAGTTGGGCCTCTTTTGGGGTTAAAGCAGCGCTATAGCCGCTTCTAGAGCCAGTATAGAGCTTAGCTATGAAGCCAATGCCGTAATTTATTACGCCGAGCCGGCCACTGTACGTAATGATAAATTATGAATAAATTAGTATGATTATGAGTAGCATTTCTACAAATAATGTCGTATGACAGAAGCAAACGAAAAAAACATAGCCCACAGCTTAGTATGGCAACGGCTCCAGTAGCATTCATTGTGTCTTTGAGTCGACCAATCACGGCTGGCCCAATGTCATATGACACAGTACGAACCAATCATGATCCTTTTGCCCTTTTGAGTCTTTGGTGCCATTTTAGAATTAGAAACGTGTCTTCTATATATTTTTCAGTCGCCGTATGACTGCAATTGAAGGCAATCCCTAATCCACTCAGTGGACACCAATGTCGCGAAATGCAGTCCTTGGTTCACAACAGAAAGATTGTGTCACACACTTATTTATTTATTTTCTTTATTAGGAAAACCACTAGTTAGTAAGCTAATCTTAACACTACACATTGAACATAAATAACTGCTAAACTTCTTACTTATTAAGGTAATCACAGCATGCATTTTATATAAGTGACGTATAACATGTAAGTATACACATATCTTAAATTCTTAATTACTAAAATTACATTAATAATTTACAAATTCTAAATTTTATCTTAATTATTACTAAAACTAACAAACATCATTTAACTTTAGATAGAGCTTTTCTACACAATAATTTCAACCTAAACTACGAGATCTGCATTAATATCACAGGTGTGACTCACTTTATTATAGGTGTTTAGAAGTCGGGACACTGGAGCAAATTGACCCAGAACAGTCCGGGATAAAGGCGGAGAAAACATTCCAAAAGGAGCGCGGGGACAATTATATGGAATTTTTATGTTAATTTTACTTAAAAGCTGAGGGCTGTCGATTCTACTGTTTATGACATTGTACAAAAAGGACAAGTCTAATAAATTTCGTCGCTCAGTTAGGCCACTAATATTGAAATAACTCAATCTTTGCTCGTACGAGACCAGTTTTTTCCCGAGACCGCAGTTATAAGTGAGATGCCAAAGGAATCACTTCTGAAGACGCTCAATCCGCAGCTTGTGTTTCATGTAATGGGGAGACCACGCCACAGAGCAATACTCTAAGTGGCTGCGAACTAAATCATTATACAAGGAATCTCTTCTGAAGACGCTCAATCCGCAGCTTGTGTTTCATGTAATGGGGAGACCACGCCACAGAGCAATACTCTAAGTGGCTGCGAACTAGAGCATTATACAAGGAATCTCTTCTGAAGACGCTCAATCCGCAGCTTGTGTTTCATGTAATGGGGAGACCACGCCACAGAGCAATACTCTAAGTGGCTGCGAACTAAATCATTATACAAGGAATCTCTTCTGAAGACGCTCAATCCGCAGCTTGTGTTTCATGTAATGGGGAGACCACGCCACAGAGCAGTACTCTAAGTGGCTGCGAACTAGAGCATTATACAAGGAATCTCTTCTGAAGACGCTCAATCCGCAGCTTGTGTTTCATGTAATGGGGAGACCACGCCACAGAGCAATACTCTAAGTGGCTGCGAACTAAATCATTATACAAGGAATCTCTTCTGAAGACGCTCAATCCGCAGCTTGTGTTTCATGTAATGGGGAGACCACGCCACAGAGCAATACTCTAAGTGGCTGCGAACTAAATCATTATACAAGGAATCTCTTCTGAAGACGCTCAATCCGCAGCTTGTGTTTCATGTAATGGGGAGACCACGCCACAGAGCAATACTCTAAGTGGCTGCGAACTAGAGCATCATACAAGGAATCTCTTCTGAAGACGCTCAATCCGCAGCTTATGTTTCATGTAATGGGGAGACCACGCCACAGAGCAATACTCTAAGTGGCTGCGAACTAAATCATTATACAAGGAATCTCTTCTGAAGACGCTCAATCCGCAGCTTGTGTTTCATGTAATGGGGAGACCACGCCACAGAGCAATACTCTAAGTGGCTGCGAACTAAATCATTATACAAGGAATCTCTTCTGAAGATGCTCAATCCGCAGCTTGTGTTTCATGTAATGGGGAGACCACGCCACAGAGCAATACTCTAAGTGGCTGCGAACTAAAGCATTATACAAGGAATCTCTTCTGAAGACGCTCAATCCGCAGCTTGTGTTTCATGTAATGGGGAGACCACGCCACAGAGCAATACTCTAAGTGGCTGCGAACTAAATCATTATACAAGGAATCTCTTCTGAAGACGCTCAATCCGCAGCTTGTGTTTCATGTAATGGGGAGACCACGCCACAGAGCAGTACTCTAAGTGGCTGCGAACTAGAGCATTATACAAGGAATCTCTTCTGAAGACGCTCAATCCACAGCTTGTGTTTCATGTAATGGGGAGACCACGCCACAGAGCAGTACTCTAAGTGGCTGCGAACTAGAGCATTATACAAGGAATCTCTTCTGAAGACGCTCAATCCGCAGCTTGTGTTTCATGTAATGGGGAGACCACGCCACAGAGCAGTACTCTAAGTGGCTGCGAACTAGAGCATTATACAAGGAATCTCTTCTGAAGACGCTCAATCCGCAGCTTGTGTTTCATGTAATGGGGAGACCACGCCACAGAGCAATACTCTAAGTGGCTGCGAACTAAAGCATTATACAAGGAATCTCTTCTGAAGACGCTCAATCCGCAGCTTGTGTTTCATGTAATGGGGAGACCACGCCACAGAGCAATACTCTAAGTGGCTGCGAACTAAATCATTATACAAGGAATCTCTTCTGAAGACGCTCAATCCGCAGCTTGTGTTTCATGTAATGGGGAGACCACGCCACAGAGCAATACTCTAAGTGGCTGCGAACTAGAGCATTATACAAGGAATCTCTTCTGAAGACGCTCAATCCGCAGCTTGTGTTTCATGTAATGGGGAGACCACGCCACAGAGCAGTACTCTAAGTGGCTGCGAACTAAATCATTATACAAGGAATCTCTTCTGAAGACGCTCAATCCGCAGCTTGTGTTTCATGTAATGGGGAGACCACGCCACAGAGCAGTACTCTAAGTGGCTGCGAACTAGAGCATTATACAAGGAATCTCTTCTGAAGACGCTCAATCCGCAGCTTGTGTTTCATGTAATGGGGAGACCACGCCACAGAGCAGTACTCTAAGTGGCTGCGAACTAAATCATTATACAAGGAATCTCTTCTGAAGACGCTCAATCCGCAGCTTGTGTTTCATGTAATGGGGAGACCACGCCACAGAGCAGTACTCTAAGTGGCTGCGAACTAGAGCATTATACAAGGAATCTCTTCTGAAGACGCTCAATCCGCAGCTTGTGTTTCATGTAATGGGGAGACCACGCCACAGAGCAGTACTCTAAGTGGCTGCGAACTAAATCATTATACAAGGAATCTCTTCTGAAGACGCTCAATCCGCAGCTTGTGTTTCATGTAATGGGGAGACCACGCCACAGAGCAGTACTCTAAGTGGCTGCGAACTAGAGCATTATACAAGGAATCTCTTCTGAAGACGCTCAATCCGCAGCTTGTGTTTCATGTAATGGGGAGACCACGCCACAGAGCAATACTCTAAGTGGCTGCGAACTAAATCATTATACAACAGTATTTTTGTTTTAGCACATTTAAAGACTTTCGCATTTCTCAAGACAAATCCCAACAATCTAGCTGATTTTGAAATAATGTGATCGAACTGTGCAAAGAAAGTTAATTTAGAGTCCAAGTAGACACCAAGATCCCCGATGTTGTCAACTTCCTTTAGGGCTATACCACTGATATTATATTTGCACTCAATAATGTGCCTGTTACGCGTAAACTTTATGTGATAGCATTTATTAGCATTCAATTGCATATCATTCCTCACGCACCATTCAAACACTCTGTTCTTATCATGTTTGTTATCGAGCCAGTGTCTATGGTTTAAATTCATCTGCTTCTTTATGATCTCAAATTAGGTAAATTACCTGTAAAATAAATGTATAAACTCTTAGAGCTTGATTTTTTTATTTTTGTTTTTTATAATATTATATTATAATATTGTAAGTTACCTGTAATACTAGTGGTAAGTGGAATCGAAAAATAAAAAAAAGACTGTGTATACAAGAGCTGCAATTTTCTTAAATTGCGCTGTTTTTCGGTCTCATCTTTTGGTAGCTAGACTTTATTCGAGTTTCATCTTTCAGATGTATCCGTTAATGTATTGTAATACATGGAAAATGCTTAATTTGAAATGTTCATAATTAATCAAACAGTGCTGGGCATGAATGATTTTCCTTGTTTTCCTCCAAAATCCCGGGATACCTATTTTAGCTGGACCAAATTGGGAAAGCAGTTACAGAGTACTCCGCAGATAGACACACATACAATACACCAAATGTCTCGTATTTTCATATTTTACTAAACCCTTCTAAGAGGATGCATCATCCATTCGCGTATCGGGCATACAAGGGCAAGTCAACATCAGTCCCCAGTAGGGTTGCCAGATGGGAAAACTAAAATAAAATTTGCTAAATTTCAAAAAGTTCGGATTTTGTGATTATGTTCGGGACAAATAAATAATACGAATCAAAAAAAAATTTTTTTTTTCTTAATTATAGAATTACAACAAAATATTTTTTTGGCAAATTATAAGATTATACATACAGTAGAAAAATATAAGATCAAATTATGAGACAACTAAAACATACTTATTTTCTACTTTGCCATAAGTATTTGGCATTTGAGTTCATTGACTCCACCAATTTGGTGCCCTTTGGGTATTCAAAAAAGTTTTAAAATTTAAGCAATTTTCAGCAAACTTGAATCTTATTAATAGTTCGGCTTCAATTCAATCTATTGCAATTCGATTTCTGTTTTTGGTATTCAAAGACAAAGGATATTTATTTTTTATATATAACTTCGTTTTGGTCACTTGTTATTTGTCGGGACAATTTGTATTTTGTCGGGACTCTGGACATCATATGAAATGTCGGGACAATCCCGACGAATCCCGACCATCTGGCAACCCTAGTCCCCAGTGCAGTTGATGCTGACTTATCAAGGTTTCATTGTCATCAAATGATCTTATCTTGTCTTTTCTTATCAATTTAGGTTTACCCTTCCGTTCTTTTTCCTATCTCCATTATCGAGCATCTGCAGATCACAAAATGGAGTCTCGAAAGGTGCAATCTTCCCTTCGAAGTGTTCTGCGCTATTATAATGCCGATTCGTAGAAATTATTTCTCGACAGACAATAGCATTATAAGTCACGTCATGCGTCGTAATAATTGTAATTGAATGGGTGTCTGTCTGTATGTATGCAGAGAGGTTTTCGTATGAGGCTCAGCTTTCCACACCTTGCTTTTTCACACAGATCTAATTAAAAATGGGAGTTGATGATGATTACAATAATGGTACTTTGTAGTTTTTAATTAAACTGTACTTACATGTACATTATAAAAAGATACATGATAAACAATTATATATTCCTATAACCCAGTGGTTCTTAAACTTTTTGTAGCCACGGACCACTTTTAGAATTTTAAAGACACCACAAAACACTGTCAAAAAAAAATTTGGAAAAGAAAATGAAGCATAGATATTAAAAATCACTTTTAGTTAGTGTATATTTTTATACTTCATTAAATAGTATCAAAACTAAGTTAATGAAAAAGATAGTGTTGTTTGCCAAACAATGTTTGGACTCAGTATAATAAAATAACCCCGCGGTCCGAATTAATTGTAAGCTATCTTACAGTTCATTCAAATTCATGCCGTCCTTATCACACTTACTAAAAAAATAGTGTGCTATCTCTGACTCACTCACAGTTTGAGCGATGTAATTCTATTTCGGACCGTACGGTAAATTTGTCGGTGAACTGAGTAGCTGTGTACCCCTGGCAGTGCCAGGCTGGCACTCACGGCACGGACCCCTAAGGGGTCCATGGACCCCAGTTTAAAAACCCTGCTATAATCCATTACGAGTATTTATAGCGTACATTTTAATCAACAATTTGTTAACTGTATTTAAAGTAAAGCAGAAATTTTAATGACTTTACTTTTGTGTAATATTAATATGTCTACAGGTTAAGTTCTTCAAAAGGGAGTGGCTTGCCAAATCAGAAACTTCTAAGGAATAGCGAAAAATGCTCAAAGGAGTCTCGGGGCCGATTTTGATGAAAACTAAAACTGAAACATTTGATTTAAAAAATAATAATATCTAGGCGGGAATCAAAATGGCCGATTAAAAAAAACCCACTTTATTATTGCACCATTCAGTGTCGATTATAAAGATTAAATTCTGGGAAGTGATGATATACGACAAACTAAAGAAATGTGCTCATTTTTAGGGTTCCGTTCCCAAAGGGTAACCAACGGGACCCTATTACCATGGATGAACAATATGTCTATGCTATTACTAAGACCATAGACAAATTCATCCATGCTAAGGCTCCGCTGTCTGTCCGTCCGTCCGTCGGTCACCAGGCTGTATCTCATGAACCGTGACAGTTAGACAGTTGAAATTTTCACAGATGATGTATTTCTGTTGCCGCTATAACAACAAACACTAAAACCGGCCAAGTGCGAGTCAGACCCACGCACTCACATACAACAGACATTATGTTGCAGTTTTTATAGATAATGGAAAAGAACACTTCGTGCGCGGGTCCGTTTCGCACTTGGCCGGTTTTTTAATAAACTGATTCAAATTTTAAGGTTACATACATTACCCGTTCCGGTTTCGGTCAGTGCTTCTTTTCAATACAGAGCTGGACTTGACGATTGTTCCTATAATGTATTGTGTTGTATTTTAATCAATAATGGTGTGATTCTGAATACAATACAATCCTCGAGACGACGAATCCGGCTATGTATTGAAATAATAGGCATAATTTCGAAAAATTTAATGTAAGAGAAATTAAATAGTATTTTCTTAAAAATAAGCGTTTAAATTTAGTTTTCCGTTTGACATTACTTTCCAGAATTCGATCCTTATAAGCGACATTATCGGATGATGCAAGAATATACGTACAGCGTTTTTTTATACTTTATAAAATTTAGCTTGACATACATCGTCAGTTCATCGACGTATGTGTTATGGACCAAGTGATAAATCAATACATAATGCCCGGTCATTATGAAAAATGCCCAATATGAGAGTGCAATTTGATAATAATTATGCAAATAATCAAATTGACCGGGCATTATACATATTCTCCGTCACCTTTTGGGCAAAGTAATACAAACATATTAAATTACTAATTTTTTTATTTGTATTGTCATTTAACTTAAAATAAACTAAATGTTAAGCAATTTAAATAATCAGACTCATTATTTGGATTAATTAGCAAGGACTTCTAAATTAAGAATCCACTAGTTTTTGCATTTAAAACTTAAGGAAAGTTATAGTAAAAATATAGGTAACACAAAACATATAAAATTTAAAACTGAAATTTCACGACATATCTTCGTATTATAGAAGTTTTGACATATTATTACATAAAATAAACTTAAGTTTAAGCAATCAGCCTCATTATTTGTCATACTTAGCATCTAATTGTTTTCTGCACTTTAAACTTAATAAAAGTCAAATTCCCTCCCGCTAAATATAGCTTCATTATCATATTGCCCAATTGTCACGTAGCAATATAATAATGACCGTGCAATGTAATAAATAATGAAGTTTAGATAGTAATTAATCACTTAGCCCGATAGAGCTAAACAATATTCATAATGCTCACACGTTATGAATAATGCCCGCATTAATTACTTGGTCCATACGCACTAGAACTAATACTCCCAACATTTGAATCAGAAGCGTAACTATATAAGAAACAATGAGATCTGTCATTCTAATCAAGCTACATTTTACAAAGTATAAATCAGCAGATTCTATTACTTGGTCCATACGCACTAGAACTAATACTCCCAACATTTGAATCAGAAGCGTAACTATATAAGAAACAATGAGATCTGTCATTCTAATCAAGCTACATTTTACAAAGTATAAATCAGCAGATTCTATTACTTGGTCCATACGCACTAGAACTAATACTCCCAACATTTGAATCAGAAGCGTAACTATATAAGAAACAATGAGATCTGTCATTCTAATCAAGCTACATTTTACAAAGTATAAATCAGCAGATTCTATTACTTGGTCCATACGCACTAGAACTAATACTCCCAACATTTGAATCAGAAGCGTAACTATATAAGAAACAATGAGATCTGTCATTCTAATCAAGCTACATTTTACAAAGTATAAATCAGCAGATTCTATTACTTGGTCCATACGCACTAGAACTAATACTCCCAACATTTGAATCAGAAGCGTAACTATATAAGAAACAATGAGATCTGTCATTCTAATCAAGCTACATTTTACAAAGTATAAATCAGCAGATTCTATTACTTGGTCCATACGCACTAGAACTAATACTCCCAACATTTGAATCAGAAGCGTAACTATATAAGAAACAATGAGATCTGTCATTCTAATCAAGCTACATTTTACAAAGTATAAATCAGCAGATTCTATTACTTGGTCCATACGCACTAGAACTAATACTCCCAACATTTGAATCAGAAGCGTAACTATATAAGAAACAATGAGATCTGTCATTCTAATCAAGCTACATTTTACAAAGTATAAATCAGCAGATTCTATTACTTGGTCCATACGCACTAGAACTAATACTCCCAACATTTGAATCAGAAGCGTAACTATATAAGAAACAATGAGATCTGTCATTCTAATCAAGCTACATTTTACAAAGTATAAATCAGCAGATTCTATTACTTGGTCCATACGCACTAGAACTAATACTCCCAACATTTGAATCAGAAGCGTAACTATATAAGAAACAATGAGATCTGTCATTCTAATCAAGCTACATTTTACAAAGTATAAATCAGCAGATTCTATTACTTGGTCCATACGCACTAGAACTAATACTCCCAACATTTGAATCAGAAGCGTAACTATATAAGAAACAATGAGATCTGTCATTCTAATCAAGCTACATTTTACAAAGTATAAATCAGCAGATTCTATTACTTGGTCCATACGCACTAGAACTAATACTCCCAACATTTGAATCAGAAGCGTAACTATATAAGAAACAATGAGATCTGTCATTCTAATCAAGCTACATTTTACAAAGTATAAATCAGCAGATTCTATTACTTGGTCCATACGCACTAGAACTAATACTCCCAACATTTGAATCAGAAGCGTAACTATATAAGAAACAATGAGATCTGTCATTCTAATCAAGCTACATTTTACAAAGTATAAATCAGCAGATTCTATTACTTGGTCCATACGCACTAGAACTAATACTCCCAACATTTGAATCAGAAGCGTAACTATATAAGAAACAATGAGATCTGTCATTCTAATCAAGCTACATTTTACAAAGTATAAATCAGCAGATTCTATTACTTGGTCCATACGCACTAGAACTAATACTCCCAACATTTGAATCAGAAGCGTAACTATATAAGAAACAATGAGATCTGTCATTCTAATCAAGCTACATTTTACAAAGTATAAATCAGCAGATTCTATTACTTGGTCCATACGCACTAGAACTAATACTCCCAACATTTGAATCAGAAGCGTAACTATATAAGAAACAATGAGATCTGTCATTCTAATCAAGCTACATTTTACAAAGTATAAATCAGCAGATTCTATTCCCTGCTAGGGAAATTATTTTTTTCAAAACTCGAATAAAACTGTTTTGGCTTTTATCTAAATCAGCCCCGTCGCTATTCCCTATAGTTTCGAGTTTGGCCACCATTCACAGCCACTTAAAAAACTAACCCGGTATAGACTACCTATATATTGTTCAAGATATTAGTGGATCAGAGTAATTGACAAAAAAATACGATACAATTTCTCGTGTATTTTTTGCTCAATTTTCTATTCTATCTGTCGTAGCTATCCTTCAACAGAGAGTTCCTTTTCAGTTTCCAATGTGTCTAGTGTATGAGTTCCTACTTGGTTTGAAGATACGATTGTTCTGTTGTTATAATTAAGATATTTATGAAACAGCTCGTTCGAGGGATTTTACACTTATTTGTTGCTTATCCAGCAAAATGGCTTCTTTCTGTTGATATTCATCTTTTGTAAATTAAAAATCAAACTGGATTTTTCTGGAGTTTTATCAAATGCTCTACTATTTGAGTCGCTACAGTATTTGACTTCATCAATTTAGAATGATAAGCCTTAGACAAAGCCTTTATTGTTTTCAATAGTTTTTACCGTAGTTCTTAGTACTATGTTCCTTTATTATTCTTTGCATAATCTTCAGAATGTTTAATGAACATCGAATTGAAGAGATTATTCGTCCGGCGCATACCTCCCGAGATAGCTGCGCCTGTACAACACAAGTCGCTCGCCCACTTTCTCATTTAGCATTCTGCAACGGTATTATTTATTATCTTGTAAAGTATTAGATAATTTCATAACACCTCCGACTGCGAACTTATTTACTGCTCGTAACGAAACGCCACCCGTAGAGTCAGATTTTAGTAAAAAGTCTACGTTCCTTTCTCTCGCGCAAGTATTTACATAAATCATTTAGGTATTGTTACAATATTTACCACACTGTAAATAATAACTGTTGTTTTTAATAAAACGTTTTATTATAGTGACCTAGTTTTATAATATTTAATGTTGTATGATTTATAGCGAAAAACACCGGTTTGGAAACTCTATAAACATTCTGTTAAGAGTGCATTAAAAACTAGAAAAGATAGTCGATTCTGAAGGCTTTAATTTTAGTTTTAGTTCTGTCAAAACTTAATTATTTCCAAAGTAATCTAACTTCTGTGGTAAACACTAAAGAACTATTTTGGAATGAAGAAAATTTAGTTCGGACAGTACTAAAACTAAAATTAAAGCCAAATTTATTTCAATACTAGCTTTTGCCCACGGCTCCGCCTGCGTGTTATTCGGTTTAACGACATGCTTTTTTCTGGGATAAAAAGTAGCCTATGTGTTAAGTTAGGGTATAAGCTATTCTAAATTTCATCCAAATCTGTTCAAGCGTTTCAGTGTGAAAGAGTAACAAACACACACACACACACTCACACACACGCACTCTCACACAAACATTCGCGTTTATAATATAGTGTGCTTACTTTAAATTAGTCTTTAATTGATCTTTTCTAGTTTGTAAATAATGGTCAGAATAATGTAATGTATTTTTTTATTGATCCGATAGTTACTTCATGCAATAGATCAGACTATTTTTATTGATCCGATACTATACTACATTCAATAGACAAGACCGCATAAATATACATTTTGAATTTAGGAATTCAGAGTATACAGGTTTTGATTTATATTTACTACGTTAAATATCGTAATTCGGTTCAGTTACCATATTGAGAAGAACGGCAAGAAACTCAGTGGCCACAATATCATTTCGCAAGTGCCTCAGCTGCCGGCGCCGTGTCCCAAATCGGCTGCCGGCACTGACTTTAGAAAAAGAAGCGGGAAAGGGGGTTAGGGCTAGGTAGAATAGGATAAGAAGTAATTTTGGGTCTTTAAAGTGATAGTAAAAAAAAACTTTCACCAAAAGAAAAAAATAGGTGCGACGACGAGCGAAGCGACGAGGAGCGTGTTAGGTTGACATGTACGATAAAATAAGGAGCCGAGCCAAGCGGAGCGGAGCGAGGCGACGACGTCTCTAGTTCTGACAGTACCTAACTCAAATTTGTATTTTCAACGATTTCCAAAAAAACCAACACAATACATAGACAATTTCACACTTTCAAATTAAAGTCCTTTGCGCGTAAGAAATTTATACCGTCATCAGCGCCGCGCCGCGCCGCCGCGCGCGCCGGTGTCCATTATGGGATATGTTTTTGATTTCGTACGTAGTAGTTCGCAGTAACGTACTGCCCAAGTGCCCGGTTCCCAACGGTGTTATTTTTGGATGATGGTGCCGGCAGCGGAGGCACTCCCCACAATTTTACATCGTGTCCTCTGTATAACGATTTATAGAACACAATGTGAAATTGTAACAGGCATTCGAATAAAAAATCTTCTTTATGCTTTTACAAAGGGAAAGTGTAAGAATTTAATTTGTAAACCTATTGTAAAGCACTAAGGCAATACGGCACATAAGACTGGAACTTATTATGGTTGTACCCTACAGAAGCATCGTCAGACAATGCCAGTTTTCCTGTGCTAGACAATGACGATTGTGTAGTGGTGGACCACTTTCTTTTCCCTGGTCTTGTTATTATAGTTGGTCTAATTAACCAGACCGTATGTAAAGGTGTTTAGGCACTTTGTGTAAACTGCACGCATCTGGGTAACTATTATTAGTTATTAGCAAAAAACCGGCCAAGTGCGTGTCGGGCCACGCGCAATGTAGGGTTCCGTAATTGCCCGGTACATGGAAGTTGGTCTACTAATACACTTCTGGTCCCATACATTACATGGGGACTTTTGGTCGATGGTCTTTTGGTTTGGCGCGATCTGTACTCGTAAACCTGTAAAGCCTACTTAGCTGTGATAGCTTTCATTTTAAATTCATTATATATACTACTTCTTTGAATTTTTTCACATTTCTATAAACAACCGTTTAGCCAGCAGGGGGGGCGCTCCACTCTAACTAAAATGTTCACTTTAAAGCTTAATATTTTGCCAACGGATCCCTAAATCGAAAAATGGTTTTCACACACCCACAATGTTTTACAACGGCCTATCCAACGATACCCCATTCTATGGGATAGACGAGAAAAAAAAATTCATCCCCAGCTTACGTGTATGAGTTTCGAGATTTTCTTACCATTTTATCGGCGTGATTAATATTTATATCCATGCCAAATTACAGCTTTCTAGTATTAATAGTCTCTGCGCTAAGCCGCGGACAGATGGACATGGCGAAACTATAAGGGTTCCTTGTCGGACTACGGAACCCTAAAAAACGAACTCGCTGATCACCGTAATGTGAAAGGAAACTACGGAGAATAATATTATACTTTTAATTTGCCCATGTCCAGATCTGCCACCAATTATCGATAGGTGTGTATATCTTTAGGTATGGCCAATTTGTGTGAGCTTTGAAAACACTAAGTAGGTACCTTGAAAACACTTCCTTGAAACCTAGAAGGGAATCATCACCTTGAAGAAAAATTAATCTCCAGTCTCCAGCATGGCCGAATATAATTAATTATTCGTCCATGTCTCCAGTAAGGATCGATCTCGCACTGCATCGCACCTGTTGTTCTCCGAGTCTACTAGAATCCGGCGTTTGTATGTATGTATGTATGAATGTTTGCTCGACGATAACTTGAGTAACGTTGATCGGAATGTTATGAAATTTGGCAGGCGAGTAAATAACCCAAAAAGAATTTTTAAGTTCAAATATGAGCCAAATGGGCGAGCGCGAATTCACAGTTCGAGGCCAACTACTAGTTAAAAATAATGAACCGAGATTTTATACATTTTTATTTTTTAAATAAATGCCCTTTGATGGTTACGGGAAGCGTGAAATCTGTGCATTTTTCGGTTTTTTATGTGACCTCGTTGTATGGAGGGTTATCTGTATTTATTTTATTAAGATCACAGGACAGGGACTTGGTGTTGTTGTTGATGGCTTCGTAAGTGGGAGCCAGCCCTCCCCCCCCCCCCCCAGCTACAAATCCTAGTTCCGCCAGCGATCTCAACTTCAAAACCCTTTGTAGAAATTTGTTAATAGTCAAAAGAAAGCTTTGTCTTATAACAACGAGTTGTTCAAACCATCAATTACTCTCACTTTTTAACCAAATAATTAATGATCACAAAAATCTCGAGCATACATCTTCATCCGACCTTTGCAAGGAGGTTGCATAAGACCAGGAAATGAGTTTGTTTTGCAACTCGACTGGTGGTCGATTGATCACGGTGACGGCTCGTTACGGGTCACTACACGTACACAATAGAGGCTGAATGGAACGGTGCCGTGGTCTTTCAGCTGATCTGGTAAAAAACTACAGTTTTGTAACGTGAACCGGGTACATTGATGGTGTTACAAATGATAACAAAATTATTAATCGTGTGACTGTTACCATGATGGAAGGTACAGTATGGTCAGTTCTTATTGGTAATCAATAGAAACCTTGTCATGTTCCTACGAATGTTGTCAGCTTGAGACTAATAAATTAGTGTGGCCAGGCTCACTTTTATAAATGTGTTAAAATTATTAGTAATCATTGTAGACTTGGGCATTACCGTCGTTCCATTGGACGGTAGATAGAGTGGCAAATACATATACCCATGTAACTTGATGGATTTTTTACGCGTAGTCGTGGGGCCCCAATGCACGAGGCCCGTTTGCTCTCTTGCTACGTGGCTAATCCGGCACTGAGTATGAATAATTGAGCAGCCTCTTCTTTTCCAGGCTGAAAGGAACACATGCAGGTGCAGAAATCAATTAAATTTCGCAAAATGTGTTCATCATTGATCTTCCTTTATTGACCGAAAGACGACAAAAAACTCGGATAAGAGATAAACAATGTTATTAAAAATATATAAAAAGGATAGTTGATGCTTGTGATTGTTGGCACTTGATGGAAATTAATACACATTATGTTATTTTAGTGCACGTACTTTATTTGTAGATTCTGAAAATGTAATTAAATAAGTATTGTAGTAAAGGGTATAATATTTAATATAACTATATTGTGGATAAGTACAAGTGTTAATAATAAACATAATGTATATTAAAAGGACATGAATTCGAAATTAAACTTGTATTAGTTTGTGATGAAATAATTCAAATAAATCAAATAAAATTAACGTTGATTTACCAAAAGAAAAATATTAGACAGGTACATGTTTAACTGATGTTATACAAAGAAAAATAGTCAGTATACGATTGACAGTGGTCCCCAAAACTAGGCCGAACCTGAAACGCCGGGGCCAAACAGAAATAACAATTTGTATTCGTATTGACAAAAATGGTCGATTAAGTATTTCTCAAATTTTCAAATCAATTTTCAATTGCTGAAACTAGAATAAAAATATTCGTGCAGTGTATGTGTAATGAATTAATGTATGTAAAAAGTGAGGTGTCTGTAAAACAGTTTCAAATGATTTTATATGATTAATTTGTGATTTTTATCTATAAGAAATTAATTGTGTTATCCATAAGTTATAAAAGCGAGGAATGTGGTTATGGGTTTATTATGTAGGTCTTTTTAAGAAAGACTTTGTAGCTACATACGACAGGGTTCGATCGAAGCCACTTTTGGATTATGGTGTTTGCTTCTCTTACGGAATATTGTTTGATATTGCAGAGTTTGTCGTATATCAGCTTGTCGTATAGGAGGAACATGGAATCTGGGAATTGCTGTGCAAATTTAGTTTTCACCAAGAAAGACGGCGTATAAAATACTCTATTATTTAGTAGGGATGGGTAATTTGGGGACGATATAATTTTCCTGTGAGTTACTAATGAGGCTTTTAACATGTAGATCTGTCGTACACTCAATACGCCTGCTTCTTTGTAAAGTGTTCTAGTTGGATACATGAACGGCCTTCTATGCATGACTTTAAGGGACCATTGAGTGAGCCCTTTGCAACTCAATCATTACCGATATCCCGACCCTACCCCATGCAGTGATGCAATAACTCAAGATGGATTCACAAAGAGCAGTGTAAACTAAATTGAGTACTTTTTTATCTGCCGAGTCACGCAGAAGCTTCTTAACGTATCTATATGAGCTTTCGTACTTTTTTGGCAAGAGTTGTAATTTGTGTTTTAAAGTAAAGAGTCTGGTCAATAGTAACACCTAGGTACTTGATAAAATCAACACATTCTAGTGTCTCACATGCACAGGTTGAAGTGTTACTACACGCAGAGTGAATTTTTACACATGTAGGTTCTTTGGGTTCGGAGGCGCGTGTCTAGTAAAAGCAGAGGTACTTTGTTTTGTAAGAATTTAGAGATAGAGGGTTGTGGTCAAGCTAGTTGCTAATGGTGGACATACCATGTTCTGTGTTTTTAAGTACTGTATTCCAAGAATCGCCATGGAAAGGAGCAACAGTATGTAGAACATGTGGAACCATTGGGGATTTGGAGATTATGAATATCATTTAAATACATAATAAATAGGGTAGGACCAAGAACACTACCTTGCGGTACTCCAAATTCAATGGGAAGATCATCGCTTACGTGTTCCACCACACGAACACATTGCTGTCTTCCGGTAAAATAGCTCTAAAACCATTGCAATGGTAGGCCCCTGATACCGAGTAATTCAAGTTTTTTTAACAGAATTCGGACTGAAATGGTATCAATTGTGATGCAATTCTTCAAAATATGATATCTTTAATTACATCACTGAAATGGAAAGTTAGAATCTTTTGACTGGCTAGGCGATACTTCAAGTCGCATATTTCACTTTATTATCCAACCATGTTTTGTTTAAGTATATTATCAAGATAAGCGTTATTTTGGTTTGACAATCATTGTTTTCCGTCTGGGTATCTAAGACAGCTGTCTTTGGGCGTAAGATAAGCGCTGAAATGTAATGGATTTTGATGTATCTTTCTTGGACAAAGCCTTTCTCTCGGAGATGATATTTTTGAGATAAGAAAATAGATGCGTAAAATTTCATCATTGCATTGTTTTAAGATGCCCTTTGAATATTGTTGTAGCGAAGTATTGACTTGCGAATATAATTTAACTTTAAAAGTATCCATATGTTTCTAATTGAGGGTTCAACTATTATGAAAAGTAAAACATTGGATAATGTTTCTGAAAATGGGAGAATGTGAATTGACACACTGGCACCCTCCCATGTTAACCAATGCAGTAGAGCCGCTGGTTCGGTGGCAGCAGCCGCTGAAGATCTCAAACGGCGCAAGTATACTGTTCTATTTGCGCCGTTTGGGGTCGAAACGATGGGCTCGTGGGGTCCCGAAGCGCGAAATATTTTTAAAGAACTTTCCACACGCCTGGTCAGCGTCACGGGTGACCCACGGGCTGGCACATTCCTGGGCCAACGAATAAGCTTAGCGATTCTACGCAGGAATGTCGCCAGCATACTGGGCACCTTGCCGCGGAGCAGCGATTTGTATGAGGTTTTTTATTTATAGGTATTTTTATTTATTTGTATACGTATATATTTTGTTTTCTTTTATATTTAAGCAGTTATTAAGATTATCTAGTTTTTATTTTTTTATAGTTTAACTGTATAGCCTTTATAATTATTATCAAGTATCGAAAATAACATAAATTCTGAAAATACTTTTTAAGCATATCCAATTCCTAGGGCATTTAGGATAGCTGGCATTGGTTCCTGGAATAGCTCATGGTCTTTGCTCTATGCATATGGTTGACAAAAGCATGATAGAAATCTATGAAGTTAGAAACTTATCTATTTTCATTTTGTTATTTAGATAAAATAATACGATTTATTAGCCAAAAGGCTTAATTTTCGGCACACCAAGTGGAGTTGATGTTATTCATGATGTACGGTCAGTTTAGTCAGATTTAAATTTATATGACTTACTTATGACTACTAATTGTACATTTTTTGTAAAGTTATTTTCCCTCAGGTTTGTTGGTAAATTCATTCTAGAACGCTTAAACGCTATAGTAATCAATAATAGGATAACAAATAAATTTATTGTTTTATTTATTAAAGGCTATTCACTAATTAAGTGAATCATAGTTGGACTTATTTTTATAACTACCTAGTTTAGTATAAAAAGTACATCATTTTTACTGTACGTAAGAAATATCATCAAAATTTATCATGACAAGGACCTTGCCCATTAGCGATTGGATCGGTTGGTAATCAGCAGCTACTTATATAGCCATTCCCTTTTTAATAATAACCAGTTTGGTAGCCGGGAAGTGCGACCAATGCTCACACACACATCACATCTCTGCTGCTTTCTCGAAGAACTTGCCGGCTTTATACTTATACTCGTAGCTATTCGTACTCACATTAACATTGGAGAAATTGTTTCCGTTGAAACTCCTACCAACTTCTGGCATGATCATCAATCTTGGGGCTCAACTTAATTATAAAATTAAACATTTGATTAGCTATTTTCGAATAATTAATAATATTTTCTTATATATTATTTTTAATTTAATAAATCAATTAAACCTTGCTTCTGACCACTTACCGAGTCTCCAGTATGACTTTGGCTACATAAACGTAAGTCACCTTATATAAGTGAACATTCTTTTAACCGTAATAGTATTTAATACCTAATTGTTACTAATTGTTTCCGTTGAAACTCCTACGACCTTCTAGCATGATCGACAGTCTTGGGGCTCACTCAACTTAATTATAATATAATAGTTTTAATTTAATAAATTACTTAAAGGGAAGAACTAAAATTGTTAAACGTTTTCTGTGAAATTGTTTTTCAAAATAAGGAACGCATAAAAATGCAGGCGGTAAAATTTTCTTGACTTGCTGTGGGGCCTGTTATGTGGGCAGACTCTCCGTTCTTAAGAAGCCTGTAGTCGGCGGCTTGAAGTCAGTCGCGCACGGGGTCGCTATGCTTGCTATTTCATTCTACATTCAACTTCGGATTATAGAACACTGGCAAACTGTTATTGGTTGGCCCGAACGTTCATTTTAAGAGGCAAGCTAACGCGAGACAACTTTCATGTTTTGAAAAAACTCGAGAATGGTTTTGGTGGTTCCTATGATTTCAGGAGAAATATCCCAAAAATCGAAATGATACAAAAATATTTTTGAATAGTATAAAAGTATAATAGCTGTGAAACTAAAATTATTTGATTTGTTGTATCGCTTCTAAGACATTACGGTACATAAACATTCATCAAAATATGTGTAAAATCCATGACTTTTATACGCTTGTAACTTTTGTATGTAAGTATTTGATTTTGACAAATGTTCTAGTTTCACGTCATGGATATTGTATGGGAGTGATAATGTTTATTTCATGCAAAAAAGGAATTACATTTACAGCTCAATATATTCTTTTTTTTTCACTTTAAATTATAGGAACTTAACAAAAATAATAAACTAAAATCCTAAAAGTAAAAGAAAAAGAAGAACCTATGCTATAAAAATTAAATTATTGAAAAAGAAAAATAATAAGCAAGTACCTATAAATAAGGATATGATCAGCGAACTGCGCTAGTATGGGAGTTCAGGCAAATAGATTTGCCTTAAAACTATTTTATAGATACAGGGGAGCTCGAAGATTTTGACAGAAAAATATTACTGATATTGGATGCAGGGGCGTAGCTACCACCGTAACAGCCGTATCAATGATACGGGGCCCCGAACGTGTGTAAGCAATAATTCGTTAAATGTTATCTACACGGCTTAAGTACTGCCCGGGAAAAAAATCATAATATCATACAATATAATATTGGATTCATACTCATGATCAATGACGATCGATGACAACGAATGATCATGATCGAGATTTGGCCATGTCTACGCTGTAATGACCCTGTAAGTGTTTAATGCTGGGGAAATTTGTAATGTTTAGCATTTCATAGATTTTATAACATTCTTGAGAGCACAGCTGAAAGAAGTATTTCGAAATTAAAACTGATACAAATTTATCTTATGGCTTCTATAGGATAGGAACGGCTATCAGATTTGTCACTATTGCCTATAGAGGCAGATAATCTAGAAAACCTGAAATCGTCTTCAGCTATGGATGATTTATTTAGTAAATAAGTTTGCCAAGAAAGGCAAAAAAGATGTAAATTAGATTTTAATTATTTGTCTAACTTACGAGTAGCTCCTTGGAGCATTTATTGTAAGTAATACAATAACTTATGTTGACGAAACCATGATATATGTTTTTTTTTGTTTCTTTAGTGAAAAATCTTTACCCTTCATTTGGGCCCCCCAACAAATGTTGATACAAGGCCCGTCTAAGGCAAGCTACGCCACTGATTGGATGGATTCGATTTCTTGGTGGAATATCATCTTCAATAAATTATACACAAATTCTTGTACCTTTCTTTCCACAAATATTTGTGGAATAAAAAGTATAAGAATTTGTGTATAATTATTGAAGAAAATATTACTCTTTGTGAAAACAATACAAAGCAATACACACAAACACAAGAACTAAGTACATAATTATCAACAAACAACTGAGACCCGTGTTCATCCACTTTTCTCAATAAACTATCCTGTCCCAAAGTCCCAACGTAATATACGTTTCACCGTTCACTCATTAAATCGGTCATTAAATCATGTATTCTTCATGTCTTTTTATTATCTACTTATAGGTAAACTTATTTTATAAGTATATTATTTGGGGCAATAACATAAGCATAACCAGGTACATAGAATAAATTGTCTTTGGAATTTACTCTACACTGTTATGTAAGTGGTAAAATTTCTTTGTTTGATTGTATTTAACGGGTAATCTCTGGAACCACTAAACCGATTTAAAAAAATTCTTTCACTAAGCTACACTATCGTTAAGTAACAAAGTCTAGTTCCCTGGGGACTGGCAGTTCCCCAGGGACACAGCCTTTAATTACATTTGCACGGGTAATCTTTGGAACTACCATACGGATATTGAAAATTCTTTCATTGTTATTTTATTACTCTTCACTTGGACAAAGGCTATTTTGTTACCTAAGAACAAGCAGTCACCAAGGGCATCAGCCATTTACTGAATTCGACCGGGTAATCTTTGGAAGTACAGAATAGATGCTGGAAATTCTTTTTTATGGCTCCATATCTCAAGTGAAAACAACGGAGCCCTTATAGGATCACTTTGTTGTCCGTCTGTCCGTATATCCGTCCGTCCGTCTGTCTGTCAAGACCCTTTATCTTGGGAACGCGTGGAGGTATCGAGTTGAAATTAAAACCATACACCCAAGTGTACAGTCCCTTGAAGCTGTGAAAAAATCAAACTTCTAAGTTCTAAGATACGGCTGTATATGACGCAAAAACCGTATATTTCGACACTCTCAAGGGAATCAAAATTTATAGGTTAGTTTCCGTTGACCTCGAACTATGTAATTTGGCAAGTAATACCGTCTTACACTACAAGTATAGGGAAAAATCTGAAAACTATACATCTGTAATTAAAACATAAAAATATAGTCTTTAACGGAGCCCTCGGTAGGCGAGTCTGACTCGCACTTGTCCGGTTTTTTTTGTAATGGTTTGATTCTTTACCTGGACATGGGCTACAGTTTTATCCCTGGGGACGGACGGGCAGTTCCATAGTAACATTAACAAATACGGAACTGAATTTGAAAATTATTTCACTGTTGTAATGGTAAGATATTCACTTGGACAAAGCCTACAGTTTGTTCCCTGGGGATGGGTAGTTCCCTGAGGATAGGCAGTTCCCTAAAGACAAAATCAATAATAACTTATGCAATGAATATTAGGTATTTCACTGTTGTTAATGGTTAGACTCTTCACTTGGACATAGGTAATAGTTTGTTCCCTGGGGCCATAGATATAGGGTCAGACATATAACATAATTTTTTCGAGAACCAAAACTAGAAAGTCTTTTGCGTACTATTAACAAGCCTGTAGTCGGCGGCTTGAAGTCAGTCGCGCATGGGGTCGCTATGCTTGCTATTTCATTCTACATTCAACTTCGGATTATAGAGCACCGACTGACTGTTATTGGTTGGCCCGAACGTTCATTTCCCGAGCTCGTACGGAACTAAGCGAACACGGTGTGAGAGGCAAGCTAACGCGAGACAACATTCATGCTTTGACAAAACTTGAGATTGGTTTTGGTGGTTCCTATGATTTCAGGAGAAATATCCCAAAAATCGAAATGAAACAAAAATATTTTTGAATAGTATAAAGTATACTATGCTGTGAAACTAAAATTATTTGATTTGTTGTATCGCTTCTAGGACATTACGGTACATAAACATTCATCAAAATATGTGTAAAATCCAAGACTTTTATACGCTTGTAACTTTTGTATGTATTTGATTTTGATAAATGTTTTAGTTTTACGTCATGGATATTGTACGGGATATGTTGAAAAAGAAAAGATAATAAGCAAGTACCTATAAATAAGGATATGATCAGCGAACTGCGCTAGTATGGGAGTTCAGGCGAATAGAGTCGCCTTAAATGATTGGCCCGAAACATTTTAACAGATTCGATAGGGCCAAAAACTAATCAACGTGAGGGAAGCGGGCAAAAGCTGGTTATATTGTATATTGAACACAACCAAAGTTACAATCGTAAAAAATATATAACGTAAAAATAACAGTAACATTTTAGGAACGAACAGAACTTACACAAATATACTTATGGCAACAGAATTTTCTTTTTTGCAGAAGCTTTCTCAAATCTCTTTATGTACGGACATCAGCATGACAGGCTACCTGATGGCAGTTCTTATTGCGGCGTCAAAGACGTGAAATCGTTTACATAAAGGGATCTTGAACTGTCGGCTACTGTACGTAGATAAACGCAGCTAAAACAATGATGCATTCTGTCTGAGGGCCCACTAGAATTCCCACGCTAGTTTCATTCAGAGCCTGTCAAATAAATAATGCAAAAACATGCGAGCCTGAACAAAACTCGTCAACGGATGTAATTCAAAAGGCATTAACTGTAAAATGTTACTATTGTGGCGGCTGTTCACTTTACTATTGACACGCGAAAGCTTTGAAACGATACAAAAGTCTGCGTTAGCGCACAAATCAAGAAAATTTCTTGGCTTTCCGCCAACACTGTGATGTATGTGCGCGCGTATAGTAGTGTACTATGATCACGTGGGAAAGTATTAGGCGCCAAAAGCTTGTGATTGTAGTAAATCGTTCTTTTGATCCCAATATCAAAAATCTATAAAAAGAAATACAGAACTGAATACATTGAGTACAACCAATTAATCATCATCATCAGTCAGCTCCATTATTGGCTAGAGGCTCTTTGCCACGCCATTTTCTTCAGTTTTTCCTTCCATCAACCATCGATACCGTCGCACTATCAGGCCATTGGTCTGCAAACGATTGTTTCCCTAAGTTTGGCTGCCACTTTATTATTATCGCTGTCTTCCCGCGTAGTGGGACACCACCTCCACTTTAATCTCCTGACTCTTTTACCAATTTCATAGTTTTTCGTCGAATCTCCACACACAAAATTCATAAGATACATCAATCCACAAGAGAGATACCTAATATAGCACGCTCCATAGTTCTTTGTGCCACTTAATTTTGTGCACATGAGCCCTTGTCAGCGTCCATGTTTTCGGCACCATAAGGAAGGATAGGATAGTCAGTAAGCACCAGTGAAATGTCATGGTCTTGAAATATCGCGGGATGTGATTTAAATGTGTCTTCCAGTTTTTTGAAGCCGGTCCCATCCTAGCTGCATTCGTCCAGCGATCTCCTTTACCTTAGATTCTCCGCCAAAGGAGAGATATATTCTTGTCTACCTCTATGACAATTACCTACAATGAAAATGAAAAGAAAAGTTCAAAAATTTACGAAAAATATAGATAAGCTTTCACTCACGTTATGTTGATAGTTGGTAGATATTAGCTTGTCATATTGTCATATCATCATCATCACACGCTTCTCTGGAAAGTAGTATCTTAAGATGACTATGTAAAACGTTAGTGTCTGTATGATCGAAGGTGAAATCAATACCATAAACTACTTGTTTTCAAATAAATTTGCTTTAACGATGATATGCATTACATAAACAGTTACCACGATGGATAAGATTATTTGTACATACTTTCTGAAACCGTTGTTAAAATTATTTTCAACCAAAATATAGGTAGGTATGTATAGAGTATTTATTGCTCCACCCATTTTCTAAGCCTGGAGTTTTCAACTGGAGCCATTTTTTTTAAACTTGTTTCCCGTTCAATTTCAATCCGTTCTTAAACAAAATTGCCACCGCTAATAACAATTTAATTTCGCTCTACAATCTCTACATTTATTAACCTGTCATACTCGTTCAGCTCTACAGCGGCTTTTTTGTGCGTCTCTACATCATAACAAACAACAATCATTATGTGTACTTTCTCTTACTTATATTACGAGAATGTTGCTACTTTACCGCTCTACGAAAGTTTTAAAAGAGCTCATAGAGTAATCACACTCTTTGGAACAATAAAATGCACCATTATGTCCTGAAACTATACGAAATTACGCTAAAATACCAGCGCGTTGCCACTTTTTAAGTGTTAAAGTAATGTTAAAGTGTAGTATTTAGTCATCATCATAATGTTGCCGGAAATTGAGGTAAAAATCTTTAAAGAGTTTTAACTTTATGTACATTTTATGTAATTTTGGATTGTTCCTTTCGTGTCCCACTTATTCGACCCTCTCTTGAGATACCTTCTTAATTAATTAAAAAGTCGTAAGTATTAAAATGTTGATGTAGTTGTTTGTGTGGGCAAAAAGAGAGCCTGTGAAACTCAGATCTAAATAACAATTTGGTTCCATGTATGTAACATGTTCCGGAATAAAATAACAAATAACCGGTTACGAGTATTGGACTGTAAATCTAGTTTCGCGGTCGTCTTCCACTTGGATTTCCGTTCAAGAGTCTAAAAAGTTGGCCTGCCTGTCGGCTGCCGGTACGATGGTGACTGGTGACTGGATTTTTTATTGCAATAGATATCTTGGGGAGATCGTGCAGCGCGCGCGACGACGCCACGACCAGCGACCGGCGCAGCGCGCCAGCCAGTCAGCGGGCGTTCCCCGCCGCGCGCGCGCGTTCGCCTTCCCGCTTCACGAATAAACCGACCGAGGTACACCTGCCGTGCCGCGAACCGACCGCGCCAAATCATCAACCGTTATCGTCCTAAATGACAACTAATGGATGAGCGCTCCAACCGAGGTAGTCCATGCATGTCTGTGCTAACTAAGTGTGAGCTTACAAACCCGCTTGCCAGTGGAGTGCAGTGTTGCAAGTGGATGCGGGACGATGGAGGAGGTGCGCCTCTCCGACTGGCCTGAGCCACCGGGATCCACTGCATGGCTGCCTGCGTATGGCTTCCAGCATGATATTATGGATAAAGACGAATATTTCCAAACTGGTGGTGAGTCCACTACTCGCTCTCTACATAACCCAAATCAGTCTGAAGTTAACTAATTATAGTGTGTAGCCACGTATCGAAGTTTGTTTATTGGCTGACCAAGCATGAACGGAATGCTTTTGTTATGTTGGTCACATTTTTTAAGCCGTGACTTTGTGTTAACAATATCCACACTAGCAACTTCGGAATTTAAGTTATGTTCTTTTGTATGTAAGGTCTTGACTTGAATACTTGATTAAGTTGATGTAATTATTGTGGTCACTGCATCGTTTGCACTATACCTAAGGCACTATATGCATGTACTTATAGGTGTGCTTGAATGTGTTTGTATGTACACAACAAAACACCTATGAAACACATAAAGTATGTTCTTGTCTTAACGTTTCAGATATCGTTATGGATCGTGCCACATAATCGACACTGACCATAATGATTGAATGAATGTTAACATAAGACATAAGACTGTATAGGTATACCATATTACTATATAAATTAACTCTAATGCGGAAATAACAATGCAATCTTTCTCGTTTGTACAAGACAACGTCATTATCTGCCAGAAGAATGTTTTGTTCTCAAGAGAATTTGAATACAGAAACCATTTAGAGCAGTCTAAAACCCTGAATAATGGTTTCGCTACGGCAACAAGCTCAAAAGTATTCACTCAAGTATTTTAATCTCAAACCGAAAAGGCAGTTAGTCGCCTAATTTGCATTGAAATTTAGACTATACAGGTAAAAAATAAACTCAATCATTGGTTTTAATAGAAAAACTATCTGAAGAACAAAAGCCTTCAAGAGAAAGCAAATTTCTGAATGATATCAGATTTCTGCGACGTTTGTCTACTTATAATTTGAAACCAGATAAAGAATTTTCGATTACACAGCAATATAATTTTGAAAGTTTCCGTGTACTTTCACGTAGAGAAACCATAACAGCTGACTATAAAGAGGTAACGTGCTCGATTATGAAAACAAATATGGTTCAGGCCGTCAAGTGTAGTTAGCTAATTACGTAAACACTTTGCACGTTTTCTTCCACGCCTTGGGTTAATGGAAAGGATGTTTAGATAAGTCTTATCACGAAGAAACAAAAGTTCAATCTAAATTAAACATTTGTCTTTTGTTTTAGCAGTTGCCGAAATTAGTTGTTAAAGCGACCAAACCTGTTAGGTCAGTTAACAAATGAAGGACCATTACCTTGGAAATATCCCACGTTACGTTTTGTGTTCTGAAATGTTAGTTCCATAGGATTTGGACAAAAATTGGGTCATTTAGAAATTGAAATTACTTTCTTTCTGAATCCAAGCTAAAGAAAACTAGCTCATTCTCTCACACATACGAATCCCATCCATGTCGCCTTTAGTCACAACCGATTTAGCAACAAAACTTTTTCAATTTCTGAAGTTCATTCAAGTTTCAACAAAAGAAGGCTAAGTAAAGGCAACATCAATGAGCCAGCTCTGGCTCGAAGTGGCCAAGCCGCTTGGATTCCACAAAGTACGAGTACATACGTGACGTTGAGAAACATGCAGTCAGACCAGTCCGGGACCCAAAGGTCATTCCTTATCCGCGGTTGAATCGCTGCCATTGCGTTCTCTGATGCCAGTACGAGTATTTATACAATAGTCTCTTCAAATTGGGTAATTGGGAAATGCTGAAACTGTACGACATTACGCGACGGTGATTTAAATTTTTTCCAGTTTGGCTTGATTGTGTAAAATAAAAATTACTAGCTTTTGTTCGCGTGTTATTACGGTTTAACGACATGCTTTTTTCCGGAATAAAAAGTAGCCTATGTGTTAAGTTAGGATATAAGCTATATCCATTCTAAATTTCATTCAAATCCTTCCAACTGTTTCAGCGTGAAAGGATAACAAACATACACACCCACACACACAAACATTCGCATTTATAATATTATAGTGTGATACTCATTATAAAAACCTAATGTGCTACCTAATTATATATTCTGTAGCTATAGGTTTAGGGAATGATAATGAGTGAACAATACTAAAACAGTAAAATTTTAAAGCAAAAACAGAAACAAAATATTAATGTCAACAACATAGAAGGAATACCATTTCGATTATACAAATATAAGAAGTAATATTCGTATATAATAAAGGATAGGTAAAAAATAGGATCTATAAACCCAAATAAATTGACCATCAAAAAGATTGACTGTACTGTCACTTGTAAAAAAATCGTGTGCATAATGTATGCCATAGATCTATTGGAACCAGCTCACATTCATTGGCGCTAAGCAGTAATCGTAGCCAAGATTAGGTACAGTTTCCAAGATGTCCTTGAGGTGTCTTGACATTTGAGATAAACCGTGAATCCAGATAGATAACACCCAGATCATGCTCCGAAACAAACAACTCATGTGATGCCGATCGTGAAAAATAAATTTGTAGTAAACAAGGTTTTACTTTTATTGCATCTGCTTCATGAATCATGATTTATATATACATAATAATAATTTGCATAGATAAATAAGTAAAGTCAATCTTACATTGACTCGTAGCGCTAAGCTAAGAGATACGGGATTTTGTGTGTATTCTGATTTGTAAAATTTTTGTACACCCTAGTGATTGGGTTAGTTTTTGTTATTTTCTTTACTTGTATTGTAGGTGGTTTATGCGGTGATTTTTTAAACTGGCAATATAAAAATACGTGTTGTAGTAAACTAGGTTTTGTTTTTGATGCAACTGCTTCATGCATGATTGATGCATTATAATTTGCAGTAATAATACATTCAGTACACATTATAGGTACATTTTACTTGGAATTTAACTCAATCCATCCCCTGTTTTGTCCTCTGCTGGACCTAGACCTTTCCAAGATTTCGCCACTCTTAGCGGTCCTCCTGGAAGAAATACCCACACAATTACACACGCTGGGCGGTCGGAAATTTAAATAGTTTTTTTTTATTTGCAACTTACCTTGCTCCATCGTACTTAGATTATAAGCACAGCAATAATATTTCTTTTCTCTATCACTTGCAAGTTTATAGTATTTTACGACATGACATGTTAGCACAATGTTTTTAAAATGTAGGGCACCTGGTTATAATAAATGCCCATAAGACACCGATTACGGCTTTATATTACCCTTTCAAATAGGTCGCTTTCCTTAGTTTATCACCCTTTGTTATTGCTAATAAAAATTTCTTAGAAATAAGGCATAAAAATAATAAGAACACATATGATAATTTCTTCTAGATAAAACTGCTATTATCTATTTGATCTAAATCGTTATCAGTCAAACTTTGTTTGTTAGCGATTGTTAGCTACATATACATATTATTATTTATAATCTCAAAATGAGAAATAAAACAGTAAAAAAATTAGTTCCTTACTGTTATGTGTCTGATTTTTTGCAGTTGTACTATATTGATTGAATGAATAGTGACATAAATAAAGGTACTGAGGGACAGTGTTACCTCGTTGGATCGCCTATTGTATTTTATTTTGAAAAAATAGGACACAAATAATCAAATGGGTCAGGTCAAAGTACAAACAAGCACCAACCTTCCAATTTTCGAAAAACAAGAACTAAAGTAATTTTTAAAATTAGAAAAATATCTTCTCACAGATTACGAAATAGATAACAGGGTTTTATGGTATTGTTTAATGGAAACGCACATAAAAACCATGGTGGTACCCAAAATGGCTGACCTTTCGCAGCTGTCCTACTTCTCTGTTTACATCACCGATCGTTTGTTTCGAGTTACGGATACCAGCATGAGAGCTACCTATTAGCAGTTCTTTTCGCACTTGTCTATCCTGTTCAGTGGAAGCGGGCCGCTAAGAAAACGAAAGGAAAAAGAGGTGTTTTTGTTACTTTTCAATATAAATTTTAACTATTTTACAAATGGCTTTCATAAAAAAACTAGACAATACTAAATCCTTCCACTTGATAAATTTGTATACAATATTAATATAATAAATGAAACTGTTATTACCTGAAAATTACCTACATGTTTTGTAATTATTTTAAAAGCAGTAAAGTTACATAAATAGGAGTAGCTTAAAAATTCCCGTAGTAATTTTAATAAGCACATGAAAAGCTCATACATTATTTTTAAATCTTTTAAATTTTAATGATCCAGAAATAGATGAGTAAAAAGCGTATTCAATCGTACTAAAAAGAACCTAGAACTACGGGCGACTGGACATCATTTTAACAACTATGTATGGTGTATTGATACACACACACATATATTCACGCCTGTCTCTCAGAGGGGTAGGCAGTGACTATATAGATATCCATCTGCTACGATCCTGACACCTGTGTATTGATAGTTAAATATGATTTATTTGCATAATAAGTAACTTTTTTTAATAGTAATGTTCATTCGAAAACTATGTGTAGAGAAGTTTCAAGGCTATTCAAAGTATTAAAATAACATTTGAATTATAATTTATCGACGTGTGACTAAACTGTGAAGAGTGAACGAATTTCATAAGAAACTATTGTTCTTGAGTTATTTTCAACATATTGAATAATATTGATATTGTACAGCAGTGAATGAAACAGGTTGATGGATGGATAATAAAATAGTACTTATCTTAGTACATGCTATACATCAGTGACACATTTAGCCAAGGTCTATTTTGAAGACGAAAATTGAGATACAAAATCAGTATTATATTGAATGATAATATATTGTGACCTATTCTCATGCAGCAAACCTTAAATTTAGAGTTGAAAAACGTAAAATTATACAAGCTCATTTAACTTTTATCCATCTACGTTAAAAAGTTTTAGGTTATGGTAGCTCTAAATCTAATATTTGCTACACGAGAATGTCATTGACTTCTATACTTCTTAAACGAAACTTGTACCTACTGAAATGTATGACACAGATATTTTGGTTATCATTTTATTGAGGGTGTAAATGGGCAAGTAAAACCAAATCTACATATAATCCATCCATCCATCCATCCATCCATCAGTCTGTTTCGTTCACTGCTGGACATAGGCCTTTCCAGGATTTCGCCACTGTTGGCGGTCCTCCTGGAAGAAATGCCCATACTCACACACGCTGGGCAGGCGGGTTGGTGAGCGCGGTGCCAGTCTGTTTTATATAAGGCTTAGCAATTGGGGTTGGATATACCTAAATATACCTATATCTATATCTATACTAATAATAAAATAATGTCGTTACTGTAGACAGAAAAGTTTTGCGAGCCAGTCAACATAATGGGATAAGGGGTAACGTAAAATAACGCTCAAACCGAACAGGGCCAGAGATTGAATAGACGCGGACGGAGCTGCGGGCGAAAGACTAGTAGTATATAATCTTGACGATCTTGATTTGTTACTGGTCTGTGTTACAAGTATATAGGTATTCAAAATAGCATTTCCTGATATCACTCAAGCGTATGCAAACCAATTTCTCATGGCCTTTGTAACCACGATTAAGCACTTGCTTGCTTCCTCACAATAATATTTTATATTCATACTTTACGTGATTGTCAGGGTGATGCCGGGCTCGACTGTGGAGATACCACCATCTTACTCGCAGACAGGCACAACCAGGTGGCCCACCTCCCTCATTTTCTATAGGTTCCACCTAAAAAAGGAACCATTATGGTGACAGTTGATTCAGAATTTAGAGACCCCGTTGTCCGTTCGTCCGTCCGTCCATCGTTGTCCGTATGTCACAGCTAGCTACGGACCTACGGATGACGCGACGGACGGACGGACGGACGAACTTTTGAACCGTTGAAGACAAATACTTGAAAAATTGCATTCATTTTCCCACATAACGTGGTGTTATAAAACATCTCAAAAATACGAAATTACTCGAAATATTGATAAAAGAGAGAACAAAAACGATTTCTTCCTAAAATAACAATATATTATTATATGGATATCAAAATGTAGGTTTTAATAAGCAGATTGTAAAAATATATAATGATGCTTATGTTATATGTCTTTGTTTCCTAAGTTAGATATTTAAATTTTTATGTTTTTTCTTTTTTGTTTCCTTTTTAAGGTGTACAAATAAAGTTGTATTGTTGTTGTTGTTGTTGTTGTTGATGCTATGAATATACTTGTACAGATTTGGAGATACATTTAAAAAAACCGCAAAAAATGTATATCCTCCCCCCTTTACTTTACTATATTTATTTCATCTGTCCGTTTGCTTTTACATTTTCTGCATTTAGCGGTTATTACGAAGTTCAGCCGGCTAAAGATGAAATAAATTAACATTAGTACCCGAATCGGCCAACCTAACATTAGCTGTCACATATACATTCCCTATAAATAACTGTGATTTAGTTTCGGATGTTTTGTGTTTTGGTTACAAATCCTAAGAATCGAGCCTTTGGCCTACTTTTAGTATTATAATAATGGTTGACAACGCCTTTAAATCTTCTATTTTAGTAATAACATTATTTTTCATCAAAGCCTTTCGAAATCTTTACCTTTACAACAACGTATTGGAACACTTTTTGTTTGATCTGAAACACATTAGTTTTCTCTATGTATGTAAGGGACAAGACATTGGAATAATTGTATCGTTTTGGTCCACGCCCCATTACCCATGCGCTGAATATTATGTAGTCATCCATAGACAATGTGACAATGGTGCTGTAAACTAGTGTCTAAGTGAAGGTTGTAGTTTATCTTTGAGTTGTATACTGAATGAGACTGTGTATTGTACAAGGACAAGTTGCACGTATTGAATAGAGACCACGAGTGATGGGTGTACGCTATTCTACTGACTGACAATGCGACTGTAGCAACAGCTAATGTAAGGGTGTTTCGCCGCGCCGCCGCCGGTCGAACTGTATTATTTTTATTTAGAAATCTTTACACTTATTTATTCTAACTGATGTATTTCGAAGTAGCTACCACATTAAAATCAAATTTGGGTTCTTTTTGTAATCACAATATCACAATAACAATATAATATTATAAATGTGAAAGTTTGTGTGTGTGTGTGTGTGTATGTTTGTTACTCTTTCACGCTGAAACGGCTGGACGGATTTGGATGAAATTTAGAATGAATATAGCTTATATCCTACCTTAACACATTATTTTTTAACCCGGAAAAATGCATGTCGTTAAACCGAATAACACGCGGGCGGAGCCGCGAGCAAAAGCTAGTTTAAAATAAAGATTAAAAAATCTACATACATGACCATATATGTATTTAATTGTGTATTTACTTTGAAAATGAAGGTACAAGCTGTAATATTTTGTTCCTAGTTAAATGCACTATTAGTCACTTATCCAGAATCAACGATAATGTCATTAATAAAAAATTTGCTTATATTCGTAATGTGTACAAGTATACATTTGTCCCCGACTGCCAGAAATCGCAAGTATAAATTTTATCTATAATAATCGCGTGTGTATTTTGATATGCTTATTGTTTACCGGAAGTCACGTAAGTTGCGCCAAGACAAGACATGTGTGTGTCGCTTTAATGACATCGACCCAACTACTTAGTTACATACGTCAATTACAAAACATTTTATTGGTATCGATTAACTTAATTACGGCATAGATATGCAGGCAAGTAGGATATAAGCTGTGAGTAAGCAGAAACATTCTCACCAGTAGCACCTAATGCAGTGATTGCATCACGTTTAGTCACTGTAGAAAGTATTGAAGCCTTCTAAAGTACCTATTTACATTCTTGTCTTTACCAATAAAATACCTAGTAACGGGAAAGGAAAAAAGAAAATACTTGATTTAAAGGTATTTGCAATAACAATAAACATCGTGAAGTGTTTACTAATAATATATACGATAAATGTGTTTGTTTTAATCATATTGATTAATATGTAAATATAATTTTAACATAATTATCTTCACCAACAAATCTAAATAAAAATCGGTCAAGTGCGAGTAGGACTTGCGATTGTGGGTTCCGTAACATTCAATTAAAAGTTAACAGACTTAAATTATTTGAATAAAATTACAAACTTATGAAATGTATGCAAATGTTTTTAAAAAACTAAAATTAAGTTGCTCGACTATCACTCTTTAGTTGTGAAGCCTACATAGCTGTGATAGTTATCCTTTTAACTTCCTTATTTACTCTACTTCCATGATTTTTTTTCACATATCCAAAAACAACCGTTTAGCTGGCAGGGGGGACACTTAAACAAAAATTAGTACTTTAAAGCTTAATATTTAGCAAACGGATCCCTGAATCGAAAAATATATACCTACCCACAATATCTTTGAACGACCTATCCAATGAAACCCAACAAAACAATATGCGAAAAAAAATGTTTTAAGTTAGTTTTAAGAGGGATATACCTGCTAGTGACCTTGAAAGTTGAAATTAGTGACTGTTTTTATCCAGACGTTATACAAGTTAATACCTGAAAAAAAATTCACTGACTACGGAATATATCTAAAATGACGTGCCTTGATTATAATTTTAAATTTTCATCAAAATCTTTAGCTTAATACCAAACCTAGGTCTAATTTAAAACGAATATCCGGTTTAATTAATTAAGTAAGCAAAGAAACAAATTTAAACCAAGTCAAATTAAAGGTATTCTAAATAAATAAATCACTTATTTCAGGCACAGACAATATTAATTATTACAACAAATGATCTCCCTTGATTATTTTTGAAGAATTTGTAATTTGTAATTAATTAATTATTTTGGCGCGTTCGCATTCGCAGCTTGATTTCCCGTCTAGCGACGGAGATATCAATACGGTACGAGTCATGCGAGTGAGTGAGAGGCACGCACCCGGGGTCACCAGCGTAATTGCCTGGACAGATATACCGTGAACACAGTATAGGTAACAACAGTAGTTTAACTAGGCGTTGTCCTTGAAATCAGTACCTACGGCCGCTCGGCGCCTAAACACGCCCTAGGGCTGCCAACTGACTGTTTACGTATTTGATAATGCTATATTATTACTATAAAAGTTGTATTTAAGTAACCATACAATAATAGAACAATATTGAAATTACTTGTACGTTGTTCCACCAGTATTTAATTAAGGATGATTACGGTATCGGTTTCATCGATTTATTGACATTTTCAGGAGAAAACAATAAGGAAAAACATTAGATACAATTATATACGTTAATTATAAAATTACATGTTCGATGACTAAAAACAGAAATAATAATAAGAATTTTTAGTCATCGAACATGTAATTTTATAATTAACGTATATATAGGTAATTGTATTTAATGTTTTTCCTTATTGTTTTCTCCTGAAGATGTCGATAAATCGATGAAACCGGTAGCGTGATCATCCTTAATTAAATACTGGTGGAAAAACGTACAAGTAATTTCAATATTGTACTATTATTGTGAAAATGTTCCATCAAGAAGTGACAACAACAGTATTAACCATACAATGCACAACATACTCTGTAATTTCGTGTTACAATTTACGAAAATTCGCGGGAGCGTCACAGACACAACGTGCGTACGTAACTGCAGTGCGACCGCGACTGTCGTAAACCGAGTTGAATTGAGTTTTGGGGGGGTTCGTTTCGGCCCGTTTGTATGGAGATAGAATACTATTTGTTACTAATACTATGCCGTGAACTCCGCTTGGTGTGCCGAAGTTCCAGCCTAATGGCAACTGAATCAGGTTATATATAGAGATAGTATATACACACTATTAATAACCTTCTTAAAAATAGGTATCCAACTTGGTAGTATTCTACTTATTCGTATCTAAGTGTTGCATAAAATCTCAAATGAGATCTACATGTATGATTCACTTAACCTGCTGATTCATTATTGCCTAATGAACTCAGATACTTGCATATAAGTACGTGTACATAACATCTTTTGCATTGTGTTATAGATTATTGTGTATTTCGGTTTTTATTTTACTCGAAATGCGGGATGTAAATTCGGTTTACAGCCTTGGGTAAGAAACTAAATTTAAAAACCTAACGAGGTTCCCTTCCTTCCATATCTTCTTTCTATATAAGGTGACTTTTGTTTATGCACCCAGATCCATACAGGAGACTCGGCAAGTGGTCAGGACCAAAGTTCAATGACCCTTTCTGTAAAATACGCAAAATAAAATATAGACTTCCTATACTAATTGAGTGGTAAATTGGTGGTAGAGCTCATGCCGGGCTGGACTGTGGAGGTACCACCATCTTACTCGCAAATCCTCCCGAAGTTATTCGGGGGAGAGTAAGAGAACAGCTCTCAGGCAAAACCAGGCGGTCCACCATTGCCGGGGCCCGATGGATGGCGGTATATCCATCGCCAATTGCCGGGCCTTATATAAAACAGACTGGTGACGGGCAGCGGCGTCACTGGTGCAAGGGTTTCGGCACCGCGCTCACCAACCCGCCTGCCCAGCGTGTGTGAGTATGGGCATCTCTTCCAGGAGGACAGCCAAGAATGGCGAAATCCTGGAAAGGTCTATGTCCAGCAGTGGACGAAACAGGCTGATGGATAGATGGATGCATACTATTTGAGTAGAGGTTGTTCTTGAACGAGTATAGAGGCATTTTTTTTTGTATTTCGCAAATAGGGTCATTGGTCATGACCACTTATCGAGTCTCCAGTATGAATTTGGTTAGCTATGGCATTCTTATAACATTTTGAAGGTCTAGTCCCAAATGAATAAGTATAGTTTCAGCGGAAGCTTGAGCGGTTTATTTTTGAACGCTTTCTCTTAGGTAGTCGACCTGAGAATAAATCATGACAGATTATTGTTTATGTGGAAACACTTTGAAGACGATACTGAAGCGACACAACACACATTTATTGCCGTCCGCCATCCTCATCGTGGCTTAGAATAGGTATAACCCGTGCGGATAAAGAAACCATCTATAAATGGCGACCGGTCTCATGCTATCTCGCTCACATCGTCGCTCTGTCTATACTCGCACAGCATGGTACTAAGTACAAAAAAAAACAGTTTGGATTAGCATTCACACTGTCTTTGCCTGTAGGGCAAAACGCCGAGATATGTTTTAAATTCTTTATTACATGGAGAAAAACAAGTACAGAATAAAGAAAAATAAATAAATGTTCTCGGGATAATGTTAACTATTTAAAAGTTTATTTAATAAAATAAACAATTGCTAGCAGCACTCTATTTACTTCCTAAAAATATATTCAAAATTGATAAATGAAATATTGTTTGGCTGCCGCTTGACTTCTTTTGCTGACGCTACTCTAAGTACCAGTCGCCATTTATAGATTGTTTCTTTAACCGCACGGGTTATATTTATTTCCTCTATAGAACCTTCCATCCATCCATCAGCCCGTGTTCGTCCACTGCTGGACATAGGCCTTTCCCAAATTTCGCCACTCATGTCGGTCCTCCGTCCTCCGCATCCAGCCGCCCCCCGCAACGTCCTTCAGGTTGTCGGTCCAGCGGGCACGAGGTCGGTCTACACTACGCTTTGCTGTTCGTGGTCTCCATTCTACAGCCTTGCGGCCCCAACGGCCATCATCTCGGCGACAAATATGGCCTGCCCACTGCCACTTCAACTTACTGATTCTGCAGGCTATGTCGGTTACTTTCGATCTCCAACGGATCTCCTCATTTCGGATTCTATCCATCAGGGATACCCCAAGCATAGCCCGCTCAAAGCTCGCTGAGCGACCTTAAACCGGTGGATCAGTCAGACCCTTTGTAAGAGACCACGTCTCAGCGCCATACGTCATCACAGGAAGGACGCACTGGTTGGTATAGAACCTTATCAGAAGATAATCTTCGTAATATTTATTTGTTTGTTGGGTTGGGACGTTTAGTGTGACAAGGTTCTATACTAGTTAAAGAATCAGATCTCGCTCGACTGCATACAGCGTGTTAGATGATGTTGCGAAAGCCGGAAACTGGCGATAGTACTCACAAAATACGAACAAAACCTGCGAAAAAAATTCAGATGTCGTGAAAAAAAAATCGTTGTATTATATAGGTATTTTGGTCGAGTAGATAAGTAGGTATTTCTATGGAACAGCAGATTTTTGTTTCACGGATCCATAGTAAAAGTTGTTCGTATAGAAATGTACTATCGCCAGTTTCCGGCTTCCACAACATCATCTTAACACCCAGTAGAACACTCTCAAGGCTCATGTACAGTGGAGCCCACATCAAGCTATACATATTGAGTATAAGCTGACCTTTCATTGTACGGGAAGCCAATACAATGAGAGGTCAGCTTATACTGAAAGTGTTTAGCTTGATGTGGGCTCCACTGTACATCATCTGTCGCTGTAGGTACATTGAATATTACTTTCACATTTTATACAAAATGGGTTATTAGCACAGATATAGATCTAAATAGATGACGCAAGTGCATCAAACTCTATTAAAATCAAGCGTGTCACATTTTACAATAAAATTGGTTGACAGCGGTTTGAATCTTAGAAGGGATTGTAAGACTTAAGACATAATACATAAGAGTCAAAGTTGGAGGAGTCAATATCTGTGAAGGAAGAGCATTGCTCTCCCTTTTGGCGCGCAATCGGGCACGCGAAGTACATACACTCGCGGCATCTATTTGGATCTATATCTGTGGTTATTAGTGTTGTACTGATGCCAAAACTACCTTATTTAGAATTCTTGTCTGTGTCTGTCTGTATGTATGTTCCGTTTTATTTAACTAAAGAACCACTCAACGGATTTGGATGCAGTTTTTTTATCATCATCGTAGTAGTGACCCTGGTGAATACATAGGCTATAAGGAGTATTCATAAAATAACACCCAAGCCGAAAACGGGGCAGAGATTGAATAAACGCGGCCGGAGCCGCAGGCAAAGGCTGGTATATAATAATTGTTTGAGAACCCTTTCGTGGGCGAAAGAATAACCGCCATCGAATAATGCTATTATAGACTAATACTATTTAGTCTATGATAGTATTAAGATTTCTATGCCGCCATCTTATACCGGCGTGATGTCTGAAACTGAAAGACTGTATGCAAGTAGTACTCTTATGGAGGCTGCATCGTTAGTAGCTGAAATGCCGAAGACGAAAGATAGTACTCGTCCATATTATCGAGAGATCCCCAACTTTGGGGCCACTGTTAATCAACTTGTCCTCATAAAGCATATATGAGCAACCACCGGCCCATAGTGGTTTTATAGTTCGGCCCGCGGCGAGGAACAATTCAAAATCGGACTAACATTTTTACCAAAAAGTCGCGATTCGTTGTTTTCCTGCAATTTTAATACTTTCAGGGACATAAGAGAGCTTAAATTTAACAATTAATAATCTGTACAAAAGCAGCCATAAAAATCAATAAATCTAAGTCACGAATCAGACCGACCTATAAAAATTTGCAAAATCCTTTGCCTGTGTATAAAAAATATTACATTGTAGCTTTTCTAATTTAATGAAATCTATGGTTCACCGATTGCGTTTTGTTTTGTTTTTGTGTACTAAACGCATCAACCTATGGCCCGCGAATTCATGAGCAGAACGTTGGCCCGTGACTTCAAAAAGGTTGCCTATACCTACCTGTTATAAAGCTTTATACCCGTACCACAGTCCCGTACCTACTTGATCAAAATGTATCGAACAGTGTGCGTTATTTGGTTGGTAAGTTGTTCGTATAGACGAGTACTTACTTTATCTTCTCGGCTTAGTTATCAGGGACTTACACTCCAGTAGCAAATTAGCTTGCTGCCACCGTAGCAATTGTGACAGCGATATGTAGCACCTCCTTGATTTCCAAAAAGTCCGTTTAGCGAACTACTGGCGAAAGCTTTACTGTATGCTAGTGCGAGTTGCCATCGAATGACTTTACTACCGGGGTCTCCAGCGCACGTTTTGTACTACACACTAAACAAAAACATTGCTTCGCTACACATTTTTACTGATAAGCATGCAGGAAAAACGGGGCTTATAAACACAAACATGTAGCGGAACAATATACCGTGTAGACGTTTTGGCGTAGTGTGTAGGACAAAACACGCGCTGGAAACCGATTCACGCAGTAGTAAAGTCATTCGATGGCAACTCGCACTTAGCGTTCTGATCCGCTTTTCGCTGTTATTGTCATTGCCATAAGGGCGAAAGTGAGTCTGCCTTTCCGCCCAATTAACGTACACAAACAATGTTAGTAAATGGCTCGAAAAGTGCTTCTCAAAAAATATCATCAAAAATACTTATTGTGTAATCCCTACCACATTCTAGCAAAATCAGGCAGTTGAATTATACGGTAGTGGATAAACAGACAAACAACAAGGATACCAGACCCCATATGAAAACAGCAAAACATAAATGTTTAGGATGTAAAGCTGGTGATCTCACGACCTCATGAGGCCTGTGAACTCAGCACAGCCTGTCCGCCCACGCCGAACCAAATGGCACCAAAAACATTATAGCTTGTCTCATTTTAAAGTTTAAATTAGTTAGATAATTTAAACGCCATTGTATATTTCAGATTTACATATTCTTAGGTATTCAATAGACCTTTGCTCGTATCTCCACCCGCGCTGATATTCTTATTTAGCTTGGCCCCTTTATTATCGACTAATTAATTGATTTAGTTTTTGGGTAGTCCATTGAATCTGTCAAGTGAGTCTAGAGCATGAACAACACTAGACTGTCGAGGATTCGTTTAAAGAAGTCCGTACACTACTTGTATTGAAAAAAATATATTTGACTAGCTTATGCCCGCGGCTCCGCCCGCGTCTAAAAGATTTTCGTGGAAATAAGGAAAACAAAAGATTATGATTTTTTGAACGACAATGTGCAACGGTCACCATGTTTTACCAAAGTGCTAATAAATACCAATCAAATAAGTCTAAACTCGAAGGGTCTGCTGTTGTCCGTGGAGGAGATCCCCTACCTACCTTCCAGTCCCGTCATTAGATCCTGCGTCACCATGTTCTACAAAAATACTCATCAATACCGATCAAATAAACTTGAACTTTAGGGGTAAGAAAAAACATTTACAGTGGATGATAGAAACCCCGACGATGAGACTATAATACGACTACGGAAGGCGTACATACCACATGGTTAACTAAAAATCTTATTGAGTGCTTAAAGAATATTGAGTGCTTAAAGAATGTTAATAATCCATTCAGTAGTTCTAGATATTACCCATTACCTATATGCAAACAAATAAATCTTTCTTTTTTATATAATAGTAGACAAACTTTAACGCGAGTTGATTTGAACCAGACTGCGTCAAATTCGATATTTTGAAACATGCAGCGCCATCTAGTGTATTAAAATAAAAACAATTTCAACGCCAGCTTACTGAGCCGTTATCCAGGATAGCTTCCCAGAGATGGCGTTTTCTAAGGACTTGAAAATAAAAATATTTTAGTTATTGGTCTTTGCTCAGTCAAGAAATATAGTTTCAGCTATAATGTATTTTTTACAAAAGGATATATTTTTTCTGAAAATAAAATAAAAAATAAAAAGTGAAAACAAATTTTACCAGTCGGGGTTTGAACCCGCGACGATCGACGATCAACGGCGGCGAATCTTCCATATGTCTAACTAAAATTCTCATTGCGCTGCTCCCCTTTATCATAGCGTGATGATACATAGTTTTAAACCTTCCCGAAGAAATGCTTTATATTTCAGTGAAAACTGCATCAAAATCCATTGAGTGGTTCTCAAGTTATAAGCGAACGAACAGACAGACAGACAGAGAGACAGACGTTGCATTTTATATGTATAGAGAAGAAGATTTATGGATCTTTAATGTAAGTGATCCACTTATAAACAATGTACTAAGATTTATACTTTTGTCAAAAAAAAACGTTTTCCGCCCTCTTTTTTGGTTATTGAACGTTCGTTTCAAGAACGCGACTAAGAGATCAACTTGATTTTTAGGGTTCCGTAGTCCGACAAGGAACCCTTATAGTTTCGCCATGTCCGTCCGTCTGTTTGTCCGCGGCTTAGCGCAGAGACTATTAGTACTATAAAGCTGTAATTTGGCATGGATAAAAATATTAATCACGCCGACAAAACGGTAAAATAAAATCTTGAAAAATTTTTTTTTCTATGTTACCCCTCATACATGGAAACTGGGGATGATTTTTTTTTTTCTCGTCTATCCCATAGTGTGGGGTTTCGTTGGATAGGGCGTTTAAAAACATTGTGGGCGTGTGAAAACTATTTTTCGATTTAGGGATCCGTCGGCGAAATATTAAGCATTAAAGTGAAAATTTTAGTTATAGTGGAGCGTCCCCCCCCCCCTGCGGGCTAAACGGTTGTTTATAGAAATGTGAAAAAATTCACAGAAGTAGAATTTAAAAGGAAAACTATCACAGCTAAGTAGGCTTTACAGGTTTACGAGTACAGGTTGCGCCAAACTTTTGGCCCCCTATAATGTATGAGACCAGAAGTTTGGCGCGGTCTATATTAGTAGACCAACTTTTATGTACCGGGCAACTACGAAACCCTACATTGCGCGTGGCCCGACACGCACTTGGCCGGTTTTTTTTTCATAAAATAGGTTATAGAAATATGAACTTAAATCCAATATTTTTTTCCCTACAAAATATTTCAGTTATAGCTAAAAACCCTCCGATCTGCTGTTTCACGCGTAATTATTAGTATTATGCGTAATAGACAAATAGGTCAATTAGTTAACCAATAATCGCCTCTATCAAAAGCTAATAAAGTATTTAATAAAGATTTTTTTTTTGTTGGACGGGTAATAACATTTTTTCCTAGCCTATGGACCAATAACTTTATAGTACGTATTTGTTTAATTTGACTTTTGGTTCTCATGAAAACAATTTTATACGCCTGATCCTATGTTTATGTTCCTGGGGAACTTTCCGTCCCTAGGGAACAAACTATAGCTGAAAAGTCTAACCATTACAACAGTGAAACCATTTTCAAAATCGGTTCAGTAGTTCCAGGGACTACCCGCACAAATTTAATTAATAACTGTCCTCAGGGAACTGCTGGTACTCAGGGAACAAGTGAAAATCTAACCATTTCAACACTAAAATGTTTATAGAGAGAAAAGTCAAAGTAAACTAGTTTTATTGTATTTAATAACAGTCACAGTCGTAATCGAATTGCAATAAAAAGGAACCCTGCTCGCTCCGTGGGTAAACCGTTAAGATGTATATTGTATTCTATGTCCCCGACACCCCGTATCTTTGAAAAAAAAGGATCAATAATTATACAAAAACATCTCACGAATAGATAGCTGCTCAGCCTGCTTGGGTAAAAATACCAAAATAAAGCTTTACAGCTGAAGCTGTAGTGAGATTGGCAGAATACATTTTGGAGTTCCTACCGGATCGGTATATAGCCCTGTAGGCTACATCATGCACGTATATAGTATGCCGAAAGTTGTCATGGAATGTAACATGTATAGGTACATGTATGCCGATGACAACGGCCTCATCTACAGCGGTTACGATAATGCTGTCATTGAGAAGGCCTCACAGTCGGATTTTGATCGGGTTGTTCGCTGGGCGCACGATAATGGCATTATAATTAACACAGCTAAAACCAAAATGTTACGAATTTATTCACCACACAGTAAATAAAGATAATGAAGTTATCATTAAAGGTCACTCCATTTTAGTTACCCCATGAAAGGGTAACCCTGTGGGTTTTACAAAGTGTTTCTGCATGAAACCCTATGTTTAGTGTTACCCTATCCGTAAGTGGTAAGCAAACATTATTCAAATTCAGGTAAGCAAACCCTATCAAAATCGCTAAGGGTAACCCTGTAACCCTATCAAACCCCGTCAAACCTTATCAAAAACTTAATGTAACCCCGAATAATCTGAAAGTGTATCCCTATTACAACCCTATGAAATGCTGGGTTAACCCAATGATAAGGTTACACCCTATTGAGGGTTAACCCTATGATAGGCTTAACTTTCAAACCAAGGGTAAACCTATAATTGAATTAAGCTTATGCCTGGGTTATACCCTATGAAGGATTAACCCGATGATAGGCTTAACTTTCAAACCTGGTAAACGTATCCCTGCACTCATATGATTCCATCCATCCATCAGCCCGTGTTCGTCCACTGCTGGACATAGGCCTTTCCCAAATTTCGCCACTCATGTCGGTCCTCCGTCCTCCTCATCCAGCCGCCCCCCGCAACGTCCTTCAGATCACTACACTACGCTTTGCTGTACATGCTCTCCATTCTAGAGCCTTTCGGCCCCAACGGCCATCATCTCGGCGACAAATATGGCCTGCCCACTGCCACTCATATGATTGTCTCCTATCAAATCTAGACAAAGATACATGTAAATGTTGTTATGTGGAAGAAGTAAAGACTTATAAATACCTAGGATTAACGATAGATGGTAGCTTATCATGGTCTGTGTATGTAGAAAATGTATGTAGTAATTTAGAAGTGTGTATGGTAAGTTGTATAGCTTAAAGTAAATTGTTAATAGAGGGACTATCTACACACTGTATTACACGTTAGTTGACGCCATAATCTACGATCTGAGTAGCTATGGACTGACATATGGAGTCCATTTAAATAAAATAAAAAACTTACAGATGCGGCTTTTGAAAATGCTTATTGACCATAATAAAAAACAAAACCTCAATAAATGTTATGAAAAATTATTCAAAATATGCAAAATCCTACCTATAGAATTAAAAACAAAAAAAATACTTATCCTGGAGCAATATAAGAATGATCTTTTTAAGAAAGAACGAGTCCATGGCTACTTGGCTACCCAACCCGTGAAGCGACAACTAAAAGATTAAACGTTCCACGCACGTGTAATCATTACGGTGAACGAACAAGAAGATGGCTTATACCAACACTGCTTAATCAAGTGCTGAACACCCTGATAGAAGGTCACCTCTCTAAGAATATGCTAAAGCAAAAACTGAAACTAAACTACCTAGACTCATTGCCGTAGCAGGAATACGAGTATACCACCTATGTTTATTAATATTATAATAGTTAATACTTGCATATAAATTTATTATTATTATTATTTATTTATTATAATTACTACGGGCGAACCCAATTACAGCAATTATTTAATACTTATTATTAAATAAAAGTTTAGTTTACATAATTGAACTTGACTTATGGCCATGCAATAACTAATAAACTTACAAACTAATTGACATTTGCTATAATGTTTAGAGCTCTGGTCTGCCAACAAACTGTTGTACAGTTTACAGTTTGTTTGGCGGACATAACTAATGTTCTCAACCACGTAATTTTTAAAAAAAATAAATATCTAAAAAGAAAAAAAATCACACATTGCAATTTTTTTTTAATAAATTCGGTAATAACAAGAATCATGAAATTTTTATATAATGTTTATATATAGATATACTGATAAATAAAATAAAATAAAAATTGAAAGTGAAATATATTTCGGGCCCTCTCTTGGGTCCGGCATCAGTACCTATATATGTACCTATAGATTGCGGTGAATATAAAATACATCAAAATCCTTTTTGTATACATAATTCGGAATACTCGACGGTTTTTTTTCGACAATACTCAGCTGCTCACGCGGTGTTGATATTTAATTATAACAATATCTCAATAAAATCAACAGCGACAGATAATCTTTCCATTTCCACTCGCAAGAATCTTTTAATTAAAAATCTAACAATAATGAAACGTTGCGAGAAATTATCGCCATTATATCATCCGTCATCTCTACAAACAGAGAGACAAGCCGTCTTTATTATATCTGGGAACATTCGCGGTTCCAGCACAATGCAATCTCACCGGATCTTGGGAAGTTTAAAACAATTTGATATCTTCTCAACGACAGACGCAATTATAGGGAGCATCATAGATAAGAGTTATGAACTTTTATAGAAGGTGGTTGTTTATCAATTTATGTTCTCTTTCTTTTAATCGCAAAACTTTGTAATGGCCATGGTGCACGATAATCTTACTGAGTGATTTTGAACTTCAGTACGTCGTCAGAAAGTCTACATTAGATTAGAACGTGCGAACGCTCGCTTCGCGCGCTGCTGGCACGCATAATCAGTGAATTTTCGAGGTTTTTCTGGATTTTACGAAAAAGTATTTGATGTAGGAGCTTTTTCACCTGACATCCGAAAATAAACCATGTTTTCTTCTTATATCAGTAATTTCAGACATAAAACTCAAGTCGTTTAGACATAAAACGAATTAATTACATAAAAAGGTATAATTTTCGCAAATAAAATCTATCGAGTGAAATGTGTCCAATTAGGTAACCGACCTGACTATGGAAAGATGTGTCCAAGTTTCACATTAATCAGATAAGTAGTTGACTCAGCAAAAACCGTTGAAAGACCAAAGGCAAGCCCTTAAACAAGACTAAAGCTGGTTGAACTAGTGAATTCAAAGGTACCCGGAATAAAACTTATATGACTAGATTAGTGGAAGTGAAAGATAAGCAGGAAATGTGTCAGGATCGCAGCAGATGGAAACCTGTGATGTCTGCCTACCCTACTTGGAGACAGGTGTGAGTATATGTATTAAACTTGGTAGCGACTGGTACTAGGGGAGCAGGGATCACAGTGATGTGATGATAAATGTATATAAACTTACAAACACTTGGCCCTCAGATCACCAGGAAGTGCTGAAACTGCTACTTCCGCCCACTTGAAAGGTCAAAGGTAATGCTAAGGCTGCCGATATGCATTTTGAAATAAAATGACTAATAATAAATCTTGTTGGTGGATAGCGGATTCTGCCACGATTTCTTCTTTTTTTTCTTTTTTTTTATGGCAACTACTGTCCTTATAAAAAGGGCCAGTCTTGCCAGCGTCAAGTGATAAACAAAAGGTTTACGGAGAAGGAGTATAGGAGGAATTATTACCTATCTGGTAATTCATAAAATAAAAATAATTAATGGGCTAAAAGTAAAAATTTGCATTATTTTCTGTTGGTAAATTTTTTTTTTATCAAAATCAAAATATTTATTTTTGCAAAATAGATACATGAAGTATACTTTCTATAAGTCAAAGTTAATTTTAACAATATAATATATCTTTAGAATATAAAAAAATATATAATAATACGGGAAATAAAATAAAACAAAATTCGTAGACAAAGCAAAATAGGACGACGACGCGAGTGTTGAAATAATGCTTCTGCGATAACCTTTACAAGGTGGCATTTATTTATGCAACCTAATTCATTCTGGAGCCCCAGTAAGTGATCAATAACACTTTTTGCTAATTTCATTAAATAAAATGTTGACCACCCATAAGAGTAATTGAGCCGGAGCTGGCGTAGCGTTTATATGGAAAAAAATACCTTATATGAATTTCACAAAAAGGGTCATCGAACGGAGTCTTCAGTTTGAATTTGGCTATGTAAATAAATTTCACCTTATATATTTTGACTTAATTCAATAAGTCAAAGTATATTATATTTTAATTATATATCACTAATGCCCCATTGCGGGCCGTAAAAAATCAAACCCATATAATTGTTTTCATGTATTTTATTTCCTTAGTCACACTAATACTATAAATGCGAATGTTTGTGTGTGTGAGGGTGTGTGTGTGTACGTTTGTTACTCTTTAACGCTGAAACGGCTGGACGGCTTTGGATGAAATTTAGAATGGATATAGCTTATACCCTAACTTAATACATAGGCTACTTTTTATCCCGGAAAAAAGCATGTCGGTAAACAGAATAACTAGTATTAAATAAAAAGCGTTTAAATCGATTAATATATAAAATTAAAACAAAAACAGTTTCAATTGTCTTTAATTTGTAGAGCGGTTCATACCTTCATGTTTAAATTAAACATTTAAATTTGTGCCAAGACAGCTGTTTGTCATAATCATAAACATAAAGCAGGCCAATTAATTGTAACTTTATGCAGAACTGCGACACAACCTCATGTTATTGCAATGTATCGAAAATTTGTGCTTCACTGAAACCGCACAAAAGTAAAAATAACAACATAAAAGATGTAGGTTACTGTGTGAATACTTATACAATGTGGGAACAACTGGACTAAATTAGATGCTCTTTATTCTGTCACACGTTCAATGATATTCATCTCGTTATAAGGAAATCGGCGGTAGCTAAGGGGCAGAACGCTGGCCTCTTAATCTTGAGACCCAGGTTCGATCCCCGGTCGGGCATGCACCAATGAGTTTTTCGTAATTTATGTGCAGAGTATTTGTGTTCTTACCTAATACTTACCACTTGCTGAACGGTGAAGGAAAACATCGTGAGGAAACCTGCATGCCCTAAAAAGCGTGTAATTGTGCCCGAAGTACGGCCATAGGGCTCACCACCCATCACGTTGGGACGTAATAATCGTCGGTGAAACGCGGGTGTACCGGGTTTCGGACTGTGACTTGCATTTCACAGTTCACACTCGGGAACACCTCTGACACCCCTTCGGGTATTCATGTCGTGACGATATATGAGGAAAGCAGTGCAGTGATAACGAGTGAAATAAACAGTGTCTAGGAACAGAGCTCCCACATGGAAGAAACCGTTGTAGGCCAAGGGCTTGTCGCTATTATACGTCACAAACGCTAATTAGATATTTATACATATATACAGGTTGAACCAAATGAATGCCCCTGGAGGGAAAGTACCTTAAATATTCCATCCATCCATCCATCAGCCTGTTTCGTCCACTGCTAGACATAGGCCTTTCCAGGATTTCGCCTCTCTGGGCGGTCCTCCTGGAAGAAATGCCCATACTCACACACGCTGGGCAGGCGGGTTAGTGAGCGTGGTGCCGAAACCATTGCACCAGTGACGCCGCTGCCCGTCACCAGTCTGTTTTACATAAGGCCCGGCAATTGGGGATGGATATACCGCCATCCGTCGGACCCAGGCAATGGTGGGCCGCCTGGTTTTGCCTAAGAGCTGTTCTCTTACTCACAAAGAAAATTAAAATAAAAAATTCATGGTTTTCCTTTAACTTACGATACTACATGTATGTATGTTACTCAGAAGAATTTGGTTCATATGTTGAAAATACAGGTTGTTTTTTTTTTCACATTTGTCCGGTTCGATTCCCGGCTTGTAAAGGTGATTTTTTTAAATTCTTTGTATGCAGTTTTCCTTAACTTTAAAAATAAAATAAAGGTTCCTTTTAAGTCAAATTTGCTATCTCTAATATTTAAGGTACTTTCCCTCCAGGGGGCATTCGTTTGGTTCACCCGTACCGTATACTAATAATGAAGCAGTAAAAAAATTGTGACAATAAATATTTTTTCAAAATTTTAACTGGAATGGGTTATTCGTATTATACTGAAGCCAAAACTACAATTTTTAGAATTTTCGTCTACCTGTTTATAAGTGTGTATGTATGTTCCGTTTAACTCGAGAACCACTCAACGGATTTGAATGCGTTTTTTTATTATCATCGCAATGACCCTGGTCAACATATAGGCTATAATAATAATAATAATAAATAATAAATTCATTTATTTCAGGCTACAATTTAAAAAAACATAATTTGTTAGTAACAATAGTTCTTAATCTAATATTAGTAAATAAATTAATTTATGAAAAAATAAAAACTATTTAGACTGGATGTTTATAAGGGATGTTCATAAAATAACGCCCAAGACGAAAACGGGGCAGAGATTGAATAAACGCGGGCAAAGCCGCAGGCAAACGCTAGTAATGAATATAATACGAAATCCGACAAGTTTGTCCCGCTCACTCATAGAGCCAATCACGGCACAAAGGGGTGTATGAGTTGAGTATGCACGAGTCCTAGTACCTATACAATATTAGCATTCGTTGTTTGCATACTAGATTGATAGCAATATCAAGAGTGGGTTCTACGCTGTTCCCTTGGCCTGTCTAATGTACTATCGTGGAAATTCACGATCTGTCAATTTGGGACTTAGTGCGTGATGGTAAGAAAAATAATTTGGGCAAGTGGGTGTCGAACTCGCACACTGAGGGTTCCGTGCCATTACACAAAACGCGTAAGGAACCTTAAAAACATGAAAAATAATGCCATAGCAACATAAAATCGTCGAAAAAATTCGCTAAAAAGATGGCGTCTGTCAAATAGTTCGGCATCCTTTGAGTACAAAACCAAAATTTTTATTCTTTTACTTTATAGTAATTATAATAATCTGCCAAAATTCGCCTTTAAGATAGAATAATATTTTTCAAGGCCTCTTGTATTAGGACCACCCTTGTTTTTATTTTTTTATGAACTTTTATTATTTGTCATGGCAGAGACCATAGTAATTCGTATCTTGTTAAAATTTTAACTGGCTACCTACTACGGCTGAAGCTGTAGACCCCTATGACAGACGGACGGACGGACAGACAGACAAACAGACGCTTAGTAATAGGGTCCCGCCCGTTTGGCACCCTTCGGGTACGGAAACTTAGAAAAAGACAATGGGTCATCATATATGGGTGTAACTTTCGTGGTCGTAGTAATGGGCCAAGATACGTCAGCGGTGGCTCTAGAATTACAGTTTAGGAGGCCTACTTCTTAAATTAAATTATTTTAATCCCATCTAAAAAGTTTTATTAGTAAAAAATATTTTAGAGCGTTTCTTTAAAATAATACAAATTTAGTTTATGTACTAACTAGCAGACGCTGCCCTACGACGTTGCTCCCGTTTCTCTATCATTTACAAAACCCCTTCTTCAGATGTAAAATAAATAAAAAGATGTTTATTTGTTGGTGACTATGGCCGTGAAAATATTCATATTCATCCCATAAGTTGCTATTGAAATATAGTAATTTCAGTAAAGAAAATTCAAATACGGTTACTTGAAGATATTTCATTTTATATCCAAATTCAAGAAATATCCTTTAGTCCTTGATCTCAAAAATATTAAAAATATCTACAAATATGTTTAATATTGCATTCCTCGTACTACTTTTTGTTCCGTTATTCCACATTTTTTGTCAAGCTACATTGAAAAAACCGGACAAGTGCGAGTCGGACTCGCACAACGAGGGTTCCGTTAAAAACTATATTTTTTATGATTTAAATACAAATGTGTAGTTTTCAGATTTTTACCTATACTTATAGTACTCGTACAAGACGGTATTACTTGCCAAATTTCATAGTTCTAGGTCAACGGAAAATACCTTAGAAATTTTGTTTCCCTTGAGAGTATCTAAATAAACGTTTTCTGCAGCATATGTTTGATTTTTTCACAGCTCTAAGGGACTGTAGACTTGAGTATATGGTTTTAATTTTAACTCGATAACTCCACGCGTTCCCGAGATAAGGGGTCTTGAGAAACAGACGGACGGACAACAAAGTGATCCTACAAGGGGTCCATTTTTTCCTCTTGAGGTAGGAACCCTAAAAAGAATAAAATCTTAGTTACCCTAAAACGTACCCAGAAATTGACCTATATTAGGAATGGAAGCACTTTTATTGAGTTATTTCTACTAAACATAAGTATTTTCTATAAATATAACGGGTCGTGATGCTATCGCCTTTGTGTAAGTAAACTAAGGGAAGTAAACTAGTCACTTTGACATTTCAACGTCCGACACAAAAAGGCCAATGTCAAATACTTTATAAGCTTTTGATAGAGGCGATTATTGGTTAACTAATCGACCTATTTGTCTAGGACGCGTTATACTAATAATTACGCGCGAAACAGCAGATCCGAGGGTTTTTAACTAATACTGAAATATTTTGTAGGGAAAAAAATATCGGATTTAAGTAGAAAACCTTTACATTATTATTTAAGTTGATCTCTTGGACGCGTTCATGAAACGAACGTTTGAAAACCAAAAAAAAGAGGGTAGAAAACATATTTTTTTTGTCAAAATTATAAATCTTAGTACATTGTTTATAAGTAGATCACCAAGATAAAAGATCAATAAATCAAATATATTTTCTCCAATATTAAGAAAGTCCTACTTTGTTCAAAAGAACCCTCGAAAATCTGTCTTTTTTCATGTTCTAGGGTCAGGTACAGCCTTAATATTCGCCATTGAGTCCTGGAGTCCTGTCGTTTCCGGTACGATATGGACCTCTATAGTTTTGTTTGTCAAAGTTTGATTTTTAGTTTTGTATTGCGGACTGAGCAATTATATACCAGCCAGTTTGAAATAAATTGCATTCTAGCTTTTCTAAACTCTCAGTTCTCCACATTTATAAAATGAAAATGATAGCTTTCCTATCACAGCCAACGGCCCCATTGAGGACTTTAAAACTTTGACCCCAGATGTGGTCGACTAACTGCGACGACTCGGCAACTCATTGATTTGAAAAAATGTGTGATTAAAAATACTTTAATATCCGCCATACTATAAATAAACAAATAGCCTTAGATAGAACAAAAGGAAGATGCTGTATCCCGCTTCTCGCGCGCGGCACTGCAAATATAGTTCCAATGGGCCTGTTTTATGTAGCCTATCTCGCTCGCACCACTGTCGAAGCTTGTCGCTCTATCTCTGTCGTTCGGTGGCGCTTGTCAAAAAAGAGGTCCATTATTCAGTTAACGATAAAAGAACTTACCGTATCTACCTTTTGTTATTATTATATCAATGTAAACAGCCGAAAATGTTATACATAAAGACCAGAGGGGTTAAAAGGTTCACAATGCAGCTGTGTCAACCGGCCACCAAGTTCTCACGCTATATAACTAAAATATCTGTCAAATTATAGGGCTTGATTTTTTCATGTTTCCACTTTTAAAAACATTAATGGCTTGCGCTGTTTTTTGTCAGTTTATAGTCCTTCTAAAGCAAAATTCAAAAATTCCCCTATTTAGTGTGTGTAGTGTATGTAGAGCAATTTTTTTATACTTTCATGCGGAGTGAGAACAAATTACCTACGAAATTCTATCGAATATTCTAGTAATTTATCTTTTCCATTAGGCGCGATAGTGGCCAAGCCTAGAGTAAGGCCACTGTAAACAGAAAAAAAACTTCAATGCCAAGTTCTTTAGTTTAACGAAAAGCGAAACAATTCGGTTCAATTTTAACTGTTCTATAAAGAACCTCTACTTCTGAATATCATGCTCAAGCAACCATGTAACCGGCCCCCTCTCCGTCTTCCTTATATGATGTAAGTAGATCATCATCATTATTATGACTACCCTCATATTCACCAGTTCACGCTCTCGGTCGTTTACCCTATCTCCGTACTTTACAGTTTTAAACTGAGGCAAGTGAAAGGAGAACGTTTTGTATTGAACCCTAAAGCTAATTGCCCGTAAATAACGCTCTTATTGAATTGCAGATATACACAGGGGGCCGCCATTTTTGTTTAACTTTTGAACTGTCAAATGTCACCATGAAAGTCTGTTCAAAATTTCTGTTCGAAACAAGAAAAACAATGTTTTTGAGATTTCAGTTGTTAGAATACCATTTGTCCTTAATTTGAAGTACATACTGACTCTATTTTAACCATACAAACAAATTTTAACGCTTTTACATTTGTAGAAAAACGGTATTTGTAAGAAACTTTGGTTATCACCATTATTTGTATGGCTACACACACTGCTATCTCTATGGTTCTATGATAAGTCGTGCTTTCAAAATTGGAACACGGATTCTTTTGTTTTTATTCAGCACACGATTGGAAAAGTAAAGTGAAAGTTTGTTCATGTTCTGATTCTTACGTGAACCATTAAATCACACAATGTATTATCATGAATCAATAACTGACTGACACGATTGTTGTTTTGAATTATATTAAATTACACAACGAATATTATTACATTTCAGCTGCATGAAACATTTTGCCGCTGCTTTGAAACTAAATTACGGCACACTAAAATCGATGTCCCAACAATACCCAATAGAAGATCGTTAAAATTCCCATTTATTAATAGGCGGGCAGCCAAATGCGCGCGCGCATCTAACCAATCAACCCGATCCACGGATAAGTGAGTTTCGAAATAAACCAGTCATTATTGAGGGGGCCACTTCCTGCTGTAAACAAAGGGAAAGCGTGGCCAAATTCAAACTCATATCATACAAATAATTCTACCTCTTGCATTTAAAAAAGTCAAGATGCTTTAATAATACGGAGATGGGTGGGATAAGATAAAAGCATTGAAATAGAAACCCAATTTGAAAATTTGAATAGGAAACAATTCTCCTTTCTAAAAAATATAGACGCGATTAGTACTCGTGTATCTGAAACAAAGAAATCTTAATAGTACATCAATGGTCTCAAATATGTGACTCTTAGGGCGAAACGTTTCGAGCTTGGTGCAAAATGAACAACTTAAAGATTCTAATCAATTTGTCATTTCATTAATGCTTCCTGTTGAAAGCATGCTGTTTACAGCATCCAATGACAGTGATGTGGGTGCGTTGCGTTTTTATCCGAACTTGGCTGAAGAAATTTCATACTGAAGACTCAGTAAGTCCTCAGTATCAAGGTTCAATAAACATTTTTGTGAAAGTCGTAAAAAAAATCGTATTCCCTACAAACGCAAGCCCAGCCCCGAGTCAATTACTATGGGAGGTCAACATTTCATTTTGGGAAATTAGCACAAAGTGTTATCGATCCGTGATACTGATGACTTACCAAGCCTCCAGTATGAAGGTGAAGCTGTTGGACGAGTAAATCAACACACGAAAGATTGTATTAGACGGGTTTGTTAGAGTTGTAAGAGTAAGTTCAGTTCACTAAAAATCTCTTAAATATAGTGCTTGATCAATTTTTTCTGCTTTGTTACGATATGCTTGACCTTGAAGTTCACCAAGTGTCCACAGACTTGACTCGGCCGAGTGTCACTGTCGTCGCCATTTCTATGAATATTCAAGAGCCGGCTACTAACCAGAAACATGTGTTTATACCGTTGTCAGCTTTGTACTGGTACGAGTATGTTCTTTCTATGAAGCTATTAAACGAATGAAAGAATTATCTGAACAGGAATCCATCGCCTCAGGGATTATCAGAAACTGTAGGTATCAGTGGCGGATCTACACATTTACCAAGTATAGGATATTACATTTTGCCGCCCTTACCTCTCCTGCTTTTGCAATTCAGAAATTCTGTTGAAATTTTACAATAATTGGTTTTTTGGAATATTTCTGAGCAATTCAAAGCTTAATAATTAATGTACGTATTTAATTTATACTACCTGGACAATAATGTAGATTCGGAAAATGTTATTAAATAATCTTTATTCCTCGTAAACAAAGACATGGTCCCCAAATTTGCCTTCCCTAAAATCTGCCGCCCTAGGCTCTATTTAGCCTGCTGGTAAATTCACGCCCGCACCTCTAACATGATAGACCATATCGAGTTCTGACAGCTCGATATACCTATCCCTCTTTAGTTAGATCAACAGAGTGAGACAGAGCACTTTATCGAGCTCAATATGGTCCTGAATGTTAAAGGTGCTGGTAGGTATTAATGTTGTAAACAACACGTTTATAACTCTGCAATATCTTCTTTTAGAGCTAAAACAGAACCATCTTTTTTGTTTCCATTGCCAGCCTACTAAATGATTCGTATATTTTCTTATTCGATGTCAGCAACAGCACTTTACGGTACAGAGGTAAATGTTACACTTACACGTGTAGAGGTAAATTAAAAAATCGCACTCAAACAAAACGAAAACTTTCTGATTTGACAACGCTTAGATAATGCAGAAGCAACTTAAAACATTTTCGCTGTCAGTAATTTTGTATCTCCTTAAAAGTCGTTCCACCCAAGCGCAGTGAACTCTAGAATCGTAAAGTTGATAGTTGTAATAAATTATTCAACTCCAGCGATTTCTCGCCGGGATTCCTGCGCGGCCGCAGCGGTCACTCTTGAATGGGCGCATTCGATTTCAAATCGACCGGTTGCGTCGGAATATCGACGGTGATAGACGGCATTGCAATGCCTTGCAGCCAACAATTATATCTCCATCATCAGGACAAACGAAAATTACCTTTATTTCCAAGTGATAGGAAGCATCCAGCAGCTTTAGAGATAATTATGTGTTAGTTTAGAGATGCAGTTGGCGATTGAATAGCTTGAATAATATATTGTCACACACAGCTTGACATAACAGACGGTGCTGTAAGTAGGAAGCATACGAGGCTTGATGTGATGAACTGCTTGGTTTACGACGCTGCTTCCCCTACCCCTCTAACTTTCTCAATGAAGCTTGGCAAGCAACAGGTCTCATCCACGATGTATTATTACTTTATCAATGATCGTATGGTTGTTCTTTCTATTAAAAATCCCGTACGTAGTTGAATAAGGAAGCGTGATATGTAAACGAAAACTGCTTACACCTTTGTGCACAAGGGCTTAGGAATGTTTTTTTTCTGAGGTGGTTCGGATTTTAAACCACCGCTGTCGACTGACCGCAGACAGATCAATGAGACAAGGAAGAAAGCGTTGGAGGTGGCTAATTGCAATTAACAATTAGAATTTATTGCAAATATTACTTTATTGGTTAAACTGAACTCTTCTATCATATCAGAATTCAATAAGATTATTTTAATTCTTGGCTGAGCCCCGCCACCCCCTTTGGTACGCTCTTGTATACCCACGATGATTATCCATTCTAGGCCTCTTTGCAAAGACACCAACGCAACGCGAATGAAACAATCCACCGCGCTTATAAATATTCTAATCGACCGGTCGTAGCCACCAAGTTTCGAATGCACCGTTCCGAAATAAAGGCGAATTTACACTCGTTTACAGAAATTGAAAGCGAGCGAGCGAACTGTCCCACAAGACTGACGCAAGAAGCCGTTTTGTCGGTCAATTTTATTGATTCAAGGAGAAGTCGATTACGCGTCGGTCCACTTTACAATGTCACTTTAAAATTAATTTAATTGGTGAGTACAGCACAACATTGCACAATAGCGAGTTGTGCTTTGAATTAGACAATTTGTTCTGTTTAATATTGTGGCTGGAGACACATCCTCTTTGCTACTTTATTATTTTTGATTTGCGAAATTTTGACCATGTGTCCGAGTTTCGACGTAAACTGAAATGGTTTCCGATACGTTATCGGAGGTATAGTCATATCCTATCTCTACTATATAATGTCTTGAACAACCCTTATTCCCCCAAATACCTACATAAAAGATAGGTTCAATCTTCGCACCGATTTGAGCAAAAGGAATCTTCGGTCATGTCATGATCATAAGTTATCTTTCCCAACTCATTACACTGAACGTTACTCTAGCTCTTTCACAGTTGACACTGTTTGACTTTGGAACGATTTTCCACTCTCTCTTAAGGTGGTAACGGAGGATCTCGATGCAAAATGCACATCATAATATTGTTTTCCTTACTTTTGAATAAAAAGTATGCAATAAATTCGTTTTCTAGCAATTAGCGCAAACTGCTTGTTAATAGCTAGGTGATCACATGAAAATGATTCCATTTTATACTTTACATTTTAGCTGCAATACATTACAACTGTAAAAAGAGGTAAAAAGTTACCTCCTTAAAAGTGTTCCCTCAATTGCTTGTTTCAAATTCAACTTGAAGAAGCACTTTTTGTCCTCTCAGCAGTCTTAGCTATTATACTAAATATGTATAATTGTAAGTATTTATGTAGTTTATAATATTAAAACATATACATATATATGTACTAATTTAGTACGGTATGTTAGTATTTAGGGTGTTAGGTTAGGCATACTTTTAGGTTAATAAGTGTATGTTGGTTATCTTATTTATAAACATATTTCTTTTGTTCTACTGGAATTAATTTTCAGAGCCAATTTGTACATATTTTCTCCGTCTGTGTTTTTGGTTGACTGGAAGAAATTTCTTTTAGAAATAAGTCCGCCTTTGCCGTATTTTTTCAATATTGTGAATTGTATTTATCTGTGTTTTTTGTGCAATAAAGTGTTCATTATTATTATTATTATTATTATTATTATATTTTTATCGATGTATTTTTAAACGTCCTGTTGACTGTCTTCGGGTTTTTTTTTAAATACTGTTAAATATGATCAGTGGATTCTGTAGTTTAATTAATTTAAAGGTGATTTACTTCCGGTATAGTCCTTACATTAAATTTTTTGTGCAATACCACAATTTGTACCCCAGATAAAATCTGTTGCAAATAGACCTTGAAGTAAACCTTTGTTTATTCATAAGAAAAGTACCGTGTATTCACCAATCAGATCATTCATAGATTTCACTCGTCCAGTAGCAGCTGTTGATTACCGCAACACCGTAAAGAAGCTGCGCTTGCGCACCGTGACCACAGATCTCTTATCTGAAGAGACATACATAGAAATATAGCCTTTATGACCTTATTTCAAAAGTGCGGTTTTCAGATAAGTTCGTTGTCTTCTGTAACGGTAGCAGTTAACCGCAGGCGCAGGCTGGTTGAAGTCTGCTATTGCAATATGACGTGGTTCAGGTCTTTGGAAGTTGATTTGAGTAATATCGTTTTTCTAAGTCTAAGACTAAAAAGAGGCTAGAGTTTTATCTTATAAAAATTGTTATTTAAAGACAATTCGAAAACATCTTACAACAAAATTTATTTTTATATGATATATAAGGTCCTATATGTATAAGGTGAAAATCATTCTAGGGTAATCGTAAACTGATCACAGATCCAGTTGTAAGCTTGTAACTATAAGGTCATATGGGGAAAAAAATTTTTTGGTCAAATAATCTGTTCACAAAGTGGTTCGATCAGCTGAAACTATGAAAAGGTAAAAAAAAGTTCGGTAAAAAAATAATGGATACGGGACCCACCATATAAACAAATTTTTTGTCTGATACTCTATTACTTATCTTTTAATTTTTTGAATCGTAATTGTAGGGCCTACCCACATAAATATGCACCAAAAGTGCAAATGCTTCTAAAAGGTGTTTGAAAAAAACAAAAAATGGCAAAATGCTTGAAACAAACGTCCAAAAAAACAGCAGGTAAATCTCAAAACATCCCTCCTCTTAGTTAAACCAAAAAAAGTAGAGCTAGAATTCAAAGAATTTAATAACCTTTAGCGTTTCAATGTTAAAAAAATATAGCTGCTTTTATTTGGAAGAAGAAAATGCTCGAGGGAAACTTATTTCATTCAAAAAATGTATTGCTTTGCTTCGGAGATATGATGTTTTAATGTAGGTAACACATGAAATAAATGAGCAATTCAAGCTACGTTCTTGTCTACTATTATATCTAAGAATGAATGAGAATTAATACTTTATTTTGCTATATAGGTACATAAATACATATATCTCACGTTAGGATTTATTCATTTATTAAATTTAAAAGATGAAAATACAACATATTAAATTAGGTCTTGGGTTTTCTTATATTTAATGTAAAAAACATGCGTGAATAAACGTTGTTGAAATTGAAGCGAATCGCAGCAACCCGCGCGGGGGGCGTGCGTACGCGCTGATGAAATAATCACGCCGTGTAAAAGCCGTATCGACGCACACATTCTTTCCACAACGACGCATAACACGATGTTTGCAGTTTTTTGACTTGGAAATAAATGGAGTGCATCGAAATACCAAATAGGACTATTTGCAACGGATCGCTTTTCGTGCAATTTTATTTCATTACTTGCGTGAAATATGTATGTTTTTATTTCACGAACGATGATGATTGAAATTGTCGGCACTTGGTGGAACTTAGTTTACATCTTTGTTTGAATTATACACGTCCACGTTTTTTTTACATTGCATTTGGAGCTTAGGCACTCAATTCTAGCAAAAGGCAGATTGCGGGTGACTTTAAAAGGGATTTTGTACGGATATGTATTGATTTTTTAAATTGAATACTTTTAATGAGCATTTCGTGAGGTGGTAGAGCTAATACCGCGCTCGACTGTGGAGGTACCACCATCTTACTCGCAAATCCTCCCGAAGTTATTCTGGGGAGAGTAAGAGAACACCTCTCAGGCAAAACCAGACGGCCCACCATTGCCTGGGACCGATGGATGGCGGTATATCCATCCCCTATTGCCGGGCCTTATCTAAATCAGACTGGTGACGGGCAGCGGCGTCACTGGTGCAAGGGTTTCGGCACCGCGCTCACCAACCCGCCTACCCAGCGTGTGTGAGTATGGGCATTTCTTCCAGGAGGACCGCCAAGAGTGGCGAAATCCTGGAAAGGCCTTTGTCCAGCAGTGGACGAAACAGGCTGATAGATAGATAGATAGAGCATTTCTTACACCCTATAAATTTTATTATATGTAGTTTAGTGACTGTAATTTTCATTGCATGAAATCTAATTATCTATAAATCGAAATTATCTAACTTTAAACAAATATCTTATGATTGATATTGCGAATGAGAAGTAATGCCGGAATAGCCGCCCAAATTAGAGTGACTAAAGTACATCAAATAAAAACTATAGGATGTAAAGAATGCTCATTATAAGTTTTCAATTAAAAAATCAATACATATCCGTACAAAATCCATTTTAAAGTCACCCGCAATCTACCTTCGCAATTTTTACGCACGTGCCAGAATACCCGCTCAGGCACTCATCGTGAAAACGTACTGACGGCGATTACATGCGACAATTTTCGAAGGCCGAAGGCGGGTGATTTTTAAAAGAAATAAACGTATCATTTTAAAATAAAACCTTTTGTCCGTATTCATAACATCTTCTACATGTGTTTTTAGGAGTTCTACTCAATAGAATTATCATCACACGGCATTTATATCGCGATAAACAGAGGATTATGAAAAGCAAAGTCTTGGCCGAAAAGGTTTTTTTTATGAGAGGTTATTTATAAAATAGGTCACATTACCTAATTTTCAATATGAATTGTGAAAAGCTATAAAAATGTATATATAGGATGTTTGATGTCAAACATGGTGAACAGTTTGCTTGTTTGTCTGTTCGACATAACGAACTCTGCTTCTCTAAAAAAAAGGAAAAATTACAAAAAGCGGGAAAGCAAAGGCGATTTCACGTTCTCGGACCAAGTGTAATTGTAATGGTACCTATATAAGAATATATTTTATCACTCCGCTCCGCCCGCGTTTGTTCAATCTTTGCCCCGTTTTCGGCTTGGGCGTTATTTTATGAACACTCCTTACAGCCTATGTGTTGAACACGATCAATAAAATGATAATAAAAAAACGCATTTAAATCCGTTGAGTGGTTCTCGACTATTCGCGAGTTAAAACGGAACACACAGACAGACAGACAAAAATTTTAAAAATTGTTGTTTCGACCTCAATACGGTAAAAATAATAAGTAAATACAGACACGACTTTTTTACTACTTTATTATTAGTATAGATAGACGGATAAAAATTTTTGTAAAATTTTTAAACTGTTTTCGAAAACTAAAGCTGCGGACTGAAGGAGCGGAGTCTTCTGTTACAGATATTTTTTTACTTAAAAGAGGCTCCAGCTGTAATTGTAATTATGAAAATATTTGGTTATCTTAACAAACATTATTTTTTTTTTATACTTTTGTAATGTTTGGAAATGTAATCTTTAGGATATTTTTTTTCGATGATATAAAATGTTTCTCATCTTGGCGACCATACTGTGCGTCAGTATATTAAGTTAATTAAACCGGTCAATGAACTTAGGTAATTTTAAATGATGATAATTAATTCTTGCTTCGGCGTAATGTGCTGACAGTGTTGCCTATTACATTATTCCTCACTTTTTTAACACAAATCTTGATTTACGATTGATTTCGACTTATCCAACGATACATAATGCATATATAGCTTGCTGCCGTGTTTGGAGACTTTTTTCCAATAGCGAACTAAAATTCACGTTTTTGCGGTTCGTTTCAAGTTGTGTAATAGTAACAACTGAACATGTCAACAACCTCAAACAAAACCTTCTTAGGAGCTCACAAACATTAGCAATAAATAAAGGACGATGCTGCTCTATAAGCCTATTATAGTTTTCTGGGACTTATGCCTTTTTACTCATGATTACACACACGACATGAATCCTCGATGGGGTGTCAGAGGTGTTCCCGAGTGTGGACTGAGAAATGTAAGTACACCCACGTTTCACCGACGATTATTACGTCTCAGCGTGATGGGTGGTTAGTAGGGTTCCCAACCCTCCCGGATTGCCCGGGGGACTCCCGGAATATTGTTCCGCCTCCCGAGCTCCCGGAATGTACCAATTTCTCCCGACTTTCTAAAAATCGAACTAAATGAATCGCGCGCGCAATAGTCGCCCGAATGGATTATTAAAGTATTTTGATGAACCCCGAAAAATTAAATTTATAACTGAAGTCAACAAGTTTTGGGATTGAAGCTTTCGGCCAAAGCCCAGCGCTAAAAACTAGTAAAAAATATATCAGTTCTTTTAGTGGAAACTTCGGGTGACCAGAGGGCTGGCGCATTCCTCGGCCAACGTATAAGTTTGGCCATTCAAAGAGGAAATGTGGCCAGCGTTCTGGGCACCATGCCGCAGGGATCAATTTTAGAAGAGGTATATTTTTTGTAGTTATTTTTAAGGTTAAGAGTGTAATTTATATTATTAGTTTAGAATAAGTTTTTGTTTTTTATGTTGTAAATGAATGAAATTAGTACAAGTTTTTCACATGCTGATGGTATAATTATGAAGACACGGAATACCAGGCAATGAAAATTTTATCCTTGAAAGAACCGATTACTGGGTTGACTTCTTTGCGAAATCAAATAACAGAAATGACTGCCAAGAATTGAGAAAGCTTGTCACGTTTGTTCTTTCTAGTCCTGTCTATAATGTTTCTTGCGAACGCGTATGATAGAACAAGTGTGGAGCAAGGAAAGAGACAGAATGATTATATCGTTGGGTTACAAATATATCACATAATTTTGAATTTTTCCTGTAAAACCTTTTATGATTATGTGGTCAAAAACCCACAAATATTAGATGCTTAGAAAGCAATCTAAATACAAATTACAAAAATGAAAATTAACAAATAATGTACCGACCTTCCTTCAATGCTCCACCGATTTATTCAAATCTCCAGGATTAGTTCCTTTGAGAATTGGCAACCCTAGTGGTTAGCCATATCGCCGTACTACGAAAGCTTACTATCAGATACACGTATTTTGGTAGTCTCAAACACGTAATTAGGGTAACAGGCCGTAGTTACTACAACATGTAATGTGGCAGTACGCTCAGGAACCGATTACCGTATGCGACCTTATGTCCAGTACGTCTATCGCACAACGAATAAAATAAACATATCTGAAAAGTGCGCGTCCTAGTCGTGCGGTGAATCAAGAAAAGGTTGGATAGTGCTGTTATTTAGTGAATAAAATTCAATATAAAATCACACGAGAACGTTAAAAAATCAATTCTATGTTTTAGATAATAGGTTTATATGTAAACAACAGTCGTTACTGTTATTTTTACTTCATTAGTCTGGCTGAACGGACTACTGTTTTAAACTGAACTCTTTAACTAAACGCACATAAAAAACATGGAAGCTAGAAGGGAGTTGCATTTGGCTTGCGTAATCCAAAAAGTTATTTGGAAACCGTGTCCTAATTATCTCTTTGAAAAGCTAAAATTTTTGAAAAATATTAATTGTTTTAGAACACGATCAAAGGATCAAAACACTCCTAAACATAAACTTGCAGGATTCCGAGGATGATTTTCATACCGAAGTGCAAAAATATGGAATGATTCACCACCGCCCTTGAAAAAAAAGTGCTAACATCCTTGGAAAGCCTACAATGAAATAATTCTATAACTGTATGTGCTAATTATCTTTTTTTTTGTTTTACGAAGTTTTTGTTTTGTTTTTATTTTTCTTTCATTTATTTATATAAGCAATTTCTGCCAGTAAATAAATTTGTTAACTACTTGTATAATGCAGCAAACTTATCTGACCCGGTGACGAGGACTGTCGCTTCTTGAATATAGAGGTCATTTTAGTTTGGCTTATAGGGTCAGACAAGCTCGTGGCGCTGTACGTACCTTATCATGCAATTGTAACGGAGGTAGCTGAAAACCAGCGCCAACTAAAGCATGTTTTGGATGACACATAGCTGAGCTACATCCCTTTGTCGTGTTGTTATTTTTTATCTATGCATTACTCTCTACTTAAGTAAACCTTTTCTACGGTGTTAGTTTTAAGTTTTTTTTTTGTGAACGCGTGAATAAATTTATTTTCTTTCTTTCTTTCAAAAAACAGCCTTCACTTTGCATTTATTTTCGATGCGGCGATTATTTCTCTATTACGTTTTTGGCTGTGCTATCGTCTTGGAAGAGGCCTCTTTTATAACATCTTTTTTTTTCGGAACCCCGCCTAAGTATAGGGGTTGTACTGTATTTAAATCTCAATTTTACTACCTATTGTCGCCTTATTGCGATAAAGGTGATTTTCGAATGAACTTGTGACGAATCGTGAGGCACGCTGCACTAAGGACAGATGTTATAACGGTTCTGAGCTTTGTATTCAGGGTTCGATTCCTGCGCCTGCGCTGTTTATTGTTAATGCACTGTTCAGCCAAGTGTACAGTACAGTCGTGACGTGACACGCATTAAACAAACATTTGAGTATAACTACGTATCTAATGTGATCACAACAACGTCTAATAAATAAATCAGTATCGTAATTAGATTCTGTCTCACATTTGTTCACACCTGTTGCTTGAAAGTAGAACGTTATATCGATCCGTGTTACTGATCACTTACCAAGCCTCCAGTATGAGTTTGGCTGTATAAATAAAAGTCATCTTATATAAGACAGACGGTGTGGGTCAGCGGCGTCACAGGTGCAAGGGTTTTGGCACCGCGCTCACCAACCTGCCTAGCGTGTGTGAGTATGGGCATTTCTTCCAGGAGGATTGTCAAGAATGGCGAAATCTTGGAAAGGCCTATGTCCAGCAGTGGACGAAACAGGCTAATGGATGGGATGGATGCAACTATCTTCTATCGTCCCGAAGCTTCGTGCATTTTGTTTTATGTGCACGAAGATAGCCGATAATGGCCGATAAATCAATTTGTGTCGGATATATAGTTAGTTACTGAAATAGATAACACGATATCTATGTATTTTATTTATTTACTTATTTAGGCTATGTAGTACATTAGAATAATACCATAGACATACATCCATGATAATACTATTAAGATATCTATGGTCGTGACATAGCGCGAATATTTGTGACGATACACGCAGATGCGGCCCCAGTGTTAAGAGAAAAAATATGTTACCTACGCATGAAAATAATACCATAGACATACATCCATGATAATACTATTAAGATATCTATGGTCGTGACATAGCGCGAATATTTGTGACGATACACGCAGATGCGGCCCCAGTGTTAAGAGAAAAAATATGTTACCTACGCATGAAAATAATACCATAGACATACATCCATGATAATACTATTAAGATATCTATGGTCGTGACATAGCGCGAATATTTGTGACGATACACGCAGATGCGGCCCCAGTGTTAAGAGAAAAAATATGTTACCTACGCATGAAAATAATACCATAGACATACATCCATGATAATACTATTAAGATATCTATGGTCGTGACATAGCGCGAATATTTGTGACGATACACGCAGATGCAGCCCCAGTGTTAAGAGAAAAAATATGTTACCTACGCATGAAAATAATACCATAGACATACATCCATGATAATACTATTAAGATATCTATGGTCGTGACATAGCGCGAATATTTGTGACGATACACGCAGATGCAGCCCCAGTGTTAAGAGAAAAAATATGTTACCTACGCATGAAAATAATACCATAGACATACATCCATGATAATACTATTAAGATATCTATGGTCGTGACATAGCGCGAATATTTGTGACGATACACGCAGATGCGGCCCCAGTGTTAAGAGAAAAAATATGTTACCTACCCATGAAAATAAAAGATAAACTTGTACACGTGTTTTTCAGACCTTTGTCTTTCCATTGTCAGGTCGGTTACCTAATTGGACACACTTCTCTCGATAGATTTTATTTTTGAAAATTATGCCTTTTTAAGTTATTATTTCGTTTTATGTCTAAACGGATTGATTTTTATGTCTAAAATTACTGCTATAACAAGAAAACATCGTTTGTTTACCGATTTCAGGTGAAAAATTTCCTACATCAATTACTTTTTCGTAAAATACAGAAAAAACTCGAAAATTCACTGATTTTGCGTGCTGGCAGCGCGCGAAGCGAGCGTTCTAATGTAGACTTTCTGACAACATACTGAAGTTCAAAATCGCTCAGTAAGATTATCGTGCACCAGGGGTAAGGCCTTATTAGTAAAATGCTTCCTAAAAAAAAAAACTTGTCAAATCGATGATTCCAACATACGGAAGCGGTCCCATCCACCCACTGGCTAAGACCAAACCGCTGTACTTGAACAACAAAAGAGGGGCTTTGGCTGAGACTTTCGTAGTGTTAGGGGCCGTTCAAGTATTACGTAAGCACTATGGGGGGGGGGTCTTTGTTTTGCTTATTTTCGATAACATGGGGGGTAGGGGAGTCTAGATGATGATTACGTCATCGGTATATTTTTGCCCCTTACTCTATGTTGAATACTGTATCAGTAAAATCTAATCTCTATCCTAAATCTATTTTCTTATTTTTAAAATTATAATTATAACATTATAATATAAAAAAATATATATTTATAATTGAAAAATGTTTACGTAAGCATGGGGGGAGGGGGTAAGAGCTTTGCTTACTTTTGCTGACAAGGGGGATGGCGGGGTAAATAATTGTAATAAATCTGCTTACGTAATACTTGAACGGCACCTTATGCGAAATTCAGCTTTATCGTAAAAGAGTAAGGGTCACAGACCGCATAGAGTACCCTAAGCAAGATATTGCAAGGTCAAAGACCAAGGTAATTTTTTTCTTTGTTGACCCCGTATTATTTTAACTTTCTGACCCCGACCGATTCGCAGATTCGTGTCTCGTCGTGAAGCTGTTTAGTTCTAATCTGTTCGTGGCAAAATAAAATAAAATAAAAACAAAAATAATTTCATAACTGTCTGAAGCAACACATATTGTAGCGACGACAGCGCCATCTGTTTCTTAAGAACAAGGCGTGAAATAACATAACGCCCTCGTGAGTGTCAGTATGTGCAGTACAAGCTAGTTAGATCAAATAGTTACAAAAATATTCGGTGGACAAGTATGGTGGAAAAATTCAACAGTCTAGGTAAGTACCTCGGTGGCGCAATTGGTAGCGCGCTTGTCTGGGAAACAAGAGGTCGCAGGTTCGAATCCTGGCCCGAGGAATTTTTTCAAATTCTTGTCTTTACATTTCTTTCTAATTTATCTTTTCTGGTTTGTAATGCACTCTAATAAAAATATTTTAATATCATTTAATAAAATGAAACAATTTAACAACAATTATTTTTATCCTCGAACAAACTAGACTGGTTTTGCGAGGGCCCATACAATGATTTATTTAACAATTTACTTGATTTGATAGAGGATAAAAATATTCGAATAATAAGAATTATATAAATAATATGAATATCAATCCAAAAAATATAAGAAAAAATATAATAAAATCATGCAATAAATATATGTTTTATGCAATCCTTAAAACTAACAATTTACAAGTACAAATACCAAATAAATATAAGAAGGAAGCTTCATGTGACTATAGTAAAGTAATTACCTCTATATATTTACTTCTTCGGACGATTTTCATCTTTACCATTTATCAAGAAAAAGCAGCGGTAGCTGTATCAGCGCTGCCAACTTAGCAATTTCGGTGCTACATTTTAAACTTTTTTCGTATGTCTAGCACTGAAATATAACATACAGCACTTAGCACTAAGTAGCAGTCATGCTGATGAATAACATAAAGTTGAACTCTCAAAATTGTATTACTCATATCCAATAAGGACCCAAAAATACTTCCCTAAATAAAGAAAAAAGGGAATAAAGATATGTAAACAGTTTCTAATAGTGCGATATAACAACCATACCATCTACTTTAGCGGCGACAGTAAAAGAGAAACACAGCAGCAGGGACAAATAACTAAATATTCCTAGGAATATACCTATAGTTTTAAAATATAAGGAAACATTAGGTATATTTACTAATGAAATAAAATATCTAAAAATAAATATTAAATTCGTGACGTAAGCAATCTAGCGCTTTTTGAGATGGCATTTAGAACCCACCCGTGGTATCGAGCTGGCAACTCTATCTCAATCGACAGGACGCCGGCCGGACTCTCAATATAACGCTCATAAGAGGGTTTACCACACTCGATATCTCCTCTAACACCCTCTCGGGGATATCATTGTATAACGTGGCATTATCGCATGCTTAAACCTACCGTGTATACCAACATACCGTGACGTGCTGGAACGTATGCAAGTCTGTGTACAGTGTCCATCAGCCGTAGTTCCTGTTCACAGCCCTAGGGCTCCGCGACCGGCGCCACCTGTCACTGAGGGCCGTTCACCCCTCCTCTGGACAACACCCACTCGTGCTCTAGCAACACCCCTTTGTTTACGAATTTATTGTTGCAGCAACAAAGTTGCCACTTAAATCTGTGACCATATCACCTGTTATCTTTACCGTGACGTATGGTCAATGGTTGACTTTGTTTTTTACAATTCTATGGGGTGTCACTAATCAGTTTCCGTGACATTACCTTTGTAAGTGGAGGGAGGTACACTCAAAGAAATTTCCTGACTTTTCTTCTGATATTATCCTTCCGACTGTGTTTCTTACCAAAAAATAACTATTGCTCTCCAACCTTTTTCCACCAATTCGGAAATCTGGAGATTTCCTGCCATAGTATAGAAAGATTTTTTGGATTTTCAACTAAAACAGACGAAAAGGTGATTTATCAGACGGATTGCACGAAGATGGAATAATCCCCTACATTAATATTCAGAAAACTGCAATTTTCCTGTCGGAATTTAGAAGGATTTCTTGGATTTTCAACTAAAACAGACAAAAATTAGCGAAGAAAATGTTGCACGATGATAGGATAATATTCTGCATTAGTATTCCCTCCAACAATTTCCAAAATCCATCTCAATAGAATGTAATTTTTCCTTCTAAGTCAAAAGGGACGGATTGGTCATTTATTTTTGGAAGATTATTTTTTTCAGTGTAGAATCGCAGAAACTGTATCCTGACTAGAGCTACATATACTCAAATATATATCCACAAACCCTGCTAATAATTATAACCAAATTAATTTGAAAAAAATTATAGAAATGCACAGACATGAATTTTCTACTACTTTATTATTAGTATACATTTTATGACTAAAATGTCTGGACTTGTTTTTAATTGTCTGGCTTTCTGTAAGGATTTTTCAAATTTCGAAACTGTACCCCTAATCCTGACCCCGTATAGAACTGTCATTGTAGAAAACCGGCCAAGAGCGTGTCGGGCCACGCGCAGTGTAGGGTTCCGTAGTTACCCGGTACATTTTATAAGTTGGTCTACTAATACAGATCTCGCCAAACTTCTAGTCCCATACATTTTGAAGAACGGCCCATACATCGTCGTGTTTAGACGGGGCTAACAGTTTGGCGCGACCTGTACTCGTAAACCTTTAAAGCCTACTTAGCCGTGATAGTTTTCCTTTTACATTCATTATATACAGGTTGGTCCAAATAGTGACGTCAAAGAATTTTTCATAGATTCCTCACACCTAGGTGTATCCGAAAATATGCCATGTATGTTCCGAAATTTTTGGTAGTTTAGAAGATTTAAAAAAATTTTCTACCGCAGCGGCTTCAAAAAATCATTACTTTTTTGGTAGTTAGAATTTTGTGCATATTTTCGGACACACCTAGGTGTGAGGAATCTATAAAAAATCTTTGACGTCACTATTTGGACCACCCTGTTGTCGGACTAAGAAACTCTAAAAAAGAACGGCTAAGTTCTATCTCTCTACGTCCTACGGACACATTTTATAAAAAAAAACAGGTGGCTCACCATTGCCTGGGACGGTATATCCATCCCCAACTGCCGGGCCTTATATAAATAAGACTGGTGACGGGCAGCGGCGTCACTGGTGCAAGGGTTTCGGCACCGCGCTCACCAACCCGCATGCCCAGCGTGTGTGAGTATGGGCATTTCTTCCAGGAGGACCGCCAAGAGTGGCGAAATCCTGGAAAGGCCTATGTCCAGCAGTGGACGAAACAGGCTGATGGATGGACTACATATAGGCGTCATCAGGTTAGCGTGCGTGCTATTGAATTTAGTTCAGAAACAAATAACCGGACCGTAATTTTGAGAAAAAAATCTGACATGCTTTTCGCTCTTTTTACGTCTATTTCTTGACTATAGTGCAGATTAAGGCCCATCAATCAATCGGTTTAAACAGACTTTTACTCTTAAAAAACTCACAGTTAATTCTTTGAATAATTTTATTGACAGGCCGCATAATGGAAATTAATAGAAGAGCTGGTAAATTGTTTCTTTGTCTAAGCGTAGCGTATCGCATTTACTAGATAGATAAGACATCAACGCGCGCTGCTACGATAGAAGCACTGCTACGAGTTTTCGTTTTTGTTATAAGGCCGATAAGTTATCAAGTAATTTGCCAAGTTTTTAATTGTAGTAAGTTTTTAGGGTTCCGTAGTACCTAAAAGGTACGAAAGGAACCTTTATGGTGAGACTCCGTTGTCCGTCCGTCCGTATGTCACAGCCTCTTAACTTTAGCACCGTTAAAGGTAAAGACTTGAAATTTTACACAAAAATAGCATTCACTTGCCTACATGATACGGTACTGAAAAAGATAGTTAAAAATTTGAAATTCTTCAAAATATTTCCAATACTAAAGTGAGAAAAATAAATTCTTAAAAATACAATATGGGTATCAAATTGTAGATATTCAGGAGCTGAGCTTTACTGGCACCGATTTCGAGAAATCTTTGAAAAACCACAAAAAAATGCATGTCCCCCCTTCTCTTTCCGAAACTGGTGGCCCGAAAAATATGAAAAAATTACGATTATAGGCCATACCTGGCCAATTAAAGGAAAAATATAGCGATTAAAAAAAAGTTGATAACAAATGAGAAATATAAAAAAAAGGTAAAATAAATTTAAAAAATCTTTTATAAAAATACAAAATAGGTATCAAGTTGTAGATATTGAAGAGCTATATATAATAATATAGGTATACTTTTACCATATTTACTGGCACCAATTTCGAGAAATCTTTGTAAAACCACAAAAAATGCATGTCCCCTCCCCTTATTTCCTGAAACTAATGAACCGAAAAATATGAAATAAATCATGGTAATTTGGGAATACTTCAAAATTACAGAAAAAATATAGCGGGTGAGAAATTCACGATAACAAAATGACAAAATGAAATTTTTCATCCACGAGTTTTATTTCGAGTACGGTATAATTAGAGATCATTAACAGTTATGGCCAAAATTTTAAATACCTTCTTCCTGACTGTTCCCAAAACTGTCGAATTACAGAACCCTAGGTATGCGAGTCTGACTCGCACTTGATCGGTTTTTTTGTATATCGAACGTATGTATCATTGTGTATCTTACGATTTAATTTTTCATCTTGTAATGCAATATATAATAATATATATTTTTTTAATTCATTACTAACAAAATTGTTATTTTGTATTGAAAATCTACCCATACAAAATTAACTTGTTCTCAGTCTAATACTATCGAAATCTTTAAAAATCAATTGCAATTATTTTTTTTTTCTAAATTAATACTAAATTTACTATTTATTATAATATTTAATGTACCTAGTTTTTAGCATTGAGAAACTGTTAAATGCAATTCCAAGAGGAAGTGCGGGGTTCCTGTACTTCAGTTCTCGTAATTAACACGGGGCCCCGACGTTAATATTGTTTTATGTATGTAATCTTGATGAATAAAACTTATTTTATTTTTATTTTTTTCATTTTATGTAAACATATTTTTCTACTCATGTACTGCCTACAATTTGTTCGTTATTGAAAGACAATAAGAAAACACCTAATACTAGATGCAGGATCTATATCTACGGTAATAATAATAAAGTACTATAATGTCATGTCTGTATATTGACTTATTGGTACCGTACTGAGGCCAAAACTAAAGTTTTTGAATTTTTATTTGTGTCTGTCTGGAATTCTGTAATTCTGTTTTAACTTGAGAACCACTCAAGGGGTTTGGAGTAGTTTGGACGCGGTTTTTTATTATCATTGTAGTGACCCTGGTCAACATATTATTTAGGCTATAGGGGGTGTTCATAAAATAACGACCAAGCCTAATACGGGGCCAAGATTGACAAACGCGGTTGGAGACGCGGGCAAAGGCTAGTTATTTATATAGATGTCCTGTGAAAATTACATAAAAATGCACAATTTTGAGGTGATTGCAGGTTTCTCAGTGTTTTCTTTCACTCAACAAGTGGTGAGAATAAAAATAGTATATGCACAGCACATAGTTAATTCCGGAAAACTCATCGGTGCATGCTCTAGCAGGTAGAATGGAACCCGGGCTCAAGAACATTGGATATTTTTGCGAATATTTTTATGAAATAAAATACGCTATTTTACATCACAATTTTTTGAATTTTGTCCGTTTTAACTCGAATACCACTCAACGGATTTAGATGCGTTTTTTTGTATCATCATAGTGACTCTGGTTAACATATTTGCTATAAAACTTTACTAAAATGATTTTATCAATTTCTATGATTTTTGAAATGTACTTTTGAGTCACACTGGTTACTAAAGCCATCTAGTGTACAGTAGTGAAACTAAATGGTTAATATTTTATTATTTAACGTTTATTTTTCTTTTGTCTGCAGGGGACAGTGGCAGCAACCATGCTTTGTACCTCGAAACTATAGTCGAGGAGACAAGCGATGATCTGCGTTCCGAACGCTCTTCCGCAGCCACTTGGCTGTCGGACTCCGATGCCGACTCAGTCATTCACGTGCGAGGGGGTGCAGGTAAATTATGTATATATTTCAAATGTTTTTTTTATAAAGAGTATTTATGATCATTTGCAAAACAAAAGATTATTCCTTTAAAACAGTTTTTTTTTGTAGTTGTAGCGCCATCTAGTGAGGAGTAGTACTACTATTTATTTAAACAGTGGTGTTTGACAAGAGATGACGCTACAATCGTTTTGTTGTCATGTGATATCAAACAATCCAACGCTGATGTGATTATTTCTACAATAATTGATTACTTATTAAAACGTTGCAAAAGTTAATGTTTTTGTCGAAGGCAGAAGTAAAGGTAAAAGGTTTCGCTGCGAAACTTTCGCAACGCAAATGTCAAAAAAGTTTAAATGAATGCAAATGTTATGTGTGTGTGTTTTTAAACTTTTATTAAGTGAAAATCATTTGATAACTGTTAACTGTGTTTTAATAACATATTCGAAGGTATGTGTGAATTAATTGAAACAAATATTTAATCGATATTAATGGTCATAATATAGTTTAATCAGATATTAATGTTCTGGGACTCCAAGGCTGAAAAAATTGGCATGAAATATTATTTTTACCTTGAAATGTTTAAATTTTGGCCTGCATCCAATCTGCGACGCGTTTCTTATGTTTATATGAATGGTATTATGTATATGAGTACCTAGTACTTGTACCAACTTCAACCTATGTACACAAAGCAGGATTTTAGTAATTTTTTTGGGTTCTGAAGAAAGATCTCTGTCCCCAGCAGGCTCGGAGTGTGACAGCGAGTCTGAGCGCGAGTGGGCGTGCCCGGCGAAACGGCGGCGGCGCGAGCGCGTGGCGTCTCCAACGTCATCGGGCTCCCTGTCCCGTTCCTCGAGCCTAGCGCAGTTCGAGTCGCTGGAGAGATCGTGTGCGGCGCCCGCGTCGCCGTCGCTGTCGCCGGACTCGCTCGAGTCGCCACCCGGTTCGCCGCCGCCGCAGCACCGCCCTGCCGCACCGCCCCCGCACCTCTCCGCCGAGAACCTCAGCGAGGACAGCGGGTACAGCGAGCGCGCGCGCCGCCCGCCGCCGCCGCCGAAGCCGCAGCGACGGCCAGAAATAGCGCGGCGGCGGGAGGCGGCCGCGGCCGGCAGCGCGCCCTGCCTGCTCGCCGCCAGTCCCGAGCGGCGCCCGCGTCGCGCCGCGCGCGCCCTATCCCTGCCTGCCGACCTCGACGTTTGCTCGGAGCCGGTACGACACGCGACGCATCGCGCGCGCTTCCGACAGACCTTCGAAGTGTGCGATAATCTAACAGTCAGTGTGGCCGACCTGACCGCGCTCGACTACCGGGGCGCCCCGCGGCGGCCCCGCCTGCCACCGCCGCCCCCGCCGCCGCGGGTCCTCCCTCCCCCGCCCCCGCCCCCGCCGGTCACCGATGTGACGACGAGGGTGTCCGCGTCGCCGGCTCGCGAGCCGAGCGCCGGCAGCGACTCCACCACCGAGTCCGAGGTCGCGTTCGCCCGCGAGATGGAGGCGACGGCGCGGCGCCTGGACGAGACCGCGCGGCGGGCTCTCGCCGACACCGGCAACTACGACAGGGAGCTGTCTGTGCTAACGGCGACGCGACTGCGGGACTCGTGGGGTGCCTGGGACGACGTGCTCGACGAACTGCGGCGCCGGATGGGGCCCGACTCGAGGACGCCCTCCCCGCCGCGCACGCCCTCCCCCGACCCCATCAGAGAGCCGTCCTTCACGTCGACTCCCCTGCGCTCGGGAGACGCTCGAGTGAGATCGACCCCGGAACTGAGGACGCGCGAACGCACGACGCCGCACAGAGAGACGTCGGAGGAGCTGCGCGCGTCCCTGCAGCACGTAGCGGCGGCCCCGCTGCCCGAGCCGGCGCCGCCCGCGCGCTCCGTGTCGACGGGCTCGAAGGGCGTGACGTTCTCGCCGGTGGTGGCGGAGGTGTCGTGGCGCGAGGCGAGCGCCAGCACGGAGAGTACGGCGCGCACCTCTAGCGGCAGTGACGACGCGCGCGACGCCGAGGTGCTCGTGGTGGGGAGCGACTGTGTCGACACTCGCGCGCACTCAGAGCGCGGCGCCGCCATGCAGGAAGCGCCCGCGCGTGCGCCGCGCAGCCGGATCGCCGGCTTCCTCTCGCGATTCGCCAACTTCCGATTCTCAGGACGCAAGGGTGAAAAGAAGTCGCGGGGCGCAAGCGCGAACGTGCGGGGCGGTTCTCTGCCGACGACGGCGGCAGACGTGGGGCAGTGCGAGCGCGCGGTGGCGGCTCCGGCGGCCGGGCCGCACTATGTCCGCATCCCGCTGAAGGAGGAAGCTGTGTGTAGGGCGGCGGCGGGCGGCGTGGCGCACAAACCGCCGCGGCCGGCACGCCCGCCGCCCGCGCCGGCGCTGGGCGTGCTGGAGACCGACGTCGACACGAGCCGCACCGTGCTGCACGCGCGCTCCCTGCTGGCCCTCGCTCCGCCCGACCAGCGGACGCCCAGACCGCACAAGTCCATGGAGTTTCTGCTCGACAAAGACAGCGCGCAGATTATTCAGGTGAGTTCCACTTTACACTAACAATCAACCTTTGCAAGCTGAAAAGTGTGCTTATAATTTCCAATAAGTTGAGTGTCTTGGAAGAGTCTTGGCAAGCAGCTTTGTTTACAAACAGCGCTATCGATTGCCGGGCGAACGACCCCTCCGTCGCGACGCCGCCGCATCGCGCCGCGGCATCGACGGCATTATTTTAAACCGGCCCCTTTATGAAATATCCAATGCAATATCATGAAGCTCCGACTCTCCACTGATAGTTGGAGAATGTAGACTCATCGGCGATTCAGATAGCGAAAGTACGCGTTTTATCACGGGCGCCGGTGGGCGTGTCCAGTACGCGCGGCAGACAACCGCAGGGCAGACGATCTAGTCAAATACCATCATTAATCCAATCCACCCGATCTCTAACTCCTATAAACACATACAATCCCACAGAGAGCAAACAAAACAACGCAATAACTCAATAGCATTACTATTAAGCGTTACGATTGCAACCGGCTATTCCCAGCTGGGCTGTAACCTCGAGTACCTATTCATCATGCATGCCCTGCATTTAGCAGCCAGCGAGGACGTATGAGCGAGGTGAAAGTGCAGTCACACATCTGTTCTAACCGGATTATGTATTCGACACGGCTTATTGTATGTTTGCCCCATTGCGTTTATTTACGGTCCCAGCTGACGTGTGGGAATTTTAGAAATCATAAAAAAGTTACACGTGCTCGCGTAATGACATTGTTGAGCTTTAAACTTCCGTCAGACATCGTAAAACTGGTTTCTTATCTGCAGTAGATAACTGTCTACCCTCCGAGCCAGTTATCTATTCTAGAAACTGGTGCTATACTATTACCCTCATTCCATTGTTATTATGACACGACAAGACAAAAAGATTATGCGAACCTAAACAAAAAATTACACCTGGTAGCATACAAACATTGCAGTAGCACACAATGGACTACAAAACTCACAATAGGCTGCGAAACGATCCGATAATTTGCCAGTTTGTCCACCTATTTGCGCAGTTTTAACAACAAAGTCACAGCTATGCGACATTATCGAACCCAAGGCCTTTATAATATTCTCACGATTTTAAACAATGACTGTAAAGTTGATTGTCATGGCCTCTGATCCTCACGATATAAGAACTGTGCTCTAGCATTTTCATTATTATGCAAATGATGCAAACAATGCGGCAACAGCCGAATCACATGACAAGTTCTGAGGATTATTCCGCAAAAACAATAGATACTGTACCAATGTACAAGTACGAGTAATTTACGAGCCCACGAATTAATAAAAACAGCTTCGTTGAACATAAGGTAAATTCATTCTCGTTCCTCACTAAAACGTACAGTTACATATGTTTGCTTATTAATTCTTTGCCAATGTTGACGTAATATCCCCTGAATCATCATCATATACTGCAGTCCCTTCGTTTGCGTGTGACGTTGTCGGTCGGGAGTCGGGACAGATGGGGGCAATCACTCCAACGATGACCCTACATGGACTTTGTCAATTCCATAATTACACCGATTGTCTAACAGTGATGTCATTCTGAATGCTTATGTTTTGTTGGTACTAATTACAATGCCATGCTTGTTTTGCACTTATCTTATTCTAAATAGTATTTTAACTCAACAAAGTTTCAATCAATGTAAGTTTTATTCATTCTTGTTTGGCCATGACCATTTTATTGTGGCTGACATCATGCAATCTTCAAGATCAGAAAAACTTAAAAGACCAAAAAAATATGAATGGACACTATTGTCTAGCTAAAATCCGCCTACATTGACAATCTTTTGATAGCGTTGTTTGACGCTAATAGCCCTAAATAAATTCTAGAATCTATAGTCTGTACTTTGGAATAGTAAACACTCTGTTTGGTCAGATACAATGTATGTGAGATCCTGTTATTAAAAATCACTTTTATCTAAGCCGCCATAATATCACCCCACTGTTTCCACTGGCTTTTTTGTCACGTCCCCTGTCTACTACGATGTTCATAGTCTATTATCTATATTTAGATATATCTACTATTAATAAAGTAAGTTGATTGTTGAGATTGTCGGCACTTGGTGGAACTTGTCATACATTGTTGTGATGAAAAACACTTGTACTTTTCCACAAATAATATTTAATATTACACTACCTGACCGGTTTCGCTATGTAAGCATCATCAGATCATCAGGGGTTTTAAATTAATCAATATATATTTTTTTAAATTTAATTTTCATCGAAAAATACAAAAATGTGTACCTATCTACTTTAATTTAAAAGCCCCTGGTGATCTGATGATGCTTACATAGCGAAACCGGTCAGGTAGTGTAATATTAAATATTATTTGTGGAAAAGTACAAGTGTTTTTCATCACAACAATAATAAAGTAGTAAAAAGTCATGTCTGTATATAGGTGTGTATGTTCCCTTTTAACTCGATTTTTTTTTGGTCAACATATAGGCTGTAAACGGTGTTGATAAAATAACGCTCAAGCCGAAAACGGGGCAGAAATTTAATAAACGTGGGCGGAGCCGCGGGCAAAGGCTAGTTATATATAATCCTTTACCGCGAGCCACTCCATACCAAACAGAATTCGATCATATTTAGGACAATAACAAAATCAAACTCGATGACATTTTATAGACGGGATATAGAAATTAGAAACTAATGTCTGGGATGATCATCTGAATTTAAGAACTATTTAATTTTAATTTTTTGTTAAATCAATTGTATGGATTTCCATGTTTTTAGCACAATTTGCAGCATTTTATGGAAAATCGTTGTGTACCGCTAGACTATTAGCAATGTTTACAAGCAAGCCATTAGCTTAGCCTACAGTAGTCAGGTCTGACTGTTTGTTGTTGACGAATGTTCTACCAATCAGTGACAGACGGAAAGTCCGGCTTTCTTTAACACAACCCTATGTTGGTCTCTTTGTATTTTCCCGCTAGCTATAAACGTTCAGTTACTAGCCTCATAGAAACTGGATTCTCAATTATCACTCGTTTATTGATTTTACTACCTAATTAAAAACACTTGGAACATGAATATTTCTATGGCATAAAATCGGTAATTACTATCTAACGGTTTCTCAGCAAGACAAACAACTATTACGTTTGGAAATAAATTGGGCACCATTTTTTCTTATGTAATATCATATATCAACATACAATCAACAGATTTCACACCTCTAGTTACAACATCAGCGAACATGAATTTCTTCTAGTAAAACAAAGAAAACCTTGTTTGTTTTCGACATTCATGAAAAGTGAAGTTTTCGGCACCAAATATTGCATCGTAATCCCTTAAAGGCAAAATGTCTACCAATTGTAAGTTGTAGTACATGCGCAGTATATTATTATCCGTCAATGCAGATGATTTTCGTGAAAATAAGACATATTGGTGTCAATTCGGTGCAACACAACTTATTTGACAGGACTAAACTTAATTTAAGCCTTCTGTACTTTTTTTTCTGTATCGAAAAGACAAGGACAGGATGCTTAAAATAAGTCCTGTCAAATAAGAAAAGTCATGTTACACCGAATCGACACCATTATCCTATCTGATTATTTATTTTAAAGTTTCGTAGTCAAAGATTTTCCCTGCCTACCCTCTGGGTAATTCTGCACCTATCTGCATACATGCCATGTATACCCAATAAGTCCCGTCATTCTTATGACGTGATGGACGGACAGACATACCCAGGGTTCCTGGGTATTTAAATTACTTGTCTGTACAGTAAGAGGGTTTTGGAACCAGCATTAGCTTGACAGCGGCCATTATTATAACTTAACCAGATAAAAAAATGGAGTAAGAACACTTAGAGATTTATATCTATCCCATATCCATTCAGTATCCGCTAGCAAATGGAGAAGACTCTAGCGTATCCCCATTTAAATAAACCTCAAACAACAGTCGCAGCTCATTTGTATGAATAACAGAGAGGGGTCATGAGATCATACAAAATTACAGATGCAAGTAAAAACGCATGTCCAACAGGCTCACAATACAACCGGTTTGGTAACTTCGTCTAAGAACTATACACGGGTTAGCTGCGATGTTCTGTTATGCCTTTATGACCTTGTTGGAAGCAATTGTCATGTGTGCAGCGTTAAGCCCATGTCCCTCTTTACTACGCTCTCCGAATCATAAACAGAGTCCGGTTTAAGGTGAATACATACTCAAACTGCAATATTAGGTAGAACTGCTTCTGAAGGCCTACTCCTCCACTACGGATGGTCCAAATTCTTAAAAAGAAATACACGATAGGCATAACATGGTCAAAAATAAATTCTAAGTTCAATATTTTTACTTTTGGCAAAAACAAATCGAAAGTTATGGAAAGTTTCCTATGATTTACGCAGGAATTCTTTTGCTCCTTCCGAATTCCTGAAGCGATTTTTTAGATTCTTTCACCAAAATAAAGACAAATTATACATCTATAAAATAAGTGTCAGAATTTTTGTTAAAGTAAGTGTTAACGTTTTTTTTTTTTTTTTTTCAATGTTATTTCGGTCAATATTTGAACCGACATACATCGAGTTACTAATTAAGGGTATGTATGCGCCTTAAATACAATGGACCACACGTAAAGGGCTCTTCGTGCTCTTTTATGTCCGACTACTTAGCTTGGCCATTAATTTTAGAAGCTTTACCCCATTTTACCTCGGTTCCTAACGTTTCACCGTCAACGCGATCTTTTCCTTTAATAGACTTTCCTCGATTACGCTGAAGTGAGGAAAAATTCTCGATTGAAATCGGTTCAAAATTTTCAAGGTTTTTGCCATCAGACAAATACTTATTTCCCTTGGAAGTTTTGTCGGAAAATGTACAAATATTTCTGCTTCTACGGTGTATGCCGTTTCGCTTCCAATAAATCTAGTCCGGATTTCCGGATACCTGTCCGGCTATCTGCTAACTAAGTTGTCCGCTTATCCAGGAAACGGACAAAGCTCGATCATTGCACCCGTGTCCTACCTATATTCATCCCATCCGGTTCTCAGCGGCGGTAGCTTAATTTTCAAAACTCTCAATCTGAGGATCGGTATTCGATTTTTGTCTTAAAAAGAAATCTTCATCTATAAAGTTTACAGAACTTGCACTTGAAATTATATAAAAAGCCGCTCTTGTTATAAAAAAGAACACTGAAACAGATGCGAGTCATTTATTTAATTATTACTCGCGCGCGTCAGAAATTCTAACCACTTTAGAAATTCTATTTTATATTGCTGGGAAAAAACTTCCAGTTCTGCTTAACAAAAAAGATTTCTTAAAATTATCAAAGAGAGACAACAAAGCCGATTTTGAAGGCTTTAACTTCAGTTATACTGCTGTCAAGACTAAAATTCCTTCTTTTCAAAATAGTTTTAGCTGTGGACAGAGAAAGATGGAAAATGCTGCACCGGCAAGAGTAATGATGATTAATATAGATACCCCATGCAAACGGTAACGTAACGTAACTAAAGTTATAGGAAAATACTTTTGTAACTGACAGATTTTGTGACAACACAAAAAAAAACTTTTTTTTTTGATAAAGCTGATACTGGGTTGAGCTCTAAGCTTGTTAACAAAAATTTCTCGTCATCTTGAATTTTCAGATGGTTGACAAATGTCAAGTCCAGCCCCCGAAATTGGCAACGGCCATGCGATTTTATCAGAAAACCTGACCGTCCGCGAAATAGGTCATTTCTTTTATACCGCTCTCGAAGGCATTAAGTTCCGATATGGCCCGGTGACGCTACACGGCTGGGTAGGCTTTGCGGGCTATATCGGGATGTAGGCCGCCCGCGCCCGTGTAATAGGCCATACCTAAAGAAAGATAGCTATCGATAATGTTCGTGATTTATCTGTCTCCAAAATAAAATAGCTATTTTGGATGGTTGAAGACTTATTTGCTGACAATCGAACCTTTTATTTTTATTAGAAATTAATGAGTGAATAATTGAATTTTAACTTTATAAAAAGTACATTTATAAATATTAGCTTGACTAGCTGTTCAAATTGCAAGGAGATTGGAGACACATATCACATAATATTATATTAAACAAAAGAAACTAAATATAAGATTCCATCATATTTGGTAGTATCACAGGCCTGATGTTAGATTCTTAAATTTTGTGGGGACTATCCTCTTAAATACAGCGCGTCGCGATTTTAATCGCAACGCTCACACTCAGTCATTAAGTTTTTATGCTTGAATGTTTAAATGTCTAAATATGACATTGTAGATTATTTTTAAATACAATGACTCAAGACCAATTTGTACTGTTACATAGTTCTGAAATATTGAGTCATCAATATTTAGGTGGCCACATCGCATATCTGCTGTCAAACTGTCAGCATGTCTAACGGAAGCTTAGCCAGTTTAGTATGCCACAGCAATTATATCCTGTGTTTAAAGTTCAAAATCGTCTGGCCATCACGATATAATTCACTTTATGGCCAAACGTAAAAAAAAACTTCGATATCAAATTAAATTTTAAGGGCAACTGGCACAGGTTTTGTTTCTAATATTATGTAGAAAAACAGTGGACTTTGACCGATCCAAATAATTTCATTGTCATAAAAGAACTTTTCCTGTTTTGAGTTATTTATGGTTACCTTCGTCTACTATCAACTGACGCAATAGTAATAATTTAATTCCAATTAAAATGTTCTAGAATACACCAAAAACGCTGTTAGAAAAATATTCAGTATGAGGATGATAAAAACTAAGTAGATAGAAATGAAATATGTTTAATCAATCTAACTGTTAATGTGACGCCATAAAGAAGTCTAGACTGGATTATTGTTAAACTTTAATGAAAGAAATAGAGTATACAACATAATTGATTTAGAAAGAAACAGTACCATAGCAAAACAAGTACTGTAGAGTACTTACTGTTCGATATAATTCAGTTATACCGTTCGGTTCGACAATAGGCATTGAATTTAAATTCAAAATGGCCTGCTGTTTGAATCGAAAGTTTATCATTCAAAAATTATCCGAAGTACTTGTGAATATTTCTAAGTTTCTGGGATAAATATGGAGAAAAATATTCGTGTTAACGACGAAATTATCAAGTCATCCATGTAAGCATTCACATTACGCGTTCACTCGCATAATTCCCTGGAAGCCACGTCACTTAACCTCATCCTGTACCGCCACACAAATGACTCCCAATTATTTAACGCTTCCAACATACAATGACCCTCCGCCCTTTCTCCCAAACAATACCATGCATTATGAACGCAAGACTAGAGACTACCTAGGTCTATCTACTCTCTGGACTATTTATACTTTCTGGCTATAAAGTCCGCTATTGGACATCGAAATATAAGTTAGCAGAGTCTAAGTCGTTTAATGCCCTCAAAAAGTTTCAGCATTTGTTGCGGTTGTAGACGATCCAAATCCTAAGGAATTCTGGGTTCATCATGCCTGGTTCCTTCACGAAGTCAATTGGAAGCAAGCTCAGTTGACTGACGCATTGCCTCATGAAGACACAATTGAGTAATCCGCGACATTTTACTCTGTCAGGAAGAGAATTATTATATTTGAGACGCTCGTTGAATATAATTTCTTGTTCATGTGCCCATAGAGTTAAAACCGTATAGAATTACCCTGCCAAAGTACTAATCGTAAAATATAATAACGAAAATGCGTAATCAGCTGTACTCTTTTCGCGGTAGTCATTGGTTGGATTCTTGGGACCATACTGTTTGCCTATGTCTACTAGATTCATTTGGAAAAGTGAGTAACGAAATAAATATACTGGGTAATAAAAATAAATAATAAGAAATATTAAAAAATACGACTACCGGAATAGAGATTTAATTAGGATTTCAGTGGTGGCGGGATACATACAAAACAACACGTATCCAATATATTAGTCCCCCGACTACACTGAAATCAGAATTAAATCTCTATTCCGGCAGTCGTGTTTTTTAATATATTTTATTATATATTTTTATTTTATACTTTTTTGTATATAAGGTGAAATTAAATCAACCGACCAAATTCATACTGGAGACTCGGTTAGTGATCAAGAACTAGGTTCAGTCATCCTTTTGGCCAATTTCGGAAAATAAATATTTTTGCTCCCTTCCTGGTTGGACTAGTTTAAAGTACAAATCCTAGTGCAGGCACTAGGGGATAAAAAATTTTTTTTTTCGAATTTCATCTGGAGGTTCATTAAACCTTGTTGCTGATGACTAACCGAGTCTCCAGTATGAATTTGGTCGGTTGATTTAATTTCACCTAGTATATTGATAGCCTATTCCACTCAGGAGGATTCTAACGATACCACACATTTCAAAATCAGTTTATGGTGGAATTAGGAAAAATACCCACATGAACCCTGAAAACAATACACTCCTTTTTTGGGGTAAGGCTTGATCGAATAGATGTGTTACTGAAGGCGTAGCAAAAGCACCCAAAATATACGAGCCAGAGCTTGTAAACTAAAGGCACAAATGATACATGTGGAAGAAGCCAAAGATATGATTGTGTAAGTAAGGGCAGGATTGTGGCAGATGGATTTCTGTAGCTTCTACCTACCCGCCTCGGAGACAGGCGTGAGTTTATATATGTATAATCAGTTCCGATTGAGTGAAACTCTTCGATTGAATCGGAACGTTTGTTTGAGCGATTTCTGAAAAGTTTTCTAAACTTCTAACTCTTTTTCTGTACTATCTTGAAGTCTTTGAGTCAATAAAGATATCTTCAACAAGTCTCAAGAAGTCGTTAAACAGCTCAGCTGTTAAAAACATATGACCGATAAAATTATTATGCCGCTTCTAAAGTTCTGAAGTAGCACGGTCTATAAATTATTATTTTATATGCAGTCCAACTGAAATGAAAATATTAATACTACTAGCTTTTGCCCACGGCTTCGCTCACGTGGAAGTGTCTTTCAATAGAACTCCATCCATCCATCCATCAGCCTGTTTCGTCCACTGCTGGACATAGGCCTTTCCAAGATTTTGCCACTCTTGGCGGTCCTCCTGGGAGAAATGCAAATATTCACACACGCTGGGCAGGCGGATTGGTGAGCGCGGTGCCGAAACCCTTGCACCAGTGACGCCGCTGCCCGTCACAAGCCTGTTTTATATAAAGCTCGGCAATTTGGGATGGATATATCGCCATCCATCGGTCCCAGGCAACGATGGGCCGCCTGGTTTTGCCTAAGAGCTGTTGTCTTACTCTCCCACGAATAACTTCGGGGGGATTTGCGAGTAAGATGGTGGTACCTCCACAGTCGAGCCCGGTCTGAGCTCTACGGCCTGTAGATCAATAAAATTACAATACAATGTTATTAAAGAAAACCGCAACCATATCCGTCGAGTGGTTCTCGAGTTAAAACGAAACGGACAGACTAATGTACAGAGAGAAAAAATAACTAAATATTGTAATTTTGACCCAAGTATAAACAACACATTTTATTTTAAAAATCGCAGAAATATTCAATGTACGTACATAGATACGACCTTTTTACTACTTTTCTTTTAGAGGCACGTAAAACATTCAACATTATTTTACCGCAGGTAACGAAAGTAATATAAACAAAATTTGTTTATGTAACTTTCGTAACCTCTGGTAAAATTAATATGGTTTTACCTCGTTTTAGGAGTAACCGGCCTTAGTCACGTTATTCGGAAATATTGTAAAAATTTCCATTGCAAATGTTTGTTCAACAGATAAAGGCTCAACTATAAAATCCATGCAGGCTTTCATCGACCTGGATTTCAATGCAAAGTTTACAATACTCATTTTTAGGTCACCCCATTTTCCCCTCCCCATGGTCGTCCTCACCTACGCTACTGTATTAATTGCGCAGTTTGATGAAAGTTGCAGCTTCCAGCTAACTTTTGTAGAGGAAGATGTTATTAAAAATTCGTTTGCTTATAAAGCCATCTAATTATACGTTGTAATATAACGATGCATGTAGATCTGTTTTTACGCAGTTTTGTGTCCCAAATGCTGGGAAAAATATCTTATTCTCTGGTTAATCTCTCTTTCTCTTCTGTTGGTAACCCATCCTGTGCTTTTTAGGATTGCGTACCTAACCTAAAATAGGAATTAGCCATATTCACTTTGTCCTCTTAAGATTTCGTTGGATAATTGGTTCCTCGGTTCCTCTTACTCAGGAATTTTCTTGAAATTTAGCTCTTAGGAACATTTTTGAAAACCACCAGAATCATAATTATATTTGCTGCTGTTCTTTTTTAGGGTTCCGTACCCAAAGGGTGCCAAACGGTACCCTATTACTAAGCCTCCACTGTCTGTCTGTCTGTACGTCTGTCACAGGAGTCTACAGCTTCAACAGTAATAGGTAGAAAGCTGAAATTTTCACAGATTATGAAACTATGGCCTCTGTCACGTCAAAAAATAAAATATTAAAAAAATATCGAAATTCAAGGAATGTCCCCACCCAAGAAACCTCGAAAAGGTTGCATAATTTAACGTTATTTGTTTTGTTTTAAATTATGTCAGATTGTACTATAGACTCTAAAGTAAAAAAAAAAAGTAGGGATCCGTAATTTTTTGCCAGGCGCTACTATTTTAGCGCCTCGTTTTTTGTATCCTTGACGTCGCTTTGGCATGTAAATTGCTGTTATTTACCGTAGTATTGTTAGGGTTCCGTACCCGTATTGTGGGGTGGTACGGAACCACGCGCGCGATTCCGACTCGCACTTGGCCAAAATTCAATTGCGCGGTTAAGTTTCCTCAGGAAAGTTGCTCATGTGATCAGTATATTATAAAATATGGTTTATTTTAAAGTTACCTGTCCATTTATATTTCATATAGTTTGTTGGTAACTTCGGACGGTCTGAACTGTTAGCCAATCTGGAAGGATGCTTCGTCTGCAAACGTAAGGTGGAGATCTGGCAAAGTGCCCACAGTTAACGTAACGAGATGGAAATTCAACTCGCTACTTTCCTAAAGTAAAGCTCGTGATGCGACACTTACCAGCCTGCAATGTAGGATACATGATCAGAACACTGAATATGCTTGAAAATAACTACCTTTATGATTTTTTTATTTTACTTTTATCTTTTGGGCGATTTAGTTTTGGGTGCCGCAAAAATTTAAAATACGGGCTCTCGTTAAATTTTCGCATATTCTCTCAAATATATTTCTATAATCTTCTCATATAATTTTTATTTAGATGGGGGTTCAGACATCCTGGACTTCTCTTGAAACGTGCCTGCTTATCATCCCTTATTCATCTGTCCTCTTTAAATACTATAAATGAGTCTATCTAAGGTATGTATGAGTTCGTATGACTGTTTGGTAGTATATTAATTTTTAACTTGGCGAATCACTAGAATATTATTAATGCGGGTTTAGCTAATAGTAGTAATAGACGTTTTTTTTAATAGTAATAGACGTTTAATTCCATAAGAAATTACACGAATTATAAAAATAATTCTGCCAAACTGCATTACAGTTTGTGGGCAGAAAAAAACCCTCTGTTAAACTTAATTAAACTTATGAAATCTATGTACTATAATTTTACACATTTAATATGATTTTAAACATATACATAATCTTACACTGTAACAGTTCTGCTTAGATTTAGATACATCTTTGTAACAAAAGTGACTTCAACTTTGTTTTAAAAATTGATCGAGTTAGATTGCATTCTGAGAGGTCAACAGGTAAGGCGTTAAATATTTTAGGTATTAAGTATTTGTCAGTTCTTTGACCACAATAGTTATTGAATTTGCTAGTTTGTAAGGTTTTTCTGGCTAATTTTCTGGTGGGATATTTGTACTTTATAGGGTTTTTGTACTTATTTTGTGAACCATAAGTTTTATTTGCCAATAAAAATGTTACTTTTTCATGTACTGGAAGTATTTTACATATATGAAATAGTTTACTATAATTATGTTTACATTTAATTTTAGTGTTCTTATCTACCAACAACTTAAGAAATCTAATTTGTAAATATTTAATTTCATCTAGGTATGTCTTAAAGGTACGACCATAGCTAGATAAGCCGTACGATATCAGTGATTCCACCAGACTATGGTAAATAGCAAACAATAACGGTCTATTGGCAATCTTATGCAAATAATAAAATTTACCTAAAATACATCTTAATTTTTTACAAACATCTTTTATGTGGGATTTCCACATAAAAGATGTTTGTAATTTGATTAGCTGTTACGCTGTGATAATTTAGAAAAAGCGGTCCATGACAGATATTATATTTACACAAAAGATATTTAAAATGGCAGTCCGCTGTTCTTTTATGTATGGCAAACTTACATTTTCATCCCAAATTACGAAATTCATTATCATCTATCTACATGCCGCAGCCGCACCGGTTGTTTGTTGGCGGTAAACATTAGATGCGAGTGCTCAACTCATTTCCTGATTTTCGGTTTCCTGACGCGCGAGTTCGAAATTCAAAATGTTTGAAGCCCTCATGCAGTTCCGTGTTCGTCCAGGAATAGTTTATGCATGCGGCGGGATGGCCCGCATTCCACTCAGTTGCTGACCGCCGCACGCCTGTTTGTTAGTGGTATTTCAGAACGAAAGTTCGGAGCAGTTACAAACCATAAACATAAAGGCCGGAGAGAATAATCGCTGCTCGTAAATATCCCGTTCAGAAATAAAGAAGCGTTGTCTTTAGTTTTAGCGTGAATCGCAATGAATGAAATTGTATTTAATACCCAATTAACTTTGTGATGACGAAGCTGGCCATCTGCCAGCTGTCTGTTTGTGTTTGCAGACTTCGAGATCAGTCGCGCTTGCTAAGAAGCCAGATGCATAAGCAAATTTATTATCAGTTTGTCTATATTCTATGTCATTAAACGTTAGAGCCGGTCATTCATTAAAGTACCTAGAAGCGGTAAAATTGTCTGCACATGCGTGAAGCGGCTTCTTTGATGTTGCTGGTGAAAGCTCACCACACAGTTTTATTGCGCTGTTTTCTTTTGTCGGCTTTGTGCTTTCCTCTGTAGAACACTGTCCATTTAAATTGGAGTTCGTTTCTTCATTGTCTTCAGCGGCTTTTATGTCTTTTACTATCCGCGCCCACTCTTCCGTAATTGTTTCTATTGGACCAATTAGAAGTACTTTCATTTCTCCCGCGTGAATTCTATGGAGTGCGAGATATTTGAAGACGCATTCCAATTTAATTCGAAAGTGTACATAGCTATTCATCAGTCATCGATGTTTGGGAAGAGCTTGCCAAAGCGCTGGCCTTGCTCTTTCGATAGCACCTTGATCGTGAGCGCGCGCGCTTTAAGTACTCTGCTATTTCTGAACTGAAAAGCAATCGGCTTCCGAATTCCAATCGCTCTCTCCCGAATCGATTTAGCTTTCGATCGGATCGAATGGAATGGTCAATTTACTTTTCAAATCTTAGTTATGTAATCCGTTTGCCTTGAGATAGTAATAGTACCTATCCAAACTTTCTTTTATTGCAATCAATTGCATAGCCAGTCAATGATGTAACAACGAACCCAAATATTATTACCGAATCCGTAATATAATAATCCGAAATAGGTTTAATCTAAAACATATGTAAATTGTACAAAATTTCTGACATTTTATCAGAGATGAGATGACTCAGTGGGCAGCTGTAGAATGCGGGCGCGGCATGCATGGTCGTGCGTGGATTACTAATATGTATGGCTATAATCAAGATCCTTTTAATGTTACCGACGTATTGTTAGAAACATTGGCAAAATAGCTCTCTATTTCTAGTTCTATTTAAAGAGTTAACGTGGGTGGCGCTATGAAAAGAATCGTCTAGTATTAATGCCTCATTGATGTCATTTCACGTCGTCCATACAATGCAAAAAAATCTTGTCTATTAGTTTTACTTGAAAATAATCTTTACTATGATTGTGATGAGATAACCCGTTGTTGAAGTGGATTGCCTTGACGAGCTAAACAAGCAACACGTGATGGTGTGTACAGTTGACGAATGCATTAGGTCAGAGGCCCGATGACACTGCAATCCTGAAGACTTGCGTCGCAAATATTTGATGCTGCTGATGTGACACCGATATCGCAAATATCACTTGGCCCTACCGATTTATTTACACAATGCAAAACTTCAGTTTTGCGTAGGATTCAATTCCATGGACGGAAGAAAAGGACAAAAATTAAAAAAAAAAATATGTTGTATTGCTTGACACAAAATCATTACACTTTATAAATATACATACTTAGAATATTTGAACAAAAAGCTACTCTTGAAAAAGTGACAAATTTCACGAAAAAAGCTATTCAGCTTCCATATTTCAAAACCGATTAAAACGAAACTTGCACAAGCAAATATTTACAAAAAAAAACAACTTTGTTACAAAAGTACATTTGTTATAGTTAATGTCCTGAGGTAGCCGCAATTTCACAATAAATATAAATAACTGAAGTTTTGCATGCGCGGCAGTTGATTGAAACAAAACAATCAAAAAACAAAAGCGTTAGTGCAGGGCTGAAGTTTAGCATTCTAACAAGCTTTTGTGCTTTTGGTGCATTATTTGTTTAGGTATGTAGATAATATACAATTAATAACATTAGGAATCCCCATGACTAAATATTTATTTACCTACTGAAATAAATAAAGAGAAACGAAAAAGTTTTGGCTGTAAATCGCAGCGTACTTTTGGTACCAACAGACCTCTGACCGCTCATTCGATATGATTTCACATAAATTGACCACCAATACAATACCCATTCTCTGACCACAAAACATAGACTTTAGTAGACAAGAATTAACCGTATAACACTCCTGTCTATTTCCTTTGGCATTTCAAGTGACCGGCATGAAAGTTTTAGCGCGCACGTGTTGCGTGGTAGATATCACATAGTTGTTGCTTTTTCTGAAAGCATGGCTGTAGTACAAGTACGTAAGCATCGATTCGGTAATTTTGACAATTCCAAACGACAACCTTTATTGTAAAGAAATGAGAGTCACAAATTAGTTTATCGAATCGATGTTAGTTAATAACATTTTCGTACTCGTACCACTGGTACGAGAATTTCTGTTCCATTCAAGTATGTAAAGGTTTTTGATAACGTTGACTACTTCAATTTGCTTATCAAACTTCAAATACTTTGAATTCATAAAGGTATTTTACTTTAAGCTTGATCTTACTTTTAAATAGAACACAGGATTGATAACCTGTCATTACTAGCGTTTAGCTTATGGGAGCCCTGTTTTTTTAGTATACCCCAAGGGTCACAGCTTGTGTTGTGTTGTGTCACAGTTCTAAAAACTATAGACCGATTTCTCTCGCCACAATTACAGCCAGAATATTTGAGAAGATTTTGCTTTGCTTAACTGGGGATCTATTACATAGTACTGATGAACAGATGGGCTTTAAAGCGGGCTGTTCCACTGGTTCGGCTATCTACACAGTGAAGCAAATTGCACAATACTACAAATCAAGGAAGACGTCTACATATGCATGCTTCCTAGATCTAAGCAAGGCATTCGATCGCGTGTCACACAGCTTGTTGTGGAGGAAGATGAAGGATCGAGGAGTCTCCAGTCACATCATAGACGTTCTGAAAGTATGGCACGAGCAACAGGAAAGCTATGTACAATGGAACACTAGCTGCTCTCGACCAGTTCCTCTGAGATGTGGCGTTAGACAGGGAGGATCTATGTCTCCAGTCCTCTTCAATTTTTACATGGACGATCTTTGTAAGCAGTTAACCGAGTCCAAAGTGGGCTGCTCTTTGAATGGTGCCATGATAAATAACATTAGCTATGCTGATGATATGGTGATCTTAGCACCCTCCATCACAGCTATGAGAGTCTTACTTACAATATGTGAAAACTATGCACGTGAACACGACCTTCTTTATAATGCTGACAAGTCAGTCTTCATGGTGTTTGAATCGGCTCACACTCCAAGTATAGTCCCAACCCTAGTACTGAACGGAAGGATCTTACACAGAGTCGATAAGGTGACATATCTCGGACATGCACTGCGAAGTGACCTGTCTGACAGCGATGACATTGAACGTCAACGTCGAGCAACGAGCGTGCGGGCTAATATGATCGCCCGGAGGTTCTACAGATGTAGCGCAGAGGTCAAACGCCTGCTATTTATGACTTACTGCGCCAATGTATACACGGTAGAACTCTGGACAAATTTCACCAAAGCTGCACTGAGTGCGATGCGCGTTCAGTATAATAACGCCTACTGCGCAATATTCCATCTTCCTTGGCGTTGCAGCGCGAGCGGTATGCACGCCGCGGGCCGCACGCCAACATTCCCCGCGCTGCTGCGTGCGCGGTCAGCATCAATGCGCGCGCGTCTCCTAGCCACTAATAACACCATCTTACGTAGCTGCACCGAGTGGACTCAGAGCCCCGTGCATAAGAAGTGGCGACAATATCACGCAAGCTTTGGTGTACTATAAAGTTTATTATTTTTTCTTTTTTAGTTTTCTTTTTTTGTGTGTAATATGGCCTGATTTTTATTGTATTTATGTAAATCTGGCTGGAATAAAGAAATTTTATTTTATTTTATTTTTATATTAGTCCCCTTTTATTTCAAGGTCTCGATTTAATCCTATAAAAATACGCTCATGTTGCTGGAATCCCTGAAGTCAGAGACTAAAACATATACACTACTGACTTGTCTCGCACTCATCTTGGTGAAATGCCTTATCTGTTCAGTATAGTTCAGGAGCATATGCAGAGCTAAAATGCGGGTATACGTAGAATTATTTATAGCGATGTCGGCGCACATGCGTGCCGCAACTGATCTGCGGTTTCCGGCTCTCCCTTCGAGCTACTGTTCGGTTCCATTCAGATGTTTAACGGGGTTTTATATGAACGCACTTAGCCTACTTGTATAGTATGCAGGTAGAGATATGGATTTCCCTATCTAACTAAAAGTAGAGCTTTTTACTCACAAAAAGTACCTCCTACACTACAAGCAAGATTCTTATGCCCAAGTGTGAGGCTTAGATGTATTAACGCTTTTTCCTATTCGTCATTCATTATTTTCGTCAGAATATCACAACGAGCAAGGCAGGGTATCATTTTACGTTATACACATAAATTACCCCGTCCTGGGACCCATCACACGTAACTGCTTTGGAAGGGCTCAGCAAAGTACACGTACATAATTTAGTTTGCATAGACAACATCTTAATACAGAAAAGGTAGCAATCTCCCTCCATAGCAGCCCCCTGCTTCACGCCCTAAAAGCGTCCGACGAGAAAAGGACAATCATTAGCTTCCTCTCCCTTAGCTAAAATAAACCACAAACAAGTGGCAACAATGCAGGATGGTGTTTAGTTTTGTGCAAAGGAATGCAGGGAACGTGATCCGAAATTCCTGTGGCATGTTGCTGGCTTGATTGGACAAGAATACATTCGATGTAGCCAAGTTAATAGGCGGAGAGGACTAGCGCTTGGGTTGAGTGAGATGGCTGATAGTAGTTGTTTTTTTTTGTGAATGAAATAATTTCTCTCACATAATAACTTCCATTGCTTTCCAGCCTCTTACTCGTAAATCTAAAATAACCAACCCCACGCGCCCCGCCCTCTGCCTGAAAACATCGTTAAAAAAACAAAGCCAAGGATGCAAGCTTACAATACATATAATGTAGTCCAAGTTTGAACGGAAGCCAAGTCTATTACATTGTTTACTTTTCTGCAAGACAGCGAAGGGAACATAATCCCAAGGAATGCAGTTGAGCTGATATGCTATCAGCTGGCGACGACGTGGGGAGCCAGTATGACTCTGCGAGATAAAAGAGAAATGGTTACTTAATTTTTATCGCTGTCTCATTCACTATTGTGTTGCTGACTCAGAGTTTTATGACCTCGGTGCAAAATGGCTTGGGTTTACATGGATTTCATAGCACCTTCCTACTACACGTAAAGCCAAGTCGAAGTGCTAAAATCCTCACACAAAATAATCGTAACTCATACTTCAATGACAAGGCAGTCTTCGATCGTAAATTCACAATGCGTAGGCGCACAGTAAAGCACGAATGTCTATAATACACTATATTACCATGCTACAGATGTTTTTGAGTTCATTCTTAATTCCTTGTAATAAAGGCGAATTTTGGTAGCTTCTATACCTGGTTCCTAATGAGATGCAATTTAGCTTAGATAACCTGGGAACATTTGCAAATAGCCTAGTTTGTTCGCCTACGACTCCACCCGTGCTCGATCCATTGTGTACAGTATAAATTCTGCATTTTATTTTATACTTGATCAGTTTGGCATGTAGGCTCTTAAATTGTGGTAAAGGGCAATACTATTTTACAGTTTTGCAACTGGAGTTTTAGTCAACCAGGATATCTAAGTTGGAATATAAAGACTGGAATTCAGCTTGCATTTTATGTTTATAACCTTGAGTTTATGATTTACTTATCATTAAGATCACACGATACGGCTAATCCTAGTCTTATTAATAGTCTGAACGAATCTTTTCGGCTTAATAAGGCTAACTTAATTGGTTTTAATCCGGCTTTGTTCCCCATCTCATACTGAACTTTATGTAAAGGTCTACCCTTGAAGCCTAAATATGTGTTTGTATCCTTAACCCGTAGAATTACAGTCGTGACGATCATCACGCCTAGGCCGAATTGTAAATAAAAAATTATTATTGTTAGTTAATATATTATAAACCTAGTGATATGGGTATTTTTCGAAAGCTATTAAGATGAGCAATAAAATAAAAATATAAAAAAAATATTATAATAATATAAAAAAAAGTTGTGGATTGTTATTCTAGGCCCAAATCTTTTTTTTTTTAATATATGTATAGAGTTATATTTTTTTTTATTATTCTTTATATTTTTTTACAATATTATAAAATTTGAATAGACATATATATATAGTATACATACATATATTCATATATTATATAACTAAGATTTTTTCAAGGAGAAAGCCCCACACCCAACTTACCTAAAGTAAAAAAAAAAAAAAAAATTTTTTTCTTGTAGGAAACTTTATCTAGTTTAGAAAAACAAAAGTACTTAGAATTGGACAACTAGTTCCGGAGATATAGCCAAAAATAAAATTGGCGGGAAATTTTGCAAACTTGCAAAAATGCACGTTAATCGGACAGGTACAGAAAGCCTAATCCAATTTTCATGCGGATTTTCGTAGCTAACTACACAAAACGGTAATCCCAAAATTTAGGTCGTCATTGTTTCGTTTTTGTAGGCTATTTATTTTTGAATTTCACGAGCTATTCCCCAACCCCCCTTCTATCACGGGAATAGTCGGCGTGCAGCAAAGGTTTTATATCTTCCTTCATCATCCGTACAGTTGAGATATGGAACTCCTTGCCGACGTCCGTATATTCGGGTAGTTAAGCCCAGATCCCTTTAAAAGAAGAGTAAATAGGTACCTTCTGGACGAGTGCTGTACATCAAGCTCGGTAGTGGCCTAGAGGTAGCCTGTTGTGAATTAAAAAAAAATATCTATAAAATAATTGCGTGACTGAGTGACAACAACGCAGTCTAAACCGATAAAAGTTGAAATTTGAAATTTGGCCAACGAAGTCGCGAGCGTCCTCTAGTTATCAATAATATTCTTCTGATTTAGTGAATCCACGATTCGGGTAAATCAGTTTTGCTGTTACTTGTTTCCATTTAGTCAAAATATTCTATTCGGGATGAAAAATTAAAGTCGCAATAGGCTGCTATAGCTCAGCTAGAAGCGTTGTAATGTAACAAGCTAGACCTAGACTAGTCTCGCTTCATTTAGAAAGGGATCTAATCCACAAGCCTAATTAATGTTTAAGCACTTTACTCTTGAGTTACAGCTTACAAGGGAAGTATCCGATTACTACGAGCACATTACTCAGGATCGATTACTAAATGACTAGGGATCGAGTTCTCGCTTCTAAATCGATGTCGTTACGCCTTCTCTGGGATTGCGATGCACTTTGCTGAGCTCAATTTCTTAATCATTAGTCTGGCACTCGCTGACGTACCTACTGGTCTGCAATTTATGAAACAATGAACCGGTATTGAAGTAAAGATAGTTCTCGGTTGTTCTCTTAGAAAATTATAATATTTTTCTCCTTTTTGGCACAAAGAAATAATTTATAAAGACTTGAAAGTGAGGATTATGGCGTGAAGGACACAGTTTTTCGACCTTAACTTTTTTTTTTCGAGACAATTAGAGGTAACGATACGTAAAAATCCAACTCACTAGAGTCTGCTGGACTGACATCCTGTTAAAATAAAAAGTTTCTCAATTGAAAAAATATATATACAACGTCCTACAATTCAAAGTGAATTTTTTTCACAGATGATTGAGTATCCCTAATATACCACAGAAAACAATTTTTTTTTGCGCGAGCTTATTTTTCTCTATTCCATAGAAATTGAGTCAGCTAATTGAAACGGTTTGTAACTGGGAGGTGAAAAAATTATTTGACCAAAAAAATTTTTTTTGTTTTTTGTGATAAGAAAAGTTAACGATACACAATCTACCCTAAAATTATTTTCACTTATTATTGTAAGATATTTTGTGAAATACTTTCTAATTATTCCGATCATCTTATTAATCACTTTAAAGTTTAATTACCAAAATAACACTTTCTACATGAAAATTCACCTTGTAACCTTTCCTTTAAACCGCAAGAGACAGGATTGATGGAAGGATTGAATGAAAAAAAAATCACTATCACCGTAACTGTTATAACTTGTCCAGTGTGAACAAAACTTTTTTTCGTGTACCATTTTGCTCAATCCGAGACGATTAGGGTATACAAAATCCTCAAAAACTGCTTAGTGTGTATATGATTTCTTAAAGAAAATAATTCTTAATGGATAACTACGTGCATATTCGAATAGTGTTTAATTTTTTTCACAGACTTTGACTTAACTTTACATTCCTTTTAATACAGCGACCTAAATATGTAATAAGCTGTTCAAGTAGCAACTCGGTTTCCGTGCTCAAAGCTGTAAACTTTATAAAGGAAGAAGGCTTATTAAGTCTCCCTGCGTAAAAACGGAATAGAACTAATATTTATTATCCTTACGACGAAACAGTCTCGAACGAACTCATCCGTGTTCGAAGAGATCGACGAAGCATTGCGAGTGAATGAAAATTCATTAAAGTCGATTCTGAAGGCTTTAATTTTAGTTTCAGTGCTATCAAAACTTGTTAACACTAAAGAACTGTTTTGGAATGAAGAAAATTTAGTTTTGACAGCACTAAAACTAAAATTTGAAGCCTTTAGAATCGGCTTTATTATTAGATTAAAACGATAATTTTACATTTCTGAAACGTATGGTTTAAATTTATTGTATGTATATTTTTTCGAGGTGATTTTGTTGCTTAGCACAGTGTGTCGGCTAGCCTTTTGCTTGCAATTTTAATGTAATCAATAAATATTTCCCTTGGGAACTGCCCGTCCGATTACGACAGTCAAATAATTTTAAAATCTATTCAATGGTTCCAGAGATACCTGCATAAATGTAATTTACTACTATGTATATAATTTACTACTACTATATTAGTTATGATAAGCTATAATTAATTATTTAAATGTATATTTACACTGTATTAATACATTATTGCCGAGACCAGAAATGGTATGTATAAATACATTATGTATCTATATTATAAAAAAGAGTAAATGAAAATATACCAAGAGGTACAATTTATTTAATTCAAAAGCTCTCAAATGCAAGATAAATTGTATATTTAAAAAATAAAAAAGTATGCGGCTGCCTAGTCAAGTAATACGCTTTGGAATCTCATCCGTAAGGTCTTACGCTGGTATATTTTTTGCAAAAGATTGATGATTTTAGAACGAATTTATGAAAAAAAATTTCATATTGTTCCAGGTAACCAAAACATCAAGTCGTATTTCACAGAGAACTCCAGATTCGTAAGTAAATTATGCTAGCATTTTATATTATATGAGAACCCAAGCAAATGGAATTAGAAGCATACTTCCACTGTAGTAATTCAATTATAATCTTATTTTATCTACCCTATCGTCTGTCAGTAGTCGCTAACGCATTTGAACTATCGGAGAAAGTTGCGCTGCCCTATTTCCCCCCTATATTACAATTTTTTAAGTTGATAATAGGGGCAGTTTTGCTTCCTCTGATGGTACCACCCTATATGGAGGTATACATACTCCATGGGGTAGAGCTCGGGCCAACCAAGAAAGCGGGTGGGAATTGATTGGTCAGCTGCGCAGTGTCACCCGCGCACCCCCTAGTCCTCGTTGACTTTAATTTATAATGTCAGATGATTATCATCGTATTTAAAACTAGCCTTTATCCTACTCCGTTTTCGACTTGGGCGTTATTTTATGAACACCTCTTATAGCCTACATGTTCACCAGGGGTCCCTACGAATATAATAAAAAACCGCATCCAAATCTGTTGCCTCTCGAGTTGAAAGACAGACAAAAATTCTAAAAATAGTAAGTTTGGCTTTAGTGCAATAAAATCGCCAATTTCATATAAAATTTCGCGACACGATTTTTTTACCACTTTATTAATAGCATAGATGAAGCAGAAAACTCGAAACAATAATTTAAATGACGTCTCAAATAGTGGGACAAAACTTACAAGGATAACAACAAGCTTTTTTTTTGCAGTCTGTTCAAAATGCATTTTTTATTTATTGACTCCACTGTGCCCTGGAACTTTTATAAAAACTTGGCCCCAAGCCAGGTGTCCCCTAGCGGAAGTTTCGATGAAGAATGGAGTACGTTACAAAAAATGAAGTATGCATTCCCTTTTTCGGTCCCTTGAGGGCAAAAGAAGTGGTCTCCCACGGAAGCGGATGTTACAAAAAGCTATAGGCACTAGTCTTTATTTTGTGATATACGTCCCTTTAAAATCCCAGTTTAAGAACTTCAGAACTTGAAATCTCTTCTCTTCCACAGAAATGTATTCGAAAAACAGGTAATTAATAAAATTACTCATTAAATCACAATACATACATACACAATATTAATTTTGGCCTTGCAGTGGCCCATATTAAATAGTTTTATTTTTTTATTTATGTATAACAATTTTTGCACATCTACACAAAGTAATACAGATAAAAAAATACATTCTTACATGGTGTACATACAAAGGTGGCACCTATTGCTATGGCAATATCTTTCAAGTGACCTTTGGAAGCATACAAAAAGACAGATTAAAGAAATAACATGGAAGGTCTAAATGCTAATCAGAAAGAAAGGAGATCAAGATAAAAATATATAGCTGAATAGTAGACTTATTATCTACGATTAAGACATAACAAACATATAAAATACATGAACTTACTAAATTAAATCAATGTGTAAAACATATACGTAGGTACCTGAATACATATAACAAATAAACATAAATTATAATAATAACATTGCCTTTAGATTGAGCAATAAACTTATAGAAGTTGATTACACAGTTGTAACGACATAAGTATACCTATATAGTATGGAAATAAATATACTACTCAAATAACGTCGCAGTTATCAAGAAAATCGAATAGAAAATTAATTTTCTAACATAATATATGCTCAATCTAAAGGATATATGCCTTCCGTAAAACATGATTCGATATGGGAAAGTAACTGCCTAGATATCATAAACATTGTGGGAAATAATAACATTGGTAATAAAACAATATATTTTTATTTTATAGTTTTATGTTAAGTTTTTCTTTGTGTGCGTTATTATATGATAATACTGGATATTTGATTCCTAATCTTGAAATAATTAACAATATTTTACTCCCATTTATTATAAAGCCCCCATAACTCGTCTCTCCAAAACTAATAAAAAAGGCAATCTAGTTTTATATGACTTTAGACATTTCTTGGATTATTACCTGCTGCTAATTAAATTGAAATATAAATATATATGTAAACGTCAAGCACATATCTATTAAGGTATGTTATTAGTTATCGCGAGTAAGACCCCAATACAAAGTTAATAAAGATATGTATGTATATATTTGCACTGGTATTTATATGTGGCGTATCAATGAACATCTTGTGCAATTAAGGGTTAAAATGGTCATTTTCATGCCTATCACCTCTCAAAAACATATTTTAGCTGACATTTACAATGTACTCTGCGAACAAGTATTCCATTGTAGGTGCGTTGTAATTAAGTATTACAACAGAATATTCAGTATGCCCATGTCGGTTTATCGAAGCCTTTGTTTGTCCATCCATCCAAGACATAGCCACGCTTGGCGGTACTCCTGGAAGAAATGCCCATACTCACACACTCTGGGCAGGCGGAAACCCTTGCACCAGTGACCCCGCTGCCCGTCATTATTCTGTTTTATAGGAGGCCCGGCAATTGGGGATCGATCCATCGGTCCCAGGCAATGGTGGGCCGCCTGGTTTTGCCTGAGAGCTGTTCTCTTACTCTGCCCCTAATAACTTCGGGAGGATTTGCAAAATAAGATGGTGGTACCTCCACAGTCGAGGCCGGCATCAGCTCTACCACCTAAGCCGCCTTTGTTTGTAAAATTATAAAATAAAACTTGTAACAAGGGTCAGGTTTTATATGAATCTGACACTGACACAATATTAACAAGTTCATTGGTATGTCAATTCTGGTATTATCTTTTTGTAACAATAAATTAATTTTGTATAATAATATAGGTACTTATTAATCTAAAATCTGTGTCAAATATATACTTACCATTCGCATAACAAGTCTGGAAAAAAAACTCTCTGAAAATCCTTCCCAGTTTCCCCCAAGGCAGTGTCCTATCTCTATTCATGCGGCGGGCCATTGAAAAGCCTTTTTTATTAGACGGGCTTTCATCACTGAGCGTGCAAAGCGTATGAGTGAGGCTTTTCCTGCAGTGCATTCAGCTGGGTCCTGCTTGCATGATGCCCACTTACCTACTGTGTCCTGCTTAGGTAATGAACACAAATGTTTAAATAACTCTTGGGTAAAAAAAAACTGATTTCTTTATTCATAGGTAGTAAGTACATTGGTATCGAGTTCTCGAAATAAGGGCTGAGTATGTAGAAATTCTCACTGAGGGCTCAGATTTCCATGTACCTGGATTACTAAACCAACAGATGTATAGTGCTTTTCTCAAACATCCATCCATCCGTCAGCCTGTTTCGTCCACTGCTAGACCAGGCCTTTCCAAGATTTCGCCACGTTTTTCGTACTTATCCTGCATCTTCATTAGATGATCTCATTTTACCTGGGACAGGTATATTAAAACGGAACGAAACCTCCGCTTCCTGTTTGCCAGGTTTCCTAACGAACTTTCCCAAGTACCTAGCAGTTACATTTCACCTTGGTGGCGTCTATTTCGGGCGACCCACGAGGAACATTAAGTTCTTGTTTATAAACGAAACAAATTAAGTGCTTTCAGAACGCATTCCGTACTGCTTGTTATAGAAGTGACGTCATTTGACACTAAATCACTACGGTAGCTTTGCTTTTGGTCAGCTGTATATAAGCTGACGCGATGTGTTGAGGCGTTTAGGCGTCAGTCTAAGTATTTATCTGTGTTGTATTTGATTTTAGTGTGATGTAGAGAGACAGTAAAAGCAGTTTAATCTTTAAAATGTGGTAAAAGCGTGTTGTAAGGGACGCAGTCTCAAAATTAGAAGTTGAACTAAAAGGCTTCAATGTAATATTATTTTTTATATGTTTTTTAGGGAACCGTCGTCTGCCCGTCTGTCCGCGGTTTAGCTCAGAGACTATTAGTACCAGAAAGCTGTAATTTGGCATATATGCATATATATATATATATATATATATATATATATATATATATATATATATATATATATATATTATATATATATTTTTTTTTTCAAGTTTACACGTAAGTCGGGGATGATTTTTTTTTCTCATCTATCCCATAGTAAAAGGTATCGTTAGATAGGTCGTTCAAAAACATTGTGGGTGTGCCAACTAAAACCATTTTTCGATTTAGGGATCCGTTGGCAAAATATTAAGCTTTAAAGTGCTAATTTTTGTTAGAGTCAAGCGTCTCCCCCCCTCCCCTCCGTGCCAGCTAAACGGTTGTTTATAGTATAGATATGTGAAAAAATTCACAGAAGTAGTATATATTATAATGAATTTAAAAAGAACACTATCATAGCTAAGTAGGCTTTACAGATTTACGAGTACAGGTCCCGCCAAACCTTTAGTCCCCTCTGAACACGACAATGCATGGGCCGTTCTTCTAAATGTATGGGACTAGAAGTTTGGCGCTTGCAAGGAGCCTCGAAAAAGTTGCATTATTTAAACGTTACCTATTGGTTTTTGCTCTTACTTAAAGACGGTAATACACACAAGTTTTTTAGGACATTCTCTAAAGTAAAATAAAAAATAACAAAAAGTGGATTCCTTGCGCAGACGGTGCCAAATTTTCTGTCAGGCGCTACCATTTTAAGGCCTTGTTTTTTGTAGCTCTAGCATGTATATTGGTGTTATTTACCATTATGTTTTAGAGTTCTTTTAGTTGTGGGGTGGTACAGAACCCTTTCTGCGCGAGTCCGGCTCGCACTTGGCCAAATTATTTATGTTTAATAACCTTTCCTTAGCAAATAAGTTGTACCTCAGATGAATTCTGAGTGTTGTACGGAGTATCATTCGCCTAGATAATATTTTAAGTTACATAATGAAACCCAATCTTAACTTTTGCTATGGTTAGTAATCATAATCACACAACAGAAATAAACTATAAAATTTATGACTATGGTTGTAGTAAAATTAAGGTCCTGTTTTGTGATTTATATTTTAAAAAATAATTAAAAAGCGTGTTTTTGCCGTGTATCTAAAGCCCAATAAAAAGCAACAACGCATATTTCAAAAATCTCAAAGAATAAATACAGTGCAAGTATAAAACTTCTCCAAATTGGTTTTATCTAGGCAATAAGTTTATTTGAACTTCTTTGTAAATAAATTGAGCCATTGGGCCATAGATAACCCTCATTGAAAGTTGAATGACGATGATGAATGTAGAACCGGCCATAGAACCAGTTACAAATGACTTTATTATCAACAACAATCCACGTCACTCTCACTTTACTCCTACCTTCTATCGTCATCCCACTAACCCTTATTGTAGTGCTGTTTAGATGCGTGAACGGAATAGAGCTATTAACAAAACATTATGTCATAAAATCATTACTAAACAATAAACATTATTATACAACTATTATTAATAGTAAAACAGTCGTGTGCGAAATTTTGATTGAAATGGTTATTAGTATTGTACTGAGGCCATAACATGTTTTTAAATATTTTTTGTGTATTTATTTGTATATTCCATTTTTATTCGAGAACCACTCAATGGATTTCAATACGGTTTTCTTTGTTATCATCGACGTGACCCTGGTCAACATATAGGCTATAGGGGGTGTTGATGAAATAACTGCCATGCCGAAAACTGTTGACAATAGTTTTTATCTTACGCACAAATAAAAGACACATTAATTGAAATGCCACGCGAGCGAAGCCGCAAGCATAAGCTAGTTATTTATTAAAATTGGAAAATTACTTATTGTGTTGTACTTTTATATATAAAAAGTATCAGTGGCGTGCATTGAACTTTTTGCTGGAAATGCAATGAAAAGGTCAAGTTTGACGATAAAATAACATGAAAAAAATTAAAAACAAATAAAAAAATAAAAATATAAAATCATGTAATCTAGGGTAGGCAGTGCCTACCCCAGCGTCATACAAATAATGATTTATTAAAGTGACATTTAATTTTTTTATAGTCAAACTTGACCTTCTGATTGTATTTCCAGCAAAAAGTTATATGCACGCAACTGGAAAGTATTAATTTTATAAATATAAAAGCTTAGCTGGTTATAAGTAAAATTGAAAAATAATTAATTGCACCTTTGTTACACAGAAAACTGTGCGGCCGCATTAACAAATTTTGTAAACAGATTAGGAAGTGGCTTTACGTGTTTTCAAAATATATAACTTGCTTGTCGCTCGCAGTGCCGGTGCCTAAAGTTTACTAATACATACTCCATATTATAATATTATTATCACAATACGAATCGCCTAACAACTACTACATTAGAAAACTGACATCTAGCGTTTTAAAATTTTACAAGTTACTGATATTTTTCTATTGTATATTATATAAATGGTTTAAATAAAAACTCGTTAACTTACCAACCACTATTCAAGGTTCATGAACCTCTCCCTCTCCGCACAGCTCTTACCCTCTCACTTGATCTAAATATCCCTGTAATAGTTCAGAAGCCCCTGGGTCCTTCCAATACGAGCCAAGCGAAAAGTCCGCTCAACCAACTTCGTCTCTTATCACTGCGGAGTAAAGTTCCAAAGTGGACGAGCGAAACTTTCATCGAAAGTACACACGGCTGTAGACGAGGGCCCGGGATTACATAAATTACCCTCCTGATACCAAACTGTGGTCAATTTAATCCAATTTAGCCACTGGACATTTTGTACAGATAGGGCGAAAAGCTTTTGAACAAAAAAGCAAGTTTTATTTTTAATGAAGATCTGGAAACGGGCTTATACTCTTTATGGATGACCTGCTCCTAGATTATGTATCTGTGAGTCGGTTGCCAACTGGTTGCTAAATATCGAAAACAAAGACAAACTTTCGAATTCCGAGTATCTAAGGATACCTAAAAAATCTAAAAATATCTGCGACGGCTGCAATGGGAAATAGTATTGTGTATGTAGATTACAATAGTGAAGAAATTTTGTACGCCAGAATAGTTATATAAGTTTGAGAAAATAAAGTAAATAAATAAATAATTACTTACCTTATTTCGCATAGAGTGATTCACAAACTACGAGCGATGAGTCGTTTCATCAATGAAAATAATTTCTATCTCTTTCCAACTGTTTTGTGTTATTACAGGACGGTTTCATGCAAGTAAATCAATTGTAACTTATTTTAACTTATAACTTATTCTAACATTTTTTTGTATGAACGAATTTATGACTTTAGATCAATAAAATATCGTTACTATTGTTATCTATATACACAATACACTCTCCCATTACAGCCGTGGCAGATATTTTTAGAGCACCTTATATATGTTTTTATTGTTTAGCAACCAGTTGGCAACCGATACAACGTTACATAATAGGCCCGCGGGCTTTTTTAAGCCTGGGTTTTACCTAAATCTAATAGTCATCTAGAATCCCGATATTTGAATGACAATTATAGGCCAGGATCGGTGTGTGATTGTGGGATATTTAGTTGTACGTACATTTTCTGAAACGACATTACGTATATCTACTGAACAACTTGCAAATAAATTAATGTTCAATATACCGCCATCAAACGGTCCCAGGCAATGGTGGGCCACCTGGTTGTGCCTGTCTGCGAGCTGTCCTCTTACCCGAATAATTTCTAGTAAGATGGTGGTACCTCCACAGTCGAGACCGGCACCTGCTCTACCACCTGAAAACATAAAAACTACCACTTGGAAATATGTGTAAACTGATTGTTTCTGGCTGTTTACTGTATAAAAAGTTATAAAAAGCTTTATGAAATATTGATTACCATCACATGTAAAAAGCTTTGTAACCGACTGTACAGCTATAGAGATATATCTTCAGTGTGGTAGTAGAGAGCATTACACTCGTAGAGTAATAGACTAATAGATAACGAAATAACTCGTTCGCTGCCCTTGCCCCTGCCTATCTCTGGTAGTTATGCTTATTCAGACTTATGTCCTTTATTAGAGGATATCTTATAAAGCAACAGTGCACAATTATAGCCTGTTGCTTTATAAAGCTACTAATACTGAACTATTGCCATAGACAAATCGATTCTGAAGTGACCAAAATCTGTCTATAAAAACTAAATAAAAAAAATACATGAAATCTCTTTTTTTATTAGTTACATTATGTTTATTTATAACTCATGTACTTATCCACAATATACTTATATTAAATATTATACCCAACCGGTTTCGCTATTCAGCATTCTCAAGGGCTTAACTACAATACTTATTTAATTACATTTTCAGAATCTACAAATAAAATACGTGCAATAAAATAACAATATTATCGAAGATAAACATAATGTGTATTAATTTCCACCAAGTGCCAACAATCACAAGCATCAACTATTTATTAGTTACGTTTAAGTTTTTGCCAATATATAATTAATAAATAATAAAATCTTTTTCATCCAAAGTTAATGCTTTTATAGCACACCGTGCGTAAAATGACCACTTTACGCACGCTGCGCTTGCGTAAAGTCGGCATTTTCCGCACTTTTGCTATAAAATATTATACGATACTCGTGCGAGAAACTTTTTCTCGACTCGTGTGATTGCAGCACTCACCTTCGGCTCGTGCCGCAAACTCACACTCGTCAGAAAACGTTTCATCGCTCTCGTATCGTAATGTACTATTATTTTGCTTTGACTTTCAGAACCAATTTGGCCAAAATGTCAGTTAAGAGTTCTTGTCACATCGTCGAAATCGCTGTCATACGCATGAATATGTATACGAAAAGTGCATCCAACCAGCTCCTGGCAGAGGGCCAACGGAATATTCAGCTGTTTTGGCTAAAAACTACTGAAATGACCGGGCGAACGAATGACCTGTAAAGTATTGCTCTGACAAAGTAAGTCCGGTCATAGAGTACGATGGATTAGTCTGTTGCCTGCCTTACGTTTTATTTTGGTCCCTAATTTTAGGAACTTGATACTTGCTGGTTGCTGTTATTTCATGATTGAACAAAAGAAAAAAGCCATCCTGTCAATATATGTTAAATCGCCTGAAGATGTGACTCGTGACTGACGAAACCGGCGCGGCGGTCGCTCAAATTTAAAAGTGTTTCACTTTAGATTAGGCATTGTTTCAATTTATAAGGTGTCCTCCTGTCGTGTCCTAGAACGGTAGTAGGCTTAGAGCCACAAAATTCCAGGTAGTTATTTTATTTCTTCACAAAAGTCTTACGCAATGCGTCTCAGTTTTCAGTGGCGGTGGTATTAACACGTTCATAGCCAGGTATTGCGGTTGCTTAGAGGCGGTTTACCACGACACCAGCACAAGTAAACTAAATCTTCTGTCGAAACCATTCGAAATTACTTCACGTTTCATTAAGGCGAGGCATTGATAAACTTTTAATTTACAATCGGTGCCTTAAGGGAGTGGAGTGAGGGGACTTACTCCATACAAATATGCGCTCACGAACTAGCTTATGCCGTAAGGTCGTATGCGGCAAAACAGTATTTTTCATTTAAAATGAGAACTATAAGTAATTTAATAAATCCAATCAGCCATATTGAAAATTATTGCTTCATTCGCTCCCGTTTGTCAGTAAAATAGAAATCTCTGTTTTAAAAGAGGTTTTCTAAATATTTTTTTCTCTGCTATGAAAATTGGTCAATCAACTAAATCTCCAGGCAAAATGATGTCAATGAAATGCTTAATCTAGTATATAAATTGGTAATTACATATGTTTTTTTATTGCTGAGAAAAATGGAGATCCATGTCGCCAAAATTTCGTGGTTTGTTTGATAGATTTACAATAAGCCGTGGTATAATCGGTAGGACGTCGGACTCTCAATCTTGAGACAGGTGTCGCGTTGTACGCGAGTCGCTATCCGACCAATTGGTAAGTGTCAAGTATCATGACATAATTTTTTGACTAGCTACTCTGGCTTCCGCTTGTCATAACCATCGTGTTGGTACCTTTCTTGGGAATAATCAAGATGGCGCAAAAAGACGAGGCGGCGCAAAAGAAGTGCGGGGTTTTGTGCTCTATTGCGAGGAGCAGCAAAGGCCAGGACATGGTTGCCAGCTGCTACGGGTGAGTGCTCATACTAATATGTATCTAATTAGTTAGACCGTTGCTTTGCAATCCATGAGATGTGAAGGGATGAGTGGACTAAGCGAATAGTGAGTCTCTCATATATTACAAAATGGCGTATCATTACGTCTGGTATTGGGCAGTAGAACATTCAGATGACAACTGGTGGTTAACCCGTGAGCGTAGACCCACCAGGCTTGTCGGGATGTTCACCCAAGAGCGCGACGCGAGCTAAGCGCGCTAACGGTCGACTATGATGATGGAGCAACCGAGGCAGGACTATGGGGAAGGTGGAGGTCCTCGTGGAGGGAAACCCCCTTCACGTCCGGGATGGGACAGGCAATAGGTAACTCATGCGGAGTTCCTAAGAGGTCCCTAGGCAGCTAAAGTGAGATGATAGCCCAGCTGCTGTGCACGAGAGGGGGAGGTAGCGCGATGCAGAGACCCTCAGCAACCCCTGCACAGTGTAGGGCTATGACAGTCCACTAGCCAGCCTACAAACCGGAGCAGTAGTCGACCGTTAAGGATCTGTAGTACAGATCCATAATAAGAATAAGATAAAGACAAAATAGACATTTAGTCACGCACGGTTGACTCATCCTTTCTGTCGTATAATATTTATACTTTGTTGCCCATGTTCATTCTGTAGTAAACCCAAGGCATTTCGATCATGCTACAGAAGGCGCGACAAAAATGGTGGAGGAGCTGGGATTTGATCAGGTAAGCCAGATTCGTTCTGGTTACTCTCTGTTCAGATTAACATGATTAATTTTGCATGTAATTTTGTTCTGTCTACTCTGAAATTAGGATACATTATTGTGTTCTATTAAAATTTTCTTTCCTTTGTTTTACGTTACTGCCCAGTGTGCGTACGAGCATCATAATCTGTGATTTCTTATTTTATTTTTTTATTTGGGTGGCAACACTGACAAGCCGCAAGCCATTGGAAAAGGAAAGGCAGGTTGTCTATGATAAATGTTGTCCCTTGATATTTTTCGATTATTACCGGTTTTTTATTTTATGCCGCGTTCAGTTTGGTCGCCCGCTCATCGTGTCAAATTCAACGCGTGCAAAAGAGATGTCATGATCGCCGGGCGTCGGCGGGCGACTGAACGCAGCTCAGCTTTAAACAAATTTATTGAAGTTTTAAAAATTTCCGGATTTTTTTTCCTTTTTTTTGACTTCCATCTCCGACCTGGGCCGGGTTCCGAATGGAAGTGACAGCACTAAAAGTACCATGAAACTACTTACGCCGTACGGCCATCAGTGATTCGGAATGACGATAGACGCGATGTAATCGATTATGTCTTGAATCGGAACGCACTACTACTGTGTTTTGACATGAAAGAAAACTCCGGCCGGTGTTGGTATTATTTTCACCTCGTGCTGAGAAAATATTATACTTGTGTGTTGAAATATTTGCTTGTGAATAACTAGAACCGTGTTTAGTGCAATTGTTTGGGGGCTTTAGTGTACTCGTATTTGTGACGTTGTTGGTTATACCATACGTGGTTGCCGAAGTGATTTACTTCCAAAATAAAGTTAGTTGACGTCAATATGGAGCAGATTCTACTTAGAAAAGTTGAGCTGAGAAAGGAACGCCTCTCCAGCTTCGTCAACACAACGACACAGCTGTATGAGCAGGCGAAATTGGACAGCGAAAAGGTAGCGTTTTTATTACGTCAGCTGAAAGACTTGGTTAAAAAATTTGATGAGGAAATCAAACACTATACCACAACCTCACGGGAACCCCAGCCTGACGTAATAAATTCTGCACTGGAAGCTCAGTTGGCAGCTGAAGATCTCATAAACAAGATCGAGTTTTCTGTCCAGACTCAGCAATCAAGCCATCACGAACATGATAAGGCCACGAGGTTACCGAAGCTCGAATTACCAAAGTACAATGGAGATAGACTAAAGTGGAGTGAGTTTTGGGACCGTTTTCGAGCCAACATACACCAGCGAGATCTAGCAAAAGCTGACAAATTGTCATACCTGCTCAGCTGTCTTGGAGGTACTGCTCTAGATGCTGTCTCAGGATTGACTACAACGGATGCCAACTACACCATTGCAATTGAGACTCTGCAGGACAGATTTGGCTCTGATGACATTTTAATAGATGCGCACTACACTGCACTCAATGGCCTCTCATGTGTGGACTACACAAGTGGGAGTTGTAGGTCGACTTTAGACACCATTGAACGACATCTCAAGGTTTTGGAGAAGCTTGGAGAACCGGCAGATGGAAATCACTTTCGGGCAATCATACTTAGCAAGTTTCCTGATAAAGTGGTACAGGAACATCACTTGAGGGACAGTGGAAATTCAATGGCAGCTATCAGAAAGAACTTGCACCGCATCATCACAGCGATGGAAAAGTCGACATCAGCTCCATCCACAGTTGAAGTGATATCACCTATACCAGGTTCTTCCGGAAGTACCACTGAAGCTCTACAAGTGAGAGTGGAACCAAAACGACAGCAGCCAAATCGAAAGAGAAATGCTGATAACTACATCAGAGTGCCACCGACAAAGAAGCCCAGACGCAGTTGCATCTTCTGTAAGCGAATTAACCATTCAAGCTCCGAATGTAGGACTGTAAGGACAGTAGAAGCAAGGAAGGAGAAGCTTTCTGGTCGCTGTCTGCGTTGCCTGAATCAGAACCATAGAACGGAAGATTGTAAGAAGCAGGTGACCTGTTACCAGTGCAAGGGGGATCATATGAAACTTTTGTGTCCGAATATTGATAAAGACTGCCGTGGCAAAAATCATAAGCCCCGAAAGTAACAAGAGTCAAAATTGCAGACTCCTTCTGGACAGTGGCAGCCAACGTAGTTATATTTCATCAAGGTTAGCTAACGAACTGGACCTGTCAATAGAAAAGGATGATCTGCTGCTAATTTATACATTTGGAGCCTCCAGCCCTACAGAAACATCAAGTCCATCCACAGAAATTATATTAGAAACTAAGCGTGGTATCATCAGGCCAATGCAGGTTAATGTTGTTCCTCACATTACAGACAGGGTGTCAGTACCAAACCTGAAGCTTGACAGCGTGGACATACTTGCTGATGATGACACGACTGGGGATGGTATTGACCTACTTGTTGGGAATGATTTCTACTGCTCCTTCATAAGAGATGACAAAACTCAGATTGGCACAAATTTATACTTAATGGACACCGACTTTGGCTGGGTGTTGTCTGGCAATATAATACAGAAAGAAACGCCTAATATTCTATCCATCACTACTTACTGTCAATGTCATATACCAAGCTGTCCATACTTCACGGAACCAGATCTACCATTAAGGAGCATTGACATGAAATTTCTATGGTCACTGGAAAGTATTGGTATCACTGGTTCACCCAAGGCTACATGGCAAGAGGAAGCAGTACATCATTTTAATGAGACAGTTCAGTATCGCGATGGACGATATGAGGTTAGATGGCCCTGGATCCAGTACCCACCTGATCTCCCATCTAACTTTGGACTTGCTCTTGGACGACTCAAAAGTTTGATAAAAAGAATGGATAAAGAGTCTCGTGATGAATATGTTAGAATACTGAAGGAACAGCTAGAGCTAGGAATCATAGAAGTAGTCGATCAGTATTCCAGCCAGACCAGTGGTCTGATTCACTATCTTCCTCATCATATAGTGAAACAGAAAGAAAAGAAAGGAAGACTGGTCTATGATGCCTCGGCCAAGATAACAGGACAGAAGTGTCTCAATGAGTGTCTTTATAGTGGACCATCCATGCTGGAAGACCTGACAGCATTATTACTCAAGTTTCGCACCAAGAAAATAGGCCTGACGGCAGATGTAGAAAAGGCCTTCCTGCAAGTTTGACTTCAGAGTGAGGAACGGGACGTGACAAGATTCCTTTGGGTTAAAGATCTGGACCAAGATCCAACTCCAGATAATCTACTGCATCTGCGATTCTGTAGAGTACCTTTTGGTGTGATATCAAGCCCATTCTTACTTACTGCTACTATCAGACATCATATGTCCCAAACCGATGGAAACTTGATGAAGGTGATTGCTGACAAATGCTATGTCGACAACTTGGTGACGGGAGCTGACTCAGTCGAGGATGCCAAAGAAACATTTCAGAAAGCAAGAACCTCATTTCAACAGCTAGCCATGAATATCAGGGATTGGGTCTCCAACAGCAGACAGTTTATGGAGTTGATACCCGATGAATACAAGGCCAAACAAACTGATAAAGTGAAAGTCCTTGGTTTATTATGGGATGTTGAAAAGGACACTCTGAAACTGAAAACTACTGACGAGCATTTCAGCCAACAAACTCTGTCAAGAACCAAAAGGAAGTTTCTTCCCGCTCTAGCTCGAGTCTACGACCCTTGTGGATTTGTATGCCCACTGATATTACCAATGAAACTCTTGTTTCAACACATATGTGAGAGAAAGGTGAAGTGGGACACGAAGCTGCCTGAAGACCTGACACAGTCAGTAGAGAAAATTTTAGAACAGTTAACGGCTGTATCAGGTGTGGAACTTCAGAGGTACATCGGAATCAAATCACCTGATCAAAAAACCATATATGAACTACACTGCTTCACTGACGCGTCCATGAACGCATATGCAGCCGTAGTCTATTTAAAGGCACAAGGACATGGTGAAACAGCGGTGTCATTTGTAATGGCTAAATCACACATATCAAGGACAGAAGATAAGACCGATCTCAAAATACCCAAGCTAGAGCTATTAGGGTACCTGATAGGGAGCAGGTTACTAAAATACACTAGTAACAACATAGACTTACCAATTCAGAAGATGTACTTGTGGACAGACAGCCTGGTTGTTCTTGGATGGATGAGATCCAACAAGCTTCTCCCACCGTTTATAGCAAATAGAGTCAACGAGATCAAGCGTAATCACCAAAAAACAGAAATGTGTTACATTCACACTAAGTCTAACCCTGCTGATATTGCGACGAGGCCCGAGCTCTGGGAACAAAAACAAGAGCTCTGGTACAATGGTCCAGAATTTTTGAAAGAACATGAGTCTCGTTGGCCTTCTAATCGCCACTACAATGCGCACAAGACCTTCCTTTCAGTTGGGGAGGCCCTGGACGAGCATCCAGGAGAGATGGATGTCGAGCAGTTTGATGACGCTTTGGAAAGTAGCGAATCAGATATAATTGTCCAAGACAGCTATAACACACTTGATGAGACAACAACTGAAATAAAAAAACTTCAAAGACAATACTTTCTTGATGAAGTAATGGGCAAGAGAACACACTTGGGAAGGAATTTGGATTTATTCTTGGACGTCGATGGAGTACTCCGGTGCAAAGGCCGTATGGCAAATACCACCTGGAGTTACGACATGAAGTATCCAGTGCTGTTGCCAAAAGATTGCGAGTTCACGAATAGAGTTATACACGACACACATGAAAAAAACTATCACGTAGGCACTGCACACACCTTAGCTATCATCAGGGAGCGATACTGGATACCGCAAGGAAACGCCCAAGTGCAGAAGGTACTCAGAAGATGCCGTCAATGTGTGAAACATGGTGGTGGCCCCTATAAGCTACCACCTACGCCAGCCCTGCCGCGAGAGAGAGTAAACTACAGCTATCCCTTTGCATTCAGTGGTCTTGATTATTTTGGCCCTCTGTACGTGGCTTCAGCGACTGGAAGAGAAAAGAGGTGGGTGGCTTTGTTTACGTGCTTAACAGTCCGCGCTATCCACTTAGAAATTGTTAAGGATTTGACGGCTGAAGAATCCCTCCTAGCTGTTCGAAGATTCATGGCGACCAGAGGAGTGCCACAACGCATATACTCAGATAATGCTACCCATTTCAAGCTGACCTCTGAATTGATGGTAAAGCCATACTGTATCGAAAGGAAAATACAATGGAAATTTATTCCACAGCTGGCCCCTTGGCATGGGGGATTTTACGAACGTCTGGTTGCATTAGTCAAGCACTGTCTAAAACGAACTTTAGAGAAACATCTACTGAACGACAGCAAATTGCTTACAGTGATGAAGGAAGTTGAAGCAGTAGTAAACTCCAGACCACTAACACGAGTAGGCACAGAGATAATCCACATATTGAGACCAGCGGATTTCCTTAGCTTGGGAAAATGCCTAATAGTCGAACCTTCCTCCAAAAAATTACCTTACGAAGGAACAACTACAAAGACTGACCTGATCGAAAGTTGGAAAAAGGGACTTAAAATTCTAGAGGCCTTCAAACAGATGTTTGTGGGACAATATCTCGCGAGTTTGAGAGAGAGATCCAAACATGCACCTAAACAGCCAAGAATTAGATCCGATCATGAACCTCGAGTAGGTGAAGTCGTGCAAGTCAAGTCTGACTATAAAAACCGCGACAACTGGAAAGTTGGGAAAATTGAGTCCTTGATTGAGGGGGCAGATGGTAAATGTAGAGTTGCAAAGATCAATGTGGATGGCTCTATACTCACACGTTCCATTGGGCATCTCTATCCTCTGGAGGTAGATTCAGGCGAACAGGTACAACCTGAGCAAGATACCGAACAAGGTTTGGAACAAGCTGACGTTCCAATGGTAGACGTCCCTGTTCGCTTCTTGGACCTAGACCTTGATTTGGAATTTAAGTCGAAGCACATGCCAGAACAGGATGGAGATCTGCAGTCTCACAGAGATATAAACACTATTAGTGAGCATACTTCTCCAATGGAAATAGACTCTATCCTCGAAGTTGAAAAGACTGGAAATGATGAATCCCACAGCGAGCCAAGCCCTCCAACCAATAGTAGAACACCAGAGTTGGAAGAATTCACAACTTCAGATGAGCCACAGCAACCAATTGAGGTGAACACCAGAAACCGAAGGGACGCTGCGGTTCAAGCCAGGGAGAAGATCCAAGAGTGGACGCGTCACCTACTCGCCCTGCTAGAGTGACCGTCTTTGCCTTTGGGAGTGTCGCGTTGTACGCGAGTCGCTATCCGACCAATTGGTAAGTGTCAAGTATCATGACATAATTTTTTGACTAGCTACTCTGGCTTCCGCTTGTCATAACCATCGTGTTGGTACCTTTCTTGGGAATAATCAAGATGGCGCAAAAAGACGAGGCGGCGCAAAAGAAGTGCGGGGTTTTGTGCTCTATTGCGAGGAGCAGCAAAGGCCAGGACATGGTTGCCAGCTGCTACGGGTGAGTGCTCATACTAATATGTATCTAATTAGTTAGACCGTTGCTTTGCAATCCATGAGATGTGAAGGGATGAGTGGACTAAGCGAATAGTGAGTCTCTCATATATTACAAAATGGCGTATCATTACGTCTGGTATTGGGCAGTAGAACATTCAGATGACAACTGGTGGTTAACCCGTGAGCGTAGACCCACCAGGCTTGTCGGGATGTTCACCCAAGAGCGCGACGCGAGCTAAGCGCGCTAACGGTCGACTATGATGATGGAGCAACCGAGGCAGGACTATGGGGAAGGTGGAGGTCCTCGTGGAGGGAAACCCCCTTCACGTCCGGGATGGGACAGGCAATAGGTAACTCATGCGGAGTTCCTAAGAGGTCCCTAGGCAGCTAAAGTGAGATGATAGCCCAGCTGCTGTGCACGAGACGGGAAGGTAGCGCGATGCAGAGACCCTCAGCAACCCCTGCACAGTGTAGGGCTATGACAGTCCACTAGCCAGCCTACAAACCGGAGCAGTAGTCGACCGTTAAGGATCTGTAGTACAGATCCATAATAAGAATAAGATAAAGACAAAATAGACATTTAGTCACGCACGGTCGACTCATCCTTTCTGTCGTATAATATTTATACTTTGTTGCCCATGTTCATTCTGTAGTAAACCCAAGGTCACGTCCGGGATGGGACAGGCAATAGGTAACTCATGCGGAGTTCCTAAGAGGTCCCTAGGCAGCTAAAGTGAGATGATAGCCCAGCTGCTGTGCACGAGAGGGGGAGGTAGCGCGATGCAGAGACCCTCAGCAACCCCTGCACAGTGTAGGGCTATGACAGTCCACTAGCCAGCCTACAAACCGGAGCAGTAGTCGACCGTTAAGGATCTGTAGTACAGATCCATAATAAGAATAAGATAAAGACAAAATAGACATTTAGTCACGCACGGTCGACTCATCCTTTCTGTCGTATAATATTTATACTTTGTTGCCCATGTTCATTCTGTAGTAAACCCAAGGCATTTCGATCATGCTACAGAAGGCGCGACAACAGGGTTTCGAATCATGTTCGGCCGAGCATGTGGTGCATGCATGCGCCAGTGAGCCTTTCGGAATTTAAGTGCATAGTATTTGTATACTTACCACTTACTTAAGGGTTAAGAAATGCATGCCCTAAAAGGTGTGTATTTGTGCCCAAAGTAGGACGATAAGTAATGGAATATACTAGACAGCTGTGTACGAATATAAACTTTGCCCGCATATAAAAAGAAAAAATATTACTCTGTGGTAACCAAAGACATTGACCATAGATGATACACTTAAAACGGCATAGACATTATCTGAGTATATAGCTGAGATTCAGAGTGCATTTTGAGTCCGAACTCGATCTTACAAACGTCAAAAAGCGACGTGAATGACGTGATCCCATACTAGAGTGACGTTTGTAAGGTGGAGTTCCTCTTGAGTTCGGACTCAAAATGCACCCTGAATCTCAGCCTAAGAGTAATTTAATGACAGTTTTGTTTTTTAATATGTGGGCTCTGGAAATTTTCGTATGCAGCTGTAAAAGGCCCATAATTCCATAATTTTAATGTTTTTACTTTTTATAGTGTAATTAACGCCACTAAAAAATCTGTTTTTTTTTTACAGTTTATGGGAAAGGTTATTCCTATCAAAAGAAAAATATTCGAGCACTTTTAATAATTTCATCCATAGTCAATTGATAGACCTAAAAAACCGGCCAAGTGCGTGTCGGGCCACGCGCAATGTACGTTTTCGTAGTACATAGAAGTTGGTCTACTAATACAGACCGCGCCAAACTTCTGGTCCCATACATTATAGGGGGCCAAAAGTTTGGCGCGACCTGTACTCATAAACCTGTAAAGCCTACTTGGCTGTGATAGTTTTCCTTTTAAATTCATTATATATACCAATTCTGTGAATTTTTTCACATTTCTATAAACAACTGTTTAGCCGGCAGGGGGGGGGCACGCTCCACTCTAACTAAAATTTTCACTTTAAAGCTTAATATTTCACCTACGGATCCCTAAATAGAAAAATGGTTTTCACACACCCACAATGTTTTTGAACGGCCTATCCGGACGATACTCCACACTATGGTATAGACGAGAAAAAAAATTCATCCCCAGTTTACTTGTATAAGAGGTACCATTAAAAAAAAAATCTCATGATTTTATTTTACAATTTCGTCGGTGTGATTAATATTTATATCCATGCCAAATTACAGCTTTCTAGTACTAATAGTCTGTGCGCTAAGCCGCGGACAGACGGACATGGCGAAACTATAAGGGTTCCTTGTCGGACAACGGAACCCTAAAAACTATTGTTAAAAAAACCCAGTCCATTGCGTCCATGTGAAGTACTTATTATTTTCTCCTATTTTGCGCTATTCAGAGACGCAGCGACCGTGGCAACGCAACACCCAGTTTGCAATACGCGCTGAATGTCATTTCAATGTCGTTGAATGCGCCTTAGCTGTCCATTGACAGTCCACACTCGGGAACACCTCTGGCACTCCCTCGGGGATTTATGTCGTGACGATATTGTAATGTTTATGTTTTTCATTTAGTTATAACCTGTGGTTTGTTTGATGCATTCTGTAGCTCAATTCAAAGCTCTATTCCGATATTCCACAGCCGTTTATCTATCTGACTAAGCTGGTTAGTAAGACTGGCTGAGCCGTGGCTTGAGACTAGTTGAGACTGTCCAAATTTACAGTAATTGGACTCCCGAACTTGACTCCTGGCTGCTGGACCTGGATAAATTGTACACCGTGGACTTTCAGTGGTTTTCAAAAATAGTTCTAGTTAGAGGACTGATTTGTAAACCTTTACCTTTTATTGAAAATACAGCATATAAAAAATAAACATGATGGGCTTACAAAGTACCAGCTTCTGCCCGCGGCTGTGCCCGTGGAAGTGTCTTTCAGTCTTAAAGATTGCTCACCCTTACAAAATAATATAGCGGTTACTATTTTTTCGTTGAGTTCGTAATTAAAAAAAGATATTGAATATTTCTAATCTACATGGCAGTAGCTGCTAAACATCCTACTTCCTACTAATATTATAAATGCGAAAGTTTGTGCGTGTGTGTGTGTGTATGTTTGTTACTCTTTCACGCTGAAACGGCTATACGGATTTAGATGAAATTTAGAATGGATATAGCTTATACCCTAACTTAACACATAGGCTACTTTTTATCCCGGAAAAATGCATGGTTCCTGTAGGATAGATCAATATCATTGAAAAATCAGGTGTCTGATTAGCGCGGTCTTTAATCGTTTGTGGTGAAATAAGACAAGGCTATGTTATCTCATCACACTTCACACTAATATTATAAATGCGAAAGTTTGTGTGTGTGTATGTTTGTTACTCTTTCACGCTGAAACGGCTGGACGGATTTGGATGAAATTTAGAATGGATATAGCTTATACGCCAACTTAACACATAGGTTACTTTTTATCCCGGAAAAAAAAATGTCGTTAATCCGAATAACACGCGGGCGGAGCCGCGGGCAAAAGCTAGTATCACAATATTTTAATTAAATATATTACGGAACCCGCGGCGCATGAGTTCCTCTTGCACTTGAGCGGTTTATTTTAAATGTTCTATGGACATGAAAATGCATTTTTGTTGTTTTCAGAATCCCAGTGAAATTCGAATTCTGTACAGATACCGGCAAAATTTTTGAGCAAAAAGCGGATTGGCATAGTAGGGGAAAATTGGCCTACGAATTTCGCTCTTCGGTTCGCCAGAGAGAGACTATGATTATTTTTTTATTTTTCACCCTTCGCCCAACCATTTTCGTGTTACGCTAGGTTAACAGAACCCGAAGCTTCGCGATAAGGTATTTAATAAGATATTTCTGGTTGAACCCTAAAACTAGAGGTTCTTAATAGAATTATGAAGGACTTGGGTAAAAATTACCATTGACGAAGTTCGGGCACAATGCCTTACTTAATTGAATGTCACTACCTAGTGCTGACAGGTTAAAATGAATAAAAACTAGTTACAAATCTCGGGAACCGCACGCAAGTGCAATTTCCCAGCTCAGTGCGAGATGCCCAGGTAACTTGATAAGCGGGGCGAGGACGGCGTAATTACAATGGCTTATACATTACAGTCCATATCAACTTAGTGTTTGTTTTCAAAAATATCTAAGTCTAAGTAATTAATTGTTTGGGTCAATTACTTTGTAAATTGTTTTCTACAATAATTTGTCCTGCGAATGCTATATTGATATAATTTACTTTATTTTATTCCTCCTTTTAGCCTCTTTGGACTGCACGCTGATCAAATTCTTACATAAATTGACATGAGGTGCGGAGGTATTACTTGATTAAGCTATAATTGTATAGAATATTTAATTGTATAGAATAAGATAATTAATCGTAAATTTTTGAAAAAAAAGGATTATTGAAAAAAGACATGTCTTGCTAAGTTTCTTACCCTTCTTCGTAGCAAGACAACTAATCGAATGGGTGGATGGTGAGGCATTATATTTACTGTTGGTTTATTTATCAATTTATTTGTTCATTGCATTAGGTTTGTATGTATAATATTTTCATTTGTTTATTTTATGCAGGTGTATAATTTTATTACATTTTAGTATCCTAACCTAAATATTTTCGACCTGTAAAAAGTATACTTTATGTATATTATATTTTACAAATAAACTTTTTGAATTTTGTACGAAGTGCAATCATTGATGTAAATTTGTTAGTGTGAAGTAAAGTGAATTGATTTCAGCAAGTTAACAAAAAATATATACTAAGATATTATTTAAGGCTATACATAAATGTGTCACAGTTGGATTTAATGGTCACTAGCGCTCGCTCATCGTCGCACTTACTCTTATTTTGGTTATTTTAGAGAAAATTTTCGTCAATTGCCAACGCATTTGTGTTCTGGAACCAAATCAACATTTTAATTGTTAAAACTATTATTTGACAAATCTCCGTACAACGTCTAATGTGATACAGTACAGTCAAAAATGGTACCGTAATGCATTGGGGTTTGTGATCAGTTTAGCCACTACAAACACTAACTTGATAGGATCGGATGCGGAACTAAACTGAATTGGCCTTTGTGATATCGCGCAATGGGGTGCGGGGGCGGGGGCGGGGATGGGCAAACGACTGTCACCGTCACATTGCACTAACAAGCTAGGCAATTAGGACCATGCTGTCACTGGCTAATTGTCATAATTATAGCGCCCAGAATGCCTGGAGCCTCAGCCTCTGTCTTTAATGATTACAGCATCTGCACAGGTGCTTTCTTTTTCTTTAGGGTCAAGGTTTTTGTCTTACTTTAATAGTGCCAAGGCAATAACAACAGTTCTTTGGCCCTTATCTAATTGGCGCATTGTAGCATCAATAAAGGACAATTATTTTTTCATTAAAGGATCATTTTACTATAATTAAACCTCATTCTAGGCTCTGAAGTCATAGTTATTACTAACAATATGCTATCAGATTGAAGCGACACAAACAACCAAACGACAAATCTGAAATCGAATCAGCAGCCTGACATGACACCCCTCCCCGGAATATAATCAAAGGGAATAAAGTAAACACGAATAGGAATTGGGGGACCGAAAAACCAATTTGTTAAGGCATACCAACAGGACGCACAACACCAATTTGTCCAAAACTGGGTCATGGTCTCAATTCCCACGATCCCTATTCAACAACAGTTATTTATTAAAACATATCGAATAATAAACACGCCGAATGAATCGATAGATGAAATATAACTATGTTACTAGCGGCTTTCAGCAAGACAAATGCTCAAAGGTTACCCGAGGTCAGATAGATCACGCAATGCCACACCTACCTGAATCGGTAAACGGACAAACTATAGTTCTCTAACAACAAAGGTTACGTTTACTTGTAACGTCTGAGGCGGTAATCTTACGACGATAGTTGTGCATTGCCGATTTTGTACTGCGACATCTTGATTGATGTCGTGACAATTTTGGTGCAGCGTCATGGGATTGGGTCCATCGAGTGATGCCTCGATTGCTTTGTTGGGATACCGGCCAAGGGCAAGCGTTGAAGAAAGAGATCCGAGCGTTGTGAAGATTCGTGTTGCGATGGTAAGGGTGGCTGGCGGGCGCATGCGTGGCGCCCAAGGACACGCGCCGCGCCTCAGTCGGGCGGAAGGCAGCGCTGACGGCGCACCGCGGCGCCACTTGACCGATGAGCGAGGACGAGTGCCGCAGCGCTCGGAGCCGACGCGTAAGTCCTGACTCCGCTACGCCGCATGCAAGCCTCGGCCGGCCCGGACTCGCGGCCTCGCAACGCGTCCGCCACCCCGACCAGACGCTGCTCCGAAGCCCCGACGCGGTCACTACGGTTCACTCTTGTAATTGGATTTTCTCGTTCAATAAGCAACGTCTCTATACTGATTTGATTGGAGAACGCTTTTACGCTTAGAAGTTACACCCTCTCGCTTCTTCCATTTCCTCTCGGAGGCTCCTCCGCTTATGTAAACCGTTACTCGTTCAGCTTCTAGACGCTTCTCGTAGTACAGTACATCAGTTTTGAATACCAAAAGAACCATACACATCTAGGCTAATCCCGTACGCGATATCGAAGCTTACGTAACGTACGTTGTCGCAATTATTGCTAACTCACTGGTGCAGCACGATGCGATAATGGTTACAATACAAATATACTAGTGCGCACTCCGCTGCGGTGAGACATATTACATGCGACCAGTGCGCCGCACACATCTCTCTGAGGACATGACTTGCTGGGAGAGTGTAGGACTGTTGGGCCCCTGTGCGCTTCTAGCTCCATCAGATGTAAGGGTGAGTCAGACACTGCACAAACAAAACAATACCAACACTCACAATACTCCTGAAACACATTCGAAAATTCTGCGTCAACTCGTCCTGAAAATCGTGTCCCATTTTCAGTTTCAACCCTTTTCCGCTCCGGTGACCACATACATCAGATATCTGGTGCTCTCAGTTTGTCAATGCGGCATTTTCCGTGATATCGATTTAAAACGAATAATAAGCAAAACAAAAACATCTCGGATCTGTTTACTCATAATGAAAGATCTTACAAACAATCATTAGGATTCACTAAACCCTTCATTAGCTAAATACTCGAAATCTTTTCATCAATTTCAACTAGCAATTTATTTTACAAATATTTACTCAAACGAAATTAAATGTTATCCCTGGACTGTGTTCATCAACACGCTATTATTAGTTACATTTAAAAGGCTGAGCCGTTCAGTCAGTACGGTAAACCATAGCCATTAGCCGGTAAACCAACAAAATGGTATCCGTAGTGCTATTAACCACCGAAGAAGTGTTAGAAAGCAACGTGTTTTGGTATAGACTTGACACTGTTTGGGTCACAGAAGAGCTCGAGCCATTTGAGGAAATCAAACCAGAACATGTGTTTGTGAAACCTTTGACCAGGGACTCTTACTACGCGAAGTATCCCGAGATTTTAAGGAGTGAATCCGAAGATGAGAACCCTATGACCTTGACTGGCTTTAAGGATAAATACTGCGAGTGGAAATCCAAGGTATTTCTTAAAAGGTTTTGTGCTCAAAGAAGAAACTCCAGCCAACTCAACTCTAGCGGGAAGACGAACAACAGCTCCTATTTTCGAGAAGCGTCAACCAAAAGATTGTCGTCTTTGTCAGAGAAATCTGAGAATACAAGTGTTAGTGAAGTACCTAAAAACAGCAGTGAAATTGTCGATAATAACAACGAAAAAGTCCGTGCTTTCTTCAACAGATTACTTGAAAGTGTACCTCCTCCTCCTGCCGACGAAGTAGATGGAAGCATTTCAGTGAAATCAAATCCCAACTCCATTATACAAACACCTAAAATTAACCTAGATTTCAATGACTTCGATGTACCTGACGATTATTCAAAATTTGAATCAGATAAAATCATACAAACGAACAACGAAGAAGAGCTACTGCCAAGAACTTCTACCTTGAAGAGAAGACGTCGCAGGTCCATTTCCTTTAAAAGGAGGAAGTCTTTTACCGAGTTTGATCATTGTGAATCGTATAATGAAACTATCTATGGTGTTTCTGATTTAATTTCGGAATCCGAAAATTGCCCAGCCACTAGAGACGAAATCAATTCATCATTAAATATTACTGTTGTGGAAATGGAACCAAGTCAACCAAAAGAAGATTTTATAGACAATGTTTCAGATTGCGATTACTTTGAGTATTGGTCAGATGATATAGAGCCTGGGAACAATAGAACCGAAGAAAACGCTGTCGCAGAAATATCCCGAATAAGATTCTCTTCGTCTACCCAAGAAGAGATCATCAGTCAATCGCATTGCGAGGACGTCAACTTTGATATTTTCTTGGAAGATGACGATGATAATAATGATTATGAAGCAGGCTACGCAAGATTTGCTGTTTACAAAATATATCAAAGTTTAAAACTAGAAGGTGAAATCGTTGATTCTTCGTCCATGAAGGAGTTTAACGGTGAAGAAAGTGACGAAGATGACAGACCTTGCCATTTAGAATGCAACATGTCTTTCTATGGTGCTGCATATAGATTAGTGCCAATAGATGATGTTTGTGAAGCGGTAAATGAAACTTCCTTATAAACTACTAGCTCAATAAGGCCTCAATTTGATTTAAAATAGTTAAAACAATAAATACAATAAATATCGACCAATACTGTCTTATTTCAATATATCATTGATTCCTCTGCTATCTTAATACCATACACTCGTTTACACACATGTAATGACAGTTGTCTTACGTTGATTTCATTCAATCGAATATTATGTAGAAAGTTGTAATTACAGCCTCGAGTCCACTTACAAACACATCAACACACTTATAGTAATTAATATCTTTGTATCGTAGATCAATGTATCCTTCACTGTTCCTTTAGAAAAACATCAACTGTGAAGATATACAGATTTCGTCTTATCAAATTATCCACTATATCATTATACTTATTCTCGTATATAAGGTGACTTTGGTTTATATGGGCACATTCATTCTGGAGACTTATTAAGTGGGCAGGATCAAGGTTCAATTACCATTTCTGTGAAATACGCAAAATGAAATTTATTCTTCCTATACTAATTGATTAAAATGAGTCGAGGTTGTTCTTGAACAAGTATTGGAGCACAATAAATATTTTCTATTCTCGCAAAGAGCGTAATTGAACCCTAACCGAGTTTCCAGTATGAATTTGGGTATTTAAACCAAAGTCACCGTGTATCTTGATTTTGGCCGTTGGAAATAAGGATAATTGCAGAACTTCTTGAGCTTCGTTTCTTGGTAGTCAAGTTTAAACGTTACGAGTTTGGTCGTGTTTAAAAAAGTGAATGTTCTATTGTTCCAGCCTCCAGAGAACGAGTTACAGAAAAATTCAGATCGAGTGCTCTCAGAACACGAGCTGCGGGTGCAGAGGTCGCTGCAGAAGCTCAATGTGCCCGAATGGTAAGTGAATGTCCTGTTGTTCCAGCCTCCAGATAACGAGTTACAGAAGAATTCAGATCGAGTGCTCTCAGAACACGAGCTGCGGGTGCAGAGGTCGCTGCAGAAGCTCAATGTGCCCGAATGGTAAGTGAATGTTCTGTTGTTCCAGCCTCCAGAGAACGAGTTATAGAAGAATTCAGATCGAGTGCTCTCAGAACACGAGCTGCGGGTGCAGAGGTCGCTGCAGAAGCTCAATGTGCCCGAATGGTAAGTGAATGTTCTGTTGTTCCAGCCTCCAGAGAACGAGTTACAGAAGAATTCAGATCGAGTGCTCTCAGAACACGAGCTGCGGGTGCAGAGGTCGCTGCAGAAGCTCAATGTGCCCGAATGGTAAGTGAATGTTCTGTTGTTCCAGCCTCCAGAGAACGAGTTACAGAAGAATTCAGATCGAGTGCTCTCAGAACACGAGCTGCGGGTGCAGAGGTCGCTGCAGAAGCTCAATGTGCCCGAATGGTAAGTGAATGTTCTGTTGTTCCAGCCTCCAGAGAACGAGTTACAGAAGAATTCAGATCGAGTGCTCTCAGAACACGAGCTGCGGGTGCAGAGGTCGCTGCAGAAGCTCAATGTGCCCGGATGGTAAGTGAATGTTCTGTTGTTCCAGCCTCCAGAGAACAAGTTACAGAAGAATTCAGATCGAGTGCTCTCAGAACACGAGCTGCGGGTGCAGAGGTCGCTGCAGAAGCTCAATGTGCCCGAATGGTAAGTGAATGTTCTGTTGTTCCAGCCTCCAGAGAACGAGTTACAGAAGAATTCAGATCGAGTGCTCTCAGAACACGAGCTGCGGGTGGAGAGGTCGCTGCAGAAGCTCAATGTGCCCGAATGGTAAGTGAATGTTCTGTTGTTCCAGCCTCCAGTGAACGAGTTATAGAAGAATTCAGATCGAGTGCTCTCAGAACACGAGCTGCGAGTGCAGAGGTCGCTGCAGAAGCTCAATGTGCCCGAATGGTAAGTGAATGTTCTGTTGTTCCAGCCTCCAGAGAACGAGTTACAGAAGAATTCAGATCGAGTGCTCTCAGAACACGAGCTGCGGGTTCAGAGGTCGCTGCAGAAGCTCAAACATACAAGTTGACATTTTTATTTTATATTTCCATTGACCTCTCATAAACAACTAGACACACAGTCTCTAAGAAAAGTTCGTCAGAAAGTGTCCGAACGGCGACGTGCATAGTAGCAAAATTGCATTCAACCAAATTAAGACGGTAAATCGTTAAAATAAGATGCAATGTCAGTTGTACGCATTCGTCATTCGATCTTGTCACGTCGTTGTAGGGTTACAAGATGCATCGCGGACACTTTCTGAGCGAGATTGTGAGTCTAGTTGTTTATGAGAGGTCAATGTATATTTCCTTAGCTTTTGCCCGCGGTACAGTAGCTTCATATAAGTATTATAAAATCTTTACGTCCCATAGTAATTGACTCGGGGCTGGGCTTGCACTTGTAAGGAACACGAAAAGAATTTACGAATTTCACAAAAAGGGTCATCGAACCTTGTAACTGAGCACTTACTGAGTCTTTAGTAAGAATTTGGCTGCATAAATTAAAGTCACCTTAAATAGATAAGATTTTCTTGCACAATCTACTAATTATAAAGTAGTAATAAATCGTGTCTGTACTGGGGCTCCCAGTTTTTATTATGTCCCAGACCAATCCGTTTTTGAATAAAATTATTAACACTAAACGAACAAACGTTGTCAGTGACGTTTCTCAGAATCGAATTTAACGAAACATACCGGACACACCAAATTATCGAAATATTCATAATACTCAAACAAACGGACGACCATGAAGGTTTTCAAATAAATGTCTGAATAGTTTTGGTAGGTATAGAGACAACAAATGAGCATGATATTATTATATGACATATATTTAATGAGAATCGTGCATACGCCTAATCGTCGTGCATTCGTTTTCATGTTCGGGTTGTTATATAAAAACGAATGTTTCGATTAAACGGATATTTGACAGGTCATCCTTTTATACGATTTTGAGAAACGGATGTGTCGTTTTAACGTTTAATAGGGAGCCCTAGTCTGTACCTGTGGTCTGTACATTGAATTTTAAGTAAACAATGGAAATACATTAATAGAAAACCGCATAATAGGAAATGCGACGTTCTTCCAGGTAATATTGTCATCCTCTCCTACAATTATTTCCTGGCTGAGAGCCGACATGTGTCTATCTTGTTTAGCTGCGTCCTTGCCCTACTGCTTCCATCCTGTATTCTTCTACGTCACCATCCTTCTTGTTATGCGATGTGTTACGTAATGGAAGTTAGTTCACAGGGAGAACGCACGGGGTAATCAATAAATAAATTATTATGCCGGCTGAATAGGCGACATACTGAAGAAGGGCAAAGTAAAAAGTACCCGGAATAGAAGAGTTTAGACTAGATTGATGGATGTAGAGGCAAAAGAGGTGTGTCAGGATCGTAGCAGATGGAAATCTGTAGTCTCAGCCTGCCTCTCTGGGAGACAGGCGTGAGTTTATGTATGTATGTATGTATTTTGGTAATAGGTACACGATTAAACTAATAATTAAGTACCTAGTTAAAAGTCTGTACATTGACATAAGAAACAATTGATGGATGTAGAGGCAAAAGAGGTGTGTCAGGATCGTAGCAGATGGAAATCTGTAGTCTCAGCCTGCCTCTCTGGGAGACAGGCGTGAGTTTATGTATGTATGTATTTTGGTAATAGGTACACGATTAAACATTGACATAAGAAACAATGGACCTCGGGTCTAGTATAAAATTTACCAAAAAAGTGTCCTTAGTGAAGTGTCAAAATATTAAGAAACAAAACATTTTCATTTTAATCGTATATCATTGCTGCACGGCTTAATTTTGATTGACGTGTGACTGACACTCTTTTTTAATTTTCAATGGTTTTGACTCTCTTTTGGTTCGGACACTTTTGAGCACAGACCCGATGTCCATTTGGTAGTACGTCAAAGTGTCTGTACATTAAGTATTTATGCAAAATTTTAAAAGAAATGGGTTATTAATATCGTACTGAGGCCAAAATTGCAATATGTATCTGTATGTATGTATGTATGTATGTTCCGTTTTAACTCGAGAACCACGCAACGGATTTGAATGCGTTTTTTTTATTATTCATGTAGTGACCCTAGTTAACATATAGAACATGTTTTTATACTTGAACAATCAAAACCAGGCTCAAGATACAAAGGCTCTTCAAAATCACCTCTATTGCTAGACTGTTAAGAGTTTAATGAAGTATGTCAGATACCTAAGCCAAACCAGTGCTAAATACCAGTACCTATACATTGTTGTTTACATTGTTGTTGAGTCAATAAGTCCTAGCGACTGGTAATTTTGGGTCAAGTATAAAAACTCGTACTTTAGAGGCTGTAAGGGTGTCGATAAAATAACGCCCAAGCTGAATACGGGATAGGGATTGAATAAACTCTTTTAACTCGAGAACCACTCGACGGATTTGAATACATTTAATTATAAAGTAGTAAAAAAGTTTTTAATATTTTCGCGAAATTTTAATGAAGTGGGTTATTACTTTTGCACAGAGAATAAAAAAAATATTTCGAATTTTAAACATTTTTAATCCCTTGAAAATTGTGAAATATCCGAAACCGGTTGGGAGAAAAATTGTAAAAATGAAGCAGTGAGTGAGTGAGTAATTATTGATTTTTTTATTTTCTCACACTCGCAAATTACATGTAAGTGGTACTGTTTGACCTTCGGCCATGGTCTGTTAGCATTAGCATGATACTAATTAAAGCCAGTTGGAGGTCCTCCATCTGTCTTAGGTTTCACACATATTACATACAATCTCAAGTGTGTTTAAACAACCTAACGTACCTACAATAATGCTGACTTTCGTTTATATAGCCAAAATCATACTCGAGACTCAGCAAGTGGTCAGGACAAAGGCTCAATTACAGATTCTGTGAAATACGCAGAATAAAATTTAAATTTCCTATACTAATTGAGCCGAGGTTGTTCAAATCAAATCAAATATTTTTATGCCATCAAAAACAAGTCTCGCAACTTAGTTCTTCCACCATAAAAAGATGTGAGATCCATGTAAATCAAAGTCGGTTAATTTATTCAGTCCCTACTTAAGGGACCTTCTGTCTTAAGTTGTTATTACATAATTAGCTAACCTAACAACATCTTACAGTGACCATATCAATATTGAAAATCTTTTATCTTTTATGTAATAATATAGAGTAATCGAAAACCTTGTTGAATCTTTGAGTTGCCGTGAATATTCGACTTGAATGTTCTTTTATTGACATTTTTGAGTTACTGGCTAGTTATCAATCAACTTACCTTACACAACTACTCAACTCCTATTTGATATAGAGCAATAATGTACAGGGTTGGTTTCTCAAGTGGGCATTGATGGCCTAATTCGAAACTGTAGGGAATAGCGAAAATGGTTAATGGAGTCTCAGGGCCGATTTTGATGTAAATCAAAACTGCAAAATCGATTTTTGAAAAAATTAATTCTCTAGCCAATAATCAAACTCTTTAATTTTAAAAAACACACTGTATATTATTGCACCAACCTATAGTGGTGTTGTTTAGGTGTAACACGACCATCCTGAGAGGTAACGTAGCCAGCATTCTGGGCACCCTACCGAGGGGCAGCGATCTGGACCCAGTTTTTTATCTATAGCTTTTAGTTTTATTTAGGTATATTTTAGATTATTATTTATTTGTAAGTATTTAGTTTATTTAAGTTTTTATTATAAGATGTATATTAGAAGATGATAACTTTAAATCGACTTAACTTATTTGACAGGACAGCTTAATTAAGCAAGCATTAATATAATAATTAATAAAGCAATCTATCTCTTTCTTTCTGTGTCGAAAAGACAAGGACAGGATGCTTAAAATAAGGTTAATCCTGTCAAATAAGTTATGTCGTGTTACTCCGAATCGACACCAGTGTCGCTTATACGGATAAAATTCTGGGAAGATATGACCTGCGCGAAACTAAAGAAAGGTGTTCCTTTTTAATAAACTGATTCATATTTATAAATTACCCTTCGAAAAAAATAAATAATGACCCAATTCAACAATGCTACACGCTACGTTTCTACTTAGTTTAGGTTATAGCATGTGGACCGCTAATACCAACACGGAGTTATAGAAAGGAGGTCCTCTGTAACTTCAACTCAAACTTGACTCAATAATTAATTCAAGTAATCACTTTCCCAATTAGGAGAAACTTAATTTACCCAATTCAACAGCAAGAATCCTCCCATTTCAGGTACAAAAACGCGCCCACTGCCCGCGAGGGCTTCTTACTCCGCAAGCGTCTGTCGGACGCTTCGGCCTCGGCGACGCGGTGGAGCGGGCTCAACTCCAAGACAACGTCTCTGGGCAGCCTGGGCGGAGCCAACGCGCAACCGCCGCCGCCCCAGTTGTCGCCGCACACCACCAGCTTCGGCCGCTGGTCCACTAGCCGGCTTAACTCTAATCAGGTAGGGACTTGGCTCTTTTAGTCATTTTTCCCTCTCCGGGTGACATACACAGATACAACCACCGTAACCTTAGCATGAAAACATCACGGTTACTCTATAGTTGCGTTTACGTTAGATTTTGTATGGAATCTGGAAAGTTCCGCTACTGTCCGCTATGGGCGGTTATCAGATTCCATACGAAATCTAACGTGAACTATAGAGTAACCGTGATGTTTTCATGCTAAGGCTACTGATTACTCCAAGTACGTCGGGTGCACCCTGGACTGTTAGACAATCATCAATAGACAAAGATCAATCGAATCCATCCAATATTTGTTAGACCAAGGCCTAACTGACAAATCACTTTACTTCAACCGGTGGTAGGTTTCGGCCTTGGCTTATCACCACCCTCATGATGAAACCATGCCGCCAAGCAACTTGTCGTTTTCCAGCATAAAAATAAATAAAATAAGTTTTATTCATCAAGATTACATACATAAAACAATATTAACGTCGGGGCCCCGTGTTAATTACGAGAACTGAAGTACATGAAAGCATGACGACATAAGAAGCCGCTGGTTACACACAGCGGCACAGTACCACTTATTCGTCCGTTACGGACATCCTAAAATTTGCAGAAGTCCCTGAATAAACAGATTAACGCCTCGCGTATTTTCACTCTCCCAGTTTCTGGGCGAGCGCACTTCATCCTAGGTCTCATCGAGGCTTTCCTTTAGTGTAATAACTAAAATGGCTTAGGGTGCGGTTGATATAAGTATCTTTTGTCTAAACAAACGTTGGGTTCAAAGTTGTGTTGCAGCACAGCACCAAGAACTGCTTCATTCACGCTGTGAACCTTAACGTCACTAGATTTTGTTGGAAGTCTACTTAATCTTATCAGATTAAGACGTAGTAGGTCGATCGCACAATGAAAGAGATAAGCATATCTGAAAAAGCGCGCGTCTGAGCAGAGCGGTAAATCAAGAAGAGAGTGGATAATGCTGTTTTTCGAGAAATAAAATTTAAGTAAAAACAAACAAGTGCGTTTTAAAAAAAATCGCTGTGCTATCGTTTAGATAATAAGTTTACATGTTTAAAACAGTAATCATTGTTATTTTTACTTTATTAGTTTCGACAGCATGCTTGTTTGAAATGAAAAAATAGCCTTCACTTTGCAATTTTTTTCGATCGAGCCAATTTTTCTCTATCGCGTTTTGGGCTGTTACATCGCCTTGGAAAAGGCTTCGTTTATAACATGTATTTAATTCAGAACCATATCTTTTGTAATTTGGGGGTACTACTTGTTCAAAAACTCCGTTTTTACTACCTACGGTCTTAATGTGTAACATGAATCCGAGCCACAATCTGGACTGTGATCTATTTTTTTAGAGGTAATAAGGATTAAGAGGGTTAATATTATTACAATTACTTGTAAAGCAATTTGATGATTTTCTTCCTTGTCCTCCAGACGTCCCCGTGTTCTTCGACTCGCAGCAGCATCCGCGGCGCCAGCCCGCTGTGTTCGCCTTCAGCCAGGTCTTCGTTCAGTGCCCGGCAGCCCTACCTCGGCTGGAGAAGCCAGGAGCGACTGAATACCACTCCAAGGACGCCTCATGAAAGGTAACTGTTGTCAGAACAGTTGTCTAACAGAATCCTCCTCGACTCGTGGCAGCATCCGCGGCGCCATCCAGTTGCCCGCCATATGTTCAATTGTTATAACAACGATAAATGCACGCTCTTTTATTTTTACAAAAATCTTGCCAGTATTTTAACATTAAGTCAATTTGCTAACAAATAACAAGACAGGTTTGAGTGCAAAAGACGAGTTACTCGAGATTTTCAGGAAGATCCTGTCGAACGGTTTTATTGACTCTGTGATCTTGGCAAAAGGGAATTCAAAAATATCTTGCGCCCGGTGAGCTAAAGCTAGCGCTGATAAATGTGACACTGACTTTCAGTCAAAGCCAAAATGTTAATAACAATATACAGTACTCACAACTACTCACAAGTTTATGTAAGCTGAAATTGCAACTTCTGGGTTCAGGGGGTAACTTTTTACCTCGGTACAAAATGCACATCATATGTTTTCCTTACTTTTGAATAAAAAGTATGCAATAAATGTGTTTTAAAGCAACTTGCGGAAATAGTTTATTAATAATAAAGTCTTCACAAAAAAGTACGCACTTTAATGTATTACATTTTGTTTGCATTACATTAACAAACTTAAAAGCTTGTTTACAGTTGTAATGTAATGCAGCTAAAATGTAACGCATAAAATTGAATAATTTTCATGTGATCACCTAACTATTAACAAGCAGTTTGCGCGAATTGCTATGAAACGCATTTATTGCAAACTTTTTATTAAAAAGTAAGGAAAACAATATTATGATGTGCATTTTGCACCGGATCCTCCGTTACCACCTTAACAGACTCAATTGGAGCAACAGTTTTATAAGTAAGAATTTTAATAGACCATTGACCATCAGAATCCGTGGCAATTGAAATTATAACCTTGGAAATTATTCGATTAGCGGAATCTTTCAAGGTCCCATTCCGGCAATACTGCCTTCATTTGCCTACGAACCTTCGAAGGAAAAGCTCGTTGTTTGTAACATAATGCCTTCGGAGAGAACTCCGTTTAGTACTCGAAAGCCTTACCTTGGTTGGAGGAACCAAGACTTGCAGAGCGTCTCGCCAAGAACGGTTCATGAGAGGTATTTGTTCACAATTGCACATTTAAAGCTGTTTGGAAGGGTGCCACGGGAGTCCGATCGATACTTGAAATATAGGTAGGCTTTGTTTGGCAATCGTTGCGATGTTTCGCTGTGATAAGTAAATACTGAATTATTGTTATGTTCTCCAAGCAAACTTACAATAATTAGGGTTACCATTTCAAAATAGAGGCCTGACGTGTCTTAAAAGCCTGATTTTTAGAAACATATGCCTGTCTAAGGTAAAACGCAGTAATAAATAAAAGATTTCAGTTTAAATTTTATTTGATAAATCAACGGAATACATACATAGACCTCTTAGACCATTTAACACGGGACCTGGCAAAGCGCGACTCTTAGTACTGAAATTATTCTGCCGTTTTTCACGGGAGGGGAGGTAAACACGCACAGCACACATTTACTAATTCACGCACACTCCTGCGAAACATTGATATGTCACACTAAATCAAAAGCAACAAAAACACAAAACGCGCACACAAGCAAACTTACATGAACAAATTGTTCATGTACTTCGGCAGAGGGGGATAAGTGCGCTTGCCTAGTCCCGTTTTATATGGTCTAAGATAGACCTACATCTAGTAACCGTGACATTTTTTTTCATAAGATTTTTTTTTTTTCTTTTTTATATGTGTAAAAGTCTTCACAATAAATTCAAAAATTTCTATCTCAGATCAATGCCGGCCGCCGCACGCCTGTTTCATCCTTACATAATGCCTGTAACCCATCCTACCTGCAACACAGTTTGCAAATGATCGAATCGAACTGCTTTCATGTCAGCAGTTGTACAGTTTTGTAGATAAGTAGGTAGCTAAGGGAACTGTTGAACTTGTTACTCCAATTCCTTATTCAGATATAATCAAATATCCATAGTGTATAAGTAATAAAACTAAAACTGGTCATTCTAATTGAAATTATTCGTAACGTGACGTGTTTAAGTGAAATTCGTCGACTACGCGATATAACTCCCACCTCAGTCGTCAAAACAAAGGCCAAGTGGCGCCGCGAGATGTTGCCCTCGCGCGCGACAACAACATGCTACGGCCGCAAGTGTTAACAAACAGGCAGGGTATTATGAATAGGATAGTAATAAAAGCTCCGAAAACTAAATAAAAATGAGGATGTTCAATTTATGAATGTTACTGCTTTAAATACCAAGTTACCGAAAACTTCTGTGCTAATAAATAAACTACCAACTACCGAAAACTACCGAATGAAATACTGAAAATTCCGAAAACTTAATACAGCAAAAGCTGACATAATACTATTTCACAAGCTGAAAATACATTTTAGCGAAAACTATTGTCAGCTTTTTTTGTCGTAGATCTCCCAATAAAAATCAAAGTTGCCTGACCATAATCATGAATTCTGTTAAAACTTAAGGGGTCGCCTCGCTCCGCTCCGCTTCGCTCGGCTCCCAATATGTATTTACAATGTCAACCTAACACGCTCCTCCTCGCTACGCTCGTCGTCGCACCTATTTTTCGACTCATCAGAACATTTTTTTTCCTTTAACTTAGTATTTCTTTCGGAAGTTCAGTAATTTATTCGGAGGTTCATTATTTAAACCAGGTGGTCGTAAGGAATTTTAGTTTGCTATTTTTTATTTATTTTGTCGGTAGATGTTACACAGTTAAATAATTATTATTTTTCGGTAACTAATTTTACCGCTGCTTAGATAGTATTACAGTGTGTAGCAGTTCGCTGGGATTTACTTTGTTTTTCGGAGGCTTTATTATTATCCTTATGAATAAAACGAAATTACTCTAAATAAGGGAACGTTTATTTTATATTTGCTCGGGCATGCGGCATGTTCCATTGGTAATTTTGTTCAGTTTGATCACCGGAGAATGTGGTTCAATAAGGCTACGTATACCAATTCCTAATAGGTATACAATATTTAAACAATTCTTCTCCGATTATTCCAGGCTAGCCTCATCCCTACTTCAGCAGAGCGCGTCTTCCAAAGCGTCGGAAGAGATCCAGACGTCGATCAAGGAAGTGACGTCAGCGATTGTGCACTACGTGTCCGCACTGGCGCCATCTAACGGCGACCTCGACGAACAAACCTCGCCCAGGCACGGCCAGAAGCTGTACTGGCGAGAGAGTTCGTTTGTTGGTCAGTATATTGAGCTTGTTTTGTTTTGCGCGTGTTTTGCGGATGTCACGCACGCGCGGCCAGGGGATGGTCCAAAGCCGCTCTCCATACAAACTTGTCGGAACCAACAACCACGACAGAAGCATTATAATTCCGTTGTGTTACTTTTTTCTACTCTTTCAATGAATTCTACACCCGCGAATAATCATCTTTTCACAAAAAAAAAGTTTCTAATACTTTCATACATTTTGAAACAGCAAAATTTGGTATTAAAAACGTTTTTTTTTTGTGAAAAAACTGATTTTTCGCGGTTGTAGAATTGATGGAAGGTGTAGAAAAAAGTAACACAACGAAATATACTTCTTTTGTAGTGGTTGTTGGTTCCGACAAGTTTGTATGGAGAGTGGCTTTGGATCATCCCAATTAAGGCCTCAGGAGCTGCTAAAGTGTCACTTTAGAACTTATTTCCTTCTTGCCAGAATTATTGAATATCTACAAGTTCTACAACAAGGCCTTCAGGGGTCAATGCCCTGGATGATTGATTTTGTAAATAGGAGTTTAAATTGTACTTTTTACACGTGCACTTCACTATGGAGAAACAGAACCCTTATATGATCACTTGGTCTGACAGTCTGTCCATGTGTCAATGGCCTTTATTTCAGAAACAGCTTGAGGTACCTATAGAGTAGAAATTAACATCGAATATAGCCTAGGCCTAAATATACCGGGTGTAAATAGAGTGCGACCATTAAATGAAACCACATATTCTACCGACCCTACTGAACCACTCTCAAAAAGAGACTATTTTCAAAAATAAAATCTATCGAGCGAAAGTTTTCCAATTAGGTAACGAAACATACAACAAAAAGATAAAGGTGTGAAAAAACATATAAATAAGTTTCATATTGATTGGGTAAGTGGTAGATTCGGTACGATCGTTCAAAAACTATTGAAAAGAGGAAGGCCTCCTCTTAAAGGGGATGGTCCAAAGCCGCTCTCCATACAAACTTGTCGGAACCAACAACCACGACAGAAGCATTATAATTCCGTTGTGTTACTTTTTTCTACTCTTTCAATGAATTCTACACCCGCGAATAATCATCTTTTCACAAAAAAAAAAGTTTCTAATACTTTCATACATTTTGAAACAGCAAAATTTGGTATTAAAAACGTTTTTTTTTTGTGAAAAAACTGATTTTTCGCGGTTGTAGAATTGATGGAAGGTGTAGAAAAAAGTAACACAACGAAATATACTTCTTTTGTAGTGGTTGTTGGCTCCGACAAGTTTGTATGGAGAGTGGCTTTGGATCATCCCAATTAAGGCCTCAGGAGCTGCTAAAGTGTCACTTCAGAACTTATTTCCTTCTTGCCAGAATTATTGAATATCTACAAGTTCTACAACAAGGCCTTCAGGGGTCAATGCCCTGGATGATTGATTTTGTAAATAGGAGTTTAAATTGTACTTTTTACACGTTCTGCACTTCACTATGGAGAAACAGAACCCTTATATGATCACTTGGTCTGACAGTCTGTCCATGTGTCAATGGCCTTTATTTCAGAAACAGCTTGAGGTACCTATAGAGTAGAAATTAACATCGAATATAGCCTAGGCCTAAATATACCGGGTGTAAATAGAGTGCGACCATTAAATGAAACCACATATTCTACCGACCCTACTGAACCACTTTTCCCAAGAGTCATACCCGCGGACACCCTTAGTTTAGGAAATAATTGAGTTCCAAACAAAAATGGGTGAACCCTAACGCACCGACATACGGGCGAGTTTCGAGAGAGCAACATCCGTGAAACCTCCAGCTGTTTGAGGTCAACGCTCTCTCTAACCTCGCCCGTATGTCAGCGCGTTAGGGTTCACGCGTTTTTGGTTGGAACTCAATTATTTCCTAAACTAAGGCTGTCCGCGGGTATGACTCTTGGGAAAAGTGGTTCAGTAGGGTCAGTAGAATAATGTGGTTTCATTTAATGGCAGCAGTCTATTTACACCCGGTATATAGTAGGTAACTAGCCTCATATTGCAAACACCACAGATATAGATCTATATCAACACTCATATTCACACACAAACAAAAACAGAACACCACACTTTGACAGCAGTTGACATAATGACGTTTTTAAGTTAGTGTTGCCAGTAGAAGAAATAAGTTTTATTGGTTTTCCGCAACATGGCGGGTGAGGGTTTTTTATTTTCATGGTCCGGCTTTACTAAAGAACCTCAAACGTATTCATTAAAAGCCTCCCCCAACATTTTCTAGGCCCCACGCCTGGTTGGTGAAATTCTTTGCAGTTTCCCCCGCACCCTTTCTTCTTTGTAAAATGTTGATGCTTGTGTTGTGATTATCGGCACTTGGTAAAATTATCATACATCTTTATTGAAATTAAACACTTCCTTCTTTGTAGCTGCTTCTATTTGCCATTGCGACGCCGCCCTGTCTGTTTATACCTATTGCGGCAAAGACAAAAATAGATGATTGGAAAATTGGCGTAAGCTGTCTTTGCGTCAGGATTAAGGCGAGGTTAACCAGAGAAATCTGTCCTGCTCCAACGCTTTTAATTTCCACGTTTATCCTGCTCAGCGGGAGCGGGCCGCTCAGTAAACTCGCGGTTTTGAGGTGTTTTTATTTATTATTGTGGAATTAGAGGGATGGGTTTTTAATATTATGGCCGTTTTATATCACATTTTTCACGACGTTTATTTTGGTATACGTTTTATTGGCCAAATTTTAATATAGCTCAAAGGAAATGATATTTAGATCGTAGTTTTAGACATATCTTTGCGATTTAATCGGATCGAGGAAAGTGTAATCGAACGGCCGAAATATTAAGATCAAAGAGTGAAATATGACATATATTTTTTGCAAAATTTAATCGTCGCTTTTTATTGGTTTACAATTAATTTGAAAAGAGACAAAGTCTGGATAACCCCCCCTTAAGAAATGGGTTTGCTTGTTTTACATTTTGTGTTAGCGTTCAAGAACGCACAATAAAGGCGCATAGGCACACCACCGTTTTGCTTGTTTTCTTGCCTTAAATTGTACCTATACCAAAATTTTACTTTTTAAAGGTCTAAAACTTCAGTCTATAACGAAAAACAACAGAAACAAGAGTTATCCAACTTTTTTACTAAAACGGTGGGTGCCTATGCGCTTTCAACAAAATGTATACTTGCAATTGTCGGTCCTTGGTAAAACTGGAAACACATCTTGATTACAGCCTAACCTGGAAAATTAAAAACCACGCCATGTTCATGAATACTAATAAAACTTATATCTTCTATTGGCAACACTAACTTTCAAACGTTATGATGTCGATTGCTGCCAAAATGTGGTGATTTTTAGGGTTCCGTACCTCAAGAGGAAAAAACGGAGCCCTTAATTATAGCATCATTCTGTTGTCCGTCTGTCTGTCGATACCCTTCATGTCGGGAACGCGTGGAGGTATTGAGTTGAAATTAAAACCATATAATCAGGTCTACAGTCCCTTGAAGCTGTAAAAAAATCAACTTTCTAATATTAACGAATATTTCGACACTCTCAAGGGAATCAAAATTTATAGGGTATTTCTCGTTGACCTAGAACTGTGAAATTTGGCAAGTAATACTGTCTTATACTACAAGTATAGGGAAAAATCTGAAAACTATACATTTACAATTAAATCATGAAATATTCGGTGGGCGAGTCCGACTCGCACTTGTCCGGTTTTTTTCCCGTTTGTGTTTTCTGATATTCACGTTATTTATTCTGGTTTCTTTGTTTTCAGGCACGAAGCCTCTGGAGTCCCCCCAGACCCCGCTAGTGGTGAGCGAAGCGCTGCCGCCGCCTCACCCCCGCCCGCCCTCCTCGCTGCGGCTCGACCACCGCGCCGCGCCCGGTGAGCGAGCGTGACGTCATCACGAACACACTGCAGGTTCACGCGAACGCAACACGAGCGTGCTCTGTAACGTCAACATTTTAAGCGTAACGCGGACGTGTAACTTCGATTTAACAGAACATAATGTCTTTATTTTGCGTTGCGCTTTGTAATTCCATTAGATTCGGCGATAGTTGCGCGTAAAGTTGATTCGTTGGTGATTTTTCTGCATTTACTACAATTTGGGAACCTGCAGTGTCAGTTATTTCGTTCTGTCAATACTCTGTGCGTTAATTGTGTTGTTCTGTGTATTTTAGTTTTTCATTTTTGTAAAATGAACCCTATTCTATTAGTGGGAAAGAGTTCATTTTGTAAAACTAAGTGTAAAGGAGCTTTATAGACTGTACGATTCAATTATTATGTTTATGACTTTTATATGCACTATTTTTGGACTTAAACACTTACTGGAATTATTTTTATATATGTTTTGCATTTGTAAAGAAATAGAGCACCGGCTTGTAGTGGCTTTATAAACTTTTTTGTTTTGTGTACGTCTTAATATCTACCACTTAAAATCACTGTTCACAGTCTTGGGAAATGTATTGTAAGTGTCTATTGAATTGTTATATCGATGCATTTGTAGAGGAAGTATAGAGGATTTACCGTAAGGTAAAATTTTATTAAATGACCCATCGGTGCATAAGGTACCTAAATTGCTTGCATATTTTTAAAGTTTAAGATTTCGTTTTAGATGTTGCCATAATTTTGTCATTTCCGTATTAAAAATCGGGCATCAAAACCAGTTTTGTTTCTAGTTATAGCTGGAGCAATGTACAGAGTAAATTATTTTATTATGTTAAACGCGAGCAATCTTAGTATTTAGCCTTCTGCTAGTAAATAGTTTTACATGTAAATAAAATGTGTTGGAATTATGTATTTTGTTTTAGGTGCTAATCGACTATAATAGTAGTACTTTTATTAATTCAAAATCACTGTAATAATATGTTTATGTTACGACAGAGCTCCTACTTTTATGTTTTTAAAATTACATGTCAATCTTTGGGCAAAAGAACTCACAATAAAACTTTAAAGTCGTTTATTTTTGGTGCTGTGCGAATGCTTTGTGTGTTTATCAGAACCGCACTAAATGGTGGTTAGGAAGCGACTCGAAACCGTACAATAATAAAAATATAGTTTCCCATTATGTCCCTTCTACTTAAATCACCTCGTAATTTATGTTGGGTTGGAATACAACCCTAAGTAAATTATACAGGTTCTGATTAGGTTAGAAAATTTACGTTAGAAACGCGTCGCCGATTAATGTATGTCCGAATTATTTATACCGCGAAGTTTAGTCATTTACAGACTAGACATTTATATAAAAGGTCTATTTCTATCATTTTGCAACTATGTCGCAAACAGTATTGGGCCTTAATACAGCTCCTATTTTAAATATCAAATTAATATAATAGCTCTCTATACACCATTTTCAAAGTACCTAAAAGAAGAATGTAATATTTAATGCATATATAGTTTATATGTTATAGAATCTCGGTACCTTATTATATTATGTAGGAAATAAAATTTATCATTGAATTATTGTCTTCATCATTCATTCATCACCTTTTCATTTTTAAACATTGTAATTTTAGTTACGTTTTAATTTAATTATTAATAAATATAATCGTTTTTATTTTAATTGCTTTGTTTTATTTTTTGTTTGTATAATTTGTGATGTCTTTTTATATTTAGAAGTAGTCACAGACAAAACACTTTGAATATTTACCAACGAATTCAGAAACTCCCCTGCATATTTATTTTTTTGGTAACATTTTAATGTTTTTAAAATACTTTGTTTTTGAATCTGTTGGTACAAGTAAATTATCGCAATTGATCTAAATCTATTTTTACGTGTGTGAAGTCTTTTTTTATGGACACATTGCACCCTAACACAATTACGTAAGTACATAGTTGACAAAACTCTTTTATAAACATGCTTTTTAGCACTCATCATTAGAAACTCATAACTTGAATAAGCTTTCTAAGTTTTGCTTCGTCTAACAATAATTTAGAAAGTCACGATAAGACACTTGTTACTAACAGCTACGAGGGTGCACAAAGGCAAAGTCAAGTCTATCCGTTAAGTCTTTATACATCCTCGAAACCAACAAGCATGAAAGTCTAAAATACCCCACTCAATCCCTACTTGACCTTCCAGATTGGGCCGACTCTCAGAGATCGTTAAATCTCGGCATAACCCGGCCATCTCCGGGCTCCACAACGCTAGAAGACGTGTTGGATTCGCTCCTTGGTCTGCCAAGTCAGCCAGCCAGGGTGCCAACTCCGCAGCCCAGTCCGCGTAAATCTACTAGCCCGTATTACTTGTTGGGGAACAAGGTATAATACCACTGTTCCTCTATGAATACCACTTACATAATTGTTTTTTTGTTAATATTCGGAGATCTTAACCATTTAAGTGCGCTTAGGGACGAAAATATTGTCATTGAGTCTAACTTAGCCGAGCTGTCTTCTAAGAACTAAGTTAAAACTTAGTTTTTAATTTAATACCGACTTCTTGTGATTTTGAATATTGTCAAATTGTTCCAAAATCTCATTTTAACACCAACAGCAATTACTAATTAGAAGCGCTTTTGAAAGCTTGCTTTCTGAATACGTTCCCAGAGTCCCCGCTACGAGCAGCTCGGTAGCAGCCTGCACAGTTCATCGTCCCCTCTCTCCCGCGCGCTCGGCACTCCCTCTGAGGAACCTTCTACTTACAGCCGCAGCGAGCCCTCTCCCGACGACCCGCGACCAGGTAGGAACGATATGTAAGTTAAACGACGTTCCAATTTTATTATAACAGGTGCGACGGTACAAGAGAGCCAAACGGACCGATTGGTTGGACCTCTCCCATGGTCCAGAATAGAACGGAGTTATATTAATTGTATACTAGAGGTCGCGTACTAGAATAGCTGTTCGCTTTAATTTTGATTGAGTGATTTTGCTCGTTTACTGCGTTGCCAATACAAATGGGACTATCGTTCTAAATATAAAGTTCTGCCGGCCCACTATTTGCTATTATTACCATTGCAATAAGGATAAAAAATACTACTTTACTCGAAGCATATGTAAGTATACTTAAAATAGTTGGCGTTTCAACTGCGTAGCAACCGCAGCATCAGGCCGAGCATTATTGTTATGATTGCCGCTAGATGTTTTGTGGTCTTGAGGCTCTCTTCTATCGGGTGCGCTTGTATTTCACAGTCATTGACACTCACCCCTGCGTTCGGAAACACGATAATTTCTGTAATTACGTACTTCTTGATTTTGTTACTTTGATGTAATGGAAACGACCCCTAGATTAGACCCCTGTAGCCGGCTTGATCCTCTTTTTGTTATTTTTCATGATAGTTAAATTTTTGTAGTAGCTAGACCTAGGTACGTTCTCATAATAGTCTTTTTACTCTTTAATGTAGAACTTAAAGAACCATACATAAATACTACTTTTCATTAAATAAAAATATTGATCTAATTCCTAAGCGACATTATTCTATGGTTCCAGGCAAGGCTACAGTTGATAATCAGGGTACGATGACTGAATCGGGGCGCCGCTCACGCTCTTTCGAGCACCGACGTCGTCGTAGCGAGCCCTTCGCAACCCCTGGCGCCCCGGGTCCGCGCCGCACCAGCCTCGACTCCACCACCCTCCACCCTGCTGACTCCACCCGCCCCCTCGAGCCCCGCGCTTCACTTATCTCTCTCGACAACAGCTTCGAAGATCCCTACGTCAGATGTAAATACCCTAAGTGCCTCTCCCGCGCTCCTCTCGCCGACGCTAAGCGCCACTACAAAACCTGTCACAACTGCACCACAATGTACTGCTCCAAAGAATGCAGACGAGCGCATTGGGAGAAGCACAGAAAGGTCTGTCTCCATTCCCGAGCGAGCGCGCTTTGTAGACAAATCATTTCCGCAGCGAAAGAAGACGCAGATTCCCTTCATCAAATCAGCACCATCGCGCACAAGGGCTACTTAGCTCAAGGTCGTGGAGTCGTCAAAATCTTCTTCACAAGCCCTGAATCGGCAGAAAAATTCACGACACATGGCTACCAGTATTTATCTGAACCGGAGTTCGTTAAGTGGACGGCGCTCCAGCCTAATGAAATGGGCGTCGAACTCTACACTGAAGTGGTCAAACTTTGCAAGTCTTATAATCCCGAAACGAGGGTAATTTTATACGTAGCCGTGTGTATTATCAGTGAAGTCCCAACGAAAGGTGCAGTCAAGTGGGAACGGCAGATGGTATCTCGCTGCGCCAAGCTACGACTCAGTAGAACCGTATCGGCCGCTATACATGAACAGAATAGAAGGCGGTATAGAAGAGACAGTAGGAACTCTCTAGAAGACTGCAAGGAAACTCTGATACTAAGCTCGAAGTTAACGAACGCTGGAGATAAAAACGCGGCCACCGCTCACAAGTTTAGAGAAATATGCTTCCAAAATATAGTAAATGAGCTTGAAAGTAGAGGCGTAGTTTTAAAAAAGCATTACCCAGAAGTTTACTCGAGGTTGGCGGCGTATGTGGACGGGACGAGCGAACGGTTTATCCCAATGACGATTTACCCTAAAGATGTGGGTAGTGGGAAGAACTTCATGTGTGTTATAATGCCGGACAGCGAAATAGACAGTGGCACCCCAGTGGACGGAAAAGTCACCACCGTAGACATAGGAGTAGATAGATCTCACCATCAGTTGTCTACACCCATGTGATGGCTACTCAAAGTTAGGCGGGGAGGTGGCTAGCACTAGTCATTGCCTTATGAAGGTGGGACAGTGCGTTCGAAAGACAATTTATATTAAAAAGTGTCTCTATCTAAGATAAGAATAACGAAAACTCCAATTCTTTACCTTTCCTACCTAAATCAAGGTATAGTTCGCCATGAGATGTTATTTATTTTCGAATCTCGTAAATTTAATATGAAGGATGTTAAATAAAAAGGGTATTTAATAAAAAGGATATTAATATTATGGAAGATGTTGATGTAGTCCCTCTTTTTATATATTTTTATTGCAGTTGAGTTTCACTTAGGCTTGCATTATTTTATATTGTTATGAGTATTTAAATGATTCGCCTACTTATGATTTTGTGACGATTAGACAAGGATATTATTACCTTCGTCAGGGTGACAATAGTAAAATTAATGAAAACGAAGCCACTATATTTGCGTAGAAAAATTTATTTATTACTTGATAAAAGAAATATTAAATGTAATATGTTTGATTATGCGAAGATTTAAATTTTTATACCAAGGATTGCAAAGCTTATGATGCATAATAGTGAGAGATAAAGAAAAATTATAGGTTTTGTCTTTAGATAGAGAAATATTTATAATCAATAAAAGAGCGATAATAACTGTAATCTTGCACATATTTTATAATTACCATTTGAATTGGAAGATGATGTCAAATAACCTGAATCAAATATTAAAAGAAATGATAGAAATATGAGTACTTCCAGAGAACTACTAAATAATTTCCAAGTCTCTTCGTTAAACATTCCACAATAAATTCACTCTTATTGTTAATAACTTGTCAAGGGCAATGCAGTTAGAAAGGGATGCAAGTGTCAAAACAATTTTCAGAAGATTATACATTCCAGTTGCTGTACATTTAATTATTACTAAGGTATGTGGCTGTAATAGGGCAACAGAAAGAAACGTAAAAAGCTTATTTCTAAAAGTGTAAACTACTATCTAATGTGCCGATGTAAAATTTAACAATGTATTTTTAAACTTTTTATTGTCTTGTCTATTTCAATGTTACTGTTGATGTTTACACCCGAAAACCCTGCTGTAGCCAAAGTAAGTTTGAGATAAAGTGTCATACGTTGCGCGTCTAGTTCCAGATTGGTTATTATTGTTGTCTTTCATATTGTACCTATTATCCGTCTCAAATGCTAATGGATAGGACTTTATACGATAGGAGCGGTGTATGATGTTTGTGTGTGTTAGCAACGCTGACGAAAGTGCGTGAGTGTGTGTGTACAAAATGCGCTGCATGTCTTATCCTAATTTGAAACGGACAGTATAGGATTTCAGAGGAAAACAGTGAAGTGCCTAAGCACTGAATAATTATATGGAATGGATGTGCCTGGGAAAATGCTGGAAGTTGTGAATGGAATGTTTTCTTGAAATTTTCTTAACCAAAAACCTCATTATAATACTTGGGCATGACGCAGATAAACTTTCACGTTAGTTACCAGTACGTTTCGTTTAAAGTTGGACACAATCTTACTTTTTTTAAGCTGAATTATGAAAAGCGTATACGAATACGCGCAACTACTCTAAAAGTAGAATCTTGTTCAATACATTTTTCACATTCTAATTAAAACTTATACGTCTACGATAAATAATTTAGAGACTAAGCTACTAAACTTGTTACGAACTTATGTCATACCCTACCTATTTATGATGTTGCCATATCAATTGTTTTACATTTACATAGTCTGAATGAAGTACAGATTTTTTATCTAGTTGTCCCTCTGTATATGTACTTGAAATAAACGGCCCCAGCTACGAATGTATTGTTTTATTATTCTGTTAATGTCAACGTACACACGCCAGCTTAACGGACTTCCTTTTGACACCTCTTATTGCGGCGACATAGCTGTTTAACTAGTTTGCAAATAGGGAGCTTGAATTGCAGGCGTCTTTATTAGTCACTCACAGATATTGAAATAACGATATTAAGGGAAGACCGGACAAAATGATCGGTATGACCAGGCATGAGCATTGACTGCATGTACATCCACCGATTTAAGGTCGCTCAACGAGCTATGGAGCGGGCTATGCGTGGGATATCTCTGATGGATATAATCCGAAACGAGGAGATCTGTCGGAGATCGAAAGTGACCGACATAGCCTGCCGAATCAGTAAATTGAAGTAGCAAATTAAAGCTTATATTTATGTGATGGCCGTTGGGGCCGAAAGGCGTTAGAACGGAGACCACGTACAGCAAAGCGACCGACGATCTGAAGGAGGTTGCGGGTGGCGGCTGGATGAGGAGGACCGCCAAAAGTGGCGTAATATTGGGAAGGCCCATGTCCAGCAGTGGACGATGATAACCACGCTGATGGATGGATGGATGGATGGTTGGACCATTGACTTAAAACCACCACTGTCCACTACATATGTCATTAAAAAGGTGCCGTTGACTTATTTCAGTTCGGTGCATAGTATGGTGCATGGTACTGTTATTATTGCGGTGTATTACAATATTTTTAAATAGCTGTAAGACAAAAGTTATGACGATGCCAACCAAGTGCTCCATTCCTGTGATTGGCTATAAAAGTGTAGCAGTCAGTTATATTATACCTATTATACTATGCTATTGTTATGGTTTATAGAGCACGGTTATGGTATAGTGCAGAAGGTGAGACTGGAGAATTGCGATTGTGTGCGTGCAGACCATTGACCATGGTGTCGATTCGTTGTAACACGACTTAACTTATTTGACAGGAATAAACTTAATTTAAGCATTCTGTCTTGGTCTTTCTGCATCGAAAAGACAAGGACAGGACGCTTAAAATAAGTTTAGTTCTGTCAAATAAGTTAAGTCGTGTTGCACCGAATCGACACCATTGTGGAAAACAACTCTTATATCAGTCAAGGAAAGGTCTGTTTTCAAATTAATGGTTTCACTTTTATCTTATTCTTCTTTTGTTACGATGTGTAATTTATGTTTCCATGATTTTTCAAAAATAGACATTGCCTGCACTGCCATAAGAGTTATTTTCCACAATTTCAATGGTGTGCACGCACACAATCACAATTCTCCAGTTTCACCTTCTGCAATACTCGTATAGCAGCTTTCTTGGATCGTCGGGCGGCCGCGCCAGCACGTGAATCAAACAAATTAGGAGCCAACGGTTTTATAAAAAATATCCTTTTCTTAAACATGCGCGGAAATATTATCATTACCTTTGAATAAAGAACACGCGAAGTATCATATTTACGTAGACTGAAAAACCAAAATCACTTCCCGGCGCATTCTTTGAATTTGGAACGAAGAGCGCACCGGCAATGTTGTATGAAACGGTGTGCTGTTTGAATTTAGAACTCTTTCATCTATCGCACACATTGCGCTCTCGTGGCTGTATAGCCACAGATGCGTTTACCTTTCGGCACAAACTGTAAAATTAAAATAAAAAATTGGCGGTAAAGCGGAGTTCGTTGTTATTTGGTTAGTAATAAATTAAAATGAGTTCCGATGATTCTGAAAATGAAAATGAAATGGACATTGACTGCACTCCACCAGATTTAAGATCGGAAGCTAAATTAGCGATGGAAAACCTGCTTCCAGCGAAATCAAAAGAAAAATATATGAAAATTTCATGTTCTGGAAAAACGAGAAAAATGCAAAATTGTTCTCCGAAACAGTGTTTTTGGCGTATTTCAATGAAATTGCTAAAACTAAAAAGCCATCTACATTATGGGCGATTTATTCTATGCTGAAATGTAGAGTTCATATTAAAAACAGCATTGACTTGAAGAACTACGGAAAAACAACTTTTCTAAAACGACAATCGTCTGGGTTTAAGAGCAAAAATTGAAGATTTTGACTGCTGAAAACATAAAGCAGTTTCTACTTGAAGCCTGCGGCTCGGCCTTCAAACTCATACTCGACTTGCAATTGCCTATTTCGCTGCCTTTGCAATAATGTACTATATAGTACGTAACTTATGTTAATTGATTTTCATGGTACTCTCATTAGTTAGCTTGTGACCACGACTGCCCACGGAGAGAGGGGTCGAAATTGAAACGTCACTACATGTTTTTCATCAACGTGACCAGACTATATTATAAGGAGTGAAAATTTCAAGGTCCGTGATTTTACTAAAAATATATAGGCCGAGATTTATAAAATCGTAAGAGAATGTACCTACCTACTTACATAATTAGTGCGAGAATAAAATTTAAAGTGACTAAATAGCCGTTAGCGGCTACCTTAGTTATAATTTTATTCGACCGCTAGGGATAGGTTGCGACGACGAGCGAAGCGAGGAGAGCGGTTAGGTTGAAATGTCAGTACATACTAGGGAGCCGAGCGAAGCGGAGCGGAGCGAGGCGACCCCCGTAGTTTTAACAGAATTCACGATATGCAGAAAAAATCATATTCCGAGCACTTTCCTATGACTTACGGTTCAATAATTCATAAAATTAAAGGACCACTTCTCTTTTCGAACTGTACATTGCAAATTGAACTTTACATTCAAAAAATCAAAGGACCGCTAACGGCCCTTTAGTCACTTCCAATAAAATTACCCATCTGGCAACCCTACACCATCCATACATCAGCCCGTATTCGTCCACTGTTGGGCCTTTCCCCATATTTCGCCACTCATGTCGGTCCTCCGTCCTCCTTATCCAGCCGCCACCGACAACGTCCTTCAGGTCGTCGGTCCAGCGGGCACGAGGTCAGCCTACACTACGCTTTGCTGTACCTACGTGATCTCCATTGTAAAGCCTTTCGGCCCCAACGGCCATCATGTCGGCGACAAATATGGCCTGCCCACTGCCACTTCAACTTACTGATTTTGCAGGATATGTCGGTTACTTTCGATTTCCGACGGATCTCCTCATTTCGGATTCTATGCATCAGAGATATTCCAAGCATAGCCCGCTCCATAGCTCGCTGAGCGACCTTAAATCGGTGGATCAGACCACGTCTCAGCGCCAAACTTCATCACAGGAAGGACGCACTGGTTACCCTACACAACATAATTATTTGCAGAAATGTTTTGGGATAAGTTATTTTTTTCTTCTTAGAAGTTGACTACGTTTAAGGTGCCGTTTCAAAGCGAGCGAAAATCACTAGGAGTTCTAGAGCGTTCAAAAATTGACACGAGCAGAGGCAGTGTTGCCACCTTAGCGATTTTGTCACTAGATCTGGTGATTTTTCAAGGCTTTTGGCGATAGTTTTTCATCATATCGCACCTCCGTTCAAATAGTGTCACAACTCAAAAAAGCTAATTGTTGAGAAAAACGCATTTGAAATTTACACTTTAGTTTTTTTTTACTTTTCTACTCTTAATACGAAAACAAAAAAAAATACCTACTTTGGTATGTTCTATAGAAAGTTCCTTTGGTTTTTAAAGCTCTATATTATGGAATATTAAATTACCTAAAATCATGCAAAAAGAACTGAAATTTTGAGTTATGACACTATATTGATGGAAAAACATAAAAAGTCGCGATACGATAACGACAAAATTTTTCTAGTGATTCTTACCGATTTTTCGCGAATCTAGCAACGATTTTTTTGGGGTAAATGTGTTATCTGTGCGTGAGAAGTCCCCTGATGGGACGTTCTTTACAAACTTAGTCTATTATCGGGGAGTCTGCTGTATGTTCGTACTCAAATTTGTTTTATTGACTCAGCGGATTTGGATGCGGTTTTATTTATTATCATCGGTCAACACATAGGCTATAAGGGTGTGGTGTTCATAAAGTAACCACTAAGACGAAAACTGACGATAATTATTAGTAATTTATTCATAACCCCCACTTGTTACAAACTCGCACGTTACGCTTCTTAGGCTGAATATTTTTGAATTAAACAAAAAATGTGCACGGTGGCATAATTTTTTATTTACACTTTTTCAAAATCTACAAATTGCATGTGACTTGATCGGTTAAATTTCGAGATTTAAGTGAATTTTTGGTTTCCAAGAGTTCTGTTTGGTAAATTTCACACTAGATTACCTTATTAAATGTTTTTCAAGGTTAGCGATTTCTGGTGAAAATTTTGCTATTGAAATTTTCTGAATTAGTGAATTTCACACAAGTTTTAATTCATGGTGGCAACACTGCACCGAGGGTAAACGAACTTTTACCTGACAGTTGCACGGTTTTGAAACGCTTGTGGAGTGTAGAGCTGGCATTATTAGTCTATGGTTGTGGGCAGCGTTGCCAGATCGTCCTAAAAGGGACAATTTTCGTCCTTTTTGGCGATGAACCGTCCTTTTTTTGTCCCTTAACATCCATCGTCCTTTTTCGGACAACCCAGTATTTTCATGTATTTTTCATGTATTAAACATGAAAATATACCAATATCGTTGATTTATTGTGTATAAATTGCATTTTAGTCTTCAAATCAAAGCTGAACTATAAAAAAAAGAAATAATTTGGTTTATAAAATTCGCTTATCTTTTAATTTTAACTTAAATTTCATGCAACATTGAAAAAGCGTCCCTTTTCTCTCAAAATCGTCCCTTTTCAGATGGCCCGTCGTCCTAAATTTGAAGTGCATACTGGCAACACTGGTTGTGGGTATGGTCTATGCCCTTGGTTGTGTGTTGAACCATAGCCTCCTCCGTTGAACTTGTATAGCAATAAATAAAGTCTTTTAATAATTATGTGATTTTTAATGGCTCCAGATACCGACCTTACTCAAGTCCTTGCATACATAGGTCTGTCTCTTTCCAATAAACGAGTGAAACGAACTATGATCGCACGTTTTGAAACGCTTCCTAATTCTGTCTCTGTTATCTGCAATATCATGTTCTGTGTTTGTGTCTTTGACCTTTGACATGAATGACATTTTCGTTCTCTCTCTACTTCTCTTTTGGGTTGTGATATTCTGAAGCACGAAAGTTTTAATAATTGTTACGAACATACTGTAATCCAATCGGCCCAAGCCTAGTGTCCTACAATAGGCGATTGTTAAAATGGTTAGCTCTACGGTAATTTACGCGGCTGTGCCTATATCACTAGTGGTAGCGGTTGGCCTGATTCGTAAATGGAGATCCAGCAAATGGGCAAAATGCTTGAGTAATACGTCTCTGCGAGGTAAAACATTTTTGATTACTGGAGCCAACAGTGGCATAGGCCTGGAGACAGCGAAAGCCCTTGTGAAGAGGAAGGGTAGGGTGATATTCGCTTGTCGTGACATTGAGAAGGCTAAGAAGGCTATTGCCGATATCCGGAAGGAACAGCCCACAGGTGGCGAGATGGTGAGATTTGAACCTCCCGGCCTCATTTGCATGCATGTTTTTGGTCAGAGTTTTGATGCTTTGATTATTTGGCACAGATTTTTCCCCTAGGCCCTTTGCACATGGAGCTAATCAAAAAAGACGGAACTAATTAGTAATTACAATAACAAACGTAAGAAACTGTGCCTTGTATATGACTCTATTCAAGTTACAAGGTTTCAGTTACTTCTGCTCACAATAGCACATGGTTAACAAGGGGTAAACATGCCAAGTGGATCAAACGTTGATGACGATGACATTGTAGGTATTACACTATTATCTTAATTGATGCCGAAGGAATCTTTGCAGATTTTGGATTCATCCATATATTCAAAATAATGTGAACTGCAGATTGTCAGTTGCAGCACGAGAGCTGAGAGCTGGGTGAAACAGAACATAAATTTGTGGGATTCTATAGAATGTTCAAAGCTCTATTTAAATTTAATATCTCTTGTTTGATCATTTATTTTTCACAAAAAATCAGAAAACTCGGATAACCAGTAGCGTGGCGACTAGCACGCGTGACACGCGTGGTTAGTTCCTAATGCGTTACTTACCGGTTGGTGACTAGTCTCTTCGTGTACAAACCTCATATGAGAATGTATGGGCAGTGATGCTCAATCAACTCGTTAGTAATTTGAGTTTGTAACTAGTTCTTGTTAAGTAGCTCCATGTATTGAAATTGTAAATTTTTGGCTGGCAAATGAATACAAAATTATTGTCTTCTTTTGTTGTTGGTAACCTAAATTGTATGATTTTGATTGTCAAACAGGGTAATTTGCTTAGCCAATTAGCCATATGACAATCAAATTGAATACAATTGTCTTACACAATTGCACCTCTGATCATTTAAAAAGCCTCCTCACATGTGCCATATAATTTAATCTTCATTTATTATACTTATAACTGTTATCATAATATTTGATTTCAGATCCCCATGCAGCTAGACTTATCATCATTTGAGTCCATAGAAAACTTTGTGGAAGTAGTAAAAGCCGGGTTCCATAAGATAGATGTTCTGATCAATAATGCTGGTGTTGCAGTGCCACTACTGCTAGACCAGAAAACTAAAGAAGGGTTTGAGATTCATTTTGGTGTCAACCATTTGGGACACTTTTACCTCACCAATTTACTTTTGGATTTGTTGAAGAGAGCCACGCCTAGCAGGTATGTTCATAAACATTATGTTAAAATAGCAGAGTGCATTACAAGATAATAAAGAAGCAGGTTGTATCTGAGATACAACCATAAACTATTTACGTGGATACTTCTTACACCACCTCTTTACTCAATTAAATTAGAGAATCATTCATAGATACTTAAACTGGAATCAATGGTGGTGCATTCGCTTACAAAATAATTTCTACCATTTTATTATTCCTATCAATAAAAATTAAATAAATAATAATCTATACTAGGTCTTAGGTCTGTACATTGAAAGTTTTTGTGAAATTTAAAATAAAGTTGGTTATTGTACTTTGGCCAAAACTAAAACGTAAAAAAAAATCTGTCTGTATGTTCCCTTTTAACTGGAGAACCAATAAAGTGCACAAAATGCCCTTGTAAGCTTTCTAATGTTCATTGCTAGCTGCCACTAGCCTGGTGTATCAAGAAGTTACAAAATTTTCAAGATTGTAGTAGATCTTGATACACAAATTGGTTCTCGATAGGATAGGCAGAAATTCAAGCCCATATATATATTTTTCACAGAGATTATGTTTCTACATAGGTTTTTCTATATTGTAATACACTTAAATAAACTATTTAGTGTTTCCCAAGTTATGGGTTTTGTTATAAATAGTATTATCTCAACTAAGATAGAAATAAATTTCCTTAAAATAAATATTATTTTAATTTAAAATCATACATAACATTGAAGTATTTGTTCAACTAAATAGGTAATAATATTTTTTGTTAAATTAAATGTTTCCAACTTTTCAGAGTGGTAATTGTATCGTCAACTCTTCACGAGCAGGGTAAAATAAACTTTGATGACCTGAACCATAAGGCTGAAATTGAAGAGGCTAAGGCTGGGAAGGCCAAATCTCGTCACAGCCCAGGTTACAGTGACTCAAAGTTAATGAATATGTACTTTGCTCGAGGGTTGGCTTACAGGTTGCGAAATTCCGGCGTGGACGTGAGTGCTTGCTGTCCAGGGTTCACCTTTACCAATCTGTTCAGGTAGGCATATAGTGAATCTGAAGATTATTAAGATTTTAACTCAACAAAAACTGCGGGCCCATTTTTCGCGTATCCCCTGATGGTAAAATGAGTCACAGACGTTCACTACAGAAAAATATGATCCAGAACGCTAAGTGCGAGTTGCCATCGAATAACTTTACTACTGCGTGAATCGAGTTAAGCTGGGTTTCCAGCGCCTGTTTTGTCTTACACACTACACCAAAACGCACTACATCAAAACGTCTACACGGTATATTGTTCCGCTACATATTTGTGTTTATAAGCCCCGTGTCTCCTGCATGCTTATTAGTAAACATGTGTAGCGAAACAATGTTTTGTGTACACGTTTTTGTTTAGTGCGCTGGAGACCCGGCTTAACTCGATTCACGCGGTAGTAAAGTCATTCATTCAATGAATTTCGATGGCAACTCGCACTTAGCATTCAGAAATCAAGTTAACAAAATTTTAAATTAAAATCTTCCAGAGAGTCTATTCTCTTAAAACTAGATATTGGCGGAACTAATGTGCGGAGACCGGAAGCCAGATGAAACGGCTTTGATTGAAAATATGATGTTTGTCGGGCCTAACACCTTTGTGATGGGCCCAAAACCTAGCGTAACACATAGAAAAACTAGCCTGATTCTGCTGAAATTTAGCATGAAGATATTGAAAAATCGGTGTCGGTGACCCCAGTAAAATGTCGGAATATTTGATATTTCTCGCGAAATAGGGAGTTTAAAATAATTACGAGTCTTTCAGCAAAAAATCGAAGCGACCTCCTTAGTTTTAACAGAAAACAATTAAGTATGATCGCTGTTTACGCCGGAATTCGGTTTTGCAGGAAGAAATTACGACTACGTATGCAAGTAACCAACAAATAACAGACTTTTATAACTCAGGAATATCTGTTTATACAGTTATCTAAAAGGTCAAGTGAGAAATGTGTATGCTATTGCAGTGATTGTAATGTAAGCTGTTTTTCTCGTCATTTCAGATACTCAATCAAATGGTACCACTACCTCATCATGTCTCCGGTTTACCTATTTTTCATGAGGACAGCAAAGCAGGCAAGTCACTTTGATCATTTACTCATACCTACTATAGAATGATCTAATTCATTGAGATAATTAATTGACAAAAATCTTTGATGTTGATTATGCTGCCTCTAGCTTAGTCTTATATAAGTTTTTATCTTAATCCTGTTATCTGTTATACGTTTTTATCTTGAAATTTATATTGTTACGTGTAGGTTTATAGCTTTAATCTGAACTGTCTAACTGATAATGCTCTTCTCTATGCATATAAAATGTACAGATTATCTGTGTTTGTACGCTTAAATAACATGGGAACTATTGAATGGATTCCGATGCAATTTTCACTGTGAGCTAGGGAGTTTACGATATTTATTATAGCACTTTGAGTTAGGGGAACTTAGAAGTAACCATTTCAATAATACTTTCCCCAGGTGCGAGTCGGACTCGCGCACAAAGGGTATCCGTAGGATAATAAATAAACCGCGCTCATTAAACCTATGTTTCATTTGTACTACTACTAATGAAGACGAGTTTTGATAAGCTATCGTCTTGTTAGTAAATATCATAAGCTTATTATTAATAATAAACCGCGCTCATTTCTACTACTACTAATGAAGACGAGTTTTGATAAGCTATCTTCTTGTTAGTAAATAACATAAGCTTATTATTAATAATAAACCGCGCTCATTTCTACTACTACTAATGAAGACGAGTTTTGATAAGCTATCTTCTTGTTAGTAAATATCATAAGCTTATTATTAATAATAAACCGCGCTCATTTCTACTACTACTAATGAAGACGAGTTTTGATAAGCTATCTTCTTGTTAGTAAATATCATAAGCTTATTATTAATAATAAACCGCGCTCATTTCTACTACTACTAATGAAGACGAGTTTTGATAAGCTATCTTCTTGTTAGTAAATATCATAAGCTTATTATTAATAATAAACCGCGCTCATTTCTACTACTACTAATGAAGACGAGTTTTGATAAGCTATCTTCTTGTTAGTAAATATCATCAGGAATAATATTTAGCCTTGGGTTGAGTTAGGTAATTAAAATAAAAGGTATTTCACTATAGGACGTGAACATTTATCTTGCGAAATTAGCAAAAAGTGTTATCGATTCGTGATCCAAGCCTCCAGAATTTTGGCAGTAAAAATTTATGTCATCTTATATAACCAACCAGTGAACGAAAAAAAGCATGGAATTCCTCATTAGTGCTGAAAATGACCCAATGAAAACTGTTCCAGGCACATGTTTAGTATACTGTCGGCTCTTCTACTATCACTGTGAGTCCGCCAACATAGTAAAAACAGAATAGTAGACTATCTTCACATAAAGGTACCGAGCGCGGCTATTAAGTGTGCGTGCCAGTGTACACGAACCACAACACGCACACAACGGCAACATTTATGCCTGTTTGGCCGGTACAACTCGGGGCTGCGCTCCACAGCCCTCACCGCAGTCACGCGGCGCGTTCGCTACAAAAACCTGTCTGTCCCACTTGTCCAAGAGTAGGGACAACCCTGGAACAGTAGGTATTTGAGTATCGCGAGGCGCGGGAGCTATCTTCCAATCACGGCTGGCCTAAAGTCGTATGGCACGCCTTATGAACCAGTCATAGGCACTCCCTTTTGGAGTGATTGTCTGCTGTTTTTTTCGTTTGCTGTACCAACCAATAGATGGGGTTTTCTTAAGTGCGACGAAATATAATGTAGATTGGGGGCGTCAGCTAGACAAATACAAACTATACATTTCTCATTCTAGGGTTCAGAAACGGTGGTCTACTGTGCGACTGAGTACAGCATAGAAGGAAAGACGGGCCAGTTCTACCGCGACTGTGCAGAATATATATCGAAGCATCAGTTCGACAAAGAAGTCGAGAACAAACTGTGGAACGTCAGCGAAGCACTGATTAAAGCGAGAAAGCCTCTGTGAGAACAACCTCGATCAATTCAATGGGGCTAGTTGACTAGTTGTTTGCTTTTTAACTTTTGGCAAATCTTGATGAAAAGGACTGAAAGGTTAAAAAAACGCATTGATATATGGGATTCGCATGCATTAGAATAACACAATTTTTTTGTTTGTGACATAACGTTTTTAAACTTTTATTCCTGAAATGAGAGATATTATAAAAATGTAAAGTGTTGATGACGTAATTTTACTCCTTGGGTTAAACTTTGAGAAAATCAATGCTTGGACAAAAAAAATAACTCGAAAGGGTCTCAAAAACAAGTTTTTTTGTTGGTATGCGACTGACTTGTTTTTTCTGGAGCCGGAATTGCGTCCACGTGACGTCATAAAAGAATTTTTGTGATATTAAAATTTCCGTTTGTTAAAAAACCTACTTATAAAAAAGAATACTTTAGCTAAAAACTATGTTAAGTCTCAAAAACAGCAGTAATATGTTAGCGTCAAAAGAAAACGATACATATCCCTCTCCATACACTTCCTATCGCTTACGCTTCTTACCGCGTTTCATAGTACGGAGTCCGTGTACTATAAAATCGTGGACCGATACGTATTAATTTTATTTTGATGCTAATATAATAATACTTCGGGTAATTGATCGATTTTCGGGCTGCCCTAGAAACAGACTTAAGACAAATAATGAACTAGACGCAAAAACTGTTTTTTATTTATTCAATACCTGGGTACTATAGGCATTATATTTAATTCATTCCAAATCCGAAGAGCGAATCCTTAAAATGCGTTCAGAAAATAAAGAAATACAATTATAATCATTATTTAGAATGCATTACAACCTAGAAAAGATCAATTAGAAACACATTTCAATTAAGACAAAACAAATATAAATAAAAAAAATATCTTAGTTTTTAGTGATGCGTTTAAAGCGATGGATTTCGGTATAAATAAACAATCTTAACATAATTATAAATAATGTCTTGCCACATTTTCTGGCGAAAATCTGTTTCAATCGACAAACACTGGTCTTCTGTCTATAATAAATTGAGTGCCATTTACTATACTCATGGGTGGGTTAATAAGAATTTTGTATCAATTTTTAGTTGGTAGTTGGTATGTAGGATTATTCATGTGGAATCTATAAATAATTTTAGGTTAGGGGAGTAAGTTTTATCCTTGTTTGATTTACGACTGGTTCTTATTTATCTGGTAAGGCTAAGGCATAGTAAAAACAGAATAGTAAGCTATCTTCACACAAAGGTGCCGAGCGCGGCTAGTATGCACGAACATCAGCAAGCACACAACGGCAACATTTATGCTTGTTTTGCCGGTACAAATCGGGGCTGCTCATTGTTAATTCATTTTAGTTATTTGGAGTTTGTTGCTATGAAAACTTTGATTCTCGGAGAGGAAACTAAAGAAATTATTAACAAACACGACACATACGTGTCCGTATGTTTTGATTTTGTAATTACTATAAAACTATAAGAGACTTCGCTACAAAACCAAGAGTAACAACCCTGCAACTGTATGTATTTAAGTCTAGTGAGGCGCGGGAGTTAAACTACTATTCTGTTTTTACTGTGATTGAGGTACAATTTGTTTGAATATGATAATCAAGGGTACAGGAAATCATATTGCGCTAGCGCAAAGTTGGTTTACCATACTCATTAGTGAAGACAGCATAATTTTTATCTGGTCATTTAATGTAATCATCGTTCTAACAACTCAGGGTTAAGTCTACAAGCTTAAATGATGGGTTTAAGGTACTTTTTGTAATTTTAGTACTTAATTGTAATATTCCATAATACTCCTGAATGTACGCGTGATGTTCTGTTATGTTAGTATTAGTTCAGTTATTTCCAAAGATGATAATTCCTCTATTGATTCTCATATTTATTAAAAGTGTTGTTGGGTAAATATCGTATTTTTATTTCAAAGAGCAACCTGTATAATAAAATAGTAAAACCGTCGTGTCTGCACATACTTTTACAACATTTGAAATGAAATCAGTAGTATTGTACTGAAGTCAAAACTTCCATTTTTGGAATTTTTGTCTGTCTGTTTGGATGTTCCGTTATAACTTGAGACCCACTCAACGGATTTGGATGCTGTTTTCTTAATTATCATTGTAGTGACCCTGGTCAACATAGGCTATGAGGGTGTTGGTAAAATAACGCCCAAGCCTAAAATGGGGCCGACTGAATAAACGCGGGCGGAGCCGTGGTAAAAAGGCTAGTAATAAATAAAAGATGATCAATCTGATGGGACAAATCTTTATTTTTTTGCAAAACGTAAAATACAATAAAATAATTATATTACTAAGCTCAATTAAAACCATATCAACAAAATGTTTTAAAAACATGAATGTATTACATAAATCACAGTAATTAATAATAATACTAAATTTAACTACATTTGTTATTAAATTAAGTAGTCTACTTAAGGCGACGCATTGGAAATTTTGGCGAAATGGATCTCCATTTTTCTCAGCAATAAAAAACATATGTAATTTAATTACCAATTTATATACTAGATTAAGCATTTCATTGGCATCATTTTGTCCGAAGATTTAGTTGATTGACCAATTTACATAGCAGAAAAAAAATGTAGAAAACCTCTTTTAAAACAGATTTCTATTTTACTGACAAACGGGAGCGAATGAAGCCTGTAAGTTTATTTAAATTAGTCTACAAATACACTTCAATATGGCCGATTGGATTTATTAAATTACTTATAGTTGTCATTTAAAATGAAAAATATTGTTTTGCCGCATACGACCTTACGGCATAAGCTAGTTCGTGAGCGCATATTTGTATAGAATAAGTCCCCTTCACTCCACTCCCCTAACGCGCCGATTTGAAATTAAAAGTTTACCAATTCCTCGCCTTAAATATGATCTGCTAAAACTTCAAGTGCAAAATATTTCGATTTTACAGATTTGTCAACTGGCGCAGAGTTCCATAAACCTCCTCAAAGAAACTTAGAACAGCTCTCTTATTGTCTAACTTCAACATCTATCGCTATAGCTTTCAAATGTATCGTGATTGGCTAAAAATAAAATGAACGCGTTTGAAGGCGATTGCGAGGGATGTCAAAGTTAAACGATAAGGCCACTGGTTTAAAAGATTTTATATTCAAGCCTATGGTATCATCCACGCACATTCTCGCTGACCAAGGTAGGCGCAATACGGATATCGCGACCTCGGTGATTTACTGCCTGCCGGCTTGAATATATTGTGTAATTGGACGGGCAACTTAAGAGGGTAACTTTTTACCTCGGTATAAAATGCACATCATAATATTGTTTTCCTTACTTTTGAATAAAAAGTATGCAATAAATGTGTTTTAAAGCAACTTGCGGAAATGGTTAATTAATAATAAAGTCTTCACAAAAAAATACATGTTTTAATGCATTACATTTTGTTTGCATTACATTAACAAACTTAAAAGCGTGTTTACAGTTGTAATGTGATGCAGCTAAAATGTACAGCATAAAATTGAATAATTTTCATGTGATCACCTAGTTATAGTTTGCGCCAATTGCTATAAAAGGCATTTATTGCAAACTTTTTATTAAAAAGTAAGGAAAACAATATTATGATGTGCATTTTGCACCGAGATCCTCCGTTACCACCTTAACAGGGTTTCGAAAACACATATTTTGCAAGTATGAAGATGGAATCGCGTTGATTATACCGCTAACTTCAAACGGATGTTAATATTTATTTATCATTTTAATATCAATTAATAAAATCCGTTTTATCTGGCTTCCTATGTGTCTCCGCATATAAGCTTCATCAAGTTTTAAGTGGTGTATCACGTGTGATGTATCAAGTTATAAGTGAAAAGATATATAGAAGTTTAATTTTGACAGAAATCTCAAGCGTGAACCTGTAGGTTCATAGAAAAAGGACAACAATATCAAATACACGGAATTTTCTGTAGAGCATCCAGTTATTATTTTTGGATATAAAGCTATTTCATAGCACGTCACGCTGCATGTCCATTGGCTAATAGCCTGCCGATCACCTATTTAGCAACTCCACAATTAAAACCAGTTGCTCTATCTGTAAAATCTTTCAACCAACTTAACTACTTGGTAACAAACATTAAATATTTAAAGCTAGGCACTTAGTGAGAATCAGCTTAAGATCTTATCACGCTCGATTTACTTAACACAAGTAGTAATAAGCATGTAACATTTCGATTAAAGGACGGCTATACTATACAGATTGTTTATTTGTTCCGCAACTTTCATCGCGGGGCAGCACGATTGTTCCAAAACACAGACAAATAATTAATTGGATATGGAGTGGAGATATACCGTTTTATTTGCTCTAAAATTTTCTTAAATTTCGGCCAGTGGTGCGAAGTTCTTGTGACTTTGAAGCCATGTCTTTGGTTTATAATGCTACCCCGCATCCCTGTTTTATGTCGGTTGCGCTATGGCTGAAATAGTGTGACAAAGTGTCACACCTGCCAAAATGACAACCTGTATTTTTAAATAAAATCCATTATTTCCTTTCTGTATAAAATTCGGCTCAACCAAGAAGGCATGCTTTAATTTAGTCACAGATGTCACCACAGTGGCACATTCTCGGAACGTCGACGAAGAATGATTGTCGTTATTATGTGTGGTTACTAACCTACTTATTTTATAAAAAAAATCTCTTTCCCGAAGAAGGGTGTGTGCGCGGGGAGACAGATTCTTGGTTGATCTGAACAGTATTTATTGCAGGAATATTCACAAATCCTAGTACATGATTTAGGCAAGGCTCGAAATATTGGTATTTTCCAATACTAATATCGCCTCCCCTTGCAGCGATTTTAATATTGACGGCTTCTAATAAATAACATACCAATATTAGGCTTTATACTCATATAAACAATATTATTAAAATAGCGATAATTTACTAGTATTTTATTAATATTTTACTCATAGACGAAAACTGGCAACGTCGCTGCGCCACTATTTCGTATCATGCACGGTCTGACAACAACGAGCCGCGTTACAAAATATGAATAACTATATACTAATAAAAATATTAAAAGAAGAAGAATATCAATACGCGTAAGATATTAATAAACAGAATACCAATACGATTAGGTACAATTTTGATAAATCACGTGAGCGCATGCGAATACTGGTAATTATTATTAATAAATTATTGGTATTTCGTTCATTAATATCGAGCCCTGGATGCAGGTAGCGTATACCAACTTAAGGACTCTCGTGATGCTACAGAAAAAGGTATCCATCCAAATTAACAATCACCCCTCCAAATACTCGTACCCATATGACAAACCAGTACATAATTTGAAGGACGATTGTTACAGATTGGAACTTAAAGTTCGTATTCGTAGTGAAAAAGATCTGTTAATCTTAACTTAAGATAACAAAGTAGTATATTTACCAGGGTCAGTTATTATTGGACAGGTACGATAAATTTACACTCTTTGGCATTTCATACAAAAGTTGTAATACCCGCCAAATAACTTTGCCATGGGTGAAAAACGGGAATAGAAGTGTTATTCCGTCGATTGAATGTATATAAAGTGACTTTCGTTTATATAGCCAAATTCATACTCGAGGCTCAGTTAGTGCTCGGGACCGAGGTTCAATGACCCTCATTGCCAAATACGTAAAATATTTTTTATGTTGCTCTATACTTGTTCAAGAACAACCTTGACTCTATAGGTAAATTGAATTTTTCGTGTTTCACGGAAAGGCTAATTGAACCTAGGTCCTGACCACTTACGCAGTCTCCAGTATAAATGTTAAAACAAATAGATATTGTCTTTGCTCTACACCCCGGATGTATTGTCTCTGATACATGACATGTCCTTCTGTCAAAAACTCTCTCCCGTTGCCTTTTGTGCGTTGTGTCGTCCTATGTTATAATAATTATTCAATCGTAATTTATCTAATAACTAACTGACGCTGATGTAAAAACGTTTATTTAATAATTAAACAAACAGACATTGGAAGAATTTCACGGTTTTATTTCGTACTTTTCCAAAGACGACACGTTGGTAAAATGCGCAGCATCTCCAATAGGTCCGTGAGCCCAGAAAGTCTTGGAAAGACGAAGGCAATCATTGTGAGTACTACCGCACAATCAGATACGTGATGTCAAGCCCACAAGTAAATCACTCAGCGTCAAGTATGGGCGCCAACAACAATGTTGGAAACAAAACCTCAATAGAAAGACTCGAGGGATTGACAAACTATATTAACTGGAAGTTTGCCGTGAAGATGGTTCTCGTATTGGAAGGTCTTTGGACGTGCGTGGAGGGCACTGATACAGACGCCGTGCGTGACAGCAAGGCGTTAGCCAGGATTTGTCTTAGATGCAACCGGCTCTGTACCAATATGTAAGGGGCTGCACTACAGCGAAAGATGCATGGCAGAAACTTGCTAACACCTTCGAGGATAAAGGCTTGTATCGACGTGTACTTCTTCTACGCCAGTTACATCGCATGGAATATAATCAATTCGCTACTATGTCCGACTACATTGATGGAGTTATGCGGTTGGTGCAACAACTCGCTGATATTGGTAAGAAAGTAAACTATGAAGAATGAAGAAGTGCCGGAGATTTTACTGTCTGGTTTGCCACAAGAATATGACATCATTGTATCGAGCTTAGAGACAGCATGTCTAACCAATAATCTTACAAGCGAGATTGTCAGAATGCGATTATTACAAGAAGATCACCGCGAAATACCGACAGCAATTCAGTGGCTTTTATGTAGCCGAGAAGAAGAAGAGGAGTTCTAGTGTTGTCTGTTCATATTGCAAGAAACAAGGGCACATTGCGAAGCGCTGCTTCAAGAGGAAGCGGGAGCAGGGCGATCGAAAGGGAAAGGAGGAGCACACTATGGTTGCTTCAGCATTCTCAGCGACTGCTACAGCTTCAGAAGAGTTTATGGAACTCTATAAGACTCTGGTGCATCTTGCCACAAGGTGAAGGACGACAAGCTAGTGATATATGTCAAAGATAGAACTTGAAATATGTCTGTGGCAAATGGCCAAAATATATGCAGTAAATCTGTTGGTAAGGTTCCGCTCTCTTCGTTTGTTAGTTTGAATAATGTGTTAGTAGTCCCCAATCTTTCTAATAACTTAATATCAGTCAAGTTTTTTCAGCTAACAAAATTAATGGGCTTTATAAATTTAGGGTTCAACAAGATAGGTCCTTACCCACTTACCCCCTGTGTATTCCAAGCCCCTTAATTATAGGCAGGTGTGCCATTAAGGTTATGGCATAAGCGTCTAGGCCACCTACATCTTGCAGGTATGCGTGTACTTGGTGATGGGGTCAGTATTCAGGTATCGTTTTTTAGGATAAAGATGGGTCCCTGGGCAGCTGCGTCTCTTGCCTGTCAGGCAAGATGCATGAAGCATCTTTTCCAAGGGCAAGTTCAAGACTTGCTGCTTTACCTTTGGAGCTGGTCCATTCCGATGTCGCAGGGCCTATGCAAGTCAGCAAGTGGGGCGGAGCCCGCTTTTTGTACTGAAAACTGTACGAGGAAGACCTTCGGATACCTCATGAAGTCAAAGAATGAAGTAAGTTACCATTTTATTTCTTTTAAAAGTATGGTTGAGAAACAAACAGGTTTGCATATTAAAGTGCTTCGTACCGATAATGGCACAGAATATTGCAATAGTGACCTTTCAAGTTTCCTTAAGAAGGAAGGTAGCATACACCAAACCTCATTTCCCCCAGCAGAATGGGGTGGCTGAGCGTGTCAATAGGACATTGTTTGAGAAAGCACGTGCTATGCTGCAGGAATCTGGTTTGTCTAATCGCTTTTGGGGGATGCTGTTATGACAGCAGTTTACCTAAAGAATGGAAGCCCTACCACCGCGCTATCAAACAGAATTCCTGAGTGCGTATGGACAGGATCTGCTGTAGACCTGAGTCATTTGCGCGTTTTTGGGTGTTTAGCTTATTCTCATACTCCTAAGCAGAAACGTCGATGCCAAGGCAAAGCCTTATATTTTTGTAGGTTATGATGAAACTTGTAAAGGGTATCGGCTAAGAGATCCAGCCGATCCTTGTCATTTATTCAAGGAATGTTTCCTTTAATGAAAACGAGTTTCATGCGAACACATAAAAGGCTGAATTAGGGAATGCTAATAATAATTTTGAATTTTAATGAGAACCTTGACTCTGATAATGGAATTTCAAATAAATGATGTAATTCCAAATAATGAATTCAACTGTGATATTAATGATAAGTCTTTTAATGGTTCCTCTGACATTTCAGATGTAGGTGTAACGCCACCACTGTGGTCACCGCTGTCTGATCAGTACTGTACTGGCGAAAGCAGTTTTACCGACGAAGGTGATGAAGATTCTTCTCTGCTGGAGCCGGAGCCTACATGTCAAGGAGGAGAGCCGACTACATCGGAAGGTACCAACGATGCGTCTAGCTCACAGCGCCCTGTATGTAATACCTGAGGTAAAATACCACAGAAGTTTTCTGATTACGACTTATCTGCTATGTTGTCTGAGGCAAGCTCACTAGACGATCCTACTTCCTATGATGATGCCATGATTTCACCAGAAAAAGAATAATGGTTTAAGGCAATGAAATGTGAGTATGATGCTCTTATTAGAAATCATGTATGGGAGTTAGTTGATCGACCAAAGCAAGGTAACATCATTAAGTGCAAATGGGTTTTCAAAAGGAAATATGATGTTGCAGGTAAATTTAATAAGTTTAAAGCGAAATTGGTTGCCCGTGGTTTTAGCCAAAAAGAGGGAATAGTTTCAAAGTGAGGCCAGTGCAGGACAAATTGATGAGAGTCGCGGTTAAGATGGTATAAGGCCACGTAATGCGAAGGCCAGAAGATCATGTCGTGAAAAAATGCCTTTCCATGGCTACTGAAAAAAGAGGACCCGGTAGACCAAAAGCTACCTGGTTAACGACTATCCAAAAGGATATAAAAATATGAACCTTAGCGAACACCAAGTGTTCAACAGAAATGAATGGCGCCTCAAGATTAAGCAAGCCGACCCCGCGTAACGGGAAAAGGCGAGGACAAAGAAGAAGAAGACATTTAGGATAGCTTAAAAATTGATTAGGCATGAATGTAGAAAGACAAAAAGGCCTTTTTATTTTGGATCAATCAGACTATGTAAAACGTTTATTGGCTAAGTTTAACATGAATGAGTGTAAACCTGTATCTACACCACTAGCTGTAAATTCTAAACTTGATAAGTCAGATAAGAAATGTTTAGAGGAGGATGTGTATAAGTATAGACAGCTGTTAGGCTCTTTAATGTACTTGTCAGCCTGTACTCGTCCTGACATATCATAATGCTTGCAGTCGACTTAGTCAATATAGTACATACTTTGATATGGATCATAGGCGTGCTGCTAAACGAGTGTCACTATATTTAGCAGGAACAATAAATTATGGACTTGATTTTTGTAAGGGAAGTAATTTAAATATAAGTGCCTATGCAGATGAAGACTGGGCCAATTCAGTGGCACTAATTTATTTTAAGAGTTGGGTTCATGATATCTGCCATAATAGAGTGGTCTCTTGTATCATGTAGAGTTTTAATAATTTATATAATATATATTGTGTAGAGTCAAAATGTTTTCTTGTATGTATAAATAGATAGAGTTACTCGTATGCATGTAGCGTGGTAGAGTTTAATATGTTCTAATGTTTGTAAATATAGTTACTCCATCCGATGTAAAGCATAAGGAGGAGTCTTGAAATAAATAGATATTGTCTATGCTCTACACCGGATGTATTGTCTCTGATACTTGACATGTCCTTCTGTCAAAAACTCTCTCCCGTAGTCCCGTTGCCTTTTGTGTGTTGTGTCCAAGTATACATTATATTCTCTTTGGTTGTGTCGTCCTATGTTATAATAATTATTCAATCGTAATTTATCTAATAACTAACTGACGCGGATGTAAAAACGTTTATTTAATAATTAAACAAACAGACATTGGAAGAATGTCACGGTTTTATTTCGTACTTTTCCAAAGACGACACGTTGGTAAACTGCGCAGCATTTCTAATAACAAATGTAGCTATATTAACGAAAGTCACCATAAATAAATATAATATAAAAAGTTTAAATTGGTACTAAGATTGTGTCACGCATTCACTGACAGCATTCCAGTAGACGAAAAAAACGGTTTTGCTAAATTTTTAATTTCGTAGTATTTTAAAAAGATGCAGTAAGCTGACACCACTTCTATAAAAAAAGCTAAAAAAAACAAGTTCGCATAAGTTAAATGCAGGGTGTAAAAGCAAAGTCAAAAATCCCTTTAGGGTATGAAAGTATACACGATTCTGATGTCATTACGAGAAAAACCAAAAATCCCATCATTTTTCGCACCCCTCATCCGAGTGGCCAGCGACCGTGAGGGTGTCCACGCGATTAGTGTATTTTGAGTATAGAAAATCGTCTTATGAGGTGCTGGTACTTTATTTAGAGATCCCAGTATTTAAAATAATATCTTTACCGATCACACTAACACACCCTTAAAGGATTCTTGCCTTTGCTTTTACACCTGGTGTAGATATTCCGCTATCACCCATGTAATTGTATTTGTTTCAGTTTGAATTTTAACGGCACATGTGCTTGCGCCACTCACATTGGCAAAGTCATTTGGAAGGTATATACAACCACACAAACATTCAAGCAGTTTAGAACCTCAGTGGAATGTTTTTTAATGGAGAGGTAGCTTTGTCATTAACATTACAGTCATTAATATTTTTAGGCTAAGTACTTAGTGAACTTACAGTTAAGATCCGTCCCACGGTCAACGCGGGTGCGGGGGACGTAACAAGCGCGCAAAGATTGTTCATTAAAGGGGGCTGGTGACCTTGAAAGTCGAAATTGGTGGCTGTTTTAATCAGACGTTGAAATAATAAAAAAAATGAAAAAAGTATATGATAAACTACAAAATATCTGGATGTGCCTTGATTAGAAATTTAATTTTTTATCAAAATCTTTAACTAAATAAATACCAAACCTAGGTCTAATTTCAAACAAATAGGTATCTGGTTTAATTTATTATGTATGTAAAAAAAAACAAAACTTAGTTCAATTGAAGACATTATAACAACAAATAATTTCCCTTGTTATGATAATTGTAACTAATTATTTAGGTACATTTTAGCTCATTCGCAGCTTGATTCCCCGTCGAGTGACGGAGATATCAATACGAGAAGAGTCGTGCGAGTGAGTGAGACGCACGTACCCGGGTTCACTAGTAGTAATTGTTCCATAAATTAGCTCTTCCCCACATCTCGCGTGGACATTAGGAGGTAAATCCTACTGTTGTTTTGCTTTAACCTACAATCATGTAATATTTCTTCCGAGTACCTACACATATATGTTGACTTTCGTTTATGCAGCCAAATTCATACTGGATACTCGATCAGGATCAATGTTCAACGACCCACTTTGCGAAATATAAAAATATTTTTTGGTGCCTTTATACAGGATGTAAATGCAAAGTCAAGAATCCCTTTAGGATATGAAAGTATACACGATTCCGATGTCATTACGAGAAAAAAATATATACCTTGAATTTTCACCAAAAATTCCAACATTTTTCAAAGCTATGGCTACGCATCTCACCGGCCTCCCCACACACCTAATTGCACCCCGCAGCCCGCACCCCTCATCCGAGTGGCCAGTGATCACGCGATTAGTGTATTTTGAGTATAGAAAATCGTCTTATTATGAGGTGCTGGTACTTTATTTAGAGATCCCAGTATTTAAAATAATATCTTTACCGATCATACTAACACACCCTTAAAGGATTCTTGCCTTTGCTTTTACACCCGGTTCTTGTTCATTCAAGAACAACTTCGACTAAATTAGGATAGGAGGTCTAAGTTTTAATTTGCATATTTCACAGAAAGGGTCTTTGAACCTTGGTCCTGACCACTTACCGAGTCACCAGTATGAATTTGGCTATATAAACGAAAGTCAACATATGTGTAGGTACTCGAAGAAATATTTCGACTGCACAATTTACATTATTGTCTACTTATTTATTCTAATAGCAATATATACATAATACTCGTATTATTACATACTTGTTATTTATCAGGATTACATTTTCTATTTTTAAGATTATGATAATAAAAGTATTTTTAATTCCATCGCTTAGGAGATACTTAATTTAGAGTGCATTCTAAGTTTACAAGATAGTTAAATTTAAATCAAATTCTTAGAGAAAAAAATGGGGTTAGATTGTTAATTGTGTATAAAATTAAAATTACAAATCTTTTGTGAGCCTAAAAATTAATATAACCTCGAGTGCACTAATTAAAACTATTGTTTTACAACCAATTAAGATTTTATTTACTGATAAGCCAGTAAGCAACTAAGTAATAAAAATAAAATTGTTAATAATTTCATGTTGCAAGTAACAAGAAATATCTTAATGTAAAAGTGACCAGAAAAATCAACAAAGCAATCTGATTAATTTACTTTTTACAGGAGTAATTGTATCAAATTGGAAATTTATGATTACATGTTTTTTTTTATCACATGAAGAGACTGTTATTTATAACCACGGCCTGGTTTACTTCAGTTCCTAAAGTACAGATTGCTCCCAAACTCCTTATTTCTTAGCTAAAGATATGACACATCAACAAAAAACTAAAAATCCGTGCACGCTTTCCAAAAGTGTCATATCCTATCTAACCGCTAACAAACTTTGTCTTTATGAATTAGGCATGACTGGTTGTCGCGGCGATTCAAATTTTATTTCACCTACTTAAATCGTTTGAAAGGAGACTGGCAAACATTGCGGCAAAATTAGCTGGCAGATTGTTATCAAGTATTTGTGCGTTTATTTCGTCGTTTCCTGTTTTCATAAGAGTTACAATCACATTATAAGTAGATGAGAATTTTGCCGCCTCATCACACACACCTTTTTATTTGATTAACTCTTTGCATGCAACGCGCCTTGCGCCTCAGAACGAAATTCTCAGCCAAACCCGGCACTCAATATTGATTGAATTATCTACTACTACACGAGCACTCCTGTCCTTACACGTTTGTCTGTGTGCGTGCCAAGTTGTGCATGGAGCCGTACAGCTCCCTGATTCTGTATCGTAAAATCAGTTGCCAAACCGAGTGCCTATCGTCAAAAATATACGTATCCGCTTATCTAAGGATACGTCCGCACTTGAAATGACGTCACAATTCGTAAATAGTTCAATACCCATTGAAGGTTATTTTGGAAGTTCATTTTTGATCTCTTTTTGGTGAATAGCAACTACAGATGGCAACCGACACTGAGTTACATAATAGGCCCGCAGGACTCTCATATTATACCTACCGTATCGTGTAAGTATACCACTGAAACTTTCACATTGCGTTGGTAAATGTGAGAATGAAGTCAACGGAACTTTTCCCAGATAATACCTTGAGGTGGGGACAAGCCACAGCCTCCATTCATGCCTCGCTGAACCTTGAACAGCAGGTGGCTCGGATGCTGGCGGCTGGACTGGCCCCGTGCAGGGTTATGGAGTCGGGATGTTGGAACATGCCGAGCTCCCTCTCTGCTCGTTGTTCAAGCTCTACCCATCTGTAAAATTGTGACTGCAGTTAAAGTATCGTTTGAATTTCGAATGGATGTGTATTTCGGGCTTGGGAGCCTAAGCTGCGTTCAGTTTGAATGTTGAATTTGTATATTCTATCCAGCTGTCAGTTAGGCGGGCGTCGTCCGGCGATCAAACTGAACTCGGTCCTGGTGTTGAAGAGTAATCCTAAGAGCAACTTAGAACATCGTTACCTACGTCGGCTATTTTGTTTTTTGAGCACAATTAGGCACTAATTTTATCTATCTAAGCAGCTGTTTGTATTGATAAGTAATTAAATGGTATTTATTTTAAATATTCGGTCAGCAAGAAAAATCAGCTGAAAAGTTATTTTGACGGAACAATGTTTTTGTTGGCTGTAAGAAAAAACCACCAGCAATACCTGGTCAGCAACTAAATCAAGGATTATCAGAAGATAAGTAGGTATTCGGTCAGCTTGATAATGTATATGTTTGCTAAATAAATAGTTCTAATACAAAATTATTATTTGGTCAGCAGAATTATACAATCGATTAGCATAAAAATAATATTTAATAAGCTATAATTTCTAAGATAATAGCGTGTGAGCATTATCATTCGACAAATTGTTGCGTTGAGAATAACAGTGTTTCACATTGTTTACAATTATTTTTGATGTTTGACTAAAGCCTTTGCCCACGGCTCCGCCCGTTTTTATTCAATCTCTGCCCCATTTTTGGCTTCTAAATAAATTTTTGAACACCCCAATAACCTAAATGTTGACCAGGGTTACTACGGTGATAAAATAAATGAAAAAAACCGCATCCAAATCCGTTGAGTGGTTTTCGAGTTAAAACGGAACATACATACAGACAGAGAGACAGAAAAAGAAACAAAAATTCTAAAAATGGTTGTTATGACTTCAGCACAATACTAATAAACCATTTACAAAAATATATTTTTTAGTTTAAATTAGCGATTATAGCATTTTATGTATATAAAATATGTTTTCCTAGTTTAATTTTAATCTATTTTCATATAGTGGGAAGAGTGGTCAGTCCATTACTGAATGCAACAAATTTATTTCACAATAACTTAATGCAGCTTAAATTGCACACCATCCATCAGCCTGTTTCGTCCACTGCTGGACATAGGCCTTTCCAGGATTTCGCCACTCTTGGCTGTCCTCCTGGAAGAAATGCCCATACTCACACACGCTGGGCAGGCGGGTTGGTGAGCGCGGTGCCGAAACCTTTGCACTAGTTGCGCCGCTGCCCGTCACTAGTCTGTTTTAGATAAGGCCCGGCAATTGGAGATGGATATACCGCCATCCGTCGGGCCCAGGCAATGGTGGGCCGCCTGGTTTTGCGTGAGAGCTGTTCTCTTACTCTCCCCGGAATAACTTCGGGAGGATCTGCGAGTAAGATGGTGGTACCTCCACAGTCGAGCCCGGCATCAGCTCTACCACCTGGTAATTGCACACTGTTGGTAGAAATAACCGCTTTTTAGCTCGATTTGGCGGGGGCACTGCCGTGCCCCCAGATTAGTAAATCAAAATTAATTTTTCAGCTTGCCAAAATTTAATAAAATCCGTATCACGATTTGCTGCTCTGTTACTAATATTGCTACAGATATGCATATTTAATTACCTATGACATCTATTTTAAGGCTGTCCAACTTGTTACTTGCTGATCAATTTAGTTATTTTTGCAGCTCAACTAAGTTTGTTTGCTGACAAAATATACTTTATAGCTGACCAAAACCTCTTTAATTTGCTGACCATTTAAATGATAGCCGTTTGTATTTAGCTACGACCACCACCGGTAAGAAACATGCCGCTGGGGTAACGTTACTTCAACGGAATCTGTTTTTAGTGAATATCTTTGGAGAGGCTGGACGCACTAATTCGAAATTCCGTGCACAACTACACGAGATGAGGTACTCAAGCTGAAATCCATAAAAGTGCCAACATTCCGCTGGCGAAAGGAACACGATACATTAATATTCAATACGAAAGATTTGTAATGTCTTTCCTAAGATGGCAAATTAGGCGCTGGAAATTTTCGATTTTCGCACGACTATGTAAGCAGCCTCTTAAGGGCTTACCTGTTTTTCTAACTACATAATTAGTGCAGAACATAGTAGTTATAGTGTTTCGGACATTCGTTACAAGAGGTTTCGTGATTATGATTGAAACTTGTGTAAAATATTTACCTTTGTACGGCTAAAGAGAATGCTTCTACTACATTGTTGTCATTCTTAGCTGATGTTTCAATGTAGGTAGCTATTTTATTGTCCTCGCACCACTCTTTCAACTGGTCGTAGGGCACTTCTCTGTCTTTTGACGAGACATCGGACTGTGAACAAGAATATACATAGGCTTTTAATATTTCACACACCACACATCACAAAACACACGCCCTCACAAAATTTTGATATAAACAAAAACAACAAACATAATGAAGTCGGTTAAAAACATTTCGTCACGGCTTATATACTTACGTTAATATAGCCAAATTCATACTGGAGACTCGGTAAGTAGTCAGGATCAAGGTTCAATGAGCCTTTCTGTGACTTACGCAAAATAAAATTTAGACTATCTGTACTCATTGATTCGAGGTTGTTTTTTTGAATTTATATAGACTTCAGACGTTAGTAAAGTAAAAAATTTGAAAAAATATATATGATAATGATAAACTACAGAATATCTGGAATGCTGTACCTTTAATAGAATTTTTATTTTTTTTCAAAACATTGACTAAATAAATACCAAAATAAGGTCCAAATTAAGACTAAGATCCGATTCAATTAATTAAGTATGCAAAGAAATAACTTCAAACTTTGTTAAATCCCACTAATATTATAAATGCGAAAGTTTGGATGTATGGATGGGTGGATGGATGGATGGATGTTTGTTGCCCTTTCACGCCGTATCTACTGAACCGATTGGGCTGAAATTTTGCAAGAATATAGTTCTAGACCTGGAATAGGATGTAGGCTACTTTTTATTCCATAAATCAGTTCCCATGGGATGAAAATGTGGTTTCAAGTTATGAAAATATTAGAAAAGTGATGTGTCTCCCTTTCACGCCGTACCTATTGAAGCGATTGGGCTGAAATAAAGTTCTAGATCTAGAATAGGACAAAAAATACTTTTTATCCCATAACTCATTTCCCATGGAACTAAAAGCTGTAAATGTCGCGAAGAACGCGAACCTTAAGAAACATTGGTAAGTTTCGAAATAAACATTTTTTTTATTTGATGATGGCAACATTTTTATGGAAGGTAGGTGATAAGAAAAAGAAAAAAACATGTTGGACAGAAGGACAAAAGGCGCGAACCAGGACAGGCGAAAAAGATAGGAGGATAGGAAGGAGGAGAGAGATACGAGGACGAGAGAATCTGGTGAGTAGCTTTGTAATGTCTAAATTGTTCGTAGTGGTAACAAGAAGAGAAGATGATAGAATTTAGAATGTTTAGAATAGAATAACAGAATGCGAGGCATGGGCAAGCTATATGGGGTGTTGGGAGGCTTGCTGGGGAAAGAAAGAATCCCCATTTGGTATTGTCGTACCTACATTGAGAATTTAGAAAGAATGAAGTTGTTTGATCTACCAACCATCAATGATGTTTGATAGTTTCGATTAGAACACCTTGTCGTCATGTCTTCAGAACTCGGGCTATCTGAGTACATCCGATTGGGACGTGGCGAAAAAATGGTGGAGATGCTGTGCGAAAACTAATGTGTTAGCAACATTTTTCGTTGCCTTTCGGGAGGCTCCCTGACAGAAGAGAGAAAGAAGCTCACAGTATGGTGTAGACTTAGAAATTAATAGAACCAGGGAGACCTAGACTCTTAAAGATCGGTGAAGACCTAGAAACATAAATATCGGTGAAGACCTAGAAACATAAAGAACGGTGAAGACCTAGAAACATAGAGAACGGTGAAGACCTAGAAACATAAAGATCGGTGAAGACCTAGAAACGAAAACCCTGAATTAAAACCATTCGCAAAAGGCGTGAGTGGTTATTCACATTCACGAATCAAAACGACAAGAAACCTTTATTTTAAAAATTCATTTAAGAATAAAATTCTGTAAAAAAAAAATGAAACTACCTTACTCTTTTTGTCTTATCAATCATTGAGAATTAACAATGATTGATGAGACTTATTTTTTCACCTTAATAGTGTTTCATCTACTCTCGCATAAATTACGTATTGGAAGTAGAAAGCGAAGCAAGTAAACACAAAAACTAATATTTTATCTGAGCGGTCACTAGGCTGTATGGAAATTGATCCGTAACCATTTCCATATTGAAGAAAAGAAAAAAAAAATTTGGTTATCGTTCACGAATTATTTATGACAAAGGTAAAACATAAGGTAATTTTATTGTTTTTGGAACAAAACAAAACATCATATAGTATAAACAAATTTATACGAATGTTTGTCATCAAAATTTCATGAAAAGTGGGGCGAAATAACCTAAATAGAATCAAAATTGACCTCAATACGGGAATGCTTTTTTCTTATGTTGGCAGCTATGAACTATCACAGCCGTTCTCATTGTGAATATTTCGCTTGAATGTGCGTGGAGATAATCCGACTAGAATAAGTTGTCAATCGAATAGATAGTTACATGTGAGTATTCTTAGAAATAAATATATATAATTTAGCTATATAAAGCCTTTAGTTTCCTTTAACTTGTATTAATAATAAAAAAATATTAATTTTCGAAATATATTTCGGCCCACTATGGGGCCGGCATTAGTCGAATACTTAGAAATGTAACTTGTTTGGGTTGTCGCAAACAATTGGTTGATAAAATGTAGATTTGTAGATAAGTTTAGTAAATGGAAACAAATGTGTATTCTAATCTGGAAGGCAATTCTGTGACATACGAAAAAAGGAGCGAAGGCGGTGGGTGAATCTTAGAAGCTCTTTAATACAGAAACGTATCAAGTTTCTTTATAACCTTTCGCCCGAATTCACAACATGTTTAATACATCTTTTAAGAAGTTATAATTGTTAGGACTATCATCACACGGCATTTATCACTTGATAAATAAAGTCGTATGCAAATTAATAGTGTAAAATACGGCGCCAGAATAGCCACCACTGCACTTGTTTGTTTGTGAAATTGTGACATTTTGAGGCGGATTAAAGTTATTGTGAACTTTATAGTGAAAAATTAAATATTGTGGACTCAGTGGAAAATCTTTACAATCAGCCACGTTAATTCTGTAATTAGACTGCTAAATATTTACCAACATGGAGGATGTGCGGCTGTTACGGCTAGAAATGATGCAAAAACAACTCCAAAACTTAGTTCAAAAGGTAGAACTTTTGCTTCAAAAACGAGAGGGGAAGCATTAGAAACAATAGAAGGATTAAATACCACCCATGCTAATTACCCAATTGCTATTGAGACATTGAAAAGCAGATATGGCAATCAACAGATCCTCATAGATGCACATTATGAGTCACTTCATAATTTACCTCGAGCAAAATATTTAGCAGTGGATTGCCGTGCTTCATTGAATACTGTGGAACGTCACCTCAGAGTGCTTGAATCCCTTGGTGAAGAGATAGATGGAAACCACTTTCGTGCAATTGTGACAAGTAAGTTTCCAGAGCAGGTTATATATGAATTAAGTTTAATTACCAATGAGAAAGATATGAGAACAATACGGAGTGGTCTAAATAAGATTATCACAGCGATGGAAGTGTCAAAAAGGGATACCTGCATACCCAGTACCTCTCAGTCAGAAATTACTACAGGAGCCCTGCAAGTCTATACAGAATCTAAATCTAGACCACAACTCAAAAAAGGAGGAGAATTTCGACGCAAACCAATGAAGATTACTGAAGAGAAAATCCAAGGTAAATCACAGAAGAGAAAACAATGTCAGGACACTCGAAGTATGGAACAGAAAAGAGTGAAAATGGGATGCATTTTTTGCCAAGGTGATCATTATAACAGTAGTTGTCCAGTCTTCAAAACAGTAGACGAAAGGAAGGTGAAGCTAGGAAAAAAATGCTATCAATGTTTTAAAGAAGGTCACAGAGTAGAAGAATGTCGATTCAAGAAACCCTGTTATTACTGCAAGGGAGATCATAATCAAGCATTATGCTTCAAAAAACAAAACAGCAACCGTGAAAGCACGACTGCAAAACTCAAACAAAACTAGAAAATGCAGACTCCTCCTTGACAGCGGCAGCGCCCGAAGCTATATACCAACACATTTAGCAAAAGAACTGAACCTGCATACTGTCAAAGAAGACTTATTGATGATCTTTGTATTTGGATCTAATAAACCAGTTGAAACTATGAGCCCATCAGCTGAAATTGAAATTGAAACAAAACGTGGTATAAAGAGAACCATACAAGTAAATATTGTGCCGCATATCACAGAAAGGATTCCTGTTTCAAATTTAGATGAATATTCAGTTGATATTAGTGCAGATGACTGTTCTGTAGGTGAGAAGATTGATTTGTTGATTGGAAGTGATTATTATTTTTCATTTATCAGAAACAAAAGTTGTGTCAAGATTCATGACAATTTATTCTTGATTGATACTGAATTAGGATGGATGCTTACAGGGAAAACCCTGGAACAGAATAAAGAAGATATATTAACAATAATTACTTATTGCCAATGCCAGGAGCCTGAGTCTCCATATTACAGAGTACCAGACTTGCCTCTCCGAGAGACTGATATAAAATTTTTATGGGCCTTAGAAAGTATAGGCATCACGGACTCTCCGAAAGTTACTCGTGAAGAGGAAGCTGTGAAACATTTTAATGAGACAGTGAGATATGAAGATCAGCGATATATGGTTAAATGGCCATGGATAACTTACCCTCCAGAATTACCCACTAATTATGGGCTTGCTTATGGACGATTATCCAGTCTGATACAGAGGCTAGACCAGGAGACAATAAAAGAATATGATTCTATTCTACAAGAACAACTAGCTGCTGAAGTAATAGAAATAATAGAACCTCAACCCATTAAAATTTGTCAAATAACACCACCAATACATTACTTACCACACCACATTGTTAAGCAAGACGGGAAAAAAGGAAGAATTGTATATGATGCTTCGGCCAAACTAAGAGATAATAAAAGTCTTAATGAATGTATGTATCGAGGACCATCTTTACTTGAAGACCTCACAGCACTTCTTTTAAAATTTAGAATTAACCACATAGGAATCACAGCTGATGTGGAGAAGGCGTTCCTCCAAGTGGGTTTACAAAGTGAAGATAGGGACGTAACAAGGTTCCTATGGATAAAAGATGTCAGTGAAGGAGTTACAGAAGATAATATTCTTCATCTCCGCTTCTGTAGAGTACCCTTTGGGATAATTTCCAGCCCATTTTTGTTAACCGCAACTATTCGTCACCATTTATCAAGAAGAGATGAGAATCTCATGAAAGAAATAGCTGAAAGATGTTATGTGGATAATTTAGTGACTGGGGCAGATTGTATCAGTAATGCACGTAATTTAATAAACAGAACTAGAGAGATCTTCAATGAACTATCCATGAATATAAGAGAATGGACATCTAATTATAAAAAATTAATGAAGACCATTCCAAACCAATATCGAGGGAAAGATACAAAACAAACGAAAGTTCTGGGGTTGATGTGGCAACTTGAAAGTGACACATTGAAGCTTAAACTCAATGATAACCTTCTTAACAGGGAAAACAACAGCAAAAATAAAAATAAGCGAGGAGTATTACGTACTCTAGCATCTTTGTATGATCCATGTGGCTTTGCAGCACCACTTATTTTACCAGCGAAGCTACTTTTACAAGAACTATGGAGAAGAAAAGTGAAATGGGATATTCCTTTACCAGAAGATTTAGAAGAACAGTGGAACAGTGCAGTAATCGCACTACAAACTGCTAAGGAAATAGAAATTCCACGTTTTGTTGGAAATACATCCGTGGATGAGACTGAATGCGAACTACATTGTTTTACGGATGCATCAAAAAACTCATTCGCTGCAGTGACCTTTTTACGAATAAAGAATATAAAAGAAAAGAATTTTAAGACAGTGTTTATTATGTCAAAATCACGTGTTACTCCAATTACATATAAAGAAGATCTCAAAATACCAAAGTTAGAATTACTTGGATATGTCATTGGAAAAAGACTGTTGAGTTATGTAAAAGATACTCTCGGAATACCAATTAAAAGACAATATCTTTGGACAGATAGCGGAATCATCATATACTGGATGAAATCTGAGAAACTGTTACCGCCATTTGTTTCCAGACGCATCAGTGAAATTAAACAGAGTAAGGATATAGAGTATCGTTATGTAAATACAGACAATAATCCAGCAGATCTTGCGACTCGTCCTGAACTATGGGAGTCAAAGAAAGAATTGTGGTTCAATGGACCTCAATTTTTGCTACAGGAAGAAAGTGAATGGCCTGTCTTACCAGAATGCAACCAGACTACCCTTTGCATTGCCCCGGAAGGTCTGGACTTAAATCCAGATACTAATGATATTGATATGGAAGAAAACTACCTGGATGTTAATTCCATGGATATAATAAATGAAGAAGTGACAGAAAAAGAATTAAGCCAGATGGAAAATATAAAAGACAACCTCGTCAAAGATCACGGGTTGCTAGAATTGAGAAAGTTACAAGAATTATATTTTCCAGATGAGATAATAGGTATAGAAACCCACCTTACCAGGAATCTAGGACTTTTCAAAGATGTTGACGGATTGCTGAGGTGTAGAGGACGCCTCACGAACACGGTGTGTGTTTATGACACTAAACACCCGATCCTCATTCCCAAGGATAGTGAATTTACGGATAAATTAGTACAGGATACCCATGAGAAAAATCACCATGTTGGGGCTTCACACACTTTGAGTATTATACGCCAGAAATATTGGATACCCCATGGAAAAGCTAAGGTTCAAAGAATACTGAAAAAATGTCCTCAGTGTGTGAAACATGGCGGTGGTCCTTATGGACTTCCTCCCACCCCAGCCTTACCTACAGAACGCGCTAACTATAGTGCACCGTTCACATATACTGGCCTAGATTATTTTGGACCAGTATTTGTACAAAATAATAGAAATAAGGAGAAGCGGTGGGTCTGCTTATATACCTGCCTTGCAGTACGAGCCATTCACATGGAAGTGGTTAACGACCTGACAGCAGAAGAGTGCCTTCTTGCACTAAGAAGATTCGTGTCTGCCAGAGGCCTACCAGAGATGATCGTTTCCGATAATGCTTTACAGTTCAAATTGTCTGCAGAGGTACTGTCAAGCATGTACTCGATGAAAAATAAAATACGATGGAAATTTATTCCCCAATTAAGTCCATGGCATGGTGGCTTTTACGAGCGATTGGTTGGACTCGTCAAGAACTGCCTTAAAAGAACGCTGGGGAAGCAACTGTTGACTGACACCCAGCACCATACTGTCATAAAAGAAGTCGAAGCCGTGGCAAATACACGCCCCCTCACTAGTGTGGGCTCGGAGATAGAATATGTGCTAAGGCCAGTTGATTTTTTGACATTTGGAAAATGTATTACCATCATGCCATCAACTGATAGACCAGATCCAGGTGGTACAGTGACAAAACAGAATCTGATAGAGAGTTGGAAAAAGGGCCAAGCTATACTGGAAGAATTTAAAAGAATGTTCATCGGTCAATACTTATACAGCCTGCGTGAGAGATATCAGAATTCTCACAAACAACCTCGAATTAAATCTGATAATGAACCATGTGTTGGAGATGTAGTCCAAATCAAAGGAGTATCAAAAAACAGAGAAAACTGGAGAGTAGGAAAAATAACTTCTTTAATACCAGGAGCTGATGGCGAATGTAGAGTAGCGAGGGTGGTATCTGAAAACAAAGAATTTATCCGCTCGGTGGGTCACTTATATCCACTCGAGATAGAAGAGGAGACGCCTTGTATTCCAGAATCTGGAAGACAAGACGCCTTAGGTTCATCTTCGTTTAGAAGAGGTGAAATCACATCTGATGGGGTTCTACCATCCGAATTATCAACACCAGTAAAAGAAGCATCAGATCAAAGTAAAGTAATAGATTTAGGAGAGAACCAAGATGCCCACCAGAGTGAAACTTCTGCTATTGAAATAGAAAAGAGTAACAGTGATATAACGCAAATTATGGAAATAGAAAACGAGGATGAGGAGGTCATTGAAAAAGAAAATACAGAAAATTGTAATGACCGAAAAAGAAGAGGCGCAGCTATAAGGGCGAGAGAAAAAATCGCCCAATGGACTCGCCAACTTGTTGCTCTCCTCTGAGCTATTCTCCCGGCCGTTGGGAGTGTCGCGAAGAACGCGAACCTTAAGAAACATTGGTAAGTTTCGAAATAAACATTTTTTTTATTTGATGATGGCAACATTTTTATGGAAGGTAGGTGATAAGAAAAAGAAAAAAACATGTTGGACAGAAGGACAAAAGGCGCGAACCAGGACAGGCGAAAAAGATAGGAGGATAGGAAGGAGGAGAGAGATACGAGGACGAGAGAATCTGGTGAGTAGCTTTGTAATGTCTAAATTGTTCGTAGTGGTAACAAGAAGAGAAGATGATAGAATTATAGAATTTAGAATGTTTAGAATAGAATAACAGAATGCGAGGCATGGGCAAGCTATATGGGGTGTTGGGAGGCTTGCTGGGGAAAGAAAGAATCCCCATTTGGTATTGTCGTACCTACATTGAGAATTTAGAAAGAATGAAGTTGTTTGATCTACCAACCATCAATGATGTTTGATAGTTTCGATTAGAACACCTTGTCGTCATGTCTTCAGAACTCGGGCTATCTGAGTACATCCGATTGGGACGTGGCGACAGTAAAAGAGACATACAAAATTGGAAACACAGAGGCGCATGACACACAAATTTCACCAGCTATGTTTACTGTAGGTAACAGTTCGAAAAATATTGACAGATTTTAAAGGAGTACACAAAAACTAATTCAACGCGGGTCAAAACGCGGGCAAAAGCTAGTTAAAATATTATAACAACAAATGAGTTCCCTTGAAGATTTTTTATTGTGATAATTGCAATTAATTATTGAGGTATATTTCAGCGCGTTCGCAACTTGATTCCCCGTCGAGCGACGGAGATATCAATATACGGGACAAGTGGTGCGAGTGAGTAAGACCCACGCACCCGGGGTCACCAGCAGTAATTGTCGCCTTAAACAAATACTATGTAAGGTACAGGATTCGAACCTGGGTCTCAACATTGAGAGTCCAACCTCCAACCGACCAAGCTATAAACAACGCAGAGAGGAATCAACAGACGTTCCATAAGCACATGTTTTTGTGTGTTGCTATTACAAGGCAAACAAAAGGGATATCTACAAATCATAACAAATGTTTACTTACTACTCGTCAAAACAATGCGCGTTTTCTTCACAGACATATAATTATTACTAAGTAGCAGACCAAACATAAGGATTAAATAGCGTGGCAAGTTTCCATACAAAAAATAAGCTACATTTAGGCTTCATGGTACGATGAAACGCATAAAAATGGGTGGTTTTGGCTGGCTTATGCTTGGAACATATTTGTTAATCCTAATCTGTGGTATATATTTTGTTTGGAAACAAGCAATATTTATATTTAAAAAGCCCGAAGTTCACCGAGCTAAAATTGCCACGCGTCGACTCTATGCGTTTATTATTTTAATGTTAGGTCTGCTACTATATTATACGTCAGTGGTTTTCTTAATTTTTTGAGCAGAGACAAGTGTTATTGTCATTACAACGTAAATAAACAAAACAGAACCTTTTGAAGATCAGAGTAATTGGGATCTTGCATGGTGTTGTTTTTTAAGCTGTGTGTGGTTATAATATAATGTTACATGATTGAAATGAAATGAAATAATATTTATTCATCACCAACATCATAGAAAAATATTAACCAGGAGATACACAATTGCTTAAAGGTAAATACATAGCAGTGTAGGTTAACGTTGGAAACCAAGCTAAATTAATTTATGTTATGTTTCCAGCGCCTTACTTATTATTATAATGTTCATGTAAAAAAACAGTCTAAAAAAACCGCCAAGAGCGAATCGGACTCGCACAATTAGGGTTCCGTACGAATAACACAGAGAGTGTGCAGTCAATAGACAAACTAAATGTGTAAAATACATCTTTTTTGCATCTATTTCAAACATGCAGTTTTTCGGTAACTATGACTTAATATCTAACAACACAAATAAATATTTATTTTAGCCTTTGAAAATTAGGAGAAGGGGGAAACGGTAGTTTTTAGGAAATTTTAAGCTGTCATTGCGACCTATTCTCGTGCAGCAAACCTTAAATTTAGAGTTGAAAAACCTAAAATAATACAAGCTCATTTAACTTGTATCCATCTGCGTTAAAGCCTATTTTGCATTGAAAAGTTTTAGGTTAAGGCAGCTCTAAATCTAATATTTGCTACACGAGAATAGGTGTGATTAAGACCTAAACCAAAAACTATTTAAAAAAATCTTTAGTATCCTTAGAGGTTTTTCAAATGATAGTACCTCACACGATATCACACTAATATTATAAATTGCGAAGGTTTGTGTGAGGGTGTGTGTGGGTGTGTGTGTGTATTTGTTACTCTTTCAAGCTGAAACGGCTGAACGGATTTGGATGAAATTTAGAATGGATATAGCTTATACCCTAACTTAACACACGGGCTACTTTTTATCCCGGAAACAAGCATATTTTTAAACCGAATAACACGCGGGCGGAGCCCCGGGCAAAAGCCAGTAATTAATAAAACCTTTTTATTTATTGGACCAGACTTGAAATTGAAACTGCAGCATCCTAACAAAAAAATAAAATTCTTTATCTGAGACGGTATAATTGCGCGTCAACAAGACCTCACATTATGCTAAATATCAATTTCGTACGTTACTAGTCTTTGCGAAAAGCCAAAGCGTAACCAACGGGACCCTATTCCCAGGCTGTATCTCATGAACCGTGATAGTTAGACAGTTGAAATTTTTACAGATGATGTGTTTCTGTTGCCGCTATAACAACAAATACTAAAACCGGCCAAGTGCGAGTCGGACCTGCGCAACTTATGGGTTAATTAACAACATTATTATACAACAACGATAACATAATGTCAAAAGCATCCGGAACAGAAGAGCTTGGATGATTAGAATGAAGGATATGGAAGAGGCGAAAGCAGGATCGTAGCAGATGGAAATCTGTAGTCTCTGCCTACCCCTCTGGGACACAGGCGTGAGCATGTGTATGGTGTGTATGTACTTGCATATTTATAACTAGCTTTTACCCGCGGCTCCGCCCGTGTGTTATTTGGTTTAACGACATGCTTTTTCCGGGATAAAAAGTAGCCTATGTGTTAGGTTAGGGTATAAGCTATATCCATTCTAAATTTCATCCAATTCCGTTTAGCCGTTTCAGCGTGAAAGAGTACCAAACATACACACACACACAAACTTTCGCATTTATAATACATATTAGTGTGATTTTTTTGACGAGCCATTTGCACTAGCTGTTATATTCTGAAGGCTTTAATTTTAGTTTTATTGTTGTCAAAACTAAATTTTGTCTGTTCCAAAATAGTTATTTAGTGTTAACAACAGAAGCTATATTACCTTAGAAATTTTGTAGTTTTGACAGCACTAAAACTAAAATTGAAGCTTTCAGAATAGGACATAATATTTATTTCTAGGTATCCTTTACCTAACCTTGACTTGACGGCAGACTTAATGAGGCTATCAAATTCAAAACGGGTTTATCACTACAAAAAAATTTGCAAGTTAAAACTTAATCGAAGACTAGCTTTTGCCAGTGACTTCGCTCACATGGATGGAAGTGTCTTTCAATGTATCTTTTATTTGCATCTTCTTCTCTATCTCTACATACAACATATAAAATGCAACGTCTGTCTGTCTGTCTGTTCGTTCGCTTATAATTTGGGAACCACTCAATGGATTTTGATGCAGTTTTCACTGAAAAATAAAGCATTTCTTCGGGAAGGTTTTAGGGTATGTATCATCACGCTATGACAAAAGGGAGCAGCGCAATGATAATTTTAGTGAAACATGGAAGGTTCGCCGCCATAGCGTAGCCGATTGTCGCGGGTTGAAACCCCGACTGGCAATTTTTTTTTATTTTTCTATATTATTTTCAGAATAAATGTTTTCGTTTGTAAAAGACAGGTGACCAGGGTCTGATGATGGGACTGGAAAATGGAAACTGGATCTCTTCAACGGACAACAGCAGACCCTTCGAGTTTGGGTTTATTTGATTGGTATTTATTAGCACTTTGGTAAAACATAGTGACCTGTGTCTGCTGATGGGACTGGAAAGTGGGTACGGGATCTCCTCAACGGACAACAGCAGACCCTTCGAGTTTGGGCTTATTAGATTGGTGTTTATTAGCACTTTGTTAAAAAATGGTGACCAGAGTCTGATAATGGGACTGGAAGATGGAAACGGGATCTCTTCAACGGACAACAGCAGACCCTTCGAGTTTGGGTTTATTTGATTGGTATTCATTAGCACTTTGTTAAAAAATTGTGACCAGAGTCTGATAATGGGACTGGAAGATGGAAACGGGATCTCTTCAACGGACAACAGCAGACCCTTCGAGTTTGGGTTTATTTGATTGGTGTTTATTAGCACTTTGTTAAAAAATGGTGACCAGAGTCTGATAATGGGACTGGAAGATGGGTACGGGATCTCTTCAACGGACAACAGCAGACCCTTCGAGTTTGGGTTTATTTGATTGGTATTTATTAGCACTTTGGTAAAACATGGTGACTGTTGCATATTGTCGTTAAAAAATCATATTCTTTTGTTTTGCTTATTTCCACGAAAGTCTCTTCGACGCGGGCGGAGCCGAGGGCAAAATCTATGTAAGATAAAAACAATTCTGAGCTTCTGATGAAAAAATATTTAAATAAAAAACCCAACTTTACAGGAGAGTGGTAAAATACATTTTTTGCACAAAATCAAAGGGTCATGTACATAAATAACATCAAGTTTTATTACTAAATATCCCTTCAGCCCCTTCTCTTAGAGATATATCAATCAGAAGCTGAATTAAACCATTTGCCTCCAAAAAACTTATGCATTGTTAAATGCACTATGATTTAACTTGAGTTTGTGCCTTTTACCATATTTATTAAACATGTAAAAAAAACCAAGAATAATAAAATCTATTTCATTAAGAAATTCAAAATTATTTTATGTTCTTATTATTAGTTTTTAGATATAGATACATATATGCATGCAGAATAAATGGACTTCATACAAACTCCTACCTACCAAAGAATAACATATAGTCAGGACATGAATTCATGCAGGGCTGAGTTCAGTTTGATCGCCCGCTCACGTCCGGCGATCATGACATCTCTTTTGCACGCATTGAATTTGTATATGCTATCCCGCTGTCAGTGATGAGCGGGCGATCAAACTGAATGCAGCCCAGGGTGTCAAATGTTTTCAAGTCAATGCAAGTTACAGTATACACTTGGTACACCCACTTTGCACTGCTTTATTAGATCCCAAATGAAATAGGTGGTGAGCCCTATTGCCGTCCTCAAGCACAAATGGACTTAGCATTCCTTCCGAAATGCGCAGTTCGAACACAAATTCATGTGCACTGAGAGAATTGAACCCATGACTTCTGGGTCTCTCAGCAACAGAGGCAGTCACAGAGTAGGTACGTACATATAAAATGAAAAATGTACCTTGTTCCCAACAACCATAAATGGAAACCTTTCAATGCCATTCTTCACACCAGCATAATGCAGGAACTCATTTAGCCACATCTTGACATTGTTGAAGGAACTGCGGTCATCTATAGCATATGCCAGTATGCAGATATCGGAACCTCTGTAGAAAGGGGTCCTCAACGATTTGAATCTCTCTTGGCCTGCAGTGTCCCATACCTAAAATTTTCAATTAAATATATTATCTATACTACTGATAAAATAGTAAATAAGTTATTGAAAATTAAATATTTTTGTAAAATTTTAAATGAAATGGGTTATTTTATTACTTATTAATTTATTAGTGTTATACCAACTAAGGCAAAAACAAAATTTTTCGTCTGTCTGTATGTTCCATTTAAATCAAGAACCACTCAACAGTTCTAACAGTTCGTTATTATCATCATACTGACCCTGGTCAACATACACAGGCTTTAACAGGGGTGTTGACAAAATAACAGCCAAGCCAAAGACTATTTATACTTTTATTTAAGATTTATCTTATGCACAAATAAAAGATATACTGATTGAAAGACACTTCCACACAAGCAAAATGTTTGACAAAAGGAAGTAAATTGGCAAAGCATAAAATAATTTAATATACATATATATAGGTGTCAATTCAGTGTAACACAACTTAACTTATTTGACAGGACTAGCCTGATTTCAAGTATCCTCTTCTTCTCGTTTTGATAAAGAAAGAAAAAGGGTAGTCCTGCCAAATAAGTTAAGTTGTGTTACACCAAATCAATACCAATATGCATGATAAAAAAAGTCAGTTTTGATAAAGGGTCAGATGCTGACTGGGATCTATATGTCATGTCGTGGGCAGATCACAGAATTGGGCAAAATGTAAAGTATTCATACCGGAAATCTTTCACCAAAAGTGAGAAATAGGTGCAATGAAAAGCCAAGCAAATCGGAGCAGAGTGAGGGGCCCTCTAGTTTAAAAAGAAACATAATATGTATGGGCAGATCATGATATGCCCAATTCTACAATCCAATGATGACACATGCAGGGTGTAAATAAAACCACATACTCTACTGATCACACTGAACGACTATTTCTAAAAACAACCCACACAAATCTTCAGAGAAAAAGATATTCAACTGTAACCAAAGACATTAATCCATAGGTGGAAGGTTTATTTTAGAATGCTGCATCAGAACAGCTGTTTCACAGACAACGCTCTCTCTAAACTCACCCGTATGTTGTTGCGTTAGGCATTTTTTTTGAACTCAATTATTTCCTAAGCTAAGGGTGTCTGCAGGTATGATCCTTGGGAAAAGTGGTTCAGTAGGATCGGTAGAATATGTGGTTTCATTTAATGTTAGCAGTCTATTTACACCCGGTATAATAAAAAGTGGAATAAACATTAAAATTAAAAGATATATGGTTTTCTTCCACACAACTTTATTGTTTCTCAAATTATAAGTTAGCAGTAGCAAGGTGATCTTAGTCCGTTTGCTTACAAATGGACAAATTTACCCAACATAACAGACTTTTTATTGTCATTTTTTTTTTCGTTAGTAAGCAGGTTAACTTGGTTTTTCCTTTGTGTCTGGCTGACGTCATGCATAGTAAACCCATTTTAACAAACATCATCAAACTAAGTACCTCTGAAGGTCATTCTTGATGGCCTAATAAAAAAGTCTAAGGTGTGGCAAATGATACTCACCTGAAGCGTGTACTGTTTACTGCCGACTTCTATTGTCTTATTCATGAATTCTACACCTATAGTATGAAAGCTGTGGTCGTCGAAGTGATTAGAAATGAACCTACTCATAAGACAGGATTTTCCGACACCTCCATCTCCTAGAATTACTATTTTAAGCAGAGTACTCCTAGGTGGAGCTCTCCCATACGCTCCTTCGTTTTCTTCGACCATTATGCTAAATTGACACCATTTTATTCCATTAAAACTTGCTTAATTCACAGCCTTGGATTGGAGTCTTACACGAAATTATTAATTGGCGACTGGAAATTTAAAAAAAATGATAATAGCTGGTAGCTAGGAATGAATATGTCTTTGTTTTGTAAATGCACAATCAAACACTGAAAATGAATTTATTTTAATGGAAGTAGTTAAGCCAGCTTTTTGAGGAAATAATTATGTAGACGTTTTTTTTCGACATCCACCACAAACAACAAAACTGCTTGAAACTTGACACATTTTTTTTTACAAATCTGTGAACGTCAAACAAAAGTCAATTTCGTTCCGTTATTTTTGTTGTCGCAAACAGCAGTCAACATTAGTCCGTTTCAAAACGAGGATTTTCACTCTGAGTTGGATATAGGGCTGCCACTCCTCCGGGTTTGACCCGGAGTCTCCGGGCATAGTTTAAAAATCCATACCATATCTAAAGGTACTCTGAATAAATATATATATTTATCTATATAAAGCCTTTAGTTTCCTTTAATAGGTAGGTATTTGTAATAATAATAAAAATTTATTAATTTTCGAAATATATTTCGGCCCACTATGGGGCCGGCATCAGTCGAATACTTAAATGACATAATGTAAAAATGACATGATGATATATACAACCTTAGGACTAATTAACCTACGAATCTAATAACCTACTTTTAACATTAATTATGGAAAAAAATAAAAAAAATATATATTAAATACCAAAAATAAAAATTATTTCGGTTGAAGAGCCATATTGCGGTTTCCGGCCGTAACATCCCGACATTCCGACATTTACTTGGAATATCATCGATACGTACCGAAGACCGCAAGAAGACACTGCTGCTTATGGCACCCTGGTCTTAATATAATTATATATCTTAATAATACATACATGTAATATTTTTGTGAGTCAGGTTCAGGTGTCCATAAATAGTCATCGTCTGATGTCAGTGTTGTTTATTAAGTCCTGGTCCGTAGTGCGCACCAAGTGACCATATGTAGGAGTATTCCCATGTCCTTAATTTTATGTCTGTCAGTGATGGGTTAAATGATTTTATGACTCTGACGGTGAAACAGTTATTAAAAGTTTGGTTATGGGAGCGGACATGGATGGGGATGGGGAGATTGTTATTATGGATCGTCGATGTGTGCCTGTGTTGATTAATGCGGATGTGTAGTTCGTTCCGGGTGTCACCTACGTAGAATGCCGAACAGTGTCGGCATTCTAGTAGGTAAATGCAGTTCTGTGTCTTGCAGTTGTTGTTAGGTTGAGTTTTGTATGTATGTGTGGTGTGATGTGTGTTGATCTGTGTGCTTGTATTGATGATAAAGGTACTCTGTGATCCATATAGTTGTCCAACGAACGCATGTAGACAGGGCAATCGTGCGGGGCTTGCGGGGCAAGACGCGGGAGGTGTTAGCCCCGACTGCATACTTACTTTCGAATAAGCAGTCGGGGTCACGGCTCTCCGGGCTGACGCGTCGCAACTCGCAAGTGTAATAAAATAACCCAGTAACATTATCGATGCCCAGTAGTAACTAGGTATCTCTGGTCAGCTTGTTGTGAATTGAATACTCTGTTTTGAACAGTAAAGCAATTTTTTTATAAATAAAAAAAATGGAGCTTACTATGTACTTGTTTATAGTCTATCGACTGTCGTTATTTCACATTACTTATCGACTAAATATTGTTTGTTTCAAAATAAGTAACTATTTTTGAGGGAGTACACATGAAAAAAGTAAAATAAAGTGCATTTAAAAAAATCTCTGATACAAACATTACAAAAAAATGGTGATTTTAAAAAAATTACTAAAACTGATCATAACTCAAAACCCACGAAACTTTCCTAAGGGCATGTTAGGCTTGTTCAATGCGTCTTGGGTCCATCTACCTCCGGTGTCAGTGTGACGTGCTAATTTTGGGACAACCTGTATGTTACCTAGGTTTACCCGGGTAATGTTTATTAACATGTCAATCTTATACGCTCCTCCTCGCTTCGCTCGTCGTCGCACCTATTTTTGACTTTTTTTGGACTTTACCCGACTTTGGGCCTTACCCGTTACATATACAGTACGTACGTAATTTCATTATAGTTATTAGTTAAGGAATAAAATGGCTGTGAAGGGTCGACACAAAATGGCAGCCGCACAGTAGGAGTGGTGGGGTGACTAGGTTTTGGTGTCAAATAGTTACAGCAGGTCTAGCTCCTAGTGGGTACGGTCTTGTGAGGGTCTGATGAGGAGCAAAGATATTGCTACTGGATCTCAGTGATGGCGATATCTAGAAACATCCAGTTTTGTGTTAAGTGTTTAGTCTCAGGGTGCTGCTTCTCGTCATCAGGGGTCTTATGGGGGTCTAATGAGGAGCAGAGACATGGCTACTGGATCTCAGTGACAGCGATACCTGGTTTTGTGTTAAGTGTCTAGTCTCAAGTTATTTAAATATCATATAGGGTGAAGTTAAATAAACCGACCAAATTTATATTGGAGACTCGGTTAGTGATAAAAAACTAGGTTCAGTAATCCTTTTGGCCAAATTCGAAAAAATATTTTTTTTGCTCCTATACTGGTTGGACTAGTTTAATTCCTAGTCCAGTCAGTAAGAAGGAAAAAAAAATCCAGATTTCCCAAAAAAGGTAATTGAAGCTTGTTTCTGATCACTAACCGAGTCTCCAGTATCAAAATGGTCGGTTGATTTAATTTCACCTTGTATATTACCCTAAGTTATGTAAGTACTTTTTTGTTATGTAAGTCTTAGTGTATGAATGTGTAAACTTATTAAAAGATACTTGATATTAATACACGATTGGGTCTTATTTTTATTGTTAAGAACTGTGACAACCCTAGCAATATGGCTACTGTCTAGACGCTGTCGGCATTTTCGCAGACATCAAAGGCGTAGGATCACTGTATGTTTTTACACTGTGCTCTGGGTTTGCATGGTGCATAACCGGGCTCCGGGTTTGACATCGATATCTCTGAGTCAGACCGGGTGGCGACAGCGAAGCGGCGATAGCCAACCATCACACACACACACAACGCATCACATTAATCTCAATATTATTTTTTTTCCATCCCTATAAGCAATACGTTTGTTAAACGTGTCTTTGATGAGAAATTTGTGGACAGAAGAACGAGACTCCTTATCAGTGAACTACGTTGAAGGCAGAGTTAATTACAATAATGAATTGACAAGAATTTTTGAAAAAACCTGAGATTGAAAAGATGTTGAAAAAAACTCTCAAAAATGGAAAATACACTTTTATGTATATCAAGCTGGTCCAAGTCACCCTAGCACTAGCTAGGTCATTTAACTTTAATAAAATAGATTACTCACTATGAATAAATAGGTTAATGATGTTTAATAAAAAAAACACGTTCTTTTATTTCTATAACATTAAAATCTCCAGGTTTGCGTTTTTTTAAAGGTGGCAGCCCTAGTTGGATATGGTGAATTCAACCCCACAACGTTATAAAATAGACACGATTGAAAACGAGGTTAAACCAATGAAGTATTATTACTACGTATAGAGCTGACATCTCCAAGCAAGATTTTGCATAACGAGTGTCTCATTCATTTCGTGACGTTTGTTGCGACGGCGTGCGTGACAGATACCTTGAGCTTCAGAAAATTGGAAATTATACCTTTCTGTTCCTTAACAGAAAATATAATAAAGGTAAAAATTTAACCTTCCTAAAACTTAATCAAAAAGTCATAGCGAAAGGCGAGTCAATGCATTTATCTCGAATAAATCGAGTTAAATTGGAACCGAGTCAACCCGAACGATGTTCCAAGCCCTAGATTCTACATCAGTGCACCAAAAGCGGCTCGGCAAAAATCCACTCAATTCAGTTGAGGAGTGGATTTTCCGTTTAGTCTGATATGGTAACGCCGCCGTGACGCAAGCTGCAAGCAGAGCCGAACATCCACCAGGCAAAAACAAAATGTTTAATTAAATAAAATGTAAAAGGTATGGTTTCTGTGTTTTATTTCAAACCTTGCCACCCAGGGGGGTAATTCCGGAGAATCAATCGAATCGAGATTTCTAGAACTCGATCTAAAAACTTATGGAGTTCGACTGATAAAATGGGTTTTCACGATCGAGAAAGCTAATTCGATAGACTGAGAATATTCTGAGTCTGTCTAATTACCCTTCTCGATCGTAAAAACCCATTTTATCAGTCGAACTCCATAAGTTTTTAGATCGAGTTCTAGAAATCTCGATTCGATTGATTCTCCGGAATTACCCCCCAGGAATTTAAATATAAATAATTACAACCTTTTTTTTCGGAAGTAAAAATACCACATAAACATTCTGTTGTTTTGACGTAAAAGAATGTAATCGAATTGAATAGAATCCGCCCACGCACATGTACAACTAGGCATCTAAAACAACAAAACATAACGAAAAAATACATACTGGGAGGGAAATTGGCCGGCCACCATTAACACACAAATGGACCGATGTCAAAAAAGAGTGAAACAGAGAAAAAATAAAGATAAGCTTGCAAAAAATCAGAAACGTGCAAAATAAATAGGTACTTATAATATTATAAAAAATATGTGTAATAATAAAACTTAAAGTGATGGTTGAATCCAGCAGATAAGATTAAATCCCATATATTTTCCGTCAAATGGTGTTAAAGTAGCACCATGCAAAGCCCCCTGGAGGCCTAACATGGTGCCACTTTAACACCATTCTAAATATGATTGACAGTTAATTCCATATATCTATAAATGGTGTATAAAATGGAGTTAAAGTGGCAACCATGTTAGGCCTGCAGAGATCACTTGAAAATTGCAATGTTGACCGCATAATATCCATCCCTGCTGCTATATATGCCAACGTCGTTAATTTGGTTCAATTTTTCACAATTGTCTGTGCACAAACTAAAGATTTGAGAGATAAAAAGAAAGGTACTTATCATGCACAAATTTAATAACAATAGGTAATAAACTAAAAATCCTAAAGTAAAACCAGAACCTAAACCTTAAAATAAAATATCTAAACCTATTATTCTGATAAATTTTCCTAAAGATCATTAATTTTTCACTTGTCTAAATCACAACTTTGATACAAAGCAAAAACCTCATAATTTTTCTTTCTTATTTATTTATTCATCACATCACAGATTGGCATGAAGGAAGATGATGCTGTGGAAAATGTTATTTTTTATTTTACAACGGACAACCGTTTTTTGTGTATACTACGATCAAGTCGGATTGAAAAATGAGGTAAACAAACCGTTTAGGATGAAAATTACCAATATTGTACTCACCTCTTATTAAAATCTTCACATACATTGATTTTAGACACTTCGATCTTCATGTAGAATACACTTTTGGTCACAATAAAATGCATCTTAACTCACTTTTTGGTAAAAAACTTTTCAACAAAACGATCATTCGTTTTTTCTAATGGCGGCTGCACATTTTTATCTGTGTGACCCTATTGACTAGTAGTGATGTCCCATTTTTACAGATTAGAAAAAAATCCAATGAACATTAGTGAAAAGAGGACGTTCTATGTTTTTCCAACAAAATTTACCGTAAGCACCTAAAAAAGAATTACATCGTTTAAATTTTAACAAATGAAGTGATTAAAATAATTTCGTTCATATGACTTTCATCGCTCAAGCTTTTTTTGATTTTTGACATCCCAAATCGTAAGGTAAGCCAGCTTTCGTAGAATTCCGTAAGCACCATGCATGAGCGTTTAAACATTACAGACCATTCATTGCCCCAATTGCAGTCATTTATTTTAGTTTTTTATGGTTAGAAAATATTTTATTATTCATTTCAATTTTAATAACGTTTTTAAATTTTTGAAGCTCCACAATGCTGAGATCTCAGATCAATAACGTACGGACATCTGAGCTGTTACTAAAATAGTCGAACATCGCTATTGTTAAAAAGGTACTCAAGTACATTACTTTAAGTGACAAAAAAGGTCAAGTGTGAAAGAATCATTTCTTTGTTTACGTCACTGCTCAATCCGACTCGATGGTAGTATATTTTCAATTTGTCCTCGTTTGACGCAACGCAACCCTAGCACGGGTGTTCCACTCGCACTTGACCGATTACTATATCTTTCTTCGTGTAAAGTAATAACACGAGTTAATGTTATATGTTTAGACGGTCAGCTAAACACTTGCAACGGAACGCACTCAACATAATGATTAGCGCCATCTAGACAAGTCTGAGAGAACTGTTAAACAAAATGTTGTATAAGAGGTGTCGCTACATTCGCCGCGATTCGCTTTGCTTGCTTGCATGCATTATTTATTTTATTCCGCTTTGTTTTGCGGAGGTGAGTTGACGTGGAGAGATTTCTTAAATTTTGTGTTGAATGTTTTTGATCTTTAGTTTTGAGTGAACTGCTGAGACATATTGTTAGAAAAGTGTTTATATTTTTATAACGCACATATTGTGACAAAGTTTTAGAAATAATTGTACCAATCGGAAAATAAGTAGTCCTGTCTTGATGTCAATAAACTTGTCGGTGGTATTTTATGGGAAAGGTGTGCCGCGTCGCGCTGGTACCTGTTTGTGGAGGGCAGGCGTTTGGGCCCGGGCTGGAGCCTGCTTATATGCTGGCGCCTGAACTGGTGGAACCATGGTGGCATATATGATGAAAGAGGTGAGTAGTTATTGAAAAGTTTTGGGAAGGAGACGGTGGGACGGAGCGGGGTGCGCGGGGCGAGACGCGAGCGTGCATTCACCTCTGACCCGCGCGCGGGGCGAGCGACGCTCAAGGTCGGTGCGCCTCGTGAAGGTCGCGCGTCACGTGACACGAAGGGTGCACACACCCCCGCGCCCTTCTTTGATACATACCCCTTCGCTGATGATAAGACAGTCGAGTACACAATGCAGTTTATCAATCTATATTAAATTTAATTAGTTTAATTTCATTATAATTATTAGATTTCACTTTAATTCTAGAACAAACATACTTACATATGCATTTGTCATATACCTATCTTATTTAGTATAGGTAGGTACAATCTATTTATATTATACTTACCTACTAATAATAAAGTAGGTAGTAAAAAGTCGTATTCGTACATTTATTATTTTTTCAACATTTAAAATACAATGGTTCATTTACTGAAGCCAGAATTACCATTTTTTATCATTTTTGTCCGCCTGTGTGTGTCTGTAGCTGTAGGTATGTTCCGTGTTTTACTGAATTGGATGCGTTTTTTTTTATCTTTGTCGTTACTACTCGTTACGTTACCCTGGTCAACATAACAGTATTTAAAGGGTGTTGATAAAATAACAACCAACCCAAAAATGGGATATAATAGAGATAAAGAGATATAAACGCGGGCGGAGCCGCGGACAGTAGGCTAGTTCGTAGTAAAAAAACAATTCTAAATTTACATTAAGTTTTTTGTTGCTAAAGTTTTATGATGAAGATAGCCTTGACCATGGATTGTCGCCAACTGCTCACCCAATCACCCATTCTATTTGCTTACTATATAAAGATAAATTATAAAAGTCAAAAAATGAATAAGTATTCAAATGCCAAACATTTGTATATATGACTGTATCATTTTATATTTAAATTTAATTCTAACTTAAGTAATGAACTGATGAGAAATAACTTATTTTATTGTAATTTTAAAGGCTTTCGTTTTAAACTGTTTTGTTACAAATAAATGAAAGTTTTGACAGAAATTCAATTAAAAGTAATTAAAATTAAAGCATGTTGGCTATGTACATGAGTGTAAAACTATCACAATAATAACTTAATTTATTTTATTGAATGTAGGTTTTATTTGATAAAAAAGTTGAAACAAGTCGAATAATTAAGTTAAAAAAGTTAAGTTGAATTCTTATTAAGAAGTTTGTTGGTATAAAAATAAAGTTTCATCAGTGGCGTGCATAGAACTTTTAAAAGCAATGAGAAGTTCAAGTTTGACAATAAAGAAAAAACTATGAAAAAAATTAAATGTCACTTTGAAAAATTATTAACAAGACAAGGCACTGCCTACCATAGAGTTGATTTCATACAAAAAATATTTGTTCAAATTGGTTTTGAATTTTTTTCACATTTATTTTATCATCGAACTTGACCTTTCCAGCAAAAGTTCTATGCACGCCACTGAGATAAATACATCAATATTTTTTTTGATAAAATTACGTAATCCTTCTTTAATTTGAATATTTTAAGCTAAATGAAATAACAAAAGCTAGAAGAAAAAATGGCCAAGTGTAAGTCGGACTCGCGCAAAAAGGGTTCCGTACCACCACACAATAAGGGTATGGAACCCAAAAATCTTATTGTAAATAACAACAATAAAGATGCCCCACATCAATGAAAGCACCAGACAAAAAATTCAGCACCCTCTGAGTACTGAACCATGATTTTTATTACAGTTGTTTTTCTTTAGAGTATGAACAACAAACTGACCTTTATGTATTACCGATTTTAAGATAGAACTGGAACAAATAAAATCAAAATAAAAAATAAAATGAAATAAAATAATAAATAAAAACGATTAACCTTTTTAATACACCTGCTCAAAATGTGATAGATTCGACTGCGTCTCGGCAAAAAAGTCAATCGTGACTCTAAATATGAACCCTTTCGCACTTGCATCAAAATGTACTATTTTAAAAACAAGTTTTAATTTAAGCGGTGAACTTGTAACATAAGTTTAGATTGCTGAAAATGATACCTAATAAAATCGTTTTAGTCCATCGCTTGTTCTTAAAAGGTTTTATGCTTAATATTTTGTGCTTTTTACTGAATGATGTAATTTTGCTCGTCAAAATCTTTCATTTGATAACCATGTCAAGAGGTGGTAAAAGAAATGTAGTCCGCCATCTTGGGGCGTCCATCATTAGAATGACGTCACTTAGTTTATCGTATTCTGTTCTCCTTGTCAAATCATATTTTTTCGATATTCGTATCATATTGGTGTAGGAAACCCAATTTTTTTCTATTTGTTGTTTTACGTTGGATGTCCTACAATCTGACTAAATTTAACCTTACCGTTTTAAGTAAGAGCCGAAACAAATAATGTTAAAATAATTTGGTCAAGTGCGAGTCGGACTCGCGCACAAAGGGTTCTTTACCGTCACACAAAACTGGTACGGAACCCTTTCTAAAAACACACATAACAACAATATAGATGCTATATAGCAACATTAAGGCGACAAAAAATAAGTCACTAAAATGATAGCGCCTGTCAAACAATTCAGAACCCTCTGATTGAGGAACCCTAATTTTATTATTTTACTTTAGACTATGTACAACAATGTGACTTTGAAACTTGTATACGTATGTATTACCGTCTTTAAGATAGAGCTAAAACAAATTTCGAAGTTTATTGTCCCGTTTGTCACCCTTCGGGTAAGGAATCCTAATATTAACGCTTTTCAAAGACATACGAACCAAACAATGATAATGATTATAGTAACAAACCTACTTCATTTATCTATGTACTTTGTTGAGCAATTTTTAGGGTTCCGTAGTCCGACAAGGAACCCTTATAGTTTCGCCATGTCCGTCTGTCCGCGGCTTAGCGCAGAGACTATTAATACTAGAAAGCTATAATTTGGCATGGATATAAATATTTATCACGCCAACAAAATGGTAAAATAAAATCTCTAAATTAAGCGTGTCTCCCATACAAAACCGGGGATGAATTTCTCGTCTATCCCATAGTGTGGGGTATCGTTGGATAGGCCGTTAAAAATCATTGTGGGCGTGTGGAAACCATTTTTTGATTTAGGGATCCGTTGGTGAAATATTAAGCTTTAAAGTGAAAATTTTAGTTAGAGTGGAGCGCTCCCCCCCCCCCCCCCCCCTGCCGGCCAAACGGTTGTTTATAGAAATGTGTAGAAATTCACAGAAGTAGTATAAATAATTAATTTAAAAGGAAAACTGTCACAGCTAATTAGGCTTTACAGGTTTACGAGTACAGGTCGCGCCAAACTTTTGGTCCCCTATAATGTATGGGGCCCAGTTTGGCGCGGTCTGTATTAGTAGACCAACTTATATGTACCGGGCAACTACGGAACTTTACATTTCACGTGGCCCGACACGTACTTGGCCGGTTTTTTCATACTAATATTCGATGGATTCGATTAATGGTTCTTGGTTGACTTTTACTGTCTTGTTCTAAAATATATTTTTTAAGCTACTAATTTAAATAAAGTGGCTTGTATGAGGTAAATTTAACTCGGGATGCATAGTTACCTAAATGAAACTCTGTTTATTAATTAACTGACTAATTCTAAAACAATGCAGCTACCTAAGACGAAGTAGATGTAGCTTTATCCTGCAGTCAGCGACACACCTTCGCCTTCAAATGGTAAAAGTACACAATGGTTTCGTCACAAAGACACAATACTGTCTGTAGTGTAGGCGGTAATTGTAGTTTATGTAGCCATTGGATTAACAATTAACATAGCGGTCCTTGTATTCAAAATGGTCAGGAAATACATTAATTTGAATTAAGTACCTCATTATGTAAATAGCGCCCTAATTTTATACTTGAAAGCCTATACATGAGCAATTAGTGACTATGACTATCGTTATCCGATCTCTATAAACGAACCATTCTCCCTTTTTAGGGTTCCGTAGTCAACAAGGAACCCTTATAGTCTCTGTCCGCGGCTTAGCTCAGATACTCATAGTACTAGAAAGCTGTTATTTGCTATGGCAATAGTTATGACTATAGATACATATTAATCACACCGACAAATTGGAAAAATAAAATAATGAACAAAAAAATTTAGGGTCCCTACACATAAAGTGGTGATGAATTATTTTGTTCACGTTTACCCCATGGTGTGGGGTGTCGTTGGATTGGTCTTTCACAAATATTATGGTATGTGAAAACCATTTTCTATTAAGGAAATCGTTTGCGAAATATTAAGCTTAACCGTGCAAATGTTTATTAGAGTAGTTTGTGGTTAGAGTAAAGTGTCCCCCCTGCCAACTAATTGAAAGCTTTTGGATATGTGAAAAAATTCACGGCAGTAGTTACACAGGGTGTAAATGCAAAGTCAAGAATACCTTTAGGATATGAAAGTATACACGATTCTGATGTCATTACAAGAAAAAAAAATATACACCTTGAATTTTCAGCAAAAATTCCATCATTTTTCTAAGCTATGGCTACGCAGCTCACCGGCCTCCCCACACACCTAATTGCACCCCGCAACCCTCACTACTCATCCAAGTGGCCTGCGATCGTGAGGGTATCCACGCGATTAGTGTATTTTGAATAAAGAAAATCGTCTTATTGTGAGATACTGAGGTACTTTATTTAGAGATCCCAGTATTTAAAATAATACCTTTACCGATCATACTAACACACCCTTAAAGGATTCTTGACTTTGCTTTTACACCCGGTAATAGTCGACCAACTTAAATTTTCAGATTTGTTTCATAAATTTCATAAGTTTTATTCAAATCATTAACTTATTTAAATGGTACGGAACTCTCAGGAGCAAGTCGTACTACTTGCACTTGACCGACACTTGCACTTAAATTAAATGGTTATTATGTATTATTAGTATTAACCTGAGGCCAATGCAACATTTTTTTTATTTTTTGTTTTTCTCTCTGTCTATCTGTATGTATGTTCCGGTATAACTCGAGAACCACTCTACGGTTTTGGATGCGGTTTTTTCTATTATCATCGGCATTGGCTATAAGGGGTGTTCATAAAATAACGCCCAAGCCGAAAACGAGTAAAGATTGAATAGCGGAGCCGCTGGCAAAGACTAGTTTAAATATAAACGTTTACAGTTTCGAAGTTTCCTCGACAAACAATCCATTATCATGATATTGACACGGTTGTACCACATTCCACGAGATCTCGTTATTATGAACGACGTTGATCCGAGTTGATCGCCATACCAGTCGCCAGCCAGTGCAAAATTATTAACAGGATGTGACAAAATACGAGTTGGAATGCGACATATTTTATAATAAAAAAAAAATCTGCGCCTCGACTTTATAGCAATTCGGAATAGTTGATATTGTTTTGAAAATTCAATTGAATATTTTTTTACTGCTATTTTTGGGATTCCAAAGGGCAAAACGGGTAACGAGTTCTAGAAACCCAAAGCCGAATATTGAATTAGAAATTCGATTTAATTATTTTTCAGAGGCAGGCTCATAGTCATGAGAAAGAAGCCGAAAATATATTTTTTTTTCTTACACTGTGGGATGTGGAGGTGTCAATAGTGGCTGGCATGCATAGAACTTTCTGCTGGAGATTTTTCTTTTTTTTTTTTTTCATTTTCGAACTTGACCTTCTTATTGCTTTTCCTGCAAAAAGTTCATTATCTCTGGTCTAAAGCTTATTATAGTACATATAGTAAAAATATATTTTTTATTATTTTATCTTCAAAAATAAAGAAACGGGGAGCCGTCAAAGTCTTAAACCATTTTTGGTACGAGTTCAATCTCAAAAACTAAAGTAGTTTGAAATTTGTAATTTCTTTATATTATGTACCATAATGCTGTATTTAAACAATAAATATTGAAAACGTCGATTAATATTTAATTTTGTAGTTTTGTTTCATACTTGTCTTAGAGAAATATAAGTTTGTAACTTTATTGAATTTATTTGACTCTATTAACTTATTGGAATGGTACGGAACCTACTAGCACTTAGACCGGTTTTTTTAGTTTTAATTTTACAATCAATCCTCATGGATTTATTTAATGGTTTTATTTAATAGTAGGTTAGGCTGGAGTGAAAGTTGCAAGATTTATATCTTTTCGCTTAGATTATGCCCTACCTAAAATATGGCATTCATCTTGCTAAGTTTCGTTTCGAGTGACATTTGCAGCTACTTATGTGTAAAGTTTTACATCTCTTGGAATTTTTATTATACCTATCGAGTGGAATGGAAGTGGTGGTGATATGCGAAGAGTTGCTGTAAATTTAAAACCAGTCGTAATTTCAAATGCAGATTGGCGAGACGACTATGGCCTCGGCATTTTCCTCGCTCGAAAATAGACTTGTTTCGGTGTTTTTTTGTGCGATTTGTGTCTACTCTAATTGATTTGTTATCGACTTTAATTGAAAAACACACGCGATTTGCACTTTTTATACATATTACACTTTGTGTAATTTTATTAATTTATAAATAACAATAGTTACTTTCGCATTTGTGAGCGAGAGTGTACCCACTCACAGCTCTCCCTACTTTCTCGTTCGCCTGTGTGTGTAGCCTTGTCGTTGTAGTTTCGCTGTGTGCGCGTCGGCCGGTGACCTTGCTATCAGGCGGAAGCGCACGGCCGCGTGAGTCAGAGGCGCGTCTGCCTATACGCGGCTCGCGGGATCAGGGACCTTCATGCTTGCCAGTAGTTGCGACTTGCGCCCCTTGCGCTTTGTTCGACTCCAAAATTCCAAATTCGAATTTGAATTGGCGCTCTTCTATTTTTGTTTTTATGATGTCATCGCGGAAGTTGCCGGTGGTTGTTGGATTTTGAAGCTACGTGAACCTCAAGGTGAGTAAATGTAATATTGCTTCTCTAGTATTTTCTTGCGACCCCTATTTTGAAGTCGTGACCTCTAACCATCAGGGAATAGAACAACCATTGGGATTAATTTTGTGTAAGAAATGTCTGTAAAAGAATATCTCATTTACTACTCTACATCTATTGTTTTGATACCTACTAAAAACCTACCTGCGCTCTATGATTTCTTTAGTATAGAGCTTTTAGAGTAGATAGGCACTTCCCTGGCGCTCTTATAATACCTTGAACTTTTATAGCGATTCCCAAAATTTCTCTAGCGCTCTATAATTTCATAAATGTCTCTAGAGCTCTATAATGTCTGAAATTTCTCATTCTGTGTAATGTACAAACTAGTAAACACCTAGTTTTGGCTGTTACTTTTCGATTTCGTTAGTTAATAATTTATAGGATTTTTCTTTTTTATTTAGCTAAGTGGTAAATATTAATCTTATTATTGTTCATTGCGAAAATCTTTCAAATTAATTTTAATCTCCTTATTAAGTGGTAGAGTTGATGCCGGGCTCGACTGTGGAGGTACCACCATCTGACTTGCAAATCCTCCCGAAGTTATTCGGGGGAGAGTAAGAGAACAGCTCTCAGGCAAAAAAACCAGACGGCCCACCATTGCCTGGGACCGATGGATGGCGGTATATCCATCCCCAATTGCCAGCCCTTATATAAAACAGACTAGTGACGGGCAGCGGCGTCACTGGTGCAAGGGTTTTGGCACCGCGCTCACCAACCCGCCTGCCCAGCGTGTGTGAGTATGGGCATTTCTTCCAGGAGGACCGCCAAGAGTGGCGAAATCCTGGAAAGGCCTATGTACATCAGTAGACGAAACAGGCTGATGGATGGAACTCCTTCCCATGTCATTAATTCATTACTCATCGTCTCATTAGCTATGTCATGTCCATTGCATGCATTTTGAACTAACTAATTAAACAGAATCTAACACTAAAACCGCGATGAAATCTGTGGGAAATGTAACCCATCCTAAATTAGTAGAGCACATCACTGTGACCTTAACGGTACTCTGATAGCTGAGCACGGATAGTGTTGTGACACGGTGCCCGAACGCGACATCGATACCATCTCGATTACAGAAACCATGACCCGTTATGTACGGTTATCCGATGGCGATAAAACGTCAACTCATGACAGATCATGAAATAATAATAAATACTGCAGTCGTTTTCTACGGTAAAATAAAAAAATATCAAAACTGTAATGTCAATGGAAAACTTCAAAACATTCCGGATTCAGACCGAAAAGGTATTGAAATTAATACATTTGGAACGGTTTAAATTAAGACGCAATACACAAGAATTGGAAGCAATTTCTGTAACATTAATTAACTTGCATACTAAACTGTTTTCAATCACGTAGCAGGCAAAGTAAATCGTAAACCAGTTGCATACTTTATTGCTTGACCCAATTCGGTGCAGCGACTTGAGAAAACAACTGCGTAGGTAGTTACATTACCAGCAATATTTACCTTCCGTCGCTTTACCTTACCCAGTCAAAGAAGCTCTTTCTAATTGATCATGAGTAATTTACACAAAGGCTACGTACGGTACGCTCTGATACCAATCCTAACGCATATTTGCTATTTTTTAAATAAATCCATCCATCCATCCATCAGCCTTTTTCGTCCACTGCTGGACATAGACCTTTCCAGGATTTTGCCACTCTTGGTGGTCCTCCTGGAAGAAATGCCCATACTCACACACGCTGGGCACGCAGCGGGTTGGTGAGCGCGGTGCCGAAACCCTTGCACCAGTGACGCCGCTGCCCGTCACCAGTCTGTTTTATATAAGGCCCGGCAATTGGGGATGGATAAACCGCCATCCATCGGTCCCAGGCAATGGTGGGCCGCCTGGTTTTGCCTGAGAGCTGTTCTCTTACTCTCCCCCGAATAACTTCGGGAGGATTTGCGAGTAAGATGGTGGTACCTCCACAGCCGAGCCCAGCATCAGCTCTACCACCTATTAAATAAATAATTTAAGATAATTAATTGTGTTTTATAGGAAACGCGGCCGCGCCGGCGTTTATTCGATTTCTGACCATGACCCGTTTTTGGCTTGAATGTTATTTTATCAACATCCCTTATAGCCTATATATTATGTTAACCATTACGATCTAACTCTGTTGAGTGGTTCTCGAGTAAAAACGGAACATACATAGTTCAGTTACCATTTCTCTATGCACAGAAAGACAGACAAAGTTCTAAATATGGTAGTTTTGGCTTCAGTACAACACTAACAAACAAAAACAATATTATTTAAAATTTTGAAAAAATATTCATTATATAGAGGTGACTTTTAACTACTTCACTATTACCGTACGGTCCGAAATAGAATTACATCGCTGAAAGCCATGAATGATTTCAAGTGTGAGCGAGGACTGGTCCGTAATTTGTTAGCTAGCAAACGATGTGAAAGATGGCTCATGATTCGGACCGCTTTATAAAAGATACCTCATAACCTCTTAATTTAACACAGAATACTATACGTTATATATTTTTTTATCGACTCCACAAACCCACAAACACATTCACAAATATAAATTCTTCCATTTCGAGATGTTCCAAGAGACATTTCAAAATTTTGTCTGAAATTATGGAGTGAAAGTAATTTTTGAAATTTCATTCCGTTCAACGCTTGCATCCTCACCTCTGACGCGTGAGCCACAAAAGCCATACGAATGAATGAAGACATTTGCTTCACTCATGGATTATATGCCATTCACCTCATTCATTTGTAATCGATTTTAGCGATGTAATTCTATTTCGGACCGTACGGTTAGTATACTCGTAGATTTGAGTTCGCCTTTATGGCGTAATTTGGTAGACTGAACGGTTTATTTTGTCCTGGTACTATAGTTTACGTTACGCACATGGTGGCCAATACTTTGTACAATAAATACGATAACGAAATGATTTTACGGCAAGCAAAACTTAAACGATTAAAAGACTAACGAAGGTAAAAACAAAACAAAAAAAAGCAGAAAATACAAAACGTCAGGTCTATATTATCAGAAATTAAAATTTTTGTACTGACTCAGTTTGATGATAAGATGAAAATTCTGCATGTGTTTTCTTATAGCTCGTATCGTACACAATGTACCTACAGTACCTTTAATGCTGATGCGATCGTCATATTACACCTGACTTGACCTGAAACAAGTCTTTAAAATATGCCGTCAAAGATTTTCTTTATTGCTTTCTAGTACCCGGTATAAATCTGCACATACTTGCTGAATTGCACAAACTGCACAGCTGTTTTTAGTATTTATCACAATAGCCGCACCGATGCTTCTTTATAGGTTTCTAAAACTAAAACCTTATTGCGATTTTCTTACCAGTCACCTTACTTTTGACCCCGTAATGTAACACAACTACATGTTGCAACAGCCAAGTAAAAGGAAAGGATGCTTGGTTGGCCTCTCGTCGACTGGCTACGTCGTCGACCAGTAGCGCCAGACCTCTGGTCACCCTTACAGTCCTACTGATTGACAGCATGGTCGAGTGTTTAGAAGGTTGGTTGCATTGGGTAATTATGGTTATCGTTTCTGAAATCGAGGGGTGCAATCATGTTTGGTTATGTAAACGGATAGGACACAGCAGCGGCTACTGGCTGGGTCTGCTGATAAGGGCTATTGAGAAACTATTGGCTCATATTGCAATTTTAAAGCTGGCGTTACCAACGATAAGGTTTGGAATTTAATTCCCAATTCCTTCCTTTGTTTCCTTGAGTTTGCAGTATGCATCCTTATTAAAGCTTATACACGTTTGATTTGAAAACATAAACTCAATCCAATGCCATGGTGTATCCTTCTTCGCCAAGGTTTCGCAACGGTCCTTGGCTAACCGTCTGCGTTCGAAATTCCAATTCTGCGAAGTAATTATACCATGAGTCATGGCTCGGTGGGGTTGCAAACATTGGGAACAGGTCTGGGTGTGACTGTGGCACCGTCGCGTCGCTTGACTCAGACTTATCAGAATCTGCCTGGTTTAAGCTGAACATGTGCTTTCACTTCAGCAGTCAAGTAGCCTCCTCTAAGACTAGATTTAGAGACAATTTATGCGTCATGGAAAAAAACATGCCTAGAAAACTGTTTCATCTTATGAATCAAAGCATAAATGAATTCAACCAAATGTAGGTATAAAAGACAGGATCATGACAGCATAGCTCCACAATTTCCGGAGTTCACTACGTTTTTTACTACATAGCTGAGTATATCTCGGTTCCCAATTAAGTTACTTTATTTTGGGCACCGGAAAACTATGAGTGTTAGTGACGGTTGAACTAGTTTTGCCAGACGTTAGTTTGAAGGATATTTTTTGCGTTCACACGTATCGCTGTGGCCTTCTTGGGCGACAGGTATATTTTTTAGCCCGTCTTGCTAGTCTTGTTTGTTAGATAGATTGTTTTTTGTTGTGATAACTTGATTTAATCTGGTTCCCTGCAGTCTTCTCACGGAGGTTCCTAATTGTAGGTAGGTGCTCTGATAATATTAAAACCTGTTGAAGAATGATGCGGCAGAGAAGACCTTGAACATACAATTGAATCAGGATTTTGGGCTGACGATTCCTTGCAATTTCCTTTTTAATTATACTTATTTTATGTTTATGAAATTTATCGCCTAAAGAACAAAAAAGCTTGCATTTCTCAATCCCTGCTCTTTGTTACTGTGCAATCAGTATATACTGTATTGCCTGCACACGCCAATACACAATTCTGGCATCTCATTCGATATGACCTCTCGTTTTCCCGAGAAATGTCAACCGGAGGCGAGATGTGGAATGCGGCGCTGCGCATGCGACCCATTTGCGTTCCCCCCTCTACTCCTCCACTTGGTGACCTTAGCGAGTTGACGTTGACGCCACCATTGTGGTTTCATGCTTACACTGTCAGAGACATTCGATTTTTAATCATGTTGGTGAGCCATTCTGGTCTAGTAAGGTTATTTTGGTAGTCGAAGACTACATACAACTAAAACTTCTGTGTGATTCATATTTATCGTTTAATATAATTTGTTGGTGGTTTTTGGTTTTCAACTTTATTGTACTTTAAGAAAAATTTGAAAAAGATGAATCCTCCTAACCGCAGAATCTTTCTCGGTTTTTAAGAGGCCACCATAAAAATTTCAAACTGCTTCAGTCCGGTTTATTGTTCTTATTGTAGAATTTATTTTTCATTTAGCTTGTATAATGTGGGTATTGTTGCATGCATCTCTTATCATTATTGACTCGTGTCTTATCAAGTTATATCGGATCATTGTTTTACAATTCTTCTGAATAAAGTGACGTGAAGTCGCGTTCTATTACACAAAGTCATTTAAAGACAATTTAACATGATTTGTTTACATTTATTATGACTTCCAAATCTATTGTGTTGCCTTGTGAATCAACCATTCTCTTATCGACCAATGCAAAATTGTAATAATATACCTATTCGTTAGCAAAAACATAAATACAAACAACCCGCAAATCACAATTAGACACTTATTTCAGATAGCAACCAACTGCATACTTGCAATCAAGGTGTACAACATTTACTCCACCAACGGCGACCAACTCTTCGACCGCTAGTCAATTCTAAGCCCTAATATTTTGATCACAAAGGTTTCTAGAATATACTGACCCTTCTCTAGTATCAGCTTCGTCTAATGTCAACTGACTCTGCAACTGCAATAGCAAATTGCGAACATGGCTGGTTGCTGCCTGCTGCTGGCTATGTGGTTAACGAGCGACACAGCCAGCTCTTGTCTACACGTCTTATTTATGACCCTGAGGCAAACTCGTTCCATTTACATTTCGAGCAGCATTAGCTGTTGTTGGTGCTAGACTGGAAAATTTTCTAAAACCCAACTGCTTGGGATATAAAATGTCATCAGTAGTATTTCGTCTTAACACTTCTGCCGATGATGATATAGTACACTTGTTACAATTAAATTTCTACCCCAAATCCAAATGCCATGATGGTCTAATAAAAATATCACAAATCGTTCTGAAATTCGCAACCATAGCAACCAAGCCAGGTGACCGTTATGTTAGAAACCCTTCGCGCCCCGTGGGTCGACGGCCGGCATCGTCTGTTTCGTCTAGGCTAGACAGAGAACTTAGGTGCGCGCGCGCAAGTTTTATTTTACCTTGATGAGCCTCATTTATTGGAAAACCGTGTCTTTACTGAGCGCCTTATGGAACTTTGTCAGCCGTTGACTTTTTGATAATATGTAAGTCATTCTTAGTTTAACAGATTATGGAAAACATTTCGATTGATGGAATACTTGCTTATGTTTTTGCGTCTGCCTGATTTCATTTAATAAATAGTAATTTGTATGTTGTCACCTACGGAGCCTGTCTTAACGTGGTATAAATGGCTCCATCGATTAAGTTGGAAGTACTTTTCTATGTCAAAAGTCACTTTGACTAAACATGTTTGTATTTTTCGCTATAAATTTGCCCTTGTAGGTACATTTGTGACCTCAAATTCACAAAACAGAGTACCAGCATGTGTACGAGTATTAGCAAATATGTAATTCAATACAGACAAACGTAATGTTTCGGTTGTTTGTTCACCCTGAATATTGTTTGCAATAACAATTTGAACAAGTGCATGGCTCAGACGGTGAAAACAATACAATTTCAAGTTTCTGTTACTCTCTTCGTGAACTAATTAAAAATGAAACGTACAGTACATAGGTAGATTTCGAAACAATACCACCAGACCACTAGAGACTCTTGGAGGACAAGTTCTAGGTCATGGTTCCTCAAACTTATGTTCCCAAGTCGCCATTTCTCAGAATTAAGAAAAGCTAGGTTACTATAATAGACGAAAATAAGTTATTTTTTAAATAATACAATGTAGATAAAAAGGAAATGTGTTTTAATAAATGTTATGATGATGGATTTTTTTCTTCGCATGTTGTGTCAAACTTGATACCTTCCCGTGTAGTCGTGTACACTATACGGGCCGTATGATACGGCCTTAGAGGATGTATTCTCTACTACGGATACGGCCAACTAGGGGTAGTACGCGTACCTCACTTTGAGAAATTCAGTTCTAGGGATTCATTGGTATTTGTTGACCTATTTTTTCTTGATATATGATTTGCAAGTACTAACCTCTATACAATTTCTCGATGCAAGTAAGTTTTATTTATGGTACCTCTGTACAGTTATGTTGTAATGACTATTCCAACAATAAATTACAGTTAATATCTTACAATAACTAATAGAACCTGGCGAATAATAAATCGTGTCATTTGTACTACATTCGTGTAGAAATATGAATTCATGAGCATTTCCTTGATTGCTTTTATGCCATGTTTGGAATCGGTTTGACCACAACTGTGTATAATTTACTTATATCGCGAATGCGACAGTCGACTAAATACTATTATCACTTGTACAATTATTATACTAATGTTATGAATTTAAAAGTTAAAAATTAAAAAGTTTTTACACATTTTGCTCCAAGATCTAAAAGTGCAATTTCTTTTGTATCTCAACAAATAAATTTGTTCCAATTTTTTGTAACATGTATGAATGAACGCATTCTTTTACCGTCGTTCTTGCACCAATATAACATGTTTAATTTCTTTTGCAAACTTGACTGCAAATTATGCAATCCATAACTAGGTACCTGTATTTTTCCGAGGGAGCGAATGACAAACCAACAAATAAGAAGAAAATTTTCGAATCTTGATTTACTGCCTCATTATTCTTTATATTACTTAAATATTTCAAGATATGGCAAAAACCTTAACTTTTCCTCAAAAGCCGTTGGTGCCGCGAGGATGCCCCAGGTATTTAAAATGAAAATAGGGGTTACCAAAGTCACTCCGTTACTAAAGTTAGTCACACCTGTTGGTATCGGCCAGGATCCACGTGGTTCAGTGATGGTAAGTGGTAATGCTCGGATCTACTCCAGCGGATAAGGCATTCACCTCTCCTACCCCATTGCCTTTGATGAGAATTCTGTGTCTTCTTAATTGTTGTTTGATGTTTTAAAACGTTATGTTTGACTATAAACATCAACGCATTGAAGAAAGCCGATCTCGCATAAAGAAAAATCATTTTGTTTGGTAAATCCGAACGTTGACGCGTATTTTTCTGTATTTACAATGATTGTTGTGTCTGAAACTCAAAAACGCATTTTGTGTGGATTATCCGAACTTGTCGTTTCGCTTTCCAAACAACATTCCCCTCACATTCTTGAACCCGGCTCCTAGACGGGGAACTTTGGCTTTCTGCCAATAACTGCAACATTGGAAACCAACGACTTATCTCGACAACTAGCTGTCAAGGTGTAAATGAACAGTGTCCTTGACAGTCATGGCGCGAGGTCGCGACTCCCCTAGACTAGGACGGGGCATTAGCCTCGGAGACGCAACTGAAATAGACGGGGTGAATGTCTCTCATAGATAGTTGATACTTGAGATGTGGAGGACAAAGCTGGATCAATAGCAACACGTGGCTTCACATCTACTTGTAGTGTTAATGAATGTAGATGATGTGACAAATTGTAAGGAAAAATTTAAAAGATATGTTAATCTGGTTGGTTGCCCTAAGATTAGTTCGTAAACGCAAAACTTATGACGGTTTTTCTTATTTCTGAATGAAAATTACAAAATAAATGTGATTTATGGCTCTCCACGACAATAGTTAATAATTATGCTTTTCTAGCAAAGTTATGTTATTTTATGCATCACTTTGTAAATGATCCTGCACAACAACGATACAGTTGTTACAACTTTGGACATAAAACATTGTCGTATTGTAGTGCCATAAACACATTATTTATTACTTTTTATTCAAAAATAAGAAAGCAATCATATGTTGTGTGTTTGAGAACGAAACCTTCCTGTTTTTCGTTGTTTTTGATGCAATGCATGTTAATGTCATGGATCCCTGTGACTATATAAGCATAGGATGAGTGCAAATGTCTTATTTTCCGTCATCAACACATACAACTTATCTATAAAAATGCACACGTAACTTCGTCGATAGTGCTGTGACCTTAACGATAGTTATCGGTCGACGCCTTGTCTCACGTTTATCGATGTCCCAGCCCAGCACAACACACCAAGGACGTAGGTACCGATGTACTATTGATGCGTGTGGACGAACGACATTGCCAGTTTTGATAGGTACTGTTTTGAAAGGCAAATGTTGTATTTACGAAAAAGGAAAGTCAGTAAAACCGATAAACATTAAAGTAGGATTTTAAGATTAATAGCGAAATCCATCGCTTTAGATACTCTAAACATTATTTAAAATGTATTACAAACTAGAAAATATCGATCAAAAACAAATTTTACAATATTTTGAAAAAAAATCTTTGAGCCTCGATTTGAAATTTTGAACCTGTGACCTATTGCTTACACAGCAAGTGCGCTGCCGACTTCGCCACCAAGGTACTCATCCTGGACCGTTGAATTTTTTCACCATACCTGTATAGTATGAGTAACTCCGTGGCGCACTTGCAGTGTAAGCGAGAGGTCGCAAATTTTCAAAATATTTCTATTTTCTTTTTTGAAAAACATTTTTTCTTTCTTTCTTTCTTACTCGAAATTCGTAATGCACACTAAATAATAATTAACATGAAAATAAATGAAAATTAAATTCTGGGACTCGCGTTTTCTAATCCTGCCTGCAATCACCCATGCTATGTATACAAATAGTAAAATCCTTGGGTCTTATTTGATTCTTGCTTCCAAGGTTTCCAAAACCATACCATAGATTTTTTTTAAATTTAAATTTTTCAGCACTGTGATATGACAAGATCAATTTAGTTGGTATGTGAAGATCGCAGTTTCAAAAGTCTAAAATGTTGACGTAGGTATGTTTAGTTCTGAAATAATTTTTCAGTAATTAGGCTCTATTGCTTTAGGATTTCGAATGTATCCCTTATCGGATTTATCGGAATACTAACTAGGATTCTTATTAGGCCGCGTAAGGTGAATTGCAATTTGAAGGCCTACACTAACTTAAAACAAAAAATAAAATATATATAATAGGCATATTACGAGTAACATAATCAAAAATAAATTCCAAGTTTAATTTAAAAAAAATGGTCTGTGCTTTTGACAAAAACAAAACGCAAGTTATATAAATTTTCCTATGATTTACGTAAGAATTTTCCTAGGTACTCCTTCCGAAGGCTTGAAATTTATAGATCTACAAAACTATTGTTCAAATTTTTTTCTCCGTCCATCGCATCCGTGCGAAAAGTATTATTCTCTCCTATTTTGCGCTATACGGAGTGCTATTTTGCACTTTGCAATACGTGCTCTATGAATGTTATTTCAATATCGTTTCCATCGATTTTTGTACTGACACACATCGAGTTGGTAATTTAGGGTAGGCATGCGCCTTAAGGCCTTACCCCTGGTGCACGATAATCTTACTGAGCGATTTTGAACTTCATTATGTCATGTCGGAAAGTCTACATTAGAATGCTCGCTTCGCGCGCTGGTGGCACGCAAAATCAGTGAATTTTACAGGTTTTTCTGGATTTTACGAAAAAGTATTTGATGCAGGAGTTTTTCCACCTGACATCGGAAAATAAACCATGTTTTCTTGTTATAGCAGTAATTTCAGACATAAAACTCAAGCCGTTTAGACATAAAACGAAATAATAACTTAAAATGGCATCATTTTCAAAAATAAAATCTATCGAGCGAAATGTGTCCAATTAGGTAACCGACCTGACAACGGAAAGACAAAGGTCTGAAAAAACACGCGTCCAAGTTTTACATTGATTAGATAAGTAGTTGACTCAGCATATTAAAACAAAAACCGTTGAAAGACCCAATACTACCTATCCTAAGTCCTCCTATCTTAGAAAGGATTCCGATAAATCGGATAATGTAATCGCGGCCTTAAGAGCATTTCCTAATACTTCCTATAAATGACAATGAGTGTGTATGACCTGCATGAGTCAAGCGAGCTTATCCTCCAAATCCCAAGTACAGTGTAATCGCAAACAAAGAAACATCGGACGGAGATATTGACCGCTCGGCCTTGTCTAGGCCGCCATGACGCCATCTTGAGAGTAGATGTACTCCTTTTATTTTATCATTTTTCCATCTCGCTCCTCAGAGAGGTCTTTGTCCAAGGTGAGATAGAGAGGGACAGATTTAAGACGCGAATTCTAATTATGGAACAGGCAGACGTCACAAGTCACGATTCACGATTAATCGCAGAATTGTTTTTGAAACAAAACAGATAGGTACCTACCTAGATCAAATTATAATGTTGTTATTTGTTATCTTGAAATACGTATGTAATTTAGTATATTTTTTTTATTACTTTTAGCTAATCAAACAGACAAATAATAATTATAATTTTCTGAAATTTCCCAAACAACGATTTTCGCGTTTTCTACAAAAAAGAATAAAATGTTTTGTTTAAGAAATTGTACATCTAACTAAATATCTAGACAATGCATTTTTCTTCTTTAAATAAACTACAATTTTACTCTCAAAAGCTATTTTCGAATGTGAAGATAATTATTTATTATTATGTTTTTTTTATAATTGACCCTTTTTCAGTTTTTGATTTGATTGAACATAAGCGTAAATTTACTCGCGTAGAATTACTTTGTATGTAGCTTTAGTTGATAAAAGTGTTTTAATTTCGAAGGTGAACATCTTCGATGAAATTTTCATCGATGGTGAACACAGACGCGTAAACGACCACGTTGGCAATTTTTTTTACTTTTTCACCACATAACCATATGTTTTATTCTGTCTGAGTTCGAAGGAACTCGTACCGAGTCGTACCTAGACTGAGTGAGATACCTATATTTTAACTTTGAGGGTGAAGATAGAACTTTTGTAACATTATACTTTCAGATGAAGTAGAATGATTTAGGCCTAGGTACCTAATATTTACTTACTGATATAATTTTGATTCTTTGTTACAAAAAATACGCTTGTTGTTTTTAATAATCAATGGCTGACGAAATGGCTAGTCTGACTGAGTGAAAACCATTTTGTAAGCCAAATAAAAACTGTAATAATTCGCGTTACCAAGGCGACTGCAAAGACTCTGTTTGTGGACCGAGCATGATAGCGCCAAGTGCGGAGGAATATCCGAGGGCAAGGGACTCTGCTGCTCATTAATTGGTCCGCCAGACGCTCAAGTTTGTTTGATATCTACTCGACTACTAGAAATCTCCAGATAATATCGTTTACTCTTTACACACTAAGACATCAATCTAAAAGCTCTTCGTTCATGAGTCACGTAGAGATTTCGTTAGCCGTGTGTTTCTCTCACGGTGTGAGGCCACCGGCGAGGATAAGTCCAGCCGAGCTTAATGTACCTACTGCAGTATTGGGAGCGCCGAACCAGTTGGTTAAACGCGCGAAAGGCAAAGCGCTCGTGGCCACAACCGGCTCCGTGAAGGCCGCAGCGTGCCCCCTCTACCTCCTCACATCGGCTAGGGACGACGACACCACTTATCGATTACTTATGTGTCGTTCTTTACCAAAAGGAAAAGTGAGCTAAAATGCTATGGTCGAAAAGAAATTTGAAAATCGAACGATGGTTCCTCGTTCAAACGAAATGGCAAAAATGTATATTGCCTTGCTTTCTTCTCAATTAAAAAATTGCCATATTTCATGAAAATCTGAGTTTTTTTTTGTAGTCTAAATAAAAAGCAGACTGTAAACCATACTTTCACACTCTAAATAAACGTGTACTCCCTTTGCTAGTGTGTCTAAACATCTCGTGTGAAGTTTGTAGTTTTCACCCCTAGTTCTACTAAACTGCTGCTCATATTGCTTTGTTTTAACATTAAATGGAATCCATTCATTAAAACGTTCGTGGCGGACGCTTATCGCCGCCTCGTGGGCGTGGGTAAACAAAGTGGCAATGACACGGTCGTCGGGCGGTCGATGTCTCCTCTATCGATAACTAATATTGATTCGGCATCGCGCAGCACTTCGTGGGCGAACAAGGCCGCATCAAGACGCGTCGCTGCGCCCGCGCAGCCGCGTACGTGTCGTGTACACAAACACACACGAAGTTTACGTTTCTTTATTCAGCCGAAAGGGATTGAGCATGAATTACCTTGTGCGTGCTTTGTATTTTTTCGAGCGCGACTAAAACTTGAATGGATTTTTCAATTTTATATCCTTCTTTTCAGGTTGAACAAGATGCTGGATTCATGTTCGGGCAGTGAACCTCTAAAATATCTGGCTTTAAAGGAACATGCCTCGCGTATCTACAAGGAATTTGTCAATAAAGGGACTGGACCATGTGAATACAGACAAGGCTACCATAACTGGGACATCTCAACATTTGACTCCCATGGAGGCCTTAATCACAAACAACGACGGAAGATGAACATCGATATGTGAATTAGAATATTTTTGTACAAACTTACAAAGAAAGACATCTAGTAATTTTGTAACATTTGGACTCTATTTTTGAAGATTTTTATGGTGCTCAATAGTGTAGTGTAGCGTAATTATCGATTTTTATCGATATCGAAGTGATGTGATAGTCGTTCCGGGGGATGATGAACGCAATGGCGAATGAGGGGGATTCAGTAAAGGTGGAGGGGGGGCATGTCTCTGTGACCACCATCAGCATGTCCGGTCCGGAGACCAGTAATGGTAAGCAACATTTTTATAATTTACCGAATATGTAACGGTACATAATAAATAAAAAATACGCCAAAGAAACGAAACAAGTGATATGAATACGAATGTCACCTTGAACCCAAATGAAATTTGAATTTAATTATCTTAAAAATTGTAACCACTCATTGAAATTAAATTTTATCGTGCGTGCTTAAGGCTGCCAATTTTTTGTAAACCAAAAAAAGTATTTTCGAGAAAAATTATAGAAAGTGACTACGAAACCGTTAGCGGCTTCTTTATTTTTAATTTCGTTCGACCGCTAGAGATACCTACATAGGTCGCGACGACGAGCGAAGGGAGGAGGAGCGGTTAGGTTGACATGTAAATACATATTAGGGAGCCGAGCGAAGCGGAGCGGAGCGAGACGACCCCCGTAGTTTCAACAGAATTCACGATATGGATGAAAAATAATTTTCCGAGCACTTTCCGTTCCAATGACTTACGGTTTAATAATTTATAAAATTAAAGGACCGCTTCTCTTTCCGAGCTGTAATTGCAAATTGAACTTTATGAGTTCTTGCTAAGGAAGATATTTTAACAGCTAAATATGACTTACGCTTCAACAGTTTTAAAAATCAAGGGACCACTCTAGCGGTACCGTAGTCACTTCCAAAATTATATTAGTATATTAGTTATATGCTCCGCCCGCGTGATATTCGGTTTAACGACATGCTTTTTTCCGGGATAAAAAGTAGCCTATGTGTTAAGTCAGGGTATAAGCTATATCCATTCTAAATTTCATCCAAATCCGTTCAGCCGTTTGAGCGTGAAAGAGTAACAAACATACACACACACACACACGCGCACACCGTAATATTAGTGTGAAGTGTGATTAGTGTGATGTGATAGTATGGAGGGTTCCGTACCTCAAAATTAAATACGATAATATTACATACATAAATAAATGAAACAACGGAACCCTTATAGGATCACTTTCTTGTCTGTTTTCTGTCCATTTGTCAAAACCCTTTTTCTCGAGCTCCGTTGGAGATAACAAGATGATACTAGTATAGTAGTTATACCCTCCTACCTACGGCCCCATATTGTTGAAAAATGTATGTTATTGCCCTTATGTAATCAGCTTCATACAAAATGACTCACCACGAAAACCTATGCTATGGGGTAGTTCCAGTTGACTTAGAGAAGGGGTGCTCCAACGGTCGATCGATCGGTCAAAGCTTTTCAAATCGATCGCCAGCAATACACCTATAGTATATGATAGTAGGACAAATACCCATGTTTGAAAGAAGTAGCTCTTCAGTTAACAAGATTGTTTCTATCGACTTATTTGTACGAGTAACCATTTTCAGAAATTCAAATTATAAAATCCTAATATCGCAATAGACTCACTGACGGACACATCATGCTTGCGGTTGAGACTCAGTAACTACGTACCATCGCATGAAAAGTACGCGGATAATATGCAGTGCCATGCATCATCATCACGACGAAATTTGCGATTCGTTAGTTACGATTCGTTCATTTTGTACATACATATTAAATTTAATAGTACAACAGTAAAATCATATTTAATTTTTTTTTCTTAGTACCTACCTTCCTAGAAGTTAAGTCGATCCCTTGCTTTAAAAATATTTTCTTGTAGATCGCCGACACTGTAAGTGTGATCACCCCTGACTTAAGAGACTTGAAATTCCATTCATAGGTCCCATAGCAAAGTTTTAGTAAAAAAAAAAATCCGAAATATTCAATTATTCAATGATAAATGGAAATATCTTGAATTGGTGACACCAAACCCAATTTTGCAAACAAATTGCTACTGGAAAGAGCAACACCGATTCAGCATTAAATTATTTCCTATTGGGTGATACCATTCCCATTTAGCAAATAAATATATCCTGTTTCTCTTTGAAAGAGAATAAGCGAATAAGAATATCTCTTGTTGCATTTGGAAAAAGAAACAAGAATCTAACATGCAAATAACTCATATTGGGGACACCAACCTCCATTTCACATAACAAATATCTTCTATTGGGGACAACAACCCCTGCTTAGGCACAGATATCTGTCCTGTTGCTCTTGGAAAAAGCAATCATCATTCAGCATGTCAATTATATACCCTATTGGAAAGAGCTATCTCCATTCAGCATACCAATATTTCCCCTATTGGAAAAACCAACCTCCACTCAGCACACAAATTATATTATCAACTCTATTTAAACTAAGTGTGAACTTGGCGTGAGCTAGCTTCTAAAACCAAGCTGGTTTACACACATAACATGCTCGAACAATGTCACTTCCAGGTCAGTTCTCGTACAGCTCGAGTGGAGTCCGCATCAGCGTATGCTCGGAGCCACAGGACGAGGATTCTACTGATGCAGAGATCTCCAAGATCGACTTCTCACAGCACCAGTATGAGGTGAGTTAACTTTGTTGCAAGAGCAGCTGTATCACATCTACAAGTGGAACGTCTTACAGGAAGTTTCCTTGTTTGTCTACTGCCGTAAACCAATGACACAGTCACAGTAGAAAAAAAATACGAGAAATCTATACCGAGGATTGGGACTTAATGAGTCGCCTAATTTGCAAACGCGAGTGAAATGGATGTAAATAGATAAAAAAAGCTTGATCATTTAATTGATGTGTGAGTGAGACAGAACGTTGCATTGTCAGTCACTTCTTAGGTTCTCAGTTTACACACAAGGGCAGCTCCATGGGGTAGGGGTGCCAGGAGGCCCTACTGAGCGAATGTGTATATTGTTACAAGTGCCCCCTCCCTCCAAATGAGATCCTATTTCGCCTCCGAGTTGCTTACTTGGCTATTCTTATTGTGACGCGGTGACTCTCTTTATTTTATCTGTGCTCCCAGACACTCATATCATAGCCAAACGAGCCTTCCGAAACCTTTATAGGTATAAAAAAGAAAAAAAGAAACACACACAAGGTGGTAGAGCTGAACTGGGAGGGCTCAACTGTGGAGGTCACCATCTTGCTCGAAATCCCCCGAATTCGGGGGAAAGTAAGAGGACAGATTTCAAACAGCCAAAACCAGGTGGCTCACCATTGCCTGGAACCAATTGATGGCGGTAAATCCATCCCTAATTGCCAGGCCTTATACTGAAGGCAAATCAGAAGGCAAGGTGAAGTTAAATCAACCGACCAAATTCATACTGGAGACTCGTTTAGTGATCAGAAACAAGCTTCAACCAGTAAGGTCCAACCAACCAGTAAGGGAGCAAAAAATGCATTTTAGAATTCGGCCAAAAGAATTACAAAACCTCGTTCCTGATCACTAACCGGGTCTCCAGTATGAATGTGGTCGGTTGATTTAATTTCACCTATATAAAACAGACTGGTGACGGGCAGCGGCGTCACTGGTTTCGGCACCGCGCTCTAGTGGGTACCTGCCTGCCCAGAGTGTGATTGCTTCCAAGTGGACCACCAAGAGTGGTGAAATCTTGGAGAGGCCTTATGTCCAGCAGTGGGCGAGACTGGCTAATGGATGGATGGATGGAAACACAAATATCTCCATCCGGAATTTGAAGCCGCGACTTTCTGATTAACGGTCAAGACGGTAAATCTTTACTTCCAGGTGAACATGCGAAACAAAAAGAAGCGGTCGTCCAGCGGCAACCCCGGTCCGGACGCGCAAACAGAAGAGCGAGAGAGACCGATGTCGTGGGAGGGCGAGCTGTCCGATACCGAAATGGTGATAGATACTAGTGTTCACAACGGTTGGTTACCTTTGTTTATTTTATCTGATATGCTAGGCTTTTACCCGCTAAGGAAGCTCTGCCCTTTGGTCTCTTTTCTCTGACGAGTTCCATTAAAATAATCACTTCTTAGAGCGCAATGGTACATAATTGACGTATAATAAGTATTCGCAAATCGCAAAGAATAATTATACGTCAAAAAAACAACTCCTTGCTAAAAGCAATGTATACAAATATAATTAATTTCAACTTACACAAACATCATAAAGAGGTAATAAAGTCAATTCTGAAGGCATTAATTTGTCTGAAGAAACACAATATTCTGGAATGAACAAAACTTAGTTTTGACTTTTGACAGCACTAAAACAAGAATTAAAGCCTTCAAAATCGGCTTTAATGTACCTACAGAGGTTAAACTCTAGAATACTGAACCAATATAAAAAAAAATCTTCCACTATTGTATTCGTAATAGTTAGAATCTTTACTTGGACATGAGGCTATAGTTTGTTCCCTGGGGACGGGCAGTTCGCTAGGGACACCATTATTACATCCGCGCGGGTGAAACCGTGGGTAAAAAGCTAGTTAATATTATTATATTGTATGTATGTAAAATACACCAATAAAGATTTATTATGGTAGGTTATATTATAACAATCTATGTTTGCCATCCATAGTCGTGAGTTTTTAGGAATTCCCAGCAAATTTCTAGCTTATGGCAAATCCAGTTGTTTTGACGACACTAAAATATAATTAAATAATTACTGGTAATGCATTGTAGTTATTTCTTGAAATTTGGGTAGATAATTTTACTAGAGAAACTACATAGATAAAAATTAAAAAACATCTAAAATCCTTTCAGTGGTTCTGAAGTTTCAAGCGATCCATTTGGTGTATTAAATTTCAATTAATGTTTTTTTCAACTAACTGTTTATTGCAATTGCAGACGAAAACAGCAACTCCCTGGACCTTCAATCTTCAAGAGACTCGATAGACACTCTCCGGAATGTCACAATAAAGACGGAGCCCCTCAAGAGTGATGGCTTCCAGAGCATGGACGACCAGCGGGTTCTAGACCTGAAATACACAGCGCCGTTGCAACCACATCAGAGAAGTCTCAGCATGAACAGGGTAAGTCGTACGAAAGGTAAAGAAATACAATTTGCGCCCATTGAAAAGGCGATCGTTAATACTAGCTTGATTTGACTTATGAAGCCAACTCTGAAATCTGTAGCTTAGCTATACTTTATCTTACAAATACTTAAGGTGGTAACGGAGGTTCTCAGTGCAAAATGCATATCATAATATTATTTTCCTTGGTTTTTAATAAAAAAATTGCAATAAATGCGTTTTATAGCAATTCGCGCAAACTGCTTGTTAATAGTTAGGTGATCACAAAAAAATTATTCAATTTTATGCGTTACATTTTAGCTGCATTACATTACAACTGTAAACACGGTTTTAAGTTTGTTAATGTAATGCAAACAAAATGCAATACATTAAAGTACGTAATTTTTTTGTGAAGACTTTATTATTAATAAACTATTTCCGCAAGTTGCACACACATTTATTGCATACTTTTTATTCAAAAGTAAGGAAAACAATATTATGATGTGCATTTTGTACCGAGGTAAAAAGTTACCCCCTTAAGAGTCATTCCACCAAATTGCGCGTTTTGTGTGGAGTGTCTTTTTGAACCGTAATTTTCTTGGAATTTGGAGTGGTTTTAATTATGTTTTACGGATTAATTAAATGAATGGATTAGTGGAATTCGATTGATTAAAAATCATGGTTTATTGTGACATGAAATTTTAATTGTGATTGGTTATGCTTCATTCGCTACAAAAAATGGTGTTAAACTGGCGACATTATTCAGAAAAATTTACGGAAGTATTTTTTTCCAGCAGTTAATGTGATAAATAAACAAAATTCTGCTTATGTACCAAAAATGTATAAGTATGTCTGATGCTTTGGCAATTTTTATCAGCAAAGTTATTGAACTTGAATGAAAGATTTAGCTCTTTGAAGTTGTCAATGCGGCTATTTTTCTGTAAACGAGGTGTAGGAGATTAACTCACTACAAAAAATATAAAGTAGTTTTTGCAAATGTGATACATATAATGTTCACTGCGAAAGATTGACCTTATGTATTCAACTGTATAAAAGTCTTTCCTATGATGATAAATTAGGCGCAAGAAATTTTAGATTTTCGCATAAAAGTGTAACCTCTGGTTTCATAATTGAGAAGTGTCATGTTAAGTAGTGCTTAACTTTGAAATGCAGCTTAGCTTATCCGCTTAGCGAGATTTTCTTTATTTAGAAACTGGCCCTAAGTGTTTTAAATATTTGATGGATTCGATTGATGGTTCTTGATGAAATATCATCTTCAATAAATTATACAAAAATTCTTTTACTTTTTATTCCACATAATAATTATAATAATAATTTGTGTATAATTTATCTTTAAGTGTTTTAGATTGTAAGTATCTGCTCTATCAAAATAGTTGTACATACACGTATTTGTGAGAAAAATAATAATATTTTGTGTTGTATTTGCTACTAATTTCGATCAGCTATGTGCCATCCAAAATATGCTTTAGCTGGCGCTGGTTTTCTGCTACCTCCATTACAATTGCATGATGATGTACATACGAGTAGTTGGAACTTTTTATTCTAATTTGAAAAACAACAAAAATTAACAAAAAATAGAAATGCCATATAAATACATAAATGAAAAAAATTACAGGTACTGTAGATCCGGCAATGTTCCCGGTTTTGGCCACAATCAAGAAATAAATCACTACGATAGTAAACGTTTACAAAATCTCTTTTTTTAGTTTGGAACGTAGTTTTTTAATTTCGTTATTATAAATCGTTATTATGAATAAAATTACACAGTAAGTTAATAAAAAATAAATTAAACAATTTACTTAGTGAAATCACCAGTTTTGGCCACCCTTTTACATGGTTGTGGCCATCGCTCTGTACCCTTTCTGGCAAGTGATTCCCAATAAAACAAAAGAATGGCTGTTACAAATACATCAATATGTCAATATCAATATGTCTTTCTAAACCACGAAAATGTCTAAATGGCCAAAACCGGGACAGTGGCCGAAACTAGGTCACCTTCCTATTTCAAATTCTGTTAATAAAAACAAAATAAAATTGTGCAAAAAATATTAGATAATACTTGTAAATACAATCTGACTGTCCGATTTCACAACTGAGAATAGTTAAGATGTACGGACCCGTAACTTATGTTTTTGATCGAGAAGTAAACTAAACAGGCAAGTAGAAACGTCTGTTCGCTCTGATATTTTAACTTCACCTTTATCTTCTATTCCAGATATCAGTACTGACAGAGAGCGCGTCCCTCGCCCTGGCCCGACGTCCGTCCTCTCCAACCAAGTCATCCCTTGTGCTGGACCAGAAGAACATTCCCGTCATCATTCCCTCGTCTGTGGGTGAGGTGCAGAACTTGACCATCAAGAAGGAGAATATACAGCACTATCCACAGACGCATCTATCAGGTACGCACTTGATATCTACACTAATCTTTCTACACTATTTACACGTGTTTGTGAGTTTGTTTGGATGTAGGAGGTAATATCAGGAACTGCTGATCTGATTCTGAAAATTCTTCCAATAAGAGGAAGCTACATTATCCCTCAGTGCTATAGGCTTTAGTGTATTCCCTGGGGACGAGCAGTTCCCTAGGAACATAGCCATTAATAACATTCACGCGGCTAATCTTTAGAACCACTAAACCGATTTTAAAATTACTTCACTGTTGTTATGGTTAGACTTTTCACTTGGACCTAGGCTGCAGTTTGTTCCCTGGGGATGGGCAATTCCCCAGGGACATGGTCTTTAGATACTGGACCTATTTGGAAAATTCTTTTACCGTTGCAATGGTTAGACCCTTCACTTAGACACACTGTAGTTTGTACCCTGGGGACGGGCAGTTCCCTAGGGACTTAAGGCGTAGTGTCAGACATATAAAATAATTTTCAAGAGAACCCAAACTCAAGTCACGTACTATACAAATATTGGTCCGAAAAATATTAAAGGATTCAAAAGGAATATCCAAAAATTCAATAAACGCGGGTGAAGTCACGGGCAAAAGCTAGTACTATTATCAGTTGTGCTGTGCCTAGTATACATTTTAAGTAATGTAAGGTGAATGTATAATTAAAAGATGAGACGGATTACACTTAAGGTGCAAAATGCACACCATAACTTTTTTTTCTTACTTTTGAATAAAAAGTATGCGAAAACTGCGTTTTAAAGCAATTGGCGGAAATTAATTACGAATAATAGGGTTTTCGCATTAAAATTATGTTATTTTATGCCTTACATTTTGATTACATTCGATTACAGCGATAAATACCCCTTTAAGTTTGTTAACCGAATGCAATCAAAATGTAAATCATAAAATGATAGAATTTAAATGTGAAAATTTAATTATTAGGTACTAATAAATTTCCGCCAATTGCTTTAAAACGAAATTTTTGAATACCTACTTTATATTTAAAAGTAAGGAAAACAATATTATGATGTGTATTTTGCACCGAGATTTGGTTCGACAGTCTTAACGTTAACTAATAATTACGAGATAAATTTTAAGTAAGTGTAATCCGTGTTAATATTTCAATTATCATAGATTAAGAAAAAGAAGAACAATTTAATTATGTTTTAGCCTCTGTACCTTTTGTGAAGATTTTGAAATTTTTAAGTAAGTACTTAAAGTTTTTCGACTTTTCGATCGATTTGCTAAATAGATCCCCAACATTTGGATTGAAAAAGTTATGATTTCATTAATTTTGAACACCTTATCAACAGATTGTATGATTTATAGCGAAATTCATAGCTTTTGAAAATCATTCATACAAACAATTAATTAATTAATCCCAAGATAACATAGTCTATTTAAAGATGCCACTGAAATTGGCAACCTACTGGAGTAGCCTCATGGTTAGCACATGGTTGCATTACTTCGTACTTTTGTTCCAGAACTAAAATGTGAACCTTCAGTGCCGATGGAGAAATTAATGGGTGCTCTCCACGGGTCACCATTGCTGGGTCGATTACCTAGAGTCCTCTCCAGTGCCAGTACTGACTCCGCGGTGCATTCCATGTATACGCATAGGTGAGTTATATCAAACTTTGTGGTACCCCAGGGTGGCGTTTTGGGACCGTTTCTATTTTTATTTAAGAAATGGCGATAATATAATACTCATAAGCAATACGATGTCTAATGGTAGTGTATGACGCAAATAATTATCCATATGTACAACATAAAGTCAGTCTCACAAAAAAATTCAACTCGCTGCAATCTGTCGGTCAACAAATTTCTGTGAATTTAAATTCGAGTTAGGTTCTATTAGATTTGACCACTTTATAAAACGGAACATAAGGAAACAAGTTCCGTGAAAAAATATTATAGTTGAGTGGGGACTTAAAAGTAAGCTTACCTTATCGCGGTTGGAGAGTTGGCTAAATTTTATATTTACCAAGAACACAGCTAATTTGTTTACTGATTTTTCATTTTGCATGTTTACACCTGGAGTGACTATACATATAAGGTGGAGAGATAACTACTGTGTAATTTCTCAAGTGTCCATCTATCCACAGCGTGTACAGCAGCCCGTCAGCCAGCCCGCGCGCCTCCCGCCACTACACGCCGTCCTTGTCTCGCAACAACAGCGACGCTTCTCACTCGTCATGCTACTCCTACAGCTCAGAGTTCTCGCCCACACACTCGCCTGTACAGGTCAGTTACAATAGAGGAGTCTGTTCACAACCCGACACGACAGCCAATCCGCGCGGCTACGCTACTACCATGGACGTACAAAAGGCCGATAGAGTTTCGCTAACCAACAGCTGAAGCACCCATAGTAAGTCTACGCGCGTGTACACATTCACATCAAATTAAGGCGACAATTACTGCTGGTGACTCGGGGTACGTGCGTCTCACTCACTCCCACCACTTGTCCCGTATTGTATGTATTTCCCGTTTTTATTTATGAACTTATTTCTTCATTGCATTATGTGTATATAATATTTTTATATTTTTATTCCTAGATTCTTCTATTTTATTTATTTTTTATTTATTTATTTATTAAAAAACTTACGACTATCATTTATTTATGCAGGTGTATATTTTATTTCCCGTATTATTATATTCTAAAGATATATTATATTGTTAAAATTAACTTTGACTTGTAGAAAGTATACTTTATGTATCTATTTTGCAAAAATAAATATTTTGATTTTGATTTATTGATCTCTCCTTCGCTCGACGGGGAGTTTTGTACCCCGGAATAGTTATATAAATTTGAGAAAATAAAGTAAATAAATAAATATTTACTTTATTCTGCATAACGTGGTTCACAAACTACGCGCGATGTGTCGTTTCGTCAATGAAAATAATTTCTATCTCTTTCCAACTGTTTTGTGTACGGGACGGTTTCAAATCAATTCTAACTTAAACGCACATTTTTTATGAAATAATGTATAATATCGTTACACAAAAAGGGATGTACAGATGATGTGGAAAAGTATAGACCGATATCACTTTTATGTGTCCTTGCAAAGGTCTTTGAAAAATGCCTATATAACAGACTTGAAGAACATTTAAATAAAAATAACTATTTATCTTCACAACAATTTGGTTTCCGAAGCAATAGCAACACCACTACAGCTGTGTGTCGTTTGGTTTCAGAGATACTAGGTTCACTTAATAACAAACAGAAGTGTGCAGGGATATTCTGCGATTTAACTAAAGCGTTTGACTGTGTCGATCACATTATACTCTTACAAAAACTGGAGTACTATGGTGTGCGAGGATCAGCTCTTAATCTATTTAAATCTTATCTTACTAATCGTACGCAATTTGTTCAAATTTTAGAAAATAACCGATTAGAGCTATCTGACGAAAAACCCGTAGAAAGAGGAGTTCCCCAGGGTTCAGTTCTAGGACCACTCCTGTTTATATTATTCATCAACGACCTTCCACAATGTTCACAAAATGGCACAGCTTACCTCTATGCTGATGATACAAGCATTATATTAAACGCTCCTACTTATAATGAGCTTAACTCTAAGATAAAAGCATGTTGGATTAACATTTGCGAATGGTTTAACGCGAATAAGCTGAAAATGAATCTAGAAAAGAGCTTTTATATTAACTTCAAGCGACATGCAAACAGTCCAGAATTTGATCTCGATCTACCAATAGCCAAATGTTCTTATGTAAAATTCTTAGGAATAAATCTAGACCCTCTCTTAAGTTGGGCTCACCATGTAGACACAATTAAAAAACGGCTTGCAAGTGCTTGCTACTGTCTCAAAAACCTCAGAAATATTGCAAACTATGACACACTAAAAATCGTGTACTATTCTTATTTTGAAAGTATTTTAAGATATGGGCTTGAAATTTGGGGTAACTGTACAAGTATTAAAAGTGTTTTAATCCTTCAAAAGAAAGCAGTCAGATTAATTGATAAAGCATCATATCGTGATCACTGCAAACCTTTATTTGTTAAACACAAGATACTTACAGTAATCGCTCTTTATATATACCTCGTATGTTGTTATATTTTTCAAAATCGACATAATTACCGAACTGTAGGTGAAAATCAGAGTAACCTTAGAAATAGCAATCACCTTAAAGCCCCTATGGCAAAATATACAACGTTTAACAAAAGTTTGAGTTACACTGGGATTAGGATTTACAATAAGCTTAGTAATGATATTAAGGACAGTGCAAACCTAAAAATATTCCAAAAAAAGTTAAAAGCGTATTTGTTGGAAAAACCTTTCTATAATATAAATGAATATTATAATGATTGATAATTTCCTATTTTTATTTAATTTCAATGAAATTTTCTGACAGATTAACTGAATTTTTTGATCTTTTTGTTTTTTTTTTAAAGTACCTACCTATAACTATTTCTGACATATTAATTTCCTATTTGTTAATAGTTTTGTTACTATGATTGTTATAATAATTATTTTCATTATTACCTGTACTTGACATCTTCATTGCTTTAATTTTTTTTTTTATATACATATATTCTATTTACTTGTGAAAATGTAGACATTTAATAATTTCGGTTTACCTATTAATATGTGATTTATTTACTTTTTATTTTATTTTTATGAATCGATTTTACTGTGTGTTTTATAAAATGATTTGTGTGCCAGGTGTGGCTTTAATGTACAAATAAATAATATGATTATGATTATGATTATGATTATCATTGTAATCTATATATACAATACACGCTCCCATTGCAGCCGTGGCAGATATTTTGATAACACCTTATATATTTTTATCATTTTTTTTTGCTTTTATACCTGATTTAAATTCACGCTGTCTCGACCTACGTACAAAAAAAAATTATTTTGGATTAGCATTTGCCTGTAGGGCAAAACGCCGAGATATGTTTTAAATTCTTTATTGCATACAGAAGAACAAGTACAGAATAAAGTAAAATTAATAAATGTCTTCGGGATAATGCTAACTATTTAAAAGTTTTTTTAATAAAATGAACAGTTGCTAGCAGCACTCTATTTACTTCCTAAAAATATATTCAAAATTGATAAATGATATATTGTTTGACTGCCGCTTGACTTCTTTTGCTGACGCTACTCTAAGTACCAGTCGCCATTTATAGATTGTTTCTTTAACCGCACAGGTTATACGTAAAATTTTCAAAAAGTAACGCTTAGAAAATAAAAATAAAAACCCGTTTGGTATACAATTAATTAATGCTATGTTGCCGTTTGTTGTGGTGCAGTTACGATCCTGAAAAACAAGTGGCTAAAAAACTTCGTAATTGCTAATCATTACATAATTAAATGAAACTTGTGTACAACCCGGTCACATTATCTCGGGACCTAGCGTCGATGACGTCACGCCGCGTCGGCGCTCAGATATGGTGCGCAAAACAAGCATCCTCTAGTAGGATATTATTATAAACAATAAGATTTCCAACAAAACAAATATATATATGTCCAAACTTAACAAAAATGTCCAACGTTGCAACAAAAACAATATTTTTACGTAACAGCAATAACAAAATAACAATAAAAGTCCAAACGTAACAATGGAATGTTTAAAAATATACCACGAAAACAAGTCGACGCGTATCGGCAACGAAAGTGCTAACCGTAATGACGCGCCGTGGCGAGCGCGGGGAGGTGAAAGGAGAACGGGGCGGGTGGTTCGCATTCCAGCGAGGTCTCGAGATAATGTGACCGGGTTGTACATACAAAAATCAACCATCTAATTTGTTCCAGGGCCGCCATCATCCGTCAGTGCTGTACCGGGAGGCGGGAGCTCCGATGTTCGGCTCGTCTCCGGCGCACGACGACGACACCGACAACACTGATGACAGGTTACACCATCACCAGGGAATCAGCAGGCAACAGCTTATCAACAGGTACATTTTGTGATCAAATTAATTATTGTAAATATGTGTTCATGTTTCCTTCGTGCTGCAATAATCAACCCGTCTGCCCAATGTGTTGATTTGGGATAACCCTTCTTAGTAAAAATTTTGTGGTAAGGCGCTGTGATTGACTGAATCACCTAAGTATAGGGTTACCATATGACAAGAATTTGGCGCATTTGACAGGCATTTTAATGGTTAGACAGGCGTGCGGCCGGCATTTTCTCTGGTCGGCATTGATCCGAGACAGGCATTTTTAAACTTCTTGTTAACACATATTCTTATTAGGAAAAAAGGAAGAACACTCTTTTTTTATTATTATTGTTACTAAATATGGGTATATATGTGTCTTTTATTTCATTACTGTGCATTAAATCAGATGAGCAGATTTTTGAAAAATCAGGCATTTTAGGCACCTTAGACAGCAGTAGTGAAGGATGAACATTTTAAAAAGAGAAGCCGGACAAAAAAAGCGTTTTTTGTGGAGAATGTTTTTGTTTTTTTTGTACTGTTGTATGTACATTGTACACGACGCACTTTTGACTTGTAATTTACCTTAGATAAATAAATACATTTCAGTGAATAGAGAAATGTAGTATGGATGCCATTTCCTTGAGGGAAGCCGATGGTAATCGTGTTATATGAACCCTTCGCCACTGTTAGACAGGCATTCCTCCATTTTGAAATGGTAATCCTATCTTAATATCTCTTAGCGAGATTTTCTTGGTTCAGAAAATGGCACTCTGTGGTGCTTTTGGAGCGGCTTATGAATATGATATGGGCCTTATCAAAGTCAAAGTCAAACGTTTATTGCAAACCAAGTGTACAAAAAAGTGGAAATAAAAATAGGATCTTACAACTTAGTTGCCTTTTTCTAGGCACAGCAAATATCTGGTAGATACATATAAAAACTTAAAAATTTCGACTTAAATTTGAAGGCGATATATAGGTAATGTTGAAGTTAAATAATAAGGCCCCTGATGTTAAATATCTATCCTGGAAATTGTGTTTTCTTATTATTATATCCCCGCATTTTAAATAGTCAAATTTAATAATCTGCTTTACTGCCAAATACTTTAAAAATAAAATACATAACGCGAGTTACAAGAATATATTTTTTCACAGTCCCTGTCCAATTTGCGGCGACAAGATCAGCGGCTTCCACTACGGCATATTCTCGTGCGAGTCCTGCAAGGGTTTCTTCAAGAGGACAGTTCAGAACAGAAAGAACTACATGTGTCTGCGAGGGGGGAACTGCCCCGTTACCGTGGCAACCAGGAAGAAATGTCCGGCTTGCCGGTTCGATAAGTGTCTTGGTTGCGGGATGAAGCTTGAAGGTGAGGAAACGCGATTTCTTGTCCTGTCAAACCCACAGACGTATAATATAGTAATAATTATATGTCTGTGGTCAAACCTTTCAATGTGTCAATGTTTCAATTTGTCTTTTGAGTTCGAATTTAGGGGTTAAATGGTATGACGTTATTTTCACTTATGTGAAAAATAGCTAATTATTCAATTATTAATTGAATATTAATTATTCAATTATTATTATTTAATTATGCAATTATTCCTTTGTAGGAACCTTACATACTTTGTCATGCCGTGCCGCGTCGCTGCGTTGCATCTCAACTCCGTATAGTGCGGTCTAACCGTAACGTTGGCTGTCCTCATCCATCAGCTGTGTCGTCCATTGCTGGACAAGGCCTTTCCAGGATTTCGTCACACTTGGCGGTCCTCCTGGAAGAAATGCCCATACTCACACACGCTGGGCAGGCGGGTTGGTGAGCGCGGTGCCGAAACCCTTGCAGCAGTGACGCCGCTGCCCATCACCAGTCTGATTTATATAAGGCCGGGCAATTGGGGGTGCTAACTTTCTGGACAAGAACGGAAATCTTAAAACCATTTCGAGAAATATGTTTTCTGTACAGTTGCTACTTATCAGATTAATAAATAAATCTATACTTTTAAAGATATTTTAACAAAACACAATGAACTTCATTTGACTTATCTATGACGTCATGACATGACATTTGACATGCAGTGCATTCCGTGTCGCGACATAATCGATTATATCGCGTCTATCATCATTCCGAGTCACTGTGAGCCCGATAATTAATCAACCGCCAGAATTCATATTGGAGACTCGGTTAGTGATCAGGAACAATGTTTAATGAACCTCAAGGTAAAACTGAAAACAAAAAATTGCTCCCGTACCCACCTACTGCCTATTCAGTCAGTCAGTATGGAAACAATTTTTTTTATGATTTCGAAAATAACGATCATTGAATTTTGTTCCTGATCACTAACCGAGTCTCCAGTATGAATAAGGGTGATTAATTAAATTTCACCTTGTTTATCATAGACGAAATCCTTAACGACGCCATGTTGTGATATGCCTATGCTTCAGAGCGTTTGCACTATGAGCGATCTATGAAAAGTGCTAGCTGGCCGGTGGCAATTTCAAAAATAGGTTTTTCGAAGAATAAGAGCATTAGTTAAATCATGATTATAAGATTGTAGTTAGAAGAAATTACTTCTTGGACCTAGTAAAGTAGTATATCCTTTGTATTCACGTAACTTAAATGAATTTCTACAAATTCTGTCATCATTCATGTTGCGTTCAAAAGAACCCTAAATGGATTATAAGTATAAACAGTGATGGACGCCATTTTTCATTCGGAACGACTTGATGGGCGTGAGAAGTTTGATGGTAGTGTTAGCACTATTAGCGCCATGCGGAACGTCTCTAGTGACGTCACGTTCACTTTTGGCGGGTAAAATTTAAGTTTTTGTTTTTAAATAGATGCAATGAATAAAACCCAAAAATAATGAAATTAGTTTCTTAAAATAGTCCACATTTTCAAACTAAATTATTTAAAAAATATATATCAGAAACATGCACGGCTAATTGGGGATGGATATACCGCCATCCATCGGTCCCAGGCAATGGTGGGCCGCCTGGTTTTTTGCCTGAGAGCTGTTCTCTTACTCTCCCCCGAATAACTTCGGGAGGATTTGCGAGTAAGATGGTGGTACCTCCACAGTCGAGCCTGGCATCAGCTCTACCACCTAGTCTGTTGTTGTCTGGCTGTCCTCTTACCAAATAATATAAAAAGCCATAAATAGGTATTAAAAATACACATTTGTTTTACTCAATAATCTTTATAATTATCGCCAAAATAATATAGTAAAACAATAGATCGTAGTCCAGATCGTGCACAGAACAATCTTGTTCTGTGAGATCGTGACTCGGATATGTCATCCATCCATCTGCCTGTTTCGTCCACTGCTGGACATAAGCCAATCCAAGATTTCGCCTCTCTTGGCGGTCTTCGGAAGAAATGCCCATACTCGGATATGTCTTATAGATTAATTTATGTATCATACGTAACCATCATATTTGTTATTAAAATTAGAGTGAGTTGACATCATGAATATTTAAAAACGGATAGGACCTACTTTTTAACTGTGCAAGGAGGCACAGGTTTAGCTTTCGATGAGATTATGACTCACCATCATCAGAACATCAGTACTCGACTGACCGCCGTGCGCGAAAGTACTCCCGAAGAGACCTGATAATGATGAGTCATAATTCCATCGAAAGCTCGACCTGTGCCTTCCTGCACTGTTAAAAAGTGAGTTCTATTCGTCTTTAAATATTCATACCATATTTTGTTTCCAGCAATAAGAGAGGACAGGACTCGCGGCGGTAGATCCACGTACCAGTGTTCCTATTCCCTGTCGGGGGCCGCTTCGACTGGCTCGCTGCTCTCAGCGCACGTGCCGACCACCTTGCGGCACGCCTCCAGTCTCACTTCTGTAAGTACATCCACCACAGGTCTGTTTAGCCTGGGGTAGCTCGAACCGAAGTGAAAAAGTTCGATCGATTATCGTTCGGGCGTATATAGAGATGGCTCTATCACACTCTTAATGCGTGCGTCAGAGATAGACGTATGCACGAACGATAAACCAAATCTTTTTTGGAGTATCGAGCCTAGTGATAAGCGCAAACCATACTGCGCTACGTATCTTCAACAGTTCTTTTTAGAAACGTGTTTGTCACCTATAAATGAAAATTTTCGACATCATAAAATTTTAATAAAAATCACTGTTCAAGATTTTCAAAATATTTTCCATCCATTTAAAAACCTACATGAACTCTTAATAAATAAACATTTCCGACTTTCTTTATGAACGTTCTTAGTATTTCCCACAAATACAAATACAAATACAAAATATGGTAGCAGACCTAACATTAATAATAAACGCATAGAGTCGACGCGCGGCAATTTTAGCTCAGTGAACTTCGGGTTCTTAGGTATAAATATTGCTTGTTTCCAAACAAAATATTTACTAGAGATTAGTTTAGGAAATAACAAATCTGTTCCAAGCATAAGCTAGCACAAACAACCCATTTCTATACGTTTCTTCGTACCATGAAGCCTAAATGTAGCTTATTTTTTGTATGGAAAGTTGCCACGCTATTTAATCCTTATGTTTTGTCTGCTACTTAGTAATAATTAAATGTCTGTGGTATTTCCTCTTTGGTCCTGTAAAGTTGTAAACGTCAAATGACCAACAGTGTAAAAATCATAGACATCGGATTTGCTAAATTGTGGTACGGTCCGTGGTTGCTTGCAGTGGACAGCGGAGGCTGATTATGATGTCTATAAATTTACAATCGGGGACAGTTCTGTTAACTCACTTGTCGCTTTTATGCTCGCAATAAGGTCGATAGTACACTCGGCAGACATTTCTCTTCGAATATAATAAGGTATGATGATTAAATAATTGAATTTCTTCTCAGGTAAATGGCCCAGGGTCATACAACAGTAGAGGAGAACCGAACAACAGTCGACACACGCCAGACATACCGCCATTATTACAAGTAAGACATCCCTTTGACATTTATTTTAATGTACTATTGACTTATGTTTGGCAGGGATGAACGCGCTCACACTTATGAGTAGCATGTATTTAGGTACTTTTGTTTTGATTTGAAGGAATCTAGGTTATAGATATCTGGCTAAACAGACAGCGTGAAGATAGGGTATAAATATTAAATAATAAAAAATGAAACAAAACACGCCACATTTACAAAACAACTGAAAATATTATTAAATACAAAATGCTACTATTCATTGAATGAATACTTAAATGATAGATTAAATGATAGATTACAATAATTGTAATAACCACAATCCATAAATAAATACTATCTGTCTGCTTTATTACTGTTCTGAGCTGTCTACATAATTATAAGTTAGTACTTAGTAGTAAGTGTAAGTAGATTGCTTATCATTATTTTTACATATAATTTCTATCGAAAGTTAAGAATACTAGAATACTATTGAGTTAAATGTGTTTTTTTTTTATTTTGTGAAGTTATATATTGTAAGCGTATTAATACTTTAATAATGTTAAACAATGTATGCCCTCCCCTCGTTGTCATTGCTTTGCTGTGCCCCTACGGAGTATCACAAGATCTCAAAAAAACCCTGTCATCTTTATTATGTGTGTGATAATGCAAATAAAAATTTGAATTTGAATATTACTGAAAGTTGTTTAGATGGACCAGCACCTCTAACATGTTGGACCATATCGAGCTTGATACAGTGCTCTGTCTCTGTTGATCTACCTAAAGAGGGACAGAAAGTGTATATCGAGCTGTCAAAGCTCGATATGGTCTACCATTGTAGAGGTATCTCACTTGAACATCTATCGCTATTGCTTCAGAGGTATCGTGATTGGCTAGAAACTACAACATACGTCATTTCTATGCAATCATGCATGGTATGTAAGAAAAGCGATAGATGTTGGAGTTAGATAATAAGGCCACAGTCTTGATGTGGGCATAACTTACGTTTCGTTTTCAAGGAAATAATGGACGTAGAACACCTCTGGCAGTACAACGAAGCGGAGATCCGCGGCAAGCCGTCCACCGGCTCCCCGTCAGCGAACCCTCTGTTAGCGGCCAGCGGCATCACGGCGCAGAACTCCAGCCCCGACTTCCTCGCAGACTTGTGCAACATCGCTGACCACAGGCTGTACAAGATCGTCAAGTGGTGCAAGAGCTTGCCGCTTTTTAAGAATATTTCGGTTAGTCTTATTGCCTTAGACCCCATCACGTTGGGACGTAATAATCGTCGGTGAAACGTGGGTGTCAGACTGTGGTGTGTGACTTGAATTTTATAGTCGATGACATACGAGTTCTATCACCAGTTTTCGTTAACAAAATGACTTAAATTTCACGTTGTATATATTTTTTTTAAATTTAATTTATCAATAAATTTTTCTACTCCACTTGAAATTAAATGTTTTTCTATTTTGTAGTATCGCCTTGAACTGTAGCTACCTTATTTTTTAAGATTTTTACCTTTACTGCAGCCAAATAAGAGCTTTCATCGAGTAAGTTGACGTGGTGGGGGCGAACGATCCCTGTCCCTGAGTGTCATAAGAGTTCTATTCCTTTTACTTTTGACATTACCCTTCCTAAGTATGTCGCCTATTTGGGGGTCTACCGTAACTCGGTGCCGTTCGTAATGGGCATAATTTTGACATTTGAAGCCCAGGGTGGCAATTCCGAAAAAACAATCGAAGCGAGATATTTTAAATTCGATCTACGAATGTATGGAGTTCGACTGATAAAATGTGTTTTTACCCGACGCCCACCTAACATGGCATCTCTTTTGCACGCGTTAAATTTGTACATGTTATCCTGCTGTCAGATTGTGATGTTGGCACTGAATTCCATTAATGATGTTCGTTACGATTACCCCCGGACGGGAGACCCGCTGGTCAGAATACGTCCTTCTATGTCCACATGTTTGATATAAACGTGTGTTCCAGATCGACGACCAGATCTGCCTGCTGATCAACAGCTGGTGCGAGCTGCTCGTGCTGTCGTGCTGCTACCGCGGCGTCAGCACGCCGGGTGAAGTGCGCGTCGGCGGCCCGAGCGGCGTCACGCTGCAACAAGCTGCCAAGTGAGTTTTTCTTAAAGCATTTCAAGGTAATCTAAGGATGTCTATATTAGACATTAGGTAAAAAAAAACTCTGGCCCATCTTCCTGACGCCTACGGTCCTACAAAGCAACCTTTTTCTGACAAGGGATTACGGCCAGAGTAAAAAAAAAATGTGTCAAGTTACAAGGATGAAAGAAAAATCTATGTAAAAAAAATTGCTTTGTGCGTCAACCCCAAGCTGGACGAGGGTCTTTTTATGAGAATATTTTATGGGCATTAGGAGGACGTTATTGAAAAAACTTCAGGGGGCCTAGCACAGCAGATCACATCGAGCTTTAACCGCTCGATACAGAATATCTATCCCTCTCGAAGGAGATCAACAGAGTGAGAGAGGGCACTGTATCACGCGCTATCGAGCTCGATGTGGTTTGCTATGCTAGACTAGCTGGGCGTTAGGAGGCTATAGTATCAAAACGCTACATCTTTAAAGGACCTAGGACTTCTACTTTATGTAGAAGTATTGTATTACGTCGCGAGTTTTAACTCCGATTTTCCATTTGAGAATTTCAAGTAAGGTAAGTGATTGGCTCATTTGTGGCGTAGGTAACGCTTAACGAAATTGTATCAAATCAGAAACCGTGGTTAGTCTACCTCTCTTTGGAAACGTAGTTCGGCCTCCGACCTTAAACCAGCAATGCTTCCTTCAGTATACAATCTTCGAGAACCCAGTTCGGCTTCTGCGTTCGTCTCAGCATTGTATTATCAGTTGCAGCTCTCTTAAAGCTCGGCTTTAGGCCACGTTTCAACACTAAACCTATAAGTATCAGCTCTCTTCGAGAATCTAAGCCTCCTAGCTGCTTCCACGTACTGTTAGTCTTCATTTTCAGAATCAAAATGCCACCTCTCTTCGGAACCATTGCTCGGCCTCTTTGGTACCTTAACTGTACCTCAAGTGGCAGTTCAGTACTACAAAATAATCTGTTATCTTTAGTATCAAAATGGTACCTCTGTTGGGGCACATACCTTTTGTATCAAAACTATGATCATCATGATAATCATGGAAATACTCTTTGCCCTGTAGCATTGTCTCAATAACTACTCCCTTCCTAAGAACAAGGCGTGTAATCACATAACGCCCTCGTGAGCGTTCAGTATGTGCCTTTTGCCTTACGAGCTAGTAGATCAAATAGTTACAAAAATTCGGTGTACTATGGTGGAAGAATTCAACGGTCTAGGATAAGTACCTCGGTGGCGCTCTAGATTAGAGATGCAACGAATAGTGATTTGGCCGAATACCGATTAAAAAAGCCTAAAGCGCCGCCGAATATTTGGTGAGCGATCTCTGCATTTCGCGCGTACACTCGTACAGGTTACGTTACGACCTGTCCCGGTGCGGGGTCACGCGGGGGCGACGGGGTGGCGGAACAAAGCTCATTTTCGAGCACATCGTGCGTGTCACGGGCGCGCTGTGTTTGTGTTTTTTTTTTGTGTACTTTTAATATCGCAATTTGGGTTTGATTTTGTTAAGTTTTTTACAACAAACAATTGAAAATGTTTAACTTCAATAATCTGCCTCTGATTAATTTTCAACTTACGTAGTTATTTATATAGCAGATTGTAGTGAATAAAACAAGTTTTTCTGCCATCTTACCAAATATATACTTCTGATTAAAATTTTCATTATTAGGTATTCGGTTTTTGGCCTAATACCGTGTACTATTCGACCGAATACCGAGTATTAAAAAAATGGCCGAATAGGCCAAGTACCGAATAGTTGCCGAATATTCGTTGCATTTCTACTCTTGATAACAAAAGGCTGCAGGTTGAAATCCTGGCCTGAGGGATTTTTTCGAATTCTTGTCGTGGGATTTGTTTCCTATTGAATTTTCCTAGTTTGTAATGCACTCTAATAATATTGAAACTACTCTCCTCTAATAATATCTCTAAGTATGCACTATTTCTGTTTGTATTGCAGGTTGGGCCTGACCCCGTGTATAGAGCGCATGCTCAGTTTCACGGATCACTTGAGAAGGCTCCGGGTGGACCGGTACGAGTACGTCGCGCTCAAAGTGATCGTACTTCTTACCTCAGGTACTATCCAGTTTGTTCGCTCTGTTACCTTGTAACTCAGTAACCCGTAAGTAGATTGCGATGAAAGTTTCGTTGTGTAGTAAAATGACCTTGGCTATTATACAGTAAGCCCCGCGATAAAGTGGACGAACGAAATGGGGTGAAACTAGACGAAACCTTGTCGACAAAATCGTATCCCGTTTTGTTTGTTCACTTTATCGGGGCACAATGTATTGTAAAGGCTGCTTTTTATGCTTGGAAATCGGTGTGTTTATCTATAAAATAGGTGACAAAAAAGCCCTATTTGAAATAAATGAAGATAATTAAAATGTTGATGACTAAAGTTATTGTGCATGTTAAACAAAATGAAGTGTAACATTATGATGTTTATTATAGACGCCTCCGAACTCCGTGAAGCGGAGAAGGTGCGAGCGTCTCAAGAGAAAGCGTTAGCAGCGTTACAAGCGTACACGGCGTCGCACTCGCCCGACACGCCCGCCAAGTTCGGAGAACTGCTGCTGCGCATTCCGGAACTGCAACGCACTTGCCAGGTGAGATACACTAGTATTAACGAGTGAAATGGACACACATGTACATAGCACGTGTAAGACAGAATGTAAATGGAACGAGTGAGACACACAAGGTAATAGAACGAGTGAGACACACAAATTGATTGTACGAGTCAGACACACAGGTTGATAGAACGATTGAGACATACGAGTTGATAGAACGTGTGAGACACACGAGTTAATAAATCGCCGTTATGCAGGCAGAACCAATTATCTCGAGATAATTTGAAAACCGAGTTAAGACCATGGTTGGATTCGGCTTTTTAAGCTCTATCGGCTGGTAGAACCAATTTTCTTTCAAAACGCTCCGTTGGAAAGATACTAATTTGAAAACCGAATAAATAGTGCAATTTTATAAACTCTCTCCAGCTAGTTTATGTTACCTGGACATAAGTCATTGATCCCACTAATTGTCTCAAATTAAAAGCAAATATAACGATTTAACGTTTTTTGTTAGCAAGTTAATATGGCGTTTTTAGTCAACACCGATCTGGTAAAAGCAGTTTTCAGCGGATAAAATCGTAAGAAACGAAAATTACTCCAGCTAAAAAGTTGTACGAATACTTACTTGGTTTTTACAGAAGATAAATTTAAACCAAACGTTTACAAGTCTGAACACAAAAGTAAGTTAATCAAGGAACTGTATTTTAGCTGACGGAATTTCATATCGTGTTGCTGGTAAGTGCCTGCAGGTAAAACCAATTATAAGTATTTACGCACGCGCATTTGGTATTCGGCTTCTGCGCTTGACAAGTACTTTTCGTCACGCCGCGTGCTGCGACCTAGTTTTTGGATAAAAAAATAAAAGTAACTTGCTCTGAAAATGAGTGCAGATGATATAAAACGATTGTCAGTCGATCCTGGAGATGTGGATCTTCATTCAAGTAAGTATCAACTGTTTTTAACTTTGAGGTTAGGTTATGACCAGTTAAGTGTAAATAACCGGTGAAATACGTGTCGAACCACGCAATGCAAAGGGTTCCGTAGTCTATCTATCCTGGATATGTAGATCTTCATTCAAGTAAATGTATGAACTGTTTTTAATTTTGAGGTTAGGTTATTACCAGATAAGTGTAAACAACCGGCGAAATACGTGTCTAACCACTCACAGTGAAGGGTTTCGTAGTCTAGATAAACATTTTATGGTTTTAATTCAAAGTATATACTTTGTTGGGAGTAGAGTAAAATAAAATACCAATTTAAATGCTACTGTTAATATTTCAGGTACCGACAGCACTTTCAACGATGCTGAATTAGATGATAATATTATTTCACAAGCTTATGAGTTATATTTGTCACAAATGAGTCCAGCAAAAAGTTCAGAAAAAAAAATTAGGGAAATTTCAGATGATGATCTCATGACACTAGACGATATAATATCAGAATCGCTGAAACCAACTTTTCCTATTTCAACTGTTACCAATGAAAATAAAACGATGAAAAAGAAAAGCAAGGGAAATAAGAAAAGCAATGTGAACGGCAACAATGACGAAACAATGAAAATGGAGACCAAAATGGACCAGGAGAAGCACAAAGAATATGACAACAATACGTGCGAACTCATGGATGGGGACGAGGTTAAAAATAAAGAGAAAAATAATAAGAAAGGCAAAGAGAAGACCAAGAAGACGGATAAGAAGAAGGATGAAGAATCGCACATGAAATCTCCACACGGAGAGACAAATGAGGATAAGAACAATCATAACCGGAAAGCTAAGAAGGACAAAGAGAAGTGCAAGAAGACGGGTAATAAGAAGGATGAAGAATTGGAAACAACATCTCCACACGCAGAGACAGACAAGAACAAGCACAATCAGGACGGGAAAGCTAAGAATAGAAAATATAATGACAAAGAGAATAGAAATGAGACGGATGAAGGGTCGGACGAATTTTCTGGTGATAATGACTTATGCGAATCGTCTTTTATTGCAACCGTTATTTTAATGGAGATTTTTGACACGGCATGTAAGAAAACTAAATCGTTGAATCGTTGGCGGAATCCTCAACCTGGAACGTGGAAGGTCAATGTGGCAAAAAGTAGACGTGCTGAGGGATTGCCTTATGAGACTGGAAAAAAAATAAGGAATCCGAAAGTACCAAAGGCTATTAACTGTTCAAAGTGTAAATTTCATTGCACTGACAATTTTTCTGAAGAGTGCAGAATAAGTCTTTGTAGGAAATATTGGAGTCTTGAATTTGTTGGCAAAAAGAACTTCATATTGGCAAATATAGATATAAAAAAGCCGAAAACTATTCTCGTTGAAAGAAAAAGAGAAACAACAAGAACATTTTCGACTCAGTGTTTTTTTTTCTTGAACGATGAAAAAGTACAAGTATGCCAAAAATTCTTTTGTGCAACACTTTGCATTGCACAATCTGTAGTTTCAGATGCTGTTAAAAAACGAGATTTGTCTGGACAATTTGGTCTTGAACACGATCAACGAGGGCGACACGAACCTCCGAATAAGACTACTCCGGAAAAAATGGCAGAGGTGCGTAAGCATATTGAATCTTTTCCAACGATGGAGAGCCACTATGTCCGCAAGGACATAAAGAGGAGGTACCTAGATAAGACACTGTCAATTGGAAAAATGTACAGTCTTTACGCTGAATTGTGCGAGAAGAAAAACGTTGAACCTGTATCTGAAACGATTTATCGCCGAGTTTTTGGCCAGGAGTATAATTTGGGCTTTTTTATACCTAAAAAAGATCAGTGCTTGTTGTGTACGAAATATTCGAATTCAAATGATATTCGTAATGATCTATTAAAAAAAGAGTACGACGAGCATATTCAGAGAAAAGAAATCTGCAACAATGAGAAGTCAAAAGACAAAAGCAGAGCACAAAACGAAGAAAATTTTGTCTCTGTTACATTTGATTTGCAAGCAATCTTACAAATACCATGTGGTGACGTAGGATTGCTTTATTATACACGGAAATTAACTGTCTACAATTTGACCATTTATGAGAGTGCTGAACCTAATGAAGCGTATTGTTGCACATGGACAGAACTAAATGGGAAAAAGGGTAGTGCTGAAATAGGTAGTATTTTATTGTATTATCTATCAAATTGTCTCCTGCCCAATGTGAATGAAGTCAGTCTCTTTTCTGATACGTGTGGTGGCCAAAATAGAAATAAATACGTCGCCGCTCTGTTGTTGTGGGCTGTTCAAAAAATTGGCCAACTAAATATAATAGAACAAAAGTTCTTAGAGTCCGGCCATACTTATATGGAGGCAGATTCAATGCATAGTAGCATAGAATCTGCAAAACAAAACACCGCAATTTATTCCATTAATGAATGGATAAATGTATTTAAACGAGCGAGAGCAAAAGGATCCTACAAAAAGGGCAAAAAGACAATCAAGAAACAGCCTTATCATGTCAAGGAGTTCAAGTACCAAGATTTCAAAGACCTTAAGGATCTTGCTGAAAAAATCTTACACAACACAACAAAAGATACAGATGGGAGAAAAGTTCAATGGCTTAAGATTAAGAGACTGAGATTTATAAAAGGAGAAATGAAGATCTTATACAACTACGATATGAGCGAAAATTTTCGTACAATTGATACGTTACGTACCCAAACAGAACCACAGACTCAGGTGGTAGAACACGAATATGGCACTCGAACAAAAAGAAGGAAATTGACTGCATCTACCTCTACTGTGAGTACACGGAGCCCAGTGATCCCTGATAAACTTGCACAACTTTATGATGCTCCACTAACAATTAGTTTGGCAAAGAAGAAGGACCTATTAATTCTTTGCAACAAAGGCGTTATCCCAGAAGAATACCACGCGTGGTATCAGTCGCTAAAGGCTGATGATAACGAAAAAGATAAACTACCGGAGCCAACATTATCTGATCCAGATGATTCTGAGGAAGATTAAATTAACCTTTTATAAACTTATTTTTCATTTCGCATTCACTTAGTGAGCATGTAACAAATTTTGATGACATTGAATTTATATCTGTTATCATTTGAATTATAATTGACGTCATTATTTTTTACTTTTAATGTAGGTAAGCAGACTAATTTAAAGTTGCAAATAAAAAAAAATGTTGGTACCTACCTAATTTAGGCTACACTTTTCTATTGTGACGTTATAATTCTTTGAACAAAAATTGTTTGTTTGTTATGTTACTTTCTTTTAAAAAGAATTGGTAGATTTTTTCAGGATAAAGTATTTTCCTGTCCTGAGTGTTTTGGATGATTTTTATGTCTTTCAATTTATTGTAAGGTTTCACAATTGTTTAATTTTCATGCCAAATACTTTGAACAACATATTTAAAATTTTAGATCTCAAAATTGTCTCGAGGTAAAACCAAGTATCTTAACACATTTCTACTTGGTAGTATATTAAAGAAGTACTTTTTATGTATTTTCATGACTTAATTAGCATTTAATAAATAAAAGCAATAAGTAATTTCGTTGGTATTATTATCAGCCTTTTAGTTTTTCAATTATAGAGATTTTTCTCTCCCCAGGTAAAAACAAGTAAATGGGAGACCTCGTCACAGTTTTCGTCAAATTTTATTACAAAACACCAGTTTTTTGGAACTGTAAATGCACTTACTTATAGCACATGAATTAATGTACCGATAGTATATACTTTTAATATTAATAGGGTTTTCAAAAGGTCATTATTAACATACTGAACTTTGTAACCGCGATATCTCATTTTGACTTTTTAGTAAGTTACTTGGTTCTGCCTGCATAACGGCGAAATACACTGATGGACACATAAACTGCATCAAAGAACAGGATGACGTTCAAACAAAAATATTGATTGAATATGCAAACTTTTTAGATTCCTTTGATTGGCAAAGTAGAGATAGGTTCAAAACAATTAAAAAAAATAAAAAGCAATTGAGAGGTGTCGAAACAAATAACTATCAAGCCATAACAAGAAAATTTATGCGTATTCTGAGACAAATGTGTTACTATAGAGTATTGTTTTAAAATTTAATTTTATAAGATTAATTTATCACTGCTAATTGAATTATCATTTCCAATTCAATAACAGTCTTGTATTGCTTATTTTAACAAAACTTTTCTCGTTTTAATATGGACACATCGACCGAGAAGGCCGCACAAATTGTGGCATTGGTGCAGCAGCGCATAGACCAACGATCTATTGCCAGACAATTAAATGTAAACCAGTCTACGGTTTCTCGAGTATACAGAAGATTCATGGAAACAGGTTCTATCAAAAGAAGACGTGGAACCGGCAGAACACGAGTAACCACATCTCGTGATGACAGGTTTATTGTGACAACTTCCTTGCGAAATCGTTTTTTAACGTCCATTAACATCAAACAACAGCTGATTGAAGTGCGTGGAGTAGCCGCAAGTACACGAAACATAAGAAGAAGACTGAAGGAGCGTGATATCACCCCTTTCAGACCAGCAAATGGTCCAAAGTTATCTGCAGCTCATAGACAAGCTCGCTTAACATTTGCACGTGAACACGTTAATTGGAATGAACAACAATGGGCTTCCGTATTGTTCACTGATGAGTGTAGGACATGTTTGTATGGTGCAGACGGTCGCAAAAGAGTCTATCGTCGACGTGGGGAGCGATATTCTCAATGTTGCGTTGACGAGCGTATTCCTTTTGGAGGCGGATCGTGTATGGTCTGGGGAGGCATATCGATGGATGGGCGAACGGAACTTGTATTCATCGACATGGTCCCTCAGGCCGGTGGTAGTCGCGGTTTGACGTCACATCGCTATGTAATGGAGATTTAAGATGCTCATGTGGTGCCTTACAGTGGATTTGTAGGCGAAAACTTAATTCTTATGCAAGACAACGCTCAACCGCACGGCGCCGCACATGTTCAACAATATTTGGCTGAGATTGGGATACGCACCATGAATTAGCCAGCACGCAGCCCAGACCTAAATCCCATTGAGCATGTGTGGGACAATTTAAAAAGAGCGGTATTTGCAAGAAATCCAGTCCCCACAACAGTAGTGGAGCTTAGATTAGCAATAACGGAAGAATGGGAAAATATTCCGCAGGACCTTTTTAAAACTCTCATCAGGTCTATGCGAAACCGATTAGAATCGGTAATAATGGCACGAGGAAGTAATACACAATATTAATGTGAATAAAAAGCTTCAATTTTATTTTATTTATGTTGTTAGACCCGTTTTCAAATTAAACAGATATTTGTTCCATTCACTGTTTTGTTTAAAAAAGTAAATAGCTAGCCTGTTTTAATAAGCAAACTGAAGCTACTCTCAGGACACCACCTTTTTTTGTTACGTTATGAACCAATCTTTGCTTTTCCAGTCAGGTAAATCTATGAAGTTTGCACATTCGACAAACATTTTTGTTTGGAAGTCATCCTGTACTTTGATGCAGTTTATGTGTCCGTCAGTGTAGAATGAGTAAGACCCAAGTTGATTGCTTCAGACACACAAAGTTGATAGAACGAGATGAAAGAGCAAGCGAGACACAAGTATGTAGTAGACCAAGCTAGGCACACAAATTGATGCAATTTTGAAGTAATAAATGTACGGCAAATATAAATACAAATCGAGGTATTACCACTATATAATCTGTACTACTGAGGCGGTCGCGCCTCTTGTTAATAACACCTGGCAGGTAAGTAGAGATAGCAAGATACACACAAGCTCAAAGTGGAAACGAGCAAGAACTAATCAAGTCGATTGAGCAAGCAAACGACTTGGTCGAGGCGAAACCCAATAGAATATAGAAGCACTATTGACATAATTAGATAGAGTTATTGTGAGCGACAACAAACTGAAATATACCTAGTCGGTTCTTAATTACTGTCACTGGCCATTTATTTTAAAAATAGAACACCTAGAAAAAAAAATGAAATGGTGTTCGATTTTCACATATTTTTTGATTAATAATCTGCCAAATCACAATTATGTACATTCGTTCATTTTTTACGATGGAGTGGACTCGCAAAGAGGACCGAGTAGCAGTAATTGCATTGCATCGTTGCGGCCATCCACCGAAGACGATATTCAACTTGCTTAAAAAATTAAAAATCACGAAGAGGTTCGTGTACCGTACCATCAAGAGGTACAATGAAACCTCTAGTGTCGATGACGAGAAAAGAACTGGCAGACCTCGTTCCGTTAGGACTCCAGGGGTCATCAAAGCAATCAAGGCGCGTATTGCAAGACATCCCGTCCGCAAGCAGACACTGATGGCTTTGGAGATGGGATTAACCAGAAGTACCGTAAAAAAAGTACTCAATGAAGACCTGGGACTACGAGCTTACCGAAAAAAGGGTGGACATCTTCTGAACGCGCGTCTGATAGCTATGAGAGCCAAAAAATGCAAAGTTTTGCTAAAGCGGTACGCAAGAAACAGACACCGCGATATCCTGTTTACAGACGAGAAAATTTTTAATATCGAAGAGAAGTACAACAAACAAAATGACATGGTGTACGCTACCAGCTCTGCGGCCGCTGGAAATGCCATTCCTAGAGTGCAGCACGGCCATCATCCATCATCAGTCATGATTTGGTTGGGAGTGTCCTACTATGGCCCTACTAAGTGCATTTTTGTGAAAAAGGTGTCAAAACCAGTGCAAAAGTGTACCAAGACACGGTTTTAGATCGCATAGTAAAAGATCTGCCCCAGACACTTTTTGGAGGACGGCCATTTGTGTTTCAACAGGACTCCGCACCTGCTCATAAGGCCAAAACAACTCAGGAGTGGTTCGAGCGCCAGAATATCGAGCTAATAAGGCATCAAGATTGGCCTTCATCTAGCCCTGACCTCGATCCACTGGATTACAAAATTTGGCAGGAATTGGAGGAGAAGGTCTGTTCTAAACCTCACAAAAATTTGAGCAGCCTAAAGTCATCATTGATTAAAGCAGTGGCCGATATCGACATGAAAATGGTCCGTGCTGCTATTGATGATTGGCCGCGAAGACTGAAGGCTTGTGTGAAAAATGGTGGCAATCATTTTGAATAAATTTTGTGTTTAATGTAAGCTAATTAAATTACCTTTTTTAAAAAAAAAACTTTTTTTGAATACCAATCTTGTTTGTGACAGAATTTAAGCACCGACTAGGTAGAGTAAACCTTATAAGTCAATAAAAGCAGCTTAACATTCTGTCTTCTTTCTTCCACAGTATTTTATGCAAGTGGGCAAGGAAATGCTCAACCCTTCGAACAAAAACAAAGATGGCGACGGTCCCAGCTTCAACCTGCTCATGGAGCTACTTAGAGGTGACCATTGACGTAAATCCTCGCTACTTCCAGTATATTTAAATTATGATTGTACTCAGCAGTCACGCTAGACTCATATTGAACTTTATGTCTGAGGAATACAGTTCAGTTTGACCGATATCGAAATTGCAAGGCTGGAATTCCTAAAACCTTAGACAATTTTAGAGTACGCTAGGTGTTTTTAGGTAAATGTTGATCGTTTGCACTCAAAATGGTGCTTTCATTGCCTAACCGAGTATCCATTAGAACATTGTTCGATATTGCCTTGAAGGAACATTTGAAAGACTGTCTTAGTATAAAAGTCATGCCCATTATCATTTTTAACAAAAATAAGACATTTTCAAACAACTTCCAACTCAAACGTAGGTGTAAAATCTACTTTGTGCCAAGTTAGACTATAATTTGTGAGATGCATTTATATTTTTATGATTTCTTATGAATGTAGGCCTGGCACATTTCTGTCCGTGATAATAATTTACTATTGATACTGTATATCAAACTTACACTGCCATACTATGCTTTTGCCTATGTGATGTCTTATATAATGTTGTATATAAGACCAAGGGAACAATTACTTGATAATGATGCTAGTTACTTACGGAAAGGTATTCTTTATTTTGTATATTCTTGTATTATAGATACATAGTTGTATTTTACAGAGTCCTGTAAAGAATATGAATAATTTTTTTGAAAGGATGTAGCTATAGTCAGACATTTCAGTCTTGCCTGCGTTAGCAAGCTATTTTAAACTGTATTGTAATGAATTTTGACGTATTTTCCAATGACACAATAATTTAAAGACGTCTGTTATTTATTCTATGTCGTAAATTGTATTTTTAATGATGTAGATCCCATTTTGTAAGGGAGTTTTAGAAGCATTGCCATTTCGTTTAAGTTTCGTTATTTTTAGCTTCTTAGGTGTTGTTCTTAAAGTTTATTTTCCCCTGAAGGTGTAACTTTCAGTGTATTTGACTCAGTGGAGGAAGAAGTTTCTAAAACTATTGCACGCAATACTAGTACATAATGACAGATATATAAATGGCATTGCCAGCAATTTCCGTAAACACTGTTGTAAAGAAATTCTTAATACTATTTGAATATAGAAGCTTTTTGTTATTTTGGTGCAATATTAAGCATAAAAATCCGAAGTTTTTTTCAACATAGATTTCTTTATTGGTAAGGTTTTTTGTTTAAATGCTTTTCCTATTTATGCTTCTAGAGACGTTGTAAAAAGCAGCGAAAAAAACCAGTCATTCACTGCCGATGAATTAGGATTAAAATGCTTTGCTATAAGCAAAGAAATAAGAAAAATTATTATGCAATACTTACATATTTTTATGAAATATATTCTCATTTATGTATTTCGAGGAGGTATTTATATGTCGCCGTATGATGGCGTTAACTGCTTTTTCGCAAAAAGCCGCTTTTTTGTGAAAAACCAAATTCTGACGTAAACATAGTCCTTTTCCGCGATCGTACTAAATTATTCTGCCTTTTCCTGAAAAAGCAGATATTTCACGAAAAAGCGAGAATAAAACAATATCGAATGCATTTCAACAAAAAAGTTAATAGGTGCGACAAAGTTTAGAGGAGCGTGTTCGGTTTACATTTAAATAAATTTGGGGAGCCACGCGAAGCGAAGCGGAGCGAGGCGACCCCCCTTAGTTTTAGCAGAAAATTATTTCTTATGATCGCGTTATAGGAAAGTGTTTACGCCATAATTCGTTTTTTTAAGAAAAAATGGGCTTTTTGGGAAAAAGCAGTTTAAGCCATCATACATCGTATGTAGAATAAAATATTTTTGATCTTTTCAATTCGAGTACGTATAAACCATTTATGGGTTACTATCAGGGTGTTTAAAGTATGTGATTTTTAGAGAGGCCTACCACAAAATAGTCGAAATATCGTTACGAAAATGTTTGATTTTGATACCGAAAGCAAGCCTTAGGCGCTGACAAACCGGGTGACAAAAGGGAAAGGATAAGTTTTTAAAAAACTTACTACCTTGCCAGATGTACGTGCATTATGTATCTATCAAATTAAATACAAATATTTTGTGTCTTTAATGCGGTTGCATAAATACACAAAATATTTGTATTTAATTTGATACATAATGCAATGTACGTCTGGCTATACTACGTTTTAGGTTACCTAGATTTTCTTACCTCTTGTTTATCCTGTAATGGCCTATGTTAATTGCGGACTTTTTAACACACTGATGAACTTCTGTAGATAACCCCCTTTTATACAGCTTAATGACGCATTATATGTATGTGAATTTCTATTTCAATTCAGTCTATTGAATAAGTAAGGGCACAAGTACTTCAAATATTTTTTTTAAATTTCGATAAGCATTAACTTACGAAGCTCACGTCTAGGTTAAGTTAAACTTAAGTTAAGACAATGTGCCACAGTGTTACAAATAAGTTTCCAAACACACGAGCGTCGTTCTATGAGATTTTCCCAAATGTGATTTGTTTTTTTCATTGATACAATCGAAAATTGCCAGTAAAGTTGTGTTTTTAAGACTAAGCTCCGTGGCTTCTGGATAGTTGTAAATTCCTTACTGAACTGATAATTTAAGTTACTAGCTGTATAAGATTATATTTTTATATGCTGTAAAGGAGTGTCAGTAAATGGTGTGCTCGAAGTGAGTTTGAGAGAAACCGAATAATTTTTATATTAAAAATTATGAGGAACTTGTAAGAATGGTATAAATGTAACGTCCAATATTTTGTATTTTACGTTTGTTATTTCTAGTTATCTATGAATAAGTATTATAATGATATTCTATCGTCTATAGATTATGAAAAGATTTTTTTATATATAGAGCAAGAATTAAATGCAATTTTGGAATACAATGCTTTGTTTTTGTTACTTTTTCTGGGTTGACAAGACAAACTATCTAAAGTCGGATTTTTAATTAGCTGGAGTTAACTGACATTCGTGATAGTACGAAATGCAGTTTTATCTCCTATGGTGCATGAGCCATTTCACATTTTCACGAACTTTTGAATGTTGTGGCAGTTGGCTCATACGCCATATGAGTTAAAAGTGTATTTCCTACTATGTCGAACTGTCACTTTACTCCAGCTAATAAAAAATCCGACTTTAGCAGTGGTTGAAATAAATAATAAAATAATCCACGTGTGCACTATTGGGGGAAATTATGCACACCCATTTCTACTGCAACGATAAAGAGACCATAAAGTTGATATTTTCCCAACAATACATGTTGGTGTTAAACCACGGCTCATGTATATAAGGTGACATTCGTTTATGATTTATACATACTGAAATCCATCGTTATGAATATTCGGAACATTATTTTGAGTGCATTAAAATATGGTAAACACAGGATTTTAAGAACAATTCCCTTTGCTTTTAAGATCATTTTGTTTAAAAAAAATCAACTGTCATGCCATGTGACAGCAGACAAATATGCCAAGCATTTTTTTTTAAATAATCAATTGGCAATGAATTTTGACTTTTGAAATCCTCAGATGCGACTTACGTCCTTTTAGAATGAGTGAATAAGAAAACATTAAATTATGCAGGAAAAACATAAAATAAAACAAAATGAAAAAATACTTAAGCTTCTTTTTTACGCAGACTTTCAATATAAATATTAAAAACAAATGCTTAACAAAAATGAAATGTTGTCGATTGAGACGTCGTGCTCCGGGGCAACCCCATCATCTTATTTCCTATTTCTAAATACATACCTAATGCAATTGTACATAATATGTACTGAATTAGCACGTACTTTAAAAAATTGTACTGTAATAGGGTAAGAGTACGTTCCACTTGAATTTGTGGTTGCTGTGGAGCATCTCTCCAGCAACCCCAAATTGAAATGAAAGGAAATTTTACGTAAATACATACAGCTTCAGCAAAGAAGATGCTGAAAAAAAAATGTACTGCTATCCTTACCATTGAATTCGCTAGATGTAGCTAGTGAAATTAAATTTTAAAACTTAGAGCCATACTTTGCTGAGAAAAAAGCCATCTATGAACTGTTTTTCTATTTCTCGATATACACTCAATGGCTAAAGAGCGTACGGACTATGACTTCAAAAAGAAGTATCTCGAAGGAAGGCTAGGATGACATTTTCATACTCAGGGGATAAGACTGCATCATGCAAAGATGTTGGAGCTTGTGTAATGGCTCCAATCATATTGTACTCCATAGCCACCATCTGACGAACAAGCCAGGCAGCGTGTTCACTGTTACGTGCCTTTTTCCTGTCAATAGTCATTGCATCATCCATAGCAGTTTGCCAGAGGATGATGCTCCAATCTCATAAGCCACCAAGGAGAGCAAGGAGCCCCAGGTGCACAGACTGCGAAGCTTGACGGATGGAGCGAGCACAAAGAGCCATAAGGGTTTGTCATTGTGTGCTGTTGACGTCAAGACATGGCCTGATCAATCACCGAGGCCAGTGCCACGTGGCCTAGTAGTTCCAGCAGGATCATGTGCTATCAAGAATAACTAAGTGAACATTTTCAACTCAACCGTGACTTTCTGCAGCCATGATGATTATGAAAACTCTGCTGGCAAGCACGTTTCACGAACATTCTGAAACCTTGAATAGCAGAGAACGTACAGTGGTCTCGCACTATCTAAGGCAGCAGTGAAATCTTTTCAACAGTTGTGGCAGCAACGTGCATGATAAGTCTACTGCTCCAAGTAGCGAATGACAAAGGTGGCTTGGAGGGAAGACTAAAAGTTTGTACAAAATGCTTTTTTTTCTGACGCTACTAGACGCTGGGATGGCATAAGGTGTAGCTGTTTCACAGTACTAATGCACACCGAGTGGTGGCGCTGCTTAGGCGGTACAATTAATGGCAACTGACAAAGGTGATAAAATCTTATCGTGCAACAAGAGACTGCCTAAACATATGAAGCAGGAAGGAAAAATTAAACAACTTATTATTTATACTATGATCCATATAATACACAAAGTGGCGGCTTACATTAAACTATTTATAGAACGAATTTTATTACTATACATGCACTTACAATGTGTAACTAAGATTAATAAACTAACGCTACTGAAACTATGCGGCTCCTGCAAAAAGTGATTTCTGTGAGCATCCTGTAAAGTATGGGACCGTGACGCTGCATCTCAACCCCATGAATGTAGACAATGTCATCCGCTGAACGTACGAAGCTCCGGGCGATGTCCTCACTGAAACAATTCCGCTGTTGTCGCAGCAGCATCAAAGTACCCTCGAGAGTGTTCAACCAGCTCGCAACGTGAAGTGAACAGTAATGATGGTAATGTCTATACCAGCAGGCATCTGTTAGGGGCTTCTTAAAAGCTTCGAAATCTCGGCAGTTCTTGTTAATTAAGTGACAGGGCAGCTGGTTTAAATGAGCGTGCATTTTGACGAAATTCGTTAAGTCGGAAACCCCTGAGAATTTGTTCATGGTTGGAGCCAAAATTCCACCAAAAATAGGAGACAAAGATTCCACGTTCATCAGTATGCGGTCTTCATTTGTTCTTAAGGGGTCTAAGTTGTATTCGATCACGATTGGCCTTCCATTGACGAACATGGTGTCGGCCTGGTACGTGGACAGTTCCCATAATTTTTCTTGAATGAGTTGGTTCAGGCTGTATTGCGGATACAGGGATAGAACGAACCTTCTATAATCTTGGAAACACATGAAATTCGCCATGTAGAGAACCATCTCCAATGGGAAGAGAGGTCACTTCGAGGTTGAGAGCGGTGCCGCTGGTGAAGCAGTTTTTCTAGAGGCGCGGTGGCGTCTTGACGGCGAGTTATTTTCTCTAGCATTAATTTTGTAATTATTATTAGCAGAGTATGCGGCAGTACGTGGTAACGCTGATGATGAGATAGGTCACTCGATATGATAAATAAATAAAACGAGACAACTTTGAAACACAAGCTGTGACCACCATATTTAATTGAAGAATTTTTTTTTTTTTTTTTTTGTATTTTATGGCCTGGTTACATCGACCTTTAGGCCACATCTTCATTTAGTACACTTCACTTTATTTATTACACTTGTTTAGTTGTAATTATATTTTTTGTATTGTATTTTTAATGTATTTATATATTGGTTTAAAACATTTAAATACTTTCAGCAATTGTTCAAGTGGCGGCGGCGGGCTGGATGATAATAAACCATCATTTTGCAACACTTATAATTCATATAATTCATATAATTCACTTGCAAGCACTAATCTGTCAATGAGAAAGTTTTGGCAGTTAAATATTAAATGTTGAGCATTGGCTTCATGAGCTCCACAAAATGTGCAGACGTTACTTTGTATTATTCGAAGTCTTGCTAGGTGTGATGGTGTCGTGTTATGGCCAAAACGAAGTCTATTTATGGTAGTAATAAAGTCACGGCTGGCTTCTTTTACATCGTCATACCATGGTCTTATTGGTAAGTTGTTTTGTATGGTCCCATACCATCTTCCTTTAGTCTCTTGGTCCTTCTTCCATAAGTCTTCCTATAGCGTACTTATAGCTAGTTTGAAAGAATAAAGATAATCAGTAAAAGGAACATGCATAACATTAGAAATATCTAGTGCATTTATTCCTTCGTATGCAGCTTTATCTGCCATTTCGTTTCCAGTAATACCCCTATGAGAAGGTACCCACATAAAGGAAACGTTTATTTCTTTTTTATAATAATTAAATATCAATTCTTTTATAATATATAAGATAAAATTAGTTTTGTAGTGAATTTTCAAATTTGTTATGCCCTGAATTAAACTTAAAGAATCAGTTACAATTAAAAAGTATTTACAATTATTTACATTTCTGATTCGCATGAGAGCTTGATAGACCGCATAAGCTTCTGCAGTGAATATTGTACTAACATCTTGTAGAATAAAGCTTTGAGAAAACTTTATTTGAGGATCATACACAGCACAGCGCACATAACCCTCACCTTTACTCCCATCTGTGTATAATGTATAATAGTCATTTTCTGAAAGAAATTGCAACATATCGGAATTGTTAGTGATTGAATCAACTATTTTAATTGGATGTGTTATACTTCGGTACGAAGAGGAATAGCAAGGCCATGGGTGCTGTTTTATAATTGTATGACATTTTTTTTCAGTTTCCAGGTAAATGTGGAACAACATTGGAGAGTTACCTATGAGAAGAGACTCACCAGTTGCTAATGGACCGGACATATTAATTCGGTAAGGTAAAATTTTTTTAATGATCTGTTTATTATCAGAGTACAGTAATCTTAGGCAATATCTTTTAGCTAGTAGGATACGTCTCAATATTAATGGCATTATTTTAGTCTCAACTTCCATGGCCCTAATGGGAGTCGAGCACATAGCACCAGAAATAATTCTCAAAGCCTTATTCTGCAAAACATCTAATTTTTTCCCATGTGGACTATTAATATATGCTAAGGCACTGTAATCGAAATGGCTTCTCACTATAGATTTATATAAAATGGATAGTATTTTGGGATCTGCTCCCCAGGATACACCAGCAAGACATTTTTTATTTATTTTATTTATTTATTTATTTACTAATAACTAAACAATATTATGACAGGTTAACCTAAAGCAATATTGTTAAAAATTAAAAAAGAAGAATCTGAAAACCTATGATCTTAACAGACATGAAAATATAAGCTACATAAAAAATATTAACTAAATCACTTATTACATATCATCTACTTAACCTATTTACATAACAAACACAGTGCTACTCTTGTAAAGTCAGTCAGCGAACAGTAAAAAACGTCAATATCTGTCTCCTGATCAATTTTATTCAAAAATCGGATAGCTGTCGTACCTGGTGCCTCCTTCAGCATATTTGTCCGCACGATAGGCTCATAGAACAGCTTGTGGGTTCTTGCTCTTTGGTAATTATTCGGCACAAACAGCCCTATCGACAGTAACACCTGTGGATTATCTTGTTTTCCACGAATAAGTTTGAAGAAATAGACTACTAGCGCCAGGTTTCTTCTCACTTCAAGCTTACTGTATCCAACCATACCCAAAATAAATAGGGTTGGATACATAAGTGGAAAGAAAGGGTAAACTCCATATAATTTAAAATACACAAACCTTATAAATTTATTTAAAATTTTCTCCAGCATGTAGTTATATTTAGCTTCATGTGGATTCCAAATAATTGCACTCGTTTCGATTCGGCTCCGAACAAGAGCATTAAAAAGGGCTTTTACAGCCTCGATATTTTTAAAACACTGAGCCTGCCGCAAAATGAATCCTAACTTTTTAAAAGCTTTCTTACACAAGTCTTCGATGTGATTACGAAAGTTTAAATCATGCGTCATGCGTACCCCAAGATCGCGTACCTCCGATACGCGAGGCATTGCTGTCCCGTCTACTTCGTAACAATAGTAACGTGGTGCATGCAAGCGGGTATACGTCATTGTCGCACACTTCGATACGTTGAAGTACAGCTTATTCCTGCGACTCCATTCCACGACACGATCTATGTCACGCTGCAATGCCGCGCAATCTGCGTCATCCTTAACGGTGCAAAGCAACTTGAGGTCATCCGCGAATAACAAGCAGACGGCATCCTTGACCACGTTCGGAAGGTCGTTTATCATTATACTAAATTCCAGAGGTCCGAGGTTACTTCCTTGGCTAACACCCGAATATGTGCAATACGTGTTTGAAGCATGTCCAGCATACTGCACGTACTGGCGCCTGTTTCTCAAGTAGCTACTAAAGAACTCAAGAAGGCGCGGAGTGAAGCCGACGCCAGCAAATTTCTCAAGAAGCACGTCATTATCGACAGTATCGAACGCCTTCCTGAAATCAAAGTAAGCAACGTCGACCTGCCCCCTTACGTCCAGCGACGGCACCACGTGCGACATGAAGCACAGTAAGTTAGTGGTGGTGCTGCGGCCCGGTCTAAACCCATGTTGCGCGTCCGAGAGTTGAGAGCGCATCTGTAAGTAAATTGACCTCTGCAGACTAGACTCGAAGACCTTCGCGAACGTTGACAGTATCGCCACCGGCCTGAAATCACCCACGTCTGACCCCGAGCCACCTTTTGGCACTGGTATGACTTTTGTGACCTTCCATGCATCGGGATAAGCGCATTCTGAAAGACATAAATTAAAAATATGCAGTAACGGCTCATCTAGTACCCTGCGAGCATCCTTTACCAGGTAGGGTGGTACCCCATCAGGTCCGGCAGAGCGCTTGGGCTTGAGGCGAGTGAGCGCGTGGCGCACATCTTCCAGCGTGAGCTGCGGCACATGCACGCGCGCGCCTCCTCCTCCACCGTCCGCCACCCGCGCCGCCGCGCGCGCGTCCAATTGAGGCGGGGTGGAACTATACACCGAATGGAAGTAGGATGCAAACTCCTGTGCACATTCATCGTCCGCTAACATATTGCCATTTTTTTTAATACGACTGTAGTTACTACGTTTCTCGCGTTTTGACTTTATAAAGTTCCAAAATGAACTCGGATCATCCGCGAGTCTCGATTGAACCCTATTTTGATACTCATCGTAAGTTGCGGTTATCTTAGATTTAACTAGCGCCCTGCAACGAGAGAACAGTTCATAATCACATCTAGATTTACTTTTTTTATAGGTTTTATGTAAAATAGCTTTTTCCTTAATGTCACGTATCAAGTCAGCCGTGTACCATTCTGGATAACAGTATCGAGGATCCACGGCCCTACGTTTTTTTCTGGGAGTGCAATTATCGATAACAGAATTGACAATATTATAAAATAGATTTAAAGCGTCCTCAGCATTATTAAGTTCATACAATGGATCCCAATTTACTGTAGCCAAAGTGGCATACAAATATTTAAAGTCCGCCTTGTTAAAGTTCCACAGCGGCCGAGTATGAGAGACGTTTGCGCGGAGAGGGGGGGCGGGCAGCGCGTGAGTCCTCTCTCACATCGTACACTCACGCTTAGCGGCGGGTGTTGTGCGTCCACACTCACGAGCGCCTCCGACTCGAGTTCGACACTCACTTTGCTTTCCGCGAAAGTTGTAAACACCAGATCTAATTGCCGATTATTACAGTTCGGGATAAAGTTACGCTGACTGAATCCACAAAAAGTAACAAAATACTCATAATAATTTTGTATTATAACCGATGTTGAACTCATGTTAAAATCACCTAATATCAGAACATGTTCATATGAAATACTAAGTTGTTCTATTATGTGAAACATATGTAAGTATTCCTTATCTGTACTTTTAGGGGGAATATACACGACGCTGCACATAAATAAACATTTATTCCGATGGTGAACTGTAGCGCATATTATTTCAAACGCCGCCTTCGACAAATCACCATCCTCGGGAAGAGTTATTCGCCTCAGCTCGAAGCCCGGGGCTGCCACCAGCATGGCACCGCCGTGCTTACGGCCGTCCATCCTGTCGCATCTCAGCAAGCTATAGCCGCGAGGAACCAGCTCTCCATCATGCGTGGAATCATTAAGACCTGTCTCTGTTATCGCAAATAGGTCCGCCGAAGCTGAAGCTATACCTTTATAAAAAGTATTCAACTTAGTCCGTAGACCACGAGTGTTTTGATAGTATACTTCAATACTGATGTCTTCCGGAGTACGAGTTATTTGTTGGTCTCCGAAACCAGACCCATTCACTGAATTCAGCATTTACTGGCCAAGCATCCTTATGACAAACTTTTTCATAGTCCTTTTCAGGAATTCCAATTCGAAAAGAAGCATAATTCCGCTTTTGCTTATGCTTAATCTTTTCTACTATTATATCTTCATTACCACACACAGCTTTTACGTGTTCAGCTATCATTACTTCGGTAGTTTCGGGACTCAAGTACCAAACGTGCAGGTTATTTTTACGTTCACTCACAATTGCTTTTAGAGTACTCAGCTCAGCGTTGCCACCTTTTTGCACTTCTTTCAACTGTGTGTTCTTTCCGGACTTCTTATTTTTTACTATTGTCCAATCCTTATGAATGGTTTTGTTGTTAACGGCAGTTGACTCACTCTCCTCGTTTACAACAACAGCACCAACAATCGATGATGGTTGTACGACTACATTCATCTCCTTGCTCTGACTTGATGCCTGGTTAGGTTCTCTCTCTTTCGCTTTTCGGGTACGTTCAGTGCAAGTATCAGCCGCGCTGTTTCGTGTAGTTGCTTCACGTATTTCCTTCGCTGACGGAGCTCTAGCCTTACTCTTATCTGCGTACGATGTTGCACCCAAAAGTACCCCGGAAGAATTTACTCTGAAGGAAAGTTCTTCGATGACCTTTGTTTGCTCATTAATCATTTTTGACTGTTCCTCGATCTTCGTATTCTGCTTCCCAATCAGAGTAGTTTGAGCGTCAATTTTAGTTGTTAATAAAAATAGCTTTTCCTGTATCTCACTTAAAGATACTGCCATACATACTTCCTTATCGCGACAATCGTTACATTGAACCAGCTCCTGCTGTTCTTGTTTGGTTGGTGAGTTATCAGCTGTTTGTGTGTCTCCTAGAGAGCTGATATCCGACGGAGTGTCAAACATGTCTCTATTTTTAGATTCATTTGATACTGTACATTGTGGTCGCGCCTTCTTTCTTAGGGTAATATTTTCAGTAGTATTAGGAGAGCTATCATTAGTTTTGGGTGAGCACATGTTATTTGTAACTGACTTTGGTCTAGGTGTACAGGATAAACATCGCCAGCTCCGCTTAAGATTGTTGCCTTCTCTATACTGCGCTGATGTAATATTAGCGCAGAGATAATGTTGAGTACAGTTGCATATCATACATTTTATCACCTCATTCGTTCTTACGCCTTTATTGCAGGCGACACACAACATAATGAAGCCAAATAAATGGTATATGTATCTAGTTTACGTTCCTTGATATTTTGATGCTGATGTCCAAGTAGGAACAAAACTAATCTTTGTCCAGTCACCAGTGCATGGCTTGTTATTTTAGGGACTACTTCCGCCCTCTGTTGCAAAGAATATAGTACTCTTGCTCTGTTGTAATAGCGAGGTGAACGGAAGTGGATGGTAGACGGATGTTTCTCCGTGTTCAATGATGGTGGAGCTAGTACGTCGATTTTATGTTAGATGGCGGTGTAGTGCAATTTCGCTTTTAATTCGTAAATTGTTGTAATATGTATTGTGGATACTTTCTTTTATTTTAGGTTATGTTTTCGAACAGAACAATATTCTTCACATTAATTTAACTGTTAATAGGTAGTCATTTCTTAGTAAATCACGTTTGTTGTTACCTTAATCACTATCCCAATCCTTTTTCTCAGTTGTTTTCATCACTGAAAAAACAGTTTGTTGTAAGAAAGTTTTTATGGTTTTAACACTATTTTGACGGTCTAAAAGTTTTGATAACGATAATCCTCTTGAGTTGTACACTTATGTTTCCATAAAGGCTAAAATATGTGCATTTTGTAGGAAGCGACTGTATTTTTACATCTGAGTATGTTGATTGCTTTCAAAGCATTCTCTGAAATATATTTGATATGCTTCTCAAAAGTCAGTCTGTCATCAATAATGATTCCTAAGAACTTTTTTGTTCTTACTCTCTTTATGGATTCTCCGCAATATACAATATCTCTGGTTAAGTCATCTTCCCCAAAAATCATAGCACTGCTTTTGGAAGCATTAATCTTTAAATTTAACCTACCATCATAGTAAAGACTTAACTGATTAAGGGCTTTATTTATGTTGACTATGGCAGATTGAAAATTTTTGTTACTAGTATATAATACAATATCATCTGCAAATTGTAAAAAATTAACATCCTTTATATTTACATATTTCACAAGTATATAGATTATATAGCAATGATGAAAGTGATGCACCTTGCATTGTTCCTTTTGATGCAGTTTTTGGTCCGTGTAAAGTGTTATTATGTTTGACATAGAGGGTTCTACTATTTAAAAAATTATAAATCCACTTACACAGTTGTCCAGGTATACCCACGTCAGACATAACTTTGACTAGTATACCAGGATCGACACTATCAAAAGCTCCCTGAACATCCAAGAATACACATACGGTGTTTGACTTTGAATTATTTGCATTTTTCAGGTCTGAGATCAGAGATATGAAACTGTCAGTGCAACTACGCCCTCTACGAAACCCATACTGAACATGCGGAATGATGTTATTAGCTTCTACATACCAGTCCAATCTTATTTTAATCATGCTTTCAAATAATTTTCCTAAGCATGAAGATAATGATATAGGGCGGTAGGAACTCGCTTCCTCTGGTGATTTATCTGGTTTAAGTATTGGGATAACACATTGTGTTTTCCAAGATTCAGGAATTAATTGAGCATGCCATAGAGCATTAAGAATATCAAGAAACAGTCTTTGAACAGATTCATGGAGTTTTTTGATTACAATGTAAGGAAAATCATCTAAACCTGGGCTTGTGTTACGTCTAGAATTTAAACTTATTTGGAATTCATTCCATGTAAATGGATCTAACAAAAACTTGGAATTTTGATTATTATTATTAGTATCAAAATAATTATTCAAATTACTTGTGTCTGCTAAGTTACTATTATTTGAAAGCTTGTCTAAAAGAGGTTCAACAAACTCATCTCTGTAAGATCTGTTAACTGTTTTAACACCCTTAAACCTTTTAATCATATTCCAGATCTTACTTATGGGAGTTGTTCTATTAAAGCTATCGCATAACTTATTCCATCCAGTTTTCTTTTGCTCTGAAATTGTTCTCTTTTTTAAAGCATCTAATCTCTTATAGTTTATGTAGTTGTCCATTGTCGGATCATTTCTGTACAATTTTAGTGCATTGTAGGATGCTATTACACTTTGTTCACAGACCTCATTCCACCAAGGTGCTGGAGGTCTGCTCGCAAAGTGACTAGATTTAGAAAATCTAGGAATAGCCATCTGCTTAAGGGTATCAAGACGGTTACAGAATTCCGTATAAGAAGCGAGAGGGTCATCCACATTTACTGTGATGTCATTGAATATGGCTTCAGATAGTTCATGATATTTTTCCCAGTTGGCTCTATTATATAAAAATTTGTCAATAGGAGGGTTTATTTGGTATTTATCAATGCAAAGGGATATTTTTGTTATTGTGGGATAATGATAACTACCCATAGGGTCGTCATGTACAGACCATTCACATAATGGGGCCAAGCATGCACTGACAAAACTTACATCAATAGCGGAAGGGTTACGTGTGGGATAGTTTACAGTCGTGAAACTGCCATCATTTAAAATGCATAAATCACAGTCATCTATTACGTCATATAAATCCTGACCTCGACCTTTCGTTGACAGGCAACCAAATGCAATATGATGAGCATTAAAGTCACAACTCACAAAAATAGGCTTAGGGAGATCTTGAATGATGTTGCGCAGCCTATTCATTCTTATGTGTCCTCCGGAAGGAGGACAGTACACACATAGTATAGTTAATTTCCCATTATTGGTAGATAATGATATCGCTACAGTTTGAATGTCCTCATAAAAGGATGTGTTTAGAATGCTGTATTTTAATTCTGGTTTAACTAATATAGCTACACCATTATGATCATTTTTGGAATTTTTATTATAGATATTATAACCTGGTATTTTAAAAGTGTGATGTTTCTTAAACCAAGTTTCATTTAGTAAACAAATATCAATATTCTGTTTTTGCAAAAAAATTATTAATAATGGCTTTTTACTATTGGCACTCTGAATATTAAATTGTGCAATGCGTAGCTGGGATGTTCTGAGGGGACTTAAATCCATTATGGGGATAGATTTTTGATCAATATATCTTTAATAGTTGCTGTAGTTAGTGGAGCTGCATCTTTTTTATTACCCAAATCTACTAATGTTCGTACTAGGGCCATTAGTACATCATCATTACAGATGATCTGGGCTTTGATGTCCGCAGCTGCAGGGCGGACATCCTTGTTCGGAGCCTGTGAATCAGGCTTGCTATTTACAGGCTTATTTACAGATTTATTTACATATTTATTTACAGATTGTAGAGGGTGTTGTCTTGGCAATGACAGAGGAGGGAAGTCAGTATCAGGTTTTTTTGATTGTGCTACACTTGCATATGTAATTTTACTTTTCTTTTCCGTTAATTTCTTTATCTTAATTGGACATAGTTTGGATATGGCCAGATGAGGTCCACTGCAATTAACGCAGCAGATTTCATTTGGCTTGTCACATTCCTTAAATAAGTGTTCGCCTGAGCAGATTGAACACCTTTGCTTGCCATTGCATATCTTAGCTGAGTGATTGAATTTAAAACATTTAAAACACTGCTGTAGGGGTGGGATGTATTCAAATACTCTATAAGAGAATAAGTCATATTGCACATCGTCTGGTAATACATTAGACAAAAAGGTAATGCTAACAGTTTGTAAGGGAACACGTTCCTGTCCTACTTTCTTCGTGAATCTTCTTATTGCAATTATTTCATAAATGGAGGTCAATTTTGTGTATAGGTCCTTGTTTGATATATTTGCTGGGACAAACCGAATAATTCCTGTTTTTTCAATCTGTGCAGCTGGTATATATGCTTTTAAATTATACTTCTGTAGAAAAGCCGTGTTATTTAGGAAGTTATTTGCCGTGTTATACTGTTTAAATAATACAGCAATTTTATTTGAGTTCAGTCTTTGAATTGCCATCACACCCTTTACTTCATTAGAAAATATATGGTTTAGGTATATGGGACTTTTATTTCCCAACCTGTCCTTGTGGTCTACATGCTCAACAAACACTTTAAAGTCTGTTTTGGAGGAGTTCTCCGGGTAAAGTCTTTTATAATTAGGTTTAAAATATGGTAAGTATGAGTTAGAGTCAATACGCTCACCACCGCCGCCAATGCCGCAGTTTAAATCAGTTCCACCACCCTCAATGCGAGAACGCTTGTTGGAGGTAGGCGGGTTATCCCCGCCTCCCTCGTTTCCATCCATTTTTGTTCCTCTCTAGCAAGTTTTTAGCTCGAAAATAACTTTTGAAAAAATTTAATTAAAAATCGCGTCCTAACTTTACAAAAGCCCGCCAAAAAGTCTTAATTGAAGAAGGTTTTTAACCAGTGTTGCCAGTAGTCAAACTAGAAAAAGTCCGAAACCGGATCAGAAATTCCCGAATTACCCGTTTTGTGAATGTAATTTTTTTTTTCAAGGGAAGATATAAAATATTATTTACCTTGTTTTTATTTTAACATTTCCCCTACCTCCTTAAAAATTAACAGGAATATGTTTGTTTTAAAAGTATTTTTATTTGATAAGGTGAAAAAAAATTACAATGAAATATATTTTAAGTAGAGTTTAATATCTTAAGTCGTGGTTACTAAATAAAATAATTATTCAAGAATTTTCTGCATTCACATTCAGACCATTTTGGTGAAAATGGACAAATAAAAAGAATAATTTATCAACAATGAACTCATAATAAAAAAAGTTGATTTTAAAGGTTCCTTTCCCTCAAAATTTTCACGTTTTATAGTATTTATAACTTGTCAGAGCAAGCCACAAAACAAAACGGAACAAACAGCAAAATAATCGTGCTTTCTACTGATAATTTGTGTGTGCATCTCTTTTGCACGTAGCTTTTGTGCGGATTAGCCTCACATAAATTATGATTCTCACATAGACACAAATAGTAGAGAAAGATAGGATGTGTTAAATTATGCGCTGTAGCTGCGTCAAGATGATTTAATAAAAAAATATTTCATCCTTTTTTTATTGACGGTACTGGTTTCTTTACCCGGCGGTCATGGTTACCTGCAAAATACCCGCTTAGGGCCTAAATTACCTGAAATCGAGTAAAAATAACCGCACCGGCAACGCTGCTTTGATGTGATGTTGAAAAAAAATTTTCTTGCTTGCCCTATCTAATGAGAGTCTGTCTAGGGGCATCTTTTTTGCACGTTTTGCCTCATCAGACTCAACCTCGACTCAACACACACACACACCGTCACACAAAATAGCGACAAGATTCATTCCGTTTTGCACGTTCACGCATGATGTGCCTCAAAATTATTTCGTTTTGGGCATCAACTGAGTCACTAAAGCCGATTTTGAAGGCTTTAGTTTTAGTTTGACATACATAAAATTAAACTTAGGTAAGGTTCAAACGAAGAGCCATTTTCAAGTCACCATTTTATAAACGTCAAACTAAAATTATAGTTTAATTGACAGCCATAATTTACTCAACTTTGTGATTTTAACGTGTTTTGGTAATTTCAAGGCACATTTTAGAGCTGTCACTTGATTAAATTTAAAAAATTTGGTTGGATTTTATAAGGTTGCTTTTGAGGTCCTTCATAAAAACTTATTAAAATTTCTGACGAAATTTCCCTTATTATTCTTCAGTTTGGTAATAGTAATAGATGTGTACTGTATTTAAAAACATCAGTCGAGACGTAAACACTTCAAGCAAATAGATTTTGATGTAGCAATTTATCCAAAATTTGTATGAAAAGATGATACATTTAAGTTTTTATTTCTAGTTGAATCATTGAAAATGCGTAGATAGGTATCTCTACTAAAAGCTTGCGAGAAGAATAAAAGACTCGTCCAACTCTTCCGAGCTCAGATGTGAAGCAAAATTTTCATGGCTGACATGCTACTTACATGAAAAACAGTCTTCGTTGCTTGTTAAAGCACCAAACTCTGGAAGTCTCAATATTCTAGCAACAATTTTTTTGGTCTACTGTACTCTGCACCACATTCATTAATCACAAGACAGATGGATTTCATTTACCAGGAAACAACCATTAAGCCGAGGTAGAACAACTCGATAATGAACAGATCGACTTGTCAGCTGAATGTAAAGCAACATGTTGGCGAGTCAAATTGAGATGATGAGAGCCAAAGTGGCCTATATTTTCCAGACAATATTCTGGAAAAGATAGGTTGTTCTGGCTCTCATTGCCTTAATTTACTAATAGAATATAGAGAAAAAAAAATTACTCATCAGATTTAACTAATACCACTTAAACACAAAATAATAAAACAATAGATCAATCTAGATTGTGGTTCAGACCTAGATATCTGACTTATGGTTTTTATAGTCTTCTGTCATGTTTGGGCACACCAGCCTTGTATCGACTAGGAGTCAGTTCTCATTCATGATCTCTACTGATAAATAACAGCAGCAGTTCACCAGTGGCTGCAGATCTAAGGGAGCACCGGCGTTTGGTGGTGTCTGAGACTCGTCCAACTCATCCAAGCTCAGATTTAAAGCTAAATTTTCATGGCTGACATGCTACCCATAAATTTGGTTTACCAGGAAACAACTATTCAGCCGAGGTGAGCCGAGCTGAATGTTGAATAGATCGACTCTTGTGTTGATCGTAGAAACTTTAACGAGGTGAATTTACTAAAAAAATTTAGGCAAATGAAAAAATATACCTAGCAAAATAGATTTAATTATTATCACTTAAATACAAAATCATAAAACAATAGATCAGTCTAGGTTGTGGCTCCAATCTATCTATCTGACTCATGATTTCTATAGTCTTCTGCCATGTTTGGGCACACCAGCATTGTATCAACTAGGACTCAGTTGTCACTCATCATCTCTACTCATAAGAAACAGCAGCAGTTCACCAGTGGCTGCAGATCCATGCGTTGGATTGAAAATAAATACATTAATTTTAATTTATAAAAAAACCATTTTTGAGCCAACTACACAGAGTGCATTCTGCGTTTCAAACAATGATATTCTCCTTAACTTCTGCATTCTGTGTGTAATCCAACCCATTGCATAGAATACCACTAATACAGAACACTGCTCTGGACTTTCTGCCCATTAGGAACCAAATCTGATTTCTATAATCAGTTTTTGTTGTAGATAAATAGAAAAATACATCTTATATAATAGGTTTGCACATATAGATAGGATGAATTGGAGTGATGAAAGAAATTTATGCTGCACAAGTTGAAGGTAAAGCTTGATCAGGCCACTCGAGAAGGATGTGTGCCAACCAAATAGGCAACATACTGAAGAACGGCAAAGTAAAAAGACCCAGAATAGAAGAGCTTGTATTACTAGATGGATGTAGGTAGCAAAAGAGGTGTGTCAGAATCAGAAATAAATATGTAGTCTATGCCTACTCCTCTGGGAGACAGGCGTTAAGTTCTGCCCACAGTGCGTTTTTTTGCTTATAACTCGACATTGGCGGAACTAATGTGCGGAGACACATTAACGGAAGCCAGATAAAACGGCATTGAATTGAATTGAATATATATATAGATATTAAATTAATTTCACAGCGACTAGCACAAACTCCAGACCTGATGGTCTAAGCCTGAGTGATTGGGACAGTGTTCATAATTCAAATGGCATAAAGAAGGAGTTATGCACAGAGCACATTTTAACCTTCTTATTAGTTGGAAGAAATTTTCGTCAGCAGGAGGTATTCAAACATAGCCGTCAAAATACTTAAAAAACTTGCTGCCACCAGGTATGCTAGGCTTGTAAGTATAGAGTGTTAAGTGAAGTCTGTTAGTTTTAGGATTTGAAAGATAAACAAACAAGTAGGTAAGTAAAAAACTGGCTGCCACCCACATACCAGTAAAGCTTACTGGTCTGTGCTGCCAGCCCAATGATTTTAACGACGAGGTCCACATCTCACAGTTTCAGGATTTGCCCCCTTTCCTAGAAAATCAGATAGGTAGAAGAGGTTAGCATCCCGTCCATTGGAGGTTGACACAACGCATAGCATTTTACAGAGAATTGTATTCAAACTTTCCTTATGAAGAAAAAGCTATTAATGTAGTTTGATTTCATCGGAATCAAAACATACCATGCAACACAATCATATGGGCATTTAGACTCTCCTAAATGATCTATTTTTTGGTAGACCTTATTCTGCTTCTGTTATTGAAAACTAGAAACAATTAACATACGTAAAGTTTCTGTACAAAGAATCGATTTCCCAAAAAAACAACATTTCGTCAATGCCTAAATTACCCGAAATCGGGTAAAAATACCCGTACGGCAACGCTGGTTTTTAAAGAGTAGCAGGCAACGGACACAACGCGCATACAGCCAAGAAATCTAGTGAAGGGTGTACCGATATTAATATAATCTTAACACTTCCCCTTAACCTTCACAAGATGAGAACACAACAATCATAATCATGACACAAAAACAATAATATACCATACTCTCTATTCAAAACATGCATAACATATTCGAGCCTTATTATTATTACTCTACTACATCAAATATTATAGAGTCAACCATAAAATTATGTACATTTCAAGTTCACGTTGTAAATAAACTCATTATGTTTTGTAGAACTCAATGGCTTTGTTAACAAATCTGCAACCATATTTTCAGTACATAGATACTCAACTTTTGCAAAGCCATTTTGAATCAAATCTTTTACATAATGATATCTCAAGTCAATGTGTTTAAGACAATATTCTTTGGCTTTTAATAACTTATGAGCACTCTGATTATCATTATAGTAGTATATGTATTTTATCACATTATGTTGTTAGTTCTTAATATTGTATATGTTTATTAGGATGTAGTGTAATATTATAATTTATTGAATATTTTAGTGGCAAATAATATATCTATTTAAAATTGTATCTATACTATTCTGACATCATGGCAACTTCCCCATTGCCAAAGGTTAGCTGGTAGAAAATACTAAATAGTATTAAGCTCGCCTGTGTACAAAAATTTTATAGTGTGCAATAAAGAATTTTATTATTATTATTATTATACAATATTACATCGACTTGTCTGTTCACAATTTCCAACAGAAAGTTCTTAATAAAACATAGGTCTTTGCAGACATCGCTTATCGCTATGTACTCAGCCTCGGTACTGGATAATGCTACGCATCGCTGCTTTCTAGATTCCCAGTTTATTGTATTCCTACCAAGTTTTACAATAAAGCCAGTATATGATTTCCGATCAACAATATCATTTGCCCAGTCAGCATCTGTAAAAGCAGTTAAATTTAAATTACAGCTCCTATGAAAATATAGTCCATAATTTAACGAACCCGCTAAATATCTTAAAATGCGTTTGACTGCAGCCCAGTGTGTTTTATCAAATCCATGATTGAACTGGCTTAAAATGCTACACGCAAAGGAAATATCAGGGCGAGTACATACGGATAGGTACATTAATGACCCCAATTAGCTCTCTATCCATCCATCCATCCATCAGCCTGCTTCGTCCACTGCTGGACATAGGCCTTTCCAGGATTTCGCCACTCTTGGCAGTCCTCCTGAAAGAAATGCCCATACTCACACACGCTGGGCAGGCGGGTTGGTGAGCGCGGTGCCGAAACCCTTGCACCAGTGACGCCGCTGCCCGTCACCAGTCTGATTTATATAAGGCCCGGCAATTGGGGATGGATATACCGCCATCCATCGGTCCCAGGCAATGGTGGGCCGCCTGGTTTTGCCTGAGAGCTGTTCTCTTGCTCTCCCCCGAATAACTTCGGGAGGTTTGCGAGTAAGATGGTGGTACCTTCACAGTCGAGCCCGGCATCAGCTCTACCACCCAACTCTCTACCTATATACTTGTAAGTATTATCATCAAGACTGTCACTTCCAGGTTTATCTAATTTACAATTTAATAACATAGGGGTTGATATGGTCTTACAATTTTCCATTCCAAAAGGAACTAAAAGTCTTTTTATGTAATCGGACTGATCCAGTATCAACACGCCCTTAGACCTGTAAATTACTTCTCTAACAACCTGAACAATTCATTTGAAGTTGAAGAACTATTACGGAACACATAAAAATCGTCCACATAGAGAACAATAATAGTAATACAATAATAGTAATACAATTATTGTTATTCTTAATGTAAGCACATGGCTCACACTTGCTTTGCCTAAAGCCATTTTCAGTTAACAATTAGTGGACTTTCAAATTCCACATTCTACTGGCTTGTTTTAAGCCATAAATGCTTTTTCTTAGCAAACATACCTTGCTGTTATTAGAAATAAATATGCTCATGCAGATCACTATTCAGAAAAGCTGTTTCGACATCTAAATGATCAACATTCATGTCATATTCAATGGCTAGAGAAAATAATATTCTTATGGTGCTGTGTCGCACGACTGGCGAAAAAGTGTCGTTATAATCGACCCCATACTTTCGTGAAAACCCCCGTGCGACTAAAAGAGCCTTATACCTAGCCCCGCCTGAATCTTGCTTAACTTTATACACCCATTTGCATTTTACTATATTCTTAATTGGAGCCGCGGGAAAAAGCTAGTATTGTATATACTTACATAATGCAATGAAAAAATAAGTTAATAGATAAATAAACTATAAATAGATGTAAGCATAAATCCGGCCATTCGATTAATCTTGCTAAGAAGAAGGGCAAGAAACTTAGCAAGATCATGTCTTTTTTTAGCAATTTTTTTTCTCATCATATGGCTTATACTATTACAGTCTTTTTAACTTATATATAATTATTATACATACTAAACAAAGTGTTTAACTTTAATAAGTAAAGAATAAAAATATAAAAGACAGGAGGAAATTGTGTTATATAATGAGGAACAAATATATCTTAGTCTACCTGTCTAATGTGGTAGTAACTTAAAATACTAAGCAAAACATCATCTACCTGTCTCATCTAGTTTATCACTTTTTTACAGTCAAATTATCAACTAATAAATGCTAAGTTATAAAATGTTCAAGTCAACATGTAAAAAGAAATGTCAAAATAATAATTTTAAAAAATATATAAAAATATTGGTGTACATAAAAACAAACGATTTGAAAAACACAAATCAGTTAGAAAATAAACGAACAGTAATATTATTACCAAGATCAATATTCTCGTGACACCACGCATCACTATCGTCCAAATAATCACTGATTTTATTATATGCTTTTCTCAAGAGTCCCTGCTTAATATATAATTTAAACTTTTTTTCTGGAAAACTAAGGACCTCTTTTGGAAGTTCATTGTAAAATCTTATACCATGTCCTACAAAAGAGGTGTCCACTTTTGCAAGTCTAATTTTTGGAAAAGCCAGATTATGCTTCTTCCTAGTGTCTATAGAGTGATGCTCACCGAGCCTTGGGAAAGTATTGATATTTTTTCTGATATATTTAATAACTTGGCAAATAAATTCACAAGGAACTGTTAAAATATTACTTTGTTTGAATTTTTTATAAACATTTTTTACGTTGCCGAAGGAGAAAAAAGCTAGAAATAAGTGGTGCAAAATAATGAAAAGATCTTTATCAGAAAAAATTGTACGTTATTGCTGCGAAGACCATTTAGATGTAAGAATCTATGTCTATATGTTTTTTTGGACTGAGACCCGTAGAATTGCAGAGGTGACGATCGTCACGCTAATTCTTAGCGGCGTTCGCCTTGACATTGCTCAAGCGTGGCGATCTCCACCTCTGTAATTCTACAGATTCTGACAACTACTTTCAGAGATATAGCCAAAAACAAAATCGGCGGGAAAACAAAAATCGCCATAGTTCTACAGGTTAATAAGAAAATAAGAAAGAAATTAGAATAAGAAACTAGGGCCGACTTGCACCAATATTTAAATCTAGATTTAGGACTTAAGCTGAGTTTAATTTGACAGAAATATATTGACTGACAGATCCTAAACCTGATTTAGCGACAAAATCTAGATTTAAGATTTTGGTGCAAGCCGCCCTAGAACCATGAACCTCTGGAACCATGCGGATTTATTGGTAAATCGTTTGTTAATGGACAGTTCATCGCGTTTGACAAGCGTTACTGTGCAATATTTACAGGAAAAAGTGTGGTCGCCAGCCCAGGTACCGCTAGGTGCCCTTTGAAAAAACCTGCCGCGGAGGCAAGGGCTCGTGCCGACTAAGGAGCTGGCTGACAGAATGCGCTCGGCGTACACACACACACTCACACGTACAACAGTCAGTGTGTTACAGTGAAAGGGATTTGGTTTTGATAGTTTGCGCATCAAAATGTATTTTCCTGCATTTTAAAGATTACATTCCATAGTTCCGTTTGACTGTACCGCAGTGTATGATCACATAGTAGATAGCAAAATAGGTAGCGTACGGTTGTACTTGAGCTTGTCTAGCGAACAGACTTTGACTAAGATTCTACCAAGAGTTAGTTTATAAATATATGGAACAAAGGGTTACTTATGTTATGATTTAAATAGTTGAAGTTGAATAAAACTGTAAACAAAACTTGTATGGATTGCACTGACTTAAGTAGATACCTAAAATAAATGAAAAGGGTAACTCTCAGAAGAGGTTAGGTCTTAATTACGTGAGATTATGATTGCCTACAGTATAGGTAGTTATCTATATCTAATACTTATGCTGAAAGTTTGACGCCTTTGACTTCTGCACTTGTGTACAACGGATTGTTGATCAAAAAGTCTAAAACTATAGCCATGTCGAGTTTTGGTAAATTATCGGACTGTTCGCGTATAAATCCACTCTCCATCGTTTTAATTTTGTATCCACAGGTTTATTTTATTAAACCGAAGTATTCTCAATTACAATTTTACGTAAATACACCACTTCCGAGATACTGTGAGCGCGATATCGGCTGAAATAGCTGGTTTTATTTTAGTGCATCTCGTCTCATCCACACCGCGGCAGTGGGAAGTTGTGACGTCACAGCGCAAATGCTCCGCGCGGTCTTTTTAATTTGTACGGGGTATAGATTTGATATTGAATTGCTTCGTAGTTATTCAAGTTCTTAAAATCATTGTTTCGCCAATGTTTTATACATTTTGATTACCTTAGAATTTGAACTTTTTTTTTGTTTTCGTGACAGGATTGTAATCGTGATAGGACTGTGTGCTTTGTTAAATTACTGAAATAAAAATTTGACATTTGACAGGTTTTGACAATTTTTCGACAGTTTTTTGAAATTGCTATATCTTCGAAACGGCTGGGGCTTTAAAATTATTAAATTATATTTACAAGGCTGGTACAATAAATATAAGTATTTAAATACAACTTTACAAAAACTTATGATATCCCACCAAAACATTAATGAACACAATATTTCAATTCAAACCGTGGTATTATACCTACCTACCACATGTTCATAAAAGTTTGACAACATTGGCTACAAAGAATTACTTGCGACAAGGTCGTTGCTTGCGACTCGCGACAGCACGGTCGGGAGCTGGTGCACAAAGAAAATATGACCTTATTCCGCAAGAAATAATGTTTGTATTGAAACGTAACTGAGAAAAAATATCAATAATTGGACAATCGTGGACATTTATTGTTTAATTTGTTTCTTATAGTACTAATGATATTTTGAAGGCATAAATTAAACACTTTTGAAGTAGTTATGTATTTTGGTTTTCCAATAATTACAAATATTTGTGAATTTAGAAATCCGCATAGAGAATCTGTTTAATTTTTAATAATTTATTAACGCACATAATATACTATTCAGAATAAATTAATGAATTACAGTTATCTATAATTTCTGGTAAGATAAGCCAAAAAATCTGTAACTTACTGAACCTTCTTTATTAATGATAATCCCGACTGATTAATTAGTTTAATTATGATTTCTTTTACTGCAATGCAAGTGTTATATCTTATCTGAGGTACTTTTACAAAGTTATGTATTATGCTGTACTCATGAAAACCAAATATGTTGAAAACATAGTTTTTCGGTTTTTTTACATTGACGCGGAGCTTTAAAATGTTTAATTCTTCTTATTTTAACTATAATTAACAATACTCTATGTCACAGAGAAAGAAAATTACAGTTATAGAATTATGTCCAGGTTTAGCTAATTTGACGCGCCTATAACTTATTTATTTATTTAACATACACACGAAATGCATTACAGACACAAATCCAATGCGTATAACATGGTAGACAAATTATTAACAAATTTATTTAACCTGAGAGAAAAAAAAATATATACAGATATATTAGCTAAAAATGCACATGTACACTTAAAATATACTAAAAAGTAGACAATCACTCCTCTAAGTACTTCACCACACGTGTGTGGATGTGGACTAGGGATGCAGAAAAAATATCCACCTCTGGTTGATCTCTGGCTATACCGTTGAGCAAGCGAAGCACGCGGCTGAGAGGGGCCTTAGCTGCGAGGTTGGTGCGAGCCCCCGGAAGCTCGAACAGTCTGTGACTGCGCGCGCGCTCGTACCGAACCGGCACCCACAGACATATCAGTGCCAGCAACGACGGAACATGAATCAAACCCCTAAGAATTTTTACCACAAACATAGTCATTGACTATGAACTTCACGACGATCCACTAGTTCCCATACACAATTTTGAATGAGCGCAGTGTACTCTTTCAGCATTGCATTGTTCCACTCCTCACAGTCAGATGACGAAACTGCCTCATGATATAACAGAGGTACAGACTCACCTTGAACCATCAAAGAAAAGTCATACTCGTAGTCATCATACCTAACAGGCACACGTCCACGAGTACTACGCACGGGGCGCTTAGTGACGGTCACAGGCCCCTCAGGACTAGTCACCGCTTCCCCTCCAACTGATGCGACGGACTGCGGCAGGCTGCTGTCCACGGCCTCGAGCTCAGGCACCGGACTCCCGCAGCTGCTAGCTAGCTCATCACCAGTGCAGTACTCTAACTCAGGAGCTGAAATCACAGTTACATTCTGTTCATCGATACTGTCACAATGCAAATCTCTGCTAAGCGTATTTAAAATATTCTCATTGTGAATACTTTGAATGTCATTAATATTAGAATTCGTTCCATTATCCATATTAGATTTAATTTTATAATTTAAATTCATCATATCATATTAGATAAATCACATTTATTAATTAAAGGATATAAATTATAAATAAAACTTACCTAAATTAAAAGGGTAAAACTAACATAAAATCCTTATCAAATCTCTAATAAAAGTAAACTAAACTAAATAAAAAATCCTATCTAAATCGCTACCGTCATGTGGGAGGGTACCTAGAAGGCTGGCAGCGTTTCCCGTTTGAATGGCCAGGCTGATTCTCTGGCCAAGATACGCGCCAGCCTTCGGGTCCCCACAAACGTCGATCAGCCGTGCAGATATTTCTTTAAAAAGGAGTTTCGCATCTGGACCCCACGGCCCGAGGGTCTCGACTCCGAAAGGCACAAATATGCAGTCCCAGCTAAGGGCTGCATACTTGCGCCTCTTATTTCCCTCGGCCGCTGTCGCAGCCGCACCAGCCCTAACGGCAGTAACACCGGTGTGGGACGGTGCTAGTGTGTCAACACATGTTGCATCCCACACCATGGCTCTGCCGCAGCCGCACCAGCTCTAACGGCAGTAACACCGGTGTGGGACGGTGCTAGTGTGTCAACACATGTTGCATCCCACACCATGGCTCTGCCGCAGCCGCACCAGCTCTAACGGCAGTAACACCGGTGTGGGACGGTGCTAGTGTGTCAACACATGTTGCATCCTACACCATGGCTCTGCCGCAGCCGCACCAGCTCTAACGGCAGTAACACCGGTGTGGGACGGTGCTAGTGTGTCAACACATGTTGCATCCTACACCATGGCTCTGCCGCAGCCGCACCAGCTCTAACGGCAGTAACACCGGTGTGGGACGGTGCTAGTGTGTCAACACATGTTGCATCCCACACCATGGCTCTGCCGCAGCCGCACCAGCTCTAACGGCAGTAACACCGGTGTGGGACGGTGCTAGTGTGTCAACACATGTTGCATCCCACACCATGGCTCTGCCGCAGCCGCACCAGCTCTAACGGCAGTAACACCGGTGTGGGACGGTGCTAGTGTGTCAACACATGTTGCATCCTACACCATGGCTCTGCCGCAGCCGCACCAGCTCTAACGGCAGTAACACCGGTGTGGGACGGTGCTAGTGTGTCAACACATGTTGCATCCTACACCATGGCTCTGCCGCAGCCGCACCAGCTCTAACGGCAGTAACACCGGTGTGGGACGGTGCTAGTGTGTCAACACATGTTGCATCCTACACCATGGCTCTGCCGCAGCCGCACCAGCTCTAACGGCAGTAACACCGGTGTGGGACGGTGCTAGTGTGTCAACACATGTTGCATCCCACACCATGGCTCTGCCGCAGCCGCACCAGCTCTAACGGCAGTAACACCGGTGTGGGACGGTGCTAGTGTGTCAACACATGTTGCATCCTACACCATGGCTCTGCCGCAGCCGCACCAGCTCTAACGGCAGTAACACCGGTGTGGGACGGTGCTAGTGTGTCAACACATGTTGCATCCCACACCATGGCTCTGCCGCAGCCGCACCAGCTCTAACGGCAGTAACACCGGTGTGGGCCGGTGCTAGTGTGTCAACACATGTTGCATCCCACACCATGGCTCTGCCGCAGCCGCACCAGCTCTAACGGCAGTAACACCGGTGTGGGACGGTGCTAGTGTGTCAACACATGTTGCATCCCACACCATGGCTCTGCCGCAGCCGCACCAGCTCTAACGGCAGTAACACTGGTGTGGGACGGTGCTAGTGTGTCAACACATGTTGCATCCCACACCATGGCTCTGCCGCAGCCGCACCAGCTCTAACGGCAGTAACACCGGTGTGGGACGGTGCTAGTGTGTCAACACATGTTGCATCCCACACCATGGCTCTGCCGCAGCCGCACCAGCTCTAACGGCAGTAACACCGGTGTGGGACGGTGCTAGTGTGTCAACACATGTTGCATCCCACACCATGGCTCTGCCGCAGCCGCACCAGCTCTAACGGCAGTAACACCGGTGTGGGACGGTGCTAGTGTGTCAACACATGTTGCATCCCACACCATGGCTCTGCCGCAGCCGCACCAGCCCTAACGGCAGTAACACCGGTGTGGGACGGTGCTAGTGTGTCAACACATGTTGCATCCCACACCATGGCTCTGCCGCAGCCGCACCAGCCCTAACGGCAGTAACACCGGTGTGGGACGGTGCTAGTGTGTCAACACATGTTGCATCCCACACCATGGCTCTGCCGCAGCCGCACCAGCCCTAACGGCAGTAACACCGGTGTGGGACGGTGCTAGTGTGTCAACACATGTTGCATCCCACACCATGGCTCTGCCGCAGCCGCACCAGCCCTAACGGCAGTAACACCGGTGTGGGACGGTGCTAGTGTGTCAACACATGTTGCATCCCACACCATGGCTCTGCCGCAGCCGCACCAGCCCTAACGGCAGTAACACCGGTGTGGGACGGTGCTAGTGTGTCAACACATGTTGCATCCCACACCATGGCTCTGCCGCAGCCGCACCAGCCCTAACGGCAGTAACACCGGTGTGGGACGGTGCTAGTGTGTCAACACATGTTGCATCCCACACCATGGCTCTGCCGCAGCCGCACCAGCTCTATCGGCAGTAACACCGGTGTGGGACGGTGCTAGTGTGTCAACACATGTTGCATCCCACACCATGGCTCTGTTGCAGCCGCACCAGCCCTAACGGCAGTAACACTGGTGTGGGACGGTGCTAGTGTGTCAACACATGTTGCATCCCACACCATGGCTCTGCCGCAGCCGCACCAGCCCTAACGGCAGTAACACCGGTGTAGGACGGTGCTAGTGTGTCAACACATGTTGCATCCCACACCATGGCTCTGCCACAGCCGCACCAGCTCTAACGGCAGTAACACCGGTGTGGGACGGTGCTAGTGTGTCAACACATGTTGCATCCCACGCCATGGCTCTGCCGTTCTTCTATGGGATTAATGTCATCCCATCGGGCCTCTTGCCATCGTCACGCGTTATGCCCTTCGGCTCTAAAACAGCCGGCACGTTGACGGTGGCAAGAGCCCGCCGGATGACATCATGTATACTGGCGTGGCGCGGCAGGCGGCCAGCACTACGCTGACAAGAAAGGCCGTGGTGTCCGAGCTGATCGACGTTTGTGCCACACATTAGATTGAATATCATTATCAAGGTTTATGATATTATTATTAGATTTACCTATATCAAAATTATAAAAACCATTCTTATCTAGGACATCACAGGAAACATTGTTCATATTGTTTAAAAACTTGTTTTCCAGAAAAGATACATTCCTAGCCAAAATAACTTTCTTGGGGTTAGAAGGCTCAAATAGTCTATATCCTTTGGTGGTGTCACTATAACCAACAAAGATGCACATTTTAGTTCTAGCATCTAATTTAGTACGTTTCTGCTCAGGAATCAGTGAATAGGCGATGCATCCAAAAACTCTCAAATTATTGAGATCAACCTTGGACCCTGCCCACACCTCTTCAGGAAGCGATCGTGCCAAGGCAGACGTAGGGGACCTATTCTTTAAATACACAGCGGTCATGACCGCTTCGCCCCAATACTGCCGACTAAGACCTGACTCCTGCAAGATGCATCGTGCCTTTTCCATCAAAGTTATGTTAAGTCGTTCTGACACCCCGTTCTGCTGGGGGCAGTACGGCACAGAGACCCGGTGAACTATATCTTCACCTTTCAAATATGCAGCAAATCTGGCATTGCAGTATTCGCCACCTCCATCTGACCTGAGACATTTCAACAAGAAACCAGACTGTTTCTCCACAAGAGCCTTAAAATCAACAAAACAAGACATTACCTCAAACTTGTTCTTGATCAAATATCCCCAGCTCTTCCAACTGAAGTCATCAGTGTCAACAAGTATCTGGCTCCGCCCCAAGTGCACACAGACATAGGCCCCATGACATCCGAATGGACAAGCTCTAGCAGTTGAGTAGCACGCTTCGCTTCACCTACAGGAAATGATTTTGCGACTTGCTTTCCTTCAAGGCATGGCACACACTCACCAAGTCCTCGCTCACGATCACTGATCTGAAACACAAGACATTTGGAGAGCAGAGCACATAATCCACTGAAACTTAAATGCCCAAGTCTTTTATGCCACATGCAGCCGGCACCTCTACGAGCATCGCACTCTGATTCTGTAACGTTGTGTTACTTAAAACGCAACATTTAACGAAAAATAATATAATAAATGATAAAAAGTTCAGTAACAGACAAACTTTTATTAGTAGTAAATTATTCCGCGCGCGATAGCTAGTCTCGCATTGTTCGACGCTCGCTCGTTCCTGGTGACCGGTGGCGGTAGGTCATTCAATGATTGAACGATCGACGGAATTACACATACGTGGACGCATCGCTTTGTTTTGCTATCTTAAACCTAATCTTAAACCTAAACTGTGATTTGGTACTCAATATAAATATATTGTGTTGTTCCCATACTGGGTAAGTTGTGCAATTATTATTTTAAAAGTAGATCTTTGTGTGTGCTTACGGATAAACCTAAACCGTTACAGAATCAAGTCCTTGTAATGTTCTCTAACGTTTGTTTTTATATTAGTTGTATTCATAGTATTATATGTTTGTAGTTAACCTTTATTACCGATCTAAATTGTATCAATTAGTGTTTTCTAGCCAGTAGAATGTTGTAACCGTTTCTGATAGTGTTTTACACATAGATGTGTTTACCTACCTATTTAACGCCACCTTAATTTTCTTTCACCTTGCAGTGGCTAAGTTGTAGTTCTAGATTGCCACATAACCCTAGGAGCTGCTGAAGACCTAGTGCCTATTAGGTCGTAATAAGTTCTTACGATTCCAGGAACTTGGGCCGAGATCTTCGACCTCGGCATCATTATTATACATCTACTCGCCTACCCTCAAGGAAGAGATAGAAGTGAATTCTCAGCCTCGAAAGAACAAAAGAAGCAGGCATCCAGGAGAGTGCGGTATTTCTGGACCGGGATCGAGCATTGTGACACTGAACCAGGCTTAGTGACCCTTGACCCTCGACCTTTAAAAAAACTAAATACTAATAAAACTTAAATCTAAATAAACCTTTTAATATTTTGGATGCGCTCTTTTATTTATCTCTAGTAAATTAAAGAAGCGTTTCAATGGCGCCCAACGTGGTCTTAGGGTTCAATGTTAGCACTGTTCTATCTCGGTTTACTTCTTAGTTATCTGCCTTGGTGTTGGAGTTTTTTTTTCCAGGTGTGTGTATTTTGTAAAGACGATGATAGTGTCTATCAACTAGTGTGCTTACTTAAATGTACCTACATATTTTTTTATTGAACCGATTTCTTTTTCTTTAATTGTGTAAAGTTTTTGCTACCTTTAGCCCATTAGTTGAAGTGTATGTTTTCAACCCGACTTTGCTTACAGATTTTATTTTAAAGTTTTAAAGTAGTTTTTTTAGTTGCACCATCGTTCTGTAGCAATAAAAAGATATAGATTGTAACAGAACGGGATTATTTCTTTGGCTGGCTTTTGTATATATATATATATATATATATATATATATATATTTGTTTGTTTTATTATATAATTTATTTTGCTTATTCTGTGTACGATTTTTGCACAACCTACCTAGGAGTGTCTTAAACAGTTCTATTAAATACGTTTCATACTTATCGCTACAGCTGCATTTAAACATGGCTTATCCAATAAAGTTTTTGCTTTTGCAAAAAACCGAGTTAACATACGAAGTTTCCATTCGGGGTGAGATTCCGTCTGACAACGTTGAAGGCTTGCGCCGACAGGTCACCAAGTTAACGCAACTGTATCCATCTGAGGATATTCTCGAGTCGTGCTTAGAATTTACAGACGATATTAAAGAATTACAGGAAACTTTAGAAAAAATAAAACTGGATTCCTTAAAGACTAATTTTACAGAACCACTTTATAATCGAACTAAATCGTTATTGCATCACTTGTACTATAGATTACAACGAATCGAATCACCTGATAAATCTGAACAGCTTGCTTTGTTGAATAAAGTTCAGAGACGTTTTGATGATTTATTCACGGTTTTCTCAGGTCTGTCAAAAGTTTCCGCTAGTGGATCTAAACCCGTTTCTGCTGAGGATATATCTTTGGAAAAATCTAGTGGCTTAAACATCTCTGTAACATGTGATCGCGGTATGTCCAGCGACATGTCAAAATTAAAATATGATGGAAAATCTTGTGTAAGATCTTTCATTCAGAGAATAGAGGAGTTCCGCACTGCAAGAGGAGTGGCTGAGCCTAAAATGTTAGTTCTGGCCGTAGATTTTTTTGTTGGAGATGCGTTGCACTGGTTTCGTAGCATTAAAGACAAAATTTGCAGCTGGCAGGACTTATTAGCTTGTCTTAAGGAAGATTTTGATATTCTCGATTACGATTATCGTATGTCTTCTGAAATACGAAATCGATCGCAGGGAGATGACGAAAGCATTACCATTTATCTTTCTATAATGGATGGTATGTTTTCTCGCTTAAATAAACCTATGAGTGAGGACGACAAACTAGAAATTTTACTGCACAACATTCGTCCTTGCTACTCAACCATTCTGGCTGCTAGCACAAATGTAAAAACAATACATGAACTCCAAACCATTTGCAAGAATTATGAACGTATTAAAGTTCGTTCAGATAATTTCAAGGAACCGCCTTCCGCTAGCTCTAGTACCTTAGCACCTGAGTTTAGCTACCACTCTAATAAGCGCCGAGATGCTGGAAGAAATTATTATGGGCAAAATAATAGTAATAATGATTTCAATAAGTCAAAATCTTATCAGCCCTTCAGACCAGGCTTTCCCAACTCAAATAAACAAGAAGTTCCTGCTTTCGAAATATTCAAGGATAAAAAATATTGTTATCGCTGCCGTGTTGATACGCACTCCATGGGAGAGTGTACTGCTGAACGGAAAATATTTTGTTTCAAATGTGGAATGAAAGATGTCCGTGTGCCTGATTGTCCGAACTGTGGACAAACTAAAAAGTCTGGCTCAAAAAACTAACAATCGAAAATTGCGGCAAATCAATAGCCAATCATTTTGATAGCTCGGATTGGAATACTTGGCTATTGACTCTTAAGAATTTCTTTTCGACTTATTCAACTTCCGCAATTTTCAATTCAAAACCGAGAGAGGACCCTCGTCCCTATATTCAGGTCAAAATCAATAACACTGATAATCTCAATATGTACGGTTTGCTAGATTCTGGATCGGTCGTGTCGATCTTGGGGGGTAACTCTCATAAACGTTTGCTTCAATATGATTTCGTATTATCAACTGAAGAAATAATAACAGTGTCTGCTGCAGGTGGCCAGAAGATGTCTTCTGTTGGATACATACTACTGCCAATTACATTTGAGGACAAATTTTCAATCATTAAGGCACATGTTATTCCCGAAATCGAAACAAAGCTACTCTTAGGCATTGATTTCTGGAATAAGTTTAACCTCTGCCCAAAATATTTAACCAACATTGAGAATTTGTTTGATAATGATCCTTGTTTGTCAATAATCTCGGAACCTTCTGAAAATCATTTACTTGCCTATGAGAATTTAGATGACACCCAGAAACAGATTGCTGACAACATAGTTAAGCAATTCAAAGACATTTCTTTTGAGAAAAAAGGCTTGGGTAGAACACATTTGATCAAACATCGCATCAATACTGGTGATGCTGAGCCAATCCGACAGCGTTATTATAGAATGTCACCGGAAAAGCAGCGAATTATCACCGAACAGGTTGATGAGATGATTGCGTTGGATGTTGTAGAGTCCTGTGAAAGCCCTTGGTCGTCTCCTGTTTTAGTCGTTGGCTAAAAGGATGGAAAGCCTCGTTTCTGCCTGGACAGCCGGAAACTAAATTCCGTGACTAAAAAGGATGCCTATAATTTGCCATACGTTTCTGAAATCCTTGATAACTTAAAGGATGCTAAATATTTATCTAGCGTTGATTTGTCAAAGTCGTTTTGGCAGATTTTAATAGACGAGGCTGACAGAGAAAAGACAGCTTTCTATGTGCCTGGTCGGGGCTCTCTTCAATTTAAAGTAACTGCCTTTGGACTGACTAATGCTCCAGCTACTCAACAAAGACTTGTTGATCTTTTGTTTGGCCCCGAATTTGAACTGAAAGTGTTTGCCTATCTAGACGATATTATTATTATTAGTAAAACCTTTGAAGAACACGTATCACTACTCTCTCGTGTTCTTGACAAGCTCAGCTCAGCTAACCTTACAATCAACCTTGAGAAGTGTCAGTTTTTTAGGAGTAAACTTCGATACCTTGGTTATATTGTAGACACTCAAGGCTTAAGAACCGACCCTGAGAAAGTGGAGGCAATACTCAACTACCCCACTCCCACTAACAAGAAGGAAGTAAAGCGCTTTCTTGGGACTGCTTCGTGGTATAGGCGTTTTATACCTCAGTTCAGCACCGTAGCAGGACCCTTGAATAGTCTTACTTCAACCAGAAAAAACTCACCTCCTTTTCAATGGACGCCTGAAGCTGATAAGTCGTTTCTAGAACTTAAATCGCGACTCGTTCAAGCTCCTGTTCTGGCATGTCCTAATTTTAACCATACTTTTGAGGTCCACAGTGATGCCAGTAATTTTGGCATTGGGGCAATGTTGGCCCAGACAATTGACGGTGTCGAACACCCGGTGGCCTATATGAGCCGTTCTCTGAGTAAGTCTGAAAGAAACTACAGCACAACAGAGCGGGAGGCACTTGCTGTGATTGCAGCTTTGGAACATTGGCGTTGTTACCTAGAGAATGGTAACACCTTCACTGTTTTCACTGACCACTCAGCGCTCAAATGGTTTCTTTCTCTTACTAATCCCACAGGGCGACTTGCTAGGTGGGGAGTTCGTCTCTCATCTTTTAACTTTGAGATTAAACATCGTCGTGGTAAGGACAATGTAGTTCCAGACGCACTTTCTAGAAGTGTCCCTGTTGATGTTTTAGTTGACCGTAGTAATCTTGTTACTTCTGTTCCTAGTACTTCTATACATGATACTCAAGATAGCTGGTACCTTAACGTCTTAAACGGGTGTCAGGATTCTCCAATAAGTTTTCCTAACTATAGAGTGGAAAAAAACGTCTTGTACAGATACATGAGAAATAAGAACATTCTCACCACAGAGTTTGACTGGAAGGAAGTAATCCCGAAAGAAAAGCGAGAGGATATTCTAGCACAATGCCACTCTGAACCCACTGCTGGCCATTTTGGCGTGTTCAAGACTTACAAGCGCTTAGCACTTCGTTTTTATTGGCCTGGCATGTATGCCAATGTGGTGGAGTTTGTTTCTCGTTGCGACATTTGCCTTGCGTACAAACTGCCTACTCATGGGACTCTTGGTAAAATGGGTAGACCAAAGGATGTTGCTCGACCATTTCAAGCTCTATCTATCGACCTGGTCGGACCTCTCCCTAATACAAGAAAGCAGAACGAATATATCTTCGTTGTCACTTGCTGTTTCTCGAAGTACTGCCTATTTTTTCCATTACGCAGAGCTACTGCTGAAGTGGTTTCTAAACACCTAGAGAATGATGTCTTCCTCGTGCATGGCATACCTCAAACCATTATTTTAGATAATGGTTGCCAATTTATTAGCCATGAGTTAGACCGTATGCTTAAGAGATATAAAGTTCCTAAAGTCCATTTTACACCCAAGTATACGCCTCAAATAAACACAGTGGAGAGGTATAACAAAACAATTGTAACGGCTATATCAACTTTTGTGAATAACGATCATAGAACCTGGGACCAGAATTTACCTCAAATTCAGTTCGCAATCAATAACTCTGTTAACGAAAGCACTGGGTATACACCTGCGTTTTTAGTTCACGGCCGGGAGTTGGTAACATGTGGGTCACATTATTTAGAAAATGATAACCCTGATGAATTAATATTCCTTCCGCGAGATCCTTACGCTGAAAACTTGGGTCACCTATCATCTATCTTTAATGCTGTCCAAGCTGAACTCTGGCGAGCTCATGTTAAAAATACACAACACTATAATTTACGTCGAAAAGATGCTGAATTTAGTGTGGGAGACGTTGTCTGGAAGCGGTGCTATTTTCAAAGCGACAAAGACGCCCATTTTAGTAAAAAATTGGCCCCAAAATATCAAAAATGCAGAGTTATAGGGAAACGTTCGCCATTAGTGTATATTATGCAGGATATGAATGGGCGTGATCTAGGCGTCTGGCATATTAAAGACCTTAAAATAGTACCTAAATAACCGTTAGACTTAAAGATTTTTTTTATATTCATTGTGCCAAAATGTGTTACGTATTTATAATGCATTTTTTTTTATTTTTTTTTATTATCGTCTTGCAGTTACACTGTCTTTGATTTAGTAATATTAAATCTATTGCGTCAGATTGCAACATTACTGTACATGTTTCTAGTTGTAATAGGTTAGGATTAAAGAAATGGAATGCAGGTTTGTTTATTGATGTATGTTCGTTGCGGTTGCTTCATGAATCGTCTTAGTATTAGATTTAACGGATTTTACTGCAGGCAAAATCCTCTTCTGGGAGAAGGGGTAATGTAACGTTGTGTTACTTAAAACGCAACATTTAACGAAAAATAATATAATAAATGATAAAAAGTTCAGTAACAGACAAACTTTTATTAGTAGTAAATTATTCCGCGCGCGATAGCTAGTCTCGCATTGTTCGACGCTCGCTCGTTCCTGGTGACCGGTGGCGGTAGGTCATTCAATGATTGAACGATCGACGGAATTACACATACGTGGACGCATCGCTTTGTTTTGCTATCTTAAACCTAATCTTAAACCTAAACTGTGATTTGGTACTCAATATAAATATATTGTGTTGTTCCCATACTGGGTAAGTTGTGCAATTATTATTTTAAAAGTAGATCTTTGTGTGTGCTTACGGATAAACCTAAACCGTTACAGAATCAAGTCCTTGTAATGTTCTCTAACGTTTGTTTTTATATTAGTTGTATTCATAGTATTATATGTTTGTAGTTAACCTTTATTACCGATCTAAATTGTATCAATTAGTGTTTTCTAGCCAGTAGAATGTTGTAACCGTTTCTGATAGTGTTTTACACATAGATGTGTTTACCTACCTATTTAACGCCACCTTAATTTTCTTTCACCTTGCAGTGGCTAAGTTGTAGTTCTAGATTGCCACATAACCCTAGGAGCTGCTGAAGACCTAGTGCCTATTAGGTCGTAATAAGTTCTTACGATTCCAGGAACTTGGGCCGAGATCGTCGACCTCGGCATCATTATTATACATCTACTCGCCTACCCTCAAGGAAGAGATAGAAGTGAATTCTCAGCCTCGAAAGAACAAAAGAAGCAGGCATCCAGGAGAGTGCGGTATTTCTGGACCGGGATCGAGCATTGTGACACTGAACCAGGCTTAGTGACCCTTGACCCTCGACCTTTAAAAAAACTAAATACTAATAAAACTTAAATCTAAATAAACCTTTTAATATTTTGGATGCGCTCTTTTATTTATCTCTAGTAAATTAAAGAAGCGTTTCAATTCCCCAGAGTGGTTGAAAATGCTCCACTGTAGACACCATTGACATTCTTAGCTTGACCAATCAACTTACTATTTTTATAAAAATTACACCCCCAATTATCAAAGGACACATGAATTCCTTGTTCTACTAGCCTTCGAACTGATAACAAATTGGCACACAGATCTGGTACAAGCATGACATCTTTAGCAGTAAAGGCTTCATTATTAAATGACAATTGAACATTACCTGTTCCTGTACACTTTAGTTTTGAACTATTAGCAATCGCTACATTACTCAAACAATGTTTAAAGTCTGTAAATAGTCCTTTGTCATTACACATATGAGCCGTGCATCCAGAATCAATTATCCAGTCACTCGTCGAAGCAGTTAGTGCAATAGCCAACACAATGAGAGTCTGTTCTTCACGTTCACGTTTGTCACTTTTGCTTAGTCTTTTGTCCCGCTTTAACTTGAAACATTTGGCCTTAATGTGTCCGGGTTTTTTGCAATAGTGACACACTATTTTAGAAATACCACTGTAAGAACTACTCCTAGTTACGTATGCAGCATTCACACCCAAGTCACTGTTGTTTCTCCTATACTCTTCTTGAAGAAGACGAGACCAGACTAGATCACTCGTGATGCCTCCGCTTAAACATGCAGTTTCCAGATTCGATACAAGTACATCCAAACACGTTAATACGTTATTGCTACAAACAAAATAAATAAAGTGATTAAAATCCCGCGCTCCGCCGCGCTCCGGGCGAATAAACAAGTATTTATTATGGGCATTTTATTACGATTGTGATGGATTGTGTTTGGTATTTTATTGGTTTATAATAAGTTATTGCGAAGATAATTCTAGGCTGCAAAATTGATAAATATAATTAATTTTTTTAAAGAAACAAATAGAAATTCACATATGTTTAATTATTAAAAAGTTATAGTTACCCCTATTACAGTACAATGTCTTTAAAGTACGTACTAATTCAGTACATATTATCTACAATTGCATTATGTATTTAGAAATAGGAAATAAGATGTTGGGGTTGCCCCGGAGCACGACGTCAATTGAGACAAATATTCTGAAAATGTACCTCGGGCCAGGATTGAAACCTGCGACCTCTTGCTTTCACGGCTTTTCTATTTTGTAATGCGCTCCAATATAACGTTGAAAACTTACTTATTTAATAACAGCACCATAGGTAATAAATAACAAAAGTCATTGCTAATTCAAAAACGATTTCATAATTCCGAATCCATCAATCCATCAGTATTACACTAGATATGAAGATAAAACGATAATTGAATTAATTACTTTGATAATAGAGATTTATAAATAACCAAGTCATGTGGTATGGGCCCCATACACGTGATGAAGATGCTTCGTGTAGCGGTCGTGGCTTGTGTCTTAGGTTTGGCTGTGGCCTCCCCCCCCTTGGTGAGGAGTAGGGAGGAGATCCAGGAGTTCAGGTCCTTCTTGGAGAGCACTCAGACTGGTAAGTACCTGTTTGTGAATATAGTCTGACAATATATCCTAAAATTCAGATTTTTTTAAATAAAGAAAATTTATAGGCGGCTTATTGTTTTTTGGGCCTATGTCGTTATATCATCATATAAATCCCATGTAAATCAGAGCTGATTTCCGGTAAAAGAAAATTCAATTACTCCAAAACATATAATATATGATGTATATAAACCGGGGTAAATAGACTGCTACCATTAAATGGAACCACATATTCTACTTGTTTTTGTTTTTCAGAATTCTTTATTAAATAAAAACAAAAAGTAGCACACAACAAGACACTGTCAAGTAGGTACTTAAACTAATTTAGGAGTCACTCCGTAAGCTTATACGCCTCTTAAAGCTTATAACATAAGTATAATAGAATTTTACACATAATTAACTACATACAAAAATCACAATACATTAATATATGAACCTTTTTTGAAGGTTTCAATTTGTGGCCTCGCGTAACTTAAACTAAACAAAAACTTTGATATCACTATATCATAAAAAAGCTACAACAATATTTAGGGTATCTTCATAACAAAATATGGAAATTATTTTTTGCATTGGGCAAGCATAGCAACTCTCTATGATAAGAATTATTTAACAAACCTAATAATTCATAAACCATATTCTACTGAACCACTTTTCCCAAGAATCATACCCTCGGCCACCCTTAGTTTGGGAAATAATTGAGTTACAAAGAAAAATGCGTGAACCCTAACGCACCGACGTACGGGTGAGTATCGAGAGAGCGTCGTCCGTGAAACAACAGTTCCGGTGCAGCGTTCTAAAATAGACCTTCCTCCTACGAGATAAAGTCTTTGGGTTACAGTTGAATATCTTTTTCTCTGAAGATTTGCGCGGTTTTTTTTTCCAATAGTTGTTCAGTATGATCAGTAGAGTATGTAGTTTTATTTAATGGTCGCACTCTATTTACAGCCTCTTTATATATACAGATTCTTACACAGAATGACTTTTAAACAAACGCCGATAATTTTAGAAGTTATTAAGAAATGTTAGTAGAACACATTTTAAATGTAAAAACAATTAAAATTAGAAGTTAAAATATTGTTATTGATATTTGTTTTGCATTTTGTTTAATTTTCAATATTGTTAAATTTAAATAATTTACAACATAAAAAAACTTATTCTTAACAATAATTACCTGTCAATATCAATCTTAAACTTAAAAATAACTACAAATAATATATCTGTTATAAAATTGACCCCTGCGACATGGTGCCCAGAACGCTGGCCACATTGAATTGAATTGAATTTGTTTATTGGTCTAGAAAAAATACTTAAAAATTATTACAATTTTGCCAAACCACTATCGCGGTTTGTCGGCAAGCTCTTAATTTAACTTAATTTATATCCACACTATACAAAACACTTTTTAGTATACAAATGGTACAATATTTATTTAATAATAATAATAATAATTTTTCTTGGTTTAAGACTTACATAAAAGAAGGCGCTTGAGTTTGGTCTTAAGACAGATTTTTTAGCATTGGTAACACAGAAGTCTGTTGGGAAGCTTTTATAAATTCTAGGTAACATACTGATACACCCATACGGGATCCGTAGTAGTTACAATGTTTAGGTATTAGGTATTTGGTTTCGTTTCTTTTGGTACTAAGGGTAGGATAGCTACAATTCGATATTTTTAAGAAATTTGGTTTTCCAAACATTTCTATGGCTATTTCATATTTTACTCTCGTATCTATCGGCATTATTCTACAAATTTTGAAGAGGTTGTCATATTCACCTTTACATTTACTTTTAATATTTTTACTCACTATGCATTTAAGGAACCTTAACTGAAGTCTTTTTATTTCATTTAAATAAGTGGGAAATGTTCGACCTTAACTAACATTTCCTCTTTGAATGGCCAAACTTATATTATTATGCAGGGTGACTGGTAATTAGATGCAATCCTTTGAAGGGGTTGTAGAAGAGAACAATTGCAGTCGATTCGACTATATAATGCCTTATGCAAAAGTGAACCATTTCTGAGATAGTTTGAATTTAAGCTTTTTTTCTAAAGTAAATTTTAAAAAATCCATTAAAAAAACCAGCCCATATTTAAGAATTTTTTTCATTTGTTTCGCTTTGATTACATTCCAGCCAATAAACAATAACCCTAAAATGCACATTATTGACGTAAACCTAGACACTGTGCTCCAAAACTATTGAAAAGTCTTGAAAATCGCGAAAGATTTACACGAAAAAGCTAAGTTACAACGAAAAGTCTCTATGCAATTTTCTGTGCGTATTAGGTTGAAAACATCTGCATTTTACTAGCTTTCGAATGAGGTACAAAAATCTTAAATTGACAGAGGAATGATAAAAATATGGCCAAATTTTTTGAGTCGAGCTTGTTATTTAACAAGTATAGGGACACAAACATATTTTTAGTAAGTATTTCGCAGTGTCTTGAGCCTTGGTCGTGACCACGAATAGAGTATCAGTATGACTACAAATCTATATTACACGCATTCTCTGGAGTTAATTATATATTATATCACTTAAAAGTAATTTCTTTGGTATGGGTCTTTTTTCCGGAGTCCTCGCCTGATTATGCTGCACCTCGTGCAAGGCGTACCGAGGGGGGCGTTTTGGGGGCTCAAACGCTCTCCGAAATAAATCAGCGTTTGCATTTCCATTTACTTGACTATTTTTAGGGTTCCGTAGTGCCTGAAAGGTAAAAGGAACTTTTATGGTGAGACTTCGTTGTTCGTCTGCCCGGCCTATGGCAGATCGTATGTCGCAGCCTCAAAACTTTAGCACCGTTGAAATTTATTACAAAAATAGCATTCACTTGCTTGTATATAATGGCATAATTTTTTTTTTTTAATTGTGCAAAATATTTCCTATACAGAAGAGAGAAAAAAAAACCCTAAAAATACAATGTGGGCATCAAATTGTAGATATTAAAGAGCTGATTATAAAAATATATACTTTTGCTATATTTACTAGCATCGATTTCAAAAAATCTTTGAAAAACCACAAAAAATGCATGTCGCCCCCCCCTTATTTCTGAAACTGGGGGACCGAAAAAAATTTTGAAAAATCATGGTGATTTGGGATTATGTTAAGATTACAGGAAAAATATAGCGGTTGAGAAATTCACGATAGTAAAATGACAAAATTAAATTTTTCATCGTTGAGTTTTATTTCGAGTATGGTATAAAAATATGTGTCTCTCTTTTGTGGTACAATCAATTCTTTTTTAGTTAACATGTTTAGTTATGCGCAAGATTTAAATACTTTTTTCCTGACTATTCCCAAAACTGCCGAATTACGGAACCCTAGGTATCCAGACATTTTATAGAATTCCCAAAACATAGAGTTCCGTACGAAAAGTTGTAATACCTGAACTTCCCAGACGATGGCCACTACCTCGCCCGCGCTGCCGCCAATCCCGCCGCCAACGCCGAAGAGTTGAGCGGCAAGTACCAGGGGGACATAGTGCTCGATGAGTTCGTGATCGAGAGCATGCTGGAGGAGTTCGCCATGGGCCGCAACGCGTACACCTGGCCCAACACCAAGTGGCCTAACGACACCGTCGTCTGGGAGCTTGGAGAAGGAGAGTTCGGTATGTGCCACTAAACCTTTTATTTGACAGCAGAGAGAAAGCGCGAATATCTGCTGTCTTTACACAGTATTATTGTCGCCGCCTAGTGGTTAAATTGACGGCTAGATTGTTCCTTAGCTTAATATTTGAAGACAACTAAGAAGGCTGAATAACGCTTATGTTACTCGTACCTAGATTTGTCAGGGTGGGCAAGAGACCGTAACCGATGCCGGTGATTTTAAGTAGTATTTATGGTAGTATTTATAATATGAAACTGCGGATACAAGGAAAGTGCAAGTATTGTTTAGCGGAATATTGCAAATTATATTCATATTTATATCCTTAACTTTGCAAGTATTAAAACTGAATAAAAAGCCTAGGGTTAAGAGATGAGTTAAAAATAAAATACATTGAAAGTACATGACACGTGTAAATACATAGTTTTCTTATTGAAAAATGTATTAATTAAAGTAGTGAAAATTCCGATTAAAATAAATTATATTTCTTATTTTTTACTACAAAACATAGGTATGTAAACTTAAATATACCTACTCAATTTTGTAACAAAAATTAATTTGTTTTAGGATTATAGTGACAGAAAAATGAACTAAATTAAAATGAAATTTTTGATGATATTAAAATTTACGCTGCGCTTGCGCTGTGTGTGTAGTTTTTGTTTTGATCAATAATAATAGTAGCGACTTAAAAAATGAATTGATAAGATACTTTTAAAAATCATGATTAATAGCCTGTCACATACAAGAGTGCATAATATGTTATCTTTTTGATTAAACAAACACGTTTGTGTTTTGAATATTAGCAGTAAGTTTGTGCATATCTCATGGACCTAGTGATTAAAAGGACATTGTTCATACTGCACGGACAGTTTGATTAATGCCCAATATGAGTATAATTATTGAACATATTAAATTGACCGGGCTTTAGGAATATTATCCTTGAAATTTGGCCTAGCGAGGAAGAGCGTGGTAGTTTGCTTGAATCCCCCTCCCCTCTCAAATTTCTTCCCAGAAGTTAACCGGCTACTATGATAAATAATAAAGTTTAAATATTAAATTTCAGTGTTACATTAAAATTAAACAAAATGTGTAGTCATGAAACGGGAAACAATTAATAAAATACATACACGTATAACATACATACCTTAACTCCGCCACTTCGATCCAGACTGACAAAATAGAAAGACAGACGGACGGATACATAAGTGATTTTCTCATATTTGAGAACGGATCCCGATGTATTAATTCATCTGTCTAATAGAAGGTACTCACTACCATGTTTGATCCAGGTCCCCTGCAGACTGCCGCTATCGAGGAAGGCATCAGAGACATCGAGGCTCATACCTGCGTCAAGTTCCGTTACAGGCAGCCCGAGGATACCGTCTTCGTCCGTGTCACTGTAAGTACCTACAACAGGCGGATTTCCGCCTAGGCTAACAAGACACCGGCCTCCAGGCCCAGCTAGCGAAGGAAGATCAGGCCAAGGCGGTGATAGCAGCGGTATGCCGACAACTTTCGATTTCTATAGGTATAAAAAAAACACACTCCTATCAGTATAAAAGATAAGTTTGCGCGCGACTGGTGGCGTTACTAACGTTTTACTACTTGACCTTTGGCGTGATGATTGCCAAACTTGACCACAGAAAAGAAGGTAATAAAAATGATGACATAATAATATAGCGGCCTGCGATTTATGATTTCGGCCACGCGCAGACTTATCTGGCGCGCACTCTAGTCCCGGTGTACGTGCCAGTTAACACATTTCAGTAAACCCAATTAAAATGTCCGAGATTGTGTAAACCATGTAACGACATAGCTATAAATATAGCAAGGCGCAAACATGGTAGCGCCTGACAAGTAATTCGGCACCCTCTGTGTACGGAACCCAAATTTTTATTATTTCTCGTTTTACTTTAGTTTAGAGTGTAGAGATACAATCTGACCGAATTTAAAACTTGTGTGTACTGCCGTTTTTAAGGCAGAGTTAAAACAGATAACGTAAAAAAATGCTTCTTTTTCTATGGGTATAGCAATTATTTTTTTTAAATTTGAAAATTATACTTGCTACATTACGAACTCAAGCGGACAGACAGCGCAGACTTAGTTTAAGGTTTCTTTGGCACCTTTTGGGTACAAAACCCTAACGACAAATCTATTAGTAGCATTGGTAATATAATAAATCCACTAAAACAAAATTACAATAATGATAACGTCTGGAGTTTCGACAAGCGATTGTACTTTGTGACAGAGATCTAATAGTCGTCCGTTGCACATGCATAGCTACTCGTATGTAAAAGTCCCTTTCAATAGAATCCGGCAATAATGTAAACAAACCAATTATTTGACAGTTGTCTATGATCATACCCTTGTACCTATAATTGATTCAAATGTTTAAATCTTTTTAAAATCAAATTCAAAACAATGAAAGACACTAACGTTCCACAGACAAATAAGACTGATGATTAAAACATGTATATGGAATTTGATAATACTGTTGACGTTTTCGTCGTACGAGTATTTTTTATTAAAATAACTATCATAAAGAAGTTATTTGATGTCAAAATGATTCTAAGAATAATGTATGTTTCCTTAAAATGTGAATATGATTAGGATTGACATTCAAATGTAAGTATTTACGGAGTAATCGTGTTTCAATTGGTTTGTTTACATTATTGCCGGATTCTATTGAAAGGGACTTTAAATCACATCGTTCAAGAAGTTGGCTGCTTATTGTAAGCAATATTGTCACTCATAACCAGGATTAGGATATTCGGATCTACCTTGGTTTGTAGGTGTTGAGTAGACTTCATATAATATTATTTTGATAGTCAAATTCCCGGGATTATGGAATTGCTTGAATTGTTACGATAATTTAATATGTTTAATGATATGTTGCCATAAATGTAAATAATAAATAAATAAATTCGGGAATTAAATACAAGTCCTAGAAATTTTATAAAATGCCAAGCTGATTTAGGCCGAATAGAGCAAAAGTCAAAACAGAAAACCGAAAACTAGATTATATCGGCCTAATTCAGCTTGGCATTTTATACATTTCCTAGGACTTGTATACAATTCCTGAATAATATACATTTACGGTAACATCTGTTAAGTATTAGGTACATCATCATAATGTTTTAAGCAATTTCATAATTTTTACTAAAATAAATAATATTTTACGAAGCCTACTCCGACATTTTCAAGGATTTTTCAAACTTTAGGTATACCAGATGTAAATACAATACAAAATACAAAATTATACAAAATTTATTTATTTATACACAAGTAATTTATAAGTACTTTGGACCCTCCTTTTAAGCTAACAAAACCTGTATTAGAAGGGACCGTTCTTCCCTAGTTGTTACATTATTCTTGTTCTGTTTGTAGGTAGTACAACTACAGATTATATAAATTAATAAAACAACAGAAACCTTTTTTTGAAGAAAAAAAGATGAGAGGTTATATATACATAATATGTTTGTGTGTGGTGTGTGAAAGGGTGTGTAGGTGTGTGTGAGGGTGTGTGTCTGTGTGCGTGTGTAAGCGTATTTGCATTTGCGTGGTTAAGAATCCATGGTATATATGTATAATAATATGTTTAAAAAAGTATTAAATATAGTTTACAACTAATAGTAATTCTCTTAAATATAGGTATAAGGTCCTACGATAATAAGTGTAAATAATTCTAGGGAAGACTGTGTATCGCTAACTGAACTTTCGGCGGAAAGTGGTCTATTTGCGATAATCCATCACCTCTTTTGTTTTCTTAATAATATTACTTTGAATTTCAGGACCCTATATAATAATAATAATAATATTAATACTTTTATATATTTTAAATTTGGATAGTAGTAATTGATGTAAGTGAGATATAACCACCAATTTTATCACAATTTATACAAATAGGGTAGGTAGCAAAAAGTATCAACTGTTCCAAGGTGCAAAGAAAAAAGACAATTGAAGCCAGTTTATAAAAGTATTACCGTTTGAGAATGACTCTTATGAGTAACATTATAAAAGTTTAGATTAAGCAGGGTTAGGGTAGGCCTGTCGGTGTTGTTCTCCGTAGGATTAGACTGCGATAACTTGAGACATGTGAATATTTATGATATTGGTTTTAGTAAATTTTCAGTATCTTCGTAGTTAAGTTGTTTTATCCAAGTAGTCTTTTTACAATCTGTGTATTTTAGTAAATAAATGTTTAGTATTCTGTTTATCTTATTGTACAAATAGGTTGAACTAGATGAAAATTGATTTGACGCAAAAGTAGTTTTGACAGAAGATGATTTAATTATACAAGGGTTACGTTTATATTTAATGTTTGGATTAGGTATTAAGTGTTTATGTATTTTTAAGACACATTGTACAATATATAGTTGTCTCACTGTTAGTAGATTCGTTTCTTTAAAAATACTAGTAGTACTATATGTTTTTTTTTTAAACATTAACACTTTGAGAATATACCTCTGACTACGTTCTAGCGTGATGAGTTTAGTTTTGTTTGATCCACCCCAAATAGGCAAACAGTACAGTAAGATAGATTGAACCATTGTTTTATAGATATAAATAAGTAGTTCTTGGTCAGCAATGTGTCTAAGATACTTAAAAAGCCAAATGAGAGTGTGATCAATAAATAAAACCACAAACTCTACTGATCATACTGAACTATGACTCTTTGTGAAAAGTGGTTCAGTAGGGTCGGTAGAATATGTGGTTTCATTTAATGGTAGCAGTCTATTTACACCCAGTATATCGATCCGATTATCCCCTCCCTGCTCATAACCTCAGGTCCCAGCAGACACTGTGCTGCTGTTAGAAAAATAAAAAGCAAAAAAAAAAATTCATGGTGCACGAATAATCTTACTGAGTGATTTTGAACTTCAGTGTGTTGTCAGAAAGTCTATATTAGAACGCTCGTTTCGCGCGCTGCCGGCACGCAAATTCAATGAATTTTTGAGGTTTTTCTGGATTTTACCAAAAATTTATTTGATACGTAGGAGTTTTTTCACCTGACATCGGAAAATTTATAAATTCTTGCTACAGCAGTAATTTCGGACATAAAACTCAAGCCGTTTAGACATGAATTAATATCTTAAAAAGGAATCATTTTCAAAAATAAAATCTATCTTTTGAAATGTATCCAATTAGGTTACCGACCTGACAACGGAAAGACAAGGGGTCTGAAAAAACACGTGTCGAAGTTTTACATTGATCAGATAAGTAGTTGACTCATTGAAAGAACAAAGGCAAGCCCTTCAATGGAATGCATCTGCATTGGCGTACGGATATTTCAAACTATGACGCAAGTTAAGGCGTACCTAGTAGGTCGATCGCGCAACGAAAGAGATAGGCATATCTGAAAAAGCGCGCGTCTGAGCAGAGCGTACCTAAATCAAGAAGAGAGTGGATAGTGCTGTTTTTCAAGGAATACAATTTTATATAAATTCACACAAGTGCGTTTTAAAAAGAAACCGCTGTGCTATCGTTTAGATAATAGGTTTACATGTTTAAAACAGTAATCATTGTTATTTTTACTTCATTAGTTTCGATAGACTGCTTGTTTGCAATGAAAAAATAGCCTTCACTTTGCATTTTTTTTCGATCGAGCCAATTTTTCTCTATCGCGTTTTGTGCTGTTACATCGCCTTGTAAAAGGCTTTGTTTATAACATGTATTTACTTCAGAACCATATCTTTTGTACTTTGGGAGTACTACTTGTTCAAAAACTCAGTTTTTACTACCTACGTCCTCTTAAGACCGCGATAGAGATGGTTAAACGACCGAACGATACGCGATTGAATTTTTCCATTTTGGAGTAGGGCTAGGTTTTTCTCCGTCAGAGAACTGGTGGGCCGTTTCATCAGTCTACACGGAGATCCCGAGAAACATACGTAAAATGTATGATACTTTAATATTTTAAAAATTCATATCGCGTATAGAAAACGCATCTTTCAAGCGTTTACATATTGACAGGATTAGTTACCATCCGCTTGTATTTTTTCGGACATGTCCAGGCTTTTGGTCTTCCCTCCGGACTTAATCCGGATTAAAAAAAATTGTGAGTAAATATTTAATTTTCGCATTAAATTACTTAAATATCCCTATAGTATATATATATATATATATATATCACCGTAAAACGAGCGCTGCGCGTGGGATTTCATTTCAATACTAAAAATTCCGGTAATTTTTTAAAAGTCCGGCTTTCAGCATCGATTTTTCAAATTTCGAAATGGTAACCTTAGCCTTACACTATCTATTAATCACTCTCCAGGGTGGAGCCGGTGGCTGCTACGCGCATGTGGGCTACTGGGAGACCCGCGGAGTCCACACGTTGAACCTGGCCCGCAACGAGATCGGAGTGGGGTGCTTCCGTCACGCCACCATCGTGCACGAGTGGATGCACATCCTCGGCTTCCTGCACATGCAGTCCACTTACAACCGAGACGACTACGTGCGCATCGCCACTGAGAACTTGCAGCCGGGTCAGTTGTAGATTTTTTGACTACTGATTCGGGACATACCGGCCAAGTGCGAGTCGGACTCGCGCACGAAGGGCTCCGTACCAATATCTAGAAAAACGGCAAAAAGATCACGTTTGTTGTATGGGAGCCCCGTTTCATATTTATTTTATTCTGTTTTTTATAAAATATAGTATTTGCTGTTATAGCGGCAACAGAAATACATCATCTGTGTAAATTTCAACTGTTTAACTATCACGGTTCATGAAACAGACAGACGGACAGACAGACGCACAGCGGAGTCTTAGTAATAGGGTCCCGTTGGTTACCCTTTGGGTACGGAACCCTAAAAATAAGATAAACAATCGTAAGTTGCGCATTTTGCACCGAGATCGAAACGTTCCCCCTTAACAGATATGCGCGTTAAAAAGCGCTATAAACGAAGTCGCACGTTATCATGCTACGGGCGCTGGTGAATGCTCGCTCACTAGTCAACGACCAAATATTTCTACCAGAGTTTTTATTATTTATCACATGACCTGTTGAAAAAAGAATTACTTCCGTCAATTTTTCTGAGCAATATTGCCAATTTAACACGATTTTTTGTATTGAATACACTATCATTTCATTTCACAATAACATATGATCCTTAACCAATCGAATTCTGCAATTATATTGACAATTCATTCGTTTAATTAGACCGTAAAACGTAATTAACATCACCCCGAATTCCAAGAAAATCACGATCCTTAAAGGCACTCCATACAAAAAACGTAATTTGATGGAATGGCTCGTAAATGCTACTGGTGTACTGTACAGAGCTCTCAGTTCTCTGAATAAACGGTTTCTTCATTCGAGCAGGAACGGAGCACAACTTCGACATCTACACGTCAGACCTGGTGAGCAACCTTGGCGTGGAGTACGACTACGTGAGCTGCCTCCACTATGGACCTTACGGGTTCAGCATCAACGGGCTGCCCACCATCATCGCCTTACAGGTAACCACAAACTTTCTTTCTATCAGGTTTATGTGTTTTTGTCTTTACCTTCCTTTCGTCATGGATTTCTATAATAAAGCTTAAGGTGGTAACGGAGGATCTCGGTGCAAAATGCACATCATAATATTGTTTTCCTTACTTTTGAATAAAAAGTTTGCAATAAATGCGTTTTATAGCAATTTCCGCAAACTGACATGAAAATTATTCAATTTTATGCGTTACATTTTAGCTGCATTACATTACAACTGTAAACACGCTTTTAAATTTGTTATTGTAATGCAAACAAAATGTAATTAACATTAAAGTACGTATTTTTTTTGTGAAGAGTTTATTATTAATAAACTATTTCCGCAAGTTGCTTTAAAACGCATTTATTGCATACTTTTTATTCAAAAGTAAGGAAAACAATATTATGATGTGCATTTTGTACCGAGGTAAAAAGTTACCCTCTTAAGTTACTCTTGGGGCAGTTAAAGACTGAAAACTTTTAATTATTCCTAAATTCATCCAAAATTCAAAGATTTTGATATTGATAAAAAAAAGTGTTAAGTGGACAATTACTGCTGGTGACCCCGGGTACGTGCGTTTCATTCACTCGAGCGACTCGTCTCGTATTGATCTCTCCGCCGCTCGACGGAAATCAAGCTGCGAACGCGCTGAAATATACCTAAATAAAATTAATTAGAATTATGATAACTAAAACAGATAAAACAGCAGATAAAACATACAAAATTCCTAGGCATAATAGTGGACTCTGCTCTCACTTGGGAACCTCACATCTCAGCGCTTTGTGGAAGACTGAGCGGAGCTTGTTTCGCTCTCCGTCGTCTGTCCGTAATACTCCCAACTAAAGAAGTACGCTCTTGCTACTTCTCACTTTTCCACTCGGTGCTGTGCTATGGGTTGGAGCTCTGGGGAGATGCTGCCGAGTGTAAACGTCCTTTCATACTGCAAAAAAGGGCTATTAGAATACTTTCTCATGTACCTCTAGACGAACACGCTAAACCTTTATTTATAAAGCTGAAAATTTTAACCATGACTTCACAATACATCTACAACGTTTCAAAGTTTGTAAGAGAAAACCCAGTTACTTTTCCTACAAAAGCATCTTTCCAATCCTACCTAACCCGCCACTCTAATAAACTCCATATACCTAAACATAAATTATCTAAATCCACAAAGTCCGTCTATATAGCAGGATCAAAAATATACAATGCGCTTCCTGATGCAATCAAATCTTGTAAAGAAACCACAACATTCCTAACTAAACTAAGAGCATGGCTAATTGAAAAATCGTTCTATAGTGTTAAGGAATATTACACTTCAACAAATACAAAATAAACTAAAAATTAATTAAATTTAAATTTCAGAAAATAATGTAAAATGTAAAATACTATAATCATAATGAATATAATTTGTTAAAGATTTAAATGTTAAGTATAATATTTTTAACGTTAAGTATAATTTATTGTAATAAAATAACGAATGTCATATCATATAACCTGACCTAACAATTGACCTGTAAATAATTTTATTTATTAATAAATTGAGTTTGAGTTTGAGTTTGAGTTTAAAACTCTTCAAAAATAATAAAAAGAAATCATTTGTTGTTATAATATCCTCAATTTGACTAAGTTTCAATTTGTTTCTTTGCATACTTAATTAAACCGGATAATCGTTTGAATTTGACCTAGGTTTGGTGTTTATTTAGTAAAAGATGTTGATAAAAATTCAACATTCTTGTCAAGGCATATTATTCCAGATATTCTGTAATTTACCATATTTGTATTTTTATTTTTTTACTATTATAACGTCTGGGTAAAAGCAGCCACCAATTTCGACTTTCAAGGTCACCACCATAGCATGTAAATAAATAAATAAAGGATACTTTATTTGTCTTACTAAGACAAAAGACAAATAAAGTATCTTAACTTGTAACATACAAACTTACAAATACAATATTAATTACAAAAATGGAAGTGGAACGACAAAAAGGTCTAAGCTCGGCATAAAGCTAGCTGACACGCATGCAGACAGCTGCCGAGTTGTATTGCCCTCTTAAATTGTGGTTTTTGAGTGAACTTCCGGAAAGAGAAATAAAGCTGGTGGTAGACTAACTTCGATATCCTCTTTCAATCCCCAGGAGCACGAAGGAATAATGGGCCAGCGCGTGTACATCACGGACAAGGACTGGCTGCGCATCAACCGGCACTACGGCTGCGCCGGCGCATGGGACTGAGCCGAGCTCTACCGAAAATGCTGGCACCTACCTACTTGTGATACATCAATATATACTCAGTATTTATAAAGACTGCTCGCTTTTTTATTAGGGTTCCGGTTAAACGGGACCCTATTACTAAGCCTCCGCTGTTTGTCTGTCCGTCCGTCTGTCACAGGGGTCTACAGCTTCAGCCGTAAGAAGTAGCCACTTGAATTTTTCACAGAATATGTATTACTATGGCGTCTACCACGGCATATAAAAAAAACAAAGGGGTCTCCATACAAGAAATCTTCAAAAAATGCTATTTATTTCAAGGTTATTTGTTTTTTCTATCTTAAGGACACCCAATTTTGAATTTTGGTCAGATTAATATGATATAAATATATAATATAAAGTACTCTAAATAAAACAACAATATAATTAGCGGTCCGCATTCAACGGCGGCGGCGCTTTCATTTTAGCGGTGTTTTTTGACGCCGTGAATGTACCTATAGCATATAAATATGTTAGGTTATTTATCATGTTTTTAGAGTGACCAAATTATTGATTGATTTTGGAGTACTTTTACTGATGATACTCACTCGCATGATACTCACTCACTCCTGTACGTTTGTATGAGAGTAAATGGAATAGAGATGAATTGGATAATAATAATACTCTACTGAATGTTCCCAGCAATTTTCCTTATGGCGAGGCATTGATAAACTCTTTAATTTCAAATCGGCGCCTGAGGGGAGTGGAGTGTGGGGGGACTTACTCCTTACAAATATGCGCTACGAACTAGCTTATGCCGTAAAGTCATATGCGGCAAAACAGTATTTGTCATTTAAAATGACAACTATAAGTAACACTGGTCAACATGTTTTCTGCCACAGGAACGATATTTTGAAATTCTTGCAGAAAACTGTGTGCTGAATCCAAATCTGAACTCAGATTTTTTCTATCAGGTCTCAGTTTTGTGAAATCAACTTCAAGGTATTGAAATTTACCGTTTCTTTAATGCTTCTGAACATTTTTTTTACTTATTACAAATGTATTTTATATATTTATTTTTCATAATTACAAGTACTTAATCAATACTTATTAAGGTGAAAATAACATAATTCGCGATTGAACCTTATTTTTCAAAATAAATAATATTTTGTGAGAGCTTGTTCGGTCCATACATTTCATACCAAGTTTTTACTATGAAACATTGGGTGTGATTGTTTTGAGACATTTAATCGAAAACTAGGCTTGGTTACGTGAATCTTTTTATCATATTATTAAAAAGAACCACTAAGAAGAAGTATTATTGAAAATTAAAGCCGAAAAACTAATTGTGCTAAGCGTAAAGCCCCACCAGAAGTAGTAAAAACACGCGATTTTTCAAAATTTAGTCTGTCTTAGACAAATATTACGACGTGATAAAGAAAATCTGAGTTTATATTCGGATTCAGCATACAAATTTCTATAATAATTTCAATAAATCGTTTCTGTTGCAGAAAATTTCTACAATTTTGTTGACCAGTGTAATTTAATAAATCCAATCCAATAAAAAACTTAGAGGCTTCATTCGCTCCCGTTTGTCAGTAAAATATAAATCTCTGTTTTAAAAGAGGTTTTCTAAATATTTTTTTCTCTGCTATAAAAAATAATCAATCAACTAAATTTTCGGGCACAATGATGTCAATGAAATGCTTAATCTAGGATATAAATTGGTAATTACACATGTTTTTTTGAAAAAAATGGAGATCCATGTCGCCAAAATTTTGTGGCGTCTCCTTAAGAAATGTAACGCTGCGATGAAAAATATATTATATTAGACTTTTAATATTTATTTAAAATATTAGATTTTTTTACCATCTACAATGAAAACTATCAAATGTACAATATCCATGGTTATTTATTAGTTACTAATTTATTATACCCCGATGATGAGTTTAAGGCTGTATTCATTAAGATGTTGACCCTGTTTGCGAAATACGAAAAATATTTTTTGTGCCTCTATATTTATTCAAAAACAACCTCTACTAAATTGGTACACGAAGTCTAGTACGGTACATTTTCGCTAGGCATAAATTAATTTCGATATTGTATAAATTGAGCCATATATGGGGCGGATCATATTATCAAGCTAGTTGAAAATCTAAAGAGAGTCTGTCAAACAAATAGTCTGTTGGTTTTAGGTTGACCTGTGTCCTTATTTTATAGTAAACTCGATTTAAAATTGCAGGACACAAATGATAAATCACACCCTAAAACAAATAAAGCTAGCTTCTCATAAAAAATCTACATCAGAGTAAACATAAAACCTCACCGAACTGAAGTTAGCAGGCGCCTGCTGGTGTCACACAAATCCTAGCAGGCGCCTGCTGGTGTCCCACAACAGTGTAAAATCTCAGCAGGCCTCATTTTCCGATATCTACAGCTATTAATGCATACATACGGATTGAAGCAAGTACCGTACATGCTTTTGGATAACATTTATGTAGAAATTACAGATATTAGTAAATAAAAATTAAAAAAAAAATTTAAAGCAAAATTTACTGTACCTGCTACGGACTTAAACTAAAATCTAATTCTTAGAAATGACATTTGGCATCTTTCAAGGTGGTTTTCAAGATCTAGAAAATCATCTGGAAGGTTTTACGACCTGGAATATAGCATGAGATTAAAACCGCCTGCTGGAATACATTTTCGTTTTGAGAAAAACCTGAACCTGAAACGAACATGGCCGTACATGTGGTCCTTAAACACATTTAATAGGCATCCTTCCCGGTTATTCCCATCTTCTAGAAAATCCCCTGGAAGAAGCTATGATCTGGAAAACAAAATTAATTCTAATAAACAAAAAATTTGTTAAAAAAAAACCTGAACCTATTATGAACCCAAAGTGACATTCACTACTTAGAAAAACATATACTGCATCCTACTAATACATTGCCAAGTTCTAGAAAATCACCTGGAAGGTGCTACAAAATTTTAACCTGGAATTTTAAAACGAGCAAAAAAAAATCAATAAAAAAAAACCTGAACATGAAATCAACACACACGAAAATTAGTTTCTTAGGCACTCACGTCAAGCATCGGCTTACGTGGTTGCCAAGTTCTAGAAAATCATCTGGAAGGTTTTACGACCTGGAACATATCATGAGATTACAACCGCCTGCTGGAATACATTTTCGTTTTGACAAAAACCTGAACCTGAAACGAACAAGACCGTACATGTAGTCTTTAGACACATTTAATAAGCACCCTTCCCGGTTATTCCCATCTTCTAGAAAATCACCTGGAAGAAGCTATGATCTGGAAAACAAAATTAATTTTAATAAACGAAAAATTTGTTAAAAAAAACCTGAACCTGAAACGAACATGACCGTACATGTGGTCTTTAGACACATTTAATAAGCACCCTTCCCGGTTTTTCCCATCTTCTAGAAAATCACCTGGAAGAAGCTATGATCTGGAAAACAAAATTAATTTTAATAAACGAAAAATTTGTTAAAAAAAACCTGAACCTGCTATTAACCCAAAGTGATATTCAATACTTAGACAAACATGTAGTGCATCCTACTAATACATTGCCAAGTTCCAGAAAATCACTTGAAAGGTGCTACAAAATTTTAACCTGGAATTTTAAAATACGCAAAAAAAACCAATAAAAAAAAACCTGAACCTGAAATCAACACAAACTAAAATTAGTTTCTTAGGCACTGACGTCATACATTGGCTTACGTGGTTGCCAAGTTCTAGAAAATCATCTGGAAGGTTATACGACCTGGAACATATCATGAGATTACAACCGCCTGCTGGAATACATTTTCGTTTTGACAAAAACCTGAACCTGAAACGAACAAGACCGTACATGTGGTCTTTAGACACATTTAATAAGCATCCTTCCCGGTTATTCCCATCTTCTAGAAAATCACCTGGAAGAAGCTATGATCTGGAAAACAAAATTAATTTTAATAAACGAAAAATTTGTTAAAAAAAACCTGAACCTGTTATTAACCCAAAGTCAAATTCAATACTTAGACAAACATGTACTGCATCCTACTAATACATTGCCAAGTTCTAGATAATCACCTGCAACGTGCTACAGAATTTAAACCTGGAATTTTAAAACACGCAAAAAAAAAATCAATAAGAAAAAACCTGAACCTGAAATCAACACAAACTAAAATTAATTTCTTAGGCACTCACGTCAAGCATCGGCTTACGTGGTTGCCAAGTTCTAGAAAATCATCTGGAAGGTTTTACGACCTGGAACATATCATGAGATTACAACCGCCTGCTGGCATACATTTTCGTTTTGAGAAAAACCTGAACCTGAAACGAACATGACCGTACCTGTAGTCCTTAGACACATTTGATAAACATTCTTCTCAGTTACTCCCATCTTCTAGAAAATCACCTGGAAGAAGCTATGATCTGGAAAACAAAATTAATTTTAATAAACTAAAAATTTGTTAAAAGAAAACCTGAACCTCTTATAAATCCAAAGTGACATTCACTACTTACACAAACATGTACTGCATCCTATTCATACATTGCCAAGTTCTAGATAATCACCTGGAACGTGCTACAGAGGTTCAGGTTTTTTTTGAACAAATTTTTAGTTTATTAAAATTAATTTTGTTTTCCAGATCATAGCTTCTTCCAGGTGATTCTCTAGAAGATGGAAATAACTGGGAAGGATGCTTATTAAATGTATCTAAGGACTACAGGTACGGTCATGTTCGTTCCAGGTTCAGGTTTTTCTCAAAACGAAAATGTATGCCAGCAGGCGGTTGTAATCTCATGATATGTTCCAGGTCGTAAAACCTTCCAAATGATTTTCTAGAACTTGGCAACCACGTAAGCCGATGCTTGACGTGAGTGCCTAAGAAACTAATTTTAGGGTGTGTTGGTTTCAGGTTCAGGTTTTTTTTATTGATTTTTTTTGCTCGTTTTAAAATTCCAGGTTACAATTTTGTAGCACCTTCCAGGTGATTTTCTAGAACTTGGCAATGTATTAGTGGGATGCAATACATGTTTGTCTAAGTAGTAAATATAACTTTGGGTTAATAGCAGGTTCAGGTTTTTTTTTAACAAATTTTTCGTTTATTAAAATTAATTTTGTTTTCCAGATCATAGCTTCTTCCAGGTGATTTTCTAGAAGATGGGAATAACCGGGAAGGGTGCTTATTAAATGTGTCTAAAGACCACATGTAAGGTCATGTTCGTTTCAGGTTTAGGTTTTTGTCAAAACGAAAATGTATTCCAGCAGGCGGTTGTAATCTCATGATATGTTCCAGGTCGTAAAACCTTCCAAATGATTTTCTAGAACTTGGCAACCACGTAAGCCGATGCTTGACGTGAGTGCCTAAGAAACTAATTTTAGTGTGTGTTGATTTCAGGTTCAGGTTTTTTTTATTGATTTTTTTTTGCTCGTTTTAAAATTCCAGGTTAAAATTTTGTAGCACCTTCCATGTGATTTTCTAGAACTTGGCAATGTATTAGTAGGATGCAGTATATGTTTGTCTAAGTAGTGAATATCACTTTGGGTTAATAGCACGCTCAGGTTTTTTTAACAAATTTTTCGTTTATTAAAATTAATTTTGTTTTCCAGATCATAGCTCCTTCCAGGTAATTTTCTAGAAGATGAGAATAACCGGGAAGGGTGCTTATTAAATGTGTCTAAAGACCACATGTACGGACTTGTTCGTTTTAGGTTCAGGTTTTTGTCAAAACGAAAATGTATTCCAGCAGGCGGTTGTAATCTCATGATATGTTCCAGGTCGTAAAACCTTCCAGATGATTTTCTAGAACTTGGCAACCACGTAAGCCAATGCATGACGTCAGTGCCTAAGAAACTAATTTTAGTTTGTGTTGGTTTCAGGTTCTGGTTTTTTTTATTGATTTTTTTTGCGTATTTTAAAATTCCAGGTTAAAATTTTGTAGCACCTTTCAAGTGATTTTCTAGAACTTGGCAATGTATTAGTAGGATGCAGTACATGTTTGTCTAAGTATTGAATATCACTTTGGGTTAATAGCAGGTTCAGGTTTTTTTTTAACAAATTTTTCGTTTATTAAAATTAATTTTGTTTTCCAGATCATAGCTTCTTCCAGGTGATTTTCTAGAAGATGGGAATAACCGGGAAGGGTGCTTATTAAATGTGTCTAAAGACCACATGTACGGTCATGTTCGTTTCAGGTTTAGGTTTTTGTCAAAACGAAAATGTATTCCAGCAGGCGGTTGTAATCTCATGATATGTTCCAGGTCGTAAAACCTTCCAAATGATTTTCTAGAACTTGGCAACCACGTAAGCCGATGCTTGACGTGAGTGCCTAAGAAACTAATTTTAGTGTGTGTTGATTTCAGGTTCAGGTTTTTTTTATTGATTTTTTTTTGCTCGTTTTAAAATTCCAGGTTAAAATTTTGTAGCACCTTCCATGTGATTTTCTAGAACTTGGCAATGTATTAGTAGGATGCAGTATATGTTTGTCTAAGTAGTGAATATCACTTTGGGTTAATAGCACGCTCAGGTTTTTTTAACAAATTTTTCGTTTATTAAAATTAATTTTGTTTTCCAGATCATAGCTCCTTCCAGGTGATTTTCTAGAAGATGAGAATAACCGGGAAGGGTGCTTATTAAATGTGTCTAAAGACCACATGTACGGACTTGTTCGTTTTAGGTTCAGGTTTTTGTCAAAACGAAAATGTATTCCAGCAGGCGGTTGTAATCTCATGATATGTTCCAGGTCGTAAAACCTTCCAGATGATTTTCTAGAACTTGGCAACCACGTAAGCCAATGCATGACGTCAGTGCCTAAGAAACTAATTTTAGTTTGTGTTGGTTTCAGGTTCTGGTTTTTTTTATTGATTTTTTTTGCGTATTTTAAAATTCCAGGTTAAAATTTTGTAGCACCTTTCAAGTGATTTTCTAGAACTTGGCAATGTATTAGTAGGATGCAGTACATGTTTGTCTAAGTATTGAATATCACTTTGGGTTAATAGCAGGTTCAGGTTTTTTTTAACAAATTTTTCGTTTATTAAAATTAATTTTGTTTTCCAGATCATAGCTTCTTCCAGGTGATTTTCTAGAAGATGGGAATAACCGGGAAGGGTGCTTATTAAATGTGTCTAAAGACCACATGTACGGTCATGTTTGTTTCAGGTTCAGGTTTTTTTTAACAAATTTTTCGTTTATTAAAATTAATTTTGTTTTCCAGATCATAGCTTCTTCCAGGTGATTTTCTAGAAGATGGGAATAACCGGGAAGGGTGCTTATTAAATGTGTCTAAAGACCACATGTACGGTCTTGTTCGTTTCAGGTTCAGGTTTTTGTCAAAACGAAAATGTATTCCAGCAGGCGGTTGTAATCTCATGATATGTTCCAGGTCGTAAAACCTTCCAGATGATTTTCTAGAACTTGGCAATCACGTAAGCCGATGCTTGACGTGAGTGCCTAAGAAACTAATTTTCGCGTGTGTTGATTTCATGTTCAGGTTTTTTTTTATTGATTTTTTTTTGCTCGTTTTAAAATTCCAGGTTAAAATTTTGTAGCACCTTCCAGGTGATTTTCTAGAACTTGGCAATGTATTAGTAGGATGCAGTATATGTTTTTCTAAGTAGTGAATGTCACTTTGGGTTCATAATAGGTTCAGGTTTTTTTTTAACAAATTTTTTGTTTATTAGAATTAATTTTGTTTTCCAGATCATAGCTTCTTCCAGGGGATTTTCTAGAAGATGGGAATAACCGGGAAGGATGCCTATTAAATGTGTTTAAGGACCACATGTACGGCCATGTTCGTTTCAGGTTCAGGTTTTTCTCAAAACGAAAATGTATTCCAGCAGGCGGTTTTAATCTTATGCTATATTCCAGGTCGTAAAACCTTCCAGATGATTTTCTAGATCTTGAAAACCACCTTGAAAGATGCCAAATGTCATTTCTAAGAATTAGATTTTAGTTTAAGTCCGTAGCAGGTACAGTAAATTTTGCTTTAAATTTTTTTTTAAATTTTTATTTACTAATATCAGTAATTTCTACATAAATGTTATCCAAAAGCATGTACGGTACTTGCTTCAATCCGTATGTATGCATTAATAGCTGTAGATATCGGAAAATGAGGCCTGCTGAGATTTTACACTGTTGTGGGACACCAGCAGGCGCCTGCTAGGATTTGTGTGACACCAGCAGGCGCCTGCTGGGATGTGACACTGGCAGGCGCCTGCTAACTTCAGTTCGGTAAAACCTCAACCATATCCTTCTTTTTTGGTGTTCCGTACCCAAAGGGTGCTAAACGGGACCCTATTGCTAAGCCTCCGCTGTCTCTCTGTCTGTCTGTCTCTGATAGAGGTCTACAGCTTCAACCGTGATAAGTAGAAAGTTAAATTTTAACAAAATACGTGTTACTATGGCCGCTACCACGACAAATAAGAAAAAAAAAAGAAAACTGGGTTCCGATACAAGAAACTTCAAAGAAGTTGCATTATTTAAACGTTATTGGTTTTGGATCTAATAAAACATACAAGTTTTAAATATAGTCAGATTGTTGGACAACTCTAAAGTAAAAGAAAAAATAATAAAAGGGAGCGGAACCAGACAGACGATGCCAAATTTTTTGTCAGGCGCGCCTTGTTTTTTGTAGCCTTGATGTTGCTTGGGCATGTATAATAATATTGTTGTTATTTACCACACTCGTAAATGTTTTTAGGGTTCCGCACTAGTATTGTTGGGTGGTACGGAAGCCTTTGTGTGCGAGTCCGACTCGCACTCGGCCAATTTTTAATAGGTCTCCCTGGACACGGTCGATATTATAGCTGAAAAACGGGACACCTCTAAAAAAAGAAAGTCAGTCTAAAAAGAGAAACCCTAGTTTTACGTATATCGATTAAAGTCTCTAGAGATCCTACAGGAATGTCACACCTTCATATTAATTTTCAGCTCATTCAACAATTTTAAATTTCAATATTGGTCTGCAGCTTTTTTCAACATCGACAAAACCCACTTAGCGACCGGCGTGATCGCTTCTTTTTACGTTACCCCAAAGATTCCCCAAGGAGCAATATCGGGCAGACCTCCATGTTTGAAAACACGTGACACATGCGCAAGCGCCGCTCCTTTGATCTCATCGATCCCGAGCCGCGCGTCCCGCTTGTCACCGTAAATCGTGTCAGGACAAATTTCGAGACTTTGAAATAACTGTGCTAACTGAGTAACAGGGCGCTGATTCAAATAGATTTATTACGTTTTAAACTCGTATGTAGCGATGAATGAAGTAATAAAGCAAGTGGATCATGTGAATCAAAATGTAAGGTGGCGTTTCTGGAAGGACGTCTCCGGCTTCGACTAACGAGCTGGATATATTGTTTGTTGTTGAATGAGTCAGCTGCTGGACGCGATTTTACAGTTTCTTTTGTATTATTTAATTTATTTCTGCATAGCATAGTGGTACAGGGAAAGATTGAAGGCACTAGAGCACGCGGTAGAGCACCGATGAGATGGGCAGAGCAAATTAAGGCCGCCATAAGTAAACCCCTTGCACGAATGCTCAAGGATGCGGCTGTTAGAGAAGAGTAGCGGCGCATGATAAGGCGGGTCACTCACCAACAAACTTCCTGACTGCCACGACCACTCTGTCAAGAGTGTACTGACTCAGAAGAAGAAGCATACATGAAACCAGTAGAAAAGTTTTGTCTCTCGATGAAGCGCTTGACCAATGACAACGCAGGACGAGGTTTATCAAGGCGATGATGATCACGTCATATAGCTTTCCTGCGTTTCCATTGGTCAAACGCTTCTTCGAGAGACGAAACTTTTCTATCATGTTCATCAATGCTAGCTATGCTAGAAGGTACATAATAAAAACATTAATTTACATGTTTAGAAAAATAAAGTGTTGGTTAATTGATAAACACTTAAAATATTTTATCTAACGTCATGTCGTATAAGTCCCCATTACGAACTCAAAACTACTGGCATAATGAAAAATATTTTTCATGTGCGTCTCTAAAAAAATTAAAAAAATAAATTATAGTATAGGTCTCCCAACAACATAATGCTATAAAAAAACTTTTTCTGAGATTACAGTACATGTGATATACTAACTAGGAAGGCAAAAGGAACATATATACCATGTCTGAGGTTTAATATCAAATACCAATGAGGTTTTTATATAATTTTCTCCAATACTTACAAAATATAATAGTAACGAGGTTACAGTTCAAATTTATTTTCGGCCAGGTATTGTCTATGGCTTACGGCGCGTTGGCCTTCGGCTCGTTTTTTCAACTGAAACTCATGTTTTTAATAATCTTTTTATGTACCAATTTCATAAACTACTATTATAAAAAACTAACTTAAAAATATATATATAAAGATAAATGTAGGTAACTTAGTATATGCACTCGTCTCAGGGTTAACAACAAAAATTAATAAAATCACCAGTTTAAGAAACTCTGACGGTATAAGATATCTTGTTTGTTTGTAATGTAAGAAAATAAAATTATTTCACAAGATTTACGGTTTAGTAACTAGTGCAGTGATAATTTTATAAGAATTCACATAAAAGGGTTGGGGCAGAATTTCTACTTACTACAGCATGGGCAAGCAGAACATCACAAAAATAACAATAAACTTAACAAAGACGTATAGTATAGGTTATAAAATATGATAAAGTATGTGTAGGACATTCTGCAGAACTCAATCAAACGCAAGACGTACTAAAAGGTTCGCAATTCATGACGGTACCCAAGAAAACCTGAAACATTCGAAGACTGGTACGCAAAAGACCGTGTCTGTACCGACAGACAGACAGACATGACATGCGCGTGAGCATTGTAATCGATACTCCTTAGAGGGTGGTCGCTTCAAGTCAACGGTTCGCGTGTTTCGCGGAATCCTGCAATACTCACTAACGTATCAGGTTCCCTTTTGGCTACTGAAACTGAATAAATGTGTATATACATAGTTATGACGTAAGTATGTACGTAAGTATAAGAAAACTCTGTAAGTATATAGTTAATAATTGATGTACTCAAGTACCTACTTTGAAATGTTTTGAGGATTCTCAAGTCAAACAAATAAAGTTTGTTTTAGTTTAGGCTCTAAGTCAACGATATTAACATCGTTGCCCCAAGTGCTGCAAAAGTGCTGCTAATTTAGAAAAAGAAAACAGAATAATGATTGAAAGTCTGTTTAACTAAATGTTTAGAAATAGCAATTAACTGTTTTTAAATAACAAATTTTTCATTGACAACGTCTCTGACGAGCTAAAATTTTAATTTTTACTGAAAACGGGACGCTTTTAGCATAAGTTTAAGTTTTAGCTACAAGCGGACGTCGTTTAGATAACTATGTACATAATTTAAATATTGCTATTTCTGGGCATTTAATTTAGCAGACATTATATAAATACAAACATACTATTCTGGTAAGTAATTTTTATTTCTAAGGAATGCCGTATATTGACGAAACATCAAACTAACATTTTAAATGTTATTTTTTATTGAAACCCATATTTAATATAATATTTAACATTACTTTGTTTTAAAAAAACTAAATATAATATATAAAAAACAATTTGCTGTGATAAATTCGTTATCTCGCTTAAAAATACAACGTCGCATTATTAAACCACCGCAAAACTGAAGGGTCACAAAAAACGGACGCCGTCACGTCAAAGTCAAAGATCTTCACGACACGGGCCCTAGGGGGTTGACAGCGGTAAGCAACACAGATTTCAAAGAGATAATAGAACACCAACATACACTTAACGCATGTCAACTAAAATACTTAAAAGCACTGTAAAAAAGTGTCAAAAGTTAACGACATTATCTCTATTAAAAAGCCAACTATAAAAAATCCCGTTTCTAGAAAGGAAAGCCACTTGAGTAGGATAACGGTGGTTTCAATTAAGATAATGCTTTGTAGAAATATATTCTAATATCCTGAGGAAATATTAATTTGTAGCCAATTTGGTGTTTTATAAGTAACTGGTGTTGAACGACAATAGTGACAGATTGAGACACTTCATCTAAAGATAGGCACATTTTGAAGGAGTACCCACATAGCTAGAGTCTAGCTAGACCGTTGAAAATAAGAAAGCTCACTACTTACAATATAACAGAAACAAAATTAGTCTGGGTCGGTGGAGGGGGGGAGGTCCAGAAGCTAGGAGTAGGTATTAGCGTTCATGGGCGTCGGAAGGCGGGTAACTGAATGGGACAGTAAAAAATAGTGGGACACTCAGAAAATCTTGCGATACTAAAAAAAAAATTTGTATAGGTATTTTTTTTAAATCTTTTCAAAGTACTCTCCACCAGCCTTTATACAAAGTTTCATGCGTCTAAACCAGTTTTCAAAACACTTTTTCCAGTCCGCCGCAGATACCTCGTCTACAGCCTGCTCGAACGCAGCTAGCGCATCTTCCGACGACGAAAACTGTACTCCTTGGAGCTGATCTTTTATTTTGGAAATAAAAAGAAGTCACACGGTGCTAGATCAGGGCTGTAAGGAGGGTGACCCAGGAGTCTTACTGGCGTGCTGTCCAGGAAGTCCCTCGTTTTGAGTGCGGTGTGCGCAGGTGCATTGTCGTGGTGGAGCAGTAGCCCGCGGAGCCCTGTGTTTGGTACCTTGTTGCTAACAACAGAGAAAACTTCTGGCGAACATTTGGTAGTATACCATTCGTCATTGATGCTTCTTTGATCCCGTAAGGGAATTGATACCAAGTGGCCAGTCAAATTATAAAAGCTAGCGATCAAAATCTTCCCCCCGCTTCTAGATCGCTTCACTTTGGTAGGCGTTGGTTCATTTTGAAACACCCAAACAGTCGACTGGCGCTTGGTTTCTGGGTCATATTGATAAATCCAGGACCCATCACCTGTAACGATGTCGTAAACGCGCCGAGACGAGCCTGCTTCAAATTTGTTTAGCATATCATGGCACCATTCCACCCGGGCCTGCTTTTGAGCATCGGTGAGGTTGTGCGGCACCCAGTGTGATACTATCCTCCTCACGCGAAGATGGCTGCATAGAATCTCGTGAACGCTTCCCAATCCAATCTTCAATATGTGTTGAATCTATCAGGATATGTAATTCGCCTATTGTCTTAGATTAAAATTTTCACTGCCAGCACGTTTTCTTCGGTAACAGCCGTCAGAGGGCGACTGCTTCTTTCTTCATCCCCTAAAGTTGGTCGACCGCGCTTGAATTCGTCATACCAACGATACACGGTTGCCTTGAAAGGGCCTTCATCCATGAATGCCATTTGAAGTGTATCGTACGATCACAGATAATATAATAGTACGATTCATCCGGTTTCAGGCGCAACTTGAAATCGTAAAAAAATCAAAGCTCTTAAATGTTCCCGGCGCAGATCCATATTTCAGCGAGACACAATACTTTGAATTAGCTCGCAAAAAATGTGGAGGAAAATTTTGAAATTAGAACATAGTTATTTTTACTTCTAAATAATCATATTTTCGAAAATCATTATAACTGGCCAGTCTCTCATATGAAAAAACTTTTTTTCGCAATACTTTCTGAAGGGCCTAGTATTATCAAAGTACACATACAGCGGACATACGAGAGACAAGAACGATTGCAAAAACAACTGAATTTGTTTCAGTAGTGGCACACCCGACATGTCTATCATCTCATGAGGCAGGTCGAGATACCATCTTGTAAAAGTACGTTTTTCTATTTGTCAACTATAAATCCTGTTGATATTTGAAAGAAGTCACCGCTGTCGCCCCCCCTAGATTTTCGTCTTCTGACGCCCATGTTAGCGTTAAAAGGAAACGGGTAAGGCGCGAAAATTTTTTGAAAGCAGACCTTGCCTGCATTGCTATAAGAGTTGTTTTCCACAATGTCAATGGTGTGCACGTACACAATCGCAATTCTCCAGTCTCACCTTCTGCAATGTAGGTAATTTGTAGGTTGCCTGAAAGTAGCGTAAGGTAAATCCGGCAGTAGGATTTCTGCTATGAAAGTACGCTTTGAAGAGGCAGTATCTTTTTATTAAGTTAAACTAGTCTTAGAAATTTCAAGTTTTCGCAACATATTAAGAAAAAGAACTAAGTATTCGATATTAATTTTAACTTCTTACCTCGTTCCTAAGAAGTGCCTCTTTGACCTCATCAATGTTTATTATACATCAATGCTTGACCTCGGAACAATACCTTGATAGACACACGGACAGACAGGCGGATAAAAAATAAATCCATAAGGTTTCCATTTTTCTATGACTTAAAAAATGTAGGATTTGTCGACGACTATGCCTTTAGACGTATTTAAGAGAAAACAACTGAATTTGTTTCAGTAGTGGCACACCCGACATGTCGATCATCTCATGAGGCAGGCCGAGATACCATCTTGTGTTTTAAGTTTCGGCTTTCAGGAGGTTCATTGCCGTGTGGAATGGTTATACGTGGGACGCACTATAAGTTTCCGGAATGAATATGAAAAAATACTATTAAAGGTACAAAATTAATTTATTGTTTTTCAAAATAATCTCCCTTGGCGTCTATGCACTTTTTCATTCGATCAAACCAGTTTTGAAAACTTTTGTGCCACTCCCCTGTGGTGACCTCTGAAACGTGTTTTTCATACTCCTCGACAGCCTCTTCTGGTGATGAAAATCGTTGACCGCGTAATTGGTTCTTAATTTTTGGGAACAGAAAAAAGTCACAAGGTGCCAGGTCGGGACTGTATGCAGGATGACTCATGAGTTCTAAATTTTTCGTCTTCAAAAATTCGTTTGTCTGTCTGGCCGTGTGAGAACTAGCATTGTCGTGGTGCAGGATGATACGGCGTTTACGGTTATTTTTACGGAGTTCGTCAATAACTTCCGGCAAACAAATGGTCGTGTACCAGTCACTATTCACGGTACGACGATTCTCTAAAGCAACAGTAGCCACGTGTCCAGTTTTATTAAAAAAAGAAGCAATCATCCGCTTAGATGCACTTTTCACGCGCGCCACTTTGGTTGGTTTCGGCTCATCTTGAAAGACCCATACGCTCGATTGCTGCTTTGTTTTGGGATCGTAGCAATAAATCCATGTTTCGTCACCTGTTACTATGTCCCACACCAAATTTGACGCACCTTCGTTGAATCTGGTAAGCATGGCACTGCACCAAGTGACGCGGTCCGTTTTTTGAGCCTCAGTCAAGTTGTGTGGGATCCACCGCGAGCACAGCTTTCTCACACCCAAATGTTTGTGTAGGATTGATTGTATTTGACTCATGCCTATTTCTAAGGATGCGCGAATTTCATGGTAGGTCACATGCCTGTCTGTTTCAATCATACGGCGCACAGCATCGATGTTTTTGTTGGTCACAGCGGTGGACGGCCGACCATCGCAAGATTCGTCACTGAGATTGATACGACCACGCTTTAATTCTGCAAACCAGCTATAAACAGTCGTCTTGCATGGTGCTTCATTGCCAAAAGCTGTTTCAAGCCGAGCGATGCTCTGTTGAGCTGTCAAATTACACTTAAAATCGTAGAAAATCATACTACGAAAATTTTCCCGAGTTAAATCCATGTTGATGCAGACACACAATTTTTTAAATGGCGCCACAAGGTAAAAACAAAAGACAGTCAGATGAAACAAACTGCATTCTACAGCCAAAGAGTTCTATTTTCAAATGTTGCAATAAATTTTTAAATATTGTTTATGTAAGTGGCCAGTTCCGGAAACTTTTAGTGTTACCTATGTATCCATCAAAAACACCTGAGGCTGTGCCCGGTTCATCCACACGATGTAAGATTTGTTTGCGAGAATAGTTCTACCCATGATGGATAGACCGGTCCCAGCCCAGTAGAGCTTAGTGCGGTCGTTTTCAAGTACAGCCCCATGAGCAATTGACTAATTGTAGTACGGCATCCTCTTACTTACCGTGGCCGAGTTCCTTAATGAAGGAATTTGGCTCCTTCGATGCCAGTGCAGATAGGTACTCAATGTTGGTAAAACCATAAAAACCGGAAATAACATGTCCAAGTGACTCTCCCTCTAGGGGCAATTATCTGAGTCCCAGCCATGATTATTATTTTTAGTGGGTTAAGGAGAACTTTAAAAATGCTGCCATTTTGGAAAAAAATATTGAATGTTTGCGCAATTAAATGCCTAGAAGTATCAATGAAATATTAAATAGGTTTTTCAATGACAACGCCTTAGTAAAAATTTCAACTTTTCCTAAAAACGGCCGCTTTTAGGACAAATTTAAATTTTAGCTGTAAATAGACGTTGTAAAACTCTGCTATTGAAAATAGTTCATTGCTCTCTTACTTCGTTCTCGGCATTTCAGTAGGCAGAATTTTAATAACCATTCTACTAAGCAAGAAATCATTTTTTAATTTAAAGATTGTTTGTCCCTTTCACAGTTCTTAAAACATTAAAATAACTTTTTAATTATTTCACGGCTCGGGTGCCCATATCCTACCGTGGACTGTAGTATAGTTTGCCAACATTGACAATGCATTTTGTAAGACGTTAGTAAAGTAAAAACTAAAACGGAACTACGATGGTGGCACGCTACGGTAGTGGCGCCTGCGCGGGCGGCGCGGCGGTGGCTGGCGGATGGGCGGATGCGACACGCGAATCGCACGCGCAATTTCAGACTAAAGTGATTAATTTCGGAAATGTCAACACGGCACCGGCCGGCAATGGGGTGGAACCAAACAACAATAAATACTTTTTGCTAATTAATTTCAATAACTATGGTGGGGACAGATTTTACTTAGGCATAAGTATGTTTAATATTATTCTGGGGCTTCGGGAAAGGTAAGGAAAATCTTCAATGATATGAAGTTTGAAAAATATTATAACGACTGTCAAAAAACCCTTTTTTGATCTATTTACGTACGGGCATAGAGATGCTTGTAACTGTAAGGGAAAATTTCTTTGTACGTTTTCAGAGTTCCGTACTCATATAAATGAAAAACAGGAATCCTCATAGTATGGCTACCGTCAGTCCGTCTGTCTGTCTGTCACAGTCTTTTTTTTCTGAGATGGGTAAAGCTTTTGGAATAGTTAGAAAACTTACTCGTCAAGGTGGAGGAGCTTTAGGGAGCTTATGTCCCAAAATTATTTTTGGTCCATATAAAGGGGGCCGAGTGTGAGAGTGCAAAGAATTAATATTTTTTTGACTCCAGCAAGTACTTATACGAGTATCATTGAAAGGCAATTTACCAAAAAAATTAGTAGCGTATTTTTTCAGAAAGCAGTTTGAGAAAAAATGAAGCCTTTAGGGGTCATTACTTCAGATGCTATGCGACGGAAAAATGTGAACTATTTTATTACATAAATAAGGCAGGAAAACTACAGTCTCAAATTTAAAAGAACACAATTAAAGCACAGAACCTACAGCGCACTGAATTCGCACTTGCCCGATCTTTTTAAAGTTTCTGGTCGCGTCACAAATACATTACACTCACTAGTAGAAAGAAGAATAGTGCGTCTCGAAACCAAGCTTATTTTTAACCAACTCCATCGAAAACCAGTAAAAAGGTGGCGCTAAGGATTTCACCGCATTTAGCATTACTTTCCAAAATAAAACTCCATGTTTGGGTAATTAATCGAGGGTAAGGCAGGCGATGCGTTGCGTGGAAGCGACAAGAGCGATGGGCTCCGTGAATTGAGGTAATTATTGAACATCGGCGCGCGCGCAAGTCACCCGTTGCAGGCGTAGGGAGACCATGAATTTTAAAGGACTACACATAAAAAGAATACCTCCTCTACTTTAGGAGTGCTCATTATTTGTATGTTTCCTATATTAAATTAGTGAAACTTATTTGAATTCTTTATTAATTCGCTTTATATAATACAACGTGAAATTTAAGGTGGTCGAACCAAATCTCGGTGCAAAATGCACATCATAACATTGTTTTCCTTACTAAAAAGTTTGCAAAAAATGCGTTTTAAAGCAATTGACGGAAATTGATTATTAATAATAGGGTTTTCGCAATAAAATTATGTCATTTTATGCCTTACATTTTGATTACATTCGATTACAACGATAAATGCGCCTTTAAATTTGTTAACCGAATGCAATCAAAATGAAAATCATAAAATGATAGAGTTTAAATGTGAAAACTTAATTATTTTATTACTAATAAATTTCCGCCAATTGCTTTGAATCGAAATTTTTGCATACTTTTTATTCAAAAGTAAGGAAAACAATAATATGATGTGCATTTTGCACCGAGATTTGTTTCGTCATTTTGTTAACGATAACTGGTGATAGTACTCATCCATATGAACAATTTTTGCTTTGAAGCGAAACCTAAAATCGTGAAAAAAAAAAACAGCTATTCCATACATTTGGGTCGAGTAGGTATTTAACTTTTCTATGGAACAGCTGATATTTTTTTCGCGATTTCATTGTTGGCTACATAGTAAAAAAAAGTTTTTTATACGGACGATTAATATCACCAGTTTTCGTTACAAAAATGACTTAAATTTCACGTTGTATAAGCTTTATTTTCAAATTGAAAATCTGATTTATTGTAAATTTAATCTAATTTATCTCTTATCTGTGAAAAATTTGCACAGGTATCTACCATTAAAGTAGACAGGGCCAAAAACTTGAAAAAAAAATGCTTTTATTACATTCCAAATTGCAGCGCGAAATTAATTTTACGCTACCTAAAAATTGTGGGTCTGCAGAAACAATATTTTCCTATAGACTATAGATAAATTATATTATACATTACAGATTGTATTACGTTTATCAAAGTGTCAATAGCGCCTATCCGCCGCATAAAACTCAAAAACAACTTCTCGATTGAGTAGAAATTTTACATTTAGGCAAGTGTGTACAATAAGAGATTCCTGTAAAATATGAAAGCTTTCGATGCCGTATTAATTTCACAATATTGTTAATCTTTTAATGATGTGACGTAAAAAGTGGCTGGTCTAAAGCATTCCCGTATGGCCACCCCACCGGATGATGGTCTGACAAATGTGCTCAAGCGCACGGATGATTGGGACTCCATTCCAGGTCCGGGATGAACACGTTTACACCCATGCCACGGAGACCACACCGTGGTAAAACACATTATTCAAAATACGGAAGACTAATTAGCGGGTTTCAGGAAGTTTGCATTATTCAGGTTCCGTTAAAAAACGAAATGCGTCGGTCGGTGGTTCTAAGTCTGATTGGTATACTTATAGGTATTTCACTACTAAAAGATTCGTGGTATAGATTTATACATTGATAAGCAACGGCTACTCACAATGTAAAAGACAGATTTAGCCTGACTAGTTTCCGTTTACTGTAAAATACTGTAGGATTAATGTCAACCGAAATCAATTAGGTGGCTATTATATGGACACCGGTAAATGTTTATTATTCATATTGGAAATCAAATATAGTGGGTTAGAGCAATAATGACGGATCCCATTCATATGGAAAATGACATATTTTTAAGTTTCCGAACCTCAATATGAAAAAACGGAACGACGTCTATCACAGCGGTTCTTAATCTGGGGCCCCCAGGCGGGGGGTAATTATCCCCGTGGGGGTAAAAGATTTATTCGACGGGGATAATAAAGGAAGGTCCTTCCTAATTGTAGAAAATGTATTATACCAATCATTTAAATTAAACATTTTTTATCTGTGCTAGGCGACAATAATGTTACAATTTCACACCTTACATATTATAAGTTTAACAGATTTAATGAAAACTCATTTGAACTTTCTTTGACAAATGAAGACACAGTCGCCAAAGTAATATTAAGCATTAAGTCAAACGCACTGGGAGCTGATCTAATAGCTATGGATGTTGACCTTTCCTGAAACACTAGGTATTATAACTCATATTATAAATAAATCAATTACTACAGGTAGATTCCCGGACACATGGAAGACGGCGCTAGTTACACCTATTCGTAGAGTGATGTATTAGGTATATCCTCTAAGCACCTATTCCTAAGAACAACCATCCAGTTACCGTTGAGGACTTGCGAGCGATTAGCTTGTTACCTTATTTGTCCAAAATCTTAGAAAAGATAGTTTATGATCAGATTAAAGAATACTTAGTTAGAAACAAATGAAATGTTGCCACAAAAACAGTCTGGTGTCAGAAAGGGACTAAGCACCAATACAGCATTGCTAAATGTTGTCGTTGACAATGTACTTAGTGTCCAAGACAACGGGATATTCTTACATTACTAGATTTCTCACGTGCCTTTGACGCTATTAATATTAGTCTTTTGTTGTCCAAATTATCGTACTATTGTTTCACCTGTTCTGCTATTAAATGGTTTGATAGTTATGTCAGTGGACGAAATCAGTTTGTTCAGTTGCGCAAACAGGATGGATCGTTTGTTTCTTCTAAATACAGTCCATTAGAACGTGGAGTTCCACAAGGCTCCGTTCTGGGCCAACTGCTTTTCATAATTTACAACCATCCATCCATCAGCCCGTGTTCGTCCACTGCTGGACTTTCCCAAATTTCGCCACTCATGTCAGTCCTCCGTCCTCCTCATCCAGCCGCCCCCCGCAACGTCCTTCAGCGGGCGCGAGGTCGGCCTAAACACTTTGCTGTACGTGGTCTCCATTCTAAAGCCTAATTTACAGCGCAGATATTATTAAAAGTATCGAACATATTTTATTTCGTATTTCGTATATTTTATTTCGTGTATATTTAATTTCCCGTATTATTATATATTTTTTTTATATTCTAAAGACATATTATATTGTGTAAATTAACTTTGACTTGTAGAAAGTATACTTAATGTATCTATTTTGCAAAAATAAATATTTTGATTTGATTTGATTTGATTTGACACTAACTTTCACATATATGCTGATGACATACAAGTGTATATTTCGTTTGTACCGACACATGTTAAAGAGGCTGTAACAAAAATGAATGAAGATCTAAACCGTATTCACTCGTGGTCTTTAAATAATTGTCTAGTGCTGAATCCATGCAAGTCAAAATTTATGATTCTTGGTTCAAGATACAAAACTAAGGAAATTCGTAATTCTGATCCTAAAATAAGTATCCAAGGTCAGCCGATGGAACGAGTGACTGAGGCCCGCAACCTTGTTATCGTAAGGGATGCAGAACTAAAGTTTGAAAAGCATGTCCTTGAGCTGGTCCGCAACTGTTTCTACAGGCTGATGAAGGTTCTGTATAGAATACGAAACTTCCTCAGTATCGGAAATAACCCGACTTTGTCTCTTTTCACATTAATTTTAAGGTTTAAAATTAGAAGCGACGATTAAATTTTGCAAAAAATATATGTCATATCCACTCTTTGATCTTAATATTTCGGCTGTTCGATACACGATTGCTTACATTTTGCTCGATTCAATTAAATCGCAAAGAAAGGTCTAAACTATGATCTAAATATCATTTCATTTGGGCTAGATTCAGTTTTGGACAATAAAACTCTTATTCAAATAAACGTCGTGAAAACTGTGATATAAAACGGCCATCATATTAAAAATACATCCCTCTAATTCCAAAATAATAAATAAAAACACCTCAAAACCGCAAGTTTTCTGGGCGGCCCGCTTCCGCTGAGCAGGATGAACATGTGAAAAATGAAAACGTTGGAGCAGGGCAGATTTTTCTGGATAACCTCGGCTTAAGCTCTGTGAATCTCTATCTAAACTAAACTATTGTATAACAGTGTGTAGGCCCTGCCTCTTAGCTAGATCACAGCGCGTAATACAAAGGGTTCAAAACGCCAGTGCACGGTGTTGCTTTGACATTCCTCCCAGATCGCAACCCTTTCCTGTTTACTTGCTTTCTCTTCTCCGATGAAGGATTTGCTCATTACTACCACAAGCAACTCTTACACCATGCCGCTAGCACAATCTTACTCTAAGAAATTGTAAAAACGTACAAAATTAAAGACATTATTTCGGTCCCTATTATTTACACAACGTCATTTCACCCGCACTTATTTTGTTTTGCATACCTACTTACAATCACCTTATTTTTATGCTCAAAGTTTTCCCCTGATTGTTGACACCTTTTTATCCTACTAATATTATTTTAAAGTTTTTGCGTGTGTGTGATTTACAATGGATATAGCTTATACCCTAACTTAACAAATTGGCTACTTTTTATACCGGAAAAATGCATGGTTCCTGTAGGATATATCAATATCATTGAAAAATCAGGTGTCTAATTAGGGCGGTCGTTATCATATGTGGTGAAATAAGACAAGGCTATGTTATCTCATCACACTATATTATAAATGCGAAAGTTTGTATGTGTGTGTGTATTAATATTATAAATGCGAAAGTTTGTGCGTGTGTGTGTGTGTGTGTATGTGTGTTTGTGTATCTTTGTTACTCTTTCACGCTGAAACGGATAAACGGATTTGGATGAAATTTACAATGGATATAGCTTATACCCTAACTTAACAAATAAGTTACTTTTTATCCCGGAAAAATGCATGGTTCCTGTAGGATATATCAATATCATGGAAAAATCAGGTGTCTAATTAGGGCGGTCGTTATCATATGTGGTGAAATAAGACAAGGCTATGTTATCTCATCACACTATATTATAAATGCGAAAGTTTGTGTGTGTGTGTGTATGTTTGTTACTCTTTCACGATGAAACGGCTGGACTTATTTGGATGAAATTTAGAATGAATATAGCTTATACCCTTACTTAACACATAGGCTACTATTTATCCCGGAAAAAGCATGTCGTTAAACCGAATAACACGCGGGCGGAGCCGCGGGCAAAAGCTAGTTATTTTATAATTGGTTTATTTCATTTTTTTATAGCATAAAAATAACTAAAATATTAATTGATTTATAATATTTATGAATCCTTAGGTGACGACTGAAAACCAGCGCTATGGTCTTATATTTAGGTATATACGACCATAACATAATGTCGAGTCGTAGCCTTTTTTGCTAACGTGACACATACGCATCAACACATTAACAACTTGTTCACAACGATGTCTATGTTAGGTTACGTAACTTTTTTATGTTAAAACTAAATACATGTCATATGTTTATTTTTCATTTCTTGTCTTTTTTTTGAACGTGTTAATTAAAGTATTCTAGATATAAGAGGAATTTGTACTCCTTAGTTTTTTATATGTATGTGTTATGGTGCTCAATAAATGTTTTATCTCTATCTAAGTAGAATTAAAATTAACAGTAGCTAGGTTTATATTAGCTTAGGTGGTAGAGCTGATGCCGGGCTCGACTGTGGAGGTACCACCATCTTACTCGCAAACCTCCCGAAGTTATTCGGGGGAGAGTAAGAGAACAACTCTCAGGCAAAACCAGGCGGCCCACCATTGCCTGGGCCCGATGGATGGCGGTATATCCATCCCTGATTGCCGGACCTTATATAAAACAGACTGGTGACGTGCAGCGGCATCACTGTGCAAGGGCTTCGGCACCGCGCTCGCCAACCCGCCTGCCCAGTGTGTGTGAGTATGGGCATTTCTCCCAGGAGGACCGCCAAGAGTGGCGAAATCCTGGAAAGGCCTATGTCCAGTAGTGGACGAAACAGGCTGATGGATGGATGGATGGTTTATATTTAAATAATATACAATTTTTGTGATAGCTGTTGTAATTATTCAAGATAAAATTTATAAAGGGGCGTACAGACTGGTGAAACGTAACATGCAATGTATCATGCAATGAAAGAATTTGCCGTACACATTGCCGCAATGTATCATGAAAGGTTTGAAACCGATTCTCATAGTTTGGACGTCTTGCGCGCGCGCTACGAGCATTACAAGCCGCGCGCGGAGCGATCCGTGATTTGTCGGTTTTTCGACGAACACAAAGGGGCGCGTAGTGTTCGCAGGGCGGCAGCATAGGAACGGTTACTGTACTCTTTGGGCGGCAGCGTGGACGGTTGTTCGGAAATCTGCACGTGCACGCAACGAACATGGAGGAACAAGAGCAAGAGGATACTGCTGCGTGGAGTGAAGAAAAGGCACTCTGCTTGATAGATGCATACAGAGTTGGTGAAATTTTGTGGAACCCACAAAATGAAAACTTTTATAAAAAAAATCTTAAAAAGATCCATGGTCCGAAATCGCAAAGTTGATTTCAATGACGGAAGAAAAATGAAATAACAAAATTACAAGTCTTCTCTCCTCGTATCGTCGCGAAAAGCTGAAGGAAAAGAAATCAAAGGGGACTGGAAAAGGTAAGAATAATAAGAGCATTTCTCATTTTTTTCCGAAACTTCATTTTTTCGCTATCCCACAAAGTTGTTTATCAATATTGTGTATAAAATGGTCTAACAGTATTAAACTGTAGGTGTTGTGTATTTCTTTATTTATTTATCAATCAGAAAAAAACTAAATACCCAAAAAAATACATAAATTTAACTAAAATTGAGTAAATAAAAAACGCTCGAAATTTTCATGTATGAAAAGTCACGTGTCCCAAATGACTTACTGATAATTTGATTGCTAATATTTCGGAAAGTTCAAAAGACTCCTACTTACGTATTTTTTGATTTTGTTTCTTTAACCATTATGTCGCAGTTCATTTTATGTTATCTTTGAGAAGAGTCTAATATATATTTTTATCACAAATCACATTTTAAACTTGTCCCAGAAAAGTTTCAAAAAGTGACATCCTCTTTTGTCACCAATTTTAGCATAAATATTTTTGTGAAATTCACCGATAGTAGATATTTTTAGTTTCTGGCAACACTAAATGTGACATTTCAATACGCCATTTTGTAAAAAACCTTTACCTTGCTGGATAGCGTCTTAACGAGTACACGTGCCTACCTGTTGCTTAATTTCTTGTCCCTTTTTGCTACCAGATTTTACAGGTAAGTTGTTAATTTCAACATAATTTAAAGGGAATATTCTAAATTACATTCTAGTTATAATTAAATAAGACAATTATTGTTTTAATTGCAGTAAATAAATTTAAAAACATAAATTATTCTCGTTTCGTTACTTCTTTTTTTGCTACTTTAGCATAGTGACGTATGAGAGGAAGTTGGGTGACAAAAAGGAATTCATAAAGCCTTGTTTACAATACAATGAACAAACTCCAAAGTGACGTTTCCTTTTATTTATTTATCAATGTTTTGTATAAGCTAGAGCCAGGTTTGCATTTTACGAACCATGAGTTGTATCGTCCCATAATAAACCTTGTCAACCATTCCGGGTATAACACAAAATAAAAACGATAAGCCAACACAAACTTTACTCCTTTTAGTATGCCTCTGACTGCGGCAGAGAAAACGAGGCGTTACCGGGAGAAACTTAAAAATGATCCCGAAAATAACGAAGAACAAATTTTGTTTTTTGTTATATTTTGTGGTAGCACTTGATGATTATTTCATTTAAGTTTTTTTGCTGTACCTAAACAAGTTTTTAAAAATATTTATAAATAATAATATAAACTATTTAATCACAAGTCATTTCGTGGTTTGAAATATACTTAATTGTTTTTCATTACAAAACTTGCCTTTTTTGTTATAATGAACACTAAGCCTTATATTTCATATCCTGTTATTGATCCTATTTTGCTGCTGTCCCAAAAGGAATCAACATTAATTTTAAATTTTATTGGATTTTAATTGACTTCAGTACCTAAAAATTATCCTTAATAATGAAAATAGAAAATATGAAATCATAAATATAAATATATATTTTTTATTAATTCTGGTTTTCATAGAATAATAAATTTTGCCTTTGTTTTTGTACCAATGGTAACAAAAAAATATTTAATGCCGAGTTTTCTTAGATAAACTTTAATTAAAATGGATACTTGTGTTGAAATTATTTAAAGGATAATCTTCAATTTAACGAAACAATATTTCGTACTTGTAATACTACAATAACTTATCTAATTTTCACCAAATAAGAAGTAACAAAATAGGACGCCTTTTTTCACCCCCTATTTGGTTTTTCACAATTTTATCATTGAAACTGTGAAATCATGTAGATCCTATACCAATATTATCAATCTGAACAAAATATACTATCAAATTTTAATGTTATATACATATAATTACGATGTTTTTATTTTGGTCAGTTTTTTAAATTTGAACCGAATTTTTTGAGAATTGCTCATAAATGAAATAAAATGTGAAGGCGGACCGTGTTCGCGGTGGAATGGCGGAAACAGAGCGCGCTACGCGTCCGTGCTTGCAGCGAACATGAAATGAAAGGCAGAATGTTGCATTGCATGTTACGTTTCACCAGTCTGTACGCACCTTAAGAGTTATAAGGATTTAAAGCCATCACATTTATTTTTATTAGCTCATAATAATATCGTAGTAACAGCTTTGATAATGGTGTCAAATTATTTGACCGGCTTAAACTTAATTTAAGCATTGTGTCTTTCTTTCTGTATCGAAAAGACAAGGACAGGATGCTTAAAACAAGTTTAGTCCTGTCAAATAAGTTAAGTGGTGCTACACCGAATCGACACAATTATCCATATTTTTTAGATATTAACATTAATTTTAACACCAAGTCCAGCGATTTTCCAAGGCTTTAATCCCTTTCAAAAAAAAAGATTTTACTTGGTCCTGCAAAAAGCTCTCCACGGCATCCATCACCTCGTTATCGTCTTCATACCTGTTTCCCCTCAAGCTTTCTTTCAATTTGGGGAACAGATGAATATAGCTAGGCGCCAGATCTGGTGAATAAGGGGGGTGGTCAACCAATTCGAAGCCAGCTTTCTGAATGGCAGCCTTCGTAACCGCCAAAATGTACGCGGGTCGTGATGAAACAGCACGCCCCTTCGAAGTTTCCCTCTCCTTTTCTCTTTGATGGCATTCCTCAACTTGAGAATTCAAGCTGCATAATATTGGCCAGTAATAGTGGTTCCACGCTCTAGGTAATCAATCAACAATATCCCTTCTGAGTACCAAAATATTGAGGCCATAACCTTGCCAGCCGATGTCACGGCACGAAACTTCTTCGGGGTCGCTGATGATGGCCGTTTCCATTGCGAAGATTGCTGTTTTGTCTCGGTATCAAAATGATGGACTCATGTTTTGTCCATTGTCCAACGAGACAGAAAGTTTCAGAATCTTCTTGAAACTTGTCCAACAATGTCTTCGAAATATCAAATCGATTTTGTTTCTGAATGTCGGTTAACATTCTCGGCACCCATCTTGCGGAGACTTTTCTCATATCAAAGATTATTTCAATATGAATTTAATACTTCCATATGAAATACCCGTTTCTTGAACTAAGTAACGGATGGTAACTCTTTGATCGCTCAATACAATTTTCTCGACTTTCACAACATTTTCTTGGGTGACTGACGTTGATGGACGGCCGCAACGATGTTCGTCTTCCGTGCTCGTTCTCCCTACTCGAAATTGAGAAGCCCACTTTGCAACAGTGGAATACGGCGGAGCAGACTCTCGTAATGTTGCCTCCAAATCGCAGTGAATCTCTTGCGACGTTAACTTTTTAAACAGAGGTATTTAATAACGGCTCGTACTTCATTTTTCTCCATTTTCAAGAACACGTTCCGACACGAAGCAAACAAATGACTACATTCATAAAAAGAACAAAAGAGAATCGAAGACTTTTTTCTTTATTAATATTACAAATATCTGAGCTATGCTTGTCAGTATTTTTTTTTCTTACCGAGGTCTATGTTCTCACTACTTTTTGATCCCCCCCTAGTACGAGTATCAATAGACCAAAATAGTAGTTTATGCTACAAATGCGGTAAGGAGGCAATAGCTTACTAGGACGTTTTGAACGATACGAGTAAGTTATTGCCCTTACCAAACCACACGCCTGGTCAGGGTCACGGGTGACCCACGGGCACCTTGCCGCGGAGCAGCGATTTGGATGAGGTTTTTTATTTGTAGGTATTTTTGATTATTTAGTTTTTTTTTAATTTAGTCAATATGAAAACTTAATTTATGTTTACATGTAATAAAATTTTATCATAAAAAAACAAACAATGAACCTACTCCAAATTAACTTTAGGCGGGCATTCTTTTTCTTTTTGTTTGCACGAAAGTTGCCAACTTGACGGAAATAACGTGCACATGCATCCCTCTGTATTGAAAAAGAAACAAGATGTCTTTTAGGGCAATTTTAACGTGATAAATGGCAAAACGTATTATCTTAGGTTTGTTTTTATAATTAAAAGGATAAAAAATATTATATTATTATTATGTGTACGTAGATGCACCCTCCTGCCGTGTCAGCTGCGCGTTGCAAGACAAATTGAAACGTGTGTTTAAGTTACAGCATTAATTAAATACATTCATAAATGCGCTAATCAACTTTTTTAACCCACTCTGCTATTTCTTTTAAATAAGCAACTTTGACGCGTAGCTTTTTTCTTAAGAACAATAATATTAGATAAAGAGATCATTGAGTATCTTTCGAATCAAAGAATTTTCATAATTATTGTAATTTTCATTATAACTACGGATTAAACGCCGTTTTCCGTTGTAACTCCGAAAAAAACTCGTCCACGGAGTTACCATATTTTTTTCAAAAAATACAAAGGTGTCTTAATATATTTTTATTTCTACCTAAATTATCTAGTAAGCAAACAAAACCATTTTCAGAAAGAAAAGAGCCTAATTGTGATTTGTGTGGTTCATTACTGGCAATAATCCAAAAAGTTGTGTGGGTAAAAAAGTTGATTGACTAATAGAATATCATGTAAATAAAATTAAAGCTTAATAAAATATCTCAATTATCAAAAATACGTAGTGCTAACAACAAACTTCAATTTGGCCATCTGATATCAGATTCTGAGTACTATAACAATAATACAACAATTTGCTTTTAATAAGAACTGAGAGATAGAGTGCTCAAGACAATCAGAATTAAATCCTCGTTACGCGCAGCTGCAAACGAGCTCTCTGCGTGCGCGCAGGGCGAGAGACACAACCGCCGCCGCCGCCGCGCCGTCAACTGTCACCCCCAATTATGCGGCCACGACACGTCTGCGCGCATGCTTTGAATTTAGAACGTTCAGCTTCAAGAGAATTTATTTCTTTATTTTTTTATATTGGATTGGAAACATAATAAAAGGCATTGAAAACTCTGTCTTTAAAGAAGGCCAAGATTTTATGACAAAATAGTAGTTTATGAAACTGGTGCATAAAAAGGTTATTAAAAACACGAGTGTCAGTTAAAAAAACGAGCCGAAGGCTATAGTTTCATAGACTATATAGTTCTATACTATATAGTTTCATACACTACTTTATCTAAACTCATGCCTAACAATCTGTTTTGATAATCTTGATAAAATTTGTCGTTAGTCATTTTTGATTTTTCTTGTAAAAGCTCGTTCTAAAAGTGTTCGTAATTTCCGTCGTTATTTCCAAAATGTCAGGTGGAGTCAAATTATCATCACCATCACTGCTATTAGTAATTTTAAGACAACATAATACTTTTGGTTCGACCCTTAAAACCACAGTAAATAATAATTTCCACGTAAGCTATGGCGCCAAAATCCAACAGTCCACCACGCATGTTTACGCGTTGCGCGCGATGGCAGCTAGAGAAAATGCAGGCCGAAAATAAAATTAAATTGTGACCTCCTTTGTCACGCTACAATATTATTTAGTACGTGTTAGAGAATATTATATGATAAACTCATTGGTATTTGGTATTAAACCTCAGAATGGCTGTTTGGGCTAAGTTCCCTTTGCCTTCCTAGTTAGTATCACATGTACTGTAATCTCAGAAAAAGATTTTTATAGCATTATGTTGTTGGGAGACCTATACTATAATTTAATTTTTTAGAGACGTTCATTAAACATATTTTTCATTATGCCAGTAGTTTTGAGTTCGTAATGAGGATTTTACGATATGAGGTTAGATAAAAGGTAATATAGAAGTTCATACTCATATACCACTGACATAGACAGGTGATGTGGTTTCATATTATAATTATTATAACATAGATTTAACTTTTAATTAAACTGACTTACGTTTGTCTGCGTATAAGTTAAATATTTAGAAGGGTACGTAAGAGAAATAATTTAGGTAAAAACTAACTAATGCGTAAAAACTAAACAAATTAAAATTATCTGACAATAAAAAATATTTAAAATAAACAAAAAAGGAAATAAACATTAATAAAATCAATGGAATATTTTCGAGTTTCAAATCTTTAATAATGTCGAAACTAATGATTTTGTACGTATCTAATTTACCCACTAAAATAATCGAATCAAAAAACGTTCAACAAAATTAAATAAAAATAATATGAAAATTATTATCCCTCTGTAGATAGCCGACGTAGCGTTTCAACGTTTCGCTCCACGGTCCACAGACATTTTTCAGGATTTACAGTAACCTGAAGCGACAGGTCGCCGGTTCTATTCCGGGCGCGGCAGTTGGATGCCGAGCGACTCCGGCGCATCGCAAATTACGTGCTATTGGCTCGAGTGGCACATGGTTTGAGACAAGACAGCGCCCTAGTCAGAAATTTACATGATGAAAAAAAAAGTAATACTTATCTACAATGTAGCACAATAAAAATAATTTCCAAGTCATAAACTAATACTCATAATAAAGTAGTAAAGATTTCGTAAACTGTGCATTAATAGTAGATAATGCACTAAGGGAATGAAGCAGTGTCTTACGTCGCGGGCGGCATATTGAACCCTGAGCCGTAAAACGAGGGACTCTAGGGTTAACTCCCGAACATGTTTGCTAAGTTTCTTGCCCTTCTTCTTAGCAATACTAATCGAATGGTGCGGATGGTTAGGCATTATGTATATATAATATTTTTATTCCTATATTTCTCTGCAGATTTTATGCAGGTGTATAACTTTATTACATTTTAGTAGCCCAACCTTAATATTTTTGCATGTATATCCCGTATTTATTTGTCAACTCATTTGTTCATTGCATCATTTACATATCATATTTTTATTCCTAGATTTTTCTATTTTATGCAGGTGTATAATTACATTTTAGTGGCCTAACCTAAATATTTTTTGTATGTTATCTTATTAGTATATATTTTTTATATTCTGAAGATATATATTGTAAAGATTAACTTTGACTTGTAGAAAGTATACTTTATGTAATAAATATTTTGATCTTGATTTGATTTTGATTTTAATCTCTAAGGCGTCTGTTTTGATAAACTCTGGAATAGAATCACTATCACTCGACATTTTTTTATCAACATGAATATTTATTGCTATAAATTTACTGACAATCATAGCACCAAACACCGTCTTTTGTTTCATATTCTTTGTAAACGCACCTTTTGCTTTTTTTTTGATTTCTGCTTATGGTGGCCAGTTCGATTTTAGAACAAACCTCTGTACAATGCCGTATGGACATTTTTTTACTTAGAGTTTTCCACGAGTTTCCACGAGAATTTGACGTTCCAAATTCAAATCACTTTATTCTCTAGGGAGTTTCATACAACTTTATATCGATTAAGACATAATGGTTTACTTTACGTTGAGGTTGCATGATTGTCGAGCAGGTGGTTATTAGTATTTGTACGGGGGCCGAAAGGCGTTAGAATGGAGACCACACACAGTAAAGCGTAGCGTAGGCCGACCTCGTGCCCCCTGGACCGACGATCTGAAGGACGTTGCGGGTGGCGGCAGGATGAGGAGGACGGAGGACCGCCAACAGTGGCAAAATTTGGGAAAGCGGTGCACTGATGGATGGATGATTTGTACTGAGGCCAAAATATATTGTTTTTTAATTTTTGTCTGTCGACTCAACGGATATGAATGCGCTTTTCTTTACTATCATGTCCACATTAGGCTAATAATTGCATAGCCGAGAACTGTCGATAATAGTTTTTATCTTCCGCGTAAATAAAATAAGCATTGATTGAAAGACACTTCCAGGCGGGCGAAACTGCGGGCAAAGGCTAGCTTTAAATACAGTAAGTTATTACAAATCCGAAGTTTTGCTTCGTTCCTAAATATATATAAAAAAATAAAATTCATGAGGTTATTTTATTTTTGTACAATGAATTATTAAATAACAAAATAGCAGAATCCAAACAGATGTACTAATTTTTTTTTGCATTAGTTGTATTTTTATATACAAGAAGTTCCATGAATCTGGAGGTAAAATAGTTTTTGTTGTATTCATAAGAGGGTCGCGAATGTTAATAAATGGTTTTCCACCAATACGTCCCCAGAGAAAACAAAAATAAAAACAAAACAATAATTTCATTCGAGGTTTAAAAATAAACGTCATGTGGCTAATAATTGCACAACAACATTTTAACGAAAGTTGTTCACAGTTCGTCACAAACGTAAAACATGAACAAACGTAACCTTTATCTTTGTAACTTTTGATCGTCATAAAAGGAACACATTTTTTACTGTAATTCTTTCAGTGATTATTTATCACTTTAATAATATTGTTATTTTATTGCACATAGTTTTATTTGTAGATCCTCAAAATGTAATTAAATAAGTATTTTAGTTAAGCCCTTGAGAATGCTGAATAGCGAAACCGGTTGGGTATAATATACCTATAATAAAACTATATTGTGGATAATTACAAGTGTTAAAAATAAACATAATGTGTATTAATTTCAACCAAGTGCAAACAATCACAAGCATCAACCATGTTTCAGTAAAATTTTGATATTTTGAAAGAAAACAATAAAAAACACTAAGGTCTACACTGAAGTGTTTACAGAATACGTGGCCTTTAGCACGCGGCACGTTAGTACCATGGCAAATAATAATAATTGAAAACAATAATACTAGAATAATACAGACAACTTTCTTTGGTCAGATTGTAGTTTATAGGTACTCTGAAGTAGTCTAAGTAAATAAACAAATTAAATTTTATATCATTGCGGTATAGAAAATCAGAAAAGTAAATCTGGACGTGAGGAGCTCTGAACCGGGACCACAATGATATAAAATTTAATTTGTTATCTCTTTGCGATGGATAAATCGCCAGGTGTTTAAAAATATAGAAATAAATTTATATCATAGTAAGTAAATAAAATAAAAAAATGGGCTCCGTACATAAAAAGACGCAGCTCATCACATTGTCAGATTTTTTTAAATTGTCCGCGCCGCCCCCCCCCCTTTCCGCCGCCCGCCCTGCCGCATCCTCTGGTGCGCCCTTCTTCTTGGAGAGTTTTCAGGAGCATTTTGGCACAAGTACGAAATTAGTAAGTATTATAGGTATTATGTTTTTATTGCGAAATCCATCGCTTTGGAATACTCTAAATATTATTATTAGAGTGCATTACAAACCAGAAAAGATAAATTAGAAACAAATATAAAGACAAGAATTTCAAAAAAATCCTCGGGCCAGGATTCGAACCTGTGACCTCTTGTTTTCCAGACACGCGCGCTACCAATTGTGCCACCGAGGTACTTACCTAGACCGTTGAATTTTTCCACCATACTTGTCCACCGAATATTTTTGTAACTATTTGATCTAACTAGCTTGTAATGCACATACTGAACGCTCACGAGGGCGTTATGTGATTTCACACCTTGTTATTAAGAAATAGATGGCGCTGTCATCGATACATATGTGTTTTGCTTCAGAGAGTTAAGAATTTCACAGTTCAAAATAATACAATAATAATTGTACTTTCGTGAATTAGGCACTGGTAATTTCAGACGCCGAACAGAAATCACGTTTTAAGTTAATTAGGAAGTGTCTAATTTTATAACTAAAAAATCCACATCCGCAGCACAATGTTCAAACATAACCATTAAACTTTTCAAAACTAATTAGATAAAAAGTTTGTGTTCATTTTCTACTCAGCGGCTATAAATAATCTACGTTGACGTGTCAATTACTGCTCCAAATCGGTTCCCGCATAAAAAGTTTTTTTTTTCTGTAATGCTAAGGCGGTCTTAAAAAAAGCCACGCCTATAAGCATGCGTTATTTTTGAAATCGGTGCCTTGAAACACCCACTACGGTAACATCAATGTAGATTCATCTCTATTCCTCTTTGGGTAGAGATCGTTTTTAAAACGTATCCTTAGCAAATGCAAATTATCGGTTTTGAAACCTAAAGGCATACAATAAGATTCATTTTGGTTTTTCGTTTTCTTCGGCTCATTTAAGGGGGTGTCATCGAAATGATGTTTACAAGGTATTTTCTTTGCACACATGTCGAAGGAGATTCGGTGTGGCGTAGTCGGGCGCCAGATCATTGCAAAGACTCCATTAGTTCGCACATTAGGACGAGTTAGTCGAATTATTCAATTAAATAAAGTAATTTAATAAGGGAGTGGATTAATAACAATCATTTGGCCGAGTCGATCGAAGTGAATTGAACAAGACGAGTTTTTCATCAAATTAACTGAGTGTTCTGTTTGACATTTTTACAAATCGGCGGGATTTTCAGCGAAATTTTTAATAAATGGACGGCTACTAATAATACCAGTGATATGGATCAAAGCAAAGGTAAGTTTTTAATTTGTAATAATAATATTAATAATTATATTAATAATAATATTAGTATTATTTCGAATTATAAAATGTATTCTAAAAACATATAAAAACAATTTTTCTGTCAATAAAAATGCCCATGAAAATCTTCATAATGGGGTATGACAGGGGTACAGGTAAACGAAGTCCGTTGGTTATAGTTGTAGTAGAGCACAAGTGCACACGCACTTGTCTGTCTAGTATGCGTAACCTCGATAAAGCGCACACACACGAACGAAACGTGCTTACTTACAAGTCCCTATCATAGCCAAACGGACTTCGTAAGATAGAATAACCTATTAAACTTTCCCGAACGAGCTGACAAAAAGATAATGATTATGATTTTTTTTCCGACGAAAAAGATTTTTCTTTGACTTTGTGTGATAAGAACATATTATATTTTTTCGGAAGACCCTAAGTACCTATTTGGGAAGGATTTAAACAATAAGTAAATAAAATTATTTAATGCACTTTTTTAACGTCAATTCAAATTTATTTTGCTGTTGATATTGCAACCTAAGAAGTAGAAGAGGTTGCAAGAAAAATATTGTTTATATGATAAATAGTTATATTTCTTATTTTGAAATATTGTATCAAAATATATTTATAAAAGAATACCCTGACCAACTTATGTATCAACGCTTAGCCCAAACGACTAGATCTAGGAAGATAAAATTTAGACTGTGAGTTTCTGGTGCGACGTGGATGATAAAAAGGGATTTTAGATTTTATGAAATCTTACAGGATCGGAAGAAACGGGATCCACGCGAGCCGCGGGGTTTAGCTATAGAGTAGGCCAAAATATATGTCTGATATTTTATATATATTTTATTGTATCTGTAAACAACTAAAATAAATGAAAAGCTCAGTGTTTATTATTTATTTCAAACTAATTACAAGAGTTTTTATTGTGCTTCAGGTAGGTTTATAGGTTTATATTTATATTTTAATATCATAATTAATTAATTACTAGATATCTATGGTATACACATAGACATGTGGGTATACATGATAAATCATCCATCACCATCGACGCTTTCAATGAAGGGTGGTAGTAGCCAAGTATAGTAGGACCAACACAAATTTATATAAAAATGTCGAAACAGGGATAAACTACGAATAGTAGTTATTTAAGGCGTGTTAAAGTAGGTGTTTTGAGATAATCCCCTTATCACATGAGCTATATATAATATAACTATATATAGGAGAGTTACGACTTTGAAAACAGTTCCAAATAATTATACAGGGCCTTGTATACGTTCTTCTTCATAATTTTATTAGATATGCCACTGGTCAAAATTAGACTTCGTTTTTAATGAGATCTAGGCTTTTTATAATATGTGAATCATTGTGGCTTTATCAACCAAGATCATGGTGAAGGCTCTTAAGTTTTATTTGCGCACTACTAGCCCACTAGGCATAGCACAAAACCTCGCGGCGGCGGAGTAGTACAAATCCTCGTAGCGGCGTAGCACATACGCTCGCGTAGCACTCGCGTCTTTCTACGCCTACGTAAATTTTATGTATATTTCCGAATGAATGATTGACGTTTTAATAAACTGGATTAAATAGGGGAGTAAATCTAGTACAATATAATTAATGTAAGTTTTATAAAGAAACATATTTACGCGGTTTGTTAACCTACCGACCATGTATAAAACATGTCATAGGAGTTCAAATAACTTTTGATTTTCCGTGTGTATTGCATTGAAATAAAATTTGTTATGAATCTTTAAGAACAGACGTAGCATGTAATCATAACAAACTATCATAATCATTTAAAATTACACGAAAGCATTTTTCAAAAATTTTCTATATATATTATTTTTCAGTCATAGTAAGTAGTTTTTTATCGATATAACGTCGCCGTTACACCGTATTTTTATAACAGTTATAATTTCCTATTTTATTAGATTCCTAACAAAATAATAATTTCAACGTTTTGTCTTTATACAAAAGGAACCGTGCTGTTCACCTTCTAACCCATAATAAAAAACAAACGGTCAAGTGGAAGTAGGTCCGTAGCTTTATAATAAGTTAGTAGGTTTCCATACAATTTTGACAAAAGTTACCAACTTAATTTTTCCATTTAGTAGATATTGGGGTCGATTCGGTGTAACACAACGTAACCTATTTGACAGGACTAACCTTATTTTATGCGTCCTCTCCTTGTCTTTTCGATACAGAAAGAAAAAGACATAAAGCTGAAATTAAGTTTAGTCCTGTCAAATAAGTTAAGCCGTGTTACACCGAATCGACCCCAATGTACAAAATTTATGAAACAAAACTTGCAAAATCAAATTTGTAACTTTTCTTAAAATTTTATTCAGGTTTATTAAGTTATAGAATGCCATGGAACCCTGAGGACACGAGACCTACCTACACTTGACCGTTTTTTTATGGGTTTGAAGGTGAACTGAGCGCAGTGCCTTTTGATAACCACTCGTAGAAATTATAACATTTAAATTTTTGGGTTCCGTACCCGAATGGCAACACAGAGGCCTATTAATGTCGCTCTGCTGTTTGTCCGTCCGTATGTCACGGGTCTCTAGCTTGCAGACAGAACGAGTTACAGACCTGAAATTTAGATATGTTACGAGTATGTAGAATTCTGACTTAAAACCGAATATTGAATTAAAAATTAAATTAATAAATTTAAGTAATATTAATTCTGGCTTTAGATAAATAAACTTGATTGTGAACTTTTTTGGGTACCTAGAGACTGAGGGCTGGAGATGGAGACATTATACAATATTTTGTAAAATGTTACATGTGAAGTGAATAAATAACAATTTGTTTTATACGACCGAAAATATATGCTACCAAACTGCGTGTTTATACTTTAGTACCCCTCTCGATTCTTATACCCATATGGTCATTAGCATTAATGTTGTAACGTGTGACAATTGCAATATGGGTGCAATCGACACAAGCAAGGCAATTGGTAAGCCAAATTTTGTATGGAACGCGTTTATGATCACTGCAGTTCCTGGAAACTTCACATAAGTGTAGAAGAGACGAGGAGCTATTGCCCTTGATACTCCTTGCACGACCTTGCTCACAGTTTTTTGGCCAAATGCGAGGTTGTACTCCTGGTCAATGCACCTTTTGTAGCTCCCAACCGCATAAAACCTTACGGCTTACGGCCGTCAAAACCTTATTAAAAATTTAAGTATTACCATTATTATTTTGTCTATGGTATAGGTATTTAGACTTGAAAAGTTGTATTATTAGGGTTCCGTACACAAAGGGTAACCAGCGGGACCCTATTACTAAGACTCCGCTGTCCGTCCGTCCGTCTGTCACCAGGCTGTATCTCATGAACCGTGATAGTTAGATAGCTGAAATTTTCACAGATGATGTATTTCTGTTGCCGCTATAACAACAAATATAAACCCTTCGTGCGCGAGTCCAACTCGCCCTTGGCCGGTTTTTAGGGTTCCGTAGTCTGACAAGGAACCCTTATAGTTTCGCCAAGTCCGTCTGTCCGCGGCTTAGCGCAGAGACTATTAGTACTAGAAAGCTGTAATTTGGCATGGATATAAATATTAATCACGCCCACAAAATAGTAAAAAAAATATAGAAAAAAATTTTTTTTAATGGTACCCCTCATGCAATTAAACTGGGGATGATTTTTTTTTCTCGTCTATCCCAGAGTGTGGGGTATCGTTGGATAGGCCGTTCAAAAAAATTGTGGGTGTGTGAAAACCATTTTTCGAAATATTAAGCTTTAAAGTGAAAATTTTAGTTAGAGTGAAGCGACCCCCCCCTGCCGGCTAAACGGTTATTTACAGAAATCTGAAATTTTTTTTTTTTTTATTTTTTTTTAGTTTGGCGCGGTCTGTATTAGTAGACCAACTTATATGTACCGGGCAACTACGGAACCCTACATTGCGCGTGGCCCGACTCGCACTTGGCCGGTTTTTTTTACTAAGCACAATATGGACAGGGAGTCCTCCGTACATCTAACACTATCCCTTCTATTAAAATTATTGCCTTCTCGAGTCACTCGATATCTATAGGCGAACAAAAGTTCCAGAGGATTGTTTGTGTCTCTTAGACGCCACCTCCGAATGCGAAGCACGTTCTTTAACTGCTGCCTTTCTTACTCATCAGCCAGCATTAAAAGAAATTGGCCTAAATCCATTTCACTATCTCACGTCTAATATCGATAAGCTTATCGGACAATTTTAAGGTGCAGATAAATTAACGAGTTTTATAGCGTAAACTAACAATCTCAAATGTCAAAAATATGCTTCATACTTGCATTTACGTTAACTTCGTTAAAATTCGTTAAAATTTTAGAGCTTATCTACCGACCGAAATTAACGAGTTTACGTACTTGCTAAATCGTTTCGAATTGATAAAAACGCATTTTAACAAGAATAACTGTCAAATTTATCTTATCGAGTGCTACGTACTTGCACTGCAGTATCGTTAAAATTGTATTACTATACGCACAAAAATTGACGACGCAAAAAGAATGTCGTCTGCGGGAGGCCTAACCCGGTAGCCGTAACAAAAACCCACAAACTGCCGACGGCCGTCCCGCCACGTGTATTCAGTAATCGATAGCCTTGTCTGCTGCTCTTCAGACCGAAAGTCCTACCACACATTGTACCATTTTGTATCGCTCTATTTAACACAAAAAAGACCCTAATACCCTTTAATAAGGACCAACCAAATATAGCCGACATTGGAAACAAGGGACCTCTGATACTGCCAGCTTGTGCGTATAATTTTGAAAGATTCAGTACTCTAAGGATATCCCTACCTTAGATGATGTTATTATATTAACTACTCGGATAGATACTATATATAGGCAATACTTGTAAATAAGTAAACGAGAAGCAGTTTTTTCGGTCAAGCTTTGTAAAACTTTGTTCTTTATAGCTCGGCGGTAGCTGGCCCCTCAATCTTGAGACCCAGGTTCGATCCCCGGTTTGAAACAAAGTTCTTGAAAAAAAGTTGTTCGGAATATATGCGCATAAGTAGTATTTGTTTTTTTACCTAAACATAAGCACTTGCTGAACAATTAAGGAAAACACCGTGAGGCAACCTGTATGCCCTAAAAAGCGTATATTTGTGCCCAAAGTACGGTGATACCACGTTGGGATGTAATAATTGTCGGTGAAACGTGGGTGTACCGAGTGTGGACTGTGACTTGCATTTCACTCTTCACACTCTGGAATAAGAAAGAAACGGAAGAAAGAAACAAATTCGACACCCGTCTGGGATTCATGTTGCGATATTGTTTGTTTTCTTAAATCAACCTCATTTTCAGATACCACAAACGAACAAAGCCACGAGCCTACCCCCCAGAAGATATACGAGACAAAATCCCAAACACAAATCAACAGCTACATCCCAAGAACCTACAACGAGTGCTCCTACCCGGAGAACAGCAGCCATAACCTCTTCCAAATGATCAAGTGCCACGAAGACAGCTTGCTGAGGCTCCACCACCTCACTGGACGTCAAATCAACGGCGCCTACGACCCAACGTACCAAGCCTCGTCGTGGTACCCGAAAGACCTGCAAAGACCCTTCATCAAACCAGTCGAATACCTAGCGCATTACGAAGATAACTTACGTAGGAAGTATGATGAGACTAAAGAGTCTAATGAGAAAGACCGGGGGAAGGAGGGCTTTTCTGAAGAAGAGGCAGGAAAGGATAAGGGTGGGGATGAGAGGAAGAAGCCTCGGAGGAATCGGACCACGTTCACGAGTCAGCAGCTCGCGGCTTTGGAGAAGGTGTTTGAGAAGACGCATTACCCTGATGCGTTCGTGAGGGAGGACCTGGCAGCGCGGGTTAACCTGACTGAAGCTAGGGTGCAGGTGAGAAGTACTGGTTTTTATCTTATAATGGAAAACACTCATCTACTTCTAATTTTAAACTGATAATGAAAAATAAATCATTTTAAATATTTAAAAACGGATAGGACTCACTTTTTTAACTGTGCAGGAGGCACAGGCGACGAGAGAGGGGAAGGAAGCTTAGTACTCGACTGAACGCCTTGCGCATAACTACTCCCGAAGAGTCCTGATGATGATGTGTCATAATCTCATCGAAAGCTCGACCTGTGCCTCCTCGCACAGTTAAAAAAGTGAGTCCTATCCGTTTTTAAATATTTATGATGTCAACTCCATTACCTCTCATAAACAACAAGACACACAGTCTCTAAGAAAAGTTCTTCAGAAAGTGTCCGAACTTGTAACGTACATAGTAGCGAAAATCTTCAACCAAATTAAGACGTTATGTTGTTAACAATGATGCAATGTCAGTTGTACGAAATCGTCATTCGAATTTGGTTACCCCATAGAGGTGACAAGATGCATCACGGACACTTTTTGAGCGAGATTGTGAGTCTTGTTGTTTATGAGAGGTCAATGGTCTACTCAACCTAATTTTAATGAATTAATCATTTATTTATTATCTAAATTTAGTTTACAAAAAGTTTATGTATGCAGCGGTCCCCAAAGTAATATTGGCTTGAATTTTGAGAGCCAGATGACGCTTGTTTAACAGGTATCTACAAATTACGTTGTTTCCTCAGTTTCTGAGTTGAGAAAATCTCGCTAAGCTTCGGGTATGGAACCCTAAAAATGCTTTTATTTGAAGTTTATTGTATGTTGGATATTTTATTATTATTCGTGATAGTCACGTATTCACCACTTTCACCGATCAAGCTATGAAGCGGGCTATGCTTCTCTGATGGATAGAACCCGAAATGAGGAGATCCGTTGGCGATCGAAACTAGCCGACATAGCCTGCAGTATCAGTAAGTTGAGGTGGCAGTGGGCAGGGCATATTTGTCGCCGACTTGATGGCCGTTGGGGCGGAAAGGTTTTAGAATGGAGACCACGCACAGTAAAGCGTAGCGTAGGCTGGCCTCGTGCCCGCTGGACCGACGATCTGAAGGACGTTGTGGGTGGCGGCTGGGTAAGGAGGACGGGTGACCGCCATGAGTGGCGAAATTTGGAAAAGGCCTATGTCCAGCATTGGACGAACACGGGCTGATGGATGGATGGATGGAGTCACGTATTCTGTGAAAATTTTAACTTTCTACCTGTTACGGTTCATGCTGTAGACCCCCGTGACAGACAGACAGACAGACAGCGGAGACTCCAGTAATAGGGTCCCGTTTGGCACTCTTCGTGTACGGAACTCTAAAAAGCTGATGAACGCAAAAATCCGAAATAAAGTGATTGCAAGGGTCCGGATAATAAGAATTGAATTAAAATTGGTTCGACGACGAGTGAATCTTGTGAATAAATTCTTTAAATTAGTTTTTAACAGAAAGATTCGAATTATCCGGAACTTTTTGGACAAGACGTAGGATTTTCGCGTAGATCCGTTTTTTTTCTGGATATCCAGCGACATATATAGGTAGATATATAACCGTCTAGGTTACTATTCTTGATTCCTTATTGCACACAATATATCCATCCATCCATCCATCAGCCTGTTGCGTCCACTGCTGGACATAGGCCTTTCCAGGATTTTGCCACTCTTGGCGGTCCTCCTGGAAGAAATGCCCATACTCACACACGCTGGGCAGGCGGGTTGGTGAGCGCGGTGCCGAAACCCTTGCACCAGTGACGCCGCTGCCCGTCACCAGTCTGTTTTAAATAAGGCCCAGCAATTGGGGATTCATCCATCGGTCCCAGACAATGGTGGGCCGCCTGGTTTTGCCTGAGAGCTGTTCTCTTACTCTCCCCCGAATAACTTCGGGAGGATTTGCGAGTAAGATGGTGGTACCTCCACAGCCGAGCCCGGCATCACAATATATACATGAACAATAAATTGTTCAAGGGCAAGCTTATTAGGGTTCCGTAGCGCCTAAAAGGTACAAAAGGAACCTTTATGGTGAGACTCCGTAGTCCGTCCGTCGGTATCTCACAGCCTCATTACTTTAGCACCGTTAAAGATGAAGACTTGGAATTTGCCACAAAAATAGCATACACTTTCCTACATAATACGGCTAAAAAATTAAAACTTTAAATTGTTAGTATGGTCACTATAATATAAGATGTTGTTAGGTTAGCTAATTATGTAATAACTTAAGACAGAAGGTCCCTTAAGTAGGGACTGAATAAATTAATCGACTTGGATTTACATGGATCCCACAACTTTTTACGGTAGAAGAACTAGTTGCGAGAGTTGTTTTTTTTTTTAGTAGTTTTGTTTTTGATGGCATCTTATGTCTTTTTGTAGATAGTCCTACTTTTTTTCCTTTCCGGTACCTTCTATTTACAACTGATATATATTTTATATTTATATGGGATTACAAAGTTATTTATGCAGTTGGTGTATCAATAGCACTGGACCGAAATTGCAAAATATTTAAGTTTTTCCTTGATTTATACACTAAACACTAATTGTATTCCAAATTTGAAGCTTCTATGTTTGCTAGAAGTGCCTTAGAGTTTTGATGATCGGACAGTCAGTCAGTCAGTCAATGAGTGAGTGAGTGAGTGAAAAAATTGAGAAACTTTGACTAGTTATAATTCATAATTTACTGGTTCAAATTAAATGAAATTTGAAATATACCGTTTCTATACAATGCTTGATTGGTTACCGAAAATTCAGGCTTCTAGTTTTATCCACAACGAAGTTGAAATCATTGAACATGAAGTTCATAAACAGCTATATTCATTTCTCAATGAAAACAATATTTTAAGTAATTATCAGTCTGGTTTCCGTCCTTTCCATAGTACAGTCAGTGCACTACTAAAAGTTACGGATGATATCAGATTTGCTATGGACCACAAACAACTGACTCTAATGACTTTGCTTGACTTTAGTAGTGCGTTCAACTCCGTTGACTTTGACATTTTACTTGGCATTCTTCGCTCCTATAATATATCTTCCCCTGCGCTCGCATGGTTTGACTCTTACTTGCGTGGTCGTTTTCAGTCTGTCTATACTGACGTAGCCTCCTCGGACTGGTTAGATTTACGAGCTGGTGTGCCTCAAGGGGGAGTTCTCTCCCCCCTGCTTTTTTGCGTCTTCATTAATGAGATCACTCACAATCTTTCCTCACATTTTCACCTCTATGCGGACGATCTTCAGATTTACACACATTTTGATGCTATTACTGATCCACTTAATAAGAATGTCAAGCTTGTAAATGCAGAACGAGCAATTACTGCCATGAATACTGACTTAACTGCTATTCACCTGTGGGCTCAAGAGTTTGGCTTATTGGTTAACCCTGTTAAATCACAAACCATTATTATTGGTAGTAAGCGGTTGAGAGATGGCCTTGATTTTGAGTTGCTGCCTAATGTCTCCTACAATAACGTCCCTATTCCATTTTCTGACAAGGTCAAGAATCTTGGCCTTATCATGGACTGTAACTTGTCTTGGCAAGCTCAAGTCAACGAAATTAGCAGGCGTATTCACTTTTCGTTCCATTCCCTAAAACGACTTCAATACTTCTTACCATTTAAAACAAAGGTTATGCTTGCGCAGACTCTGCTGTTACCTCTTCTTGACTATGCCGATGTCTGTTTTATGGATGCCACTGAAGAGCTAGTGAATAAGCTTGAACGCCTCCAAAACCTAGGTATTAGGTTTATCTTCAGCTTGCGCAAGTATGACCATGTGTCAGATTTAAGATGTCAATTAGGATGGCTTCCGATTCGTTTGCGAAGAAATTATCACATGCTTGTTTAACGTTCTGAACAATCCCTGTGCCCCTCAATACCTCCGTGATCGTTTTAAGCTTTTACCTTCCCGCACTAGAACTCAGAGAACTTGCGACACCAGGACCCTACATGTACCTTCCTGTAATACGGATTTCTACTCCAAATCCTTCACAGTTCAAGCAGCTCGATTGTGGAACAATCTGCCTAATAGTATTAGAGACAGCCCATCTGTATCGTCTTTTAAGAGAAAGCTTAAACAGCATTTTCTCCCCAAGAGCTAATATATATAATTCTTTTGTCTGACTACCCATTTAAACTTATTCATTTTGTTTGTTGGAATATTTGTATGTTTATTTAGTGTCTTTTGTTTAAAATATGATAGTTTATTCTAAGTATGTTCATTTTGAGTATTATACGTACTGTTTATTTATTGTATATAACTATATGTGTAAAAATATATGTATATTTGTATGTATTATTGCTACACATAAGTATGTATCTATAACTTAAATTTCTTTTTTCTATTTAGTTTTCTGTATTTAAAGTTGTGCACATTTATTTGCTCACCATTCTCACTACTTTTTCACCACATTAAAGGTTGGCTGGAAGAAATTTCTTTAGAAATAAGCTCGCCCTTGTACAAACTGTTGTTCCTGTATATATTTTGTTACTTAAGTTTTTTTTGTGCAATAAAGAATAAAGAATAAAGAAGAAGTTATAGGGGGTCGAAAATGGCCTGAACTGCTTCGAGAAAAGGATGGTACGGCGTGCCGCTCTTTAGCTCGACTTGGCGGGGGCATTTGAGTTTCTCTTTTGTGGCACAATCAATTCTTTTTTTTAGTTATCATAAACAGTTATGGGCAAGATTTTAAATACCTTCTTCCTGACTGTTGCCAAGACTGTCTAATTACAGAACCCTAGGTATGCGACTCGCACTTGACCGGTTTTTTCTAAAGAAATTACTATCGCAGTTTGCGTTTCCAAATACTAACAGACTGGGTACTAGATTTGAGACAGTCCGTTCTATTTGTAACATCAAAAACCCTTATTGTTCGCAGGTGTGGTTCCAAAACAGGCGCGCCAAATTCCGAAGGAACGAGAGATCAGCTCTCTCCAGCCACAGAAGTTCAACGAGCCAGAGTACACCAGAACCAGTCCCAGTGCCGATCGGCCTATCTCAACCGGACCATCGGCAAGACTTCAGAAACCCGAAGGAACCCTGGCTGCATCACAATCAGATGCTGAATTTCAACCTGGGACTTCCTATTACGAATTCTGGGCTTTACCAGAACGATTACGCCGCAATGATGCAGAATGTCGGGAATCGGCAGTACATGACGAACAACTCGCTCGTTGGACAGAATATGACCTACGGAGGGTCGGCTGGTGAGTACGCAGCCAGCTCTTGCGCTCTCATGAACTACAGTGGAGCGCTTCCACCAGCTCATCATGGCTCGTATAACCTGAACTTGAGGTTGAGACCGCACGATTTCAGTATAAACAACATACCCTTATGATTCTCGAGAAATAAAATACTCGTAGTGTACGAAAATATTTCAGTGTTTTTATTTTACAAAATATTTCACCACCAAGAACGTCGTAACATATTTTGGTAAACTTCGTGATTACACGCACAAATTTAGGGTGACATAGAATTTATTTCGAAACGTGGAGATTAGATTCGTCTTATTTAAAAATAATAATAATAAAACGGCCAAGGGCGTTTTTTTTTATTGTTTATTTTTCAAAGACAAATATATATACATTTTGATTAAAATATAAGCCATCCGACTAAAACTAAAACCCCGTGTCGGGCTACGCGCAGTGTAGAGTTCCGTAGTTGCCTAGTACATTTTATAAGTTGATCTACTAATACAGATCGTGCCAAACTTCTAGTCCACTCGGAAGTTGCTCTCCCGAAGAGTTGTCGTATTTAGAGGGGACTAAAAGTTTGGCGCGACCTATACTTGTAAACCTGTAAAGCCTTCTTAGCTGTGATAGTTTTCCTTTTAATTTCGTTATATATAGGTACTACTTCTGTATTTTTTTCACATATTCATAAACAACCGTTTAGCCGGCAATTGGGGACACTTGACTCTGACAAAAATTAGCACTTTAAAGCTTAATATTTTGCCAACGGATCACTAAATCGAAAAATGGTTTTGACACATCCACAACGTTTTCAAACAACCTATCCAACGATATCCCACATTATGGGATACGCGAGAAAAAAAAATCATCCCCAATTTACGTGTAAGCTAAACAATTTTTTTTCCAGATTTTATTTTACCATTTTGACGGCATGATTAACTGTGGTATACCCAATATACCCATGCCTAATCACAGCTTTCTAGTATTAATAGTCTCTGAGCTAAGTCGCGAACAGACGGACGGACAGACGAACTTGGTGAAACTATAAGGGTTCCTTTATCCTGTGTAAAAACTACCGGGTATAATAACCAAAAAAGTAATTTATTCGTCAATTTTTTTTCTGTCGCCTACCCTTCACTAGCAATACAGCTACGTCAGCGCTAGACCCAGTCCTGCATACATTTTTAAGGTTCCGTAGTACCTAAAAGGTACAAAAGGAACCTTTATGGTGCGACTCAGTTGTCCGTCCGGCCGGCCGTCCGTCCGTCCGTCCGTATGTCACAGCCTCATAACTTTAGCACCGTTAAAGATAAAGACTTGAAGTTTTCCACAAAAAGAGTATTCACCTGCCTACATAATACAATATATATAAAAAAAAATTAACTGTTCAAAATATTTCCAATACAAAAGTGAGAAAAATACTAAAAGTACAATATGGGTATCAAATTGTAGATATTAAAGAGTTGACTGTAAAAATTTATACTTTTACTGTATTTACTGGCACCGATTTCGAGAAATCATTGAAAATCCACAAAAAAATCATGCCCCCCTTATTTCCGAAACAGGTGGATCGAAAAAAATGAAAAAAATGTCTATTATAGGTCATAACTGGCCAATTACCAGAAAACAATAGGGATTTAAAAAAAGTTGATAACAAATGAGAAATATAAATAAAATATAATATAAATAAAAAAGTTATTTATAAAAATATAATATGGATATCAAATTATAGGTATTAAAGAGATGATCATAAAAATATATACTTTCACTATATTTACTGGCACCGATTTCGAAAAATCTTTAATAATCCACAAAAATCGTATGTCCCCCCGACTCCCCCGCTTATTTCCGAAACTAATAAATCAAAAAATATTAAAAATAATGGTAATTTGGGATTACGTAAAAATTACAGGAAAAATATAGCGGGTGAGAAATTCACGATGACAAAATAACAAAATTAAATTTTTCACCCACGAGTTTTATTTCGAGTTCGGTATAAAAATATTTGAGTCTCTCTTTTGTGGTACAAAGGCGGATGCTTTAGTCATTGATTGGACTCCTGTTACTGACTTTTTGACCATTGATGCAAAAGTGGATAACTTTAATCGAATTTTAAATTCTACATTCGATAAACATGCTCCGATAAAACAGGTTATAGTTAAACACTTACCCGCTCCATGGCTAACACAAACATTATGGGATTCAATGGCTAAGCGTGACAGAGCAAAGCGTAAATGTAAGAGGTCTCCATGTAATGAGAATTTTGAGGAGTACAAGAGGCTGCGCGATCGTTGCACGAGGATGTGTGGAAATGCAAAGAGGAGCCTCATTCATGAGTTCATTAAAAACTTTAATCCTGCTCAAGTATGGAAATTCTTAAAGTCGTTGATATTAACGCTTTAAACGTGCATTTTTCCAAACCACCTGTTATTTTAGAAGACAAAGTAAAATCTAAAACCCTCCAGTTCATAAAAAATAAATCCAAGCGTTCGCGCCAGATAGGTCTGTCTGCGCGCGACTGGTGGCGTTACTAACGTTTTACTACTCGATATTTGGCATGATGTTTGCCAAACTTGACCACTGAAAACTAATAAAAATGATAGACATTCTAGAGTGTGGCGTTAAGAAAACTGTATTGACAATTTCTCCTAAGGCTGTAGGTGACGACAATATTTGCACACAAATGATTTTACTAATCCTTGATGAACTGTTACTTGCTATCACTGACCTAATTAATTACTCCCTTGTAACCGGTTCATTCCCTTCGTCTTGGAAACGTGCGCATGTTATACCTTTACCCAAAACCACAAATCCTGTCTCCTTTTCTGACTTTCGCACTATTTCCATTCTACCTATCCTCTTCAAGGTCCAAGAATCCATCGTGCACAACTAGCTTTCGTCCTTTCTTTCAACTAACACCCTGTTCAACCAGTTTCAATCTGGTTTCCGACCTGGTCACATTCCGGTAACGGCATTACTAAAAGTAACTGAAGACATAAGACATGCTGTTGAAAAAAATTTACTTATTATTACTATTATTTAAAATTTGAGACTTCAGCACTGCGTTTAACTTTGACGTGCTTCTTAGCATACTTAGTTCTCTTAACGTATTTCCACTTGTTACAGAATGGTTCGATACTTATCTTACAGGTCGCTTGCGGTGCATACGCTTGGATGAGGTTACCTCAGATTGGTGCCAACTTTCTGCCGGTGTACCTCAGGGTGGCGTCCTCTCTCCTCTACTATTTTCCATATTTATTAATTCAATCTCCGAAGTACTTTCTCGCAACTACCATCTTTATGCAGACGATCTGCAACTCTATCGTCACTTTGATGTAGACAAAGTTGAAACCGCAATCTCTTACATTGATGGAGACCTGGATCATATTAAGAGATGGGCTGATTCATATGGGCTTCTAGTGAACCCAAAAAAGTCTCAGGCAATTATAATTGGCAGTAAGTATTTCATTAACCTTTTGAATGAACAATCTTTTTCGCAGGTTCTGTTTAACAATACCCCATTGCATACGTCGATACTGTAAGAAATCTTGGTGTTATATTTTACTCAAATTTATCATGATGTGCTCATGTCAATGCAGTCAGTAAAAGAGTATTTGCTACCTTTTATTCCCTTAAGCGTCTTCAGCGATTCTTACCGTTTCGAACTAAGGTAACTCTCGCACAAACACTACTTCTACCTCTCATTGACCATGCCGATAACTGCTTTCTGAATGCTAATGAAGAGTTACTTAGTAAATTGGAACGCCTCCAAAACTTGGCCATACGGTTTGTTTTTGGATTACGGAAATATGACCAACGTGTCAATACAGAAGGGAACTTGAATGGCTACAAAGTCGGCAACGTCATAACGTTCACATTTTGTGCGCTCTTTTTAACATCCTCAAGAACCCTTCTGCTCCTCTGTATTTGCGTGACCGCTTTGAATACCTCCATTCGAAGGATAAACAGCATAGATCTCACACGGTCTTGCTCTATCTCACAACACTGGTGTCTTCAGTAACTCCTTCACGGTAGCGTCGATCAGGCTCTGGAACTCACTACCGCACACTATTCGTGATATTCCAACTATCAGTTTATTCAAAAGGAAAATTAAAGAGCACTTTCAATAAATATTTCCTGCCATTCATATAGGTATATGTATTTATATTTATATATAAATATCATTTTATTAATTTACTAGCTTTTGCCCGCGGCTCCGCCAGCGTCGAAGATATTTTCGTGGAAATAAGGAAAACAAAAGAATATGATTTTTTGAACGACAATATGCAACGGTCACCATGTTTTACCAAAGTGGTAATAAAGATCAATCAAATAAGCCCAAACTTGAAGGGCCTGCTGTTGTCCGTTGAGAAGAACCCATACCCACCTTCCAGTCCCATCAACAGATCTTGGTCACCATGTTTTACCAAAGTGTCAATAAATACCAACAAAATAAGCCTAAGCTCGAAGGGTCTGCTGTTGTCCGTTGAGGAGATCCCGTACCCACCTTCCAGTCCCATCATCAGACCATGGTCACCATGTTTTACGAAAGTGCTAATAAATACCAATCGAATAAGTACAAACTCGAAGTGTCTGCTGGTGTCCGTTGAGGAGATCCAGTACCTACCTTCCAGTCCCATCATCAGACTCTGGTCACCATGTTTTACCAAAGTGCTAATAAAGACCAATAAAATAAGCCCAAACTCGATGGGTCTGCTGGTATCCGTTGAACAGATCCCGTACCCACCTCCCACAGTCCCGTCATTAGATCCTGGTCACCATGTTCTACAAAAATACTCATCAATACCGATCAAATAAACTTAAACTTGAGAGGTCTCCTAAAAAAAACATTTACCAGTGGATGATTGAAACCCCGACGATGAGACTACATATGTACGACTACGCAAGGCGTACATACCACACGATTAACTAAAAATCTTATTGAGTGCTAAAAGAATTTTTAAAGTCAGTTCAGTAGTTCTAGATATTACTCATTATATGCAAACAAACAATCAAATCTTTCTTCTTTATATAATAGTGTAGAAAAGCTTTAACGTGAGTTGATTTCTGCCAGACTGCGTCAAATTCGATATTTTGAAACATGCAGCGCCATCTAGTGTATAAAAATAAAAACAATTTCAACGCCAGCTTACAAACAATTTCAACGCCAGCTTACAGAGCCGTTATCCAAGATAGCTTCCCAGAGATGGCGTTTTCTAAACACTTGAAAATAAAAATATTTTAGTTATTGGTCTTTGCGCAGTCAAGAAATATAATTTCAGCTTTAATATTTTTTTTTACAAAAGGAAATATTTTTGCTGAAAATAAAAAAAAGAATAAAAAATAAAAAGTGAAAACAAATTTTACCAGTCGGGGTTTGAACCCGCGACGATCGACAATGCTACGAAGGCGAACCATTCATTATGTCTCACTAAAATTCTCATTGCGCTGCTCCCTTTTGTCATAGCGTGATGATACATAACCCTAAACCTTCCCAAAGAAATGCTTTATCTTTCAGTAAAAACTGCATCAAAATGATTGGTTCTCAAGTTATAAGCGAACGAACAGACAGACGGACAGACAGACAGACAGACAGACAGACAGACAGACGTTGTATTTTATATGTATAGAGTAGATATAGTATATTCTGTATTTAAGAATTTATTTTGTTTTTAAAAGTATTTGTTTATTTTATTATAATTTTGTATGTATTTTAGGTAGCTTCTGTTAACCAAGTAGTATTACATACTTTACTTCCGTTTTTTTTCTTTTTGTTCGTAAAATTTTGTTGTAATTTTTTTTTGTGTGCACGTTTGTGTTTCTCATACTCTCCCTCCACTTGTTACATTAATTGGGTTTGCTGGTAGAAATCTCTTTAAGCGATAAGTTGGCCTATTTGCATAGACTGTAAGTTTCAATGTAAAATTGTGCAATAAAGAATTTGAATTGAATAGAATAGAATAGAATACAATCAATTATTTCTTTAGTTGGCATAAACAGTTATGGGCAAGATTATAAATACCTTCTTCCTGACCTGACTTTTCCCAAAACTGTCGAATTATGGAACCCTAGGTATGCGAGTCTGAGTCGCACTTGACCGTTTTTTTTGTAGGCTGATTGGGGTATGGTCTTCAACTCCTACTAGCGAATTTTCTTTTATAGCTTCAATAGACTCCAAACGCCTTCCTCGAAGTGGTAGTTTTTGCCTCGGGAACAGGAAAAAGTCAGACGGACCCATATCAGGTGACTACGGCCACAGTATAGGCATAGTAAAAACAGAATAGTAGAACAACTCCCGCGCCGTGTGAGGCTTAAATGCCTACTGTTGCAGGGTTATCAATTTATTTTGCGGTGTTGCGACGACCGACACCGGCGCTCGGCGTACTGCGGAGTGCTGCCGACCCTAGTCACACCGCCAGAAACCGCCTGAGATATTGTCGTTGTGTGCGTGTTGTGGTTCGTGCGTGCAGGCTTGCACACATATAAGCCGCGCGGGCGACATCTCTGTGAAGATAGCTTACTATTCTGTTTTTACTATGGTATAGGTATAGTCCATTCAGAATAAGCTGGCGTCTTTCCACTTGAACATAAACAATAGGGGTAATAAACCAAACACTCATAGAGAACATCCATTTTTAAAGGAGCCGTTTCGGCCTTATTTGTTATGTTGCAAACCAACCAGTGTTGATACTTTCCACTGAACTAATCTCTTCGAAGTTTAAAAAACAACTGAGTGGTATTTCTTTTTCCTTATATTATTAAAGGGAAGATAACAAGAAGGAAAGTATCAAAAACGTTTGAAACACCACCTGCTACACGTGTTTTAAAAGTTTTTATTGTTTCGTTCAGGCGAATTCACCCGCCACGACTTAATCCTATTGTTATTGCTAATGACGGTCTCAAGTGGAAAGACGCCAGCTAATTCTGAATGGACTATAACAACAGTAGTTTAACTAGGCAGTGTCCTTGAAAACAATACCTACGGCCGCTCGGCGCCTAAACACGCGCTAGGGCTGCCAAATGACTGTTTACGTAGGTATTGAATTGTTTGTGTGGAAGTTTTGGTATTTAAATATCTGTAATGTAAGACATGAAAAACAAATTGGTCCCAAATTCGACGCTCCTAAAACCTGCCGCCCTAGGCTCCAGCCTACTCGGACTGCTGGTAAATCCGGCACTGTACAAACCCTAGAAAGCCCAAATTTTTATAAGCTTTACTAACAAGATGTTCGAAGTGTGCAGAACAGTAAGCTGGGAATCAAGCAATACTCTAACCCTGAGATTCAGAGTGCATTTTGAATCCGAACTCAATCTTACAAACGTCAAAAAAAAGTGACGTGATCTCATACTAGAGTGACGTTTGTAAGGCTGAGATTCAGAGTGCATTTTGAGTCCGAACTTGATCTTACAAACGTCAAAAAGCGACGTGATCTCATACTAGAGTGACGTTTGTAAGATTGAGTTCCTCTTTAGTTCGGACTCCTAATGCTCTCTAAAGCTGAGATTCAGAGTGCATTTTGAGTCCGAACTCAACTTGTCTTGTCTTGTTATCAAGACAAGCTCGCAGGTTCGAATCCTGGCCCGAGGAATTTTTTCAAATTCTTGCCTTTAAGTTACATTTGTTTCTAATTTATCTTTTTTAGTTTGTAATGCACTCTAATAATATTTAAATTATTGGAAGGAATTTATTTAGGATTTTTTGAAAATATTGCTGAATCTAGGGTAAATTGAGACTAAGCTAACATGAAAACCGGACCTGACCCCTCATTCTGTATCGTAAAATCAGTTGCCAACCGAGTGCCTATCGTCGAAAACGTACATATCCGCTTATCGATGGATACGTTCGCACTTGAAATGACGTCACAGTTCGTAAATAATTCAATACCCATAGAAGATCATTTAAAAATGTTATTTTTTATCTGTTTTTGGTGAATAGCAACCATAGTTGACAAACGAATCAAAAATATAATACGTAATAGGCAGGCCCGCTGGTCTACAAACAAAACGTTTGGCTGAAAGGACCTGTATCCAAGGCCGTAAAATAACAAAAATAAAAATAAAAACGTCAGAAAAAAATGCGCTAAGCTAAGCTGTCTGTCTGTTTTGTTTTGTTTGTATTTTTGCATTTATTTACCTTTGTTATTAAAAGTTAAGCCATATGGTAATTTTTAAAGCAAAGTAAAATTAGGCTGTCTAGGAACCAGCAACGGGCATTTAATTAGGTTATTAACAAACATGGTCTGAGAAAGTGGCGGGAAGAACATTGAGTTTATGTAAATCCTGTGGCTTTTTCAATATTTACCGTCAAAAAGCTTGCTGAGAAATAATTCTCTCTGTGTATTCTTCACCATGGTGCTACAAAGGAATGTAAAGTATCTGATAATCTTCATGAGTTTCGCCTTTGTGACAAAAGTGGCTTACAGTTTTTATTTTCAAAGAAGAAAAAGAAAGCAGACTGGAGTAAACGAAGTCATCATGTTTTCTCATGGGACGACGTTGCCGCCAAAGAGGAATCTGTATCAGAAGTATGTGTTAACCCCAAGTATGGAGAGATTATTGTACTATCTGAACAAACCCCACTACTCATTAGACATATGCATGTACGTGCTGACAAGTCAGGATATAATGAATGCTATAATGAAGTTACGGTATAGAGGAGTGAAGATCCGTCTGATAATTGATGCTGACATGGCGTTTGCATCAGGATCACATGCTCGTCGGATGGAAAGGCAAGGAATTCCTGTACGTTGGATGAAGTCAACAAACCTAATGCATCATAAGTTCTGTCTTATTGATGGTACTAGTCATGATGACTCTGATGTTCTCCCACTGTTGATGATGGGGTCACTAAACTGGACTACACAGGCTTTAAGTGGGAACTGGGAGGATGTGATAGTGACTTCTCAGGAAGAATTAGTTTTGCAATACAGAGCTGAATTCGAAAGACTTTGGGAGCTTTTTAAGCCTGTAGTTCCTCATACTAGATAGTTCCACAATTTTATTATATTAATATGCCTTAAATTATCAAAAGTGGAAATAAAAGTTTAACTTTGTTGGAAAATCTGGTGGCGTGGTAATGATTAAAGAATGGATGTTTCATTGATTTTTTGAAATTTCTTTGATAAAACCCTCTTAGGCGGCATAATTCTAAAATTTTAACTGGAATGAATAGAATTCATAGATTTTGTATTTTCACTAAAGAAAGCTCTATGTAACATCCGATTATACTGCAGACTCATTTGTCAGTAAGTTAGTGTTCAACATTGAAGCCAAAATGTATATTTATTTACAATAAATAACTAAGAATTTGCACAGTTTTAAATAAATTATTATTAAATCATTAGTTCAAGATACTTATATGGTTTATAAACCCATATTTTTCAAATGACATTATATTGTTTATACATTGAGAGAATGGCAGAGCATGCGAAAAGGTATATAGGTACCGGAACCATTTTGTGAATCATTGATATTCCTAGAGTAGTGTCTGTTTATTCCAACAGAATATCTAGGTTCCCAAATATATATTTTGAAAGGACACTGATTTAAGGACAATATCTAGGTAAGGAATTATAAATTTTCATAGAAAACTCATTTCTCATTCTTCATTTTTAGATCAGTATTTTTATTTAATATGCATTTGAGAACCTAGATATTCCGCAATCATTTTTCCTTTCATATTTCATTGCTCACGTTAGATAAATAGGTACCCGTTTTGTAACAGCTACCTACATATGCGAAAAAACCCGCTTTCGTTTATATCCGGTTAAAACCTGCTAGTTTACAACTATAGATGTAAACAGATGTTTAAAATTCGTGAGCCTACAAATGCTATTTATAAGAAAAATATTGAATACTTACTATATTATTATTAGTTTAATAAATAGGCATATACGTGCATGTGTATAGTTGTAAACCAGCGAGTTTTAACCGGATATAAACGAAGGAAGCAAGTATTTCGAATAAGTAGCCGCTAGAAAACGGGTATTTATCGGACGTGACATGACACGTGAGCAATGAAATAATTGATGTTTTTTTTTCTTATCCATTTCTTTTTGGAAGTAAAGTGACCTATTTATAATTGTATTTATTTTTAAGATCCATCCATCCATCAGCCTGTTGCGTCCACTGCTGGACATAGGCCTTTCCAGGATTTCGCCACTCTTGGCGGTCCTCCTGGAAAAAATGCCCATACTCACACACGCTGGGCAGGCGGGTTGGTGAGCGCGGTGCCGAAACCCTTGCACCAGTGACGCCGCTGCCCGTCACCAGTCTGTTTTATATACCTAGGTAAGGCCCGACAATTGGGGATGGGTATACCGCCATCTATCGGTCCCAGGCAATGGTGGGCCGCCTGGTTTTGCCTGGAGCTGTTCTCTTACTCTCCCCCGAATAACTTCGGGAGGATTTGCGAGTAAGATGGTGGTACCTCCACAGTCGAGCTCGGCATTAGCTCTACCACCTAATTTTTAAGATAAATATTCTTTATTTCACAGAAAATTCATTTATATATCGAAATTGCTTTACGCTAACTCGGTCAGTAGCCTAGTATATTCGGCGTGCGCGTCGCATGGGGTGTGTTGATGGTGTGGGATGAATGAACTTGAAAGAAGTGAAGAGTGTGCGCAAAGACATTGTATAATAACAAGATTGTGCACTCATGCACTGTCCAATTTTTGCTCAACTAAACTAGATTTTATTTTCTTAGAAATAAGACTGTAATTATTATGATACCATTTTCAAGCGAAAAACGAGCCGAGCGAGATAGCTGTCGCTACTCGTGTATCCTTGTTTAGCAAGTTGCCAGTGTATATAATATACTCGTATACCACCTTAGCCACACACTCGACGATGAGCGAGGGAAATAGTGAGCGAAGTGGGCAGGGACGTCGTGTGGCAGCGTTAATCGTCCTGCCGCTCGCGCTGCTCCTCGTCATGCCCATCGCTTTCTTTATTGTCGGTTTTTTGTGCGCGATCCAAAGGACCGGCAATATGAAGCCAGCCACATACTCACTCGTGCTGTTGTCAGTCCGCGTCGAGCGCTCTTACGGAAAGCACGTGTGGGATTTTTGTATGTTTTCACTTTACAGTTATGCTGCCATCGCCGTCAGCCGACGAATGGTCTTATGAAAAAAGACTAAAATTTATTGACCTTGTTAGGTGCTGAACCAGCAATTGGGGACCCCAAAAATAGTAAAAACTCTAAATTGATACACAAGTCACGTCAAGCGGACAGGAAAAAAGAAGTGAAGGTTCTGAAATTTGTTCATATTGAGGCCAAAATTGTACTCCTAGTAGATACGAAAGTGAACACAGTTTTTTTCAATATGATGTTTATTTGTCAAGTAATAGGCTTCTAAAGAATAGTCTAATTTGAAATTCGGATTTTTCGGAGGTAGTTTTTCGAATATTAAAATAATACAATGAAATATTGAACTTAGAGATTTGTATAGAAAATTTCTTGTTCTTTTTGATAACAAAATCATAGAAGAAAAAAAAATTTTTTTCATGCACTAAACCGGAAGTAAAAATTTCAAAACAAAATTTTGAAAAGTTCGACCAAATATATATATATTTTTAAAATATAGCTTAAAGTGTTGTTATAATATACAAGAGGTCTGAAAATGGGATCTGCATTAGTTAATGAAATATGTACGTACATGTCGCACTCAGTATGATGTTAGGCTCTGGTTTATGTCGGTTAGTTTGCGAATTATGTAATCAAAACAAGACGATATTAACATTTATTATCCTGTTCAAGTGTATTTTAGCTCTTAGAAAGATTAGATGTAGTTATTTAAGTAAAAAATATAAATACCTTGATAAATATACGTTTAAATAGAAATATTAGAAGGAGAAGTAAAAAAATATGTTTTAATAACAAAACACGACTAGTAGCGCCATCTCTTAGGTGTGAGGGGGTTTAATACATAATATAGATAGAAATAAAAGTATGCCATTTAGAATTTTCGTAATTGTTTTAATTGTGGCTCTGATCTCTTAGCAACGTTTGAGATACATTTTCACGCAACGTCTCATGAAAAAGGGCCATGCGATGGTCTTGGGGGGAACCTTAAACGTTTAGCGACGCGTGCAAGTCTACAATTACCTGCAAGTAGATCGATTATTTCACCAATGCGATCATACGATCATCACACGAAATCATCTTTAAAGCAAACGGCGATTTACTACTTATTTTTGCCTGTTCGTATGATCGCATACAATATACTTATAAAGTGTCGTTGAGTTTCTAACGTGTTAGAAAGGGACCAACGAGTGCCAACACCCATCTCGCTCGGCTCGTTTTTCGTGTCGTAGTGCACAGTATTGTTCTCTAAACAATGTCTTTGAGTGTGCTTTGCGAGTTGCGAAGGGGGGAACGCGGGGCGAACGTGCGTTCGCACAAAGCGGCAACGTGGCATGATGCTTGCTTGCACCTAAAGTAAGGCCAACGAGACGATTTAAAAAAGGTAAACACACTTTCAGGGGTTCAAAACATTTTTAAAATACGTCCGCTGTAAATAAAAAATAGTAAAGAATAGAAAATTTAACTTGTTATTATAAAAAAAACAGCCAAGTGCGAGTGCTTAGGATTCCGTGCATAATCTGCAGATAATCTGTAAATCGTTCCGTTTTAGAGCTAAAGAGCCGAAAAATATTCGGACAAACAGACAGACAACAAAGTGACGGCAATAGGGCTCCGTTTGCCCTTTGGGTACGGAACCCTAAAAAAATCTGTTTTGGTACGGAACCCTAAAAATCGAAGTTGTATTAGTGGTTCAAGTCCGGAAAAATGAATTAATGAACTTTTGACGTTTTTTGCGTGGTGAATTGATATCTTTCAAAGGTTATCTGCCAGGATGTGATTCCATAATTAAAATCAACAACCACTTACTATAACAGTAAAATTAACAAGAAAAATTAACAGTACCTAACGGTTTAATAATAACAAAAACTAAACAAATACATAAACGAAAGAATACGTATCACTTCGAACGCAATCCAAACAGGAAAGAACTTGTTCATAAAATTCAAAATGGCGACCTAATGTTGGTATTTGCGGTACAGACTGCTGACCTGTACCACGATCCACGCAACGACAGCTGTCGTGGACCGACTGATGCCATTATGTCGACCAATTGGCGCCATTATTGCGTACGAGAGATAAGAATGGAGATAACTCAGTAAAGGTCCGATTGTGTACCTTTTTTAAATCGTCTCGTTGGCCTTACTTTACGCTACCTACCTATAAACACTAAATGATGTAATTCGGTGTGGCGACACTTCTTATTAAAAAGTAATTTCAACCTACCTACTTTACACACAAAAACAATTACCCGAGGCGAAGTGCAGACTAGTTACTTGTAGTCAGCAGCGTGGCTCGGTTTATTGCTTGTAATTTGGTTTTGACGGCACCTATTCCAGGTGAAAATAGTGGTCTGAAATGTAGGCCGTAGAAAATAAGAAAAACAATCGTAAAGTTGAAACAGGTGCGTGCACTATTACAGTGTCAATTAAAGAAATTTACTGAATAAATAAAAAAACCCGTTTCTAGCCAGTCCAACCGGAAACCCCCGTTTAAAACCACTCGGGTGAAAACTATTCTAGCCGGCTTTACATCTGGGGGCACGGCGTCAAGTCGAGCTAAAAAGCGACACGCCGTACCTTTTCTCCGAGCAGTTCAGGCCAATTTTGACCTCCTGTAACTTCGTTGTGGATAAAACTAGTAGCATGAATTTTCAGTAACCAAGCAGGCATTGTATAAACACGGTATATTTCAAATTTTATTCAATTTGAACCAGTAGTTTAAGAATTTGGTATAACTAGTCAAAATTTCTCAATGTTGTCACCCACTTACTGACTGACCGATCATCAAAACTCTAAGGCACTTCTAGCAGACATAGAAGCTTGAAATTTGGAATACAATTTATTAGTGTTTAGTGTATAAATCAAGGAAAAACTAAAATATTTTGCAATTTCGGTCCAGTGCTCTAGATTCACCAAATGCATAAATAACTTTGTAATCCCACATAAATATATATAGGATTACAAAGTTAAATTTGTAGTTGTACGTAGAAGGTACCAGAAAGTAGGACTATCTACAAAAAGAAATGAGATGTCATAAAAAAACAAGTCTCGCAACTTAGTTATTCTACCGTAAAAAGTTGTGAGATCCATGTAAATACAAGTCGGCTAATTTATTCAGTCCCTACATAAGGGACCTTCTGTCTTAAGTTATTACATTTAGCTAACCTAACAACATCTTAGTAACCATTATCAATGTTAAAAATCTTTTATGATTTAAATACATAGATTGACTTGGCAATCGCACTAAATAATCTAATTTAATATAATATGTATTACTTGTGAGATACATTGTGTTTTCATGCGATGGCAGAGTCAATCTATTTATTTAAAACATAAAAGTTTTTAATATTGATATGGTCACTGTAATATGTTGTGAGGTTAGCTAATTACCTATGTAATAACAACTTAAGACAGAAAGTCCCATGTAGGGACTGAATAAATTAACCGACTTGGATTTACATGGATCTTACAACTTTTTACGGTAGAACTAAAATGCGAGACTTGGTTTTTTTACAAGTTTTGTTTTTGATGGCTCTAATATTTACGTTGAATGATCTCTCTCAGTCGTAGGTACCTAAGAATCGGATATTTCGAAATAGTCAAGCGCAATGAGGTGCTATGGTGCAGACAGGGGTCTCGAACCAAAAATGCGAAATCGATAGAGTTGCCAACTAAAATCGGTATATTTGGACCAAAAATCGGTATATGAGAAAAAAAAACTGGCCAAGTGAGAGCCGGACTCGCGCACGAAGGGTTCCGTACCATTATCTATAAAAAACGGCAAAAAAATCGCGTTTGTTGTATGGTAGCCCCTTTTAATATTTATTTTATTCTGTTTTTTTGTTGTTATAGCGGCAACAGAAATACATGATCTGTGAAAATTTCAACTGTCTACAGAGTGACCAGATTAAATTTTACAAAAATACCGAGTTACCTCAACATAATACTGAAATATACCGACAGGGAGACAGGGCAAATATACCAATAAAATACTGATTTTAATCAGTATTTGCATGTTGTTTTATAGATGCTAATCTACTTAGATGTTCGTTTTGCATGCTTTGCAAAAGGCAGGAAACTCGTCACCTTTATAACGTGAAAGCCACGAAGAAAATTCCGGAATTTGTTCCCACTTTGTCAAATAACTTTATTGAAAAGTAGACATGCTGTCCAGATGGATGCATCAATTAAAATAAAAACGAATAAAAAAGTACTCTAATTAGGTAAATGACGACCAAAACTTACTATTACTTCTACTTTGAGGAAATTTCCGAATTATCGAAAGAACAACCTCAATCATTAAGCCGAGTCAGAACAGAAAATCATTCCACTTGAAGAAACCATAATAGAAGATTCGGTACTAGTAAGTAAGGTACTTTGTGTACCAACTTACACATCATACAACTGAAAAATTAAAATCCAGACCTTGTTTTGAAAGTAATAGATCATTACATTTTATTGTATAGTTTAATAAACCTACCACGGAAGCCGCCTTTCATGTCATATCTATATCTTACTGATCTTTTCTCCTAAATGTACACTAAGTCCGGGAAATTCTCTGAATATCAATGTTCGTGACGTTCGCGAGGACGATCGCTACGGTGTTTAAGGTAAGTTATGGAACTTTTTATCCAAAAAATACCCAAAAATACTAACTTCCAGCAATATGCCTACAAAAATACCGATGGTCGGAAAAATCGATAAAATCTACTGAAAAAGTATTAAAATACTGAATCTGGTCACACTGACTGTCTATCGCGGTTCATGAGATTCAGCCTGGTGACAGACGGACGGACAGCGGAGTCTTAGCAATAGGGTCCCGTTGGTTACCCTTTGGGCACGGATATAATTTAATATTAGGAACAGAAGCTAAATTACTTTGAAAAAAATTAAGTTTTTTCAGCACTAAAACTAAAATTAAAGCCTTCAGAATCGGCTCTAATTGCATATTCGATAACTTAAATCTAATTAATTTTTACAATGAATAAGGATGTTGATTGGGAGAACTTTAAACTTTTATTTTATATATAAGAAAATAAAGGAAAAAAGATACCTAATCTGTATTCTCATCTAGATAGGTAAACAAATTTGAAAACGGTAAGTTTTTGAACTATCTCGCAAAGGCGTGCGTAAGGATCTTTTATATCATAGACCATGTTTTATATCTATTTAGAGCTTCATTGTGTCGCAGGGGAAACCCTTGACTGTATCGCGGTAAAATTATATTGTTTTAACAGCTCTGGACACAAGTAAGTCCTTTTGAGGCTAAAGTAGACGTCTATGAGACTAATCAGAATGTGTGCTGCCTACAAAATGAAAAAAAAGCCCAAAATCCAAGAAGAAACGATAAAAATGTTGAAAATCGTGAGAATTTCCTTAAATTCTTAGAAATCGTACTATTTCAGTAGGACAGGCACCAAATCGGTAGAAATACCGTTTTGGTGTAAAGCGAGGTACGACGAACGGTAAAGTAGTACGATTTTCGTACTAAAAAGTAGGATTGGCAACGCTGCAGCCTAATTACCGCACAGATCATTAATACAATAATACAATTACCGTACCGTGGTAAAAATTGTTAATCTATGGGACCTCAAAATGGCAGGTAAACTTTTTACAATAGTAAAATTTATTCTAGAAAATGAGTCAATTTGAACAAATCTCTACTTAGCAGTCCATCCATCCATCCATCCATCAGTCTGTTTCGCCCACTGCTGCACATAGGCCTTTCCAGGATTTCGCCATTCTTGGTGGTCCTCCTGAAAGAAATGCCCATACTCACACACGCTGGGCAGGCAGGTTAGTGTGAGCGGTGCCGAAACCCTTGCACCAGTGACGCCGCTGCCGGTCACCAGTCTGTTTTTTAAAAGGCTCGGCAATTTGGAATGGATAAACCGTCACCTATCGGTCCCAGAGTCCCAGGCAATGGTGGGCCGCCTGGTTTTGCCTAAGAGCTGTTCTCTTACTCTCCCCCGAATAACTTCGGGAGGATTTGCGAGTAAGATGGTGGAACCTCCACAGTCGAGCCCGGTATCAGCTCTACCACCTATAAGCAGTAGTCTCAATTAATTACATTTCGTTTTTACTAATAGTAAATCCTAAAGAAATAAATAAGCAAGCACCCTACTTCCATACACCCTCACACACACAAACACTCTCACTACACACCCTCCCTAGTAGTAAACTGATCCCAGGACCTTGGTCGTAGGGCTAGGGATCACACACACTTAACAAACACACACAACAATATATATTTTTTTAATTAATTACTTACAAAATTGTTATATTGTATTCAAAATTTACCTATACAAAATTAACTTGTTATCAGTCTAATACTATAGTCTCTTTAAAAATCAATTGTAATTCTTTTTTTTTTCTAAGTTAATACTAAATTTACTAGTTATTATAATATTTAATCTACCTAGTTTTTAGCATTGAGAAACTGTTAAATGCAATTCCAAGAGCAAGTGCGGGGTTCCTGTACTTCAGTTCTCGTAATTAACACGGGGCCCCAACGTTAATATTGTTTTATGTATGTAATCTTGATGAATAAAACTTATTTTTATTTATTTTTACATGCAAGAAAGAAAAATAACATCTGGTTTTGAAACGCTTGCGAGTGATTCCCTTGAGAAAAACGTTTTTTAACGGGTCTGGGTGACAAACGTCAGTTTCATTTCATTTGAATGCGCTGAACTGAAATTACCTTTTGCAGTCACAAAAAAAAACTAAGGTGACTTTTGTTTGCAGCCAAACTCATACTGGAGGCTTAGTAAGTGATCAGTAACACGGATCGATAACAATTTTTGCTAATTTCGCAAAATAAAATCTTGACATCCTATAGTAATTGACTCGGGCTGGGCTTGGGTTTGTAAGGAACACGAAAAGGTAACGAATTTCACAAAAAGGGTCATCGAACCTTGTTACTGAGCATTTATCGAGTCTTCAGTAAGAATTCGGCTGCATAAATTAAAGCTCAATTAGCTCCTAAGAGCCTAAATGCAACTTTCATAATAATAGTTTTCACTTTTTTCTCTTTACAAAATGATGAATACAATTTTAAAGTTTTGAATTTTGTCCGAAACACGGCAAAATTCCGAAGTGAAAACTGTCAGGTGAACTTTAACGGTATCCAGGGCCGCGTTCAGCTTGATCGCCTGCTCATCACTGACAGCAGGATAACATAAACTAAATCAACTCGTGCAAAACAAATGTCATGATCGCCGGGCTTCGGCAGGCGATCAAACTGAACTCAGCCCAGACAGCCTTAGAAATCGCACTACCCAGATGGTCATTCAAAAACTCGGATTCCTACCCGAGTTGCTACACTAACCCGTTCAAAAATCAACACGGGTCGCAACACCGACCGTTAAAAAATAGCAGTGTCGCTAACACCGCACCGGTGTCGGATTTTTCAACACCAACTCTGAGAAGGGTTCGCAACTTTCGTATAGAGACGTCAAAATGACAGATAAAAATCAATACGAAATCTATTGGAAATATGTGAAATGACGTTTGGAGTGTAGCAACTCAGCCAAACCCGTTCAAAAACTCAGGTGCAACCCCGGTGTGTTCCTACCCAGCCTTGTGTTCTTTAAGGGGCATGTAGCCGGCGGCATGAAATCAGTGGCGCACGGGGTCCCTATGCTTGCTATTTCATTCTACCTTCAACTTCGGATTATAGAGCACTGACTGACTGTTGTTGGTTGGCCCGAACGTTCATTTCCCGAGCTCGTACGGAACTAACCGAACACTAAGCGAGACAAAATTCATGTCTTGAAAAAAACCGAGAATAGTTTCGGGTCTGCCTATGATTTCAGGAGAAATATCCCAAAAATAGAAATAAAACAAAAATATTTTTCAATAGTATAAAATGCACTATGCTTTGAACCTAAAATTATTTGATTTATTGTATCGCTTCTAGGACATTACGGTACATGAAAATATGTGTAAAATCCAGGAATTTATATGCTTGTAACTTTTGTATGTATTTCATTTTGATAAACGTTTTAGGATCAAGTCATGGAAATTGTATGGGATATGTTGAAAAAGAAAAAAATAATAAGCAAGTACCTATCCATAAGGATATTATCAGCGAACAGCGCTGGTACGGGAGTTAAGGTAAGTCCTTAATGAATGTACTTCTAACTAAAGTGCGTTCATTACGAACCCAATCCGGTATGAGTTTTTGAACGACTATCTGTGTGATTTTTTTGTGTGGCCATATATTTTGTCATGTGGTTGGTGTTGGTTGACTAAAGTAGCATTTGTTTCAGTTGTATTATTCAATTTCTAACATTGTTCTTAGTGATTTGCCTTAATTTGTGTCATTGCGTCCATTATTTGTGTTGAAAATGAATTTTCCTATGAAAAAAAAGACTTAGAAACATTTAACTACTTCTAGCTACTTTCTGGGGTGCAAAAATCGGGCGATCTAGCAACTTTTCGCGACAAATCTAGCTTTATAGATAGATATGGGTAGCAGTTGGCAACACTGACTGACTGCTATGCATGCTAGAGTCAGTCAATCAAATAAGTTCAAAGGTGCAAGATTGTGAGGCGAACGTACAAGTAGATAAGAAAAATTACGATAAAGCATCTACGCTGCATATAGGCTTAAATAGATCAGGCTCAGAGTGAAGAAAATGGTTGCTGGTAGCCTTGTAGGACGCCTTGCCCTTGTAACCGGTAAGTTTATTCTGTAAATAAAAGTTAATTTGAATACCCCCAAAAAACCTGAAACTGGTTAGAAATGTTCATGCTTTTGGCATGTAAACAGGCCCAGACATACCTCCCATGAAATTATAACGTATTGTTTCCCTCTGTTGAATAAACCCACAATATCAAAAACAAAACTTTACAGGAGAAATAAAAAAAACTGAAATAATCTTATAGTTTAATAATAGTTAAGTACCTACTTAATAGGTACCTAGTAAAGTAACGGTTCTGGCATCAATCAAAAACCTGAAATGCCCATACTCACACACGCTGGGCAGGTGGGTTGGTGAGCGCGGTGCCTAAATCCTCGCACCAGGGATGCCGCTGCCCGTCACCAGTCTGGCTGATATAAGGCCCAATGTTGGGGATGGATATACCGCCATCCATCAGTACCAGACAATGATGGGCCGCCTGGTTTTGCCTAAGAGCTGTTCTCTTACTCTCCCCCAAGTAACTTTGGGAGGATTTGCGAGTAAGATGGTGGTACCTCCACAGTCGAGCCCAGCATCAGCTCTACCACCTATAACTTTCAAGTGTGCTAAACTTAAGTTATTAAGTAATCAAATTTGAAAATATGTATGTGAACAAAATGTATAATACAACTGGGGATTCAAATCAACTTTTGCTTTTTTATTCACTGTAAAAGCCAAATAAGGAAAATGATAAACAATTTTATGGAATTAGAGGTACGGCATCAAGAGCGATTAAGAGATGTTACTGAATGGTCACTGAAATATTTCAGACAGAAAAAGGCATTATCATTTTTGCCTACAAAAATTATCAATAAGTGACATGATCATATTTATTCCCAGACAATTTTTATATACAGATTATTCCATACTTTTAATAACTTTCTGAAATTTACACATAGAAATTAAAAAACCTAAATAAAAGACGCAAGACGTTTCTGTAATAAGATAACATTAAGAAAAAACTGGTCAAGTGCAAGTCAGACTCGCATACCTAAATTCTAAATTTGTAGCAGGGGCGATGAGTCCTGCACTGACTCTCCATGATCGTGAGTATTGTGCACTTCCCCCCAGTCGGCTAGCCCAGTCAGGACAACTCCTTGAAATAGAGCCGAACGGCTTCAGCCTGCCGACACAAAATCTGGTCCAGAGAAGGGGAGATTAAGCTCATTGCGATCCCTGCTTTATGTCTCATGTCATCAGTGGCGGGGCAGTGAAGCAGCACATGCTCCACCGTCTCATCTGCGTCTAAGCACCCTCTACATAGGTGGCTGTCAGTAACACCTGTAGTGAAAAGGTGTTTGTTTATTGATTGTACCACAAAAGAGAGACTTAAATATTTTTATACCATACTCGAAATAAAACTTGTGGATGAAAAATTTAATTTTGTTATCGTGTATTTCTCACCCGCTATATTTTTCCTGTAATCTTTACGTAATCCCAAATTGTCATGATTTTTTTCATATTTTTCAGTTCATTAGTTTCGGAAATAGGGGATTTTATTTGTGGTTTTTCAAAGATTTCTCGAAATCGGTGCCAGTAAATATAGTAAAAGTGTATTTTTTTTAAATCTGCTCTTTAACATCTACAATTCGATACCCCTATTATTATTGTATTTTTATAAAATATTTTACATTTTTTTTATATTTCTCATTTTTTATCAACTTTTATTTAATCCCTATAGTTTTCCTGTAATTGGCCAGTTATGACCTATAATCGTAATTTTTTTCATATTTTTCGGTCCGCCGGTTTCGAAAATAAGGGGGGACATGCTTTTTTGGGGTTTTTCAAAGATTTCTCGAAATCGGTGCCAGTAAATATCATCAAAGTATGTATTTTTACAACCAGCTCTTTAATACCTACAATTTGATACCCATATTGTATTTTTAAGAGTTTATGTTTTATTTATTTAAAATATTTTTTACTTTTGTACTGGAAATATTTTGTGCAAAAAAATTTTTTTTGTGCCATATTATGTAGGCGAGTGAATGCAATTTTGTGAAATTTTCAAGTCTTTACCTTTAGCGGTGTTAAAGTCATGAGTAGTAAAACATATAGGTTACTTTTTAGGTACTATGGAACCTCAAAAATATATAATGCCACGTTATTGGTTTATTCAAGGCAGAAATTACATATTCTTCTCTTATTTAGAGTTAAATTAATTCTCTATTATTTTTTATATTTTTTTAGGTGCTGGTTCAGGTATCGGTCGAGCTGCATGCCAGGTCCTTTCGAGGGAAGGGGCCACTGTCATTGCAGCAGACAAAAACTATGATGAAGCCGTAAATACTATCAAAACACACACATCATTAGCTTGTGGTGTCAATGGTAAACATACTGTATGAAAAAGTAGCCATATTTAGTATGGCTTTGACCATGTTTAAGCTATTTCAGAAGCCATTTGTGTGTTTGATATAAAAATGGTAACTTACTGCTCAGCTTGTTTTAGCCACTATACATGCCCTTGATATTTGCGTAATATACCATCTAATTGAACAGGACTTTCTATAAGTACCTACATTGTTCTTTAAATTTTGATTAAAAATGTATAACAGATCAGTTTAAAATCTTAAGTATTTATCACATCCGAATGTGTTCAGTAGTTTTTGAATTCTTGGAAGACGTACATTACATAGACTGAGCAACAATAAACAAGAACTGTCCAAGTAGGTAAGTACATAAAATATTACTCAACATAGAATTCGAAATTAGTTATTTTCGGATTTATTCTTTTACTTGTTTTCTTTTGATCGTTGCCTACATTCTTTTTTTACCTCAAAAATAAAATAAGTATAAATTGTTGTTATTTATAAATCAAAATCTTACCTTAAACTGTAGTAACAAAACAACTAACTTTATTTTTTTTTGCCTTATTATTCAAGAAATAAAATCTTATCTCCCAAGAAGCAAACCAAACGTGCTATCTTAAAAAAAATTAAAACTTCTTAAAATTAACCAAACATAAAATTGTAGGCTTTTTTTGAAACGCAGACAATGTTGCCAACTATGGTTACTATTCACCAAAAACAGATAAAAAATTAATTTCCAAATTAACCTTCAATGGGTATTGAACTATTTTCGGATTGTGGCGTCATTTCAAGTGCGAGCATATCCTTAGGTTCAAGCCACACAGAAGCAGCGCGGCGCACATCGAGCGCGCGGGGGCGTGATTAAAATTTCGTACAAAACGCATGGAAATAAAGTCGCAATTTGAACACACCGAATGGTATGTTCAGGCGGTGTCGGGCGTGGAACGGGCGTCCGTACCATACCTCAAATTGCGACTTTATTTCCATGCGTTTTGTGCGAAATTTGAATGACGCCCGGGCGCTCGAAGCGTGCCGCGCCGTTTCTGTGTGGCTTGCACCTTAGATAAGCGGAATTCGATAGTATGTGTATTTTAGACGATAGTTCGATTTTGATAGGCACTCGGTTCGCAATTGATTTTACAATACAGAATCAGGGGGCTGGTTGCCATCCATCTGGGTTTCCCCGGATTCATCCCTCCAAATTGGGACAAATCTGGGACCTAGATGGATGGCATCCCTACTTCTAATGTCTATTATGAAATTACAGATATTGGAGACCACAGTGCCATAGATCTGGATGTATCAGACTCTAAGTCGGTGCAGAAAGCCCTGGAGTTCACCCTGAAGCAGTATAAGACTCCTCCGACCATCGTCGTCAACTGTGCGGGCATCACCAGAGACAACTGGCTGCTGAAACTCTCGGAGGCAGATTATGATAGTGTTGTGGATGTCAATTTGAAGGTAAAATGTGATTGTAATCGTGTTATGTTTTCCATATAGACAAAGACCACAGATCTCCTTCTACTATACGATCCCGAGACTTCGATCATCAATATACAACAAGATGACGGGTCAAGAACAAAAACAAAGCGATATGTTGGCACCAGCTGTCTATACCCTTATAGTTATATCTCAAAGTACTATTTACGCGAAAACGTCCTAAACTTTTAGTAAATTCAACCTATTTTAAACTCTGATAAGCGCTTACGATAAGGTGCAGCATTGTTCGTGTAAGTATTCACATCTAACATTACGTCACACGAGATTGCAAGAGGCGATCGAGTCCGGAACTGTTTATTGAAAATCCAACTTTAATATTTCGTATCTATAGTACATTTTGAATTCATTCTTTTGAAACACAATCTTCTGAACAAATTGGAGCCAATCTTTGTGAAGTTGGCGCGTGCGTTGGCTTAGAAACATTTTATTAAAAATACCATGCCATTTACAGATGCAATGATGTAAAATAGAAACTATTGATATTTACTTGCCGAAAGTACGATATTCCATCACCACTACCTTTATTTCTAGAGTTATTACGGCAGTTTTTTAAAGCACATTGAGGCATTGTTACACGTTTCAACCTTGGCGCTGACACTGACGAACTAAATTCAAATAAGAGCTCACTCTGCAAGTGGGCTGTTATTTGTCGGGCCGCTTTTTACGTGCTGACCCGTCATCTAGTTGTATATTGATGATCGAAGTCCCGAGATGACTCTTTCGTTTCTTCAAAGTCATACCAACCTACAAGCTAAGATTTTATGATATATCTATCTATACATTTAAGGTGATTTTCGTTTATGTAGCCAAATTCATACTGGAGCCTCGGTAAGTGGTCAGGGCCAAGGTTCAATGACCCTGTTTGTGTAACACGAAAAATATTTTTGTGCCTTTATACTTGTACAAGAACAACCTCGACAGTCTATATTTTATTTTGCGTATCCATTTTACAGAAAGGATAATTAAACCTTGGTCCCGACCACTTACCGAATCTCCAGTAGGAATTTGGCTATAGGTATAAACGAAAATCACCTTATACACTAGTGGCTTGAATTTTTTCACATATATTCGTTAACGGATCCCTGAATCGAAAAATTGTTTTCACACATCCGCAATATTTTTGAACGACCTATCCAACGACACCACACACCACAAAAAAAAAACGAAAAAAAGATTATCCCCAATTTGTGTCTAGGGGAGCGAGGTAGGTATGTACGTGGGACGCACTATAAGTTTCCGGAATGAATATGAAAAAATACTATTAAAGGTACAAAATTAATTTATTGTTTTTCAAAATAATCTCCCTTGGCGTCTATGCACTTTTTCATTCGATCAAACCAGTTTTGAAAACTTTTGTGCCACTCCCCTGTGGTGACCTCTGAAACGTGTTTTTCATACTCCTCGACAGCCTCTTCTGGTGATGAAAATCGTTGACCGCGTAATTGGTTCTTAATTTTTGGGAACAGAAAAAAGTCACAAGGTGCCAGGTCGGGACTGTATGCAGGATGACTCATGAGTTCTACATTTTTCGTCTTCAAAAAGTCGTTTGTCTGTCTGGCCGTGTGAGAACTAGCATTGTCGTGGTGCAGGATGATACGGCGTTTACGGTTATTTTTACGGAGTTTGTCAATAACTTCCGGCAAACAAATGGTCGTGTACCAGTCACTATTCACGGTACGACGATTCTCTAAAGCAACAGTAGCCACGTGTCGCAGTTTTATTAAAAAAAGAAGCAATCATCCGCTTAGATGCACTTTTCACGCGCGCCAATTTGGTTGGTTTCGGCTCACCTTGAAAGACCCATACGCTCGATTGCTGCTTTGTTTTGGGATCGTAGCAATAAATCCATGTTCCGTCACCTGTTACTATGTCCCACACCAAATTTGACGCACCTTCGTTGAATCTGGTAAGCATGGCACTGCACCAAGTGACGCGGTCCGTTTTTTGAGCCTCGGTCAAGTTGTGTGGGATCCACCGCGAGCACAGCTTTCTCACACCCAAATGTTTGTGTAGGATTGATTGTATTTGACTCATGCCTATTTCTAAGGATGCGCGAATTTCATGGTAGGTCACATGCCTGTCTGTTTCAATCATACGGCGCACAGCATCGATGTTTTTGTTGGTCACAGCGGTGGACGGCCGACCATCGCGAGATTCGTCACTGAGATTGATACGACCACGCTTGAATTCTGCAAACCAGCTATAAACAGTCGTCTTGCATGGTGCTTCATTGCCAAAAGCTGTTTCAAGCCGAGCGATGCTCTGTTGAGCTGTCAAATTACACTTAAAATCGTAGAAAATCATAATACGAAAATTTTCCCGAGTTAAATCCATGTTGATGCAGACACACAATTTTTTAAATGGCGCCACAAGGTAAAAACAAAAGACAGTCAGATGAAACAAACTGCATTCTACAGTCAAAGAGTTCTATTTTCAAATGTTGCAATAAATTTTTAAATATTGTTTATGTAAGTGGCCAGTTCCGGAAACTTTTAGTGTTACCTATGTATGTGTTGTTAATACAGGTGTAAATAGAGTGCGACCTTAAAATAAAACCACATACTCTACTGATCATACTGAACAGTTATACGAAAAAAAAAACCCGCGCCAACCTTCAGAGAAAAAGATATTCAACTGTAACTCTATCTCTGATGTCTGGGTATCTTTGATGGATAGAATCCAAAATGAGGAGATCCGTCGGAGATCGAAAGTAACCGACATAGCCTGGAGAATCAGTAAGCTGAAGTGGCAGTGGGCAGGCCATATTTGTCGCCGACATGATGGCCGTTGGGGCCGAAAGGCTTAAGAATGGAGACCACGTACAGCAAAGCGTAGTGTAGGCCGACCTCGTGCCCGCTGGACCGACGACCTGAAGGACGTTGCGGGGGGCGGCTGGATGAGGAGGACGGAGGACCGACATGAGTGGCGAAATTTGGGAAAGGCCTATGTCCAGCAGTGGACGAACACGGGCAAATGGATGGATGACTGTAACTCAGACTTTATCTTGTAGGAGGAAGGTCTATTTTAGAACGCTGCACCGGAACAGCCGTTTCACGGACGACGCTCTCTCGAAACTCGCCCGTATGTGGTTGCGTAAAGGTTCAGGCATTTTTGTTTGGAACTCAATTATTTCCCAAACTAAGGGTGGCCGCGGTATGATTCTTGGGAAAAGTGATTCAGTAGGGTCGGTAGAAGATGTGGTTTGTCCCGGTATATGCACCCACCCATGCCAAATTACAGCTTTCTAGTGTTAAGAGTCTGAGCTAAGCCGCGGATAGACAGACAGACAGACAGACGGACGGAAATGGCGAAACTATGTAAGGGTTCCTTCTTGACTATGTTACGCTAAAAATGATCTTATATTTTGTGTGCCCATTCTTTAGGTGTTATTAATGTAAGGTTTACATAGATATTATGTTTTTTTTTTCAGGGAACATTTCTGGTGATGCAGGCCTTTGCAAAGGCAATGACTGAAGTTCCCGTTAAGTCGGGATCTATCGTCAACATCTCCAGTATTGTTGGCAAATATGGAAATATGGGTAAGTTTACGTTAATTCTGTAAGATATTTGTAGAAAACTGTATTGAAACCCTCCGGCATAGAAACTACAATATTGAAACTACAGTAGACCAAAAGCCGTCTGGTATGTTATTCTGGGCGCATTGATTTTCAAATTTGTTTTGTACAGGGCGATTTTGGTCGAAACAGCGAAATTCATACTGACGACTCAGTGTATGATCAAAACGAATGTTATGTGAAAAAATCAATCCTGATTTAATTTGTACAAGTCAACGGATCATTGAAACTAAAAGTTACTGAAGAAAATGCGATTTTAACTCCTACGATGCATGAGCTATTTCACATTGCAACATTCAAAAGTTCGCGACAATGTGAAATGGCTCATGCACCATAGGAATTAAAAGCGCATTTCTCACTATTACGAACTGTCATACAGCGTTCCGAATGGCGATAGCAGTATTAAAACTACCGTCAAACTACTCACGCCCATCAAGTCATTCCGAATGGGAAATGGCGTCCATCACAGCTTAAACTTATGATCCATTCGGAACTCTTGGACGCGACGTGGATGATGAGACTTGTCAGTGACAGAAAAATTAACCTTTAACCACAATTTGTAGAAAGTTAATGTTACGTGAATACCAACAAAGGGTATACTTTACCTACTACGTTGTTTTGCAAATTTTATTTGCGCCTCACCGAGAGCAATCATTACGTGTTGGTTTGTTCTTTCGTCAAAAATCCTTTTTTTTGGGCCCGTAATTATTCAGTACTTTAAACTTCGTGGAGAAGCGAACTACAATCTCTGATTAAGGGTTTAATATTAAACTCATAAACAAAGAATAACATATTTTTGAAATTGCCGCCGGCCGGCTGTCACTTTTGATAGATCACTCACACCGCTAACGCTCAGGGCCGCGTTCATAAATTCCGGGTCTCGACACGGGTTCTAAGGCCATCTCTGTCGCACGCTTTGAAAATTGTATACGCTATCCTGCTGTCAGTGTCAGAACCTGACGAAAGTGTTAATTAATGAACGGGGGTCAGAAGCCTGGGCGATGATAGCACAACATGGCGACCTTAATGATGTCATTCATGACGTCATAACAACCATTTTAGAGCTATCGTTATCGGGCTGACAGTGGCTCAGAATGACGATAGACGCGATGCAATCGGTTATGTTTTGACTCTGAACGCGCTGTCAGTTTCCTCTTTCATGCAAAAAATACACTTTTTGTCCGTTACGGCATAGTGAAATCTGTTTTTACCATAGATTTAATATGGTTTTTACTATGGTTAGGTGCTGACCCACAATAATATATTACGATTTCTATGGGTTGACAACACAGTGCGTTCTGCGTTCCACACAAACAAAACGCGCTTGTTTCTTGACCGCGCGCTGCTGCGGACAGGGTGTGTGTGTGCGCGTGTAAAGATCCAAGTTGGTAGACCCCTTACAAAACATGTACTCACAGTAAGAATTTTGGCTATATCATTGAAAGCCACATTTTTTATATATTGGAGCCATACTATAACAATGCAAGAATTAATTAATACTTTGCAAATACAGTAAATACCTATACCTAGGAAAGAAGCCTCATTCTTTTATATTAGCTCATTATTTGGCCAGCTGTATTTATGAAATAAACAGCACGGTTATTTGTCCGGTGCACGTGTGTCGCACAACAACCTCGTCAAAAATAAAACCGGCCAAGTGTGAGGCGAGCTCATGCGCTAGGAAATCGTATTTCGTGTTAATAATCGTGCTTATGTAATTTATATTGATGTTGGGATCATCCCTTGGTTTTATCTTTTAACCACATATCCCTTTTTAGGGTTCCGTAGTCCGACAAGGAACCCTTATAGTTTCGCCATGTTTTCCACGTCGACAAAATGGTAAAATAAAATCTCAAAAAAAATATTTTTTAAGGGTAGGTACCTCATAAACGTAAACCGGGTATGTATTTTTTTCCACGTCTATCCCATTTTGTGGGGTATCGTTGGATAGGCCGTTTAAAAACATTGTGGGTGTGTAAAAACCATTTTTCGATTTAGAGATCCGTTGGCGAAATATTAAGCTTTAAAGTGAAAATTTTAGTTAGAGTGGAGCGTCCTCCCCTAGCTGGCTAAACGGTTGTTTATAGAAATGTAAAAAAATTCACAGAAGTAGTATATATAAAGAATTTAAAAGGAAAACTATCACAGCTAAGTAAGCTTTACAGGTTTACGAGTACAGGTCGCGCCAAACTTTTGGGCCCCTATAATACATATATGGGACCAGAAGTTTGGCGCGGTCTGTATTAGTAGATCAACTTATATGTACCGGGCAACTTCGGAACCCTACATTGAGCGTGGCCCAACACGCACTTGGCCGGTTTATTTTCATAAATAAAACTGAAATATGTAGTTGTTATACTTGTTATATTTGTGTTATTTATCCTCCAACACTTGCCCCTTCCGTAACTGCACAGCTTTATAAAAAAAGTGACAAAGGTATCGATTCGTTGCAACACGACTTAACTTATTTGACAGGACTAACCTTATTTTAAGCGTCCTGTCCTTGTCTTTTCGATACAGAAAGAAAAATACAGAATGCTTAAATTAAGTTCAGTCCTGTCAAATAAGTCAAGTCGCGATGTCGTGCTGCTGCACCGAATCAACACCAATGGCAGACAAACCAACATTTGGACACGAGGAAAACCCCTAGGGTTCCTACTTATCCTTTTGGAGCATAGAAATCTAAAAAGTAACATAAAATTCGGGCCCTATGTCAGTCATGTAAAGTTTTCAAATAAAATATTTGATCAATTGAAAACGTTCACATTTTGTGCGCTCTTTTTAACATCTTCAAGAACCCTTCTGCTCCTCTGTATTTGCGTGACCGCTTTGAATACCTCCATTCGAAGGATAAACAGCATAGATCTCACACGGTCTTGCTCTATCTCACAACACTGGTGCCTTCAGTAACTCCTCCACGGTAGCATCGATCAGGCTCTGGAACTCACTACCGTACACTATTCGTGATATTCCAACTATCAGTTTATTCAAAAGGAAAATTAAAGAGCACTTTCAATAAGTATTTCCTGTCACCCATATATGTATTTATATTTATATATATATTTATCATTTTATTAATTTTTATATATTCTGTATTTAAGTATTTATTTTGTTATTAAAAGTATTTGTTTATTTTATTATAATTTTGTTTGTATTTTGATAGCTTCTGTTAACCAAGTAGTATTACATATTTTACTTCCGTTTCTTTTCTTTTTGTTCGTAAAATTATGTTGTATTTTTTTTTGTGTGCACATTGTGGTACTCATACCATAATATATATCTAAGTTAATTGCTTTTATCACCAAGATAAGCTCGCCTCTTTGCGTAGACTGTAAGTTTAAATGCAATTATATTTTTGTATTAATTTTGTGTGTGCAATAAAGAATTTGAATTTTAGGACAAACAAACTACGCCGGCAGTAAAGCGGGAGTCGTGGGAATGACCAAGTCTGCCGCTAAAGAGTTGGGGAAGTTTAATATAAGGTGAGATCTTCTCCTCACAGAACTTTAGTTTTTAAGGCGAGGTTATCCAGAGAAATCTGTCCTGCTCCAACGCTTTCATTTTACACATGTTTATCCTGCTCAGCGGGAGCAGGCCGATCAGAAAACTCGTGGTTTCGACGTGTTTTTATTTATTATTTTGGAATTAGAAGGATCAATTTAATATGACGGCCGTTTTAGATCACACTTTTCACGCCGTTTATTTTAGTATAAGTTTAATTGTCCAAAACTTAATATAGCTCAAATGAAAATATATTTATAGCACACCGTGCGTAAAATGACCGCTTTACGCACGCTGCGCTTGCGTAAAGTTGGCATTTTCCGCACTTGTGCTATAAAATATTATACGATACTCGTGCGAGAAACTTTTTCTCGACTCGTGTCATCGCTCTCGTATCGTAATGTACTATTATATACATATTATATATATTTATTATAGTACGTCTGGTATGGAGTGCTTGCTTGGGGACAAAAAGAGAAAGAAACCTTTCTAGTAGAAAACTTTCTACATCGGTTTATAAAGCCATATAACAGTCCCATCTAGTGCTGGTTTAGAGCAACATTTAGAATGCGTAAGCGCAAGTGACAAGTTTTCACATGCTACTTGGGAGTTTTTAAATGGTCCTATTTCTGAATACGACGCCGGTACCCTACAACGTACAGAAAAAAAGTTCGAATTTTAATATAAAGCTGACGAAAATTTGCTTTTAAATTTGTATGTTAATATATATTTTATTGCTTCCATATTTGCTCCACATTTACTGCGGTTGGTGTACCTACTTTTCTTGGCGACAAAAACCCATTATGATGTAAAACGATGAATGGTAAATCATTTACATAATTAAACACTTCCCAAATACTTTGTACAATGTTTATTTTGACATGTAATTAAGGACTTTGTCATTTTTAATGACATATACTCGTATAATAGTACATTGACAAACATTGTACAAAGGCCTCTTCAATGTTGGCTTCGGCCCCATGAATGCCTTTCAAATGACCGGGCCCCTATTGGGCCCGTGACCGAAAAGTGTACCTACATAATAATAAACACTTAATTCCTAAAAAACACAGATAAATAAAATTCACATTATTGAAAAAACATGGCAAAGGCGGACTTATTTCTAGAAGAAATTTCTTCCAGTCAACCAAAAACGCAGATGGAGAAAATATTTATAAATTGGCTCTGAAAATTAATTCCAGTAGAATAAATGAAATATGTTTATAAATAAGATAACCAACAAACACTTATTAACCTAAAAGTATGCCTAAGCTAACACCCTAGAATCTAGATACTAACATACCGTACTAAATTAGTACTTATATTTATGTGAATATGATAAACTGCACAAATACTTGTAGCTAGGACTGCTGAGAGTACAAAAAGTGCTTCTTCAAGTTGAATTTGAAAGAAGCAATAGGCTTGTACAAAGGGTACACAAAGTATTATTCTATTTAGTCCGTCATTTACATTATAAAAAAATATTGGACACGTATTTTTTCTTTTGTCAATCAAACAAAAAATGACAGAGATAAAGCGCGTCAAAGTTTGGGAGTGGGGGAAAATGACGTCACTTACTAAGTAAAATTGTACCTAGATTTGACGTCACGCGGAACTTCAGCGGGCTATATCTTCATCAATGTTTGTTCAATTGAAAAAAAAAAATACATGTCCATTATTTTCTGACAATCTAACTGACGGACTAATAAAATTTTTTTAGTCATCATGCCCATTGAGGGAAGACTTTTATGAGAGAGTGGAAGATCGTTCCGAAGTCGAACAGCGTCAACTGTGAAAGACCTAGAGTAGCGTTCAGTGTGATGAGTTTCTGACCTTTGGTGTTCACAGTTTATTTTCAATTTACTTAATATTGTATTTTGCATACCAGTCTTGGTGAATTAAGTCCTTTAATTCATAAAGTAGGTAATTTTGCAAGATAGAGGTATTATTGTACCACGTTTTACGCGAATATAGGTATAATCTGCTTTCTTGTTCCATCCATCCATCAGCCCGTGTTCGTCCAATGCTAGACATAGGCCCTCTTAATGGTGTCGATGCGGTGCAACACGACAGGACTAACCTTATTTCAAGCATCCTGTCCTTGTCCTTTCGATACAGAAAGAAAAAGACAGAATGCTTAAATTAAGTTTAGTCCTGTCAAATACGTTAAGTCGTGTTTCAAAAGCGTCAGTGATTGGCCAAACATGATGTGTGATGTAATTTCTAGCCAATCACGGCGCGTTTGAAGGCGATTGGGATGTCGAAGTTAAACGATAATGCCCCTGAATCTGTTCATATAACTGCATAAGAACATTCAATTTCCAGGGTAAATGCAATCCTGCCTGGTGTCATAGCTACTCCAATAATAGAAACTGTCCCAGACAATGTGAAGCAAGGTTTCCTGAAGATGATAGCCCTCGGACGAATTGGGGACCCAGTTGGTAAGTCTAAGAAATCATTTTTTGTTTGATAAACACTTGTACTTGTCCACTTATTTATATTAATTTCCCTTACCGGTTTCGCTGTTAAAGCATTATCCATCCATTATTATATATATCCATTATATTATATATTATATTAATGCTTTAACAGCGAAACCGGTAAGGGAAATTAATATAAATAAGTGGACAAGTACAAGTGTTTATCAAACAAAAAATGTTTCAAAAGTTCCACCAAGTGCCAACAATCACGAGCATCAACTCTAAGAAATCAGCTACGTTCAGATACCGTATCTGTATAATAATAAAATAGTAAAAAAATCTTGTCTTGTAATTTTTGCGAAATTTTATTGATGCCAAAACTAAAATTTTCGTCTATCTGTTACGTATTAACTTTAGATCCGCTCAACGGATTTGGATGCGGTTTTCTTTAGCACCATCGTAGTGACCCTGGTCGACATATGTAAGGGGTGTTGATTATCAACAATTGATAAAATAAAGCCCAAGCCTAAAACGGGCTAGGGATTAAATAAACGCGGGCGGAGCAGCGGGGAAATGCTAGTTGTTTATAAACATCATGTGAACGAAATAAGAATTGCAATTAGTGTTGCATAAATATCGATAGTCGATGTATCGATAGTTGACCTTTGAAAAAAGTAACAATATCGATGGTATCGATAGCCCAAATTGAGTAATACCATCGATAGTATCGATTATGTGTTAGCAATACTATCGATAGTATTATTTGCGTAAATCAATGAAACTATCTATTGTATCGATACTATTGAAAGTATCAATTGTTTTGGTCCATCGATAGTCCATTAAATTTCGATAGTATTAGGGACTTAAAAGGAACACCTTAAATGGTAGATAATCATATTATGTTTTACATCGTGATTTGATAATCCACTTTTAAAATTCACAAGATAGATACGCACAACGATTAACATTTTTTTTTCAAACAAACCTTCGTTCGATCTTGGCTGGCAAGAGTTGCCAGATTACAGTTCTCAAAATCTTTCTTATTTTGTTACGAAACCAATTGAACTTGAATAAGACCTAAGTATTAATATGCTTACCGCGTTGACAAATAAAGCAATTAGACAAAGCAATAGTATTGCATTTTCATGGACTATCGATGGAGTAAAACAATCGATAGTTTAATTGATAAACGTAAATAATACTATCGATAGTATTGCTAACATATAGTCGATACTATCGATAGTATTATGGAATTTTCGCTATCGATATAATCGATAGCACTATCGACATTGCTACTTTTTTCCAAGGTCACGATAGTATCGATAGACATGCAACACTAATTGCAATGTCATATTGTGTCATATTGCTGACTGTACTTGACGCATCATAATACGCGTTGTATATGACTTTCATTTATTAATACTGGAGAGAACTAAGGTACAATGACCCTGTTTGCGAAATACGAGTTTTTGTGCCTCCTTACTTGTTCAAGAACGACGTCGACTCTGTTAGTATAGAAAGTCAAAAGATTGGTCCTGGCCACTTACAGAGTCTCCAGGTTAAGTTTGGCCATATAAACGAAAGTCAATAATAACATTTTTAAATGCTTCTAAAGTTTTCTGACACGGATGAAGTGAAAAGTAAAGTTCTGCTCAAATAGTTTGCGGTACACCCGCACGCTATTTCGGTAACTGAAAATAAATGAGTATTTAATAGCCACGATACCGAAATAAGAACTCCAAATAGGTAGTCTGTCATGCTTGCCTCCGTACATAATATCTATCCCCTTCATAAGATTATACAAATATTTGTAGTGGTAATATTAATTTCCTTTTTTTCAGAGGTGGCTGAGGTGATATCTTTCTTGAGTTCAGACAAGAGTTCATTCATAACTGGAGCGGTTATTGATGTCACAGGAGGCTATTAGCGGCAAGGGGCCCAGAACGCGTTCACTTCACGTTCTTCCAATTAAATATGTGATATTTTTAAGTGAAAGTGGTCTAACCAGAAAATGTTTTGCTTTTTTAATGTTTATACAGGTGAAGGACCAATTTGTACTTATTGTACGTAAATTGTTGATTAGTTGTAAGGGCATTTTTAACTGTTGTTATACAAAAACTGTGCAATAATAAAATATTTATTAGCTATCCACTTTTTTCTTGGCTTTTAACTTATTTTTCTTTAATTCCGATTTGTTTTTCTGTCGTTTGTCTCTCATGAAGGTTCTGTATTCTGTCCTTCTCTTGTCGTCTATTATTTCTTTGTATTTCTTCTTGTTGTATTTCTGGAACTCTGCATCGGCCAACAGTTCGTCTACCATGGTTCTCTTTCTTTGTTTTTTCGTCAGTCTATCATTAACATGATCTAATGAGGAGTCCATAATGCGGCCAACCTGGAAATTAGCGGAAAGTCTATATATAAAATCCAATGTTAGTCTGTCTGCCACAGATCACATACTGCTGTCTGCAGTTGCACATGCATAAATAATTATAGAAAGGTATGTCGGTTCATACCTATAAAAAGTGTAATCAAAAACAATAATTAGAAATAAGAAGTACTAAACAAATAAGTACGAAACAAAATTATTGTTTTCTTCACTTAAAAAATCATTCAAACTGCTCAAGATACTGAAACTTGTTTAAGGTACATGCATCCAAAGTGGCAGATATTGAAATTATATTCAGTGATGAAAGTTCAATTGCAATGTGACTTTAGTCTAGATTTGTTGTGTAATTTGAGAAAAGTATGTTAAAAGTGACCAAGTGTTAGAACCGGACGTCTGGCAAAGTTGTCAATCATATTTACGTCAATAATAATAATTATACAAATTATTTCGCTATACACCTTTCAAACATCTTAATGCTCATTACAACTAAAACGATAGATTACAGTTCATGATTGGATGGATTCAAGCCAGGGGACTTCTTATAGTGAAGGGTCTGTAAATGTAATTTTTGCCAAATCCAACATTTTTGGCTCTCAAAAATGTTAAAACTGGTCTATGTGCATAAACATAAATTTACTAGCGTAAAATGTTATATTTTTGATTGAAAAGCTCTTGCACTTGTCCACTTATTTATATTATTAACCTTAACGATTTCGCTGTTATTTAAAAAAAAAAAAACCTTTGAATATGCTATAACAGCAAAACTGGTAAGGGAAATAATATAAATAAGTGGACAAGTACAAGAGTTTTTCAATCAAAAATGTATCAAAAGTTCCACCAAGTGCCAACAATCACAAGCATCAACTCCGTAAAATGTTATGTTTTACTTAAGTATTTTTTAAATTAAAAGATAAGTACAAAGTTATTATACTGGTCTTTTTCACATAGATCATATTTAGGTTGATTTTGGATATTATTATATTAGTTTAGTTCCAAAACAAAACAAAACTACTGACAAACTCTGTAAACATGGAAATTAAGATCAACAACAAGCCACTTGAGTGTGTAGACGAGTACACTTACCTAGGCCAGCTCATTTCTCATAAAGACCAAACAACTAAGGAAATAAATAGACGAATAGCCAATGGATGGAAAAGGTACTGGTCATTGAAAGAAGTTATGAAGTCTACACATCTAAGTATTGGGGTAAAACAGAAAGTGTTCAATACATGTATACTTCCTTGCATCACATATGGTTGCGAAACGTGGTCACTCACCAAACACCACAGAGAAATGCTCGAACATTGCCAAAGATCCATGGAAAGAAGTCTGATAGGTATCAAAAAACAGGATAGAGTACGAAGTATACATATAAGAGAAAAAACTAAAGTTGTTGGCATGCTCTCCAAAATAGACCAACAGAAATGGAGATGGACAGGTCACATGATAAGATGTACCCAAGATAAATGGAACAAAATTGTCACAGATTGGTACCCTAGAGATGGCAAACGGAGCAAAGGAAGGCAACAAAAAAGATGGGAAGACGAGTTAAAACTGACAGCCGGTCCTAACTGGAGAAGAGTTGCTCGAGACAGGAAACAATGGAAGATGTTAGAGGAGGCCTTTGCCAAGAGGCACACTGAACTAAGAGATATCCTATAAATACAGAAATAAACTCAAAAATCACAACTCTTAGTTCAGAATAAAGGGCTTATTGATTGATTGATTGATTAGTTCCATGGTTATAATTTTTTCTTTATAATTCTGAAAAATTTGTTTCATCGGTGACATCCAGTAAAACAAATAATTACCTGGAAGTATTTAGGCAAGACTTCCATGTCATTCTTCTTGTAGAAGTGCTTTGGGTCCATAGCAGACCTCATTTTGAGAACTTGCAGGTCATTCTTCATCTCCTCAGTGACTTCTGGTGCCTTCATGTTGAACCAGCCTGGCCCCTTGGTCTTCTCTCGTTCTTTCTAGAATTTGGAAAGATATTTGTGGTTTAATGTGCTTAAACATAATGCTAATACACATATAGTTAGGTGTGAGAATACTTGCAATGTATTCTATTTATTTTTTATTTAGGTTCTGTAAAAAAATATATATACAGAAACCTTTTAAAGTAAAGCCTCATGTATGTGACAAGAATAATGTGAACTTATAACAATGAGACTAGTCTCAGGTCTTCAAGTTGTTTAGAAATTTCAATTATCTATATGCTTAAAAAAAAGTGAACCATTAAACTTGAGTTTCACTGTTAACTAGATAAATTTTAAGAAAGGTTTGGAGGTATGTGCTATATAGTGCTGCAGTGGCGCAGGATCCATACAACACAATTCCCATCGGCTTGTTTAGGAAATTGCACCCATACTACACAAGTGACAAGAGAATAGAATAGAATAGAATATCCATTTATTTATCTACCACAACACAATAAATTATAAAAACAAATTATAAAGTCAAACACAAGGAAATAACATAAAAGAATAAAACAATGTGACTAAAGCTAAATGAAATCATGTGTCGAAGCAGACAAAAAGGCTAGAACTCAGCATATGCTGTAGTCTTACAGAGTAAGACCGAGTAAGAGTGTTGAATGGTAACCATTTAGGTGAAACAAGTTGTAGAAGAAGCAGCTGTGAACAGGAATCATAATAGACCTTACAAAACCGTTTCAACAAAGGTAGTGCCACACCTCAAGCTGCGGAGTAACTACGGTCTGAATGAGTTAAGTATAGATGAAGTTGTGGCCAAGAGGCTAGTAACATAATACGTACAGCCCAAGGTACCTGGCTAAAAATGTGACACTGATAGAAAGGTAGAGATAAGCACTAGATATTTATCAACAGTTTCTTTACTTAACTTGTATAATGCAAGATAAAAATACAACAATGGGTGTCTATTGTTATGCTGGATAATTTTATCCATTTGTAACACTGTATTGGTGTCGATTTAATGTAACGCGACTTATGTGACAGGACTAACCTTATTTTAAACATTCAGTCCTTGTCTTTTCGATAGAGAAAGAAAACAACAGAATGCTTAAATTACGTTTAGTCCTGTCAAATAAGTCGTGTTACACCAAATCAACACCACTACTACTTTTAAAATCAATGTTTTATAAGGAAACTAGACAATTAATCTCTTTTACATAAGACTATATCTTTAGACCTTGTAACTAATTACATAAGAAAGTATAATTTACCTTGCGAAGGGCCTTTGCAGCTTTGTTGCTCATATCATAACGTGGAAGACTTGTCTCTTGCTCAATGCCTGGTTGTAGCACTGATTTCTTCATCTCTTTATCTACATCAACACTCCCTAGTTTAGATTTCAATTTGCCAGTTTCTGTATCCAACTGGTCAAAGTGAAACTTCTTAGTTGGTGTTTTCTGTCTAACAAACGAGTCTGTCCATCGCATTTCTTCAAAGAAATCGTTGAATAATGTGTCTATTTTTAAACTTATTAGTTCATTGGCCACGTCCTCATCAGCTCGTTTATCTAGCTGTTCCTTCTTTTCCTCGAATAAGCCGAGGATTTTACTGACTCGGTCTTCCTTATCTGAAATGTATTATAGCATTGTTTTTAAGCAGCGACTCAAGTGTCTTATGGTCATAACCCATTGGCCATATGATATGATGTCAGAGAATGTAAGTAAAATGTAGAAAAGCGTTATTCAGTCCAAAAGACGAAAATAAAAAACGATGTGTATTTAAACTAACCTACAAAATGAGGTCTCTCGTTTCCAGTGAGTAGTTCTGATTTCTCCTGAAGTTCTGCATCACCAACAGTATCTATCACGAAATCCATGTTTTTGTATGGATTATAAATAATAAATAACTGAACTACACAACATTCATTTCACGTGGTGAAATTAAAATTTTATCACAGCAAACAGTGCTTAAATATCACTTTCGTCAGGTTCCGACACTGACAGCAGAATAGCGTATATAATTTTCAACGCGTGCGACAGAGATGGCATTAGAACCTGTGTCGAGACCCCTAATTTATGAATGCACCTCTGGGCTGGCTACCAGCACCACAGCACAGCACAGGGCCACGTTCAGTTTGATCGCCCGCTCATCACTGACAGCAGATAGCATATACAAATTCAACGCGTGCAAAAGAGATGTCATGATCGCCGGGCGTGAGCAGGCGATAAAACTGAACGCGGCCCTGATCATATCCAGGGATGCCTGATGTGATTTTATAAATTTCCCCAAATTCAAAATATAAATTCAAAGTTTCAAACTACTCAGAAAACTGAGGTTCGGCTTCCCAAGCTGGTCTATAACATCTAGTCATTTATTCAATTGTATTTTAGATTTTACTAAAAACTGCTCTCGACGACGACTTCCTTGACCAAATGCATTTTTTTTGTTCACGTGTTTTACAGCAAAGTCCTTTAGACCCCATCTTAAAATTTAAACACGTTTTATAGATCATAGTCTTTCGATTATGTAGTTATTGCCTCAGGTATAGGTACAGGCTGAAAATGATTTCCCTAGTTTAATGGAAAACTATGAATCAGAATAACTTATAGAACACAAAAGCGTAAAAAAACATTTTTTTCCAAATTTCGATTGAATGGCCAGCCTACGTGATGCAACATGTAACTGCCAATAGATTGTACATATTTCCGGTGGTAAATTATGCACATAGGCTATGTACACATAGGTTTTGTAGAGCATCGTCTCTGTCACCGGAGTATTTGTTTTTTTGACGGTCAACATGTATTTTTTATTTAGAACGTAGAACAGTTTCCTTTGTCAGGTCAGGGGTTCATTGTCAACTTGTATAATTGATTGATATTTCTTTATTAGTTAACCTCAAATTTCCCCAACGCCAAATTTTTTTCCAAAAATTTCCCCAAAGCTATCATTTCCCCTAACTTTCCCCAAGTACCAAATTTTTCCTCAAAATCGCAAAAAAACCCCTGTCTGGCAACTCTGATCATATCATATAAACAGTGTTTCCACTTTCATGGTTTCATTTCCCCACGCCTCCATTGAGTTTTCCCCTGTTTGAGCCATTTTTCCCCTCGGAAATTATTTTTGAAACAGGCAAAGGTATCTGGGACTATGGTAGCCTTTTCTCAATCCACATTATTATTTACCTATGATTTCCCCTCGACTTCCCTTTTCTAGCTCTTTCCCCTTTTTCTTCCCCTCAAGAGTCTAATTAACCCTCAAAAGGAGAACTTCCCCTCATTGTGAAAACACTGCTTGAAAACCAAACCAAAGAGTACTATGAATCACAATAAACGGAAAATATAAACTAAAGTGCGCGCCAAATAAGTCTCCGCGCGACTGGTAGCGTAACTAACGTTTTACTACTTGACCTTTGGCATGATGATTGCCAAACTTGACCACTGAAAACTAATAAACATAGTAGACATTCTAGGTACACCTAGGCCTTAACATGAAAACATTACGGTTACGTTTAGTTTGAACGTAACGCGGTTTTATATGAAATCTGATAACCGCCCCTAGCCATCAGTAGCGGAATTTAACAGAATTCCATACAAAACCGCGTTACGTTCAAACTAAACGTAACCGTAATGTTTTCATGCTAAGGCTACTGACATAACAACAACTTGGTGGCCTGCGATTTATGATTTTGGCCACGCGCAGACTTATCTGGTGCGCACTTTAGTCTAGACTTTTTTCGTTTTTTTTTTCTAGAAGCAAGTAACTTTTGGGTAACAGGTGTTTTTTAGATAATTCGTCCTCACTGAATCCGATAATGCTTGTCGCCCACTCGAGATCCCGGCGAAAAGGAAGTTATTCCAGATGGCACCCAAGATCCTGAAAGTAACATATTTTCTGCTTCCTTAAGCTTATAAACGTGATTTAAACATCAATTTATGGAGTTTCGAGGAAAATTTATACAAAAAAATAGAAAAAGCATAATTTGTAGTTAGTAAAACTGTTGGGGTTAGTTGCCGAATTAAGGATATAAATGAATCAAAGAACTATTACTTGAACACTATATAAAACAATAAAATATCATGATTTGCACATTCGCCATTAGATGGGTCTGTCAATCAAATATGAAGTAGAACGTTAAACAGCAAAGGTCGAGTGCTCTATGCAGACTTGCCTGCCAGTTCATCAAAAATCATAAAAATAAGAAAAACAAGAAATTTATACACAGGAGTGGCCCTCATAGCAGAATATTTGAAAAAATGAATCATCATTCTTTGTTCTATCTTAGCATCTCGGTTATAGATGCAAGTTTAAAAATTCCCCGCGACATGCAGTTTCTACTTTTGTCACAAAAGTACAATTGCGTGTCGCGTGGAAACCATAAAAATGTAAAATTTTTAAATGTTATAAAATTTCAAAACCAATAGTCTCTAACTTTGAAAACCCGAAGTCTTTAGCACTAACCATTCCGGATATACGTCGGGTCAATTTTTTTTTCCAAATTGGTCGGCCCGGAGCATTCGAAAAAAACTTCTCATCATGTTGTTTGATCTAGATCTATCCATAATTATTTTAATAACGAAAAATGCGTTCCTCACAGGCATCACCAATCTTTATTGAGAAAATTTAACCTGTTATTAATGGAAGTTCTGGGAACTTTGTACTTTAATTAATTATATCCATAATAAGTTGGCTGACAGCCCTATTGCGCGGTAAACGGTAAATGAGATCAAAGGAAAAGGATAATAATTTATTGCACAATTATTAATAATTATTATATTATTTCACCTCGAAAATGGGCTCTAGGGGTTTTTTGGGTCGCTAATCATGATTTCGAGATCCAAATTAAGGAATTTCATATAACAGTATACACTATATATTCGCAGGTAATGCAGGGGTCGATGCTAACAAATGTTCTCGGAGGTCTGGGGATTACCTGAAAGAAGGCATTTTTGAAACTGTGTACGTTTTTAAATGACAGCTACTTTTTGGGTCATTTTGGGGGGGTCAAACTCCCCCGCTATCTTATCTATGGAGGTAATGCAGGGGTCAATGCTGATGAATGTTTCTGGAGATCTAGGGAACACACGTAAGAAGGAATTTTCAAATCAGTGCTATTCCACCACTTTTCCACATATTCCGGCTTATGTACCGGAACAAAAAATACGTCTTCCGACTAAAAATTATTTTTGTGTATCTGTGTGTTTTTTTATTGCCCCCTAAAACGTGTAATTTGACGATTTGTTTCATGTTTATACATCAAAAGATTCCAAAAATTAATCGATTTCTGGTTATTTTACTGTATATCTCACTTCCGGCCGGGATTTGGAGTGGGCGACAATAAACTGAACCACGAGGCGCGCGGCCCGCAACACCTGTAATTAAGCGTATCAAGGTATCAAGTTACATCCGGTAGGCTCCGCGCGCTTATCAGGTGAAGGGCCAATGCCAATAATTTCTCGATTTCTGGTTATTTTACTGTAATCTATATCTCACTTCCGGCCGGGATTTGGAGTGGACGACAATAAACTAAACCACGAGGCGCGCGGCCCGCAACACCTGTAATTAAGCGTATCAAGGTATCAAGTTACATCCGGTAGGCTCCGCGCGCTTATCAGGTGAAGGGCCAATGCCAATAATTTCTCGATTTCTGGTTATTTTACTGTAATCTATATCTCACTTCCGGCCGGGATTTGGAGTGGGCGACAATAAACTAAACCACGAGGCGCGCGGCCCGCAACACCTGTAATTAAGCGTATCAAGGTATCAAGTTACATCCGGTAGGCTCCGCGCGCTTATCAGGTGAAGGGCCAATGCCAATAATTTCTCGATTTCTGGTTATTTTACTGTAATCTATATCTCACTTCCGGCCGGGATTTGGAGTGGGCGACAATAAACTAAACCACGAGGCGCGCGGCCCACAACACCTGTAATTAAGCGTATCAAGGTATCAAGTTACATCCGGTAGGCTCCGCGCGCTTATCAGGTGAAGGGCCAATGCCAATAATTTCTCGATTTCTGGTTATTTTACTGTAATCTATATCTCACTTCCGGCCGGGATTTGGAGTGGGCGACAATAAACTAAACCACGAGGCGCGCGGCCCGCAACACCTGTAATTAAGCGTATCAAGGTATCAAGTTACATCCGGTAGGCACCGCGCGCTTATCAGGTGAAGGGCCAATGCCAATAATTTCTCGATTCCCCGCGTCAGTGTTGTCAATTCCCCGAAATTCCCCGCTTCTATTGATTCATTCCCCGCAAATTCCCCAAAACGATATTTTTTGAATAAAAACACTGTTTTGTACAATTTTCTTTTAACAATAGCTGCAATTTTTGACCACTTTTCCATTATTTTATATAAATTAAAAAAATCGGCAACCATATACAATGAATGATGTAGAAATGGATGTGTTCAAAAATATAAAACCGTGTTCTAATCAAATGAGAGTTGAGCAGGCATTTGAGTCGTGTTGCCATTCAAAATTATGTTGAAAGTGTCGATGTATCTTTCAAGTCAAAACGTGATTTTTTAGTTGCAAGTATTTTACCCGACATAAAATAGTTTTAACCCACCGAAAAAATTGGTCTGGATTCCCCGAAATTCCCCGATTTTTGTCATTCCCCGCAATTCTCCGCAAATCGGGGATTTTCCCCGTGATTGGCAGCCCTGATTACAAAATCAAACTTCAAATATTTTTTTGTGGCCCTTATTGCAGCGTTCTTAGGGTCATAATGAAGCATATTAAACATGTGTTTTTTAAATTACAGTGTTTTTTAAAATCTTAACAAAAAGTTTTGATGTCTTAAGAAATAGTAACGTTTTTGCCTAGACTGTAATAAGTAGAAAATATGATACAATTTCATTTTTATTAACAAATTAACTAAAATTTTTGTTGTAAATACAAATTGATATTTGTCTGATTGGCAATAGGAATTTGGCTGTTCGACTTTTTTTTCATCTGCGCAAAAAACAAAATCTCCGCCGCCACTTTTTAAAGAAAATTGTTAGTTCATAGCTGTGTTTTCGAATATGTGGGAAAAGAGACAGTGAAATTGTATTATTTTTCCTCGCAAGTGTGTTGAAAAACGTCATATGAAACGGGTGAGCATTAGACATTACACTCTTGGCTCCATTACTACATAGCTCACTTGTGTCATAATGTACTATTTCAGTGCTATTATTGTACCAACCAATGACCTTGTAATCTCATTGGTACCAACCCATAGCAATTACTTTTTTATCCCCGTAAAAATTTTGTAATAAATAATAACATTTGTTTGATGTAGTAACCAAGTCGTTCGTAATTCATAAAATAAAACGCCTTCTTTTTTTTGTCTTTAGTTTTAATTTGTAATATTTGTTTTGTTATTATTATTTTAAAATTGAAATAAACATTTATTATTAGGTATTATTATTTTACTTATCTGTATTTGTTGCATTATGGCAGGTAATCGGAGTACCTAGTTCTCGATTATCCCCCTCTGCCGAAGTACATGAACAATTTGTTCATGTAAGTTTGCTTGTGTGCGCGTTTGTGTTTGTGTTGCGGCGTTTGATTTAGTGTGACATAACAATTTTTCGCAGGAGTGTGCGTGAATGAGTGAATGTGTGCTGTGCGTGTTTACCTCCGCTCCCGTGCAAAACGGCAAAATAATTTCAGTACTAAGAGTCGCGCTTTGGTCTAAGCTTTTTGCCCGTTTTCACTAACCATAGGAGACGCCTAAATCAGATGCATATATATTTAGGAGTTGCCTAGCGTAAAAACACGTTTCACTAACTCTTAAGTCATGACTAACGACGTTAGGAATCACCTAAAGTTACGACACCGATTCATTTCATTCATTTATTCATAAAATAATATTAAATTCATAAAAAAAGTATTTTCCCGTCATTTGGGTTTTTTCCCAATTTTCCCGGGAGTATAATGGGTTTTTTCCCACATCCCATCCCACATCGGGAAAAAACTCGGGCAGAAACTCAACGCTACTTAGGCGCCCCTAAACTCACACATGCATTTTAATACTGTGAAACGTCAAAAAAACCGCAAAAACAGACAACTTGACAAACAAAACCAAAGATAATTATCAAAAACTTAGGCTACTCTTCGGTTAGGAATTACATAGTAAAATTTGTTTGGTGAAATTGAACTTTATGGTAAGCATGGACCTAAAAAATTAGGAGTTACTTAGTTAGGCGTCGCGATTTTCGTCGTTAGTGAAAACGGGCATTTATTTCCGAGACCGCTAAATAGCAATATCAACATTTAAAATGTCAAAGGACATGGGATAATTCAATAAAAACTGACTAAAACTTATTTAGAGTCGATATTAACTTTCGGGAATTCGTGCCACAAAATATTTAGTAATATTATGTTTTTTTTTAAATCAGCTTCCGTTAAATAAAATAATTTGGCTCAGATAAAATGATCTGAGTAATTTGGAACTTACCTACTTTTTTAAACACCACAGCATTTTTATAATTATAAACTGCCATGTTCATGCCATAACATATTCAAATGATTAAAACCTTTTCCAAGTTGTTTTTTTTTTCAGGCAGGAAAAAATCAAAGCCGCCCATTTTTTTAGGGTTCTACAACATAACGTGATAAAGTATTCTTACGATTCTAAAGTGTGCTCATCCCAATTCATCGGGAATAAAAGGCTCTTATTAAACCGTGTGGGGGAAACGGGAAGCGACAAGGAAGTGACAGCAAGTAGGTCAAGGTGTGGAAACTTGCTGCCCCTGCTCGGTCGATACTCTGGTGTTTCAGGGACCTTCAACGAAGGTCATTCGCAAGATCTATGCGTTTGCATTTTCAGTTTGTATTCTTTTGAATGTTATTGACAGTGGGGTAAACTTTGGGTAAACCTAAGAAGCTTCTTGGGTAAACCGTAAACTGATTTAGGCGTTTGTTTGTTTTTTTTATCTAGCCCGCCAAGCATAGATACAAAACGAGAATTTATTTTGTACCTACCTTCCTCATTTCGCGTCTGTGTAAGTTTTTATAAAAATGCATGATGTATGCGGCCATTTTCAGAATTGTTTACAGACTCTGAATAAGTTTTTCGGACGTCATTATTAACAAACAAGAAGAACAATCAGATTCACTTGGATAACAAAATATTTATAGAATTACATCGTTAAGAGTTACAAAATAAAAAAGTATAATAGAAAAAAAAAAGAATATAGGCGAGTTGGGAACCTTCTCTCTCTTTCTAAAATGTAATGAAAATCCTAAAACGGTCAAAATAGATGTTTATAAAATACAGTTTGTAAAAAGACTGGCAACATCAACCAAAATTATAAAACATACAGATCATACTGAACACTTATCTAAAAAAAATCTCGCGAAAGGAAAAACATACGAAGGGTACGGAAAAAAGGCGTCTTTCGATATACATCAAAAATAAAAACAAATAAGTAAGTAAGCAAACAATTCTCTAGCTTTTGGGTAACAAAATAAAAACCGGTCAAGTGCGAGTAGGACTCGCGTCCTAAGGGTTCCGTATTGCTTCCGTATAGGGTTACCATTTAGGAATTTGAAAAGTCCTGATAAAAAGCCCGACAAAATCCGGACTTTTTAGTCACAAAATGAAAACATTACTCACATTTTATCTTTAGATTAATAAGAAGTTAATACAGATTAAAGACTTATTTGATATTACTTAATATGTAGTTTTATTACTCATATTCCAAAATCCGGACAAATTAAAGTGCCGGACAAAGTCCGGACACGTCCGGACTAATCCGGATGGATGGTAACCCTACCTCCGTACCATTAAATAATTTTTAAAAATATGTCAAACTTGTTATTACCTACTATAAAATGCATTATTATTATGTTGTTTGAGTCTTCGGTTACGTAACCCTAAACCTATAAAAAAAATTGGCGTTTTCAGTATTTGTTGTTTAAATAACAGTATATGGCACACACAGAGGAAAAATGGTACCTAATATACAGGAAATTCCAATTTCCTAAGTAATTTTATTTTTGACAAAGACCCCGTAGCAAAAATGTTCTAAAACTGACAACTTCGATGGCACCCATTTATATATTTTAATATTTTAAATTAAGGAAAGTTTTTTTCATTCAAACACCTTAATTTACAACATAAAAAAAAACTTATTCTAAACTAAACTTACTTAACAATATAAATTAATATTTTAATATATATGTCATAAAAAAAATTGTAGTTACTTCATTCAATGAGTTCTAGACAATGACACCCTACATGCCTTTGACTTAAAAAGAAATTATGTATTTGTACTCAATGAGTTTTAGACAATGAGACAATGACAACACAAATGGTAAGAAAAAAGAAATATGTTTTTCGGCTCCTTTTTCATATATTATTCAATATTCGGTTTTGTGTTAACATTTTACATGACATATCCAAATTTCAGACTGCAATGTTACTCATTCGCTCTACAAGCTAGAGACCCGTGACATACCTGGAGGGACATCTTGCCCTTTAGGCGCGGAACCCTAAAAACTGCCAATTTTGTTGCAATCTTCGATGGAAAAACACTCATTTGGGAAATTATATTGACAAATAAGGAGATTTTCTAACTAAATGACATTCTTAAATAATGCTTGAGGTGACGAGCTTCTTATTTTCTTGTGCCACTCATATGCGATGAGAAACTTATACTTTCCAATTTGTTAGGGGAATTATATTTCTTATTAGCTGGCGTAACGCACACTTTGCCTGCGGCTCCGCCCGCGTTTATTAAATCTTTGCCCCGTTTTCGGCTTGGGCGTTATTTTATGAACACCCCTATACATAGCCTATGGCCAGGGTAACTACGATGATATAAAAAAAAACCGCATCCAAATCCATTGAGAGGTTCTCTAGTTAAACGAAATTTCGACAGACAGACCATGAAAGACAGACAAAAATTAACACAAGCGCGAGTCGGACTCGCACACGAGGGGTTCCGTACCATTATCTATAAAAACCGCAAAAAAACATGTCTGTGCCATGGGAGTGCGTAGGTCCGACTCGCACTTGGCCGGTTTTAGTATTTGTTGTTATAGCGGCAACAGAAATACATCATCTGTGAAAATTTCAACTGTCTAACTATCACGGTTCATGAGATACAGCCTGGTGACAGACGGACGGACGGACGGACAGCGGAGTCTTAGTAATAGGGTCCCGTTATTTACTCTTTGGGTACGGAACCCTAAAAATGGTAGTTTTGGCATCAGTACAACCCATTTCAAATAAAATGTTGAAATTTTCAATGTACAGACACGACTTTTTTACTACTTTATTATTAGTAAGATATAGATTGGACTGAACACACAAACTTCAGGGAAAAACATACATTCTAGTACACTTACTGGAAAACTTTCAAGTAAATATTTTATTTCTGAACATCGCGATCCGCGAGTAATCCAATTCCAATACATTATCGATAGCAAACGAAATACTTATTATTATTAATATTAGACATGCGTTATTGTCCTCGATAGGAGTATCGGAAAAGATAAAATCTATAACTGACAGTATTCAGTTTGGCGGTTATTTTATCAACAGCCTTTATACCTATAATATATTTTAATTAAATAATACCGTATCCATACCCGTTGTGTGGTTCCCAGGTAAACGGAACATACACAAAGACAAGATTATAGTCCGGGAGGTACCGTTGCAAATAAAAAAGTCATAGTAAGCCGGCTGATATTGACATCGATCGTAGATCTCACATGACTGATATGTGAATCGACCGTCAGCTGCTCAAGTAGCGGTGGGTTTGGGAGATAGAGGCTGCGCAAGTGGTAAAAAAAAAACGAACGAATCCACGATGCAGCAGAAGATTTTTTTTTTCAGCTCAGTATGATGCCACTTTCGCAACCTCTAACTCCCACACCACCACGGGTGCGCCAGCTGACGCTTGGTTCTGTTATTAGCCATTCCAGATCTATTGAAAAAGATGGAAATCAATCGGCTTAAAATCACTACCTAAAATGCAACGCTACCGCCCGGGCTATTACTGATTACTGGCAGACAAACATAGTAACAGACAAACAGACAGACGGACAGACAGACAGATGTAAATTCAAAGGAAGGTAGTTTGGTCTCAGTACAAAACTAATAACCCATTTCATTTAAAATTTCGCAAAATTATTCTATGTAAAAGTGACACGATAACCTTTAAAAATGTTAAGTACTTTGCGCAACAGAAATACCAGAAAAAAACATTTATCATTAACGTAATTCAAATTATCGAAACAGTAAACAATATACTTATGTAGACATTTAGATATTTTAGCTCTAGGTGGTAGAGCAGATGCCGGGCTCGACTGTGGAGGTACCACCATCTTACTCGCAAATCCTCCCGAAGTTATTCGGGGGAGAGTAAGAGAACAGCTCTTAGGCAAAACCAGGCGGCCCACCATTGCCTGGGACCGATGGATGGCGGTATATCCATCCCCAATTGCCGGGCCATATGTAAAACAGACTGGTGACGGGCAGTGGCGTCACTGGTGCAAGGGTTTCGGCACCGCGCTCACCAACCCGCCCGCCCAGCGTGTGTGAGTATGGGCATTTATTCCAGGAGGACCGCCAAGAGTGGCGAAATCCTGGAAAGGCCTATGTCTAGCAGTGGACGAAACAGGCTGATGGATGGATAGAAGGATATTTAATTTGCCATGAAAAAGGAGAGAGTGTACCTATAGTATTATTGAAGTTTTATTCAATAATATATTTTTTCACAAGTTGTTTTCTTTGTAATTTGTAATCATAAGCTGAAGTCCTGTCGGCATCGTTTGCGATGTTCTGAAGGATCCAGGGTTTGAATGAGAACACTCTGGAGTAGACGTCAGGGTAGCCTTGAGCACAGGGCATGCCCCAGGAGACCACGCCCACGAGCCGCCCGCCCTCCACCAGGGGCCCGCCGGAGTCGCCCTGCAAGAAGTTGGCTTTATATAATTACTAGCTTTTGCCCGCGGCTCCGCCCGCGTGTTATATGGTTTAACGACATACTTTTTTCCGGGATAAAAAGTAGTCTATGTGTTAAGTTAGGGTAAAAGCTATATCCATTCTAAATTTCATCCAAATCCGTTCAGCCGTTTCAGCGTGAAAGAGTAACAAACATACATACACACACACACACATTCACACACACACGCACAAACTTTCGCATTTATAATATTAGTGTGATAGTGTGATTTCTGTGATTTGAAATTAAGAGGGCAGGTCCGCTTGCATCAATCACTGTTATATATTCCATGTGGAAAGAACCGCAGTGGGAGAAGGACGGATCCTGAAGAAATTAGCACAATGTAAATTTTCTTCACTATCCTTTATTAAAAAACCGGTTAAGTGCGAGTCAGACTCGCATACCTAGGGTTCCGTAATTCGACAGTTATGGGAACAGTCAGGAAGATGGTATTTAAAATCTTGCCATTTTTAACTGTTTATGATAACTAAAAAAATAATTGATCATACCACAAAAAAGAGACTCTAATATAAAATAATAATAATAATCTAGATGGCGTCGGGGTGTGTCGACCAAGCAGTCATTTAGATTAAATGGTACTAAGGCCTCTTCAATGTTGGCTTCGGCCCCATGAATGCCTTTCAAATTACCGGGTCCCTATGGGCCCGTGACTGAAAAATGTACCTACATAATAATAATTATACCGTACTCGAAATAAAACTCGTGTCTGAAAAATTTAATTTTGTCATTTTGTTATCGTGAATTTCTCACCCGCTATATTTTTCCCGTAGTCTTTACGTGAACCCAAATTACCATGATTTTTTCATTTTTTTTATGGGGGACAGGCATTTTTGAGGTTTTTCAAAGAATTCTTGAAATTGGTGCCAGTAAATATACTAAAAGTTTATATTTTATATGATAACCATGTTGTATTTTTAAGATTTAATTTTTTATTTATCTTTTTTTTTGTATTGGAAATATTTTGAACAATTTCATTTTTGTAATTTGTTTTAACCTTATTATGTAGGCAAGTGAATGCTATTTTCGGGGCAAATTTTAAGTCTTTATTTTTAACGGTTCTAAAGTTATTTGGCTGTGAGACGTACGTACGGACGAACAACGGAGTATTTCAGAGTTTGATAAAGTTAATATCAATCTGACATGAAATCTTTTTTTAGAGCAATCTTTGGGTTTTTTCTCAATATTAAACGACTACAAAAGATTCTGTTAAGAGTACAATTAGAGCGTATATTATATTCGTGACAGAAGTACTTATATTTTTTTACATGTAGTATTTCTATATTCTATAAACCAGGAAGAATAAATTACGGTTTTGCGAGGACTATCCTCTTAATCTAGGCTCCGCCCGCGTGTTATATGGTTTAACGACATACTTTTTTCCGGGATAAAAAGTAGCCTATGTGTTAAGTTAGGGTATAAGCTATATCCGTTCTAAATTTCATCCAAATCCGTTCAGCCGTTTTAGCGTGAAAGAGTAACAAATATACACACATACACAAACTTTCAAATTTATAATATTAGTGTGATTAGTGTGATGTGATTATTGAATTATTCTGATAAGTTAAACTTATTTAATTTGTACGAAACCCTAAGGGTGCGAGTCCTACTCACACTTGACCGTTACATTTCTTATTCTGACCATGCGTTAAGCCGCAATTACACCATCCGATTTATCGGCATCCTAACTAGGACTTAGGACAGTGTAATCGCGTTAAGGACTGTCTGTTTCTTCGCGCGTCCTAACTAGGATCCTAGTTAGGAAACCGATAAATCGGATAATGTAATCGCGGCTTTAGACATTATGCTAACGACAGTTAACGGCAGAGACTATCATTAGGCTGGCTTGAAAGCATACAGGGACATAATAAGTAGATAGCAGTGGCGAAGTGTCCATATAACACGATTCCCATCGGCTTGTTTAGGGAATGGCATCCATACTACATTTCTTTATTCGTGCTCTTCGCTTTGTCAAACATTTCCATAAATCTCAATACGACCAATACTGACAGACTTGGCTGGCAAAGTACAATTTTTTAAATATTTTCCTTGGTTGCTTTTCTGAATAAGGCGATTTTTTTTGTCCGGCTTACCTTTTTAAAATGCTCACCCTTCGTCACTGGTAGATAGTATACCAAAAATAAGACTCACATGACAAGCCCCTTCCCCAGTCTTGGTGAGGGAGCAAATCTCCGATTCACTGACATCGTTGATGCCGCTGTACAGCTCCTGACAGTCGGCTACGCTCAGAGCTGTCAAGTTGATCCATTGTAAGTCATTCGGCACGCTGCCCGGGTACTGCGACACATTGGAATTTCATTAGAATTTAGCTTTTTTGTTCACTTTCCTGCGGCGCCGCTCACGTTGTTGAAGTACCTACAGTTATACTTCAAGAGATATTCTCCCGTAAGTTTCAGATAAATATTTACTGGTCGGTGCCTACTTGCTATAGCGCAATGACATAAAACCTAATATTCAAGTATAAAATGTATCGAAAAGTTTTTTTTTTTCATTTCAGCGTATGTTTTGTCGGTAAAGTATGAGGTTTCATTGGCTAAACGTCCGCCGGCAGAATTGTAATGTAGGCTTTAAACTTTCCGAGTAAGTAAGTTAGTAAATCGTTTATTTGTGATAATTTGGGCTTACAATAGATCTTACATATTATTACAGTCCCAATAAATTCAACCATAGAATGGCGTACAAATATTTGTTGCATCTTTAATTCACGCATTACGAAATAAATTCTGAAAATAACTATTATTACAAAATATGTCAATTTATACTGACATAAATGTCATCATAAAAATACGTCAAAAACTTGAAGATAAAACAAAATAAATCTAAAAATGTAAATATGAATCAACTGATAAACTTTACTACTTCATATACGAGTATATAGGTATGATAATAATAATTGTCGATATCAAAAATATTTATTTTAAAGCATCTCCCAAAGCATTCCTTGAGGGTGTAAAAATATTTATCTATTAAAAAATCGTCAAGATATCCCTGGAACAATGGAAATTGCAACTTTTTTTAGATCTTTCGGCGTTTATGGAAGATTTTTACACATATATACATAACATTATTGCTGAAAATGTTTAATTTAGATTTGGGCTGGTGTAAATTATTAAAATGGCGAGTACATCTACCTATATATTGTGGTATCTCACCTCTTGTCTTAAATACCATCTATTTTGATGTTTTTTTACAAAAAGACAGATTTTTTGGATATAGAGGCAGGGCAGTAGTAGAATATGGTGTTTCTTAAATAGAAGTTTACATGTGTCTCTAAGCCCGCGTTACAAATTATCCGAATACACCTTTTTTGTTTCCTGAACGCCTTAATTAAATCTAATGAGTAGATCATCACCAGCGTTTTACGCTCTTCCTTGCTCCGCTTCGCTCTTCCTCGCTCCGCTTCGCTCGTCGTCGCACCTATTTTTGTTGAAAGGGGTACATAAATTACGTCACAAGTATTTCATAATCTTTGCAGCCCCAGTTGTGCGATGACCTCGCCTGGGGTGTGTGACGTCTTATATTTTTCAAATTTTAAATTTAGAAATTTTAAAACAGCCCGTCCAGAATTATTCATATATAACGTGACTTTAACTCATCCAGCCAAATTATTACTAAAGACTCGGTAAGTGCTCAGTAATAAGTTTCGATGATCCTTTTTGTGAAATTCGTAAATTATTCTTTTGGTGGCCCGAGTCAATTACTATATATGGATCGTCAAGATTTTATTTTTCGAAATTAGCAAAAAGTGTTATCGATCCGTGTTACTGATCACTTACTAAGCCTCCAGTATGAGCTTGGCTACATAAATTAAAGTCACATTATATTAATAAAGTTGGTAATATTTTAATACTTTTAAGTTTAGGTTGAGAGTTTTATTACATATGACGTCATGAAGGTTATGACTGGTACCCTCCTTGTCACACGATGTCACACTTTGTTAAACCCTACTTCCCCCTTATCGTGTAATTTATTTTATGGTTGATCCAAAGACTAGTAAATTTATTAACTTTCTTTACCTGTCTGTTTACAAAATACATATATCGTCCTCACGAAATTTCCTCCCGAGAATCCGAGTTGTTTCCGAATGTGGACTGTCACTGTTAACCGCTGACTTTCGGTTCCCATTGTGATAGGGGATGAGCCTTATTACCATAGTTCCGGATAAACCTAACTTACAGTCGTTGTGCCCCATCCCGACAGCAGCAGACTAGCCCCGGCTTCAGTATCGTCCTCAGGCAGCTCTATCGGCTGGACTCTCTTGGTGAAGGTGATGTCCTGGGTGACCTTGATGAGAGCCACGTCATTCTTGATGTTCCAGTCGTCATATTTCTCGTGCACGATCTTCCGAGCCACCTTGTACGTGGTTCCGCCGCCCGACAGCTTGTTGGAGCCAACTACCACTGTCATTAAGATTGCTGAGCTGGAAAAAAATGTCAAGTGCTTCAAATTCAAAATCAAATTATTAATTTTGTAAAATGGATACATTAAGTGTACTTTTCGCAGGTCAAACTTAATCTTTACAAAAATAATAGAACATGAAAAAAAAATTATAATACGGCAAGATACAAAGTATTTAGGTTGGGCTACTAAAATGTCGTATAATTTTCATTGAAGTATGGTTCTTACCTATTAACAACCATACTTCAATGACTCATTAGTCTGCAATTTTATTGTATCGAAGTAACATTCAATGACAAATTTTTCAAGATTTTTATATATTTCAAAGAAGAGAATCACGTTTCGCAGATAACTCGCACCAACCATTTGTCTCAAATCCCAAAAACACTGCTTTTAATCACAATACGCTCATGACGGCGTAACCTAATTTAGCTTTAAAAGATCCCTTGCAGAGACCGACCCAGAAAATCAAACGAAAGAGACAAGCCACATACCTGCTAGCAGCGCAATGACCAGCCGTCAGCACCCATCTCTTGTTCAAAATGGAGCCTCCACAGAAATGGGAGCCGAACAAAGACCTCAAAGAGACCTGGTAAGGCACACTTTCTTCTGGGGCATTCTGACCACCCACAATACGGGTGTCAGTGCGGAGAAGTATGTTTGGGGTGATTACTGACCCTAGAAAAAATATACATTGTTATATGAATCCCAGAGGGGATGAAACGCGTATTCCGAGTGAGACAAATGACAATCTACACTTGTGCACCCAAGCTTCATGGATAGCATTGGCCTCAGCACAAATATTGACACAGCACGCGCCTTCCGAGGCAAGCAGCCTAAACAAAAATGTACCCTACGAGATTTAACGGAACTTCCGCATAAGCCTTCGAGACGATAAGTAGAAATTATTGTTTAATTTAATTTAGACCTCGGGCCGTTGGGTCTAGAAGCAAAGCTCCAGCGCGGCTGGTCGACGTTTGTGGGGACCCATGGCTGACGCATACCTTGGTCAGAGAATCAGTCTGGCCATAAAAAGGGGAAACGCAGCCTTTTGTGGATACCATTCCAAATGGCAGTGGCGATCTGGCCAATATTTTTTACCTAGTGTACATTTAATTAATTTACATTTTGGGGTAGGTTCTTTGTTATTTTCATTTAGTATAAGTTTAGATTTTTATTGATATTCCTTTATTATTTATAACTTAGCGTTTCTGTTTAAAATAGCCATATATATAAATTGGCGTGTACAATTCCCATTAGACCGAACAATTTTGTGAAAACAAATTAAATTTCAAGCACAGTTCAATAACTTACCACGAGTAAAGTCAAGGGCTGTATATAATACTAAGCCTATTATGAAAATAGATCTCATCGTGAGATATTTCAAGGAATCAATGGATTGAAGCGTGTAGGTTGTCTTTAACAATCAGGAGTGTATGTTTGTACTCTATTAAATTTTCTATTTATATCAAAATTATACACACTTAGCTGTTAAAGGTACTCATAAAATATCAGGTCAACTTTGTAAAACCCACTCCAGTTTGAGTAGCTCTTGTCTATGTTCGTAATTAACAACATATGGATAATGATTTGACTAATCATAAAATTGAAATAACATTCACAATCTAGATTAAAGTAACGAAAAATGCTATATATACTACTGTTTATACTGAAATCAGGCGCGGATTCAATGTTGTAAAAAATGGGCTTTATAAATATGGGCTGAACAGCTAAAATACATTTGCCTCGCAATAAATAAAAATACTAGCTGTCAATGTCAAGTGCCAATGAAATTTGATATAATAAAGTCTATGGCCATGCCATTTCGTTTTTTTTAATACATTAAAAGTAGTTACTGGCATTGGTACGAAAGTCATAATGCCTACAAGGCTTTTGTTAAAAAGTCAATGTTTAAGAAATCATTTAAGTATGTCAAATTCAAAATTTTGGAAAAGGGATATATACAAGTCCCTTAGCTTGTTACCTACTTTCTAAATAGCTAATGAAATTAGCGAGTTAGTATTTTGAAATGTTATGGATTGTACCCTCCTCACTCACGACCGTAGCACTTTCAAATTTTGATATCATCATACAAACAAAGAATTTTTCAAATGTAAGTGTTACATGTGATAAGAAACGAAATTGCCCCCCCCCCTCTGAGCGAATCCTAGAACCGCGCCTGAGTGAAATATTGAAAAGGAAACTCTAAACATCATTGGAGTGCATCAGAAGATAGAAAAAATTATTAGAAACAAGTTCTTCGAGAAAAATGATCTCAAACGGGGCTCAAACCCGCATGCCTATGTCGGGCCAGCAACTTATCCAGTTTGTCCACCGAGATATGAATTGTAAAGCAAACGAAGAAGTACACACAAAATAAATTAAACTGGAACACTACAAATTCATTGAGTACACTTGATTGATATGGATAAAATATTTAACACAATTGCGTTTTCCAATAAATGAATTGTAAGATACTCTTAAGTCGTAATGTAAGTATTGTATCCACTTGTAAGCAACGTTACTGATAAAAAGGTGACGAACTTGTAGACCGTAGCGTAACGCCTTGGTAAAAAAAAATAATACCTAAGGATATTTCATAACAATCAAGAACGTAATAAGGATTCGGCTACTTTCAGAATAGGCTTGTAGACAGGGTAAACAAAATATTATTCTATTTAGTCCGTCATTTAGATTATCAAAAAATATTGGACACGTATTTTTTCTTTTGTCAATCAAACAAAAATGACAGAGATAAAGTGCGTCAAAGTTTGGGAGTGGGGGAAAATGACGTCACTTCTAAGTAAAATTGTACCTAGATGTGACGTCACGCTGAACTTCAGCGGGCTATATCTTCATCATTGTTTGTTTAATTGAAAAAATAAAAAATATGTGTCCAATATTTTCTGATAATCTAATTGACGGACTAATAAATTTTTTTAGTCATCATGCCTATTGTTTAAACATGAGATATTACAGCCGTACAGTTTTTTTTTCGCCCACCTTTGTCTATTGTTTTCTAGTTCTACACTGAATTTTGAATTTGTCTGTTCGGAGGGTAGGTTTGTATCCTTACAAAGCCTAGTACCAGCTTGTTGCTTAACAATACCAGTACCTGAGACTGTTTTACTCTCACGGACGATGAGATATGGAGAGAAACAACGCTTAAATTTGGCACCGTTCCGAACACACTTTTATCTCAGGCGGAAATCTATCTATACTAATAATAAGGTAGTAAAAATGTCGTGTCTGGACATTGAATTTTTTTGCCAGATTATGAATGAATTGGGTTATTAATTGTACTGAGGCCTAAACGATATTTTTGTCTGTAGAAATGTATGTTCCGTTTTCGTATATTATCATCGTAACAACATATCGGCTTTAAGGGGTTTGATAAAATAACGGGGCAGATAGGGATCATTCAACAATTACGTGATCACCGGAAGGGAGGGGGGTCGGATGCTTGTATATACATCAGATTATTGTGGGGGGGGGGGGGGGGAAGAATCCATGATTACGTCATCTGCGCTTCGTTTCCGAAAATAAATTATATTTAAATATTTACGTCCAATTTTGAAGTTTATTACTGGTAACACTTACTATTAGATAGATGAAACGGGATTTCCCCTGCTATAGACAAACTGTGGAACAGTGTGACCAGATTCAGTATTTTTATACTTTTTCGGAATATTTTACCGACTTTTCCAAGCATCAGCATCAGTATTTTGGGTATATTTTAGGTAAAAAGTTATCAAAACTGTAGCGGTCGTGCCCTTGAATATTGATGTTCAGATGTTCCCTGATTTAGCCTGTAATGGCACTTTTAAATACAAAAATATAAATACTAAATACATTCATCTAACATGTTTTAGTTAGATGAATGACGTGATGATTAATACATAAAACCTGCTTTGAAAATCAGTATTTTTACTGGTATATTTCCCTTGTGCAAATAAGTATATTTCAGCATTTTTTTGAGGTGCTTCGGTTTTTTCATAAACTTTTATCTGGTCACACTGCTGTGGAAGTCAGTCGAATTTTATAGTCTTTGTTAGTCAGTCAAAATTTTAAGCACGGACGAAGATTACGTAATCAAGGCGAGGGGGGGGGGGTAAAAACTAAAGATTACGTTGTGATCACACAAGGGGGGGGGGGGTTAAAAAAACGGCCAAAAATGATCACGTAATTGTTGAACGATCCCATACTGAAAAAATGCGGCAGGAGCCGCGGGCAAAGGTAGTGGTAAATAAAACTGTGGTCAGTGCTCTATGGTAACTAAATTCTCTACTTTCTGTACAAAAGGTTCATTCCAACTATCCTTATCAACGGTAGACAAAATTGATTGAGTTATTATAATTGCTATAAAAAAATCTTTATTGAAAAAAAATTACATAGGCGAGCTTAATTCTAGTTATCATTTTCATCCACCTAACCTTTGGCGATGTGGTAGTGCTTCGATGAGCAAACAGTCTTAAGGAAATGTTTGAGTTATTTTAATAAATATTAATTTCAGTTACTTATCTCTTTTCTTATGTAAACACGCGAGAATTTGATTTGAAGTTTGTAAACAAAATTCGGGACACATATTGCGGGTCTATTATCGTCCATTCTTCTTAGTCTTTGTCTTAGTTGCTTTAGAGTCCAGACCCCTTCTCCCCCCTTGAGGGTGCTCAAGTAGACGGGCCTCTTCAGCTTCAGCTGACGCGAGGTGTTTTTAATGATACACCTTGTGAACCTCAGAAGTTACTCCCGGAATAACTTGGATTCGAGGCCGCAGCCCTGAGGCCAGGGGGCTGCGTCAAGAATAGAACCGTGACTTCGGCCCGTTGGTTTTAGTTGGAGTTGTATGTGAACACAATGTGAAATGTGTAGTACGTCGTATACAATGAGAATAAATAACGTACTCGGTCCAGTAAGTCCGATATTTTGCTTCCTTCCAACTAAGTGATGAACGAATCGCGTTTGTACTTTTGCTGCCAGCCTAATAAGAAAATGATTGCACGGACATTTTCTTTAGTAAGATTCATTTTCGTACGTGACCTGACAGATTCAAAACAATGCTGTGACTAAACAATTGCATTAAACCTAATTCTTTCAATTGTTTTGAAATTCTAAATTCAGCAAATTTGAATATTGAGCAGTTCTAAATTCAAAATTGGCGGCAAATATGTAAACGACAGAACTTAAAAGGCATGCCTGGTATTAAGGTATTAAGTAATTTGGCCAAGTGCAAGTCGGACTCGCACACAAAGGGTTCCGTACCACAACACTTAAGGTAAATAACAAAAATATAAATGCCACACAATAAACATTTATTAACTTAATCTAAAAGAATGTAGCGTTATTTGGTAAAAGGAGGTACGCTATCAGCGTATGCTGTCGGACAACGAGGTTTCAAACAGCGCTGATTTTGCAGGATACCGACCTTGAACTGAGTAACTTTGTAACCAGTTTGTACGGTAACTTAAATCATCCCACTAATATTGTAAATGCGAAAGTTTGGATGTATGGATGGATGGATGTTTGTTACTCTTTCACGCCGTAACTACTGAACCGATTGGGCTAATATTTTACTTGAATGTAGTTCTAGACCTGGAATAGGACATAGGTTACGTTTTATTCCATAAATCAGTTCCCATGGGATGCAAATGAGCTTTTAAATTTCTATATAAAAGTGACGTGTCACCCTTTCACGCCATGCTTACGAAACCGATTAGGCTGAAAATTTGCATAAATGTATTTCTAGACTTGGAATAGGACAAACACTGTAGGTAACAGTCCGAATAATAATGACTGATTTTATAGGAGTACACAAAAACTAATTCAACGCGGGTGAAACCGCGGGCAAAAGCTAGTAGTTTATATAGAAGGAAAACGCAAAGTAATTTACATGATACGAAGAGTGATGTGGTTTTCCCTGAATTTTATTTTAATATATAAGTAGAAGTGAAGAAAAGAAATTCTAAATTCACCCTTATTTCTCAGTTTTTTAAGTTCGAAACGATAAAAAATATATATAAATTTCCAGACAAAACAATGTTAAATGATATGGTTTTCTCACTTTTCGGAAATTCTTTTTATTCTATTTAAAAAATTTAACTTGTTAGCCGCGGCTGATGTAACAGCTAAGTTTGATTGCAAGCTGATAAGAACTTTATTTTAATAGGGTTTCGTTCGAAATTTCAGCCACCACGAATAGAAATGCTAATTTTTCCGACGGAGTCACCTCAAACAGACGACATTTAAAATGGTGCAAAGGCAAGAATGGTAAATAACTAATAAAAAATAATTAAAAGGAAGACTTGCGTAAAGTTTATCAAATCATTTATTATCAGGCATCTGGCCCATAGACCTTACAAAATAACATACATTATAGTATATTTATGAATACCAAATTGAGTTAGTTAATAAAGCTCAATACTATGCTAGTATTACTTACTTCGCACTATACTTAATTAGTAATCAAAACTAAAAGACAGATAAGCTGAGTTTCCTTTTGTCATAACATTTTCTTTATTAGGTACTGTTTTAGTTTGTTTGTAAACTAGACTTTTTTTTATCCATAGCATGTTAGTATAATACCATTTCTTTTTATGTACATATTCACTTAGAGGTAGGTGTTGTAATTAAGGGTCTTATTAGTCATTACTATTTTATTTTGAATACTTGCTAATGCATGTTAGATAAATAAGAAAAAAAAATTGACGCGTAATTAGTCACTATTTTCTGTCGTGCAAATTGAGAATAATGTTTCTACCTGTAATTGGGATACATATGAGAACAAAATCTTTGTAAATGCAAGTCAAGTATGTAATGCATGTAATTCTGTTGGTGGAACAAATAAATAAACAATATATGTCAATTTTGTATTAAATTATGCCACTATTACATTACACTAATATTCACAATTTTAGGAAATTTCTATGTGCGTTGTGTGCATATACATAAAATTAAGGCGAGTGTCCCGGGGGGGGGGGGGGGGCAGTTCCGGAGAAACAATCAAAATGAGGCTTTCAAAACTCGACCTAAAAATGTGTGGAGTTCGACAGATAAAACGATCCAGAAGGCTTATTCGACGGACTGAGAATAGCCCTACTGGACTGTGTCCATCAAAACGAAATAGATGTTACAGCTGAAACACACTTTGATTTTACGAGGTAATCAATCTCAACGTTTTGGTCAAACTTGAGATTTACCTTTATCAGGCTTTGTGGCATGCACCTACGCATGGGACACCCTCGGAGGACTGAGTGTCTCCATTTCCGTCACCGAAAGGTCAAGTTTTTCTTGTAAAAATCCAAGTGAGTTTTAGCTGTAATTGTAATTTATGCTATAAGTGCGACAAGCGAGTGTTTTAAACGTTACAAGTAAGTTATTGCCCTTACCCACGTGTACCATACTACGTTAATCAATGCATAGTATGAGTAAATAAATGAAACGTAATTATAGAAAAAAACAAACAATAAATACTCCAAATAAATTTTAGACGAGCATTCTTGTTCTCTTTACTTGCACGGAAGTTGTCAACTTGACGGAAATAAGCTGCTTTCAGTTTGATGCGTTCCTAGCTCATTTCTGTAAAGTCTATCGTACACAAGAAAATTATTAATAAATATTATTTATTTATTAAAGGCCTTATAGAGCATACAATAAATACAGCAGTACTATGTCAGTACCGTAAAATTGCGGTAATAGAAATCAAGACTGCATTTTTTAAAATAGAAAATTATATACTTGCTTCAGAATTTCAATAAATTAATTAACAACAGTTTTAAAGCATATAAAATAGCACTTTACGAGCATTGAAAGAGTAGTTTATGAAACTGGTACATAAAAAGGTTATTAAAAACACGACGTTTGTTTTAATACCTAGTTATGTATAGTTTCATACACTACTTTATCTAAACTCATGCCTACTAACCTGTTTTCATAATTTTTGTAAATTTGTCGTCAGCCATTTTTGATTATTCTTGTAAAAGCTTGTACTAAAAGTGTTCGTAATTTCCTTCGTTATTTCCAGAATGTCAAGCGGAGTCAAATATCATCACCATCCCTGTTTTCAGTAATTTTAGGGCAAAATAATTATTTTGACCCATAAAACCACAGTAAGTAATAAATAAATTTACTCGAAAACTATGACGCAACCAACAGTTCAGTTCATCCATTGACAGACCGAGTCCAACGCGCCGTAAGCCATAGACAATACCTGGCCGAAAATAAATTTCAACTGTAACCTCGTTACTATTTTGTACGTATTTAAGAACATTATATAAAAACCTCATTGGTATTTGATATTAAACACAGACGTATAATATACGTAGTAGCAGACCTAACATTAATAATAAACGCATAGAGTGGACGCGTGGCAATTTTAGCTCAGTGAACTACGGGCTCTTTTAAATATTAAATACTGCTTGTTTCCAAAAAAACTACATACTATAAATTAGTTTAGGAATTATCAAATATGTTCCAAGCATAAGCCAGTCAAAACAACCCATTTTTATACATTTATTCGTACCGTGAACCCTAAATGTAGCTTATTTTTGGTATGGAAACTTGCCACGCCATTTAATCCTTATGTTTGGTCTGCTACTTAAACTATATTTTTTTTTATCTAACCTCATATCCTAAAATTCTCATTACAAACTCAAAACTACTGGCATACTGAAAAATATTTTTCATGAACGTCTCTACAAAAATTAAATTATAGTATAGGTCTCGGAATAACAAAATGCTATAAAAAAACTATTTCTGTGATTACAGTACATGTGATACTAACTAGGAAGGCAAGGGGAACTTAGCCCAAACAGCCATGTCTGAGGTTTAATATCAAATACCAATGAGGTTATCATATAATATTCTCTAACACGTACTAAGTAATATTGCGGCGTGACAAAGGAGGTCACAATTTCATTTTATTTTCGGCCTGCTTTGTCTATGGATGTCTATGTCTATGTCTATGGTTTTAATATACATAAATGACCTTCCCTACTTAGTTAGAGACTTATCAGAGATAGTTCTATTCGCAGATGACACGTCACTTATTATTTAACGATATTCTTGATGACTCGAATTCAACTCTCTCTCTGATTCTTGATTGGTTCACTGCAAATAATTTAGTTCTAAATGCAAAAGAAACGAAATGTGTAAAGTTTACTTTACCAAATGTAATTCAAGTAGATGTCAGTTTATTTTTGCTGGGGGTCCAAGCTGGAGTTAGTTAACGAAACTAAGTTTTTAGGTATTACTAGACTCTCGTCTTCAGTCGGGTCCCCACATAGAAGCTCTCTGTGGTAGACTTAGTTCAGCCGCATACGCTGTTAGACGAATAAGGCAGATTACTGATGAAAATACTGCTAGATTAGTATATTTCAGTTATTTTCACAGCATTATGTCATATGGCATAATGTTGTGGGGTAGAGCCGCGGATATAGAAGCAGTCTTTGTCTTGCAAAAGAGAGCAATTCGGTCTATTTATAACATGAAGTACCGAGATTCATTAAGAGAAAAGTTTAAAGAAATTAATGTATTTACGGTCCCATGTGAATTTATTTATCAAGTTATTAGATATGTCAGAAAAAATATTGATAATTTCCCGAGGCTTGGTGTGCACCACTCTGTTGAAACCAGAAACAAACATAAACTAGCTTTTCCAAAATTAAGACTTGGCAAAGTAGGTACCTCTTTTGTAGGACATGGTATAAGATTTTACAATAAGCTTCCAGGGGAGGTCCTTAGTTTGCCTGAAAATAAGTTTAAACTATATATTAAGCAGGGACTACTTAAGAAAGCTTATTATAAAATCAATGATTATTTGGATGATAATGAAGCATGGTGTAATAAATAATAATAATCTTATTAAATATTGTAATTAATAATTAGCATATTTTAATACTGTATGATTCCTCTAAAGGCTTAAAATTAATTAATATGTAAACTTACTTTGTTAAAGGTAATAGACAATATGAGACGGGTTGACTAAGATATAATATGATATATAAAATAAGATATATAAAATGTATGTACATGGTTCATTTCAATAAAGATAAAGATATATATATATATATATATTTTTTCTCGTGACTAATTCCTGCAGTCTTATATTTTTTTATGCCTTTACTTGAGTAGGTATGTATATGATTTTGTATCATATGTTTTATTTTGAAAAAAGGAATGTTTGCTAAGTTTCTTGCCCTTCTTCTTAGCAATACTAATCGAATGGTGCGGATGGTTAGGCATTATGTATATATAATATTTTTATTCCTATATTTCTATATTTTATGCAGCTGTATAACTTTATTATATTTATATTTTTATATTTTTATTCCTAGATTCCTCTATTTTATTTATTTTTTATTTATTTAAAAACTTACGACTATCATTTATTTATCCAGGTGTATATTTTATTTCCCGTATTATTATATATTTTTTATATTTTAAAGATATATTATATTGTTAAAATTAACTTTGACTTGTAGAAAGTATACTTTATGTATCTATTTTGCAAAAATAAATATTTTGATTTTGATTTTGCCGGCGCGCGCAACGCGTATACATGCGTGGTGGACTGTTGAATTTTGGCGCCATAGCTTACGTGGAAGTTATTATTTACTGTGGTTTTATGGGTCCAAACCAATAGTATTATTCTGCCCTAAAATTAATAACAGCAGTGATGGTGTGATGATAATTTGACTCCACCTGACATTTTGGAAATAACGATGGAAATTACGAACACTTTTAAAACGAGCTTTTAAAAGAAAAATCAAAAATGGCTAACGACAAATTTTACTAAGATTGTTATGAAAACATGTTGTTAGGCATGAGTTTAGATAAAGTAGTGTATGACACTATACACAACTAGGTATTATTACACTCGTGTACTATTAAGAAACTCGCCCACGGCTCGTTTTTTAAACTGAAGCTCGTATTTTGATAACCTTTTTATGTACCTACCAGTTTCATAAACTACTATTTCGTGGTCTTACTCGCGATAACTAATAATATACCTTAATAGATATGTGCTTGACGTTTGACGTTTCGTTAATAATCGCGAAAGTTTAAAGTTTACTACTATTTTGTGTTTTAGAGTCATTCATGAAAAATATTTTTCATTATGCCACTAGTTTTGAGATCGTAATGAGGATTTTACGATATGAGGTTAGATAAAGTATGTTTATTAGTCTGTAAACACGATTTGTTCATCCTGTTGCTCACGTGTAAACAAACTGACAGATTTGTGAGACGAGTACGATGGGTTAATCATGGGTAAACAGATCGTGAGATGTCATTCGATCTGGATGGAAAGAAATGTACGGAATTTGCCAGAAAAAGTTTAGTAAATTACGTTATTATTGATCACTACGCCCCGTATTGTTTCTAAAATATCGATACCTGATTTCCGACCTTCTGGGTTCCCTTATGACTACATTTACTTTACATATGAAAATAGGTTTACTTTGTGATCCTACCCTTCATCTTGTTATGGGCCCGTAAGTAACCCTGTAACGGTACCGAGCAGTCAGCTCAGAGTAAATTATAGTGGGTGTTCAACAAATAACCGTTTTCCCTTTCAGAAATTATATGTAGCAATACATTTTTTGCACCCACCCCGCGACCAAATCCACTTGGGGTCTCAAAGTAAATATAAATCTTTATAAATGCAATTTTAAAACGCCGAAGTGGTTGAATTTATATAAAACGCTAAAATGCGTTTTATTTTTTTATTGTTTACATACAATTTTCATTATTTCAACAACAAAACTAATGGAATTCCGATAAAAAGTTTCACTTATTTATTTTACCCCCTGGGATAAATTAACAAATAAAACCTTTATTTTTCCTTCGACTAACCTTGTCAAAATGGCCTCCCCAAAATTGAAATTCATTGTTGTAAGTGATCCTGTCAGTCATGTAGAGTACGAACAGAGCTGATTTTTAGCGTTACCCTTGGCCTTAGAAGTGCGTAACATAAAAAATTATGCGTCCGCAGACGTGTTGACGGACACCTTGCGCTCGCGCTGAAATCCTTTGATCCTTGCCCCAAAAACCGACAACAAACGGATTGTAACGGCAACGAGCGAATACCCCCGTCTACACGTCGGCGGTCACATCAGGAGATTGCTGTATGCGTGTAGAGGAGGCATTATGGCGGTCAACGATCTCTGTCCACCTCAACGTGAGAGGGGGTGAATCTTATCGCCGTATCTTTGAGCAGACATGCGGGTTTACATCACGGTGTTTACTTTCACCGCCCGCAAATTGTAAGTTTAAAAATACTATGCACATCAATTCCGGATCTGCTGCCGACGAGATAAGGCTGCTAAGATTTCCTTCAAAATACGGATGAGATGTTTAAAGATACAAATATACATGGTAATTTTGCTACTCTTCGTATTCTCGCTTGGCGCTAGTGTAGCTAAATCAAAAGAGACGGCGAAATTGATCATGGTCTCAGGTTGAGAAGAACTCACCGGAGACATCATTTAACTTTGAATCGTGTTCGTAGTTGTTGTGCAGGATACTTTGTAAAGTAATGCATAAAATAACACAACTTTGCTAGAAAAGTCTAATTGACATAAAAACATTGTCGCATAGTACCATACTCGTAAACCACATATATTGAATTCGAAAATACTAATATTATAAATGCGAAAGTTTGTGTGTGTGTATGTTTGTTACTCTTTCACGCTGAAACGGCTGGACAGATTTAGATGAAATTTAGAATGGATATAGCGTATACCCTAACTTGACACATATGCTACTTTTTATCCCGGAAAAAAGCATGTCGTTAAGGCGTAGTAGGTCGATCGCACAATGAAAGAGATAAGCATATCTGAAAAAGCGCGCGTCTGAGCGAGCGGTAAATCAAGAAGAGAGTGGGTAATGCTGTTTTTCGAGGAATAAAATTTAATATAAATTCACACAAGTGCGTTTTAAAAACAATCGCTGTGATATCGTTTAGATAATAGGTTTACATGTTTGAAACAGTAATCATTGTTATTTTTACTTTATTAGTTTCGACAGACTGCTTGTTTGAAATGAAAAAAATAGCCTTCACTTTGCAATTATTTTCGATCGAGCCAATTTTTCTCTATCGCGTTTAGGGCTGTTACATCGCCTTGGAAAAGGATTTGTTTATAACATGTATTTATTTCAGAACCATATCTTTTGTAGTTTGGGGGTACTACTTGTTCAAAAACTCCGTTTTTACTACCTAATAACACGCGGGCGGAGCCGCTGGCAAAAGCTAGTAAGAAATAAAATCCTAAGTAGTTTGGAAATGAGACCCGAAGCAATTTAAAAATATCATGCCTTGAAAATATTTTCGCTCCAATTCTATTTTGATTCTATTTTGAATTAGACCTCAAACAGACAACTGAATAAAAATTATTTCCCACAGGTTTAAATTGAGTTCCATTTTCAATAACCTATATTATTTTTATTTAAATATATTCCATATAGGTATTTGTGGTTGGCCAGGAGTGCAAAAATGTAACTGTGCGCATAGGCCTCATAGATAGTATTACCAGTTAATGGGTATTATGGTTATTTAGTATCACCCCGTATGTGACCCCGAGATGTTTCTTCATACATTAGGTGTTCTTTCTCAGTAGCTAAAAGCTTTTGTTGAAAGAAAAACATGCCATTGCTACTCTCCAGACAACGGTGTTATTTTAAAAGTTCTTTATTCTGTGACAGGGAAAATGTCCAACATACTTACCTGCTTTACTGAAGGAAATTGGACCGAAGGCATGCACGTATACAAGTGGGGGGGAGGGGAATGGAATACGTATTACTATGGCCTCTATCACGAAACATTATAAATAAAAAATATATATAAAACCCAGAAACTTTAAAAAACCTTTAAAGACGGTTCACAACACAAGTTCTTAAAAATACTTTGAAGTAAAAAAACGATTAATAAAAATTGGGGTTCGGTACTCAAAGGATGCCGAATTATTTCACAGGCGCTACCATTTTAGCGGCTTTTTTGACACCTTGATATTGCTATGGCATTTATCATGTCTTTAGGGTTGCCCATTCTTTGTGGTGGTACGGAACCTTTGGTGTCCGAGTCCAACTCGCACTTGGCCAAGTTTATCATTTGCAGCTTCTTTATAATTTGCAACGGGAATTAATGATGATTTTTTGCCAAAACTAAATCCTGGATGCGGGCCTATTCTTTTATTATGCATAAAAAACGAAAAAAATAACTTTCTTATGTTTTATAGATGGATATAGGCTTATATTCTTAAACATCCTTCTGTCAAGACTGCAGGCTTAGCTTATTATTGTTATTTTTAGCCACCGTAAGAAAAGAACCATTTGCCCCTCGTCATAACTCCTGTGAATTCGAACAATACCATAACAAATATTAATGTATCATTAATGTGTTACATTAAAACCGAGAAAACCGAACTTAATTTTCTTTTGTACTTTTCTCTTACCTATGTTATGAACAAGTAACTTTTCCTTTTAACAAGGAAAATGAATAATTAAGAAGTTCCTCTCAGGTCACAAAGCTTTTTACCGGCGCGGCGCGGTGGCGTGGTCACATTTTGTGCTCTAATCATTAACTATCATCAATCACGTTAAAAAGGAAAAGTGAATAAATGAGTTGCAAGAATGTCACATTAATGAAAAGTACTTTGTTATATACATTGATTAACCAGGGGTTATATAGGGTGTACATCGTTGCAGGCTAGCGAGTTGAGATGAGGCAGTTTGGGGAAAAATCTAAATGATAAGAGTTTATACAGAGAATATCTAAACTGTAAATTCAATTAATTTGGCTAAGCATCCTCTAGCCATTTGATTGGATGCACCATTTAGTTAGCAGCCTAGCCTTCCAATTAAGATGATGACGCCACAGGGTGGCGACATATACATATATCAGACTCGCAAAGCCTATGAAAATCTCTGTGCAGCCTTTGATTAGGTGGATTGTCACACTCTTTTTGCGATTTTATTAATACTTCCTTTATCTTTGTTTTTAACTTTCTTTTCATATTCAGGTTTTACGTGAAAGTAATCATAGAATTATTACAAGCATATCATTCAATATATAAGAGAAGACTTTTTTTAAATAAGTACAGTGTGTTGTACAGTGCGACGAATGGCGCGCGGCCACAAAATACACTGTTTTGTAGCGCGGCGTAAGCGCGACTGCGGAGCGCAGCCGACCCTAGTCACACAGCCAGAAACCGCCTGAGATATTGACGTTGTGTGCGTGCTGTGGTTCGTACGTGCAGGCTCGCACACATATAAGCCGCGCGGGCGACATCTCTGTGAAGATAGCTTACTAGTCTGTTTTTACTGTGACAACACTGATTTGATAGTGCTACCATAGTATGTAGTCAAAATCAAATAAACGTGCTCGTAAAAGATGATCGGACGGTTATAAAACCTCAAACATCACATAAAATGGAGCCAACTTCACGACCTTTTTAAACCGAACGTCTGGTGTTGACTGTAAGATGTTTATAAACCGACTTCCATCTATATATAATGTTCTTAGGTTTTAACAGCAGAGGTAACCTTTCACATTGATGCTGATTGTATACAGGATGAACCAGACGAATGCCCCTGGAGGGAAAGTACCTTAAATATTAGAGATAGCAAATTTCACTTAAAGGAACCTTTATTTTATTTTGAAAGTTAAGGAAAACTGCATTCAAAGAATTGAATACTTTAATATTTAAGGTACTTTCCCTCAGGGGGTATTCGTTTGGTTCACCTGTATAAGTGTAAAACGCTGGGTGGGATTTAGTCTATAAAGTGATAGATGGCATTTCATCAAAAATATTGACACCCCGGGTTAGGTGTCGAAAACTTCATAAAAACACTTACCAAAGAATATTCTACTATGAACTAGATGCACTTGGGGCCTGAGGTAAGGCGCGGGAGCACCTACTCCCACTTTACACACACCTCTCTCGAACTTTACACACATCTCTCTCGAACTTTACACACATCTCTCTCGAACTTTACACACACCTCTCTCTCACTTTACACACACCTCTCTCGCACTTTACACACATCTCTCTCGAACTTTACACACACCTCTCTCTCACTTTACACACACCTCTTTCGCACTTTACACACATCTCTCTCGAACTTTACACACACCTCTCTCTCACTTTACACACACCTCTCTCGCACTTTACACACATCTCTCTCGAACTTTACACACACCTCTCTCGCACTTTACACACATCTCTCTCGAACTTTACACACACCTCTCTCTCACTTTACACACACCTCTCTCTCACTTTACACACTCTCTTTTTTCTCTCTCGAACTTCACACACCTCTCTCTCACTTTACACACACCTCTCTCGCACTTTACACACATCTCTCTCGAACTTTACACACTACTCTCTCTCACTTTACACACACCTCTCTCGCACTTTACACACATCTCTCTCGAACTTTACACACACCTCTCTCTCACTTTACACACACCTCTCTCGCACTTTACACACATCTCTCTCGAACCTTACACACACCTCTCTTTCACTTTACACACACCTCTCTCGCACGCCTACGGCACGGTAAACATTCATATAACTAAGATTATGTTTTGTTTCGAAATCCATCGCTTTGGAATACTTTAAGTATTATTATTAGAGTGCATTACAGACTAGAAAAGATAACATCTTGATTGTTAACAAAAACACTTGTACTGTACACTAGTTTCATTTAATTTAATACAGTTTTCCAGCCGGTTTCGGAAATAAATCCATCTTCAGGGGATTCATTAGGTCTTAATAATTTATTTGTTAATAAACGATGTTCGTTAATGGCTCGTAAATAATAATTATTCCCTGAAGATGGATTAATTTCCGGAACGAGTTGTAAAACTGTATTAAATTAAATGAAACTAGTGTACAAGTGTTTTTTGTTAACAATCAAGATGCTGTCTATGTTTCATCAAGTGCCGACAATCGCCAGTATAAATTATATAGAAAAGATAAATTATGAACAAGTGTAAAGACAAGAATTTGAAAAAATTCCTCGGACCAGGATTCGAACCTGTAACCTCTTGTTATCAAGACAAGCGCGCTACCAATTGAGCCACCGAGGTACTTACTTAGACCGTTGAATTTATCCACCATACCTGTCCACCAAATATTTTATAACTAGCTTGAAAGGCACATACTGAACGCTCACGAGGGCGTTATGTGATTTCACGCCTTGTTCTTAAGAAACAGATGGCGCTGTCGTCGCTACAATATGTGTTGCTTCAGACAGTTAAGAAATTCACAGTCTCATTAACCAAGATTATGTTTTTTTTAAGATTTGTAACTCATTCCGTCTACAAGCTACGATGTTGTGCGAATGCAGGATTAAAAATTTTATTAAAATAATTTTCGGGGGTCACATGCATGAAAAAGGAGCAGATTTTTTTTTCTTACTCCGGCATGTGGATTGCTACGTCAAGAACTCATTAAGTAGAGTACAAATAAGTTTTTTGTTTTTTTTTCTCCAAAGCTAAAAAAATGAGGGCCATCAATGTTGTCAGTTTTAGTTAGACCACTTTTGTTACGGGGTCTATCACAAAAACTAAAGTAGATAATGAAATGTTATGTATATTACTTGCCATATACTGTATTTAAAAAACAAATACTGAAACCGCCGATTTTTAATAAAGGTTTAAGGTTAACGTACCCGAATACTCGACTAATTTAATTTTGCAGTTTTGTTTCATAAGTTTTTCATTTGCTTATATACGTTACAAAAATAATAAATAGGAAAAAAGTAAAACAAAATTGCCCAAGATATATTTCGGGCCCCACTGGGCCCGGCTTCAGTTGAGATATGTATATGTCAGTTACATAGTATGATAGATAAAGATAAGGTATGTATTTACAGAGAGAAGAAAGGAAGATTAAATGGTACGGAACTGTCAGGCATTTGACCAGTTTTTTAAAATAATGTATGCAAATGTGGCGGCAGAAAACTTTAAAACTTTTGTTAATTTGATGCGTTTATTTATACTCGTAGTAAAAAAAATGCAATACGAGTAACAATTTTATTTTGATTCTCCGACAAAGGGCCGAAATTCTTGAACCTAATCTATTTTATGAGTAAATCAAATTTTTTGTGTAATTAAAACCACCATGTATAATACTATTCGTCTAAAATTACAAACGTGAGTAGGTAAATGTAAATTATTCACAAGGTGGTTTATATTGCGTTTGTACCTACGATCCAGAAAGGTGGAAGAAATTAAATTTCACCCCTGAGTTCCTTTGCGGGTACATTTGCATAATGTTTTTAAGGGTGGCTGTTAACCTTATTCTCTATTTACTTTCATTTCATAGACCCCGGGATAAAGTAAGTTTTCTTCATCTTTCTATCATTGTTGACCAACTCGTAAATAGCGTTTATAAAACAACATAGTACATTTCCCACGGGAAATAAAATTGTAAGAAAATTAATTATTTCTAGCTTTAATTTGCTGAACCCACCGGGTATGGCAGTAGGTGTGGTCTGCCATATCGACGATTTTCTCAAGAAGTGTCCCTGTTTTAAGTATGAATTTCATTCACGATAAAATTAACTGACCATTCTGATCGCCAGCTCTTAGTTTAATGTCTTAGATAAGATTATGTTTTTATTGCGAAATCCCTCGATTTGGAATACTCTAAATTTACAAACCAAAAAAGAAAAAACTAAAGTAGTTCTTGTCTGGGAAACAAGAGGTCGCAGGTTCGAATATGGCCCGAGGATTTTTTTCAAATTCTTGTCTTTACATTTGTTTCTAATTTATCTTTTCTGGTTTGTAATGCACTCTAATAAGAATATTTAGAGCATTCTTAGATAATCTGAATTCGATAGTACTCGTATTGTATGTTTTCGATGTTTGGCAACCAGTTAGCAACCGACTCGGAGATACATAATCTAGGGGCTGCTCTACACACGCACGTATCCTCTTCTGATCCTTACGGAAATGCGTTCATAAACTTGGTGTTGCGAGATGTGTTCTAATATCGATTCTTTCGGAAATTCTATTCGCTGGAGGATACTGCTGTCAGTGTTAGAACTTGACGAAATTGTTAATATATGAACGCCACTTTGGGTTCCACCGAGAGTATACTCGGCTGTACGTCCGTAACTTGATTTAGAGGCAGGTTTCGAGGTTCCCGGGGCGGCCATATATAGTAGGTAGGTAGCTATACAAATATCGATTATGGAACTAAAACATATTCAAAAAAAGTTAGCTAATGAAAGAGTAAAACTTAAAATTGCAGCAATATGTATACGAAAATAAAAATACTGTTTATTATCCAAAGAGCAAGATTTTTTTATGGAGACTGGACAAATAATTCCACTGTCGGTGAAACTTTGCAGAGTGATAACAAAGAAAAATACAATGATGGTTATTATACACTACTAAATAGTACATCCATGATAGTACTAACATTTCTAAACATTATTAGAGTGCAATACGAGGTAGAAAAATCAAGGAAAAAAACAAAATTCACCAAGAAAAATTAAACTCAAACGGAACTCGAACCTGACAGCCCCTCGCTTTTTTGAGAGAATTTGGTTCTAATTGGTTTTTCTATTTTGCAATGCTCTCAACTCAACTCATGTTTAGAGTTTGCCAAGCGATTGATTTAGCTTTAAATCATATAATACATATTAATACTATGTCCTCATCCGGATTGGTATACGAGTATAGTTTAGCCATCACAAACAAAACTTGTAAAAAAAACCAAGTCTCGCAACTTAGTTCTTCTACCGTAAAAAATTGTGAGATCCATGTAATACCAAGTCAGTTAATTTATTCAGTCCCTACATAAGGGACCTACTGTCTTAAGTTATTACGTAATTAGCTAATCTAAGAACATCTTATGGTGACCATATCAATATTAAAAAACTTTAATGTTTTAAACAAATAGATTGACGTATAAGTGCCTTAGACTTTGATGATCGGTCAGTGAATGAGTGACAAAATTGAGAAACTTTGACTAGTTATAATTCTTAAACTACTAGTTCAAATTGAAAAAAATTTGAAATATACCGTGTTTATAAAATGCCTGCATGGTTGTTGAAAATTCAAGCTTCTAGTCTTAAACAAAATGAAGTTATAGGGGGGTCGAAAATAGCCTGAACTGTTTCTAGAAAAGGATGGTACGGCCGTGCCGCTTTTTAGGTCGACTTGGCGGGGACACTGCCATGCCCCCAGATTAGAAATGATATAAAAGCATTTTTTTTTCTTAATGATTTCTTGATTGTAATCTAACATAACACTTTAATTTATTACACTGCAAAGTTTCACTGTCAGAGAAATTATTGTATGCCATAACGGCTTCGTTGATTTAATTTTTGATTTAATATTCGTTGTGGTTTAAATTGATTATATAAGGTGACTTTATTATAAAGTTAAATTCATACTGAAGACTCGCCAGGTGGTCAGGACCAAGGTTCAATATCTTTGTTTGCGAAATACGAAAATTATTTCATTAACAATCTCGACTCAATAAGTATATAGGTAGAAAGTATTTATTAATACTAGATTTTAATTTTGCGTATGTCACAGAAAGGGTAATTGAACCTTGTTCCTGACCGTTTACCGAGTCTCTAGTATGAATTTGGCTATAAAAACAAAAGTCACCTTATACAACGTGAAATTTAAGTCATTTTGTTAACGAAAACTGGTGATAGTACTCGTCCATATGAACAACTTTTACTATGAAGACAACCCTGAAATCGTGAAAAAAAATAAGCTGTTTCATACATTTGGGTAGAGTAGTAACTTTTTTATGGAACAGCTGATATTTTTTTCACGATTTCAGGGTTGACAGGGTAAAAGTTGTTCATATGGACGAGTACTATCACCAGTTTCCGTTAGCAAAATGACTTAAATATCACGTTGTTTATCAAAAGTAAACAAAATAACCCTTGAGTGCTATCTCTAGGCACTCTATACCGGCCACGAGACGTCAGAAAGTTTATACTGTCGAGGCTGTCAGGGGATTACCCCGTTCGCAGGGCCATGGCAGCTGAGGCACTCCATTACTGCTTATGTTTATGTATTATATGTACACGGCGTCCCTATTTGTATAGAAGCACTCTTACGTGGGCGCAGTAAGACTGCTGTAGCGTACAGTTGCCTGTTGAAGACTGTACTTTGAGTTACTAAGGCTATTTATTGTGATTTGGGATTATGAGAAGCTGTTGTATTATAAATTATAATATTTAGCTCCATAGTTGCTTGTCAAGTCTAGTATCTCGTGAGAAATGTTCGTGCCATCAAACGAAAGCATACTTTAATACAAACGTAATAAGGGTGACCAGCAGGCTTGTGCAATTGTTACCAGAGAGATTTATGCTTTGTAGTTATGTTGTTCTTGAATTTTAGCATGGGTAGACAGATGAACAGAATGATAACAGGGTTTCACTATAGTGTATACTAAACTAACTATATAATTACCACTAAATTATTTTTTGCTTTTAATGCAGAAATGTTCTATCATCGCTATTACCCTAAAAAATCGGACAAGTGTCTTGTCGCTTTTTAACTGAAAATACAAAATTCTTTATTGATCCAAAAATGGTTTACAAAAAATCAATTAAACTCTGAACCACATATTGTCTTATGATATATGTACATATATCCAACAGAAAGTTCTTCAAATTCCAAATTCCTCTGTCTATCCATATTTAAATCACAAATTTTAGTTTTTGGTACGTAAAAAGGGTTTTTTATTTCTGGTATTCGTTTGTTAACAGTAACTTTTTGAGGTAAAAACACAGCTACAAAAATAAGTAATAGACTACGTTCTTTATTTTTCAATTTATGCTCTTTTTATTCCGTACCTAGATTCCATAAACTGCAAAGATTTTGGTTTCATTAAATTAGGTTTGTCGGCTTCACCAAAAAGAAAAGTATAAACTTTTCTCAGTTTTATGGGACAAAATCAAGAAACTTTTCGGTATATTTCTTTTCTGAACAAATTAAATCAGTCTCCCCGAGGTTTGAATAGATATACAATACTTCAACTTGACGTAAGCTTTGGTCGTGGTTTATTACCATGACGTCATGTGAAGCCGTACCGGGGAGTGGTTGCAGGCAGTTGGCGTAGTATCAGTCACTCGTCCGTTATCGACTACCGCAGATTTTGTGGAAGTTCCTGGATAGACTGATTAACGCCTCACCTGGGAGGATACTCCGAAGTGAAAGAGTTCGATCGATTATCGTTCGGTCTCATATCGATCTCTATCACACTCGGAATGCATGCATCAGAGATGGACATGCTAGAACGATCAACGATCGACCTATTTTTTGAGCAAGCGTGCTTCATCCTATGTGTCATTAGGTGTAATTGCGACCAAGCGTAAACAAATTATGTAGAAAAAATATGTACAAACTGAATAAACCTAACTAAACTACATTAAATACACAAAATGATCAAAGCAATATGTTCGCTCGCACTTTTTGGTTTGAATTCCGAGAATTTCGATTGGGAGTTGAAGATAATTGGACCTGACAGAATGGACAAGGCTTCCGGAAACTCAGTTCTGATAAAAAATAAAAATAAACTCCTAAAGGTCTTGAAAATGGAAATACTGGCAGAAGTTATTAAGTTATTAAAAAATCTCTGATTAACCCGTAAAGTCAATTAGGACTTTATATTTACTTAGACAATCAAAGATGATAAATTGGTAAATGTAAAGTATAATAATCAAATTGGCTGACAGCGATCCCCGTTCCATAATACGGAACGTCCTAGACAATAGGAGTAGAATTTAATCTACTGAAATGACAACATAGGTACCTATTGTCATCTATTCATTCAGGGCAACCAAGTAAGTGGCGTGAACGGGCAGGAGAAAGGAGGCCTGCTGGCCTTGGTTTGGCCCAAAAGATGGAGTGAAATATTTAAAATTTATAGTTTTTTTCAACGGTTATCAAATTAACAGCCGGTTGCAGCGCTGACGAGGCACCTAAAGGTTGCAATTTTAAAATGGGATTCAAAAACTTGCAGAGAAAAGATTTGGACTGAGGACGTGTAGTGAGCTCTGCACTGCCCTGATGGACCACCTAGCAGGAAGTGATTCTGCAGCTCTTTATCGTGTTTTCCACTTCTACCAGTAGCGTAGCGAGTAAGCAGCGTCCGCAATTAGAAATATGAACTAAGATCTTAACAAAATGGGATAATCTTATGGTCTACCCGTTAGAACCAACAAAGAAACAGAAAACACTGTACTATCACATAGTGTCGCTTATAAGGATCCAATCTTGGCAAGTAATGTCAAATTGAATACTGGCTTATTATGTAATAAATAATGTTTTGTGTGTAAAATAAATAATATGAGTAAGAAAGTACAAATATTAAATTAGAAATGTGATATCGATAGAGTGCATCAGAAGAATAATAAGGTCCTACAATAATTAGTGACAATAATTCTAGAGTAGATAATGTATCGTTAACTGATCAAATTCCAGAAAAAGAAAAAAATTTTTGCTTAAATATTTTTTTCACTTCCCAATACAAAGTGGTTCAATCACCTGACTAAATTTCTATGCTAAGGTAAAAAAAAGTACGCAAAAATATTTTTTTTTCGGTGGTGTGTGGTCTATTAGGAATACTCTATCATCTGTTAAATTTTTTTCACTATGAATTGTAGGACCTTATATAATATCAATCAACAACAAATTTTCCGAATATCAGGTGAGTGAAATATTTGTAAAACGTTACACTTTGATACGCAAAAAACGCACCTATTTATCATTATCAACAGACACGACAAAAAAAACTTAAATTTATTTAGTATAATATAATATTGTCAACTCCAACTAAAACTCCCATAAAGTTAAAATTCCTAAAAAATTTGCCTAATTAAGAAAATTATTAAAAATTACAAGTAAAATATATTTTCTAAATTACTACCATGTGGGAGGATTCCTAAAACACTGGCAACTTTATCTAAATGTTACAATTATGTATCCGTGACTTTAAGCGTTGAATCTGATTTCACATTTAAGTTTCAGTATGCTTAAGCTATCAAATCGGGGGTTATTTGAACATCTGCTAAAGGCGTGTACCGGAAGCAGCATTTACTTTTTACCTTAGTGTACAAATTAGACGGTTAAGTGCATTTGTTATTGTATGTTTCATTAGAAAACCCGTATCAGTGATCACCGTTCATAACCAAAGTAAAAGAGACCACAAAGGAACTGTAACGTGCCAGCTGTTGGCTTAGCATTAATTTTATACTACTCATTGATCTCCGCGTGACTTGGACCACGTAGTTTAACCTGCAAAGACGACAGCGTATACACGTATATACGTATGTTATCAGTAGTTACGTCATGAGCAGTCTGTACAGGGTCTCCAGATTGGGGGTATTTTAGTTTCACAATATTGGGGAAGTATTTTAGTTCTAGGAAACGAAAAGCTTATAGGGAAACTTTTGGGGAAGAAAATTTTGATACTGGGGCAATTTGGTATTTAGGAGATAGTGAAAATACAGTTATTACTATGTCTACCCACACTAATGTACAAAGGGAAATTTTTAGGGAAGATAATTTAGAAATAAATGAATGTGTTTAAAATACATTGCTTGGATTGACGGCCTCATCAGTTTTACTGTTATTTTTTTAATTTATAGTGTGTGAAAATTTCAATACATATGGCGAAGTAATATGTTACAGTCTTCCATTATAATTATAAACAATGTAAAATTTTATAAATTTTAATATAATTAAGGATAGTTTTATGATATTTGATAGTTTTGGGATATTTGGGGAAAAGTTACTGAAATTGTATAATTTGGGGAAAATTCAAAAACTCTATCCGGAGACCCTGAGTCTGTACGCGATCGCTGCATACAACATGCCTTAGGTTGTTGTGAAGTTATGTTCAGGTTGATCTATATATATTTCAAGGCCTCGCCAGAAAGTCGTGGGGGTGAGCGAGATGATAGCATCACAGTATATCATATCTGGTCATCCTCGTGTACGTTGGCGCGACGAGCTGGAGAGTTTTGTTGGACTTGGTGTGCTCTGGAAACGGTGTGCTAGAGATAAATCAACCTGAAAAATGATGGGGGAGGCCTTTGCCCAACAGTAGGATGACTTATAGCATATAATCGTCGTTCACTAACCTGAAAATTAAAGTAACAAAATAAGAAGACATTAAGTTTAGTAGATAGTGCGAACAAAGTGTACATAATTATAGGTATATATATATTTTTTAATCAATATGAAACAATCACAATAATGTATTATAATATTGTTATTTGACATGTCATTAATAATATGTGTTTTAAAAGTTGCTTTTAAGTTTAAAGAGATAATTGTGCATATAATATTTACTATTCGTTTGTTTAATTTTAAGTTGCATGTTTCTGGATTGGATTGTTTATTAAAAGACATATTTCTTTTCCTTGTACTAAGAAAACCTGAATGCTGTAAGATGGCTAATATAATAATAATATCAAAATATCCAGTATAACATCTTCAAGGAAACGGTCGAAACGACGCGCTTTCGAATTCCGGTGAATACAAAATTCAAAACTCAGGGACAAACATGAATCCTATTCAAAAATATATATTATTATATTATAAACGAATAAATGCGAAAGTTTGGATGTATGGATGGATGGATGGATGTTTGTTACTCTTTCACGGCGTAACTACTGAACCAATTTGACTGAAATTTTGCATGAATGTAGTTGTAGACCTGGAATAGGACATAGACTACTTTTTATCCAATAAATCAGTTCTCATGGGATGAAAATGAGGTTTCGATTTTCTATACAAAAGTGTTGCGTCACCCTTTCATGCCGTACCTATTAAAGCGATTAGGCTGAAACTTTTCACAAATAATGTTCTAGATCTAGAATAGGACAAAAACTACTTTTCCCTTTGTTCCCATGGAAAATCTATAAAAGAGACACATAAAATGGGAAACAGAGGCGCATAACACACACATTTCACCAGCTGTGTTTACTGTAGGTAACAGTCCGAAAAGTATTGGCTGATTTTATAGGAGTACACAAAAACTAATTCAACGCGGGTGAAACCGCGGACAAAAGCTAGTTCAAAAATATGTGCAAAGTTTTCTCTATGGTGCAAAGTCTCATGAAGATTAAACCTGTCAAGACGTTCGTCATACATAACTACGGCTTTTTTATGGCAGTTTTCCGGGATGTCCGACATTACCGTAGAAAATGTCTTACCTAATTTCGTAGCAATTTCGTAGCATAACACACGCTCCGCCTTGACGGCAGTCTTTATCTTCTACGGCGTAGTAGCAAAGATAATTTGTCGTAGTTACTGCATTAAATTATGCAAAGAGGAACGAACTTTGAACATAAAATGACTTGTGCAAATATTTATGTCTTTCTTTGGTCCATTTTACAATCTTAAAGCTATTAGCTGATATTTTCCGGGTCACTTCGTAATTATCCTTTTGTCTGCGGACGTACACAGTTTCAGTCACACGAGAATTTCTTGAAGCCTTGTTTAACCTGTTAAGTCCAATTAGCTTCAACTCCCAATTGGAATTCCTGCAAATAAAACCGTGTAATACGAGTACGAAACACAAAAGAAATGTTTTTAGACTTGCCATAGCGATGGCTCAGAAATCTTGCCGAAGTATGCACTATAGGAATTTATGTGCATGTTATTTGTTTTCTTTCCCTTGTTCGATAGTGAAGGAAAACGCCGTGAGGTAAACCGTCAAAAGCATATATTTGTGCCTGAAGTACGGCGATAAGGCTCATCCGTTAAGTCGAGGTTATCCAAAGAAATCTATCCTGCTCCAACGCTTTCATTTTACACATGTTTATCCTGCTCAGCGGAAGCAAACGCGTGAAAACGCGCAGAAAACTAGCGGTTTCAAGGTGTTTTTATATATTATTTTGGAATTAGAAGGATGAGTTTTTAATATGACGGCCGTTTTATATCACATTTTTCACGACGATTATTTTTATCATAGTTTAGAGCTATCTTTGCGATTTAATCAGATTGAGGAAAATGGAAGTTACCGTGTTTCAAATGACCGAAATATTAAGATCAGAGAGTGAAATATGACATATATATATTTCAAAATTTAATCTTCGGTATTTATTGGTTTGGAATTAATTTGAAAAGAGACAAAATCGGGATGACACCCCCTTAAAAAGAGGGTGTAATATATTAGTGTTGACAATTTAAGTGACAGCTCACACCTGATAAATCTGATACCCCTTCGGGGATGTGTATCGTAACGATAGACTTATAATTTGCAATCTCTGTCATAGGTAAGAAACACCCTTAGGGGAGGGTTTCACAGATATTTCGGTCAAGTAGCGCGAGGTTGCTCCCTCGAAGTTAATTTGAAACGTAATGTGCCTTTGTCAGGGACGTAATACGAACCTACAACATCCCAAATGACCATTTCTTTAACTATTTAAGTGACAGCTCACACCTGATAAATCTGATTCCCCTTCGGGGATGTGTATCGTAACGATAGACTTATAATTTGCAATCTCTGTAATAGGTAAGAAACACCCTTAGGGGAGGGTTTCACAGATATTTCGGTCAAGTAGCGCGAGGTTGCTCCCTCGAAGTTAATTCGAAACGTAATGTGCCTTTGTCAGGGACGTAATACGAACCTACAACATCCCAAATGACCATTTCTTTAACTATTTAAGTGACAGCTCACACCTGATAAATCTGATACCCCTTCGGGGATGTGTATCGTAACGATAGACTTATAATTTGCAATCTCTGTCATAGGTAAGAAACACCCTTAGGGGAGGGTTTCACAGATATTTCGGTCAAGTAGCGCGAGGTTGCTCCCTCGAAGTTAATTCGAAACGTAATGTGCCTTTGTCAGGGACGTAATACGAACCTACAACATCCCAAATGACCATTTTTTTAACTATTTAAGTGACAGCTCACACCTGATAAATCTGATACCCCTTCGGGGATGTGTATCGTAACGATAGACTTATAATTTGCAATCTCTGTCATAGGTAAGAAACACCCTTAGGGGAGGGTTTCACAGATATTTCGGTCAAGTAGCGCGAGGTTGCTCCCTCGAAGTTAATTCGAAACGTAATGTGCCTTTGTCAGGGACGTAATACGAACCTACAACATCCCAAATGACCATTTTTTTAACTATTTAAGTGACAGCTCACACCTGATAAATCTGATACCCCTTCGGGGATGTGTATCGTAACGATAGACTTATAATTTGCAATCTCTGTCATAGGTAAGAAACACCCTTAGGGGAGGGTTTCACAGATATTTCGGTCAAGTAGCGCGAGGTTGCTCCCTCGAAGTTAATTCGAAACGTAATGTGCCTTTGTCAGGGACGTAATACGAACCTACAACATCCCAAATGACCATTTCTTTAACTATTTAAGTGACAGCTCACACCTGATAAATCTGATTCCCCTTCGGGGATGTGTATCGTAACGATAGACTTATAATTTGCAATCTCTGTCATAGGTAAGAAACACCCTTAGGGGAGGGTTTCACAGATATTTCGGTCATGTAGCGCGAGGTTGCTCCCTCGAAGTTAATTCGAAACATAATGTGCCTTTGTCAGGGAAGTAATACGAACCTACAACATCCCAAATGACCATTTCTTTAACTATTTAAGTGACAGCTCACACCTGATAAATCTGATACCCCTTCGGGGATGTGTATCGTAACGATAGACTTATAATTTGCAATCTCTGTCATAGGTAAGAAACACCCTTAGGGGAGGGTTTCACAGATATTTCGGTCAAGTAGCGCGAGGTTGCTCCCTCGAAGTTAATTCGAAACATAATGTGCCTTTGTCAGGGACGTAATACGAACCTGCAACATCCCAAATGACCATTTCTTTAACTATTTAAGTGACAGCTCACACCTGATAAATCTGATACCCCTTCGGGGATGTGTATCGTAACGATAGACTTATAATTTGCAATCTCTGTCATAGGTAAGAAACACCCTTAGGGGAGGGTTTCACAGATATTTCGGTCAAGTAGCGCGAGGTTGCTCCCTCGAAGTTAATTCGAAACGTAATGTGCCTTTGTCAGGGACGTAATACGAACCTACAACATCCCAAATGACCATTTTTTTAACTATTTAAGTGACAGCTCACACCTGATAAATCTGATACCCCTTCGGGGATGTGTATCGTAACGATAGACTTATAATTTGCAATCTCTGTCATAGGTAAGAAACACCCTTAGGGGAGGGTTTCACAGATATTTCGGTCAAGTAGCGCGAGGTTGCTCCCTCGAAGTTAATTCGAAACGTAATGTGCCTTTGTCAGGGACGTAATACGAACCTACAACATCCCAAATGACCATTTCTTTAACTATTTAAGTGACAGCTCACACCTGATAAATCTGATTCCCCTTCGGGGATGTGTATCGTAACGATAGACTTATAATTTGCAATCTCTGTCATAGGTAAGAAACACCCTTAGGGGAGGGTTTCACAGATATTTCGGTCATGTAGCGCGAGGTTGCTCCCTCGAAGTTAATTCGAAACATAATGTGCCTTTGTCATGGACGTAATACGAACCTACAACATCCCAAATGACCATTTCTTTAACTATTTAAGTGACAGCTCACACCTGATAAATCTGATTCCCCTTCGGGGATGTGTATCGTAACGATAGACTTATAATTTGCAATCTCTGTCATAGGTAAGAAACACCCTTAGGGGAGGGTTTCACAGATATTTCGGTCATGTAGCGCGAGGTTGCTCCCTCGAAGTTAATTCGAAACATAATGTGCCTTTGTCATGGACGTAATACGAACCTACAACATCCCAAATGACCATTTCTTTAACTATTTAAGTGACAGCTCACACCTGATAAATCTGATACCCCTTCGGGGATGTGTATCGTAACGATAGACTTATAATTTGCAATCTCTGTCATAGGTAAGAAACACCCTTAGGGGAGGGTTTCACAGATATTTCGGTCAAGTAGCGCGAGGTTGCTCCCTCGAAGTTAATTCGAAACATAATGTGCCTTTGTCAGGGACGTAATACGAACCTACAACATCCCAAATGACCATTTCTTTAACTATTTAAGTGACAGCTCACACCTGATAAATCTGATACCCCTTCGGGGATGTGTATCGTACCGATAGACTTATAATTTGCAATCTCTGTCATAGGTAAGAAACACCCTTAGGGGAGGGTTTCACAGATATTTCGGTCATGTAGCGCGAGGTTGCTCCCTCGAAGTTAATTCGAAACGTAATGTGCCTTTGTCAGGGACGTAATACGAACCTACAACATCCCAAATGACCATTTCTTTAACTATTTAAGTGACAGCTCACACCTGATAAATCTGATACCCCTTCGGGGATGTGTATCGTACCGATAGACTTATAATTTGCAATCTCTGTCATAGGTAAGAAACACCCTTAGGGGAGGGTTTCACAGATATTTCGGTCATGTAGCGCGAGGTTGCTCCCTCGAAGTTAATTCGAAACGTAATGTGCCTTTGTCAGGGACGTAATACGAACCTACAACATCCCAAATGACCATTTCTTTAACTATTTAAGTGACAGCTCACACCTGATAAATCTGATACCCCTTCGGGGATGTGTATCGTACCGATAGACTTATAATTTGCAATCTCTGTCATAGGTAAGAAACACCCTTAGGGGAGGGTTTCACAGATATTTCGGTCATGTAGCGCGAGGTTGCTCCCTCGAAGTTAATTCGAAACGTAATGTGCCTTTGTCAGGGACGTAATACGAACTTATAACATCCCAAATGACCATTGCTTTAACTATTTTTTTTAACCGAAAATCGGCGTACGCTCTGCTTTTATTGCGTAGAAAAGATCTAGGATGAAGGCACTCGTCCAGAAACTGGGAGAGTGATGGAAGTTATCTAGTTATTTATTATTTACCATGAGTTATTTTATTTATTGGAGCACTAAGTAAAAACAGAAAAAGATACAAATTTTATAATATAGAACTGATACAGGTAGCTAAATAAGTATATCGGTTTCCTCAAAAAACATGATATATGTACAAATGGATATGGATGTAACTATTATTTTTCTACAAATAACATACAATATTCTAAACGGTACACGACCTAAACATTAAACGTAAAACATACATGCACACAACTTCGGTTAATAAAATATTAATGAGTTACTTTCAATTAACGCTTTTAAAGAGTTTCGGCCAAGATACTCCCATAGCGACTGCGTAAAATATTTATATGAGAAATTATACAGCGCAACGTCCCTAGCGGTTTACGAGCAGAACCAAAATTTCTAGTACAAAATATTTAAGAAAGAAAGGAAGAAAATGTTGTATTTACATATACAAAAATCATATCTGTGACAAAAAAGAACCATCTCAGCATTTGCTGTAGACTGCAAGCAATTCTACAACGCTGGTTTCAGATGATTTTTACGATTCACGAGACCCAAACTCATGGTATACCTACAGGTATGGGCGTCGGAAGACGAAAGTCTAGGGTGGGGCAACCTTTTTCAAATATCAACGGGATTTGTAGTTGAAAAATAAAATAACGTACTTGTGTCCAAACAACTGCCAATCGGTCTCGTCTCTCGAATGTCCGCTGTATGTGTCCATCCATCCATCCATCAGCCTGTTTCGTCCACTGCTGGACATAGGCCTTTCCAGGATTTCGCCACTTTTGGCGGTCCTCCTGGAAGAAATGCCCATACTCACACACGCTGGGCAGGTGGCTTGGTGAGCGCGATGATGAAACCCTTGCACCAGTGACGCCGCTGCCCGTCACCAGTCTGTTTTATATAAGGCCCGGCATTGGGGATGGATATACCGCCATCCATCGGTCCCAGGGAATGGTGGGCCGCCTGGTTTTGCCTTGAGAGCTGTCTTCTTACTCTCCCCAGAATAACTTTAGGGGCGGTTTGCGAGTAAGATGGTTGTACCTCCACAGTCGAGCCCGGCATCAGATCTACCCCCTTATTACCTTACACATGTATGTGCACTTTAGTACTATTTTTTACTGTCCCATTCCGTTTACAGGGAGGGGCGGCTGTCTCCCCCTGCCCTACCCTTCCGACGCCCAGGCCTACATGGACTCCCACAAAAATCTACGGAAGTCGATATAGTCGATATACATATAAGGAATGACTGATACTACCCCACTGCCTGTAACCACTGCCCCGGTACGGCTACTGATGACGTCATACCGGAACAGGACGAGTCCCTTTGCGGCATAGTTACGTCATGGCTACGTCATGAGAGTGGTGACAAGTCACGGGTGAAGCTTACCACCAGTAAATAGGTGCGTACGTCGTCTCTTCAGATGGGGCCACGATCCAATTATTTATTTATTTATTATTTATTTATTATTTATTTATTATTTATTTATTATTTATTTATCAAAAATTTGCACAGCATTACAGAATAATCCAATTCGCTGTACAATTAAAAAGTTAAAAGAAAGTTAACTAATCTACATAAATTATTGACATCCACATAAAATAGTTGAGAAAAATAATAACAAAAATTAACCAAAGTAAAATTATGGTCTAAGGCTTAGAATCTAAGGAATCGTCATTGAGGCTTCACTCTCACAAAACTTCAAACATTCCTTCACAACATCCGTCACTCTGTCAGAGAAAAGATCACACAGTGGTGCTGATACCAAGAGCGCGTTGAGTTTCAGGGGTGCACGCATCAGTGGGGACTCCCTCCGCGCCACGGAGCATGAGGAGGACGTTGCCAAGAGCTTGTGTGAGCGGGCACGAAGATAATTATTTGGCACAAAAAATTGACAGACCTGAGCTACCAGCTCAGGGCAGTCAGAATTTCCGCGAAGTAGGCAGCATGCAGTCACCATCAACTCACATGCTCGTCGGACCTCAAGAGAGTTGAATCCTAGCACGCCCAGGAGAAACTTGGTGGGATACATAAATGGATAAAAACCATACTTTTTCTTGTAGAGAAATCGCAAGAATGCTTTTTGAATCTTTTCAAGCATAAGGGCATACTTTTTCTCGTGTGGACTCCACACAATAGAACTAGCCTCAATTTTGCTTCTAACCAGCGCTGTATATAAAATCTGGCTTATTTTAGCATCGTGGAAGTATTTTGCATTACGTAGTATGAAACCCAGCCGACGCGACGATAACATGCTACCGCAAGACTTTTTATATGCTCATGGAACGTGAGTTGGTAGTCAAAAACGACACCCAGGTCTCTGATAGACTCAACACGAGCAATGACTTCAGAGCCGAGCGTATAGACTGCGTGAAGAGGTTGTCGACTACGGGTAAAAGACAAAACGTTGCACTTCGAGGCATTAAAGTGGAGCCTGTTTCTAGTACTCCATTGAAGTATTGAGTCAAGATCTTGTTGCAACAAGCGATGATCGGTTATATCCTTTACGCAGAGAAACAGCTTTACGTCATCCGCATACAGTAAACAACTCGCATGGTTCAGGACAAGGTCAAGGTCATTTATCATAATAATAAATAACAAAGGACCCAGGATTGATCCCGGCTCACGCCTGAACGAGTATGGTACGGTTGGGATGTATAACAGCCATACTTAACGACTTGCTGTCTCTCACGTAGGTACAAAGCAGGCTAGGGGCGAAAACATAACTTATCTAAAAGCACGTCATTATCCACGCGATCAAACGCCTTTTTGAAGTCGAGATAAGCTACATCCACTTGTCCGCCCCTCTCCATGTGTTCGGAGACATAGTCCACAAAAGTAAGCAGGTTAGTATCTACCGACCGCCCGCTTCTAAAACCATGCTGCGAGTCCGACAGAAAAGGTTTTATTTGTGCAGATATTTTCCTATGTAGAATAGACTCAAAGACCTTAGCCAGGGAGTTAAGATTTGCTATGGGTCGATGGTCCTCAACTTTTGATGCGTCATTAGTTTTTGGAATAGGACTTACACGTGACAGCTTCCATTTGGAAGGATACCTACCCGTTTTCAGAGAAAGGTTTAGTAAGTAACCTATCGGAAGGGATAACACATCACTGCAAGCCTTCAGAATATAAGGAGGAATAGAGTCTGGTCCAATCGAGCTTTGAGGCTTAAGTCGCTTTAAACCATTTACAACATCATTTTTAGTAATGTGCGAGATATTGACGTAGTTGGCCGATTTAACCAAATTGAGGCGATTAGTCTCATTTGAGTTAAGATTTGGTGTGTCGGTAAGAAAAACACTAGAAAAGAAATGCGAAAAGGCAGTTGCTGCCGCTTCACCTACACATTTCTCATCCTGGTAGGTAACGCTAGGCTCGAACCCACTCTTAGTCTTCAAACTCGCTACATGTTTCCAGAACAAGCGTGGATTCGACATAAAACTGTCTTCAATTTTGGATATGTATGCGTCATACTGAGATGACATCCTTTTTTTTATTTGATGTCTTAGAATGCTAAACTGTACGTACGCATTTGGGTCACTCGTAGCTTTCCATTTTCGATGTAGAATGGCCTTACGCTTGATATCCTTTATAAGATCTCCCGTGAACCAGACCGGATAACGCTTCTGACGAGATGTATGTCTACACTTTTTAGGAACACAAACCATAGGACCCTCAATACTATATAGGGAGTGCTAGCGGGCTATAGGGCTGCAAATGGTGTAAAAAACGTGAACATCCGAACGATAGATCTTTAAGCCATACGAAACAATTTGCCCCGTAGCACAAAAAAAGGAGGTGTTATGACGTCATCTTTTTTTGGATGAGAAAAATAAATTTGTTCCAAAACCTATCGTGTATTTTTCAAGTGAAAAGGCTTTCTGAGGCCATTATAAAAATATATCACACCATCCTCATATCAAACCTCAAGGAAGCAATTTTGAAAATATAAGCATTTAATATGTATTAATTATTTTTCGAACGACTTTTTTCTACTTTATTATTATAGATATGTGTTTGGTGCTGTTTTTTGTTATTAATATATTACAATAAAAGTAAGCTATTTGAGAAGTTGGAAGTCGATCCACCATCGTTCTGCCGGTCAGCAAAGAAATGTTTCATACCATAAAGCAACCTCCAGTATTTTATTCCCCGAGCCTTAGGTAGACTAATTTATGACATAGCTACCTAATACAAATACTAACCCCACATACTGTTATGCCGGGACTATTAACGGAAACGCTTTTAGATCTTTTAACTTATTTTTTTAAGTTTAGAATTCCTTATCTTCAAATATCATATAGACTTTTACGAGTACATATATCCGAGGAGACGCTCAGAATCAATCTGCCCTAGAACCCTGCTCGTTTCTTTTTCATTTTTCTAGACATTCTTTTTTAGAATATTTCGATAAATCTATCAATACGACGTACAAATGTTTATAAAGATTATTGATTGCCAACTAATAACGATACCAAAGAATTCTATAATCTTGTTATATGGATTAAGGTTGCATACATTACAATACATACTTACATATATTTTTTATTTTAACAAAATCGTTTGAGCTCTATCACCAGTTTCCGGCTTCTGCAACTTCATCTGAACACCCGGTACGTAAAATAGTTTCGCCGTAGTGTAGACCACAGTAGCAATAATAAAATACTCTGAATAGACTTTGAGCGCGGTTTCTCCAACAATATTAAATTTATTGGATGTTTCCCATAGACAATAAATTAAATTCCACATTCTTGTAAATATTGAGTTTGGATGCAATATGTGGCTTGTGGCTGCGCTAATTCAATGCTAGCGAAAACAAAAGGAAGTAGTCTAGATCGTGGCTCGGATTAGAAATAAGTTTATATTGCAATATAGGTACGTTACTTAAACTTATTACAATTCAATTTTAAAGTAAAAATAAACAATCAAACTAAATTTTCTGACGTAAAATACAATAAAATAGATAGATACAAATTTGTCTTTTCTGTAATTTTATAAAATTTACTCTCATCTTAAAATTAAGAAATACAGTATTAATTAAAGAATAAATATAAATAATAAATGTCCACAGCACGGAGATCGAATTATTTTTTGCAGCAAAATTAATACTAGAGGTTTGGTAAGTGTTACGTGTTACGAATCAATAATATTTCTCCAAAATGTGTAAAATAAAATAAAGATTACCACAGAGGAAGGAATCAATGGCAGCCATAAATACAATACAATACAATAGAACTTTATTTGCACACCACACAAAAATAATATAAATTACAATAGCCAAATTGCGTAGGTATAATCAGGCGGCCTTATTGCTCATAGCGATCTCTTCCAGACAACCTTTGGGTGGAATCTGGTTTAAAAGGAGATTGACGAATAGGCGGTGCACTTATTTTAAAATAATATTTTAATATACTATACCAAAACTACATTAATAGATTAAAGGATAAATAATTAGTATTATAGATAAATAACATGAATAAATAAATATAAACATACATACATATATTAAATAAATAATAAATAAACTTTAAGAGGAATATAAATAGTTCAGTGTTCAGAGTGAGAGGTAGTGTTCTTTTACCAGTCTCTTAAAGACTGAGAGGGAAAGTGCTCTTCTTATAGATAGAGGAAGATCATTCCACAAACGGACGGCTTGTACTGAAAAGGAATTGTCATAGAAGGACGATGAATGCATTGGGGTAGCCAGGAGTAGATTTTGATAAATATCATAATAATAGTGACGGCGGCGCATTCGCTTCCGAGGTCACATCATATTTTTTGTTATTTCGATCAAATAACATTAATTTATTATAAATAATAGCTAGTAATAAATAATATAATATAATATCGGCTGTACCCACGCTCCTGGCTTCGTCTCTGGAGTGAAGGATCTCAGGTATTCTACGTTCAGCGACTTTAATGAATTGCTATATTTCAAGAGCAACCGTCACGTGCGCCTGTAATGTTTAATTTAAGGAAATATTAGGCTGCCAACGTGTTAATGAAATTGTACGCGAATGAAACTGGCCTTTTGAGAATGGAATGAACTGGATTCCGCACCCAAAGGGAAAACGGAGCTCTATTAATGTCGCTCTGGTGTCTGTCCGTCCGTCATGGGTACCAGATGGATTGAGGTACAGATTTTTCACACGCTTGCCTCTCATACGCATCTGTTTGTCGCGTCATAAATGCCGTGTGATGATAATTCTATTAACTGCAAGTATAACTCCTTAAAAGACACGTAAAGCATGTTGTGAATACGAAAAACAGGTTTCTATTTTAAAAGTTTGATACATTTCTTTATAAAGAGCTTGTAAAAATCACCCTTCGCAAATTGTCGCATGTACGAGAATTGCCGTCCTGGGAGTGTATTTTTGAATCATCCGAATTTCAATTCGCATACGAATCAGCATGATTCGCATACGAATACAATACTAATTTTAAGTTTTCATTTGCGAATTCATATGCGAATAGAAATTCGAATGATTCAAAAATACACTCCCTGGTTCTACTGACGCTGTCGCACGCATCAGCGTTGTCGGGAGTGCGTGCGCAGTATAGGTATATAGTCTGATCAACGAAAAATGAGAACAAACGGAAAAGCGTATAAAATATCCGTTTGGTTATGCCAAAATCATTTTGAAATCCTGATTCAATCTTTTAACATTTTTAAATAATCTCCGTTTTTATTCTCATTAAGAATCGAGTTAGAAAAGAAATTGATTTTACTCAGAAACGACGATTTTCTTTTCCAGCTAAACATTAGCATTTAGGGTAATTGAAAGCGGATAAAGAGGTCAGCCGCGCCCACTAAATAATTTAAAAGAAGCTTTCTTGGCTGTTACCCGAATATTTTCCATCTAATGCTCTTTTTCTATCCCCAACGGAGACCGTTGAATCTAATGGGATAACCTTCGCGAGCCAAGAAACAAATTGATCGGGGCCGCGACTTTCTAAATGCCCTTTGAATACTCGTATTATCAACTGTTGTACAGTCGCAGGGCTTTGGAGTCACAGAAAGGATTGCCAAGTGACCAGCTTTCACCCGGACAGGCCGGTATTTTCAATTTCAGTCCAAAAAAGAACTAAAAAGAACACCTACAGGACTTCTGATAAAGTGTCCGGCATTTTAAATAGAATGCAGGCAGTTAGGAGGATAGATCACAACATTAAATTAACAATTTTGTTTTTGTTAAATTTTAAATTATTTGTTCTAATTTCTTAGGAAATGTTAGTTGAAGTATTCGCTTGGCTGAAAGGAGCAACTCAAGGATATGAAAAACAATCAAAAAATTTTGGTTCGGTTTTCGACCTCACGGTTTTAAGACCATAATATACGTAAATATTAAAAGCTACTGACAAATGCATATTTAATAAAGAATACTGCAACATTAAGTAACAACTCTAAAAAAAATTGAAGTAATTTTAATTAAGTATTTTGTTTTTTCAATATTCGCCAAAAACATTTGTTCTTATGCAAATCTTATAATAATAACCATATTAACCAAAAAATTACTAAAAATAAGCCAAAGAGTTTTCACATTGAATATACAATTAGACAAAACAAACTTCTTAATGAGCGAAAATAACTTCTTAAATAAACTAAAGTAAACTATACAAACATAAATCCTAGCTAAACCGAAGGATTTGTATTTCATGTGTCACTCCCTAATCTACTCGATAAAAAAACAAGTAAACTAATAATTATAACAAACTGCACTATATGCTCGTAATCTAAAATATAAAGTCGTATCAAAGAAAGCAAAAGTAATTACTCGTAAAACCAGGGAAAAGTCGTATGCTGTTAGGGTCGGGAGGTATGATTGCATTTGATCCATAGGATTCAAAAGAGTAAGGCAGCTAGGGTGCCTGCCTAGAGAACAGAACATTAAAAATAAAAATAAACCGGCAAGGGTTCCGTAGCTGCCCAGTACATTTTATAATTGTTCGACGGGGACACTTAAAAATTTTTTTTTCGAGATTTAGTGTACTATTTTGTCGACATAATTGATATGTATACATAAATTACAGCTTTCTAGTACTCATAGTTTTTGAGCTAAGCCGTGGACAGACGGATGAAATAAGGTCTAATGATATACAAATTGATATAAATGACGTTGATCTACGAAGCGTAGTGTATTGACCACTCCAAAACCTGGCGTACTTCATCTTCATTGCAGTCTGCATTGAAAAGGCTTAGTAAATCCGCATCCAGGTCAAATCGCAGCCAGTCTGATCCCACGGGAGGGCTACGTACGACGTACACGATTACCTTGGCTTTAGTGGATAAACTTTTAATGATTAAGGTATGTCATGTTTGATAGGCGGCTATGGTCGCAGGATTGGCGCCTGGGGAGTTGATGTGACCAAAATAACGGCAAAACATAGCGTGTCTCTAAGTATTTTTGATGTAAAATATTTACGCATTTCATTGCTCTTTGAATGAATTCACGAGAGAAATATTGTCATTCATTCGTGAAGTATTAGGTACTAAGTTTTGTTTGTTTTGTAAACATGTAAAGAAATAGTAAAAAAAAAAACATATTTGTTCACAATTTTTATTTTCACCATAGAGGAAACAGTTTACTCTTTGAACGTGACTCATTCTATAACTGCAGACTCATAATAACTGCGTTCAAGCTCCCTTATAATTGCTTCACAGCTTTCTGACTACTCTAACCCGTTAACTAATTATGAACTCGGTTAGACTTGAAAAGGTTTAGTTTGCGTAAGAAAACACCTGCCATATCTCGTCATAACATATAAACATACAAAAATCGTCAAGACATAATTATATCCCCGAAAGGGTGTCAGAGGTGTTCCCGAGTGTGAACTGTAAAAATGCATTTCAAGTCCAGACTCGGTTCACCCGCGTTTCACCGACGGTTATTACGTCCCAACGTGAGGGGTGGTGAGCCCTATCTTCGTACTTCGGGCACAATTAGACGCTTTTAAAGGTATGCAGGTTTCCTCACGCTGATGTTTTCCTTCACCGTTCAGCAAGCGGTAAGTAATAAAAAAAAAAAAACATTTATTTCAGACTTTGGAGACCCATATAAAAACTAAGTACTATTTACATATTCACAGCCCAGGAAAAGTAAGAACACAAAAATAATTTGCACATAAACTCATTGGTGCATGCCCGACCGGAGATCGAACCTGGGTCTCAAGATTGAGAGGCCAGCGTCCCCCCACGTGAGCTACCGCCACGCGCCGCTCGAGTAGATTAAATTATCGTTGCCGGTCTATTATCTGCACCTTCAGATTTCCACTTGTTTCGGTCTCTTCAGAATTCTTTAGGCAGTGTCAGGTTAACATTACGAGAGGACTGCCAAAACCACTTTTCACGGTTTTTTGATCAGAAGCCCCAGAATTTCTAGAGCAATGGGATCATGTCCCTACCTACAAGATGGCAGAAAGTTATCGAACAAAATGGCACCTACATACTTTAGTTAAATGTAAATAAACTTTATTAAGAAATGTTTTGAATTTTCATATAAAATGCGAAGAAACTTTTTCCCCAACCTATTACTTTGGGTACATGTGGTGTGAACTGAGACACGACTACTGATTACTTAGAATACGCCTGGTGCCCTCTGGGTCCATTCAGTTCAAATAAAGCATAATAAATATAGGTCTGATCGATCCCTTTCATAAGGCTCGGTAGCGGGGTTCCATATTCTACCGTTAAAACACAAAGATATTCTACGAGTGTTATATTTATGGTTCGGAACGTGACACTACTCGATTTGCTGACTTGTGTTATCAAATTTTTTCTTTCTTTTTTCTTTTCTTGTTGTGTTTGAATTACTCATTCATCAGACTCATTATTATTGTGAATAAATATTATTTTTTTGTGTTTTATAATTTGTTATTTCTCGTTGAATCGTAATTAAAATATCACGTTTTTTAGATATATGTAGCAAAATTATTTGTACGCCTTGTAAGGCAGAGCTGAGCTGAAACACGTACTTATACATTATAACACCCTATTGTACCTTGGTTCAGATGGTGGTAGAGCTGATGTCGGGCTCGACTGTGGAGGTACCACCATCTTACTCGAAAATCCTCCCGAAGTTATTCGGGGTAGAGTAAGAGAACAGTTCTCAGGCAAAACCGGGCGGCCCACTATTGCTTGGGCCCGATGGATGGCGGTATATCCATCCCCAATTGCCGAGCCTTATATAAAACAGACTAGTGACGGGCAGCGGCGTCACAAGTGCAAAGGTTTTGGCACCGCGCTCACCAACCCACCTGCCCAGCGTGTGTGAGTATGGGCATTTCTTCTAGGAAGACCGCCAAGAGTGGCGAAATCCTGGAAAGGCCTATGTCCAGCAGTGGACGAAACAGGCTGGATGGATGGTACCTTGGTTCGACAAATAAATATACTTTGAACTTTAGTTATACTAAACCAACTTAATTTTACACTAACGATCTATTAAACTGTATGTATCCAAAAAGTATAATTAAGTTGTTACATTATTTCTTCTTGAATAATTAAATATAGGTTTTCTACTTTTTTTTCCTATAGACGTGTGCAATATTACCTAATTAAGAACGGAATTTTAAGTACCCTATAGATTTCCAATTTTGTTTAAAATTGATTACCTAAAGGGCAATAACTTTTTATCGTTGATTTGATGAACCATGGGCCGTCGTAGTAGCCGTAGTTGTATTATATATTAGTTTCAACTGTTAATCTCTCACGGGGCCCGAGAAAAAGGGTCTTGAGTTCTTTACAGACGGACAACAATTTAAAAAGTTGACAGTGTTAGAGTTGAAAAACGTTATTGGATTCAAACAAAATTTGTAAAATCCTTAACCGATCGTACACACTCGTAAAACTCTCATGATGGGACCAACCTTTACGAGTAAACGAGAGGACTCGTTTCGGTTTACCGATATAACTCTGTCGTTTTTATGGCGAGAATATCTCTCGTTTTCAATCGGTATACACACAATTCTTATATTCAAAATATGACCAGCCCATAAAAAATACAGCATGACTTTTGTGTGCCCAGGGGTGCAATGGTATCCCCATCCCCTTTCTGCCACAGGAAAATTTTTATTGGCGCTCGCAGTTTCACCTTCTATTGTCAATATTCAGTTCCTTTGTTTCAAGTCTTCCTTTTTTCTCCTCCGAATAGATGACATGCAAAACTCTCTCCGTTTTTCCAGACGTTTATAGCCCAGATTCCTTAAAAATATAAATAAATAAGTACTTTTCGGGAGGAAGCTCTTCGTTCTAAGTAAAATATAATTTATGGTGTACCCGAAAATACCCAGTATTTATTTTGTTTCATATATTTTACGATTTTTCCAAAGGAAACAGGATGATGGACATTAGAGTGGCCTTCTACGTTATTAGTCCCGGCTGGTTTATATATTTGGCTCGATTAGCCTGATGGATATACATAATGGAGTTGACGCTTGTGATTGTTGCCACTTGGTGGAACTTTTGATACACTTTTGATTGAAAAACATTTGTACTTGTCCAGTTATCCTGTACTTATCCTTATAAGTGGACAAGTACAATTATCATTAATCAAAGTATATCTTTTTTTTTGATTGAAAAACACTTGTACTCGTCCACTTATCCTGTACTTATCCTTATAAGTGGACAAGTACAAGTGCTTTTCAAGTAAAAAAAAAAGATATACATAATGATTAGATGGATATACATAATAAAGGCAATTAATAAATAAGTTGACAGATAATTAAACTTTAAATAAATATATTATAATGCCTAATTCCGCCCATTCGATTAGTCTTGCTAAGAAGAAAGGCAAAAAACTTGGCAAGATCATGCCTCTTTTCATCGTATGTGGGTAGCGGTAGAAATCTAGATTTGTTGCTAATAATAAAGTAGTAAAAATGTCTGTAAGTATATTGAATATTTTCACGAAATTTTGATATAAATAATATAATATAATAAAACTACAATTTTTAGAACTTTTGTCTGTCTGTATGTATGTATGTTTGTTCGGTTTTAAATCGAGATCCACTCAATGGATTTGGATGCGGTTTTTTTATTATCATCGTGGTGACTCTGGTCAACACATGGGCTATAAGGTGTGTTCATAAAATAACTCTGGAAACACTCAACCGATTTTAATGTGGCTTTTTGTTTTATTATCATTGTAGTGACCCTGTTCAACACATAAATTATAGAGGTTGTTCATAAAATAACGCCCAAGCTTAAAACTGGGCAAAGATTCAATGAACGCGATTGAAGCTGCCGGCAAAGGCTAGTCACTAATAATAATAAGTCATAATATGTATATTCTGCAATCCATACATAGTTATATTATGTATAAAACACACGTTTTGCAGCCATAGTTATAAATATGGTTATAATATTACTATTCTATGGACGCATTTTAGTCGTGTTTTAAGGTCATACCCCCCCATATGATTTAGAAGGTAAGAAGAGGTGATAAAAAATGGCAACAGGGCAGTTTTGACTACCAAACATATTTTTGAGATTGTAAAATCTACAAATCAATTTTAACGCTCAAATCGAGCCAGAGGTGTGAATTCTTACAAATCGTTCCCCACTATATGGGCGAAATAACAAAATGGCGGAAAAAATTAAATTCCATTTATTGACTAAAATTACAAGAGTTCTTAAAAATATAAACATTGACTTGAAAAGTCGGAACTAAATCTATATTTTTTTTTCGTACAAATTTGAGTATTGTTCCTGCTCCTAAATTGGTGAAAATTATATTTTACAAATATAACACTTACCTACCTAAGACTTAAAGAATTAAGAAATAATAACTAAAAAGAATTAAGTTATGAAAGGTGGGAGAAAATTTGTCAATAAATTTTATTGTAAATCTGAGTATTCTATATCAAAAATACATGAATGTATGTAGATACAGATAAAGAGTATGATGATAAGAACTTAAAACTGAAAACCGACCAAAAGTTGTAACAATAGCATAGGTTAAGAACAAAGTGCACCCTACGATCTGGATTGAATATTCGTGATATTTAGAGGGAAAGGGATGTGCAGTGTGAAAATTACTTGGCCCATAAGACATAGCTGAACAAAATCATCTGTAGTATAATAAAACACAACCCAAAGTAAAGACTGACCTTATTGGCTGACTATGATTATGATGATGATGGTGATAATAATGATGATGAATATGCTGATGATTGGTCAAATTCAAATATTACGAAAGAATTGCGAGCTGTATCCTTAATAGCTAGATTACAGAGGGATTTTGAACGTATATGATTAAAGAGCCTTTCTGAAATGAACTAGTTTCTTTGCCTTTGTCTGCCTGCGCCCTGGGGAATGTTCTCGTAGTCACTGCTAGATTGCCGTTGCTGCTGCTGCTGCTGCTGTTGCTGTTGCTGCTGCTGCTGTTGTTGTGGATGACGTTGGTGCTGACCCTGGGGAAATATTACGAGTAGACTTTATGTTATTATACCGTTTATAATACTTTTATGTGTTTTCTTCTCGTGTCACTTTCCGTAAATGAGACTATAAAACCGATTCTGAGGGCTTTAATTTTAGTTTTAATGCTGTCAAAACTAACTTTTCTTCATTCCAAAATAGTTCTTTAGTATCAACAACAGAAGCTATATTACTTTGGAAAAATTTAAGTTTTTATGGCACTTAAACTAAGATAAAAAAAAAGCCTTCATGAAAAGCTGAAGACTAGAGGTGGTAGATTTTGAGTTGTGTAAAAAGATCGCTGGCGAGAGTGGGAGGGCATGTGTTTGCGCATGGGTAACAGGCACGCAAGAAAGAGACAGCCTGGGCCTCGTCGGAGCTCTTGTCACTTGACGTGAGTAGTCTATATGTACGAACTTTGACTACGGATACGGAGCCACATACATTGTAGACAATAAATTCAGCTGTTTCAGCACATCACCTACGTGTCTTTTATGGAACAGCTGAAATTTTTCCGCGTTTTCGGAAGCGTACGCAGTCCATAGTAAAAGTAAAGTGGCCGTTTTGTGTCCGGCGGACTAGATTAGCATCAACTCAATACAGTTTTGGGTATCGTATTAAGCCGATTAAATATGAGGTAGAAAATCTACCCTGAGTTATCCAAACTATCCTCTATTTGAAAGAAAGAAATAGTTGAAATAAAACAAATACTAATATAGGTACGGTTACGTTTGCACGAAGGCACATAGTTTTAAGCTCCGACCTGTTTTTTGTTCGAAATTTGTTAAATGAATAAATGTCTGTTTTGGGAAGCGTGTCCAGTAGAGGACACTTTGACCCAGTTATTCCGAGTGGGGGACAGCTCCCTTGGGTGCGAAAGCATTGGCTTTCTGGCTTGATATATGATACAATATTTTAATGGACATTAAGCCATTTGTTATTTTGTTGCAGGTTTAATAATCTCATGGTACTTTCTGCGATGCCCCTTAACGAAGGTCTACCTCGTATTATGTTTATTGCAAAGTAAAATTTTTATAAAATTATTTTAATTATTTTTAGGCAGGTTACAATTACCTAAACACTGGTGAAATCATATGATAATAAAGACGTTTCGATATTTTCTACAAGCTTATTAATCACATGAAATCAAATAATTTTTTCTGCAATATTGGTACATTAGAAAGTCTCCAGCATGAATTTGGCTATATCAATAAAAGTCACCTTATAATTAGAAAATGTACATGCTCGTAAGTCACAAGTGTCAGTTAAATAATATTATGATATAAAATTCTTACTGGTCTCAACTCTTGAGGAGCATCGTCTTCTTCCGGGGGTGCGGGGGTGGTGGTGGGGACATCGCAGTCTTCAGTGGGGGGCACCACGCAGCGCAGCGACCGCCTGGTTATAACACAAAAATATTTATTTAAAAAGAGGGAACGGCTGTTGTGTGTTATCAGAGGAGATTACCTTCGGTTTTAATTCATTCAACATTAGCCTTTTGCTCGCTGTTCCCCTTGTGCGAATGTAATTAATGATTATGTCCCCTGGGAACTGCTGGTTCCCAGGGAACAAACTACTATGTCCAAGTGAAGAATGTAACCATCACAACAGTGAAGGAATTTTGAAAATCGGTTCTGTAGTTCTAGAGATTACCCACGCGAATGTAATTAAATTAGGCTATATTCCTAGGGAACTGTTCGTTCCTGGGTAACTGGGTATAGCATATATCAAAGTTTATAGTCTAGCCCTGACAAGAGTAAAAAAATCTTAGAAAGTAGTTCCAGAGATTATTCCAGAATTTTTTTCAGAGAGTTTAACCGAGTTTAGTGAGAGCGTCGTCCGTGAAACCTGAAGATGTTTCACGAACGACGCTCTCTCTAGGCTCGCCCGTATGTCGGTGCGTTAGGGTTCACGTATTTTTGTTTGGAACTCAATTATTTCCTAAACTAAGGGTGTCCGCGGGTATGACTCTTGGGAAAAGTGGTTCAGTAGGGTCGGTAGAATATGTGGTTTCATTTAATGGTCGCACTCTATTTACACCCGGTACCATGTAGGTATACCGTGAAGTATTATTAGAGACTGTGTAAACAGTGCACTTTTAAAAAATTGCTGTTATAGCATACGTTCCGACAAGGTTATGTAATAAGAATAATATAAGTATTCTACATATTCCGAACAAACAGCTTGTATCGTAAATTTCCTTTCCAGTGAATTCTGTACGTAAGTTGTTTACTAGGATCACATGCACGGGGTCCACGTGAGTGTAAACAACATAAGTTGTTCGTGAAACCTTCTTCATGCTTCGATAAGAACGCTGATTTGATCCGGCGAACCTGTATAACGTATAACCTGTATACATCAGTGTTTTCTTAGACCGTTATGCAAGGGTAGTCAGTGGCGTAACTAGGATTTTCAGCTGGGGGGGGGCGGTCACCGGCCCTAACTCATGAAGCCAATCAAAAATATTAAAAAATCATGATTTTTGGAGCCCTCCCCCGTCCTTGTCACAGGTGGTCACATTTGTGAACCCCTGTCCCTTGATGTGACGTCATATATTTTGGAATTTTATATTTAATTCATTAAAATTATTTTTCATTAAAACAGCCCTTCCAAAACAATTTCATATTAAAATAAATGAACAATAAATATTTCAAAGTTTTTATAATAATCGAGTCACAAAGCTCCCAGTCAAATGATCGAGTCAAATGACTCCCCCTTGCCACACGATGTCACACTTTTGTGGCCTCTCCCCCCCCTCAAAGTGTGACATAATTTATGGATTACCTCTAAGCTGATTAAAATACTAAATATTATTAAATACCAGCTTTAACACTCACGTACTAAGAAAACTTTTTTATATCTAGAAAATAAACAACGCTGCGGTAGTCAAGTTATATGAACACTTCAGTGAAAATTAAAAGATAAAGTATTCTACCAACCGTGGCACGAGTATTGCCAACTCTTTATTGCCTCGTCGCTTTTCAAGATTTATGCGTCTGTAAAGCAATGGAGCGCAAAGAGCGAGGCATTGAATCAAATTTGGACAGGATGTGGTAAATGATACTTCCCTTTCGACGGATATTTAATATTGAAAAGAACTTTATAAAGAGAAGAAATTCTTTGTATGATCTTTGTGCGAGGGTTTCGTGTCGTTAAGGCGAGGGTTTCAGATAAATTTTTCCTGCATCAACGTTTTAATTTAACAATTTTTTGTTTATTATTCATTTATGTATCTCATTATCCTTACAGGCTTAAGCCTAATGCCTAAAACCAACCTAAAATAGGTTAAAATTAATTTATGTATCTCATTATCCTTACAGGCTTAAGCCTAATGCCTAAAACCAACCTAAAATAGGTTAAAATTAATTTATGTATCTCATTATCCTTACAGGCTTAAGCCTAATGCCTAAAACCAACCTAAAATAGGTTAAAATTAACACTATATAAAATTTCACAATATACATTTAAGCGTACATTTTACAATTAATGACTTTCTGATTTCGGTCGCGGCTCACTGTACCGTCTAAATACAATGCCCTGAGGGCAAAACTTTGGAACCAGGAATATATCTTTGTGCTGCGCTGGAGTCCGGAGCACGAAGGACCTGAAGTTTGTGGTCCGCGGTGACTGCAGTGCCTCCAGCCTCAGTTGCGATAAATCCTTGTCTATCTTGCTCAATGGAAGCAGGCCACTCAGAAAATTCGCGATTTTGAGCGTGTTTATTTATTATTTTGGAATTAGATGAAAGGGTTTTTATTATGACGGCCGTTTAATATCACAATTTTTATGACGTCCATTTTGAAATGAGTTTCATTGTTCAAAACATAATATGACTAAAAAGATGATATTTAGATTATAGTTTAAGCCTGTCTGGGATTTTATTTGATGCAAGGAAATGCAAGCAATGCTATATCGAATGATCTAAATATTATCATCATTATAAACATATCAAAGAGTGAAATAAGAATTATACATATACTTTTTTACAATTTCACGGTTTAAAAAGGAATTTGAAGAGACAAAATAGGCATAGGCGTGCGCGCAGTCCAGAAATCAGGTGGGCACAAGCAGAGACAAAAGCAGGCCCAACTTTCAGTAAATCATAAAAGAAGTTGGATTTTGATAAAATTTTATAATTTCTCTAAGGGGGCCCGTGGCGCCGCCGGCGTAAAGAGAGCAAATGGTGCGATGCGGGGAGTGTTGTGTGAAGTAGAGTGGGCCCTCGCGCAATCAGAAGCGCGATATAAAAAAAAATCTTGTTCGAATCCTTGACCCAAGGGGGGCACATTAAACCCGAAGGGGGCGCGTGGTCTGTTTTCAACACCTGTGCCCACCCTGTGCGCACACCTATGAAAATGGGGTAACCCCCCTTTAACTGAACACTGTGTTCCAAAGTTCGTGTATAAATTATTGGGAAGCACATGTAAATCTCTACATTTTCTTCTCAATAAAGCACATATATTTTTCAGACTCTCAGTTTCCCATCGAGGAGGAGCACTGCGCTAAACGCGCACTTTCGTATTTAGGTTGCTTCAGGTTTCGTTCCCAAACACACAACTATGATTGTTTTTCTCATTTTTGGTATAAATTCGGTGTGCCGACCAAAAGAAGCTAAATTGGCAGTCACGGTTAAGTTGATTTAATGAATGATGTTTCATTTATGAATATAAAAAAATCATATTTAGTATCACAGAAAATGTATGTACACTTTACTCCAAGCAAAAATTAAAAATAATTTATAGTTTATAAAGCAAAACTATTTAAACTAAGCCCAAAATGTAACAAAGGCGTATTGGCGTTTAGGTCATTTTAACAACTATAGAATTTTATCTCTAACTTAATTTCAAACAATCACCAAAGTATAAACTACAACTTGTCCAACTTATATAAAATCCACGCCAAAGCACTGCATCACCCCACTTAAGAAGACAGGGCCATCTGCAAAGAGAACTTTACAAGATCACGGACTGCCCAGAAATTCCCATCCGCGAGTACCTGGTGGACTTTACTACTACACGACTGAAGTCGCGCAATCCCCCAGCCTTAAAGTTTCACAAAAATAACCAAACATGGAATCTGGACACAAAATGGGAGGAGGAATGGTCAACGACCAACCATCCGGCTTTGTTCACTCTCAATCCACGTGATCCACCACCTGGCTTTGACCAACAGCGTTGTGTGTGGAGCCGACTCAACCGCGTCCGCACTGGCCATGGCAAATGTGGCTACATGAGGTATAAGTGGGGCTGGAATGAAACTGCTGCCTGCCCCTGTGGCTGTCCGGAACAAACAGTGAGACATATTATATCCGACTGTCCCCTGTACTGTTACAACGGCCCCATGGAGGACTTTAAAACTTTGACCCTAGCAGTGGTCGACAACCTGCGACGACTCGACAACTCATTGATTTGAACAAATGTACATAATGTGTGATTTAAAATACGATAATATATGCCATACGATAAATAAATTGTCCAACTTACATTTTAGAAATATTGCCTGGCAATTTAAATACGATTTATTCAAAATGCACAACAAATCCGCCATACATTTTTAGCTCAGCAGTCAATAAAACTGACCACGATAAACAAGACCACGAGAGTACAGAGCGAGGTGTCTAATCGTCATAAGGCTTTCCTACAAAGTTGTTATTTTACGCGTTACTTTGTGAATGATCCTCCACAACAACTATAAACATGCTTTATCAAAAAATAAGAAAAACAATTATAAGTGGTACGTTTGGGAACGAAATCCGGAACAACCAGTTTAAACTAGATCTGCAAGTTGGTGTAAACGTATCTACACCATCGCGACATCAACTTGCAGAATATACAGCTTCGATATCGACACAGTTTCAAAATCCATACAGTTGTCTAACGAAAGCGCTAAGACAGGGCCTGCGGGGCGAGACGCGGGCGGTAAGCTACCGAGCTACATACAATTTTCGAACCAGCAGTTCGGTATATAAAGAAACTCTGTAGTTCGGAGTCTCGCCCCGCAGGACTCGCACAACGACGTCTTCGTTGGACAACTGTATTGTTTTTTAGGGTTCCTTCAAAAGGAATTTGACTTTGTTGTATAGAATCACTTTGTTGTCCGTTTGTCCCTCTGTCTGTCAAGACCCTTTATCTAGGGAGCGCGTGGAGGTATAGTTGAAATTAAAACCATATAGGTACTCAAGTCTACAATCCCTTGAAGTTGTAAGAAAATCAAACTTCAAAGTTAACATAAAAAAATATATATTTTGACACTCTCAAGAGAATCAAAATTTATAGGGTATTTCCCGTTGACCCAGAATTATGGAATTTGGCAAGTAATACCGTCTACTACTACAAGTATAGGGAAAGATCTTAAAACTATACATTTGTAATTAAATCATAAAATTTAATTCAATGCGGGAATTGCGCCAGCATACTGGGCACCTTGCCGCGGAGCAGCGATTTGGATGAGGTTTTTTATTTGTAGGTATTTTTATATATTTGTATAGGTATATATTTTGGTTTCTTTTATATTTAAGTAGGTATTAGGATTATTTAGTTTTTATTTTTTATTTAGTTAAACTGTATAGCCTATTAAATTTATTAATAAAATAATCATCCAGGTTAAGCAACGGTACGCGCTGTCATAGTTGTAAGGATGGCCAAATCTTGTTGTAGATTTTCTTAAAACTTTTACTAATTTGTACGGAACCCTCGGTGGACGAGTCCGACTCGCACTTGTCCGGTTTTTAAAGTGTGATATCGCCCTGAGTCGATACTTCCAAATAGCTTGCCGTATAGACGCTATCGACTATCGACACTAGTGTCGACATTCATGTCCATGTCGTTGTGTATTCTTTATGTTATTTTATTTAGGTGGTGGAGCTGATGCCCGGCTCGACTGTGGAGGTACCACCATCTTACTCGCAAATCTCCCGAAGTTATTCGGAGGAGAGTAAGAGAACAGCTCTCAGGCAAAACCAGGCGGCCCGGCCCACATTTGCCTGGGACCGATGGATGGTGGTATATCCATCCCTAATTGCCGGGCCTTAACAAACAAAACAGACTGGTGACGGACAGCGGCGTCCAGCTGCCCAGCGTGTGTGAGTATGGGCATTTCTTCCAGGAGGACCGCCAAGAGTGGTGAAATCCTGGAAAGGCCTATGTCCAGCAGTGGACGAAACAGGCTGATGGATGGATGGATGGAAGTTATAGTGGTTTTTAAGTAGGTGAAAAAATGGGAGCGCTAAAAAATAATTTATTCTCAAAGTGGGCAGTGGACAAAATAAGTTTGGGAATCCCTGTTTTATAAGAATATTATTAAATGTCGTGCAATATTTCAAACTAATTAGGAGTCCAAATGACATTTCAAGCATACTCGAACACACTCAACTTGGTTGTGTGTGTCCAATCACATAATTTAAACTAATTTTCACTTCATATTATCTACCTGTCAGACACAAGCATGACTAGGCAACGTTGGAGTTGGACCCACCGCACGAATTGCCGAGAGGCACTTTGGGTCCGTGGTCTTGTGGTATGAACTAGATTACGCGGGTTCAGTCCCCGCCGAACCACAAACTTTGTCCGAGCTGATCGTGTCTCTTAAAGGAAGGGATGGTTGTTTGTTTTTGTGTCCATTAAATATTACCTCAAGCCTTTTGTATACGGCTCCGCCCTCGCTGAAGGAAAAACAAAACAAACTTGAACCTGAGGCCACACTTGGTACACCCGCTTTTCACCGACGGTTATAATGTCCTAAACGTGAGGGCTATCGCTGTACTTCGGTCATAAATTAACCAACAGCTTAGCGTGCGTTCTGGGCAGAAAATACTGGGCCGTAGAAAACTCGGTTGTATAACAACATCAGCTCCAAAATCTCGTCAAATGGTTCAATAACCATACCATTAACCATTCGGTCTAGGCGTTCATAGTCAGGGTATTCTTTCATAGGTTACCTGTCAAACACAAGCATGGCCGGGCATCGCTGGAGACGTGGGTACCCGCCCTGGCACTGCCAGTATCTGTTGCAGGACTTGCCCAGGGGCACGTTCCCGTTGGGGTCTTCGTTGCAGAGGGCTGAAACAAGAAACATGGTTGAGTCATTTATATGAATATATACACTGAAACAAATAGGTTCCTATCAAGAGGCTTGTTTGTCAATTTTGGCTATATTAACTAACTTCTTGGTTGTTTCCAATGTTTTTATGATCAAGTTAACAATAATAAATAATACAATAACTGTATTTGAACCAAAAAGGTGTAACAACACGTTTAACAAAATATCATATTAGTAAGAAGCGACTTGCATACTTGTACTCGAAAATAATAATTAAGAAGTTGTTCCCAGATTAGGAATATCTGGAAACAGTTAGTCAAATACCACTTCTTCAATAAAAAGAACAAAAATTAGTTAAAGGTCCCTAGCACCCGAGCTAGACCGCGTACGATCTGTATTACGGTTGCCAGTTCCCCAGCTCCTCGGAGAGATGAAAATAAATAAGTAGGTCAGCCATTTTCATGAATCATGTCAGTGACATTTTTACATAAAATTTTAGAGTGTGATACAATAGAAAGTCATTGTATAAACTTAATTATATTAGATAAGAGACGTAAGGTCTTTTATTTAGAGAAGGAGATGACAAAAATAAAATAAAAATCATACAGAAAAACACTAAACAATGTCATGAACAATTTCTCTTGCAAATTAGATTTAAGGAATGAATGAATGAATAGGCGTGTAAAGGTGAATGAGTAGATGTAAGACAGTGTACCTCCCAAGTCCTAAGACCGCAGTCTTGGCTTCAGTGCTACCACATGGGAGGGTGTGTTTGTTTAAAATGTGTGTGTGTGTATGTAGGCTCCCTAGCCCTACGTCCAACCAGGGACTTGGGTTCAGCATTTGCTGATAGGGAGGGTGTGTAAGGATATATTGGGGAAAATAAAATCCAATAAAACAATTTCAAAAATTACTTTATGATTTCAATTAGTTTTTCAGTTTCGTTATAGTTTTTAGGTCGAAGCCATCGAGAAAAATTAATTTACAGTGATAACTGTTGAGATGATAAGTATTTAGCGCTTTATTTACTTTACTGTATAAGTAAGTGCCCATGAAACAAAAGTGTTTTTTGATAAATTTAGTTCGGAATTTTTGAGAATTTTTAATTATATGAGTTCGTCGCTCTTGGAGGGTTGTAGTTAATTGATGAGTGAAATTTATATATAGTAGAGAGTATGTATAGCTGGCGAACGGTATGGACCTGCCACGCTCTGTATAAAATCTCAGTGGGGAAGCTTTAAGGACGAAAAGTGCTGACCTTAAGCACTGCTCTTTGAGCATATTCCAATTTGATGAGATGACACTTTGCAGAGCCACCCTAGGAGGCGATGCAGTATTTTAATAGTGATTGGGCCAGCGCTTCATACACCTTTTTGATAAGATCAAAGTTAGCTACATGGCGAAGGTTCTTGAATATATATATGAGCTTCGTAATTCTACTGGCAAGCTGGTCAATATGATGCTCAAAGGAGAGATGGTCATCCAAAATAACTCCTAGATATTTTATTGTGGATGTTTGTTGTAAAACAGGACACTTACAATTCACATTAAGTAATGGGGACTGACATATAAATGTGCACAGAGGCCAAAGGTATGACGAGGTGGGGGCAAAGTGGTGGATCTTAGGCAGAAAGTTATGTATTTAGTCTTAGCCGCATTCAATGTAAGGACGTTTGTTGACAACCATTGAGTAACTGTATTGAAACCGTCCCGAGCATTCTGGAAAACAGAATCCCACGATGGGCCGGAGCAAAGTAGAACTGTGTCATCAGCGTAAGTGATAATTTTTGAAGATGGAATATTAAGGTCACAAAGCTGATTTATATAGATTAAGAATAGGGTTGGCCCTAAGATGCTGCCTTGCGGAATTCCAAAAGTGATTGGTTCATCGTTGCTTATTACGGAGCCTATTTTGACACATTGAAACCTATCAGAGAGGTAGCTTTTAAAAAGGTCTAATTGAGTACCTCTGATAGCCATCTGTTCCAATTTTAATAGAAGCATTGGAATGGACACCGTGTCAAAGGCCTTGGCAAGATCGAGGAAAATTGCCAAGGTCCTTTTACCTGAATCCAGGCTTCTAGCAATGTAGTCCGTAAGTTGATGAACAGCATCGGCAGTTGAAATATTGTTCCTAAAACCAAATTGATTTTTAGAGAGGACGTTAAAGCTTTCAAGGTATTTGACAAGTTGTTGGTTAATAATGCGCTCAAAATTTTTTGACAAAGCTGGGAGAATGGAAATTGGTCTATAATTATTCACTTGATCTTTGTCTCCACTTTTGTGTATCGGAATAATCAGTGACTTTTTTAAAGCCGTCGGAAAAACTCCATCACTCAGACACAAATTTATTATATAAGTAAGTGGAGAAACATTACTATTTTTAACAATTTTTAGTACTCTATTTGAGATATTGTCCCACCCGATAGCACAGTCATTTTTGAGACCTATTATTATTCGCTCAACTTCAGGTTCATCAGTATGATTGAGTACAAAGGAACACATAGCAATAAGTGTAATAATAACAAGTAACAATAACAAGTTTAGTTAGTACAGGAAACTAACATCTTGTTGCGCTCATATGGAGTTAAGATAGTTGTTTAACTTGTTTATGGTTAACAAGATCTTGTTTAATTCACTTTTTTTTTCAATGTTCCCAAATTGCAATATTACACCTGTCTTTGAAGGCCTACTCCTCGTAGGATCAAAATACGGGTATCAAAATAAAAATATACGTAATATATACATAATAAAAAATGAATTCCATGTTTAATAACAAAAAATTCGTCTTTACTTTTTACAAAAACAAATCTCTCTAATGTTTTACGCAAGAATTTTTTACTCCTTCCGAATGCTTGAAGCGATTTTAATGATTCTTTCATCACACTACGAGTAAAGACGCATCCGTGTGAAAAGTACAATTTTCTCCTATTTTGCGTGATCCGGAGATGCAGCGATCGTTGTAACAGCCACTTTGCAATACGCGCTGATATGAATGTAATTTCAATATCGTTTGCGTCGATTTTTGTACTGACACACATCGAGTTGCTAATTTAGGGTAGGCACGCACCTTAATAGTCATTTACTATATCATAGTGTGGCTCTTTGGCCGGTTCTATTATGGGAGACAATTCTGCAGAAAGTATATACTTCTTTTATTGGGACTTAATCTTAAGATTGCTTGCACTCAGCGGCCTTTAATTTTAAGGGGCTATTACGATAAAAATTGCACTTTTTGAAGTTGTTTACTTACCTGCTCTTCAAATGAAGCCATTAATTTGATAAATCAGTATATAAATTTCGAAATCTTTTCTAGTTTTATTTAGTACAGAAACGCGATTGCGTAACGTTCGCTCGATAGAAATAATTATTTAAATTAGGTCTTCTTTTCCGCAAAAACTTTCGTTTTTTTCAGTATAACAAATAGGAATGACATGCAGACCTGAACGATATTTTATTAGATAGATTTTAACATTATCTAAACTTTCTTAGTTGGAAATTTTGATAGCTATTTTAGTTCATTTTATATTAATTTAAAACCGACAAATTGGTATTTTCCCGGAATCCGGATATTTTAGCTTTATAAAAGCTTTTTCATTGTTTTTTATTAATATATATACATATATGTACACTTTTATATATAGGCAAAAAAAGAAATAATATTTTCGAAAGATATTTCAACCCACTCGGGGTCGTCGTCAGTCGAATAGGGAACAGTAGATAAATATAACATATCTTTATTAGGTACTTTAACTATTTTATATTATATTATACTATATTATATTATATTTTAATATACACTCAGCGGCACAATTAGCGGAACAGAGCAACATTTTCATATATTTACTACAGATAGATGAGGTCCCAACTCATCAAACCGACAACAGTTAACATAAGAGTTATCCGTGAAACAAACAGCCTCATAATTGGTATCAAAATGTATGGAAATCCGAACCCTCAAAACTCTATACAGTCTGTTGTATAAATGGCTTGTCTGATCAGTTGGGTTCCTTAGGCGGTCTGGATCTCGTCCATCCGTGCTCTAAATAGCTCCTATCAGGATCTCATCCGAATCGTTACAAGATCAGACCCGAAATATATCTTGAATTTAATTTTTTTTTGTGTGTCTTATAAATACTTAAATGTAAAATAAATAAAAAGCTTTAAAGAGTGACATAGTTATCATATTTACAGTTACCGAGTAAAGATTGAAAATGTTATTGTCAACTATGCCACAAAATTCGTCTTTCAAGAAAATGAAAAATTGCCAAGAACCCCAAAGAACTAATTTATTTAGATTCTAAACTAATATTCGGCAACATACGTATTGCAATCCCAATTTGTTCAGAGTTCGTCGATACACGCGATGAATACATAAAACATGTAATTTATAGGTGTAGCATATTATGTAATGCTTTTACGGTCAATGAATATTTAAAATTCGCAAGTGTGTTCGTATATTTACATTTTCACATGCAAAGTGAAGAAGAGTAAGTACTCGTTCAATGTGTTCATAAAAAATATCACTGTTTAGAAGTACACGGTAAAAGCATAGCCCGTATAAAGTCATATTTGCACGACATTGTCATTTTTAGGGTTCTCTAACTCAATGTGAAAAAACAGAATCCTAATAGGATCACTTTGTTGCCCGTCTGTCTGTTATGTCTGTTTCTTCTTGTTTCTAATATCTGTATAATTTTTAAACAGTTTTCTTGTTAAGTATACATCTTTGTTAAAAATATTTTCCAGTAAATTTAAACGATAAATTGAGATACCCATTATCACAGCTTTGTGTTTTTGGTACCCCGCGTTACTGGAATTGGCGAGTTTGGGGACCCCTGTTTGATTTTAGTGTAAGTAACTCTTGCGCAGTGTATATTACAATATTTGAATTATACCTTGTAGGCATTATTATTTTACAAAACACAATTTTCGACTTTTTTGTTAAGACCCTTTTTCTCGGGCTCCGTGATATCAAGTTAAAACTGATACTTTCTACAGAAGTCTATTTCCCTAGAGTGTTGTTTAAAAAAACAGGCTTTTAACTCAACGCGGAATAAAATGCTCTTTATGTAATCAAATACATACAAATTGGTTCACCATGAAAACTTATAATAAAGTACATCCTTAGGCTCCTGTTTAGCACGACGGGAAGTTTTCTGACATGACAAGTAAAATAATAAATCAGAAAATTATTAATTTCTCACTCTATGTGGAATATTTCTCGATTAACTCAGTTTTGCAGTTTTGTTATATGCATTTTGTAATTAAATGTAATAATCAAAACTGCAAAATTGAGTTTGTAATTTTTAACCTTATTAAAATGGTATGGAAATGGAACCCGGGGATCTAATTGCGTTTCGCCGGTTTTTTATTTGTTGAAAGCTTTATTTATATTGTAAGTGTAAATTTGTCACTCAGCACTTTCTATACAGAAGTACACCTTCTTCGTCAAAAGGTCAAGTAATCATTATATGTGTGTGGGATTCTCCGTGGGAAGTATGAAACTGTAACACATATTTGTCTCAGCAATTTTGTTAATAATAAATCTGTTTAGAGGTTTAGTTCGGACACCATTTCCTCGGATTCATCAAGAGGATTCGTTATTTTAACTGAGACAAGTTTTGGTCTGATTGAACATTCTTCAATTTGATAGGTAAATTTAATCAAACTTGATATATCATAAGATCGTACAGAAAAAAATCAATTGGTATTATTAGTGAAAAAGTAGTAGTATAAAGTATAAATTAGTAAAACTGTCGTATCTGCAAATTGAAATGGTTTATTAGTATTGTACTGAAAACTATAGTTTTTAGATTTTTTGTCTGTCTTGTTTGTAATAGTTTCCTTATTTATGAAGCCTTGTATTCTTCGAATTGTATCCGGTGTATACCAGTGGGGATAATTATACCTAGAGTTTCCTTGTTTAGATCTGTTTTAAGCATACAGTAATTGAAGATGTTATTGACTATGTTGTAGAAATAATTCACAACTTATAAAGAGAACTCTAATTGGTGGTAATCCACTTTGGCAAAATTCCAGATGTGTTCCGCGCTAGGCCTAGCAGCTGGTTGTTTCGGTGTGGACATAGGCTCAGGTGTTGGCATGACGCCGGTCGGTAACTGCCAACGGTGGGTGCTGCGTGTCCACACTCGCGAGTTCCTCGTCAGCAGAGTACACCATCACCACGTTCACGTCTAAGTCTAACGAGATTAAAACTAAATCTAGTTGACGGTCATTACAATTTCTCACCTCGTTCTTCTGAACGAATTCGCAAAAGGTAAAATTATTACCAACATTTTCATTACATGAACACTATAATTATACAAGACTTATATTTAGCACACTAATTTTTTAAAGTTATTTCTAAACAAAACAGTACTCAGTTTTATTACTTTTCGGGGGAATGTATATCACGCAACACAAAAAAAACTCCTTTACGTACACTGTAGCGCCAACTAATCCGAATTTGTCAATGTTTACATTACCTGTATCTTCACTCTTCGCAAGTCCAGCTGGTTTGTAGCCGCCAAAAGTAAGCCGCCTTGTTTTCGGCCATCCGTTTGGTCACATCGCAATATTTGGAAAACCGGAGGTACCAGCTCTGCGTCTTCTATGGATTAATTACAACCCGACTCGGTGATTGTGGATATATCGAGCTCTGGACTTCTATTTTAAAATAGAAGAAAATTTGCCTACGAACAAAGTAACAGCAATTTTACAATAGTTATAATTTATTATAATATAACTATTGTAAAATTGCTGTTACTTTGTTCGTAGGCTCTAACATTCTGGTAAGAGATTTCTGAACTACTTTTCTTCAACTGGATTTGTGGTTTGTCTCCGAGTTGCTCTATGTAGAGCGATATTAATTGCTTAGATAATAAGTACTCAGCTTCTGACAGCCGTCCACATTCTCGGGCCAGTCGCAGGAGTGTGCATTCTCATTGTAGAGCAGGCCGCCGATACAGAGTTGCTCTCTGTAGAACGATATAAATTAACCCCTTTTTGCTTAGATGATAAGTACTCACGGTGCTTCTGACAGCCGTCCACATTCTCGGGCCAGTCGCAGGAGTGTGCGTTCTCATTGTAGAGCAGGCCGCCGATACAGAGTTGCTCTCTGTAGAACGATATAAATTAACCCCTTTTTGCTTAGATGATAAGTACTCACGGTGCTTCTGACAGCCGTCCACATTCTCGGGCCAGTCGCAGGAGTGTGCGTTCTCATTGTAGAGCAGGCCGCCGATACAGAGTTGCTCGGTGGCGGTCCCGTTCCAGCACGTCCAGTAGCGCGTGCAGGAGGTCTCGTGCCCGAAGATGCCGTACAGCCAGTCGCAGTGCTCTGTGCCAATTGGCGGGTCTGGGGAGAGAGAAAAAAGTATTTATTCGATGGTTTACGTTGGTAACTAATACAAGGTGACTTTCGTTTATATAGCCAAATTCATACTGGAGAGAAATTGTCATTGAACCTTATTCCTGACCACTTACTTACGACTAAACAACATAAATTGCATATTGCCGAGACGTCAAGGAATTCGGAACGTTATTTTTATGCTCCGCAAACATAATTTGTTTTTCTGTGTAAAAAGTAAACAGTCAGAATCGTGTGTTAGATCAAAGTGTAGCTAGTGAAATCTTCAGTGCCGAGGAAGAATTTAATTTTAAAAATTTCACCCAAATGAAGCAGTGTGACCAAAAATCTATAATAATCGTTTACGTTATGACTCGTGTTGTGATATTGTGATTCACCTTGTGCAGTTGGCGGGAACAAAGTCCGAACTCGGTTCATTGCCCTCTGTTTACAAACCACACAACTACATTGATATTTTCGCACCATCAATCTGTACCGCATTAGCGTAGTGGTCTTAATAGCTAGAGCAATAATTACGACACTCGAGTTCGATCCCCGTCCAAGGGGATTCTTTTTGCATTTTTATATATTTCACAATGTCTTTTGAAAATATAACACTAAGAAATAGAAATAGATACAGGTCGTTATCTGAGGTAAGGCAATCTACACTTCTTGATGATAGTATGCTAAGTCTTCCGAATACATCAATGAATGAAAGCATAACAATAACAAACTTAAATATTAAAGTCGAAAAACTTATAAGTGAATTGGAAACAGCCAATACAGAAATTGATAATTTGAATCAGGATAATTTAAAACTACAAAAAGAACTCGAAAAATGTAAAAATACAATTGATATGTACAAGAGGGTTTCAGTATCTGAAAGTTATTTATCGCCTAATATTACTCGCCGTAAAAGAAAACGAAGAAAGACTAGAACTGAATCGTTCTCACCATCACCCGTCAAAAGTAATCATGATAAAGACAGAATAAACAATGCAGAAGTCATAAATGACATGGATAGGGGAAAAGATGAGCAACATGATAACATTATTGTAATCGTTAATAAAAATATGGACATTGAATGTGAAATTGACAATAATGAAGGAAAAGATCTGAACCTTTCTAAAGATACTGAAAATTTTGAGCATCTAAACAATAATGCAAATATAAAGGACATCAATTGCCTAAACACCGTACAAATTCCTAAAAATAATAAAACGCGTAAGCTAGAGAATAATCAGCACAAAGTTAGTACGATAATGAAGGATAAGAATGACATAAACATCATTTTACAACATTTAAATGAAAATGATAGAGAAACGGTAAAGACAATGGGAAAAATGGAACGAGGCGAAGTAAATACCGAACAAAATGAGGGTATAAGCAGCAACTCTAATTTCGAAACACCTAAGGAATCTGCAGTTCAAGGAATGGAAAATATAAAAATTAAAAACCCAATACGGAATACGTTTTATACAAAGAAAGAAGACATAATGAAGAATAAAAAGAAAATAATTATACTGGCAGATGAACAAGGAAAATACGTGCAGAAGACTTTACAAGAACTACTAGGAAGCGATTATCATGTGACGTGTTTCATAAAATCTGGTGCAAGTATGAAAACCATATTAGATACGTCAAAACCAGATATTCTGTCACTTACAAAGGAAGATTATGTGTTGATAATTGGAGGTTCAAATGATAAAAACCCCTATGACTTCCAAGCAAATATTATAGCATGGATTCATACAATAGTTCAAACAAATATTTTAATTATGAAAATTCCTTACAATGAATTATTGAATGTTAACCAACAGAATCACTTATTGAGATTTATTTGTAATAAGTACAATTATGTAACTTTCATAGACATAGACTACCCTACGTACATCCCACGTTATAAATTATTTGTGCTTGATTTCTGTAGGTTTATTTATAGAGAGATATTACGTTTAGAATATAAGTACAAGATGATTAAATTTGTGGAAATGAAATTAGCAAATAATGTTCAAAGAAAAAAATATGTAAATCAAGATACACAAACGGATATCTTAAGCAGTTATATGAAAGACACATTTTTAACATTAGGCACATCTAACACGTCAATTGAAAATAATTTACAAAAAACGATTGCTCACGTTACAAACCTGGCTGTCGACAGCTCGGACTATGATAACACGTATGTGAATTTAAAATGTAGAAAAAATCAAATTCCTCAAACAAAAGTAATTTCTGGCGCTGAAAATACAAAAAAAGGGACATTACCTTACTTCTTTCAAAAACAAAAAGAAAAGCAACCACGTAGAGGTACAATACCGTTCTACTTCAAACGAAAGCAGTCCATGATCCTGTCAACCCCGAAATCGACACCAACTAACGATCAGTTTTTTCGTGAGGAACAGTTTACAGCAACAAACAAATTTACAACTGAAGAATAGTCCTCAGATAAATATATTTCATCAAAATATAGCGGGAGCACTCAATAAAATAGATAAATTACAATTAAATATTTCTGATACCGTACCCAAGGGAACAGATGTAGACGTAATCTGTCTTACTGAGACTAATATAAAAAAAGGTTCAGAAAGTAACATGAAATTAGAAAATTATAAATTAGTGGCGTCTTTTTGCCGAAACAAAAAAAGGGGTGGATCCTGTGTGTTATTAAAAAATGATACACAATTTAAAAACTTAGACATGGTTGATAAATTAAGTTGTTTATACGACTTTGAAAGTTGTGGTGTTGAAATAACAGAATTTAATGTGATTGTTGTATGTATTTATAGAGTACCTGGGACAAACAAAAAACGTATGGAAAATTTTTTCAATCGTTTAGACAACATGTTACATTCCCTGACCAAAGACAAAACAAGAAAAAAAATTGTTATAAATACTTTAATATAAATACTTTAATACAAGATAAATTTTCGACATCACTCCTTAGTATTCTTGGAAACTACAATCTAAACATTCATGTTCATGCACCGACCCGGAATAAATCTTGTCTCGATCAATTTGCTAGCAACGACCGCAGTGCTAAGAGCGAGGTACACCATTTAGCACTTTCAGATCACACGGCCCAAACCTTATCTCTTAAAATCAATAGTAAAAAAATCTACTCTGACTGGTTTGAATACAGGAGAGATTATAATTATGATAATATTCGCAAATTTTATGAATGCATGACTGCTCTGAGTTTTACAGAGGTATATAAAAATAAAAACCTTGAAGACGCATACAATGAATTTCAAAATCTTGTAACTCTATTTTATAAATTATGCTTTCCTGTCATAAAAGTTAAAATGAGTAACAGACCTACTAAACTAAGATGGGTTACAAAAGGGATAAAAAAGTGTTCTCAGATTAAAAGAAATCTTTATTTCAAATATCGAAACTCTAATATAAATAAAAGCTTGAATAAAAATGTGTACACTAAATATTCTAATTTACTAAAAAAATGTATCCTAGTAAGCCAAAGACAGCAAAATGATAAATACATTAAAATCAATAAAAATAAATGCAAAGCAACTTGGAACACAATTCAAAATAAATTTAATCGAAATATAGCTAATAACAATATTGACAACATAAAATTAAATGATAACATATATACAGATCCTAGTGACATATGTAAAATATTTAATAATTTCTTCATTGATCTTACAAATGAAAATTCCTCAAGTAAAGTTAATAGAAGTTGCAAAAATAATTTCAAAGACATGAAAAACAATGAAAGTACAATGTTCCTACAACCAACGGATCCACAAGAGGTATTCAAAATAATCATGTCGTTAAATAATAGCAACTCTGTGGGTTATGATGAAATTAGTACCAAAGTTCTCAAATTGTGTGCATATTTCCTCTGCGTACCCATCAGTTTTCTTATAAACCTATCGTTTTCTGAAGGAAACTTTCCACAAGCCTTAAAGCTTTGTATTGTTAGGCCCATACACAAAAAAGGTGACAAATCAGATCTCAACCATTACCGCCCAGTAACTCTGATTCCTGTCATTTCAAAAGTATTTGAACGAACTATGCACAAACGACTAACTAGTTTTTTAAATAAGCATAACATCTTAACCCAGAAACAATACGGCTTTAGAAAAAACAGCTCAACTTCACTTGCATGTTTTAACCTAGTGAAGAATGTGACTGAAAATCTGAATAAAGGTACACCAACAGTAACGGTCTTTCTAGATATGAGCAAAGCTTTTGACTTTGTAAACCATGAAATACTGCTATCTAAGTTGCAAAGATATGGTATTAGAGGATTAGCCCATGATTGGTTGAAATGTTATCTCAGTAACAGATATCAATGCACAGAGATCTCAAATATTTGCAAGACTCACAAAAAAGCTCTGAAACAAAGCTTTAGATCCAACTATAGGTTAAATGGAAGTGGCGTTCCACAAGGTAGCATATTAGGTCCACTTCTGTTTCTACTATACATTAATGATTTACCGAACGCTACTATACATGAGTGTTTACTATTTGCGGATGACACCTCGGTTATTATAAAGTGCGAGCAAAAAGATTCGTTTGAAAAAAATGTTAATGATACACTGGCTCAAGTTATACAATGGTTACAGAACAATAAACTCAAAATTAATTTAAGTAAAACCAATTTTATGCAATTTAGAACATACCAAGAGCAACATTTCAAATTAAATATCGAACACAATAATGAAAAAGTAAATGAAGTTGATTATACGGTATTTTTAGGTGTAACGTTGGACAAAAATCTAAATTGGAAACAACATATTAAAGCTGTTTGCAATAAACTCGATAAATTTGTGTTTGCTTTGAGGCGCCTAAGAAATACAATATCTCAAACAGCAGCGATTACCGCCTACCATGGGTACGTCTCTTCAGTCCTCAACTATGGCTTAATTATGTGGGGGAACTCTGTAGAGGTTGAAAAGGCATTTAAGGTCCAGAAAAAGTGCATACGAGCAATCTGTGGCGCTTGGTACAGAGATAGCTGTAAACCTCTTTTTAAAAAATTAAAGATTCTACCTCTGCCGTGCATGTATATTAAAGAAATTTGTTTGTTTGTGGCACAACATCAAAATTGTTTTTTAAAAAATACAGATGCTTATGAAAAGCAGACAAGGCATAAAGATAATCTTTATATGCCAAAATGTAAATTAAATATATTTCAAAAGAATGTTTCTTGCATGGCGATCAAAATTTTCAATACATTGCCACAAGAATTCAAAAGCTTGCCAATAAAAATCCTAAAAAGGAAATTACATACATGGCTCCAAGATAAATCTTTTTATGATATCAAAGAATATTTAAATAATTAAAATGTATATACTTATATTAGGATGTTTACTTTCATATTGTGCAAATTTCATAATATGTATATACGTACAGTATAATAATTAATAACGTAAATACAATACATATGAGGTAAATTAGCTTATATTGTTGCACGTTAGTTTTTTTTTTTTAAGAATAAATATTTGCATACTATATAATATGGTAAAATGTGCTGTTTCTAATATTAAGATACAATAAGACCTGTACTTACAACGCATGTTTATGCAAATAAATTTTTACTTTACTTTACTTTACTTTACTTTAAATTATTATGACATCTACAGACATTTACGACTCATGTAATAACCAATTACTTAGTTATTCTGTACCGGTACACAAAGATTCTCCTTTAAATGTTGTTTTATTAGGGGTTAATAAAACCCCTTTTATCTCCACAGCTTGAATATCGTGAATTTGATTCCAATTTGGCATTCCATTTATGTTGTTTTTTGTAATTTTGCCGTTGGGCCTTTGGAAATCGGAATTGATGGCTGTTTTATAAAAGCATCTCGTTTCAAAAGGATAAAATTGGAAAATTAGGGTATCAGGTAACTTTGTTGTGTTAGTTATTATTTTATTCAAACAAGAGAATATCTGAGGCAACAAAGTTGTTATTTAAGAATTCATAAGTTTGAAACTTTGCGATCGGAATTTTAAAGGTTTTTTAGACCTGCTAAAGGATTACTGTAATATTTTGAGTGATCTAAATTCCCAACTATTGTTTGGAATTATGGTTTAATAAAACTGGCAAAATGCGTGTGTTACACACAGGAGTTTAGGGTTTCGTATCATTTAAAAAATAAATAAAAGGAAACTTTGATAACCTTTATTTAAATTTATAAGGTGACTTTTGTTTATACGAGTATAGCCAAATTCATATTGGAGACTCGGTGAGTGTTCAGGACCCAGGTCCAATGACCCTGTTAGCGAAATAAGAAAAAAAAAATGTTCTGCTATACTTTTTCGAGAACCAATCCCGACTCAATTACTATGGGAAGTATACATTTTATTTTGCGTATTAAAGGACAATTGAACCTTGGTCCTGATCACTTACCGCGCCTCCATTATGAATTTGGCTGAATAAATGGAAGTCACGTTTTATAACATCTTACATAACACAGTATTTGACGCATCTTTAAACGCACCAGATAGTCGTTCAAAAACTCACACCGGCTTGGGTTCGTGCCCCGGGTTCCAACACTAAACCATTCAAAAATCGACACAGGTCGCGACACCGACCGTTCAAAAATAGCAGTGTCGCTACACCGGTGTCGAATGTTTCAACACCAACTCTGAGCAGGGTTCGCAAGGTTCGTATAGAGACGTCAAAATGACAGATAAAAATCAATACGAAATCTCTTGGAAATAAGTGAAATGACGTTTGGAGTGTAGCAACTCGGCCCAACCCGTTCAAAAACTCAGTGTTGCAACCCCGGTGTTCCTACCTATCCTAGGGTTCATTAATGAACGCACTTCTGCGTCGTACCGAAGATAAAGTGATCGACACGACCGAAAAACGTCGAAGCTAATCATTATCACTTGAGATGTTGGTATATTATTACATTGCAATCATTGCAAATTAAACCTGCAATCATGTTCATTCATCACTCCTGCACCTCTAACATGAAGGACCATATCGACACACAATAGATAGGTACAGTAGGTCTGCTCCCTACAACCACCGATTTCGGTCGCACGCACACATAGACGTGTACGTATGACGATCTCGGTAGGATTCGGTAGAATGCAGTACGACTAGTCACGCACGAGTGCATGTGCTTTGCGATACATTTGATGAGTAGGTATTTAAAATCAAGGTCAGTCGTACCTATCTATTTTGTGATATCGAGCTCGATAGCGCTTGATTCATCGCTCTGTCTCACTCTGTTGATTTTCCTAAGCAGGGGCAGACATTTGTACATCGAGCAGTCAACGTTCGATATGGTCTACCATGCTAGTGCTGCAGCTACATCAGCCTGGGTTGCCAGGGCGTATTTACCACGTCACAGTATAGGTAACAACAGTAGTTTAACTAGGAAGTGTCCTTTAAATCAATACCTAACGCCGCTCGGTGCCTAAACACGCACTAGGGCTGCCAAATGACTATTTACGTATTTGATAATGCTATATTACTACTATAAAAGTTGTATTTAAGCAACCATTCAATGCACAACATACTCTGTAATTTCGTGCCATAATTTACGAAAATGCGCGGGGGCGTCACAGTGACAACGTGCGTACGTAACTGCGGTGCGACCGCGACTGTCGTAAACCGAGTTAAACTGAGAAACTTGCAACGAAATGATAATTTCGCATCTCAGCTTAAAATTCAGACACACCAACTCTTGCAGACCCTCTCTACTCTTCCCGTAACACCGAAAACAAGACCACTTACTTATTTGGACCTTAGGATACTCGCAGTAGTTGGACCTCCAGGGATAGTCGCACCCCTCCGTCACCCCCCGGTGCTTCCCCGCGAACACCAGCCCGTTGGGGCAGTCGTACTGGACGGACTGCCCGTTGTCACACTCCCAGTACTTGTCACAGTACTTGTCGTCCGCTACCACCCGCGACTTCGTCTTGCAAGGGTCCTCCACTTGGGAGCAGGAGGCGAGGCTGATGATGCATGCAGCGACGCCTGGAGAGAAGAGAATGTTCTGAATTAGGTCGATGGAGAAATTAAACCGGGTAAGCGAGGCCTTGTTTGACTCAATCTCGCTCTAAAAATGCGAGACGGGGAGAGACAGACGAAATTTTCTGTCATAATTGGACATTGTGAAAATGAAATAAAAAATCAGCCAAGTGCGTGTCGGGCCACGCGCAATGTAGGGTTCCGTAGTTACTCGGTACATTTTATAAGTTGGTCAACTAATACAGATGGCGCCAAACTTCTAGTCACATACATTAGAGGGGGTCAAAAGTTTGGTGCGACCTGTACTCGTAAACCTGTAAAGCCTACTTAGCTTTTAAAGTTTGCCTTTTAACTTCATTATATATTATGTACTACTTCTGTGACTTTTTTCACATATCTATAAACAACCGTTTACCCGGCAGGGGGGGGGGACGCTTGCTCTAACAGAAATTAGCACTTTAAAGCTCAATATTTCGCCAACGGAACCCTAAATTGAAAATTGGTTTTCACACACCCACAATGTTTTTAAACGACCTATCCAACGACACCCCACACTAAGGGATGGACGAGAAAAAAAAATCCTCAATTTACGTAATTTTTTTCGGGAATTTATTTTACCATTTTGTCGGCATAATTAATATGTATACTCATGCCAAATCACAGCTTTCTAGTACTCATAGTCTCTGAGCTAAGCCGCGGACAGACGGACAGATGGAAATGGTGAAACTATAAAGGTTCCTTGTCGGACTACGGAACCCTAAAATAGAGTAAATAGGTACTGTTATGGAGAGCGCTCTTCGTCCTCTTATTGACGTTTTTCATCAGGCGCGACAGTGGCCAAGCGCAAGCGTATTGTGAATAAACAAAAAAACCAGTCAAGTGCAAGTAGGACTCGCGTCCTGAGGGTTTCGTACCATTAAAATAATTAATAGACTTAAATGACTTGAATAAAAATTATAAACTTATCATTACCTAGAAAATATATGAAAGAAAACTTCAAAACTAAGTTGGTCGAGTTTTTGGGTACCTACGTAACCCTAAACCATAATTTATTTTTCATTGTCTGAAGAATCTAGCAATAAAAAAAGTACTTCTGCCAAGAACATAACGCATACTCTTCTCGAAACATAATCTTAATAATTACGACAAAATAAAAAAACAAAGATGGCTCAAAAATGAAGTTATCGTGTCAAAATTAAAGATTATTCGAGCAAAACCTAATCTTTATGGATTTAAATCTGTCTGTATTAACTTTATTAAACTCTGAAATTAACAAATACTTGATACAACCTTTAGTTTTTTTCTTATCATAATAAAAGTCGTCATTTTGACTTTTTGCCAGAATCCGTCCCTCTCGCACTGCGGATCTTTTCGCATGGAGTAACAGTGATTGATGCAAGCGCGACCTATTCTTTTATGGTGACATAGGTAGTAGAAAATTAGATTTTTAAACATACTCCCATACTACAAAAGATAGGGTTCTAAAAAAAAAACATGTAATAAATGGCCTTTTCTAAGACGATAGCATAGCCCAAAACGTGATAAAGAAAAATTCGCTGCATCTAAAGAAAATGCAAAGTGAAGGCAGTTTTTTCAGTTCAAAACAGAAGTCCGTCGAAACTAATAAAGTAAAAATAACAATAATGACTGTTGTAAACATATAAACCTATTATCTAAAACAAGGAAGCGCGTTTTATCTCTTTCTGTGGGCGCATCTTGCGCCTTAACTCATAAGTCAACGTTTTAAAATAGACTATTTTACGAACCAGAAAAGTTTTTAAGAACTAATTTCAAAGCAAAATCAGGAATTTTTAAAACTCTCGTAAACCTTTTCACGTTACTTAGAATTCAGTTTGTTGTGAAAAGAATTCGGACTTAAATTGAAAATATATGCAAATATAGTAACCACGAGCGAATGAGAAATAAAAATACATAAATAATTTTGCAGTTCGTTCCACTGAGAATCAAAAAGGTTTGAACAGAACGGAGACAAGAAAATATTTTAATATCAAAGCAAATACGAATGATTGCGAAATGCACTTCTGAATTGGTTTGCCTTTGCTCTTTATGCGTTTTGAGTGTTTCGTACCTAAATGATAAAAAAAGATATACTCAAGTGTGAATTAAACCGTTGAAAAAGTATTTAAAGTACGGATACGACTTTTTTACTTCTTTATTGTTAGTATAGATATATTGATATGACTAGCTTTTCCCCGCAGCTTCGCTCGCGTTTTTTTAAATCTCTACCTCGTTTTCTATTTTATTAATAATTTAATTCTGTGCCTCCGATGAAAAACGATTTAACTCAAAAAACCCGACTTTACAGGAAATCCGAAAAACGTTTTTTTTTTGCACAAAGGAACAATTTTTTGCAAACCATTCATATATCCTACACAAAATCAAAGGGTCTCGTAGAAAACAATAAGTTTTATGACTATGTACCCATTCAGCCCCTATGAAAAGTAGAAAACATACCATCTCAGAGATGTATCGTCCAAAAGCAGAATTAAACCATTTGGTACCGAAAAAATTATGCATTGTTAAATGCATTAGGATTTAAGTCGAATTTGTACTTTTTACCATATGTAGTAAACGTGTAACAAACACAAAAAAGAAAGTTAAAAATCAGTCTAATAAGAGTAAACACCAAATTTCACAAAATGTGATATTTCAGTACGCAACTAACACTTTTTAAACCATTGTGTACCGCAAAAAATTTACTTAAGCCATTTCTATCCCCAGTGTTTTTAAAGATATCGAAATTCCAGTTTCAACCATTTTCTAAAGAAAAAAACGGAGCAAAGTGCTAAAAGGATCTCATTTTGGGCCTAAGTCGAGTTAAACCGTTATTAACCGTAACCACAGAATTATATTTATTGATGTTGGTCACTATGATGATCTTTGTAGACTAAATTAATATTTTAATTTTTCTAAAATTTACATTATTCTTACGAAATACGGAACCGTAGGTGCGTGAACCCTAGTCGCACTTGACGGTTTTTTTTTAATGGTTGAGGTAATTTTATCTTGCTCTTAGCACGTCTTGGAAAATATGTTTTCTACAACTTTTCTCATGGGATATTATACCAGATAAAAGACTGCAACAAAATGTCACAGTTGATTCAACTAAGTGTCACAGTTGTATCAAATTACAATTGTAAAAAGTAATTTAATAAATTTATATTTGGTTTTGTATAGCTCGTTTGAAACGCTATGTATAAGGTGAGTTTCGTTTATGTAGCTATACTAGAGATTCGGCAAGTAGTCAGGACCAAGGTCCCATGACCCTGTTTGCAAAATACGAACAATATTAGCATGTGTCTCCTCTCTTCTCCTCTATATACTTGCTCAAGAACAACCTTGACTCTATGAGTATAGGAAGTCTAAATTTCATTTTGCGTTTTTTACGGAAAATGTCTATTATAAACTATCAGATTTTACAGTCTCACGGTAACATAGGTATGGTGACTTTCGTTTATACGAGTATAGCCAAATTCATACTGGTGGCCAAGTGAAATTCACAAAATAAAATTTAAAGTTTCTATAATAATCGAGGTGTGATAAAAATATTCTTTCAATTTCGCAAACAGGATCATTGAAACTTTGAAACCAGTTACCGAGTCTCGAGTATGAGTTTGGCTACATCAACCAAAGGCACCTTATATTTGTTAAAAAAATTATAAGAAATAAGAAATTTTATTTTTGTAGCCACACGGAGCCGCTCTGGTCTTATAAAACGGAAACCAAATTCAAATAATTTATTTTGTAAAATAGATGCATAAAGTATACGTTTTACAGGTCAAAATTAATCTTTACAAACAACAGAAATGAATACGGGAAATACAATGCGAAAGTTTGTGTGTGTGTATGTTTGTTTCTCTTTCACGCTGAAACGGCTGAACGAATGTGGATGAAATTTAGAATGGATATAGCTTATACCCTAATTTAACACATCCGGAAAAAAGCATGTCGTTAAACAGAATTACACGCGGGCGGAGCCCTAAAGTTAGTGATTAAATAAATTGATATGTGAACTAAATAAACCATAAATAAATAAATGTCTACCTATAGCTAGCTTTAGCTTCTAAACAGGAAACCTAATTGCAACAGGTCCAGACGCATAAACACGTGTTACATGCATGTAATTTATTCGCATGCCAGCGCGACTGTAAAGGTAACATTACTTCACAATCACATTAGTACCCACAAATTCCTTTGTTTCATCTCGACACCATTGTCTTAAAGCAAACACTGACAGGTTATGTCATCCTGAGGTGTGTCAGTGAAAGCGAACTTCCGAGTGCGCTTGCGCAAGTGTACTGCCGACGCAAACTGGCCTGGACCATAGGGTACATTGAATGCCTGTACTTTTGACTTACCATTACCAAAATATAGCTGCCTTACGAGTAAGGTTATCAGATTTGCTGGCATAAATTCCGGGACTGGACCAAAAAAAAAATGTACTTAAAACATTTTTTTTATAAATTGTATTTGTCATTCATTACTCCTGGCCGCTGGAAATTATTTGTGATATCCATTCATCCATCAGCCTGTCTCGTCCACTACTGGACATAGGCCTTACCAGGATTTCGCCACTCCTGGCAGTCCTCCTGGAAGAAATGCCCATACTCACACACGCTGGGCAGGTGGGTTGGTGAGCGCAGTGCGATTGGGGATGGATAAACCGCCATCCATCTGTTCCAGGCAATGGTGGGCCGTCTGGTTTTGCCTGAGAGCTGTTTTCTTACTCTCCCCTTCGGGAGGATTTGCGAGTAAGATGGTGGTACCTCCACAGTCGAGCCCGGCATCAGCTCTACCGCTGATTTTACTGTCACAAAAACAGTATTTATTCCGTAATAACTATGTAACACGTATTCTCTGAAAATTTCAACTGCCTCCCTATTACAGCTGAAGCCGTAAACCCCTGTAACAGACGGACATACAGACAGACAGACTGACAGACATACATAAATTGTAGTTTTGGCTTCAGTATAATACTAATAACAAAATAACCTCTTTAAAATTTCTCAAAAACATTTAATGTACAGACACGACTCGGTGTGTCCCACAGATATTATGAAAGATGATATTATTATGGTATTATTCAATGTGAATGTCAAATTATAGACACCTATAGTAGAATCCAGTTATTCTAGTGCTGATGACCTCGTGAACTTTCCGCTGACGCTGACGATGGCACACTAACACGGTTTGATGCTTCACTAAGCACATTTCTTGTTTTGGTGAGTCCGGCACAAATCGGGTAGTTGTCAGTTGTGGCAACAAGTATTGAGAAATTACTACCGTACAAGAGTGTGTTGGTACTTTTTATGACTGACTAGCCTGCCCATGGCTCCGCTTGCGTTTCTTCAATATGTTTTCGGCTTGAGCATTATTTATATGCACCCCATAAGGTTACAGTTCAAATTTATTTTCGGCCAGGATTGTTTATGGCTGACGCGCACGCTAGGGCGCATGCGCGTTGGTCTCAGTCTGTCAATGAATGGATGTTGGGAACGCTTATGTTAACCAGGATACTACGATTATAATAAAAAAATACTGCATCCAAATTCACAAACATACAATACTTACATACAGACAGACAGACAAAATTCTGATAATAGTAGTTTTGGCTTCAGTAGAATACCAATAATAATAGCCCATTTCAGTTAAAATATTGAAAAAAATATTCAATGCATAGACACAACTTTTTTACTACTTTATTATTATCAGTATAGACTAGGTAGTTTTTTTTTCTGAAGCAGTGAACCATTTGACGCGAATGATAGAAGTAGCAGCCGTATTTAATTATGAAGAGGGAGTATATATTTGTGATGCAAATATCACATAATTAGGCCAAGTGCGAGTTGGATTCGCGCACAAAGGGTTCCGTACCACTACACAATACGGGTACGGAACCTTAAACACATTGTTACATAACAACAATATAGATACTATAGCAACATCAAGGCTGCAAAGAACAAGACGCTTAAATGGTAGCGCCTGACAAACAATTCGGCAACCTCTACCTATGTACTACGGAACCCAAATTGTTATTATTTGTTGTTTTATTTCAGAGCATGTACCACAATCTGATCAATAGCTAAATGCAAAGTCAAGAATCCCTTTAGGGTATGAAAGTATAAACGATTCTGATGTCATTACGAGAAACAAAATACACCTTGAATTTTCACCAAAAATTTCATCATTTTTCTAAGTTAAGGCTACGCAGCTCACCGGCCTCCCCACACACCTAATTGTGAGTATGGGCATTTCTTCCAGGGGGACCGCAAAGAGTGGCAAAATCCTGGAAAGGCCTATGTCCAGCAGTGGACGAAACAGGCTGATGGATGGATATAACTCAAACTTTGTCAAAAATTTGCTAAAATAAAAAATAAATTTGCTTACCTAATATAGTTAAAATGTTTGTTTGTGTAATGTAGATAAATATATTTTTTAATTTTACCAGTGTTGTCCTTAAATTATTGTAGTTTTATTTTATTTAGAAAGGAAAAAAAGGAAAAATATTAACGAAATATTTCGACTCCTTCAGCGGAGTCGTCATCAGTCGAATAAAATAAAATTCATTTAAAATTTAATTCATTTTATTCACATAAAATTTTGTGTAATGTAGTGATTTGTAAATATGATGTAAATATGATAAGTATGTTGAATGTTCACTATTGTATTAGCTCAGCTGTAAAGATAGTGTAATATTGTCGTTGCTAAATAAAAAATATATATATTTTCACCAAGCCAAAATGTTATTTGTTTGTATTTTATTGTTTATTTTTATGTTAAAGTAGCTTAAAGATAAACCCGTTGGGGTTTTCGTGATGTTTAACAAATACTTGAATGATGCACAAAACTTGTTTTAGATAAATAAAAGAAAAAAAAACATCTTCCTGCGTCATACATAAAATATACCGCGGTTGATTGGTTTCCGTATAGGGTGCCTGTACCAATATTTGCAATCAAAATAGTTACGAAGCTAGCGGTAGCAGGAACAAATATTGTCCCAACGACAATAAATGTTGACCCAATAACGGCCACGCTTTTCGACGACGAATTATGATCTGCAATAATTACTGATGAATGAAATATAAGTTGAGCTTCGTTTATGTAGCCAAATTCATACTCGGGAAGTAGTCGAGAAGAAGGTTCAGTGACGCTGTTCGAGAAACACGAAACATATTTTCTTATACCTATATAGGTACATGTAAGTGTTTTTGAAACTTCTCTTATTTATTTCTGTAAAGAAATTCCAAAGAAAAATATAACAAAGCGATTGTGATAGAGGTTGCTGCAATTAATTTTAGGTTTCTTGAATAAAATAAAAACAAAATATTATATTTGTAGATTTACAATGTCACGCGAGGTTAATAATCTGCTTTTATTCTAAACTAACAATAAATAAAAAAATCTTGTTCCTTGTATCAAGTTACGCTTACGAGTAATGTGTTAAGTTCTTTTCAATGTAAGTGCTCATGAAGACCCATTTATATGCATGAAAATTGTTAGCAAAATCATTTTTACCACACTAGTGATTTTTATTTATTTATTGAAAAGTTTTGGCAATCTTTCCTTGTGTACCATATATGTATAGACTTGACGGAAATAAACTGCGTTCAGTTTGATTGTCGGATGACACCCACCTACCACTGACAGCAGTCAAGGCATGTGAGGTGGGTATCGTCCGTCGATCAAATTGAAAGCAGCCTATGAACGCAGTTGCAGTGCACAGAAAAAAAATGCCCTTCTAAAATTCATTTGGATTATTTATTGTGTGTTGGTTTCTTTACTTGTTTCTTTTATTTACTCACACTATTTGAAAAACGTAGTATGATACACGTAGAACAATAACTTACTTGTAACGTTTAAAAGACTCGCTTATCGCTCGTGTTTGAAATCGTCCTCGTAAGCTATTGCCTTCATACCGTACTTGTAGCATAAACATCTATTACACAGATGATTTTCAAACAAACCCCGATAATTTTAGCGGTTATTAAGAAACGTTAGTACAACACATTTTAAATGTAAAAACAATTAAAATTAAAAGTCAAAATATTAATAAAAAATGTTACTTTAAAATAAAATTTATGGTTATCCTATCCATTCCGATACGGAAAAAGTTGAAAATAGTCCAAAATATTGGGATCAATAATAAATATAACTTAGCGCGGTCTAATTATCTCATCTCTTCGGGTGACCATGATTTCTTTGGATTTTACGAAAAACTTCAAATCTTTAAAAAATAATTAAGAATATATATTTTGAATGGTTTTAATATAACCAGTTTGTATTCTTCTACAAAATACTAAATTATCGGGGTTAGGTTAAAAGTCATTCTGTATACATACGAAATAGTATAGATTGGTTGGCACCATTAAACCGCTCCTTTTCTGTATTTTGTAGAGTAGAGTAGAGAGGAAGAATATACTTAATGTAGAATAACCCATTCAAATAATTAAGTAATAATTTATATGAGACACGTTTGTAAATTGCAAATACTATTTATTAATAATAATAATACTCATATACTTAACAATTGTAATACGATAAAAATGTCACTAATTATATTCTGAATCCCTAATTACAATTCAATTTGTTTAAAATAATAATATTATTTAAAATTTTAATTCCATGTTTAACAATATATTATGAAAATGTTATCTACTAATATATTTAACATTGGGTACGTATTTAGTTAGAATTAAACCTTTGCTATGCCCTTGCAGGGCGCTATAATGTTTTTTTTTCACACCTATATTTACAACCTCTGTTCATCTTATATACCTACTTGCATTATAGCACGCAATAAATATTTGAATCTGAATCTTAATTCCGCAGCCACATAAAACTGCGTGTATTTGTGCCTTTTTAAAGCTCTGGTAAGCTGAGGATCCCGACCTCTCATACTGCTCACAACGATTGGCAAGAACGTAATTGATTATTCACAGAGTTTGTACGCTTACCGAAGTACCGTACCTATGTACTGTCGAGGAAATTTCCGCTAACTTTTTCACTCTTATTTTCATTGCAAGACGGGTGAAGTGGTCCTGCAAATTCAGTGATAGTACATCCCCGTGCGAATGCAATACTAATGTTTCTATTGTTTTCACAAGGTACGTGTGTGTCGAAATGGCAGTTTGGTCGTTTCTGCGACTGCGTAACATAAATTAGTCAAAATTTGTAATGTTTGCAAGTTCGAAACCGGGCTCGTGGGGTTTTGCAACGTTTTGTGATGCAGTATTATCATTAGGTTCAAGTGTTTTCTAACGGTTATAAAGGTCGTTAACCTACACCAGCTTTGTTTGTGTATAGGCAGTGTATTAAGAATCTTTATAGCACACCGTGCGTAAAATGACCACTTTACGCACGCTGCGCTTGCGTAAAGTCGGCATTTTCCGCACTTTTGCTATAAAATATTATACGATACTCGTGCGAGAAACTTTTTCTCGACTCGTGTGATTGCAGCACTCACTTTCGGCTCGTGCCGCAAACTCACACTCGTCAGAAAACGTTTCATCGCTCTCGTATCGTAATGTACTATTATTCTTAAGTGACATACCGAAAAAATATAAAGTAAAATGTGCTATGTTTAGACCCCTGATGACGACCCCGCTGAGGGGTCGAATTATAGCACGTTTTACTTTATATTTTTTCTGTGTGTTCATTAATAAAAATTAAAACTGACAAATAAAATCCATTAACTGGTTTTTTGAAGAAAATTATATTCTTAAGTAAGAAACTCGTATCTGTACATTAAATTTATTTTTTATACGTTTTGCTTTATTGGTATTGTACTGATACCAAACCCATAATTTTTTGAATTTTACTACAGACTCTTACAATCTTACGGAACATCTATTTATACTAATAATGGAGTAGTAAAAAGAAAAATGAAATCTCGAATTTTTACAATTTTCATCTGTTTGGATATTCTGTTTTAATTCGAGAACCACTTAAGGGGGGGTTATCCCGATATTGTTTCTTGCAAATTCATTTTAAACCGTGAAATTGTATAATTACATTGGGAAAAAATACTTATATATCATATTTCACTCTCTGAACTTAATATTTCGGTCGTTTGATATACTATTACTTGCATTTTACTGCATCCACTAAACTGGCAAAGATAGGTCTAAACTATGACGAAAATACCATTTCATTCGAGTTATATTAGGTTTTAGACAATAAAACTTATACCAAAATAAGCATCGTGAGAAATGTGATATAAAACGGCAGGTATATTAAAAACCTATCCTTTTAATTCCAAAAGAATAAATGAAAACACCTCGAAGTCGCCAGTTTTCTGAGCGGCTCGCTCCCACTAAGCAGCAGGATGGAAAGCATTGGAGCGGGACAAATTTCTGTGGGTAACCCGCCTTAATAGATTTGGAGCGGTTTTCTTTATTATCCTCGTAGTGACCCAACATACAGACTATAACGGTGTTGGTAAAATAACCGCCAAGATGAAAACTGACCATACTACTCAAAGATTGAAAGCCAGTTCCACGCGAGCGAAACCTTGGACAAAAGCTAGTTCATAAAATAATCAAAGCAATTGACATCAAAGGCTTTTTAAGTTCCGTTTAAATCCGGAACTCTTTCATCCCGGGTCCTAAACGATTCATCTGAAGCTCTTTCCACGTGACCTTGCGGCAAAGGTCACTGCATTCCAACGCAAATTGGAGGGTCTATTTTGCTTCTTTAATTTTTCGACTCATAAGACAATTTTACGAGCATTCTTTCGCATTTTTTTCTGAACGAATAGGATTTGTATAATAACGACAAAATTTCCTTTTTGATGTTGAAATTATATTGAGAGCTTTTTTGTGGGTAAGTCTTTGTAGGCTCCCAAGTGTTTTTGTTTAAATTGTATCTATTTGTGTTTATTTGTTTATCAGGGAAACAAAAAAATTTTTATTTCTAGTCTTTGCCCGCGGGTCCACCCGCGTTTATTCAATCTTTGCCCCGTTTTCGGGTTGGGCGTTATTTCCTACAATGATAGCAAACAAATGCATCGGTTGAGTGGTTCTCGAGTAAAAACGGAACATACAGACACTAGACATAGTCAGAAAAAACATTCTACAAATTGTGGTTCAGTAGTAATAACCCATTTCAGTTAAAGTTTCGCGAAAGTATTCAATGTATGGACAGGACTTTTTACTACTTTATTATTAGTATATATACAGATATATAGATAGTTTAAAAAATGAAATTAATATACCAGGTGTAAATAGATCTAAATAAATTTCCTATGAAACTAAATAATCCACCGATCGTACTGAGCAACTTTCCCAAAGAAACATGGTAAAGCAAAATTACTTGCCCTCATATCATAACAGTTATGGCATATATTTGCCAATGCAAGTGCTCGTAAAGTCCTATTTTATATGCGTCAAAACTGTTGTCAAAGTCAACTTTACCACACTAATGTTTTATTTTAATATTTTATAAATTTATTGAAAATGAGTTGCCATTATTTTCTTGTGTACAATAGATAGACTTGACAGAAATGAGCTACTTTCAGTTTGATGCGTTCGTAGGCTGTCTTCAGTTTAATCGTTGGACGACATCCACCTATCATTGACAGCAGGGCATAGCAAGGTATATTATGACTGAAAGCAGCGTAGGAACGCATCAAACTGAAAGCAGTTTATTTCCGCCAAGTTGGCAACTTGCGTGCAAAGAAAAAGAATGCCCGCCTAAAGTTCATTTGATGTATTTATTGTTTGTTTGTTTCTTTAATTGCGTTTCATTCATTTGCTCACACTATGCATTGAAAAATAAAGTATGATACACGCGATAAGCACTTATACCATAACCTACTATTAAATAAATCTATTTACAACCGGTAGTTATATCAATATTGTCTAATACGTACAAAACGGTACATTGCCACGACCATTTAGGCTCTTCTTCTTCTTTCTTTCTTTTAATTGAATATATACTGTGTTTCTGTTAGTTGAAAGTTTTAGTTTGGGGCAACAGTGATCAAAACAACGAAAATCACGAACAATTTTGCAACAGCAAAATCAAGAAAAGCTTACGACAAATTTTGCCAAGTCTTTATAGGTTGAAAAATATTGCTCTATTGCTTGAGTTGCTTGAGTTTAAATAAAATAGTGTATGAAGCTGCTTATAATTAGGCATTAAAACACTCGTGTAATACTATTAAAAACTCGCTTTTATGTACTAGTTTCATAAACAACTGTTACATCAGTGTTATCAATAAATCAATGATGTAAAGTTTCACCGAGTGCCAATATCAAGGACCTTTACCAAAGTAACAGTCAATATAATTACACATTTTAATGAACCCTTTGATTCTGTCATACTCACATTATGTCTACAACCAGACAATAAAAATATAATTGTTTCCTTGGTCTTCCTGTCTCTTTTATAATTCCGACCGTGAGGCTTTTTGCAAAGTCACGTCTTAGATTTTATCATGTTTCGCTATTCTTTACATTACAATGTTCCTTAGTAATCTTCTCTCTTTTACAAAGTAGCGCTGAAATATACTGATTATGGGTATTGTTCTGAAAGTTTCTTTACTTTATAAGTACTACATGAGTAAAGGTCAAGGAAATGGACTTTCATGGCCAGTAGGGTGCCCAGGCGTTTCGAGGGTCAAGCAAAATTGCTCACTCATTTTATTATGTGTATGCAAGCACCTCCTCGTTCTAGATAGGTATATACGTATTTTGTTATATTATAATACTGGCTTCGTTTTTCATGGGGCGCAGGTGGTCAAATCGAAAATTATAGGGAATAGGGAAAAATGCTCAAAGGAATCCCGAGGCCAATTTTAATGAAAACTGAAACTGTATCATTAGCAAATGGATTAAAATTGCTTGTGCATGTTTTATGCGGGGGCGGGTGGTGCACGAGTCTGCATTTTGAATAGCATTGATAAGAGTCACCAGTTTACCAGTTTTAGTTTTAGTTTACCAGGTCTGTAACACTAAATAAAATGAAAATACCATTACACAAAACTGCTGGCTATAAAGGAGGATTCAAGTACGCTGCTTCAAAAATTTGGAATGATTTACCCCCGCCGCTACGTTTAAAAATGTCCCAGGTAACGTTTAAAAGACATCTTTTTAGAGAACTATTCAACAAACAGTTATATGGAGAAAGCACTAATGTTAAAACTGCTTAAAGCTGCTTTTAGCTACAATTCTAATATAAATTTTTGCAAGTAGGTAACAACGTTTTTTTTTTCCAAGCTAAATATATATATATATATATTTTTTTTTTTATGTGTTTATTGTTTTAGATTAATATTTTTTCTTACGTAGATCAATTATTTATGTATGTTGATCAGTGTCCTCGTGTTAAACTTAATTTATGTTGTTAAAAATAAGTTTAGGAGTTTTCTGAAAACCAGCGCTAATCTGTTTTTCAGATGAGCATATGCTGAGCATGACTCCTTTTTCCACTCAGTGTTGTCTGAGTTATTGTAAACAATTTTGTGTTTCTTTTTTTCATGTGGAAATAAACCTTTATTCTATTCTATTCTATTCTATTCTATTCTATTCTATTCTATTCTATTCTATTCTAAGAGGGTTTAGCGGAATATTGTAAATTATATTAATATATCCATATAGATGGACGTCCGCAAGGCATTATTTCAATCGAGCACTCTGTATATTATTGCACCGCCCGATACATAGTGTCACTTTTAGGGATTGCAATTCTGGGAAATAACATCAAACGGCAAACTAAAGGATTATTTACTTTAAAGTATACATATGTATACGATAAACTGACCAAATTTGAAACTAATATGTATTACTTGTGTATTACCGTCGGACAGAACCCAAAAAGCCCACACCTTAAATTTTACTATCCTATCCTATCCTACTTCCTACTATCCTACTCCTAATAATATTATAAATGCGAAAGTTTGTGCATGTGTGTGTGTGCATGTGCATGTGTGTGCATGTGTGTGTGTGTTTGTGTGTGTGCGTGTGTGTGGGTGTGTGTATGTGTGTGCGTGTGTGTGTGTGTGTATGTTTGTTACTCTTTCACGCTGAAACGGCTCAACGGATTTGGATAAAATTTAGAATGGATATAGCTTATACCCTAACTTAACACATAGGCTACTTTTTATCCCGCAAAAATGCATGGTTTCTGTAGGATGTATCAATATAATTAAAAAATCAGGTGTCTAATTAGCGCGAATCTTATCGTTTGTGGTGTACTAAGACAAGGCTATGTTATCTCATCACACTTCACACTAATATTATAAATGCGAAAGTTTGTGTGTGTGTTTGTTACTCTTTCACGCTGAAACGGCTCAACGGATTTGGATAAAATTTAGAATGGATATAGCTTATACCCTAACTTAACACATAGGCTACTTTTTATCCCGCAAAAATGCATGGTTTCTGTAGGATGTATCAATATAATTAAAAAATCAGGTGTCTAATTAGCGCGAATCTTATCGTTTGTGGTGTACTAAGACAAGGCTATGTTATCTCATCACACTTCACACTAATATTATAAATGCGAAAGTTTGTGTGTGTGTTTGTTACTCTTTCACGCTGAAACGGCTCAACGGATTTGGATAAAATTTAGAATGGATATAGCTTATACCCTAACTTAACACATAGGCTACTTTTTATCCCGCAAAAATGCATGGTTTCTGTAGGATGTATCAATATAATTAAAAAATCAGGTGTCTAATTAGCGCGAATCTTATCGTTTGTGGTGTACTAAGACAAGGCTATGTTATCTCATCACACTTCACACTAATATTATAAATGCGAAAGTTTGTGTGTGTGTATGTTTGTTACTCTTTCACGCTGAAATGGCTGGACGGATTTGGATGAAATTTAGAATGGATATAGCTTATACCCCAACTTAACACATAGGTTACTTTTTATCCCGGAAAAAAGCATGTCGTTAAACCGAATAACACGCGGGCGGAGCCGCGGGCAAAAGCTAGTAGCTAAATAAAAAAGACCGAAAAGCATTTAGCATGCTTGACTATTCTTGCCTAATTTTGAAGTGAAGTACAACCAATGTCAAAATTGCAGGTAAGTAATGCGCTGCAAAATCATTTGGGATTTACGGCACTCGATATGTAGAGTGGCGTTCAAAACGCATTCTGCATTTCATTTCTCAGTGCTCGACCACTCGGTAATTGTATTACTCCAGGCCGTGTCCGTGTGGTCACCGTGTTCGTAGCTGGGGTAACTCTCGGTTACGATTATACCAGCCATTACCTTTACCAGCTGCGTACCTCTCTCTGAACGGATAATAAATTGTGATGTGGTTTGTACTAGTACAGTTCCGGTAGACACTCAAGGGTTCATGTTTAGATATAATAGTTTTAATTTAAATCCCTTTCAACATTTAGGTTATTATAAGTTGTCATATCAGTTAGTGTAATTATTAGATGAGCAATTAATACTGGAGACTAGGTATATCGTTACAACCAAGGTTCAATGACGTTTTCGTATTTGTGAAATTGAATGGCTTTTTTAATTACTGATCTAAAAAACTGTCTGTAACCACTCACCTGACACGTAAATTGACTACAGTGCGCCCAAAGTTATAATGCGCATAGAAATCTATAGCCGAGCGACCAGACGTGCCACGTGACCTTACTACTTGTATAGAAAGTGTAGGGAAATACGAACTTTGCCGAGCAGTGACGAAGATTCGTGTGCGCATTATAAGTTTGGGAGTACTGTAAATACACTTTTTTCCGTTCATAATAAATATATATATTTTTTAAACTCACGCTTGCTTCTGACTTACATAATAATGTCACATAAGCTTATAAACTTTAGCATTCGAAAGGAAAGCCTACTTTCGAATGCAGCGCACAAATATTTATTAACAAAACTCATGTAATAGGTATAATATATATACCCACCTGTTTTTCCAATCATGGTAACATTTGTCGTTATAGTCCGATAGAAATGAGTTTGCAGCAACTTTTGGTTCACAAGTTTCTTTTTTAGGTTTAAATGGACAGAGTTAACCATGTAAAAAGAAGACCAACATTCTTGGTCGAGGGATAGGTATTTTCTAAGATAAAGCGCTCGGTCACGAGTTCAACTATCGTTCAAACCATTTTGGTTGAAAGGGCTTACTTTCTTTTGCCCCTCCACTTTATAACACTCATGATTCACTAATTTTTATTTAATAATAAGGATTTTACGGGTGTAGATAATATTAATAAGTTAAATATTTGTTATTTAAACTATGATAGAAATAAATTTCTATAATTTTGAATACTTGGCGATTTATCCATCGCAAGGAGATAACAAATTAAATTTATATCATTGCGGTATAGAAAATCAGAAAAGTAAATCCGGACATGAGGAGCTCTGAACCGGGATTCGAACTTGGGACATGTTGCTTGGTAGAGCAATCGCCCGGCAAGCGAGAGGTCTCTGGTTCGAATCCCGGTTCAGAGCTCACGTACAGATTTATTTTTCTGATTTTCTATACCGCTATACATTTAATTTGTTATTTACCCAAATTTTACCCAAAATAATAATTTGGTAATTCTTTGTCAGGTTTTCAAAATTATTAGTCGAACACGTAATTAATAATTAATAGCGGTGGATCAAAATGACAGTCTATTTTATGTAAACGTGAAAAAAAACCGTTTATTCATATAAAACGAAGTTTATTAAAATAATAAATCCAGCGGCTTAACTGCAAAGCTCTTTGTCCGAACTAGAGATATACTGCGGATTTCAAATAATTCCCATACAGGCTGTAATGACCGGATTTTAGGGAATCCGCAGATTATGATGGCAACACAAACCAGGCTACTTAGCTAATTGGCCAGACCAGCCCCAGCCCGATCTCGTAATGGGATGTCTACACTTTCGTAACAGACGTAAACTGCATTGCGGGCCAACGATTAAACGTGTTTTAATTACTTTACTCCGAAAAATGACGTCATATTTCCAAATGAGACACATTCATGATTTCTGTATAAAGCTAATCAAGTTTTTAAAGTCATTAAACTTTAAATATTATTAGTGCATTACAAAATATAATAGTTATTCAATTAGAAAAAAAGACGAATATTTTGAAAAATTACTCGGGGCTGGATTCGAACCTGCAACCTTTTGCTTACACGGCAAATGCTAAATTCTGTTGAATTTTTCCACCATACCTGTACACCGAAATCTGTTACTACTTGACACACTTTAGTAATGCAACTTTTTATATATAAGGTGACTTTAATTTATCCAGCCAAATTCATACTGAATACTCGGTAAGTGCTCAGTAACAAGGTTCGATGACCCATTTTGTGAAATTCATAATTTATTCTTTTCATGTTTCTTACAAACGCAGGCCCAGCCCCGAGTCAATTACTATGGGACGTCAAGATTTTATTTTCCGAAATCAGCAAAAAGTGTTATCGATCCGTGTTATACTGATCACTTACCAAGCCTCCAGTATGAGTTTGGCTGTATAAATTAAAGTCACCTTATATACTATACTATAAACACTAATATTATTTAAAGTATCAAAAGCGATGAATTTCCCTACATAAACATCGTATAATCTCGCAAAATATTATATAAATTTTGATAAGTTTGCTAGTGTTAGCGGATTTTTATGAACATGCCGTAAATTTAGTTATGCGGAAAATTATTAGTGGCGGAATTTACGTGAAAATTTGTGAATTTTCGCTTCTTTAGATTGTCCTATCGAAAAGAGTTAGACTGTCTGTCCACGTACATCAAAATGTAATAATAGACCTGAGGAACGTGGGTAGAATGAAAAAGGAATTAAAGAATGACAAAAGTACGTCGGTATAGACAAGACATTGCTAGCATTTTCTAAGGTTTGTCAAGAAGTGGGGAGTGTGGTATTATAGGGTACAAAAAAATTACGAACGGCCAAAACAGTTGGCCCAATGGCAAAGACTTTATTAGCTTCTGATAGAGTTAACCATTATTGGTTAACTCGTTGGTTTAATTGTCTCAGACGGCTTCTAATAATCGGGCAGCGAAACAAAAGATTGGAGGGTTTCTATGACCGAATTATCTTTTTCTTTTACATTACTTGTCTCCACGTTACACTGACGCTGTCCTCACTGATCATCTCATCATCTCATCATCTTCACATCTCATCATTCGAGTAATTTTGAAATAAAAAGTTAATAAATATATTTTCTCTAAAAACCAGGGCTTTAAATTTTTTGTTATTTGTATGTTTATTTTATTTTTATTTTTGTTTTATTTATAAACAAAAATGTAAATAGTAAAAGCAAATAAATATACAGTTTCTGCGCTATATTTCAACTCCTCAATAGGGTCGTCATCAGGCGAATCAAAAAGATTTACAATAAACGTCACTTTGCCACTTTTTTAAGACTTTTAAATTTTCTGTTTTTAACTATAGACGTTTTAATAAGAATTTATTTACCAACCCTATTTTTCACTCAAACAAATTTTTCTATTTATAGTTATTCAATATAACATAATTATTTTTTGTTTCGTTCTTTTCTCGAATGGAAAAGGCAAAAGCTTTTTCAACTATGCAGCCTAGAAGGCCTTGTTAAGAAATTTAAATTTTCTGTTTTTAGTTAAAAAGAAAATAAATAATAAAATTAACACACAGAACACACGCACTGTATTGAAAATTGTCTGAATGGGCTATTGCTATTATATCTTTGCATATACCAAGATGAAAAACGAGCGGTTGGCTTGGTTGTAATGGCATGTTCTCCTTGGTCTCTATTTTTAAAAGTTTGTCGTTGCTAGAGCGTAAATGGATTTTCATACATTTATTTTCCCATAACACAAAAAACAAGCTCTTCGCATGTTTTTTTTTCAAAAGAGAAGTGCCTATTGACGATCATGTTTGAGAAAAAAGAATTTCTCATTAATTTGTGGGATTACTTATTCAGTAGCAAGCATATTTACGAGTATAAGTATACTAAATGACCCCTGGGAAATACGACGGACAATGGCCGAACCTTGGCATTCAAGTCTCGTGCGTAATATAATTTCCCTGCTATTTTGGTGCTAGACAAGTAATAAGAACTTTTATTTGGGCAAGAGGGACATGCAAACAAAATAACCTCTTTTCAGATAATATCTGACTTTAGTCGTTTCTAGTTATTGTAATATATTTAAATTAAAACTGTTGAATTGGTAATCGACATTTATTCCTTATTCAGAACTGTTATTTCTATAACACTAAAATAAGGGTGATATTTTCCTCTGTGGGATAAGTATCCATAATTTAACGAATTGGGTACAGGTTAGTCTCCAGTTAGGTTTGACCGAAAGATCGAGCTTTTCTTTTAAATTCAAAGTAGGTCTGTTCTGTGCTATTTCGTTAAGTTTAGTTTTTTATATATTTTGTATTACATACTATAGAACGTTCATCAAAACAGCTCTACCAGATGTAGACTGTAGAGTGAAACAAAAAATGATGATAAAATAATGCATGTAGATTTTGAGATTAGAACCGAAAGAGAATATCGAACAGCGTGAATTCAATATGGCGCCGGTAAATATCGAGCAGTGTGAATTCAATATGGCGGCAGTAAATATAGAAATAAATGTCATTCATGACGAGAACACTTCATATCTGTAATAGTGGCTTTTCACTATTGGTTTTGAATGTTTGATATTGATTTCATTTACATAAATGATGTGGTTTTATTGGCAGTTGAACTATTGACTAGGCTTTTACTCACGGTTCCGTCCGCGCTGCAGAAGTTATACAAAATTGAACACTCTGTATCACATTCGCTATTATCTAGAGTGGTATTTCGCTTTTAAATTCCTATTATATAAATTTATCAACATTAAAATAACGAAAGAATAGACACAAAATGGAGGTGAATTTTATCGTTATATTAATCCAAGAAATTGCTCGTTTATTTTGCGGGATCAAATCTTAGACTTATAATTTCCGCAGTCTGTCATATTATCTGACAAATTAGTATAATCAACAGAAAATGGCCATTTCGCTAAATGGAGTCTTAAATATGAAAGATTGTGTCGAAATTTGTCTATAAACCCTAATTTTATTTCTTATTGCCTTGTGAATAAGAGCAAAAAATCAAGTAATACTCAGTATACACTTGACTTTTTCTCTGTATTCAGTCAACGCTGTGTAAGTTCAAACCTTAGAAAGACAGACAAAGAAGTATTCTTGTAAGAAAAATACCTCCGAAGTAAAAAGAATTCCCTTAGAAAGTTTGGTAAGCAATGGCATTTGCTGATATGAATTTTTTACATTTTACCTTTTAAAGGATGTAAATAAATAAATAAAAGATACTGACGTACAAATAAAAAGTAAAGAGACAAAAGGGTCTAAGTTCGGCATACAGCTAGCTGGCACGCATGCAGACAGCCGCCGATTTTCAGCTCAGCCTTGTAATATATGATGAAACACATGATAAAATAAGTTAAGTAACTAAGTACATTAATTAAAGACGATAAAATAAAAAATAAACTCGAAACAGTTTAACTATCAATAATTTATAAACTTAGGGGATGTGGAAAAAACCACTCAAGCGTGAGTAGTAATCACGCCCTGAGGGTTCCGTACCATTGAAATAAGCTAATGGACTTAAATGATTTGAATGCAAATTACAAACTTATCATTACCTAGAAAATTTAAGAAACAAAATTACAAAATTAAGGTGGTCGAGTATTCGGCCCTAAACCTATTTAAAAATCTGCGTTTGCAGTATTTGTTAATTAAATATAGTAAATGGCACACAATATATAGAAAATTCCAAATTCCTAACTAGTTTAGGTTTTTAGATATACTCTGTAACAAAAACGGTCTAAAACTGACAATTTCGATAGCCCTCCATTTCTTTATTTTTAGAGATAAAAAATAATAAAAAATGGATTTGTTCTCTACTCAATAAGTTCTAGACAATGACTGTCCACATATCAGGCTAGGTAAAACAAATAGATTTGTTCTCTACTCAATAAGTTCTAGACAATGACAGTCCGCATACCAGGCTAGGTAAAACAAATAGATTTGTTCTCTACTCAATAAGTTCTAGACAATGACAGTCCACATACCAGGCTAGGTAAAACAAATATATTTGTTCTCTACTCAATAAGTTCTGGACAATGACAGTCCACATAACAGGCTAGGTAAAACAAATAGATTTGTTCTCTACTCAATAAGTTCTGGACAATGACAGTCCACATACCAGGCTAGGTAAAACAAATATATTTGTTCTCTACTCAGTAAGTTCTGGACAATGACAGTCCACATAACAGGCTAGGTAAAACAAATAGATTTGTTCTCTACTCAATAAGTTCTGGACAATGACAGTCCACATACCAGGCTAGGTAAAACAAATATATTTGTTCCCTACTGAATAAGTTCTAGACAATGACAGTCCACATACCAGGCTAGGTAAAACAAATAGATTTGTTCTCTACTCAATAAGTTCTAGAAAATGACAGTCCACATACCAGGCTAGGTAAAACAAATAGATTTGTTCTCTACTCAATAAGTTCTAGAAAATGACAGTCCACATACCAGGCTAGGTAAAACAAATATATTTGTTCTCTACTAAACAAGTTCTGGACAATGACAGTCCACATACCAGGCTAGGTAAAACAAATAGATTTGTTCTCTACTCAATAAGTTCTAGAAAATGACAGTCCACATACCAGGCTAGGTAAAACAAATATATTTGTTCTCTACTCAATAAGTTCTAGACAATGACAGTCCACATAGCAGGCTAGGTAAAACAAATATTTTTTTAATAATATATATTCAGTTTGGGTCAAAAATCTACATAACATATCCAAATTTCAGATCTATAAGGTCCTACCATAATAAGTGAAAATGATTCTAGAGTGGATTGTGTATCGTTAACTGATCACAATCAAGAAGAAAAAAAAAATATTTTGGCAGAATAAATTTTTCACTTCCCAGGGCAAAGTGATTCAATCTGCTAAATCATTTCTATGAAAAGGAAAAAAAAGTTCGCGCAAAAAAATATTATTTTTGGCAGAAAGTGGTCTATGAGCGATCATCTCTTAATTTTTTTTCACTTTGAATTGTAGGACCTTGTATTATAAAGACCCTTGACATACGGACCGACAGACAAACAGCAGAGTGACAATAATAGTGACATTGATAAAAAACGAAACTTATGTCACTGCAGGCCTGACGGGACTATATGTATTAGATGTGGGTATATACAATAAAGGAATTCAATGTATTTGCTGTGAAAACGAGCGTGAAGTTTCACTGCCGTTCATATACCATGCATGTCTATCTATAACAGTCATCTTTAGCGACTTTCTCTCTTCACTTGGGCTTCTTATTTTAGTATCAGAGGGAGGGAGGGGGCACGGGACATAGATACAAACAACCACCATCCTTTCTGTTTCAGGTTGAGGCACCACTAGTGGATAATTTGGTATGACATGTAGCAGAAAAGTTTTGAAAAATCCCTCGTCGAATCGCAAATAACCCTCTACCCCAGACAGAACTTCAATTTTGTGGCTTTGTTAACCACATAACGTTTAGTCGTCATGCGGGACCTACGATACATTCCATCTAAACATAACGTGTCTTAAGTAGGTCATGCAAGGAATCTGAAAATTTGTATAGTCAAGTGTGCCGCAAAAGGTTCTGGCTGTCTAGGAACTTTGTTATTTCAAGCTATTTAGAAACTTCTAGCGACGACGGCTAGTCAAATTTTTTTTTGCTATACAAGGTGTAAATGCAAAGTCAAGAATCCCTTTAGGGTATGAAAGTATGCACGATTCTGATGTCATTACGAGAAAAAAAAATATACCTTGAATTTTCACCAAAAATTCCATCATTTTTCTAAGCTATGGCTACGCAGCTCACCGGACATCCATCCCACACACCTAATTGCACCCCGCACCCCTCATCCGAGTGGCCAGCGACCAGTGAGGGTGTCCACGCGATTAGTGTATTTTGAGTTAAGAAAATCGTCTTATTATGAGGTACTGGTACTTTCTTTAGAGATTATATATTTGTATTTTTTGTTATTTGTATTTAAAATAATATCTTTACCGATCATACTAACCCACCCTTAAAGGATTCTAGCCTTTGCTTTTACACCCGATATTCTTGTAGAAATGTAGTAAAGTTACAGCGCGTTTAGCTATGATGTATTGTATTTTGTATAACCGTGTGTTTTGTTATTACTCAGGGCATAATTTTTGTGAGAGAAAAGATAACTCGTAAGTTGGCGCCATTAGGAATAAACAGAAAAGATTGTCGTGAGAGAAACTTGTACATTTGTCAAGATTATTGAACAATATAAGCGGCTATCTCTCTGTCTATCATCACGTTAGTAGCAGGAAATAATTATACTTAGTCTAAGCTTCCTTACTTTCTACAATAATAATTTGTTTAACCAGTCATCCGTAATATTTAGTATTTAGAATGGCAGCAACATTTTTTAAAGTGTAAAATTTCTCAGTTCGATATATAGCCTTTAGTTTATTATTCTGTAGGTTTTTTGGTCAATTCAAGTTATATATACTAATTTTAAAGTAGTTAAAAGTCGTGTCTGTACATTGTATACTTTTGCGAAATTGTAAATGAAATGGGTTATTAGCTTATTAGTTTGTATTAAGGCAAAAATATATATTTTTTTCTGTCAGCCTGTCTGTCTGTAATGTCTATATGTTCCGTTTTAGCTCGAGAACCACTCAACGGATTTGTATGCGGTTTTATTTATCATCGTCGGTCAACATATATGATATAGGGGTGTTAATAAAATAACCGCAAAGCCTAAAACTAAGACTTCGACGCGAGCGAGGCAGATATTTCTTAAGTAAGTACTACTTAGCTGTGATAGTTTACCTTTTAAATTCATTATATATATAGGTACTACTTAACAACCAACTAGCCGGGGGACGCTTGACTCTAACAAAAACTAGCACTTTAAAGCTCAAAAAATGGTTTTGACGGACATGGCGATACTATAAGGGTTACTTGTCCGACTACGGAACCCTAAAAAATAGTATAGTATAATTATAAATAAATTTTCTCGTAAAATAAATACTTGTCGTTATGCTTGAAAGAGTTGAACGGAACTTAAGAAATCAATGCATTGACTATGAGGGCTGTCATTTGACCGATTTAATCTTTAAAACTTTGGATGATGTATTTAACAAGAAAAATTAAATTATAAAGATACATGTACAACTTTTTTTTATTGGCCTTTCAAATCAGCAAGTTTGTATATGTCAAGTGAAACAAGATTAGAAAAAATATAAATGTGTTAAAGACTTCCGACACGTTTGCGTCTATGTCGGGACTCGGGACTAGAGATGTCATTCATTATTAACGTTTGAGTAATAAATATGTGTTCGAGCACATTTGACATTTTCTCAATGTGACCACTACGTATGACTTATTTATTTTCAGTAAAGAAACGTTACATTGATTCGATTTTACCAGGAAATCGCACGTCTTTTCTAATTTGAAAAGAAGCCGCTACTGTCCTTTGACACAACCATAAAATAAAGCACTATGTGTATTTCAAATATACCCCAATGTCGGCTGAAAACTTTCTTAGCAAAGTTTTTTGTGAAAAATAATTTTCTAAATAGGATAATTTCCATGGGACGGATTTATAGATGACGTGGTTGGCGTGGAAACTGTTGTAAAGTTTTAAATAGCTTTTTTTTGGTATTTCACATCGATAATGTGACAATTTTACCGTACATACAGTATTTTTAACGATAAAACATAGTTATTATTGGTAACCGTTACGTTTGCATATATTATGTGTTTTGCTAAACCCTATGGGTAAAATTACATTGAGCCAATTACATATGTATAACAACTGAAACTGACATGTAATTTTTGCAATAAATTAATTGATTGATACCATCGTGACAATAAATGCTCAATGTGACCGATAATTGACATAAATGACGGACGCTTTGAGCATAATTATGACGGTAACTTTGCGACTCTATTCTTGACGATATGCTATTTTTGTTTTATCCTCTCCTCTTCCTCATGTAACACTATAGAATAGAATGACGTTTATTTCGATCGATTAAGATCATAATTATTAATACACATATACACAAAAAAAAGTCAATTATCAATTAGTACAATAAAATATACACAATAAAATATATATAAAATTAAAACAATATTTTGACTGCTGTCGGCAATGAACTTCCTGCCTTTTAAAACTAAAATTTCCCTTGCGCAATCTCTACTTCTTCCATTGATCGACTATGCCGATGTCAGTTTCCTTGATGCCAACGAAGAGTTACTAAATAAGCTCGAGCGCCTGCAAAATCTGGCTATTCGTTTTATATATGGCTTACGTAAATTCGACCATGTCTCCCTTATCCGCAAAGAACTTAAATGGCTACCTATCCGTCAACGTCGTGATTTCCAATCCTCGCTCCCCTTCTTATCTTCGTGAACGATTCGTACCACTGCATTTTTCTAGAGACAGGCCGGTTCGGAAACGTACTGTCTCTCTACTTAAAACTCCAGTGCACAAATCATGTGCTTTCGGCCAGTCCTTTAATGTCGTGGCTATCAGATTGTGGAACTCACTTCCCCAAAACATCCGTGACTGTCCAACAATTGGTATTTAAAAAAAAAGACAAAAAGAGCACTATCTTTCTCTTCCATAAGTGAATTTGTATAGTATGTAAGTGTGTCTGAGCTGCCGGGCGAACAACATCAGTTGCTGCGGAGCGGCTGGGCGAGCAACACATCAGTGCGGAGAAGCCGGGCTAGCAACACATCCCGAGGATGCCTCGTTCAGAGGCGAAACTCGTGTCGATAAGTTTTCTTGCTTGTTATTTAAGATTGCTTTGCTTGTATTGCTTGCTTGTTGCATGTTTTTATGCGGGCGGGCGGGCGGTGCACGAGTCTGCATTTTGAAGAATTGTTTAGCGGAATATTGCAAATTATATTCATATATCCTTTACTTGTAATTATATTTATGTGTACAATAAAGTATAAAGTAAAGTATGAATCATGCTGCAATGATTCAGGTACTGACAGTCAAACCGTTCCGCAAATGCGTTCAGGATACAGTTGCGGCTGGCCCGCACCCTGCGCAACAGGGATGTGCACCGTCCGCGCATCGTTGCATAAAAGAAATCCACATGCGCGTTCGCGAACATCCCCGACGCACTACAGGAGCGAGGCAGCTCCAAAATTATCCTAAACGCATTATTGTATTGGACCCGTAGCGCGCTGTACTGTCTTTGCGTATAACTCACCCACAGACTGCTCGTGTAGAAGGACGTACAAAATGCTCTGAACAGGGTGATGGTTTCACCTCTTAGTTTCACTAAATAGGCTGAGTGTGAAGTTGTTTGACTCAGTTTTTTCAAAGAATTCCTTTTGCTAACAAGTCGACGCATTCACAAAAGAAAAGTTTAATAAGTAACACGAAAATACGAATCAGAACAAAGCTGACTAAGAACAAGATTTTAAGACTCTTGTCAAAGAGCAATTTCAGACAAAGGTAACAAATCTCTCAAACGAATACAGAAAATTGGAAAGTACATAGGTAGTTCTCATAAGTTCTTTCTTACTTATTTAATTAAAGAAAAGATTTCGTTTTCAAAGAGTTCTTTAACTTTAGGATAAAATATATCTTATACTTATAATTATATTGTGGACCATGTGATTAAGGTGATTAATCACATATGTATGATATATAATGTACGAATAATACATATTGCATTAAAAAAATTGATTAAAGTAAATGTATAAACCTAATGAAAACACAGATACTAAACATCTGAATCTGAATGAAAAAAGATATCTGTCAGAAAGGTACATAGCGGTTGTTTGTTTAATTTATTCAGTGGTTCAACTCGCATAGGTGATAATGATAAATCTATAATCACTTAGCTGCTTTGTATCGTCAAACAGCGAAAACCCTTTCCTCAAGGGGACAATCCGGAAAAACATCTCGTAAATAATTAAAAACTCTATGAAGGTTTCGCCTTATCATGCAACCTTAAAGACACAATTCTAAGATCCAGATACATCCTGATTTACGGCCACAATGTACAGTTTCGCTTCGCACTTGTAAGTTAGTTCTGTTGTTGTTTGTTTCGAAAAACGAGGTCGTATACCCAGAGACAATTTCCAGTGCAATTGCTCTGTGAAAAAGCTTTTTCTTGGTCACAGAAAACAATAAAAGTTTAAAGGAAATAGTCGGTGCAAAGACGTTGCAGAAGAGATAAAAGAAACCCCATTCTAGTGCGAGTTAATCCCTGACAGTGCGATCACTTTCTGACTAAACAAAGTTTCAGGAGGATAGGTGGCCTTTGCATCAATCACTGTTACTCCATGCGGAAAGACCGACTGTGCGAGAGGGATGGATTCTCGAAAAAAGACGAAATGACGAATTCATGAACTTTAATTAAAAATAAAAACTAAAGACAGAATATATTTCTGATTCGGAGTTTAATAAAGTTTAACCACATTTTATTCCATGAAACATACGAGTTTTTGCTCGAATAATCTCAAACCTCTACATGAAAATTTTTAAAACCATCTTGGGTTTTTCTATTTTTGAATATTGGAGTGACTTCTGCAAATATTATAATTGGCAGAAGTGCATTTTTTTTAAAGAATGTAGTATTGCTAGATTCTTTAAGCAAGGAAGATTAAATTATGGTTTTGCATGGACTATCCTCTTAATAGCTGTATTTTTACGCGCTCAATTCTCATTATTGCTAAAATAATAGATTGCAGCATATTATTGCAGCCCAGGACGGCTATTCCGATACGCGCGCAAAAATTGCGAAGACAGATTGCGGGTGACTTCAAAAGGGATATTGTAGGGATATGTACTAATTTTTTTGATTGAAAACTTATAGAGAGCATTCCTTATATCCTATAGCTTATGTTTGATGTAGCTTAGTCACTCTAATTTCCATCGCATGGCATTTATCAAACTTTAAACAAATATCGAATGATTGATATAGCGACTGAGAAGTAATGCCGGAATAGCCGCCCTGGGCGTCTATTCTGGCACGTACGGAATAATTAGTTCCTAAGGCAGATTTCAGGTGATTAAAGAAAAGATTTCTTATGAATACATTATGTATAAATTTTTTCTATTTTAAAACCTATAGGGAGTAACCTATAGCGTTCCTTATTTTTCATAGTTTTAATCTGATGAGATTTCGTAACTCCACTTTACATCGCATGGCATTTATTAAACTTTAAACAAAAGTCGAAAGACTGATATTGCGAGTGAAAAATTGGTTTCATATTATACTTACCTCTCTTTTTACAACCTGTATAAAGTGGTTATTTTTGTAATTTCTGTTGCCACAGAGGCTTTGGAACTTTTACAATTTCGAAGATTGACGTGTGTTCGCGTGCCCGGTTTGTCCGATAGCCAATTCCATGAAATTGAACTTACGGAAAGCTCACGTAGGTGGAAGCTTCAAAATGATATATGATATATTCTGCACTTGCAGGTTCTACGCTTTCTACATTGTGCTTTCAACTTTACAAAATATATTTTAAATTTACTTTATTTATTTAATATGGTTCATCAAGAGCAGAAATATTTAATATTCTAAGAGCTAATAAATCAAAGGTAGTATAATTCGGATATGCGCGCCTACCTATTATATGGACACAGCATTCGTATTTACAAAATATTAAATGATAAAAACCAAAATTGTAATGTATATAAATTAATGCAATTAATAGACTTTTTATATTTTAAATTATAATTTATATATAAATACATCAAATAAAACACATAATAACACATATTATTGTGAGATATACTTCAAGCCATTGACTGATGCCGGACACGAATGGCCCGAAATGTAACTCACAATAATTTTTGTTTCTATTTTTCTCATTAGATGTATTTATATATAAATTAAAAATTATAATAATCATCCTACGACTAGTATAAAAATAAATTTAATAAAATTATTATTAATACCATTACTAATGAGATAATAAGATTCTTTCATAATTATAAAAAAAAAATATAGGAAAACTAGGTATAATCAAGCAAATGTATAAAGTCGTTTTTATTTTTCGTTTGAATCGTTTTCCTTTGTACCGAAGCAATACACGTGATTTTGAAGGGGGGAGGGTGGAGTAAAAATTCTCCGACTTTTTGGCCAAGCATACTGAAAGTGTGATTGTGTGTAAGAAACCGGACAAGTGCGAGTCGGACTCGCCCACCGAGAGCTCCGTTAACGACTATATTTTTTATGATTTAATTACAAATGTAGTTTTCAGATTTTTCCCTATACTTGTAGCATAAGACGGTATTACTTGCCAAATTTCATGGTTCTAGACATGGTTCTAGGCCAACGGGAAATACCCTATGAATTTCGATTCCCTTGAGAGTGTCGAAATGTACGTTTTTTGCGGCATAAACGGCCGTATCTTTTTTTCACACTTAGAAGTTTTAATATTTTCACAGCTTCAAGAGACTGTAGACTTAAGTATATGGTTTTAATTTCAACTCGATACCTTTACTCTTGATAGACAGACGGACAGACAGATGGAAGGACAGACGGACGGACAGACGGACAACAAAGTGATCCTATAAGGGCTGTTTTTTTCTATTGAGGTACGGAGCCCTAAAAATATTGTAATTTTTATATTTCAGAGAATTGGTTTTCCGTTTGATTTTCGTCTTTGAACGCACTTGCAACATATTTAGCAATTGTCTAAAGTGGGTAAACATAGAGTGGGCTGAAATTATGACTGTCGTATTTATAGCTGCGTAGGTTTCTTTACCTAAATACCTAGTTAAAATACAACAATTACATAAAGCATTCACCAAATCTCTAAGGTCGTCGATTAGTACGCGCATTGTATTTTGATTCAACAATAAGCCCACTGTTTCATTGACTATTGTAGTTTATATAAATGTGTAGTTGGGTGCATTTTCATAGAAAACGTTTGAAGGTTTTATTTTTCTCATCCGCACACATCTAATTGTGAAATGCCTACATAAATATAAAATATATACCTTAATGAGAGGTTGTTTTTAATTTGCTGCTATTTTTAGTCATAACCATTGAGTTCGTTTGTAAATCAGTGGTCAGATAAGAACTTAGCCCGCTGCGGGGCTTAAGAGGGTAATTTTTTACCTCGGTACAAAATGCAAATCATAATATTGCTTTCCTTACTTTTGAACAAAAAGTATGCAATATAATAATAATAATGTAATCTTTATTTCAGGCAGTGCCCATAGTGTTAGTAACAAGGTCTTAAAAACTATATTAGTATTACAATAATGGTGTAATTAATTTAACTTAATCTAACTGAATCTTGTGCCACTGCCTGTCGAAGTGGTATGCAATGACACCCAGTGACGCAAGATGGGACCGCTCGTCCTCTCGGCAAACACTTTCAGGAGGCTGTTAGAGCTATCCCTAACCCTGCACAACAGGGATGCCACCCTCTTACGAATTATCGCATGAAAGCCGTCTGTATAAGATTCAGTGAACATCCCCGAAGCACTGCAGAATCGAGGCAATCCCAACAGCATCCTGAAATATGTGTTTTAAATCAGCTTGCGGAAATATTCTATCAATAATAAAGTCTACACAAAAAAATTACGTACTTTAATGTATTACACTTTGTTTGCATTATATTAACAAATTTAAAAGCGTGTTTACAGTTGTAATGTAATGCAGCTAAAATGTAACGCATAAAATTACGAATAATTTTCATGTGATCATCTAACTATTAACAAGCAGTTTGCACGAATTGCTATGAAACGCATTTATTGCAAACTTTTTATTCAAAAGTAAGGAAAACAATATTATGATGTGAATTTTGCACCGAGATCCTCCGTTACCACCTTAATCAATTTTCAGCTTGGAGGTCAGACTATATTTCGCAGAAAATACGTATTTCGAAAACATTTCCTGTGTGGAGAAAATTGTTCGAATCTTTAAATGGTATTCTACGTTTTGGCTTGGTTATTATTTTATTAACGTTTCTTATAGTCTAAATAAATAAAAGTCGCATCCCATTATGCTCAGCGGTTCGTAAATAAACGGAACACTCTCAGAACGAATGACACACCGATAGGCAATTTTACAAAATATTCAGGTTTATCCATCCATCCATCCATCGCTCAGCCTGTTTCGTACACTGCTGGACATAGGCCTTTCCAGGATTTAGCCACTCTTGGCGGTCCTCCTGGAAGATATTCCCATACTCACACACGCTGGGCAGGCGGGTTGGTGAGCGCGGTGGCGAAACCCTTGCACCAGTGACGCCGCTGCCCGTCACCAGTCTGTTGGGCAATTGGGGATGGATATACCGCCATCCATCGGTCCCAGGCAATGGTGGGCCGCCTGGTTTTGCCTGAGAGCTGTTCTCTTACTCTCCCCCGAATAACTTCGGGAGGATTTGCGAGTAAGATGGTGGTACCTCCACAGTCGAGCCCGGCGTCAGCTCTAACACCTTTTGTCTACCTTTTCATAATTAGTTTAGATAATCTATTACCATGTTTTAAAATTTTTAACCACTTATTAAAAGCTAGACTGGGCCGCCCGCGCCGTGGAAAGACAAATGACAACCAAATTGGCGATATACTGGAGAAGGCCCAAGTGAAAAGTACCCGGAATAGAAGATCTAATAAGACTAGATTGGGAGATATTTTAGGACCTTAGTTTCTGCCTACGCCTCTAGGAGCCTGGTGTTGGTATATACCTATATATGCATGTAATAAATTGTGTTATAGAAGAGGATAGACAGCTGGGCTGCGTTACATAGACAGTTGGCCCGCCTAACACTGAGAACAGTGGGGCTATTATGTAACTCAGTGTCGGTTGCTAGCTATAGTTGCTATTCACCGAAAACATATTAAAATGAACTTCCAAAGTATTGAACTATTTTCAAGTGCGAACTTATCCATAAATAAGCGGATATGTATGTTTTAGACGATAAGCACTTGGTTTGGCAACAGAGTTTACGATACAGAATCAGGGGGCAGGGTAGAATATAAATAATAAACACGTGCAAAAGAGTTGGCATGTTAGGCAGGTGTCGCCCGACAATCAAACTGAATGAAACCCTGAACATAAAATCGAATTTTCACAGCACACATTTTGAGGATTTTAATTTCCGTTTGCGGTGTCGCTTCCCCATTTCCTGTTTTAGGGTCTCTTCAAAATAACGGAAAACCTTTCTTGTTTGTTTTCGTGGCGTAACTAAAAACGGATGGCCCGATTGAAATGTGAGACCAGGGAAAATATTTGATGACGTCACACGAAATTATGAATAGCTAATATTAATTATAATATTCCGCTGATAAAGTTTCATCCAGTTTATTAGTTGCGGAGTTTTTGGCATTCATGAATAAAACATATGGCGATGGAATCAATTCTGTCTATCGTTCGGACTAAGCATACGAAAGGTTAATACGGTACTGACTACCTTTTTAGTGTAAAATATGAGATAGGAACTCTTATAGTGTGACTAATCAACGCTCACCTTTCTATCTGTGTGTGCTACTTTATAAGTTTAAGCCGGGCAGTTTTTTTTGTCAAAAAAGTATTCTCATTTAATATGCTAAATTGTCCAAACACAAGAGCATGTTTGGTGGAGCCTACACAAACGAAATTTATATAGATTTTTCACTGTAAGGGACAAACATTTTAAACCAATATTTCTGACCAAGTATCATCACATCACTCTATAATAATAATAAATAACAAATGGCAGACGAGCAATACAGAGTACATTTTAGTTCGCTGCCTATTCGCTTACAACTTTGTAACCACTGCATGGTATTTTACTGGTAGTATCTCTTTCAGAGAGAGCAAAAGGTAATACAACAAATATATAGTCATAGTCACTAGAATATTTATATTAGGTAGGTACATATATATTTATCTCATGAAGTCCGTTTGGCTATGGTTGTAGTAGAGCGTGCACGAGCACTTTTTAGGGTTCCGTAGTCCGACAAGGAACCCTTATAGTTCCGCCATGTCCGTCCGTCCGTCTGGCCGCGGCTTAGCTCAGAGACTATTAGTACAAGAAAGCTGTAATTTGGTATAAGTAAGTATAAAACAGTAAAAAAAAACTCGATTTTTTTAATGCTAAGTATCTCCCTTATACGTAAATTAGGGATGATTTTTTTTCTCGTCTATTCCATATTGTGGGGTATCGTTGGATAGGTCATTCAAAAATATTATGGGTGTGTGAAAACTATTTTTCTATTGGCGAAATATTAAGCTTTAAAGTGCTAATTTTTGTTAGAGTTATGTGTCCCCCCTTGCCGGCTAAGCGGTTGTTTATGGAGATGTGAAAATATTCACAGAAGTAGTATATATAATGAATTTAAAAGGAAAACTATCACAGCTAAGTAGGCTTTACAGGTTTACGAGTACAGGTCGCGCCAAACTTTTAGTCCCCTCTAAACACGAAAATGTATGGGCCGTCCTTGTAAAAGTATGGGAATAGAAGTTTGGTGCCATCTGTATAGTAGACCAACTTATAAAATGTACTGGGCAACTACGGAACCCTACACTGCGCGTGACCCGGCACGCACTTGGCCGGTTTTTTCAATGTTGCTTAACCTCTAAAGAATATAATATGGAATATCTGTATTTAGTACCTGTACATCTTCGTGCACAAATCTGGGTAGAATAGGCACCCTTGTTCGCTCAGGAGTCTAACGTCATTTCTCGTATTTTACCCGGGAATATGTTGTAATTAAAATAACTGTCACAAGCAGGTTTCCTTCCAACCCGGATATTAATGAAATGGACGGTAAATAGTTTGTGAGCTTTATCAGCCCGAACTATGATCGAAATACATTTATATATGTATTTTAAGCACGGTTTATTTTTATCGCGCGGAGATGTATTGGTATAATAATAATAATAATAATAATATCCATTTATTTCAGATAACATTGATCCATAAGTGTTAGTAACAATGATCTTATAAACTATATTAGTAAATTAAATTAGTATTAAAATTAAATTAAATAATAATTTGACCACAGGCCACTTGTATGCAGTGCCAGAGCACAGGACAGTCGCAGCTGTCCGCCACCGCCTGCAGAATGCCGTTGTCACTGGCCCGTACTCTGCGTATAAGCGATGCAGCCCGCTTGCGCATTATGGCCGGGAATCCGTCCACGCGTGCTTCCGCAAACATTCCCGACGCACTGCAGAAACGGGGCAGCCTCAACAGCACTCTGAAAGCGTTATTGTACTGGACGCGTAAGGCGCTCAGCGATTTTTGAGAGTATTTACACCAGAGGCTGCTCGAGTAAAATGATTGACAGTAAGCTCGGAAGAGCGTGATCTTGACGTCTTGTGTAGATCGAGCAAACCTCCGGGCAATCATGTTACTTCTCACCGCCAACGCCCTACGCTCCCTCTCTATATCCTCGTCATCCTTGAGGTCGTCTGTCATAATATGGCCCAGATATTTAAACTTTGTGACCCTGTCGAGCATCGTACCGTTGAGAGTCAGAGGCGGAATCACACTAGGGCATTTATTACCTGCCTTAAAAAGCATAAATTGACTTTTTTTTGCGTTATATATTAGGCCGTGTGACCCCGCATATGCCTCACAGACTGCCAGGAGTTTTCGGAGTGCACCCACCGTCGGTCCCAGCAGCACCATGTCATCAGCATAACTGATATTATTTGCTGACACATCATTCATGTGGCACCCGACACGCATGCTACTGAGACCAGCGATGAGCTCGTTTACATATATGTTAAAGAGCCTTGGAGAGCTTAAGCCCCCTTGTCTCACTCCGCACTCCACTGTGTACTCCTCCGACACTCCATCTGCCCATTTAACATAGTTGACCTGGTTAGAGTACCAGTGCTGAAATACAGACAGCAGTTCCGAGGGAAGGTTAGTCTCCTCGAGCTTTCCCCACAGTACATCGTAAGACACCAGGTCGAACGCCTTCGATAAATCCAAGAAACAGGCGTATACCGGAGTACTCCTGTCGGTGTAGTACCTGACGGTATGCTTCACGCCCAGAATTGCGCTCTCAGTTGATAGTCTGGCACGGAAACCAAACTGCGAGTCATGTAATTTAACGTATTCACTAAGCTGAGCGTCAAGTAAACCGTCAAGCACCTTAGCTATTGTAGTAGCGAGAGATATCGGTCTGTAATTGATTTTGTCCGATATATCACCTGTTCTATTCTTGATAATTGGCACCACGACGGTTTTCATTAGATCTGGCGGAAGGTACGAGTGAACAATGCACAGTGAGAAAAACATAGATAATACTCTAGGCAGATGGACGCCAGCGTACTTCAAATGCTCAATGCTGAGCCCGTCATGTCCCGGAGATTTTCCTTTTTGCATGTTTTTTATAACCGCTGCAACATCCTTCGCAGAGAACCGAACCAGTTTCCGGTCACCACGGGTCTCAGCCTTGTTCACCCTTTTCCGCGAAGGCCCAAGAGGAGAGCTAACCCTAAAGTGGTCTCGGAACATATTGGCCACCTCCACAGGATCACTGATGCCATTTATACTCACAGGCAGACCAGGCCTAAGATTAAGTTTGTTCGTGGCTTTCCAAAACTTGCTGAATTTGTTTTTGGCGTGGTAAGATGCAATTATGTTCATCTTAAGCTGTTCTGCGTGATCTTGGCACCACTTAAGTTTAGATTTAAATATCTTACGAGCCTTGTGCATTTCGTTGTAGATGGTGCCACTGGATGGCCTGCCGTGCAACGACCACGTCTCAAACCTAAGCCTGGCCTCTCCGTGAGCATCGCGGACATGTTTATTCCATCCTACAACAGTTTTTTGCTTCTTCCTGCCATTACGGGAGCCCGTATGACTTTGTTCAGCAGCTGTACTTAGCACTGCCACAATATTTGAATACATATCATCCAAAATACTCCTATGCTCAACATCATGACATAATCCAGCACAGCATGTCCCGAATGCCGTCGGGAAATCAACCATTCTAAGCCTGGCATTACATAGGTCGTGGTACAATTCAATTTCATTAGGATTTCTCTCTCCCCACAAAATCTTAGGCTTTCTATTTATGCCAGTACCAAGCATCGGTTTCTTAGGCCTAACTAGTTCTAAGTTACAATCTACAACAAAAGGGAAATGGTCCGATACATACACATCTTGTCGCACACTAACATTCACCACCGTTTGCCATGCAGATCTCGTCACTATACAATGATCGAGCCATCGTTTACATCCGTGAGCATCACTGATAAACGTATATGTCCCAGAGTCTATTCCTAGCTTTTCGTAGTCCGCACAAACCCAGTCTTGATCGGTACAAATGTTTAGTAACTCACCACTAAAGGGTTCACCTGGATGTGCATTGAAATCGCCTAGAATGTAGACAGCTTCTGTATCACTGCTATCCACAATAGACGCCACTTCACTTAAAACTTCTGTAAATTCCATAAGATTGTCGGTACAGGCCGTCGGCATATAGACACACAGAATAAGAAAGGAACGATCACAGCTTATTATTTTAATTCCTGTGACACGCTCACAACTGCTATCTATTACCGTAACATCTTGAAAAACACTTTTTCGCCACAAAATCGCGACACCACCGTAAGGCCTCCCTTTCAGGATGCCCTCAGATGTATCCACCGATGATTTGCCCGTGTATTCAAAATCCTGATGAATAGTTCCAAGGTATGGCAGGTCGTGTGGTAGAAGCCACGTTTCCTGAAGTGCTAAGATGTCAGCTCTCTGGCATAAATTCCTTACACAGTCCACCGATCTCTTAATGGACTTGCAATTAAAACATATAAACGAGGAAACCGTATTATTCATTATTAGAGTTTGATTTATTCTCTATTACTCTAAACTTGTACGGCAAAAAGCGCCTGAAGGAAATACCGTACGGCCAAAGATTGTTGTCAAGGAACATATCTAATTTGTATTTAGATACGCTTAGCTTAAAAGCATTGTGTGATTTTTTCTTCTTCATCTTGATTTTTGATAAGGTGACATGTTCTTTTGTTTTATTAAAGATATAGTCTATAATATCCTTCTCAGAAGTGTTTTTGTGAACATTGGATATGTATAAGGCGATTTTATGTTCAACGGCTTTAAACTTTTCACCGGGGGGAGCTTTGCCTACATTTTCAGCGGTGCGGTTACGTAATCTTCTTCTTTGTACTGTAATCCACTCCTCTCCTGGTTCATCCATCTTCCAGTCACCTCTATCTTTAACTAAATCTATAGAGCTATAGAGAAATTCTAAGTAAGCGAGAGGTCCAGATTTTGAATCAATCAATCAATCAATTTATTTATTTGTTTAAAAATCATGTACATAGAAGATCTTAAATTATAAATTAATTATCAATACTTTTTGCCAACTAGCATACAAATATTAAATTAACATTCTATATATAGGTAGTTTATTAATTATTAATTATTACTACAGGTTCTGAGCTCATAAAAAAACATATTAATAATAATAATAAACAATTTATTGCAAAAAAAAAAACACAGATAAATACAATTAACAATATTATGCCTATGCCTAATGACGATATATGTATTAATCAAGCCTTGTTACTTAGTCTAAAACTTAATATGGTTGTATTTTCCCGTTTTAAATTTAATTGATAATTAAAGACAAACGTGCTACATGATATAAGTGTAAGTTTAAAAGTTTAAGTGTAGCGAGTTAAGGAATTTGTATTATTGCACCATCTGCAGGACTAACGTGGTTGCCACTTTAACATCAATTTAAACACCATTTGACAGTAAATACAAGGTGAAATTAAATTAACCGACCAAATTCATACTGGAGACTCGGTTAGTGATCAGAAAAAAGCTTCAATTACACTTGCCAAATTCTAAAAATATTTTTTTTGCTTCCTTACTGCCTTGACTAGGAATTGTACTTAAACTAGTCCAACCAGTAAGGGAGCATATATATATTTTTCGAATTTGGCCAAAAGGAATACTGAACCTAATTCCTGACCACTAACCGAGTCTCCAGAATGAATTTGGTCGGTTGATTTAATTTCACCCTATTTAATGGAATTTGTAATGGCACCATGTTAGGCCTGCAGATAGTATAAAATTGTGGGAAGTCTTTAGTTTGCCCTATGTCATTTCATTACATAACTTCCCAGAATTTGATCCTTGAAGCGACACTATGGGATGGTGGAATAATACAGTGTTTTTTATTTTTATTTTCGGCATTTTCAATCTCATTTCCACATCCAGATTTACATTATGTTTTGCGGGAAAGTGTAAGAGTATGTAGATTATGTAGTTTCAATTTACACCCGGTATAACAAAAAAAGAGTCAAACATTTTTTTATTTATTTCATATGATACGAAACATGGAGACACATATACAAATAAAAAATTAAAGTTTTATTTCAAAGTATCATGTGAAATAAGCCGCTCTATTTATAATACGACCTGCCGCATAGCGGCGCCTTAACCGCACTTTTACCGCAGACGGAGTGTTTACCCGCCATTAATTATAGTGCGGTAATTAAGAAACTTTCATTGCCTTAGACCACTGGTTTCTAACTGTGTTTGTGGACTATACCGGTAACACTATATGAAACCCGATGTTTTACTGAACATACTTAACAACTAGGACACTTAAAAAATACTTATTCCACAACAAGGGTCATCTAATCTTGATACCCAGCACTTAACCAGTCTTTAGTAATAATTTGGCGGCATAAATTAATTTCATCTCACATAAGTACATATTTAAAAATTAGAAAACCAAAAAAGAAATACTAATTCCACAACAAGGGTCATCAAATCTTGATACTGAGCACTTAATTAGTCTTTGGTATGAATTTGGCTGCATAAATTAAAATCACCTTGTATTTTATGGCACGGATAATCCGTAATGGATACAAAATATAAATATTACGTGAATATAAATTTTTTCGCTTAAGCTAAGGGGGATCAGTGAGCTTATATATAAGTCAGTGGCGGTTGCCATCTATGGTTGCTATTCACTAAAAACCGATAAAAAATGAACTTCCAAAATAACCTTCAAAGGGTATTGAACTATTTACGAATTGTGATGTAATTTCAAGTGCGAACGTATCCTTAGATAAGCGGATATGTATGTTTTCGATGATAAGCACTCGGTTGGCAACTGGTTTTACGATACAGAATCAGGGGACAGGACCCTCTAACCCAGCCCTTATAAAGCTTCCATGGGTTCAATTGCGCTGCGACTAAAAGGAGCCGAGTAGTAACCGTTATAGTGAAACAAGTCGGAAGTAATAAGCGCCAAAGGGCAGATGTAAGACCCAGCAAAGACGGGCCCGCTGGCAAAAGAACAATTATTAGCTTGTGACCACGACAGCCCACAGAGGCGTCGAAACGTCAAGCACATATCTATTAGGGTATGTTGTTAGTTATCGCGAGTAAGACCCCAATACAAAGTTAATAATGTGTGAAAATCGCGAAAGTTTAAAGTTTACTAAAAGACCAGTGATTAGATAATAATGTAGCAGACTAAACGTAGAACGTTTCATTTCTATTATCCTTAAGTAAAGAGAGAAAATGGTTTCTATGAATATTCAAAACCCTCTGATAGTCCGACTGCTTTTTAGGGATGGGAAAATTGTGATTTAGTTATTTTTGACTAACTTTTTGAACGCCTCTATATACTATTAATGCGGAGGTTCAAATCCCACAGGGGCACATTTGTGTTCGGTCCGCGTGCTTCGGAAGGCACGTTAAGGGGGAGTTATTCCATTTTGTCTCTTTTCGTATTGATTTTAAACCAAGAAATGACGATGATTTAAATTGTTAAAAAATATATGTCATATTTCACTCTTTGATCTTAATATTACGTATATTCTACACACGATTACTTACATTTTGCTCGATCTAATTAAATCGCAAAGATAGGTCTAAACTGTCGTCCAAATATAATTTCATTTGAGCTATATTAAGTTTGGGACAGTAAAATGTATACTAAAATAAACGTTGTAAAAAATGGTAATATAAAATGGCCGTCATATACAAAACCCATCCCTCTAATTCCAAAGTAATAAAATTCGAAACACCTCGAAACCGCGAGTTTTCTGAGCGGGCCGCTTCCGCTGAGCAGGATAAACATTGTGTAAAATGAAAGCGTTGGAGCAGGACAGATTTTTCTTGATAACATTGCCTTAAGCTGTGGGTCCATATTTGTGCCCAAAGTGCTGGTGTGGTTGATGTGATACATCACTAATAGGACGTAATAATCGTTGGTGAAATATGTACGAGTTTGGACTGTAACTTGCACATAGTCTATTCTCGAAAATATCTCTGGCACTCCCACGAGTGTTTATGTCGTGAAAATGTAATGTTTGTCCGAGGCTTCTCCTGCGTAGTTGATGTGTTTTTGCTATATCTAAGGAACTGCCTACGTTACGCACCGCGCCGTTACGGAGACCCTTGGCTCTAGTCAATGAAATCCTCATTTTTGACTGCAACCTCGACATATTTTCATGCTCGAAAACAACATTTTTGACTAATTCTGGATGCTACCTAGAATCGATTATTGTAAAAGCTCAATTTTTTCATGATTCTTTGAAGCCTAATTATGTAGTTATAAAGAATACAATACAATAAATTATATTTGCTAACACAAATGTTGTAATAAGTGTAAACAGTTAATCTTATGCAACTTATTATACTTGATCCTGTACTGCTAGTAATAAGCTGCATTAAAATAAATAAATAAAAAATATTTAATTTTAATTTTATTGTGAACGAATCGATTTGTCAAGAAATAAATACAAGAGATTTATTTGGCCCCTTGAAATATTCTAACACGACAAAAGATTTACGCCCATCACTAGTACCGCTACATAAGGCGCTTATATGCAAGTTAGAGCGACATTGTGGTCCCAGTCTTCAGAATTTAATAACCAAACTACATAATGTTGGTAACCGCGGCTCTAAGTTCTTGTAAAACTATTTAATTATCAACGGGATAGCTCTTCTTTTCGTAGTTCTTATCTAATTTTAATACTGTAAAAGCCAGTAAGCGGACTGTTATATCAATACTTCATGGATTCTCTACAAAGGAATTAAGGTTCTTTTCACGAAAGAAGTTTCGCAGTTAAGGAATTTTCGTATTATTTATTTATTTATTGACAATAAGTACTTTGAGTTTGTACTTTTCTTTCTTCTTTCACTTAAGAAAACATTCTCTGGTTATAATGTTAGATCAGCGGATTAAGTCACTTTGAAGTCGTCGTATATTCGGTGAATAAAAAAAAAACAGAACACACGTCTAACAAAGTGTAATTTTAAAATTTGAAATTTGAAAATAGGGTTCGGAAAAAGAAGCATGTTGTAAAAGAAATCTTTTCCAAGACGAAAGTGAATAGAAAACGCAATATAGAAAAATTCGCTGCATCGAAAAAATTGCAAAGTGAAGGCTGTTTTTTCAGTTCAGAACAGTAATCCGTCCAAACTAATAAAGTAAAAATAATAATAATGATTGTTGTAAACATGTAAATCTATTATCTACTACAAAGAAATGAATTTTTTTGAACGCTCTCGTTGAATTTATACTAAATATAATTCACTAAAAAGCAGCAACACCCAACAATTTCTTGATTCACCGCACTATTTGGACGCGCACTATTTCAGATATGATCTATTTTGTTGTGCGATGGACATATTGCGCCTTAACGCCGCTATAAGAACCGCCAATAAGCAGCCTGTCATGTTAGCGTCTGTACGTGTACAGTTTAGGAACATCAGACGCTCATAAAGCTACTCTGTAATAAAAACGCGATTCTTTCCTGTACATTAGACTGATTAGTGCTTAAAGCAATGGAACATTGTAATAACAGCACATAGCGTGAGCTCGTTTAAGAAAACTGCCACCGGAATAGCTTCCGCTGACCCACTTTTCGTCTTTATTGCCTTGGTAATAAGAGCGGAAAGTTTGTCAATGGAACTTTCCCCGAGTTAAGCTATAAAGCCTGATTCCCTAATTTGATTAAAGACAGTGCGTGCGATGTGTATGGGTTAGTGCTTTTGGTTATTATTAAGGGGGATGATCCAAAGCCGCTCTCCATACAAACTTGTCGGAACCAATTAACAACCACGGCAAAAGCATTATAATTTCATTGTGTTACTTTTTTAGAATACTACACCCAAGAATATTCAGTTTTCTCACAAAAAATAAAACGTTTTTAGGTACTATAACATTTTGCGGTTAAAAAAATATATGAAAATATTTAATTGCAAAATTAGACGGTGAAAACTTTTTTTTGTGAAAAGATTAATGACTAGCGGGTTTAGAATTCATTGAAGGAGTAGAAAAAAGTAAAAGAACGAAATTACAATGCTTGTGGCGTGGTTGTTGGTTCCCACAAGTTTCTATGGGGAGCGGCTTTAGACTATCCACCCACCTTAAGGGCCCATAATACCTCAATTCGCAGTCCTGATCTAACGCTTCTGCTTTTTAACTGTCTATCCTACTCTAATCAGATGCCGCGCACGCAAAAACATCAGTTATTTTGAAATCGCGGCTACACTGATGGTTTTTCATTTTTATGGAACTGTCTGCAGCTGCTTTATACTAATATCTGTTATATTATGCAAAGTTTCAGATCTAATTTCAAGTATTCATTGAATGCTATCAGTTTATTGTACGGTTTGGAGGTAACTTTGTATTTTTTTTTTCTATGGAGAAAATTTAATAGGATCAAGTTTTCACAACAGCATTGACATAGCATTAGTCCTCAACTTTATCATATATTAATTTCAGAGTGATTATTGCAGTATTTGTTGGTAGAAAACCAGGGTTGGCATTGTTTAAAACAAATGTGTTTAAAACACGGAGAAAAAGAACCCTTGTTTAAAACACTGTTTAAAACAGATTGTTTTAAACGTGTTTAACACACTCATATATAAAACACTGTTTTTAGCATATTAGTTATTATTTTTTCCTTATATCCCCAATGTGTCGTCGTTATTACTCTTTTTTTTAGCGCATCCTTTTGTATTAATCTGTGCGATTAAAATTTCTTTAATGGCGGGGGTTTCCCCAAACATAAAGACGAGAACGGGCGGTGTAGGTGTGTACTTGAATTGTGAAGCATTTCTACGTTTCGTGTTTATTGGGAAAGCACTTATTATTTTTTACTCAATAAATGATTAGATTTTGATAACATTTTAAAAACGCTTATTAATCAATTTTACATATACATAATATACCAATACGATACCCAAAAAATGTTTTAAACATGTTTAAAACATGTTTTAAACGTGTTTAAAACAGCTGCAAAAAAAATCAGTAAATATTTGTTTTAAACATGCTTTTTTTTAAATTTTGTTTTATACAGGATATTTTGATCTTTTAAAAAAGAACTGTTTTTTTTCAATTCTGTATAAAACAGGATCATGCGAAGCGAAGTGAGGTATTATACACCCTTAAGGGCATTTTTACATTGCGTTGTTACGTGGAATCATTCTTGAAACTACCGTGATTAGTTCTGACTTAACTGAATTAATAATGTATCTACGCGTATCGTAAATTATACGGAATATTGGAGCTAAAAATAAAAGCTTATGGTAACGAATAGGTTGATAAATAATTTTTTCGCATTTGCTCGGAAATAACAACGTAATAAAAAACATTGGCAGGCGCTCACATTCCTTTTAATTTCAATTTAAATAACTTTCGTTTCAAACGGCACTCACCTAAGAGGTTTGCAAACACTCCGATTTATCAATAGATCGGATAGTTATTGTAGAAAAGCGGTTACTGATATTGAGTCCTACATAATGCTGAATTGCTGTAGTTTGAGAAGATTTTAGAAATATGTGTTGAGCGTAGCTATACTTATGAAACTTACTTAGACTCAATAATCTCTAATGAGCACTTAATTTTAATATTTACAATTGTTACAAAGTATTTCAAACACTCCGATTCATCAATAGATCGGATGGTTACTGTAGAAAAGCGGTTACTGATATTTAGTCCTACATAATGCTGAATTGCTGTAGTTTGAGAAGATTTTAGAAATATATGTTGAGCCTAGTTAAACTTATGAAACTCACTTGGACTCAATAATCTCTAATGAGCACTTAATTTTAATACTTACAATTTAAAAGTATTTATAATATATATACAATTGTTACAAAGTATTACACCATAACGTAAAAAGGCGGGCTTAAGAAAACATTAATTTACAAAATATTAAAACGATAAAAATAAAAAATACTTTGAATGTTAATGTTACATTATCTGTACTGTATATTTGTGATCTTTTTATTTTCGTTACTTTTGAAAACTTAATTGTACGATGCTGTGGATCCCGTCTCTATCTAATGCCGTATAAATAAATAAATAATAATAATTGAATAACTGATTTATTTATTGCATAATGTATATGAGTATTTAATATTTTCATTTTATTATTTTTTTGCTTATTTGAGTAGGTATATAACTCATTGATAAGCTTATATTTGTATTTTGTAACTTCATTTATATAAAATTGAAGTAAGTAGGCCAAACTCATAAATATTTTTATTGTATTTCCCCGTATTATATTTATGGTTTTATCTTTTTTACGATTGATATTGACGTCTAAGACGTGTATTTTTATGCACATATTTCACATAAAAAATTATGTGAAAAACCTACGTCTCGTTTTTTAAAATGACACTTGTGTTTTTAATAACCTTTTTATGTACCAGTTTCATAAACTACTATTATTTAATACATTTTATTAAAAAAAAACAAGTAAAACAACCATAAGTTGTGTTTTTGGGAACGAGACGTGAAGCAATCACCTTAAGCATAGATTTATCTTTTCTTTTACCAAAGAAAATAAAATTAAGACCCTACAAATAAGAAAAGTATTAGGGATACCAATAGGAAAGCTAAATGTAGCATGTACAGACAGACGGAGATAAATAGTTCCCTTTTACCGTTTTATTATTTTCCGATTGAGGGTAGTGCCCTTCGTCCTTACCTTTCGGACAAGCAACTTCTACCTATACAATCCTAGTAGGCCTACAATAAGTCTATCTGTGGTTGAGTGGTACAGCGCTCATGTTCTTACCTAGAGGTCGTATGTTCAATTCCCGCGGAGCACGTGTTCGGCTTGCTTACTGCGGAAGGCACGTTAGGTTATTGGTCTCACTACTACGTTTGGGACGTAATAATCATCGGTGAATTGCGGTTGTACAAAGTGTGGAGAAAGTGTTCACACTTGGGAACACCTCTGACACCCCCGCGGGGATTCATATCAAGACGATATATTTTTGTATATAAAAACCGAAAAGTGCGGACTGGACTCTGGACAGCATGTGTTTTTAGGGTTTCGCACCACACAAATTTAAAAAACGGACCCTTGACATGAACCCATACCTTTACTTTGTTGTCCGTCTGTCCGTCGTCAAGACGCTTTTTCTCGGGTTCCAGATATAAAGTTAAAACAAATACCTCCTGCAGAAGTCTACGGCACAATTATAGTGCTATTAAAACATCGGTTTTCTAGTAATAATTATATATTTGTGGTTTTCTAACTTAGCACGGAAAAAAGTTATTGTCCTTTACGTAATAAATTTTATGTAAAAACTTTCACACTATAAAAACCTAAGGATGCTTCTAGTTGAGTTAGAAATTTGAAGTCCTGTTCATAATTGGGTCTTTTACCGCATGCCTAGGAAAAAATCTGAAAATTACCGAGAAAAATACCGTCCAACTTAATTAGACCCTTTAGATACACAGTGTTTAATAGATCGTAAGAATCAACTGAGATTAACAAGTAGTAAACAAAGGACCATGAGTAATTTTGGACCAATTACTCAACAGTGATAAATCCTATACCATATGAAAGCTTTTAGGGTATTATTAATTTCTTATTATGGCAGCTACATAGAATTCGAGCGCGAACATGTTGTTTTAGAACGATTTCGATACTAAGAAAGTATCAAAATCTTATTATCAAAACTGTAAAAAAACATTTTTTCCTGACATATTGATGGCGCTTCATTTCGACTTAGTAACAATAAAATAATACCCCAAAATCTTTCATTTCGAGTAAGTAGGTTTCATTATTGTTGAGAATTTGGTCCAGTCTCCATACAAAATTGTCCATGATCCTTTAAAATACCCAGTAAAAGTTTCCTGAATTCAATATCTATCTCAATTATTAGTTAGTTTATTTTGAAATACAGCTATATCTAGATATTGTTAAAACACATTTTCTAATAAAATATATTTGAGTTCTGTGCATGATTCCTATATAAAGTAAAGAAAAAGTGTACTTATTTGAACTTTTGACAACGACACTTCAATAATTTTTATCTAGAAAGATTATGCTTTCCAAAAACAAAACCTGAGATTATATAAAAAAACGCACATGCCAGAAATGTAAAAATAATTTTCGGTGTATTTCATAACATACATAAAAAAATGCAACCCTATTTTATTTGTAGTCTCTTTAAGAGGGTGAACTCGTCTAAACTCACAAAGCGTGATTGCTCTCCAAATCTATTGTTCTGCAATCGATAATTGAACGGGATGAATCGAGTGACTCGATTCGAGTTTGCTGAGTGCACGAGCACACATTTTGAGGATAAATGTATTCTCGTTGAAAATTTGAGAACAAAAGTTATAGTTCTAATGTGGAAGGTAAGAAAGGGTTTTCGGTTTTTCACTGAACCTGTACATTGTACAATAATACGAAATGTTTCTTTTAATGTTACAGAAACGACTTTCAATAAAATCCAGATGTCACCGAGAAGTCTAACATTTTATTATTACTTTTCTCTACAAGTTCATTGAACGAATTGAGTGGCGTTTTCGGTGACACTTTTCCGATAGTATTTCTCTTTTGTACTTTATTGTTAGTTATAAATTTTATTATATCCCGCAATGTAAGTTAGAATTATTACACTTTTGTTTTCTTGTGTGCTCTTTGTAGCAAACATTTTTCTAAATATATTAAGGCTTCTTACCACAGTTTTTAGAATTTAAATCCCCATGCATCGAGCCATCAAGCTGTGTTAGCACAGCGTATTACAATCAGAAGTTAATGTTAGAATAATCTATGTTCTTTAAGCAATCGAATTCCGCAGTTTTATTGACAATATAATATTTCTCCCAAAAAACAGTTAATGGCGTTTATTTTAAGTAAATAAAAATAGACATAACATTTTTTTTATTTAAGTATATTGTATTTTCATTAATAAAAGTAAAGAAATATATAAGGTGACTTTTATTTATTTTAATATTTATTTAGACGGGTCTACCGCGATGTATTTTTAGTTCAGCGAACTTGCCAGTTTCCCGTAGACCACGAGGCATGCAACTGCCTCGAAACGTCGGCTGCCTTTTTTCAAACAAAAGGTAATAAAAATTCATCGCGGTAGACCCGTATAAATAAATATTAAAATGTGTACAAAACGCGAGAGTTTAAAGTTCTATATTGCAAACCGATACGGACTTTTATTAACACAGCCAAACTCATACTGAGGGCTTGGTAATTGATCGATAACACTTTTCGCTAATTTCGCAAAATAAATTCTTGACGTCCTATGGTGATTGATTCGGGACTGGGCTAGCGTTTGTAGGGAACATGAAAAGAATAATTTACGAATTTCACAAAAATTGTCATCGAACCTTATTACTGACCACTTACCGAGTCTTTAGTAAGAATTTGGCTGGATAAATTAAAGTCATCTTATATAGTTAAACGCGCTAAATTTCGACCCCTCAGTGATCAGGCGAATGGAAATGATTAGGATGACAATAACGTAAAAAACATTCTGGTTCATTTTGTCAATAGATGTCAGTGTTTTTCACGTTATATGTCGTATTGTATTTTCCATTCGCCTGATCACCGAGGGGTCGAAAACCTCTTTGTTTTTATTCATAAAAATACAATTTACGAATCATAAAGGCACGCCTACAAGCTACCAAAATAAAAGTATCGTAAACCAATTAATACGAAACACTCAAAAAACATAAGTTTTCCCCTACATATTATTTATTCATTGGGTATCTGTCCGAAAGACCGGTTGAATGGGGGTTCGTGGACGTTGGAATTGTAAATGAATTCCTTTCATGTTTTATTCCTGACACACCCGACAGCGATGACAGCACGAGGTCACTTTGAGGAAGATGATCATTTTATATAAAGGCATTTTATTTCATTAAGTTACTAAAGCCTACTTCCACGAGTGACTTATTTATCGGATAAATAAATCAGTCTTGCGAATTTGCGTTTTCTCATTGAGTTGAAAGATCTATAAATACGTTTGAATAAATTGAATAACAAGGTATCGGATAATAAGATTGGCCGTTTTGTGGCTGCATTTTTTGTTTGTGTTTGAATAATTTATTATTCAGAAATATATTATTGTTTCGTCTTAGTATTATTTTATTTTAGGTACTTCTGTTATGAAAATTTCCAGTATTTCATTATTTTAAAACGGATTTATTTCCAAAATCAAAGAAGATAGTGTAATATACAAAATAATTATAAAATTAATTAATAATAAAAATTAATTAATTTAGGTAATTAATAAATTAATTTGTGATGCCGAGCTCGACTGTGGAGGTACCACCATCTTACTCATAATCATACATCTCATAATCCTCCCGAAGTTATTTGGGGGAGAGTAAGAGAACAGCTCTCAGGCAAAACCAGGCGGCCCACCATTGCCTGGGACCGATGGATGGCGGTATCCACAATTGCCGGGCCTTATAAAAAACGGACTGGTGACGGGCAGCGGCGTCACTGGTACAAGGGTTTCGGCACCGCGCTCACCAACCCGCCTGCCCAGCGTGTGTGAGTGTGGGCATTTCTTCCAGGGGGACCGCCAAGAGTGGCGTAATCCTGGAAAGGCCTATGTCCAGCAGTGGACGAAACAGGCTGATGGATGGATGGATACAAAATAATTAGAAACCCAATCATCGTTCGCATAAGTTTTTTGTATGTAAATTTACCGTCCTGCGACAACTGTTGCTTATATCCCTTGGACATTTTGCACTTCTTCTCGCGTCCTCAGGGCTCAGACTAAATTAAAAGTCAAGACGAAGTTTACTCCATGTAATGGGTGAAGCAGGCCAAAAGTGAGACAGTCCATACATTTTTCATTTTCCAGTCAATTTTTACTGTGCGGCAACACTCACAAAGTACACACATGTTTCCGAAACTGGCATCAAGTCAATTTTGACAGCCGTTACGTCTTGAATTTTTATTTGGTTAGAGCCTCAGCTTGCTATATCCCCCAATCCTTATCTAAGTCATAACTGCATCTTTTAGTGGCTAGAGGAAACGCGAGGAAAGTCCAAGGCATTTTCTTCATTATTCCTTAGCGATGAGTAGACATATCGACAGAGCACAGGCATCCAATCTTCATTCCAACCCCATAAAAAAACGTTCGTGGAAACAGCTATAAATAACTTACCGATGACGTTCGCCCAATGTCGGCCGGTCGACATTCTGCGGGTGACTGGCTTCGAAAACACAACTGGAACAGGCTGTAATAAGAGGAAAACGGACCTTGTTATTGCTATTTATTTATTAATGGAAATCACTAATATTGAATAATTCATATGTAAATCGAAAATTATAAATATCTATTTAAGAAAATAATAAAATAAATGTATATAAACTTTACCAGCTTGTTCTTTTATTTTTGTTTTTTATTTTATTAAAGTATGTATGTACACAACATAACAAAAATTGGTGACAATGTACGATTTGACATGGTGACAATGTCATTTTATGTGCCATCATTTCATTGTAAATGTCATTATTATATCAACTGATGCCGGGCCCAGTAGGGTCCGAAATATATCTTGTAATTATTATTTTTTTATTCTATTGTGTACATATATACTTTAATATAATAAAACGCAAAAATATTTAAGAAAATTCAATTTAAGAATTACCTAAGGGTGAGGCTTGAACGCATTTCTTTCAAATATAGTCACCATTGATTCCAATTAACCTATCCTGAGGTGCAATGTGTAAGACAATCGTATTGAAATTGATAGTCATATGGCTATTCAGCTTAGCAAATTAACCCGTTTGACAATTGAAATCGTACGTTTTTGGTTGTCAACAACAAAACAAGACAATTGTATTCATTGACAGCCAAAAATGTACGATTTCAATAGTCAAACGGGCTAATTTGCTTAGTCGAATAGCCATATGACTATCAATTTCAATAATACGATTGTCTTACAAAATTGCACCTGAACTATTATTCCCGTACCTAACCGTAATAGGAATTTTACATCTTAAATTCATAATAAATTTCTATTAAGCTCTGTCTTATTTATTCATACGAGTAGAGTGTTCTAAAGCTCTAATGAGCAAAATAAAAATAAAACTGAAAATGAGTCAGTGATCTACATTTTCTTCGTCAATATTTAGTCCAAATTTCAATACCAAATATAATATTTTTATTTTACTTTGGTATTTTGCGTTTTGCTACAGAATGGTGCATTATCAAGTTAAATGAAGCTGCGCAAGAAAAATATATGACAAAACATCGAAGTAATTTTTAATTTATTTATAACTAATTAACTTCTGGAAGTGGGGCTTAACCAAGCGAAGGCGCACTTTTACAGTTAAGAATTCACGAGACTTGCAAGGATCTGTTACTAACTTCTAAAACTATGCAATTAAGCATATCGACAAGATAACAGAAATAATTTTTAATAGGCACTAATTAGAGTCGATTTTCGTGCGGTGCAAGCTAGGGCGCTTGTGATAAAAAAATCCATACAAATTTATTTTAGAGTTAATTGGTACTCTTATGGAAAACCAAGGCAAATTTATTTCATAAAGAAAGTACTCGACTTTGTATTTAATAAAATGTATTTCAATTAATTAATTAATTTAATATGGTTTTCAAAAAATAAACGGTAGTTGTCGCTCAAAATTTTTAGATCTCTATATCGAAGTGGCTGTTTGCAATTTGTTTTTACTTATGCTAAAAACTGTAACTATTTCTATTCAAGTTTGTGTTCTCAGCAATGCATATCGTTTTGTGAGGCGTCTAAATTTAGAGGAAGCGTATTTTGAATCCTTAAAGTCTAAGCCTAAAGCCTCATTTTTAGGGTTACGTAATCCGACGAGGAACTCTTATAGTTTCGCCATGTCCATCTGTCCGCAGCTTAGCTCATAGATTATTGGTACTAGAAAGCTGTAATTTAGCATGGGTAGAATACATATTAATCACGCTGACAAAATGGTAAAATAAAATCTAAAAAAAAAAATACTATATTCAAAAAAATTCCCATGCGCGTAAATTGGGGATGAATTATTTTTTTCTCGTCTAATCAAGTTGAATGAAAGGTAGAGAACCCAATGGAATACATATAATTAATTTACTTGGCCACACCTAGTTTAAATTCACGTGTAAGGGCGCAACGTGAGGACGAAATGTTTCAGATAACGTTTTTAGGGTTCCGTACCCGAAGGGTGCTAAACGGAACCCTGACAGCTTTTGCCTACGTAAAGATGGCGCCATGAGGACTTGTCTACCTTTTTGCACCGAGGTCCATTGGTAAGATGATCCATCCATCCATCCATCAGCCTGTTTCGTCCACTGCTGGACATAGGCCTTTCCAGGATTTCGCCACTCTTGGTGGTCCACCTGGAAGAAATGCCCATACTCACACACGCTGGGCAGGCGGGTTGGAGAGCGCGGTGCCGAAGCCCTAGCACCAGTGACGCCACTGCCCGTCACCAGTCTGATTTATATAAGGCCCGGCAATTGGGGATGGATATACCGCCATCCATCGGTCCCAGGCAATGGTGGGCCGCCTGATTTTGCCTGAGAGCTGTCCTCTTACTCTCCCCCGAATAACTTCGGGAGGATTTCCGAGTAAGATGGTGGTACCTACACAGTCGAGCCCGGCATTAGCTCTACCACCTAAGACGATAGAGTAAGATTTGAAAGGCGGGCATTTGTTATATACCATAATGTTTTTAGGGTTTTGTACCCGTAATACGTGGTGGTACTCGCACTTGGCCAAATTATTTGAAGAAACTCGAAAAATCCACAGCGATCAGCATGACGTGACCTCACAATCATCTTTTTTCTGTCCGCTATTAAACACGAATCAGCTCAACAAATTCTCACGCACGTCTTGCATCACACTTGATCACACTGATCTGCGCCGGCGCAGCGTCCTCGGAAAAAAATAGTTTGTTTCGCAAACCCGAGATTCGCGGGAGAAAGCCAGCTGCAATTATACCGTATGACGTAACGATTTCTCGTGAGATGTCAGAAGCGATAACTAATCGTGCAGAATGTCGAGCGAAAAAACTACATTCTGTATCGGCGAAAAAATCTAAAAACAAAGTATGAGATGATTGACGCGTCTTTTGTGGGTTCATTGTCTAGTTTCTTTTTTGTCACTGGAGAAATCGCTGTTCATGTCACACAATCACACAGTCGAACGGAGCGCTCGAGTTACATTTCCAGACTTTTGAAGTGGATACTTCTTTGTTCGCATTTCGTATTGGGTTATTTCAGAATTCCTACGTCACATCCTGACCGTTTCTTTTTCAACGAAGGATAATTGCTGTGCTAGTGGAAAGGGTCATCAGCTCAGCATATTGCAGAGGCAAGCCACTGCGCTGATTTTCAGTTGAAGCCCATTTCAACTACCTACCGACCCAATACAAGAACAAAAAGAAAAAATAAAACAATTGGTACATAAGACGTTTATTTATAAATAAGAATAACAATCTACGATATATTACACGAAAATATTATGAAAAACTAAAATGTTACATAGCGACGTTTCCTTAATTTGTTATTAGTATTATTAGTGACTTATCTCGAGATAAGTTAAAGCTTAAATAATAGATATTTTGAAATGACCCGCCATTGCCATGAGTGATTATAATTCTTTTGGCCGTCGAATCCTTCCTCTGCGATTGACTAAAGAGGTTGCATAAGAAGTTTTCAATTTAATAATAATTCACAGTTTTTTTTTTTTTTTTATCTTTATTTTATGGACTTGGTACACAAAAAAGCGACCATGTCGTCCTGTAATGCTACATACCAACTAAATGACAATTCACGGTTGTATCCCAGACAAAACCCGCTGCTTTTCTGAGTTTCTCCATTTACAATTTTAATTAGACCTTGACAACATGCCGCGTTTTACACGCGCGTAGTCGAAGTACTAGGCTCCAATCCACATGCTGCGTTTGTAACTCGCGCGTTGGTACGCACGAGCGTAGCATATGGACGCAATGTACTGGAGCCTAGTACTTCGACTACGCGTTCGCGCGTGTAGAACGCTGCATCTGGACAAGCACTTAGGTATATGCGAATAGGTTTGGGATAAAAGACTCAAGGTAAATTTTTTACGAGAGGTTTTATCAAATTATAATGCCCGCTTCTCTAACCTTAGGAGACACCTAAATCAGACGCTTAAATAGTTAAAAGCTTTAAAATTTCACCAACCCTTAGTTAGATCATTCCTAACGGAATTCTGTGCTAAGCCAAATTAGGTGTTAATGTTTATGTTACTTCATCACCATCATTACAAGTTAGTTTCCTCCCACTGCTGGGTATAAGCCAGTTCTCTTTTAAGCCTCATCTGATTCATATTCTACCAGCTACCCATTCAATGTCTTCGGCCTACGCATTGACCAAAGGGTCTACGTAGCTGGCGTCTCCCGACTGCTCGTCGCCCCCCATCTCTTGGCCACCATTTCTGTAAGGGATTTGCTGCATCTCCACCTGGCTCGGCAAAGTGATGTAGCCTGACATTGGACACCTCATATTGCGTCAGGTAGAACTGAACTCTATGACGTTTCATTATTGTTTAAAATTGCGCGCTCTGAGCCGTGGCTATTACGACAACCGAAACATCGCGCTCTCTCAAAAATTATGTTTTTCTTTCAAAAAACGTATTTACCTTGAAATTTAAAAAAGTATCCGTTCATGTTCTCACTGAAGTACCTTTTTTTAATTAACTGCAACTTTCACATAATTCAGTCATGTCAATTTCATACAAAATGAAAAAATCTTGTAAAAATGGAACAAGTTTCATAATTTTTTTCGATTGAGCAAAGTGTAACGTATCGCAAATTTAACTTAAAAAAAAAACTACACAAAGGATTTTATCTAAAACATATAGTTTTGTAGACATAAAATGACAAAATTTCATGGTCTAAGAAATATGAAAAGAGACAATGTCGGGATAACCCTCGATAAATAATTGTCGTTATGACTAAAACAAAAGATTGCAATCCAAATCGTGTCTCGAATCTTGATGATTAAGGAGGCATGGCCAAGTTCGTCGTTTTTGAAAGTGGGTATTTTTCTCCGATATTTGATTTAGAAAAAGACCCAAATTTTAGGGCAAGTTCGCCAGATTCTATTCTCTTAATCACTAGAAATTTGTTATAATAAAATATATTATGGACCTCCCCTACGCCAGTTCCAATAAACAACACAAATTTCCTAAACGAGGGTCAAAGACCCCTGAACAGGATACCTTTTTTAAATTTCCACCATCTCCATAACAAGTAAGGCGTTGAAGTGTTTGGGTCACTGAACATTGGGGCACTCGATGGACCTGAACTAATGGACCATTACCCTTAAGGCTATACTTGTCACTTTCACATTATTTATTATTATTATAATATATATATATTATTATTCATACATTTAAACTTTCAAATGCAAATCCACCTTTATGAAGTTGTGATCGAGTTCCTATTAGCTTCAGCGGCGGATTAACACATTTTAAAAGTAAAGGCCGTTAATTTTTACCGCCACAATTATCAGTTCGTAATATATTTTTGCGATTCGGTTGAAATAGCACAAAAATAGTTGTTTGGCCAAAAACAGTCCAAATTAGGATAGCTAATGCAGTTTTGCTATTGCGCCGTTACTTCTGTGAATATATAAGGTGACTTTAATTTATGCAGCCAAACTCATACTGGAGGCTTGGTAAGTGATCAGTAACACGGATCGATAACACTGTTTGCTAATTTCGCAAAATAAAATCTTGACGTCCGATAGTAATTGACTCGGGACTGGGCTTGCGTTTGTAAGGAACACTTGAACACTAATTGAACCTTGTTACTGAACACTTACCGAGTCTTCGGTAAGAATTTGGCTGCATAAATTAAAGTCACCTTATATACAACGTGAAACTTAAGTCATTCTGTTAACGAAAACTGGTGATAGTACTCGTCCATATGAACAACTTTTACTATGGGGCTAACACTGAAATCGTGAAAAAAGAACAGCTGTTCCATAGAAAAGTTAAATACCTACTCGACCCAAATGTATGAAACGGCTGTTTTTTTTTCACAATTTCAGGGTTGGCTTCATAGTAAAATTTGTTCATATGGACGAGTACTATCACCAGTTTTCGTTAACAAAATGACTTAAGTTTCACGTTGTATATGTATTTTTTATTGTAGGTACTAGCTTTTTCCCGCGTTGTCTCTCGCGGAGATGTATATATTTTATTTTATTTATTTACTCGTCAGATTAAAACTTTCGGCGTTTATAACGTTTATTTATAAAATTTTCAGCTTGACGGTTACTTTATTAACACCCCTTGTAGCCTTTATTTTGACCAGGTTTTTCTTACCGCGGCATGTGGGGTGTCCTTGTATAGAACTCATTGAGTAGAGTACAAATTATTTAATTTTTTTTATTCTGCAAAAGTGAATAAATGGGGAGCCAACAAAGTTGTCAGTCTTAGACAATTTTTGTTACGGGGTCTATCTCAAAAACTAAACCAGTTTAAGAATTTGGAATTTTCTGTATATTACTTATGTGCCATATATTCTATTTGAAAAACAATACTGGAATCGCCGATTTTTATTATAGGTTTAGGGTTACGTAACCGAATACTCGACCAACTTAATTTTGCAGTTTTGTTTCATACATTTTCTAGGTAATGATAAGTTTGTAATTTCAAGTATATTAATTTATTTGAATGGTATGGAACCCTCAGGACCCGTGTCTTACTCGCACTTGATCGATTTATATTTGTATTTTATGAAAACTCGATCGTATTCTGATATTAAGATATTATACCTGGTACCTATTACTTTCATGATAATTTTGAAAGCGATATGAAGGACATCTACCCAGTTGTCGTATTTTTTTTAAAAGCGACTGAATAGCACAACTAGGTAAGGACCCCTTATACTACCGTGTGCCCCTCTCCTATACTGCCGTGTACCTCCCCCCCCACAGAAATATGGGCGTCATTGATGTAAAAAAATATTTTACCCATTTTGGTGGGTTTATATTTGATTTCATTGTATGTAATCAGTAATCACAGTATATTTATTATTTATTTGTAAACGTAGGTAATATTACATATTGTAGGTCTTAAAATATTTTACAAACGATCACTACGTTTGACTCAGAAGAGCATACAAATTAAAATGTTTTTACAAAAAACTATACTTGTATCACGACAAACTTAAATTTTTACAAAAAAGTCCTAAAAAATATAATAATAAAAAATCAAATAATTAAATGTCACATAAAATACATTATAGTCACATCAGAATGTCATGCAAGAATGTCATTATTACCATTATAAAAATACTCCAAGATATACCTATATATATATATATATATATATCTATTATTATATATCTATTATTATATATCTATTTTAAGGCTTGCTTGCAAAGAAAATAGAGCTTTAGAACTCTATATTTTACACTTTGTTTGTTTTTATAAGATATAGATTTAAGTAGGGTTATCTCAATTTATCTTACTACGTTCACATAATCAAGAACAGATACTTGTTGATGCCTTCATGAGTTGGAGCCAAGGCCCCCCCCCCCCAGGCGAAAATCGTATTATAGTTGCGCAATGCGCTTTCTGTCACATTAGAAAACATGTCGTTATTAGAAAACAAGAGTAAAATAGAGTCTTGTGTGTTATAAAAACAAAGTGTAAAATATAGAGTTCTAAAGCTCTATTTTCTTTGCAAGCAAGCCTTAAAAGGTAGACAAAGAAGGTAAAGATGGGGCCTCTCATATTTTCTCTCTAAAGAATAGCTAGCGGAGACAATGCAATAGCAAGAAAGCTATTTTTAAATTACTGAGAAGCAAAAGCTTTAAAGTAATATTTTTTTTACATCCGTACCGTACTTGAAGAGAAGGCTGCATTCATTTTTATTCTTATTTTAAGTTTTGAAGGGTCTTTTGTAATGCTCTAGACTTAAATTACCTCCTTGTCATTTTCTATGGGAACCTTTTATTTTTTTTCGCGTTTTATCAAAAGTTTTTCTATGGAAGTGGTTCAGGATGATTAGTAGAGCATGTGGTTTAATTTAATGAGCACGTCATGATTACACCCTGTATATACATATCCTCCATTCTTACAGTTACAAAGTTATTATTTACAATTACAATTACAATATACTCACGTCTGTTTCCCAGAGGGGTACGCACAGAATATAGATTTCCGTCTACTACGATCCTGACGCATATCTTTTGCTTCTACGTCCATTAATCTACCTAGTATAGTCATTATTAATAGTAATTAAATAAACATAATTATAGTAATTATTAATCTAAATAGCGTGTGCAAAACTTTATTTCATTTCCTTAAGTTATTATTATTATTTATTATTAATATATGCTTTATTGTACACCCACAGAAACTTAAACTAAGATTACAGAAAACAAAATAATATGAACAAAGGCGAGCTTTCCTCTTCAAGAGGTTTCTTCCAGCCAACCAGCACTGTGGTGCAAGATTACACGAAATAGGTTGGCAGCAAGCATACAAAAGGATTTTTACAACACAAAACAAATAAAAATTAAGTTGAAAATTATAGATATAAATATACTGGATTTGAATAAATAATGTAAACAATATACAAATATATTATTACATGCTTAAATGATTTAAAATACATACTTAAATATTACTCGAGCTGTAAATGATTTCGAGTGAAAGTTGGTATTACATTGAGGCTCTTGCAAGGTCCTGAGGTCACACGATCTTTGAAGCCTGTCACGAGGGGGAAGAACCCCGAAACGTTCGCGAAGATACATACGGAGGGGCATAGGGGTTAAATATGTAAAATATTAAACAAGACGCTAAGCATGTGCATCTCTGCGAGAGCAAATTGATAGCCACTTTAGTTTGCGCCTGTAACATGATCATACTTGCGTAGACCAAAGACAAAACGTATGGCAAGATTTCTAGACGCTCAAGCTTCTAGACAAGTTCCTCAGTGGCATCCATGAAGCACACGTCAGCGAAATCTAATAGTGGCAATAACAAAGTTTGTGCAAGCATGACTTTCGTTTTAACAGGCAAAAAATTTAGGAGCTTTCTTGCCATCCATGAAGACGCCAAGGTAAGTAAGTTTTATTAATTTTATGAAAATAATTAATTTCATGCAAGAATTTACTTTTTTAAATTTAGTATATACGCCAGCATGACAGCTACCTATCGGCAGTCCTTATGCGGGATCAAAAACGTAAAAATTATTTACAAATAGGAGCTTATAATAGAGGCGACTGAACCTAGATATTTTCTAAAAAGTATTGAAATATTCTGGCTGGTTAGAATACATTACTCGCAACTTGGGAAAAATAGCTTCAAATTTATTTATTTATTGGTGTAGTTTAAAGAAATGCAAGTTATTAACCTCAAATAGCGTGATCTTTCATTTCCTTCAAGGTTTTAGAACCTTATTGCCGCTCGAATATATAACAAAACCATTTAATAAAAGCAAGAAATTCAGGAATTGAAATTGAAATTATTTTACAGAAAAGGTACGGTCTTATTGCTTAATCAGATTATGACAACCTTTAGTACTTGGACACTGGACTTCTCCTTAATTACTTCTCACTAAGCAATCACATCCGCAGTCCAATAAATCATCCGTTTTGACAAATGACCCAGCCTAATGGACGGACGGTCGGACGGAAGGCGGGGGACTATTGATTTCTCTTGTGCCATTCTCGATCAATTCTAATCAGTTCGCAATACCATTGTTACAGGTTATAACTTGTAAATACTCTGGCAAAACTATCTTTATACCGATTTAGTCTAATGAACAATTTCTTTCTTTGGTTCCGTACCCAAAGGGTAAAAAACCGGTCAAGTGCGAGCAGGTCGTACGGAATGCTACGTAGCATTATTTTAAGTAGACTTGACTTGAATGTAATTTTAAAAACGCTACAAACTTTTTTGTATGGTTTATGGTACATAATAAACAGAATTTCCAAATTCCAAACACGATTTTAGTTATTTAGATATACACTGTAACAAAATGTTTCTAAAACTGGCAATGAAACACCCAATTTCTCGTGCATTTCTGCAAGTTTGCAAATTTTCCCGCTAATTTTGTTTTTAGCTATATCCCCGGAACTAGTTGTCCAACTCTAATGCAGTTTTGTTTTTCTAAAACTAGATAAAATTTCCTACAAGAAAACATTTTTTTTTTCTTGGGGTAAGTTGCGGGGGGTGCTTTCTCCTTGAAAAAATCTTAGTTATATATATGAATATATGTATGTATACTATATATATGTATATGTCTATTCAAATTTTATAATATTATAAAAAAATATAAAGAATAATAAAAAAATATATATATATAACTGTATACATATATTAAAAAAAAAAAAGAAGATTTGGGCCTAGAATAACAATCCACAACTTTTTTTATATTATTATATTTTTTTTTTTATATTTTTTTTTATTGCTCATCTTAATAGCTTTCGAAAAATACCCATATCACTAGGTTTATAATATATTAACTAACAATAATATTTTTTTACTTACAATTCGGCCTAGGCGTGACGATCGTCACGACTGTAATTCTACGGGTTAAAACCATCATATTTGTACTGTACTCCATAAACTTTTTAACTATACGACACACATGCCGGGGTAAGAAAAAAAAATGTTTTCGGCTCCCTTTTTATGGATGGAAAAACAAATTTCTCTGAAAAATTATTTTACTGAATTTCAAATTCAATATGCGGTTTTGGTTGGATCAACATTCTACACAAAATATCAAAATTTGACGTAAGGACGGACCGACTGACAGCAGTGACATTAAGATGACAACTACTGGTGACCTTGAAAAGCCGGCAAAAGGCCAGGTTGAATTCGAATTTTATGTAAGAAAAAATATTGAACAAGATGTATTATATGAATTATCTGAAATGAGATGGCTTATACAGTAATTTTTATCACGAACATTTAAGAAATAAATACTGAAACAAGGTCCAAATTAAGACAATTTAAGACTCTGATTAAAATTTCATTGGTTATTCTTAAATAATTTAATTTATAATAATTGTGATTGTTTATTTAGGTAAGTTTGAGCGCGTACGCAGCTTGATTAAGGTGCATGTGTACTATTGTATACACTAAATTAGCAACACGATGTGTGTCAGTCAGTACAAAAATTGACGGAAACGACATTGAAATAACATTCATATCAGCGCGCATTGCAAAGTGGCTGTTACGACGGACAAAAATTTTGGATAATGGTTTTGTAGATTTATAAATAAAGAATTATTAAAATCCCTTTAAGCATTCGGAAGGAGTAAGAAAATTCTTGCGTAAATCACAGGTAAATCAACGATTTGCTTTTGTCAAAATTAAAGATTTTTCATAAATTAAACATGGAATTTATTTTTGATTATGTTAGGCTTTTATCGTCTTTTTTAAGTGTTTCTATTACCCATACAAAAGGAGTTATCCTTCAAAACAGGCCTAATATTGCAGTTTGATTATACACATTTACCTTAAGAGATGAGTATGAGACGAGTCGTGTGAGAAAGTGAGATGCAGGCTCCAAGGTCACCAGAATATTTCTTTTCTAAGTTTCTTTTCTACTGTAGTCTTACCATAGTATCTATGGTGTATTTAATTGCTGTGAAAAGGAATTCTGTCATTCAACTCCCAATTATGACGTCATCGCTAGAAGTAGCCTATTCGTTTGTGTCTGAAAAAGATTTATTTTTATTTATTTATTTTATAATAGAATTTTACACAAGTATACACTTTACAATTTTCGCCAAACTGCTAAGCAGTTTGTTGGCGATACGCTCTTACATTTGATTAAGAGAAGGTACTTAAAATCTAATACTATATAGTCTTAAATATTTGTAGGAAATCATTATCTTAGATATAATAAGTTCTAGTTACGAGTATGTAAGGGAAGATAACAATATATTTTTTAATTTATGTTTTAGGGTGCCCATTTTTAACTTATTTTCTTCCAGTAGGAGAGGATATTTATTTCAAAGCTTGGGAGTTAGGTACTTCCGAGTTCTCTCTCCATAATAGTTTTTAGATGATGCTGTGATAGTTTGCCAATTTTACTGCTCTATAAACCAGTCTAATAAATGAATTGTACTAAATGATAGCTGATCGAATTTCAAGGTAGATTTACGAGCGGCGCGACTCGCAGCTTTCGTCGAGATGAGCACGGCATGACAATTAGACACAATCACAGCCAATGCAGCTGTCTATCTACGCTTGTAATTTATCAAAACAAATCACATTTCAGCAATAGGAAACATTGCGTGTAAATCTAAGGAAATGAAACTTATTAAAATAAATATATTTTCATTTTTTTTCATTTTCAATCAATATTACAGCATAGCACAGCACTATTGGTCCAACACTAGCTTTATTTGGCACTAGCCAATCTTTGCCCCGTTTTCGGCTTGTGCGTTATTTTATGAATACCCCTAAAGTCTTTGTGTTGACCAGGGTCACTAAGGTGATAATAAAATACCGCATCTATATTTGGTGAATAGTTCTCGAGTTAAAAGCGTTTATTTAATATTTGTCCCGTTTTCGCCTTGGGCGTTATTTTATGGACACCGTTTATGGCCTATGTATTGACCAGTCTCACTACGATAATAACACAAAAACTGCACCCAAATCCGTTTAGTGGTTCTCGAGTTGAAACGAAACATACATCAGACAGACCGACAGACCGTAAGAAAAAAGGCAAAAATTAAAAAGAAATTGTTTTCACCCAAGTAAATAACCCATTTCATTAAAAATTTCTTGAAAATATTCTATGTACAGATACAACTATTTTGCCACTTTATTATTAGCACATGGCATAGACATAGATTTATATTTGCTCACTGCCCTGTTGTCACTTCAAGATCTATTTTCATCAATACTACATAAAAACATTTATTATCCAATAACATTTTCATCAAAACTACATAACAATTTGTTCAATCCGATAACCATTTGATAAAAAGTCAAGTGCTTACAAGGTAAATTGTGCCAAAACAATCGCGAAATGGCGTGCCGAATAAACAAGTGGATTCGTGAATCTTGGTTTGTATCGAATGTGAAACCGGTTGTAGAGTTGCAATGTGGTCAATGAGCTGGTCGTTTGTAGGTTATGATAATGTGAACTGGTATCCGAAATTTGCTAACAATTACATTAAATTTAATACTTATTACTAGTTTATGAAATCACGAGTTGATCAACTGGTGTAAATCTACAATATTAAATGTTTGTTTAGCATTTTATCTATGTAATCTTTTATATTCTATACTTTAAGGTGGCAAAAAAGTCGTGTCTGAACATTAAATAGTTTTTCATATATTTTTTTATGAAATGTGTTATTGGTATTAAACTGAAGTCAAAGTTAATTTTAGGGTATTTATCTGTATGTGTGTGTGTATGTTCCGATTTAACTCGAGAACTACTCGACGGATTTGGCTTCGATTTTCTTTATTATCATTGTGTGGTCAATACAAGGTGAAATTAAATTAACCGACCAAATTTATACTGCAGACTCAGTGATCAGAAACAAGCTTCAATTACCCTTTTGGTGAAATTCGAAAAATATTTTTTTTATCTTCCTTACTGTTTAGACTAGGAATTATACTTGAAGAAACTAGTCCAACCAGTAAGGGAGCAAAAAATATATTTTTCGAATTTGGCCAAAAGGATAACTGAACCTAGTTCCTGATCACTATCCGAGTCTCCAGTATGAATTTGGTCGGTTGATTTGATTTCATCCTATATATAGGATGAAATTAATTCAACCGACCAAATTCAAACAGGAGACTGTGGTGATGAATCAGGAACTAGGTTAATCCTTTTGGCCAAATTCGAAAATTATATTTTTTTGCTCCCTTACGTTGGACTATAGTTTAAGTACAATTCCTAGCCCAATTAGTAAGAAAGCAAAAAAAATATTTATCGAATTTCACCAAAAGGGTTATTGAAGCTTGCTTCTGATCACTAACCGAGTCTTCAGTATGAATTGGTAGGTTGATTTAATTTCACCTTATAGACTAGATAAGGAATGTTGATAAAATAACGCTCGAATTGAAAACGGGGCAGAGCTTAAAGAAACGCGGTTGGAGCCGCGGGTCAAAGACAGTGGCGGCTGCACCTTAAGTGCGCCCGTGCGCCGCACTACCATTTAAATTAAACGTACACAATAATGTCCTATACCTATCATTACCCATCCATACTGCCATATACGGAAATTAAATATCTGATTATAGTACATATATTATACATGTTTTGTTATTACGAGGTAAATAAAAATGTATAGATTTCTACTGCAAAGGAATTAAATCTTATTTTTGCTTGAACAAAATCGGCCCCGTGCGCTCGGGAAAGCGCACGCAGCGAGCTCATACAACTTTTATGAAACACGGAGTAAACAGCCCGCTGCGTGAGACAGAAGATGCGTAGTACAAAATGTATGGCAGTTTTAGGACAGATTCATGCGCCGCACGCGACCGGAAATTGCCGAAAGAATACGAAACGAAACAAGTAGTTCACTCGCGTTACCCCGAGGCCTTGACCTACGCACGATGCACTTGTCGTCAGTTTGTCACTTTTTGCGCGCGCTTGCGGAGGAGTAATTGTTTATTTAATTACTATAATTATCTAAAAAAGTAAACTAAAGATTGGAAATAGTGATAATAATGAGTGTAAATTACAATATTGACTTTATTAAAACCAACAGGACTCATGAAAACCATCATAATATAAAACAGGAATGCAAAACGAAAAATAAATAACCATGCAGTGCACCACCGGTTCTCTGAGGCACCAGCCGCCACTGGTCAAAGATAAGTCTACACTACAATATGAAGTGTTTGCCTTTTTCGTTTCCTTGTACTTTATTTATAGTCTATATTCATAAAAGCAGTAAGTAGCGGTAGCTCAGTCGGTACGACTCTCAATTTCGTGACCCAGGTTCGACTCCAGCCGGTAGAGCCTGACCCAATGAGTTTTTCGGAATTTAGATGCATAGTATTTGTTTACTTACCACTTAGAAACGAATAAACAATTGCTAACTTTCTTGCCCCTCTTCTTAGCAATACTAATCGAATGGTGTGGATGGTTAGGCATTATGTATAGGTATAATATTTATATTCCTATATTTCTCTCTTTTACGCAGGTGTATTTTGTATGTATTTCGCGTATTTATTTATCAACTTATTTGTCCATTGCATCATTTATATTTTATTCCTAGATTTCTCTATTTTATGCAAGGTGTATAATTACATTTTAGTAGCCCAACCTAAATATTTTTGTATGTTTTGGCAACTCCTGCGTTTAGAACCCAAATTTTTATTATTTTTTATAATACTTTGGATTATGAACTATAATTTGACTAAATTTGAAACCTGTATGTGTAAGCGTTTTTAAGTAAAAGTGTAAAGAAAGTAAAAAAATACAACTTTTTCGAGGTTACATGAATTTTTTACTTTTATTATTTGCCGTGATAGAGGTTAGTAAAACAGAAGCTGCAGACTGCTGTAATAGACAGACGGACAGCCAGACAGACAGAGGAGGCTTAGTAATAGGGTCCCGTTTGGCACCCTTCGGGTACGGAACCCCAAAAAAGAAATGTAAATTGTTATGCATCGAGAAATTTTTATGTATGTAGGTATGACTGACATGTGCCATGTTGAGCTTTTTTTGAATATTGATATAATTAATGATTGAATAGTTTCTTCTACCCAAAGGTTGTCTGGAAGACATCCTTCTAAGCGATAAGGCCGCCTAGTCTATTTTGTGGTTTGACAATAAATCTCTAGGTATTGTATTGAACCCTAAAAACCTCTACTCCTTTTTGCAACTTCGATGTGCAATAGAGAATATAAATAATGATGATTAAAATAATTGTTATGTTTGAATATAACAAATTATAGCTGAGAGCAATTTATTCCATTTTGTTGCGAAGTCAGTATGTTATTTATCATGTACATATACTATTAATCATAAATGTTATTGACTTTTATTTTAAGGTAATATTTGAGGTTCTTTAAAAATAATTAAACCCATAAAACGGATTTTTGGTGTCTGTCGATCTGTTTGTCCGTCCACGAGAGAAAGGTATAGTAATCTCGAAAACGTCAAAAAAGGAAAGTGAATTTGTTATTACTATTTATTTATTTAACACACACAAAAATACGTTACAGACACAAATCCAATGCGTATAACATGCTAGACAATAAATATTAGCAAAAATGCACATTTAAGTCTTAATATACTAAAAAGCAGACGATCACTTCACTAAGTACTTCACCACAAGTATGTGGATGTGGACTAGGGATGCAAAAAAAATATCCATCTCTGGTTGATCTCTAGCCATACTGTTGAGTAAGCGAGGCTCTGGTGAAGCGAATTTTCAAATATATTTCAAATAAATTATATTTTAAAATTTTAAAATTTTCAAATCAGCGTTAACGGCATACTAGTGGAGTGCATTGGACTTTTTGCTGGAAATGCAATGAGAAGGTCAAGTTTGACAGTAAAAAAATATGAAAAAATTTAAATGTCACTTTGGAAAATCATTATTTGTATGACGCCAGGGTAGGCACTTTGTAGGCACGTGATGTCATACAACATTTTTTTTGTTTTTCAATTTGGTTTTTAATTTTTTTCATGTTATTTTTATCGTCAAACTAGACCTTCTCATTGCTTTTCCAGCAAAAAGTCCAATGCACGTCACTGCGGCATAGGTACGTATTTTTATAGAGTATAAATTGCATTGATTGCAAACATTGCTGAGAAAGTACTTGGTAGATTTTGACGGCAGATGCTCGTTCAACTAGAAATTGACAAAAAGAACTATTCAACTTAATTTAATCGATGTATATTTTAGTGTCATTTCGTATGTTATATTTTAATATTAAATAAAAATATAAATATTTTGACCCACTTGTGGCAGTCTTCAGTCAATTAACAAAAAATTAAAAACTTGAAATTGCATTAAATATAACTAATATCAATTTAGTTATTCTTTTTTAATATTTATTGGGTTGTTGGTGCTGTCTGAGGTTAAAACGTATTTTTATTTATTTTTGTCCGTCTCTATGTATGTTCCGTTATAAATACTTGAAAACCACATGATAGATTTCGATGCAGTTTTCTTTATTATCAATTTAGGGGTTCCAGTTACAATTAAGTTACAAAATAGCGATTGATATCAAGTAAGCGAAGCCGAGGGCAAAAGCTGGTCATGAAACGAAAATATAAGTATGATATATCTCTTCCTAGTCAGCACTTATATTCGAATAGGAAGATATAACGTATTCTTTAAGTTACAAGTCCCATACGAGACTCAATCATTTATGTCTGTAGATAATAATTTTATTAGAACGCACTTTTTCGACCTAAACATTGTCCGCGTCGTCATGTAAATCAAATATAAATGGGAAGGGTCGCTCAGGGCGCGGTCTTCGCTCCCGTCGTCGTGAATGTGTCAACACTTAGTAGCGACCTTCTCATTTTGGTATAATGCTTTCACCACATGCCACCTTCTAGTGCCTAAAAGTTATGTATAAACTTCTTTTTTAGAGTAGACTGTGCTAATTCACGTGCATACTTTTTTTGGTAACGCGTTGAGACGTATTAGCTGACAGTATGTATAAGGAATTTTGTCATCATATATTATGATGGTGAAGACTGCTTTTTCGTGGAAAACCGAATTATGCCGTAAACACAGTCATATTACGCGATCATACGTAACTATTTTATGTTAAAACTAGAAGAATCGCCTCCTAACACGCACCTTCGCTTGTCGTCGCAACTATTCTTGACTTTTTGTTGTAAGACTTTCGTAACTTTAACAACCTTTTCAAGATCTGCTATTTGACTGCAAATATTGTGAGGATCCATCTATATATCGCGACAATCGGGAGTGCGGGCCATTTCATACTGACATGTATGTACTCGCCCGCACTGCACTCCCGCCAGGTCGCGTACTATACCTATATACTATTAATAAAGTAGTAAAAAAGTTGTGTCTGTACATTGAATATTTTCGCGAAGTTTGGAATGAAATGGGTTATTAGTATTGTACTGAGGCCGAAACAACAATTTCTAGAATTTTTATCTGTCTGTTTGTATGTTCCGTTTTAACTCGAGAACCACTCAACCGATTTGGATGCTGTTTTTTTATTATCATCGTAGTGACTTTGGTCAACACAAAGGCTATATAATAAAGGATGTTCATAAAAAACGCCCAAGTCGAAAGCGGGGCAAAGATTGAATAAACACTTTAATTCTGGTACCACTTGGAAGTTGTTTTTTGTTTTATTATCATTGTAGTGAATAAAATTTTTTGGTCAACACAAAAGCTATATGAGGTGTTCATAAAATAACACCCAAGCTGGACAAAGATTCACTGAACGTGGGCGAAGCTGCGGGCAAAGGCTAGTCAGATAATGTAACTGCTTAAAAAATAACAAATCTCGTATATACAAACATAAATAAAAGGGGTTCTAAGTGGGACCCCTGAGAAACTCCCGAAGCAAGGGGATCAAATCTAGAGTGGAAGCAACCGATCTGGACTGCTTGAGTTCCACTACGAAGATACGAGTCTAACCACAGTATTAGGTTGTCATGTATATCGATTTTCTCAAGGTTTCTTAGAACTACGTTATTTTAAAGCGATCGAACATTTAGAACCATTGGTGCACACGATTCACTCGGTAATGTTGGTAATAATGTTTTCATAAAATATCTGTGAGTTAAACTAAGTTTGACACTGGTCAACAATTACGCGTGCACCCATCTATAGGTAGACTAACAAGTAGTTTTTCCAAGTATAAATATTTGCTTTAATAAATTAGGGCTAGAAGTAAATGGTCGATTCGGGAATGATCCACACATTACATTTAAAGAGGGCAACATTTTTCAGGAATCGGGAGGGTATCAAGGACAAGGGCTTTTATGGAGGACCTCTTTTGTAATCATAACAATTGTGTCCGAAGTCTAGAATGATGGCATGACTGGTATGAGCATAAATACTATTGTATTTTCTGTTTACGAGGAAGAGAGAAGCTTTTTTCACTCAGTTTATTGGCTGGACCTGTTGTTGATAGATATCTTAGAACTAACCGATGCAATAAAAGTGACACCTTGTCCAAAATTATTATATTTTATTCTCGAATGCTTCTACCGAGGACAAACCTATCTATACCATGACAGGTAAATATAGCAAAGTTTAAATTACCATGTGTTATGAGTTATAAGAGTTGAGTGATAGGCGTATTTATAAGAGAAAATTGGTTCATAAACGATACTACACGCGACACGATCAGTTGGCGCACGCAAGATTTCCTTCCTGCCTATTCCACAGTTTATCTTTTTACCATAAACTCACTCCTATTCCCATGGAACAAAGATCTTACAAGTGTGGTTGGGGTAAAACAGTGGTTTTGTTGGTACATGTATCTCCGGTTATATATTATCATTTTCTCGTCTTGTTCCGGCGTAGAATAAAGTTAGGTTTTCTCCGCGGGGTAAAGTTATTCGTATGTAGATGTCTTATGATAACGTTCTCGTTTTACAACAGATGCAGGATTTTTTTCCTTTTGTATAGAAACTTTTACGTTATTATTCCAAATTGGAAGTTACTGACCTTTGCTAAATTACTTACTTAGTTTTTAAATTTACTTATAACAGTTTCTCATCTCTCAGATTAAGTTTGACTAACTTGTGAGCTTTTATCCAAAATTCAAGTTAATGTTTTATTCGAGAGAATAAAATTGTTAATTCTGTTCAGTCAAGTCAATCTGTGAAATATTTAAAGGGTATCTCGGGTACCAATCAACCAATGATGTAATACTCCGACGGGTACCAACATTTAAAAAATTTGAAATTGGAATATTTTCGGCTGTAATTGTTTGGTCTGAACTGAAGGGAAATTTAAGATATCATAGCGCTTAAAAAGAGGATAATCATACGTAACAATTCGGATCACTTTCACTATCTAAAGAGACGCAATGAGCTACAAACGACCATCTATTACATGATACATCTATGACATAACCTTATGTGCAATCGTTTATGATTTTATGACTATCCGTTGTTTTAGATTAATGGTTGTAAAAAATCATTATAGCTGTCATTAGTCTTCTGTTCTGACTATGACTAAGCAATAGAAACTGTTTTGTAGAGTGCAAGAAAGTTTTTTTGTCTCTCTATACATACATAGTTGGTCCTTGTGATTTGGTTAAGCTCGTTAAGTTCAGATCTTGTTAAGATAATAAGATCACGTTCAATGAGATTCACAACCAGAGATCAGGCACGAACTTTGAAAGTAAAAGTTTAATCGTGCTTCGTGTTTTCGTGGCTCGTTAAAAAAGCGCAACTTACGAAAAAGGTTTTCCTCTGCCGTCACTAGAAGTACTGGCCACACACACAAAAAAGTTTGAAATAAACGCGTTGATATTTTGAGACTAGAAGGCGTCGGTATTGGTTCGCGCGGTGTTTGTGACTGAGGAGGAATCGTCGCCGGCGCAGGTGAATGTTGGCTTGAGCCGCTTACCTCTTGCCGGCCTATGCTAACCGTCTTTGGAGAGTCAGTTAGCTAGCAGAATGTCTTAGGAAATAATTAACTGACTTTTGAACATAGCAGGGTGTGATGTTCTTCGTCCGGCGTGTGCAATGAACTTTGCGGCATGTTTTAATAGATTTCAATTGTTATTCGTAAAGAGATAGGCGATGATGCATTGCATTATTGATTTCCTTTTGTCTTGAAAGCAAAGTTTCTTAGAAAATCTTTATTTTCCTCAACCAGTACATTACCTCGAAGCTAAGTGTAAATAAAACGAAATTGAAGTTTTGTTTAGATTGTTTGTCTTTTATGACAAAGTTAAATTGAGTTTCATTGATTTAACTCAGAGACTATTATTAGAAGTCTACGCATTCTATCAATGACATAAAAATGCATGTGATCAATTATTTACGCTACTAAATAAAGACGTGCAATTATAAGCAGAAAACCTTCGATACAAATCGATAATGAGTGGCAAAGTGAATGGATTCAAGCCTATACTTTTATTCAATTATTTCTGAAGAAGATTACTGGTCCAGGTAAGTGAGTACGGGTATGTTAAACAGCCTTCTCTGGTAAACGGGCTGCAAGATGCGCCAAGGTCGAAGTCTCGCAGCCTCTGCCGCGGCACCTTCGCATTTATGGGTCATACACCGAGGGTAAATAAATAAAGCAATACAGGGTGAATGCCGTTTACTGAATAACATTATACAGATATATAAAGACGGTAAACCTTTTTCCTTACAACGGGATATTCTACACATTAATATGATAAATTTTGACTACGGGGCAAACCCTGAAACAGTGAAAGACAAAACAGCTCTTTCATACATTTTGGTCGAGTAGGTATTTAATTTTTCTATGGAGCTGCTGATTTTTGCGCACTTTGAAGGTTAGCACCATAGTAAAAGTTGTACATATTCATCAGTAGAACATCCTATTTGGATGGAAAAGGTTATGAAATTAACAATTAACCAGTTTACCCAGTAGAAATAAGACAAATACCTGTGTATACAGGCTGTTATTTCAGTTGTTATTTAAAAATCCGAAAAAAAAACGCAATTATTGATTATTTTTAAGTTCCTTAGAATGGAGACCATGTATACAGCAAAGCGTAGCGTAGCCCTACCTCGTGCCGGTTGGACCGACGACCTGAAGGAGGTTGCGGGTGGTGGCTAGATGAGCTGGAGGACGGAGGACCGCCAAGGGTGGCGAAAATTTGGAAAGGCTTATGTCCAGCAGTGGATGAACACGGGGTGACGGTTGGATGGATTCAGGATTTTAGGAAATAAACGTAGATGCATGTAGTCAGCAAATCTTAGAATTCAGCATATAAAGTAAGTAAGAAATTAAAAATCGTTCACAAAAGTTAAAAATAGTTGCGATGACGAGCGAAGCGAGGAGGAGCTTGTTGGGTTTACAACTAAATAAATTTGGGGAGCCGAGCAAAACGGAGCGGAGCGAGGTGACCCCCTAGTTTTAACAGAAATACGATTTACCTAGGCAAATTCTGATATGCCGAATTGTACGGTATGCCAATATATATTGTAAGGAGTTGCTTCTCTATAGTTTTAATACTCTCAATAGTGTTATACGTATATTTACACCTATTATTGTTAACCTCATTAAAACATCGGTGGATAAAGTTTTTATTTCAGACTTAAGTCCCGAGTCCGGATCATCGGCCTCACATGGACGTTGCAGCATAAAATAAAACATTGCGGTATGTGTCCAGCTTTCATGAATTATGAATGGCTCCATCGTGGAAGGTTGTAAAAGTGAATTGTGCTATTAATCTTCGTCACCAAAGTTTAAGATCCGATGGAGATGAATGAACTGAAACTTTTGATTTGCTTAAAAACTTAACAGAAGTAACAGTAACAGGGGTTCTGTGAAATTTCCGTCACAAGTTTTTAAATGATTATTCACAGGCATTCAGTGTTTTATGGTCACCCCAGAATTAAAAAAACAGAAACCTTGTAGGATTACTTTCAGTAATCAGTAATCAGTAATTCTTTATTGACCATTATAACAGAGAATGTTACATGAGGCATGTCAAATAGTACACCATAAAAGATTCACAATATCTTATTGATAAAATAAATAATTTATATAATACAAATAAAACATTAGGTACATATAAAACTTATGTCATTGAAAAACAAATTGTTAGGTATGATTATGATTTTATGACATACACCTTCGTAATAAAAACAAAATTATAAAAAATGTATTATAGAGAGAATGAACATTTATTAAACTGCTTGGTCAGGTACTCATTTACAGAAATTAAAGGATTTAATTCGAAAAAATATTTTAATTTCATTTTAAAATCAACTAGAGGAAGTCTAGTTATTTCTAGTGGCAACTTATTGTACATATTAACCTTATTAAGCAATCCTTGTTTTTGCGTTTTCGACAGTCTTGTTTTTGGTAAAACGATTTTCTCTTTGTTACGGGTGTCATAGTTGTGTCGGTCCATATATTTAGGTAAATTATGTTTGTTATTATGAATTTCTATTAATGATTTATACAAGTATAGTGATATTACCGAAATAATTTTGTTTAATTTAAAATATTCTCTTGCTGAAGAGAATTCTTTCTAATTTCTTAGAATGTTTTTAGAATTTAATTCTTTAGAATTTCTTTCTAATTTTAAAGAGTGAGTTGCCATCATGAATGTTTTAATATCGGATAGGCTGCGCTTTTTCATGCACAAGGAGGTACAGGTCGAGCTTTAGAGACCTGATGATGAGTCATAATCTTTTCGAATGGTAGACCGGTGCCTCCTTGCACTGTTAAAATAAATTAGCCCAATCGGTTATTAAAACATTCATAAATACTTTCTTTTCCGTTTGTTCGCTAAGCAAGACCTTTTTTCTTGGAATCAATATAGGTCCAATGTAAGTCCCCATACTGCAGTAAGAAACCAGTCTTCTAAACTAAATGCAAAAAACATTAAGAGGCCGCTTATATTTTTATACGAAATTAAAAAATTTCCAGTGCTTAATAGGGTTTCTTGCGAAAGACTTCAATTCTGTTGAAAACATGTTAATGATAGACCAGTATTTTGCATTGATCATTAATGTATTACATTTGCAAATACCACGTTATAATCTTTCACTCAAGTTCAATAACTTTGCGGATAAAAATAGCCAAAACATCAGACATATAAATTTGTTGGAACATAATGTATCAGAATTTTTATTATATTTCACATTAAATTTTACTTCCGTAAATTGTTCTGATTACCTAATGTCGCCAGTTTACCCCGATTTTTTGTACTGAAGAAAGTTTAATTTATAATTAAAATTTGATGTTGTAATATAACAATCGATGATCCTTAACCAATCGATTACTGCATTATATTGACAATCCATTCATTTGATTAGACCGTAAAACACACTTAACTTCACTCTAAATTTCAAGAAAATCACGATCCAAAGACAGTCCATACAAAAAGCGTAATTTGGTGGAATGGCTCTTAAATTACGTAAAAAATATACGAAACAAACCTGCCGAATTAAGTTAGTTAAAGAATTTCGGATTTATTAATTCACTTTTGCCAAATTACAGGCTTTCAGATAACCAGGAGTGCCCTATAGGTTTTGATGATCAGTTAGTGACATTTTAAATAAAAAAATGGGTCAAGTTCGAGTAGGACCCTGAGGGTTCCGTACGTACCGTTTAATGCAAACTTATTCTACGAGCAGTTATTTATGTCCCACTTAACTTGACACTTGCGATCTATTAAAGTGTATGTACCCAAAGAGGCTAATTAGGTTGGACATTAATTTCTTCTCGAAAAATTAAATATAGATAATTTTCAGATTTTTTCCTACACGCGTGCTACAAGGGTAAATAATGGCAAGGCGTAACGTAATTTTAAGTTTATAAGTCAACAGGAAGTACCCTTGTTTCTTAGTGATCTTATTTGCAGGAAATTTATTACATAAAGGTTGCTGAATATTTTCGCGTGTTAAAAGCTTCCTTTTTGTGACAGCACCATAGAGCCGAGCCGTAGACTTCTGTATGAGGTACTTATTTAGTTTCAACTTGATAATTCTAACGGGGCCCGAGAAAGTGGGTCTTGACGGACGGACAGACAGACATTTTCGTTTTCTCATTTCGAGGTACGGAACCCTAAAAAACGCTTTGGTATAACTTTATTGCGTTAAGCTAGAAACTTTAATTTCGTACGATATAAAATGAATTGAGGTTATAGACTTGACAACTTAAGCTGTGCTTGAGTAGGGTTGCCATACGTCAAGATTTGTCCTGACATGTCAGGATTTTTTCGTCCCTGTCAGGATTCCGGCCGGACTTGGAAAATGTCAGGATTTTTGGATTTGAGAGTAAAACAAATCGTTGAAATTTGGTTTTATTTATTGTTCTTTTCTTTCAGGTACAAAAATAAAACTAAAAACTAAAATTTTCTTTTTGTACTTATAAATTTATGCGTTATTACAAAAACAAACAGTAATAATTATATAATATACTTAGTTTCGTCACACATCAATCATGGTGGGTGGACTGGGCGGGCGCTTTAGCATAATGTCAGGACTTTTTCTAGAAATCAGGATTTTATATGTATACCGTATGGCAACCCTATGCTTGAGGTAGAAAAAAAGGGCTCTGACACTTGGACAGACAGACTTCAAAGTAATCCTGTTATAGTTCCGTTTTTCATTATGAGGTACGAAAACCTAACAAGAATACGGTATTTCAATCATATAGGGTACCTATTTCCCGTTGACCTAGAATCTAAAAATTTGGCAACGCGGGGAGGAAAACAGCTCAGAGAAATAGACAATAATACAGCAAAAAATGAGAGTAATATGTGTATAGACAGACATGTTCTTGTCCAGCCTATCTTGACCTGATCCGTGTGTGAGGAGAGTGTAAGAACTCACATCAGCGAAGGATCATTCTGTGTCTCTAGTTTTCGAGTATGGTTATGAAAGAAAACCGTTTGTCAAGTGCTACAAGGAGAAGAAGCCTAATAGTACATTATTGCCGAAGGCCGGAACACCCGTTTCCGCCGAGGCATAATGTAGTGCTTTTCTCATACAATGTGAAGATAAAATAAATGCGTTTGCAAAAGAACAAGAGTTGGTTAGACAAACATTGCTATTATATCGGGTGTAAATAGACAGCTACCATTAAGTGAAACAACATATTCTACGGATAGATAGTGAACCACTTTTCCCAGGAAACATACCCGCGCTAACTATTCGTTTGGGAAATATTTGAGTTTCAAACAAAACTGCATGAATCCTGACGCACCGATATACGAGCGTTTTTAGAGGTAGCGTCTTCCGTGAAACAGCTGTTCAGGCGCAGCGTTCTAGATTTGCGCGGGAATTTTTCTTTATATACTTATTTGGCTATTAGCACACTGTTTTTTCTCCATTTTTGCCAAATAGACAATGCCTCCGGTGAAATACAATTTGACTCAAAAAACCGAACTTTACAGGAGAGCCAAAAAACGTGTTTTTTTTGCATACATATCGTAGATAGTCTTAAGTTCTATAACTATGTATCAGTTCAAATCGGCGCCGTAGGGGAGTGGAGTGAGGGGGACTTACTCCATACAAATATGCGCTCACGAACTAGCTTATGACGTAAGGTCGTATGCGGCAAAACAGTATTTTTCATTTAAAATGACAACTATAAGTAATTTAATAAATCCAATCGGCAATATTGAAGTGTATTTGTAGACTAACTTATATACAAAATTTAGAGGCTTCACTCGCTCCCGTTTGTCAGTAAAATAGAAATCTCTGTTTTAAAAGAGGTTTTCTAAATATTTTTTTCTCTGCTATGAAAATTAATCAATCAACTAAATCTTCGGGCAAAATGATGTCAATGAAATGCTTAATCTAGTTTATAAATTGGTAATTACATGTTTTTTCATTGCTGAGAAAAATGGAGATCCATGTCGCCAAAATTTCGTGGCGTCGCCTAAAAAAGAAGAAACGTTAGAATAGATCCAATTAAAGTTACTAATTGCACAAAATGTGATATTTCAATAAGCGACTAACACTTTTTAAACCATTTTGTACCGCAAAAATATTTACTTAGACCATTTTAATTTCTATCTCCGGTGTTCTCATAGATATCTAAATTCCAGTTAGAGCATTTTCTAGAGAGAAAAAAACCGAGCAAAGAGTTATACAAATCTCACTTTGGGCCCAAGTCGAGTTAAGCCGTTATTTGCCGGATCCACAGAAATGTATACCTAGTGTAAGTTTTGTAAACTATGACCTTGTCCAACAGATTTTTTTATAATCATTATTTTCTTAGTATCAAGTATTTTTATTGCTATCATGTTGTCGAGTATACGGTGTTTTAATAAAAGTAGTATCAAACATGAACTCTGTAAACAATATGTATGTATAGCAAATAAAAAAAAATAAAAAAATAATATTACAACATATTATCAGTTCTCCTATAACTAATTCCAGTTAGGTTAAACAATTAATATTATTATAGTAATTATTGGTAGGTATTTGCTTATAACTAAATTAATTATGAAAATGAAACAATTAAGCATTCAATTCTAAAAACTCTTGTAATTTATAAAAACAATTGTTTAAGAGAAAGTCTTTTAAGTTTTTTTATGGTTGAAATTATTATTTTCTTTTAAATTTTCTGGAGAATTGTTACAAATTTTTATACACATGGCAAAAGGACTTGAGTGGACGATTTTTAGGTTAGAAGGTATTGCTAGTTTGTTTCGTGGTCATAGGTTTTTTGGTCTTGAATATATCTATAGGAAATGGTGGATATTTTTAAAAACAAATAAGCAGATTTCCGTCTTTCAGAACATAAGCGATAATTGTCAAGCATGTTTGAAAACAATGCCTTTGTGCTACGAAATACATAAATAGCTACGAAGAAACCTACTGACAGGATACAAAACCTAGCTTAGACCTTCAACAACATCCGATAAAAAATCCAATCAAAATTTGTTCAATAGTTCAGTAAACGCTAGCAGTCTATCGCCACTATGTAAATTCCTCATAATCGTTGTACGTAACTCTTGTCTAGACTTTGTAAGCCTCAAAAGCTACATCGTAAACCGCTATTTGTTCTACGGCCATTATTAATCTAAGTTAAGGCCCGTCGATACGATAATTAATCTTAGGGCCGTCTTCGCGACCGTATGGGGTTAAATCGACCTTTGTTATTTGACCTTTTATTAAGGGTTGGTATTCCTAAATCGGGCAAAAACAGGATATCGGCATTCCAACTTTGGATGATAGTAAATGTTGAATTTTTAAACAAAACATGAAGTATAAAATCACATGTGTTTTTTAGTTAATAATTCATTGTGCCTGGAAATGTTAAGCCGTTCTTGCTCTCTGTATGTAAAAAGCCCCCCTCTCCACAGATATGGTTTAAACCTCGCGTGCTGGACCCATTTGATTAGTATAAGGAGGTTAAAACCTGTCAGAAAGGGGCTTCCCATACAAAGGGGGTTCTTATATACTAAAATTCCTTTCTGAAGGGTAAATGGTTCAAAGACTCACATTCGGATGCAGCCTTACTTCTTGAACTTCTGCGCTGGATACAGACCACCAGACTCAATCTTGGTGTCTGGGCAGACAGCGTTGTCCTCTCGTCGGTCTGGCGCGTCACAGGTCTTCGACAAACTACTGGCCCCGCCAGCAGCTTCCGGAGGAATTCTCTAAACTCAACCCCTAACCCAGAGCTAGCTCGACCCAGACCTCTACCACGATTTCCGTGAATCGTGTTAATGAAAATCCATCCATTCACATCACTTTCCACCGGCGACCGATTCCCGAGACTGCTCGGACACACAATAGGGCTCGCAATTAATGCTCATTAATTGGGTTATTTTACCACTTTTCCACTGTTTATTTCCTTGAAATACATAATAATTACTTCAACACTGGTTGATCCCATTTTTACACGTATCTCCTTGAGGGCAACATTGTCACAGTAAACCGGAAAAAACAACTTTGACATTTCACTTTTTTACAACCCGTGTTGCCTCTCGTGAGGACTCTAATCCCAAGTGTACGGCCTTGGTGGACAGACACACGAATACTCACAGGTACGCCTTAACAGTCCAAGCGTTGCGAAGGCTAGACGTTCGGACGAGGAACGGTCCCCCCACGTCCGTAGCCACTCCATCAAAAGGTCTCGACTGTGTGATCCCATCAGCTGGCAGATCCCCTATCTGCGGCTGCATCGACAAGGCTCGCAGCCTGTAACAAAGAACACAGGAGAAGAGAACATTGCGAATTACCCGGCAAGTTGACAAAATCCAAAACTCTCGCTGTAAAATCGCCAATAACGCGCTTCATCCCGTGTGTGAGTTACGAACATGTCGGTCGGACAGCAAACGCCTCATCAAAGGCCCTCCTTGGGTAACAACAAAGGATGGCGACTTGCGTGCTCCGACCCGACGCACACCGTGCCGATGCCACCGTCGCGACGCCCCAGCGTCTCAACGCACGGTGACCCAATTCACGGCGTCCAATCAGGAACTAGTTTGGTCCCTAGAACTAGAGCATGCACACGCAACCCGGGTAAAATCTGGGGTGTCCTATCCAACTGCTGGACAGGCCAAGAAATCTGTTTCTTTAAACCACTCCGGCCCCCACCATAAATGATGCGACACCAACTCCGGCGCTGTGCAGCCTCCAGATGCGCACTCTGCAGGATTACATTCACCTGGGACGTGCCTCCAATTTATTGTGAATAACTATATTCTGAATTTGTGAAACCCGGTTTCCTACAAAAACCTCTAAAGTACGTGGGGATGCGCGTAGCCATGCTCGCGCAACCTGACTATCCGATCATGCATACACGTCCCGAAATTCAACAGTGGTCCTTACTCTAACTGAATCTCCCCCCGGGGGGTCCCCAACTACTAACTAATATAAATAAATTATACACAAATTCTTATGGTGGGCCGAAGAACTGTCCTCGGCTCCGCACCGGTACAGGGGCAGACAAATTATTGGGGGCCCGGCCCCTCCAATCCAGGGTGCATCCATTGCCCTATATATGGTGAGCGTATACACAATGCCATCCGAGGTGGTGCGTAACCCGCTGCCCTACCATATCTCGAATAAGGCGGGTGATATTCTAACCGCGGATACTCGTGTATCGGCGGAGAGTATCGCTGTAGCTCCGCCCTGCTATACTGTCCTACAGTGGGCGCAGGCACTGGTTCGGCAAACTGGGGTCCACTCATACAACCTTGAGTGGGGCCCCCGCCCGTGGAGCCCCCCCCCCCTCGGGGGGTCCCTACTCGGGCCCGCTGTCGCGGAAGCATGGGGTCCACTCCTAATATCCTGAGTGCGGCCCTGACCCGTTGAACCCCCCCCCGTGAGGGGTCCCCCACCCGGGTCCGCAATATAGCCTCGTACCGCAGGCGCACGATTCACACCTCTATCAAACTGAGCACGACTCACGCGAGGGCTCTCTCCACTCTCTGACGGGTGCGCTCCTCGTCCTTGAGAGGGGCCACTCGACGGACGTGACTGATAGGTGGACTGCGCCGCGGCTCCCCCGCTCGTGGCGTGACCGTAGGCTCCAGACCTGTGCGCACAAATTAGATCATTATGTGGCCGGCCACATTCTCTACACATTCGCTGTCTGGAGCACTCGCGCGCTAAGTGGTCCTCTAAACAAAAATAGCACAGTCTATTAATTTTAACTAACCGCCGTCTGTCCACTACCGGTAATGCAGCAAAATCATGGCACTGCGATAACGCGTGTCCTGGGCGTCCACACTGGTGGCAATTTGGGCTCTCAGCCACAGCGGCCAGTGCAGCCAGACGTGCAGCAACGCGTCCCCGAAGCGGTTGCACTCCCTGTGGCCCCCTTCGCCCCGAATTACCGGCAGGTTCCCTGAAACTCCCGGTAGGTGGCGCCACCTCCGAAGTCGATGAAGATTCCACGGCCCTAGCCTCAAATTCTAAAAACTTCATCAAATCAGCGAAAGTAGGAAGAGCCTTGTCCTCCCTTTCCGCGGTCTCACGTTCGAAACGTGAACGAGTATCAGACGGTAACTTACCCAAAATAATGTGTACCAACAAGAACGACCACTCATCCACGGGCAAACCTAACATTTTTAACGCGTTACAGGCTACTGTAACCGGGGTCAGTAACTGCGTTCGAATTTGAGCCTTATTACCTACCCTAGGCAAACTTAACAATTGGCTCGTATGAGCATCGGCCAACAGACGGACATTCTGATATCTATTATTTAATAGTTCCCACGCTATGCTATAAGAATCGTCCTCTACTCTTAAATGTTGCACTAAGCTCTTTGCCTCACTTTCTAAAGTGGACATCAAATATGCCATCTTTTGTGCGTTGGTTAAATCCTGCCTACTGTCAACCAACGAGGTGAACATATTCTTATATGCCACCCATAGCTCCATGGCACCATCAAAATGTCCCAACTCCAAAGTAGGGAGCCTACTGTGCAACGATGTACCTTGCGCTGCATGTCTTACATCAGGTGTGCTCGAAACACCTGACTGTCGCTTTTTAATCTGACAGGCGACCTGTGTGACCTCATTATAAATATCCATAATTTGATCCATGTCATTATTAGGGCTAGCCATTACCTCCGGTGGCAGCTCCTGGTCCAACAGCTCGATGAGCGCCTGCTCAGCTTTCTCGAGGCGATGCTCCATCTGTGAGTACCGCTCCAGGACTGCATCGCCCCGATCAGCTCGAGCCAACAAGCCTTGAACGCTGACAAACCAGCGCAGCTGGCTGGCCAAGATGTTCCTCGGAGAAGTCCTCGACATTGTAGACCGGGAAATCAAAGAAAATACCAACAATTAAAAACCGAACTAACTCTGGCACGAATCACAAACGTCCCCGTATACAATAATATTGTAGACCCAAATATACTAGACTCTAGTCAGTATGTTAATTTCAGTACATTAATACACAATACAACCCTGTTGTTCAATTATGCGAGTTCAACCAAAACCAATTTTTAATACTCAAATGTGTACAAACAAACACAATATCATAACTTTATGAACAAACAGACAGACCTTTTCTGTTGCTATATATCACTCAAACATTTTCAAATAAACACAATATCATAACTTTATGAACAGACAGACAGACCGTTTCTGCTGCTATATATATATAATCCATACAACATAAACCAGTTAGTTACATTTATGCTACACTTTTGACAAACAACTATGTCCAAGCCTCAATCGCAAGTGTCAAGAAGTTTTCATTCAAAATAAACAATATAAACCAAACTGTAGCACTAACTAACAGTATATCCAAAGGTAATTGGCTTCTGAAAGTATGTAATCACATTAAACACTTGTTAAAGACTAAACATACTCCAAAACAAACAAATTTAACAATTCCAAGTTGTAACATAACCTATGTACGTTGTTATAATATTATACCTAAGCGCTCGCTTAGTTAATATGATTCACTAACCAAAAACTACACATTACACATTAGCCCTGCTATGTACTTTGTAATTTATATAAGCCGAGGCTTTCAACAACTATATAACTAATAATTAAGCCGCTTCGCTTGCTAGCAATGGTTATGCTGTATGAATTTACAAACTATCATAGTTTTGTCGCCGGGTTCACTAGGCTTAACCGCGCTTATAAAGTTATATGTTTATCCACAATACAACATATAATACAATACCTAAAGCTAAAGGAGCTGTGTAAATATCCTTCCAGCTTACATAAACCTATTCATATACACAGTCCGAGTACTGTAGTATAAGAAATAACAAAATATTCTATTTGATCTCGCTTTAGGTTACAAGGTTCCAAACTACCTACCTAAAACAAAGTATAATTCACAAATTAACTTACAAGGCCAACGGAGCTACCATTTCGGTTCGGCTTATATAAACAGAATATATCTTGGTCCGGGGTTAAACAACTTAACCGCGCTATGCTACCAGAAAATGGGTGTGAAAAGCCCCCCTCTCCACAGATATAGTTTAAACCTCGCGTGCTGGACCCATTTGATTAGTATAAGGAGGTTAAAACCTGTCAGAAAGGGGCTTCCCATACAAAGGGGGTTCTTATATACTAAAATTCCTTTCTGAAGGGTAAATGGTTCAAAGACTCACATTCGGATGCAGCCTTACTTCTTGAACTTCTGCGCTGGATACAGACCACCAGACTCAATCTTGGTGTCTGGGCAGACAGCGTTGTCCTCTCGTCGGTCTGGCGCGTCACAGGTCTTCGACAAACTACTGGCCCCGCCAGCAGCTTCCGTAGGAATTCTCTAAACTCAACCCCTAACCCAGAGCTAGCTCGACCCAGACCTCTACCACGATTTCCGTGAATCGTGTTAATGCAAATCCATCCATTCACATCACTTTCCACCGGCGACCGATTCCCGAGACTGCTCGGACACACAATAGGGCTCGCAATTAATGCTCATTAATTGGGTTATTTTACCACTTTTCCACTGTTTATTTCCTTGAAATACATAATAATTACTTCAACACTGGTTGATCCCATTTTTACACGTATCTCCTTGAGAGCAACATTGTCACAGTAAACCGGAAAAAACAACTTTGACATTTCACTTTTTTACAACCCGTGTTGCCATCTCAATAAAATAGAATCTGACACATACTTGCGCGTTCCGAACGCTTTTAAACCGAACACTCTCAATGCCTCATTAGACTATAAGAGGTGTTGATAAAATAACTCTCAAGTCGAAAATGGGGCAGTGTTTGAAAAACGCGGGTGGAGCCGCGGGCCAAAGGCAAATTTAATTTAAACAATTTGGTAACAAAAACAGTTTTCCGATATGATTTAGAGATTTCTGCACTACGTAAAATAGTTACAAAAAAAAATATATATAACAATAATTTGGGCAAGTGCGATTTGGACGCTTCGGGTTCCGTACCACCACACAATACCGGTGTGGGGGGGAACCCTAAAAACATACATATCAACAATACAGATGCTACAGCAACATTAAGGCGACAAAAAACAAGACGCTAAAATGGTAGCGCCTGACAAAAAAAATTGACGCGGTCTGCGTATGGAATCCAAATTTTTATTATTTTATGTTTAATTTAGACTATGGCCTACAATCTGACAACCTTCCTTGCAGGAGGACACCCCTTAATTTTTTCAATTATTTTCTTATTTGTCGTAATACAGGCTATAGTAACACGTATTGAAATTTCAACTTTCTACCTATTAAGGTTGGAGCTGTAGACCCCTGTGACATACGGACGGGCAGACAGACAGTAGAGGCTTAGTAATAGGATTCCGTTTAGCAACCTTCGGGTATGGAACCCTAAAAAAATATAGTTAGCGCAGGACATATTCCAAGCGAATGCCGACCCTTAAGTCCACTACGTCCCTTGGATTTACCTCCAGAGAGGAACCGAATCAATGCGTCTAATAGACGTAGCGAGAAAGTAGGAGTTCGTTGTGCGCCGCTCGGGGACTTGGCGAATTGAGTTCTGAACTGTTGGGTCGCTACTCCAAAGTATGTATTTGTTTGCAAACATGCATAATATGCTAGACAGCCACACATACGCATGTTACGTACATAAATGCACACCACTTCTCTGCGCTAATAGCCCGGCGGTAGCGTTGCATTTTAGGTAGTGATTTTACGCCGATAGATTGTCATCTTTTTCAATAGATCTAGAATGACTCATAACAGTACCAAGCGTCAGCTGACGCACCCGTGGTGGGTGTGGGCGTGGGAAGCTGCGAAAGAGGTAAAAAAAAGTAATACAATGATAGTTGACATCATACTTAGCTGAGAAAAAATAGTCAGCTGCATCGTGGAGGGGGGATTATGCGTCAGCTACTCGCATAAACTTGTAAAAAAACACGTAAAATAAAGTAATAGTATGAAATTTGACTAGGTGATTCTTTAAATAATTAAAAGTACAAAAACAAGAATCAGCTGCATGGGTAGCGGTGACGGTGTAAAGACCGTCCGTCTGCTGACGCAGTAAAGTAAAGGTGAAAATCAAAAACTTCCTTTGCCTACTTTACCATCTTAGAAAAGATTTTAATACTATTGAATACATATTAAACAATAGACCTAACTTTCGTATTGAATGTTAATATCTTCTTTGCAAACACCAGTTTATATTTTTTCTAGTGATTAATCTCCACACTTCGTTTACCGAAAAATAATCAAAATCACAGTTGTTCATTCAAGTTCAATAACTTCCATAAACATAAATAGACTTCCGCCAATTTTCCCGATTAATGTCACCAGTTTACTACGATTTTTGTATGAAATAAAGTATAATTACAATCAAAATTTCATGTCACAATAAACTATGATACTTAACTAATCGGATTCTGTTATTAAATCGACAACCTAATTATTTATTGAGACCGTAAAACATAATGGACATCACTTCAAATTCCAAGAAAACAATGATCCACTAAAGCAAGCTATACAAAAATCGTAATTTGGTGGAACCTCTGGGGTGAAATTTCGCCAATTTACTTTATATTACAAAGCGCTGGGGTAATTATGTACTACAAAGTGTAGGATTAGACGTGGAGAATCGGAGAAAGAAATACGACACATACGAAATTAGAGAGACACTATGTAGTTCTGAAGGTCTTACTTTGTGTGCTCTCAAATGTTAAATTTCTTCAATGCAAAATAGTCCTTGAATAAAAATCCATCCATCCATTAGCCTGTCATCGTCCACTGCTAGACATAGGCCTTTCCAATATTTCGCCACTCATGGCGGTCCTCTGTCCTCCTCATCAAGCCGCCACCCGCAAATTCCAGCGGGCACGAGGTTGGCCGCTGTGATTTGTTGTACGAGGTCTCCATTCCAACGCCTTTCAGCCCCAACGGCCATCATGTCGGCGACAGATATGGCCTGCCCACTGCCTCTTCAACTTTCTTATTCGACAGGCTATCTTTCGATCTCCGACGGATCTCGTCGTTTCGGATTTTATCCAGCAGAGATAGCTGGCTCCATAGCTCGTTGACCGGTGGATCAAGCCCATTGTAAGAGTCCACGTCTCAGCCCCATACGTTATCACAGGAAACATCTTAGCCTTTAAGATTATCACACTAATATTATAAATGCGAAAGTTTGTGTTTGTGTATGTTTGTTACTCTTTCACGCTGAAACGGCTGGACGGATTTGGATGAAATTTAGAATGGATATAGCTTATACCCGAACTTAACACATAGGTTACTTTTTATCCCGGAAAAAAGCATGTCGTTAAACCGAATAACACGCGGGCGAGTCGCGGGCAAAGCTAGTTCCTAATAGACAACATTCCACCGAAAACAAAAAATTTTGCGCGAATTTTTTCTTTACCTTTCCATAGAAATTTAGTCAGCTGATTCAACCACTTCCCACTGGGGGAAGTGAAAAAATTATTTGAGCAAAACCTTTTTTTACCCTTCTGGAATGTTGATCACTGATCAATCAGTTAACGATACATTATCTACCCTAGAGTTATTTTCTCTTATTTTGTAAGAAAGAACCTTGCAAAAAACAAGTTTTCATAGTAGTAAACTTAGGCAGGATATCTCAGTACTAGCGAACAAAAAATATATTGAAGCAAGTTCTAAAATAATACCTACTATTCTCGTTTGTGAAGCCAGTCGATTTATTTGTTTAACGTAGCAAAATATTTACCAACAAAATATTAAATTCAATTTCGTTTTGTGATTGAGTTTAGATTAATTTTATTCATTTACTTTTTGTATGATTTATTACTTTCTCTTTCAATCATTTTGGGCACTGGCTCTTTTCCTTGATGTTAAAATTACCTGACCTTTGAAGTGGTCAGCCATTAGTATTAATGCCTATTCTATAAAAGAAAAAAAAATTTTTAGGCCCTGTTTACATGAAAAAGTCAGCGATCCAAATAACTGATAACGGAACGTAAATATTGGAAATGGAAGCAGCAAGTACAGAAACAGTCCATTCAAAATCGAGGTCGCTCTGTTTCATCCATTCTAAAGCTGCTGATCTCCTGAAGGTCAAGCAGCAATGGACAGAGCAGCAGGCGTTAGCAGAAACCGACAAACCTTTTTAAAATATCCATGTTCCTTACCTCACTACAAAAGAGAGTAATTTTCAATGCAACGACTGAACAAATAAATTTGTTAAATGTCTACGATAAGTTGGTACTTGGCTTTGCTCTTGAAACTTTGGAACAGGGGTGATAATACTTTAGAGATATGGTTTTATCGGTGGTAAAATTAAACGCTGACTCGTTATACGTTTCCCACAATTGTACCGCTTCACAAATATATTTGTTTTGCTCGAACGGACGGTTTAAATCTTATTTTTATTGCAGAAAGGCTTAATTTACGTTTTTGTGTGTAAAATAATACGTTTGTACAGTAATTTCGTTGGTTGTAAAATGGTAAACGACCCATTGTGTCCAACGCCTTGGCCCGAAATGGAAGGCTAGACTTGGGTGAAGATAAGACCTATCTAAAGATGCCAACAATTTGGAGAACCTAGTAATGGCTGGTGAAGATGGAAGGCTGAAGTCCAAGAATTTTGGAAATCTTTTAAAATGTATTGTCAATTTGTCAAAATTTTTGTAAAACGACCTTACATGGTAAGTTATTGTAGTAGAATACAGAAGTTATAATACACAAAGAATAACATAATTTCTTAGGGGGAAAATTACGCAAATAAAATTACAGAATTTGGATGATTTTGTTGCAATAATTATGCCACGCGTTATTTAAAAAAAATACGTATGTTCTTCTAATGCTTATAAAATGAACACACTGCGTCAAAAGCTTTGTTTATTTACTGTAAATAAAATATTTTCTAACCCTCTATTTCAAAATTCTTACTGATTTTCACTCGAGTATCGATTTCGGGATTTAGTTGGTTTCTTTGCAAAGTTCACACTCGGAACACCTCCGACATCTCCTCGGGGATTTATTTTCTTTGAATGATATCTAGCGATTTTGAATTTTGATTTCATTTGATTTTGAAAAACACAGAAAATAAGTTTACATTTACTTCTTCTAGAAGTATACCATTCGGCATTGATGCTTCTTTGATCCCGTAAGGGAATTGATACCAAGTGGCCAGTCAAATTAAAAAAGCTAGCGATTAAAATCTTCCCTTCTTCACTTTGGTAGGCGTTGGTTCATTTTGAAACACCCAAACAGTCGAGTGGCGCTTGGTTTCTGGGTCGTATTGATAAATCCAGGACTCACCTGTAACGATGTCGTAAACACGCCGAGACGACCCTGCTTCAAATTTTTTTAGCATATCACGGCACCATTCCACCCGGGCCTGCTTCTGAGCATCGGTGAGGTTGTGCGGCACCCAGCGTGATACTATCCTCCTCACGCGAAGATGGCTGTGTAGAATCCCGTGAACGCTTCCCGATCCAATCTTCAATATGTGTTGAATCTCCTGATATGTAATTCGCCTATTGTCTTGGATTAAATTTTTCACTGCCAGCACGTTTTCTTCGGTAACAGCCGTCAAAGGGCGACCGCTTCTTTCTTCATCCCCCAAAGTTGGTCGACCGCGCTTGAATTCATTAAACCAACGATACACGGTTGCCTTGGAAGGGCCTTCATCCATGAATGCCATTTGAAATCTATCGTACGATTCATCCGGTTTCAGGCGACACTTGAAATCGTAAAAAATCGTAGCTCTAAAACGTTCCCGGCGCAGATCCATATTTCAGCGAGACACAATACTTTGAATTAGCTCGCAAAAAAATGTGGAGGGAAATTTTGAAATTAGAACATACCTATTTTTACTTATCAATAATCATATTTATTCTTTTTTGAAATTTGTTGGTATTATATTTTATTTTTCAACACTTAAGTACATGTTTATTTTTGCAACTAGTTATATACTTGAGTATTTTTTTTTCTGGCATTTATGTACTGTACATACACTTATATTCAAATATTTACATGTTACGCACATGGTAACACTACATACATATAGTATAAGTAAACAATTTTCAATTTATTTATTAAATAAGTAAAATTACATCATATCTGTTGATACAATCAAAAACAGTGATATTTTAGGTATTGTTTAACTTTATTTATTGTTCATTTATCCCTTTAACAATAAGTATGTGCGCAGAGTATTTCTTTTCTGTGCTACTTATATATTTTTTTTGTGTTTTATGTAACTGTTTTTTTTTGTAGACGCACCCTCTGCATTTGTATCCAAAAAATATTTAATTTTACAGGGATGCGGTGAAAATCAGCGCTGTTCGGATCATTGCTTATGATCCGACAGCATTGCTGAGCGCATGATCTTTTGTCAAATTAGCTTAAGACTTTATCCATCATTATGTGTATTTTTTTTCTTGTTTTGGCAATAAATGATTCTTTTCTTTCCTTTTTTTTTATATTTTCGAAAAACATTATAACTGGCCAGTCTCCCATATATAAAAACTTTTTTTCGCGAAACTTTCTGAGGGGCCTGGTATTTAATGGTACTTAAACACAATGAGTGAAGTGAGGATAAACTGCAAAAAACATACTTAACACGGTTTTTGAACATCTTTTTCTTTATAAGCTTACATCATTTTTTTAAATTAAACAAATACATTTTTCTATAAAAATAAAAACAGCATGTTAAGTACAGTTCCATCCATAAGTCACGAAAAATTCTGAAGTTTAACTTTGTAATAATGAAAAATAAATAAAAATACTACATGCAAATATTTTCAAAATTGCTTTCTTGAGGTTTGATATGAGGATATTACGTATCATTTTAAGTATATTTTACAAAAAAACATTCAACCGTATCGTATCTGGAGGAACCCAAACTTGGGATGTTTTGAAAATGATTTTAATTTGAAACAAGTGAACGAAATGTAATAATGTGATATATTTTTAGAATTGACTCAGAAATCCCTTTCATTTGATACCACACACGAAAGGTTTTAGAATAAAATAATCCTTTTTCCATACAAAAAAAAGAGGACGTCATAACACCTCTCCATTTTTTTGTTCTACGGGTCAAATTGTTTCATATGGCCTAAACATCTATCGTTCCGATTTTCATGCCCTTAACACCATTTGTAGCCATTTTGGGCGTACGCTAGCACTATATTGGAATGTTACGGAACTACTCGCACTTGACCGGTTTTTCTTCAGTAACATAAATTTCAACTCCATACCAAAAAGAGACGGTCTATGCGTTTCAACCGTACGTTTGTATGTAAAAGATGACAGGAGCCGTTTGTATGTTTTCCCTTATACGATTTTTAATATGATGCATGATTAATTGATTTCGTTTTATGTAACGTGTGATGGGAGCTAACAAAAGCGTCAGACTGGCAGGGGATTTCGCACCCGTCACATATTGTTGCCGAGAAAGGAAAACATGATTAACGACTTCAAGCTTATAGGCTTATCAGATCATGATATTATTCACTATAGTATAGCCTTTGCCCGCGACTCACGCACGTTTAAGATTTTACTATCTTTGTAGGTTGATTATAATCGCAGAAGGCAAATTTTAGGTGCGTCGCCAAGGTTTTCGCGCGGAAGAGGCGCAACTTGGGTGACCTTTACACCCGCAAAGTAGCATGACAGTAATACGGGGCGGCTACATACATAAATATACTCACGCCTGTCTCCCAGAGGTGTAGGCAGAGACTACAGGGCGGCTATTCCGCAATTATTGCGCATTCGCAACATCAGTCATTTGTTTAAAGTTTGATATATGCCATGTGATCGAAATTAGAGTGACTAAACCACATCAAATAGAAGCTATAGGATATAAGGAATACTTACCATAAGTTTTCAATTAAAAAAATCAACACATATCCATACAAAATCCGTTTTTGAATCACCCGCAATCTGCCTTCGAAAAATTCTGATCTGAAATTCTGGCAAGTGCAAATAAATTTGCTACGACAAATATCGGATGACTTCACAAGGGATTTTCTACGGAAACGATTGATTTTACCACTTTCGCAATTATTGCGCACGCGCCAGATTCGCCCGCCTGGACGGCTATTCCGGTATTATTGCACATTCGCAATATCAGTCATTAGATATTTGTTTAAAGTTTGATAAATGCCACGCGATGGAAATTAGCGTGACTAAACCACATTAAATAGAAGCTATAGGATATAAGGAATGCTTACTATATTATATTAAATTCAATGAAATCATTTGAAACAAAGAAGCATACTTACTGTGAAAAAAAAAACCTCTCCATCCTTACTTCAGGTGCCTGGTGTTGTATTTGGGCAAGTGAAATTTTATTTTCATTTTCACTGGTATTTTTTCAGGTATCCTACTATTAAGTAGTATATGCAGTTTCATTTAAAGATATCAGTCTTTTTTGAAACCCGGTATAGTGCCTTTTCCTTTTTACCTATGAAGCGTTAGTGTATGTACTGTCTGTCTATTTTGATCATCGTTCTTTGAAGGCGTTTTAAGACGACGTAGTGATTTTGGTATTATCGTAGGGATAGTATTTAATTACACGCCAGAAAATATTGAAAATGCTAACTATAGTGTCCCATCAAAAATATTAATTGCACATCAAAGGGTCATGCATGAATCAATAAGTTTATTGTCATAAAACATAAAATACGAGTACATATATATTTAAACGAATAATTAAATAGTTAATTTTTTTTAGGGTACCGTACTTCAAGAGGAAAAAACGGAGCCCTTGTAGGACCACTTTGTTGTCCGTCTGTCTGTCCGTCCGTCCGTCTGTCTGTCAAAACCCCTTATCTCGAGAACGCGCGGAGGTATCGACTTGAAATTAAAACCATATACTCAAGTCTACAGTCCCTTGAAGCTGTGAAAAAATCAAACTTCTAAGAAAAATTGATAAGGCCGTTTGTGACGCAAAAACCGTATATTTCGACACTCTGAAGGTAATCAAAGTTTACAGGGTATAGTATCCAGAACTGTGAACTACAAGCATATATAGGGAAAAATCTGAAAACTATACCATCCATCCATCCATCAGCCCGTTTCATCCACTGCTGGACATAGGCCTTTCCAGGATTTCGCCACTCTTGGCGGTCCTCCTGGAAGAAATGCCCATACTCACACCCGCTGGGCAGACGGGTTGGTGAGCGCGGTGCCGAAACCCTTGCACCAGTGACGCCGCTGCCCGTCACCAGTCTATTTTTCATAAGGCCCGGCAATTGGGGATGGATATACCGCCATCCATCGGGCCCAGGCAATGGTGTGCCGCCTGGTTTTGCCTGAGAGCTGTTCTCTTACTCTCCCCCGAATGACTTCGGGAGGATTTGCGAGTAAGATGGTGGTACCTCCACAGTCGAGCCCGGCATCAGCTCTACCACCTAGGAAACTATACATTTGTAATTAAATCATAAAATAATTAATAGCTTTGATTGATGGTTCTTGATGAAACTCCATTAGAGCAATGAAAAGTCTTACTTGTACCAGTTCCACAATGTTTATTCTTCCTGTTAGCGACCGGTTTCGTTTAAAACATCCAGGGGCCTTATTGTCTAACTTTAAATCTATCGCGACACCTTTTAATTTGACATTTGTACCATACTTTAAATGTCAAAATCAAAGGTATTGCGATTGATTTAAAGTTACACGATAAGGCCCCAGGGCATTCTTGCAACTGATGTAAACACATCAAATAAATGTATACTTAAATAACTTTGCCTGAAGATCTGTGCCTGAAGATGTTTTAAACGAAACCTGTGGAACTAGTACAAGTAAGACTCTTCAGTGCTAAATCATTAGTATTTAACGGAACCCTCGGTTAGCGAGTCCGACTTGCACTTGCCCGGTTTTTTGCGTTGTGTGTACTCGCACTCATTTCACGCTATGAAAACATATCTTCTCGCAATACATTTAAATCGCTGGGTTTGATTCTAGCCTAGGGATTTTTTTTTTTCGAAAATCGTATATTGCAATATTTATTCAGCTTTTTGATTGATCACGAAAAAGCTTTCGGCTAAAATTAAAAATAAGTACGACGACGAGCGAAGGGAGGCGAAGCAAGGAGGAGTGTGTAAGGTTTTGAGGACCCGAGCGAAGCGGAGTGGAGACAGGCGCTCATAATTTTACCAGAAAATAATTTCGTATGATCGCGTAATGACATCATAATTCGGTCTTTCACGAAAAAACTGCTTTTTTCAGCGACATTAATTTGAGTAAGCTGAATAAGTTCAGTCAGCCCTTTAGGGCAGAGCTGAGAAGAGACAGATTGTTATCTACACCTATACTTGTATACCCTTGGTTCACAAATAAACAATCGTGAACAAGTTTTGTCATGGTAGCAAACCTGAAGTCGCAAAATAAAAATCTGTCGCTTTTTTTATTTGGGCTGTTTGTTTTTTGATAAAGCTGTTTTTCTCAAACGTGCTTGGTAATGCCGCTTTTCTTTTGAAAACGACCAACGGAAGAGCCTCTTTTTTGCCCTATGTGAAAAATAAAAGTACAAAAATTTATTTTTACTGTGTTATAAATAAAAATATGACAATCCATTTTTACCCGCTACGATTAACTTTGGAAATTCTGTAAATTGCATAGTGAGTTTGTTAGTTTCTTTTATTTAGTTATGACTCAAAACAGAAAAATTTAAAGTTTTGAAAATCTAAGTTCATTCATTGTGCGTACGACTCGTAAAATAATCTGATTGTTTTATAAATATTTCTAAAATAAAATTTGAAAAAAGAAGTTAATTCGCTCATAAAAATCATAAATTAAAGGAAAATTACAACCGAGTTTGTGTTATTTCCATTAATTACTGATTTTCGATAAGCCTTGGTCTTCGTCAGGCAATACCCAACATTTCGGGCTTCGGAAATAATGTACTATAATTTTTTCATTTATTTATTCAGAAAAATATTTTGATCATCGCTATAAGAGTAAAGAGTTGATATTTAAGGCGGGCTTTTTCGAACGAAGCCGCCCAGATCGATATTTTACATAGTTTTAAGGATAGTCGTTGCAGATTTTTTACTCCCAAAAAATTATGTTATTCACTAAGACTTAAATTGAAAGGATACCCTTTCATCGAAATTTAATTGAAATGTTTTAGGCATTATATTTATTACTAAAAGCAAAAACTTTATACTACTATTTAAGGCGTGAAATACTGTATAGGATATCGACATAATATTTTATACAATAAACATTGAAAAATTATAAAAACTGAGCAGGATAGACAAATGTGAAATGAAAGGGTTTGAGCAGGACAGATTCTCCGAACATCCTTGTCAAAAAGATGCATTTCATCCAATCCATTCATCAGGCCCGGCCGCCCGATATTTGGCAGATTTTACTTCAGTAGGCCTACCAAGAGTTTTGGTCACGATACAAGTTACCGACTGCGTAAAATATTTATATGAGAAATTGTGCAGCGCCCCTAGCGGCTTACGAGAGGAACAACAATCTCTCATACTAAATATTATACGCAGACATTAAAATCGATTCTGAAGTTGTTGTTCTTTTGTTATTAACACTAAACAACTATTTATTTGAAGAAAATTTATATTTGACAGCACTAAAACTAAAATTAAAGCCTTCAGTATCGACTTAAGAGCCCGGTCCGCGACGACGACAACTTTGATGAAAAACAATATGTTTAATATTTTTATGGTCCTTACCGCGGTGTTTTTGGAAAAACCAGGGACATACACCACTTCATATTGGCCGTCTAAATAAAGGCCTAGAATTTATTTGATTGAATTGTTTCTCTTTTGCGAGTTATTTTATTACTTACGAGCCCGCTCCGAATCGTTGTTCATAATATCTAAGTATCAAAATACAGTCAATGACATGGTAGCGTACGGTCTATAACTTCAAAATTAAACATCTAGGTAAGGCAAGGGTACTATTTTCGTATTCAGTGATGAAGATTCTATAGTGCATAGGGGTCAGATGCATTTCCGAAAATTTTGACTTTTTTTGTATGTGCCGCCTCTAAAGTGATATGAGTATGGGTCAAAGCAGCAGGTAACATGAATTGCTGGGGCCGCAGCATCAGCATCCAAGCTGGGGCCGAATTGCCAGAAACCTACAGCTCACGTTCTCACGGAACGATACCTAGAACGCCTAGAATAAACATACTTCTTGTAGAATTATCTGCTTTGTTGCCATGCAGCGGTCACCCGCATCTCATAGGCCATACACCGCTTTGCCACTTTTGCATAATGTGAGCATGACGCTGGACTGCAGCGCAGCATTCATAGCGGGCACTCACAAGATCCACTAGTGCTATAATTGTAGTTCTTTTTCAAACAGGAGTACTAAAGTGGGATGATACCTAAGTGCGACGTGTATCTAAATATCGGCTGACGTGGTCTCAGCATTGCTTTTACACGAGTTAAATACCTTATCACTAAGTCGCCCGATAACCCAACAGTTTCTCGTTTTGGAGAAACCCAGTCTATTTTGTTTATATCTTCTGTGTTATCAGTATTCGGTCAAGAGTCACATACTAGTTGTTTCACCCTACTAAAACTGCATCCGATCTGCATCATTGTCGTTGTTAAGACACGCTCTTATCGCGCACACAATGCCGTATGTGCTTAATAGGTATGTTTTACCTGTATACTAAAGTTACAAACTTTTGACCTGGTTTTCCCTATGAATGCCCGGCATTCATATTATGGTGTTGCGAGCTAAGACAATGCATCGAGTACAGCAATTAAACGTTGTTATCGATGTCCCAAATTGGTAGCGTAATTTTTATCGTAGGTATGTGATACGATCTATAGTGACTATGTGAACACGTGAGTGACTCCCGGGGCCCCAGTATGGGAGCGCAGGATGAATTGGAAATCGTCTATTTTCATAAGGATGAAAGTTTGACTGACGTGGTCCAAGAATATTTTAATATTCACTCGTTTATTTTAGGAATGATCCAATTACCGCGCCGAACGATAACCCGCACGCGAGGTTGTGGGAATTCCAAATTGATATTATCCCTATATTGTTTTCTTTTTTCGGTACGATAAACAACTGGAGTGGTATAAATTGCTATGCGGGCAGTCAGTCGCTAGACACTACACGGTCAACATTACCGCAAGAACATCATATAGACTTAGGAGTCCCGTGACATCCATCCAGAACTCAAGATGCAGTCCCAAGACAGAATCCTCAGTTTCCCGGTGGACACCTTCACGAGGCGCGGGCCTTCTATACCCGAGGAGGCCCCTTTCAGCCCCGGCGAAATTCTGCAATTCAACAAAGCATACAAACAGTTTCTTCAGGCGGAACGACAGCTAGACGACCTGACTTTCCTTAACGGGAAGCCATGCCCCGTCCGCTACAACTTTGATCCGACGAGGCCAGAAGAAGATCGGCTGCTGGTGAACTGGGACTGGCTCATGCCCTTATTTTGGGGGCCGCCACCAGGTGAGAGGGATCTCGTCAGGCTGCCCACTATACTGGAGTTTGTTGAAACGAAGATTCGCTTTTCGAAGTGCAAGGCGGTCGCCGGGGACACCTGCTCCTGCGGCAAGAGGCCTAATGTAGTGGTACCACCGGGACGTGAGTGCAGGATCCCACAGCACTTTCATCATTTCTGCACGGCGCACGTCTCTGCGTGGATAACAAAGTACATGGTCCCGGCGATTCTGCTGAAAGAATCCCAAGAAATCTTCAGAGAGGTCATCCAGAAAGTGCATGAAGGTGATCCGCAAATCCTCGAATACTATTCGACGGGTGACCGGACGGACACAGAAATGTTGCTGCAGTCGGCTCGCAACATCAGTGATAATAGTGCTAAATAGTGCAGCAATGCTGCTGCAATGTGACGTTCGCTTATTAAAATAAATATTTGTGTTTATAATATGTTTACTTTTTTTTTTCTTGTACCCCTATGAGTGTAGGATGATGGAGAGTTGTGCAGGTAAGGTACTGAGATCATTCCCTCTGACGTTGCTTCAAGTTGAAATTTAGTTTCTCTCGTGACCACTCTATGTTAGATACAATCAAGTCAAGCTTGGACTGCACCAGATGTAACGTCTAGGTAACGTGCTACTAGCCGCTGCATAGCACGTCACATCACTAACGCAGATAAGTTGCAAGGCGTGATGATTAGCGTTATGTGCACATGGGATGCAAAGCTCCGTTATCACAAACTATGCTTGGCATATGCTTATCATATGTCTTGAGCAAGGCCTGAGTGTGCATTTGCCTCTGACTACGTGTATCTGCGACGTTTAGGTATGGAGCCGACCATACAGGAATATGAGACGTCTAAATAAGGTTTTTCTTAACTTTATATCTATGAATAACTGCATGTAAGCCGCAAACAGTATTATGACAAAGACCGGCGGCAATTGGCGTTACATCTGTAACTCCTTATGGACCGATAATACGTATGACCACATGGCACGCTATCGTTTAAATATGGCACAAACTATGTGTCACTACTCAAAAGATAGGTAAATATGATAAGACGACGGGACCTTCATCGAAATATTATTACAGGCTGCCGGCCGAACGTAAGTAGCTCGAGCGTATTACGGCAACCCACGTTTAGTTGGCACTGTCTTGAAATATTCGGGAAAACCCGTGCTATATTCATTTTATGATCTGTATCCAACTGGCGGCGTGTATTTCAAAACGAAATCAAAACTGATGAGTGACCATAGAAAATTACCGGGACATACACGTGTGCTTCATACACGTATACACCTCACTTATACTTAAGATTTGTCATTGTATAGGTGTTACAGGTTTGGTTAGACTATAATGATGTACAAAACATCATTCTAAATATGTATACTTTTCATGATTCCTGTAATGTTAGGACTATGGTATGACAGATACCTTACCTAAACACTGCACCGTACCTACCTATCGCTGCATAGCATGTCGCGGTGCCCCTCTATCGTGTTACAAAGTGTAGTGACCACGGTTATCTATGCATGGATGTAGATTGTACAACATCTTAGTGGATAGAACTAGTACAATATATTATTATCATTATTAAACTAACTACCTAAATATCTAGTATCATGAAGGAAACTGGTATGTCGTGGCATTTGTAAGTCGGCATGCATTTTGAAATGAAATAACTATGTATCGGGAACAAGTTTTTTTTTTATTTTCAAAAACAAACACTCACATGCACAATATACTCAATACTGATGTACACAAATACCTAATACTTATTATATAAACAAATGATCATATCTATGATTAGCACTACTTCGGCCGGTTGAGAGTTCCACGCCACGATGCCTGCTGACGCAAAGCTTCTGCATACTGCATCAAGTGCCTGTCCAGTCGCCGCTGCTCGGCCTTCTGACGTTTTCTCTCCTCCCGCTCCAAGTCTTGTCTGCGCTTTTCTGCTTCTTCTTCCGCCCGCTCTTGCTCCTTCCGAGATTTTTCCCCGTTGTCTCGATGAACGGCTTCTCCAGAGTTTCCGCTCATGGTGGATGATGATTTTGTGAATGATGACATGGTGATTTTGTTAAGACTGATCGATTGTACACAGCCTTGTGATTATGGCGAGTGTATATGTGCTAATGATTGATTGTATATGTACTTTCCTCCATTTATACTAACCCGAAAACTACCTAACAAGGACTGGTTGTTCCATAATTATCGCGAATTTTTTCCCACTTGAATAAGCTCGTTATAATGAGGGATAATTCAAATACCGTGACATCATGGTGTACCGCAGTAACGACAGAATTGATAAGCAAATTAGGTAGAGAAACGTATTTTGTGGTAAAATGGCGCAATGTCGATGATGTCAACGGGTAATACATGCATATATCGGCAATACCCAGTTATTTTCAGCTGAAAAGGAAAAAATTGATAAGGATAATGCATACAGTTTTATATTTTATTACGGGAGTGATATCATACACTGTGTTAACTCCTGTTAGTTAGCACAATGATGCTCCGTATGGAAAAAAGTATAGGTAAGCTGCAGTAGGTGCTCGTTACGGTACAAATGCAAACAAAAATTGTTACAACTCTAACTGCAAGCACCCCGGCATGCTGAGTATGCACGCATTCTTGCTACGTGACCTGCAGTCTTACTCGACTATGTTGTATGTTCTTTGGATGTTCGGCTCCGACAAGCTATTCCACTACAGCGTTGCAGCTTGCACTCATGTCCGCAAAGCAGTTTACCAAGCGAACCCGAGAGACTTGGGTTTTTGTTGAATCGTCCATGCACACCAGCGTTAGGTGATGAACACTTAATTACCTCCGCAGGGGTACCTGTACACCTTACCGTATACCTACGGTAAGCCTCACCGTAGGTATGCCTTACCGTAGGTATGATGTCAAACCTTATCGAACAATGGTGTATTGTTTCATTTTTCCGAACTATTAATATTTCAATAAACCCCACGGACAGGATGAAATCGGTTAATTAAGCCCGATAACATATTTAATTGAATGAGAGGAAATTAATATAAATACCATTTAAGTTCAGCGATAAGAGCGTTATCGCCGTCGCGGGTGGCCGTTCTAATGCTGTAACAATTTACTGATATGGATGTTGCTACCTACAACCAATGCTACAACAAGGTGCACTTACAGGTTAACAGTAAAGAGTTTTTGCGCTCATATTCACAGAGACCTAAGGTTAGGCTTGAGACTAGGTCTCACTTTTACATAGCAAAACCTAGATAGAACTCAACAATCATATTTTTCCCGAGACCACTGTGCATTAGAGTCATTGCTCCGCTGTATACATTAGTAGCATCCTCCCTTTCCCCTTGTCCACCATTTTTTATTTTCACCCCGTACGCTCTTGTGTCACTGACTGTTAACGCGCAAAGGAGAAACAATTGAATCATATACATTTTAGTTCTTCATTTAGATGCCTAATATAAACTGGTGTATGTCCCTGATTTTTACAAAAAATCGCGGCAATGACAAGAAAAATAATTAAAATAATGCTTCTCATCAAACAGACGAAATATACGGAGCAGGTTCTTAACGGGGAACGTTTCGAGCTCAGTGCAAACTGCATAACTTATGATTGTTTATCTTAAAAATAGTTTCATCTTCTTTTGAGACTATTGTTTAATAATTATCATGGGTTTTTAGCAGAATTGCGTCATTTTATACATTACGTTGTAAATGAATGTCCATACAAACTTCAAGTCGTGTTTTTAGTTGGTGTGGACATTCATTTACAACGTAATGCATAAAATTACAAAATTTTGGTAGAAAAGCCTAATTGACATTAAACTATGGTCGCGAAATGCCACAAATCACATTTATTTAGTACTTTTTATTCATTAATAATAAAAACAATCATAAGTTGTGTATTTTGCACCGAGCTTGAAACGTTCCGCCTTAAGTAACGTCTATCGTAAGCAAAATTCATACTGTTAATTTTTGTTAGGTCACTGTCTGTTGATCAGTGTACCAATGTTTAGTAGATTGGCTGTCACAGTCATATCTTAACAACGAGTGACACCTCAATTTCAGATCCAATAAGCAGCATGAGATCACATCTCAGATCATGAAGGAAATGGAGGATGGAAACCACAAGTTTTGGTCGTCATTTATACGATACACTTATTTAAGCTGACTTTGATTGATTCAACCAAATTCATACCGGAACCAAGGTTCAGTGACCTTTTTAGGGTTTCGTACCCAAAGGGTGCCAAACGGGACCCTATCAGTAAGCCTCCGCTGTCTGTCTGTCCATCCGTCTATCACAGGGGTCTACAGCTTCAGCTGTAATGGCTAGAAATGGCCTCTATGCCCCCCAACACAAAAAAATATGAAATTGCATTTTTTTACGTTATTCCTTTCAGTTCTATCTTAAAGACGGTAATATATAAAAATTTCAAATTTGCTCACATTATTGTACATACTATAAACTAAAACAACAAATAATAAAATTAGAGTTCCGTACTCAGAGGCTGATAAATTGTTTGTCAGGTGGTACCATTTTAGTGCATTGTTTTTTATCGCTTTATGCTATGTATATTATATTAGCATCTGTATTGTTGGTATGTATGTACTTAGGGTTCCGTACCCGTATTGTGTGGTGGTACGGAACCTTTTGTGCGCGAGTCCGACTCGCACTTGCCCAATTTATTTGTGAAATTCAAAAACCTTTTTTTCAAATTCTTTTGGAAATTGTGATGTTATTTTCAAAAGAGCATCTCGCGAACTACTTTATTTCGGGACGAGGCCTTCAATAGGAAGCGCACATTACCGGATCTGGCGGATAAAGACAAAGACACTGCCGGTCGCTGACTTTTCTTTTTTATTTCGATTTAACTTGCGCTTCAATACGTTATAAAAGGTTGTTCCTAACTTATAAAATAGGCCGCATAATCCACAATCTATGGTTTACACGGAACAAGGGGCGTAGCCAGGGCTAAAGCAAGGACGCTCGATCCAATGTATCTAATGTATTCAAAATAGGTAGCTTCAATTGAATATCTGAAAAAAAAAACACCTAGTTGCAATGTTATTTCAACCAATAAAGGTTGTTGGGGCAATAAAGGCCCCAACGCTACGTCCATGCACGAACTGTTCGAAAACGGTTGGAATTTGTCCGAAAAAAACATTCATTGTTCACAAATAAACAACGTTGTAGTCATTTTTTTATATTTTGTTTTATGGGTGTCCATTAATTACGTGAGGTGATTTTGCCGATTTTTGGACCCCCTCCCCCATTAGTGACATATCGTGAGTTTTGGCTCGACCACCCCTCCCCCTTAATGACATATCGTGAGTTTTGGATCAATCCCTCCTCCCCCTTAGTGAGATATCGTGAGATTTGGCTCGACCCCCCTCTCTCTAATCTCACGTAAGACTGTTCAAAATGCGTATTTTCAGTGTATCTATGCTACGTGACGTTGGATTTATAAAAAGAAAGTACTATTTGTTTAATTATTTTCATTTAAGACTACTTTGTGGCGTTCGCAAAACCGTAATAAATACATTTCTCATCAAAAAAATCGAAACACTTCTCAAGTTTGTGTTTTTAATGGATTATTGGAAAAAAATTGTATTTCACAGAAAAAATTAAAATGTCGTACAACAGTAGGTAGTCTTTTTAGGGTTCCGGAATCCGACAAGGAACCCTTATTGTTTCGCCATGTCGTCCGTCTGTCCGTCTGTCCGCGGCCTAGCGCAGGGACTGTACTTTACCAGAAAGCTGTAATTTGGCGTGGATATAAATATTACTCACGTCGAAAAAATGGTAAAATAAAATCATAAAAAAAAAATTTTTAAGTGTACCTTTTATGCACGTAAACAGGGGATGATTTTTTTTCTCGTCTATCCCATAGTGTGGAGTATCGTTGGATAGGCCATTCAAAAACATTGTGGGTGTGTGAGAACCATTTTTCGATTTAGGGATCCGTTGGAGAAATATTAAGCTTTAAAATGAAAATTTTAGTTAGTGTGGAGCGTCCCCCCCTGCATGCTAAACGGTTGTTTATAGAAATGTGATAAAAATTCAGAGAAGTAGTATATATAATGAATTTAAAAGGAAAACTATCACAGCTTAGTAGGCTTTACAGGTTTACGAGTACAGGTCGCGCCAAACTTTTGGTCCCCTACAATGTATGGGACCAGAAGTTTGGCGCGGTCTGTATTAGTAGACCAACTTATATGTACCGGGCAACTACGGAACCCTACATTGCGCGTGACCCGACACGCACTTGGCCGGTTTTTGGTTATTTGTCGCCAGAAAGAAAGTTTTGGTAGTGTTTCGATTTTTTTGGTGACAACTGTATTGTAGTTGAGAACTTAGTCATATTTTAATACAGAAACACGTTTTGCTCAATTCAACCCAGTTTTCTCGCAATTTTACACTATTTCTTGCGGAAAAAAAATTACGTGTAACTTGCCAGGACCCCCGCCCCCCTCTCCTCCACGTCAGATTGGGTGAGAATCGGATGCCCCCTTACCCCTTTGTTGGCGAAATTAATATGTTCTCCTATGCCACATTACAGCTTTGTAATATTGAAGTATAATGATGAATGACCTCACTCAATGCTTTCTAACTAAACTATGAGTCTCTGACATGGCAAAACTATAAAGGTTCCTTGTGGACTACGGAACCTTAAAAAGAGTAACCGAGGTACGGCTTTTCATGACATCATGCAAGAACACAACACGACGAGTCGCTTGGCACCCTTATTTCTGCAGGTCTATTTTAACCCGTATTGCAATGGAATTAGAACGAAAAGTGGACCATCGGCAATACCTGTAATGGGTACAGTCAACTGTAATAATAATAAAAGTAACCATTATTCACATAGTTTTATCTGCAACTGGAGTCATACCCAAGCAACTTCATCAGTCTCTCCGTTCCCTAAATCTTCCAAGACTTACGTACTACAGCCTACAAAAAGCAGCCATCCTAAATACGTGCCGGATAACCAGGAGATTCTTACAAACCGACCAACTTTATGCCACGTCCCAACAAGAACAACCACAAACAACCCAAAACAATGACACTCACTTGGCCTAGGCCCGTAAGTGCTCATACTACCGGCTTCTTGAAGCCGAGATGAAATTGCTCATAAACAGAATAATAATAATAATGGCGTAGGGATGTGAAGACCTCACCGCCCATATAGTCCCCTCTAAACACGACAATGTATGGGCTGTTCTTCGGGAGAGCAACTTCCGAGCGGACTAGAAGTTTGGCGCGATCTGTATTAGTACACCAACTTATAAAATGTACTGGGCAACTACGGAATCCTACACTGCACGTGGCCCAACACAGACTTGGTCGGTTTTTCAGATATGTTTATCTCTTTCGTTGCGAGATGGACAGTTTCATGACTTAGATCACCATACGATTGGCCAGAGGATTATAAGTAAACAAAAGCATATTTTTTCGGAGTGACTTGTTTATTTAAATTGTATGTAAAAGGCTTAGAGACATACCAAACTTATACAAGATGTATTAGATAAAAATGAATATTACATATTTACTTCCTTAATTATATTATAACATTTATTATACATTCGAAAAAATTAAATTATGTGTTATTCGGTTTAACGACATGCTTTTTTCCGGGATAAAAAGTAGCCTATGTGTTAAGTTAGGGTATAAGCTATATCCATTCTAAATTTCATCCAAATCCGTCCAGCTGTTCCAGCGTGAAAGAGTAACAAACATACACACGCACACACACTAAAACTTTTGCATTTATAATATTAGTGTGATATTTTGTAGTATATTTTTTACTTGAAAATGATAAAATGATAATGATAATGCTAATATAAGGTGACTTTTGTTTTTATAGCCAAATTCACATTGGAGACTCGGTGAGTCCTCAGGACCACCGAACTGAAGTTAGCAGGCGCCTGCTGGCATGTGTCCCACAACAGTGTAAAATCTCAGCAGGCCTCATTTTCCGATATCTACAGGTATTAATGCATACAAACGGATTGAAGCAAGTACCTTACATGCTTTTGGATAACATTTATGTAGAAATTATTGATATGAAAGGTTATATTATCGTAAAAATAAATTAAAAAAATAAATTATGAAGCAAAATTTACTGTACCTGCTACGGACTAAAACTAATATCTAATTCTTAGAAATGACATTTGGCATCTTTCAAGGTGGTTTTCAAGATCTAGAAAATCATCTGGAAGGTTTTACGACCTGGAACATATCATGAGATTACAACCGCCTGCTGGAATACATTTTCGTTTTAAGAAAAACCTGAACCTGAAACGAATATGACCGTACATGGGGTCCTTAGACACATTTAATAAGCATCCTTCCCGGTTATTCCCATCTTCTAGAAAATCACCTGGAAGAAGCTATGATCTGGAAAACAAAATTAATTTCAATAAACTAAAAATTTGTTAAAAAGAAACCTGAACCTATTATTAACCCAAAGTGACATTCACTACTTAGACAAACATGTATTGCATCCTACAAATACATTGCCAAGTTCTAGAAAATCAACTGTAAGGTGCTACAAAATTTTAAAAAACGCAAAAAAAATTCATTAAAAAAAAATCTGAGCCTGAAATCAACACAAACTAAAATTAGTTTCTTAGGCACTTACATCAAGCATCGGCTTACGTGGTTGCCAAGTTCTAGAAAATCATCTGGAAGGTTTTACGACCTGGAACATATCATGAGATTACAACCGCCTGCTGGAATACATTTTCGTTTTGAGAAAAACCTGAACCTGAAACGAACATGACCGTGCATGTGGTCCTTAGACACATTTAATAAGCATCCTTCCCGGTTATTCCCATCTTCTAGAAAATCACCTGGAAGAAGCTATGATCTGGAAAACAAAATTAATTTTAATAAACAAAAAATTTGTTAAAAAAAACCTGAACCTGATATTTAACCAAAGTGACATCCATGATTGTTAACAACTTAATATCTCAGCACGGTTTTTTGCAGTAAGCAAATGTGATCGAAAAAAACCTCATCAATTCTTGTTTGAACATCTTTTGGGGCTTGCCCTTAGGTTGCCGGCACCCAGGAATCCTGGGCCGCGACAATACCACCCGTGAATTCCCGGCAGAATCGGGACGGTTGGGAACACTGTTGGCTGCGGCGCCTGCAGCTGACAGAAATGAAAATGAAAAAATATTGATCGTCCCGCCAAATTTGTATATGCTATCCTGCTGTCAGTGATGAGCTGGCGAGGGCGATTAAACTGAACGCGGCCCAGCCCAGACCTACCAACTTTTCTGTGAAATGAACTGTCAACTGAAATGGCCTCTCATAGAGTGCGGTTATGAGTCCACAATATACCACAATTTTCTACAACACACACCCACGATTCGGCCACGACATGACGACACTCATCAAATGTCAAAAATCGTTGGGAAAAATAACCGGGAAGGGTGCTTATTAAATGTGTCTAAAGACCACATGCACGGTCATGTTCGTTTCAGGTTCAGGTTTTTCTCAAAACGAAAATGTATTCCAGCAGGCGGTTGTAATCTCATGATATGTTCCAGGTCGTAAAACCTTCCAGATGATTTTCTAGAACTTGGCAACCACGTAAGCCGATGCTTGATGTGAGTGCCTAAGAAACTAATTTTAGTTTGTGTTGATTTCAGGCTCAGATTTTTTTTTAATGAATTTTTTTGCGTTTTTTAAAATTCCAGGTTAAAATTTTGTAGCACCTTACAGTTGATTTTCTAGAACTTGGCAATGTATTTGTAGGATGCAATACATGTTTGTCCAAGTAGTGAATGTCACTTTGGGTTAATAATAGGTTCAGGTTTCTTTTTAACAAATTTTTAGTTTATTGAAATTAATTTTGTTTTCCAGATCATAGCTTCTTCCAGGTGATTTTCTAGAAGATGGGAATAACCGGGAAGGATGCTTATTAAATGTGTCTAAGAACCACATGTACGGTCATGTTCGTTTCAGGTTCAGGTTTTTCTCAAAACGAAAATGTATTCCAGCAGGCGGTTGTAATCTCATGATATGTTCCAGGTCGTAAAACCTTCCAGATGATTTTCTAGATCTTGAAAACCACCTTGAAAGATGCCAAATGTCATTTCTAAGAATTAGATATTAGTTTCAGTCCGTAGCAGGTACAGTAAATTTTGCTTCATAATTTATTTTTTTAATTTATTTTTACGATAATATAACCTTTCATATCAATAATTTCTACATAAATGTTATCCAAAAGCATGTAAGGTACTTGCTTCAATCCGTTTGTATGCATTAATACCTGTAGATATCGGAAAATGAGGCCTGCTGAGATTTTACACTGTTGTGGGACACATGCCAGCAGGCGCCTGCTAACTTCAGTTCGGTCTCAGGACCAAGGTTCAATAACCCTTTCTGTGAAAGATAGAAAATAACATTTAGATTGTCGTCGGGTTGTTTTTGAACAAGTATAGAGGCACCAAAATATTATTCGTATTTCGCAAACAGGGTCATTGAACCTTGGTCCTGAACACTTACTGAGTCTCCAGTATGAATTTTGATAGATAAACGAAAGTTTCCTTGTTAATCTACATTTATTTTTATTTTCAATGCAGTAAATATTCTAAAACTTAAATAACAATTTACATCTAAACTAAACTAATTAAAAATTAAAATTACCTAGCAATTTAAATATTATCCAAATAAATAAAAGAAAGGGAAATTTTGGACACCTATTTAATGGAACAAATAAAATATGCTGGCCAGATCGCTACCGTCGTTGGGCAAGGTACCCAAAAGGCTGGTGGCATTGCCTCGCTGGATCGCGAGGCTAATCCGCTGACCAAAATATGCCCCAGCCCTTTGGTTACCGGAAGCGTCGATCAGGCGCGACGAGATCTCCTTAAAGAGTAGTCGCGCTTCTGGTCCCCATGGCCCGAGAGTCTCTACGCCGAAGGGCACAAACATGTAGCCCTCTCCTAAGGCCGCATATTTGCGCCTCTTGGAGCCCTCTGCAGATGCTGCAGCCGCGCCCGCTCTGACTGAGGTCGCTTGGAGATGAGATGCTGCCATCGTGTCGACATATGTAGCGTCCCATACCAGCGACCTACCATGCTTCCAGGGTATGATCGTCATTCCGTCGGGCCTTTTGCCGTCTTCAATATTAATAATTAGTATTCAATATTTAATTATATTTTTAACGAAACCGGCTGGGTGTAATGAAATAAATTATAATTTTGTGGACAAGTACAGGTGTTTCATATTTGTAAACTAGACTAGCTTTTGCCCGCAGCCTCACTCGCGTGGAAGTGTCTTTCAATCCTTGAATAGTATCGACAGTGTGTTAGCATGCTGAAGCTGTTCGGCTCTACTTCAAGGAGCTGTCCTAGCTGGGCTGACTGACCAGGGGGAAGTGCACAATACTCACGATCACGGAGAGTCAGTGCAGGACTCATCACCCCCGCCACGAATTTAGTTTTTTTTAGTATCGACAGTTTTCGGCTTGGTGGTTTTATTAACATCTCTTACAGCCTTTATGTTGACCAGGGTAACTAGGATGATGATTGTAAGAACCGCATCCAAATCCGTTTTTGAAGAGATCGGGTTTGTAATGAAAAATTAATAGTAGATTATTAACCAAGGGCTGTATGACATCAATTGCATACGAGGTTTTTGGCGCCTGAGCGAAGCAAAGGCGCTAATTAACCCGAGTATGCAATTGATGCTTACGCCCGAGATAAATGCTCTGCTTTACATATCGATTGTGAGGTAAGTAAACAACAAGACAGCAGGTTTCAATGAACATTTATTAAGAAGAAAAAAATGTGTATTTAATTAAAATATGGTCACGTTCTTTTTAGGAATATTTATAGTTTGAATATGAGTTTGTGATGATAAGACTTGAGTTTGAGTGACTTGAGGTTCTTGCATCGTAAATGGCGGCAGTTGACTGGTACTATTTTCTTCATTAAAAAATGGCTCAGATGATGTGCTTTGACGTGGTGATTTCAAGTTTATATTTTCTGTTATTTTAGAAGTAATTTTGCTTTTGTTTGCCACCGAATCTTCGATATAACCTTCGGCCACTTTGCTGGACTTCCAGCCGCCGTGCCTTTTTAACAGAGTGAGGTTGGCTCCCGAATCAGCCAATAGAGTCGCTGATGTTCTGCGAAAGCAATGCCCGGTGTATAACTCTACGTTACTCAGTTTTAAATATGTGGCTATTTGCTTTGGCATGCCTGTAAATTTGTTTTTTCCTATTACTTGTCTGTGGCATTTTCCTTTACTGTAATTAAGAAAAAAACGATTTGTATCCACGTTTTCAGGCCGAATAGCTTGATATTTTTCAACATAATTTTCAAATTCTTCATGCACAACAAATGACCGGTCAATTTTAGTTTTCGTGTTAGGCAGTTTTATGAGTAGTAATTTGTTATGTTTTTCTACATTTTCTATTGTTAAATTTGTCAATTCCACGGTTCTGCAGGCTCCCGATATCCCAAAAATTAGAACAACCTGTAAAAAAGACATAAGTTGTATTAAAGGCACCAAATTCGCATAGAATTTTTGTGAAATATTTTGTTAACTTATTAAAAAGGGCAAGTAAATACGTAGGTACCTTTATTGCTAAATAAATTTCATCCAGAGCTTCATTTAAGAATTTCTGTACTTCTTCTGCAGTAAATACCTTCGATTTCTTGCTTTTAAAGCCGTCAGACTGCCTTTTCAAGAAAGCAGTAAGTTTAGAAAAATCTTTCAAATTCACGTCATGTTTTGTCATCATTGTAGATTTTAGCATGGAATAAAAGCACCATAAACTGGAAGGTTGTAGCCTCTTAGATAATTCATCAAAATATGATATAAAAACACTTTCAGAAAGAGATTTCACTTTTTTTTCTGACCGCCATTTCATAAATTCGTCGTATGCCTTTACATATCTTTCTTTCGAGTTCGGCGGTAATATATTTTCGACAACTGTTTTTGCCCTTTCTTTAATAAAATCGGGCGTTAGATCTATGTCTTCGTCACTAGACATGTTTAAAACTTTTGAAAAAGAACTCAAACAAGAAAATTAATTACTTTCGCGATGCTTTCGCGCCTACTAGTAGACTGCCTTTTTTTTTTTTTCACGCACGCAAGCGCGTCAAATCTTGCTGGCCAGTTTGATTTTTAAATCGATTCCATCTAACATACGATGTGGAAACAAATAGTTCCATATTTAAAATAAAATCTTTATAAAATAAATTGTCTAGATTCCGATTCGAGTAATTAATCGATACCGAGAAAAAAAATATTAACTTTTTAAAAATATTCTTCGTGCAGTATGAGTATGACAGTTCTTTTTTCAAATTCCAAAACCTATGCTGTAATGATAGTCATACACCCCGGCATTCAGGGGTGTAAGGGTGTACTTACAGAGCAAGAGATATGTAAAGTTATTTATTTGACAAAAAGAAATGTTACAAGTCTAATGAATACATGAATACTACGAGAAACACATTTCTTATTTAGGGTTCCGTACTCAAAGGGTGTCAAATGGGACCCTATTTCCAAACCTCCGCTGTCTGTCTGTCCGTCGGTCCGTCTATCACAGCGGTCTACAGCTTCCACCGTAATAGGTAGAAAGTTGAAATTTTCATAAAATAAGTGTTACTATAGCCTCTACCGCGGAAAATAATAAAAATGAAAACAATTTGAAACGCTAACGGAGTCCCTATACAATAATACTCGAAAAAATTGCATATTTTTAACGTTATTTATTTCAGCTCCAACTCAAAGTTTCATCCATACAAATTTCAAATTTACAAGCATTATTGTACACACTCTAAAGTAAAACAACAAATAATAAAATTAGGGTTCCGTACTCGGGGGGTGCTGAATTGTTTGTGAGGCGGTACCATTTTAGCGCCTTGTTTTTTGTTGCAATAGCGCATCTTCATAATTTATGCTCATATAATATGTAGATGCGCTATATTGTTGATATTGTTTAGTGGTACGGAACCTTTTGTGCGCGAGTCCGACTAGCACTTGGCCAAATTACTTAACATTATTTAAAAAAATATATGCCTTAACTAAATGCCTATAAAGTAAAATGTTGATGGTTGTGATTGTCGGCGTTTGGTGGAACTTATTATACATCTTGTTAAATAAGACACTTGTAGTTGTCCACACGATTATAATTTAACTTAATACACCTGTCCTGTGGATAAGTACAAGTGTCTTATTTAACAAGATGCCTATAAAGTATGTTTTGTAGATGTCTTACGTATGCACTTGTAGATATGTATATGACATCAAGAGCTTTAACTTAGTAACGAATAATCGCAAATCAACGAGATTTTCTTCCAAAACAAAAAACAAAGCTTAAACAATGTCATATCATCCGCGATAACTAAATAAAGTGAGTCACACTGACACCTTGTTTCCGGCTTATTCAGGCGTTGTTAAGCCGTTCAGATATCGAATTTCGATCACAGTGATGTACAATTTTATACTTATCGAGCACGATCGCATATTTAGTGAAATTAGGCGAGGTAAATGCTATTTTTTTATCACTTTACCTTGCATTAAACATTCTATTTGCGTCCCTGTCGTAACTAATACTAGCATGCGATACAATTTATTTGTTCTGTGGCTGAGGTACAATCGCCTAACTAATTGATGGAACGTGTTAGCTCTAGTAGTTCATACGTAAGAATTCCGTGGCCAAGCCCTTGTTTGCGTTGAAATATGAACCAAAATTGTGCAAATTCACAGAAACGGGCTAAACTATCCCTAACATCCATGTTAATTAAGCCTGTTGGCACGGTGAGATCGAGAATTATGAAGAAAATATATATTATATGAGCCTACTTGCGGCTGTGTCTGTCAAACAATTTAAATGGTGTACGTATGAAAAATTCCGAATCCACACTTCTATTGAAATGAAACGAATGAATTTACTTATCGACACCGTTTAAAACATTCTCAACGCACCATCCTGTATTGAGAACATAGAGCAAATAATATGTACTTGTTGCACAAAAGAACGCGTCGCAACGCGTGTCGAATACTAAAACTTTCAGAAGGGAGGATAAAATATCCTACTTCAGCTTTCAGTTCACTATGTACGTCACGACAGTTCAGTCGAGCTCCAAACCTTGACCAAGACGCATGCGTCTGCTTTCAGTCTGTTCGCGCGGTTTCAGCCTGTTCCTTTTTTTGAAATTTCGTAATTCGAAATCGAAACAGAAGTGAATCGATGCGGTTGATGTTTTTTTGTTTAGGTTGCCGTTTTGTTTTTGTTTTGTCTTTAAATAATTTAATTTAGAGATATATTTTGAAATAATGTGTCTATTAGGATAATGAAAGTGCAGTGATGTGGGCGTAATTTTTGAATAAACGAATGAATGCATATTAATTAGCATTTTAGAACAAACGGAAAATCGGTGTTGGACAGCTTTCCGCTAAATTTACGTTGCGTGAAATTACAATTTCGGTAAAAGTTATAAGGCGAGGGATTTGGACGCGAAAAAGTGATTAAATTTTCAGGTGAGTGAAGAACAAATAATTTTATCTTTGATGAACAATGAGTTAAGAGATTAGAAAGTTAGAAACGACGTTCATAAATTATATATTTCCTAAAAGTTTCGAATAAAGCTTTATATAAATTAAGAGAAAACAAAAGAGTTGTTTTGTTTTAAAGTGAATACTTCTTTGTTCACATCTCGTACGAGGGGCGTGCTAAGAACTTGTACGTTATTTCCGGACCAACTTTTTTTTAAAAATCTTCACGACATGATTCCCCTGGGAGGTGTCAGAGATGTTTCGGGTGTGAACTGTGAAATTCAAGTCACAGTCCACACTCAGCACACCCGTTTTTTAACAAAGGATAATTTCTGTTTAAATATTTATTACATTTTTTTATAAATTATTTGTTATTTAATTATTAATTGACCTCTTAAGGCGACGCCACTAAATTTTGGCTCCATTTGATATCCATTTTTCTCAGCAATAAAAAAACACATGTAATTACCAATTTATATACTAGATTAAACATTTAACTGACATCATTTTGTCCGAAGATTTTGCTGATTGATTAAATTTTCATAGCAGAGAAAAAAATATTTAGAAAAACTCTTTTAAAACAGAGATTTCTATATTACTGACAAATGGGAGCGAATGAAGCCTCTCAGTTTTTTATTTATATTAGTCTACAAATACCCTTCAATATGGCCGATTGGATTTATTAAATTATTAAATTACTGTTTTGCCGCATACGACCTTACGGCATAAGCTAGTTCGCGAGCGCATATGTAAGTCCCCCGCACTCTACTCCCCTATGGCGCCGATTTGAAATTAAAAGTTTATCAATGCCTCGCCTTAAGTGAATGTCGCCGTCATTGATTGAAATAAAGAGGCTGCATGAAAAGTATCCCCTTAAATCATTTACGGTTCTGTCTCTGACACAACCTGCTAGTTTTTCGTCTTTTTAACTTTTTTATTTATGACCTGAATCATAGACTAAATAATGCCTGAATATACCTAAATCTTTAAATTAATTAATTGGTCAAATTCGTGTACTTCGAAGTACACGCTCGTACCGTACCTACATGCAATTATGTTCTTCTTTGAGAACCAATGTATTGTTTTTTTGTTGCTGCCGAAACGTTTTTAAATCATTTTGTCTAAAAATTAAGGGACGCGACGCTTATTTCAATTTTTTTATTTCAACGTATGGCGAGTATTGAAATAAACGAACTTTTATCTTAAAAAAATACATTTCCCTCATCCTTTTTATAATAAGCTCATGATAATAGTTTTCAATCGTTCCGTCTAGAATTGGAGGCGGGATTATAAAAAAAAATCGCATAAAATTCAGTTGTTCCGAGGAAACCATACAAAATGAAGTCTTAATAAATTTTTTTGGTAACCTTTATCATCCTTAATTTTTAATTCTCAATTATGAATTGCATTCATGTCTTACATAAAGGTCTTAACAAAATTATTACAGCTTCAACATGAACCCGGGTTGGACACAACAATTTTAAACTTAATACTAAACAGTAAGAAAAATAACTGATGAACTCTAGGGCTGAATAAAATTGAAAGAGAAAAGCTAACAATAACAGCGTAGTTTTCATTTTTAAATATTTTATTAAAATATTTTGTGGTGTCGCTTGTAAGGATCAAATTCTGAGGTGTAATGTCTGTCATACGGCAAACTAAAAGAAAGTGCTCATTTTTAGAAATAAATATATATTTTAAACTTTTCTTTCATTAATTAAACTTTAACCAATAAGTGATAAAACCATTCGTTTTTTCCATACGGGAAAACTGTATCAGTTTAATTTGACTAAAGATTTCCATCTATAACGATCCTGACACACCTCTTGCTAATATTAAGCTTGAAAGGGTGACTACAGCCAGGTTTAAGCAGAAACAAATTAAAACTATGATTTTTTCCCATACCGGAAAACTAAATCAGTTTAATCTGACTACAGGTTTACATATTCAACGATCCGGACACACCGCTTGCTAATATTAAGCCTACATTACTAGTTGTAATAATGTCACTGGTCAAAAACCTTGACTGATAGTTAAATTGTTCTTATAATTTTCAAATAAAAATAGAGACCAAGGAGAACATGCCATACAGCGAAGCCAACCGCTCGTTTTTAGGGTTCCGTAGTCAACAAGGAACCCTAATAGTTTCGCCATGTCCGTCCGTCTGTCTGTCTGTCCGCGGCTTAGTTCAGAGACTCTTAGTACTAGAAAGCTGTAATTTGGCATGGGTATACGTATTAATCACGCCGAGAAAGGGTGGTAAATCAAAATGTAGAAAAATAAATTTAGGTTATTTCTCCTACGCGTAAAGTGGGGATGAAATTTTTTTGGAATACTTACCCCATAGAATGGCTGTCGTTGGATAGATAGGTCTTTCAAAAATATTGTGGTTATGTGAAAACCATTTTTCGAATCAGGAATCCGTTTGCTAAATATTAAGCTTTGAAGTGCAAATTTTTGTAAGAGTCAAGTGTCTCCCTTCTGCCAGCTAAACGGTTGCTTTTGGATATGTGAAAAAATTCACAGAAGTAGTATATATAACGAAATTAAAAGAAAAACTATCACAGCAAAGTAGGTTTTACAAGTTAACGAGTAATATCGACCAACTTAAATTTTTAACAGTTTTATTTCATACATTCCATAAGTTTGAAACTCGCACATGACCAGTATTTTTTAAAATATTTCTCATTAACATTTGTTTAAATTGATCTTTTCTAGTTTTAATGTAAAGTTAATACTTGCGATTTTCGGCACCTGGTGAAACATCGTCATGGCTGAAAAAAACATCATCCTTGTCATCCTGTTGTTACATAAATCAACAGCTTTTGTGTGATATACCTACATGCATAAATCCTTGATAATGCCGTTAAGGCGAAACTAGTCGGAAATACAATAATTTGTATAACAGTACAAGTGTTTTCTTCAGCCACTCTAAATAATATTTACAGTACCTATACTACATATATTACGATCATTGCGGTACGGGAAAACACATGTGTAAATTCACGAGTTGTGTTGAGACCTGAACAGCTCAGTTGGTAGAGCAATCGTTTGGTAAGCGAAAGGTTTCTCCTCGCATCTAGATTTACTATTCTTCCTATATCGCACTAATGTAGTAGTATTGCCAATTAGTATGTTAATGTGAATGGCTAAGTAAGTTTGGATAGAGTCAGAGATAAACCTCCAAATAATATATTAATTAGTCATCTGTATTTTTATGTGCGCGTAAGTACACTTCAATCAAACGTAGGTAGTTATGGTAATAATCTCGATCTCAGGGGAAAAAGAGAAAATTTCCTGTGACAAAACAAAATATCAATAGTGGAAATGTTGTTTTTTTTGCTCTTGAACAAGTATAGAGGCACAAATAAATATTTTTAGTATTTCGCAAACAGGTCATGGTACCTTGATCCTGATACGAAAGTCACCTTATATTAAAATACTTTTTACTGCTTTATTATTAGTAGATTTATAGATGTATATATATCCATCCAAACATCAGCCTGTTCCGTCCACTGCTGGACATAGACCGTTCCAGGGTTTCGCCACTCTTGGCGGTCCTCCTGGAAGAAATGCCCATACTCACACACGCTGGGCAGGCGGGTTAGTGAGAGTGGTGCTGTGACGCCGCTGCCCGTCACCACTCTGTTTTACATAAGGCCCGGCAATTGGGGATGGATATACCGCCAAACCCGGTCCCAGGCAATGGTGGGCCGCCTGGTTTTGAATGAGAGCTGTCCTCTTACTCTCCCCCGAATAACTTCGGGAGGATTTCAGAGTAAGATGGTGGTACCTCCACAGTCGAGCCCGGCATTAGCTCTACCACCTACATAGATCTATATCTATAAGGTCCTACAATAATAATTGAAAATACTTCTAGGGTAGATCATGTATCGTTAACTGATCAAATTCCAGGAGAAGAAAAAATGTTTTGCTCAAATTTTGGTTCAATCAGCTGACTAAAGTTCTATGGAAAGGTAAAAAAAAAAGTACGCGCAAAAATTTTTTTTCGTTGGAATATGTGTTCTATTAGGGATACTCTAACATCTGTTAATTTTTTTTCACTTTGATTTGTAGGACCTTATATAAGGTGGAATCGTAATACCTGCCACGGATGAAATAGGAGATACTATTATGTTTATAGATTACATTAGTGAAGAAATTTCGTACCCCGGAATAGTTAAATAAATTTGAGAAGGTAAAGTAATTAAATAAACATTTTCTTCATTCTGCATAACGTGGTTCACAAATTACGCTTGACGAGTCGTTTAGTCAATGATAACAATTGCTATCTCTTTCTAACCATTCAATGAATGAAATCAGCTGCCCAGTTCGTCTCTACCAGGTAGAGATATTTGTACCTGTTCTGTGTAGCACAAACTTAAATGTAGAGTTGTGAAAACCCAAAATAATACAAGCTCATTTAACTGTCATCCCTCCGCGTTAAGGTCTATTTTGCTATGAAAATTCTTGGGTTTTTTTAGCTCGAAATTTAAAAGTGCTACACGAGAATAGGTGCCATTGCATGCCTCTCCAATGTGCTTACGCTCACACGCAAAGTAGATGTAAATACGAAATACATTGCAAATTACTCTTCGTCATTGGTCATTAAGACACCGGTAAATTAACTAATTAGGGTACTGTTAAATTTCCAAACGGCTGGATCTGTTGGCCAACCAGTACCCAATAATACGCAGGCAAAAGTTTAAAAGTGCACTTACCAGTTATTGCATTCCTCTAATTCATTCCGCAGATAAAAACTGATGTAATAAGATGGTAAACTTCCCATCACACTTAAAGCCGGGTCTCCTGATTACGTTTTGCCGTAGGTACACATTACACAAAAACATTATGTTCTGTCTTTGCATTTTTACACCAATTGTACCTTATTTACACCAATTACACCTTAGCTACAGTTATTTGCATAATTTACAACAGTATTATTTATCTACAAAACTGCTGCACAAGTCCGCCTTCGCGTTGCACACAAATGTAGGCACGCTTGCGTACATGTCTTTGCGCTTTATTTAAGGTGTCAGTTTCACTTTTTACTTGCTGAAAAGCGCGCTTGATGCGCCTTTTTAGTTCTCGCACAGTTCTAATATCATGTCCGGTTTGGCCGTACACAAGGTCCTTTACACGACCCCATAAAAAAAGTCTAATGGGGTTAAATCAGGCGAGCGAGGAGGCCACGGCACTGGCCCTCCTCGGCCGATCCACCTCTCGCCACCGTACCACACACCATTCAAATAGTCACGTACGTTCACAGCGAAATGAGCTGGTGCTCCATCATGTTGGAAGTGCAGTCCACTTATTTCTTCAAGAGGAATACGTTCCAACATTCTGCTTACACGGGTTCGCAGCAAGCGAAGATATGTTTCCCCGTTCAGTCTGTCCAAGAAAACTGGTCCAAGAACTCTATTGCCGAGTATGCCCACCCACACGTTAACACTAAATCGTATCTGAAAGTGGTCAGGCCGAACAACACGAGGATTCGTCTCGGTCCAAAAATGCGCATTGTGGATATTGAACATTCCAACCCGTGTGAAAGTGGACTCGTCGGTCCACATAATGTTGCGACGTTCTTCTCTAACCCAATGACAAAATGCGAGTCGAGCCGCGTAGTCTTGTGGCTGCAATTCTTGCACTCTTAAGAAGTGGTAAGGATGGAGCCCTTCCCGATTAAGAAGTTGCCGCACGTAGAAATGGCTCACATCAAACACTCTAGCAGCGTCCCTGGTGCTAGCAAGAGGGTGACGCCGGAAAAAGTCTAACACTTCCTCTTCAAATTCGGCTGAGTATCGAGGCCTGCCTGCGTCAACCGGAGGCGGGTCAAAGCGACCATGCTCTCGAAATCTGTATACGGCGTCCAGAATGGTATGATGGCTCACTCGTACACCAAATCTCTGCTCGTATAGGTTTACTGCATGCGCGGTTACGTTGTTACACTCGCGGTAGCACAATACCATCTCAAGATATTCTTGATTTGAATATCGTGGTCTAGGAGGCATTTTTAAAGAATGCGCGCGAGATACGCACCTCTGCGACCAGCGAAAACAGCGAACTGGGATGGGGGCACAACAACAAACAAAAACAAGCGCGTGCGACGAAAGGGGTAGTGGGGGACGGGGTGGCGGCAGGCGGTCTGCCCTTTGACTATTTGACGAGCGGCTCGCTCGGATAGAGCGGCGTCCTTTGACAACTTCATTGAAGTTTTGCGACTACTACCTAACGGTTTCATACAATTAAATGAATTTCATTCATTGAACGGTTAGAAAGATATAGCAATTGTTATCATTGACTAAACGACTCGTCAAGCGTAATTTGTGAACCACGTTATGCAGAATGAAGAAAATGTTTATTTAATTACTTTACCTTCTCAAATTTATTTAACTATTCCGGGGTACGAAATTTCTTCACTAATGTAATCTATAAACATAATAGTATCTCCTATTTCATCCGTGGCAGGTATTTCGATTCCACCTTATATAAGGTCTTACAATAATGAGTGAAAATAATTCCAGGGTAGATCATGTATTGTAAACAAATCACAATCCAGAAGGAAAAAAAAAATTTGCTTAAATAATTTTTTCACTTCCCAGTACAAAGTGGTTCAATCAGCCGACTAAATTTCTATGGAAAGGTAAAAAAAAGTTCACGCAAAAATTGTTATTTTCGGTGGAATGTGGTCTATTAGGGATACTCTATCATCTACTATTTTTTTTCACTTTGAATTGTAGGACCTTATATACTAATAATACAGTAGTAAAGTCGTGTCTGAACATTGAATACTTTTTCAACATTTTAAATGATATGGATTGTTGGGGAATCTGATCACCAGGGAGAAAGGGTCCCCTTCTGTTGTTATCATCCCATCTGGAGACAGAGTACATCGTGACAATAGAGAGGTGAACAGAGTTCATAATTATTAAGTTGTGAATCACACTCGATAGTTTACACTAATTCAGCTCCTTGCGCCAATTAATACACTGACTTTGAGAGACATCTTTATTTATCAGTCTGAACTCTAAATAAGTTGAATTTGGTATATAACTGCTAAAATGATAAAAAACAAACGTCGTTTATGTAGCCAAATTCATACTGATACTAATTCAGTCGGAATTGTTCTTAAACAAGGCACAAAAAATATTTTTCGTGTTTTGCATTAAGTTCATTGAATCTTGGTTCTTACCACTTACCGAGTTTCCAGTGTGAATTTGGCTATATAAACCAAAGTCACTATATGATGTATACTTAATTTTAAATATGTTTTGTGTGTCCGTACTAGTGTACCCCGAAAACCATTGGGGAAAGTAATAATAATATTATTTCAGGCATAACTTTCTTTTTATAGCCCATATCAATAAATACGTTATAGTATGTTCGCTCAAATTTAGGTACTTAACTTCTGAATAAAGCAGTCAAGAGTAAATTGTAAAATAAATTAGAATTTAATTCGATTTTGAAATAAAAGTGTACCGACTAAAACATTAAAACGAAAGTTTGGTACTTTGCTCGTATTATCAGCGGCGGTAGCTCAGAGGTAGAACGCTGGCCTCTTAATCTTGAGACCCAGGTTCGATCCTCGATCGGGCATGCACCGATAAGTTTTTCGGAATTTATGTGCATAGTATTTGTGTTCTTAGCTCATACTAACGGCTTGCTTTGCTGAACGGTGAAGGAAAACATCGTGGGGAAACCTGCGTGCGCTAAAAAGCGTGTAATTGTGCCCGAAGTACGGCGATAAGGCTCACCACCCATCACTTGCCAATGCATGGCTTTCCTTACGTAGAAGTGTCTTTCAATCTTTGAGAAGTATCGTCAGTTTTTGGCTTGACGGTAATTTAATTAACACCACTTACAGCCTACGTGTTGACCTGCATAGCTAACATGGACGAAAATAATATAGAAGTTTTGTCTCTCGGAGAAACATTTGACCAATGGAAACGCAGGTAAGCTTTATCACGACAAAACGACTCGTCTTGCATGTCCATTGGTCAAACGTTTCTTCGAGAGATAAAATTTCTCTGCTCGTGTCATCTATGCTACCTATACAGGGGTACTGCAAGGACTCTAACAGACTTTCTTTTAAAACAAATGAAAGCCGTTGTACGTTATTGCGGTTAGCACTGAAGGAACCTCCGTCTCGATTCTTTTTCTGCCGAAGCCAACAGTCTTTACTGCCATTGTACTGAACTCGGCCTCTTTTTCACATTAATGTTTCTGGTGAGATAAACGTAACTTATCCTGAATTATTCTCTTCATTTGCCTTAGGTTCAAGCCACAAAGAAGCGGCGCGGCGCGCATCGAGCGCGCGGGCGTCATTCAAATTTCGTACAAAACGCATGGAAATAAAGTCGCAATAGTGGTATGTTCCAGGCGTGTCGGGCGTGGAACGGGCGTCCGTGCCATACCTCAAATTGCGACTTTATTTCCATGCGTTTTGTACGAAATTTGAATGACGCTCGCGCGCTCGATGCGCGCCGCGCCGTTTCTGTGTGGCTTGCACCTTATATAGGCAGTATGAATTTGGCTGCATAAATTAATATCACCTCGTAATATAGGTATATTCGCCCGGGGTGCAAAACTTAAATACGCCTCTGTGGATGATACTTATTATGCAGAGCGCATCATCAGCAACGGTAGTACATAGTGTACGAGGAACGCCTACATACTTTCTCTAACAGCATGCATAATAATTAATCAGTCATCCATCACCAATAGTCCACACAAGCGAATCGGCGTCATGGTTCCATACGATTTGTATGCAGTGTGGACCGAGGCGAACTGCAACTCGTAAAGTAAGGCGTAGTCGGAGAGCTGGCAACAGTTTCTATTAAAGATGCACTGATTTCAGATTCCGTGAAAAAATAGTAAGTGAAGCGTAAAGCTTGTAGGGGTACTAGCAACGTAACGAATTTTGAATTGGTGTCATCATTATTAAGTTTTTTGTGTTATAAAGAATGAAATACTTAATTTCAATTTTAAATTCTTAGTTGGTTCTTAGTAGCTTACATCTTAGCAACTGCCACTTTCAGATAAACAAATATAATGTGTATATGAAACTCTAACCGAAAATCTGTCAATGGGCATCCATGGGTCAGGATTTGCCTATTTTGGCCACTGAATAAAGTCTACTGTATTTTTTATTTCGGTGCGTTCTTTTTTGCTGTCGCTCAATTTTTGGTTATAAAATCTAAGAAAATTTATTTTTGACGGCATTTGATTTCAAAAATATATTTCTATACCCCTAAAATACTTTGAAATCTATAAAGTTACGTGAAGTTGCTCAGAGTCTCGTCCCCAAACTTATGATTGTTTTTATTATTTTTGAATGGCACTACCCGGCACTAAAATAGTTTAGTAGGTAATTTAGTTGTTTTATTGTATTATTTTATTATGCATTACCATGAGGTGGTAGAGCTGATGCCCGGCTCGACTGTGGAGGTACCACCATCTTACTCGCAAATCCTTCCGAAGTTATTCGGGGGAGAGTAAGAGAACAGCTCTCAGGCAAAACCAGGCGGCCCACCATTGCCTGAGACCGATGGATGGTGGCGGTATATCCATCCCCAATTGCCGGGCCTTATATAAAACAGACTGGTGACGGGCAGCGGCGTCACTGGTGCAAAGGTTTCGGCACCGCGCTCACCAACCCGCCTGCCCAGCGTGTGTGAGTATGGGCATTTCTTCCAGGAGGACCGCCAAGAGTGGCAAAATCGGACGTGGCCGAAACAGGGGTCTTACTCCCATCGTAATCGATCGTGCAATATTCGGTCGAATGTCGTTCAATCGACGCAAGTGGTACTCTGATAATTGATTTTCGAACGAAAATTCATTTTGACAGCAGTTAGATCGAAATGCTTACTCTGAAGTTTCCGAACATCGGCCGATAATTCGATTTTGACAGAAGTTCTATCGTGATTTCTTACGTGAGCTCAAGAGGTGTCGTTGTAATATCGTAAGCTTGAAATTTACTCATTATTATTATGTTTTTGGCTGTTTTAATAATATTTATTGGTGGCATAATTTATAAATAATACGTTTTTCCATGTTTTAGCTGTAATGGCAAGACTTTACTACATTTTTGCTGCGCATTTTTGATGAGCAGCAGGCTGACCGTACAAGGTGGCGAAGAAGCCACCGAGAGAGCCTTACTGTCAATTGAATGCTAGATATAGAATTTGAAAGGCACTATAGACTGACGAGGCCTTTATTCGAAGAGTTGTGCCAGGAGATTGTTCCGCAGTTCCATCCCCGCGGAAACGTGCGCGGGATTGACCATAGATGCTCCCATGGCACAGCAGACAGTGAAGTGACGAGTGCACTCAATGCTCTCCAGATAGTGCAAAGGCACATATTCTTCCCACAGAACAGGGAGCAAAGGGGAGTTCTGAAGAGAAGGTATAATGCTTTATCCTCACTCACCTCAATGTGTTTCCTCACCATATTTTGGTTGGGGTGTAGATAAGGGGGCACTATGGGAAAAAAGACTTAGAAAAGTCCGGTATCGTGCCCCCTTATCGACACTCTGACCCATATTTTACTATAAAGGATATTACTATTGTAGGTTCTTTGATAAGTATGCAGTGCCAGGGGTCATTGAGTGTATCGACTGCACCCACATAGCCATCATTCGTCCCTCAGAAGATGAAGAAAAATGCTTTAATCAGAAGCATAATCATTCACTAAACACTCAAGTGGTAAGTATTATACAAAATCTTTTAATAATTTTCAAATATTTTTGATAAATGTATATACTCATAGCTTCAGTTACTCATACAAAAATAAATACTAGCAAAGAGTGAAAACTAATTTGTAGTCCTTGTAAATCATATACTACATAAGTTACCTTTTTGCATTCTTGATTCAAAAAGATATTTATGTTGTCTCTTAACCTATCTATGACTATTTCTCCATCCTATTATGTATGGAAACTTTGTTGGTTTAAGTTTTACCTTTCACTTCTATATTTGTTTCCTTAGAAACAAACATAAATAAATACTACTTCAAATGTATTTCAGTTATGTGATGGTGATTGCATAATTATTGCAATTGATGCCTCCCACAATGGTGCCGACCACAATGCTTTCATCTGGCGCGATTGTGAGATAAAGGACCATCTAGAGCAGTTGGATGGAGACCATGGAGTGCACTTTTGGCATATTCAAAGGATGCTGGAGGTCCCTACTGGCAGCTTGAGAGTTGTATTACACTCCTGAGTTCGCTGACAAAATTACAATTGCCTGCAGTGTGCTGCACAATAAGTGCATGTGTGCCGGACTGAACCCTGTGGAGCTGGAAGTGGAGGAAATGCAACAGGAGCAGCTCTTGCAGCCTCCCATTGTTCCACATCCCTGTGATCCCAACCACCAAGCTGCTGTGCAGGGACTTGAGCGACGACGGAGGGCTAGAGCTGCTTTGGTACAAGCCCTCGATGCAAACAGAGCAAGGTGTGTATACCATTTGTAATTGAACTGCTTTAGCCTTAACTGTAACTGCACAGGGACTTTACTGATCAAACTTATGTGGTGATGCTTATCGTATACCAACTAGTTTTATATTACACTTGTTTTTGCTTGTGGCTTGGCTTGCCTGGAAGTGTCTTTCAGTTTTTGAGTTGGCGGTTATTTGAATAACACCCCTTATAGCCTATATGTCAACCAGTGTCAATACAATGATACTAAAGTAAACGGCATGAAAATCCGTTGAGTGGTTCTCGAGTTCAAACTAGAAATACAGACAGAAAAAACTGTAAATCCGTTGAGTGGTTCTCGAGTTCAAACTAGAAATACAGACAGAAAAAACTGTACTTTTGGCCTCAGTACGACAATGGGAACCCATTTCATAAGAAATTTTGCAAAAATAATCAATGTACAGCAAAGAATTTTATGCTACTTTATTATTGGTACAGATAGAAATAATTGTATGTCCAGTTAACCTTGTGCTATCACTAAATCCTACCCTTCTATTTACAGATCACACCCTATGATATTACTTATTATATATTATTTTTGTTTCAGATTAGCACAATAGATCCACCTTGATAGGTAAAATGTGGGAATTCGCCATTCAGCAGGAAAATTAAACTTGTTTTTTTTTTTCGTAAAGTATAATTTAAACCAATTTTAATGTTATGCAGTCAATAATTTTTTATATATTTTTAAAGTTACGAAACAAGTGAAGTCACATGTTTATAATCACCAAGATACCCTTTGAATTGGTATGAAAAATAAATAATTTATTTGAAATTTATTTCAATGTTTATATAAAAGTAAATTAAGGATGTGTGTAATTTTTGTATCAAAGAGAAGGAAGAGACATACAACATTACATACGTGACATTCTTCTGTTTAGAAATTGTGAAAATATCTATAATCTTATTAAGAGGCTATGTAAATTTTATTTTTGTCACTCACTCCAAGCGCAATGTGAGAGGGGTGGATTCAGCGCAAAAGAGAAAAAAGGATGTTTTTTAATTTTATAAAAAAAATATATCCAGATATACATATGTATATGTTTGAGTTCTGTAAATGATCCCTTTGTCAAACGAGAAAAAGTGCGTTTGAAGACTTCATTCTAATAATTATTTCTATCGAGAAATATGCTTAAGTATACCGAAAATTTATTACAATTTTCCACGTGCTTCATGAAATACACAGAAAAAGCATCCATATAATTTTACATAGTCTCTTAATTAGACTACAGCCTCGCGCATCTCCTTAGCCCGCTCGGTCTCAGCTCGCACACACTTCTCCAGCCTGAACAGCCAACTACTGATGATGCTCGAGGAAGCAGTTGCGAGCGCTGACATGCGAGCAAGGAGCGTGTGTGGTGGATGCCACTGACGGCCTCTGCCCCGTGCATCTGTTGAACATAAAACAGCAATATCACTTGGAGCTTTATTTTAAAACTTGTTAAGCTACATTCATCAATGCTCTAGGTTTCTTAAAAACCAATTCTAAATGAGTCAGTAGGTCTTGCATAACAAGTCTAAGATCCACTTGCACCAAGCAAACTTAAGGCGCCTAGGCACGCCACCGTTTTAGTACAAAATTTGATAACCCGTTTCTCTGTTGTTTTTCATTATAGATTAAAGGTATAGACCTCAATAGTTTAATACAGGCATTTACAAAGTCGCTATGTGGCTGAAATGTTAAATTTTTATATATGTACAATCTGAGGCAAGAAAACAACTTTGTATGTGAATCTGTCCAGCTTAATATCTTTAAAACAAAATTAATATTCAAAATTTTGGCAAAATGGTGCCTTTTAAAATACCAGCACCAGATGATGGAGGTCATATCGTTTGGTCTATTACGAGAAACAACAGAGAAACGGATTATTAAACTTTGTACTAAAACGGTGGCGTGCCTAGGCGCCTTAACTCTGGCTAACTAACTTTTTATGCTTTGTCCTTATCAGTATAATTTGATGTGAAAAGGACAAAACAAAAAGTTTGTTAACCCGAGTTAAGTTTGCTTGGAGCAAGTGGACCTAAGTTTCTTATTTCATGAATGGATGTTAGTTCCAGACTGAAATAATAAATTAAACAATGTGATTAAATTGCAAGCACCATTTAGTTTCAATATCATTATAGGTATGAAAGTCTTGAACATTACTATATTTTTTAAAACAATTCTTACCTCAGGGAAAGCAGGCACTCTGGCATTTGAGACCGCCTTGCCAAAGGCTGGTCCCATTATATCTAGTACCCGCTTCTCATTGGTGGTCCAACCACCACCCCTCCCACCAGCATGTCGGCGGCCTTCAGACACCACCTTTTTGGTGGTGTTTTTTTTTCGGTTTTAATTTACCCCTTCAGGGAAAGGCTATAGTGCTAAGCCATACCACCTTGTCTTTTGTGTTCTTTTCTGTGTACTTGTCTTCATAAATGATACAATCTGAAGAATTGTTTTTTATTTCTTGAAGGCCACATGGCCAAGTCTTCAATTTGTTGCTTTTCTATAGTATTATTATAATATCTTCTTTTTAGCTATTCGCTAACTCTTGCCATAGGCGGCTAGCCTTGACCCGACCATCCAAGTCCCGCAGGCACTCCTTGGCCAACTGAGGTTGCTGCTCAAGGAAGCTGAACATCAGGTCCAACTGTGCAGCAGTCGTTCTAAAACCAATTATAGATTATGACAGATATAAGCAGTGGAAACTTACTTACATCAATGTTAATGCTTGGGTTAGTGTTGGGGGCTATGAAATTCTGTTGATACAGTAGATATCTAATTGGATCGCAAGAGGAAGCAGTGTCAGAGATTATAAAGTATTACTTGGTGCAGTGTGCTGTGGATGGTCTTCGTTCCAGTAAATTGTTTATCATGTGACCCATTAAAGGAAGTTCATTTCATTGGAAAGATTATAAAAGCACTTACTTATTATTTTCGTTGAATTGGCAGGAAAAACTTTTATCACGCTGCGTTGTTTTGGACTTTTGGTACTTGTTATAGGTACCGACTTCAGTTGACATTTGGCAACATTCCCAAACACTCATATGATAATAAAAAATATGACAGCGGAGATAGCATACCACAATCAATCAAGTGTGAAAAGGATGGCATGATATCAATGACGAAATGTCAAGTTGTCGGAACGTCTTTTTTTACACATCCGGTTATTGTTAGAGCAAAAAAAGAAAAAAAAAGCCATCGACAATGATTTCGTTAAATCATTCGGTCACGATCGAACTTTGTACGATACGTTATTTGAATATCGAAAACGATAGTGTTTCGTGGTAGACAAGGCAAAATAGATTCGGTCGTGTGTCGGTCGTTTATCGAAATATCGTAGTCATTTTCGGAGTAGGTATCCAGGATACACGAAACACTATCGTTTTCGATATTCAAATAACGTATCGTACAAAGTTCGATCGTGACCGAATGATTTAACGAAATCATTGTCGATGGCTTTTTTTTTCTTTTTTTGCTCTAACAATAACCGGATGTGTAAAAAAAGACGTTCCGACAACTTGACATTTCGTCATTGATATCATGCCATCCTTTTCACACTTGATTGATTGTGGTATGCTATCTCCGCTGTCATATTTTTTATTATCATATGAGTGTTTGGGAATGTTGCCAAATGTCAACTGAAGTCGGTACCTATAACAAGTACCAAAACAACGCAGCGTGATAAAAGTTTTTCCTGCCAATTCAACGAAAATAATAAGTAAGTGCTTTTATAATCTTTCCAATGAAATGAACTTCCTTTAATGGGTCACATGATAAACAATTTACTGGAACGAAGACCATCCACAGCACACTGCACCAAGTAATACTTTATAATCTCTGACACTGCTTCCTCTTGCGATCCAATTAGATATCTACTGTATCAACAGAATTTCATAGCCCCCAACACTAACCCAAGCATTAACATTGATGTAAGTAAGTTTCCACTGCTTATATCTGTCATAATCTATAATTGGTTTTAGAACGACTGCTGCACAGTTGGACCTGATGTTCAGCTTCCTTGAGCAGCAACCTCAGTTGGCCAAGGAGTGCCTGCGGGACTTGGATGGTCGGGTCAAGGCTAGCCGCCTATGGCAAGAGTTAGCGAATAGCTAAAAAGAAGATATTATAATAATACTATAGAAAAGCAACAAATTGAAGACTTGGCCATGTGGCCTTCAAGAAATAAAAAACAATTCTTCAGATTGTATCATTTATGAAGACAAGTACACAGAAAAGAACACAAAAGACAAGGTGGTATGGCTTAGCACTATAGCCTTTCCCTGAAGGGGTAAATTAAAACCGAAAAAAAAACACCACCAAAAAGGTGGTGTCTGAAGGCCGCCGACATGCTGGTGGGAGGGGTGGTGGTTGGACCACCAATGAGAAGCGGGTACTAGATATAATGGGACCAGCCTTTGGCAAGGCGGTCTCAAATGCCAGAGTGCCTGCTTTCCCTGAGGTAAGGATTGTTTTAAAAAATATAGTAATGTTCAAGACTTTCATACCTATAATGATATTGAAACTAAATGGTGCTTGCAATTTAATCACATTGTTTAATTTATTATTTCAGTCTGGAACTAACATCCATTCATGAAATAAGAAACTTAGGTCCACTTGCTCCAAGCAAACTTAACTCGGGTTAACAAACTTTTTGTTTTGTCCTTTTCACATCAAATTATACTGATAAGGACAAAGCATAAAAAGTTAGTTAGCCCAAGTTAAGTTTGCTTGGTGCAAGTGGATCTTAGACTTGTTATGCAAGACCTACTGACTCATTTAGAATTGGTTTTTAAGAAACCTAGAGCATTGATGAATGTAGCTTAACAAGTTTTAAAATAAAGCTCCAAGTGATATTGCTGTTTTATGTTCAACAGATGCACGGGGCAGAGGCCGTCAGTGGCATCCACCACACACGCTCCTTGCTCGCAACTGCTTCCTCAAGCATCAGGCTGTTCAGGCTGGAGAAGTGTGTGCGAGCTGAGACCGAGCGGGCTAAGGAGATGCGCGAGGCTGTAGTCACTCTTAATGGGATGAGGGATTTTCTGCACGCTTTTGTGGAGTCAACGGCCAGCAGAGCCAATGAATAATCCATCTATCCATCAGCCCGTGTTCGTCCACTGCTGGACATAGGCCTTTTCCAAATTTCGCCACTCATGTCGGTCCTCCTCATCCAGCCGAACCCACGTCCTTCAGGTCGTCGGTCCAGCGGGCATGAGGTCAGCCTACACTACGCTTAGCTCTACGTGGACTCCATTCTAAAGCCTTTCGGCCCCAACGGCCATCATGTCAGCGACAAATATGTAATGATTAATGAATAATAAATAAATTAAAAACACTGAGATAATATTTTTATTTGTTAGCAAAATAAATTAAGAGACTATGTAAAATTATATGGATGCTTTTTTCTGTGTATTTCATGAAGCACATGGAAAATTGTAATAAATTTTTGGTAAGTATACTTAAGCATATTTCTGGATAGAAATAATTATTAGAATGAAGTCTTCAAACGCACTTTTTCTCGTTTGACAAAGGGATCATTTAGAGAACTCAAACATATATATATGTATATCTATTAAAAAACATCCTTTTTTCTCTTTTGCGCTGAATCCACCCCTCTCACATTGCGCTTGGAGTGAAATAAAATTTACATAGCCTCTTATTAAGATTATAGATATTTTTACAATTGCTAAACAGAAGAATGTCACGTATGTAATGTTGTATGTCTCTTCCTTCTCTTTGACACAAAAATTACACACATCCATAATTTACTTTTATATAAACATTGCTGCATGGTGGTTGGGATCACAGGGATGTGGAACAATGGGAGGCTGCAAGAGCTGCTCTTGTTGCATTTCCTCCACTTCCAGCTCCACAGGGTTCAGTCCGGCTCACATGCACTTATTGTGTAGTACACTGCAGGCAATTGTAATTTTGCCAGCGAACTCAGGAGTGTAATGCAACTCTCAAGCTGCCAGTAGCTGACCTCCAGCATCCTTTGAATATGCCAAAAGTGCACTCCACCGTCTCCATCCAACTGCTCTAGATGGTCCTTTATCTCACAATCGCGCCAGATGAAAGCATTGTGGTTGGCACCATTGTGGGAGGCATCAATTGCAATAATTATGCAATCACCATCACATAACTGAAATACATGTGAAGTAGTATTTATTTATGTTTGTTTCTAAGGAAACAAATATAGAAGTGAAAGGTAAAACTTAAACCAACAAAGTTTCCATCGAATATCAATAGGATGCAGAAATAGTCATAGATAGGTTAAGAGACAACATAAATATCTTTTTGAATCAAGAATGCAAAAAGGTAACTTATGTAGTATATGATTTACAAGGACTACAAATTAGTTTTCACTCTTTGCTAGTATTTATTTTTGTATGAGTAACTGAAGCTATGAGTATATACATTTATCAAAAATATTTGAAAATTATTAAAAGATTTTGTATAATACTTACCACTTGAGTGTTTAGTGAATGATTATGCTTCTGATTAAAGCATTTTTCTTCATCTTCTGAGGGACGAATGATGGCTATGTGGGTGCAGTTGATACACTCAATGACCCCTGGCACTGCATACTTATCAAAGAACCTACAATAGTAATATCCTTTATAGTAAAATATGGTGAGGAAACACATTGAGGTGAGTGAGGATAAAGCATTATACCTTCTCTTCAGAACTCCCCTTTGCTCCCTGTTCTGTGGGAAGTATATGTGCCTTTGCACTATCTGGAGAGCATTGAGTGCACTCGTCACTTCACTGTCTGCTGTGCCATGGGAGCATCTATGGTCAATCCCGCGCACGTTTCCGCGGGGATGGAACTGCGGAACAATCTCCTGGCACAACTCTTCGAATAAAGGCCTCGTCGGTCTATAGTGCCTTTCAAATTCTATATCTAGCATTCTATTGACAGTAAGGCTCTCTCGGTGGCTTCTTCGCCACCTTGATACCTACTCCGAAAATGATTACGATATTTCGATAAACGACCGACACACGACCGAATCTATTTTGCCTTGTCTACCACGAAACACTATCGTTTTCGATATTCAACTAACGTATCGTACAAAGTTCGATCGTGACCGAATGATTTAACGAAATCATTGTCGATGGCTTTTTTTTTCTTTTTTTGCTCTAACAATAACCGGATGTGTAAAAAAAACGTTCCGACAACTTGACATTTCGTCATTGATATCATGCCATCCTTTTCACACTTGATTGATTGTGGTATGTTATCTCCGCTGTCATATTTTTTATTATCATACGAGTGTTTGGGAATGTTGCCAAATGTCAACTGAAGTCGGTACCTATAACAAGTACCAAAACAACGCAGCGTGATAAAAGTTTTTCCTGCCAATTCAACGAAAATAATAAGTAAGTGCTTTTATAATCTTTCCAATGAAATGAACTTTCTTAATGGGTCACATGATAAACAATTTACTGGAACGAAGACCATCCACAGCACACTGCACCAAGTAATACTTTATAATCTCTGACACTGCTTCCTCTTGCGATCCAATTAGATATCTACTGTATCAACAGAATTTCATAGCCCCCAACACTAACCCAAGCATTAACATTGATGTAAGTAAGTTTCCACTGCTTATATCTGTCATAATCTATAATTGGTTTTAGAACGACTGCTGCACAGTTGGACCTGATGTTCAGCTTCCTTGAGCAGCAACCTCAGTTGGCCAAGGAGTGCCTGCGGGACTTGGATGGTCGGGTCAAGGCTAGCCGCCTATGGCAAGAGTTAGCGAATAGCTAAAAAGAAGATATTTTAATAATGCTATAGAAAAGCAACAAATTGAAGACTTGGCCATGTGGCCTTCAAGAAATAAAAAACAATTCTTCAGATTGTATCATTTATGAAGACAAGTACACAGAAAAGAACACAAAAGACAAGGTGGTATGGCTTAGCACTATAGCCTTTCCCTGAAGGGGTAAATTAAAACCGAAAAAAAACACCACCAAAAAGGTGGTGTCTGAAGGCCGCCGACATGCTGGTGGGAGGGGTGGTGGTTGGACCACCAATGAGAAGCGGGTACTAGATATAATGGGACCAGCCTTTGGCAAGGCGGTCTCAAATGCCAGAGTGCCTGCTTTCCCTGAGGTAAGAATTGTTTTAAAAAATATAGTAATGTTCAAGACTTTCATACCTATAATGATATTGAAACTAAATGGTGCTTGCAATTTAATCACATTGTTTAATTTATTATTTCAGTCTGGAACTAACATCCATTCATGAAATAAGAAACTTAGGTCCACTTGCTCCAAGCAAACTTAACTCGGGTTAACAAACTTTTTGTTTTGTCCTTTTCACATCAAATTATACTGATAAGGACAAAGCATAAAAAGTTAGTTAGCCAGAGTTAAGGCGCCTAGGCACGCCACCGTTTTAGTACAAAGTTTAATAATCCGTTTCTCTGTTGTTTCTCGTAATAGACCAAACGATATGACCTCCATCATCTGGTGCTGGTATTTTAAAAGGCACCATTTTGCCAAAATTTTGAATATTAATTTTGTTTTAAAGATATTAAGCTGGACAGATTCACATACAAAGTTGTTTTCTTGCCTCAGATTGTACATATATAAAAATTTAACATTTCAGCCACATAGCGACTTTGTAAATGCCTGTATTAAACTATTGAGGTCTATACCTTTAATCTATAATGAAAAACAACAGAGAAACGGGTTATCAAATTTTGTACTAAAACGGTGGCGTGCCTAGGCGCCTTAAGTTTGCTTGGTGCAAGTGGATCTTAGACTTGTTATGCAAGACCTACTGACTCATTTAGAATTGGTTTTTAAGAAACCTAGAGCATTGATGAATGTAGCTTAACAAGTTTTAAAATAAAGCTCCAAGTGATATTGCTGTTTTATGTTCAACAGATGCACGGGGCAGAGGCCGTCAGTGGCATCCACCACACACGCTCCTTGCTCGCATGTCAGCGCTCGCAACTGCTTCCTCGAGCATCATCAGTAGTTGGCTGTTCAGGCTGGAGAAGTGTGTGCGAGCTGAGACCGAGCGGGCTAAGGAGATGCGCGAGGCTGTAGTCTAATTAAGAGACTATGTAAAATTATATGGATGCTTTTTCTGTGTATTTCATGAAGCACGTGGAAAATTGTAATAAATTTTCGGTATACTTAAGCATATTTCTCGATAGAAATAATTATTAGAATGAAGTCTTCAAACGCACTTTTTCTCGTTTGACAAAGGGATCATTTACAGAACTCAAACATATACATATGTATATCTGGATATATTTTTTTTATAAAATTAAAAAACATCCTTTTTTCTCTTTTGCGCTGAATCCACCCCTCTCACATTGCGCTTGGAGTGAGTGACAAAAATAAAATTTACATAGCCTCTTAATAAGATTATAGATATTTTCACAATTTCTAAACAGAAGAATGTCACGTATGTAATGTTGTATGTCTCTTCCTTCTCTTTGATACAAAAATTACACACATCCTTAATTTACTTTTATATAAACATTGAAATAAATTTCAAATAAATTATTTATTTTTCATACCAATTCAAAGGGTATCTTGGTGATTATAAACATGTGACTTCACTTGTTTCGTAACTTTAAAAATATATAAAAAATTATTGACTGCATAACATTAAAATTGGTTTAAATTATACTTTACGAAAAAAAAAAACAAGTTTAATTTTCCTGCTGAATGGCGAATTCCCACATTTTACCTATCAAGGTGGATCTATTGTGCTAATCTGAAACAAAAATAATATATAATAAGTAATATCATAGGGTGTGATCTGTAAATAGAAGGGTAGGATTTAGTGATAGCACAAGGTTAACTGGACATACAATTATTTCTATCTGTACCAATAATAAAGTAGCATAAAATTCTTTGCTGTACATTGATTATTTTTGCAAAATTTCTTATGAAATGGGTTCCCATTGTCGTACTGAGGCCAAAAGTACAGTTTTTTCTGTCTGTATTTCTAGTTTGAACTCGAGAACCACTCAACGGATTTACAGTTTTTTCTGTCTGTATTTCTAGTTTGAACTCGAGAACCACTCAACGGATTTTCATGCCGTTTACTTTAGTATCATTGTATTGACACTGGTTGACATATAGGCTATAAGGGGTGTTATTCAAATAACCGCCAACTCAAAAACTGAAAGACACTTCCAGGCAAGCCAAGCCACAAGCAAAAACAAGTGTAATATAAAACTAGTTGGTATACGATAAGCATCACCACATAAGTTTGATCAGTAAAGTCCCTGTGCAGTTACAGTTAAGGCTAAAGCAGTTCAATTACAAATGGTATACACACCTTGCTCTGTTTGCATCGAGGGCTTGTACCAAAGCAGCTCTAGCCCTCCGTCGTCGCTCAAGTCCCTGCACAGCAGCTTGGTGGTTGGGATCACAGGGATGTGGAACAATGGGAGGCTGCAAGAGCTGCTCCTGTTGCATTTCCTCCACTTCCAGCTCCACAGGGTTCAGTCCGGCACACATGCACTTATTGTGCAGCACACTGCAGGCAATTGTAATTTTGTCAGCGAACTCAGGAGTGTAATACAACTCTCAAGCTGCCAGTAGGGACCTCCAGCATCCTTTGAATATGCCAAAAGTGCACTCCATGGTCTCCATCCAACTGCTCTAGATGGTCCTTTATCTCACAATCGCGCCAGATGAAAGCATTGTGGTCGGCACCATTGTGGGAGGCATCAATTGCAATAATTATGCAATCACCATCACATAACTGAAATACATTTGAAGTAGTATTTATTTATGTTTGTTTCTAAGGAAACAAATATAGAAGTGAAAGGTAAAACTTAAACCAACAAAGTTTCCATACATAATAGGATGGAGAAATAGTCATAGATAGGTTAAGAGACAACATAAATATCTTTTTGAATCAAGAATGCAAAAAGGTAACTTATGTAGTATATGATTTACAAGGACTACAAATTAGTTTTCACTCTTTGCTAGTATTTATTTTTGTATGAGTAACTGAAGCTATGAGTATATACATTTATCAAAAATATTTGAAAATTATTAAAAGATTTTGTATAATACTTACCACTTGAGTGTTTAGTGAATGATTATGCTTCTGATTAAAGCATTTTTCTTCATCTTCTGAGGGACGAATGATGGCTATGTGGGTGCAGTCGATACACTCAATGACCCCTGGCACTGCATACTTATCAAAGAACCTACAATAGTAATATCCTTTATAGTAAAATATGGGTCAGAGTGTCGATAAGGGGGCACGATACCGGACTTTTCTAAGTCTTTTTTCCCATAGTGCCCCCTTATCTACACCCCAACCAAAATATGGTGAGGAAACACATTGAGGTGAGTGAGGATAAAGCATTATACCTTCTCTTCAGAACTCCCCTTTGCTCCCTGTTCTGTGGGAAGAATATGTGCCTTTGCACTATCTGGAGAGCATTGAGTGCACTCGTCACTTCACTGTCTGCTGTGCCATGGGAGCATCTATGGTCAATCCCGCGCACGTTTCCGCGGGGATGGAACTGCGGAACAATCTCCTGGCACAACTCTTCGAATAAAGGCCTCGTCAGTCTATAGTGCCTTTCAAATTCTATATCTAGCATTCAATTGACAGTAAGGCTCTCTCGGTGGCTTCTTCGCCACCTTGTACGGTCAGCCTGCTGCTCATCAAAAATGCGCAGCAAAAATGTAGTAAAGTCTTGCCATTACAGCTAAAACATGGAAAAACGTATTATTTATAAATTATGCCACCAATAAATATTATTAAAACAGCCAAAAACATAATAATAATGAGTAAATTTCAAGCTTACGATATTACAACGACACCTCTTGAGCTCACGTAAGAAATCACGATAGAACTTCTGTCAAAATCGATTTATCGGCCGATGTTCGGAAACTTCAGAGTAAGCATTTCGATCTAACTGCTGTCAAAATGAATTTTCGTTCGAAAATCGATTATCAGAGTACCACTTGCGTCGACTGAACGACATTCGACCGAATATTGCACGATCGATTACGATGGGAGTAAGACCCCAGGCTGATGGATGGATGGATTATGCATTAATTTATAAATGATCCTGCCCAACTATAAACTCACTCGTGTCTATAGTTGGCGTGATGGCTAGCCTGCTGTAACAACAGCTCTTTAATATGTGCTCGTCCAAACCGGTTATGTTCCAGTTGACTGGTGCATGGCTGTCATGGTCCCGCTATCGCTATATAAAGAAAAAGGTTCACATCAGGAATGCAAACTACGTCGCATACATCTTCTTAGTATCGTTGGCAAGTTGTATGTAAAGGTTCTAATTATGAGGGCGAGGGATCAAACTGAATATACAAGCGGGATTTAGATTAGAGTTGCGTGGATCAGATATTTCCTTTAGGAAGAAGTAAAAACCCCATGGGAGACAAGCGCGAGTGAGTATATGTATGTTAAAGTTCACACATGAAAATAACGTATTAGTTTGGTGGTTGGATTATGGACAATGTAATCTAAGCTCATTTTAGTTGAGTCCTGTCTTGCCTGCTCAGTCTGATCAAAGCAACCTAACTAATCTAAAACAGGATTTCCTTAACCATATTCATACAGCCTGTAGGGTGTGAATAAATTAAGACAAGCTTTACTTGTATGCATAGTATTAAATAATAATGAATTCTTGTCTCCATACAACCGCCCGCAGAGTTCAAGCCAGCTCTTTGTGAAGAATATACAGCGCAATAAGAACTGTCATTATCATTAGGCAACTTGGCATGTGGGCTATCGTACAAAAGCATATTTATAAATTATATTTCAGTGTAACTTACTCTTTATTAACCAGTAGCATTATTCATTTTCGATAACAACAGATTTACAATAGACTTCAGGCACGTTTGTGATTCGGAGCCAGTCCAATGGTTAATACGTAAAGATTTTTTTTTATACCACTACTGATTAGATTTCATGTTTTTGGTGTCATAGAAGAAGATGTAAATAATGACGAATTCAGAGATCTGAAATAGAAGAACCCGTATCAGGCAAGAACTAAAAATCATCCGCGCATACGAAGTCGGACAAAAGGCTATATAAAACGGCATAAAATCATTACAGAAAACCTCGTTACCTCTTCGACTGTGAGCTATAGGGCTGGCCACTTTCTACAAAATGTAAAGTAATTGATTTTTCAGTCGATTGCTACGTAAAAATCTATACGATGATAAAGTAGTAAGAAGTCATGTCTGTTCATTGAATATTTTTGAGTTTGAATACAGGATATAAAGGCTGTTGATAAAATAAACGATAAGTCGAAAACGGTCGATAATTAAAAAACACGACCACTCGAGCGATTTAAATTCCTGATATGTGGCAAATCCAAAGTCTAGCTATGGCCGTTAAAGTTTTGTGTATCATTTGTTTTTTTTCTAATTTCTAATGAAATGCCTATGACTCGGCCATGGAGAGATCCATAACGCTGATGTTCTGTTGTCACCGATGGGTGGCGCACGAATCAATAGCAAGGTTTATTTTTGACCGACTTCATAAAGGAGGAGGTTCCCAATTCGACTGTATTCTTTTTTTTGGGTGTGTTGCTCCATAACCAAATCTTAACCGATTAAATTTTTTTTTTCGTTTGGTGGTGTTTCCTTTCAGGTAGGCCCCATTTTAGTTTGGTTGTGATCTGATGATTGTCTTCAGAGATAGGCAGTGGAACTCCTCAATGGATGACGGCATATCATTCGATATTGCTGCAAACACTTTGTACCAGGATGCTGATTGCAGGATTCTACTTGAATATTTACATAATCCACCTGACCTTCGATCTTGGCCTCATCACCATAGAACTCTTGAACGGATGTCAGCACATAACACGAGATTTCGGCAATTACTTTGTGTGAGCGTGCTGATTTCAGGGTATTACTTGAAAATTTACAATATGCCCACTGGCCTTCGATTCTGGCCACATCACCATAGAACTCCTGAACGAATGACAGCACAAAACTATAAATGGCGGCAATCGCTTTGTGTTAGTGTGCTCATTGCAGGATATTGCTTGAAAATTGTCATTGTGCCACGGGACTTTTGAATTTGAAACTCCTCAAATAAGGCAATCAGAGTGCTCACTGTAGTCTATCCATTTTTCACAATTTAACCCTTCAAAACTAAAAAGGGTGAAATAAATAAACTTTTAACAAAAAAATAACGGCCGACTTCAAATATTATAGCAGCCATTCACTAAAAAGTTTAAAATAATTATTTACAGACCGATGGTATCAAAATAACACTTGCCGACTTCTTTCTTCCTGAAACATATGTTCTCTAGAAGTCGGCGCATTCCCCATGGTATAGAACACAAAAACCAACAGTGGAGCGCCAACTTCTAGAGAGCAGTGTTCCAGGAAGAAAGAAATCGGCAAGTGTTATTTTGGTACCATCGGTCCCTAAATAATTATTTTTAACTTTTTAGTAAATGGCTGCTATAATATTTGAAGTCGGTTATTTTTTTGTTATAAGTGTATTTATTCATTAAAAATAAGATTGTTTTCCAGAACCATATAATTTGACTTTACTTTAAATAATGATGGCGTTTAGTGCTTAGAGTAGAATAGTAATATTATGTTTGTTCATAATAACAGTAAAAGATGCAAATCAGTAAAAACAAAGGCTAAAACGAAAACAAAAATTTTCCAAATGCAAAAGAAGATATATTAGTCGTTGATTGGTTATAAGCGGTGTCATAATAACTTGGGCCAACATAGCGCAGAATAGAGTTGTTATAATATATTATGTTTATGTTGCCGCCATGTGGTTAAATCAGCCGCTCACTAAATGGCTATATAGTGTGGAGGAATTACTAAAAAAATAATGTTTTTTTTTTTTTTAGTAATTAGAATAATTATAATTCTTTGACATTTAAAATCTGTAATTAATTAGTTATCCTTAGACATTTATAATGTTTATTTGAATAATTTGATTTTTGACATTTTTTAATTTCGCACTTCCTTGACATGGAATAATTATAATAATTATTTTTTATTGTTACCATTAATTTTATTATTTTTTTAAGACTACTTTTGTAGCTCAACAATTTTTTGACGTGTAACCTATAATTATGAATAAAAATGTCTTATTTCTTATGATATTTCTAGGTGGTCATAAAAAAAACACGAACTTCTAACCTAACCTACCGGCTCTCTTCTGCGCTGCAGGACTTCCGAAAAACAAATTACAATCAGGAGGCTGATTTAACCATATGGCGGTGACCTAAGGCGACTTACATAGCCAGATTAAGAGTATGGCATAGGCTAGGAAAAAATGTTATACCCGTCCGTCACAAAAAGGCCAATGTTTAATACTTTATAAGCTTTTGATAGAGGCGATTATTGGTTAGCTAATCGATAGGGTGGAGCGATTTTTGCCTTTTTTGGATTTTCATTTGGGCAGGGTGCAAGAAAGTTGCTACAAGAAAACAGATAAATAAAAAATATAGTAAAAAAAATATCTTTTAATGCTCTGTACTGCCCCAAGGGGGTTGAAGTTTAACAAAATGAATGGAAGGAAAAAAAAATATTTTTGTTTTTAATATTTTTTACATTTGTTTTAGTTAAAACCATATAAAGTATATCACATAAAGATAATCACAAAAATATTCGTTCATTCACAAGTCTCAAATTAAATAAAAACTGTGCAAATTAATAGAATTTCCCATTTGAGGTATTTTTAACACATTTTTTTTTATCTTACGACTTCGGAACGCAATAGAATTTTCATGATATATTTTTTGTAAATTACTTACACAAGGACTTAACGGAAAAAAAAATTAAAAACAAAATTTTTGTTTTCATTTCATACATTTTTCTAAACTTCAACCCCCTTGGGGCAGTACAAAACATTAAAATATATTTTTTTTGCTATTTTTTTCATTTATCTGTTTTTTTGTAGCAACTTTTCCGCACCCTGCCCAAATGAAAATCCAAAAAAGGCAAAAATCGCTCCACCCTACTAATCGACCTATTTGTCTAGGACGCGTAATACTAATAATTACGCGCGAAACAGCAGATCGGAGGGTTTTTAGCTATAACTGAAACATTTTGTAGTGAAAAAAATATTGGATTTAAGTAGAAAACCTATATATTTCTATTACCTATTTTATGAAAACAAAATAAAGTTAATCTTTTAGCCGCGTTCTTGAAACGAACGTTTGAAAACCAAAAGAAAGAGGGTGGAAAACATATTGTTTTTGATGAAAGTATAAGTCTAAGTAAATTGTTTATAAGTAGATCACCTAGATAAAAGATAAATAAATCAAATATATTTTTTCCAATATTAAGAGAGTCCTACTTTCTTTAAAAGAACCCTCGAAAAACTGGCTTTGTTCATGTTCTGGGGTCAGGTACAGCCTTAATATTAATACTGGAGACTCAGTAAATGGTAAGGTCTGAGGTTCAATGACCCTTTCTATGAAATATGCAAAATGAAATTCAGACTTTCTATACTAATTGATTCGAGGTTGTTCATGAACAAGTATAGAGGCACAAACAATTTTTTTCACGTTTAGCACACAGTGGCATTGAATCTTGGCCTTACCGAGTCTCCAGAATGAATTTGGCTTTATAAACGAAAGTCGCCTTATACTATAACATCGGTTTTTAACATAGGCCAAACTATCTACGTACATATAAAACCGGTTTTAGAGTTCCGAAGTCCGACAAGGAACCCTTATAGTTTCGCCATGTCCGTCTGTCCGTCTATCCGCGGCTTAGCGCAGATACTATTAGTACTAGAAAGCTGTAATTTGGCATGGATATAAATATTAATCACGCTGACAAAATGGTAAAATAAAATCTTGTTTTTTTTTTTAATTGTTTATTTATTTATTTATATTTAAGGGAAACTTACAGCACAGTATAACTAAATTAAAAAACAGTGTAAACAAATTACGGCCAATTACAAGTTTTCACTACTAGTAACATAATAAGTTAATAACACTTACGTAAAATATTAGTAATAGAAATTTACTGACGCTATGAAATTTAGCTTCACACATAATCAATATAAAAAAAAAGTTATTTTTGAACTGAGAAAAAGAAAACAGCATTAAATTAAATTAAATTCTCAAACACAACACAAAAAAAAATATTAGGATACAATGATACCTCAGGTAAGTATTAAATTAATTTTATGTATTCCACAATTTTATGTGTGTGTGTGTGTATTCCACAACATTTCCCTGATATGTTGGCGACGTTCGATGCTCAAAATATTCATGCTATACTAATTTCAGAATCTATTCTTAAACCTTGTTTACCCTCCACCTCTTACTCGCTTCCTGGCTTCCACCTGATCCGTAACGATCGCACTGGAGCCAGATGTGGTGGTGTTGCGATATATCTTCGATCCCATATCCCCTTCACTATACTAAGTATGTCTCCCCAACCTCCACCAAAAGATGCAGGTGAACATCTTTTCATAGAGGTAACACTTTCCCACACTAAGCTTTTACTTGGTGTGTACTATCCTCCGGATCTGACAGTTAACTATTTTTCCTCTTTTGAGAATCTTCTTGAGTCCCTGGTCCCATTATACAAACACACCATTATTATGAGTGACTTCAACACGTGCCTTCTTAAAAACGATTCTCGCTGTTTATCCTTAAGATCTATCATCAATTCCAACAATCTACATATTCTTCCATCGGATGCAACTCATCACTTTCCCAACTGTCGACCCTCTCTTCTTGATCTTGTTATCGTCTCCTCTCTAGAGCATGTTGTTAAGCACGGTCAGTGTTCTGCAGATGCTTTTTCTTACCATGACCTCATTTTCCTTTCCTACAAAATCCGACCCCCCAAACCAAAGGCAAAAGTGCTCATGCAGCGTCATTTTAGCGGAATAAATCTGGAGGACCTCCGGAAAGATGCTTTTGATTTAGATTGGGCAGCGATTTATAAATTGGATACTGTAGATGAGCAAATATCTCAGTTCAATTCTCTATTAACACATCTGTATGACATACATGCTCCTGTTCGAGCTATAAAAATAAAGCATCTACCAGCGCCATGGCTAACTGATGAGATTAAGAATCTAATGTTAAAAAAAGTACGCGCCAAGTCTAAATTTAAAAGCCATCCAACCAATGATAATAAGGAGAAATACATTGTACTTCGGAATCACTGTAATAAGGTGTGTAGGGATGCACAACGACGCCACATTCATCAATCTGTTGAGAATGGTGATCCAGCTAAAGTTTGGAAATTTCTTAGGTCACTGGGTGTTGGTAAATCACGTCAAGATACTATTCCTAAAGATTTGAATTTAAATTCTCTTAATCAACATTTCTCTTCTTCGTCCACTTTTGATGGTGCAACGAAAATCAACACCTTAAATTATCTTTCTTCTCTCCCAACACCAGACCACCCTCCTCTAATTTTTAGTCAATTTACTGATTGTGATGTTAAGAAACATATGCTGTCAATAACATCCAATGCCGTGGGTACAGATTGCATTAGCCGCAATATGATTTTACCTATCATAGATATTATATCTCCTGTAATTACTATGATCCTGAATAAATCCATTACGTCGGGCATCTTTCCTACTATCTGGAAAGATGACCAGATCACTCCTCTACCTAAAAAAGCAAATCCTTCTTCTTTTTCCGAGTACCGGCCTATTTCCATCCTCCCATTCCTATCCAAAGTTCTTGAACGTTTAGTCCATTACCAACTTAGTATATTTCTTACTAATAATAAACTCCTAAATCCCCTTCAGTCCGGCTTCCGTCCTGGTCATAGCACAGTTACAGCCTTAGTCAAGATTACTGATGACATCCGGCTTGGTATGGATTCAGGTAAACTTACTGTCCTGACATTACTGGACTTTAGTAATGCTTTTAATACTGTGGATTTTGACATTCTCTTAGGTATTTTACGTTCTCTTAACATATCTCCAACGGTAATTGACTGGTTTCGTAGTTACTTGTATGGACGCCGGCAGCGTATTCGCATCGATGATACAGTATCCGATTGGTGTGACACCACTGCCGGTGTTCCACAAGGTGGCGTCTTGTCTCCATTACTTTTTTCAATTTTCATAAATCATATCTCCGATCTCATTTCTTCTTCCTACCACCTTTATGCAGATGATCTTCAAATTTACAATCAAGCTAAACTCGAGGATCTTCCTACTGCCATTAATACAACTAATAATGATCTAGCTCGCATTTTAAATTGGAGCACTGAATTTGGACTCAAAATTAATCCTATAAAAACCCAAATTATAATAATCGGTAGCCCGTTTTTCATCTCTAGGGTGAACTGGCAGACTTTACCACAAATATTCTTTGATGGAACACATATCCCTTTTAGTGCTAAGGTAAAGAATCTTGGTATTTTCATTGACAATCGTTTGTCCTGGGAGCCTCAGTTGGAAGAAGTCAGTCGAAAACTCTTCGCTTCTGCAGGTTCGATGAGAAGGCTTCGTAACTTCCTTCCAGTTACTACCAAGACTGCTCTGGCCCAATCCCTCCTTTTACCTCTCCTTGACTATGCTGATTCCTGTTACCCTGACCTTACCCAAAAGCAACTCGACCAACTTGAGCGACTTCAAAATTTTTGTATTAGATTTATTTTTGGACTCCGTAAATTTGATCACGTTTCGGAATTTCGCTCCCGGCTTGGCTGGCTCCCTATTCGCTCACGTCGGAATGTCCATATCCTTTCCCTCCTATATTCTGTTCTTTTCAATCCTTCTTCTCCTTCTTATCTCAAGGAACGTTTTGAGTTTCTTCACCAATCTCACGAACGAACGTTGCGGTCATCTGAAAATCTTCAATTAAAGACACCACTACACTCCTCTACCTTTTATGGCAAATCGTTCACAGTTGAAGCTGTGCGTTTGTGGAATGCTTTGCCCTTTTCTATAAAATCTTCTTCTTCCTCGGCTATCTTTAAAAGACGAATAAAAGAATATTTTTTCTCCCTTTAATAGGTTCGTTCAAGTAGGTATATTATATGAATAAATATTAGTTTATATTATAATATTGTATAGTATGTATTTGTATGTATATTTACACGTAGTAGATTGTTTAGTATTTAAATAATTAGTTAATTTACATTGTGCAGTACATGTATGTATATATATTACATAAATATCTCCTGTACACCACCATCAACTTATCCTTTTTAACAGTATCTTCCACCCAAAGGTTGTCTGGAAGAAATCGCTCTGAGCGATAAGACCGCCCATTGTACCCTTTCTGATAAAATATTTTTATTACTTGTTTTTATTTTGGTGAATTTATGTTATGTTATGTTAAATTAATACATCAAATATTAAAAAACTTAGCGCTTAGCACCATTCTTGCTCTAGCCACAGAGAGGAAGAAAATATCGAGATCGTGTAATGCGTTTACATAATTTTGTACTCGCCATAGGTAACTATTTTGTCTGTAGTTTGTTCCAACAATAGGAAGAGAAAAAATGGGTATTTGACGCCGCGATCTGCTGGGGAAATAAAAATTCAGATTAGATAGTAAATAAGGGCAGTCAACTTGACCTGAAACAACTCTTATTAAGAAGAGAATGTCAGCTATCGAGCGACGCTCTTGTAAAGGAAGTATGTGATATTCTCGACAAGATTCAAAATAATCTGATGAATAGATTTTATTACGATAATTCATGAAACGGAAGAATCTTTGCTGTACACGCTCCAACCTATTAATGTACACATTATAAGATGGGTTCCAAACTTGTGAACAATTTTCCAAGCTACTGCGTACATACGTGCAATATAAGATTTTTAGTGTTTTGTTGTTTTCAAAATTTTTTGACATACGCATAATAAAACCTAGGGCTTTATTTGCTTTTTTTACAATATTATCAATGTGCAGGTCAAAAACAAGCTTAGAATCCTGTACAACACCGAGGTCACGCACTTCAGACACTCGTTGCAAAGCATGACCTCTCAAAGTATAGTTAAACACGATTTGTTGAAATTTCCGAGAAAAAGAGATGTAAGAACATTTCAATGGATTAAGGTCAAGTTTATTAAGTGAGCAGTAGTTGTCAAGACGGAAAAGGTCATCTTGGAGGGCAAGCGCATCATCAATACTCGCTACCGACCGAAAGATCTTCATATCATCCGCAAAAATGAGAACATTAGAATTTCTAAAACATAAGTCTATATCTGAAATAAAAATGAGAAAAAGAATAGGTCCTAGCAAGGAACCTTGTGGAACTCCACTGGGCACAGATACCCAATCAGACATATAGTTATGCGTCACAACAGCTTGTGTTCTGTTACTGATGTAAGCAGAGAACCATCGATAAAGATTCCCACGAATTCCCGCCCTCATAAGTTTTTGTAGCAGTAAAACATGGTCAATCCTATCAAATGCATTACTATAGTCAGTGTAAATAACATCGACTTGACCACCCCTGTCCATCTTCTCAGTCACAAAGTCATTAAATACAATGAGATTCGATCCAGTAGATCTCCCTTTCAAAAACCCGTGTTGAGTGGGATTGAAAAAGCCTTTCAAGGACTGCACAATTTGTTCTTGAACAATGCCTTCAAAAACCTTGGCAATTACACACAATTTGGAAATCGGCCGATAATGTGTGACATCTGTCTTAGACCCATTTTTATGGACTGGCGTAATAAAAGCAGACCTCTTATACAAGTAAACTGGGTATGATTTTTTTTTCTCGTCTATCCTATAGTGTCGGGTATAGTTGGATAGGCCGTTCAAAAACATTGTGGTGTGTCAAAACCATTTTTCGATTTAGGGATCCGTTGCTGAAATATTAAGCTTTAAAGTGAAAATTTTAGTTAGAGTGGCTAAACGGTTGTGTAGAGAAATGTGAAAAAATTCACAGAAGTAGTATATTTATTATAATGAATTTAAAAGGAAAACTATCACAGCTAAGTAGGCTTTACAGGTTTACGAGTACAGGTCGCGCCAAACTTTTGGTCCCCTAAAATGTATGGGACCAGAAGTTTGGCGCGGTCTGTATTAGTAGACCAACTTATATGTACCGGGCAACTACGGAACCCTACATTGCGCGTGGCCCGACACGCACTTGGCCGGTTTTAATGTTGTAGTTTCCTTATGGAATTAGATAAAAGATATTAAGTAAGCTAGACATGCGTTTTTCAAACCCGTGTACCCTGTACTGACTGAGTAGACCCTGGACGGCTGACAGCCCTAGTGTCTAGGCCGCCGCTTCATTAACAAGAGAATGCTTATTTACTGGCTGACAGCACTGCCTTTGTTGCCAACTTTATTTCACAGAAAATGTTGTTGTGTGCCGTTTATTATTGCTGTTGTTTCTTCTAATAACATTGCTTTTATTTCTTCTCTTTACTATTTACTATTGTGTTATCGAAAATCGAAATCGAATATAAGACAGTCAATTCTTGTAACTTTTTACCGATCATTTTTACATTCCATCGTGATAACCTGTAAGCTTTCGGGCAAAAATACACGCTTTCAAAGATATAACTGACGAATTTTTCTTTTCTTTAAGTAAGTGGTAAGTATACAAATACCATGCACATGAATTCTGAAAAACGCTTTGTTGCATACTCGATTCAAACCCGGGTCCCCAAATTGAGAGTCCAGCTTACTGATTGTGCTACCAAACAATGGCGGATTTACACATTTTCCAAGCACATAAAGGCTGTTAAGTGGGGGCTACCCCTATCTCTTTTCAAATAAATTTTAAACCGAGAAGTAGCAAGAATTACATTTGAAAAAAATATACCATATAGGTATTTACTTTTCGACCGTTGAATATACGAATGCTTGCATTTTACTGCACCCAATAAAATCGCAAAGACAGTTCTAAACTATGATATAAACACCATTTCTTCTAGATATATTTGGTTTTAAACAATAAAACTTATATAAAAACAAACCTCGTAAGAAATGTGATATAAAACGGTCGTCGTATTAAAAATCGATCCTCTTAATTCCAAAATAATAAAATCCTCGAAAAGTGAAACTGAAAGCGTTGGAGCAGGACAGATTTCTCTCGATAACCTCGTCGTAAAGGTTACTCCTATTTTTGCAAATATGATGTTCCGTTGAAATTGCATAAAAAAATTGTGTTTTGGGTATATTTTCTTAAACATATCAGAGCTAAATACAATTAATGTACGACTATATAACATATACAGTCATATAGATTCGGTAATAGTACATTACGATACGAGAGCGATGAAACGTTTTCTGCGGCACGAGCCGAAGGTGAGTGCTGCAATCACACGAGTCGAGAAAAAGTTTCTCGCACGAGTATCGTATAATATTTTATAGCAAAAGTGCGGAAAATGCCGAAGCGTGCGTAAAGTGGTCATTTTACGCACGGTGTGCTATAAATGTAATTGAATTATATAATATTGTTTTTACTCAAATTTGTCGCCGTAGGCTCAAGCCTATTCAGGCTGTTGGTAAATTAAATTCACCACTGTTACAGATGTTTAAGTACTTAAAACAACGGCTTATGCCAAACAAGGTATTTAGATTTATAATACCTATTTGTTTTGGGTACGCGAAAAAGAGAATGCGGGCGAATTAATAACAACCTACAATTAAAAACGTATAAGTCACTGCCTTGTGGTAACAGACAGAGGTCTGTATAACAACCTACAATTAAAAACGTATAAGTCACCGCTTTGTGGTAACAGACAGAGATCTGTAGCCTTAGCATGAAAACATTACGGTTACGTTTAGTTACGTTTAGTTTGAACGTAACGCGGTTTTGTATGAAATCTGATAACCGCCCCAGGCGGTCAGTAGCGGAACTTATCAGAATTCCATACAAAACCGCGTTACGTTCAAACTAAACGTAACCGTAATGTTTTCATGCTAAGGCTACCAAGTCCCTTTCGAGATTTGGGATCTTTTATTTTAGCAGATTTAATTTCCAAACTTGTAATGCACTTACATACATTATTCAGTATAGTACATACAGTTGATATGTCGTGCTTTAGGGAAAATACAAGAGGAATTTGGTCCATGGACTATCCTCATCGATTTTGGAGAAAACCAAAATTGCATAAACTTTTTTGTTTTTGAACTACTAAAATCGTATTTTTATTCAAAATAAGCCTTTGAAAATCTGTAATAGTATTTTTAAAACCTCCTCATATATATTATAATAGTGGAAGTAAAGTAATAAAAAAATGTACTTTGTTGATTTTACAGATATTTGTAATACATTACATTTGTTTACATAACCTACATTTTTACTTACATTTTTGGAGTACCTTTAGCAAGCCCAGTTTTCTCACAGTTGTAATTCTTAATTATCAGAATAAGTCAACCAAAGACTGTCTGAGGGAGAGCGGGTCCTTTGAGCTTTGATAAAGAGTGTTCCAAAGTAGCATTTTCTTTAATTCATTTTCACTAGCTTTTGCCCGCGGCTTCGCCCGCATTGCATTAGTTTTTGTGTACTTTATCGAATCTGTTAACATTTTTGGGACGGATAATTTTTATAGTACGAATTTGACCTAATATTTTAGTTTGGAGTTTTCTGATTCTTGTTGAAATTATTTTATATGTCACTTGCTTGCTGATACACTTATTAAGACTATCAACAAAGTTATCGAAACAAATACGGTGATTACTAAAGTTCCTAGTAGGAAACGTATCATCCAACCGTGGATAACTTCTGGAATCCTGCGCTGCAAACGAAAACAGAGACCTCATGCAATACAAATTAAAGCAAACTCCTACAAAATACCATCCTTCAAATAACCTACAGACGATACAGAAATTATTGCAAAAACTTTATTAAAACACTAAAATTAAACTATGAACGAAATAAATTAGAGCAATCCTCTATGGAAGTGTATTAAAACTGTCGCTAGTATTCAAAATTCTAAAAATTCTAACCCCTAACTTTTAAACATCAAATGTTCTCCCGAAAAGTCTCTGGTCTTTGTTAATGATTACTTTGCCAATATGGGTAAAAATCTTGCAGAACTAATTTTAAAGACTCCCACTCAACATAACGCTGATCATTTAACACATCAACATCCCTCTCCCCTAGATTCATTTGTGATTTTAGATACAGATCCTCTGGAAGTCCATACTCTTCTTATGAGCCTAAACAATGATAGTTCTGCTGGATGGGATGAAATCTCCACAAAATTTATAAAACATACAAAACATTTAATTATTCCAGTGTTAAGTTACGTGTGTAACCTATGTTTTGCTAAAGGAGTCTTCCCTAGGGTGTTTAAACGTTCTATTATACATCCTATTTACAAAGGAGGGAACAGAGATGACATTAGCAATTACAGGCCAATTTCAGTGCTCCCCATACTATCAAAAATCTTGGAAAAATTATTGAATAACAGACTCAAAAAATTCCTTAATGATAAAAATGGTATCAAGGGCACACCTTACAACATTTTGAAGACTTTTTTAGAGATCATCAACAACGTGTTAAAGTAGGATCTTATTGTAGCACAGATACATCGGTAAATTACGGAGTACCACAGGGTAGTGTCTTCGGACCTATACTTTTTCTTATCTATATTAACGAATTATGTGAACACACTTTGAAGAACTGTGATATATTTTCCTATGCGGATGACACTGCCTTGATTTTTCACGGTAAAACGTGGCAAGAAGTACATGAACATACCGAGAATGGTCTTCGTTATATTGCTACTTGGTTAAGTTGTAATTTTTTTACGCTTAATGTATCAAAAACTAAATATTTGGCCTTTTCTAGCTTAAAAAATTTCAAGCCTCTAAACTCCTTTACGATAAAACTGCATTCCTGTATCAACCATGCGACTTGTACATGTCCTCACATTGCTAGAGTAGAAAGCATAAAATATCTTGGTGTTATACTGGACGACAAACTCAATTGGTATTTGCATATTAAATATCTTACTCAAAGAATAAGAAAATTAATCTTCATTTTTAAGAAGCTAAGGCGTGTCGCTCTCTCCAAACTACTGATGTCCAGCTACTTCGCTTTGGCTATGTATGTACTTACGTATTGTGTCCCCGTGTGGTGCGGAGCATGTAAGACCAAAATTATTGAATTAGAAAGAGCACAGAGATCGTTGCTCAAAGTAATGTTTTTTAAACCCTTTCGATTCTCGACTTACCAACTCTACACTACTTATGAACTACTCACAGTACGACAACTATATATACAAAGATCAATTATCATAAGACATCGTAACCTACTCTTTAATCCTCATGTTATGAATCGGAGAAGAAATGATGTAGTCATACATAACGTAACCTGTAATACAGTTTTTGCAAGCAGGCACTTTCAAATATCTTCTTCCCGTTTATACAATGACAAAAATAAAATTTTAAATATCTATCCCATTGCACTCCATGAGTGTAAAACTAAAATTAAATACTGGCTTAAAAGTTTAGATTACGAAATGACCGAATCATTATTAAACACACAAGCTTGAGTTTAAACATTATACATAAGTACCATACTTCCATACACCCTCACACACACAAACACTCTCACTACACACCCTCCCTAGTAGTAAACTGATCCCAAGACCTTGGTCGTAGGGCTAGGGATACACACACACTTAACAAACACACATATCTCAAACACACACACTCACACACCTTAATAAACTAATATTATATATTATTTAAAAAAAAGTTTTTTTCAATTCATTTCCAAGAAAATTGTTATATTGTATTGTATTCAAAATTTACCTATTCAAAATTAACTTGTTCTCAGTCTAATACTATAGTCTCTTTAAAAATCAATAGTAAATCTTTTTTTTTCTAAATTAATACTAAATTTACTATTTATTATAATATTTAATGTACCTAGTTTTTAACATTGAGAAACTGTTAAATGCAATTCCAAGAGGAAGTGCGGGGTTCCTGTAATCAACACGGGGCCCCGACGTTAATATTGTTTTATGTATGTAATCTTGATGAGTAAACTTATTTTAAAAGGTTATTTTTGGTAAGAAACACAGTCAGAAGGATAAACTCAGAAGAAAAGTAAGAAAATTTCTTTGAGTGCATATGGTTACATTACAGTTCACATCGTATCGTAGCATCATCTCTGTCGCACTAAGCACAAACAGACAGAGAAGAGTCTCTACGAAGTCGAAACTAGTCAATGTGTAATATTTATTACTGCTTTGTACTGCACTGTATTGTAAGCCAGTATATGGCCGTTACCGACTTCGCAGTAAATTTTACGGTAATCTTTGGACTGGAAAAACTGATTAACACCTTGCCTAGGTTCAACCTTCCCTATGGTGTAAATTCTTTTCTTATCGTTTTTTTTTTGGATATTACTCCATGACTCCGGCATTTCTTAGCCGATTTGTAAGATTCTTGTTTTATTTATTTATCTTGTTTGGAAGGTTGTGCTTCCAGATGTTTTGTCTTGATCTAATGGTGGTCTTCAGATATAGGCAGTGAAACTCTTCAATGGATGACAGCATACCATTTGATATTGAGGCAAACTCTTTGTACTAGAATGCTGGTTACAGAGTACTATTTAAAAAAATCATGATCCCATCAGACCTTCGATCCTGACCTCATCACCATAGAACTCCTCAATAGATGACAATACATAACTCAAGATTCCAGCAATCACCTTATGTTAGTATTCTTAATGCAGGATATTACGTGAAGTTTGTCATTATACCACCTGACCTTCGATCCTGGCCTCATCACCACAGAACTACTTGACGGATGACAGCACATAACTCGATATTGCGGCAATCACTTTATGTAAGTGTTCTTATTACAGGATATTATTTTTAAAAAATCCATAAGCCACTTGAACTTTAATCCTGGGCTCAGTGAACCTTAGAACTCCTAAACGGATGAAACCACATAATTCAAGTTTGTGGCAATCACTATGTATTAGTGTGCTGATTGCTGAGTATTACTGGAAAAATGAAATTAAACCACCTGACCTTCGAATCTGAAACTCTTCAGTGGATGACAGCACACCATTCGCGATAGCAAGAATTGCTTTGTGATAGAGTGCTGATTGTAGTATACTACTTAAACATTGTCATAATATCACCTTGACCTTCGCTTTATATGAACAACGCGCTTACAATAACTACCCATATGTCACAATTCAACCCGTGATTATAATCGATACGACATGAATCCCCGACGGGGTGTCAGAGGTGTTTCCTAATTTTTATTTTGTGAAAAGATAAGAACCTGCCGCTAACCCAAGATGCACTAAATCAACACATTCTTGGGGCTTTATACCAGGGGCGTGGTAGCATTAAAACAAGGTGATATACTATGACAATCTATATATATATACTAATAATAATGTAGTGAAAAGGTCGTGTCTGTACATTGACTATTTTTGAGAAATTTTAAATGAAATGTGTTAAATTAGTATTCTGCTTAGGTACTTAGGCCAAAACCAAAAATGTTTGTCTGTCTGTATGTTCCGTTCTTACTCGAGAACAATTGAGCGGATTTGAATGCGTTTTTTTATTCTGATCATATCGAACTTGGTCAACATATGGGCTACAATATAATGGATGTTCATAAAATAAAGCCCAACCCGAAAGCGGGGCAGAAATTGAATACAAGCGGGCGGAGCCGCGGCCAAAGGCTAGTAAATGAATAAAACAATATCACAGAGATATAAAGGCATCTGAGGGTAGATGCAAATTCAAACGAGTACATATTACCCAAATAACCTTTATCACAGGAGAACTTTGCAGGGCTGAGAGGTAGCTCCTAAAATAAACTGATCCAAAACTAATCGGCTGGAAATCGAAATTCATTTAAGTGGATTTTAACCAAAAAGTTTTTTGTTAAAGTATTTAGACCTTTAAAATCTTACCTACAAAATATTACAGCGCACAGAAAACACATTGATCATACAAAACAGAGTCTTGCAGATTGTTTGCTTTCGTATTTTAACCCGTTCGGTTATAAATTTCCGATAACAATTGACGACGAACAATTTTTCTCCCGTACCAGAAGAGTGGTTAGATGATTGCGTAGTATCACTCATTCGTCCGTTACTTAGACCCTACGGAAGTCCCTGGGTAGAATAATCGCCTCGCCTGCTTTCGGTTTCTATGTTCTTACTTACACTGGCTGAACGGTGAAGGAAAACATCGTGAGGAAACCTGCATGCCCTAAAAAGCGTGTATTTGTGCCCGGAGTACGGCGATAGGGCTCACCTCCATCACTTTGGGACGCAATAATTGTCGGTGAAACGCGGGTGTACCGAGTATGGACTGTGACTTGCATTTCACAGTTCACACTCAGAACACCTCTGACATCCCCTCAGAGATTTATGTCGTGACGATGTATATAAGGTGACTTTAATTTTAACAGACAAATTCTTACTGAAGTCTCGGTAAGTGGTGAGTAACAAGCACGATACTTCGTGGTAACAAGGTTCGATGGCCCTTTTTGTGAAATTCGTAATTTTTTTTTGTGTTTCTTACATTCGCAAGCCCAGCCTCGAGTCAATTACTATGGGACGTCAACATTTTATTTTGCGAAATTAGCTAAAAGTGTTATCGATCCATGTTACTGATCATCACTTACCGAGTTTTCAGTATGAGTTTGGCTGTATAAATTAAAGTCACCTTATATATATCACTGATTCGTCCGTTACCGACTTACGTAGATTTTACGGAAGTCCCTGGGTAGACTAAATGGCGCGTCTACCGCTTTCGCTTACCCACTTTCTGCGCTGGACGCTTTCCATTAGATGCGGTCATCGAGCAACAAACCCCGGCAGAGGAAATGTCGGTCCGTCCGATTCCTCTCATTCATTACATTAGTGATACACTTAAATAATTTATTTTATTATTTTTTTATTTATTTTTGGATCTAAGGTCATACCTGAATAAACTTTTAAAAATTGGTATTATTCTGGAAAAAAAATCAAATATTTACGTTTTTTCTTCCAAAAGGTCTCGTTACGACATCGTTACAAATCATTAATTGAAGTTTCAAAAAATCATATAAAATCAAGGAATTAAGTTCGAATCAAATGCATTGAACATTACAATCTCTCTTAGACACAATTATTTTGAGTTATCATAAAAGATATTTTTTTATTTAATGAAATACTGGTATGTTGCCGATTGGCATTGTAACGGTCTCTCAAGTGCGAACGTATCCTTGTAAGCGGGTATGTATATTTTCGACGGTAGGCACTTGGTTTGGCAACTGATTTTACAATACATAATCAGAGGGCAGATCTTGAAATAATCAATTCTACGATATGGCCATGACAGAGCCATAACGAATGTCAACAATGTCTAAAATCAATGCATTATTATCTTGATAGAGGTCACTCGGAATACTTCAAAACCGAATATTACTGACGTACTTTTTTATTTGGTACTTCAGTCCAGGTTTTGAAAGACATTTGAAAGGATATACATTTTTGAAATTGGTCCTCTGTGTATTTTTCAGGAATGCCGTAACATTTAGCCGTTCTTGAGAAACTTACTTGACAGGCAGATAGACAAAAAAGTAATCCTGTTAGGTTCCGATTTCATTCAAGGTACGTAACCCTAAAAATAGCCAACGATAAAAAATAAAATCTAACACGATGGTGTACAAAATTAAGCTCAGAGCTTGTGCTTGATTTTTTGTAAAAAGAAAGAAAACGGAATAATTTAATCCTCGCTAATTTGAGTTGGGAAATTTGCCGCCTGTCTCAATCTGTACCACTTTTTTACCAAGTATTCTTTCATGGAAATAGTGGATAGAACACCTAAAACGATTGTACCCGAATGAAAGTTAAGGAGACGCCGCACAGAATTCGCACTTTTTGGAGCCCTTGTTTTAAAAAATATTTATTAAGGTATGATGAAATGACACGATACTTTTGAGATTACAGACCATTTAATAAAGATAAAATAAAAAGTGTACAGAGCTTGCATGTATGGAACACTTCAAAGGAGAAAGAGAGAGATATCGCCTTGAGTAGCTGAGAGCTAAGTTTTACGTCTTTGGTTTTGCTATAGGTATTCAAACAGGCGTATTAACATTTTGCGTCCTAAATATTAATTTCAACACCCTCCTCTGGACGCAAACCCATTGCCTTGGTAAAGTTTTGGAGCTTCGATCGGTGAAGTCCCTTTGTTAGAGCGTCAGCCACCATGTCATGTGTGTTCTTGTAGCGGACGGAGACTTGGTTATTTGAGATCCTCTCCCTCACAAAATGGTAGCGGACATCTATGTGTTTACTTCGAGCGTGATAGATGTCGTTACCTGAAATGCTAATAGCACTCTGATTATCACAGTACATTTTAATTGGTGTACCTGACAGAGAAGGCCAGAAGTCTTCTTCCATTTGCTTAAGCCAGATAGCCTCTTGTATAGCTGTGGCCAATGACATATACTCTGCTTCGGTGCTTGACAAAGCTATTGTAGGCTGCCTTTTAGTACACCAACTAATGGCAGCTTCCTGAAACATAAATATGTATCCAGAACATGATCTTCTGTCTTCAGTGTCTGTTGCCCAATCAGCATCGCAATAACCCTCTATATTGTTACTGTTTTTCTTGAATGTAAGTTTTGTGTTTTGCGTGGCTTTCAAGTACCTCAGTATTCTTTTTGCCGCTGTCCAGTGCTGAGATGTGGGCTTGTTGTTATATCTACTGAGCTGGTTTACAATATAAGCTATATCAGGTCTCGTTCCCTGTGATAAATATAACAGGCAACCTATTAATTCTTGATAGGGAATGTTTTTCATGATTTCTTCATCATGTTCAGCTTTTTTTAATTGCAAGTTTGCTTCGCATGGCGTATACACAGGATTGCAATCGCTCATATTGAAACGTGTTAATATTTTTTTAATATACAATGACTGATCTAGTGAAATTTCATTCTTGGTCGGGTTGTGTATAATTTTAAATCCAATACAACATTTAGCTTCACCCAAATCTTTCATATGAAACTTTTCATTTAATTTCTTCTTTATCATCAAGGCAGTTTCTTCTTTATTAAAATAATATAAAATGTCATCAACATACACTGTTAAAAACAAGATGTCTTTTTCATCAACTATACGGTAGTATATGCATGGGTCTACTTTTGATCGTGACATTCCAATTTCTAGTAGAGTTTTATTTAATTTTTTATTCCATTGCCTGCTTGCCTGTTTCAGGCCGTAAATAGACTTTTTGAGAAGACAAACTTTGTCTCCGTCTTCAAAATATGGTGGTTGTGTCATATAGATACTCTCTTCAACATCACCTTGTAAAAAAGCAGTCACTGCGTCCATCTGGTGAACTTTCAAGTTATATTTCACAGACAAACCAAACATGTATCTAATGGAACTGTAGCGAACCACTGGAGCATAAATTTCATGGTAGTCTATACCTTCTTTTTGTTGATAGCCTTTCACAACAAGTCGAGCCTTATACCTTGTTATATCACCATTTTCATCGGTTTTAGTTTTAAAAACCCATTTACAAGGGATAACATTTATACTTTTCGGTTTCTCAACCAATGTCCAGGTGGTATTTTGTAGCAAGGCTTGATGTTCTTCTTTCATAGCTTCTATCCACTTGTCTGCCTTACTACATTGGAGTGCTTCAGATAGGCTTTGCGGATCTTTGTCTAAGATGCTCATAGCAGACTCACCACTCATACACATGAAAGATACATTGTTATCTTCATCTCGATAATCAGCAAGTGGAGTAGGTTCATAAACCTCATCACGTCTTCTGTGTCGTAAAGACATACAGGATTTTGGAAATTCAGAGCTTTTATCGGATAGGCATGAGTTTTCTGGTATGTAAGTTTCATCATTGGGGTCAGAGTAGCATGATGTTGATGATACTGGCGATGCATCATTTTGTAATATTGAACTCTCCTCTTCTACTCTATAACCATGATCATCACCCATAGCACTGTTTTCTTCTTCACTCTGGACTTCTTTATCCTCATCTTCAAACAAAGGTAAGTTATACATTTTAGACAATGGTAAGAGTCTTTCTTCTCTGTTATAAATTTTTTCTTCAATTTTCCTTCCTTCATGTTTATTTTCTTCCATTTTACTTACATTGACTTGATTTTCTTTCTCTATGTTACTAATTATATTTTGTTTTTCAGGAGCTGAGTTATTACCATCACTGACCAAATTTCTTTTTACGGTGGCCTCGAGGAATACAACATCTCTACTTGTTATAGCTTGTTTATTTTTAGGGTCTATAAATCGGTAGCCCTTCACACAATCACTGTATCCGACAAATATTACCTCATGTGATTTTGCATCTAATTTTCGGCGGCGTTCTTTCGGTATGTGCACCATAGCTCTGCACCCAAAAACCCTTATATGGCTTAAACTCGGTTTCTTGCCAGTCCACACTTGTTCAGGAGTGATGTAGGAGAGGGCTCTCGTCGGCGAGCGGTTGATGATGTGCGCTGCCGTGACCACTGCTTCACCCCAGTAACTGTTCTGTAATTGAGCATTTAAAACCATACATTTGGACCGTTCAATAAGCGTCCTGTTCATACGTTCACTAAGCCCGTTCTGCTCCGGTGTGTACGTATTACTGGTCTGGTGCAATATGCCAAATTTCCTGAGATAACTGTCAAAATTGTTGTTTACATATTCTTTGCCATTGTCAGTCCTCAACTTTTTAATTTTTCTACTTAATTCATTCTCAACTCTATTTTTAAATTCAATGAATTTTTCCAGTACCTCGGCTTTACTTTTAATCGGATAGACAAATACCTTACGTGAAAAATCATCTATGAAAGTGACAAAATACCTGGCACCTCCAAGTGATGCAGCTTGCATCGGTCCACATACATCAGAGTGGATGACTTCTAGCAAATCAGTTGCCCGGGAGCCTTCACTTGGAAATGGCTGTCTAGTCTGCTTTCCTTCAATACAACTAATACAGGTTATATTTTCTTTACACGGAGATAATTTTACACCTGTAGTACAGGTTGGAATTTTGTCCATATCAGCAAAGTTTAAGTGGCCCATTCGTAGGTGCCACAAGTAGGTATCATTTTCAGTAACGGCGGGCATAGCATGGGCTTCATCATGAACCACATTCATCTTGTACATATCATTTATCAGGTTGGCATGCGCTACTTTTTGGCCTTTTTGGTTCAAAATTTTACATCCATTTTCATTAAATTCAACTTTACAGCCCGTTTTAATCATTTTACTCACTGATATTAAGTTTGTTGATAATTCTGGTACATAAATAACATTTCTTACCTGTATTTTACAGATACAGCCCTGTGTGTCCGGTACTCTGATAGTTATGTTGCCACAACTTTCCACACGGAGCACTTTGTTATCAGCGATTCGAATACTTTTTACTGGTGGTGCCATTTCATTCTCGAGCCACTCCTTGTGCATCGTCATATGCATCGATGCACCGGAATCGACGTACCAGTTCAGCGAGTCATTGAGTGTGGTGGCTGAAAAAGCAGCAATAAAACCGTTATCTTTGTTACTTGTTTTATTTTTCTTATGCCAACAATTTTTACTTATATGACCGAATTTATTACAATTAAAGCATCTCGGCCCCTTTGATTTATTTTGCTGTTGAACATTGCTTTTCGGTTGATGTTTATAGTTTGAGTAAAATGCGCTTGTTTCTGGTGACTTTACTTCCTGTAACAATTTAGTCTTAATGGAATCTGCACATATCTTTACTCCGGAACTTTCAATAGCCATGATCATGGGCTTGTATACATCCGGCAAGCCCGCCAGCATCAGTGTTCCAAGCCATTCATCGTCCACCTTGAAACCTATGTTTCTTAACCGATGTGCGGACGACATAATTTTGCTTACATAGTCTTCAATGTTTGTACTAGTTTCTAAAGTCGTGTTTATTAAGTCTTTCAGTAGGCCAACTTTACGAGTCAAGCCTGAATCTTCAAAAGCACGCGTCAAGTTGTCCCAAACCTCTTTTGCAGTTTCGGCCTCGTTTATATGCACATAAAGTGTAGGATCAATTAATAAAATTAATTTCGACTTAGCTTTTATGTCCTTTTTTTCATCAGGAACCTCGCCAGGGCTGATATCTATACATTTCCATAGTTCTACCAGCTGCAAATAAGCCTTCATTGCAAACTTCCACGTTGCATAATTTTCTCGACCGCATAACTTTTGAATATGCATGGCTCCATTGCCATTATCAGTCGACATTTCGGTTAATCTTGCCTGAAATATGCTGAAAGGCTGAAATAAAAACCTACTCGGTGCCGAAAATCTGTGCGGTCAAGTCTGGCCGCATGCAATTTTTAGGTTAGAAATTTTCTTTTCACTGCTATTTTTTCAAAAACTGTCTTTTTCTTTGAACTTTCACTTTCCAGGTATGAGACGGCCCATAACCTGATGAAATGACACGATACTTTTGAGATTACAGACCATTTAATAAAGATAAAATAAAAAGTGTACAGAGCTTGCATGTATGGAACACTTCAAAGGAGAAAGAGAGAGATATCGCCTTGAGTAGCTGAGAGCTAAGTTTTACGTCTTTGGTTTTGCTATAGGTATTCAAACAGGCGTATTAACATTTTGCGTCCTAAATATTAATTTCAACAAGGTAGCAAGCTATTATTTTCAGTAACAAGCTACTAGTTTCAAAAGTTTGTTGTATCATAATAGTAGTTTATGAAACTGGTACATAAGTCAAAGTCAAAGTAAAACGTTTATTGCAAACCAAGTTTTTTACACGAGTGTTTTAATACCCAGTTATGTATAGTTCCATACACTACTTTATCTAAACTCATGCCTAACAACCTGTTTTCATAATAATCTTGATAAAAATTGTCGTTAGCCATTTTTGATTTTTCTTGTAAAAGCTCGTTCTACTCGTAAAAGTGTTCGTAATTTCCGTATTTATTTCCAAAATGTCAGGTGGAGTCAAATTATCATCACCATCACTGCTGTTAGTAATTTTAGGGCAAAATCATGCTTTTGACTTGAACCATGAAACCACAGTAAATAGTAATTTTCACGTAACCTACGGCGTCAAAATCCAACAGTCCACCACGCATGTGTACGCGTTGCGTGCGCCGGCAGCCATAGGCAATGCAGGCCGAAAATAAAATGAAATTGTGAGCTTCCTTGTCACGCCGCAATATTATTTAGAGAATATTATATAATAACCTCATTGGTATTTGATATTAAACCTCAGACATGGCTGTATGGGCTAAGTTTCCTTTGGCTTCCTAGTTAGTATCACATGTACTGTAATCTCAGAAAAAGTTTTTTTTTAGCATTATGTTGTTCGGAGACTTATATAGGTATTATAATTATTATTTTTTGTGTTTTAAAGAGTTTAATGAAAAATATTTTTCATTATGCTGGTAGTTTTGAGTTGAATGAGGATTTTACGATATGAAGTTTGATATAAGGTATTAAGGTATCGCACGTGACGACGGCAAGAGGCCAGACGGAATGACGCTCATTCCATGGCAGAATGGTCGCTCTCTGGTGTGGGACGCGACGTGCGTGGATACTCTCGCTGCGTCCCATATCCAGTCGACCGCTGTCACGGCTGGCGTGGCTGCTGCAACGGCGGAGCGCAACAAGCGGCGCAAATATGCAGCTTTAGGAGAAGGCTACATTTTTGTGCCGTTTGGAGTCGAGACGTTTGGGCCGTGGGGGCCTGACGCTCGACTGCTATATAAACAAATAGCATCGCGTCTGGTGGATGCTTCAGGGGACCCAAGGGCTGGAGCTTATCTCGGGCAACGCATCAGCCTTGCTATCCAGCGAGGTAATGCGGCCAGTGTCTTGGGTACTCTGCCCAGTGACAGCGACGACTTAAATAAAGTCTTTTATTTAATTTAACTTTTATGTTTATATAATTTAGTTAAGTTTTTTTTTTTTTTTTAATGTATTATAATTTTACAATAAAATTGATAATAATAAAACAATAACAACATAAGTTTGATAAATATTATTATTAAAGTACATTAAAAACTAGAAAAGATCAATTGGAAGTTTGGTTCTAATTTTTTTTTCTAATTTGTAATGCACTCTAATAAAAGCGGCGGTAGCTCAGGGGTAGAACACTGACCTCTCAATCCCGAGACCCAGGTTCCCCCGGTCGGGCATGCACATATAAGTTCTTTCGGAATGTATGTACATAGTATTTGTGTTCTTACCTAATACTTACTACTTGCTGAACGGTGAAGGAAAACATCGTGAAGAAACCTGCATGCGCTAGAAACCGTGTAATTGTGCCTGAAGTAGGGCGATAGGAAAGGAAATTTCACGATTTAGGGAAATAAAATGACGCATTAGATATTCTTGAAAATAAAGAGCACGTAATATTAAGTATTGTTCGCTTCAATCAGAAGGAATGAGCGATCACTCAGGCTCTGCGAGCTTAACAGGGTTGTCCAATAACTGTGTTGCATTGACTTGATACTTAATAAATTAAAATTTTGTTTGTTTGTTGTTATAGGACTCACCACCCATCACGTTGGGACTTAATAATCGTCAGTGAAACGCGGGTGTACCGGGTGTGGACTGTGACTTGCATTTCACAGTTTAAAACTCGGGAACACCTCTGACAGCCCCTCGCGGATTCATGTCGTGACGATCCCACTAATATTGTAAATGCGAAAGTTTGGATGTATGGATGGATGGATGTTTGTTACTCTTTCACGCCATAACTACTGAACCGATTGGCCTGAAATTTTACACGAATTTAGTTCTAGACCGGGATAGGACATAGGCTACTTTTTATCCCATAAATCAGTTCTCATGGGATGAAAATGAGCTTTCGAATTTCTATAGAAAAGTGATGGGTCACCCTTTCACGCCATGCTTACGAAACCGATTAGGCTGAAATTTTGCATAAATGTAGTTCTAGACTTTGAAAAGGACAACAACTACTTTTTCCCTTTTTTCCCATGGAAAAACTATAAAAGAGACACACAAAATGGAAAACAGAGGCGCATAACACACACATTTCACCAGCTGTGTTCACTGTAGGTAACATTCCGAATAATATTGACTGATTTTATAGGAGTACACAAAAACTAAATCAACGCGGGTGAAACCGCGGGCAAAAGCTAGTATGTTCATATTTGTAAAAAAATTAAAACGAGACTATCAATGCTGGTTTATTTAAAATTTAACAGTTTGTAAACAGTAACGGGCTAAGTGGAAAAGCCGGAAATCATCGAGCATATGAGTACGTCTACTATTCTCACATTGTGTACGAAACCGGAAACGTGCTACTTGCGCTGCGCCGGAAGGATCTGCGTAAATAAAACTATCGACAACATCTACTCCTTTTTCATAGAGCTCCATTACTTCTATTGTTGTCAAGAATCGATCAATGACCAGGTTAATTGTCGTTTGCATTGGATCTCACCCTCGAACGCTTCTTTTCAGCTTGTTTCTCCAAAATGGGAGAGCTTCCCCTTTAGTTTATATTAAACTAGCTTTTGCCCGCGGCTTCGCCCGCGTGTTATTCGGTTTAACGACATGCTTTTTTTAAGCTATAGCCATTCTAAATTTCATCCAAATCCATCTAGCCGTTTCAGCGTGAAAGAGTAACAAACATACACACACATACACACCCAAACTTTCGCATTTATAATATTAGTGTGATTGATTTTTAATTCCTTAGTTTTTAGGATTATTTAGTTTTCATTTTGGTAAAAACAATTGTTAATTGGTTCATATACTCTTTATTTAAATCTCAAAGTTTATTTAAATCTCAAACTATATCATAAATATAAGATTATTTTGATAATTATTACCTAATAAATATCGGATATTGCTCAACCCTGGTTCTCACTTAACCTTTGTAGATACATCACTAGCTCTCCGATATGAGGTGGCGTGTGCTGCTCAAACATGAAAAGTAATAAAACTATATCTTCGAGAATCGGGATATCTTTTGCCATATTTGTTTACTTTGCGCTGTTATTCTCTGGGGCCATCATTAATCGACTTGGCCCGGATATACGCATTTAGACTGATCCTAAATATACATAAAGTTTACACATTTATTATACAGGCCATAAATAACTGTTTTATGTAGTCAGTAGGCAGTCATTACTTCTTAAATTTTATACAGGCGTTCGTTTATGGAGTGATGATATAATTATTCTCTGCATAGTTAAGATTTCTTTTAATATTGTAAAAAGTAGCTATTGAGAAAATTTCTTGCTTAATTCCTTTTTTTTAATTTTCTTTCCTTGCATAAAAGAAAAAAAAGTAATTTTTGACATTAAAAAATATACAATATTTCATTATAAGGTTAAGTTATAAGTTTTGTATATTCACTTTATAGAAATATGGTTCGGCATCAATCACAATACATATAGTAATAGATATACCAACATTAATTTTAATAAACACATAAATAAATCTCAGCAAAAGGCTCAGCTCAAAAAAGCTCGAAATACCTATTCCTTGATCTTTAACAAATCGGAAATTAATAATTAAATAAATAAATTTTAAATAATAAATACCAATGTAACTACATTTAACTATTTTAAAGAAAATAATTCCTCTTTCTGGGTCTACAAATCTAATTTAATTGAATTTATTTAAACAACTAAATAATTGCCCATTGCAGCAATTAATTGCTCAGAATAAAAATACGTCTTGATTTTTCCATGACAGCTACTACTATACTATTTATGTCACGTCGTTATTTATTTTTGTTTTTAGGACAAAGATTTTTTTGAATGGTAAAGTTTTTAGGGTTCCGTAGTCCAACAAGGAACCCTTATAGTTTCGCCATGTCCATGTAAAATAAAATCTCGAAAATAAAATTATGTTTTAAAAAATGTTTTAACCTCTCATACACGTAAACAGGGGATGATTTTTTTTAAAACATTGTAGGTGTGTCACCATTTTGCAGGCGAATGACTAGTAATAAATAAAAAACAAACATGATGAGTACCGTATTTCTAATATTGTATACCGGGTGTAAATAGAATGCGACCTTTAAATAAAACCACATACTCTACTGATCATACGAAACAACTTTCTGAAGAAAAAACCCGCACAAATGTTCACAGAAGAAGATATTCAACTGTAACTTAAGAGCCCGGTCCGCGACGACGACAACTTTGATCAAGAACAATATTTTAAATATTTTCATGGCCTTTATCGCGATGTTTTTGAAAAAACTAGGGACATACACCACTTCATATTGGCCGTCTAAATAAAGGCCTAGAATTCATTTGATTGAATTGTTTCTCTTTTGCGAGTTATTTTATTACTTACAAGCCCGCTTCGAATCGTTATTCATAATATCTAAGTATCAAAATAACGCGCAAAGGAAAAACAATTGAATCAAATAAATTTTAGGTCTTCATTTAGATGGCCAATATGGACTGGTGTATGTCCCTGATTTTTACAAAAACATCACGGCAAAGACAAGAAAATTAATTAAAATAATGCTTCGCATCAAACAGATGAAATTACGGAGCGGCCTCTTAAAGACTTTATCTCGTAGGAAGAAGGTCTATTTTAGAACGCTGCAACGTAACAGCTGTTTTACGGAAGGCGTTGTTTCAAAAACGCCCTTATGTCAGTGCGTTAGAGTTCACGCATAGTTGTTTGAAACACAAATATTTCCTATACTAATAGTTAGCGCGGTATGTTTCTTGGGAAAAGTAGTACAGTATGATCCGTAGAATATGTGGTTTCATTTAATGGTCGCATTCTATTTACACCCGGTATAACATTCGTGCTTGGGATGGGACGTTGTAAATAAAAACGATTATGCAAAACAAATAAATGAAGAGAATTATTTTAAGAGTTTTTTTCGTTACCCCTAAGGTCTGAAAAGTTTAAAAGAAAATCCCTTGTATAGGGTACAATTCAACACAGTTGGCCTTGTTTTACAACAATCAACTGTAAAGTGAAATAAATTACTCATAAATTGCACGAAGTTTTGCGTTTCACCCGTTTGTTAAATCGGGGTTTTACATTAAGCCCCATTATTTGGAGATGCCAATTTGTACTTGTTTGAAATTGTTCTCTAAATCCCTTGTTTTCTTTTGTACAGCAGTTGGATTTTCAGTTTCAAAGATGAGCCTTTTTATTTGTTGTTTGGCTGAAAATCTTTCTAAAGATCTTTGTGACAGTTGAATGAATAAATTTTTTTGGGTCGAGTGAATAATGTTTTAACTCGACTTAGGTCCGAAATGAGATTTTTTTACCACTTTGCTCCGTTTTTAGGGTTCCGTACCCGAGGGTGCCAAACGGAACCCTATTACTAAGCCTCCGCTGTCTGTCTGTCCGTCCGTCTATCACAGAGGTCTACAGCTTCAGCTGTAACAAGTAGATAGTTGAAATTTTCACCTAATACGTGTAACTGTGGCCTCTAACACGGCAAATAATAAAAATGAAAAAAAAAAAAAACACGGGTGGTTCATACAAAATAGCATTTTTTAAACGTTATTGAACTATATATCTTAAAGACGGTAATACATACAGTGCTCCCAAAGTTATAATGCGCATAGAAATCTATAGCCGAGCGACCGGACGTACCACGTGACCTTACTGCTTGCATAGAAAGTGTAGGAAAATACGAACTTTGCCGAGCAGTGGCGAAGATTCGTATGCGCATTATAAGTTTGGGAGTACTGTACAAGTTTAAAATTTGCAGACTTCTTTTTACATACCTGCCCTGAAGTAAAACAACAAATAATAAAATTAGGCTTCCGTATTCAGAGGGTGCTGAGTTATTGTTTGTCAGGCGGTAGCATTTTAGCGCGATTTAAACGAGTTTTTTGTCATCTTAATGTTGCTATAGCTTTATTTTATGTATTATAAATTATAATACATAAAATGATTTATAATACTGTATTTAAACAACAAATACTGAAAACGCCGATACATAATTTAATTTTAGAATTGCGTACCCGAATATTTGGCCAACTTAAATTTGCGATTTTGTTTTATAAATTTTGTTCAAATTATTGATTTCGACCTGCAACGCCAGGAAAATGAAATTCGGCGCGGTAGGCGCTATTTAAGCTTTAAGCCTTCTTTATTTCACAATAGTTGTTTAGTTTTAATAACTGAAGCAATACTACTTAATTGAAACTAATAATATTGCAAGTGTTATTTTTGATGGTGAAGTTCTGCAGTATAGCAAAACTGTCAAAAACTTGGGCATAATCATGGATCAGACTATGTCGTGGGAAGGTCATGTTAAGGAGGTTAGCCGTAGGATGTACGGTTCATTTCACTCACTGAAGCGCCTTCAATACTTCTTGCCTTTGCAAACTAGAATCACTCTAGCCCAATCTCTTCTTCTGCCTCTTCTTGACTATGCTGATGTTGTGTTCTTGGATGCCACCGAAGAGTTGCTCGACAAGCTGGAACGTCTTCAGAATTTGGCTATCAGATTTATTTTTGATTTGCGAAAGTTTGACCATGTGTCCGAGCTTCGATGTAAACTGAAGTGGCTTCCGATACGTTATCGGAGGTATAGTCATATCCTATCTCTACTATATAATGTCTTGAACAACCCTTCTTCCCCCAAATACCTAAAAGATAGGTTCAATTTTCGCACCGATATGAGCAAAAGGAATCTTCGGTCATGTCATGATCTTATGTTATCTTTCCCAACTCATTACACTGAACGTTACTCTAGGTCTTTCACAGTTGACGCTGTTCGACTTTGGAACGATCTTCCACTCTCTCTTAAAAGTCTTCCCTCAATTGCTTCTTTCAAATTCAACTTGAAGAAGCACTTTTTGTCCTCTCAGCAGTCTTAGCTACTAAATATGTATATATTGTAAGTATTTATGTAGTTTATCATATTCAAATTTATATATATAAATATATTATGTACTAATTTAGTACGGTATGTTAGTGTTTAGGGTGTTAGGTTAGGCATACTTTTAGGTTGGTAAGTGTATGTACGTTATCTTATTTATAAACATATTTAATCTTTTGTACTGGAAATAATTTTCAGAGCCAAATTGTAAATATTTTCTCCATCAGCGTTTTTTTTTGGTTGACTGGAAGAAATTTCTTTTAGAAATAAGTCCGCCTTTGCCATGTTTTTCTATAATGTGAATTGTATTTATCTGTGTTTTCCGTGCAATAAAGTGTTTATTATTATTATTATTGTTATTATTACTTTGAAAAAAAATCAAGTTTTGACAGCATTGTAACTAAAATTAAAGTCTTCAGGATCGGCCTTAGGTGCAATTGTGTAAGAACATCGTATTCATATTATATCTCTAAGTTGCAATCGTATTCATTTGACAGCCAAAAACGTACGATTTCAACTGTCAAACGGGCTAATTTGCTTAGCCGAATACACGTTTGACAATTGAATACGATAGTGGTCTTGCCTCATGTAAGCAAACTCCACCAACAGGGTTTGAATGCAGTCTCTGATTGGTTGAAAGTATGGGAGTTTTTCATATATTCGCTGAATTCGTCTCTTCAGATATCGATTCGTTGGTGCAGTGGTGAGGTTTTAGGACAGTATATCATACAGTGGTCTTAGTTATCAGATTTTTGTGGTTTTAGGGTATCGTATCAAAAAATTAAAAACAAAGCTCTTATAGGGTCACTTTGTTGTCAGTCTGTCTGTTTGTCAGTCCGTCTATCAATACCCATTTTCTCGAGCCTCGCAAGAGATATCAAGTTGAAACTAATATCTCCCACAGAAGTCTACAGCCTCATAGTGTTGTTATAAAATCAGCCCTCGTATTGTTTAACTTCAATATCTGTCGCTATAGACATCAAAACTGTCGTGATTGGCTAAACATGACGTGTGATGTCATTTCTAGCCAATCACGGTGCGTTAAAAGGCGATTGTGAGGGATGTCGAAGTTAGACAATAAAAGGCCCCAGGCAACTCAATGCAAAAGAAAGTTTTTGCCCTTTACGTAATCAATTTCATGCAAATTTGCTTACCATGAGAACATAGTTCCAGTTGACTTATAAACTTGAAATTTCGTTCACAATAACGTCTTAAACGAGTAGCATACGTCTAGAAAAAAAAGTGAAAATTTACTTTATTTAATTACTCAAGAAAAAATTATGGTCCAGCTTAATTATATCCTTTGGATACTATACCGGCTCATAGAATAAGTTTGTGTTGTAAACGATATTTACGGAACCCTTAGGGCATGAGTCCTACTCGCACTTGATCGGAGTTTTTGTGTTAAAATTATTTTAAATTTCATGTTTTTATTCAATCGGCGTTAGGAAATTCACTAGTCTTTCAACAAAAAGTTAAAATTCGATGCGATGACAAGCGAAGGGAGGAGAAACGTGTGAAGTTTCTGTGCTGGTGATTATAAATTCAGGAGCTGAGCAGAATTCATGATATACGCTTATATCCTTCTTATTTTTCAACTTTAGCAGTGGATTTTGCCAGCAAACTCCGGCAAACTCCACTACAGAATTTTTCAACCAATCAGAGATCGCATTCAAAAGGACGCCGCTGCCAAACCCTTCTCCAGAAGCAACTTTAGGCAATTTTACCATACTTTCTTTAACTCTGTTACAAATGCACGCAAAAGGCTGAAAATTACGTAAGAGATTGAACCTAAAGCAAATTAAATATAGATTTAATTTATAGTTTTTTCTTATAGAAAATACCTACCATCAAAGTGTCCGTTTTCACTAACCATAGGAGACGCCTAAATCAGATGCCTATGTGTTAAGGAGTTGCCTAGAGTAAAAACACGTTTCACTAACTCTTAAGTCATGACTAACGACGTTAGGAATCACCTAAAGTTACGGCACCGATTCGGAGGTGCGTAATGCTTAGGCGCCATTAAACTGACACATGCATGTGACAGTCGTGATTTTGAGATTTAAGCTTATTGTAGTACTGTGAAACGTCAAAAAAACCGCAAACAGACAACTTGATAATAGCCTTGTTCATCGTTAGTGAAATCGGGCATTAATTATCATCAAAATTCTGATTCAAGGAGACCTATAAACTCTAAATTTGGAAATAGTTAGTTTTTATGAAAAAAGGTCGACTAGTTTTTACGAAAAAAGGTTGACTATTGAATAAAATTGATGCATTTGTGGTTATTTGCACGTTACCAAAACCCAAACACGTGCTTATATCATTTTTGTCTGTCTGTCTGTACGGGCTATTTATCGGTCCGTCTGTTTGTTTATCTGGGGTAAACTACGAAACGGCTGAACCGATTTTAACGCGACTTTCAGTGGATGTTTTTTATCCCTACGTTCCGCGACTCAGTCTTATCTTACCTAGCCTTCAAACCTAACTTACCGCTTGACAAAACCGAACCCAACAAACCAGTAGCTTGACCTAGGCAAAAATAATTTGCCCTAAAATCGGGTATGGCCTAAAATATATACATCTCGCTCTGCAACACCATGAAAAATGAAATACGGTGCTGTAGATGTTATTTATTACCTATTTATTGAACGTGTATAGCACTCAGTGCAGGTTTGATAAAACTAGTCCAGAGTTTTGAAATTAATACAATACCTTACAGGCAGTGAATATTTTCCCACTGTACCACGAGTTGGTAACTTCTTCCGCCCGCTTTCACACCTTCTACAGTTGTGATATCATGTTGTGTTGTACAATCGGTCACACGCAAAGTTATACCTTTTTGTACTATTTGTCAGTTTAATGGTGTAAGAACTGACATCGTTGAAAGTTTCGCTCACTCATTACACTTTTTGCTCATTTATTTCTAATGGTACATATCATGTAATACTGATGATTATACTTTGCTATATATGTTGGTTTGATATAGGTATACAACCGGATAATAATCGATTAATCAAGTATATATGTATTTTATTCATCTGCTCGGACATAAGTTCTTAGAACAATAATAATCGTAATCAAAAGCAGATACCTAAGTATCTCTTTGGGATTATTGCAATTCAATTAGTTTACTCCATCCATTTTCTCCTCCATCATCCTTCTCTTATCAAGAAGTTTGAATCATCAAACTCTGAGATATCATGAAACTTCGCCATCCGTCATGGTTCAACGTCAATAATATAGGCACGATCAATCAAATGATAATGTAGATATTTCATATCTTCCTCTTGTCTTAAAATATACGAAAAATTATAGTTTTCCCGCACGTTTGTTATTTGGTGTTACCTACTTTTAATCGTAGGAAACGGCGATTGTTTTTTCAAAGATCGAATGTTGCAGTTTTGGTTTTTCATCAAAATCGGCCCCGAGTCTCCTTGATCATTTTTCGCTATTCTATATAGTTAACTACTATATAGTTATCTACTTGTAAAACTAAGCTTGTTATTTATATTCTTACAAATGTTCAAAATGTATGATTTATGAATTTTAAGGTTGGGTACCAACATGCTAAACGGTGATAAAAATGACTGTGAGAGAACCCAAACTCCCTAAAATACATTTCCGCTTGAAGCGCAGTGATGCTCATGCTAAACTCCTATCACGCTGGGACATAAAAATCGTCGATGTAAAAGTGTAGCCTTGTTTTTTTTTCGTACATTTATTATGTGTTTTCTTTATTTTCCAAGACATTTTCTCTGTCTACAACGTGTCAAGAGTTGAGTGACAGTAGCTCCCGGGTGTACCGCAGGGTGCCACCTTAGCGCCAATGTTCCTTTTGTATCGTCTTATCTATAAGGCTTTTGACGGAGCCTTTTGACCTTCATACAATGGGGAGGATCTGTTTTATCATGGAGTTACCATTTACTACTCTAAATTGTAATATAAATTTTGTTAGAGTAAGTGTAGATTACGTTTACTTGTAAAATTATTCAACAATCTAAATTATATTTTTAGTAAGAAATTGAATGTGTAGTTTTAAAATTACTGTTTACAAAATAGATCTTATCACGAATTGATAAAAGTTGTATTACCCTGTACTGTCCTATGCTTTGACAGCTCCAGATTGTGACATTCACATATCCTGCACAAATTATACTACATTGCAAGCGAAAATTAGATTTCAAAATCTAAAAGAAGATGGCGCTGCACTAAATTATATTGCGATATCGACTGCCTTTATAACAAAACAAACTCACAGGCGTTTCAAAATCGCAAAATCCTACTCCTACTATATTAATATTATAAATGCGAAAGTTTGTGCGTATGTGTGTGTGTGTGTGTGTGTGTGTGTGTGTGTGTTTGTGTTTGTGTGTATGTTTGTTACTCTTTCACGCTGAAACGGCTGAACGGATTTGGATGAAATTTAGAATGGATATAGCTTATAATTTAACTTAACTTTAACTTTTACTTCTGTGAATAAACTTTATTTTATTTTATTTTATTTTTTAACACATAGGCTACTTTTTATTCCGGAATAATGCATGGTTCCTGTAGGATAGATCAATTTCAATGAAAAATCAGGTGTCTAATTAGCGCGTTCCAAATCGTTTGTGGTGAAATAAGACAAGGCTTTGTTATTTCATACATCAGGTGTCTAATTAGCGCGGTACTTAATCGTTTGTGGACAAATAAGACAAGGCTATGTTATCTCATCACACTTCACACTAATATTATAATTGCGAAAGTTTGTGTGTGTGTTTTGTTACTCTTTCACGCTGAAACGGCTGGACGGATTTGGATGAAATTTAGAATGGATATAGCTTATACCCCAACTTAACACATAGGTTACTTTTTATCCCGGAAAAAAGCATGTCGTTAAACCGAATAACACGCGGGCGGAGCCGCGGGCAAAAGCTAGTTAAACTATACAATACACAATAATAGTAAACAATACAACGATAACTTCATTAATTTTTAACACGTTTGCGTCTTCTTTTAGCTACGACGTAGCAAGGGTCGTAGCCTTGCTACACGGTAGCTATAAAAAAGAACGCAGACGCGTTAAAAACTTCTTTGGTCTAAGATACATTGAGTGCGGAAAATTGGATTACCCCAAACCCCTTTCGTAATCGCACTATCCAATAAAACAGTTTCTAGGATTCCGTACACAAGGGTCCAAACGGGACCCTATTAAGCCTCTACTGTCTCTCCGTTAATCTGTCTGTCACATGGGTCTACAGCTTTAGCCGTAATATTTAGTTAGTTACAAGTTTCACAGAATACGTGCTACTATTGAAAATATAAAAAAAAACAATACAAATGATAAATCAAGAGTGGCCTGATAAAAAAACCTGTAAAAAATCTTTCAACGTTACTTTTTTAGCTCTATCTTAAAAACAGAAATACAGACAAATTTCAAAGGTGAGATTGGAACAAACACTCGAAAGTAAAATATTCGTACCCCTATATATTGTACCCCTATTGTGTAGTGTTACAGAACCCTTTGTGTACGAATCTGACTTGCTCTTTCCCAATTTTAAAGCAAGTTAAGGAAAAGTTTAGTTTTTCTCAGTTTATTGGGGTATATAATGTATAATTATATATAATTTATTCGTTCCAACATTAATGCTCACGAAAATGAGGACAAAACAAAAAATAATTTTCCGGTATTCGGGCAAACATTATTTCTGGGGATCGTGACTTTATTCGAGAATATTTTAACGAGCTCGTGGAATGTAAACACACGGGACATTTATTGAAATTTATTGATATTACAATGAAATTTATTTCAAATAATGGTTACTCTAACAATGAAATTATTTTAGAAAACTTCTAATATTACGAACAATTTGATTGAACATTTTACGAATATTAAAATCATGTTATGATTCTGTTTATAAATAATACTTAACGATGTTTTTGTATTTTATCATTTAAGTATAGAAAAATATACATTTATATATACCTATATTATTATTGTGTGCTATTTATTATTTATCAGATAACATATATTTTTATTGACTTGTTTAGTTTTTCAATTTTATAATTAATATTTTTATATATTTACAAAAAACACGTTAAATGACCAGATATATTTCGACAGAATGGGTGCTTCGTACAAGGGTCCATACTATACATTGAGTGTTTTTTGTTTTATTATTAGAAGAATAAGGGTCTATTAATGCATTTGAAACAAATTGGGTTAAAAACGTCATAATCCTGCTGGCAACACAGAATACTTAGAAGAAAAAAAAACTTTACTTACTAGAAATTAACTTGACCTAAATAGAGCTTAAAGTTGGATTAACCCTACAAAAACAAATTTTCGCATAGACCCTTATACGAGGAACCCATTCTGTTGGCATCAGTGGAATAAAAATAAAAATAAATTATAATATTCAGTGATAAAATATTCAAAGAATAAGCACTGTGTTGTGCAAGTCAAATTACTAAAGTAGTTTAGTTGACAGTCTTACGTTGTATCCATCCATCCATCAGCCTTTTCGTCCACTGCTGGACTTTGCCACTCTTGGCGGTCCTCCTGGAAGAAATGCCCATACTCACACACGCTGGGCAGGCGGGTTGGTGAGCGCGGTGCCGAAACCCTTGCACCAGTGACGCCGCTGCCCGTCACTAGTCTGTTTTAAGGCCTGGTAATTACTGGATTACTACGATGATAATTAAACAAAATGCATCCAAATCCGTTGAGTGGTTCTCGAGTTAAAACGAAACATACATACATACACACAGACATACAGACTAAAATTCTAAGAATAGTAGTTTAGTCTTCAGTAGGATACTAATAACCCAGTTTATTTAAAGTTTCACAAATATTTTCAATGTACAGACACGACATTTTTACTAAACGAGACAAATCAATCAAAACTCTATAAATTCTTTACCTATCTTATATTTTAATTAAAAGCGAGAAGCTTTGTTGATAATTATTTGAACCCTCAAGCGAGAGAGTTGTAAATACTTGAGTAGGTCTTGAAAGGTAACATTTTGTGAAACATTAGATAACGCTGTCAAAGCCGTAGACATTACCTTTACATCTCACAATAAGACGAGAGAATACGTAATTATCATTGTTATTTGTGCGTCTTGTTCTCTATTGTAAGCACATAATTAGGTTGTTTAAGTTTAGATAATGGAAATATTTAAGGTGAAGTACAGCCATCAATATAATGGATATACTACTATTATAGTACAACGTTCATAGTTCTTGGAGGAATGTATTTGTGGTGGTCATATCGTAGAATTGATCAGGGGTACAATTGTGTGAATAAACGAGCTAATTTCCTTAGCAAATCGTACGTTTTAAGGCGAGGCATTGGTAAACTTTTAATTTCAAATCGGCGCCTTAGGGGAGTGGAGCGAGAGGGGCTTACTCCATTCAAATATGCGCTCACGAAATAGCTTACGCCGTAAGGTCGTATGCGGCAAAACAGTATTTTTAATTTAAGAGAATAGGTTCCGATTGCATTGATCGCTGTTACTCCATGCCGAAAAACCTGCAGTGCGAGAGGGACGAATTCTGGTAAATTATCAAAATGACGACTTTTATCACGAATTTTATTATTTAAAAAAAAAAACTAAAGTGTGTATCAAATATCTGTTCGGATAAAAGTATAATAAAGTTTATACAGATTTTAATAAATAAATAATATAATATGATTTTGCTCAAATAATGTTAAAACTCGACATGAAACCTTTTTTTGGAGTCATCTTTGATTTTTTATGGCTCAATGTTGGAATGACTTCTGAAGATTCTGTTTCAATAAGAGTGTACATTATATTCTTGACAGAAGTCCAAATTTTTTTCAAATATCTAGTATTGCTAGATTCTCCAAACAAGGAAGAATAAATTATGGTTTTTCGGAACCTATCCTCTTATAAGTAATTAAAAAAACCAATCGGCCATATTGAAGTGTATTTGTAGACTAATTTAAATAAAAAACTTAGAGGCTTCATTCGCTCCCGTTTGTCAGTAAAATAGAAATCTCTGTTTCAAAAGAGGTTTTCTAAAGATTTTTTCTCTGCTATGAAAATTAATCAATCAACTAAATCTTCAGGCAAAATGATGTCAATGAAATGCTTAATCTAGTATATAAATTTTTTTATTGTTGAGAAAAATGGAGATCCTTGTCGCCAAAATTTCGTAGCGTCGCCTTAATTCGTTCAATGGATGCGATTCTCTCGCACTAATCGCAAAATCATGTAATCTGTAAGAACAAAAGGGGTCGCCTCGCTCCACTGAGCTTCCAAATTTATGATCACAAGCAACAACACGCTCCTCCTCGTTTCGCTCGTCGTCGCACCTATTTTTGACTCTTTGTTGGAAGTCTATCGTAAATTTATTTTTGTGTACTTTACGATAATGTTAATCAGCGGGCCTATTACGTATCTTTGAATCGGTTGTCAACTATACTTCATGGGTATTTAACTATTTACGAGTTGTGACGTCATTTCAAGTGCGAACGTATCCTTAAGAGCCCGGTCCGTGACGACGACAACTTTCATGAAAACAATATTATGCTAAATATTTTTCTGGCCTTTATCGCGTGGTTTTTGGAAATACTGAGGACATACACCACTTTATACTGGTCGTCTTAATAAAGACCTAGAATTTATTTGATTGAATTGTTTCTCTTTTGCGAGTTGTGTTATTACTTACGAGCCCGCTCCGAATTGTTATTCATAATATCTAAGTATCAAAATAACGCGCGAAGGAGAAACAATTCAATCAAATAAGTTTTAGGTCTTCATTTAGATGGCTAATATGGACTGGTGTATTTTCCCTGATTTTTACAAAAACATCGCGGCAATGACAAGAAAAATAATTAAAATAATGCGTCGCATCAAATAGACGAAAAATATGGAGCGGGTTCTTAAGATAAGCGGAAATCGATAGTATATGTATGTATAGGTATATATTTTCAACGATAGGCACTCGTTTGGCAACTGATTTTACGATACAGAATCAGGGGGTAGATCATGAAATGCATTCTACGATATGGCGACCACATATGAAACTACAAATATTTATTGAAACGCTCAAAAAAACTATCAAAAACCCGCCTACGTCTCACCACTTATTTATGCCAACTGGTGCCCCTTGGTCTGAAGCATTTATTGAGCCCGTGCCTGAGTATTTTGTACCACAAAAAATAAACATTAATGTAAACCAAAGGATGTGATTAAGTAGGACTGCTTTTATGAATAGTGCACTTAAATAAACTAAACAAGAAATTACCTAAAAGATAAATTTTTGTATTTGGCCTTCTGTGTATCCATCTGTCCATCCATCAGCCTGTATCGTCCATTGCTGGTCTTTCTAAAATTGGCCACTCTTTGCGGTCCTCCTGGAAGAAATGCCCATACTCACATACGCTGGGCTGGCGGGTTGTTGAGCACGGTGTCGTGGGATTCAGTGACGCTGCTACCCGCACCAGTCTGTTTTATATGCGGCCCGGTAATTAGGCATGGATATATCGTCATCAATTGGTTCCAGATAATGATGGGCCACCTGGTGGTACCAGTTTGATAGCTGTCCTCTTACTCTCCTCAATAATAATTTCGGAGGGATTCGCGAGTAATCTTAATTCTACAGTTGAGCCCGGCACCAGCTCTACCAGTTTGTGTGTATACGAAGTGTTAATTTGATAACATTTTTCCTTTAAATAGGGTGTACTTTTACTACAGAGCCAAACTTCAAATCGCGAATAAAAACTGCTCAAACAGTTAATTACCTATGCGACCAAATTTTAGGCCCTTTATTTTAGTAGGAAAGAAGTTTTTGAGATAATTTTAGATAGATCGTGAATTGTAGAAACAAATTTATTTTGTTATATTCCGATACATTTATTTATGTATTAATTAAACTAGTTTAACTAGGCATAGACACTTCACTTTCTTCAAACTTACTTTCTACTAAAAATATAGCGACAAAATTAAGAAGAAAATAACAAAAAGTCCTGACGTGCATGCATTTTTTAATCAGCACGAAAAATCTGTTCGCCACTAGGAGGAAGTTCGTTGTGAACCTGTGATTCACCTGGAAAACCCGCATTGTTAAAGCTCTATACAAACCGTAATAAAAAAGGGAAATCAAACAAATACAAAAACCATATACATCGTATTATTGCTCGTAAAATGAATGAAGCGGTTTTAGTTTGTGCCTTATTCACAAACCCTACTTATAACACATTCCATCCATCCATCCATCAGCCTGTTTAGTTCACTGCTGGACATAGGCCTTTCCAGAATTTCGCTACGCTTGGCGGTCCTCTTGGAAGAAACGCTCATACTCACACACGCTAGGCGGGCGGGTTGGTGAGCGCGGTGCCGAAACCCTTGCACCAGTGACGCCGCTGCCCGTCACCAGTCTGTTTTATATAAGGCCCGGCAATTGGGGATGGATATACCGCCATCCATCGGTCCCAGGCAATGGTGGGCCGCCTGGTTTTTTTGCCTGAGAGCTGTCCTCTTACTCTCCCCCGAATAACTTCGGGAGGATTTGCGAGTAAGATGGTGGTACCTCCACAGTCGAGCCGGGCATCGGCTCTACCACCTATTGAATATATAACACATTATCCCAACGTAATCTTAGAACTGAAATATCAGGTAAAGGAATATTTCTCCTCACTGTTGCCAGCTTCAGTTGAAACGATAATATCAAAATTTCTAAATATGAAGCCTACGTTGAAGGTAGAGGTCGATCCGGCCACCCGTGCCGTAGCAACGCAGTTTACCGACCTGTTGATGACATAGTAAAGCCGATTCTGTAGGCTCTAATTTTAGTTTTAGTGCCGTCAAAACTATGTATGTAAATTCTTTATTGCACACAAATATATAGTTACAATGCACAAAGGCGAACTTTATGCTAATTAGCATTCTCTGCCAGTTTTCTTCATTCCAAAATAGTTATTTACTGTTCACAACAAAAACTATATTACTTTGGAAAGATTTATGTTTTGGCAGTACTAAAACTAAACTTAAAGCCTTGAGAATTGACTTTATTGGTGACTAGCTTTTGCCCGCGGCTCCGCCCGCGTGTTATTCGGTTTAACAACATGCTTTTTTCCGGGATAAAACGCCTATGTGTTAATTTAGGTCGTAAGCTATACGCATTCTAAATTTCATCCAAATCTGTTCAGCCGTTTCAGCGTGAAAGAGTAGCAAACATACACACACACGAACTTTCGCATTTATAATATTCATGTGGTGTGATGTGATGATATTGATGGCGAAGACACAAGCGCCCAGAATACAAGCGCTTGTCATATTGATGACTGCAAAGGAGTTTGTCAAGATCGTAGCAGGCAGAGATGTGTAGCTATTGCCTTCGTTTCTGGAAGACAGGCGTCCGTGACATGTACACGTATTTATGTAATAATAAAGTTAAATACCAACAATAAAGTAGTGAAATAGTCGTGTCTGTACATAAACATTTTTCAGAATTTTAAAAGAAATTTATCAGTATTTATTGTACTGGAGCCAAAACTACAATTTTTGGAATATGTGTCTGTCTGTCTGTATATTTCGTTTTTACTCAAGAACCTCTCAACGGATTTGAATGCGGTTTTTTTTAATTATCATCTTCACCTTAAGGTGGTAACAGAGGATCTCGATGCAAAATGCACATCATAATATATAGGTAGTTTTTCTTACTTTTTAATAAAAAGTTTGCAATACATGCGATTTATAGTAATTAGCGGAAACTGCTTGTTAATTGCTTAAATACGACTATTTATTAATGCGTTGTCATTTTATCACGTTGTCATTTTTGTCACGTTGTCATTTTTGTCACGTTGTCATTTTTGTCACGTTGTCATTTTTATCACGTTGTCATTTTTGTCACTTTGTCATTTTCTGCAGGGTGAACTGTTAGAGCTCTTAGATTGTTTTGGAAGGGGAATCAAGAGCCACATTCACTTGGCTCTACAAGATATTAAGGTGAAGTGGTCGTTGGAAATTCGCGCCAAAATCTGCTTCCTCCCTCCCCGCAGAGGCGTGGCTTGTCACGCGCCCACGCTTCGAATATTTCGCCAGCTAATTCTATCTAGAGTCGTGTCTGTACACTGAATTATTTTATTTTTGTTATGGTAGGGGGCCTAGTCAACATTATGGCTATCGGGGTGATGATAAAGTAACCGCCAAGCTGAAAACTGACGATAATAGTTTTAAAAATACCTAGATTGATTGAAAGACACTTCCACACGAGCGAAACCGCGAGCAAAAGCTAGTGAATAATAAAGTAAGATCACGTCGTATTGGACAGATCTACATTTCTTATTCTGAACGTAATATTTGTCGGTAAAAAGTGGGTGTACCAAGTGTGGACTGTTACTTGCATTTCAACTCTGACACTTCCTCGAGGATTCGTGTCGTGACGATGTTTTATGATGGATGAGTAATGGATATCGTTACTTATATATTTTATTTTATTAGTAAGTACTTTATTCAAAGAAAAACATGTATGAAAAAAGGGCCAAGTATTTGAGTAACTATTACTCGATAAAATATTATTCAACGAAAAACATGAATGAAAAAAGGGCCAAGTATTTGTGGGTGAAAAGGTTTGGTCTTAACTGTCATTCAGAGTATTACTCGATAAAATATAACTAATTGAATATGCAAAAAAATAAAAAATAAATTGTCGAAAAGAAATTATCAAGTAAATTATTTATCGAGAATGGAAAAAGGTGAAAACAACTATGAAACCCGGTATGAAAAAATACTTATTTTATGTATATAATCTATTTTTTTATTTTTTTTACAGTATAAAAGGTTCCTAGCTAACAGATTAAATCAATAAAAAAATTAAAATTCTGAGAAATCTAATTGCCTTGGCAAATAATTGGAGCATGTGGGAAGGTTTTCAACAAATTCTTGAATTATTTCCAGACTTGGCGAAGATCCTGGTGAGTTTGCGGCATCATTTATACATGCGGACAGATTTTCGATGTTTTCAAAAATTGGTTCTAGACGCGTCGAAGATCTTGGCGAGAGTACAGAAGATTTTGCCAAAATCTCTTTACCAGTACCAATTACTTGTTTTGGATTTCTAATAGGCATACCTCTCGGATGTCTGGGATCCACTAATTCCGGTAAAATGCACTCAAAGTAGAAAAATTCCAACTTTTTAATCATTTCTTTTCCCAAAAGTCATCATCTCTTTGGATATGCTCAACTTTAAGTGGCTGATTTTCACCTCCCCAAACGGCAAAAATACACTTATCCCTTTTAGTTACATGCAACTGGCCTTGCACTTGGTAGTACCAGTCATGTTTCATATTTATCTGTGTAGGATGATTATGTCGCCAAAATGGTATTTTCTTTTCCTTTATTGCGTCGTCAATATTCATTTTTGAGGCCGCCATCGGACATTTGACTTCGACGATCATGTTATCTCCTACTAGACCGTCTGGTGTTGCTCCAATGAAGCAAAGTTTATCATCAATAAAAAGCCCGCATGGTTTAATTTTCAAGTTTTCTTGGACTGCCAATTGCTGCAGCGCTATGGCTTCATTCTCTAATCCATGGGCTATTGATGGCACGTGTGACAAATTTTTTGTGTAAATTATATTTTTTACCAGAGGTGCGACAGGCCTTTTATTTTGTTGTTGTGCTTACTTGGAAGGAGGTTCTCCAGATGATGATTCCATATTATTTGGACATACATTTTCTATATCGGCCATTCTGAAATAAAAGATTAATATAAGGCTTCCTTTCGAGAAAATAAACACTAGTTGTTGTCAATTTATAACTTATTCCGGTGACACAAAACATAAAAATTTAGTTAATTGCAAGTAAGACTCACGCCCTAAGGGTTCCATACCATTTATGTAAGTACTTGTATATATACATATATATTAATTTAATTTATGCAACCAAACTCTTACTGAAGTCTCGGTAAGTGCTCAGTAACAAGGTTCAATGACCTTATTTTGTGAAATTCATAAATTATTCTTTTCGTGTTCTTTACAAACGCAAGCTCAGCCCCGAGTCAATTACTATGTATGGGACGTCAAGATTTTATTTTAGAAAATTAGCAAAAAGTGTTATCGATCCCAATTTCGGATTTGTAATTAATTCTGTCTACGAACAGACAGACAGATGAACAGATGGCAGAGTGAAATTAATAGGGCTCCGTTTTATCTTTTGGGAACGGAACCCTAAAAGTAAAAAATATATTTCATTGTTAGTAATCTCGAAGTGAAAAATATCATAGAACAAATCTTGGCCGAGAAAACTTGGCCGTACGGTAACGTGCGTGCACCTAACTACTTACGGATTGGCGTCAGTAGTGCCCTGCTCTGCTCGAACTTCATCTCGTGTTCTGAAATGATTATTATAGTAATAAATTTCATATAAATATACATACCAACTGCATCAATATAATGTGGATGTTAACTCTTTACCTCAATACTTCTTTCATATGCTGACAATATCGACGATAAAGCAACTTTTTAGATCGAGCATATTTTTTTGCATTTTTATTTCCCATTTTAACCTTACTGTACGAGTATTTTCTGTAAAATTTGTACCCACTGTTTACGAAAAATCTGTAGGTATACTGCGAATGTAAAAATATTTGTTTTCACGTCGTCAGACAATTGCAATCGAGCTAGGTCAAAGCGGCACAGGTCCATTCAGCACGGCTTCCTCCCCCGGAATGGCCTGTGACTGTTAGTGCAGAACGAACTTATCCAGAATCTAGCGAGAGTGAGCAACGTAGAAATAGTTCAAGAGCTTTATCAGATTCAACGTAAGCGACAATCTGCTTGAAATGGAATAAACTAGAGGAATTATACAATACTGAAAAAAGTTCGTAGTCACAAGATGGATTATCATATTAAAAAAATATTTGTATTAAGTTTCATGATGATACGATCTATATCACAGACACAAAACGCGATAAATGAATTTTTTAGAGGTACTTTTAGAATTTTTTTTCCATTAATTGAAAGTTTGGAATCGTGTTTTCGAGCTAGTCAAAATACTTTTCATATCTTCAAAAATCCTGTCTATTTTTTTCAGTTCTGTATTTATGTCAGGTGTTCTGAAAAATTCGTTTAAAATTTGGTTTTTGAACGTCCACTTCCCCTTAAGTAAAAAAAATGAATAAAACGTCAGTGAACTTTTAAATTGGTTATGGCAACACTGCAAACTAATTTCGTGAAAGAAAGTATTCTAAGAGCTCCCCTGTTTGTTATTTAGGTCGGAGAGGGTAGCAAGAGAAAATTAGTTCCAGTAAACAATTTATTTGTTACGGTAAGGCGAATACATGAAAAAAATGGGCGTAGTTATAAAGCTTTCTCATGGAGGGGTCCAAACCAAAATGTCCAATTCAAAATTGAACTCCCATAGTAAGGGCTGGGCTTGCGTTTGTAGGGAACATCAAGAAAGTAATTTACGCATTTCACAACAAGGGTCGGTCATCAAATCTTGATACTGAGCACTTACCGAGTCTTCAGTATGAATTGAAACGGATACAAAATGTAAATATTATGCGAATGTTTCTTTTTCCGCGGATGCTAAGGGGGGGAGACGGCCCCCTTATATACGCCCATGATTAAAGACCCCATTACTGAGCCTCAGCTGTCTGTCTGTCTGTCTGTCCGTCCGTATGTCACAGGGGTCTACACCTTCAGCCGTTGTAGGTAGAAAGTTGAAATTTTCATAGAATACCGGCTAATATGGCTCCCACCATAGCAAATAATAAAATCAAAAACAATTGAAAACCAACGCGTTTTTTAACGTTATTTGTTTCCGCTCTATCTTAAGGACGGTAATACAACAAGTTTAAAATTTGCACCCATTATTTACTTAAGCTAAACAAAAACAACAAATAATAAAATTAGGGTTCCGCACTCAGAGGGTGCTGAATTGTTTGTGAGGCGGTATCATTGTTGATATGTATGTTTTGAGGGTACCGTACCCGTATTGTGTGGTGGTACGGAACCCTTTGTGCGCGAGACCGACTTGCAATTACCCAAATATATATATATTTTTTTGTTGTTATATTTTATTTTAAAGTGTAATCAAGTATTTATTTAATACAGAAATTTTTATATTTACTATCCTATCCCCTTAAGTCGGAATTCCGAATGTTGTTTTTCTCCAATTTAGGCATAACGACCCTTAACACATTGTATGGTATTAGTTTTTTCGAAAATTATTATTAATATTAAATAGAAATTTTTACAATTAAGCATCGTCGTACGGGCTCAATACACGCTTTTTAGGGCGTGCAGGTTTACTCACAGTGTTTTCTTTCAGCGTTCAACAACTGCACCTCTAACGGTAGACCATATCGAGCTTTGACAGCTTGATAAATAAACCACTGTCTGTCCCTCTTTAGGTAGATCAACAGAGTGAGACAGAGCACTGTATCAAGCGCTATCGAGCTCGTTGTGGCTCTTCATGTTAGAGATGCAGGAAATACCCTATATGACTAGGTTTTGATGATGAGTGATTTTTAGTATAAACATGGAGGATGTTAGGGCTGCTGGAAAGTATACAAATTCCGAGAAGCTCATTGGTGCTTGAAGACGCAAACCCGGGATTAAACGTTGAGAGCCTGGCGTCCTAGCGACTGACGTACCGCAAACGGTATATTACATCGTACACGATTGTCTGTTGAGACCGTAGCCTAGAAAGGCTGAAGAGTTTATATCCCCAGCGACGCCGCGGGCAAAAGCTAGTCCAGGACGGCGATCCTCGCACATGGAGGATGTTAGGGCTGCTGGAAAGTATACAAATTCCGAGAAGCTCATTGGTGCTTGAAGACGCTAACCCGGGATTAAACGTTGAGAGCCTGGCGTCCTAGCGACTGACGTACCGCAAACGGTATATTACATCGTACACGATTGTCTGTTGAGACCGTAGCCTAGAAAGGCTGAAGAGTTTATATCCCTAGCGACGCCGCGGGCAAAAGCTAGTCCAGGACGGCGATCCTCGCACATGGAGGATGTTAGGGCTGCTGGAAAGTATACAAATTCCAAGAAGCTCATTGGTGCTTGAAGACGCAAACCCGGGATTAAACGTTGAGAGCCTGGCGTCCTAGCGACTGACGGTACCGCAAACGGTATATTACATCGTACACGATTGTCTGTTGAGACCGTAGCCTAGAAAGGCTGAAGAGTTTATATCCCCAGCGACGCCGCGGGCAAAAGCTAGTCCAGGACGGCGATCCTCGCACATGGAGGATGTTAGGGCTACTGGAAAGTATACAAATTCCGAGAAGCTCATTGGTGCTTGAAGACGCAAACCCGGGATTAAACGTTGAGAGCCTGGCGTCCTAGCGACTGACGTACCGCAAACGGTATATTACATCGTACACGATTGTCTGTTGAGACCGTAGCCTAGAAAGGCTGAAGAGTTTTTATCCCCAGCGACGCCGCGGGCAAAAGCTAGTCCAGGACGGCGATCCTCGCACATGCGACAAATTGCGAAGGCCGAATGTGTTATACGTATTCATCATGCTTTTCGTGTCTTTTAAGGAGTTATAGTTAATAGATACCATCACACGGCATTTATAACGTGATAAACAGAGCGTGCAAAGCGTGCGTGAATGTTTTTGCGAGAATCGTCATCCTGCTATAACTTTAGTTTTGATTTTTTGGGTTCCGTAGTCACCAAGGAATTGCTATAGTTTCGCCATGTCCGTCTGTCTGTCTGTTTGTGGCTTAGCTCAGAGACTCTTAGTACTAGAAAGCTGTAATTTGGCATGAGTATACCTACATATCAATAAATAAATAAACTTATTTTTAACAGTTGTCACTTTCACTTTTTTATTCGTTTACCGTTTTATTTGTCAATATGTAAAAAAATATGTAAATACATTCGAGTGATGACAGCCCCATGCCGTGGGCTGAAATATATCGAAAATTGTAAACATATATATATTTTTTGTGTTTTCCAATATTAATATTGTAAATAAAGGCTCAAAAAGAGTAAAATATACATTTATTCTTACATATTAATAACGCCGACAAAGTGGTAAAATAAAGCACCGAAAAATTTTTTTTGGGAACCTTCTAGTGAAGTTCCAACTTCATCATGTTTTTTTCCGTCTGTCCCTTGGTGTGGGGTGTCGTTGGATATGTCGTTCAAAATACTGTAGTTGTGCAAAAACCCTTTTTCCATTCAAGGATCCAATTGCGAAATATTAAACATAAAAGTGCAAATTTTCGTTAGAGTTAAGTGTTTCCCCCTTTGTCAGCTAAACGGTTGTTTTGGGATATGTGAAAAAATTCACGGCAGTAGTATATATAAGGTCCTACAATAATAAGTGAAAATAATTCTAGGGTAGATCATGTATCAAAGTCCAAAAGAATAAAAAATGTTTTGATTAATTTTTCCACTTCCCAGGACTCAAGCACGTGTCCTATCCGCACTTGACCGGTTTTTTTGAGATGAAATAAATGAATGATTCGACACTTTATTGTGCACATAAAATATAAGACATTAAAAAGAAAGAAGAACAGAGTTTCGTTAGCAATATTATGTACAAAGGCGGGCTTAAACTTTAAAGCGATTTCTTTCAGTCAACCTTTGGGTGCTGAAGAAATTATAATAATACGAAAATTAAATGAGATGTTAATTTCGTGTATTCTTTCTAATTCCATACGAATAATTAATAGCTACCGCCGCTTTTTTTGGAGAATTTCTCATATTATAAAAAGAACTCGGAATTTTGGGCGAGCCGTTATTAAGTTAAAAATTAAATCGGCAATGCCCACTGAACCGGGCTTCCCCTATTCAGGCCACGAACAAAGTGAAAGTTAATAAAAAAAGGATCTTTCCGGCATCGAAAGGATTGCACAGACTTTACTGAAATTTTCATGAATCGTTAAAGGAGGCCGAGGCTTAAAATATATAAAACTGTGAGAATATTTCATAGATTTAGTTGTAGTATTATTGTTCCACGATTGGGATTCAAAAGTACCGTTTGCATAATAGTACAAAAATTAATTGAATACTTAGGTACTTAAGCCCATCAAGTAAAATAATGATAACATTTTTGCGTTTTATGTACGTATAAAAGTTTATTAATCAATAATATTGCTTCTCCGAAATATTAAATGATCGCTGAGTTAGTTGTCTGAACTGTTCACTGAATCTATTTTCAACTGTTTAATAAATTAAGTCTTAAAATTTTATTTGACTAATCTGTCACTATTTGGCATTGATGATGAAGTTGATGAACCCATGAGTGATTGATCATCAGAACAAATGGCGAGCTGACAATTTGTTTCAAATATATCATTTTATTTTAATTCCACGAAATATTATTTTGGTTAAATGTTACATTTTCTTCACATTATAATTTCGCAGTACTGAAAAAGTTTTTACGTATTTAGGCACATCCTACCTTTTAACTGTCATTTCATACATTTGCGTAAAGTTGACGATCGCACCTCATTCCCAATCCAAACATAGAACAATAATATATACCTACTATGCAATATGCCATAAAATAAATTTTATTTTTTAAAATCAGTCTTATTTCGTACTACTAAGGTCCTATGTTTACTGAACTTTTGGTTTATGCGTAAATAGTATGTATCTTGATGAAAACCACTTGTACACTGTTTACACAACATTTACTAAACTATAGGTACTTTTAACCCAACCGGTTTCGAAATCTAATTCATTTTCAAGGGCTTAACAACTCAATTTAATATTTTAAGACCTAACCTACGTGCTGTAAATATTTTTTCATTTTAGCAGTAAAACTACCAATTACTGAAATATAAAAACCAATTTATTTTAAACTTTAAAAAAATAGCCGTCTTCAAATTTACTAAAATATTATATTCGAGGGGAAAGTGACAATTCATGTAAGGTGATGTTAATTTATGCAGCCAAAATCTGACTGAAGACTCGATAAGTGCTCAGTGACAAGGTTCGATGACCTTTTTTGTGAAATTCGTAAATTATATATTCTTTTCGTGTTCCTTACAAACGCAAGCCCAGCCCCGAGTCAATTACTATGGAACGTCAAGATTTTATTTTGCGAAACTAGCAAAAACTGTTATCCATCCGTGTTACTGATCACTTACCAAGCCTCCAAGTATGAGTTTGGCTGTGTAAATTAAAGTCACCTTATATAAGGTCCTACAATAATACGTGAAAATAATTCTAGGGTAGATCATGTACCGTTCACTGATCAAATTCCAGAAGAAGAAAAGATTTTTTGCTCAAATAATTTTTTCACTTCCCAGTACAAAGTGGTTCAATCAGCTGACTAAATTTCTATGGAAAGGTACAAAAAAGAACGCGGAAAAAAAATGTTTTCGGTAGAATATGGTCTATTAGGGATACTCTATCATCTGCTGAATTTTTTTTACTTTGAATTGTAGGACCCTAAATAAGGAATTACTTTTTTAGTCTTCTTTCAAATGTAAAAGGTTTCAGAATTTAGTCTAATAAATCGCAACACGACTGTAAAAAAAACCAAGGCATTACCGTTATTTGTAAAAATACAACTACGATGTACAGTACAGTTATGCTGGTCTAATTTTAACTGAAACAATTCAGAAAATTGCTTTGTACAGCTGTAGTAATACTATGTAAAACATCTGGATTGTTGTTACTGGTCGTAAATTTTGGTATGTAATTGCTGTAGCTCGTGATTTACGGAAACATTGGCTTTTTAGGGTTCCGTATCCGAAGGGCAACATGGAGCCCTATTAATGTCGCTTTGCTGGCTGTTCGTCTGTCCGTACGTATGTCACGGTTCTCTAGCTTGCAGACGGAATGAGAACAGATCTAAAATTTAGATATGTTAAAACCGAAATTAAAAATTGAATATGGGGGAGTGTAAAGGAGTCATAAAAAGCCTTTTTTACCACATCATGTAGAACAATGTTCCGCAAACTTTTTGTGTTCAAGGTACATCTAGGAAAACGAAAATTTTTGGAGGTACACCACAAATTAAAAATCAGTTTTTGAGTAATATTAATCAATATTTATTATTAATCATTAACTTTACTTACTTACTTACTAAAAATAAGTTTATAAGATAACCTTATTTTTCTGAGGCACACCAACTAATGTAATGACCAAGGTACACACTTTGCGGAACACTGATGTAGAGTGTCATTGTTAAAACTCACTGAGGAGGTACAAACAAATCCAAATTCGTAACTAGTTTAGTATAAAGATCCTGTAAAAATAATAGTCCAAAAATGAGAACTTTCAGAAGAAAAAAAAATTACAACCCGTTTACTATAAATTTGGATCTGGCGTCGATGACGTCACTGCGACGCATGGGTACACTGTGCAAAAAAAGCATCATTAAGAATATTTTATGAAACTTAAACAAATGTTTGTGAAAACTCTAGGTATGTTGTGTTAGATTTGAGAGAGGCGTCACATTCCAGCAAGTTGCAATCTTTTAGTAAAATAATTGTGGGGCCATCAAAGTTGTCAATTTTAGACCACAATTTTTTGTTACAGACAAAATATCTTAAAAACTAAACTAGGTATGTACTGTTTTTAAAACAAATACTGAAAACGTCGATTTTTAATACAGTTTTATGGTTACGTACCCCGAATACTCGACCAGCTTAATTTTGCATTTTCGTTTCATACATTTTGCAGTTAATGATGAGTAAATGATGAGTTAATAGTCTATTTTATTTGAATGGTACGGAACCCTGCTTTTATTTTTTTTCTTCCGCGTCTAATAGAAAGCTTCTATGGGACCTAGGATGAAGTGCACTAGGCCTAAAAGTACCTATTTATCCTTCTTTTAAAGGAATCTAGGGTTATACAATAATATCATGTTTATATATAAAGCGGTATTATAGGCAATGGTATTTAACCCTTTGTCTGTACTTTTAAAAGCTTATCGTGGCGGGTTAAAATGGATTCTTATGTAAATGTTTACCCTAGGGTAAAAATAGATTTTCATACGTTTATTTTCCCCTAGGGCAAAAAAGGGGCTGTTGCCGTCTATCTTTCAAAACAAAAGCTACCATTACCTCCGATGTTTGAGAAAAAGTAATGTAGGTAGGTAGGTAGGGTTATACATAAAATACAAGCATTGAATGTTCATTTAACACTTAAAACACTGACTTGACTGAGGCTTTTCCCTAAAAGCCTGAGAGGTAAGTGATTTGGCAACGCAAAAAAAATAAAAATATAAAAGGTTCAACCCCAATGCCTATCACAAATCCTGCCCTTGACCGTATATAAAATGGAAGACAGCAAACTGATTACCCATTTTCCATAACACGAGGTCGGGCAGTCATTTGTGTTCACCTTGAACTTTATTGTGGTAAGTTTGAACGTTTGTAAACAGTTTAAATCCAGTATGCCAGCTTTCTGGAGTGACTGTAGCTATATATTACGCATTTAGATATTTTCAAACACTACCGATACATCTGCGTTATCATAGCACGCTAAAATCTACAGGGCGTCTGAATTGACAACATTACAAATTAATAATTGGTACAAAACTAAAAACCATTTCGAGATATTATCATTACCAAATAAAGAGATTTTGAAAAAAATTCAAAAGTGGTAAACACGGGATTTTTAGAACAATTTTATTACCTTTGCTTTCAAGTGCATTCCGTATTTTTAAAAAAACAGCTGTCATGTCATTGTGACTGTTGACTTTGACAGCGAACATAAACATGCCAAGTTTTTTTTTTTAATAATCCCTTGGCAATGAAAATCGAGTTTGAAATCCTCAGTTGCGACTTACGTTCTTTTAGAATGAGTGAATAAGATAAATTTTAAATAAGCATTAAAAACACACAATACAACAAAATAAAAAATACGTAAGCTTTATTTTTACGCAGACTTTCAATATAAATATTGAAAACAAATGGTTACCTGAAATGGAATGATGTCGATTAAGAATGTGATCGCACCCGATGGTACCTTCACTGTCAGTGATATTCTATCTTGAACTGATTAACTTTGTAACTAGTTTGTACGGTACAATTAATATATTACTATAGAAAAAAACCGGTCAAGTGCGAGTCAGACTCGCATACCTAGGAGTAGTATACCGTAATTCGACAGTTTTGGAAACAGTCAAGATAAAGGTATTTAAAATCTTGCCCATAACTGTTTATGATAACTAAAAAAGAGTTAATCGTACCACAAAAGAGAGACTCATATATTTTTATACCGTACTCGAAATAAAACTCGTGGATGAATAATTTAATTTTATCAGCTTTCGTGAATATTTACCCACTAGGTATATTTTTCCTGTAATTTTTACGCCATCCTAAATTACCATGTTTTTTTTTTCATATTATTAGATTCATCATTAGTTTCGGAAATATGGGGGACATGCATTTTTTGTAGTTTTTCAAAGATTTAAATAAAAGTATATTTTTACAATCAGATAATTTGATACCCATATTGTATTTTTATAAAATATTAATTTTATTTATATAACTTTTTTTTTATTTCTCATTTGTTATCAACTCGTCCTGTTTTTCATATTTTTCGGTCCAATAGTTTCGGAAATAAGGGGGGGGGGAAATGCATTTTTTTTTTGTTTTTCAAAGATTTCTCGCAGTTGGTGCCAGTAAATATAGCAAAAGTATATATTATTTTATATATTCAAGGTGGTAGAGCTGATGCCGGGCTCGACTGTGGAGGTACCACCATCTTACTCGCAAATCCTCCCGAAGTTACTCGGGGGAGAGTAAGAGGACAGCTCTCAGGCAAAACCAGGCGGCCCACCATTGAATGGGACCGATGGATGGCGGTATATCCATCCCCAATTGCCGGGCCTTATATCAAACAGACTGGTGACGAGCAGCGGCGTTACTGGTGCAAGGATTTCGGCACCGCGCTCACCAACCCGCCTGCCCAGCACAGCGTGTGTGAGTATGGGCATTTCTTCCAGGAGGACTGCCAAGAGTGGTGAAATCCCGGAAAGGCCTATGTCCAGCAGTGGACGAAACAGGCTGATGGATGGATGGATATATTTTACAATCAGCTGTTTAATATCTACAATTTGAATATCGATATTGTATTTTTGAGGATTATTTTTTTATTTTTCTCACTTTTGTATTAGAAATATTTTGAACAAGTTCAATTTTCTTTTTGTACCGTATTATGTAGGCAAGTGAATGCTATTTTTGTGGAAAATTTCAAGTATTTATCTTTAATGGTGCTAAAATTATGAGGCTGTGACATACGGACGGACGGACAGACAACGGAGTCTCACCATAAAGGTTCCTTTTGTATCTTTTAGGTACTACGGAACCCTAAAAATACATAGTAATCTACACGATACGATTAACACGACCATCTTATTAACCCGTCTGCCCAGCGTATATTGATGATAATATACCCACACGGTGTCCTGTATTATCTTCTCAAAACCAATAACGTTTGAATTAATATTTTATAATTTTTCGTGATAGAGGCCATAGTATTCTGTGAAAATTTAATTTTCTAACTATTAAGGATGAAGCTTTTGACCCCTGTGACAGACGGACAGATATACGAAGAGGATCCCGTTGGGCAACCCTAAAAATAAGCTTGGTAAATTGTTTAAAAATAACTTCTCGTGCTCCACTATGAACTGGTTTCTTCATGATGTTGTTTTTCACGTCCATTATTTGTGAATTACTACACTCTTGATGGCAGAAATTAGATAAACCACTGAAAGAGAAAGCCAACTATAACGATAATGAAAGTTAGATTAAAATTTTCCAGTTGCTGGGCATAATAGTAGTTTATGCTTTAAGTGCGTTAAGGAGGCAATAGCTTACGAGAAACGATTTTAAACACGACCGATAAGCGATATTGTCCTTACACACGTGTATCATACTACGTTTTTCAATTCTTAGTGTGAGTAAATAAATGAAATGTAATTAAATGAAATTACCTACTTGGCGGAAATAAGCAGTTTGATACGTTCGAAAGCTGGTGTCAGTCATACAATAACAAATCTGTCCTGCTGTCAGTGGTAGGCGGTTGTCGTCCGACTATCAACGAACGTATCAAACTGAAACCAGCTCATTTCTGTCAAGTCTATCTATGGTATACAAGAAAGGCACTGCCACGCGAGTGAAAGCGCGGGCAAAACCTAGCTTATACGCTTTAACCAAAATGACAAACAGTAATTAAATTAATGTTTTGTTTACAGATAATCCACCGTACTGGATAGTGCCAAAATGACTACCGACAACGCGTTGAATTCTCAAAGGTAAGCATTAAAAAACTAGACTTGAGAAGTAAAAGAAAAAAACAACGAAAAGTTGACGTATTACTTTTTAGGGTTCCGTAGTCCGACAAGGAACCCATATAGTTACGCCATGTCAGTATACAGACATACAGAAACCATCGCGTGTGCTCATTAGCTCGGAAACTCAGCCTATTCACTGGACTACTTCTAATTTGTAACATTCTGAGACCTGCTCAGAAGAAAAGGCATTCGGCTTGGAAACAGTTTGCTGTTGCAGTCTTGCTGTCATTAAATAATTAAGTACGCAATTCGTATGTTGTCTTTAGAACCGGATAGCTCAGTTGGTAGAAAAATCACCCGGTTAGCGAGAGGTCCCGGGTTCAAATATCGGTTCAGAGCTGCTCACGTCCAGATTTACTTTTCTTCTGTTTTTCTATAGCCAAGTGTTTAAATTACGCAAATTTATTTTCTAGTGAGGTGAAAAGTTATTTGTCACACGATTTCTCGTGCCTTTGGATTCCTCACAACGCTCAGGATTCTAACTTTGAATGACACGCTACGCTCGTGATTCAATTATAGAATCCACGGATTAGACACAAAGATAGAATCCTTCGCTTGTAACAAGAACTACCTTTGCTCTCTTGTTGCACAATTAACTATTCTATCATAGTTAAAGAAATGAACTTTATTTTCAGAGTAAAAATATCACGTATACTCTTTTCTGACGTCAAAAACTTAAACAACAATTTTTTATTTTAATATTTAGAGGCTCCGCCCGCTTATATCGATAAAAAGACATCCACACCATCCTGCTTGCATGAAAAATATATATATCGTGAGGAGGAGGAGGGTGCCATGGAAACCGGGTAGCCGATACTCCTTAGTTTTGCATTCCAAAGAGGGAATGCCGCCAGCCTTTTGCGAACAGCCACAGGACGGCGGCGGCGCGGTCAGACAAAATATTTTAGTCAAACTTTTATATATAGTTGATGCTTGTGATTGTTGGCACTTGGTGGAAATTAATACACATTATGTATATTTATAACACATGTATTTATCCACAATATAGTTGTATTAAATATTATACCCAACCGGTTTCGCTATTCAAGTATTTTAGTAAAGCCCTTGAGAATGCTGAATAGCGAAACCGGTTGGGTATAATATTTAATACAACTATGTTGTGGGTAAGTACATGTGTTATAATTATAAATATACGTAATAAACTTTTATATAGTTTCAGTTTATATTCAATCTATCAGCCTGGTTCATCCACTACTGGACATAGGCCTTCCAAGATTTTGCCACTCTCGGCGGTCCTCCTGGAAGAAACGCCCATACTCACACACGCTGGGCAGGCGAGTTAATAAGATCGGTGCCAAAATCCTCGCACCAGTGACACCGCTGCCCGTCAAAATTCTGTTTTATACGAGCCGGTCCCAGGCATGCTGGGCCACCTGGTTGTGCCTATTTGAGATCTGTCCTCTTACTCTCCCCCAAATAACTTCGGGGGGTTTCCGAGTAAGATGGTGGTACCTCCACAGTCGAGCCCGGCATCAGCTCTACCACCTACAGATAGTTTAGATTAGCATAGTTGATGCTTGTGATTGTTGGCGCTTGGTGGAAATTAATACACATTGTGTTTATTTAACTCTTGTACTTATCCACAAATAGTTTATTCTATATTACATCCAGCCGGTTTCGCTATTTATCATTCTCAAGGGCTTTATTAAATAGGTACACATTTTATTAACATTTGAGGTTTATGTTAATAAAATGTGTACTTACCTATTTAATAAAGCCCTTGAGAATGCTAAATAGCGAAACCGGTTGGGTGTATTATAGAATAAAATATTTGTGGATAAGTACAAGAGTTAAATAAACACAAAGTTTAGATTAGATTAATATTTTTAATGTGTAGGTAAGTATTTTTAAAATATTTATGTTTATTGAGGTAGTATTTATGAATAACAATTTAATGTATCCATCCATCAGCCCGTATTTGATCCCTGCGGAGAGCCTACCCTTTTGAAGGATATAATGCATATTAAGATGCTACAAATCTACGTCTACTACGATCCTAATACACGAATTTTCCGTTTAACCAAATCAAACAAGCTTTTCTATTTCAGTTATATTAGGTTTACTTGGCCCTTTTAGGCCTATTAGAATATTTGCTGGAGTTTTTGCTCGACTACGTTTTCTTAAAGCGCCCTGTGCTTTCGATAATTGTGTTTACTTTTGTCCTATTCTTTCATCCATACTTTTTCAATGCCATTACATGCCATTTTTAGGGTTCCGTAGTCCAACAAGTAACCCTTATTTTTTCGCCATGTCCGTCTGTCCGTCCGTCCGTCAGCGGCTTAGCTCAGGGATTATTAGTACTAGAAAGCTGTAATTTGGCATGAATGTACGTATAGTCTGTCAAAAAAGTTAAATGTTTAATGAAAATTAAACTTTAATGAACTTTATTGGACTTTAAACGTTAATGTAGGTAATATGTTCAATTTAGGTAATATATTTATGAAATAACAACGTGGTAAACTCGATTTAACAGATTTTGTACTTGTTTGTTTGGTGTAACCAGGCGAAAGAAAAATAGTTTCTTCAAAACTCATTTCCACACTTTTTTGACAGACTGTACATATTAATCACGCCAACAAAAGCGTAGAATAAAAGCATGAAAAAAAATTTTTTTGTACATGTAAATTTGGGTTGATTTTTAGGGTTCCGTAGTACCTAAAAGGCTTAAGCAACCTTTATTTTGAGACTCCGTTGTCCGTCCGTCCGTATGTCACAGCCTCATAACTTTAGCATCGTTAAAGATAAAGACTCGAATAAGACAAAATATTTCCAATACAAAAGTAAGAAAAATAAAAAATAAATTCTTAAAAATACAATATGGGTATCAAATTGTAGATATTAAAAAGCTGATTATAAAAAAATATACTTTTACCATATTTACTGGCACCGATTTCGAGAAATCTTTGTAAAACCACAAAAAAATGCATGTTCCCACCTTATTCCCGAAACTGGTGAACCGAAAAAAAATAAAAAAATACTGATTATAGGCCATAACACAAATGAGAAATATAAAAAAAATGTAAAATAAATAAAAAAATATTTTATAAAAATACAATATGGGTATCAAATTGTAGGTATTAAAGAGCTGATTATAAAAATATATACTTTTTTCACTGATTTCGAGAAATATTCGAAAAACCACAAAAATGCATGTCTCCCCCCCTTATTTCCGAAACTGGTAGACCGAAAAAAATGAAAAGTCATGGTAATTTGGGATTACCGAAAGATTACAGAAAAAATATAGCGGTTGAGAAATTCACGATAATAAAATGACAAAATCAAATTTTTCATCTACGAGTTTTATTTCGAGTACGGTATATACAATGTATTGATTACGCTCTCTTTGGGGGCAATACTAGTAATTTATGGCACTCACCTTCAGTTATCGTCTTTGGCGATTTTAATATTGATTTTAGAAAATATCCCGCTAATGAAATTTCTAATTATTTCACAAGATTTAATTTAACTGACTATCTTAATGATGAGTCAACAACTCGCGAAGACACGACCATAGACAATATATTTTCTAATAAGAGTATTAATTTAAAATGTGGTACAATCAATTCTTTTTTTAGTCATCATAAACAGTTATGGGCAACATTTTAAATATCTTCTTCCTCACTGTTCCTAAAACTGTCGAATTACGGAACCCTAGGTATGCGAGTCTGACTCGCACTTGACCGTTTTTTTTTTCTCATCTATCCCATAGTAAGCCTGTCATATCGAAAATTAAAATCGCAAACTAACGGCTAGTTCTGATTTTTTTATATGTTGTTAGGACCACTACCCGTAGCGTATATGCAAGTTTGCAGCTTCGAAAGACCTGTGCTAACTTTGCAGCACTCGATAGACCAGGAAATTTTCGCATTGTTTTTGGTATTCTCAATATAAGTCCTAAGATTTTCGTTTTTTATAAAATATTGTCGGTACGTTTTTAAAGAATATTAAAATTACTACAATTTGAGATCAGAACCAGCTATGTAGATTCATTGCATACCGAGATACAGCTCTCCAAAAATTGATAATGTTTTCCTAAAAAGTGAAATTTTAATATTTGGTCAATTGTCAACCCTGATATCTGACGGAAGGTTGCTGTGGTCTTTGATGGATATCCCGAGGATGGGGCAGAAAATAACACAAAAACTGCCTAACGCGTAAGGCGCTATGGTTCTCTGCAGTGTAACGAAGTCATCTTTGAAGAGTCAACCACTATAAAAATGGCCCAGGAGAAGTTATTGGCCAACGACAGCAACAAGCGACGACGGATTGATCTGATATGCTCCACTTTTCAAAGCCAGGGAATTCAGACAAAACAGGCAGTAAAGGATGCTGACTGCGACATCGTCAAGGTGACACCGCCTTGTCCTTTTCAATGGTTTGGGATCGGCTGTGAAGAACATTTATTTCCAGAAAAGTGGCAGAGGTGATTCACAATATTCCTCAACTTCATTCAATTGTGGAGATTTGGAACTCCCCCCAAGATTCGAGTTGTTTCTCCAAGCCGTGCAAACAGTGCGAAAATTTCGTGGTTTTTCGAGTGCTGCAAAGTTAGCACAGGTTTTTCGAAGCCTCAAACTTGCATATACGCTACTAGTAGTGGTCCTAACAACATATCAAAAAATCAGAACTAACCGTTAGTTTGCGATTTTAGCGATTTCTCGTGTTAGATATGACGGGCCTATAGTATGGGGGATCATTAGATAGGTTGTTCAAAAAAATTTGTAGGTTTGTCAAAACCATTTTTCAATTTATGGATCCGTTAGCGAAATATTAAGCTTTAAAATGCTAATTTTTGTTACAGTCAAGCGTCCCTAAACGATTGTTTATATATATATAAAAAAATCACAGAAGTATTATATATACCTAGGTATAAGTAATAAATTTAAAAGTAAAACTATCACAGCTAAGTAGGCTTTACAGATTTACGAGTTTAGGTCGCGCCAAACCTTATGTTCCCTCTAAACACGACTATGTATAGACCGTTCTTCTAAATGGATGAGACTAGAAGTTTGGCGCGATCTGTATTAGAAGACCTGGGTGGCTATTCCGGCATTATTTCCCACTCGCAATATCAATCATTAGATATTTGTTTAAAGTTAGATAAATGCTATGTGATGAAAATTACAGTGACTAAACTACATCAAATAAAAACTATAGGATGTAAGGAATTCTCATTAAAAGTTTTCAATCAAAAAAATCAATACATATCCGTACAAAATCCATTTTAAAGTCACCCGCAATCTGCCAATGCATTTTTTGCGCACGTGCCAGAATTGAGGGCCAGCTTATAAAATGTACCGGGCAACTTCGGAACCCTACACTGCGCGTGGCCCGACACGAACTTGGCCGGTTTTATGATACGAGTTTTAAAAGTAAAAATATTAATTTTTGTTTTCACGAAATTTGCCATTTCCAATATACTAGTATGACAACGAAGCTTATTCGCCCGTAACCCGCTTGCCCAGCGTGTGTGTTTGCATTTCTTCCAGGAAGATCACCAAGAGTAGCGAAATCTTGGAAAGGTCTATGTCAGCAGTGGACAAACCACTTATTGACAATTTCAGAAAGGTTTTATTGACCTAGAACTTTTCAAGTACGTGTTAGGTATATTTTATATAATTATAATTTGCAAATTGTAATATTTTGCAAAAAAAATATGTATGTCTTTTGCTGAATAAATAAATATCTATCTATCTATAGATGCAGAACAATATTTTAAAATATGAACCTCACTGATGCAGAAGCAAAAAGATCTGTGCGCAAAAGGAAAGGTTTGAATTGAATTCTTAAACATTTTTCAGTTCAATGACTCTGATGTAGAACTTCTATGAAATGTTGCGGCAGCTTTATGAAACTCAATGATACAGAAACTCTTTTTTTCACAAACAATATTCGCATGGTTCGGTCAAAGGACAAAAAGTGTTTTTCATACAAAGCGAGCGGAGGTTTTTTTGTATATACTTCTACCGTGCTTTTAGGGTTCCGTACCCGAAGGGTGAAAAAATGAGACCCTATGACTAAGCCTCTGCTGTCTGTCTGTCCATGGGTTAGCCGTAATACGTATTACTATAGCTTCTAACACGACAAGTAATAAAAATGTATTTTTTTTTTATAACTAACTGGTTTCCGGGTAATACGCTGTATTTCTCAAGGTTATTTATTTCAGCTTTATCTTAAAGACGGTATTATACACAAGATTTAAATTTGGTTAGATTTATTATATATACATAACTTTAGTAAAATTAAGGTTTAGTACTCAAAGGATGCCGAATTATTTGACAGGCGCTACATATCATTTTAGCGCCTTTTTACTGACGCGTGGATGTTGCTATGGCATATATACATACATACATACATACCTATACTCACGCCTGTCTCCCAAAGGGGTAGGCATAGACCACAGATTTTCATCTGCTACGATCCCGACACACCTCTTTTGCTTCTTCTACATTCATCAATCTAGTCATACAAGCTCTTCTATTCCGGGTACTTTTTACATTGACTTATTCATGTCTTCATTCTATGTCGCCTATTTGCTCTGGCATCTATATTGTTGTTATTTGTCATGTTTTAGGGTTCCTTACCCGTTTTGTGTGGTGGTATGGAACCCCCTGTGCGCGAGGCTGACTCGTACTTGACCAAATTATTTTAGATTTTTATTATCGCTATCTCTTGAAACGGAGGCCGCGCGGCGGATGCTCTCATTCAGAATTCTTTGTGATTCTTCATCATTTGTAATTTTAAAACTCTCTTTTTTATAAGCTTCTTGAGAAACTTCAACTAAAAAATACGGATAGCAAAAAAATTATTGATTTATTGTTATGGAAGAATTTTATTATTGATTATTATGAAAGAATTAGTTTTCACTTTTTGTTTCAAAACTATTTCAAAGCTTTTTCTAGAACATTCTTTTCCGTCTGTAAATGAGACTCTTTTTTCTATACTGGCCTTTGCCCGCGCCTCTGCCCGCGTTTATTAAATCTTTGTCCCGTTTTCAGCTTGTGTGTTATTTTATGAACACACATTATAGCCTATGCATTGACCAGCGTTTATACGGTGATAATAAAAAAAAACGCATCCAAATCCTTTCAGTGATGCTCGAGTAAAAATGAAACATACATACAGACAGAAAGACAAAAATACAAAAAAAAAATTTGTGCTCTTTTACCAATAACCCATTTCACTAAAAATTTCGCGAAAATATTCAATGGACCGACGTGACTTTTTAACTACTTTATTATTAGTATAGATTCTCTCTCTATTGTTTAATTTAATGATACGTTCTACTGATAAGTTTGAAACTGAAAGTACCGTCCACAGTTTAAAAATCCATACAGTTGTCCAACAAAAGCGTTCGGACGGAGCGGTTGTGCGGGGCTTGCGGCACGAGAATCCGAACTGCTTGTTCGAAAATTGTATGTAGCTCGGTGGCTTACCTCCCGCGTCTCGCCCCGCAGTCCCCGCACGATTGCTCTGTCTGAGCGCTTTCGTTGGACAACTGTATGGATTTTAAACTGTCGTACTATCTGTCAAAGACAATTAGGCCAATGAGCCAACCAATAATCACTTCTATCAAAATCTAATAAAGTCTTTGTCATTAGTTTTATTGTATGTAGCTCGGTGGCTTACCTCCCGCGTCTCTCCCCGCAGTCCCCGCACGATTGCTCTGTCTGAGCGCTTTCGTTGGACAACTGTATGGATTTTAAACTGTGGTACTATCTGTCAAAGACAATTAGGCCAATGAGCCAACCAATAATCACTTCTATCAAAATCTAATAAAGTCTTTGTCATTAGTTTTATTGTATGTAGCTCGGTGGCTTACCTCCCGCGTCTCTCCCCGCAGTCCCCGCACGATTGCTCTGTCTGAGCGCTTTCGTTGGACAACTGTATGGATTTTAAACTGTGGTACTATCTGTCAAAGACAATTAGGCCAATGAGCCAACCAATAATCACTTCTATCAAAATCTAATAAAGTCCTTGTCATTAGTTTTATTGTATGTAGCTCGGTGGCTTACCTCCCGCGTCTCTCCCCGCAGTCCCCGCACGATTGCTCTGTCTGAGCGCTTTCGTTGGACAACTGTATGGATTTTAAACTGTGGTACTATCTGTCAAAGACAATTAGGCCAATGAGCCAACCAATAATCACTTCTATCAAAATCTAATAAAGTCTTTGTCATTAGTTTTATTGTACGTAGCTCGGTGGCTTACCTCCCGCGTCTCTCCCCGCAGTCCCCGCACGGTTGCTCTGTCTGAGCGCTTTCGTTGGACAACTGTATGGATTTTAAACTGTGGTACTATCTGTCAAAGACAATTAGGCCAATGAGCCAACCAATAATCACTTCTATCAAAATCTAATAAAGTCTTTGTCATTAGTTTTATTGTATGTAGCTCGGTGGCTTACCTCCCGCGTCTCTCCCCGCAGTCCCCGCACGATTGCTCTGTCTGAGCGCTTTCGTTGGACAACTGTATGGATTTTAAACTGTGGTACTATCTGTCAAAGACAATTAGGCCAATGAGCCAACCAATAATCACTTCTATCAAAATCTAATAAAGTCCTTGTCATTAGTTTTATTGTATGTAGCTCGGTGGCTTACCTCCCGCGTCTCTCCCCGCAGTCCCCGCACGATTGCTCTGTCTGAGCGCTTTCGTTGGACAACTGTATGGATTTTAAACTGTGGTACTATCTGTCAAAGACAATTAGGCCAATGAGCCAACCAATAATCACTTCTATCAAAATCTAATAAAGTCTTTGTCATTAGTTTTATTGTACGTAGCTCGGTGGCTTACCTCCCGCGTCTCTCCCCGCAGTCCCCGCACGGTTGCTCTGTCTGAGCGCTTTCGTTGGACAACTGTATGGATTTTAAACTGTGGTACTATCTGTCAAAGACAATTTGGCCAATGAGCCAACCAATAATCACTTCTATCAAAATCTAATAAAGTCTTTGTCATTAGTTTTATTGTATGTAGCTCGGTGGCTTACCTCCCGCGTCTCTCCCCGTAGTCCCCGCACGATTGCTCTGTCTGAGCACTTTCGTTGGACAACTGTATGGATTTTAAACTGTGGTACTATCTGTCAAAGACAATTAGGCCAATGAGCCAACCAATAATCACTTCTATTAAAATCTAATAAAGTCTTTGTCATTAGTTTTATTGTTTTGGATATTCTTTGGAAATGTAATCAAATCACAAGAAACTCATCGACAATCCGACCACCAGGTAAAGTCACCCTTTCAAGGAAAATTCGAAAAATAAATGACATCTCCATCTATCAGCCTGCTTCGTCCACTACTGCCTTTCCAGGATTTCACTACTCTTGGCGGTCCTCCTGGAAGAAATGCCCATACTCACACACGCTGGGCAGGCGGGTTGGTGAGCGCGGTGCCGAAACCCTTGCACCAGTGACGCTGCTGCCCGTCACCAGTCTGTTTTATATAAGACTCGGCAATTGGGGATGGATAAACCCCCATCCATCGGTCCCAGGTAATGGTGGGCCGCCTGGTTTTGCCTGAGAGCTGTTCTCTTACTCTCCCCCGAATAACTTTGGGAGGATTTGCGAGTAAGATGGTGGTACCTCCACAGTCGAGCCTGGCATCCTGGGGCCTTATTGTCTAACTTTAATTGCAATCGCCATACCCATGAATGTGACATCTGAAGGATATTGACGAACTTCACACCGCAATTATTCAACATGAGCTGTCATTTCTAGTCATGGTGATTGTGATCGCAATTTTGAGTGAACGATATCACTAGTTTGACATACAATTGGTATCGGGGCCGTATTGTCTAACTTTTAACAGCAATCGCCATACCCATGAATTTGACATTTGAAGGATGCTATCGACGAACTTCACACCGCAATTATTGGACATGAGCTGTCATTTCGAGTCGTTGTGATTGTGATCGCAATTTTGAGTGAAAGATATCACAAATTTGACATAAAATGGTGTCGCGTATCCAAATCAAATCTTTGAAAGCTATCGGAAATGTCAAATGAAGGATTTCACAAATAGGCTGCCTCTTTCAGCGGTTTTTAGGCAAATTTGTAATAATTACTCATCTATTATGCACTTTTTGTACTTTTCATGTAAGTAGAGCATGCCCACGACTTCGTCCATGAGGTTTTGGGTTTAAAACAGCCCATTGTACCATGTTCGGAGGGCATGTTCGATACACAAGTTTTCACCCAGTTCCACACCACTGAGGGGTGAATTTCGATAAATGCTTTCTTAGTGCACCTCTAGACATTGACCTATCAATGCTTCTAGCTAGGCCTAGATGTAATAATGAACTTCAATAGCAAGGATCTTAATTTTATGTTACTACCTATGTATTTTCGCCTTCAGCGTTCTTGGCTGTACCTTGTCTCTCAGTCAGTCAGTCAGAGGTCATGGAGCTGTTATTTATTTATACAGATTGTTGGAGAGTTATAAGAAATACAGTTAATTTTATGTATGAGTTGCATTTTAGCATGGCAAGAACAATTTTGATGGTGCCGGTGGAGAAGGGAAGGCTGACCCATAGATAGCGGCTAAAAAAGAGAATGTTGCAAAAAGATAGCCGTCCACTGTTGTTGCCGCAGAAACAAAGGATTGTATTGTATAGGATTGTGGTGCTTGTCTTGCAGGCATAGACGTGACTGGTTGATCAGAAATACAGATATAAGAAATATAGTTATAAGAAATACAGTTTATTTTATGTATGAGTTACATTTTAGTATGGCAAGAACAATTTTGATGGCGCTGGTGGAGGAGTAAAGGCTGACCCATAGATAGTGGCTAGAAAGGAGAATGTTGCAAAAAGAAAGCCATCCACTATTGTTGTGGTGCTTGTCTTGCAGGCATAGACATGACTTGTAGATCAGAGGTGGTGTTTTCATTAATCAGTGAGAGTTGGGTTCGCGCACTGGGCAAAGGAGACAGTAGCGGAGCCTGGGGGCTTGCCACCAGAGGCACAGCAGCCTGCATGTTGTGCTTCAAACAACTGGACTCTACAAACAATATAAAGATAAAAATATTCAATACAAAATTGGATAAGTAGGTATAACACAGAAAGAATGTATTTTTTTATAATCTTTATTAGAAAAAGGTTTTGTCGCGCAGCGACAATGTCACCCTTATAAGGCTACACATTTAAGACTAAAGAAACTCAGTAATGTAACAAAAAATAAACTCAACTTTCATTCCCAACTAAAGACTAGATATATTAAAACTTATTAACCTGCAAATCTAGGATGTTCGCTGGAATCTTTCAGAGAATAACTTGCAGGTTCCTGAAAAGTTATATACATCAAATTTAATATTTGCTTATAAATTTTATTTCCAACTTAATTATAAAGTAAAAGCATTTGACATACTTAAACTTAAATATGTATTTACATGTCAATAACAAGAAAAGATTTTCTGTAAGAGGTTTCAAAAATTAAAAATTATTAGCTTTAATACCCAGCAAACATAATGCTAAAGAGGATTCAGCACACCGTCAGCTAGGTGGGCCGATGACGTTTAGACGCTAGCTGGTAGAATATGGATGATATTGGCCCAGGATAGGTATTGGTGGTGTAAAAAAAGGAGGCATACCTTGCAAAGGGCAGAAAAATGAGGATGAATCATAACACTTACTGGAAATGGAATGCACACCAATATCTCTCCAAATATGCTGTCTCTCCCCAGAATATTCATAATGCTCCACTCTTTAAAGGTTTCTGTGTATACACAATACAACTCTTCATTCTCTAGGTGATTTTGTAGCGCCATTGCCTAAACGATTAAGCCTTTCAGATAGTTGGTCCCACCGATTGTTAACATTTTGTTTAATTCTCTCTCTAACAATATTCTCTGAGCAGGCATTCTGTAAGCAAAATGATATAATATTTTGTTAAGAGAAATTAAATAGGTAATGGTGTTGATTCAGTGCAGCACGACTTAACTTGTTTGACAGGACTAACCTTATTTTAAGCGCCCTGTCCTTTTTCGATGCAGAAAGACAAAGACAGAATGCTTAAATTAAGTTTAGTCCTGTAAAATAAGTCAATTCAATTCAATTTTTTTTATGGCAACGGAAGCCGGTGTCGACTATTCTGCCAGTGTCACGTAATAGATTGCAAACGCACTATCCGATAAAATATATATACAACAAAGAGGTTGACCTTGTAGATGCTGAATCAAACACAACATATATGTTAGTAATAGATACTATACGTATATAATATAAATATGAAAGCTTATAAAAAAAAAAAAAAAAAAAAAAAAAAAAAAAGAAAAGTTAGTCACACAAAAGAAAAAAAAAAAAAAAAAAACTTAAATCCACCACCTATAATTTAATTTCATTTTCTCTCACAAATCTAATTAAAGCCCTTATAAGATCCTTTGAAAAATGAGAAATCATAGTAGAAAAGTTTGCAGGAAGTTGAATATTTATTTTCGGGAGTAATTTGTATAAATCAAAAGACTTCTGGTTCAATTTACATTGGAAAAATATATGGTTAAGGTCACCATCTCCCTGTCCACATTCGCAAAGCGAGTTGTCACGGATTCTGATTTTATGCAAAAATACTGGAGTACAACAAAAACCTAAGCGCAGCCTAATAATAACAGAAATAACGCGCTTCGAAACTTTTTTAAATTTAAAAAACCATGGCTTACATTGAACTACTGGTTGTCCCTGAGCATAGAAGGAACCTTTTCTTTTGCTACTCCTGTTCCAGTCTTCGTTCCAAGATGAATGAATGTCTGTTTTTGCAGTATTCATAAGGTCATAAGAAATATAAAAATTTTTGTATTTTGGATCAGTCTGATGAGTGCAAGCATATTTAGCTAAGCGATCAGCACATTCATTTCCAGATATACCAGAGTGACTAGGAACCCAAGCTAGGAACACATCCAGTTGCTTTTTAGCACATCTAAATAGAGCAGACTTGATTTCTAAAATTATTTTACTATTAGTTCTACTTTTAAATTGATTTTGTAGTAAGGCACTTAAGGAACTCAAGGAGTCAGAAAAAATCAACGATTTTTTGATGGAGTGAGCTTCAATAAAATTAATAGCCTCCAGTATAGCTATACATTCTCCAGTAAAAATTGACGTTTGAGGAGGGCATCTGTAAGTCAAGATGATTTTGGAACTTGGGTAGTAGACAGCTACCCCGGTAAAGCCAGAGTCTGGAAATTTTGAAGCGTCAGTATAAAAAGGATCCCATCCGACCCATTGGTTATTCAAGATATCCCGAAAATCTGAATTAGCAGAAGGAGAACCTTTACGAATACCAAAACCAAGTAAAACATTGGGTTTATATTGCAAAATTTCATAATCATAATTAAAAATAGGAAATTTTGGAAAATGTATAATATGACCAGGAAGATTATTAAGCTTATGAAAACTTTTTAGTAATAAGGGGATGTCTTTATTGTTCCAATATGCACTGGTGCGACATATTTGGTCTAGGATATTCAGCTTTTCCAACAGGATATGCGAAGAAACAGAAGCTAATTTAAACAAAAAACGATCAGCAAGGAACTTCCTTCTTAGTTCATGTGGGGGATCTCCACATTCTACCTGTAATGCATTAACGGGAGAGGATTTCATGCATCCCGATATTATACGTAAGCTTCTAGACTGAAGTTTATCTAATTTTTGAAGTGCTTGTTTACTACATGGTTCAAGCAAGAAAGTACCATAATCCATGATACTTCTAATTAAGGCATTGTAAATTAATTTCAAGCAATAGGGGTGAGCACCCCACCAAACTCCTGATAGGGCCTTCAAAATTGAGATTACTCTATCGCATTTTTGTAGAATGTGATCTATATGGTAAACTCCGGATAATTTCGAATCTAATATTACTCCAAGGAACTTAACTTTATTTTTGAGTGGAACGGGAGCACCATCAATTTTAATTTCTAATTCAGGCATTGTCCTTTTCCGGGTAAAAACAACAGCTGAACTCTTACAGGCAGAAAGGGAGAGATCATGATCAAGTAGCCACTGATTCAATGAATCAAGAGAAAGGTTCATGGACTCAGCAGCATCCAAGATTGATATATCTGAGACATACAGAGCTAGGTCATCGGCATATTGTAAAAGATGACAATTGGAGTTCAGAGATGAATTAAGATTATATGTATACAGGTTAAAAAGTAAGGGGCTTAAAACGGACCCCTGAGGTAGGCCTTTAGAAACATTTCTGGGATCAAAATGTTCCCCTGGTACTCTTAGTTGAACAGATCTAGACATCATAATATAACCTATACACTGTATCATCTTAGCAGGGATTCTCAGCTCTAGCAACTTATGCCTGAGAATAGAAAGATTGACAGTGTCATAAGCTGATGATATGTCAAGAAAAGCTGCTGTAACTGACTCGTTTTTACTGAAGGCTATCCGAATATCAGTTATTAAGATCCCTATACTGTCCATTGTACCTTTGCCTTTTCTGAAGCCAAATTGTGAGGCAGGGAGAATGCCTCTATTTTCAACTATCCACTCTAACCTATTTTTAATAAGGTATTCTAATATTTTCAGAGAAACACATGATAAAGCGATGGGTCTAAAGCTATTAGGGTCATTTGAATCCTTACCTGGCTTGGGGATCGGAATTATAATTTGGGTTTTCCAGTCATCGGGGATAAAACCATTATTGAAGCAGATATTTAGTAAATCCAGAAAGTATTGCTGAAATTTAGGGCCTGCTTGAGAAATAAAAGAATATGGAAATCCATCAATACCAGGAGCGGAGTCATGGACTTGAGATAAAACAGTCTTAAGTTCGTCAAGCGAGAAAGGAGAATCAAATGGATCATTTGAAGGACTGATAGATGGAAAATTATTAGGAGTCGGAGGATCAGGAGGAGCAATCCTATCATAGAATGCTTTGGCAACCTCACTTGAAATAGGAGATATATTTTGAGGATTAAAACTGCGTCTATATCTATTGATATTTTTCCATACAGTAGAGATAGGAGTAAATGGAGAAAGAGAGGTACAAAAAGCAATCCATCCAGCTCGTTTTTTCTTTCTCAAAGTACATCTGGATTTAGCCAAGACCTGCTTGTACTTAATTAGGTTTTCAATAGTCATGCATTTACAATATGTCTTTTCTGCCTCATTTCGAGCCCTGATTACCAAAGTACACTCACTATCCCACCAAGGTGGGGAACTTATCTTTTTAGACGCGGCATTCTTTAGTGGAAAACAGCTGTCCGCAGAATTAGAAATAGCCTCAGAAAATTTAGAGTATGATTCCAAGGGGTTTGCTATATCAAATACTGGCAAAGCTTCAATATTTCTATCTAAGCTTTCAGCAAAACGATTCCATTTAGAATCACCTGCTTTAGGTAGTCTATACTTAAGGAGTGGTTTGATATTTCTTGATGGTGTAAACCTCTGGGGCATTTTAATAATAAGAGGGTAATGGTCGCTTCCATGAGTTAAATCCCATCTATCCCAGTGCAATGAACATGCTATGTCTAATGAGCAGATAGTCAAGTCAACACAGCTTTTACATTGATCTGGTCTAGTAAGTCGTGTTGCTCGGCCATCATTTAGCGTACATAGATCCAAATCATCCAAAATCTCAACCAGACCACTGCCAAATGAGTCACATTTTTCTGAACCCCAACGATAATGATGACAATTAAAATCTCCCATTACAATAAAAGGACCCTGTAGATTTGAAAAAATGTTTCTTATAATAGCTAAAATATCATTGTTAGGATGAGCTATGTACATGGAAACAATTGTAATTCCCTCCAGCCCAACAGCAACCACATTAATGTCATCACTATTAATCTGCAGAGGCACAATAAAATATGGAAATTTACTATTTACAAATAATGCACAGCCACCATAACCATCAGATCTATCTTTGCGTATACATCTGTACTGAGGGACACGAAAATGCTGATTAGGAGACAACCATGTCTCTGAAACAGCAAAGGCTGCTGGGCTGAACTTACCCAGCAAATAAGAAATTTCTTGTTTTTTATGTGAAACGCTCCTCACGTTCCACTGTAAAAAGGTCAGGGGATTTGGGTGGGCCATACTGTGTGAGAGATAAAAGAGTGTTGAATTTTTGGGCAACGTGGTCAGGTAAATTTGGAGTGCTACTGATGAAGGAAGATAATGTACTTATTAGGAAATCAATAAGTTCCGAGGTTTTATCCTCAGGCTTTTGAGGAGCGATAGCACAGCCATTCTGAGATGGCTCATATGAATAGTTATTGAGGAGTGAATTATGAGCCTGCCTATCAAACCCAGGTGAAAGAACTGGACGGGTCTTTGGGGAACGGGAAACAGTTTTTTTATATGATAAGTTCCTAATGGGAGAGAACTGAGAGGAGGGGGGAGGATGATTCTGAGAGTTAAGAGATTGAGAAGTTTTGACAACATTAGCAAAGCTTTTCTTAACTGGAGTAAATTGTTTACTAGCCTCTTGGAATGAGATGGAGTGTTCTGCCATGGCCTTCTTAATAGCTTTCTGTCTACCTAACTCAGGACAAGATTTGTTTGTGGCAAAGTGATTCCCTGAACAGAGAATGCAGAATGCATCCCTCTCATCAATATTGCAACTGTCCCCTGTATGGTTGTAACCACATCGGAAACAGCGAGGTTGAGATCTACACAGAATTTTGGTGTGACCAAATCTGCAACATGTGAAGCATTGAACTGTTGGATATGTGTAGAGTTCAACAGGTAGGGAAGAGTAGCAAATGAAAACCCTTTTAGGCAATAACTGTCCATCAAAGGTCACAACAACAGTTTGAGTTGGTTTCCATGTTGGTGTACCGTCTTCCATAACCTTACGGTTAATTCTTCGTACTTTTAAAATTCTGCCAAAGCCAGTGGGGACTTTCATAAACTCCATTACCTCTGAATCCGTCCAGTCACTAGGGACCTCACGGACTACACCCATTTTGGTAATGTTGAATGAAGGGATGGAGGCAGTAAGTTTGTTCCTACATAGCAAACTGTTTTCCAGAAACGAGTTAGCATCTTCTGGGGACTTAAATTCCACTGAAACCTTATTCCTGCCTACTTTCTTAATGCCATCCGGAAGTACATTACGAACATTGTTCTTTAAAAGCACAAGACCAAATTTAACTGGATGTAATGATGTCCCTGAGTCTCTGCTAGGTTCGCTGTGCGAAACATGGACAAGAAACGGAGCCTTATCCATGGCGGAATACTTCTGGCGACCAATTCATATACAACCGCCAAAATATTTAGGTAAGGCCTACAAGCGTAGGACAAGTACCCTAGGTAACTAATCAATTAATCATAAACATTTTTACATACCTCATGAATTTCAGTCCTAGTTTAAAAACATTTCCTTATTCAGTTTTTACTTGCAAAACAAAACTTTCTTGCGAAGAAAACAAACAGCTAGGGATGTTGATTTTAAATAGATTTATTTGAAGATCGATTAATTGGGGCCAAGAAAATCGATTTTGGATCGATTTTTTAGAAGCGATTCGATCTTAGAATCGATCCATACACCCGCAGAATCGTGGACACGATTTTTTGCGGTTTCTCGGAAAATTTTGCGAACAAATAACAAACAAATAAAAAGAGTACACACCCACATTTAATTACGTTTCCGGCAAGTATTTGAATTCAAAATTATTATTTATGAAGAGCCTTACATTTGGAGATAGGAAGTTGGGGTAGGTAATTGAGACTTAGAAATTGTACGAGCTAACGAACACTTGTACATTTTAGTGAATTAGGTTTTACCTAGGTAATTAATTAGATTTTGGCTGCTTGCACTTTGTATTTAGCAATTATTTAGTGAAAACAATACCAATAAAGCAGTGTTAAATCATCACTTGTTGGGTTTGGTTCTTAGCTCTCTTCGGAGTCACCATCCCTTAACAGATACCCCTAGCTTTAGCACCCCAGCTTTACTAGTGTATGAAACTCGTCATACAGAAATATTTTTACATGATATTAACAAAATAATAATGTTTTGTATGTGCATTTTAAGTAACTTTGGCAATAAAACTTGAAAAAAATATTTCTTTAATGTTTTATTTATGAGAAAACAACTACATAACTTTACTTACAATAAACTCAGGAAAAATTAACGCTATAAATTAATTATCGTTAATTGTGTGAATTTCTGTTCCGATTTTTGAATCGATTTTTGTGAATTCACCACGATTCGAAATCGATCTATTTTGGAAAGGATAGACAATATGCAGACAGCAACTTTTTGAAATTTCGTTTTAGCGTTTCAATTCGTGCTTTTATTTATAACTTTCTTTGGTCACTTAAACGAAACAGTACACTTTCGTACAGTATACTTGAGTATACTCGATACTTGAATAAACTCGATACTTTTGTTTCGGTACCACATCCCTAAGTCTAGGGTTTTTTATTGGAAGCTACTACGGCACCGCTAGCGGTCCCTTGATTTTTTAAATATTGAACCGTAAGCGGTGAACGAATAAAACATGGAAGCATTATTGCTACCGTTCCATTATAGCGCAACGAAAACTCGACCGTGGTGGGTGTTGCTCATAAACTCAGCCGCTCGCTAGTAGCAACCTTGACTTATTAACTATAACATTAATTGTTATGCAACAAAAGTTTACTGTTTTATTACTTTACGTATATCTTTTCCGGCGTTGATAAACAACGGTGGCTAGTAAGGGACTGCTTCCATGTTTTATTCATTCACCGACCATGTCATATTTTAGTTGGTATTTGCAATGTACAGTTCGGAAAGGGAAGCGGTCCTTGAATTTTATAAATTGAACCGTAAGTCATCGAAAAGGCTCGGTACCTACTTTTTTTTCTGGTTATCGTGAATTATTTTAAAACTACGCGGGTCGCCTCACTCCGCTTCGCTTCGCTTGGCTCCCTAATATGTGCTTACATGTCAACCTAACCGCTCCTCCTCGCTTTGCTCGTCGTCGCGACCGAACAAATTTAAAACCATAGACCAAACATTAATAATAAACGCATAGAGTTGACTTGAAGCAATTTTAGCTCAGTGAGTTACGGGCTCTTTTAGATATAAATATTGCTTGTTTCCAAACAAAATATATACGAGAGATTAGTTTAGGTATTAACAAATATGTTTCAAGCATATGCCAGCCAAAACAACCCATTTTTATAAGTTTCTTCGTACCATGTAGCTTAAATGTCGTTTGGTTTTTGTATGGAAACTTGCCAACGCTATTTAATCCTTAGGTTTAGTCTGTATGTCTGTGATTAAAACTAAGGAAGCCGCTAGCGGTTTCGTAGTCACTTTAATTTTTTATTTGGTTGGTTGGTCATTCATTTCGTTCAGCGATTCAAAGCGATTGTGACTTTAAAACTTAGACGATTCCAATTTATAGCTCTATTTCTGTGTTTATTCATCAACTGCAGGCCCTAGCAGAATAACAGCGTTGCGGGATGTTACTGGTAACACCCGTGAGTTAGGGTCCTTTTTATTGCCACGACACATATGTTTATACCTATACGTTTAATATTTATTACATACAGGTGTAGTCATGACGTGCTCATTAAATTAAAACATGCTCTACTGATCATCCTGAACCACTTCCATATAGAAAAACTTTTGATAAAACGCGAAAAATTAAAAAGTTCCCATAGAAAATGACAAAGAGGTATTAAAAATGTGTATGGAGAGGTGAATTTTTTTTCGCGTTTTATCAAAGTTTTTCTATGGAAGTGGTTTGGGATGATCAGTGGAGCATGTGGTTTAATTTAATGAGCACGTCATGATTACAACCTGTATATTCACAAAATTAAAATTGTATAGTTTGTATACTTGTGCCACTTCAATAAACGAAACTTTTTCTTTACCTGTTATTGGCGTAAGTAGTATAATGAAAACCTGTTATTGGCTCAAGTTTAGTTTATGTTTATCTGTCTTACAATTTTTAATTTGCGCTGTTGGTTTTGTATAGCTAATACCTTAACTTAACACATAGGCTACTGTTTATCCCAGAAAAACGCACGTGGTTAAACCGAATAACACGCGGGTGGAGCCACGGGCAAAAGCTAGTAATAAATAACTTTCGGTACCACTCCCTCCCCAAATGGATATTTCTTTTACGTACTTTTTATATTATTATGTTTATTTTATTGCAAACTTATATTATTTAACTCGAAAATATGTTAATATATAATTTTATTATTTTATTTTATTAAATATAGTTATAATTATTATTATTTTGTAGTTGTAATTTACCTATTAGTGGAAACTTTATTGGTACCAATTTAACTACAATATTTCAAAATATTTATTTTGTAAAATAGGTACATAAAGTATACTTTGCCATAAATTTATAAAATAAAAACAATAAACATAAATATAAGTAACTATGATAGAAGTAAATTTATGAATAAATGTACATTTTACCCTATTTGAGCATTTATTTACAATATTTATATGGAAAAACACGAAAAAATATATATTTACAATTTTCGATATATTTCGGCCCACAGTCGAAATAACTAAAGAAATAAATTTATATATTTTTATAACACTATCCATCCATCGCAAGGAGATTACAAATTAAATTTATATCATTGCGGTATAGAAAATCTGGACATGAGAACCTCTGCAACGGAAACGGAGCTCAGCTCTGAGCTAGAGCAACAGCCCGGTAAGCGAGAGGTCCCGGGTTCGAGTCCCAGCTCAGAGCTCCTCACGTCCAGATTTACTTTTCTGATTTTCTATACCGCAATGATTTCATAAATATAAGTGTTAATCTGGTCGCTAAATAATTAGAAAATAGTATTCATTTCATAAGCCTAGATTCTTTATGGGTTAAAATATAATGACCACAAAAAAAAGATTTTGTAACCATAAGCTGCCATACCCAAAAAAAATTATTAAAAACCCAAAATTAGTAAACAATCATCAAATTTTTGTGCTATTACTATCCAAAGTCCGAAAATAGGTAGCGACGACGAGCGAAGCGAGGAGGAGCGTGTTAGGTGGACATGTTTAGACACATTGGGAGCCGAGCGAAGCGTAGCGGAGTGAGGCGACCCCCGAAGTTTTGTATACCAAGGACTATACAAAGAAGCATATGTGGATTAAATTTTTAATTATAATGCGGTTAAACTTTAACGTATAGCAAAGCGTAGTGTAGGCCGACCTTGTGCCCACTGGACCGACGACCTGAAGGACGTTGCGGGTGGCGGCAGGATGAGGAGGACGGAGGACCGACATGAGTGGCGAAATTTGGCCTATGTCCAGCAGTGGACGAACACGGGCTGATGGATGGATGGATGGATGGTTAAACTTTTGGTGATTGTTTACTATAATGTTGTTCAGCGATTATTTCAGGGATACTTGCTTTATGTAGGTTAGCAGGCTATAATTTTTTTGGTTATAATTTCATACTAAAATGAGGATTAAATTCTGGTACTTACTTTTTTAAGGGTGATTGCTTAAACATAAGCCATTCTTTATTTAAACACAATAACTGTTGTCCACAGGGTGTTCAAGAAATCCTCTCCGAACAACAAACTGACCTTGTACCTGAGCTCTCGTGACCTGGTGGTGGAGAATGGGGTCATTGACAGGATACAGGGAGTTCTGCATGTGGACCCGGAGCATCTGGAAAATAAGAAACTGTTCGGACAAGTGACGCTCACATTCAGGTATGTATTTTATTTACTACCTACCTCTGAATGTATAGGGATGGCGTAATGTCCTCTCCTCTACCTAAATACTACAATACGGCTACTACAACATCAAAAACGTTTTCTCCGATGTTAAAATCACTGTTATATACAGGTTGTTAGGAAAAGTACTTCGTTACTTTAAACCACGTGTGCTATCGGTATAACAAAGTATGTTAAGCGTGTTTATTTTTTTTATAAAAAGAAAAAGAAATTAACAACTTTTATTAAATTGTTCAACCCTAGTTCAGCAGAACGCAATAGAAAGATAGAGATAGGTGATAGACAATTGCAAAAAAGGAGCGTTAGAGAAAAATATAATAATTGAATTTAATAATGTAAAAAAACACGCTTTACATACTTTGTTATACCTATAGCACACGTGGTTTAAAGGAACGAAGTACTTTTCCTAACATTGTGTATAATACATATTATAACTGCAATATATACATATAATAATCTGGGCTGTGATTGGCCCAATTTATAATAACACCGTTTGAACAACCAATAAGCGACTATTTTTTTTCTATCTTGGCTTTGGGTCAATCAAAGGTATCTCTGCCATGCAAATGCTTCCACAGAATATTTCAATAAGTAAATTACTAACAATAAGGCTGAACAAAGATGTTTGTTTAATCTTACAAGATAAAAAAAAGAAACTCGCGTTTTCTTTTTCTCGGTCCTCATAAATTTTTAGTTGAAAATATTAACAATGCCACGTAAAGACGATATTTTTGATCATTTGTCTCGTAAATAAACACTCATGACCGTTGTTATGTCACAAAGCATTGGGTGCAAAAAGGGTGTTAGGCAAGCTAATGACCTTTTTCATATTATTACATCCAAAGAACCGTAGCTTCATCTAGTTTTATGTGGCAAAAACTCATTTCGATTGAATGATCCTAGATGTCTCTGTGCATTTAAATTTGAAGGCAGGTCGCACGCCCTTGTTGCAGTTACCGTGCGAACGTTGTTTGTTTTAAACGAGTAACGACTTGTTAGTTTGTTTTTGGAAATTTTAGTGTGAAAAATGTCGTCAAGTAGTTCAGGTGATTTTAGTTCCGATTCTGAAGATGTATATGTTCTACCCAAAAAGATAGGCAAAAAGAAGCAGAGGAACCGAGAAGGTTGGAAGAGAACCATTTCAAAGGATAAAAGAGCCAGAGGGGAAGCCTACGTATCAGCGCTCGGAAAAAACATTCCTGGCAAACATTTTCAACATGTTAATGGGTGCTGTAACGAAAAGCGTTTTACTAGTATTTCAGTTAAATAGCAAAATGAGACTTTCTCTTCAATCTGGAAAATCGGTGACAAAATACAACAAGACACATTTCTGCTAACTTGTTTGAAAAAGTTCCCAAACTATTAAGTTATAGTGCCTTGACTATGCCATTAAAGTTGTTGTGCCTTGATTATGCCATTAAAGTTGATTTTCTAAATAAACACTCGTGTTTTCTTCCAAAATGCAATAGGGCGCTCTGATATTTTACAATTGGGTGCAACAAGGGCGTGTAACATGGGTATAAAACAAAAATTGTTTCGTCTATTGCTAGTGATATATGAAGCAAAACAAAATATCGGAGTTATTACTGAATAACCAAGTAATGCTGCAAAAAAAAACAACACTCAAGCAACTACCTTTATAAAATTACACACATTTAAAAACTTAACAAGTGAATATCTCAATTTGAACTTTTTCGATAGACGCCCTTTTTGCACCCAATGCTTCTGGTATATTATAACATAAATCTGTCTCACTTTAACAAGACGTTGGAGAGTTTTTCTATTTCCTACGTAACATAAACATTGAGACTGGAGGGCATAGCGTTGCTTCAATTCCTTGTCTTGATCGCACTCTATTGATATCACAATATCTCATTTCCTACGAAATAACGATGAAATAGAATTTTTATTTGTTTCATTGGTTTACCTTACCGAATACTCCAGATTCAAATTTGTTGCTGTAGAAAAATAAAAAAGAAAGTAATTTATTTCTCAAACTCATTATAATAATATTCATTTATGATTGTTTTACAGTTTTATTATTTTATATTCTTTTGTGTTTATTTGTAAATAACAAGGTTTTCAATTTAGAAAAAATTAAGTTAAAATGTAAAATTTCACTCTTTGATCTTGATATTTCGGCCATTCGATAAACAATAACTAGCATTTCCCGATTTCAATAAAACTGCAAATATAGGCCCAAACCATATATGGGCAACTGGCCCGCGGGCTGTATCCGGCCCGTTACGGTTTTTAATTTTCCCGCGGCGAGGAACAATTTAAAAATCGCACTAACTTTTTTACCGGAAACTTGTGATTCGTTGTTTCCATGCAACTTTAACACTTTCAGAGACATAAAACGAGACACAATTGAAAGAACAATAGAATCACGACTCTGGGCGGTCTGTGTCCTGAAAAGCCGCGCACAGGCCGCGCTTAACTTCTTTGCCGACCTGTGTAAAGGAGCTAGTTAGTGAAAGCTGAGAATTAACAAATACACAACCAATCATGAAAATTAATAAATTCAAGTCGCAAACCAGGCCGACCTATAAACAATTTCAAAATTATTTGCGCGAATAATAATAGAATAATAGGTCTTGCACCTGAAAATCAAGGCCAAGCTTCCCATTAATTATAAATTTACGGAAATTATCACAAGCGGGTCAAAATATATATCAAGTCATTTTAAAAGTTTTTTATTTATATATATATACGACGGTGACGGGCAGCGGCGTCACTGGTGCAAGGGCTTCGGCACCGCACTCACCAACCCGCCTGCCCAGCGTGTGTGAGTATGGGCATTTCTTCCAGGAGAACCGCCAAGAGTGTCGAAATCCTGGAAAAGCCTATATCCAGCAGTGGACGAAACAGGCTGATGGATGGATGGATATATCGCACACCCGGTGCAAGAACGTCACATGTACATCCGAGAGCGCGAGGAGCAACTGACCTTAAGACGTTATCTCTCCAGTTACTCGCTAAATTGCGCCAAAACCGCAAAGACAAAAAAGCCCTCAGACGAAAAACTACGCACCAGGTATATGGTCAAATTATATACGTTTTTATACATCTTTCTCAGTTTTTACTTTTTTGCACTTGTGACGTTCTTGCACCGGATGTGCGATATATAATATTCAATATCATTAAATTAAGGACTCCAGTAGTCAAATAAATAATATTTATTGAAAATTTTACATTGTAACTTTTGTAATTTATTATGAAACTTAATTAAATAAAAATATAAAATAAACCCACGGAACTATGATAGAAATATTTTTTTATATTTTAAACACTTGGCGATTTATTCATCGCATGCGTGGTTCACTGATTGCATCGTTATATGCGTATACTATACTACTTTTGCATATATATATGATGGTTTGGCCCGCGACTTTTCAAAGGATGCCTATGCTTGGCTTAAATTAGATCCGAATGTCATTTCATTTGAGTCAGGTACACTAGATTTTGTACAATAAAATTTATACCAATATAAAAGTCATAAAAATATAATATAAAACGATCGTCATATTATGTAAATAAATATAATCAATCGACAGTTTTGTCTTTTAAGTTATAATTAATACATAAACATATCTAATAATAATATCACACATAAAAATACAAATTATTGAGAGATATATTTTGGGTCATACGGGCCTGCAGTCACAGTAAGTTAATTAAAATATCATAGATCAATAAAAAAAAAGTAAAAACAATATTTACACCTAACCCATCCATCTAATTCCAAAATAATAAATATAAACACCTCGAAATAACGCTTTTTCTATGCGGTCCGCTTACACTAGACAGGATAGAGAGGTGTAAAATGAAAGCGTTGGAGCAGGGCAGTTTTCACTGAATACGACTTAATTATAAATTATGTTAATTATACAAGAACTTTACAGTGGTTGGAGCTCCATTTAAGTAAAACATTAGTTGTATTAGGGGGCTCCGCTCTTCCATAGCTTAAATACCAATCAACTTGACATCAATTTGGCGAACTCTACTTTAATAGTTACTAATTTCTTAACATTTAAGTACAAAAACACAACATGAAAAATTATATAAGTGTGAGTGAAATTATTACCTTAGATGAACATTGTATTGGGATCAAATGTCATGGGTAGATAAGTATCCAAAACAAAACTAATATTTGTTAGAATAAGCTAAAATTACAAACTTTTTGTTTGTATTTCCTTTTGATACTTCGTAGCGTTATTAATCGTTATAAATTAATGAATCAGACGCTATTAAGAAGATAGGTCACGCTTGCATCAGTCACTGTTACTCCATGCAGAAAGACCCGCAGTGCGAGAGGGATGGATTGTGAAAAAAATTCAATAACAACTCTACTCACAATTATTATTATAAAAAAATATATATATTATACACGTTGTATAAAATATATTTTTTCCATCTAATATTTCGCGAATATTTTAACGACACGACTTTTTCACTACTTTATTATTAGTAAAAATATGGATTCTAGCTGACAGTTCCATAGCTATATAGGGTATTGTAACGTTTGCTACGTCACAGTGCCATTGCGCTACGACGTAGTAGCAAGAGCTACACGCTACGGGTGGCTTAGGATCAACAAACAGCCACCTTATGATGCTGTGATATCTATACTCAGCAGTAGGTTTTTACCTGAGGTAAAAATACCCTGACAGACTGACTAGGCTGACTACCTATCAACGTCTGAACCAAACAGCTGGATCAGGAACATGAAGTTTGGGTTACAGGTTTCTTGTGTGACGTAGACATCCGCTCAGAAGGGATTTAATTAATTTCCCACGAGACCTACGTGAGCGGGGGTCCACTAGTAATAATATATATATACCGGGTGTAAAAGCAAAGGCAAGAATCCTTTAAGGGTGTGTCAGTATGATTGGTAAAGATATTTTTTAAATACTGGGATCTCTAAATAAAGTACCAGTACCTCATAATAAGACGATTTTCTTTACTCAAAATACACTAATCGCGTGGACACCCTCACGGTGGCTGGCCACTCGGATGAGGGGTGCGGGTTGCGGGGTGCAATTAGGTGTGTGGGGAGGCCGGTGAGCTGCGTAGCCATAGCTTAGAAAAATTATGGAATTTTTGGTGAAAATTCAAGGTACATTTTTTTTTTTCTCGTAATGACATCAGAGTCGTGTATACTTTCATACCCTACAGGGATTCTTGACTTTGCATTTACACCCTGTATATAAGGTCCTACGATAATAAGTGAAAATAATTCTAGGGTAGATCATGTATCGATAACTGATCACAATTCAGAAGATATTATTTTTTTCAGTCATATAATTTTTTGACTTCCCAGTGCAAAGTACTCGTAGTTCAATCAGCTAACTAAATTTCTATAGAAAGGTGAAAAAAAATTGCTCTCCGGTTTGTGATCTACTAAGGATACTCTATGATCTCTTAAATTGTTTTCACTTTGAATTGTACGACCTTTTAATTATATGTATTAGTACTAGTTGTAATGTCTATGATACCATCAAATGATATATTCTTTTAATTCAAAAAAAAAAAGAAAATGCGAAAATATTTAGATAAATTACATTTTAGTAGCCCAACCTAAATATTTTTTGTATGTTTTTCTTTTATTAGTATATATTTTTATATAATCTAAAGATATATATTGTAACGATTAACTTTGACTTGTAGAAATTATACTTTATGTACCTATCTATTTAAAAAATAAATATTTTGGTTTGATTTTGATTTTGAGATACTCTAAACATTATTTAGTGTTGATTACAGACTGAAAAGTATCAACTGGAACAAAGCATAGCCGTGAAAGCAAGAGATCGTAGGTTCAAAGCCTGGCCTGAGATATTTCAAAATACTTTTCTAACTTAAAATTTATTTCAATTGATCTTTTCCAGTATAAAATTCACTCTTAATAATGTTAAGAAAATAAACGGGCTATGTACCTATTAAGTATTTGGTATGAAAAAAATAACAAAACATTTGTTTACTTTGTTTGGATTTGGTTTTAATTGATATTTTCCAGTTTGTAATGCATTCTATATTAATGTTTGGAGTATCCAGAGCGATATTTCACTATAAAACATATATTACATACATGCATATATACTCACGTCTGTCTCCCAGAGGGTAGGCAGAGACTACAGATTTCTATCTGCCACGATCCTGACACACCTCTTTTGCTACTACATCCATCAATCTAGTCATACAAGCTTTTCTATTCCGGGTACTTTTTACTTTACCTTTCTTCAGTGTGTCACCTATATAAACTTTATCATACCTTTATCAATAACGTTGTACTAACAGGTATGGTCGAGAAGACGAGGAGGTGATGGGCTTGAAGTTCTGCAACGAGGCCATCATGAGCCTGGCGCAGATATGGCCGGTGCACTGCGCACATGAGAGGGAACCAAACACTCCGTTACAGGTAAATGAAACATTATTTGTACACCACACACCCCGTTACAGGTTAATAGAACATGCTATTAAAATAATTAATTAATTAAAATTATGTACATATCATCATGACATGATTCCCGGGGGGGTGTCGGAGGTGTCCCCAAGTGTGAACTGTGAAATGCAAGTCACAGTCCACAATCGGTACACCCGCGTTTCACCGACCTGTTTCACCTGTCATTGAACTTATTTTAATATTCCTTTGAGTAATACTTTATCTACACGATGAACATTTTTATTATCTAGCAGAAGCTTCGTTAAAATGGTTTGTAATTTTTTGCGTAATCCTTAAAACAAGTTTTACAAAGTTTGATGGTATGCTCAATTAATTTTGTATCGAAGTAATATTAAACTCAAATTAGACTGCCTATGAAAAAAAAACAAAAGAAAACTTTTCTCAAAATATTTCAATAAATGATTTTCATCTCTAAAAGCATTATTAAAAGCCATAGCCCGTTATAAAATCTCTTCAACTATATCTTATCTCTAAATGTGTCTCATATTCAGAACTACTCCTATAATTATAACACAGAAGGTAAACAGAAGGACACGAGCGTTCCACGCAGCACAACCACCGACACATATTTTAGTATTGGCGTACCCACATTCGACAAATTGCGATTGCGATTCGACAATGCAGGATTCGGCATGTATACCGATATCAGCGCCAGTAACATGATAACGTGTGACTTCGTTTATCGCCCTTTCAGCACCCACATTTTTGGAAATAAGCGATATAACTCCCACCTCAGTCGTCAAAACAAAGACCCAGTGGTGACGTGCGTGAGATATGCCAGTCGCGCGCGATGAGAGCATTCTACGGCCGCGGTTATGTCAGAACTGGTGACAAATTTCCCGTGTTGCTGCGCCATTTTTATCTTACGCTTTGGTTGGTAACCTGTACTCGAAATTCATCGTGAATTCCATTTCAAATTATAGTGCATTTTGCACGAACCCGTGACATTTTGTTCTGACAGGTTGTTCTGCGAAAACATGCTTCTCTAGCCTATGATCCGAACTTGATAACAGAAAAGCGCCGCAATGACCTTGTCTGCAAAGTTCCTTTGTTTAAAACAGCATTAGCAAATCGCCACTATCCGAGCTTGTGTGGACGCCTCTACAACAAGATAAACAGAGAAATCCATATTTACCCTCTTCCTCAACGACGATGTAAAATTGCCATCAAGGACTGGATCCAAAATTTAACATACCAGGAGACCGAAGATTTGCTCTACCCACTAGTCTTCTACATGAAAAAGTAGATATGGCGAGATTCATATATTATATTATATTATTAGTTTAAATACACAAATACACGTCTTCACACACACTACACATTCATCCTCACCCTACGTTTATACACTACACACACACGCTACTCACACATACTATACTCACCCTCACACTCATACACTCTCCTTTCTTCTTTTGTTTGTTATTCTCTAGAATATAAGATAGATTTTAGAATATAAAATATGACAATCTATCGTCTAATAGTTTTATACTTGAAATTAAAAAAAAAAAAAATAATAATAAGATAGAAAAGTAAATTAAACCTAAAATGTATACAATTTACACATTTGTGTAAATTTAGTAAATAATTATTACGCTAACACAAAAATTTAATTTTGTAAATAAGAGGAGAAACTGGCTCCTGAATCTCAGTTTTAACATTTTGGGAGCCAGTTGCTTTATGGTTTGTATCTTTTTGTTGAAAAATAAATAAATTTGAATTGAATTTGAATTGAATTTACAGTTGATTAAGCAGGCTATTCAATGAAACCATAGCTGTGGCAATGGAAACACGTGTTCAGGGTCCAATTGTTCGGGTAATTACGGTTTTATGAATATATAGGTAATTACATTATCAGGTCATTTAAATCATGATAATTAAAACGCACTGGAAAACACACATGAAAACGAAACGCCCAAATCATGTTAATTGAAACGCATTAAAACGCTTGCAATGGATACCTACCTGCCAATATTCTATTGTAAACATTTTACGGTTTTACATTTTATAAAATATGAAAGTGACATACGATTTATTGTGTAGTCATCATGATTTCTCCGAAAATATAGAGCACACAAACTTTTTTATTATAATGTTGTGACCTAATCTCCCGTGGGAAAAGGGCTTTTATATGTATATTTTTCTTTCCCTTTTCGGTACTAAACATATTATTACTTTAAAAAATCTGCATTTTTAGGGTTACGTACTTCAAAAGGAAAAAAACGGAACCCTTATAGGATCACTCTGTTGTCCGTCTGTCCGTCCGTCCGTCTTAATTTTGTATAGGGAAAAATCTGAAAATCATAAATTTGTAATTAAATCATAAAGAATATAGTTTTTAACGGAACCCTCGGTGGGCAAGTCCGACTCGCACTTGTCCGGTTTTTTTTACTAAACATTATTTAAAAAAATCTACATAATATTTTTCATCACGATAATACGTATCCTTAAAAAAGTTCTATATTTTTGTTGAAAGAATTTCAATATATTTTCTAATATTAAACAATAAATTCCAATACCTAACTATCAGAAAAAGGGCTAGGAAAATTTGCAGAAAATTTCGAACCTGAGGCGAAGCAAAATTCGAAATTCCTTCTAAAAATTCATAGAACCACAAATTGCAGTGGACGAAATGATTTCTACATTTCTGCCAGTACCCGATCTACCTGACTCCTATCTGGGTACAATTGGTTTTGCGACTGAATAACTGAGTAAGGACTGACTAATGGAGGAACTGACTGTGCTTACAATATTAAGTTACCCTCTAGGATGTGTCCCGTGACTTGTATTTACTAAATAATATGCGATCCCAATCACCAAAAGTTAGATCAGGGATGGGGAAATAGATTTAGAGGAGGGCCTTAAAAAATAATTACAACATTTACGCGGGCCAAAGCGCATTTATTTTAAGCAACATAAATAATCAAGTTTACTAAATTTATTGTTTCGACGTTATAACAGTTTTCTAATTTTAAGGTTTTTTAAACTGACAACTTGAATTTGTAGTTGTCAAGTACTTACTTGTTCTTTTTAATAATATTTTATTAAGATGTATGCCACAAAAAATAAATATTTTAGCTTTGTAAAAGCTTTTTAATTGTTTTTTATGAATATATATATATGTTTGTACAATTTTATATATATGCAAAAAAGAAATAATAAGTTCGAAATATATGTCTACTTTTTATCTATGGTTATATTTATCTACTGTTCCATATTCGACTGACGACGACCCCGAGTGGATCGAAATATATTTCGAACTTATTATTTCTTTTTTGCATATATATAAAATTGTACATACATATATATATATTAATAAAAAACAAAAAATAAATAAGATTTAAAAAAAAAACTTTTGAAATTGAATTTAATTGTTTCGACGTGCTAGGCCGGTGTGATAGATGAAATTCTGACTGTTCATTAATTATAGCATCAAAATTTGGCTCCAAGTTCGTAAAACGTACTCGAGATGTTGAAGATTCACAGATATATAGAATTTGGATACATACCTATGAAGGGTTTTGATTGCGATCATGTAGGGGCCGGTCTGGCTTGCCCTTGTTCAATCATTTATCACAGATTAAGATAAATTTCGATATCTTCTTGTATAATGAGATAATATAAACATCTAAGAAGCTTTCTCAAAAACCTTTGAAATTAAAATGAATCGGCAAAGAAACCGTTGAATATAAAACCTTACCAAAGAGAAGAAAATGATATAATACTAGCTTTTGCCCGCGGCTCCGACTGCGTTTTATTAGGTTTAACGACATGCTTTTTTTCCGGGATAAAAAGTAGCCTATGTGTTAAGTTATGGTATAAGCTATCCTTATCCATTCCAAATTTCATCCAAATCCGTTCAGCCGTTTCAGCGTGAAAGAGTAACAAACATACACACACACACACACCCTCACGCACACACACCCTCACGCACACACACCCTCACGCACACACACAAACAAACTTTCGCATTTATAATATTAGTGTGATAGTGTGATATATAGTACGGTACGGAACCCTTCGTGCGCGAGTACGACTCACACTTGGCCGGTTTTTTCATCTATCTAGGATTTATATTTTGGTTTAATATTAATATGTATGAAATAACATAGCCTTGTCTTATAACACCACAAACGATTAACGACCGCGCTAATTAGACACCTGATGTATGAATTAACAAAGCCTTGCCTTATTTAACCACAAACGATTATGGACCGCGCTAATTAGACACCTGATTTTTCAATGATATTGATCTATCCTACAGGAACCATACATTTTTTCGGGATAAAAAGTAGCCTATGTGTTAAGTAAGGGTATAAGCTATATCCATTCTTAATTTCATCAAAATCTGTTCAGCCGTTTCAGCGTGAAAGAGTAACAAACATACACACACACACACGCACAAACTTTCGCATTTATAATATTAGTAGGAAGTAGGATAGGATGAACTAAACTGATGAAACTAAAGACGAACAGCTCGTAACTGAAATTACAGACTATCAAGAAGAGGTTGTACAAGGCTAAATAAAATGTTGAGGTCCAGTCAGACAAATTAAATAAATAAATTGAATTGAATTGAATTGAAATTAAATCTTAATAAACAGTATGAAAAAGGGGATGATAGGTTATCTTACAAAACGTACAATAGTTAGTCACTTATGCCTAAAACAAACAATATGTCAACAACCTGTGAACAGCCACACAAACCTGAGGTTAGGGTCTCGTACAAACATATTACTATAGTAATTTTCGGCAAAGGTCAAATAGTTACACATCAACAATCAGTGCACAATCATTTGAATCAGAGTCGCTTAAAATTCATTTATTCAGATCAGGACTGTGTATCATTAAAATTTATAAAATTATAGCGATGGATGAAGATTAAAAATGAGTTCTATACCACCATACAATACGGTTGCAACCTTTAATAAATTTGACGCAATCAAAAAAGAGGAAGAGATGAATTTGACGTATTGTACGTAAACAACCAACCAAACAAACCTTTGAAAATGCTATAATAGCGAAACTTGTTAGGTAAATAAATAAAATGTGAGCACCGAGTGCCAACAATCACAAGCATCAACTTTAATAAATTTAACACAATTGAAGAAGAGGAAGAAATGGATATCAGTCCCAAATCTTTAGAAAAAACTGATGATTTACTAAAAAAAAACCAGGGAATTATTTTTACAATTGAAGGTAGAGATGGATGTCACTCCCATTACTGTACAAAAAACTGATGATTTACTGAAGAAAACATTCAGAGAATTATTTTCACAATTAATAAATTTACCAAAATTGAAGAAGAGGAAGAGATGGATATTTATTTATTTATTTTATTTATAAAGAAAAATCCACAGCAATTACAGTTTTAAATCTGAATATATAAAAGGCAAACCAGACTGACTCATCTATCAACGCACAACCGAAACTACTGAATGGATTTAGCTGAAATTTGGCATACAGATAGCTGTAATGACGTAGGCATCCGCTAAGAAAGGATTTTTGAAAATTTGCCCCTTAAGAGGTTGAACCGAACTCCACGCGGACGAAGTCGCGGGCAAAAGCTAGTGTTTATTATAAATAACATCAACAAATATTGGCAATGACGGATTTCATTACGTTAAATATCATATCACTCCCAAATCTGTAGAAAAACTGATGATTTGCTAAAGGAAAAATCCAGGGAATTATTTTCACAATTAATAAATTTGACACAATTGAAGAAGAGCAAGCGATGGATATCACTTCCAAATCAGTAGAAAAAAACTGATGATTTACTAAAGAAAAAACCCAGGGAATTATTTTCACAATTGATAAATTTGACAAAACTGAAGAAGAGGTAGAGATGGATATGATTCCCAAATCTGTAGAAAATATTGATGATTTGATAAAAAAAATCCAGGGAATTATTTTCACAATCAATAAATTTGACACAATTGAAGAAGAGGAAGAGATTGATAACACCCCCAAATCTGTAGAAAAACTGATGATTTGCTGAAGGAAAAATCCAGGGAATTATTTTCACAATTGATAAATTTGACAAAACTGAAGAAGAGGTAGAGATGGATATGATTCCCAAATCTGTAAAAAAAATTGATGATTTGATAAAAAAAATCCAGGGAATTATTTTCACAATCAATAAATTTGACACAATTGAAGAAGAGGAAGAGATTGATAACACCCCCAAATCTGTAGAAAAAAACTGATGATTTACTTAAGAAAAAATCCAGAGAATTATTTTTACAGTTAAGAACGACCCTCTGGTCTGCGATAGTCATCGAATCAACAAGATGGCGCTTGGGGTATGATGATCAAGCGGAAACCATACTGCGTGTAAGGACATCATAAAAAGTATTAAATCAGTGACCCTGTTTGCGAAACACGAAAAATATTTTGTATGCCTCTATACATGTTCAAGAACAACCTCGACTCAATTAGTATGGGAAGTCTAAATTTTGTTTTTTATTTTTATTTATAACACTTTTTGCACATACAATAAAATCAATACAAAATATCAAAACAATCAAACATGGTGTTCAAAGGCGGCACTTATTGCTAACAGCAATATCTTCCAGGCAACCTTTGCAAGCAAACAGAAAGATAGTTGACAGAATAAAAAGGAAGGAGTAAATGCTAATCAGTGAGGAAAGATCAAGCTAAAAATATATATCTAAATAGACGTATCTAAGACATAAACTTACATATACAATACATGAACATACTAATACATACCTACATACATATATTATAATAAATAAGCATACAAATATTATAATACTGCATATTTGAGTTCTACTTTGATGAGTATTCTGCGGAGAAAAATTCCTTTACTTTAACTTTAAATAATTTTATATTTTTCAATGTCTGTATTGACAAAGGCAATCGGTTCCACAGTCTTGCAGCGTGTACCGTAAATGAGTCACTGTAAAAACCTGTTTTGTTTACGGGAATGGCTAGTCTTCCACTATTGAACGTGCGCATTTCACGCCCACGTTCAGTAATAAAGGTGAAACGTTCACAGAGGTACCTAGGAGCGGAGGGATTGTTTATGACACTATGGAGAAGAGAAAGGATGTGAGCATTTCTGCGAAGACGAATAGGGAGCCAATTTAACTGAGAACGGAACACTGAGACATGATCGTACTTACGAAGAGAAAAAATGAAGCGAATACATAAATTTTGAAGCCGTTCGAGTTTATTGAGAAGTTCCTCAGTGAGGTCTAAATAACAAGATTAATAGATAAATTCACTAAAAACTTGGGCGTCACTTGCCTATCATATTCTATTCAACTGTGGTTACAGTACCTTTAATACTCTATGTTTTTAACTTTGATTAGCAGAAAAAATAGTATGGCCCCGGCCACTCTTCATCTAGAGCTCTAAATATCACATTTTTTACCTGTCTAACTTTCTCCCATTTATTCACAATGAAATTGAGGCATCCCGAGCGTCCACGCCCACTAACACCGGACACCGTCATTAAAATAAATGAAACCTGTTATTAATACCACACCTCTTCCAGGACGCATTAATCAAGCGGTTGGGGGCCAACGCGTACCCTTTCCACTTGGAGCTGACCCCCCTTGCACCCCCGAGTGTCCAACTGGTCCCAGCTAAGCAATACCATGGAGCACCCATCGGAACATCTTACGACGTCCGAGCCTACATCGGTAAGTATGCTAGAGACTTTTTAATTCGCTTCGCACGACCAAACGTACTGTACTTCCAGCAGAACTTGAGTTGACGATGTAGATTATTTTTTACTGATACAGTTACCTACGATGCAGAAGAACAGTATTTTTTTAAAAGTTTTAGTTTATTAAACTTTTTTGGTAGATTTGTGGTTATTTTTCCATGCAAGTGCTCGTAAAGACCTACTTATATGCATCAAAATTGTTAGCATGTAATTTTTCAACACACTTGCTTATAAAGTGGCCCTTATTGCAGCGTTCTTAGGATCATAAAGCAGCATATTAAACACACGTGATTTTTACTTTACATTATCGCACTAGTGTTTTTTACATTACAGTTTTTTTTTATCTTAGCAAAGAGTTTTGATGTCTTGAGGAATAATAAAGTTTTTGCGAATAAATAGACTGTCTCAGTTAAAATATAATAAATAATCATTTAATTTCATCAAATTATTTATTTTTATCAACTTTAACTCAATTTTTTGTTGTAAATACAAAAATATTCATTGTGTTAATTTTTGACTGTTTAGCGAATGCGTCAGTGCCTCTATTTCCATCTGCGCAAAAAACACAATCTCCCCGCCATTTTTCAAAGAAAATTGTCAGTTCAGCTCAGTCAGCTGCGGTTTTGATAATGTGGACTAAAAAAAAACAGTGAAATTTTATTATTTTTCCTCGCAAGTGTGTCGAGAAACGTCGTATGAAACGATTACACTCTCGGCTCCATTACGGCCTCGCCTTCGGCTCGGCCTGCTATCCCGCCTCGACTGTAATATCCAACGCAGCTCACTTGTATCATAATATACTATTACCGCACTAGTGCTTTTTGTTTTAATTTATTGAGAGAAAGTTGACAGTCTTTTTTTGTGTACCATAGACAGACTTGACGAAAATAAAATGCGTTCAGTTTGATGCGTTCGTGGGCTGGGTTCAGTTTCATTTATGCGTTTAGTTGAGTGAGAGTAACAAAAAGAACTGCATTTTCTGTTCTTTTTCTTAAGAACAGGGAATTGTGTTTATTTTTTTTTATTTTTTTTAAAACGACTTATTTATAGTCCTAAGATCTAAGTTTAATTTATTCGATAAAACTTTATTCGGAAATGCCTATTTCGGAAAATCACGGTTGGGCTCTCCGTTTAAAGGTTTGTAATGCGAAAGGGTTGCAGCAGGTGGAGATCTGCCTACCCCCCTGCGAGACAAGCGTAAGTATATGTTTTTATTTTGAAACTACGACATCAATTCATGAAGTTCTGCTGGAAGTACGTTTGTCTCCAACCAAAGCAAATTGAGCCCTCTTATGCACACCAAATTCGCGTTGAGAACCTCTTACTCGGTTGAGGGCGTTTTCAGCAATTTCGGAAGAGCCCCCTAAGCTACATTTTCGGCTACCTTCCTTGGATGAAAAATAAAATTTGATTGAAGGTTTGGCAAGAAAGCCAAATTGTAGCTTTTCTTCTGAAGGCGACATTTAGAGGATTGGCTTGTTGCCAACGTTACAGGTACTTTCAGAATTATGTTCTTTATGAAAGTGTTCGAATCAACAAGAACCGAGTCGTTGCTTAAACTCTTTGATAAATTTGGTACCACGAGTATTCTCTTTACAATTTTGAATGCCTTCTGTAAACTTTTCATTGGCGTAATTAGTTTTTGTAGCTGGGGTGACGGCCCTTGGCTCCAACTCGTGAAGCCATCAACCACAACAAAAAGTATCTGTTCTCAATTATGTGATCGTTACAAAATCCAGGAGCAGTCCAGCAGTGGACAAACACGGGCTGATGGATTGATGAATGGAACCCGCCATACAACAAGATCACATACAAATCTAAAAAGAAACAAATAACGCCTTTTATTAGGACGAAGTATATTTATACATCAATGATCAATGACATCTATATTTCTGAAGGGGGCAGATGGTAATTTGGAGGGGGCGTGCCTCCTGGCCCCTACCTAGTTACGCCTTTGAAATAATTGTATTTGCTTGTATGATTGGTTGACAAACTTGATAAGTATGACCAGTGAAATACGTGCTTACATACCGTATCTATTTACAGCAGTAACTGTACTCGTATTTACAAAATTTCAATATCAATTTCATCTACCTGTTTATTTCCAGCCAAAACTATCAGAACCTTACATTTTTATCGTTATATTTAGCACACCTTTTATTAACTTGTTAAATATGGATAGAGTCGCCAAAACGGTGTATTATTACTCATATTCATACGATAGTATTATTTTAGTAAATATGTCAAGTTTATGAAATGACATATCGCATACACCTGTGTACTTATTGCCAGCTAAATAACATATACTTACTGGTTGTATAAAAACGTACTGTACTGTACTGTTCAAACTGAAAAGTTAAAAACTGTTTTGTACCGAGTGTACCTATTAATAAGCTTTTTACCGAAACATACCAGTTATTAAGAGTATTTTTTCTTAACAAATACTAAATAATTCAATGATCCATTCTGTATAATACGAGAAATGAAATGAACTTCCTTTACTAATTGAGTAGAGGTTTTTCTTGAACAATTATACACGCACAAAAAAAAATATTTCGCAAACAGGGTCATTGAACATTGGTCCTGACCAGTTTGAATTTGGCTGTTTAAACGAACGTTACTTTACCTAATATATCTAAGAAAACCTCTAGGTTGAATATTAAAAATAAAATAAAATATGTGTTTTCATATGACCATAAAATGTCCATTTAGAAACTGAATCTATTTCGTTTTTATGTTAATTCAAAGTATTTGACTTTAGCTTTATGTTCAGTTTGCACATGGTATGAAGATATTTGAAGACGCAAAAAACCTAAGTATACCTTGAAATAAATTTTTAAAAGTTTTTGATGAGACGACTTTAACTTTATAAAATAATAATACGTTATTGCATTCAAACTTTATTTTAATCGATTTTATTTACGCACATACAAACTGTATATCGTCATATATTCCTTTTGATACTTCATAAGGTTATTCTAAGCAAAACGAATAAATCAAAACGCTTTATATTGATATTTTTTATTAAGTTATAAAGGTCTGAACCAAACAGCTGTGTCTCATTAAACACGACCCTGTTTCCGCGCCGTATTACCAATCCATCCATCAATCCATCCGTGAGCCTGTTTCGTCTACTGCATGACATAGGACTTTCCAAGATTTTGCAACTCTTGGCGGTCCTCCTGGAAGAAATGCCATACTCATACTCGCTGGGTAGACGGGTCGGTGAGCATGATGTCCATAGGCGTAACTAGATAGGGGCCAGGGGGCACGCCCCCCCAAGAGTACCGTCTGCCCCCCCTCAGAAATATAACTGTATATAATACCGGATTATACAGGTTGCCGGTAACATAGACACGACTTTTTTACTACTTTAACTTCGCCCACATTTCTACGAAGGATCTCTACTTATAATTTATACTGTAAGGTGTGACTTCTTGATGTAATTTCATTCTAATACTAATAAAATCTTCTTGCACAAGTTCCACTATATTTATTCAATTGCAGCTACAAATGATGATGCCGAAACCAGTGACGCTGCTGCCCGTAATAAGTTTTTCAATTTTCGTAAAGACCTATTTTATATATTGGATGGATTCGATTGATGGTTCTTGGTGGAATATCATCTTCAATAAATTATACACAAATTCTTGTACTTTTATTCCACCAATATTTATTTTTATTCTGACTTAGGCTACCGGTTTTGTATTATACATCATCATGCCAAAAAATTATTAATTTAATAACTATTTAAAACTATGTACAGAAGGAAAACAGAAAGAAAACATTTTTAGCAAGCAAATATAAAAAACAGAGGATAACGACAATAAATATGTTGTGTTTCAATATCGTTTTTCTATTATATGTCAGGATACACTTCTAAATATTAAATCAAATCAGTTTAAAAAAATAAAATAATATAAAATATTAACTACAATAAAATTAAACATAAAAATTTTGATTCATTAATCAAATCATTTAAAATACGTCAAAAGTGGTGAAGAGTTTAGTTCTAATTGGTCATTTAATTGGTCATTTGGATCGTTATTAATAATTTTATTTATTATTAGGGCTTCCAAATAATTCAATTTTGCACTTTTATTAGCTTTGTGTACTATTTTTACGTTAGTTGTCGGGTCAAGAGAATGATTTGATGAGTTGAGATGTCCCGCAAACGTTGAGTCATTTTTCTATTTTAAATGTTTCAAAAGTGTTGTCAAAGTCACCTTTACCACACGACCTTTTTTTTTTATTTTTTTTTTGTTAATTGAAAAAATGTTGCCAGGCTTGACAGAAGTGAAATACGAATGCATCAAACTGTGAAAGCAGCTTATTTTCGTCAAGTTAGCAACTTACGTGTAAAGAAAAAGATAAGAATACCCGCCTAAAGTTTATTTAGAGTATTTATTGTTTGTTCCTTTATTTACTTACACTAGGCATTGAAAAACGTAGTATGAAACACGTGGGTAAGGGCAACAACTTACTCTTAACGTTTAAAACACTCGCTTGTCACGCGTGTTTTAAATCGTCCTCGTAAGCTATTGCCTCCTTAACGCACTTATAGCATAAACTACTATTACAATATTTTATTTAAATACTTTATGAATTTTCTATGCTACAGATGATTAGTAGAATATGTAATCCTAATAAGTGATTACTCCTGGTTTGGTTCCCTAACAGCAGAACGGGCAGAAGAGAAGGTGTCGAGAAGAAACACGGTGCGCATGGGCATCCGTGTGCTGCAGGGACCGGGGCGACCCACGACAGCGCCGCCGCCGCTCCCCCCGCTGCCCCCGCACTCCTCACACGTGCTCAGTGCGCTAGCGCATCAAAACGTACTCAGGTGAGACGCGTTCTTGGGTTCTGTAAAAATCTATATCTATACAACTACGTATATTATTAGTTACTGTATAATTTACGAATGAACGCGGGTAGGCTCCGCTAAACATGCTCTCGTATTTGGACAATAATATTTTTAACCAATACAATTCGTGTATTTAATTAAGAATTTGAACTTCATTGTGCATATTTCAAATTTGAAACAAGTTCACAATAATTGTGAAAAAAAACCTGAAATTTTACTTAAATCACGGAAAACGTCATTTGGCGTTAGGACAATAAATCTGTCTACTGATCTGATTACAAAACTACAAAATATAATTCACCTTTCTAAAGTAATTTTAATTTTAATTTTTTTTTACCACAAAAACAATGTTTATTACTGCTTACGGCGAATATGATTTTCACCCAAACGTTTAGTTGTAAAATTATCACACTCAGTGCGGGAGTGAAAGGTTTTGCGTACTGGACCGATGCAACATCTAAGTTGTGCTGTATGTAGTTAGTTGTACGTTTATCTACATATGCAATTATTTAAAAAGAAAATAACAATCTATGGGGGACGACATGAACAAAAAACGAGTTAGTGAATACTCGTAGATATTATAACACTTAATAAATAAATCGTTTTAAACGCTACGACACGCCGCACCGCACCGTAGCAGCTGTGAAACTCCGTAGCATTTATGCTTTGCTACACCACTGCCGTAGTAGCGCCGCGTCGCTTTATTGTATCGGGAAAGTGTAGCCGTTTGTGGAAATACTTAAATATTCTAAGCAACAATATTTTAGACCTCTGCGGTCTGATTTTCACTACAGATCAGAACAAGAACTCGTATGTGGAACCCAAAAAACCTCTCAGTTCTCTTTATAATTCAGATCACATATTATTCTTATGAAAGTCATGTTTATTTTATCCTTGAATTTGCCTTTTTTGGCACATTCGGAATAGCCAACTTAACATAAATTATCCCCTATCGTCTTGTGCTACACTGAAACAGGCAGGAAAAAATTGACTCTATTACAATTACAATACGATAAATATTTTAAGGATTCTACAAATACTTTTTTAAGTGACAAAACATAGTCGTAAATGCTGTATTTAGTTCAAATGGTCAAGGTATATAAATCAGACTGGTGACGGGCAGCGGCGTCACTGGTGCAAGGTATTCGGCACCGCACTCACCAACCCGCCTGCCCAGCGTGTGTGAGTATGGGCATTTCTTCCAGGAGGACCGCCAAGAGTGGCGAAATCCTGGAAAGGCCTATGTACACAAGTGGACGAAACAGGCTGATGGATGGATGGGTCAAGGTACCGGGCCAAAGGATACGAAATATGGGATAATTCTACTAATTTACTGAACATTTCCCATATAGGGACCAGCTTGGATGGAGGCTTATTCTCGTATAAGTCTTTAAAGAATTGAAATCAACCTGCCATTAAGAATGTATTTTCAGCAAGTGACAAAATTTTGAACAATTTGCCGTTTTCAGGTACACTTTCGGTACATTTCTGAAAAATGAATTAAATTTTGTTTAATGTTTTGGATACCTACAGATATTTAATAGGTTTTTCTACAGAAGTAGGAATTATATTTTTCGTAAATTAGTTTTTTTATACAGAGAAATGAATTTAAAATTAATAACAACTACAGAATTTTTTTTTGCTGATATCTATCTATCGATTATTAATATATCTAGATTGAAAGCGGCACTATGAAGAGATTTACCACATGTTTTAATAAAGAAAACTCGTTTACAGTCTAGACATTTCTAAAGTAAATTTTCTAAAAATAACTGTTGTGTTTTCTGCAGACAACTTAATAAATATATTTGATTCATATTTCATTATATTTGACTTGCAAAACAATGCAAATGAAACTCGCCGTTACAATTTTGGACGCTTTCCATTATGTCTACATCCAATTTTCTAACATGCCATGTAAAATAAAAATAAAATAAAATAAAATGCCCATGCTCTTGAGTATTAACGTTTATATTACTTATCGCACACACATTGACTGTAAAAATTTTTTTTTATTTATTCATAATTGATTTCCCCTGGGCCTCTACACCACGCCTAATGGAAATACTCAATGAAACCTAAAACAATGTGCACTCTAAGAGCAGATCCAAGACTTCATTTTGAGAAAGGTTCACTCACGAGGTTCTAATATCAAAAAGGTCAAAATATCAAAATGGACAATTAAAAAAAATGTTTATTTTTTGTAAATTTATCCCAGAGGGGTGAGGGGTAAAACAGACGAAAGTTTTTGTAAAGATTGTATCCAAATTACATTCGTTTTGTAGATAAATATGTACAACCATGATAATCGGTAGGTACACCCAATGACACAAGTCCGTACGGCTTATAACTCCAAAGTTAACGGTCGGGGGGAGCGGGGAGTGGTATTTTTGAACTCAGGAGACACAGTTCTATCATGCAATGGTGCTAACTCCCAAGCCGTTATGCTCGACCTATTAGAGTGCAGTATCTGTTGCACAAGTTGCAGCGTGACGTCTATATCTGCACATCGGTCCGATGCACATTACATGTGCATGTAGCCTAGCAGACCGATGGTAACCTAAGCTCACAGCCAGGTATATACGACAGTTGGGATACCTACGTCAGCTTATCTACATCAATGATACCAAGAAATACTTTATAAAAAAATTTATTTTAAAAAAAAACCCCCTGACCCAGACTAAACCAATACTGGTGCTATGACGCCTCATACCACCAGTATTGGTTCTCGTCTGGGCCGTTTGGGAAACCCATCCGGGTCCCAATGGCCTCCCACTTCTTGACGTGGTGAGGGCCCGCAGCTTCGCCGCTGCAGCGGGACCTGGTCGGATCAGTAATCTGTAAATAGAAAAATTAACATTAATTTCGTTGAAGCTTACAAGACGTTCTGAGGGTTGGGGCATACGACAAACTCTTTGCTTAAAACTTCCAACGGTAATAAGAAACTTGGATGGGTCGTTGATAGCAGTTTGTAGAAATGATATACTCACAGCAGCGACGTGCGGAGGCACCTCAGGCCTGGCGTCAGGCCTCGCCTCCGACATCAGGACGATGATCATAGCCACGCAGATGACGGCCGCCTTCATTTTATAGTTTAGTGACTGCGAATGAAAAGAAATAAAATATTAAATTCAGTCATAAAACAGGCGCTTTATCCCTGGAAAGAATGCACAAGAGAAGTATAAAAATGCACAAAATAATTAATTTAAATATTCAATACTTACATATAGCACGGAGAGTCAAGGGTCACTTGGCACGTTGGCTGTCGATGAGCTTATGAATATCAAGGATAATTTGGGCCCATTATATAGGGGCCTGCTGATATCATCGCCTGTGACGTGAACGATCCAATGAAGCAATGTAACGAAAATTGATTAGGCATTTATGAAATAATCCTGAATTAAAATTAATAAATAATTGTGGTTAAATCGCGAGCGGTTTATACTTTTGCGTCACCCATCAGAAATAATGCCGATACCATTGTAATAATAGGCAACTATTTCTGTGGTTTGGCTGAAACCCTGACGTCAACGGAAATTTCACCATATTTTTATGCCATAACTAAATAAATGTTATCATACCGTTTGTTTTTAAACTAAAGTTGGGTTTGTACCTAATGCAGCTAATACAAAGTGCATACGTTTTGACATGCTAACTTTTTCAAACTCCGTACAAGATTAACTTGCACGCCGACCAGGTGTAACTCCGTCTTGGCCGTACGTACCACCGAGCTACCGATAAGACCGCTCTGCACGTGACTATCCAAGGCTGCATGGAGATCTCGGTAACGCAACGGAACGAGGTGCAACGAGTGCGCTATCTTTGAAGAAAAAACCATGTATTTTACTCAGGCTTATCGACAGCGGCTTGGCGCCCATCAGCAAACACGTCGCAACATACAAAAGTCCTGCCGTGATTTTGTTTTCAAAGGTGCGCATATAGCAACGGGGCGCAGCGATAATGTTTAATTAACTACACACATGACGCAAACTTGGCTGAAATTCAGTTGAATTCCCAATGACATCATTCGGCTTTGCCACACATGGTCATGCCTAGCGACATACCTTTTAGTGATCGTTATCCTCATTACAACGGGTCGATAAGTCAAATAATTATTTGACCTATACCTATGGGTTTAATCGTTTGGCTAACAAGGAAAAATACTTCGGGAATCACGAAATGACGTAGCAACGAACCCGTGCTAGTTTTTATAAAACCGAAGATAAGGTATTTGGGATTATTTGGTTGCTACACAAAAGTAAAGTTTGACAACGCTTTTCGCTAACATAGCGAAACATCTCGCCGTCCGAGGGTCCGAGCAGAACGGTGACGGATAACACACAGCTTTCATAATGTAAATAATGTTTATGCAACATTACACCATCGATGTGTCTCGAGCGTTGCGGCGCATTGATACAGAGTGCATATATCAGACGTTCGTACTTGCGCTTGCTGCTCCGGCACCCTAACGTTATACATACTATCATTGCTGACATGCTGACTGCTACATGACGACGGTCGTAGTAAACGTAGCAAAGACATGTTCACGTCATACTATCTTACCTATGCAACATGCGTGTACGTGTACACTAACTAGACACACACACACACACACACACACACACACACACATATACACATACAAAAAAAAACGTGACATGATCTCTACATTCGTCACGAACGTTTCTAGATTAAGAAAGCCTAGCTAGCCTAGGATCGACGTTACGTTACTAGAAGTCTAAGTTTTGCGCCGTGAGCTTCATCGGCTATGCAGCTGTGATTTTCTTACTTTTGTGCAACACCTGCAAGTCTTTTGCAGAGATTTATGTCTAGAACTTATCCAGGAGCAAGCCCGGAGGCTCGCAACCACCGTTTGTAGTGAAAAAATTCAAGTGCATTTTGAGTGCAATGCATCCTAGTGCATCGGGTTAAGATTGCAATGGCAAGATTCTTAGTCACACCTGAAACTGCATTCAGGCATTATAGACCGCACGGATCTGTGTTCCTGGCTGTATATTTAGCCCATTGTTTGAAATTATAGAACACGTTTTTTATTCTTATTAGATACTCAACCCTTAAGAAGGTATGCATAAGTTGTGTTTCTAAGCATTTATGTTTACTTCGAAATTACAACTGGACTGTGTCGCGGCGTGGGTTTGCAAGAAAATATACTTATGTGCGGATATACCTATGCTGTGTAAAAGTGCACCTGAAACCTGAATCGAATCGAAAAATCGAGTCAAATGTATGGAATTCTTGGGTGTTTTGGGAGGTAACTTCTAAATAGTGGTAACTATACACACAATAGTGTTTAATGGCTTTGTTTGCTATTAGAAGACCACCATTCCGTGTCAGTAATGTTGCCTGCAACGGCTCATTATTCACCTGACAGCACAATGCAAATACACTTAGTTCAGCTATTGTGTGGTCCCCAGCGGCCGGTATTAACGTTGACCTCGCTGAACGTTCAGTACTGACTCCAGCTGGATATTTATCACAACTGGAATCGTTTTTACCCGAGTAAATTACTCAATCTGGGGTTAATACTCAAGTACACAAAAATACGTAAAATCTACCCGTTAAAATCTTATAGGGAATTTATCAAGTTGCTATTTACACTATAAAACTGTACTTTTTTTTGTTGACACTTTCTTTGGCTACAATTACTTACATTTTAACTAAGTTAAAGTTTTTAGGGTTCTGTACCTCAAAATGAAAAACGAATCTCTTATAGGATTACTTTGTTGTCCAACTATCTTTCAGGACTGGACACTTTTTCTCGGGCCCCGTTAGATATCAAGTTAAAACTAAATAAATACAGAAATCTACAGGCCCATAGTGCTGTTAAAAATCAGGCTTCTAACACAACGCGAAACAAGTTGGCCTGGAAAGGTTGCCTGGAAGATATTGCTATTAGCAATAAGTGCCGTCTTGGTACAACATGAAATTGTTTCTTAATATCCTGTTTTATGTTTTTGTGTAAATGTATAGGTACATTAAGTGAAATAAATAAATAAGCTATTGCCCTTTACTTACCTAATTGCAATTTCATACAAATTAGCTCACTATGAAAACACGGGTACTTCCAGTTAACTTGGAAACACGAAATTCCATTTACAATAAAAAACTTTATATTATAGCCGGGAATCGAACTAGTTACTAAAAAAAACACTGTGTTATATTGCACCATTCGATAGTGAAGTCCTCATTACACATCAGGACTTAACAATTGTCTTAATAATGTATTGGAATCAATAATCGTGTGATGTTAAATACAATACAATCTTAGAGACGTCACATTCGGCTATATGTTGTAATAAAAGGCATAATTTCGATCAATTATATTGATTAGTTAAGGTTCAATGAATATAAGAGAAATTAAAATCCTTTTCCTTTAGTTTGCCGTTTGACATTACTTCTCAGAATTTGATCCTTATAAGCGAATCTATTGGATAATGAAAATCAGCGGGTTCAATCCCTGCCAAGGGAAATTATTTTTTCAAAAATCTAATGATTCAGTTTTAATTTTCATCACAATTGGTCCCAAGACTCCTTTGAGCATTTTTCTCTATTCTATATATATAGTTTCAGATTTAGCCATCCACGCCCACTTGAAAAACTAACCCTGTATTAGATTTCTAATGTTACTCTTTTTACAGAGTTTTTACCCACGCCCCTCCCATCTCTAATCACCACCCATAAAAACGAGTGAAGATCGCAATTGAACAATTCGATTACTGATTTCTGATTTCGTTACTTTTCCAAACAACATTGGGCAAAATTCCAACTGGATTACGCCAGAGTCGGACTCAGTAATAAACTGTTATAACTGTCAATTTATATAAATGTCATACCAATACTTGAGTAGTTGAATACAGCAAATATAAATATGCAGGAGTCTGTGAGCCGGGACCACAGATAATATAACTACAGCGTAAAAAATGTACACTATTGTGACGTAACGTTATTCAATTAGCCATGCATGTTTCTGATATATATTTTTTTAATAATTTAGTTTGAAAATGTAGACTATTTTATGAAACTAATTTCATTATTTTTGGGTTTTATTCATTGCATCTATTTAAAAACAAAAACTTAAATTTTACCCGCCAAAAGTGAACGTGACGTCACTAGAGGCGTTCCGCATGGCGCTAATAGTGCTAACACTACCATCAAACTCCTCACGCCCATCAAGTCGTTCCGAATGAAAAATGGCGTCCATCATACTTATAATCCATTTAGGGTTCTTTTGAACGCAACATGAATGATGACAGAATTTGTAGAAATTCATTTAAGTTACGTGAATACAAAGGAGATACTACTTTACTAGGTCCAAGAAGTAATTTCTTCTAACTACAATCTTATAATCATGATTTAACTAATGCTCTTATTCTTCGAAAAACCTATTTTTGAAATTGCCACCGGCCAGCTAGCACTTTTCATAGATCGCTCATAGTGCAAACGCTCTGAAGCATAGGCATATCACAACATGGCGTCGTTAAGGATTTCGTCTATGATAAACAAGGTGAAATTTAATCAATCACCCTTATTCATACTGGAGACTCGGTTAGTGATCAGGAACAAAATTCAATGATCGTTATTTTCGAAATCATAAAAAAAATTGTTTCCATACTGACTGAATAGGCAGTAGGTAGGTACGGGAGCAATTTTTTGTTTTCAGTTTTACCTTGAGGTTCATTAAACATTGTTCTTGATCACTAACCGAGTCTCCAATATGAATTCTGGCGGTTGATTAATTATCGGGCTCACAGTGACTCGGAATGATGATAGACGCGATATAATCGATTATGTCGCGACACGGAATGCACTGCATGTCAAATGTCATGTCATGACGTCATAAATAAGTCAAATGAAGTTCATTGTGTTTTGTTAAAATATCTTTAAAAGTATAGATTTATTTAATAATCTGATAAGTAGCAACTGTACAGAAAACATATTTCTCGAAATGGTTTTAAGATTTCCGTTCTTATCCAGAAAGTTAGCACCCCCAATTGGCTTCTAAGTTTATAAATTTAAATTTAATTAGGTTAAGCTATTTCTGGTTCCTTGAATAAATTATTTGATTTGATTGATTTAATCTACGTACTAGTACTCACTCAATACTCAATCACCAACGGTAAAACATGCTTTAGTAGCCGAGACAAGATTACTAGGCCAGAGGATGGTCAACAGACGGTGCCTCACATAATACATTGCATTAAGGAATAACTATATTGTATTAAAAGGTCCATAGATAGGTTGTCAGCTTAAAAACCCAATATGCACCTAAACAAAATAATTCTATATCTGACTTTATATTTTCAGAGAGACAAATGTCAAAAGTTTCAGATGTCAGTAGTGGTTGACAGATATGAAAAGTGACAAATATAACTCGCGTCCGCAGAAGACCACCCTTGAATGTTCCCGAGGAAGATGGGTTACACAGTTTTGGTTACTTGACAGAACAAACTATAAAATGTAGATGAAAAGCGAAGCAATCTATGGCATCAAGTGTATACAAAAATAAATGTACATAACAGAATGTTATGAACTTTATTCATAACGCCCCCAATTCAGGAAACTCGTGTACCAACAATAAAGATAAGCAATCAAGAGAAGAGGTTAAAGCATGTCCTTGGTGTAGAGAAGGGGTAGCGTGTTGTAGACATGGGTTTCGGAGTGTCACGTTTGCGAGGGAGGCAGGCCGCAGGAATGTGATCTCAGGATCTCAAGGGATTCACCGATTATCTCTACGTGATGAATTTTGTGGTTGCGCTGGTATTTTGCTTTAGATGGAAAATAATCTGTTTTACATATTATATTAAGTTGATAAATATATTTTCTCTAAAAACCAGTAAATTACTTGAAATTTTTAGTAAGTTGTATTTTTATTATTAAAAGCAAAGAAATATACATTTTACGCCATATTTTGACTCCTAAGTTGGGTCGTCATCATTCGCCTAATTTTTCACACATTATCATTGTCATTGCAATAAGAGCGAAAATGGAAACGACGGCAATTTTTTCGATCGTACTCGAACTCTTCAGGTGAGCTGACTGATAAAGTGAATAGAATACTTTAGTAGATACTAATAAATATCTCAAAAATGGTTTATGATTATGACTTTTCCCTTTTTTGTGGCTGTTTTAAATTAAGCTTCTTAAAGCAAAAATACGGTCCAGTAACATGAAAAAATTAAATTGAGCCTAGAGAAAAAGATCCTCCATTTCGTAGAGTAAATATCTTATGAAAACACCTAAAACATTCTTCTAAAAAAGCAAAGTTATTCGTGTGAACCCAGCCCCTTAGGGACCGTTTATGCTGTAAAATAAAATTCAATTTTACAGCGATTCTTACACAAAACGTAACAATTTGAAAGGATTGGAGAAGCCGTTAATTTGTATCCAATTTGTGTTTGAAGACAGGCTCTTATTCAGGGCGGCAATTACAAAAGGTCCGTTTACGCTATAGTATTCCCCCCTTATTTGGATTTCGTTATTTTCCGTCTATTAAGCTCTCTAAATGTAATGAGACGTCACTTCTGGGACAAACTTCATGAAAGAAATCCCGCAGATAAACATTTTTATATTTAATACTTGACAATAAAAGTACATTGATGGGAGCGTTCTTTCGTAAAAAAAACATTGACTTTATCTGCGCATTTGTTGTCAGCGATTACGCTGTCATCACTGACATATTATGATATCTATGGCCACCATCAATTCCTTCCTCTTTAATTGAGTAAAGATGTGACTTAATTAGTATCCACTTAAATAATTTACAGTTGTATATCTGACAAAGCCCGTTGCTTTTTTACTTTAAAAGATGGATTGAACAATTGCACGTTTGTGAGCAGATTCAATTCAAAGGTAATTTGAAACTAAGTTCAAGTTATATTATAATTCAAAGTTAATAACTGATGTAATAATTCAAGTTAACTTTAACTTATAAGCAAATTAATTATAGGCAGATCCCAATGGTTGTCAGGGGCCCCGCCCAGCTTAAGGTTTTAGTTGATTCATGGACTTTTTATAACAACAAGCTTACGGTTTTCATAAATCTAATATTAGATATATTATTCTATAATTAAACAACTGTCAAATTTGTTAATGTTATTTAATATTTTATGAAGTCACAATTTAAAAATATGTATTTCTAATATGAGTATTTTGTCAATAACCTCAAAAAAGGTACAATCAAGCTACTCACCAGGGTAATGTTCTTCGGGTCATTAACATTTTAAGTGGGTCCGGAAGACATGAAGAAACACTTCATTTGTGAGGGAAGATCAGCCCAAACAGTCCGCCTGGAGTAACCCAAAGCTCAAATTCTGTTGCTACGCAGCCATTATCCTGCGTTTGGTATCGTTTTCGAATAAATTAGGGACGGAGGATAAAGTTTTGCTCTTACGTTTCATCACTTTCTTTAATTGCTTGTCAGAGAATTTCTCCCACAAAGAAACAAACGAAGAAATATTACAAAAATCATTGAAAAAATATATATGTTTTAATGCCTATAACTTTTACAACTCGCAAATATTTGAATAAAAAAAACGTAAATACAGCCTGTTTTATGCAGATTACAAAAAGTTAAATATAAGTTGCTGACAATATGTTGAAAAAAATCTTTGTTGTCATGTGTTGGTAAATTTGATTTACAGGTTAATGTACTAACTAGACGGATTTTATAACCAATAACATACCGGATAAAAATAGACTGCAGTCTCCAAATCACTTTCCAATTGTTTCCCGTATAAACATGTCCGCAGAAATGAATTAAAGTAACGAAATTATTTATCAGCCGCCTTGACGCGAGTCGGCCGATATTTTTTGAGATCGGAGGTGCAATTGTGTAAGCCAATGGTATTCAAATTGATTGTCATATGGTTATTCGATTAAGCAAATAACCCCGTTTGACAAATGAAATCGTTTGTTTTGGTTGTCAACAACAAAATAAGACAATTGTATTAATTTGACAGGCAAAAATGTACGATTTGAAGTGTCAAACGGGCTAATTTGCTTAACCGAATAGCCATATGACAATCAATTTGAATACCATTGGCTTATACAATTGCACCTCAGGCCTTTTTAGATACTAACAATAAATGATTACCAATTTGTTTAGTTACGCGTATGAGGTGTAAAATATTTCGAATAACATAACGAGAAAGACCTAAAATGACTTCAAGCATGTAACAAATATCTCACTTTTAGCGAAAATTATTTCTTATTTTTGTTAGAGTTACTGTCATGTTTTGGGAACACGGATTTTTTGGGTTCTGAAAAAACAAAAACCTCGGTAGCGAAGCTTGGTTTGTGTCCGTCTTTCCGCGTGATTACTCAAGAATGGCTGCCGAATTAAACTGAAATTTAGCATGCAATTTAAAATATGAAACACATAGTAAAAAAATTAAGAAATACAGTCATACAATAAATCAGAACTACTTTAACGGAATCCATACATATTCGTGTAACGTACGTTTGACAAACTTATAAGTAAGAATAATAAATCGAAACTTTTAAATAATAGACTTACCCTTAGATACTTAATACAAAAACATCGTTAACCTAAATAAAAAACATGGGTATTGATTGTGTGAGATTAATATTATACCTTTTGTACTCTTATTTTACAAACTACCTAACAATAATTGCAATGAAAATCTATCCACGTTTTACATACTAAAATGACGCAACGATTTTATGCAGCCTTCAAAGCTGATTGCAAAACATTCCCTTTTTTTTTAAAGTTCCAGCTCGTGTATGGATGTACCTTTTTTGGACCCCTCAACTATTCTGACTACATCCCTGTAAGTTTTGTGTGCTTGATTTCCCACAGGCATTTTCTGGCTCAAGTTTAATCACCCTTGTTGAAGTATTAAAAGTTTTAAAAACTGTACTCTATCTGCTTTATTGATGGATAAATTATTTTATTCATTAAGGTTTCGAGAAATGTTTAAACATTTTAAGTAGCTCCTAACTTTGACGAATTTTAAGTGATTCGAAGAGATATAAAACAAGTTTGCCTGATCTAAAGGAGAAACTGCCCTCGGCACGATTTCTCCGACTTGTTTGACTATATCACTATATCACTTCCCTATATCACTTCACTATATCACTTCACTATATCACTAGCTCTATGGCGCAATAATACACACTAAATATTTTTCAAGACTCCTTTACACAAGTTATGAAAAGCGCATCAAAATCCGTGCAGTGGTTCTTCGGGGTTCATAATGCAAATTTTCAATTTTTCTTCGGATCAGTATCGACTTCGTAAAAGATAAACATTTGAAAAAAATGTCGTTTGTGTATGACTCAAGGCCATTATGACACTTAATAAACAAACTCAATTTTAATCTTCTTAAAATTAAATAATTTGAAAAATGCATGAATTTCACGAAAAAGGCGATTCAGCTCCCATATTTCAAAACCGATTAAAACTATTTAAACTACACAATTCAGTTGCTCACTAAAAACTATACATATTACATGAAAAAATTATAGTTATGTCCTAAATAACTGAATTTTTGTGTGCGCGGGCGTTGATTAGAGCAGGATAGACAATCCAAAAACTAAAACGTTAGAGCAGGACTGAAGTTTAGCATTATGGATCCCTTAAGCTTATTTAAATACTAAAATGGTCGCTGCTTATCGCTTATTTGAATTACCGCGATTATTCTCGTTCATCTTCCTAAAAGCTCCCTTGCTAGAGGTACTCTATCTCCCGAAGTCCGTTTGTCTATGGTTCGCTCGGGAGCGCCACAAACGTATTAATACACACTAGCTACACTAGCTCCGCCCGCGTCGAAGAGATTTTCGTGGAAATAAGGAAAACAAAAGAAAATGATTTTTTGAACGACAATATGCAACGGTCACCATGTTTTACCAAAGTTCTAATAAATACCAATCAAATAAGCCCAAACTCGAAGGGTCTGCTGTTGTATTGTCTTGCATACACTTTTATGTTATTTAATTTTTTTTTTAATTCGTAGTCTACCAAATCAAAATACTTGTAATATGTTTTATCATAAAATATAAATGTAATTGTTGTGTTCTGTTATGTAAAATCAAATATAAAATATGTACTTTATTTAATTATGTATACATTCAATTTAAAATTAAAAATGTAATTTATGCGCCCTGACAGGGTAACATGTTCTATATGTGTACACTATTGATCACCTGTGTAATTTACATGTTTGCAAATAAATAAATATGAAATATGAAAATATGTCCATTGAGGAGATCCCGTACCCACCTTCCAGTCCCATCATCAGACCATGGTCACCATGTTTTACCAAAGTGCTAATAAAGACCAATCGAATAAGCCCAAACTCGAAGGGTCTGCTGTTATCCGTTGATGAGATCCCATAACCACCTCCCAGTCCCATCAGCAGACCCTGGTCACCATTTTTTACCAAAGTGCTAATAAATACCAACTAAATAAGCCTAAACTCGAAGGGTCTGCTATTGTCCGTTGGGGAGATCCCGTACCCACTTACTTCCAGTCCCATCCTCAGACCCTGGTCACCATGTTTTACCAAAGTGCTAATAAATACCAATCGAATAAGTCCAAACTCGTATTTATACATTATATGTGTGGGGAGCGCTAAAAAACCCACCACACCCATACAAAACGCGTTTTTATGTACACATCACTACTACTACTACAGCCAAACGTACTTCGCGAGATAGAATGTCTGTAACAGTGAAAGAAAACTGCTTCAGAATCCGTTACATCTATTAAAACATACCTATACATACATACAGCCGTCGTATACATATTATAGAGATTGAATCTAAAATGTGTTTTAATTGTTTCAGACTGAAAAGTAAATCAAAACTGGACACAGATGGCAACACCAACAGGAGTAATAAAAGGGATGAGATAGGTAACGGGCATTTTTTTAAGGACCTCGCTTGTTTTATGATAACAATTTCCAGTCCGTTATGACACTTCAACAGAATGAAATATGGCTTAAAAAATAGACTGTCTCCCTCTGTACCAAGTATGAACATGCTATCGACTCGAGATTTCTTCGATAAACACAAATGTAGCTCTTATTTATGAGAGGTCAATGCTTATTTCATAGCCATAAGAGTTATAGTTTAGAATTTATCAAGTTTATCTGTCTTATCGAAACGATGCTTACGTACTTTCTATGCTTATTAATTTCAACGTGATGTGCTTATTATCCTATTATCCTAGGTGGTAGAGCTGATGCCAGGCTCGACTGTGGAGGTACCACCATCTTACTCGCAAATCCTCCCGAAGTTATTCGGGGGAGAGTAAGAAAACAGCTCTCAGACAAAACCAGGCGGCCCACCATTGCCTGGAACCGATGGATGACGGTATATCCATCCCCAATTGCCGGGCCTTATATAAAACAGACTGGTGACGGGCAGCGGCGTCACTGGTGCAAGGGTTTCGGCACCGCGCTCACAAACCCGCTTGCCCAGCGTGTGTGAGTATGGGAATTTCTTCCAGGAGGACCGCCAAGAGTGGCGAAATCCTGGAAAGGCCTATGTCCAGCAGTGGACGAAACAGGCTGATGGATGGATGGATGGTGCTTATTATATCACCGCACTAGGGGTATAAAAGGTAATGTTTTTTAGTGCATGCGGCTTGAACACGCAGTTTTCCATTATAGGTATTTTATTTAATGTAGCAACGATCCCTTTTTCGTATTATGAATACCCTTTGATTTGAAATGCTTCGCTCTCCCGCGTTTGTTCAACCTGTGCCCCGTTTAGCTTGGGCGTTATTTTTATGAACATCCCTTATAGCCTATATGTTCACTAGGGGCTCTACGATTACAATAAGAAATATTGACAGACACAAATTCAAAAAATTGTAGTTTTAGCTTCAGTACAATACAAATAGGTTACCAATTTCATAAAAAAACAAAAATAAATTCAATGTAGGACAACAGAGACAACTTTTTACCACTTTATTATTGGTAGGTATCAGTGGCGAAGGATAAAGATTTTAAAAGGGGAAACCGTACAAAACAATTGATTTACGCAGAAAGCAACCAAGAAATATATGAAATTGTTTGTACTTTGCAACTCCCTGTCAGCAAAGTATATTTGTCGTATTGAGATTTATGAAAATGTTTGACAAAGCAAAGAGCACGAATAAAGAAATGTAGTATGTATGCCATTTCCTAAACAAGCCGATGGGAATCGTGTTATATGGACCCTTCGCCACTGGTATATACATACATAGATAGATTAACGCCTTTAATATGACGATCAAGGAAATTCACGCTTTTCCTACATCTTTTCAGATAGACATTTAAATATTTTAATAATAAAATAAAATAAATGAAGTTTTAACTATGCTGTACTGAAGGTTTAGTTTCACAAATTGAAGTCTTGAAACTTCCCAACAGAGTTCGCTGATAATAGCTACCATTATCTTTTATTTCAAAGCACTCTCTTTTATTACATTTTTATTATCATGCCTTCATTGTGTTTAGAAAACTTACAAATATTCATGTTTCTCGTTGTTTTAGCCAGGGTTTTTGTAAATGATTGCACGAACTCTGTGAATATAAAATATGATATTAGAACTTGCGATTTCTTCGCTTTATGCTGACGTTCTCGAAATAAAACGAGTTTTAATAACCTTTTTGCTTAAAACGGGGTAATCTACCCATTAATATGAACAAATTTCACTATGGCGCCAGCCCTGATATCCTGAGAAAAAAAATAACTGCTGTTTCATACATTTTGGTCTAATAGGTGTTCAACTTTTCATATTTTTTTCGTTTTTAGGGTTCCGTAGTCCGACAAGGAACGCTTATAGTTTCGCCATGTCCGTCCATCCGTCTGTCCATCTGACGGTCTGTCCGTGGCTTAGCTCAGAGACTTAGTAGTAGAAAGCTGTAATTTGGCATGATTAATCACGCCAACAAAACGGTAAAATAAAATCATGAAAAATTAGTACGAATTAATACGAGAGCGATGAAACGTTTTCTGACGAGTGTGAGTTTGCGGCACGAGCCGAAGGTGAGTGCTGCAACCACACGAGTCGAGAAAAAGTTTCTCGCACGAGTATCGTATAATATTTTATAGCAAAAGTGCGGAAAATGCCGACTTTACGCAAGCGCAGCGTGCGTAAAGTGGTCATTTTACGCACGGTGTGTTATAAAAACTTTTAAGGCTTCCTTCCATACACGTAAATGGGGGATGATTTTTTTTGTCATCTATCCTATAGTGTTGGGTATCGTTAGATAGGTCGTTCAAAGATACCATGTCGCCTTAACACCAGTATACATATACTCATAGTTTACCTATATATTTAATGGACGACAAAATATTGTCCTTTCGCTTTTGTCCTTTGTAAAGTTTGAATTTCCGGCGGTAATGAAATTCATGAAATTTTCTCTCAGGGCATTATTAAAAGCTTAAGTATTTATTACTTTAAAATACTCAAAAGTTAGTGAATACGTAAGCGTGAAAGGTTACCTATTGGCAGTTCTTAATGCGGTGTCATAGATTTTAAAATCGTTTACAAATAGGGAGCTAGAACTGATAGGTAATATACATTGTTTATTTGCAAATTAATATCCCAACTGAGTACAAATTGTCCAAATTGTGAAATGCAATTCACAGTACACACGCGACACCCACGTTTCACTGACGGGTGGTAAGCCCTATCGCCGTACTTCGGGCACAAACTGAACCCGTAGCACGTCGACTGAACATAAATGTGACTCTGTGGTCTAGTAGTTCAACTAGAGCCGTGTCGATGGATGATTTATTGCGACCCAGGTCGATTTTGACCCACCGGTTAGGTGATTGGGTCAAAATAATTCGATCGTTTGATCGATCACCCGCAGGAGAAGGACATAAATAGATTGATTGGAATTTGACTGATTGATTGAAACTTTTTTTACAAGTGTGGTAAGTGCTCTAATTGTTGTAGATAAAGCCTAATTTAGTTTAGCGAGCGACTATCTCTCGCTTTTACGTAGGTACGGCGCTCGGCGCGGTGGGTCAAAAATGATCGTATCTTTCTGAGATCGATGATTCAATCACTCGCAAATTGGTTGTGATCGAATCAAAGTGATGTGATCAATCGTGACCGACTCAGGTTTAAGTTCAACTATTTTCAATATTCCTTACAAAACTTTCCAACTTCAGCTGACAACGAAACAAGGGAAGTTGCTCAATAAATTTGAAACTCGTATGTGTTTGCCAAGACCCAATGTTTGTTCCGAGCTCCAAGAATTCAATAAATCTCGACGAAAGTTTTGTCTTGTACCTTTTTATGAAATATTAAAAATACCGTTTTAAGTATCTCGTGAAATGAACTTCTATAGCTCTATTTTACTATATAATTGTCATTTAATTGGAAATAAAAATACAGATTCAGTTTAGTCTGTAAAAGGAAAGCTACATATTGAAAACCATGAACACCATTATTTTAAATTCAATTAAGTTAATAGGTAATATTTTCAATAAGAATAAAAAGTAGAAAAAGACTAGTTTTTACGTTGCTCGGTGCACAGAGTAATAATAGTGAGCTCACGTCATTCACGCCCGTCCGTCACGTTCCGGGATCACATTGTAGCTATATGTAAAAATTCTTTTAAGAAGTTAGGCTTCATACTACGGTAAGCTAGAAATTTTAATAGTATTCTAGCCGTAAAAGCTCTTTATAATGCGTTAGTACGCAGTAATTTAGAAAGTAGTGCAATTTTCTGGAATCCACATGAGATTAAATATAGTCACATTGTGGAAAAGATTCAAAACAAGTTTGTTCAATGGTTATATTTGAAAAATTTCGGTGTTTATCCATACTATCCATTAATGTATCCAACCCTATTTGATATAGGTATGGTTGGATACAATAAGTTTGAAGTTAGGAGAGACCTAGCGCTACTAAGAGTCTCCGGTTGTAAAAACACTTCGTCTTTTCAACAAAATTGATAAGCTTACAGATACCGATTTGTTTAGTTGTTCTTTGACGCAGTTCACAAAAACTGCTTTAAATATAATTTGTTACCAATCGCAATAGGTTAGCCTGTAAAAATTGCATAGCATAAAATGTATATAAATCATCCATCCATCCATCCATCAGCCTCTTTCGTCCACTGCTGGACATAGGCCTTTCCAAGATTTCACCACTCTTGGCGGTCCTCCTGGAAGAAATGCCCATACTCACACACATTGGTGAGCGCGGTGCCGAAACCCTCGCACCAGTGACGCCGCTGCCCGTCACCAGTCTGATTTATTAAGGCTCGGCAATTGGGGATGGATATGTCGCAGTCATCTGGTTGAATCTGCTATTTGATTAAATGACTAGCGCGTCTATTGAATGACGACATTTAATTGAATGACTAAAGGACAACACGTCAAGTCGTTGAATGTAACGTTCAACATCTTGACTGAACGTCATTTAGCGAAGTCGTTGAATGGGTTATAGCCGACTTTGTAATGTTTGGTTAGGGTGACCATGAGTTCGCAACTTAAAAATTAACCTTACGATATTACTGTCGATTGCCCTAAGTTTCATCATTGGCCGCCAAAATTTTAGGTCGTCCATAGTGGGGTCCCATATAGGGTGACCATAAAGATTAGGTTTGCTTATTAGATAGGATGCTCATGAGAATTTTGGGAGAGTTAAAAAATTACTGATTTATAAACTGCTAAGCTTAAAATAATAAAAGATTGTAGCATGATTTTCAATGCTCTACTTAATCTCATATTTTTGCTTCGTATAAAAAAGTGAAAAACATAGAAAAATTGATCATATTATTTCAAAGGTAATTTATTAAAATATGCGAGTCTCTGGGACTCCAAAAAGTTGGTAAATTAAGTCTTTGTCACCTAGTGAAATGAGGGTTTAGATTTAAAAAAAAAATACTTAAGAGCCTTATAAATAAATTAAAAGTTTCGTAAGATGTACATTTGTGTTTATATACATTGGAACAAAAATATATTGGTACCACAGTCAACAAATGGTTTAATTTTACGCTATACTGGGTGAAATTAAATCAACCGACCAAATTCATACTGGAGACTCGGTTAGTCATCAGAAACAAGGTTTAATGACACACCAGGTGAAATTCGAAAAAAATTTTTTTTTGCCCCTTAGTGCCTGCACTAGGAATTGTAGTCCAAACAGTAAGGGAGCAAAAAATGTGTTTTTCGAAATTGGCTAAAAGGATTACTGAACCTAGTTATTGATCACTAACCGAGTCTCCAGTATGAATTTGGTCGGTTGATTTAATTTCATTCTATATATATATATATATATATATATATATATATTTGCCGTAAGGGCATTGATCTTGTCTTTCTAGGGTCTATGATTTCTTGCAATACGCAATCATGGTAAAACCGAGTCAATTTAGGAAGCATTTTTCCTGACAAAAAACATCATCTCCGTGTATCCTTACGACTTTCAGCGGAAAATCCGAACCAGTCCATACAGCAAATAAACATACATTTAAACTAACACCAAAATAGAAGATTATAAATATTCCGAAATAAATACTATTATTTTTGACAACAAACAAAATTGAAGTACGAAAAAGTGTCGATCAATGATCAAAACTCTGCGATCGTATACGAGTATCGCGTACAGAGAGTCGAGACGCAGTATGGCGCGAAAAAACTGACATAGATCCTACCTGCTTGAGCGCTCGCGCCGTACTGATCGGTGCGCGTTTGTGCATCGTAATTTATTGGAATTTGGAGTAAAGATAATGATGTTTTTGAGTCTAATTAAATAAAAGGAATGTCAACAAAATTACAGAATACAATTGATCAAAGTCATAGGCTATTTTGAAATGCAATTTTGAATGTAAAATAAGCTGTATTCAATACAAAAACTCGTTGTATACTGGCTACATTAATTGGGAAAATTGACGGAATTCTTTTATTTTTTTGGGGATAATGTGATTATTTATACATATTCTGGTAAATGATGTCACAACAAATTTATATGTCTGATGTACTGGTATTTTTTTTAGGAAATTTATTGAAATTAATACACAGAATTACATCCTTAAAGTTGACAATGTGATCAGTTTTTCGTAAACGAGGTGTGGGAGATTGATCACTACAAAAAATACAAAGTAGTATTTGGAATTGTGGTAAATTAACACACAATACGAAAGATTGGTCTATGTTTATCACGTATTAAACAGTATAAAAATCTTTCCTAAGATGATAAATTAGGCGCTTGAAAATTGAGATTACTTCAGGAAAGTGTAAGATGCCTCTTAAAATCACAGGATCAATTTCATTTACAAATAACGCACTTTAAAGTAAATTGAATCGAAAGATATATAAACACAGTGCTATCTGTGCGAGCTGTTTGACGCCATATTTGTTTTGGTGACTACTAGCGCCGCAGTGGAAAAAAAATGAACTAAATTTGAATCACCTGACTGGTTTTACGTCCGCTCTGTTCATAGAGCTGTGTTACAATCCGCTAACTAGTTGGACGTTGAGTGACGCTTGTTCAATCAACGTTCGGCCTAGTCATTCAATTGAATTTCGTCATTCAAGGAACGCACTAGTCATTCAATCGAATAGCAGATTCAACCAGATGACTGCGACAGATATACCGCCATCCATCGGTCCCAGGCAATGGTGGGCCGCCTGGTTTTACCTGAGAGCTGTTCTCTTACTCTCCCCCGAATAACTTCGGGGGGGTTTGCGAGTAAGATGGTGGTACCTCCACAGTCGAGCTCGGCATCAGCTCTACCACCTAATATAAAATAAATAAATAAATGAAAATTTTTAGGCAGTAAATCGAAACTTTATTTTTGACGCCTCTGTTAATACTTTTGTGTGCATTACTACTATTACTGTTACTAAGTCAGTTAGGTTTAAGTTCGTCCTTTTGCAGATAAACTGTAAACCTAATTTTTTCCGTATTGCGGTAGAAATAAGTTTGAAAATCAGATTCGTGTCATTTATTTTAAGTTCAATTTCTGGTCACAATATTATTGAAACTAATGTGTTGTGTATTCCAGCTGAACACACTTCAATGATAAAGCCTTTCCGTAAGGTACTATCGAGGATAGTTATGCTGACCATATTTTTTAAATACAATTGGAATAAGGTTAAAAAGCGGGCCAGTGTAATTTTTCTCAACAGTACATTGTAAACGACACAGACTCTTGGGAATATAGTTTCTCGTAACGACAGAAAAACAATTTGCGTCTCCGATTCAGTTTCCGAACGACTGATTCTATTGTTTCGATTTCAATTTCATCTTTCAAGAACAAATAGCGAGTCGATTTCAATTTACTAACTCCGAATTTTGGTGTGACAAAGCCTGGTCTAGAGGGTATTTGTGTCATGCTTTGTCACCAGTAGAGGGAGAGTAGGGCCGATCAAAATGTCTAAAGACCTATCTTTTCTTCAAGGAAAGCCAAAATTTCTTCGCTGTTTTTGTGGTTGTGTATTGCTTTCTCCAAGTCATGAATCTATACTCAGGTGTTCTACCTCACAAATGGGTCTATGGTTGTGTAGTGTGCGTAACCTCAGAAGCTCTAAAAAACGCGCCATACACAAATCGCGCTTATCCGTACACGTCACTACTACAAACGGACTTCATTAAACTATGATAAAAATAAATTCTTTTATATTTTAAACACTTTTCAATTAACAAATTAACATTATATCATTGTTTTCTACACCGCAATGATATAATGTTAACTTGGACTTCGTGCAGATGTAATAAAAAAAATCCCCTTGATCTCTTCCATTTTATAAACAATTGTCTGAGTTTTTCTAAAATTATCGACGCAGGCGAAAATGTATTTTCATACGTTTATTTTTCCCCTAGGGAAAAAAAGAGGCTCTTGCCGTGTTCGTTTCAAAAGAAAAGCCACCATTATCCAGTATATTCGAGAAAATAGCAACTGTCCACTTATGACTTATATTATATATGACTTTATCTAACCTCATATCGTAAAATCCTCATTACGAACTAAAAACTACTGGAATAATGAAAAATATTTTTCATGAACGTCTCTAAAAAATTAAAAACTTACATTATATATAAAATATATCTCCGAACAACATAATGCTATAAAAAACCTTTTCTGAGATTGCAGTACATGTGATACTAACTAGGAAGGCAAAGGGAACATAGTCCATACGGCCATGTCTGAGGTTTAATAACAAATACCAATGAGGTTTTTATAATGTTGTCCAATACCTACAAAATAGTAACGAGGTTACAGTTCAAATGTTCAAATTTATTTTCGGCCAGATATTGTCTATGGCTTACGGCGCGTTGGACTCGGTCTGTCAATGGATGAACTGTTTGTTGCGCCATAGTTTTCGAGGATATTTATTTATTACTTACAGTGGTTTTATGGGTCAAAATAATTATTTTGCCCTAAAATTACTGACAGCAGGGATGGTGATGAATGATATTCGACTCCACCTGACATTCTGAAAATAACGACGGAAATTACGAACACTTCTAGAACAAGCTTTTACAAGAATAATCAAAAATGGCTGACAACAAATTTACAAAAATTATGAAAACAGGTTAGTAGGCATGAGTTTAGATAAAGTAGTGTATGAAACTATACATAACTAGGTATTAAAACACTCGTGTTTTTAATAACCTTTTTATGCACCAGTTTCACAAACTACTAATATTAATTAACATGTTATGACTTTCATATATTTTTTACCTGATGATGTCCCATCAGTATAGTATCAGATTTGTAATTCATGTGCATCAGTCCAGTTAATGTAGTTGTACAATTTTAGTGTAGTTATATAGTTTTACGAATTACACAATATCTTTGGGAAACCAGCAAACACTAAATGGTGATCAAAACGGAGTCGATGCTCGTGATTGTTGGCACTTGGTGGAACTTTTGATACATTTTTGATTGAAAAACACTTGGACTTGTCCACTTATTTATATTATTTCCCTTACCGGTTTCACTGTTATAGCATTATCATATCATTATATATGGTGATCAAAACGTTCTAACTCCAATCCAATATACATAATAATTATATTTTCAACCAATCGCCTTTGAAATTCTGAACCCTTTGTATGAACTTGAGTTATACTTATAAAGCTTCACAAACCAATAACTTTATTAAATACAGGAGTATTAATCGTGAGTTTGTATTTGAGGCTTGCATTTATAGCTTTGACTGAATTATATGAGGATGAATAAGTACTTGATAGTCTTCTGAACTGAATTTCAAAAACTGGTTTGCACTTGCTGCGTACGTTATATGTATAAGCATCTAACTTAGAATTTTAACATCTTAACTTTCGAATGTAACCTCAATAATTTTAGGGTTTACATATTTATAGACATAGGCAAAGAAACTTGCTCAAATAAAACAGGTCATCGATTTCGAAAAAAAAAAACAAATCTTTTTCAAAGCCTTGGCTGAGAATCGCACCTGCACAGAGAGAAAAAAGATACGTAATTCCGTAGCCCACTTACGTATGTGAGGACCAATTCAGGACACTGTTACTTAAGTACCCGACAACAGGCCGCGTAAGTAACCGGCAGTTGTGCCAGAACCCGTAGTGTACGTAGCCCTCTCCATTACATATACCAGTGTAGCCTACTTACTACGAAGATGTAGGTACATTACGTCATGCTGTCTCTTACATACTGGTGTAGTGAAAGTGAAAGTGAAAAACATTTATTTGAGCCGTAGTCTACGTACTGAGCATATATAGGTGCATTACGTCATGATGTTTCTTACGTACATACTGGTGTTGCCTACGTACTATGAAGATGTATGTGCATTACACCATGGTGCCTCTTACTTACATACTGGTGTGGTCTACGTACTGTGCAGATGTAAATGCATCCCATAATTTTGTTTCTTACGTAATAATGGTGTAGTCTACGCACTGTGCAGATATATTAGCATTACGTCATGTTGTTTCTTACGTACATACTGGTGTAGTCTACGTATTGTGCAGATGTAGATGCAGTACGAAATGGTGCTTCTTACTTACATACTGGTGTGGCTTACGTACTGTGCAGATGTAGGTGCAATACGTCATGGTGCCTCTTACGTATATACTGGCGTTGCCTACGTACTGTGCAGATGTGAGTGCATTACGTCATGTTGTTTTTTACGTACATACTGGTGTAGTCTACGTATTGTGCAGATGTAGATGCAGTACGAAATGGTGCCTCTTACTTACATACTGGTGTGGCTTACGTACTGTGCAGATGTAGGTGCAATACGTTATGGTGCCTCTTACGTATATACTGGCGTTGCCTACGTACTGTGCAGATGTGGGTGCATTACGTCATGTTATTTTTTACGTACATACTGGTGTAGTCTACGTATTGTGCAGATGTAGATGCAGTACGAAATGGTGCCTCTTACTTACATACTGGTGTGGCTTACGTACTGTGCAGATGTAGGTGCAATACGTCATGGTGCCTTATACGTATATACTGGCGTTGCCTACGTACTGTGCAGATGTGGGTGCATTACGTCATGTTGTTTTTTACGTACATACTGGTGTAGTCTACGTATTGTGCAGATGTAGATGCAGTACGAAATGGTGCCTCTTACTTACATACTGGTGTGGCTTACGTACTGTGCAGATGTAGGTCCATTACGTCATGGTGTCTCTTACGTATATACTGGTGTTGCCTACGTACTGTGCAGATGAAGGTTCATTACACCATGGTGCGTACTTTGCAGACGCAAGAAGCACCATGACGTAAGAGGCAACATGACGGAGTGCAATTACATCTGCACAGTACGTAGACTATACGAGTTTGTACGCAGGAGGCACCATGACATAGTACACCTGCATCTACACAAATAGATTACATAGACCACATTAGTATGAACGTAAGAGGCACCATGACGTAGTGAACCTGGATATGCACATTACGTTACACAGGCTACATCAACATGTAAGGAAATTCAAAATTAGCACCAATGCATTAGCAGCGATTAATATAGAATGTATATATTAAAAAACAATAATGACTACTTGTAACGTATCTACAACACTGCACCAATATTGTTACACAACATATTGCACCAAAATACACCATAGAATTATATTAAAGAGGTTCGTAAGCATATAAATAATAAGAAAATTATAAATTATTGTTTTATTATCTTTCCATTACTTTTACAATAGAAATTATTGTTTGATTATTGTGTACTAAAAAGAAAAAAAAACTTAAATATTTTTTAGATCTTACAAAGTTCCAAAACAGCAACCTGTATGGATAGGGATCAAACTGATAACTACCTGCGACATGTACATAGCTAAGGCGAGAAAGTAACTGACCACCGACTTCTAAATTGAGAATTTCACTAAATACCCAAATACTGTAGTATACTGCCTGTCTCTTCAGGTTTCTTAAAAAAAAGTACGAGATTTAATGGTACCTACTTCATTTACTTAGTTAAATTCTCAATTTAGAAACCGGCTGTAAGTCTAGTTGACAATACTTAAAATATAATAATTATTATAAGGTAATTTTACTTTTTAATTAGTTTAGTTTAGATATAAATTGTTTAAACTTAAATGTTTTAGATTACAATAATAATATGTAGTTATCTCTATTTACTAAAAATTGGCTGAGGTAAACTTAGGTAAACTTACTAAATCAGTTCTAGGTTAGCTAGAATTACATTGACAGCTTGCGTCTTCCTGTCAAATTTTGTTGTAATCCCGTACATTCCTATTTGAATTGTTGTCCATATGTCCTCAGACTCTTCAGGGTAGAATGCGCCTGTCGCTTGAAATATTTTAAAGGCACAATCAACCGCCGTAATCAGTTTTTGAAATTTGTAGAGAGTGTTATTGATAGCTACATAAGCTTTCCTTATGTCAGCTGCCGATGAGCCCACGGATATGACGTAGGGCTGTATGGTGCGTCCAATTTTTTTGAACTTCTCCGTTTTTTCCAGGATTGTAGTGGTCACTTCGCTTCTAAATTCTAAATTCGTAGCGGGGGCGATGAGTCCTGCACTGACTCTCCGTGATCGTGAGTATTGTGCACTTCCCCCCGGTCAGTCAGCCCAGCCAGGACAGCTCCTTGAAGTAGAGCCGAACAGCTTCAGCATGCTGACACAAAAACTGGTCCAGTGAAGGGAAGGTGGAGTTCGTCGCGATCCCTGCTTTTCGTCTTATGTCTTCGGTTGCAGAGCAGTGGAGTAGCACATGTTCCACTGTCTCGTCCTCTAGAAGGCACCCTCTACATAGAGGGCTATCGGTATCAAAGCTACATTTGTTGATGTTTCTGGGTTGGTATCTGTAACAGTAAAGTATTGGGTTAAAATGGTACATGAATTAAATACATTATACAAATCAAATACAGAAATTAAATTCAATGAAAATGAAATGAATCCACTTTAGTAAATAGGTACCTACCGTCAACTAGACTAAGCAGCTCACGTAGCGTGTTAGTTACGTACTTGTCGCGGGCAGTTTTCAGTTTGCTCTTGGCATATTTGAGGATATCTTCTTTCTTCAATAAGATTTTTGAAAATAAATTGCCACCTTTTTCAGGAAACATGTGATCAAAATCCTTGAGTAGCTGTAAACAAACCAATGTTGATCAGTAGAGTAGGTATCATCAGTAGGCCAAGCATACACCCATAGTATAATGTATGAAAATGTAGGCAAAAATGTAATAAATGTGGTATGTATAAATAAATATAAAATATTCTGAATCATGTCAGTTGTGTGTGTGTTTCTTTGATATTTTTTATTTTAGAAATGCTCTCACCACACCAGGCGTCAGCTTACGCTTCAACTCCTCGATTTTGTTTTTGAATTTTATGCGTTGTCCTATTTTAGGAAATAATTCTTTTATATCCCCGTCTTCAAGTAAGAGGACCGTGCTTATATCCAACTAATTATCTGAAAAAAAAAATGTAGTAAAGGCACTGGGAACTGAAATCTGGGGGCACTCAATAATCTAATTTAATATAATATGTATTACTTGTGAGATACATTGTGTTTTTATGCAATGGCAGAGTCAATATACATATTTATTTAAAATATTAAAGATTTTTAATATTGATATGGTCACTATAAGATGTTGCTAGGTTAGCTAATTACGTAATAACTTAAGACAGAATGTCCCTTAAGTAGGGAGTGAATAAATTAACCGACTTGGATTTACATGGATCTCACAACTTTTTACAGTAGAAGAACTAAGTTGCGAGACTTGGTTTTTTTTACAAGTTTTTGATATGATATGAATGATATGCCAGAGACTTGTCTACAGTCGGTCTGCCTGCACCAAGAAATAGGACTGACAGACCTTGCGATTTGTCTTACAAGTCGATGAAATACTAACTTACGAACGAATGGTGGAATACTGATGGTGTTCTGGACCACTCAAGAGTAAGAATCTTGAAACTAACCTCGAAAAATTTGAATGTGATCTTCACAATTAATTTGTTGAAGAATTTCTTCAACACACAGTTCTTTAACTGTCGTCGTCTTGGGTTCGACCGGCGCCGGCGACGGCGACGCTACAGCCAGTCAGTCACCCAATAACCCTCTTCCCACACTCCCAGTGTCGTCTTCACTCATGGTGAACTTACTCTCCAACCACCAGATTACGGAAGAAGACTATGATGTGATGACACAACAAACAAAACAAGCCGCGTTTCGGAAGTAAAAGGTCGCCTCGCTTGCCGCCACAGCTTCAAAACAAACAAAACACAACGAATAAAAATAGACAGCCCGCCCGCCCGCCCTGCCCCCGCTCCCCTCCCAGTGTTGCCACCTCTATTCTAAGAGTGAGTGATTTATTTAAAATACGTATACTTACGTGATAATTACTGATGGTGTACGTTATAATTTCAAGTCAATAATTAACATTTAGGCACAAAAAAATTCAATTTGGAAAAACTTACTTAGAGTAGGTAGGTTCCGGGCGACGGCGCAGCGCCTCACTTAGCTTCTCACTTGCGTATTTTTAAATCCATGGACGGGTCTTCCAACGAATCCTTAGCACTGATTGTCTAAAACCTGGCCGCTTTAATAAAAATACAATTGTATTTTATATAGCGATGGGCGAGTCGAGTCATTCAACTCGAATAACTCGAGTTAACTTGGAACCGAGTCAACTCGAGTTGCCTTTGTGACAACTCGGTCATTGACTGCTGGTGATGACTCACTTTTGCAGCCGAGTCGAGCGAGTTACCGGGTCACCCCGAGTTGCCTTCGTGACAACTCGGCCCGAGTTCGACTCAGTCGTTAATGTTGTCAGCGACTCGCTTTTACAGCCGATAAAAGCGAGTTACCGAGTCGTCCCGAGTCAGTCAGTCAGCTCGCTGTCGTCGGCGAGTTCATACGTTGCATGCAACTCGCTCGACTCTCACGGCAAATTTTGTAAGTAACTCGGTTCACTGTGAACAAACGTGTGGCGTGGGAGTTTTTTAAGAAAAACAATGGGCACTCCTCTGTGCAGAGCAATATTTATTCAGCCAAGAATGTTGATAATACTTTACTCAATAGTTTTTTACTTTTAATGTTGATTTTTATATTTTATATCGTCAAAGTTGAGTTTGATCAGTATTATATTTTTATTGTTGATTTTTATATTTTTTATCGCCAATTAGTTAAACGTGGTTAGTATTTATATTTTGATATTGATTTTATTAAGAAAAAAGCAATTACTTGACTGATCAAAACAAAGCCATTACATTGTAATAAATAGGTAACATACAATTAAAGTGTAAATAAAATAAATTGTTGTTTTTCTTAAATGTACAACCGAGTCGACATTACGCGAGCTTACACATTTACTCGAGTAAACTCGATTCCAAACTCGAGTTGACTCGCTGCGCAAAGCAAAACTACCTAGGTTGGATTTAATGGAGCCTTTATTGGACATTCATTTTAACTCGAGTTGAGAAAAATGCGAGTTGGCCCATCGCTAATAATGGCAACCTGGTAGTTTTTTTATAGGCACTCAGGTTTGGAACCGCGTTACTGAACTAATACTGTGTGTAAGTGTGTAAATTCGCGTGTTGTTGACTCGTTACTCGTTTGTACATATAACAAAAACATGAATTTATTTAATTTAAACTAGCGTACTTATTACAATGTAATGGCTATTCTTAGATCAGTCAAGTAAGTGCTATTTTCTTAAAAAAATCAACTTTAAAATACAATATTGATCAAACTCAACTTTGACGATATAAAATACAAAAATAAACATTATAAGTATAAAACTATTGAGTAAAGATATAGGTAGTGTCATATTATGTTCAGCCATTAACACACTTGTAAATGGCTGAACATAATATGGCACTGCACAGAGGAGATCCCATTGTTTTTCTTAAAAAACTCCCACGCAATACTTTTGTTGCTCCCTGGAGGCATATTCTTCACAATATTTTCACAGCGGACTGAGTTAGGTAGGTAAGTACATAATTTGCCGTGAGAGTCGAGCGTGTTGCAAGGTATGAACTCGCCGACGGCAACGAGCTGACTGACTCGGGACGACTCGTGTGACTCGGTAACTCGCTCGACTCGGCATCAAAAGCGAGTCACCGGCCGCCAGCATTATGTAAGAACCGAGTCAAACTTGGGCCGAGTTGTCACGAAGGCAACTCGGGTTGACTTGGTTCCTTACTCGAGTTAAATGACTCGACTCGCCCATCGCTAGCCTTTATTATAACCGAGTCAAGCAAACTTATCCTTCCACAACTGAACTAATGTTAAACATAATAAATCAATATTCACTTTTGATTTTTATATATTACTAAATAAATATACTTAATTTACGGAGCCCTGGCTTTTTATTGTCTCGCAGAAGGTGTAAAAAGTAGAGTATGCTCCTCTGGAATAAAGCTTGTCTTCCTCTTGGGCAGCTTGAACCCCTCGCTTCACTCAGGACTCTATATAACTTTAGGGTTCAATATGCCGCCCGCGACGTAAGACACTGCTTTATTCCCTTAATGCATAATCTACCATTTTACTTTACTTTACACTTCTTATATGTTACATAGCTGTGACTGAATTAAAAGAGAAAGGCTCATGCTCAAGGGTAGGCAAGTTGTCTAAATAAGTAGGTAAGAGAATTAGATTTGGTGAACAAGTCTACCAAAGTTGGCGGAGTGGTAAAAGCTGTTAAGACCATTAAGATCTAGAGATTTATGCAGTGTTAGAGAACGAAACCTTTTCAAGTCACTAGAAAGCCCGATTCAGGAGCAGCATGCTCTACCGCAGCCCGGACACTGAAAATCAGAGGTTGAGACATCTGCAGGGGGTTGATGCATGAAGGCTAGGAGGCATCAAACCCACAGAACATATCCAAAGAATAATCGTACCTAATTTTAATTTTCAATACGATAAGGTAATTTTGCCCCACACTGATTGTACCGACTACGATAACAATGTCAACAAGTGCGTTATTATGTGACACAATACTGGCAATACAGAGTAAAACTTACACTTTTCGCTTCCATTAAAGTGATGCTGTTGCATACGTACGGTACGTAGTCCGTTACAGGAGTAAGTAAGCCGAGTCGAGTACGTATAATGGTACCGCATACGTATTTTACATAGTGCCGTACAGAAGCGTAAGTAAGACAGATACTTAACGTACGTAGCAGCGTACAGTAATAATGTAACCGCAAACATATCACACGTAGTCCAACACAGGAACTTATAATGCACCCGCATACGTACTGTACGTAGTGCAGCACAGGAGTTTAAGTAAGACTGATACTTACTGTACGTAGTAACGTACAGTAACAATGTAACTCCATACTTACCGCACGTAGTCTAACACATGAACTTATAATGCACCCGCGTACGTACTGTACGTAGTGCCGCACAAGAATTTAGGTAAGACGGATACTTACTGTACGTAGCAGCGTACAGTAAGAATGTAACCGCATACATACTGCACGTAGTCCAACACAGGAACTTATAATAATCAACCCGCATACATACTGTACGTAGTGCAGCACAGGAGTTTAAGTAAGACTGATACTTACTGTACGTAGTAACGTACAGTAACAATGTAACTCCATACTTACCGCACGTAGTCTAACACATGAACTTATAATGCACCCGCGTACGTACTGTACGTAGTGCCGCACAAGAATTTAGGTAAGACGGATACCTACTGTACGTAGCAGCGTACAGTATGAATGTAACCGCATACATACCGCACGTAGTCCAACACAGGAACTTATAATCCACCCGCATACGTACTGTACGTAGTGCAGCAAAGGAGTTTGAGTAAGACGGATACTTACTGTACGTAGCAGCGTAGAGTCAGAATGTAACCGCATACATACCGCACGTAGTCCAACACAGGAACTTATAATGCACCCGCATACGTACTGTACGTAGTGCCGCACAAGAGTTTAAGTAAGACGGATACTTACTGTACGTAGCAGCGTACAGTAAGAATGTAACCGCATACATACTGCACGTAGTCCAACACAGGAACTTATAATCAACCCGCATACATACTGTACGTAGTGCAGCAAAGGAGTTTAAGTAAGACGGATACCTACTGTACGTAGCAGCGTACAGTAAGAATTTAGCCGCATACATACCGCACGTAGTCCAACACAGGAACTTATAATGCACCCGCATACGTACTGTACGTAGTGCCGCACAAGAGTTTAAGTAAGACGGATACTTACTGTACGTAGCAGCGTACAGTAAGAATGTAACCGCATACATACTGCACGTAGTCCAACACAGGAACTTATAATCAACCCGCATACATACTGTACGTAGTGCAGCAAAGGAGTTTAAGTAAGACGGATACCTACTGTACGTAGCAGCGTACAGTAAGAATGTAGCCGCATACATACCGCACGTAGTCCAACACAGGAACTTATAATACACCCGCATGCGTACTGTACGTAGTGCCGTACAGGAGTGTAAGTAAGACGGATACTTACTGTATATAGTAACGTATAGTAAGAATGTAACCGCCTACTTACCACACGTAACCCAATGCAAGAATTTATAATGCAGTCGCATACGTACTGGAATATGAGGCTTACTACGTATTTCATGTTGTAACACCATTGAGAATGATGCACAGTCTTTATACTGGTGTTCCTGTTTTATCATTAAGAAGCATGGTGTGGCTTATAACTAGTTCAGTATGCAGCTTCATTGCTAAGTAAGTGACAACTAAATTACTGATGCGACACTCGTAAGCAGTATCTCGTTGCAAGGTACGTGGTACGTAAGCTGCGACTGGATACGTATACGTAGCTTTTTTTTCTGAGTGTGCTCGTTTTGCAAAAAATATAAACATTCTATGTTATGTTATGTTATGACATCAATCGATAGTGTTGTCTTGCAAAGAAACATTATGTTTTAAATCATTGAACAAAATAGTATATTTGTTCAATTATTAACGTTATTTTTTACATGTAAAAGTAAAACTTATAACGATTTGTGTAGCCTATGTATATTTTTTTGTAATCCGGAGGTCATGGATTTAAATCCCGCACATCTTGTCTCCGTAGACTCCGTAGGTGTAGATGTATTTGTGCCCAAAGCACGGCGATAGCTAGGGCTCACCATCCATCACGCTGGGACGCCTTGCATTTCACAGTCCCCACTCGTAAGCACCTCTGACACCCCCTCGGGGATTCATGTCGTGGCGAAGATTTTTAGCGTTATTTGTGCCCTCTACAATGTTAAGTACTCTATATTTCAAACTCACATGGACGGATATTGTTACAGAAAATGTGGAACCTGCTCCGCCGAGGGCTGCCGTTGAGAAGCCATTTCTTCTGTCCGATGGGAGGTAAGTCCGTAAGCTCTACGTTTGTGTAAACGTATGGATTTCTGTTAGTTTGACGGCACTTCACTATGGATCTTTATATTGTGGTAAGCTTTTTGGGTAGAAAAGTTATTTTAAGCCTGTCGGTGCGATCATCATCCGATTCTTCGGTTAAAAATCTTGTAGTCAGAACTGGCAAAAGATAGGTGTCAGAAATTCAACATTTTGGGCCCGAAGGGATTGCCCGACATACGAATGTTTGACGAAATTATTACATATAACAGTTAGTCAGTTTCGTGCATAGAACTTATTGCTGGAAATGCAATGAGAAGGTCAAGTATGACAATAAAACAAATATGTAATAGTAGATTACACAACAAGTGAAAAAAAAGGGAATTTCTTTCGAGGCTCAAAGGTGGATCCCGAGAGGAGCGAAGGATTCTAGAGTAGAATCCTGAGCGGAGCGAGAGGTCCAAGAGCCGAGATAGAATTTTTTTTTCACGAGTTATGTACTCTACTTTTCACCATTGACGGGCATTTTTGTGGAACATAAAATGTAGTGATTGCAAGATTTATAGTTTATAGCTTCTCGGGTGATTATGTTTTAAGATGGCTGTATGGTACAGATACCTTTGCCATGCCTTTGCCTATCCAAAAAGTTTAAAAAGTTACTTGTTCTCACTCAGTGAGGAAAAGAGCGTTTTATTCACTGTTTTTGGTGAACCAATAACCCCTTTTCGAATAGTAATGGTGAAAAAATTTAAATGTCACTTGCAAAATCAATATATTTTTATTACGCCAGGGTAGGCACTGCCTACCCTAGAGCTCCCCAAGAGTACATGGTTTCATTTCTTTTTTTCAAATTGGTTTTTATTTTGCATGTTATTTTTATCGTCAAACTTGACCTTCTCATTGCTTTTCCAGCAAAAAGTTCTGTGCACGCCACTGCAGTTAGTCATGTATTGTGGAGCCAGTGATTAATGAGGGCATTATTTATAATACCAAGACAAATCACATCGGGCAGTGTACGTACGTAAGTAGAACCTACTTAAACTAATGAAAGTTTATTACTTTTGATTCCATGGACGGGTTCAGTCAATTTTGATACTAAAATTAATGCACGGAATTATTAAAAACTCCACTTAAACTTCTTTATTTATCAGTCACAGTGTCTATATTGCTGCGTGATGGTATAAACCTGCACGGTATTTTGTGTGCTATGTGAAAATAAATAAGTAGGTATATTACTCAATCCTCCAGTATTTTAATAACCTCTGTTATGCACCAGTTTCATTAACTACTAGGCATAATCTATTTGTGCCGTTGATTTTATAATATTTTTGTGAAAATAAATAAGTTTAGTTTGCTCTTAGTTCATATTCTATTTTAAAATAATAAGTCTAATTATCTTTAAAACTGAAATCGATTTCTGTTTTTAAATTGACAGTTATATATTTTCTTCTCTTTGCTTTGATTTATAATGCTGTTGTGACATTAAAACTAATTTAATAAACACACCTTTTTATTACTTTACCTAATATGTGGAGAACAATATTCATAAATACTTTGTTATTTTCATACAAAACACATATTTTTATTTAACCCAAGACTTTTAAAATTAATTTTCAATTTATGTCAAACTTTTTAATAATTTTTCAAAATTACCGGCCTTAATGAAAATGTCCCGCTTATCACGTGATCTTTAAATAAGGTCCTACAATACTAAGTGAAAATTACTTTAGGGTAGATTATGTATCGTTAACTGAAAATCACATTCAAGAAGAAAAAAAAACTTATTATAATCAAATATTTTTTTCACCTCTCAGTACATAGTGTTTCAATCAGCTGACTAAATTTCTATGGAAAGGTGAAAAAGGAGTTAACGTATTTTATTACGTTGGAATGTTTTCTATCATAGATACTATTTTTCACAATGTAGGACCTTATATACTAATAATAAAGTAGTAAAACACTTGTAGTATGTACATTAAATATTTCTTCGAAATTTGAAATGAAATTGCACTGAGGCCAAAACTACGATAGTACAATTTTGTCTGTATGTAGGTATATTCCGTTTTAAAGAAAACCCTGAATGGATTTGGATCTAGTTTTCTTTACTATCATCTAGTGAACAGGCTGTATGGAGTGCTGATGAAATAGTCGCAAAGCCAAAAAATTATGATAATTTAAAGACAGTTCCACGCAAGCGAAGCCACAGGCAAAACACAATTGTACATAAACGAGTTGGTAATTTTCTTATTGTGTGTGCTCTGATATTTGACCTTCCATATTTGTTTCCAGTGTGACGTTTCCGAATATGTTTCCACCAGCATTCCATCGAACAGACTCATTAACTGTTATTTATAATTTATTGCTTTGTGGTCATTGACCTCTCATAAACAACTAGACACACAGTCTCTAAGAAAAGTTCGTCACAAAACATCCGAACGTGCGACGTGCATAGTAGCAAAAACGCTTCAACCAAATTAAGTCGTTATATCGTTAATATAAGATGCAATGTCAGTTGTACGGTATCGTCATTCGAATTTGTCGCGCCATAGCGGTGACAAAATGCATCGCGGACACTTTTTAAGCGATATTGTGAGTCTTGTTGTTTATGAGACGTCAATGTTCGTGATACCAAAACTAAATAAAGAAGCGAGAGGCGCTGTGGGACACCCGGTTGGAACGAAGTTCCTTTACACAGACATACGCTTGTAATCACACAAACACACTACAGCGAAAGTGTCGTGACGGTCGAAGTCTTACACTTTTTTCGGCCTAGCACTCATTCGCCAAGTGTCCGGAGAACATGCGATATAATAGAGAACTTCGTTCAAAGCTAGTTTTGTTTTACAGAAGAGCATTCATAAACGTTGCACTACGAGTATGTAGTTGCTGGCGGCAAAAGTGGACAGAGTGACGGCCAACAAAAACGACCTGTGAAAGGATGTGTGAATTTTTCAGCGGAAAAACGCGCAGTGCGATATACACGTATACAAGGCGAAAAAGAAAAAAACTGTTTTGTATTTTTATAAAAAATAGCTATCATGTTCTCCATCTGACTAAATGTAGATATTGTTAAAACCCATCTGATAATAAACTCATCTGACTGTCTCTGTGGCCAAGTGGACGAACGGTTGCCTCCACTGAGGTCGTGGGTTCAATCGCTGCGGTGCATATTAATTTTTGTTTTTTCTTCTTTCTTTGGAAGGCACTTTATGCTGTCAAACAAAGTATACATAAAGTATACTTTCTACAAGTCAAAGTTAATCTTTACAATATATATCTTTAGAATATAAAAAATATTTATACTAATGAGGGAAATACATACAAAAAATATTTAGGTTGGGCTACTAAAATGTAATTAAAGACCTGCATAAAATAGAAAAAAGTAGGAATAAAAATATTATATATACTTACATGATGCAATGCACAAATAAGTTGATAAATAAATACGGGAAATACATAGAAAAAATATAAAGGTTAGGCTACTAAAATGTAATAAAGTTATACACCTACATAAAATAGAGAAATATAGGAATAAAAATATTATATATACATAATGTCTAACCATCCGCACCATTCGATTAGTATTGCTCAGAAGAAGAGCAAGAAGCTTAGCAAACATGCCTTGGTTGTTGTTGTTGTTGGCTGTTGGTCTATTTGTGTCCGAAGTACGGCTAATAATCTTTGGTAAAAAGCGAGTGTACTACCGTGTTTAACGCGCATTTCACAGTTAACACTTGGGTAGACGTCTGACACCCCTCGCGGATTCGTGTCGTGACGATAAGTAGCTTCTTCTTACAAGTAGTAACAGGACTCACACCGAGGCAAAAATAAAACGCGTCGTAAATCGGATAAAATTAAATCTGACAATCCACAAAGCATGAATTTCATAACAATAAAACAAAACAATCAAGATCAAAGCTAGGAACTTGTTTAACATAACTCTTCTATCTAAAATAAATAAATAATAATAACGTGCCTATTTATTTTGAAGCAAGATTGTTTTTTCACGCGAACACAAATTCACACTCAATAGAGCATGTAAGGTATAATTCGTACAGTGCTTTATGGATCTAAATCAATAGTTCCTAAACAGTCCGCAGGAGCCAAATCCGCAAACGATTTCAAATTTTTCTCAACAACTTTTCGTATTTGAATAAGGGTTTTTGTGACGGGATAGACTTCATTAGGCTTCCCGTCTCGATTCACAAATAAATATTAGAATGATGAGTAGCAGAAATTTGTATGTTTTAGGTAGCAAAACAGGTAATATGTTAATTTATTCTTAAATAATCAAAGAAAATAAATACGAATGAGATTTAATTAAAATAGGTGTGTCAGGGTCGTGGCGAATGGAGTTTTGTAGTCTCTGTCAGGTTCCCTGGGAGACTAGTGTAAAAGTATGTTTATTAGTCGAATTAATGTACTCGAAATCGAGTTAGCTTACTATAATTTGGTTTCAATTCATGGAAGAACCCTAAAAAAACCGTGGAATATAGAGCTACATAATTTACTTGATGTCTGTAGGAAGACCATATTCTTGCATGAAATAGTTAACTTAGCTATAGCAATGTGAAAGGAAATGCTTATTTCTTTCCAGACTTTGTAAATTGAATATTGAGATAAATAGTGAATCAAACCACGGTTAGCAACAAATAATTGTCTAAACAGCAACTGCGCATCGCTTTCGCGCAGCTAAAACAGAATTGGTAGAATGTAAAAGGAAAATGGACTTTGTAGTAAAGTACATAAGTCTAATTGCGACGCGTTTGTGCGTCTCCCTCTATCATTCACTTGAAATTGTCTTTCTCTCTCCCACCTGCTGGAGTTCTTCACGCAGGCGTCTCGAAGTCGGGGGGGACTGGTGCCGAGTATTGCCGAGTGGCCAACGATGCCTTACGAGGGACGATGTTGCTACATGTTGTCGAAAGGTCGCCGACTATTATTATTATTTACTGGAGCGTTTATAAGGGGCTGGGAGCGTGCATGGGGAGGCAGTCGGTTCCCGGGCGCGTTAAAGGGCATTTAGCCAAAATTACTCGTAAAATGTGTGGTTCCGTTGTATTTTTCTAAGTCGGTATTTTGTGAAAAAGTATGTGTGGGTTTAAGGGTCGCGTTATTGGATTGCAGTGAAATAATTCGCGTTTCCGTAGCTAGCTTTGGGTTGATGGGGGGTAAGTAGCATGATTATTTTCTCCCGTAATTCCCAAAATGAGGAAGGAGAGAGGACACTGGAATTGCATAGGAGCATCGAGGATAGGGATTTCGGGACGCGCGTTTTCCTCCACCTTTCTCACCTCTCTCTGGGTCTAAGATTCCCTCGGGACCGCCCCATAAGGGTTACCCCTGTGATCCTGCTTGTGGTACAGAGAGAAAACCCCCCGCCGTACGCATTGCACTAAGCGTACATCCTTTTTCCTTACCCATCCGCTTATGGTCTTAGGTCTCTGGCCATAAGTATCCTTGTTATGTATATGTGTAGTATATTTCACGACCGTATTAGGCTTAGGGCTAGGAGAGTTTTAGTTTATAGGTACTCAGAGAATTAACTCATCTCGCTTCTGTACCAAATAGGTTAGGAACAATCTCATTGCACTTCGAGATTGCCACATGCACAATTAAATTAAATGTGAGATTTTATCTCTAGTTTTGGAAATCACACACTAAGCAGAAGCAGGGCCACATGGATAGGGAATTGGTAAGTGTTTATTAATTAAATATCCGCGGTCTTGAATGTAGAGTCTTAGGGTCTACGTAGGTTGGGGAACTCTAATAACACGAGATTAGGACTTGGGAATAGGATATTTGCAGAAGGAAGTAATTCAGGTAACATGTTTAGGTTTCAATGATAGTTAGGGGCTTTTGAGTTTACGGATCCCTAAAAGTAGGTATGCATTTGGTCTAGGGCTAGGTAAACTGAGTTAGGTTTTTATTAAAGTCAGGGTTCTAGGTATCAGTAGGCTATATCAGGGTTTCATAAGTTCAAGAAACTCTAATAATTATCTGAAGAGATTAAAGTTCAAATTATTGTTGCTATTTCCTTTAAGGAATGAACAAGTTTTAATCCAAGTAGAAATTTTATCTGAAAGACAATAGCATATTTTTATTCAAATTTAGAATTCATTATTATAGGGGCTATAAAGTCATGATTTTGAGTTTTGATCCAATTTTCAATATTAAATTAAAAGATCTGAAGTCAAGTTGAATTTAATCTTTAAATTCAATGAGAATGTTTTCCACATAACAATAAAGTTGTAAAATTCAGCTGTGAGGAATCTATTAAGTAAAGTATAGTATTTACTCACCTACTTACCATCTTCTGGTTATTCCATTGATAGAGAGTTGCTAGTGCTAGAACTATTTTCAGTACTAGATCTTCCACTCCTAAAAGTTTCAGTTCTCACTATAAGAGAATTTAGTTTCAATTCTTGCTTTAAAAGCTGTAGTCCCAGAATGGACTTAATTTTATTTCAGTATTACTTATATGAGGATAGAAACTCCTCTACTTCTAATTAAATTTATAGTGAAGGAATTTTTAGAGATAGACAAATATTATATCTCGAAAACAGGAATAGTTTCAATAGCTTGTATTTATTCAGATGTTGACAAATAGAATGATGTATTTGTTTGTACTATGAAAGGAAAACTTATCCCTTTCTAACTGGCAAAGATAGCCATGGCTTGTTTCTATACACCATATGGGGTAGAACAGCTAATTAATTCATCTGGGTATTAAATTTATACATCATTTTGAACTAAAAGTCAAGTTCAAATAGACCTAAACATGGTTTCCTAGTAAAGCATTGAAATTATTCAATTTGGGGTTCAATGTAGATTCCTCTGATGAGAAGGGCTGTGTTTTATAAAGAACGGAAGGAAAAGATCCCATTTCCCATTATTTGCAAATATAAATTTCTAGTAATAAAGACAAGGATTAGTTATTAAATTCATTTACATAAAGGTAAATTTATCTTGGTTGAATTACTGGTAAATTTTGGTAATTATCATGTAGGTTTATAAAAGAAACCTAGGTATTTTGTTTGGTGGTAAAAAAGGTATTACTGAAGGTATAAAAGGTAAATAAAAGATTTCCATATGATGATTAGTGTTCTGGTATGGTTGAACACGTAGCTGATGGGTTCAAAATCTTAACTATCTACCTTTTAATAAAATTGTAATCAATTCTAAATTTATGGACGAAGTATCTCCTTTATTTGACTAGGTTTTTATTATAAATTAATACAACCGTTTTGGATCAATTTATTTCCCTCAAAGTTTCACAACTCAAATTAAAAGAACTTTCCTTCAAGCAACCAAGATTCTTTACTAAACAGTTCTTTCAGTTAAATACAGAGAACATATACTTTGTTTGTTAATTTGCTTGAGAAAGCTATCTTCCAATATCTTGTAAATCACAGCTCTTATTATCACTTGAAAGTAATTTCATTCTTAAGTTTTCCGTTAAAGTTCAAATGCATAAGTTAAATTAAGTTATTGGGGTTCATATAGTTTAACAGATCTTCAATTTTGGGTTACTAATTTGCGAGTTGTTGTAATTATTCCTGGTTTATCATACATGGCTATCACTAGCAACCAATAGGTACATAAGATAGACGCTTTATTGTGGATTCTTTACAGTTGACTTATGTTAAGTAAATAATAGTTTTAACTGTGTTGAGTATCAAGTAGAATTAGCCTATATAGGTAGTATATATATTTAGAGTCATGTTAGGTAGTTCATTCCAAGTTTGTCTAAAAAGAACTAGGGTTACAATCAAACGGTTCATAGAGTTGGGTTCTGCTGTTGACACTAGACGATCACTTGGCCAAAACATAAATCAAAACATTCCTATTATCTGAGGTATCTTTTTGGAGATAGGTAGGTAATAACTAAATACAGTTAGGGTTCTGTAGGACTAGGGTTTAGGTTAGCTATAGGTCAGTAGGGCTGTAGGTTAGCTAGCTAGTTGGTTGGGAAGGAGGTTCAGTACAATATGGTATGCCGTGACAAGGATCGGAGAAATTAGTTTATTTCTTCTTCTGTTTTGATATTTTTAGGAATGTTTTGATTTACTTAGTGGGCCCTAGGCCACAATTTGGTATCCGTGAATAGATATTAGTTTAACTTGGAATGACTGATTGTTAACCAAATCTGTGATTTGAAAAAATTTATATCGGTAATTTTAACTTCAACAATTTATCTTGCGTCCAACAGGCAGACTGTATACAACTTCTATTAGTGCTAGGATAGTGATGTGGAGTGGTTATTTCCTGAGTTCCTTCTATGCTGTAGGAGAATGGAGCTTCTTGACATTTGTTGTTTGCTTCATTAGAATCAGAGTGCTAGCGATGGAGCCAGGTAGTCTTGTTGTAGATGTCTTGGGAGGTGATGGTTCTTTTTGGTGTTACTACACCAGATATGTAGACATAATCTAGAAAGAAAATAACTATTATAAGTCTTTAGCTACTTTTAAACGTGACAGTGGTTTTGTCTCTAGAAAGGGCTGAATATTTAAACTTGTGGGTTTTATTTTAGTGAAAATACGTAATTGAACTTTGAGATATCAGTTTATGTAAACTTACCCACATTATTTAGTCTTGGAAAGGCTGCGTCTGATAAAATTATTATGAACTTGGGAATCGTAGTAAATAACATGAGTTAAGGAAAGATAGGGTGTTAGACATAGTAAATACATATGAGGGACTCTAATAGAAACAAGCTAAAAGAGGTTTATCTAGGTTAGAATTAAAGATTGCTAGGAAATAGTTTCGTGAAAGTATTTACCTGTGAACGGTTGTTTGTCTGGTTATAGAGTTCACTGACTGATGGATGGTCGGTGGATGCTTGGTTTTCCTTGTTTGTCCCTTGTGGGGACGGTTCACTTTGTATTTTGAGGCATTAGTTGAGTAGGTAATTCACAAAGAACGTTAGTTATCACGAAAAGCTTGCGTTTTTCTCCATTTTGCAGTATTGCCACTCTCTCATTTTTTTACCCTAGCTCCCTGTAAAATTCCCCAAAAGCTTTGACACTTTTCTGTCTTTCGTCTCCGATTCATATAACCTTATGTAGGTTACGGTAAAAGGGAAATCCTCATACCTATAATAAAAGATAAATTTTGTCAGTTTAGGTAACTTTAAACATGTCTTTATATAGTCTTGAAAGGCGTTAATTCTAATACCCTTGGTTTATTTCCGGTGACGGAGAGCTGCCTCACCATGTTACGAATAACTTTGTTCCTACGAGAATTATTATTCATAACTTCTTCCTAAAAATGCCCATAATAATATTTCTTTATCCTGAAATATTCCCTAAATGCGAGATAAATACTCTAAGTGAAAACATTGTGAATTCTATACCTACTCTTTTTATATCCTTCGGCTCCAAACTCCATTCTTTCAGCCAAATTGAGTATCACGTTCTATCCTTTGTCCTGCCATTTAATTTAAAATAGAATTATGTAAAGTTAGAAGAAATCCTTGTTGTAGAAAAACAATTAATTTTAGAAAGTCCAGTTGTTAGTTTCATTGATCATTGTGGGCCACGTTTCGCAAACATTCGTATCAGTATAGTCAAGAAACCATCAGAATCTTATCAATAATGGTGGAGCTTCAGAACAACTTGGAAGTTGGAACAATATAGAACAATTTATTGCTATTCTTCTAAGGGCGGAGTAGATTCTTTTTGATCATGAGTTTATATCTCTTACTATCACGTTGGGTTGATGCGTTATCTCGAGGTTGTCTCTTTCACATCCTTCTAGACTCCAGCTTTGAGGGCTTATGAATAAATCTTTGCGTCTCGCTTTTACCTGTGGGCTCGTCTTTGTAGTTTATGCAATTAATTACAGTGACCTTTCACCTGAGGGGAGGGGCTTAGTTCTTCTCATGTCGGTTGTGATTTCAAAATGTTAGAGGTGAAAAAGCACGCGGTGGCTGACGATTGATAATTATTAGAAATGATAAATTATGAGAGGATAAAATGTTTTGTAGTAAGTCATAAAGACACGTAGAGGAATGTTATTTTGTTAGGATGGGTTATATTAGATATAGGTTGGATTATAGGTAATTTCAGAACGAACAAGTATAGGTTAGTGTTTGTTTGAACATCACACTATCGAAATAATTTTATAATTGTGATTTTGGGGTTAATTTGAGGGTTTAATAATAAGGGTTCTGTTGATATACAATTTGCCAAAATAATGTACTAAAAACCAACGCTGTTTATAATCGAAGTATTGTTGAAGAAATTATTAAGGGCCTGAATGAACTGGAATAAGCGTGAATTTTTGGTATCACTAGACTTTGAACTAGGTAACTTTATGACTAAGTAAGACTATCCGAATTAAATTAATTTTCCCTTCAATCGATAAAATAATTTTAGATTCAGATGAAATTCCGCGGAAAGTCATTCACAGTTAAGGCACTTCGGCAAAAATATTGTCACTTTTTAGGATCCCGTAATAACTTTTAAAAGAAAGCTACTAGTTGGGTAAATTAGTATCATGTTCTAGAGACCTTTTTCTGGACTCTGAATTAACAAAAACGTAATTGAGAGACTTTTGCTCTATTGAAATAATTATTTAAATGGGGTCTATAGAAACAGTTTTTCGCTTTGTTTAACGAAAAGGAGTCGTGATTTTATTAATGCTTAGATAATGGTTGAAGGAAAATTTGCTAGATATTTTATTTCTTACATAAATAAAGAAGTAACTTATTCTCTTTAGCTCAGAATGTCTCTCTTTCGCGCAGTTTTCCGCTTGGGGAGCTGTGATTGTTGCAAAATTGACAATTCTCGGAGTTAAGGGTCGGAGTCTCTTAATCAGACAATCGATTTGGCATTTTTACTTTACATGCTAGTAAATATTAAAGCGAAATGAATCTTGCCTATTTTTGGTTAGAAAAAAAAACGTAAAAGATACCTAAAGATAAATATACTTATTGCGTTTAATTAATTTCGTGACGTCACAGAGAAATTAGGATTATCAAGAAAGATTCTCGAGTGGTATTGATGCATTCTAAATAACATGATTTAATTATAGTCGTGGTAGTGACAAAATATTTTAGAATCATAGTATTGGATTTCAAAAATTAATGTTTAAAACAATTCGTCGATACAATTTATTTGTGAATTTTATGCATTACGTAAAAGACAATCGAATCTCATATTCTGTCTCTTTTGTATTCTGTATTAAATAATCCTGCCACCCCATCATATCTCAAAGCTCGCTTTCAGTTTCTTCATGGTACTCATGACCGTATCTTACGGTCCTCTCAAAATCTACTCCTGGCTACCCCAATACATTCATCGACCTTCTATGACAATTCCTTTTCAGTACAAGCCGTCCGTTTGTGGAATGATCTTCCTCTATCTATAAGAAGAGCACCTTCCCTACCAGTCTTTAAGAGACTGGTAAAAGAACACTACCTCTCACTCTGACCACTGAACTATCTACATTCCTCTTAAAGTTTATTTATTATTTATGTAATATATGTATGTATGTATATATTTATTCATTCATGTTATTTATCTATAATACATAATTTTTTTTTTTTTTTAATTTATTAATGTAGATTTTGTATAGTATATTTAAATATTATTTTAAAATTAGTGCACCGCCTATTCATCAATCTCCTTTTAAACCAGATTCTACCCAAAGGTTGTCTGGAAGAGATCGCTATAAGCGATAAGGCCGCCTGATTGTACCTACGTTATTTGGCTATTGTAATTTATATTATTTTTGTTTCCTTCTTTGTGGTGTGCAAATAAAGTTATATTGTATTGTATTGTATTGTATTGTATCGAAGAGCTGACTTGTTAGAGCGGGATTGTTCAGAGACACAGACCCTTAAGTAAATGAAGCGTATTTTTGGGCCTAGTAGGATGCAAGTTACGATGAGTAGGGGTAAATTAATTAACATAGGTGACACAAAAGCTACTGTAGAGTCATTTTTCCTAAATTTTGTTAGGTACCTATTACGTTATTTCATCAGAATTCAGAACATCGTTTCCGTTCGGAATCTAACCAAACAATCAGGATCTCAGCAGTTCCCTCTATAGGTCGGCGGCGGAAGTTTGTATTCTTGGTAGCTAGGTTGAGTTATTGAAGGTGTTTAGCATTTGATTACGAATTCCTTACGTATTCGGTCAAATTTATCTTGTGGAAGTTGTTTGTAGGTGATTGCGGTTATCGAAAAAACGTAGGGACTACTAAAATTAAGATTTAATGAGCATAGGCCAGAAAATCAATGAAATAGGGATGCGGCGTAGTCGCTTTCTGTCACTAGATGGCACTTACTGCACCGACCGAGTCGAAGCATGACCAAAGCAACAAACCATCAGGCTTAGGGTTGCTTTTGTAGAACACCAGATGGCGTCCTTAGTAATTGATTAAGGAATACTATTTATTTAAATTAGTAAATACTTTTGTGACTTAAGTACAAAAATAATTTTGGGTTCCATCGTAATTTAACTTCCAAAACATTTCGCTTTTGTTTTATAGATCGGTTAATAGTAGGTAATACGTTCGGTTAAATAATTTAGAGGTAATGTTTTGAGCAGTTTTATTTACCATAAATATTCTTTTCTTAGTTGCAAGGGGTCAACAATTTTAGAACTGAAACTAATTTATTGGGGATCTAGACAGCGATATTATCAAAAGGAAATATTAATTTATTAGATACTCTTAGATGTGTATATCCGGGCGGAGAGAGTCAGTGAACTTAGTATATTGTTAAAGGAAGACCTGTGATAGTAGGCATGTTAGTCTCTAGATGGCGTTACTGATAGATTAAAACCAATTATTATGTATTTTGGGTTTATTGACGTAATTTTACTAAAGTTTTATCTGAGTAAAAATATAATGGTTAACAATTTTTAAAATTAGCTATCGGTCATTTGAACTTCGATTTATAAGACCTAGAAATTGTAGAACATACCATACTGGTTTTGCCCGTGGCTCTGCTCACATTGAAAGTTTAACATCCATTATTAGAGTAATATTTTATTTAATACCTACTATTTATAATAATCCTTATCAACAAGTGAATACAATTTAATTGGGATTTTTCAGCCAAATGTAGAAAACATGACAGGGAACTTTATAAGGATTAGGTCAGTTATATTTCTGATACATGTACCTATTATGCATAGATGTAAGATACCTTTTATTCGTAAATTAAACTGGAATTTACTTAAACACTAGAGAGTCTTGTACAATCCTGTTAAGCAATTTCAAATACGAGGGGAAGTTTACAAACAGACAGACAAGTAAATCCTATAAGTAGCTGTGAGTTGGTACTTACTAATTTCCAATGTGGTAGACTAAACAATGTGAGTATGTTGGGTTGTTTAAATAAGTAAAATATTTATTTTATTATTATAGTAGTGTTGGTTAGCTTTTGTGTGTGGATCTTTGTCTCCTTAAATTGCTTGACAGAGATAAGGTTAATAATGCCCAGTTTTAGTTAATTTCGAGATTTAGGGTTCTATAGTGAATACTCGAAAGAAAAATAAGGGTTTTGTCATTAAGCGGGTGAAAGTTGTCAACCTTAGGTAATAATTAAGTTAAGATTAGAATTAAAGGGAATAGAAAGCATCATAACTGAACACTGGATACTTAAAATATGGGATTTATTACTATTTTGGTTAAGGGTAGGAGAAAATCATTTTGAGGCATTTATAAATTAAAAAAAGTTTAATCCTTAAAAGTAGAAATATGTTTGATCATTGTATGTTCAGGGCAAACATTGATTTTCTTAAGAATTCTATTCACTATGTTGACTGTTGAGTCTAGATGTAGAGTCTATCCATGTAATTTGTGTTCTCCGTATAGCGTCCGGGTAACTCGATACCAAATTTAAAACCTGAAAAGTAAAATGGAGTATTAAGAAAATGTAATTCATAAGTTTTCTCAAGTACGGTGATTTATAATTTCTTAATAAAGGGTTTTATCCATCATGTAAGTTGAACAGAAAAATAATTCAAGTAAATATGTCTAAGCGTTACGTTAATGTTTGTTTCAACTTAAGGTCGCTTAGTCTAAAGAGACAGGAATTGTTTTAAAGTTTAGTCGGATGCAGGTTTCTACTTTTAAAACACTACTTTAAGTAACTTTGCTTTATAAATGATAATTATGGAAAGGGGGTTAGCATATCTAGAATAGTAATTTAGTTAGGTTAGTTAAAGTTACATACCTGTATAATTATTTAATCCAGTTGGAAGATTCATTAATTGGTAGAGTACATACAGCATAGTAAGCCAGTTCGGTCTTTGTGAACTTGGATTAGAAGAATTATTGAATTACTAACTTAGGAAATTATCTGCAAGAAAAATGGTAGTTAATGACCAGGGAGGAAAAGCAGGAAGGTTATGTTATACAATTTCTTAGTTTTGGGGTACTACTTAAAGCTTTGGTTTCTCGAAATAGCTTAGGGAAAATCTGATAATTACGCAGTTGAACTCTGGGTGGAATGTTCTTGGTAAAGCTTTGGATACTTACTTTGTTGGGTTATAGTGTGGTATTCGGTCTATTTGTTGTTCTCCTAGGTTATTTCTAGACGGGTAATTGTATTCCATGGTCACGTCACGTCCTAACCAATTCATGTGAGCAAAAGCAGCCAATTTTGATATAGTTTTCATTTTACGAACTTACGAAAGAAAACGACGTAGTCATAGACAAACTAAACTCACTAGACTGTCAAAATCTATCTATGGTATGGTATGGTTCTAACGTAACTTGTTGTTCCATTTTACACGAGCATTTATTCTGCGGGTCGGTCGCAAAATCTTCATTTGCACATTAGCTGAGAAGATGTGTTTCGTGTAGGGTTTTAAATTAATAAACGTTTGGTGATGTGTATTAAGGTGATCTTATTTGGGGAAAGAGGAAAGAAAGAGATTTTAAGTTAATTGTATTCGTTTGCCCGAATAGAATTTATAAGCTTGGTTAGGTGATACAGGCTCTATTGCTGTCCCTTTTGCACGGGTTTACGTTGTAATGCGGTAATCTGTTCTTTAATGTCTATATAACTTAATGCAATTATTGGGTTTAGGCTTTGCCTGCGGTTTCGCTCGCGTTGAAAGGATAACATAGATATTGTTTCACATTAGTCGTCGGTGGTTAATGATAGAATTAATAATAAAAAAAAAATAAAAAAACATACAATAACCAGTGGATGCATCTTAAATTGATTTGACTAAATAATGCTAAATTTCTATATGGCTGGGAATTTTGAGACGAAGCTGAGGTTTTTCATAGCTTGTTACGTTTCTCTTATTGTGTGTACATACACAGCAAGGTGTTATCGATGTGTGCGTATGCATGAAGGTATCTTAGATACGTATTAAAATATAGTAGATAAACATTGGGGAGAGCTGAATGTAATTATTGTATTATATTTATTAAGGACATACAGGAAGTAGGTGCTAATCTATAAAGGTACTATAAAGTATATATGATAGTTTCTAAATTTATTCTGTGACTAGTAGGATGGGTTATGTTAACTTTAAGACTCAAAATGATTCGCTAGGGGAATTCACTATTACAGTGATAATGAAGGCTGTCTAGTAAAATAGTATGAGCAATCTATCTAAAAGGATTAAGTAAAATAATGAATTTAATACCTAATTATTTTATAAATATCTAAGAAATCTATTACCTAGTGGATCTGGGGAAGGGGAGCTGAGTTGAGAATTTAGAAAGGAAAGGAGATTTGTTTTAAAAGGATTATTACCTACATTTTGCCTAACTTTAGTATTATGGGTCTGAATTGAAATGTTCTAGTATGTTATGGTAGGCAGTAGAAAGGTTCAGATTTATATCGTATTATCTAGTAACAAGGTGGGTATGCTTAATTTTAGTGTATGATTGTATCTCTATAAAATTTGAGTCTGTCAAGAATGGGGAAGGTTGCGGTATGATATAAAATATAGGGTTCGGTATGATATAAAAGATAGGATTTTGCTTAAAAGAGGTCTTAATTTAAATTGTTACCTTAGACGGTGTTTTTATATCCCAACAAGTAATATTTTAAAAATTATAAAGTTTACGTTGTCGTAGACAGGGATAATTATTAGGAAACCGGTATTATGGTAGTACAGTTATGGTTTCAGTAGTGGTATTTTATTTTGATTCTGGGTTCGGTATCATGATAAAAGTTAATTTAACACTTATTTAAAAATATTCAAATTAGAGGCTATTAGTTTATGAGTCAGGGGTCTGTGGATGTAAATTATAAAGGGGTTGAACTGTAAGTAGAGGTCTAGTTCCAGGAGTACGGATTTAAAATAAAAAAAATTAAGAAGGAGAAGAACGGGTTTAATTTTGATACGACGTAGTAATGTCATAATAGGGTTCTATTGGTAGTATGGTATGCGTAACCCTAATTTAAATAAAGGTAGACATTTGCATTTGGGAAGATCTAATTGTTATATTTAAAAGGATAATACCTGCAGGAAAGGGGGGAAGATTAATAGGTATAGTAAAATTTTACTTAGATATTTATTTCGTGTTTTGAGGGAGGTAGCGATAGATCTGGGGAAGGGGGAAGTCAAAAGGTTTAGTAATAATGGTCATAACTTGGTATTTATTTTGTGTTTTGAGAAAGGTAGGTTTAGTTTAGGGGGAGAGGGGAGGTATGATATTAGGGGTCGTAACTTTAATATTTTATTTAAGGGGGAGTAAGTACAGTTAAGGAGAAAAGGGGGCTAGTAGCAGTTATAGTAAGGGTCTGAGAAGACCATAGAGTTTGAAGAAACGTGGACGAGAAAATCTTGGACCAGGGATTTTAATTAATTTTTTTTTATTACAAAACTAAACATTATACAGATTTCAGATATGAGTCAGTCTATCACATTTTTACCACCTCGAGTAATATCAAAGTAAATTAGTGGAATCGGTCGCCGGTGAGGAAATGGTCAGAAAGTTCAGGATATATATTATGTAATTTAGTTTAGGTACACTTTTAAACGAGTAATTGAATGTGAGGTGATGTCGGTATTTATTCATTTAGTCATGAGAGTACGTCCAACCATAATCTTGTAGTGTTGTTAGTTCAATATTCGACGTCAATTTGAGAATTAGGGTTCAATTAAACATTGCTTATTGTGGATAAAATATAGTGGAAAGATCTGCATAAAGATCTTTAACAAAAAAAAAATATTAGCGGGAAAAAAAAATATTAAAAGGATTAGTTATTCAAGTTTTGATAATACCAAGATTTATTCTACTATGTGTGGTATTGAGGATATCATAAGTGTCTACCTAAAGTTTAGTGGGGCTTAGAAAAATTTGAAATATTAAGGGTTAAGTAAAATTTTCAAGTTATGCTATGTAAGGATGTAAGGGGAAGCATACTGAAAATACTTTGGATTCAATAATACATGTTCATAGGTTGCCGTCATAATAATTTTGTAAATATTTATTTGACACTGGGCTTTGCCTGTGGCTTCGCCCGTGTGTATGTGTTTTATGTTAACTTTGAGTAATATCAACAGGTTTCGTTTTGGTGATTGGTTTGTTAGGGTCCTCTATGTTGCCTGTCACTAGGTTGGTGTTGGTAATAGACTATTTAATTTATGGTTTTGCGAGGTTATTTAATGTATAGACGCAACTTTATTTTCATCTATTAGAATCAATTTTGGGTTAGCAGCGAGGAATATTAAAACCTTTAATGACTAAAATTTTGGTCTGTAGTTGTTATTTAAATGGAAGAATAAATAAACAAATAAATACAAAAAAAGGGACAATCTTGTTTTATTTAATGAAATTTTTAAGGACAAGTGGAATAGAAAGTAGACAGTATATAACTAATAAACATTTTATTTTACAGGTAGATAAAGAAAAGGGAATTAAAAGGAAATAACAATAACTTTATTTTACTGAATACATCTTAGTGGAAATAGAAAGGAGAATTGACAGTATTTATCTGATAGAATTTGGCATTTTACAGGTAGACGGGAATATTGATATTTGAAATACAAGAGAAAGGAGTACTAGAGGATACTTAAAAAAAAGAAGAGAGGACAAATTTGATACATTAAAAGTTACAGTTGATTATCATCATTGTGTTTTACTAAATAAATCTTATTAGGATAAATGAAATGTAATTATATTTAAAAGTATTAATTAAACTGACTTACTTGAAAGGTTCTTTTGTCTTATTTTAAAATAGGTGGCTAAATAAAATAATTAACGCCAAATAATGTTTTTCATTTCGGTAGTTAGGTAAAAGGTATTTTTGTAAAGGTAATTGGTTTTATAAATTAACCTAACTAATCCTGTCTTAACTGAGATTAATTTATTCATAAATTATAACTATTTATTTTAGATACATCCATATTTGTTGGGTTGGTGGCTCGTTAGAGCAGCGTGCTAAAGAGACTGAGGAAGATTGAATGTGTCGGTGGAAGAAAACGACTTTTACTATAACAGAAACTTTGACTTTGACAAGAGAAAGGGCCTAGCGATACAACAATTCCAAGAATATGGATATAAATAATTTATTGTCATCTCATCCCAGAGGCATTACTCTAAACGAAATAAACTATTAAGATGAAGAGGTGTTAGGTTAGAGTCTTCTTGACTAATTACAGTATAAACTGTGATTCTTGATAGTTTAACTATACACGCAGCTAATGCATTTTTCCTCGGCAACTGCACATGCACCGAATATTGGTTAAATGTTAATATTGGAAGAGATTCTGATCCGATAATTGATTGCTTGGGTGTTTACCATGAGAGCTATTAAAGTGATCCAGACTTGAAAGGAGATGCAATGGCGCATCTATTGTTCAAATTGAAAAATGAATCTGGCTAGAAGGTCATTGTGTTGTCACTAGGACTGAGTTGTCTCACAAACAATTTCTTCTGGAGAGTTTGGACCTCCTTGTTCGATTGATACTCATTCGTAACTAATGTATCAAGAGATTAGAATCTCGACCGATGTAATCTTTGAGCAACTGTTTGGTATAAAAACACACCACACCATTTTATTCTGGGAGAAAGTAGATAATAAATGAATAATTCTAATTTTTTGGATATTTGTGAATGATGGGTGTGAGAATTTTCTCCGTTTAAGGTATATCAAACTGCGTAAATTATCGGGGGAGACTGTGACGGGATAGACTTCATTAGGCTTCCCGTCTCGATTCACAAATAAATATTAGAATGATGAGTAGCAGAAATTTGTATGTTTTAGGTAGCAAAACAGGTAATATGTTAATTTATTCTTAAATAATCAAAGAAAATAAATACGAATGAGATTTAATTAAAATAGGTGTGTCAGGGTCGTGGCGAATGGAGTTTTGTAGTCTCTGTCAGGTTCCCTGGGAGACTAGTGTAAAAGTATGTTTATTAGTCGAATTAATGTACTCGAAATCGAGTTAGCTTACTATAATTTGGTTTCAATTCATGGAAGAACCCTAAAAAAACCGTGGAATATAGAGCTACATAATTTACTTGATGTCTGTAGGAAGACCATATTCTTGCATGAAATAGTTAACTTAGCTATAGCAATGTGAAAGGAAATGCTTATTTCTTTCCAGACTTTGTAAATTGAATATTGAGATAAATAGTGAATCAAACCACGGTTAGCAACAAATAATTGTCTAAACAGCAACTGCGCATCGCTTTCGCGCAGCTAAAACAGAATTGGTAGAATGTAAAAGGAAAATGGACTTTGTAGTAAAGTACATAAGTCTAATTGCGACGCGTTTGTGCGTCTCCCTCTATCATTCACTTGAAATTGTCTTTCTCTCTCCCACCTGCTGGAGTTCTTCACGCAGGCGTCTCGAAGTCGGGGGGGACTGGTGCCGAGTATTGCCGAGTGGCCAACGATGCCTTACGAGGGACGATGTTGCTACATGTTGTCGAAAGGTCGCCGACTATTATTATTATTTACTGGAGCGTTTATAAGGGGCTGGGAGCGTGCATGGGGAGGCAGTCGGTTCCCGGGCGCGTTAAAGGGCATTTAGCCAAAATTACTCGTAAAATGTGTGGTTCCGTTGTATTTTTCTAAGTCGGTATTTTGTGAAAAAGTATGTGTGGGTTTAAGGGTCGCGTTATTGGATTGCAGTGAAATAATTCGCGTTTCCGTAGCTAGCTTTGGGTTGATGGGGGGTAAGTAGCATGATTATTTTCTCCCGTAATTCCCAAAATGAGGAAGGAGAGAGGACACTGGAATTGCATAGGAGCATCGAGGATAGGGATTTCGGGACGCGCGTTTTCCTCCACCTTTCTCACCTCTCTCTGGGTCTAAGATTCCCTCGGGACCGCCCCATAAGGGTTACCCCTGTGATCCTGCTTGTGGTACAGAGAGAAAACCCCCCGCCGTACGCATTGCACTAAGCGTACATCCTTTTTCCTTACCCATCCGCTTATGGTCTTAGGTCTCTGGCCATAAGTATCCTTGTTATGTATATGTGTAGTATATTTCACGACCGTATTAGGCTTAGGGCTAGGAGAGTTTTAGTTTATAGGTACTCAGAGAATTAACTCATCTCGCTTCTGTACCAAATAGGTTAGGAACAATCTCATTGCACTTCGAGATTGCCACATGCACAATTAAATTAAATGTGAGATTTTATCTCTAGTTTTGGAAATCACACACTAAGCAGAAGCAGGGCCACATGGATAGGGAATTGGTAAGTGTTTATTAATTAAATATCCGCGGTCTTGAATGTAGAGTCTTAGGGTCTACGTAGGTTGGGGAACTCTAATAACACGAGATTAGGACTTGGGAATAGGATATTTGCAGAAGGAAGTAATTCAGGTAACATGTTTAGGTTTCAATGATAGTTAGGGGCTTTTGAGTTTACGGATCCCTAAAAGTAGGTATGCATTTGGTCTAGGGCTAGGTAAACTGAGTTAGGTTTTTATTAAAGTCAGGGTTCTAGGTATCAGTAGGCTATATCAGGGTTTCATAAGTTCAAGAAACTCTAATAATTATCTGAAGAGATTAAAGTTCAAATTATTGTTGCTATTTCCTTTAAGGAATGAACAAGTTTTAATCCAAGTAGAAATTTTATCTGAAAGACAATAGCATATTTTTATTCAAATTTAGAATTCATTATTATAGGGGCTATAAAGTCATGATTTTGAGTTTTGATCCAATTTTCAATATTAAATTAAAAGATCTGAAGTCAAGTTGAATTTAATCTTTAAATTCAATGAGAATGTTTTCCACATAACAATAAAGTTGTAAAATTCAGCTGTGAGGAATCTATTAAGTAAAGTATAGTATTTACTCACCTACTTACCATCTTCTGGTTATTCCATTGATAGAGAGTTGCTAGTGCTAGAACTATTTTCAGTACTAGATCTTCCACTCCTAAAAGTTTCAGTTCTCACTATAAGAGAATTTAGTTTCAATTCTTGCTTTAAAAGCTGTAGTCCCAGAATGGACTTAATTTTATTTCAGTATTACTTATATGAGGATAGAAACTCCTCTACTTCTAATTAAATTTATAGTGAAGGAATTTTTAGAGATAGACAAATATTATATCTCGAAAACAGGAATAGTTTCAATAGCTTGTATTTATTCAGATGTTGACAAATAGAATGATGTATTTGTTTGTACTATGAAAGGAAAACTTATCCCTTTCTAACTGGCAAAGATAGCCATGGCTTGTTTCTATACACCATATGGGGTAGAACAGCTAATTAATTCATCTGGGTATTAAATTTATACATCATTTTGAACTAAAAGTCAAGTTCAAATAGACCTAAACATGGTTTCCTAGTAAAGCATTGAAATTATTCAATTTGGGGTTCAATGTAGATTCCTCTGATGAGAAGGGCTGTGTTTTATAAAGAACGGAAGGAAAAGATCTCATTTCCCATTATTTGCAAATATAAATTTCTAGTAATAAAGACAAGGATTAGTTATTAAATTCATTTACATAAAGGTAAATTTATCTTGGTTGAATTACTGGTAAATTTTGGTAATTATCATGTAGGTTTATAAAAGAAACCTAGGTATTTTGTTTGGTGGTAAAAAAGGTATTACTGAAGGTATAAAAGGTAAATAAAAGATTTCCATATGATGATTAGTGTTCTGGTATGGTTGAACACGTAGCTGATGGGTTCAAAATCTTAACCATCTACCTTTTAATAAAATTGTAATCAATTCTAAATTTATGGACGAAGTATCTCCTTTATTTGACTAGGTTTTTATTATAAATTAATACAACCGTTTTGGATCAATTTATTTCCCTCAAAGTTTCACAACTCAAATTAAAAGAACTTTCCTTCAAGCAACCAAGATTCTTTACTAAACAGTTCTTTCAGTTAAATACAGAGAACATATACTTTGTTTGTTAATTTGCTTGAGAAAGCTATCTTCCAATATCTTGTAAATCACAGCTCTTATTATCACTTGAAAGTAATTTCATTCTTAAGTTTTCCGTTAAAGTTCAAATGCATAAGTTAAATTAAGTTATTGGGGTTCATATAGTTTAACAGATCTTCAATTTTGGGTTACTAATTTGCGAGTTGTTGTAATTATTCCTGGTTTATCATACATGGCTATCACTAGCAACCAATAGGTACATAAGATAGACGCTTTATTGTGGATTCTTTACAGTTGACTTATGTTAAGTAAATAATAGTTTTAACTGTGTTGAGTATCAAGTAGAATTAGCCTATATAGGTAGTATATATATTTAGAGTCATGTTAGGTAGTTCATTCCAAGTTTGTCTAAAAAGAACTAGGGTTACAATCAAACGGTTCATAGAGTTGGGTTCTGCTGTTGACACTAGACGATCACTTGGCCAAAACATAAATCAAAACATTCCTATTATCTGAGGTATCTTTTTGGAGATAGGTAGGTAATAACTAAATACAGTTAGGGTTCTGTAGGACTAGGGTTTAGGTTAGCTATAGGTCAGTAGGGCTGTAGGTTAGCTAGCTAGTTGGTTGGGAAGGAGGTTCAGTACATTTTCTCCTTTCTTAGTAATTAAAAACACGGCTAGGAATCGATTCAGAGTAAGTGATTATTTGCGGGTAGTTTTGAGCAATAATAATAGCATTACCGACCTTACCAGAAGATGCGGGGTTAAAAATCACATTGATTCAAAATTTATTTAACCTTCTACCAAAAATGTTATGTTTTATTTAAACTATTAAAATAACATTGTTATTCCATGTTACTATTGATAAAAGTTTATTTATAATACACCTGCTCAAAATATGATAGATTAGATGCCTGTTTAGCGTGCGTAAAATAACATATTTCGCACTAGTGCCTTTTGGTGGTTTATTTAGGTAAATTAATTTAGGTTTTTGTACCTTAGTTAGCACACTGGATATTGGCTAAATTATTTGTATAATTTATTGCTTAAGTTGGTTTATTTGAGTGACAAGTGCTTAAGTTTTTAGTACCTTAGTTAGCACACTAGTTATTGGCTAAATTCTTTGTATACTAATTTATTGCATAGGTTGGTTTATTTGAGTAAATTAAATAAATGTAAAGATTTTGTACCTTAGTTTGCACAATTTTATGGTTATTGTATAATTTATTGCTTATGTTGGTTTATTTGAGTAAATTAAATAGGTGTTAAAGTTTTTGTACTTGAGTTAGCACACTGGTTATTGGCTAATTTTTCTGTATAACGTATTGTGATGCTGGGATAGATCACATGTGATCTTACAGCAGCACTGGTCCATTTAAATATTTAATGTAAAGTTAATAAAAAAAAAGAAAAAAAAATGTTTTTACTACTAACGTCATCTAGGGGAAACCGGCCACATTATTCTGTAAGCATGTAAACCCTTGTTTTACCGTATACACTAAAAGCTGTTTAAGATGAGTATTTCCAAACTTTTATATTTTATTATTAAATATAATTACATATATATGTGAAATTGTGAAAGATGTTTTTTATTTTATTTATATTAAAAAGATTTTAGAAAAAGACATTGGTCTTAGAAGTACAGATTGGCGCCAAACAGAAACTGCGTTTTCTTCTGTCGCAACAAAATTGCTTTTATTTTATTGTTAATGTAATTTTTCGCATAAAAAAACACTCCGAAACTTTTACGCGACGGTGTAAAAGCTTTTAAATGGCTCGACTGTAATATTGCAAAAATGCTGGTTAGTCAAATAGCTTTAACACCGTCGATGTGTACTCTGTTGGTTTATTAAATAAGATTTTATAAAAAGTCTTTTTCCATGCGTACTACTTTAGGCATTTTTCTGAAAAATCTAACTTTTTTGACACTTTAGACATTTATTTTACTATTCTATTTTGAAATGGTAACCCTAGTCCCACAGTAAAAGTTGTATTTATTAATAGGTAGAATGGTTATCATCTTAATAGCCTGTACATTGACAGAGGCGTATAAATACCCACCTCCATCGTATGTCAGTACCAACCTGACGCCACGGACCTGGAACTGACACACCAATTTTAGTTTTCATCATTATCGGCTCCGAGCGAGACCCTTTGAGCACTTTTAGGGTTCCGTACCCGAAGAGTGCTAAACGGGACCCTATTACCCAAGCCTCCGCTGTCTGTCTGTCCGTCTGTTACAATTTTCACCAAATACGTGTCACTATGGCCTGTACCACGACAATTAATGAAAATTATAAAAAAAATACACCCAAGCGGTGTTCCCATACCATAAACATCGAAAAAATATAATTTTTAACGTTATTTTTTTAAACATAGTTGATGTTTGTGATTGTTGCCACTTGGTGGAAATTACATTATGTTTATTTTTAACACTTGTATTTTCAGGGTATGATATAATATATTATACAACTATATTGTGGATAAGTATAAGTGTTCAAAATAAACATAATGTTATTTGTTTTAGCTCTATTTTAAAGACGGTAAAACAAACAAGTTTCAAATTTGGTCACATCATTGTAAATACTCTAACGTGAAATAATAAATAATAAAATTGCTTAATTGTTTGTCAGGCGCTACCATTTTTTGTCGCCTTAATATTGCTATAGCATCTATATTGTATGTATGTTTTAGGGTTCCGTAAAAGCATTCTATGGTGTCACTGTCACCCTTTATGCGCGAGTCCGACTCGCACTTGGCCAAATTACAACAGCGTTCCCTATAGTTTCGTATTTGCCCATCCACGCCCACTTGAAAAACAAACCCTGTATAGATTTTTTGGATGTTTGTTAAGGCGCATAGGCATGCCACCGTTTTAGTACAAAATTTGATAACCCGTTTCTCTGTTGTTTTTCGTTATAGACTAAAGTTTGAGACCTCTATAGTTTAATACACGCATTTACGAAGTCACTATTTAGCTTCAATGTAAAATTTTGATATAGGTGCAATTTAGGGCAAGAAAATAACTTTGTATGCAAATCTATCCAGCTAGATAGATATCTTTAAAACAAATTCAATATTCAAAATTTTGGCAAAATAGTGCCTTTTAAAATACCAGCACCAGGTGATAGAGGTCTTAAACTTTGGTCTATAACGAAAAACAACAGAGAAACGGGTTATCAAATTTTGTACTAAAGCGGTGGCGTGGCTAAGCGCCTTAAGTGTTTCACGAATTTGTTTTACACTCGTTGTATCCATTGAAACGTTTTAAAAGCGGGTGTTTTTATTACATTCTATACCGTGCGTGCATACAGTTCAAAACTATGTAGGCATTGTTTATTTTTTCTATAACAAAATAATGGAGGAACTTGCGAATAACCCTTCAAAACGTATGGCAGTTTGAGTGTTTGTGAGTGGGCCGAATCCATATAAAATCCCTTCAAGTACTATTAGAACCCTTGCCCTGAGAGTTCCGTACTGTTTAATCAAACAAGTACGTTTAAAAATACAAACTTATCTTTACGTACAAAATGTATTAAATAAAACTGCAAAATTAAGTTGGTCACGTATTAGCTCACATATTAATTGAAAATTAATGATTTTCGGATTGATGCCTTCACTTGTGCCAAAAGTCCTCCCTTTGTACTAAATATAGAGATTATAGGTCACCGGGAGGCGTAAGTACAAAGGCGGATGCCGCACCGACGTGATTAAGTTGCTCTGTAACGCAGCCGCATCCGTATAAATGAGGTATTACAAACACGATTACAACACAGACACTTGAAGACTGTAATGTGATCGGCTTCAAATATTTATGTTCAAACGAAAGCAACCCGAATACAGCGAATAACTGTAATAAAGCATGATGCGTAGTTACGTATACCTACTATTTACCAACCACCGCTACACTTCTCTAAGTATTAGTATTAAAATAGGCATGATGACTAAAAAAAAATTATTAGTCCGTCAGTTAGATTATCAGAAAATATTGGACACGTTTTTTTTATTTTTTCAATTAAACTAACAATGATGAAGATATAGCCCGCTGAAGTTCCGCGTGACGTCACATCTAGGTACAATTTTACTTAGGAGTGATGTCATTTTCCCCCACTCCCAAACTTTGACGTGCTTTATCTCTGTCATTTTTTGTTTGATTGACAAAGGAAAAAATACGTGTCCAATATTTTTTGAAAATCTAAGGCCGACTTGCACCAATATTTAAATCTAGATTTAGAACTTTAGCTGAGTTTGATTTGACAGAAATGTATTAACTGACAGATCGTAAACCTGATTTAGCGATAAAATCGAGATTTAAGATTTTGGTGCAAGCCGCCCTAAATGACGGACTAAATAGAATAATATTTGGTTTACCCTGTCTACAAGCCTATTATCTTCATACTAGCTTTTGCCCGCGCCTTCGTCCGCGTGGAGTTCGGTTCACCCCCTTAGGGAGCGAATTTTCAAAAATCCTTTCTTATCGGATGCCTACGTCATTACAACTATCTGTATGCCAAATTTCAGAGAAATCTGTTCAGTAGTTTTGGCTGTGCGTTGATAGATGAGTGAGACAGGTTTGCCTTTTATATAAGGTATGCGTTCGGAACGGCAATTCTGAACGAATGCGATGGTTTTACAGACAGATCTGTTGAAGACAATGATACTTATTTCTTAACTTGATGTTTGTTAATTTTTTTTATTTATTTTTTTAGAACACCTTTTGCACATTTACACAAATTAATATAAAATGTGAAATCTTGCTTTTTGCAATTACATTTTTGATTAAATTCTGAAATCCTGTGTGGGATACACATAACTGGGGGGCTATTCCAGAGAATCAATCGAATCGAGATTTCTAAAACTCGATCTAAAAAATTAAGGATTTTTTAGATCGAGTTCTAGAAATCTCGATTCGATTGATTCTCCGGAATTACCATCCTGGATTTCTCACACAGTGGCGGTTGGTGAGTTTTAACACTGGAGGTTCACTCCCCGTCTCTGTTACTGACAAGGAGGACGTACCTACCCAATTATTTATACCTCTCCATGACTGTTTCTAGTTAGGTACTTTAGTGTAATTACAATTTATAGGAGAAGTTTACGTTGAACTACTGCGTTTATTGTATGCGCTTATTATAGTCATCATTTTCAAATCATTTACATTATGTACACAAACGAAACGTCTTCACTTCTCACACTATCACCTATTTTTGTGAAGAGGATGACCTTTATTTTTAATATCAAAACGTTGTTCAATTGTCTCTCTGTTATTTTTAATAAACTGAGTACTGAACGTCATATTAGTACAGACAAGCTCCTTGTATACAAAACAATTTACACTCACTCGAACAGTTTTTTATTTCGCGCGTCACAGCTCGATTGCTCTTTGATCTCCGAGACTCCGACCCGGCCGGTTCGGCTAAGTTCGGCTGGTCCGTGGCAGATACAAATTCAGTATAATTTGCATATAAAATGCCCCGTCTCACGCATACGGACCTAGGTACCTCTCTTTCTTTCCTACGTACCAATTTTGTGTGGGACATTTTTTTCATAGCAGCGTGATTCCCGAGCGCTCCACTCGGGCACAGATGTTACCATGTTTTCGCGCCTGACAAAGGCCCTCTCGTACATATACGTACATACAAATTATCGGTTTGTTTACACAGATAAGTTATTGTTCTTTATGATAAGAGTATCTTCTTACTACTTTTTGTACGTTTCTGCGGTCCTGCTAAGATTTTAACATACTGTTGAGTGGAAATAGATAAACATAACTTTATGTGGGAGTTCACCGCTCCAGCGCTTCTTAATACAAACCGTCACTCACAGGCAAAAGAAGAGTTTTAATGCAAAAATTCAGTTTAAATTTCCATCACTTGGTACGCAGCTACGAGAGTGCAAAAAATTTTAAATTCTTTTCGTCGTTCGAGCATGCTGTATTTTTTATTGCATTTCTCTTTTTTAATGGGGTATGTAAAGTACACTGGTTCTATATTTTTTTAATGAATATCTGGCCAAAATAAGCCAAACATGTGTACATATATCTTTATTTCAAGCAGTAGTTATTTTTTTATAATTTGCCAAAGTTTTGTTGTGATGACGTCATGAAGTAAGCTAAACCAACCTCTTTATTCACAGGGAATGAAGAAATTGATTCTTTTGTCTTTGACTATTAAAAACATTAAAAAAAACATAAATCTTTGTCTACTGGTTTGACGTTTGAAGTTTGACTGCTCCAACCTTATCACTTATTTTAGGTTTTAGGTATGTTGTTCTCGCTTAAGAATTTGTTTTACAAAAATTTTAATGAACAGCCTCCAATGAGTTTTTTCGCATTTTTTGTATTTCTGACTTTTTATGTACGGACGCCAGTAGTTATGATACTGATATAACAACTGCCAATGGTACCCTATTAAGCAGGCGCCCGTACTTCGTCTCAGTTCGTTGTTCTTATGTATTAAATTTTAAAAACTATGTCTTAACACTACTTACTTGTACGCAAATAAATATATAATAGTGTATAAAAACAGACATGTACCGAGAGTATAGCCGATAAACTGCTACGCAGTTTGGCTTCAATATTTTGCAAACAAAAATCTGTATGTCTTTTGCTGAATAAATAATCTATCTAATCTATCTATCTATCGCACAAAACTCGACTTTGGCGGAACTAATGTGTGGAATCACATTATAAGAAGCCAGATAAAAGGCAAAAAAAAACAACAGCTAACATTTACATTATTTTGATTCGATATTTATGCAGGTATTAAATAAATCTGAACAAGAAGGATACGATAAAGATTATTAAGAAGATTAAAATTAACACTATTTATGAATTGACCCAAGTAAACATAGTATTAGATCCTTTTCACCATAAAGTAGAAATTTCACCAAATTTGCCGACAAAAATTGTTTGTATTCATGAGAACTAAAAAGGAAGTGGTGCAAGGAAGTAATGTGGAGTATCAAGCCTGAGCAGCGTTTATTTTGTTGTGAAGATCATTTGAACGTTATTTGTATTTACGACTCTTGATTTTATTATATTATCTTCATTGTAACAGATTTAATGTTACCAGCAGTCGAACAAAAAAAGGCCCGAAACCGAATCAGAAATTATCCGTAATGTTACATACAATAACTTCTTTTAGCGTTTTAATCACATATTTCTGTATAATTTAACTAACGTGAACTCATAATTCGTTCATAACGACTTTAACTTACGATAAGGTATCTACTCGATCACTAATCCAGAGCGTACGGGTTCAGATTCCATATGGGAATGTTGAATCTGGTCTGCGTCTTTGTGATTACTCATCATGCAGGTAGAGATACTCGTCGGTGAAACGTGGGTGAACGAGTTAAGACTGTGAATTATATTTGATGAGCAATCGCAATCGACTTGTTGTTCATATTACAATTAATTAATATTACAATTTTCCACTTACTTTCGGGAAAGATCGGAAATAACTAAATGTATTTTTTACACATAGGTATACACAAAACTACCCGAAATTCGGTAAACGTATCCGTACCGGAAACCCTGAACAGATTGTCAACTATCTAACTATTGTTGTCTTCATGTTGACATTGCTACGGCAAAGACAATATGCTTTATTTTTTTTTTTCAATGGGCCTATTCCTATTCAGTCTAGCCCGTGACGTCATTTAGTGGTCAAATGAAAGTGAAAGTAGTTTTTGTATTTTTGTTAAAATATACACGATCTCATAGTTTTTAAAGCTTTAAATAGAAAAATACGGTCTTAAAACCTAATATCTCGAAATAGTTTCGGAATAAGCACCGTTTACTTATCACTTTACCCACCCAGTTCCTCGTTATAGAAGCACGGTTCGCGCAAGATAATGCAGCATGCATGGGTGTCTATGTTGTCTGCCTTTTCATTCTTATAAACAACAGTAGCGCTTGCACGACACACAGATCAATGTGTTGCAGCAGGGTTCGGACGACCTTGACTCTTTAAAGTCATTCGTCAGATAATGCAGAACAGACTATGGGTGCGTGTTGCATCCGTCTTTGTATTTACGCCACCGTGAAGTACTCTATTAGTTTTGATGATGATGACGAACAACAAAGTGATTCTCTAACGATCCGTCTTTCCATTAACATTTACGGAACCCTAAAAATGCAAATACTTTTGGTTCCATAGGCGAGAAAGAGGCGTTGAGTAAGCTGATATTGATTTTTTTAAATCGATGACTGCATGACTAGCATTAGATAACATTCTGCAATGTGTGCATCTAACACAACGAGTTCCGTCAATGATGTAATTCGCTTGAAAATGCGCTATTTCAACCAGAGATAATAGTAACTCGTTTTGTGCAGTCGTGCTATCTCCGACATTTCCGTTTCCCCAAGAGAATTGTGCAGAAGCGAGCTTCATTTCACAAGTCCTGGTTTCCTTGATGTTACACATTATATATCCGCAGGTACGAGTAGATACGGTCAGCAAAAGAGATAAGTAAACAACCCCAGCACAAACTGTGAAACTAAGATCCTTTTAATATACTCGAAATATTATAAGAGTGCATTACAAACTAGAAAAGATCAAAATAAGAAACAAATTTCAAGTAAGATAAGTATTTGAAAAAAATCTTCGGGCTAGGATTCAAACCTGCGACCTCTTGTTACCACGACAAGCTCACTACCGAGTGCGCCACCGAGGTACTTATCCTATACCATTGAATTTTTCCACCACACTTGTACACCAAATTTTTGTAACTATTTGATGTACCAGCTAGTAAATACTTAACGCTCACTTTTTTTTAATTCTCGCCTTATTTGATATTTGTTTCTTATTGGTCTTTTCTAGTTTGTAATGCAATTTAATAATATCAAAAGTATTTAAAAGCGATGGATTTGCTATATCTGTATTAAGGACCCGTTCTCCGTGACTTGAGCACCTCATTTTGCGTCAGGTAGAACTGAACTCTATGACGTTTCATTATTGTTTAAAATAGGGCGCTCTGAGCCGTGGCTGTTGCGACAACCGAAACATCGCGCGCTCTAAAGAATCACGTTTCAATCACGCCCTCCATAGTCATTTGTATGGGGAAATCACATGCAAAAGATGGATAAATACACCAAGTAACAATTTTTGATATGGGAAACCGTCAATGGGAAATACGCGAAGAGCAGTTTTACGTAATTTTTAGCAACTTTAGATTTTTTTCTGGCTTGCCATGATATCTATGCAAAAATCAAATCATTCATGTTTTAATACCTACAACTCTTCGACAACTTGCGTGATTATTTATTTCTTATTCAACAAATATTTTCTGTCATGAAATACAGTGGGGCACCTTTAGGTGATACGAGTACAGACCCTTATCGAGAGATTTTGAATATATATCCGATAACCGCCATTTCTCATATTTTATTTGTATCTCTTTTGCTGACTGTACTTTCTATGTAGATTGCAATCAAGCTACTCCTTGGTTGTTATCGTGGACTTTTGATTTCTCTAGAAAAACACGAGAGTTCTCAACACAACACCCCTGTAAATTTTATATGTTTGTTAACAAACTGGGTGAAGAGAAAAACCAACAACAAGTAGATCGTATTATACTTAACAAAAATAGAAAAAACAACAAGTATCGTGCAATGGACCCATTTAAGAAAATTCATGAATTAATTATACAAAAATCTAGTTTTGTTATTTTGTCTTGGCCTCTATTTCTAACGCGTACACGTATTTCTTGTCACTATACGAGTAGTTGCTTTTTATCATTCTGTTAGTTAATGCGATTAGACGGAATATGGGAATATTGGAATATGGAACACAAAATTAAGGGGACAGAATTTCGAACAGTGGAATTCGGAATCGTCACGACATGAATCCCCGAGGGGGTGTCATAGTTGTTTTCAGGTACTCGTACACCCACATTTCACCGACGATTATTATTACATAATTGTGATAGGTGGTGAGCCCTACTCCCGTACTTCGGGCACAAATTTAACCCATAGCTTAACGTGCTTTCCGAAACACGAACACGAATGTGCCCTACGAGATGTGAACCCACGGCCTCTATTAATAGTCGAACCACTAGACCACAGGGGTGAAGTGGATATAAAATGGTATGGCAGTGTTTTCAGAACGCATTTTTCAACGCAATTTTAGTTTACACCGAAACACACGTCCAACTTAACTAGAGGGGCCCTTTGTGCCCCTAATTATTGGAGACCTTTTCATTCTGGAATTGTCAATAAAAAGAATATCTCCTCCATCTGTCTAACAAGGTGATGTTTCAGGAATCCTTCTCTTAGTCTGATTCTAAATATGTACCAATTTCAGGCCCCTTAATCTGTACGTGTTTTCGCGTTACAAACAATATTGCAACAAGGCTTAAGGCGAGAAATTGGTAAACTTTTAATCTTACAATATAATATATTCTTTATTGCACAGCAAAAGACAGAAATAAAAAACGATTTCGCAGTAATAGGTAGTAGGATACAATTGGCGGTCTTATCACTTAAAGCGGTTGTATGGAATCTTAATATAATCGGTGCCTTAGGGGAGCGAACTGAGGAGGATTTACTTACTCCCTACAAAATACCCTGTTATGCCGTAAGGTCGTATGGGCCAAAAAGACTATCGCCAATGTTACAAGATCCAGCTACCATTTTGAAGTGTATTTATAAGACGAGCTTGAACTGAGTAAATGTATAACCAGCATATAAGAGAAAGAAGAAGAAAGTCTACATGATAAGAAGAGTGATTGTTTTGAAATTTAATTTTATGAATAAAACTCAAAGAGAAATTAAATTCACGTCTCGGTTTATTGTCCACTTGTAACAGTATTACTGCTGCAGTGTTTATCGAAACAGTATACTTATTTTAACTTTATAAATTTCCAGACAAAATTATATAAAATGACATGGCTTTTCACTTTTTGGAAAATCATTTTACTTTATTACAATTTTACCTTCCAATCATAAATTATTGTTAAAATTTAAAAAAAAGTTATTTTATTGAAACACACTTTTTTCGCACTTGTCAGCCGCATTGACTAACGCAACAGCCATGTTGCAGGGGCGCAGATTAGAACTATATTTTAATATGGTTTTGTTCCAAATTTCAACATCACGACTCAAGTTGCAAATTTTCCTGAAGCACTCACCTTAAATAATAGGGCATCTGATTTAGCCGTCTGCTAAGGTTAAAAAGCTAAAAGCGGGCAATGTGTCAATTACGGTTAATATCAAGGCTAATGACATAAAAGAAGTGTAGATATTACGGTTTTCAGTGGATTACAATCTAGAGGTACATAGATACATGTAAGCCTAATTTTAAGGAGTTAACGATTCTTTCGCTACCATTTTTGTAGGTATATTTACGAGGCTGCATTATTTGTGAAAACAAACCCTGAACTGTTTCAGAAGGTTTCTCAGATTACATCGAAAAGAGCAACACAACCTTAATACAAAAAAGCATAGTACGCCTTGGACCCAAAATAGATAATAAATTGCCTAAAAATATAAAAAACCTGTTTTCTTACTTAATTTAATTTTTCTGTTTTAGATACGTAGGTTTAGTTTGTAGTTTTTTTTTTCTTTTATAGCCTAGTTTAGATTTTAAATTATTATTAAATAATTACAGTTCAGAGTGTTTCACCTGCAGGAGGTATACAAATGCTTTAATACAATTAAATTACAATGTCTTTACAATTATTATTGTTATTTTTATGAATGAAACCTTATCAATAAACACCTATGTACAGACACGAATTTCTTACTACTTTAATAATAAAAAAAATCCTGGACCTGATAAATTTTAAATACAAATTATAGACGTACCTTGTTGAAAATGTTATTCTTATTATACTATTTCTGAATTTCTTTTTTATTCTATGATAGAAATAAATTTCTATATTTTTAAACACTTGGCGATTTATCCATCGCAAGGAGATAACAAATTAAATTTGTATCATTACGGTATAGAAAATCAGAAAAGTAATTCTGGACGTGAGTCCCGGTTCAGAGGTCTCCACGTCCAGATTTACTTTTCTGATTTTCTATACCGTAATGAAAAAAATTTAATTTCTTTTTATTAAATTTAAGTATTTAATTCTGACATTTGTAAGACATTTTGTGAGTTTACAATTTTAATGATTCAATTTGTTTAATGAATTTTTGTACGCCTTTTAGCCAAAACAAGAGCACTGTAATAAATATTTGTAATCTACGCATGTAAATTATTTGACTGATTGATCGATAACTTAGATAAAACTCATACAATATACTAGAGACAGTAACAATGGCCCTTCCCCAGGGTGGAGTTGGAGGCGTGGCTGGACAAGGCGACGTACTCACACGGAGACTCGGTGCTCGTGGGCATCGTGGTGCACAACCACTCCTCCAAGACTGTCCGACGCATCAAGGTACGTCACGGTTCCATCCAATACGCCTCCATCTCATCCCATCCCATTGCGACCCTCTCACCCACATCCATCTATAAATTTATTACAAAATCATAACAAATACATAGTTACAACGCCTAAAAAACAACTTCAAGCTAAGAACAATGTATGGTGTGAAAGGCTAGACCTAGTTGTAGTTGAATTAATAGGATACACCTGAGTATAACCAACTGCCACCGGCCGCACCTAGTTGTAGCCGGCTAAACCTAGGTGTAACTGCACTTCGGCTTTTAGCCGTATCATACATACAAGAAGTTTACTAGAAGCAATGTTTTTATCGATTCTTTAGTAAGTGCAAAATAATTGGATTTCCACAGGGTTGAAGTGTGTATTTTTTTTTAGTAGGTATAATGTACTGTAGTAAAGTCCCCGTCACAAAGCTATAAATTTTGTAAATAAAAAACTTCTACTAAGTTACGTAGCGATAATTCAATAAGTAATCCCAAATTCAATCAACTCAAAGTAACATACGTGCAATACGAAACTAACGAGCAATTGCACTTGGTCGGGTTATATTTTAGCGATATAAAGCGCTGTTTGTGTGGTACTGGAACGCGTCTCGTGAACATTTTGGCCGCCATTTTGAAGTAAGTTCACGCTGAGACGCTGTCAATGCTGTCATTATATAGGTAGTTTCGAATGCATCTCCAAATCCAAAGGTTGCGAACCCTCGTATGTGTGTTTACAAAATTTATAGCTTCTCGTGACGGGGACTTTAGTAGAACGCAACAATTTATATGCCTACCGAATATGCTAAAGAATCTTCATATGGAAGATTCCAAGAAATGTACATATGTGTCATATGTACATTGGCATGGTATTCGAGGAAGATGGAATCGGCAATTTGAGCTACAAACCAACACGTCGTCACGAATTTAATCAAATTCCAAAACCTTTTGCTTACATTGCCATTGCGGCGAACTCAAATCGTTCGTTCAGGACCGCTCGATACACGGACGCGGTTCGATATTGAAAGTCTGTGGTCACAGAATCGTGTTTTGGAGGAAACTTTACTGTTTTCGTTTCTAACACGTTATATTATAACGAAGCATTTTCAAACTAGACCAATCTCGGTTACGTGATAGAAATCGATTATTTTTGGTCTCCGTCTAAGCTATCGACTGTGAAATCGGAAGCTTCCGATTTCAGTTGATAGTTTCACAGTAGATACAAAAAAAAAAGGATTTTTCCCACTTTACGACTGAAATTGTTCCGAAAGTGATCGCTATCTTCATAGAGACTCAGTCGCTGCAGACCAGAACTAGAATTTACGTATTTTTTTTTTATAACATCGGTCAAATGCGGTCATGACTTGCGCCCTGAGGGTTCCGTACCAGTCGAATAAAAATGAATAAAAACTACAAACTTAACGTTACCTAGGAAATTTATGAAACAAAACTGCAAAATTAAGTTGAGTATTCGAGTACGTAACCCTAAATCTGTAATAAAATTCGGAGTTTTCAATAGTTGTTGTTAAAATACAGTATAATGGTACATTCCAAATTCCTAACTAGTTAAGTGTTTGAGATAGACCCCCTAACAAAAATGGTCTTAAACTGACTATGTTAATGGCCCCCACATTTATTGAACGAGCGAGCGATGCGAGCGAGTTCTCCGGGTCTACTTGAACAACCCGGTGTTCGTATGTATGTATGTATGTATGTTTGTTCGACGTTAACTCGAATATCGTTAATCGGAATGTCATACAATTTGGCAGGCGAGTAAATAAGCCAAAAATAATATTTAAGTTCGAACATGAGCCAAATCGGCTAAGTGCAAATCGGGAAAGCGCGAGTTTATAGTATATCCAAATTTCAGATCTGTAGCTAAAGACCCATGACATACAGACGGACAGACAGCAGAGCAACATTAATAGGGCTAAGGGCGTATGCTGACCAAACTGGCGACATACTGAAAAAGAGCAAACCAAAAAGTACCCGGAATAGAAGAGCTTGTATGACTAGATTGATGGATGTGGAAGAAGCGAAAGAGATGTGTCAGGATCGTAGCAGATGGAAATCTGTATTCTCTACCTACTCCCATGGAAGTATACCTATATGTAGGCATGAAACATTTCGTTCGAAATACATATAGGGTGGAACTTTGTTGCGCGCCAATTATTGCTGTAATAGAATGAGGATGGGGTAATTAGGATCGTGTAATTCCGCGCACAATTCAATTTTTTTTCGGTATTCGAAACTTTTGTGTTCAGCGCTCATATACTACATAACATGCATCAAAAGTTATGATTATGAGTAAAAAAGAATACTTTTTCACGAAGTGTATCACATATTCCATTACTTATTTGTAGCTTATTTGATGAACGCACACTTGTAAAAATCCAACAATTTACAAAAAGAAATGTTAGGTTTTGATTGACGGTCTATTCTGCGAATTTGTAAAATGTTGTAACAAAATCATGAAAAATAATGATAACGCCCAAAAATGTATAGAAATAGTTTGTATACGCATTAATTAATTTTTGAACGAGCGAGCGAAGCGTCTACTGGAACAATCTGGCGTTTGTATGTATGTATGAATGTTTGTTCCACGTTAACTCGAATATCGTTAATCGGATTATCATGAAATTTGACAGGCGAGTAAATAAAGGCAAAAAGATTTTTTTAAGTTCGAACACGAGCCAAATCGGTCAGGCGCGAATCGGACCAGCGCGAGTTCAAAGTTCGGGGCGAACTACTAATTATTGATATTATATTAGCTTCAAAGTAGGTAATAGGATTATCCGTGGTCGTGATTACGAATACGAAAAATCTCAAAATTAATCTACTTGGACAATCCGGCGTTTGTATGTATGTATGTTTGTATGACGATAACTCTAGCATCGTTGATCGGAATGTCATGAACTTTAGCAGCCGAGTAAATAAGGCAAAAAAGAATTTTTAAGTTTGAAGCGGAACCACATCGGTCAAGCGCGAATCGGGCGAGCGCGAGTTCAAAGTTCCGAGCGAACTACTAGTATTTTAAAGCTACTATAATTAAACGAGCGAGCGAAGCGAGCGAGTTCTCCGAGTCTACTAGAACTAGTAGTTCGCCCCGAACTGCGAACTCTCGTTCGCCTGATTCGCGCTTGGTAGATTTGGCTCATGCTTGAATTTAAAAATCTTTTTGCCTTATTTACTCGCCTGCCAAATTTCATGATAATCCGATCAGTGATAATCGAGTTAGAGGGGCATGCCAAAAGAAGTTAGGTACTCCTTACTCATTGGTTCGTCACTGGCACGTTAGAACTTTACGTATAGGCCGGTTATCACCTAATAATTTTGAATATAGAACATTCGTTATTTCAAATTATTTTGTTTTTCCGAAAGAATTTGGCGGGAATTCGTTCGTAGCAACGGAGCTCACTCGAAGAGATTTTCGGACAATGGTTTATTATAACTATAAAATAGGTTTAAAGCCTCAATTTGAACTTTTGGTTACTACTTTTGGTGAATCTGCTTGTTCACGCGCAACAGTTTATAATTGGTTTGCTGAATTTAGAAGAGGACGCGAAAGCTTTGAGGATGAGGCGAAGACTGGTCGGCCGCCAACAGCGGTCACTCAAGAAAATGTTCGAGCAATCGAAAAACTTGTTCGTGAAAATCGGCGAATTACATATGTAGAGCTCGAGCGAGAAGTGGGCATTGGATCAGCAGCAATGCAGACCATCATACACGACCACCTTTCTCTCCGTAAGCGTTGTTCGAGGTGGGTGCCGCACAAACACACCAATGAGCAGAAAGAGCGCCGCGTGGATTTGTGTAAATTTATTATATATAAATTCAACGGCGGCGAGAAAAAAAACGTTTATGATATACTGACTGGTGATGAAACATAGCTATATAACTACGACCCTGAAACAAAGCGCCAGTTGACGGTATGGTGCTTTGATGATGAGCCGACCCCCACGAAATGTCGCCGTGCACGAAGCATGCAGAAACAAATGGTCGCCTCATTTTTCTGCAAGACAGGTCATATTGCTAACTCAGAATGGTACGTGACAGTTTGCGCCCCAAACAAGCGGCCGAAGTCAGGAAACTGGCAGCTTCTCTGGTATCACGACAATGCCTGCGCACACGCCTGCCAGAACACTCGACTGTTTCAATACGAAAAATATGCCCATCCTACCTCACCCGCCATATTCCCCTGACCTAGCACCTTGCGACTTTTACCTGTTTCCAAAAATAAAAGAAAAATTAAAAGGCAAGAGGTTTGAAAGCAAAGAAGACGCACTCGCTGCACATAATTTCGAGTATTCAGAGGTGTCTAGAGAAAATTGGGCAGAGGTATTTTCTAAATGGTTTAGACGTATGGAAAAGTGTATACGGGCTCAGGGTGAATACTTTGAGAAGTCTGATATCTAAAATAATATAGTTTTTGAATATCTAGTTTCATTTGGCATGACCTCGTATCGTCGAACAAACATTCATACATACAAACGCCACTTCGCTCGCTCGTTCAACAAATCCGGAGAATAGACCCATAACGGCAGTGTACAAATAAATCTGAGGATTTTATATTGAAATTGAGTTGGATTATGTAAAGTCCCGGTTGAGCTGGCTTCAGCAGCTTTCACGACAGGAAGTGCGTCTGTGTTCATGTTACTGTCAATCAGTAAGTAACAGTGTAACAAACAGCTCGATGGTTCAAGGTGAATATAAAATATTTAAAGACTCAACTGAAAGCGTGTAGGCGACGCGTAAACAGAATGTAGGCCAAGTTTTATTGTTACCTAAATATTCGGACCAATTTACACGCCATGTTTTTGTTACCTATAAAAAGTTTATTAATGCTTGCTGGAAGACTAATTTTTCACTTTTAATGTGCAAAATTGGTTTCTTTCAGCATTTAGTATAATAACGTTTTTGTTATTAGCGCCTTTGAATCTTGTCGTAATTTTTAAGTTAATTTACAAAGACCGCCTCCGTGGTACAGTGGTTTGAGTTCTCGACTACTAAACCAGAGGTCACAGATTCAAATCTGGTAGTTTGTGTTCGGTCTGCATGTCGAAATTGTGCCCGTAGTACGAAGATAGAGCTGCTGGGGAAAAAAAGGAAAATTGAAAAAAGACATGTTTTGCTAAGTTTTTTGCCCTTCTTCTTAGCAAGACTAATCGAATGGGCGGATGGTTGGGCATTATTTTTTTTATTGTTTATTTAGTTTATTTATCAACACATTTGTTCATTCATTAGAACGTGAAATTTAAGTCATTTTGCTAACGAAAACTGATGATAGTACTCGGCCGTATGAACAACTTTTACTATGAAGCCAACCCTGAAATCGTGAAAAAATATCAGCTGTTCCATAGAAAAGTTAAATACCTACTCCAAATGTATGAAACAGTTGATTTTTTTTTTTCATGATTTAAGGGTTGGCTTCATAGTAAAAGTTGTTTATATGGACGAGTACTATCACCAGTTTTCGTTAACAAAATGACTTAAATATCACGTTGTATATAAGGTCCTACAATTTAAAGTGAAAATAATTCAATAGATTAATGAGTATCCCTAATACACCAATTTCCAACGAAAATAAATTTAATTGCGCGAACTTTTTTTTTTACCTTTCCATAGGAATTGAATCAGCTAACTGAACCACTTAGTTCCTGGAAGTGGAAAAATTACGTGACCTAAAATTTTTTCTTTTTCTTTATTGTGATTAAATAACGATACATGATCTACCCTAAAATTATTTTCACTTATTATTGTAGGACCTTATATACATTGACATACCAAACCATGGACCTCGGGTCTAGTATAAAATTTACCAAAAAAGTGTCCTTAGTGAAGTGAAGTGTCAAAATATTAAGAAACAAAACATTTTAATTTGAATCGTATGTCATTGCTGCACGGCTTAGTTTTGATTGACGTGTGATTGACACCCTTTTTTAATTTTCAATGGTTTTGACTCTCTTTTGGTTCGGACACTTTTGAGCACAGACCCGATGTCCATTTGGTAGTACGTCAAAGTGTATATACATATATAATATTTTTATTCCTGTATTTCTCTATTTTATCCAGGTGTATAATTTTATTACATTTTAGTAGCCCAATTAAATATTTTTGTATGTATTTCCCGTATTATTGTTTTTATACTGTATGTATCTATTTTACAAAATAAATATTTTGATTTTGATGTATAGGTATTTTCCGATAGATAAAGTCTAGATGTCTCTAAAAGATGAGTAAATAAGGCCTTTTGGGCAAGCGCGCTTCTACCTGAGTCCTATCGATGTTTAACACAGGCTAGGTGGTGGCCAAGCGTTACATTAACAATAACAAAAAAAAGCTGGGATGTAAAAATCATCTGTAAAATATGGGTGTACGAATACGGACTGTGACTTGCATTTCACAGTTCACGCTCGGAATTACCTCTGACAACCCTTCGGGGTTCAGGTCGTAACATTGTTTGATCATTTTTATACACTAAATAAATATATAGGGTAACTTTGATTTATGCAGCCAATTTCGTACTGAAGACTCAGTAAGTGCTCAGTAACAAGGCTCGATGGCCCTTTTTGTGAAATTTGTAAATTATTCTTTTCGTGTTCCCTACAAACGCAACCCCAACTCCGAGTAAATTACTATGGGACGTCAAGATTTTATTTTGCGAAAAAAAGTGTTATCGATCCATGTTACTGATCACTTATCTTATTACCAAGCTTCCAGTATGAGTTTGGCTGTATTAAATTCACCTTATATATCCCTTAGACCCATGATATCAAGAAATGTTCTGCTGATCTACTTTACGATGTGATGAGCAGGCTAGTACGATCTGCTGCTGGCCCTAATAGTAGTTCATGCTATAAGTACGGTTAAGGATATGCAACTGTTTTGATGCATATAAAATGAGCACTTGCATTTAAAATAATGTTCTTAAAAATTTCTGATCATATGCAAACCGTTGTTTCGGCTACGTGAACTTTTCCGACACTTCATACATATATAATTTCACGCTCGTCTGTCAGAGAGATAGGCAGAAACTACGCAGATCTCCATCTGCTACGATTCTGCCACACTCATTTCGCTTATCCCACTTCCATATGAAGATATGTTTTTTGTAACATTTGTGGAATCTGGATTTTCCACTACGTAAACTTACCATTAAAGGTTGACTGGAAGAAATCACTTTAAATGATAAGTCCGCCTTTGCACACAATTTTTCTAACAAATCTCTGTTCTTCTTTCTTTTTAATGTATTTTATGTTGTGTACAATAAAGTGTCAATTCATTCATTCATTCATTACTGATGATGATGAATTCAGTGTAGTAAACAAGTAAATCGTCTTAGCCTGAGATTCAGAGTGCATTTTGAGTCCGAACCCAATCTTACAAACGTCAAAAAGCGGCGTGATCATGCTAGAGTGACGTTTCTAAGAATGAGTTCGGACTCAAAATGCACTCTGAATCTCAGCCAAGATCTCAGCTGGCTGTCAGACTCACGATAACCCTAGCTAGCGTGACTGCTGTGATTGATTCAGTGTTCGATATTGATGATAGTTAAAACGGCCTTTTGTTTCAGAACAGTCATCTTTACAAACAATATTTGTAACGCGTTTGTCTCCTCAGGCCTTGGTGGTGCAACACGTGGACGTCTGCATGTTCTCTAACGGGAAGTTCAAGAATGTGGTGGCGATGGTGAAGGGGAACAGTGTTCCCGTGCAGCCGGGGCAGACTTTGACGGACAGCTTCACGCTAATGCCGCATAGAGGTGAGCAGGCCCATAGTGGCCTTTTTGCGGCGGGAACTAGGACGGGCAATAATGTCACTAATTATTTACTTTTTGTTATCTACCTATATGTGAAAACACCAGAATATTTGTACGACAAGCTAAAATGGTCTACTAAATTTAATAAGCACAACACCAGAATGCCGGATTCCAAGCTTACCCTACAATTATTTAAAAGTATAGCTTTTCGTGGCAGTTTTAAATACGCGGCAACGAAGTGTTGGAATAATTTACCACCACCTGTGAGGAATATTAAAACAAGACATGGGTTTAAAAATAAACGATTTCCATATCTTTTCTCTCTCCAAAAATCGTTGCCATAGTGTTGCCTTCATTTCATACGTAGTGTATATACTTTATTAACACCGCCTTCTGCTCCTTGCTGAAATGTTATCTGTATAATGTTAGGCACAGTATGTATGGTATATATACATATAATATATATTTAAAATTTTATGTGAAAATATTTACAAAACCTAGTTACACGTATATTGCACCACAATTTTTCAGCGGGTCTGTGTGAACGCACGCCTGACAGAAAAACAGCGCGTTGTGGTTTTTTATCGCAATGCAAATACTGAGTCGGACCTTTTCGCTACTGCAACAAACCAATCTGTATTTTCTTTGTCTTTGTGATTATGTGTACTTTAATGTTTCTCTTGTTTATTGTTTTGTATTGTGTTTGCTACTTATGTAAGTAGTTGTTGCAGTGAATAAAAAATCTTTTTAATGACGTGCTCAGTAAATTTAACCACATAATTGATCGGACTGAAAAACTTTCTCAAATAAACATACCTGCGGAAGTTTATAGAGACAGGGTAACGCGTTGAGATAGGTCGGTATGGGGTGATTCCACGGAAACTAACCCCACCTTGCAAAAAAGAAAATATGTATGTCTATTTATGATACTCAAAAAGTGATCAACATAGAAGTAGAAAAAAAAACGAAAGGAGTGTCGTCAACCAAAAGCTGAAGCACCGATAGTAAGCCTACTCGCGTGTGCGCACGGGTCCGGCACGCACACATTCACATCATAGTAAGCCTAGTTTCATAGTAAATCCACTCACACACTTTTAAAACGCCGCCATTGCTATGCTTCAGTTGTTGCTTAGCAACGACTCCGTCCGCTTTTTTATTCGTTTATGGTGATTAATTGATTATTATGATTACTGATTAAGAGAGAGATATATTTGAAAAGAAAAATATGTAATTAAACATAATTATGTTATTTTAAGACATTGTGTTCAATTATCTTTTTTTGAATAATAAAAACGACTTTCATTAAGACTTAGTTTCGATAAAATGTTTTATTTGTCATGTGAAAGTGATAAAATTGTACTGTTACAATCATGAATCGCACCCGTTACAAATGAAAATAATTTAAGACAGTAAACCAACCATATATTTATAGGTACATTTAAAATATTAGTTTGAGGTTGATTTTCACTGCAGCTTTACTCGAATTAATATTTCAAGATGCTTTCATTCAGAATTTTACACGATCGTCATTAAAAGTCAACAGCAGGGCATCGTGTAATTCTTTAAGGTCGCACCCGTTACGAAGTTCTTTACGCTACGGGTTGCTTGAAATTGGATTCAATTAGACTGAATTTTAGTATGATTAATCCTGTTTTTTATAGGTATTTTTTTGTAATCAGCTATTTAGTGTTATACAATTATACCCAATTTATAATAAAAACAACGTTACAGTGTCACATCCTTTAGAATGGAATTACCCTGTGGAGAAAATATAAACTATAAGACATAGAAAAATTTGCTCAAAAGAAACCTCGCCATCGACTTAAAAGAAAAAAAAATTGCAGTCAAAGATTTTCGAAAAATTACTTGCCTTAGCCGGAAATCGAACCTACTTATTTTGTAACTTATACTTGCGATTGTCGGCACTTGGTGAAACATGGAAAGCATCTTGATGAAAACCACTTGTACACTGTTTACACAAAATTTCTAAACTATAGGTACTTTTAACCCAACCGGTTTCGAAATCTAATTCATTTTCAAGGGCTTAACAACTCATTTTAATGTTTTAAGACCTAACCCACGTGCTGTAAAAAAAATATTTGTTAAGCCCTTGAAAATGAATTAGATTTCGAAACCGGTTGGGTTAAAAGTACCTATAGTTTAGAAATTTTGTGTAAACAGTGTACAAGTGGTTTTCATCAAGATACTTATTTTGAGAAATGAAACATTCTGTAATATGGCATCATTTCGTAGTTCACTATGTTTTTATTCCGAAATCCATCGCTATGGAATACTCTAAATACTCATTTCGTAGTGTTGCTAGTAAGGGCCAAGTATTTCAAAGTAACATTATGTTTCAAGTCAAAGGAAATGTCTTGAAAAATCGATGACGCGAGTCCTTTGAGCAAATATCTCTATCTCTTATCTCAATGTGCTAACCTGTACATGAAAAATACCCTAACCAACTGACTGGTCCATCACCGCGTAGACCAACCGTTTGGTTTGACCTAGGAACTTCAAATTTAGACTGTAGGTTCTTGTTCGACGTAGCTATCCGCCAAAAGGGGATTTTAAGAATATTCTCCATTCAAATTCAAATTCTCATGGAATCAAGTGAAACGGGATCCAAACAAGCACCGTTGTTGGGCGTTCGCTAGTAGATACAATATTTTTAGGTTTTCTTACTACTTTTGAAACCGTGTATTTTGTATGAGGAGATCAATTTTTTTTATTTACGCTGTTTTGTTTCTGTGGCAAAGTTGTCTAGCGTGATGTGGTTTCAATTAAAGATATATTTCTATTTACATCCGGTATACCTACTTTAATTTGTTCTGGTGTGGTGACCTTTACCCGTTGTTGGTCTTTTTTATTAGTCTGAAAGACATGCTCAGTAACCGTGACCCAAATCGTGGACTATGGCAAAATATATTTACGTACATGTTGTTCGTTTCGCTAGTTGATGCTTCAATAAAAAACTTCATATGAACGAGGCGTCACTATTCACTGTGTTATTTTTTTGTATATTACGTTGAAAATTCTCAATTGATATTATTTAATTTACCTTTTCTATATTTACCATGACAAATTATGTAGGTAGGTCTTTATTCTACCCTAAAATGTAATTGTTTGAACTTACCGTTACCCGCGTCTGACACAAACAAAAGGAAGATAATCGTTCCTTTCACATTTCCCTAATTCATTATAATACTAAAGTTTTACATTATTCAGAGGAGATTTTAAAGGTCTAACTAACTCAACTATAGTATAAACTACCCACAAAGTTTGTATCGTCCAATAAACTTAAGTGTTTGCCGCTTACAGCAGTCTAATGGCTCGCGGAATTAGTAAGCGTCCCGAGTAACTGATATAAATCATTATTAATTACTCTTCACCCTTTTTCAACTGCCTCGTTTTCAGGATATTAAAGTGGAAAATTTTTTTGCAGGGGTCACGAAGAATTGGATCGCTTTAGAAGACTCCTACGCGAAATCCGGTGCAAGTCTCGCTTCTACTGTTCTGTGTAATTCAAATTCACCAGAAGATAGAAACGTTTTTGCCATATACGTTTCTTATTACGTTAAAGTAAAGCTATCCCTTAGTGCTATGGGAGGAGACGTATCTGTAAAACTACCTTTTACGTTGACTCATTCGTGCATAAATGAGGCACCAACAGATAGCGTCATTGAAGAAGCTACCCATAAAATTATATTAGAAGGAAATGAAAAAAGCGAGGAAGACGAAGATACTAAAGAGCATTTAGATGGAGATAAACAGAACAATAATAAAGAACCGAAAGAAAAGAAAGACAAAGAAGAAAGCGCCTTTAGCGATGACGCTGACGCTAAATCCCCAGAAGAACACCTTTGCGTCGCTGATGTCCTGGTCAACATAGAGAACAAAATCGCCCGTCCGAAGAAGTTCGTCGGTCAAACAGAAGTTCGCAGCGTGAAACCGGACGAAGAAGAATTAGATCTGATCGTGAAGTACCCAGGTACGGACACGTGATCCGAAGACGAGTATTATGAAAGCGGACAGACGGACAATAAGACTGGGCAGTCGACCAGAGACGAACAGAAACAAAAACAAAAGGACGATTGGGACGTCATAAAATCGAACTGTAAAGACGAAGTACAAGTGCATAAAGGTAGTTTTGCTGAGAACTTGAAAAGAGCTGTATGCTGTATAGATAGACGAAGGCAGTCGTAGTTTTTCAAGATATTTTTGAAAAAAATTGCGGCCTATTTTGATACAAATTTTATAAAGCGCAAAGGCAGGTTGGTTTTTGGATACCAATTACAAAATGTGTATAGCAATTTTTATGGCATACAAATTAATTTTAAGTAAAACTTTACTCACGTCTCAACGGATAATTTTAAGAAATTTCTTTGTCTAACAGCTGAAATTTATTAAATTAGCTTTTTAGAATTTCATTCATGTGTAACGTAATTAAAACCAAATAAATATCGAATGTTTATATATAAATAATGTTTTCAATATTTAACATGTACATGATAAGTTTCCAAATGAATTTTCTGTTATTTCAAATAAATGCTGCAAATAGCATAATTTAATCATCAAAAAGACTTACTGGTTATTACCATTAATTTATGGTGAGTCTGAAAGATACGCTTAATATTGTATTAAATACTGTTGACACACTAGTAAATTGGAATCGTGCAATTATTATAACATGTATTTTTATAGCCCTAGTAAATAGATACTCCTTTTTAGTATTAATGCACAAAAATGTAATTTTACGTAGAGTTTCGTAGATATTCAGGAAAATCAATATATCGAACCTGACACAGATACGAAAGCAATTTCTATGTTAAATATTCAATCAGTAGATTTATTATGTACATTGTAGATTTACATTCCTGAGAAATCTATGTGCCGTGCGAAGCGAGCGTGTACCCAATTTAACTGAATGTATGTTTTATTTACTGCGTCGAGTGTATAAGTCACAGGATAAACAGAAAAAAACGGATCATCGCGAAAATCCTTGGATGATTGCAAAATAACTTCGTAACCGTCCTAGCATGATTTGGTTGCTTTTCAAGAAAAAAATAAACGTAGATACCACGACGAGTGAAGGAAAATCGTAACGAGGGGTTTATACTTGTATGAAATAAACTTGAAGAGAGGTGACCCCTATAGTATTAACAGAAAGTTTCCATTATCCTAGAATTTTCGCGATGATCCGTTTTTTCTAAATATCTTACGATATTTAAGGCGAACTGCCCATTTCAAGAAAATTTCCACAATATGACAAGTATTGCAAGTGAAAAGCAATATTTATCAGAGTATTACATATATACTTTTAAAAACAAGACTTCACATCAAATCTCATAAAAAGTTATTTGCTTTGCCGTTTTCCACTAATAAACTTATTCCAAAACGCCTATTTACAAATGTAATTATTTTATCATACCTACCACTCTACAATACTTTGTGTTTGTAAATTCGATAACTTTCGTGTTATGTTTATAGGATTAGACTAAGTATGTGTCTGGTTGCGATCTCTAAACAACCTTTACGAAGATACAAATATGTATACAGATATGTACAAAGATATAAGTACATAATAATTCGAAGGTGGATATTTCCAAACAGAAAGTTATTCTCTATATAGCTTTGAGTTTCAGCGGTAAACAAAAGATACCCCTTGAGAACGAATATACGTTATACAATCCCCGAGTTGGTAATTTAAATTAAGGGTTATCAAAACACAATGACCTTTCAGGCAACAACTACTGCTGGTGACCTTGGTGCGTGCGTCTCATTTCTCACACGGCTCTTCCCATACTGGTCTCTCTGTCGTCCGAGGGGAAATCAAGCTGAGAAAGCGCTCAAATTTACTTAAATTAATAATTAAGATAATAACTAAAGTTCTTCAAAAATAATCAATGGACTCATTTTTATATAATAAGTCATAATTAGTTATAATATCTGAATTATGACTAAGTTTTAATTTGTTTCTTCGCATAATTAATAAATAAATCGGATCCTAAACTAAAATTATCTTGATTTCGACCTTGTTTTGGTATTTATTTAGTTAACGTCCTTGATAAAATTTAAAATATTAGTCAAGGCACATGATTCCAGATATTCTGAAGTTAATCTTTTTGTATATATTTTGCTTAAACAACGTCTGAATTAAACTTTCAAGGTAACTAGCAGTTACATCCCTCCTAATCCAACAAACTTAGTATCTACAAAGCTATCGATGATTGTATATTTTTATTTCCCTTCAATAATTATGTGAATGTCATAAATCAAATTTATAAGATGGTCAAAGATTTCTTGTATCTTCAAAAACAATAGGTGTGTTTTACAGTTCTGTATTAGCATCTGGTTTTCTGAGAACTTTGTATAAATTTGCATATTTCCTCATGATTTTCACTGTTTATTTCCTCTCCCCGTAACCCAAATTTAAATCAAAAATTTTACGATACTTTCAAGAAAAGCTTTTGAAAAAAGAAAAAGTATTTATTATTTGATAGATTTTCTTTGGTTAATGGAGGGTTCAGTTACCTCCACTGACCTCTTTTAATTGAATTAGTGGTCAGGGGCTACCAGCGTTGCCGGATATACCGCCTTTCCGAGAGAGAATTTTTTTGAGAGAGAACAATCTGATAAAACAATATATCCCGCTTTTCTTGTTAAAAATTCGCGTTTTTGAAGCACCACCACCGCATTTTCAATTTTCTCATCTGGCAATACTGGTGGCTACACCCCAACCAGACGTTGGTCATTAATGGATCATCAATTGTACTCAATTTAGTCTCAATCTTGAAAAAACTTTTTTAATTAAACTAATATTCTACTTTATATTCCTCTACAAATTTATATTTTCTTTAGTATCTAGTACTTGTTTAGAACTAAAATCTCTATCATAACCTTAATTACATTTTAAAATAAAATTAATCTACACGCCGAAATAAAACACTAATTATGAAACAATAATAAAGCTTTTATCCAAAGGATCTAAGCGCAGGCAAAGTATTGCTTGAGTATTGACGGATTATATCTGGCTTGTATATTTATTTATATTGTGTAACTTTACCAGCCAAACTCAATTAACTAACTTGGAACCGGGACAACTAAGCTTGGTTACAGAAAAGTACCCAAATAGGACCGCTGGACTGACGACTGGCGAAATCTGGGAAAGGCTTATGTCCAGCAGTGAACGAACACGGGCTGATGGGACGGATGCATGTACCAATTGGTTTCGTATTAATACAAAACTAAGAGAAGCAATTTGTTAGTGAATGTATGAAGCTGGTTATTTATAAGAATATACACAAACATAGTGACATAAGAAATTGTATATAGTAAATAAATGATAGATAAAGACGAGCCGTCGTCGGTGTAGAAGAATGTATTCCAATCAAATTAGCGTCCTACTGAAAAGCACCCAGAATATAAAAGCTATAACTTAAATATACTGTGCTTTCTCTGTAAGATGGACCCAAGCCACCATCTAGACTGCGATCTTTTGTCTTATTATTGTTTTAGCGATAATGAGGATTAAGAAGATTAAATAAACAATTGTTCTGTATTTTTCTCGAGATTTTCTAAAATGAGTTATCCAAAGAGGAACTCATGATATACTTATTATCAATTAACAGATTCGTGGTATATGCTTCGTGGTACATAGTTATTTTTTTTACGTTCCTGTTGAACCAGAAAAGCTTACTATGAGTTTGATTGATATTTTATCAAGAATGAGATACTTTAATTTGTTTCGCCTAACTGAAGTGAGGAATCTTTCGGTGATTTTTCTCATCTACCGCCCACAGTTTAACTCTGTAGTAAGTAACTTTTAAACCAATTAGCAGAACAGAATGTCAAAAATAACTTTCTAAAAAGTATCCTAGATACTTATTTTTTATTACACTTAACTTACGTAAGGAAAATAACGGCAATTAGGTTATTTTTACACCGTATATCTATAAGCTTGTTATGTTATTCGTAAATCTCTCTTTTGAAGGAGGCTTTGATAAAGCACTTGCTCTTCCAGCTTATGTTCGTAAAAAGACGCCTTTCTCGGGGCGAGAGCAATAAAGTCAAAGTCAGAGTGTTTTTTTTGTTCAACACAGCACAGTCACAGATATATCTTAGAAATAAATATATATAATTTAGCTATATAAAGCCTTTAGTTTCCTTTAACTTGTATTAATAATAAAAAAATATTAATTTTCGAAATATATTTCGGCCCACTATGGGGCCGGCATCAGTCGAAAACTAATATATCTTAGAAATAAATAGAGCTTCAAGTCAAAGACAAGGTTTATTTCATCAAAATTATATATCACGCATATCAAATTTCAAACTAAGTAAATTAATAGATATACGTACCAATTATTTTCTAAAGTTAACGGTCTCTAGACACGAAACAGTTCAATTAAATATTAAAGAACCTTAGGATGGAGGGCTGGCAAATGTAACAGTAAATATAAAATAAACAAAGTGCTGGAAATTTTGATGGTAAATGTTTAAAACTGGAGGCTAGAATAATCGCCTACCAATGCAAATTTAAAACAATCCGATCTTTTACTCTCGTAAATATGTAAATAGCCCAGCTTAGCAGATAAATATTATTTTAAGGTGCTGTAAACAAACGAACACCAGCTTTAGTGTCTGTCTGTTGGCGGCATTACTAAAAAACTGGTCAAGTGCGAATAGGACTCGCGACCTGAGTTCAAGTAAGTTAATAGACTTAAATAATTTGAACCAAAATTACAAACTTACATTATGTATAAAACGGAATTTCAAAATTAAGTTGCAAAATCAAACACTTCAAAACAGTAGCCCTTTAAAACTAAAAAATAAAAATAACAATAAGCAGCAATTTTCCAAAACGCTCTGTTTTTAGTTTAAATTGAATTTTATTATTTAAAAAACAGTATTATCCATCCAATCTCTTCTCGATTCACCGCACTATTCGAACACGCACTTTTTCAGATATGTTCATCTCTTTCGTTACGCGATGGAGCAACTGCGTCTTATACTGGTCCTCGTACACACAGATGATTATAGAATCTGATGAATTTCAACAAAGCAGACCTAACATTAATAATTAACGCATAGAGTCGACGCGTGGCAATTTTAGCTCGGTTAGCTACGGGCTCTTTTAAATATAAATATTGCTTGTTTCCAAACAAAATATATACTGGAGATTAAAAAAAACATTTTTATACGTTTCTTCGTACCAGGAAGCCTTAATGTGGCTTATATTTTGTTTTGTATGGAAACTTGCCACGGTATTTAATCCGTATGTTTGGTCTGCTACTTAGTAATAAATAATTATATGTCTGTGGTATTTTTGAACAAACTACTTCGTTGATGGAACCCGCGCATTGTGTGCGACATAAACTTCACCGTTTTTTTTATGAAAAGTGACTCGATTTGTACTGACCTTTCACGCAACTAATATTGATCAGTAGATTAGACACAATTCGGCCTTGAGGGGTCCATTGTTAAATAGGTCATTGGTGCTATTGTCCATTCATTATGAAATCATGAAGGAAAAACTCCCACATAAACATTACAATGTTAATTTAAAAAAAAAATTCGAAACGTTTAGACCTTGTTTTTTTTTATTGAAAAACACTTGTACTTGTCCACTTATTTATATTATTTCCCTTACCGGTTTCGCTGTTATAGCATTATCAAAGGTTAACCGGTAAGGGAAATAATATAAATAAGTGGACAAGTACAAGTGTTTTTCAATCAAATATGTATCAAAAGTTCCACCAAGTGCCAACAATCACGAGCATCAACTCCGTTTAGACCTTGATTTTAATGAGCGTTTAATTTTTTTTTCCGATTTACTTTTTCATTTTGTTATGAGAAATTTGAAAAAAGTTTTATCGAACCGTGACATAAAAAAGCGGCGTGGTTCACTTGGGCTTAAACAACTGCGTTTACGCGACGAACAGTGACTGTATGTGTGCGTAATCCGCACGTGCCGCGCGCGTGCGACGAGCTTCGTCGGTGCTCCGATTTCTTATCTGAGAATCTAGGATCGCTTGATGCAATGTAAGGATTATTTTAATTAAATACGGCCTCCACGGACTCTCATGTTGACGCAGCGCGGGCCGTCTCCCCCGCCATGCCAGCTTGAATGACATCATCCGGAGGGCCCTTGTCTCTGACAACACCTCGTCCGTTTTAGAACCGAGCGGGCGGCCACTAGTAGACACGCTGGCGGCTTCCCATGTTAGGGAAAGCTGTAAAGCCGCTGGTGCGGCGGCAGGTTCGGCCGAAAGCAAGAAGCGGCGCAAAAATGACACATTAAATAACTTGTACATATTTGTGCCGTTTGGCGTCGAGACTTTGGGCCCGTGGGGTCCGGAGGCGCGAAAACTATATAAGGAACTTTCATCGCGCCTGGTGGACGTCTCGGGTGATCAGAGGGCTGGTGCTTACCTCGGCCAGAAAATTAGTCCGGCCATCCAGAGAGGTATATAATGTAGCTAGCACTCTGGGCACCCTATAGAGGGGCAGCGACCTAGACTCAGTTTTTTATTTACAGCTTTTAGATTTGTTTAGTTTTATTTTAAATTAATATTTATTTGTAGGTAATTAGTTTATTTATTTTTTATTTATTAGTTTATTTTATTCTAAGATGTATTTGTATATATATACTTTAAATAAATAAATGAAAAGTTAAGACCTAAAAAAAAAACAGAATAGAATTCTCAAATAAGGTTATCTGTGGTTGACTACACCTCTTATAAACAATTGGTCGGTTGTATATAATTTCAACCTTTATACAAGGTCCTACAATTCAAAGTGAAAAAAATTTAAGTCATGATTAAGTATCCCTAATAGGCAACTTTTCAACGAAAATAAATTTTAGCGCGCGAACTTTTTTTCACCTTTCCATAGAAATTGAATCAGCTGATTTACCACTTTGTACTTGGAAGTGGAAAACACATTTGACCAAAAAAAATTTTTTGTTCTTTATTGTTATAAAAAGAGTTAACGATACATGATCTACCCTAAAATTATTTTCACTTATTATTGTAGGATATATCAAGGTAATAAAGCAGACACTAGTTCCCAAAATCAGATTAAGTCGCTGCTAAGGGCTCATTCACAGCATCCGATAAAGTACTCGTACATAATAGCTTCGTGACATGAAACTTTATGAGAACCGTCTGATTTCCATCTCGTCTTTATTTCGTGACCTATATATTCTTGGAAACCAGCATAATTTTTGGTACGAAATGAAAATATCTCTATCTTCTGTACCCGCATACATGCATAAGTATGATCGGATCTTCATGATGAAAGACATTTATCTGTGTCGATTGTTCTTTCATATTCATCAGTCAAGTCAGACGTGCTTTTCTCTGACGCAGTGTTTGGACACTGGTCCCAGCGCTGCTAGGGTGACTAGTATTTGTATACTTACCATTTACCATTTGCCAAGCGTTGTTAGAAACATAATAAAACGACGCGTTTGGCTCTTTCTCTGACGCAGTGTTTGGGCACTGGTCCCAGCGCTGCTAGGGTGACTAGTATTTGTATACTTACCATTTGCCAAGCGTTGTTAGAAACATAATAAAACGACGCGTTTGGCTCTTTCTCTGACGCAGTGTTTGGGCACTGGTCCCAGCGCTGCTAGGGTGACTAGTATTTGTATATAGGTACTTACCATTTGCCAAGCGTTGTTAGAAACATAATAAAACGACGCGTTTGGCTCTTTCTCTGACGCAGTGTTTGGGCACTGGTCCCAGCGCTGCTAGGGTGACTAGTATTTGTATACTTACCATTTGCCAAGCGTTGTTAGAAACATAATAAAACGACGCGTTTGGCTCTTTCTCTGACGCAGTGTTTGGGCACTGGTCCCAGCGCTGCTAGGGTGACTAGTATTTGTATACTTACCATTTGCCAAGCGATGTTAGAAACATAATAAAACGACGCGTTTGGCTCTTTTATTTTTTCTGATTTTTAGTTTTATAAAACAAAAAACTAAGTCATGTTTGGGAAGGCAATCCCCAATGATTAATGGGTTTTTTTGGGAAGTATGGCGCTTAGCACTCACTATAATTGTTTATTTTGAATTAAAATTTATGCGTTTATTCTTTTCGGTAGCTTTTACATAACAGAAAAAACAAAAGAACAAACACGTCCTTCGATAGTGTTCGAAATATAAACTTATAAAAATGTATAAGTTTCATTATGTTTCTTGCAATCCGCTTGGAAAACTCACATATGAATCTTTTGTACGAGTCATTTACTTATGCAATTTCTTCTTGGACCATTTTTGACACCCTTGTGGAGCAATTCCAGCTTCTATCCAAACCTTCCTCCATATACCATAATATTACTAACTATTTATTCTTCGGGAAAACTGCTTGAAACAAATTTCTAATGAAGAAGTTAAGGTTTAAGGTTTAAAATTAATTAAACTAAATTTCAAACCCTCAAAATTAGCTTTACTGACTGAGTAAGCCAACTTTACAACGCTACTGCACTGGTATTAGGTTTACATCCAAAAAATCTGTCGTGCTCCAACGCTTTCATTTCATATTTTTTTCTATCTCAGAAAACACGCGATTTCGAGGTGTTTTTTTTTTATTTATTATTTTGGAAATAAGAGGATGCATTTTTTATGTGACGGTCGTTTTGTATCACATTTCTTTCGACGATTACCTTAGTATAAGTTTTATTGTTTAAAAATGATAATGATTAATGACTAACCCCAATGAAATGGTATTTATGTCATAGTTTAGGCTTATCTTTGCGATTTTATTGTATGCAGTAAAATGCAAGTTATCTTAATCGAACCGCCGAAATATTAATTTCAAAGAGTGAAATGTAAAATATATTTTTTCAAATTTAGTTATATCAATTTCATTGTTTAACATGAATTTGCAAAGAGAGAATATCGGGATGACCGGAGTAATCAGAATAAGTGTACGTAGTTTTTAAAATTCTATGGAAAAGTAAAATAAGTTTGGACACATAAATACTGTTTTCATTGGATAGTCTATTAGCAATAATCAATCATCTCTTGAATTTTTTTTCTCTTTGAATTTTACGCCTTTATATAGGAAGGTGACTTTGGTTGCAATAGCCAAACCCATACTTGAGACTCGATAAGTTTTCAGGGCCAAGGTCACCTTTTAGGAAATACGAAAAATGTTGTTTGTGCCCTTGTTCCTCATACAGAACAACCTCGACCCAATTAGTATAGAAAGTCTACATTTTATTTTGCGTATTTCACAGAACGGGTAATTGAACTTTGGTCCTGACCAGCTACCGTGTCTTCAGTATATTACCACCTTAATAATTAGGATTAAAATGGGAATGCAGAATCGTTGCCTCATTACATCATGGCCCAATGCGCTTAATTGACCCTGCTGACGTTCTGCCCAATTGAGCACAACTGCAAAAAACCCTCTATTTTCAAACACGTAGAATTTTGATGGTCATAAACAAATGTGCGATATATAAGGTGACTTTTATTTATACAGCCAAACTCATACTGGAGGCTTGGTAAGTGATCAGTAACAGGTATTAGGTGGTAGAGCTGATGCCGAGCTCGACTGTGGAGGTACCACCACGAAGTCATTCGGGGGAGAGTAAGAGAACAGCTCTCAGGCAAAACCAGGCGGCCCACCATTGCCTGGGACCGATGGATGGCGGTATATCCATCCCTAATTGCCAGGCCTTGAAACAGACTAGTGACGGGCAGCGGCGTCACTGGTGCAAGGGTTTCGGCACCGCGCTCACCAACCCGCCTGCCCAGCGTGTGTGAGTATGGGCATTTCTTCCAGGGGGACCGCCAAGAGTGGTGAAATCCTGGAAAGGCCTATGTCCAGCAGTGGACGAAACAGGCTGATGGATGGATGGATGGAACACGTATCGATAACACTTTTTTGCTGATTTCACAAAATTAAATCTTTACGTCCTATAGTAATTGGCTCGGGGCTAAGCTTGCGTTTGTAAGGAACACGAAAAGAATAATTTACGACTTTCACAAAAAAGGTCATCGAACCTTGTTACGGAGCACTTACCGAGTAAAGTAAGAAATTGGCTGCATAAATTAAAGTCACTTTATATGTAGAACTTAAATAATAAAATTGGTTTAAATAATCTGAATAAGTATCTCTATTTTGAAATTTATACCATACCATACAGTTTTGTAACAAGCTATTAATTTAAATTTGGGTTCGCTGAACCTCAAGTACAATTGCGGTAACATAAGCATTAGCAAGCGTCAAAGTATAAGTTAGAAACCAGTTCAACAAAATTTTCAGTAGTGATAATAATCGGTGTAACTTTTCTGACTCTGATGCGGTCCCGATATAACCACTGATACAATCATAGCAACGCAAGCGATAACAATAATAAAAAAAAATTAAGTTGAATACAGAGATATATTTCAACAAATTAATGAGCCCAAAAAAAATCATAATAAACAAACATTGCTGCGAGTTTGTTACCTTTTTTAAATTATATTTTCAGCTATATAAGTATTAATATTAGATTATTATCATTACTATTTAAAATATTTTTGTTTTTATTTATTCAGTCTGCTTCCTTTAATAACTTCCTAACACTACCACGCTTAGTTGACTTTCCAATATTTTCAGCTAATCGGTAGCACAATACCACTATACATTAGATCGCATCATGCCTATAATTGCATATAGATAGACAAATAAGTGAGGACTCTTTTCACTATAATAGCACTTACATACTTTACAGGCTTCTATTAGAGTTTTTTATGCTATGGGAATGAAATAAAGAAGTTATCTATCAATTTATCTATATATATTATCATAAATGTACGATTTTCAGCGTAACTTTCCCATTTATTAATGGCTTTTTGTTGTTAGTCGCACTTTACACATATCTGATATGATAACTGAACGGTTTGTACCCTTTATATTTAACGTCAAACGAACATGAAGATAAGCATATCGGTTGGTCATATACAAACATATATCTATATATTATTACGAAACGGTTGCAAACAAATAAAACCAGCAAAGTACGTAGAAGCGATTTTTTTTTCAATAAATATTAATTTTATGTCATTGATTTATAAATAAGAACCAACGATGGACATAGTAGAGAATTTTATGTATTTGTCACGGTTCCAATATTTGATAAGTGGCTTAGCATTCCAACTAAAGCCACACCCGTAGCAATCTAACTTAAGCTACGCCAGTAGCGATCAAACTTAACGCATTCACGTGCTCTATTTGCTACGGCATAGCAAGTGCTACGACACCATAGTTTTTCCGCTTCCTATATTATATGTGAGATAAAAATATAAAACCGGTCAAGAGCGAGTACGACTTGCGCCCTGAAGGTTCTGTATCATTTAAATAAGTTAATATACTGAAATGATTTGAATAAAAATTACAAACTTATTATTCACTACAAAACGTATAAAACAAAACTGCAAAATAAAGTTGATTGAGTATTCGGATACGTAATCCTGATTCTATATTGAAAATCGGCGTTTTCAGTATCTGTTTTTTATAAAATACAGTATAAGGCACATATAATGCAGAAGATTTTAAATTCCTAACTGGGTTAGATTTTGAGGTAGACCCCGTAATAAAAATAATCTAAAAGATGGAAAAATAAAAAAAATGTTTGTCCCCAACTTTAATGAGCTCTTGAATATGACAACGAACAAAAAAAATCGGCTTCTCTTTCGAATATAGGGCCCAGCCTGAAAATTAATTGTATTATTTTACACAACACATCTATATTTCATATCTGTAACTCATTCCATCTGCAAGCTAGAGACCGTTGACATAATGGACAGACAGACAGCAGAGCGACCTTAATAGGGCTTTGTCTTGCCCTTTGGACGCGGAACCGTAAATACAGGAGTTTAACAAATTCGTCCGTTTGTAAGGAAACAGCATGTACGTCTCTTCTGACGAATATGTGTACAGACTATGACGCAGTGGGTCTGAAAATCAGGAAAATATGTGTTCGTAACACTTGGCACGCAGTAGCAAAAAGAAAAGGCGAACGTGTCTGTGCTGCCAACCCCTATCAAAATTTACCACCAAGATTTTTTATGCCCCTTATGTATATGTTTTTATAATAAATAAATAAACTTATTTGATGTAGTAGCCAAGTCGTTCGTAATTCATAAAATAAAACGCCTTCATATTAATTTCAGACTGGAATGAAGTATTACCAAATACTTCAGTATTACCAAAATAAATTGTTATTGTTCTCTAGTGGCATCATCATCATTGTAACCGTCGTCGTTTGACGTAATTTTTGATTCGTACATTCGTACATTCGTACGTTAAAGTTTTTTATTACCTGCGACAAAGGTTCAAATTTTTCACAAGATCCATATTCTCTATTCAAGGGAAAATCTTTAGTTCGAAACCCTTAAAAATTCCCCAAAAAAAAAATTTACTTAAGGATCCCCCTTTGAACACTTCTACCCCCTCACTTTAGGAGTAAAACCCCTAAGTTGTCACCACTGGAACGAGTTTTAGTAGAAGTTTTGGTTCGTTAGCAACTATTTGTATACGCAAGAAATGGGCACATCAAAGAAGACCGAAGGTCTATTATGTTATCTGCACTATCATTCTCGAGTCTTTCGCCAAATACTGTATCAGCTATGATTCGACTATCTCAGATAAAACAAATATATGTAAATAGTGTAATGTATTCTAGTATTAGCATTCTCTGTCTGCACTAAAGATACTTACCCTTATGTATTCAAATGCTATTCGAGCCATTTTTGAGTGTTTGTATATATGTAAATATGTCAATAAAATTACTAAAATTGTATTTGTTGTTTTATTTCATGTTCAGTTTTCTTATTTTTAGCATGGATTTAAATTAAAATACAATCAATCTACAGCGTGCAATATAAAGGTATTTGGTGGTACAAATTTTACTTTATATATACCTACCTGAAATCGCGAAATAAATCAACCTTTCTGTACATTTTGACCAACTAAGGTTTGCACTTTCTCGTATACGAAACAGATGATATACTCAACCGTATACGAAAGAGAAGATATTTCCGTTTACCATTAGGTATCATTTTTTCAAAAGAACAGCTAGAACTTGAAATTCATACTAAACAGAGCACTGTTTAGAGCACTGAACCCATTAAAAATTCAAGCACCTCAGCTTTCAGTCCCTTTTAATCCCGGGTAAATCGAGCTTCAAAGGCGTTGTCGTAACCTTTTCTCGAAGGTATTTGGTATATGTTTTAACCCTCGTAACTTCCTTACCAACTTATGTCGACCAGCTTAAGGTGCATAAGCATAAGCATGCCACCTTTTAGTACATAATTTGATAACCCGTTTCTGTGTTATTTTTCATTTTAAAACTAAAGTTTGAAACCTCTATAGTTTAACACGGGTATTTACAAAGTCACTATCTGGGTACAATGTAAAGTTTTGGTATAGGTACAATTTAAGGAAAGAAAATAACTTTGTATGTAAATCTGTCCAGCTTGATATCTTTAAAACAAAGTCAAAGATATTTGATTTGATTTGATCAATATTACAAATTTTGGCAAAATGATGCCTTTTTAAATATCAGTACCAGGTTATAGAGGTCTTATACTTTGGTCTATAACGAAAAACAACTGAGAAAATGATTTTCAAATTTTGTACTAAAATGGTGGCGTGCCTAAGCGCCTTAAGTCTATCTACGCAGTGGCTAGGTCAAGCTGTCACATAAGTTACTCCTGAAGCGTATTTGTGTTCGGGCTACGGCGTAGCAATAATGCCGCGTAGCGGGGTCGTAGCACATGTCATATCATAAGGTGGAAGCGACCTTGTCTGTGCTTCATCCTTTCGCTACTTTTCGCTCAAATCACCGAAGCACGAAAACTCACTACACCTATTCGAACCTGGATCTCAATATTGAGAAACGGCGTTCTAGCGAATGCTTTCACCACCTCCGTGTATAATTTGATTTTATAAAATACAGTTTGAGCGGCCTCAAGTTAACCTACTCAATATTGATTCAATTCGAGGCAAAGTTTTGTATGTACGATAGGCCTTAAGGGGACCGTTTCGATATGGGCGCAAAATGCAATTAAAATTAAAAGCGTGTTTAAAGATGTTGTGGACATTCATTTACAACTTAATGCATAAAATTACACAACTTTGGTAGAAAAGCTTAATTTACATTAAACTATAGTCGGGAAATGCCTTAAATCACATTTACACTTTATATATTGGATGGATTCGATTAATGGTTATTGGTGGAATATCATCTTTAATAAATTATACACAAATTCTTGTACTTTTTATGTCACACATATTTATTTTTATTTTTACTTAAGCTACCGGTTTCGTTTACCGAATTCATCGGACCAACAAATTATTAATTTGATAACATACAAACTCTACATAAATAAAACAAAAAGACAACATTTTTAGCAAGCAGAGGCTATAAACAGATGTGAATCACCACAGCTTGCGTTTCAAAATTGGTCTACGTCAAGGTTAAGTCCATAAATGACGGCAATAAATATGTTGTATTTCAATATCATTTTTCTATTATATGTATGTCAAGATACACTTATAAAAATTTACTCAAATGAGCTTAAGAAATTTAAACAATATTTACTTCATTCTAAGGAAGATATTCTAACAGCTGAGTAATGACTTACGGTTCCATAATTTTAAAAATCAAAGGGCCTCTTGTGGCCCTTTAGTCACTTCCAATAAAATAACTTTAAAATTTTGATTGAAGGTCATTTAAAATATGTCAGAAGTTGTGAAGAGTTCAATTCCAATTGGATCATTATTAATAATTTTATTTATTGTTAGGCTTCTAAATAATTAATTTTTGCACTTTTATTAGCTTTGTGTACTACTTTAGTTGCCGGGTCAAAGGAATGATTTGATGAGTTAAGATGTTCCACAAACGTTGAGTAATTTTTCTTAATTTTCCTTTTTATTCAATAATAATAAAAACAATCATAATTTGTGCATTTTTCACCGAGATCGAAACGGATCCCCTTAAGAGGCAGGAGGCTGGTGGAGACAAAGCTTAAAGTGGATCCGAGCCTGGAATCTATTGTTATACTAATAGTTCCTCTTAATCTCCAGAACAACACTCAGATCCTGGCTCGGATCTACACATCTTACAGATTAAGCTATAATGAGAAGAATACGAAGGTCAAGAGTCTATGGTACCTCACATTGCTTCGCATGATTCTGTAATTTCAACAATATGCAACGATCCCTCTGAAATAAATATATGGTAAAGTTGTAAATTAATCCTACGCCCGGAATGTGGCGAAAACTTGATTCCATTAAACGAAATATTGGGTCCTTACTATGCAATTACCTTTTTCTAATGTTGGCTCCAGATATTATATTTCTTGAAGTCCATTTAGCTATGGTTGGAGCAATCTCACACATAGTGCAACAATCACTCTGAAATAAATATATGGTAAAGTCGTAAATTAATTCTACGCCCGGAATGTGGCGAAAACTTGATTCCATTAAACGAAATATTAGGTCCTTACCTATGCAATTACCGTTTTCTAATTTTGGCTCCAGATATTCTATTTCTTGAAGTCCTTTTATCTATGGTTGGAGCAATTACGTGTCCAGAAGGGTTCTCTGTCGACTGGGAAAAACAGTGATCGTGGGGCTGAAAGTATGAGAAACCCTGGACTTGGCAATCGACAATCTGTACCGTGGATGCTGATAGGTGAGATAACAATGACAGCCGTATTTTTTTTTTATAATTATTTATGATTTCCCACTAATTTTATAAATGTTATTGACCGGGTGCCTGTGATCTCTACCTTAATTTAAAAGATTCGTCTCTGCGTGGCCCAGTAGTTTAAGTACTCGACTAATAATTCGGAAGTAGCGGGTTCAAATCCCTGAGGCACATTTGTGTCGGGACGGCGCGGCAGCGTGCTTCGAAAATTTGTGTCCGAAGTACGGCGGTTGGGGTCACTAACCATCAAGCTGGGACGTAATAATCGTCGCTAAAACGTGGGTGTACGACTGTAATTTGCATATCGTCAATATGTTTATTTTTTAAGAAAATCTTTTTGTTCTACAGAGACTCAATACGGATATTTATTACTTTATTTAATTTTCTTTTAGTCACGGGCGTACATTGTATAACTTTGAATGAAATAGCCAAATTAATACTGGAGACTATGTAAGTGATCAGTAACAAAGTTCAGTGACCCTTTCTGTAAAATAAGCAAAATAAAATCCAAGCTAATTGAGTTGGCGTTGCTCTTGGATAATTACAAAATAGTACATTTTGATTTTGCATAAAGGGTCATTTAAACTTAGTCCTGACCACTAACCGAGTCTCCAGTGTCAATTTAGCTATATCAACCAAAGGCAAGAATCCCTTAAGCACGTGTTAGTATGATAGGTAAAGATATATTTTTAAATACTGGGATCTCTAAATAAAGTACCAGTACCTCACAATAAGACGATTTTCTTTACTCAAAATACATTAATCGCGTGGATACACTTGCTGGTCGCTGGCCACGTGATCGAGCAAGAGAATGAAAGAGAATTTGAAACGATGCGGCCTCAGATTTAGGCGCTGCACGATTTGGCAACAGGCGGCCACTGCAAACACGGCAGCGGCGGCGGCGGTCACGGATGAGGGGTGCGGGGTGCAATTAGGTGTGTGGGGAGGCCGGCCGGTGAGATTGATAAGAATGCGTATCCATAGCTTAGAAAAATTATGGAATTTTCACCAAAAATTACATCATTTTTCTAAGCTATGGCTACGCAGCTCACCGGCCTCGCCCACGCACATAATTGCACCCCGCAACCCGCACCCCTCATCCGAGTGGCTAGCGACCAGTGAGGGTGTCCACGCGATTAGTGTATTTTGAGTAAAGAAAATCGTCTTATTATGAGGTACTGGTACTTTATTAAGAGATCCCAGTATTTAAAATAATATCTTTACCGATCATACTAACACACCCTTGAAGGATTCTTGACTTTGCTTTTACACCCGGTATATACTAGTTTACAAAAGGTAAGGTTTAAATCGAAACATTTTGCATTTGAATCATATATTTTTAGCATTAAATTTAGATGGTTTCTAGAGAAACTGTACATTATGTTATTCAAGTTTTTGTAAATTTATTCATTATTGTACGAGTACAACCTTATTTACCATTAAAACACTTAAAACGCAAACATACTTGGGATTTGGATGTCATAAGAACGCTTGACGCCCTTTATCATACGCTCACCACGCCTAAACTACCCCATTCATACATACATTTCCTCACGTCCGTCTCCCAGAGGGGTAGACAGAGACTACAGATTTCCATCTGCCACGATCCTGACACACCTCTTCTGCTTCTTCTACATCCATCAATCTAGTCATACAAGCTCTTCTATTCTGGATACTTTGCCCTTCCTCGGTATGCCCTTTTTTGTCTATTGTAGTGACTAAATAATAAAAAAGAATACTTCGGTTATTTGGACATATAGAGAAGATGAATGAAAGTAGAGTGATAAAATAAATTTATGCTGCACAAGTAAAAGGTAAAGCTCGAAATGCCGCCCTAGGCCGACCCATTCATAGTCAATCTCAAAATCCTTTTCAATACCACATCTCTATGCAATCCCATAATTTACATCACAATCCTGAATGAAGGGCGACCCTCCACAAACTTCTCACCGCATTTCAGATTCTAACAAACAACTTTGACCACATTCAGTTCCAAACAAACAAGGTATTTCACCGCTCTTCGGATTCCAACGGTGTCACACGCAAACAACTTTGTTAGGGAATACCAATCTCCATAATTTCCAGGTTCCCTTAAGGATCGGTTCTTCAGGTTTGAAACTAAATCAGAAGAAATAACCATACCACTCAAAAATAGTTATATACTAGAAAAGAATACGTTGTATGCAAATAATATATGTAAAAACAGAGTAGGTATATTTTATGGACCGAGTGATAAAGGACAAATGACATATTTTTATGATTTTGCCCAAAATATTATTCATAAAGCCCGGTAAATGTAATATTTTTGGAAATTATTTTGTCACTTCGGACACTTTCACACTGTCCGGACATTATGAATAGTGTCTTTCTGATAACTTGGTCCATAACATGTACTATACCTACACTAGTATAGATTTATTTTATAATATATTACTTTTTAAATATACATGTTATGCTAGCTTTTGCCCACGGCTCCGCCTGCGTCGAATGGATTTTCGTGGAAATAAGGAAAAGAATATGATTTTTTGAAGGACAATATGCTACGGTCACCATGTTTTTACCAAAGTGCTAATAAATACCAATCAAATAAGCCCAAACTCGAAGGGTCTGCTGTTGTCCTTTGAGGAGATCCCGTACTCATATTCCAGTCCCATCATCAGACCCTGGTCACCATGTTTTACCAAAGTGCTAATAAATACCAATCAAATAAGCCCAAACTCGAAGGGTCTGCTGTTGTCCGTTGAGGAGATTCCGTACCCACCTTCCAGTCCCATCATCACATCCTGGTCTCCATGTTTTGCCAAAGTGCTAATAAAGAGCAATCAAATAAGCCCAAATTCGAACTCTGTATCCGTTGAGGAGATCCCGTACCATAACTACCGTAAATTCCAAAAATCTTTAAATGACGATTATTTTTTTCCCAAGATCCGATTTTAATGAAATACAGCCTATATGCTATTTTAAATTAAGCTGTGTACAGTTGTGGAAACTACATGAAAATCTGTTCAGTAGTTTTCAAGATGTGCGTGAACAGACAGACAGACACAGAAGAATTCTATTCTATTACTCTTCTTTAGTCACCTCCTTTCTATTTCTATTACTTTTCTTCAATGTACAGACCCAGCGGCTTCTACTGTTTTATTCTATGTATTGATATTGATGATTGATGTAACATTTTTCTATTTGCCTGATAACGAACCTACTGAAGGGGTCAAAATATCTATTTAAATTATTATATATTTCATTGTTCATATTTGTGAAATAATCTTTTATTAAAAAGCTGGGAATATAAAAAAAAAATATTTTTACTCTACTATAGAAAACTATTTTAGTTTGAGGTATTGAAATCTGTTTTTGCATTGTATAGTACATTATTTGTGTGTCGCAGGATTATACTGAAATAAATAGTTTATATAAACACTATGAAATTAGGTTAGTTTATAATAAACGTGACAAAAACCTTCCGGTGCTTAGTTTAATCCTTAGGTACTTAATTAATAACCGGAAATATATTTAATCCCTGCGACATTTTTACTTGAGAATTTTATTTTGAGTAATGATATGATTGAGATTATGTTTTTATTGCGAAATCCATCGCTTTGGAATTCTCTAAATATTATTATTAGAGTGCATTACAAACCAGAAAAGATAAATTAGAAACAAATGTAAAGACAAGAATTTGAAAAAATTCTTTGGGCCAGGATTCGAACCTGCGACCTCTTGTTTCCCAGACAAGCGCGCTACCAATTGCGCCACCGAGGTACTTACCTAGACCGTTGAATTTTTCCACCATACTTGTCCACTGAATATTTTTGTGACTATTTGATCTAACTAGCTTCTAATGCACATACTGAACGCTCACGAGGGCGTTATGTGATTTCACGCCTTGTTCTTAAGAAACAGATGGCGCTGTCGTCACTACAATATGTGTTAATTCAGACAGTTTAGAAATTCACAGTTCTCATTAACTAAGATTATGTTTTTATTGTGAAATCCATCGCTTTGGAATACTCTAAATATTATTATTAGAGTGCATTACAAACCTTGTCTTTACATTTGTTTCTAATTTATCTTTACTGGTTTGTAATGCACCCGAATAATAATATTTATGATATGATTGCTTTATTATTTCGTTAAAAAACGGAAGAACCGACCCTTAATCACTCATCCGTATTGGAGTATCTACGTTTAAAATACACGAGCGTATTATTTGTGCCTCGATGAAGACAGACCTAAGCTATGGTCTATAGAAGGATTATACAGGCCGGTTCCATGAGTGGGACTGCCAGGCTTAGATAAAACAAAAGGAAGATACGGTACCCCACTTCTCGCGCGTGGCCCTGCTAATATAGGCCCAATGAACCTGTTTTGTGTAGCTTGTCTCGCTCGTGCCACTGTCGAAGATTATCGCTCTATTTCTGTCGTTCAGTGGCGTTTCTTTATATTAAATTACGTTTTGTTAAATTAATGCACGCGCGTCATCAAATTTGGTAAATTTTTTGCCACTTGAGCGCTAGCAGTCCTATAAAAAATATAGCGTCACAGCTGATAGCAAGTTGATGAATTTTGTTAGGGAATCGTGTATATTTAAGTTTAGAGACGTTTTGTAATTAAAAATAATAAGAACAATGAATTTTCATCAGATCTTTCATCGTTTTAGTAACAACAATTTGAAGTATTCTTGATGAAAAGTAGGTTCAATGTTTTTGCTTTATTCATCTATCTCTTAAAACCAGTTTCTCTTCCCAGTTTTAACACCTGATATTCAGGTAATTGATTCTTAGATAAAATTAACTTCCACCCATCTTATGGCAACTTGGCCACGGTACCAATATATCATAAAACCATTTAACCAAAAAGATAAGCATCGTTCAGTGCTTTGGTTAAATGTTGCCTTCAACTATTGGGCTAGGCGCATTATTTAGCCGTTTAATTGAATTCCGTCATTTAATTAACAATCTAGTCGTCTAATTAAGATGCTGATTTAACCACTGGGCTGTAACATACATATACAGCTCAGTGAACGAAAGTTCGCCGATGTAGATAGATAATCTATGTTTTACCTGCTTCTAAAAATGCTAGCTGTAATAATCTTTTATTATAAAGACTACCATTTTTGTTTGTTTGACCTTTAGAACTACAAAATAGAACAAAGAAAACAATTTTTTATTTCATTGCTACATTAGTTTATTAACAGTTAATCATTATTAACCTAAATAGCGTGTATATGATGTGTCACTCCATTTCACATGGGAAATATAGTTTTTATTTATAGCTGTTTACCATAGAGTTGCAAAATTTTTCACACAACTACGTATATTGTTGTTTTTAACAAGTACATTATAATAATTTCATAAAAGTGCAAACAAAGTGTTAGTGGTACAAGCTTAGAGTATTCCTCTAAGGGTACAAGCTTTTCGCAGAAGGCGGAGAAGATGTTAATGACGATGCCCGCGCTGGACTCTTCAGCATCTCAACAACCGATGAAAATGTTGAAGCAGTGAAGAAAATTGTTATAGAGAATTGTCGAATAACGATTAAAGAAGTTACCAAGCATGTCGGCTTACCGGTTGGCCATTCAATTTTTTCGGATGTTTTGGGTAAGTCACGTGTGGCAGCGTGTTGTTCCTAAATTGCTAAATTTTGACCGAAAAAACCGACGACGCTCACACGTAATTGCTTTTTCGTGATGTTTTTGCCAAAAACAACACAGTAATCGTGCCCCAGCTCCATTATTCACCGGACTTGGCCCCTTGCGGCTTTTTGTTCCCAAAACTGAAAAGACTAATGAAAGAACGAAGGCTTGCAATGATTCAGGAGATAAGGACTGTATCGCTGAAAGAGCTCAAGGCCATACCAAAAAATGCATATCAGATGTGCTTCGAGGATCGGAAAAAGCACTGGCACAAGTGCATTATATCTGAGGGGGATTACTTTGCAGGGAACAAAATCAATATTTATGAATAAATCAATATTTTATGAGAAATATAAAATTTTCCTTTTTTTCTGAACAAACAGTGTACATCAGTTACCGACCAGATTCTGCGAAAGTCTCTGCACAGAATGATTAGCGCCAAAACCACAAAATCGTAATGCTTTCTCGGAATATTTTCGTAGTATAAGGACTGGTTGATATAGCCTTTACAGTGAATTCTTGGTAATTGGTCAGGTCAGGACCAAGGTTAAATAACTGTTCCTGTAAAATAAACAAAATAAAATTTAGACTTCCTATACTTATTGAGTCGGGATTATTCTTGAACAAGTATAGGGGCACAAAAAATACTTAAACAGGGTCAATGAACCTTGGTGACCAGTTACCGAGTCTTCAGTATGAATTTTTACCTTTTATATGTATATTTATATAATTAATAAATAATCGTAGGATTACAACAAAATATCTAAAGAAAATATAATTCCCTGGCTCTGTCTAATGAATTAAGAATGATACAAACTTTTAAACTCATTAAGAAATATATCATGGTTTCTAAAAATGAAAGAAACGAAAAACAGTCTTATTCCTGAAGACTGTAGTATCAAAATTGCATAACACCGTTTCGTGTAAACTGTAAAACCACACCGCAATGGTAAAAGAGCACTTAGAAAGTGCCGAAGCGCAAACTTTGCGGCAAGAGAGTGAAAGTTTGGCATCCGCTGAATTATTTAAGGTGGTATAGACTAAGCTCCAGGTGTATTCCATTTCAAAACTAAGTCAAACGAAAACATACTCTGCGTCGTCAACTCAAGGTACAATGTACTGTAAATTTTAACTGGAGATTTAAGAGACATTGTTTTGGTGGTTTGAGTATCGTGTATTCTAACTCTACATTTATTTGAATGACACGTAGATTGATATATCAGCATATACTCGTACAAACATTAACATTGAGAAGTGGTTTATATTTTAATGCGAGTAATTTTGAATTTCCAGCACCTATTTACTATTCTAAGAAGTCTTTTAATAGTCTTATTATAATGTTGAACACTATTAGATAGTAAACTTTAAACTTTCGCGATTTTTACACATTATTAACTTTGTATTGGGGTCTTAATCGCGTTGACAAACAACATATCTTCATAGATATGTGCTTGACTTTTCGTCATTACATTATATACACCAATCTTTTTAGGGTTTCGTGCCCGAAGGGTGCCAATGGGGGTTCCCATACAATAAACCTTGGGTTAACCATAGCGCCATCTGAGATGACTTGTTTGACAGCTTATACCGAGGTTCATTGGTAAGATGATAGATGGCGCTAAGATCTTAAGGAAGGTGATTTGTTATGTACCATAACGTTTTAAGGTTCCGTACCCGTAATATGTGGTGGTAAAGAACGCAATTGGATTTTTTTTGTTGTGGTCAATCTCCCACAGCTCGTTTACAGAAAAATAATCAAATGTCAACTTCTAAATCAAGTTCAATCATTTTGCTGAAAATAATTGCCAAAACATCAGATACCTATTACACATTATTTTTTGAAATGTAATCTACAAGAATTTTTATTAATAATCACATTAACTATAAAAAAACGATTATCGTGACCCATTTTACCCTGATTTTTTGTATCGAATAAAGCATCATTACAATAAAAATAACTTTATTGACAATCCTGCATTTATTTGACAATCCATTCAATTATTTACACTCGAAATCTTAATTATCATCACTCCGAGTTACGAGATAATTGCGATCCATAGAGGCACGCCACACAAAAAACGTAATTTGGTAGAATGGCTCTCAAAAACAGGAAAAGCTTTACAAGGTCCACGGTCAATTCTACGATATGGCCACGAACGACAAATACATCGCCACAAGAAGAATACCCGAGGTGCTCCCAGGAGTGAACTGTGAAATGCAAGTTAAAGTTCACACTTGGTACACCCGCGTTTCACCGACGATTATTACGTATCGCCGTACTTCGGCCACAAATGAAATGGATGGATTGAACATACAATATTGATAAGGTTTCTGCCTCCAAACGAGGCGTCCTCAGAAATGTACGCTTACACAGTCCTTCATCTTTATAACGGCGGCGCGCGGCGGCATAGCATCCTCTACGATTCAACCATTTTTGGCTATGGTGGCGTACCCCTGCTTAGCATCCGCTACGATTCAATATTTTTTTGTTATGTGCTCGGCTGCGTAGCATCCGCTACGATTCAATCATTTTTCGCTACGGCGTATGGCTGCGTAGAATCCGCTACGATTCTATCATTTTTGCTATGGCGTACGGCTGCGTAGCATCTGCTACGATCCAATCATTTTTTGCTATGGTGTACGGCTGCGTAGCATATGCGACGAATCAATTATTTTTTTTGATTCGGCGCACGTCTGCGTAGCATCCACTACGATTTTATTATTTTTGCTACGGCATATGGCTACGATCACACTACGACCACAGTTTAAAAATCGATACAGCTGTCCAAAGAAGACGGTCGGGCGGAGCAGTTGTGTGGGGCTTGCAGGGTGAGACTCGAAACGAGAAATTGTATGTAGCTCGGTGACTTACTCCCCGCGTCTCGCCCCGCAGCCCCGCACAATTGTTCTGTCTGAGCGCTTTCGTTGGACAAATGTATGGATTTTTAAACTGTGCTACAACTTAATCATTTTGCATCCTTGTAGACCATTCCACCGTTTATGGTATGTACATATTACGTACATTACGATCCTTTAGAGAGGTGAGCTGCTGCAAACCGATGATCATGAAGATTATGCCAACATACTTGCTCATGAAACACCTCCTTGAACGTGGCGTAACTTGGTTCATCTAAGGAACTTCTGATGAACTAGTTGAAACTTCTGCAGCGGACATGTTCAGAATTAAACTGTTAAATCGGTCTTGACTTCTATACAAGATAACATAAACATAAAATGTATGGCCACGACATTAATCCCTGAGGGGGTATCAGAGGTGTTCAGAAATGTGAACTTTGAAATGCAAGTCACGGTTCATACTTGCTACACTCGCTTTTCACTGACAAATATCACGTCCCAAGTTTGTGCTACGTGGTGATCCCTTTCGCCGCACTTTGTGCCTTTTGAATCACGCAGACCGAACACAAATTAACGTGCACCGTGGGGATTGAACCTACCACCTCTTGGTTTGTAGGCAGGCGCTCTCCCACTGGGCCACAGAGGAAAGATACAACATCTTAATCTACCGTGGTATTTCGTTAAGTTTACGTTGGCGTGTGAATGAAATGAAATATAACATAAATTATTAATATAAAATGTAAATAAGCAGTTAACATATATTAACATGACATGAAATCCCGAAGGGGTCATAGGTGTCACAGTCCACACTAGTACACCCACGTTTTACTGACGATTTTACATCCCAGCGTAATGGATGGTGAGCCCTATTTCTGAACTTCAGGCACAAATAGACGATGAGTCCTGAGAACCCACAGCTAAACGTGCCGTTTGAACAGAGCAGACCAAACACAAATAAGCCCCATATTGGACTAGACCTCCGCATTAGTGGTCAAAAATTCAAACCATCATCATGATTGATAGTTTTTATTAGGGTTCCGGGTGCCAAACGGGGCCCTTATACTAAGCTTAAGCAGTCTGTTTGTCTGTCTGTCCGTCCGTCTGTCACAAGGGTCTACAGCTTCAACCGTTATAGGTAGCCAGTTGAAATATTCACAAAATACGTGTTACTATAGCCTCTACAAAGACAAGTAATAAAAAATATATAATATATATATAGTAGTAGGTAGTAGGTGGTAGAACTGATGCCGGGCTCGACTGTGGAGGTACCACCATCTTACTCGCAAATCCTCCCGAAGTTATTCGGGGGAGAGTAAGAGAACAGCTCTCAGGCAAAACCAGGCGGCCCACCATTGCCTGGGACCGATGGATGGCGGTATATCCATCCCCAATTGCCGGGCCTTATAAAAAACAGACTGGTGACGGGCAGCGGCGTCACTGGTGCAAGGGTTTCGGCACCGCGCTCACCAACCCGCCTGCCCAGCGTGAGTGAGTATGGGCATTACTTCCAGGAGGACCGCCAAGAGTGGCGAAATCCTGGAAAGGCCTATGTCCAGCAGTGGACGAAACAGGCTGATGGATGGATGGATGAATATATATATTAAACCCTTGGAAGGTCCCCAATGGGGCTTCCCATACAATAAACATTTGAGATGACATGAGCGCTAAGAGAGCTTGTCGACCTTTTTGTACAGAGAAGCTTGTCAACCTTTTTGTGCAGAGATTCATTGGTGAGCTGATAGATGGCGCTTATAGTAGCTTGACAACATTTCTGTACCATCATGTTTTTAGGGTTCCGTACCCGCAACATGTGATGGTACGGAACCCTTTGTGTGCGAGTCCGACTCACACTTGGCCAAATTTTTATATAGAAATTTGGTTCTGGCTAATGCATTACGATTGTCCTAGTAGCGTCTGAATGAAATTTGGCAACCATAATCTTAATTGAATTGAACTCTTAAGTATTTAAATCAGTCTCTTTTTACCAACACATAGAAGTTATAGAAGTAACGACAATTAATTAAAAAACATATTTGATGCTTGTGAACTCGATGGAAATTAATACACATTATGTTTATTTTTAACACTTGTACTTATCCACATAAATATTTGTATTTTATATATTTTACCCAACCGGTTTCACTAATCAGCATTTGGCAAGTTGTTATTGTAAGTTTATTGCATGTAATATTATTTTGAAAACCTCAAAATGTTAATAAAATAAGTATCGTATTATAATGATGCCCTTGCTGAATGCTGAATAGCGAAACCGGTTGGGTATAATATATAATACAAATATGTACGTGGACAAGTACAAGTGTCAAAAATAAACATAATATTCAAAATTTATTACATTTTTTTATGAGAGAGTGACTATGAAAAGAAAATTATGAGTAACCCAAAGCTCTCCAAAAGCTGTTGAGACGAGGTGCAACCATGCATATCAACATGAGATGTTCTCATTGAGAACGAAACCAATTTAGAGGCTTCATTCAGTAGCTAAACTGCGTTGAAAAACGTTTTTGAATCAATAAATATAACAAAAATTGTGAAAATTAAAAACTCAAAAGCCTGAACCTAAAATAAAGGCGACTTTGAAGGCTTTAATTTAAGTTTTAGTGCTGTCAAACCTTAAATTTTTACAATGTAATATAGCTTCTTTTGTTAACACTGAAGAAGTATTTTGAAATAAAGAAAATTTAGTCTTGACAGCAGTAAAACTAAAATTAAAGCCTTCAGAATCGGCTTTATTGGGAAATAAATAGTCTTAAAATGCTTTCAAATGCTTTAAAAACAAATAAACTCTTTTAAATCGAAAGGAACACTGTTAAAACTTACACACGCATACGAATAATAAAAAATCTAACATACTGAAAACTTGTAAGTACCTATCTGGTTGATAATTTAAGAAAAGTATTATTATCTCTATTTGTGCTATCCAACGACGCGGCGATCGTCGTAACAGCCACTTTGCATTGTACGCTGACATGAACCTTATTTCAAAGTCGTTATCGTCTATATTTGTACGTCACACATCGAGCTGCTAATTTAGCTCATTATAACTCCTTAACGAACACATAAGTAATAATTAGAATCAAATTTCGTGTTATAAAAGCTAGGGTGTCTGTGTTAAAAAATCATAAAAATTTAATTATTTTGCAAGTAAGTATGCCGTAAGTTTATGAAAAACTAAGGCTGATACACGGATATGAAAAAACTTTCGAGCGTCCGATTTTGGATTTAATAATATAGTAAAGTTATTTCTGATAAATGAATGGTAGTTGTCGTTCAAAATTCAAAGATTTTCTCAAAAATACATTGTAATATTACCATTACATACTATAAAGACCTACCAGAAAATATTTCATCCTGGCGAGCTATTTCAAAATGTCCAGGAAATCTGAATAACTGTCCAGGAAATTCGTTTGAAAATCCATTACATACCATATGTTCACAGAGTACATTTCATATGTTTTCTTTTTAAAACTATTCGTGTCTATGTTTTAAGAGACTAAGGAGTTTGGCGATCATAAGGTTTTAAGCGGTCAATTTACAAAGAAAAATAAAATTAATTACGATTTCTTCTTTATAATGTAGAAATGTTTGCTATATTTTATAATTGCTATAATAATAAGAAAAATAATATAATTTATATTGATTTCATAGGTATATTTAAAAACAACAATTTTAAATTTAACCTCAATGAGCGTTTTTCTCGTTGTTTTTTTTTCTTAGTTCTTAGCGTTCCTCTACGAGTATATGGTGTTGTTCATGAAGAAGGCTGCATGGCGGTAAATACCTTTGCCCAGGTGACAATAATAAAAAGTTGCGTAAAAGCAGGAATTTGTTGGGTATATTTTAGTTAAAATGTGTTTTGTGCAATAAAATTACAAAATGAGTTTAGAAGAGGGCTCTGATATAGATTTTGCTCCACTAATTCTTTGCTGAGGAAATCAACAACAATAAACATGACAAATTGCCCAAATATGAGCAAGGAACTTTTAATATTACCTAGTAAGTTTATTTCATTTGATATAACTCATTATCATCAAAAACATGAAAATACCTTATTTTATTTTTGAGAAAAGCACTTGCTTCGACCATTAATTAGCATCCTGGCCTCGTATATAAAAGTCCTCACCCTGCTGGCTCGGACTTTAAACTAACTAGTCCAGGATATCTTAATTCCTGGTCTTAGCAGTAATGTACTATTAAGCAACGAAAGCTTTACTTTCGACGGGTAGTTTGCAATTTCTTTTTACTGATCCAAAAAGCTTTTACTATTAGTTATTATTCCATCATTCATTTGACTAATGTTCTCAGCAAAGCATTACATTTTTTTAGGCTTTGAGTCTTTTTTCTAGTTTCATTATAATCGGGATAGCAGCTCTGCTTGATAAATTTGTATGTTTACCAGTAAGAATATTATTATAATAACAAAAGATATGCAAAATACATGTAACTAGAAATAACTCTGATGTATCCAAAATCAGTAAACACCTGAGTGGATGATTTATGAAACATTTTAACATTTCAGTCATTTAGTTTGATGGATCATGATAGAGTTGAAGCTGTAAATAATTAAAACCGAAAATCCGGATACATAATACAATAATGAGGAAATGTTTATTTCAGTATATTAATAATTTGGGTTTATGATACGTTTTAACATTTCAGTCATTTAGTTTGATGGATCATGATAGAGTTGAAGCTGTAAATAATTAAAGCCGAAAATCCGGATACATAATACAATAATGAGGAAATGTTTATTTCAGTATATTAATAATTTGGGTTTATGATACGTTTTAACATTTCAGTCATTTAGTTTGATGGATCATGATAGAGTTGAAGCTGTAAATAATTAAAGCCGAAAATCCGGATACATAATACAATAATGAGGAAATGTTTATTTCATTATATTAATAATTTGGGTTTATGATACGTTTTAACATTTCAGTCATTTAGTTTGATGGATCATGATAGAGTTGAAGCTGTAAATAATTAAAGCCGAAAATCCGGATACATAATACAATAATGAGGAAATGTTTATTTCATTATATTAATAATTTGGGTTTATGATACGTTTTAACATTTCAGTCATTTAGTTTGATGGATCATGATAGAGTTGAAGCTGTAAATAATTAAAGCCGAAAATCCGGATACATAATACAATAATGAGGAAATGTTTATTTCATTATATTAATAATTTGGGTTTATGATACGTTTTAACATTTCAGTCATTTAGTTTGATGGATCATGATAGAGTTGAAGCTGTAAATAATTAAAGCCGAAAATCCGGATACATAATACAATAATGCGGAAATGTTTATTTCATTATATTAATAATTTGGGTTTATGATACGTTTTAACATTTCAGTCATTTAGTTTGATGGATCATGATAGAGTTGAAGCTGTAAATAATTAAAGCCGAAAATCCGGATACATAATACAATAATGCGGAAATGTTTATTTCATTATATTAATAATTTGGGTTTATGATACGTTTTAACATTTCAGTCATTTAGTTTGATGGATCATGATAGAGTTGAAGCTGTAAATAATTAAAGCCGAAAATCCGGATACATAATACAATAATGAGGAAATGTTTATTTCATTATATTAATAATTTGGGTTTATGATACGTTTTAACATTTCAGTCATTTAGTTTGATGGATCATGATAGAGTTGAAGCTGTAAATAATTAAAGCCGAAAATCCGGATACATAATACAATAATGAGGAAATGTTTATTTCATTATATTAATAATTTGGGTTTATGATACGTTTTAATAAGCAAGTAACAGAACGCTTCGCTCCTGTCACCACCACGATCTGGCGATGCCTCCGCATACCACTGATCGTTTCTCCAAATCTTTTACGGTCAATGCTGTTCGGCTTTGGAATGAACTTCCGCAAAATCTCAAAGATCTTCCTTCTGTGTCCTCTTTTAAATATAACTTTAAAAAAATTTACCTCTCCTCTCTCTGAATGAGCTACTTGTTTATTTGTATGTATGTATTTGTGTATTTAAGTATGTATTTGTATGTAGTATATTTATAATTAGATTATAGATTTAGAATTAACTCAGAATGTACCTATGCACTGATGTGAATTTCTACAATAAAAATGTTTCATATTTTCCCAAGGTTGACTGGAAGAAATTCCTTTTAGGAATAAGTCCGCCCTTGCCTTCTGTCTGTTCTTTGTATATTTGTAAAGATCTTGTTCTGTGTGCAATAAAGTGTTTATTCATTCATTCATTCATTCATTCACACTACTTATAATACAAAAATGTTGAGTATTTTTGTTACACTTTTCAAGTTTCTAGACGGTTGAAAATTATGAGCTGTCAGCAAAAGATAAAGGTATACAGGCCCATCGCAAACACTTTGATCTTAATCTTCATTTGATCCTTGATCAATAGTATACCTTACCTCATCTATCACTTACCTGTAGGTCTTGGGATCAAAGTGTTTGCGATGGGCCTGTATACCTTTATCTTTGGCTGGCTGTACATACAGGTGCGGATCTATCGTTGTGGGCACGGTAGGCATGCCCACAACGTAGCAAAGTGGACTTCGGTACATAAAAACGCACTATATTTACTGTTATTTCTAGTGTTCGTGAGCAACCAAACAAACATTCTATAGTTTTATTAGTGTTTGTCCCGCGCCTTGCCCGCATGGATCAGTGCATACAAAGATATAAAAGCCTAATCTTGAAGGAAGATGAAAATAATAAACTTTGTGGGAATGCAATATATCGATCGTAAGGGAGTCCGTAGTCCAATTCACACTTGGTAATTTAAGGGTGGTGACTACAACTTTTTTTGAGAGCTGGATCGCTGCGGCTGCATACATTACTACAGACGGATGGACAGACGGATGACGGAGTCTTATCATAATGGTTCCTTTTTAACTCTTTAAGTACGAAACCCTAAAAATATTATAGACAATAAACTGGTAACAACATTTCAGCATTTCTTATTTTACTGTACGGAGGACCGCCAAGAGTGGTGAAATATTGGAAAGGCCTATGTCCAGCAGTGGACGAAGACAGGCTGATCGTGTATGAACACGTATTATCCTGTGATGTGTGCTTCATAATAAAATACATCGTCACGACATGACTCGCCGAGGGGGTGTCAAAGATGTTCCCAAGTATGAACTGTGAAATGCAAGTCACAGCCTACACTCGTACAGCCACATTTCAGCGATAATTATTACGCCACTACATGAAGGGTGGTAAGCATTACGGGCCGGCCGGCTTCTGGCTCCAAAGCCATCAACAAGTATTTGTTCTCGGTTATATGGTCGTAATAACAGGCATAAGATAAGTAGAAATAATCTTCCATACACCGAGATCACATACAAACCAAAATACTGAGCAAATAACATCCTAAATTGGATAAAGCATATTATTAATGTAATCTGGGGAGGGCCGTGCCCTCCTGGAAACTAACTAGGTATGCCTGGTGGTAAGCCTTATCGCACGCTGATCGAACGTGAATGTAGGATTTGAACCCGTCACCTCCGGGTAGGTGGCCGAGGACTCTAACCACAAAGGTTCATATATGTTCCATAATACTATGATACTACCCCGGAAAGCAACCGCGGCTCATCTAAATTACTAGTTTCGGATATACCTATAGGGTTGCCAGACGTCCGGCTTTAGCCGGACATGTTTGGATTTTGATGACGATCGTGTCCGACCAAATATTCACGTCTCCGAACTGCTGTCCGGATTTCGTTAGGTTTTTTTTAGTGTAACGCAGTCGCTAGTTTGAATTTATCTACTGATAGCATTATGCACTTCGTTAATATCATAATTACCAAATTATGATAGAACTGATTATGGATTGTTATAAGTTATATTAGTAATAAATAAACAATTTAAATAAGTTACCGAGTTTTTAATTAGAAAAAGTATAGCTGGTTTCAAAAAAGTTATGTTTGGCTATTAATTACCTATTTAAGAGCAACATTTTCGGCGTTATATATAATTCAGAGTCCGGCTTTTGCATTTTAGGGCCTGGCAGCCCCAGTCAGATAGACCGATGAGTCGATGCATGTTACATATACAAATGTGCAACTGTAAATACATGCTCGTCATGTACGAGACTAGAAAGTTTATGAGTGTTTAACAACATTTATCTTGATTTTCTTAGTGATGAATGTGGTGGTGAGCCTCTGTAACAAAAATGATAAAAATAAGGATTTTTTTTTTCACAAAAAGACATGATCTTGACATGGCAACATCCTTGATAGCCTATAACTATGTTGACTATGGTCACTAGGATGATGAAAATCCGTTCTCGAGCTGAAACTACTAAATACAGATAATTAATAGATTTGATTGATAGTTCTTGATAGAATTCCATTGGAACTTCATTGATAAATAGATAGTTAGACATATTATGAGAATTCTAAAAAAAAATAGTTTTGGCCTTACCAATACCATTTCATCAAAAAAAAAAGATTGAATGTACAGACACGACCTTTTTACTGCTTTATTATTATAAAACATTTTGTGTATATTCTATAGGTAATAACTTGATAAGAATGATTTTCATACGGTTATCCTCTCCCTATCCACACTTTGATAATGTTGACAGGTGTATCGAGAGCAGCTTTCAGACTTGTATGGCAGTTATCCGTCTAGCTCAACGTTTCAAGTGGGATCCTGACAGGAGTGCTGGTGGTTGCTTTATTAGCCACAGCTGCTCAAGTGCTCATGCAAAACAGCAACACCTTTCAGATAGGTGATAAATATTTTAATAAATGTAAGGTACAATAAACCCCCACAAATAGATAGGGTTTTCCTAAATGCCTCTTTTTCTCTACAATTTCATAAGACAGAGGAATTTGAAAAGTTGTCCAAACTTTAAACAGTTTTAGAAACCCTGGTCTGCTGAATCAATAAATTCATTGCTGCCAAACAATACCCAAGTACCTACTCGTAAAAGCTTTATTAAATCCATTTTAATCTTCTGTATTATTGTGTTGTTTAGTTTTAAATCGGCTTAAAATAAAACCTTTATTTATGGTTCCGTAGTCCGATAAGGAACCCTTATAGTTTCATCATGTCCATTTTCCGTCTGTCCGCGGCTTAGTTCAGAGACTATTAGTACAAAAAAAATGAAATTTGGCATGGGTACCTATACATATTAATCATGTCAAAAAAGTGGTAAAAAAAAAATATTGGGGCCTTTCATACACGTAAATTAGTTTTTTCTGGTCTACCCCATAGTATGGGGTATCGTTGGATAGGTCGTTCAAAAACACTGTGGGTATGTGACAACCATTTTTCGGATTAGGAATTTGTTGGCCAAATATTAAGCCTTAAAATGCTAACTTTTGTTAAAGTCAGGTGTCCCCCCCCCCCTTGTCGGCTAAACGGTTGTTAATGGATATGTGAAAAAATTCACAGAAGTAGTATTTATAATTAAGTTAAAAGGAAAACTATCACAACTAAGTAGGCTTTACAGGTTAACGAGTACTGGACAACTACCCGACACGCGCTTTGGCGGTTTTTAGTTGAAAGCGTGTTAGCCTCGCTACTTAGATTAGTGGAGTAAAGTTAAACTTTGGTTATCTAGCTCTCGAGTTTATCCTATAACGGAGATGCGAGTACCGTACTCCGACTTGCTAATGACTACAAACTTGTTAACAACTAAACCTGATTGGATTTCCACTTGCGTTTACTTGAGCAGAACATTCGACACCAATGTTTCCTTGAAGTAAATTGTTTGTTATTTTCAACTCGGTTTTCAAAGACTGGACCTATGTTTTTTGCTTGTGTGTATATTTTTATACAGGTCAAATCAAATCAAATCAAATCAAAATATTTATTTTGTTAAATAAATACATAAAGTGTACTTTCTACAAGTCAAAGTTAATCTTCACAATATAATTCTTTAGAATATTTAAAAGTAAATAGTAATAAGGGAAAGACATACAAAAAATATTTAGGTTGGGCTACTAAAATTTAATTATACACTTGCATAAAATAGAGAAATCTAGGAATAAAAATGTTATATATTAATGATGCAATGAACAAATAAGTTGATAAATAAAAACGGGAAATACGTACAAAAAATATTAAGGTCTCAAAGGCACAATTAACCGCCCACTTAAATTTTCCGACGTAACTTCAAAAATTAATTATGGAATGTTTTTTTTTCTTGGCGGCATTTTACATTAGATAATTTCAGATGAAAAAAAATTAAAATTAAATTTGCTATTGCTTTAATTTTTTTATTATGAAAAATGTTTTAAATTACCAATTAATTACAAAAACAAATGTGATGATAAACAATCTAAAACTTTTTGTTGACATTGAAAACCTAAATTTTAATAATGAGTATTGCCCCCTCGGGCTCTTATGACCTCCTCCAGTCGATTAGGAAGACCATCCATTATGTCTTGAATATCTGACTGTGGTATATTCTCCCATTCCTCGACCACAGCAATTTTTAACTCATTAATGGAGGTAGGAGCCGGAACCCGACTTCGTACTCGCCTTTTAAGATTGTCCCAAACGTGTTCGATAGGGTTTAGGTCCGGGCTGCGAGCTGGCCATGGTAATCGTGCTATACCCACGGCATCAAGGTACTCCGTAACCACTCTAGCGACGTGCGCACAAGCATTGTCGTGCATTAAAAGAAAATCTTCTCCAATAAATGGGGCAAAAGGGATGACATGAGGTTCTAAGACCTCTTCCACATACCTCTGAGCATTTACGCTGCCTCTTTCAAGCACAACCAACCCTGTACGAGCCTCATAAGAAATACCACCCCATACCATTACTGAGCCACCTTGATAGCCCACTGTTTCGACAACAGCACACTGTACAAACCTTTCACCGCGGCGTCGGTACACGCGCTGGCGTCCATCGGGACCTCTTAAGGCCACTCTCGACTCATCAGAGAAGAGAACGTTCTTCCATTGCCCTATGGTCCAGTTTCGGTATCGTTGAGCAAATCGAAGTCTAGCTCTCCGGTGCTCTGTGGTCAACGCTGGAACTCGAGCTGGCCGGAATCCAGTCAAATTACGCTCTGCAAGCCTTTTTCTTATCGTTATAAGGCTAAGGCTTACATTTCGTACCTCGAATAGGCGATTACGAACTTCGGGAGCCGTAGTGAAGCGATTTCTTAGAATGTTGGAAACGATGAAGCGGTCATCTCTTGCAGAAGTGCACCTCACACGACCTTGTCCCGGTCCTCTGGTGTAAGATCCAGTTTCTCTGTATCGTCGGATGGCATCACGTATCGTGGTTCGAGGATATCCCATCATACGGCCTATGCGACGCTGGCTATACCCAGCATCTGAAAGCGCCACCGCTCTAGCATCATCCAGCTGCATCCAATGGCATTTTACTGGGTAAAAAGCAACTGACAAACTCTGACGCACCTTAAGAACTAAGAAATGTACCTAAAAACTTCAAAGGCAATACTTTATGTACGCGTAAAACAATCAGTTCGAAAGTCAACATTCGACTGAACTCAATAAAAGAGACTCACACTTGAGGGTATCTTTAAAAAAGGGTCTTAAATTGTCCTAATTTATCATAAACTACCCACTTAACAAATTGTCATTCAACATCATAAGCATTCAGTTATTGTAAACAAAGTTATGCTACTTCAGCCGAGTGGGCGGTTAATTGTGCCTCTGATGTACATAATGGTTAACCATCCGCACCATTCGATTAGTATTGCTAAGAAGAAGGTACCTAACGCCAGAAAGGATCACTTTTAACGTTTTAAAGTAATACCTTCTGTAAATATTATTATTAGAGTGCTCTAAATAGTGCATTACAAACCAGAAAAGATAAATTTGAAACAAATGTAAATAGAAGAATTTGAAAAAATTCCTCGGGCCAGGATTTGAACCTTGTTACAAGCGCGCTACCAATTGCGCCACCGAGGTACTTACCTAGGCCGTTGAATTTTTCCACCATACTTGTCCACCGAATATTTTTGTAAATATTTGATCTAACTAGCTTGTAATGCACACACTGAACGCTCACGAGGGCGTTATGTGATTACATGCCTTGTTCTTAAGAAACAGATGGTGCTGTCGTCGTTATCCTGGCCCGAGGTAGTTATTCAAATTCTTGTCTTTACATTTGTTTCTAATTTATATTTTCTAGTTTGTAATGCACTATTTAGAGTATTCGAAAGCGATGGATTTCGCAATAAAAACATAATTTGAATACCTTTCTAACATTCGATTTTGCCTTTTTGATGGAAATTATTGGTAGATACACACAGGGTTCATTGACCTCTCATACAGGGTTATACGTTGCCAATGAGCAAGCAATATCTACTTTTCATTCAAAAGTAGGGAAAACAATATTATGATGTGCATTTTGCACCGAGATCCTCCGTTACCACCTTAACTGCTACAAGGATTAATTCAAAGTTAAGACTGTTTGAAATAAAAGAACTATGTTAATTTAATTTGGAAAATTGCATGAGTCTTGCCATAGTATGTGTTTGCTTTATAAAAATTCTGGTAACAAAAATGCCCATTATTATAGAGAGAACCTTTATCAGAGATAATTATCTAAACCCCGCTCTAATGACAAGATAATGTTACCACAAACTAGGTATGACAATGTTTATCTACTCACAAGTCCAACCATATCTACACGAACTCAGAAAATAAAACGTCATTTTACGCTTTTTAAGTAATATGTGGGTTTTAGAATTATTTTTAGCACGCAACATCAAAAATATCAAGGTGTGTTGGTATCACCATCATCAGCTTAGTCCACGTCTGGGCATAGACCTGTCCCAAGGAAATTCCCTTGAGTGTATCAACTTATTTTAATACAACGGAACCCTCGGCGCGAGTCCTTCTCTACACTTGACCGGATTTCTTTTAACATTGCTTTAATAAATGGGAGGTTGTCAATATTTCGAACAGAAACGTAACTTATTTCAAACTTTATGAGCCTTCACAAAGATATTATATTCTATAATTTATACAGTAAATGAGTCTCCTTGATGGAACTTAATTCTAACACTAATAAAGTCTTCTTGTACAATTTCGCATTTCACCCAGCGATGTCATAAAACGCAATATTCGGAATTAAATTAATTTATATAGTGGCTTAATAAGAAGACTTTCATTGAATACTAGCTTTTGCCCACGGCTTCACACACGTTGAATTAGTTTTTGTGTACTCCTATAAAATTTGTCAATATTTTTCGGCCTGTTACCTACAGTAAACATAGCTGGTGAAATGTGTCTGTTATACGCTCTGTGTTTCTTATTTTGTGCGTCTCTTGTATAGCTTTTCCATGGGAACTAATTTAAAGGATAAAAAGTAACCTATGTCCTATTCCAAGTCTAGAACTACATTCATGCAAAATTTCAGCCCAATCGGTTCAGTAATTACGGCGTGAAAGAGTAACAAACATCCATCCATAGTTTTCGCATTTGTAATATTAGTGGGATTACTGGGATGGGATGGGATTAGTTGGAAGTGGGCTAGGATGGGATGGGATTCTCATTTAAAAAAAAAAACAAGTTTTATAACATCTAAATAGGAACCAAATGTTTTTAAACAGCGGTTCTTTTAGTGCTGACTAAAGTCTTGAAACCGACTTTTAAACGAGTTTCATAATCCGGTACAGTAATAACCACTTTTTAATGGATCTGAAAGTCTTAAAACACGATTAAACGTAGCTTTTAACTACTGAGATAGAGCGAACTTGGTTGCGGCGACGTTTACGTTCTTGGAACATCGACGCGACATAGCTTGCGGCCACTTCTGCGCTTGCGGCAACGGGCTTGCGGCTCTCGGCTGGAAATTAAGCCAAGTTCACACTGCTTTAGTATCTTAGTAGACCAGTGAGTAAATTAACTACTTAACGTGTACAAAGAATGAAGATTTAATAAAATTGTTTAGCCGATAACTAAATCATTTTAACCGAACCAATCCATTTCATCCTACTTTTTGCGTGTAGCGATTTCAACCACTTATCTTGATTCACTGAATTACTTAATAAAACAAGGCCGAAGGTGTTGTATTACCCAGTCATTACCTGCACAAAAAAACAACCTTAAAAGCTACGAAATAGTTACAACATGTATGTTTATGAAATGTTATGTATAAAAATAAGCAAATTTGCGTATGTCCATTTACAAAATTAAATTAACATATCTGGATTTAGGTGATAGAGCTGGTGCTGAGCTCAACTGTGAAGGTACCGATATTGGCTCAGGAGCAAAAGGCCGCGAGGTTCTTGGGTTTCGCCATTGTAACTTACAGGAGCGTGAGTAATCGGGCGAGGAGTTTAAATAATGACTTTCGAATAATCGGAATTATAATCCAAGTAAATCACTTCTCTGATATCCAATTACGTAAATACAACTACCACATTACACAATTAACATTACTAAACTAATTTACAAAATATTTAGAGTTAAAGCTCGGTTAAAGTATTATTAGTTAAGTTATTTGGTAGAGTAAGAGGCACAATCAGAGATGCAATTGTTAAGCCAATCGTATTCAAATTGATTGTCATATGCCTATTCGGCTAAGCAAACTAACCCGTTTGACAATTAAAATCGTACATTTTTGGCTGTCAAATGAATAGATTTGTCTTGTTTTGTTGTTGACAACCACAAAAGTACGATTTCCAATGTCAAATGGGCTTATTTGCTTAGCCAAATAGCCATATGACAATCCAATTTGAATACGATTGACTTACACAATTTGCACTCAGGTAGCCCGCCCTTGGCTGGAACTGGAACCGACTGATGGCGGTATATCCACCCCTAACTTTTTCCAGAACAGCTTGAAAGAAGTCTTACCAATATAATTAAATTAACTAAATATATATATATAGGTAGTATAATGATTGATGCCATCATGACTCTTCTTTTGTAAAATTGTTAAATTTATCTGGTTCAGATTTTTTATGGGCATTTAGTTGCACAAAAACATTTCTATCATATTAATTTTGCTGAAAATAATAAAAAATAATGTATTTTCCTAAAAGAAAATAAATGAAACAAAAAATATACGAAAAAAAGGCTCCGAAACAGATCCAGAATACAGACCATTTACCAGTAAGGACGAAACTTTTTGAAATTTTGTTAGAAGTCGGGATTTAAGTTTATTTAAATCTTAACAAAGTTTCAGATTCAATAGACAATTTGGATATTGGCGAGGAACAGAACTACAGCCGTTATTGATGCACTAGTTGACGGTGTCATTATTAATCTAAATAAATAAACAATAAATTAATAGACATTTATTTCAGGCACAGTAACAAGATGTAAATTATTACAGACCCATATTTTTTTAAACTCAAGTAACATAGTACAAAAAGAAGTAAAAAGTTTATCCACTCATTTCAATAAATATAAAAAATAAGTATAAAAGTATATAAAAGTAAACATAATAATTAAAGACGGCGCTGCACACTCTCAACATGATCGCGGAGGAAATCGATTTGTTTTCATGTACGCTAAGCGAATTCACAAAGGTTACACTTGGTATTCTCTGTTATGGAAATACACTGTCGCATTAGGTTAAGGATATTACAATCTAGATAGAAGTGAGAGAAAAAAAAATGCAAGGCTGTTCTGGACCTCAGTTCTGCCTTTGTCTCCTTTGATGATGATATTTTATACAAAAATTATAATTTTATTTAGGGGTAAATTATTTTATCTTTTAAATCTCAACTGCAAACTAGAAAACGGTATGTTAAAATTAAGACAATGAAGGAGAAACGGGAAAAAGTCGTTACCTCTAAAAATGTTATGACTACAAGAGGATTACTTGCTACTAAACTAATACAGGGTGTAAATGCAAAGTCAAGAATCCTTTTAGGGTATGAAAGTATACACGATTCTGATGTCATTACGAGAAAAAAAATATACCTTGAATTTTCACAAAAAATTCCATCATTTTTCTAAGCTATGGCTACGCATCTCACCGGCCTCCCCACGCACCTAATTGGGGGTGCTAACTTTCTGGACAAGAACGGAAATCTTAAAACCATTTCGAGAAATATGTTTTCTGTACAGTTGCTACTTATCAGATTAATAAATAAATCTATACTTTTAAATATATTTTAACAAAACACTTCATTTGACTTATCTATGACGTCATGACATGACATTTGACATGCAGTGCATTCCGTGTCGCGACATAATCGATTATATCGCGTCTATCATCATTCCGAGTCACTGTGAGCCCGATAATTAATCAACCGCCAGAATTCATATTGGAGACTCGGTTAGTGATCAAGAACAATGTTTAATGAACCTCAAGGTAAAACTGAAAACAAAAAATTGCTCCCGTACCTACCTACTGTCGATAATTATGTAGGTAGGAAACATGGGGTACTCGAAGAGTACTGAATAAACAGTTAGTCTCAGCTCGTACTCCGTGTGTGATTGACATTCCTTTCCATGCTTTCCTTATATACTTAACATGGCGCAGCCGCAGTTGTTTTCCGAACTTGCGAGATATAAAAGTTATAAAGAGTGTTATTTTAAAACCAGTAAAGTAAAATAAATATAAATTTTGTTGTTATACGTACTGTGTTTGCTAATTACAAAGTGCAATGGAGGCCGTGTTACAGCCCCCGCCGCCATTTGAGTTTGACAATACTGTGTCGAACGTAACTTCTGGCAACATCTGTAGAAGTTGGAGTAACTGGAGAAAGTCGTTTCAAGTATATTTTGCAGCTTGTGAACTTGATACGAAAGCGGCAACGGTGCAGATCAACATCTTGTTACACGTCATCGGCCCAAAATGCCGCGAAGTTTACGACCAATTTCCCGGAAAATTTACAACTTTGGATGCGGTATTAACCAAATTTGACCATTTCTTCTTACCAAAAAAGAATATCACAGTGGAAAGAAATAAATTCTTTTGTCGTAATCAGATGGAATCGGAATCTACAGAACAATACGTATTCGAAATCACCAAGATGGCGTCATCCTGTGAGTTCAAAGATCTTTGTAACGGTTTAGTGCGAGATCGGCTGATTTGTGGATTGAGAGATAATGCAATGAGAGAAAGACTGCTGAGGGAATCTGATTTGACACTTGATAAGGCACTTGAAATATGTAAATTGGCAGAAATGTCGCGTGCACAAGCCAGCAGTTTTGGAAAAGGCGAAACGACGGCACATCACATTCACGAGATATGTCAGCAATCTGGATGTTCTCAGTACGAGCAAGGGAACGAGGCAGTGCATTGGGTGCGAGGCACGCAATGTCGGTGTGCAGCGTCAGCGCCGGGCGTCTCCGGCACGCGAGGATCGCGTGACCGTCGCAGGCGCGGGGGCGGACGAGGGCGCGGACGCGATCGTCGCGCCGTCCAGACCACTGATACTAGGGTTTCCCCCGCCTAATCCCGTCAGTTCACGAGAGTCTGTACAAAGTGCGGTTTGACTCACGAACTTTATAAGTGTCCAGCATTTGGAGTGCAGTGCGATAATTGTAACCGATATAATCACTACGCTAAGATGTGTAAAGCGTATTACGTCGATGGTGCCTCCACTGATCAGGTATGTAGCCTTGTCTCATCTAATAGTGACTGGTCTACAAATTTGTGCATAAATGGTTTTGAAATAAAGTTTAAGCTGGACACGGGGTCTGATGTAAATATTATCCCGAAAAAGTACCTAGCAAATATCTCGGTATTTGAAAATGAGTTAACCCCCTCATCGATTAAGTTACATGGGTATTCGGGTGATTATATCACGGTCATAGGAAAGTGTAATCTCAAGGTGATTCATAAAGAAAAAACGTACATATTAAAGTTTATTATTGCTAACGTAGATTCACCACCGATTTTGAGTAGGGGTTCGTGCGAAGAACTGAATTTGGTGAAACGCGTTATGGCAGTAAATACAGAAGTAGCAAATAATAAAATATTAGATGAATACGCCGATGTATGTGAGGGAGTTGGGTGCCTACCAGGAGAATATAAGATACAAATAAATGAAACAGTACGCCCAGTTGTACATCCCCCCAGAAAACTTCCTATTGCCCTAAGAGAGAGTGTGAAAAACAAGTTAGCTGAAATGGTCAGGCAAGGTATTATTTCAAAGGTGGAGGGACCCACGGACTGGGTCAATAGCATGACCTTAGCGAAGAAACCAGATGGTGATTTTCGAATTTGCTTAGACCCTCAGGATCTAAATAATGCTATTAAACGTGAGCATTTTAAATTACCAACTCTTGACGAAATAACAGCGACACTGTCAGGTTCTAAGTACTTCAGCGTATTAGATTGTAAACATAGTTTTTGGCAAGTCAAACTAGCGGAATCTTGCACTGATTTATGTACATTCAATACGGCATTTGGTCGTTATAAATTCTTACGTCTTCCTTTCGGAATTTCATCGGCCTCGGAGGTTTTTCATAGGAAACTCATGGAACACTTTGATGATATGGGAGAAGGAATTTGTCAGTTTGTCGATGATTTACTCGTACATGCGCCTACAAAAGCGGAACATGATTGTAGATTACGCAAAGTTTTACAAAGATGTCGTGACATCTACATCAAATTAAATAGGAGGAAGTGTAAAGTAGGATTGAGAGAGATAAAATATCTAGGTCACAAAATAAGTGAACATGGTTTATTACCTGATGAATCACACACATCAGCTATAAAAAATATGCCAGAACCAAAAAATATAAAAGATTTAGAAAGGTTTTTAGGCCTCATTACATATTTAGGTAGTTTCATACCCAATCTATCAGAAAAGACACAAAGCCTACGTGAGCTGTTAAAAAAAGAAGTGGAATGGCATTGGGACGAAAGACATAAACATAGTTTTGAACACCTTAAACAATGTTTAATTAGCCCCCCCACGCTTAAGTTCTACAGTCTAGATAAAGAAATCACACTATCTGTAGATTCATCAAAAAACGGTATGGGTGCTTGTCTCCTACAAGATGGTCACCCTGTAAGTTATGCTTCTAAATCACTAACAAAAACAGAACAAGCATATGCACAAATAGAAAAAGAGTTATATGCGTGTGTGTTTGCTTGTGAAAAGTTTTATTCGTATTTATACGGTCGAACTGATATCATAATAGAAACGGATCACAAGCCCCTAATTAGCATAATAAAGAAACCGATAAATAGCGCACCTCCGCGACTACAAAGAATGCTCATGAGACTGCAACCTTATACATTCAAACTTGTTTACAAGCCGGGTAAATATATGTACGTGGCGGACACACTGTCGCGCGCTTGTGCTGATAACGGCAATCCGGGCTACATTGAGCCACGCGACCACCTGGAAGCGCAAGCGCAGATATGTGCGATAGCCAGTAGCAACCCGCTCACCGACTCACATTTTTTACTTATACAAAAATGTTCACAAGGCGATCAAGAAATGAAATCACTAATGAAAGTTATTAGAAAAGGATGGCCAGAGCACAAAGATCAGGTAGATAGTTTGTTGAGATGTTACTGGGATGCAAGAGATGAGTTAACGGTATCTTATGGCTTAGTGTGGAAAGGTGACCGTATAATAATATGCCTATTCAGTCAGTATGGAAACAATTTTTTTTATGATTTCGAAAATAACGATCATTGAATTTTGTTCCTGATCACTAACCGAGTCTCCAGTATGAATAAGGGTGATTGATTAAATTTCACCTTGTTTATCATAGACGAAATCCTTAACGACGCCATGTTGTGATATGCCTATGCTTCAGAGCGTTTGCACTATGAGCGATCTATGAAAAGTGCTAGCTGGCCGGTGGAAATTTCAAAAATGGGTTTTTCGAAGAATAAGAGCATTAGTTAAATCATTATTATAAGATTGTAGTTAGAAGAAATTACTTCTTGGACCTAGTAAAGTAGTATATCCTTTGTATTCACGTAACTTAAATGAATTTCTACAAATTCTGTCATCATTCATGTTGCGTTCAAAAGAACCCTAAATGGATTATAAGTATAAACAGTGATGGACGCCATTTTTCATTCGGAACGACTTGATGGGCGTGAGAAGTTTGATGGTAGTGTTAGCACTATTAGCGCCATGCGGAACGCCTCTAGTGACGTCACGTTCACTTTTGGCGGGTAAAATTTAAGTTTTTGTTTTTAAATAGATGCAATGAATAAAACCCAAAAATAATGAAATTAGTTTCATAAAATAGTCTACATTTTCAAACTAAATTATTAAAAAAATATATATCAGAAACATGCATGGCTAATTGCACCCCGCAACCCGCACCCCTCATCCGAGTGGCCAGCGACCAGTGAGGGTGTCCACGCGATTAGTGTATTTTAAGTAAAGAAAATCGTCTTATTATGAGGTACTGGTACTTTATTTAGAGATCCCAGTATTTAAAATAATATATTTACCGATCATACTAACACACCCTCAAAGGATTCTTGCCTTTGCTTTTACACCCAGTATAATAAATCATTGTGAACTATTCATCAAAGCAGATATTTAGTACAACAGAGCCGCGAAGTATCAAGATGTCATGCGGCCCAGCTGTCTTAGTATACCATTTGCGCGTTTTAGACGTCTGAACCCTAGATTATGTAACTTTGATCATCAGAACAATAACAAAGCATCTTATTCTGAGCTTTGATCCTTCACCCGAAGAGCAAGGAAAACATAGAATTGCAAAATACATACAATAATAATCTCATGAGAACTTGAAGATCTTGAAATATAGCTCTCATCAGACAAAATAAACTTTATTATTTAGGTCAAAAGAGTTATTTTCGTATGTGTAAACTAGAATAAACGCACACTATGATATAATTTCAGACATACTTTGGCTTCTTTGATAGTGTGAGTGATGGAACCATCTTCGAAAAAAGTTTCTGTGTTCATGTCCCCTGGCATAAACAGATTGTGAACGTACTGCCCCCTGATGCTGTATCGTAAAATCAGTTGCCAAACCGAGTGCCTATCGTCGAAAACATACATATCCGCTTATCTAGGGATACGTTCGCACTTGAAATGACGTCACAATTCGTAAATAGTTCAATACCCATTAGAGGTTATTTTGGAAGTTCATTTTTTATCTGTTTTTGGAGAATAGCAACCATAGATGGCAACCTTTTAATGAAACCAAATATTTTACTGATCGTTGCCAAAGAAACATAAAATATAAAAAATCTCTTCTTACTAAGTTTAGACCATTTTATTTTCACTAGCGCAGTTTTGTCTCTACGGGAAAGTTGTTCAGTATGATCAGTAGAGTATGTGGTTTAGTTTCAAGATAGCAGTCTATTTAAACCCGTTATTCGTCCAAGCTATGACGTTGTAAGTGTACAAGAATCGAAAATATCATAAATCATACTTATAACTCTATCAAGCCTGGGTCAAACTCTGGGCACTTAGATAAACCTAAAAAATTAACACAAAAGGTTGATGGCTAATAGCCACCCTAAAAAGTCAAGGTAAAGCTATCACAGCCTGCGGGCCAATAGCAAAAAAGTAAGTGTAAAAAAAATAAAAAAATATGGAGTGTTTATTAAGAACATAGAACACTTTTATTAGTAATGTGCATTACATGTCATTTGCTTATACATAGGTGTTCAATGTTCATTCATTAATTTACATTTGATGAAAATTATAAGTCAAAGGTCACTATGTATACAGTAATACTGAACATATTTTAAACAACTACACTAAAATAAAATGGTAAGGAAATTAAATTTAAGGAATTGCAGTCAAATTTATTCAAAAAATAATAGTACACATTGAAATTGATAAGTCCTTACATCTATCTATCAGCCTGTTTCGTCCACTGCTGGACATAGGCCTTTCCAGGATTTCGCCACTCTTGGCAGTCCTGCTGGAAGAAATGCCCATACTCACACACGCTGGGCAGGCGGGTTGGTGAGCGCGGTGCCGAAACCCTTGCACCAGTGACGCCGCTGCCCGTCACCAGTCTGATTTATATAAGGCTCGGCAATTGAGGATGGATATACCGCCATCCATCGGTCCCAGGCAATGGTGGGCCGCCTGGTTTTGCCTGAGAACTGTTCTCTTACTCTCCCCCGAATAACTTCGGGAGGATTTCCGAGTAAGATGGTGGTACCTCCACAGTCGAGCTCGGCATTAGCTCTACCACCTAACAGTGTCAGTGTCCTTACATAAACATAAAGCCAAAACACAAAAATACGAAAATAAAATTCCAAAGGTAAAAAATACAAGCGCAAAAAATTATATAGAAGAAGAGTAACTATTTTTTATATCTAACAAAAATAATCGAGTTTTTCGACGTGCTAGGCCGGTGTAGGTGAAATTTATACTGTTTATAATTGTATAGCGTCGAAATTTAGCTTCAAGTTACTAGAAGTAACTCGTAAAATGCACTCGAGATGTTCGTCAGTTATGCTATTTTATTTGAATGAATGAATAGATACTTTATTTTACACAGGGCCCCGTATTTTAAGGTGTGGAGGCCCCTGGGCAAAAAAGAAGTTAGTTGTACCTACCTATTGTTTGAAAACAATTTTGTGTTTTAACATTACTCTTTGAATTAGTATTATATTAGCGAGGGGGTGTTAGGCGTACACTCCGTTTTCGCTTTTTACGTAAAACTCCAACGTGATAAGAGGTGAGCCTTATAGCCGTGCTACGGGCATAAATACACGCTTTTTAGGACATTCAGTCTCCTAAATACCTCACAGCATGTTCCTTCATTCACCAAGTGGTCAGTATACAAATACTTACACAAATTTAAAAAAAACTCATGGCTGCATTCTGTAGTGCAGTGTTCCGCAAACTTTTTGTGTTCAAGGTACATCTAGGAAAACTAAAATTTTTGGAGGTACACCACAAATTAAAATGCAGTTTTTAAGTAATATTAATCAACATTTATTATTAATCATTACCCTTGCTTACTTACTAAAAATAAGTTTATAAGATAACCTTATTTTTCCGAGGCACACCAACTATTGAACCCAGTACACCAGTGTGCCGCGGTACACCCTTTGCGGAATACTGCTCGATTGGACCGGACCATTCAGCAAGTGTCAGTATACAAATACTTGGTATTACCCATGCTCTAGTGGACCAGATTCGAACCCGGGTCTGAATATTGAGAGTCCGGCCGATTGAGCTAAAAATAAGGGAAAGGCTAAGTTGGTGGGTAGAGGCAGGGGGCATGGCCTCCCCACATTACCGTTTGTCACCCTCAGAACTACGAGTTTCATTGACGTAAAAAGATTATTTTCAACACACTTGCTTATAAAGTGGCCCTTATTGCAGGGTTCTTAGGGTCATAATGCAGCATATTAAACACGCGTGCTTTTTACTTTACATTATCGCACTAGTGTTTTTTACATTACAGTTTTTTAAATCTTAGCAAAGAGTTTTGATGTCTTGTGAAATAGTAAAGTTTTTGCGAATATATAGACTGTCTCAGTTTAAATATAATAAATAATCATTTAATTTCATCAAATTATTTATTTTTATCAACAAATTAACTAAAATTTTTTTGTAAACACAAACATATTCAGTTTGTTAATATTTGTCTGTTTGGCAATATTTGTCTGTTTGGCTTTTTGCGTCAGTGCCTCTATTTCCATCTGCGCAAAAAACAAAATCTCCGCCGCCAGTTTTCAAAGAAAATTGTTAGTTCATAGCTGTGTTTTCGATTATGTGGAAAAAAGTCAGTGAAATTTTATGATGTTTCCTCGCAAGTGTGTTGAAAAACGTCGTATGAAACGTGTGAGCATTAGACATTACAGTCGAGGCGGGATTGCAGGCCGAGCCGAAGGCGAGAGTGTTCAGAGCAGTGTTCCGACGCAGCTTACTTGTATCATTATGTACTATTATCCAATTTAAGGCGTTATTTGTTTTTGATCTCATTGCATCAAGTTTTGTCTCTATTTATTATATTACTATCACATAAAATAGAGAGCAGATACTTGATGGCTTCATGAGAGTCAGGGCCCAGGTACAAATCCTAGCTACGCCAATGTGAAAGAGGCCGCGCCATCTCGTCAAAACCAACGCTTTATTGTATCGTATCGTTTGCATAATTGCGGCTTTTCCTCTCCTCAGGTTATTGCAAAAATATGAAGACGGTAAAAGTTTAAAGCCAAAATACCAACACTGCCTGCTTCATTGAAATTCATAAGATAAACATCATCAAACAATGAAAGTCGGCTTTCTTTCCGCACGAGTTTTCAAAGCTTTGAAAACTAATTTCATACCTAGGCCCGAGTTTCAATGAGCTATCAGCGTGACGTGACAAAGAAAACAGCCTGAGTGAGTTTTCACTTTGATTCTCTCAACGGGAAATTAACTTTTCGCCTTTACACCACAGCCTTTCAAACTTTAGAGGCTTTTAATGTTTAAGGGGCTCCATAACGCTAAACTCCTGTTTTGCATTGGATTCAGTTTCGTCTATGTAACTACACGATAAAAATTTGAAAAAAAATATCCTATTTTTACTCAAGACCATTATTATTCATATTCCATAAATATACATTCCTTGAATCTTCTTATAATTAAATTAATTTTAAAAAGTATTAATTTCACAGGAAAAGCAATTCAGCTCCTTTATTTCAATACCGTTTAATCGGTTCGGTCTGAGTGCAAAATTCACAACTTATGAATGTTTTTCATATTATTGAATAAAACGTACTAAATAAATGGGAATAAGTTTCCCCTTAAAACGAAACTTCCACACCCAAATACTAACTAAAAAGACTATCTTTATAACGTAAAAAATTTATGGTATCTTTTCTAATGTAGCCCCAATTTCAAAATAACTGAATTTTTGTGTGCGCGCACGGCAGTTGATTAGAGCAGGATAGATAGTTGAAAAACTAAAGCGTTAGAGCAGGACTTAAGTTTAGAATTGTGGAGCCCCCCCTAAAGGCAGCGAATAAAATAATTTGTCCAAGTTCGAGTCAGACTCAAGCACAAAGCGTTCCGTACCACCACATATTACGGGTACGGAACCCGGAATTGTAATATTGTTATATGGTATATTATAATATACCACCCAATACTACATCAAAGTTATAAGAAAACCGCCGCTAAAATGGTAACGCCTGACAAAAAATTTGGCACCGTCTGTGTATGGAACCCTAGTTCTTATTACTTTTTGTTTTACTTTACAATCTGACTTAATTTAAAACTTACCGTCTTTAGGTAAGACCAAAAACCAATAACGTTTAAATAATGAAACTTTTTCGAAATTTCTTGTATGGGGATCCCCTTTAAATTTTGTTTATCGCAATGTGTAAAAATTCGAACGATTGTTTCACTGGAAATAAATTACTTGAATAATAATGACCAAATTAAAAAAAAGTTGGACACAAATTGGAAATATATAAAAAGTAAAAAAATATTTTAAAAATTATTAAAATACAATATGGGTATCAAATTCTAGATATTAAAGAGTTGATTATAAAAATGTATACTTTTACAGTATTTACTGGCACCGATTTCGAGAAATCGTTGAAAAACCACGAAAAAATGCATGTCTCCCCCCTTATTTCCGAAACTAATTAACCGAAAAATATGAAAAAAAATCATGGCAATTTGGGATTACGTACAAATTACAGGAAAAATATAGCGGGTGAGAAATTCACGATAACAAAACCATAAGATACAATTATTTTTCATCCTCGAGTTTTATTTCGAGTACGGTATAAAAATATTTGAGCATCTCTTTTGTGATACAATCGATTCTTTTTTTAGTTATCACTAGCTTTTGCCCACGGCTCCGCCCGCGTATTATTTGGTTTGACGACATGCTTTTTTCCGGGATAAAAAGTAGCATATGTGTTAAGTTAGGGTATAAACTATATTCATTCTAAATTTCATCCAAATCCGTTCAGCCGTTTCAACGATAAAGAGGAACAAACATACACACACACAAACTTTCGCATTTATAATATTAGAGTGATAAACAGTTATGGGCAAGATTTTAAATACCTTCACTTGACCGGTTTTTGTTTTCTACACATTCCATCAATTCTGCACCCGAGAAAAAACAATCTTTTCACAAAAATAAAGTTTTTACAATCTAATCCATACATTTTTAAACAGCAAAATTTGATAGTAAAAACATTTTAATTTGAAAAAATTGATTAAACGCGGGTGGAGCCGCGGGCAAAGGCCATCTATAATAAATACTATACAAAGTATTCCCAACGGTTCGACATGTTGGCTGAGTGCTGGACCGTGTATCAGAAGTAGACCGAGTTAGTCCCCGCGGGAGGCGCACGACTCCACAAAATAAAACTATTATATATAACTATTATACTACGTATTGGACTTCGCACTGTCTTTAGGGATGGATTTCGTACTATAATTACAGAATTTGTTCCCGAGACTTGGTGTGCACCACTCTGTTGAAACCAGAAACAAACATAAACTGGCTTCTCTAAAAGTCGGACTTGACAAAGTACCTATAGGTACCCCTTTTGTAGGACTTGGTATAAGTTTTTGTGTTCGTCCACGGCTGGACATAAGCCTTTCCCAAATTTCGCCACTCTTGGTGGTCTTCCGTCCTCCTCATCCAGCCGCCACATGCAACATCTTTCAGGTCGTCGGTCCAGCGGGCACGAGATTGACCTACGCTACGCTTCGAAAGTATTCGCCCTATACCTAGTGTAAGTTTATGGATACAGTATTTTTCTGATAGAGTACTTTGACAATAAATTAGCAATTCAGTTCCTTTTAAATAACAAAAAAATATAAAACCCACAGTAGTAAAGACAATCGGGAAATATAAGTTAAAACAATTATTAGCTAAACACGTAAATTCTTCGAGTAAACCTTCACCAAAAGTCATTACGATCTCTTTGCTAGTTGAAATATCGTGGAATAATGACAGTACGCTAAAATACTTTAATTTTAACGTCACGTTCAATTAAATAAAACACAAGATCTTGTTTTTCCAACCAGCTGTTAACTTGAAAATTTGTTTAGTAAACTTTTGTTAAAAATGTGCTAAGATTACAAGGATTGTTAAGATGTATGTGAATAAAAACGTAAAAAATTAAATTAAATTAAACAATAACTATTCCATCTGTTTATTTATTTTGTTTTTTATTTGGTAAACTACACTTAACATAAACTAGAGTTATTTTATAATACCAGTAGTGTACTACAATATTAAATAAATACTATAATGTTCTGTATCCCATCCATTTCCGAATAACAAAATCGAACCCTTCTCAAAATGTTTGTCCTAAAAAACTTTGGCGATTACCTCTTACCCCTATTGCCTCATTTGAGCAGGGTCTAAATAAATAGACACGTAACATAAATAAAACCACAAAAAATACTGATCAGACTTTACAACTTTCCTGAAAAACAACAATCGCGAAAATAAAATAAAATATTGGGGTAATAAATTATTTAAAATTTACTTTTCTTCTGCGTTCAAATACCGAACTTGAATTTGTACATCTAAATCATATTAGTTGCCTCAATGCGATAATATTAATCGCCAAGTGCAAAATATAAAATCTACTTATATCAGAAAATTCATTTTGTATTTCACGAGTATATTTTTTTTGTAATTACTACTATCAGTAGAGATTTTGGGTGTATAATTAAATGTATATTACAAGTATAACATGTCCTCGCCATTAAGAAATGAGTTTCAGGATTATTAACTGCCTGAATACGCTGCCTCATTCATTATTCATAACTCGTTACCTCCATACAGAATTTTCCGGTGTTCATTAGTTTCGTGTAGTTTGTAACAGATTGTAATAAGTAAGACTATGGAAAACTTGAATTTTAGATACAAAGTGTTATAGTAACAAATTATACGTAGGTAAGTACATTTACTTTGTAAAAATTATCTCTGAATTGTTTAAGCAACTGTGCCTCCGGTATAAAACGATTTATCCCAAAAAAACCCAAATTTACAGTGAGATTTCCGGAATTTCTTTGCACTTGCTGATGATGAAGGAAAACACTGTGGGATAATAAATCTGCATGCCGTATTTTTGTGTCCGAAGTACGCGACAACGCTCCCCCTTTATCACGCTGGGACGTTAATCGCATCGGTGAAAAGTGGGTGCTACGAGTGTCGACTGTTCCAGTGACAACTAGGAAATACCAAACACCACTCGGTGTTATATTGTTATGTCGCAAAGATTTTACTTTTATTAACTTAAATTATTTACCCCTCTGGCCAGGGCATGCACCAATTGGTTTTTCGGAATTTATATGCAGAATAATATATATATCATTCATAGTGCAAAAAGTCCTATGTCACCCGATGTCAACTTTACAGGAGAGCACAAAAACTGATTAATTTATTAAAAGCGGCGAGATTTACCTTCAATTTACCTATATTTAGGTTTATTGTCCAGTGTTCATTGTTAGAGTTGGGAAATATTGTCATTGTTTTTTAATGACATTGTTAAAACATTATTTTTTGACATAGGACCTTTTGCAATATGAACAACTACTTGCTGAACGGTGAAGGAAAACATCGTGAGGAAACCTGCATACCCTAAAAAGCGTGTATTTGTGCCCGAAGAACGGCGATATGGCTCACCACCCATCACGTTGGGACGCAATAATCGTCGATGAAACGTGGGTCTACTGAGTGTGGAGTGTGACTTGCATTTCACAGTTCACACTCGGAACACCTCTGACAACCCCTCGGGGATTCATATCGTGACGATATATATTACAGAAAGATGCGTGAAAATGCTTAGCCCGTACCTAAAAACACATCGTAATTCAAAACGGCTTGTCTCGTGATTGCTCAATTAGGTTGAAATTGAAGGGATCGGATAACCTAATACCGGGTATATTACCTCGGAGCGGAATTATCCTCGCGTCGTCAAGCCAAGTCGAGTTTCAGGTTTCCGTTAACCGTGACAGTCTGTCACTTCTGTTCTATTTACGTCATCCGATCCTCATCATATTTTGGGGTTCCATGAAAAAATTAAACCCTTATAGCGAAGCTCTCTCTCTGTGGGGCCGATTGTACTTACTGCATGTTGGAATGTAGGATTGACGGTAGTGATATAATCGGGAAAAAAATAATTTCAAATTGCCTTGGGAATTCGCTTCGGGTTTCGTACATACCGTTTAGAATTTGGAATTAATTCACGAGAAGTTATGATATCCAACTTAACTTGATACTTACGATCCATTAAACTCGGTGTATCCCAAGGGTCTAATTAAGTTAGTCTATTATTTCTTCCCAAATAATTAAATATTATCTTGATTTATCACAAAAACACTTGTACACTTATTTCATGTATGCCATTGGTTTTCTGCTTTCTCACAATGTTTGTTGACGAAACGATTTTCGTTTATGGGGCGTCAAGAACTTTTTATAGGTACCTACCCTGAAGATGGATTCATTTCCGAAACCAGAAAAAAGTAATAAAGTATAAATGAATGAAACAAGTGTACAAGTGTTTTTGTGAACGCTGTATAAGGTTATGTTTTATTGCGAAATCCATCGCTTTGGAATACTCTAAATATTATTATTAGAGTGCATTACAAACCAAAAAGATAAAATCAGAAACAAATGTAAAGACAAGAATTTGAAAAAATTCCTCGGGCCAGGATTCGAACCTAAATTGGTAGCGCGCTTGTCTGGAAAACAAGAGGTCGCAGGTTCGAATCCTGGCCCGAGAAATTTTTTCAAATTCTTGTCTTTACATTGGTTTCTAATTTATCTTTTCTGGTTTGTAATGCACTCTAATAATAATGCTGTCTATGTTTCATCAAGTGCCGCGACAATTGCAAGTATAAATTATAAATTAATGTTACGAGCTGGGGTTCGGGATAAATTAATTTTATACCAATTTGCACCAAAAACCACTAACTATCTTTATTTGTAATCACAGACACTATTAAAACACAACTGAAGCTAAATAACAACTGGAATTACTAACTGGACTCACTGAACTGCCTAATTTGTCCGCACTATAATTTTTAAAATTTGTCACCACTACTAACTAGAATCGTTACCGGTTATATTCACTTCACTAGTCACTACCTTTAGTTCACTAGAGTTTCCGTTTTGCCTCGTAGTTAACACTGAATGACTCTCGACCGCTACCCGTCCCGTTTTTATACCGTACTCCGGCTTCGCGATCTGTCTAGAACCCTCTCGCACATTATGGAACGCATTTCAAGAACCCCGACCTATATCCATTCCTTTCCAACCCGAATGCTTTCTCCCTCCCACTTCTTTCTAGTTTAAGTGACGCGTTGTCGCTAGAACTCTCTCGCAGATTATGGAACGCGCGTCAAGGACTCCAGTCTGTATCCGTCCCTTTCCAACCCGAATGCTTTCTCTCTCCCACTTCTTCGCCCGAGACATTTCGAGTTCAATGGCGGAAACTTCTCGCATTGTCCAGTTGTGACCTTGGCCCGGAAGCATCCGCACGCCATCCGCGCTGAGATTATTTATGAACTTTCTTACGCGTTCCATGATGTGTGAGATTTTTGTTTCGTGCGCCGGTACTACGTAACATTAATATACCTATGTAATTTTTTTTTCCTAGACGTGTGCTTTGACCCAAAAGGTAACGGAATTTCCAATTTCTAAGTCAACTGGAAGTACCTTATAGGTATTCATGGTGAGCCAATTTGTATGAAATTGATTACGTAAAGAGCAATAACTCTTTTTTCCTAGAGTTAGAAGCTTGATTTTTTTAACAGCACCATGAGGCCGTAAACCTCATGGTATCTATAAGGTATTAGTTTCAACGTGATATCTCTAACGGGGCCCGAGAAAAAGGATTTGACAGACGGACAATAAAGTAATCGTATAAGGGTTTCGTTATTTCATTTTTAGGTACGGAACCCTAAAAACATTACATTAAGCTGTCGGAACTCATATGTCATTCTGAGCACTTTACACCTTTCTAGCTTAAAGATAACTACAAACGAATACGAAAAATTGAGAGCTTACAGCAAAGAAGTTAACATTATGCATTATAGAGAGCGACCTTTTAATAAAACCACATACTCTACTGACCATACTGAACAACTGTTTGAAAAAAAACCCGCAATCATCTTAGAGAAAAAGATATTCAACTGTAGCTCAAAGACTTTATCTCGTAGGAAGAAGGTATATTTTAGAACGCCTTACCGAAACAGCTGTTTCACGGACGACGCTCTCTCGAAACTCGCCCGTATGTCGGTGCGTTAGGGTTCACGCATCTTTGTTTGGATCTCAATTATTTCTCAAACTAAGGCTGTCCGCGGGTATGACTTTTGGGAAAAGTGGTTCAGTAGTGTCGGTAGAATATGTGGTTCTATTTACACCCGGTATATGATTGATAGCGACACCCATCGCTTGGGAACTATAAACATGATTACAGTGTTGTCTTGTTACAAGACAAGATAATATCTTATCTATTATATCGTCTGGACATGAATCTACGAGGGGATGTCAGAAGTGTTACCAAGTTTAAACTGTAAGTGCAAGTCCACGCTCACACTTCACCGATGATGAAACGTCCCAGCGTGATGGATTGTGAGCGCAATCGCCTTAATTCGATCACAAATATGACCTCCCCCCACAACGTGTCTTCCGATGCAACTAACTGTGCTGTGGATTTGAACTCGTGACCTCTGCATTAGTGGTCAAAGTTTAAACCACTAGACCATATAATAAACATTTTAAATATACTCAATGCATTATTCAAATTTACAAAGGTCACGTGTTCGGATATCTAACCTTTTGGTATCAGTTCCAGCATCACAAATGTAAAATTTATGACGATGTCCCTAGCAAACTGGCCAACCCCAGGGAACAAACTATAACCTATGTCCAAGTCAAGTAACCATTACAGCAGTGGTTTTTTTAATCGGTTTATTTTTTCCAGATATTACCCGCTCGAATTCAATCAATAGTTATGTCCCCAGGGAACTGCCCGTTCCCAGAAAACAAACTATAACTTATGTCCAAGGGAATAATCTGTAGAAAAATATGGTGGGCGATACAAACAAACAAATTTTGCCTCTTTATAATATTATACAGGGTGTAAATGCAAAGTCAAGAATCCCTTTATGGTATGAAAGTATACACGATTTTGATGTCATTTTGAGAAAAAATATATACCTTAAATTTTCACCAAAAACTCCATCATTTTTCTAAGCTATGGCTACGCAGCTCACCGGCTAGCCTCCTCACACACCTAATTGCACCCCGCAACCCGCACCCCTCATCCGAGTGGCCAGCGACCAGTGAGGGTGTCCACGCGATTAGTGTATTTTGAGTAAAGAATATCGTCTTATTATGAGGTACTGGTACTTTATTTAGAGATCCCAGTACTTAAAATAATATCTTTACCGATCATACTAACACACCCTTAAAGGATTCTTGCCTTTGCTTTTACACCCGGTATATGTTGATCAATATACAAAATTCATGTTTTAAATGTTTGTTTCTAACTTGTTTTTCTATTTGAAAATAAGCAATTTTTTTTATCTGATAAAGACGTGCTCCGTTCAAGGATTTTAAAACAGCTTTGGAGATACTTTGTAAAAATATTACAATTTTAACTTTTACAAGGCACCGTTACAAAGTAATGGGAAGCATATTGTAGGATTATGGCGGAGAAATGGAAAACGTGACAGGAAATGTGAAAGTAAGCTTTAGTTTATTTTAAGTCGAAGAGTAATATTGAGTTATTATTGGGAGTAACTTTCTAGGTGTGGAGCTGTGGACACGCCCAACGCCAGATGTATGAATGAAGTTATACACCTTGGTTTTTTGTCCCAGGAGGGCCCATAGTACAATTACAATTCTAAATTTCAATGGACAACTCAATTAAGTTCAAAAGTGTAAAAATAAATACAAGCAAAGCAAAAAGGGGCTCACTACTAAGTGAGTACCTATACATATCGTTGCGGTATGGGAAAGCACAAGCGTAAATTCGCAGGTCATGTTGAGAACTGGATAGCTCAGTTGGTAGAGCAACCGCCCGGTAAGCGATAGGTCCCGGGTTCGAATCCTGGTTCAGAGCTCCTCACGTCCAGATTTACTTTTCTGATTTTCTATACCGCAGTGATATAAATTTAAAATAAATTAGGGTACAAACTTATGTATATATATTTATTTTTTTATTTAATTTAACAACTAACACTACCATTACAGATTGAAAAACCTAATGCAACAGTGCAGGCATGGTACACAAAACAATCTTAATAGTACATAATGAGTTTCGTATAATATTTTATAGCACAAGTGCGGAAAATGCCGACTTTACGCAAGCGCAGCTTTAAATTACAAAATATTAGAATATACATAAATTAACGATAGCTCAAGTAACATAATGTTGCTCTTGTGAACTCGCTCAATGAACACGAACAAAGATCGATGTGATCTCCAACCTCATTGAGAATTCGAGTAGCGCGCTGTAGTGGTGCTTCCCCATGGAGGTTCGTCCTCGTTCTCGGCAGCCCGAACAGCCTCCCGCAACGTTGTCGAAACTATCTTTTAGGAACTACTAGCCTCACATTGCCTAAAATACTGGGATTACATATCCTGCCAGTAACAACTTTAAATAAATAAGCTGTCAGAGTATAATCTCTCCTTACTTCCAACCTGTTGTATCCCACCATACCCAAAACAAATAGGGTAGAATACATCAAGGGATAGTAAGGATAGACCCCATACATTTTCATGTACAAAAACCTCATGAATTTGTTTTGTATATGCTCCAACATCAGGCAGTATTTGGTTTCATGTGGAGCCCAAACAACCGCGTTACATTCAAGCTTGCTCCGAACAAGTGCATTATATAAGGCTTCCACTGCGCCAATGCGCCAATACTGTCAAAACCCTGAGCTTGTCGCAACACCAAGCCTAACGTCCTGAAAGCTTTCTTGCATACTTCTACAATATGGTCTCGAAACTTAAGATCTGATGATTAATTGGAATAGGCGTTACCTTGCGGAAGTCCATCACTAAGTAAAGGATATATGAATATAATTTGCAATATTCCGCTAAACAATTCTTGTCATGCTATTCAAAATGCAGACTCGTGCACCGCCCGCATAAAAACATGCAACAAGCAAGCAATACAAGCAAAGCAATCTTAAATAACAAGCAAGAAAACTTATCGACACGTGTTTCGCCTCTGAACGAGGCATCCTCGGGATGTGTTGCTAGCTCGGCTTCTCCGCAGCAACTGATGTGTTGCTCGCCCAGCCGCTCCGCAGCAACTGATGTTGTTCGCCCGACAGCTCAGCAGCTAGTGACTCCCGTCTATATTGTACAAGTGCTGTAGTGGAGCATGTGCGCGCCCGAACGTCATTGTAACGCACTTGTCCACGTTAAAATCTAACCTATTTGCGTGACTCCATTCCACCACACGGTCTATATCTTGTTGCAATTTCTGATGGTCACAGTCTTCCTTGATACCCAATATTAACTTAAGATCATCTGCAAATAGCAAACAAACCGCGTTCTTGACAACATCTGAAAGGTCATTAACCACTATTAGAAACTCGAGTGGTCCTAAATTGCTTCCTTGGCTCACGCCAGAATAAACAAAATGAGATTTCGGTATATAAACGTTTCATATATATTACGAATGGTTCCTTCATGAAATGTACACTACAAATACAAGAATTTCTAAGTAGACTGGGGGCCCCATTTCGTTTTGACGCCCCGGGCCTCCGACGGGCTTAGTCCGCCACTGATTGTAGAAGATGAAGAGAAAATATCAGTGATTATTATCTTTAGCATTAGTAACAGTTCTGAAAAACAAGTAGAAGAACAATATGTTTTGTACATTACAGGATTTACAATTGTAAAAATAGTGGATATTTTCGGTCCACAATTGATAATTATAAATTTTCATGACGAGTATTTTTTCTTATACCTAGTTACTTATGGTTTTGATTTTATCTGCAAAAAGGTAAAAACGCAATTTTTGCATACTTTTTATTCAAAAGTAAGGAAAACAATATTATGATGTGCATTTTGCACCTGGATTCGGTTTAACCACCTTAAGTTGGTAGAGTCTTTTATAAAATCGGCGTTTTCAGTATTTGTTGTTTAAAAACAGTACATGCCACGTACCTAGTATACAGAAAAATCCAAATTCCAGTTCAATTTCTGGGATAAACCCCGTAACAAAATTGGTCCAACACTAACAACTTTGTTGACCCCCCATTTCTTTATTGTTGGAGATAAAAAGATACAAAAGGTATATACATAGGTGTCGATTCGGTGTAACACAACTTATTTGACAGGACTAACCTTATTTTATGCGTCTTGTCCTTGTGTTAATGCCTAAATTAAGTTAAGTCCTGTCAAATAAGTTAAGTCGTGTTACACCGAATCGACACCAATATCTACTTTACTCAGAGTTCTTGACAATGACAGCCCACATGCCAAGATGCGAAATTTTTTATTTATTTTCGGCTCATTTTTCAATGGATTTAAATTTGCTACCTATTAATCCCATTCATTTTTTTGTACTATAATTAATTTCGTTACATCTGTAATACTGCCCCAAACAATTAGCTAACCACATGTTGAATTTTAAACTGTGAATGCACACAATAAACACTTGTATAGTGCGCCCAAAGTTATAATGCGCATAGAAATCTATAGCCGAGCGACCAGACGTACCACGTGACCTTACTGCTTGTATAGAAAGTGTAGGGAAATACGAACTTTGCCGAGCAGTGGCGAAGATTCGTATGCGCATTATAAGTTTGGGGGTACTGTATGTAGCTGTATTTATATCTGTAGTTTTCTTTAGTAATCGGTATAAAGTAAAGCATAAGAAAACCTCGCTAGTTAATTTAAGGCTGTTTTGCCGATATGACTTTTCCAATTAGGTATCTAAGTGTCTAAATTTACTGAAAATGAGTCTAGTTTGGTTTTATGAAATGAATATTCCATAGCTATCGGACGCTTTTGACATGTTCGGAAATGCATGAGTTTTTTTTTAGGTTATGCCTTTGAAACCGATATACTATCTATCTATAAAAAATTCATGTCTGTGGAACTGTAAAAACTTAATTGAATTTTTAATTCAATATTCGGTTTTGGTTCATCATTCAATTCAATTTATTACTTGCAATGAATTACATGTTATTATATAGATGGTAATGAATACAAGGTAAGTCTGAATGTAATTCTACCCACAGGTGTAGCAACAATTATACTATTTCATGCAATTTCTAAAAGATCTAAATAATAAGAAATTATAAAACAATACATTACAATTTTAGCCATATTTACAAAAATTATCAGAAATGTCAACTCCAATTTCAACACTACTTTAATGCTAAGTATATTATAATAATTTAATAGTCATACAGTATTTATAGCTTATAGTCATAAAATTCCTTGAGGCCATATGGGGAAATCCTTAACATCATACTTATCATTCTACATAACATATCTAAACTTCAGTCAGATACATAGGTAACACTAAAAGTTTCCGGAACTGGCCACTTACATAAACAATATTTAAAAATTTATTGCAACATTTGAAAGTAGAACTCTTTGGCTGTAGAATGCAGTTTGTTTCATCTGACTGTCTTTTGTTTTTACCTTGTGGCGCCATTTAAAAAATTGTGTGTCTGCATCAACATGGATTTAACTCGGGAAAATTTTCGTAGTATGATTTTCTACGATTTTAAGTGTAATTTGACAGGTCAACAGAGCATCGCTCGGCTTGAAACAGCTTTTGGCAATGAAGCACCATGCAAGACGACTGTTTATAGCTGGTTTGCAGAATTCAAGCGTGGTCGTATCAATCTCAGTGACGAATCTCGCGATGGTCGGCCGTCCACCGCTGTGACCAACAAAAACATCAATGCTGTGCGCCGTATGATTGAAACAGACAGGCATGTGACCTACCATGAAACTCGCGCATCCTTAGAAATAGGCATGAGTCAAATACAATCAATCCTACACAAACATTTGGGTGTGAGAAAGCTGTGCTCGCGGTGGATCCCACACAACTTGACCGAGGCTCAAAAAACGGGCCGCGTCACTTGGTGCAGTGCCATGCTTACCAGATTCAACGAAGGTGCGTCAAATTTGGTGTGGGACATAGTAACAGGTGACGAAACATGGATTTATTGCTACGATCCCAAAACAAAGCAGCAATCGAGCGTATGGGTCTTTCAAGGTGAGCCGAAACCAACCAATGTGGCGCGCGTGAAAAGTGCATCTAAGCGGATGATTGCTTCTTTTTTTAATAAAACTGGACACGTGGCTACTGTTGCTTTAAAGAATCGTCGCACCGTGAATAGTGACTGGTACACGACCATTTGTTTGCCGGAAGTTATTGACGAACTCCGTAAAAATAACCGTAAACGCCGTATCATCCTGCACCACGACAATGCTAGTTCTCACACGGCCAGACAGACAAACGACTTTTTGAAGACGAAAAATGTAGAACTCATGAGTTATCCTGCATACAGTCCCGACCTGGCACCTTGTGACTTTTTTCTGTTCCCAAAAATTAAGAACCAATTACGCGGTCAACGATTTTCATCACCAGAAGAGGCTGTCGAGGAGTATGAAAAACACGTTTCAGAGGTCACCACAGGGGAGTGGCACAAAAGTTTTCAAAACTGGTTTGATCGAATGAAAAAGTGCATAGACGCCAAGGGAGATTATTTGGAAAAACAATAAATTAATTTTGTACCTTTAATAGTATTTTTTCATATTCATTCCGGAAACTTATAGTGCGTCCACGTATGTATCTCATTCAGTCTGCAAGCTAGAGACCGGTGACCATAGCCGTAACTGTTTAGGGGCCAGGGGGGCACGACCTCCCTCAGAGTACCATCTGCCCCACCCCCAGAAATACGGGCGTCTAGGGATAAATCAATACGAGTAATTACAAGTAATTACAAGTAATTACTCGATACTTTTCTTACGATACCAAGTATTTATGGTATCGACACTTTATGACTGGCTACCGAGTGAAAGTAAAAGTAAAAGTACTCGGTAAAAAGATGCTTTATCCAATTTGAGGGGGTATTTGTTTTGTTGTCTGGTTTGTATGTATGGAGCATTATCTTTATTTATTCTATACCATCAGATAATCTAGAATAGATACTCGTTGATGGAGCATGAGTTGGCGTCGGGGGCTGGGCCCCCTAGTCACAAATCCTAGTTATGCTAATGTCCGTGACATACGGACAGACAGATGGACAGAGTGACATGAATAGGATTCCGTCTTACCCTTGGACGCGGAACCCTAAAAAGTACAACCATACCCAAACCGACTTCGTGATACCTATAGAGTAGATACTTGTATGTACGCATTGAAACATGATAACAAGAGACCTTCGTTAATTGGGTTTTTGTTGTACGGAACCCCAAAAATAATATCCTTCAGTTATTGTATTTCAACTCCAACTGTAAATGCTGTAATAAAGAGCTCAAGGGTCTCTACGAGTTTTTATTGTTGAAAATAAAACGGGTTTTCGTACGGGTATACAGGTTGATTTTAAACCCAATAATTTTAGAGGTTACTAGCTCGTGCCCACGGCTTCGGGTGGAAAAGGAATTCCAACCAATGTAAGTCATATCTTTGAGTTGTATTAACCAGGGTTAATAAAGGTAAATAAAGAAAACCGCACTCAAATCCTTTGCGTCGTTCTCCAGTTAAAACAGACAGATAGACAAAAGTTCTAAATATTGTAGTTAGGTGGTAGAGCTAATGCCGGGCTCGACTGTGGAGGTACCACCATCTTACTCGTAAATCCTCCCGAAGTTATTCGGGGGAGAGTAAGAGGACAGCTCTCAGGCAAAACCAGGCGGCCCACCATTGCCTGGGACTGATGGATGGCGGTATATCCATCCCCAATTGCCGAGCCTTATATAAATCAGACTGGTGACGGGCAGCGGCGTCACTGGTGCAAGGGTTTCGGTACCGCGCTCACCAACCCGCCTGCCCAGCGTGTGTGAGTATGGGCATTTCTTCCAGGAGGCCCGCCAAGAGTGGCGAAATCCTGGAAAGGCCTATGTCCAGCAGTGGACGAAACAGGCTGATGGATGGATGGATGGATTGTAGTTTTGCCTATAATAAGTAAGCCATTTCATTTTTTTTTTTTGCTAGATATGGGTGATCTAACAAGTTTACCGGTATAGATATTGATTTATAAATATTTGTGAAACAAGTTTAAGATGAAAAATTTATCAACAACGTCAGGAGTGATCCTTTAATTACATGAAACTAATTTCGTAATCTTATCAGTCCTTCGACATTTGGGGCGTGAACCTTGTCAAATTGGTATCTATCGATGGCACAAGTAATTAATATATAGAGTGTCATTTCCTCATACCAAAAAAAAATTTTTTAATACCTAATAATGAAGGAGATATACCCTTTTTAATTTGTCCTAAAATTCTCATGATAAATGGTCGTGGCCCGTGGAATGCGAAGCGCTAGTACAGTGGAGCCCGCATCAAGCTAAACACATTCAGTATAAGCTGACCTCTCACTGTATAGGCTTCCCGTACAATGAGAGGTCAGCTTATACTCAATGTGTATAGCTTGATGCGGGCTCCACTGTACCTATTTGCTCGGGTGCCCTACCTCACCACAACAACGTTCCGACAGTACTGGGAAAAAATGCATTTTTTTTATTAAATAGTAGGTGGTAGAGCTAATGCCGAGCTCGACTGTGGAGGTACCACCATCTTACTCGGAAATCCTCCTGAAGTTATTCGGGGGAGAGCGAGAGGACAGCTCTCAGGCAAAAAAACCAGGCGGCCCACCATTGCCTGGGACCGATGGATGGCGGTATATCCATCCCCAATTGCCGGGCCTTATATAAATCAGACTGGTGACGGGCAGCGGCGTCACTAGTGCGAGGGTTACGGCACCGCGCTCACCAACCCGCCTGCCCAGCGTGTGTGGGTATGGGCATTTCTTCCAGGAGGACCGCCAAGAGTGGCGAAATCCTGGAAAGGCCTATGGCCAGCAGTGGACGCAACAGGCTGATGGATGGATGGATGGATTAAATAAGGTGCTCTATAAATATCTGCCACGGCTGCAATGGGAGGTAGTGTTGTGTATGTAGATTACAAAAGTGAAGAAATTTTGTACCCCGGAATAGTTATTTATGTTTGAGAAAATAAAGTAAATAAATAAATATTTACTTTATTCTGCATAACGTGGTTCACAAACTACGCGCGATGTGTCGTTTCATCAATGAAAATAATTTCTATCTCTTTCCAACTGTTTTGTGTTATTACAGGACGGTTTCATGCAAGTAAATCAATTCTAACCTATACGCACATTTTTTTGTATGAAAAAATCTATGACTTTTGATCAATAAAATATCGTTACTATTGTTATCTATATACACAATACACTCTCCCATTACAGCCGTGGCAGATATTTTTAGAGCGCCTTATATACCAGCTTTTGCCCACGGCTCCGCCCGCGTGTTATTTGGTTTAACGACATGATTTTCCGGGATAAAAAGTAGCCTATGTGTTAAGTTAGGGTATAAGCTATATTCATTCTAAATTTCATCCAAATCCGTTCAGCCGTTTCAGCGTGAAAGAGTAACAAACATACACACACACACACACCAACATTCGCAATTTATAATATTCGTGTGATAGTGTGATATTGTTCAGTGGCGTGCATCTCATATAGGCAAATACGCAATGCCTACCTTGGGCTTGGCTTGGCTAACTAAACCACCATCTATTTAAATATAGGAAGGCACACACAACTATTTAAATATTATAATCAGGGAAGCTTCACCCGTTCTTTGAAATACCTACCTGCCTGCAGCGCTCGCTACCGTGGCAACACGCGTAACTAAAATTCGATGCCAATTCTCTATGTGTGCATCTGTATCTATACTCCCATGACGTCAGCGGCTCGCGCCAAGCACGCACACATTCTCATTAAAATACGCTACGCCTGTTCGAAGCAACCACGTCGGGTCGGACAGTTTGGACTTTTGGAAAAAGTATTTTTTTTGTACAAAAGGAACTAAAATAAATAGCAAAATTTCCTATAGTTATTATTTACATATTGTTAAACCAATCTAATAAAATATAATTATGTATGAGTTCTGTACAAAATTCCTATTTGTCAAACGAGGAGAAAGAGTATGTTTGAAAACCTCATTTCAATAAATATTTCTATCGCGTAAGAGTTTTCCAATTGCGTCTACAAGAATCTGGAAAAAGGTTCTGAAAATGTTCCGATAATAATATCAAACTATAAATTATTATTGAAATTAATGATATGACTCCAAAAAATTCCATTATTTTCGCGGAATTAAAAAGGTCACACGCATCGTTAAAAATAATGAACCACCAAATTATGAATCTACAATAGTGTCTCTCGAAATTCCACTTTTTTTTACATGTTATGCTTTTTGTACCTTTTTTTGTTGAAAATATGTTTGTGTATCATTTGAAGTATTAATAAAATATGACGAATATTTTATCTTAATAATACCTCCTAATGATACACGAACATATTTTTGCTATAACAAGCTTTTACTTAACTTGTCTAAAATTTAACAAAAGCTGTGAAAAATGCACAAAATCGTATGAGTGGACGATGCATGTCATATTAATATGGTTTTTTTTCTTCGTTTAATTTTTAAAGACCGAATTAAAATGGCAGTCAGAAGATGTAGTCCAATATTTTTAATTTCGTTTGGCAAGTTTTCGTGGTAAATTTTTGCATATAAGTAAACGTAAACTTTATTTGTGAAAACTTGACAAGATGATGATTTAATAGCAAGGACCCTAAAAATCTTTCTATTAAAGCAAGTGAAGAACGTTGTACATTATTGCATTTATGACTAAAGGAGCCTCCATAAACCTCGGCACCCAATTTGATCTCAGTAATTTTTTCGGCAAAGCCGACGGTGCGGCCCGCGGGCCGTGGTCTGTGCATCCATGGTATAGTCCATTCAGAATTAGCTGGCGTCTTTCCACTTGAGACCGTCATTAGCAATAACAATAGGATTAAGTCGTGGCGGGTGAATTTGCCTGAACGGAACAATACACACTTGTAAAACACGTGCGGCAGGCGGTGTTTCAAACGTTTTTACTTTTGATACTTTCCTTATGTTATCTTTTCTAATGAATAAAGGGAAAAGAAACGAAGAAATATCCGAAGAATATTCAGAATTTATCAAGAGGAACATGGAAGAAGATCAAGAAAAACACCAAATTGGATGGCGTCAAAGGGCACAATCCAAGATCCGAATCCTATCAGAACTGTCGTTCGGCGGCAGTCAGGATTAACTTGTAACAAAACCTTAGAGCTGTCACTTGGGGGCAGCCAGGTTTAACTGCAACAGGCTGGGTAGGTTAACTACCAGAAATTAACAGCCATCACGTGCAAACCTTAGAACTGTCACTTGGGGTCCGCCATGAATTGTCACTTGGGGGCAATCAGGTTTGAATACACGTTGGATCTTGTGATTATACGAACTGATAATCAGTTTTGTGTACCTATCAAAACCTAAGAGTTGTCACGTTGGGGTCAACCAGGTTTTTTTGTAAGTAATCACATTGAGTTTTTTTTTTTTATTTGATGGGACAAGTAGGGTGAACCATTCTGTGTATCAGAAGCTTAGATTTGTCACTTTGGGGGCAACCAGGTTTATGTAAACACATTGGCTTTTATTTTGATTTTCTACCGGACAGTTGTATCAACCACCTCATGTATAAAAATTGAATAAAAAGAATAAGAATTGTCACATTGGGGTCAACCAGGGCTACATAAACACATTGAAATTTTTATATTTGATTAAAACAGACATTTTTTGTCAATCGTCTTGGGTATTAAGTATAACCTAAAAGTTTTCACACAGGGGTCAACCAAGTTTATTTAAACTCGTTGGAATTTTATCAGTGAGAATAGAACCTACATGTATTATAAAATAAACTAAAAATAAAATGACCAAAAAATTACTTACCAAAATAGGCTGTTGTGAAAGTTAGAGCTTGGACAAACATTAGAATTCTCAATGGGTCAGCCATTTGAGCTGATCAAGAGATGTCTGGATACCCGAAAGAGTCTATTTAAAATACTTTTGTATTTATTACAGAGCAGAAAACTAGAAGAAAAGCATCACCAGAATGGATATTCTGGGTTAGCCAACATTCATACCTTGTTGGAAACGCTAGTTCTTGTCTGATCATGATCACCAAAGTTAAGCAAATCTAGGAGGATGCTAGGATGATTATTTACCTATAACAGATTCAGCTGAATCTTGTATAGAAAATGTTAGGTTACTATTAGCAAAACTAATACTAATATAAATTACTAATTACTAAATGTACTATTTAGTATATGCTATTAGAAAAACTAGAAAGTTAGGCCTCATCATAAAGTAAGAAAAATCCTGCTTCATTCTCTCTAATTTGATTCTTTATAAAGGTGACAGGTATAGCTCTTATTTAACCTCAGGATGAAGCAGAGATAGTTAAATACCTTGTACTTATAACAATTATTTAGGTGTAGCAATTTGTTTTATGGTTAAAGTGATAGGCAAACCAAATTCTGTCTGTCCAGTAGTTGCCCAGGACCTGCTTTAAACAAAACAAATTGAAAGCCTGCGAGGCAGATTTTGGGGGATAGGTCAAGGGAGAATGTGTCTTAAAACCCAACCAGACATAAAATGTTAAGTCAGGGTATAATATGCATTAAACCCAATAAGACAACAATATTATAATGAATCTAAGTACTTGAGCTCTTTTAACATGGGGGGGGATCGTGTTGTGTGTGGCAGAAATAGAGCTGATAAAACCTGGAAAGACGGAAAAACAACTGCACATGAAGGCTAGAGAACTGAAGGCAGCATATATTTTTTTAAACGTTTGCATGAGATAAGAAATGTAGTTAAATCGTATTGAGAAAGGACAATACAACTGCAATTTCTCACATAATTGCAATGGGGAATTCAGTACAAGCATCTACAGCCTATTGACAAAGTTACCTAACAGTGCAGTGGGCTGAGGATAGCAGCTTGCTGTTGTAAGTTCCATGAAGCTGACTTTGAGTCTGGATACCCCATATTAAATATGATCAGAGATTGTAAGGGTGTTATCCAAAAAATGGATTAAATTTTCAGATCAATTCTATTTTAATGTTTTTTTTTTCCTTTTGTCATGGTTCTGAAGTCACTCAAAGATTACCTAACAACTAGAAAGTAAAGGGATTTATGCTAATTCACTTTTTGATAGACACAACCTTTCCTGTGATTCAAAAATTTGGTAATTATATCAATTAATTGTATACCAGGAACGGGAGCAAATTACCCTCTCCAATTGAAATTGACTGCAGTTTTACTATTAGGGAGGACCTCACCAGACAAGGCTTATTTCAGGAGACTACATTATATGATAGCTCCATCTCCAATAAAACAAGTTAGCTATTTCTTTATGAGTAAGATTTTGCATAAATATGTAAACTATTAAGAGGCATTAATACCACTATTAATGAAATTCCCTAGTGACAAGTAAAGAAAAGAACTCCTTATGGAAAGATCTCCATAGTCATAAGACAAAGCATACAAATTTCAATATTAGAAGAATTTATAAACTGGACTTAAATACTTAGAGACATGGGTCATGTTGAAAGTTTTTTATTACCATTATTGTATTAGATGATGCTACTTTTTTTTTCACCAACTACTAGCAAGAGTTACCATACTAACTTTTATTGCAATACAGAATGCAAAATCAAAATATAGGAACATTCATAATAATTATTCTGACCCTAAAATAATTACTAATTTAGGGTCAGAACCATAGAGGCAACAGTATAAGTGCTAGAGGTCTTATGTTATACAGTGGCAGTGATACCAAAATTTCATACAAACCTGGTTCACGTGGTAAATAATGTTGAGATCTTTGTATGTGATTCATATAGTCTCAGTAAGCATTTTAAAATAAAAATACTGTTGTTTCTTTTTTGTTAGGTCGAACAATCCGTGGTTCGAACAGAGATTTGGAAACCCTAAAAGATAGATACTTGACTGTTTGAAAGCCATACAAAAATGGAGATATCTCTACGCACTATTATGATACCTCTATAGTCGTAACACAGGTAAGAATAAAAATACCTTGCCTGATAGGATCAAGGGTTCAGTCCAAGGAAGATGCCAGCCGCCTCTACGAGTATATATACCTAATTTTTCACTATCAGGAAATATAGATCTTACAAACACATAGGTTTCAATGTCTAGATTTTTAGAAAATACTAAAAGGTTAAGAGAAATCTGAAAAGGACAACAAGAGCCAAAACTAAACACCGAGGCAAGACATGATATTGCCAGTAACAGACCAGAGCACAAACAGATATCATCAAGACAGCAAAACCCTTTACCCTTTGGATTAAGGCTAGTGTGACTGGCAGTACAATGAGACAAAAGTTGGGAGACCTTTAACTCTGAAAGGGGCCTTACCACGGTCGCATTTGCGAAAAGAGCCTTTTGCTCTTTTCTTTCGAAAGTCACCTTCTCTCTTTTGAAGATACTCTTTTTTTTATCCGTAGAATGTGCACACTTTTCTCTAATGCGCTCTTCTCACTTTTGGAAGCCAAGACACAGACAACCACTCATTCAAAAAAAAAAATGGGTATAGACAAAAAAGAGTGTCAAAATCCAAAGTGTATGCAATGCTGTTAGCGGTGCTTTAGCGGTGAGAGGTCACATGATAAACTGAAAAATATTCGCTGGATGGGTGACTTTAAATATCGAATCATTGGTACAGTGGCTGACAGTATTAGATGCAAGTAACTAGGGGCCTTATTGTCTAACTTCACTTTTGCTTTCAAATGTATTGCGATGGGCTAAAAATATATGGCTCATAGTTTTAACAGAAATCATGTTATACACAAAATTCCTTCTTGTTTTTTAATTCACGGCACCGCATCCTAACGAAGAACACTACCGCTAGCAGCAACGTATCGTCTTCTTATTCGTAGTTGATACGTTGTTTATTAGGGTACCGCTAGCGGCAACGCATACATTTCAAAATAAATATCCAATAATGGAAGGAAAATAAATAATAGGTACCTAGGTATTTCTTGTCGTTTAAACTTATCAAGTGAAAAGAAGGAAACAAATCACTCTTTGATGAAAAAGGAGAAGAATCTAATTATGTTGGAGTGTATGGAGAAGTAAGTAGACGTTTACTATTCTTCGTTTTACACAGGAAAAAAATTGCCTTTCTACTCTTTCCCCGATGTAAGTATACTCCAAGTTTCCCCGTATTTGAGATTGGCTCCTATCCCATTTCAGTGTTGGAAAAGTAGATTGCTACTTCACCTACATATATACACGCTAATGTCGATCATTTTTATTTCAGACATTCCAACCTGTCCCATGTGCTAAATAAGTCTCAAAGTCTTATTAGGTCATGACTCCTGCTTTGGTATTCCCTATCGTGTGGCTAGTGGTGCTAGAAAACTGCAGGAAGGTAAGACAAAGTTTTTGTTGTCTAGTACTTTCTTCTCATTTAAATGTTTGAAGCAGCGGTAGCTTGCTGGCCTCTCAATCTTGCGACCCAGGTTTAATTTCCAGTCACCACCAATGAGTTTTTCGAAATTTATGTGCACAGTATTTGTGTTCTTAGCTAATATTTACCACTTAATGAACAATGAAGTAAAACATTGTGAAGAAACCTGCATGCCCTAAAAAGCGTGTAATTTTGCCTGAAGTGCAGCGATATGGGGTACCATGTAAATTGTTTGAAATTTATTTGCACTAAGTACCATATTGTTTGCTACTACTGACCAAACTAATGTGAATGTCTCCCAACTAAAAACTCACTCTAATAAAGTAGCATTTCATAGATTCCAAAATTGAATTGGAAATTAGAAGCATCGCCTCAAATCAAACCCTGGTTATTTGAACCTTGTAATGCAAAGCACATATTATTGCCTTCCTAAGATCTTACATAGATGTTTTTGTCTTTTCAGAAAAGGATTTGCTGTCAACTAGGTGCAATGACACCTTTTGTCAGAGCCACCATGCTACTGGTGGAGAGAATCCTGACCCTCATTAAACCAACATTGGTTGGAACTTGAGACAGGAAGGAACTGGAGGCACATGAGTTTTAGTAGAAATTTAACAAATAAAAAGATCTTTTTATCAGTAACAGGTGTTTAAGTAGTAAACATTTTCAAAGAATAAAAATTATCAAATATATTGTTTTACACTTTTTTCCACCCTCACAAAATTTTATTTGATGATGTCTTTCATGGCAAATTTTCAAGCTAGGTAGCATAAAAATTACTGTGTGTTTTCTTGCAAAAGTATGAAATTGTTTATAAATAATAAAACCTGACTGCCTCTGTAACAAATGGTTGCTCTGCACTTGCCTGCTAACCCAGAGGTTCTGTGTTCAATCTTCACGCCCTGCATATCACTGTTCAGTCTGCGTATGTAGTAGTGTAGTGTAATAATAGTGTAGTGCGTAAAAAAAATGCATTGAAATATTGAAAATGAATTAAATAGAGATGGTATATATACAGTTGTGGTTGTATAATTAGGAACTACTGGTAAGAAAGTCGATTTTTGACAAATAAGTAAGTAGCTGTTACTTTTGTAATAACTTACTGATAACAAATTTAAACCACACAAAATAACAGTTATATTTAGTAGGCTTTAATAATTTATACCCAATATGCAAAACAATTGCACTGCTATCACTTCAATTGCTATTGTATTTTAAATGTACTGGCCGCTTGACAAATAATTAGGAACGGAAAAAAATAATTCTTAATTTTGAATTTCGAAAATGGTTATCGCATTTTTTTGTTTCCCGCGTATTCTATGGTTACATCGCTTTATATCTCCTTTATATTGACTAAGTTGAAAGTGCATAATTATTCCGAAATCATGGGCAAAAAGGAGAGTTGTGATCCATCGACCCGGAAAATTATTATGGTTCTATATGAACGTAATTGGTCGTATAAAAAGATTGCTGATCATTTGAAGTGCTCTAAAACTAAGGTGTTTAATGCTGTAAATCACGTCAAACAGTTTAATACTACGAATAATGTACCTCGAAAGCCTAAATCTAGAAAAACAACATCACGTGAAGATGCTTTAATTGTTCGTGCAGCAAAGGCTTTGATCCTTTCAAGAGTTCTGAAAACATAAAGAGGGAAGTTTTTGGCGACGGAGGAGTATCTACACGTACAGCGTGAAGAATCGCCCGTAGTGTACTCACGAAGGTGAACCGAAAAGCTAGGTTAGAGTTCGCGAATAAATATGGCAACTGGACAGCAAGTCAATGGAAAAACGTGTTATTTTCTGATGAAACGAAAATAAATAGACTAAGGTCTGATGGTAAACAGTATGTGAGTAGACCACCTAAGCAAGCGTTGAATCCTAAGTTCACGAAAAAAGTGGTAAAGCATGGGGGAGGAAACATAAAAGTTTGGGGATGTTTCTCAGGTCATGGTGTTGGGCCAGTTAAAAAGATTGGAGGTATGCTAAACCAATTTAAATACAAGCAAATATTGGAGAGAGAGAAAGACTATGCTTCCTTATGCTGAGGAGAGGTTGTTGGACTACAGGTCTGGATATTTCAGCAAGATAATGAACCCAAACACACTGCTCATTCAGTTAAAAGGTTTCTTAGTGATCAAAAAATTACTGTGTTAAATTGGCCTGCAAATAGTCTAGATCTTAATCTGATCGAAAATCTTTAGAGAGAAGTAGAGTGTGGCTGCGAAAAGGACGAGCAATTTGAACAATCTATATGATGCCTTTGTCGAATCGTGGAACAATATTTCAGATGAAACCTGTAAAAACTTAATAGATTCCATGCCCCATCGCTGCAGGGCAGTTATTGTAAGCAAGGGCCACCCTACAAAATACTAATACTGATTTTTCTAAGCTGTGTTAAAAGATTTGTAATAAATATTGTTTATTTCATTAAAATTGTTTCTGATACAGTTCAATAAATTAAGTTATTTTACCCGTTCCTAATTATTTGTCCATAGCTAGAAAGTTTCAAATAAATAGTTCAAATGGAACTTTAATTAAATTACCAATTGAAGTTCAACAATTTTACATTATATGTAGTATAAAAGCCTGCTTACATAGCTTTATTATCATGTCGTTTGAAGGTAGTAACAGTAATAAAGACTAAAGTTACAGCAACTTGTTTTTCTGAAAGTTACTTTGATATTAGTCGTTCCTAATTATATGACCACAACTGTATATATGTCACCTCACTCACACTATCTAATTATGATACTTGCATCAGAGAATATGAAGTATTATGTATGTATGATGTTCAAGAACATATATGTAGGTATATAACAATTACATGGGTGAAGTGTTTTGCTTGTAATTGAATCAAATCAAATAATTTTACTGTCAGGCATCTGTGGCCCATGCAAACAAACATTAAAGTACAAAGTACTTTATTCTGTCCTACAGTGATTTTGAAGTTAATTTTTATAGAACATTTTATTCATTACTATTTATATTAGGTCATGTAGCACAGTGCCACATGGCAAAGGCCTCGTCCAACTCCTTCCAATGTTCTCTGTCCCATGCCACTCTTCTCCAGTATGGACCGGCTGTCAATTTAAGTTTGTTTTCCCAGCATCGCCAACCTCTAGTTATTTTTCTTTCATGTGGGTACCAGTCTGTGATCTTTTTACTTAATTTCTCTGGGTTACTACGCAGGATGTGACCTGCCAATGCTGGTTCCTGTAGTAAGCCACTAGGTGTGCTACACAATTTCTCGTAGGTCTTCATTTCGAGTTCTATCCTTTACTCTTGGCTCCCAACATGCTTCTCTCCATGGCTCTCTGGCATTTTTCGAGTTTGTCTTTGTGTTCTTTGTTTAAAGCCCACATCTCGCACCCATATGTTAGACAGGGAAGAATAAATGTGTCCTTTGTTTTCGTTGATAGCCTCAAGTCTTTACTTTTCATCTCTATTAGGGACTAGTCTCCACCCGTTGGCTATTCACTTGTTGATTTCTTTGTGTGTCTAGTCATTTGGAGAGATTATTTGACCAAGGTACACATATTCCTTTACATATTCTAAGTTACATAGGTAGTATATTGGTACAAAATTGAATTAGTAAACAGAGCATCAACTATGTTATTATCACTTCACTTTGCATTACCTATGTCATGGTGCTGTCCTACGGCACTTGCCCACGGAAGCAACGGAGAACTCTCACCACAAACGCCGAAAAGTTGACGTTGCGGCGCAACTCCAGCAACTGCACCCTAGGCGTACGGATGATACCCCATCTTTTGGAGCACGTACTCCGCGATGTCCTCCTTAGTGTTTTAGTGCAGGCGTGTTTGGCTTCGCAGCACGCAGCTTCTGTTTGTGCTCCCTAAGAGCTTTGCTTGAGTTCTGGGTCGTACGTGGTTGGCGCTTTCTCCTTTGCACAGTCTCGAAACCAATAACAATAGCCCGGTTCGGCGCGCCTTCTTACTGGGAGTGGTAGGGGCGCTCGCGGTAACGCTGGCGAAATCTCGATGACGAGGTAGGTACCTACCTAAGTACATAACTAATACCTAGTCCAATTTAGAATTTTTAGAAAAATATTTTGCTTGTCGAAAGTTTTCTCATGAAATTTATTACAATGTACCAATGACCTATGATGGTCGTTGCAATGTAATAGTATTTTGTAATTATAATGTCTTTGAGTCATAAACTCCAATTTCATGACAAAAAACCTACGAAAACTTCACAAAAGGCACTAAATTTGGTCACTGTTTTTTAGAAGAGTAGAAGTCACTTTAGCTCTGCAAAAGGCGGCAAAAAGAAAGACCAAACGTTTGTCAAAATGCCACCGTTCTACGGAAATAAGCAAAAAAGTATCTTTTTGAATGAACGAAACTCGAAAAACGACACTCTTTATCTTTAGAAGCCAAAGTAAAAGAAAAGTCACTTTTTTTGCTCGGCTAATCTAAGAAATCAAGTTTGATAGCTGAAGACTCTTTCAAAAGACACTCTTTTTGTGCCTCGTTCTAGACCCCGAAGCAGAACTGGAGGAGTTGTAAGAATAATTTTTTGTAAACAATTTTGCACAAAAACATCAGGACAGCTAAAGTAAGATCCAAAGTTATTCAGAAGTTATCACCCGATAAAGGGGTAACAACTACTTGTCAATTTCAGATAGGCCTATGCAATATAAAACCGGCTAAAGTAAAAATCTTCGAGATTAAGTAAAAAGTTTTCCTTACCTAACCCAAGACTGGGTTAGGGTTTTAGGTCAGGCTCGGAATAATGCACTAAATGACAGTAGTAGCCATAGAAAGGTGTATTATATATAGGTACTTTCCAAATTTAATTCTTACAGGGTTATGCTGAATCTCAAAAAACTAAAAAGTTTATTTATTTAGTACTTATCTAGAAACAGATAATTTTGAATGAGAAGACAGATACTGTATATACTTATGGGTGCGTTTATAGGTAGCTTTAAGGTTGCAGAACTGTTTTAGCACCTAAGATTTAGGTTTCGTGGTAAAACTCTATCTAAGCTTATGCCATTTGGTTCTTATTCAGCCCTATATTTGTGATAGTAGAACTACGGAACATAAATTTTCACCTCTGTGATATGCCCGGAAAAAGTATCCTGCAATAAGTATAGAAAAAACAAATTTGTTCATAAATATGTACATTTCCTTCTTGAACTCTCAAAGCTACAGACAAATAAACTACTTATATGGAGTTGCTATGTCAAGAACTTTGAACTAGTAGCATTAGGTATTTAGTACTCAGGGTACAAAAATGCTTCTATGTTAGAAGAAGGTACATAGATTTGCTTCAATCAGACCAGTTGGGACAAAAATAGTCTCTAACAATTGCGAGATTCTATAATTTTAATAATTGTCCAATTATGAGGTCAAATTTTGCTGAATTGTGTAGATTACCTCCTTTAGTTGATCCTCACAAGAGAACTTTACTTAAACAAACCCAAGGACCTTAAGGTCCGTGCCTATACCTAATCGAAGGAAGTATTATTATTTCTATAGAATGCTAAACTGAGAACAGTGGTTGATAAAATTCATACTAGGTATCATAAGTATGCAGTAGGTACCCACTTATGTAGGTACCTTTATTATTAAGATTTAAGAGATTGGTAATATGCTGAGTGTGAGCTGTGTTGAACACAATTTATTGTTCTCACTCAGGAAAACTGGGTTGAGGAGGATTAAATGCCTAATAAAATTTCACTAACCTAGTGTTTGGCTTTAAACATCTACTCAGTTATCATGATGACCATGGAAGGATCAGGCATGAAGGATAATTTAATGATCAAACGAACTTACCTGTAAGTGATGTTCGATCATAATTATCTGAATGCCTGATCCTTCCATGGTCATCCAAACCCACCCATACTATATATAACATAGTCAGTTGTTATTATATTACGCAGGATTGTATGCGGACAACATAAATCTTCCCTATTACGGTAGGTTAGAGAAATTTATTAGGGATCTCTATAACTTTAACCCGTAGAGTCACAGTCGTGACGATCGTCACGCCTAGGCCGAATTGTAAATAAAAAATCATTATTGTTAGTTAATATATTATAAACCTAGTGATATGGGTATTTTTCGAAAGCTATTAAGATGAGGAATAAAACAAAAAATTAAAAAAAAATATTATAATGATATAAAAAAAGTTGTGGATTGTTATTTTAGGCCCAAATCTTCTTTTTTTTTTAATATATGTATAGAGTTAAATTTATTTTTTATTTTTTTTATTATTCTTTATATTTTTTTACAATATTATAAAATTTGAATAGACATATATATATAGTATACATACATATATTCATATATATAACTAAGATTTTTTCAAGGAGAAAGCCCCCCCCCCTAACTTACGCCAAGAAAAAAAAAATGTTTTCTTGTAGGAAATTTTATCTAGTTTTAGAAAAACAAAATTGCATTAGAATTGGACAACTAGTTCCGGAGATATAGCCAAAAACAAAATTGGCGGGAAAATTTGCAAACTTGCAAAAATGCACGATGACCACGAATGAGTATAAACATAGTGTAACACGTAGGGTAGCCAGCCTGCAGGTGACCAGTATAGAAAAAGCTTTTTCTTTATATATTAGCTTTGAATGTTGTGGATTTGGTGCGTACAGGAAGCGATACTACTCAGTTATCATGATGACCATGGAAGGATCAGGCATTCAGATAATTATGATCGAACATCACTTACAGGTAAGTTCGTTTGATCATTAAATTATAGTACCCAGGATTGTATGCGGACAACATAAATCTTCCCTATTACGGTAGGTTAGAGCACAGACATACAGACTAAACCTAAGGATTAAATAGTGTTGGCAAGTTTCCATACAAACACCAAGTGACATTTAAGCTACATGCTACGAAGAAACATATAAAAATGGGTTGTTTTGGCTGGCTTAAGCTTGAAACATATTTGTTAATTCTTACCTATACTAATCTCTCGTATATATTTTGTTTGGAAACAAGCAATATTTATATCTAAATGAGCTTGTAACTCACTGAGCTAAAATTGCTTCAAGTCGACTCTATGCGTTTATTATTAATGTTTGGTCTGTATGTCTGTGGGTTAAAGAAATTTATTGGGATCTCTATAACTTTAAACGAATGAGATAAACATAGAGTAACACGTATGGTGGCCAGCCTGCAGGTGAACAGTATAGAAAAAGTTTTTTCTTTATATTATATTAGCTTTGAATATCGTGAATATCGCGCGGACGAGGGACCGATACTACTCAGTTATCATGATGACCATGGAAGGATCAGGCATTCAGATAATTATGATCGAACATCACTTACAGGTAAGTTCGTTTGATCATTAAATAATAACCTCAGACATGGCTGTATGGGCTAAGTTCCCTTTGCCTTCCCACTTAATGGGGCCACATACGCACTGGCTAAATACACAATATGACTTTTTTTTTCAATATTGTCTATGGTTTTGTGGTCCACCAAATGACGTTTGTCAAACAGCTGATTGTCAAAAACAGCTGGAGCGTTTGTTATGGCTATTTACACCACATGACGTTTAATCTACACAGTGTTGCCAATTTAGCATATTTTATGCTAAATTTGCCATATTATTTTTATAAAACATGAAAAGAATGTAAATCACAATATTTCTTCTAATAAAAATTGACATCGATAGCTCCATCAATTTTCCTACCTCAATAGCACGATAACCCTTATTTCAGGCGAGTATTCCCTGTGCTATGGGATTCCCCTGGTATTGTACGGATTGTACCGTAGATAAAAATCGCTTTGTCTCGTCACACACTCTTTACTGTTTGTTCTGTTACGTTATGACATTTAAACCGAGTGTAAATAGACTGCTACCCTTAAATGAAACCACATATTCTACCGACCCTACTGAACCACTTTTCCCAAGAATCATACCCACGGACACCCTTAGTTTATGAAATTATTGAGTTCCAAACAAAAATGCATGAACCCTAACGCATCGACATACAGGCTAATAATAATAATAATAAAATTCTTTATTGCACACTATAAAATTTTTGTACACAGGCGAGCTTAATACTATTTAGTATTTTCTACCAGCTAACCTTTGGCAATGGGGAAGTTGTTGGGGGTAGTGCCATGATGTCAGAATAGTATAGATACAATTTTAAATAGATATATTATTTGTCACTAAAATACTCAATAAATTATAATATTACACTACATCCTAATAAACATATACAATATTAAGAACTAACAACATAATGTGATAAAATACATATACTACTTGCAAGTTTACATACATAAGTACTCAAAGACTCGTCGATAGCTTTATTGAGGAGAATTGATCGAACAACTCAAATCATTATAAACAAAAGATTTAATTTATCATGGATCGTTCTGTTAGGCTAGTCTAAAGAGAGCGTCGTCCGTGAAACAGCTTCAGGTTTTCAGAGTTTTGGTCCTTACCTTTAAATATGCGAAAAATATTTAAAAAATATATATAGGGTGAAATTTAATCAACCGACCAAATTCATACTAGAGACTCGGTTAGTGCTCAAGAACTAGGTTCAGTAATCCTTTTGGCCAATTTCGAAAAATATTTTTTTTTGCTCCCGTACTGGTTTAAGTACAATTCCTAGTGCACGTTCTACGGGTAAAATGAATTTTTTTTTCGAATTTCAACTGGATGGTCATTAAACCTTGTTCCTGATGACTAACCGAGTCTCCAGTATAAATTTGGTCGGTTGATTTAATTTCACCTAGTATACGATGGTAAAATACAAGATTTTGTAAAAAACCAAGTAATAATCGAAAAATTTATCTTAATATCTTGAGACACGCTTGTATAATTTTATATTAGCTGTCACTATTTTAAGCAATGACTTAATTAATCCCATACATTCTCGGGAAAAAAGGTGGGCAACACTGCTTTCCCATTTCGAATTTAAAAAAAAAAAAAAAAAAAAAAAATCGAATTTAAAAAAGTGGCCATTTTTTAAATATATTATACTGTGTATTTAGACTTGGCCGACAACATAACCAAAAAAAAAACTGTAATTTTTTGCGTTTTGTTAATTTCGAAACTACCTATAAACCTACCAAATAAGCTAGACATAAATTTATATAATATGATTTTTATGATCTGTGTAGGAAACTTTAACGTACGTACAGTGGAGACCACATCAAGCTATACACTTGCAGTACGACATTAGCCCCTACAGAGAAGAATATAAGATAGGTACAAAGTCCGAAGTGTCTAACTTGATGCGGTCTCCACTGTACATTACTTGGGTTCCTATAAATTTTTGTTCAGTAAATAAATACGAAGTGACTAAAGGTCCACTAGCGGTCCTTTAATTTTTAAAATTACTGAAACGTAAGTCATCATTTAGCTGTTGGAATATCTTCCTTAGCACGAGCTGATAAAGTTCAATTTGCAATGTACAGTTCGGAAAAGGGAGCGGTCCTTTAATTTTATAACTTATTGAACCGTAAGTCATCGTAAAGTGCTCGGAAAACGATTTTTTCTGCATATCGTGAATTCTGTTAAAACTACGGGGGTCGCCTCGCTCCGCTCCGCTTCGCTCGGCTCCTTAATATGTACTTACATGTCAACCTAACCGCTCCTCCTCGCTTCGCTCGTCGTCGCAACCTATCACTAGCGTAGCGGTCGAATAAAATTAAAACTAAGAGAGCCGGTTGCGGATATTTAGTCACTTCCAATAGTTCCAATTAAATATGTACAAGAAAGAAGGATAAATATGTATTATATTAGATAGGTTTATAGGTATATTTTGTTGTGTATATTTTATTTTTTTCATTTCATTACATATGTACACGTATGTACGATTTAATTAATGTTGACACAAATGCAAATAAACTCTATTTGAATGGGTTCAACTGCTTATCAAGTTGTTGAGTTTTTGTTTGTATTATCATCTCAGATTACTCGGTAGTTTTCTCGGCAGTTTTGTTCAGATGTTTGCTTCCAGATACTTGCGACCTGCCGCTGTGCGAAGCAAGGCGCTGTTCGTGCAACAACCTAAACAGAATATAAAAACTAAAATTCCTGAGATGGCGGCAGATAAATTCAAGTTACCGGCCCGCTATGGCACCGGCGAAAAAAGTGTCTGGTAAGGTCTAGTTTCACATTTTAGCGGCGATTAGACGCTCTTTATGCTCAGGATAAAGTTTTAGAACATAATGATTCATTGACTACAGTAAATGCTTGAAGATAAGATCTTGCATAACTGAGGAACTTGTGCAACCTGATTATGTTATCTTTCCTTATTATGTCTGTATTCGTTCATGCTACTGGATATGTTGTATATTGAATATTTTCTAATTTCTGTATTAACATAGGTATCCAAAAACAATTTTCATTACAGGGTGGAGTATATTCAACTAGTGGCTGAATACAAGCCTGCCGTGAACCTGGGTCAAGGGTTTCCTGACTTCCATGCCCCTGACCATGTCCGACAAGCCCTCGCTGACATTACTACGGGATCAGATCCTCTTCTTAATCAGTATACTAGAGGTTTTGTAAGTGAATGTTTTTTTTTTTAACTTTGTCAACACATCCTAATTACGATTAAACACCAAACATTTAATATGTCATGTCAAGACTCATGACATGTTTTTGCATATGATTTGACAATTTCAAGTCACGGTGCACACTCAACACCCACATTTCACGTACAGCTATTACGTCCCAAGGTGATGGGTGGTGAAGTGTATCGCCAGACTCAAGGCACACAAAAGGACCGACAACTTGATGTGCTGATAGAACACAAATGAGCTCCTAGCCTAGACAATTTTTAGACATCAAATGAGTTTTCTTTTTCAGACATGTTTGTATTGCCTATCATATCATACCATCTTTTGTCTAAATTATCAGTTTAAGCTCTCTAGACAGTAATGTTGCATCTTGAGTAATCCACACAACCTTCAGGCTAAGAACTACATAACACATTTTATGGTTAACAAATAATTAATACCCCACTATAACTGAAGATATATTTTTAAAAGATAACAAGTTGTTCACCCTTGAACTTAGTTTTCTACATTATGGACCATCTTATCAGACAACAGTCATTGCAAAATGTGTTGAAATATTAAATGTATTGAATCTTCAAACATTTTGGCGTCAATCATAAAAAGCTATGGATTAGAAATACTAAATTAATATAGTAAATTAATTGAAGCAGAAACCTTGCAGAAACGAAATGCTTGTTTGCCTGTTTAATTAAATGATACTTTATTTACCCCAAAGTAGATGATAATACTGTTTCATTCTGTCCGACCGAGCATAGGTAATATTGTCATCAATAGATTGGGTACATTATTTTAATATAAATGCAATGTAAATTATATTGAGAAGTACAACTTCCTGCTTTCAGTATTTTCTTAATCATATTTTCATAACTTTTTCCAGGGTCATCCATCATTGGTAAAAAGCTTATCTAAACTGTACTCCAGATTCATTGGCCGGGAAATTGACCCCTTCAATGAGATCATTGTCACCGCTGGTGCTTATGAGGCCTTGTACTCTGCTATTTTAGATATTTTTTTTTTATAGTTTCGAAAAGCTCTGCCTTTGCCCTTGGACCGCATTACTATGACTTGCTTCACTGTAATATTTTCTACTTTTTCTATAATAAAATACCATAGGAAATATTTACCCCCCATTTCTTATTTAAGAATTTCAAATAGCCATGTTAAACTTTGAAATGCAGCCCTGTGATTGGATGATTAGTCACCTAAGTATCGCTTAGTGAAACTTAGGTCCACTTGCACCAAGCAAACTTAACTTGGGTTAACTAACTTTTTATGCTTTGTCCTTAATGGTTTGATCTGAAAAGGACAAAACATAAAAGTTAGTTAACCTGAGTTAAGTTTTGTAAGTCGGCCTTATACATTAAAAAATCATGTCAATAAAAGTCTATTTAACAAATCTTATATAAAGTAACTTTCGTTTATGTAACCAAATTCATACTGGAGACTCGGTAAGTGTCATGACCAAGGTTCAATGACCCTTAGTTTCCTCTAGTTTATTTTACATTTACTTGTTACCCTCTATATTTTTCTTTCACATCTCTTCCACCCAAAGGTTGCCTGTAAGATATTGCTATTAGCAATAAGTGCCGCCTTTGTACAATATGAAATTGTTTCTTAATATCCTATTTTATATTTTTGTATAAATGTACATTAAGTGTAATAAATAAAATAAAAATTAAAACTAATTGTGTCGAGGTTGTTCTTGAACAAGTAAGGCAGCACTAACAAATATATTTCGTATTGCAGAAACAGATTCATCAAACCTCAGTATGAATTTGGCTGTATACACGAAAGTCACCTTATATTCACTCAGCTCCCATTAGTTACAAGAACGTAATACATACATACCCTTAAAACCTTCCTCAAGAAACCCTTCACCTTACAATGACAACCACATCAAAATCTGTTTAGTCGCGTGCAAAGTTATGAGGAACTTACAGATCGATGGTGCATTTTACATGTAAAAATATTTGTTGAAATTTTGTCAGAGTGTAGGAATTTAAAGTTTATAATTTTTTTCAGGCAATGTGGACAATGGTGATGAGGTGATAGTGATCGAGCCATTCTTCGACTGCTATGACTTCATGATCAAGATGGCGGGTGGGGTGCCTAGATTTATCGCTTTAAAGCCGGTAAGATTGCTTTATCTCTTCATGCAAATAGCCAGTTAAAGTCTGCCCATCGAAAGATGAGACTCGGTAAATTAAAAAAGGCGTATAGTAGGAATTTTTTTAATGTCGGATTCGGCTTAAGAGCTTATCTTCCAATGAATGGTATTGTTTTATTGTGAATTTCCACCACTAATTAGCAGTGCACAACGAAACGCATAAACAACAAAATATTTTATGTTAATAGCAACTTTAACGCCTGAACAAAAGGCTCAAATTTGAACGGCAACGCATTCCAGATAGTACTTTTAGAAATTGAAAGACGCAGCAAGGTACAGGTGTGATACGGGGTGAAACGATTTAAGATTTTTACATAATTTTATATGCAGGTTATTAAGAAAAACAGTATTTAAGTTAAAAAAAGTTCATTTGTCCTTTCGAAACTTTAATTTAACACACATTTGTACTCCTAATACTTGGATAAAACAACTTAACTACGAAGATACTGAAAATTTACTAAAACCAATATCATAAATATTCACATGTCTCAAGTTATCGCAGTCTAACCCTACGGAGAACAACACCGACAGGCCTACCCTAACCCTGCTTAATCTAAACTTTTATAATGTTACTCATACGAGTCATTCTCAAACGGTAATACTTTTATAAACTGGCTTCAATTGTCTTTTTTCTTCGCACCTTGGAACAGTTGATACTTTTTGATACCTACCCTATTTGTGTAAATTGTGATAAAATTGGTGGTTATATCTCACTTACATCAATTACTACTATCCAAATTTAAAATATATAAAAGTATTAATATTATTATTATATAGGGTCCTGAAATTCAAAGTAATATTATTAAGAAAACAAAAGAGGTGATGGAGTATCGCAAATAGACCACTTTCCGCCGAAAGTTCAGTTAGCGATACACAGTCTTCCCTAGAATTATTTACACTTATTATCGTAGGACCTTATACCTATATTTAAGAGAATTACTATTAGTTGTAAACTATATTTAATACTTTTTTAAACATATTATTATACATATATACCATGGATTCTTAACCACGCAAATGCAAATACGCTTACACACGCACACAGACACACACCCTCACACAAACCTACACACCCTTTCACACACCACACACAAACATATTATGTATGTATAACCTCTCATCTTTTTTTCTTCAAAAAAAAGGTTTCTGTTAATTTATTAATTTATATAATCTGTAGTTGTAATACCTACAAACAGCACAAGAATAATGTAACAACTAGGGAAAAACGGTCCCTTCTAATACAGGTTTTGTTAGCTTAAAAGGAGGGTCCAAAGTACTTATAAATTACTTGTGTATAAATAAATAAATTTTGTATTTTGTATTTATTTATTTGTATTTGTTGTTTATTAAATAACCATGTTTACTTATTATACCTATACATAGGTAATTCCAATAAAACCAGTAAGTACCTACAAATACAAATTAGAAATTGTATGGCTGCAATCTACGGTAATTATTGAAGTAACATTTAAAATTACATACATTACATTTTTGTACCTCTTTACCTCTGTACCTCGTTTACTTAAGAGGGTGCAGTAATAATGATGGTTGCACCTGTCCGGCAATTGAAAGGGTAGCAAATACTACCTGGGACTACTTTTAGATGAAAACCTCTCTTTCATTCCTCATATATCCGCACTTACTAGCCGTGTTCGTAAAACGGCCTACATTATGAAAATCTTAAGAAACTCATTTTCCAAACCACTTCTAACTAATGTCTACCGGGCCCTATGTCAATCTTTATTGAACTATTTCATCGCAGCTTGGGGCAGCGCTGACAAAACTTATCTAATTGAGGTTGAAAGGGCACAGCGGTCGGTCCTGGAGGTAATGTTTAAAAGACCGTTCCAATATTCTACAGACAAGCTGTATGAGAAAAGTGGCGTTTTGCGTGTCAGGCAGCTTTTTGTTCTCAAAGCTGTTCTGACAGTGCATAAATCACTTTCCCTTTATCAAAATTTGGCTCCAACGAGACTTGAGCCAAAAATTCCATCCCGGTCTTGTAAGACTAAATTTGCTCAATATTTCCCCCATTTTATCTTTCCCTACCTGTGCAATAAAATTAATCATCTATTTAAATTTTCTCAGTTAACTCGCTTTTATGTAAAACAAATTGTAACTAAATATCTTCTCTCCTTAAACTATGAAAATATCGAAAAGTTGCTCCTTATACCAGTTTAATAAATCAATTTTATTATTATGTCTATTTTATTTTTATTTTATGTATCTATATTCCTAATGATCTGCAAAAAGTCTGTATTTTAGTATGCCTTATTCAAGTAGTCTTTTTTTTCTTCTTATATAAAATCTGTTTGTGTACATAATATATCATTATATACCGTAAATTATTTTTATTCACACACTGTATTAGAAGTAACACAAAAGCGCTTTTATTCACTAATTCTAATAAACCATAGATCTGTTTAAATTAACAAATGTGCACACTAACAAAGGCCCTCCCGAAACAAGCCCTCCCGGCTTAGTTGCAAGGACCGCCAGTCAAGCGTATTTAGATTAGATAAGATTAGATTCTATTTAGCAGCATTGCTTTTTTTGTTTAATTTTATAATTATTTAATCTCTTTGTATTCTTTATTATTAATAATAATAAAAAATAAAAAACGTCTACCTGCTGCCGTTATCAATATCGAGCAAAAACGAGCAAAACAATCACGTTTGTTGTATGAGAGACCCCTTTAATATTCATTTTATTCTGTTTGTTAGTATTTGATGATATAGCGGCAACTGAAATACATCAATAACTTTTTTCGTGCGTTCGTGGTTATTTATTGGTGAAAATTGTTTTCTTTGAATTTAGAAAGTGTATTTTCTTCTTTAAAGTTTGATAAATATTAAAGCTTATAGGTTCCAGTAAAAATGAGTATGCATATAGTATTTAAAGAGTGCAAAAGCTTACATTTTTTGGCAACATTTTTTGAAGTCTGAAAATGGCTAGTCCTCTAAGTGAAAGTTATGCCCTGCTATAATTAAAATAAGTGCTCGATCTATTAAGAGCTTACAAACACATTTGAGGGCAAAGCACAATCTAGTCCTTGAAGATGAGAGCAAAAATAGTAGTACTAGAACTACTACTATTTTGTCAGAGCCAAGTACGAGCAGCGTGATCGGTTCCACTGCCACTCAATGATACTACTAGAACGTAAAAATTACGGATTATTTTCTATCTTGGCAAAAAGTAACAATGAAAATGAAAGTATCTCGAATGGCAGCCAAGGACGGCTTGCCATTTTCAAAATTTGTTACGTCACATGACTTGAAAGAATGATAATGTACTTTCTGAAGCTGAAGTCGAACATGTGAAAGGGGCAGATCTTCAATCAAATGAGAATCTGATTGTTCGTGGCTACGATGTAAATGTAATCGTTTGACTAAGTCTGAGGTACTTTCGTACAGAACTCTTCGTACGAAACTCTTTATGTCAGGCAGTCGGACTTGTATCGTGTGCAAATTTGCACTACCGCGCACAGGGCTGTATTTTAAGCTGTGGAGGCCCCTGGGCAAAAACGAAGTCAAAGATAGAGTCCTTGGATGTGACGGACAAAGAGGTGGTGATTGAGCTCAAGAATACCATATCAGATTTACAAGATGAATTGAACTTTAAGGATCAGGAAGGCCTTCTAAATGACTTACAAATATCCGGGGTACCAGAGCAAAAAGATGAAAACCTTATGCACCTTATATCTGCCGTAACAACTAAAATAGGGGTGAATCTAGACGAACGCGATGTAGTTTATGTGAGCAGGGTAGGCACGCGTTCCGATCAACATCGCGGTGCCACTGAGAAGCATCCCCGGCCGATAATTTTGCGAGTCACGCGGCGTGTAGTTCGGGATAATATCTTAAAGGAAGCTAGAGTCCGACGCAGCATCACTACAGAGGGTCTTGGAGGCACGGATGCTAAACAGCCAATCTATTTCAATGAACGATTAACCAAGTTTCACAGCAGACTCTTCCAAAAAACCAAAGAAATAGGACGCAGCCTTGAATGGAAGTTTATGTGGACCAAGAACGGAAAAGTTCTTGCTCGTGAAAAAGAAGGCAAAGTAGCTCACAGGATCTACTCAGAGAAAGATTTCATGCGTGTTTTTGGTTCGAACGTCCCTAAAACTGCAAATAAGTAGTTTTGTTTGCATGTTAGATCTAAGATTTAAAATAGTTATTATTTTAAGTTTCGTACAGTTTGGCTTGGAACTGATTGCTGTCTATGAAAATTGTATATTTTATAAAATAACACTCTACTTGTCACAGTTAGATATTTTTAATATTAAGTGTAAGCTTGCAAAAATGAGATTATGGATTTTATCAATTTTTTACTTTCGCAGTTAAGAAAAATAATAACAATTTGAAACTGGGTCACATAAATGTAAGGTCTTTGAATACTGGTCGTGACGAATTTTTGGTTACAGTGCAGAAGTATCGACCCGATATACTTGCAGTGAATGAAACGTGGACAAAGAATGGTCAAGAACAATTTGCCCCTAAGATTCCTGGTTATGTTTTAAAGCATAGTCCACGGCTTACGGGTGAGAGAGGCGGAGGAGTAGGATTTTATATTAGGCGTGGTCTTCGTGTTCGTATTCGTCCGCATCCTGCATCGACAATGGAGCAACTTTGGTTGGAGCTAACGTTGTAAGGAATGAAAATTGCAGTAGGAACAGCATACAGGCCAGAATCTGTTAAAACAGGAATAGCCATTGACGCAATCAGCGAATCGGTAAGTGCCTTTTCTTACTGTAATTTAGTCTGTGTGTTAACTGATTTTAATGTGGATCTTTTATGTTCACAAGACAGTAAAACGAAAGAACTAAGATCATTTCTTGAGCAACAACATCTAGAGCAAATGGTGCATGAACCAACCAGGATTACATCAAAGACCAAAACACTCTTAGATATTATTATTACGGACTCTCCTGCCCGATGCAAACAAGTAACTGTCCACCATAATCCTTTATTAAGTGACCATGCAATGGTGTTGTCTGAGTTTAATATAAAAAAACCTAAAGAAGAGCCGAGATTCGTAACGACACGATATCTTGACAGGATAAATGATGAGGAGTTCTTAAACGATCTAAAATCACTGCCCTGGAGCGACGTTTCCAAGTTTTTGGATATTAATGAAATGGTCAATAAATTCAATGAGCTTCTCAATGTCTTATTTGATAAACACGCACCTTTATGTCGAATTCGTGTTAAGGAAAGACCACATCCATGGCTCACTGATGTTATAAGAATAATGATGACACATCGGGATGAGGCTCTAAAAAGGGCTTTAAAATCTAAATCCGAATCTCACCAAAGGTATTATAAGGACCTCAAAAACTTAGTTAACTCTAGCATCAAAAGAGAAAAGTCTGCATATTTTGAATACTTCGTCAATAAAAATAAAAAAAATCCTCAAATTATGTGGAAGCATCTAAAGCAGTCGTCCATTTTTGGTAATCCTTGTGTACCAAGCGTTCCTCCCCATCTAAATAAACCTGACCCTATAAATGATTTCTTTCTTGTTACTCCTGGTTCTTCCAATGTAGATGAAGAAAAGTTAGCTTTTTACAAAGAGAACAAATTCACAGATGCAAATTTCAATATAAGTGCTACCAACGAATATGAAGTTTTGAAAATTATAAATAATATTAAAACAAATGCTAGTGGTCATGATAAAATTTCAATTAAAATGCTGCGCATGACTTTAACTGTTACATTACCCATTTTTACGAATCTGATAAATCGGTCATTCTCTTCAAACACCTTTCCCGATACTTGGAAACTAGCAAAAATTAAGCCATTACCCAAAGGAACAAACGTGGAAGAATATAAAGATCTTCGTCCTATTAGCATTTTGCCGGTTATGTCAAAAATTACTGAAAAGATCGTAACGAGACAACTTACGAATTTTCTGGAAACTGAGAAATTGCTACCTGAGATGCAATCTGGCTTCCGTAGTGGCCATAGCACTGCTACAGCTATTGCTGAAGTTACAGATGACATAATTTCTGCTTCTGATAAGGGAAAAGGTAGTGCCTTAGTACTACTTGATTTCTCTCGAGCATTTGATTGTTTGAATACCGAGCTATTACTAGCCAAGCTTTCGTACTACGGCATAGCCTATGGGGCATGTCAGTGGTTCTGATCTTACTTAACTGATAGACGACAGTATGTTGTGGTCGAAAGTGATAAAGGTGAAGAAGTGTGCTCTCAAGTAAGATCTCTCACCCGAGGTACACCCCAGGGATCTATTATCAGCCCTTTGCTCTTTATTATATTCACCGCCGATTTGCCATCCAAACCGAAACATTGTAAGGTACATCTCTATGCCGACGACACTCAACTCTACTTATCATTCAATCCTTCAAAAACCGATCATGCAGTTGAATGTATAAATGATGATTTAGACACAATATTTCACTGGTCAAATGAAAATACTCTCGTGCTCAATCCTCAAAAAACAAAATTTATGCTTTTAGGAACAAAACACCAACAACAAAGCATTTTGGAAAAAAGACCAAATATCCAAATTAATAATCATCCAATTGGAAAGATAGAAGTAGCCAAGAACTTGGGAATACAAATGGACGGAGAGTTGCGTTACGTAGAGTACATTAACGCCAAAATTAGAAATGCCTTCTTCAGGCTGAAAGTACTATACGGCATAAGAAATTACTTATCAGAGCAAGTTAGGCAGGTGGTGACTGAATCACTGGTTCTGTCTCTCTTCAATTACTGTGACACTGTTTATGGCTCCAGACTTTTTGAAAAAACATCGAGGGCTATACAGCGTGTACAAAATGCTTGCGCAAGGTTTTGCTACAGCATACCTAAACGTAAAAGAATAACACCGCTCCTTAATGAAAAAAAAGTGCTTAAGATGAAATTTAGGAGAAAGCTACATTTGGCAAGTTTCGTCCACAAGGTCGTATTTAATCAGAGACCTGAATACCTCTATAAAAAATTTAGGTGGTCAAAAGATACACAGAGCCGATTTACCAGGTCTGTAACACTAAATAAAATGAAAATACCATTACACAAAACTGCTGGCTATAAAGGAGGATTCAAGTACGCTGCTTCAAAAATTTGGAATGATTTACCCCCGCCGCTACGTTTAAAAATGTCCCAGGTAACGTTTAAAAGACATCTTTTTAGAGAACTATTCAACAAACAGTTATACGGAGAAAGCACTAATGTTAAAACTGCTTAAAGCTGCTTTTAGATACAATTCTAATATAAATTTTTGCAAGTAGGTAACAACGTTTTTTTTTTTTCCAAGCTAAATATATATATATACAGTTGTGGTCATATAATTAGGAACGACTAATACCGAAGTAACTTTCAGAAAATCAAGTTGCTGTAACTTTAGTCTTTATTACTGTTACTACCTTTTAAACGACATGATAATATAGCTATGTAAACAGACTTTTATACTACATCTTTAATATGTAAAATTGTTGAAATTCAATTGATAATTTAATTAAAGTTCCATTTGAACTATTTATTTGAAACTTCCTAGCTATGGACAAATAATTAGGAACGGGTAAAATAACTTAATTTATTGAACTGTATCTGAAACCATTTTAATGAAATAAACAAAACTTATTACAAAACTTTTAACACAGCTTACAAAAAGCAGTATTAGTATTTTGTAGGGTGGCCCTTGCTTACAATAACTGCTCTGCAGCGACGGGGCATGGAATCTATTAAGTTTTTACAGGTTTCATCTGAAATATTGTTCCACGATTCGACAAAGGCATCATATAGATCGTTCAAATTGCTCGTCCTTTTTGCAGCCACACTCTTCTTTACTTCTCTCCAAAGATTTTCGATCGGATTTGGATCTGGACTATTTGCAGGCCAATCTAACACAGTAATTTTTTGATCACTGAGAAACCTTTTAACTGAATGAGCAGTGTATTTGGGGTCATTATCTTGCTGAAATATCCAGACCTGTAGTCCAGCAACCTCTCCTCAGCATAAGGAAGCATAGTCACTCTCTCTCTCCAATATTTGCTTGTATTTAAATTGGTCTAGCATACCTTCAATCTTTTTAACTGGCCCAATACCATGACCTGAGAAACATCCCCAAACTTTTATGTTTCCTCCCCCATGCTTGACCACTTTTTTCGTGAACTTAGGATTCAACGCTTGCTTAGGTGGTCTACGCACATACTGTTTACCATCAGACCCTAGTCTATTTATTTTCGTTTCATCAGAAAATAACGCGTTTTTCCATTGACTTGCTGTCCAGTTGCCATATTTTTTCGCGAACTCTAACCTAGCTTTTCGGTGCACCTTCGTGAGAAGCGGTACACTCCGGGCGATTCTTCCAAATAACTTTGCATCAGTTAAGCGTCTTCGTACTGTACGTGTAGATACTCCTACGTCGCCAAAAACTTCCCTTTTTATATTTTCAGAACTCTTTCCTGCATGAACAATCAAAGCATCTTCACGTGATGTTGTTTTTCTAGATTTAGGCTTTCGAGGTGCATTATTAGTAGTATTAAACTGTTTGACGTGATTTACAGCATTAAACACCTTAGTTTTAGAGCACTTCAAATGATCAGCAATCTTTTTATACGACCAACTACGTTCATATAGAGCCATAATAATTTTCCGGGTCGATGGATCACAACTCTCCTTTTTCCCCATGATTTCGGAATAATTATGCACTTTCAACTTAGTCAAAATAAAGGAGATATAAAACGATGTAACCATAGAATACGCGGGAAACAAAAACTGCGATATTCGTTTTCGAAATTCAAAATTAAGAATCATTTTTTTCCGTTCCTAATTATTTGTCAAGCGGCCAATACATTTAAAATACAATAGCAATTGAAGATGAATTGAACTTTTGATAGCAGTGCAATTGTTTTGCATACTGGGTATAAATTATTAAAGCCTACTAATATAACTGTTATTTTGTGTGGTTTAAATTTGTTATCAGTAAGTTATTGCACAAGTAACAGCTACTTGTTTGTCAAAAATCGACTTTCTTACCAGTCGTTCCTAATTATATGACCACAACTGTATATATATATATTTTAATGTGTTTATTGTTTTAGATTAATATTTTTTCTTACGTAGATCAATTATTTATGTATGTTGATCAGTGTCCTCGTGTTAAACTTAATTTATGTTGTTAAAAATAAGTTTAGGAGTTTTCTGAAAACCAGCGCTAATCTGTTTTTCAGATGAGCATATGCTGAGCATGACTCCTTTTTCCACTCAGTGTTGTCTGAGTTATTGTAAACAATTTTGTGTTTCTTTTTTTATGTGGAAATAAACCTTTATTCTATTCTATTCTTGTACTTAGTGTTTGAAAACAATTTTGTGTTTTAACATTATTTTTTGAATTAGTGTAGTTGCATTTCTTAAAAAAGTAAGATAAAACGAAAAATATAGTTCTCATGGACAAAGCCAATACAAATAGAAAAGAAATCGTAACGTACGTTAAAAACTTGTGGAGGCCCCTCTTGTGTGGAGGCCCCTGGGCTTCAGCCCCGGTTGCCCTCCCCTAAATCGCTGACCGCGCACCGCTCGACACCAATGATTTGCACGGGCTCACTCTTGAAATCTCGTTCTGACTTGTGATTACGAACGATATTTCAAAAGCAAAAGCAAGATTGCCTGTCCACAAGATTAAATCTCGAAAAATTGCTCGAGATCTCGCAAACAACGAGAT